>JAENPR010000012.1:0-2819559 GCA_018135685.1 Themeda triandra
GAGAGTGAAAGCTCATCTATATATGCCTTGAACCACAAATACCACATATTCGAGAGTAAGAGAAGGCATACCTCCCTTTCAATGCCTTAGAGAGGATCCAAAAATACCACATATTGAGAGACTTGAAAGGGTTGTATTAAGGAACTCGAGTTTTTATTGAAAATCTTGTAAAAACTCTGCAATGAGGTGGAACAACTTGAGCATGAGACAACAAGTGCTTGACTTAATTGTCTGTCTTTCAACTACTCAAGACCCAAGTGCGGTAAAAGCCCCATGGTTGAAAGAAACATGAGTAAGTTTGGGAGTTATGATAGTTCACTCTAGTCTCGGGATGAATTCTTGTTTAGAGCATGTGTGTTTGTTAAGCATGAAAGCATTGCGGCAACTCGATCCATCTTACGTAGCTATTTGCTCGAGGGGACGAGCAAAGGGTAAGCTTGGGGGAGTTTGTTGACGGTTGTTAATGATCAATTTTATATGTCAACCGAGAGAGAGAAAGAGGGGTATAATCTGTTCACCACCATAGACTTAGGGTTTAAGGCGCAGATTCCACAAGTTTTGGTGAATATGTGTTTTCGCGGGGGATTATCGAGGTAAACATCCAAGGAGGCCCACATGTCATGATTACATAGAGAGAAAGACCGAACGGGTAAAATTGTATATTCTAGAAGACTCCGAGAAGGCAAACCCGGGAGACGGGGACCCACGGGCAGTGGTGGGTCGGCCGACTCCCGGGTGGGTCGGCCGGCCAGCCACCTCCACCAATCGGAGGTGGAGGCTCGCGGATTTCGCCTCCACCGACCTTGAGGAGCAATAATTATCGTCCGTTTAGGTCGGTTTGATCCGATGGCCGTGGTGCATCCTAGGGGGCTATATATTGAGCCGGGGCCCCCCGGGCCGAATAGCTAATTCATTCTAGAATTCATTATTCGGAGGTAGCCATCGGCAAAGCCGGGGGTTTAGAGAGAGATCTCCACCGAGAATTAGAATAGCTACTCTAGATCTTCATGTTCTACATAGGTTTAGACTAGATAGAGGAAGAATCGGGCGCCTGTGCTCGGAATTCCGGATCTTCATCATCAGAATTGGTATTATCTTGTATCTATTCTTGTGACTTTATTCTAAATATTATTATGTTTCTATTTATTATGTTCCTAGTTTATTCTAGTTCTACATTTGATATGGTTATGATTGGTAATAAGTTTATGTATATGTTTGCAAAGCGCTTAGCTCTCTTCCTAGGGGGGTTAGGTGGTAGATTTCATGTAAGCATGGTGCTTAGATGCCGCTTTACCCGCAAATGCACCCTATTGGCCGGGTCGTGTGGTAGATCGCGGAAGTGACGGTTCCGTTGAGTCCTACGTATTCCATCCCCCGTTGGTAGGTCTAGCGGAACCAAAGTTGCGTAGTAAGTCCCGCTATGTCTTGGCTTGTTATAGCAATGATCCTTATACATAGATGAAGAGTCTTTTGTCTTGTATATGATAGTGTAGAGTTGGAGTAGATGAATGACTTAGTAGATTAGAACCTACATAGGATTTATATTTCTTGCACTAATCGATGTCAACCTACCTTTGTGAGTAGTCTATATCTAATCTCTCGTGTGATTTATACCCTGAGCTTATTACTTTATATTCCCTTATTTATCATGGTTTACCCCTCGCAAAGTATGTGATTTGTGCAATCAATCACTCATAAGTAGTCATGTTTAGCAAGTTCATCTCATTGTTTAAGTCGTAGTTCTTTCCTTTGAGCTAAATATAAATAACGATACCGGAATACTTCCTGGTAAAATGCTACGATGGTGTATTATCTCGGGGCTGCCCGGATCCATATTTTTCTTGATTAGAGGAGCAGGTTCTATACCAACACTTCTGGCGCCATGTTAGGGATGACAACTTAGTGTGAGTGGTGTTAGAAGTGTCAACACCCGTCGACGTGGAAAGAGCTGGAAACCAAGGCACGAAAGAAACGGGTCTTCCCGCTCCCATAAGCAAGTATGTGCTCAGATAATAAGTCGTGGACGACCAATTCCAAATCCAAATCCGAGTACCCTTCCGCCGATCTCCAATTATCATCCACATGTATTCCATGTGATAATATAAGATAAGAATAATAATAATAATAACAATATTTTCCTATCTCTCGCGAGTGACAGGATAATCACTCGACTTCTACTAAATTCCTATAGCATAGCAATCTACATGATCCTGGAATACTAGTAAGACTCATGGGATCAATATATATCTATGCAAGTGGATTTCATTCAACTCCTTAAAACTTAATGCACAAGCATAAAGTAAAGTGCAGAATAATAGGGGTTATGCTCCGGGGCTTGCCTGGGTAAGATTTAACCAAATTTAGCATTCCATCATGACGACATGATCAACACGGCACCATCATTCATGTCACTCCAAATGACTCCATGATCCAGCATCGTTCCTATTGTGATATTTGTGATGCAACGTAGAGACGTAAATAAATAACCGCAATCGCAACGCTTAAAATACGAACGCACATGTTTCTCTACGAAGCTAGCTCTGATGACCACAACAACACGTTACTTTAATCTTCGTCAAGCAAGATATCAAGCTCACATAGAAGTGCTTCATTTAATAACCCGATTATTCTCATTAGCTTTACGGATATTTAGCTACCTTAACAAATCGTATCATTTAGAGCTACAAAAATTACAGAGAGCGCATACTAGTATAACGAGGCTCTTGTAAAAGTTTCCTGAATTTAGGAGTTCATTTCGAATTTAAACAAATCTTACAAACTAGAACGGATTCGATGACTTTTAGAGGAAAGCTAACAGACGCACGTACTAGCTAGCTCACGTACGACGCACACGGTGGCGGCGCAGCTACTCCAGCAAGCCTTAATGACTAAGATAGTAAGTTATTTATCACGTTCGGCAAGCAACACATCCAGCTCATCATCTTTACGTGCTTCAACTTCTAATCAATATTATAGTATTAGTTTTTTCGTATATATATATTTAGTTATCCTAACAACTAGTCTAACTTAGGCTACAAGCGAAACCAAGATATAAACATGACATGCACTCCTACCATTTACGTACAATAGCCTATAGAATAAAGAAATGCGTCATTATTGAGCTTACAATTAAATAAAGAAATACTAAAAGTATTATAAAACTATGTGAACAAAATACACCAACAGCTAGATCATGATTTTATTAAACCTAACAAAATTAGTTTCACAATTTTTGGACATCTATATGATTATCTACTGAATTTATAAGTTCTAGCATGTTCACTGACTTTTGCAAAGTAACAACAAGCTAACTGACGCTCGTACTTTCTCCATCTAAACTCATACACGTAACATAGAAGCAGCTTGCGTACGCGATGCGCTCAGCAGCCACGGCTATTTCGACGAAAGCAAGCAGCTATACGGACTAACTAGCTAGCGTACGAGCATTAGGGACTTACCACGAACTTAGCCGAAATGATGGTTGAAGGGAACGACGGCAGTGGCGAGCTTGCCATGCGTGGTACCCGGCTATGGCTCTTGGTGGGTTGTGCTTCTAGCTAGCTTATAAGGCTATGCACTAGCTCAAGCACTTGGACTGAGAACTCGGCGTTGCGCAAGCTTTAAAGTAGAAGGCAGCTCCGTTTTTCTACGTGAAGGTGTGTACACTGGCTGCTGTGATTTGGCATACGTGAGCGTTCACGGCGGACACGGCAGGTGCGGCCGCAACGCCATAATAGCGAGACGACGGCACGGCAGCGGAGACAGGATGCAGTCAGACGCGATGGCGGCCGCAGCGTCACGACGCGAGTAGCGCGAGTAATGGTAGCTGTCCGGCAGCACGACGCGCGGGCGACGACCGCGACTTTGTACAGGCATGGACGGCCACGGCGCCATAATCAGCAAACGATGACGTGCGACAAGCAGAGGCAGCAGTAGCATACAAGCAAAAATAAATAATCACCTAAATTCAAATAAGCTCTAAAAATAATGAAATTTTTATGGGAGATAGATTGTGATTTTAGATGAATTTAGGAAAAAGAAGTGAAGGAATCGGAGGTCGGATGAGGGGAGATATTAATTTGTTAAGGTGGCTATCTGGATAAATAAACATGAACTTTTGGAGAGGCAGTGCACACGTATTCGTGGTTAGCTGGAATAGTGCTCGTGCATGTGCACGAAGCAGCAGCTAGCAGGCGTGGCACCAATTATGAATGGCAGAGCAGGCAGGGAGGCGTCCCATCTTTTCCTGTGGCTGGGTCCGACGACCTTGACAAAACATGACAATTGATGATGTTATATCACAGGAAGGAAAGACACAACAGCATAGTGCTGAATTTTGTTCCCAGTCACGTCTCGTTTCAAATCTGACAACATCATTTATCAGTCAATGCCTAACCAGTTAACAGGGACACGAGCTTAGCATGACAGCGTGCCTTTGCATTATCCAGTACCCACTAAAACTTCCTTATGGGTCAACACGCAATAATCAGTGCATCATGCATGCAGAGATGTACGTACGTGTGTGTAGTGTACATGTGTGTTATTTCTATTTTCCTTTTAATCAAACCAAACCGTATAGTAGATAATTATGCAATTAAAATCTGATTATTTTCTTGCTACTAATCTACGTACATGTATGCATATATCCATTGTATGCTTTTATATATATTTATAACGGCGAGAATCTTTATTGAGACAATTACCTCGAGTATATATATCCCTTTTATGGGAATTGTTTATAACTCATGTAGGCTAAAATTTAAGAACTCGAGAGATTTGTTTATGAAGATTTCTCTTAGGCGTTAACTCTGAGGTAAGCAAGATCGTAACACCGGGGGTGTTACAGTACTCTCTCCGTCGTGTAATATAGAGTATTCTGACTTTTGAATTTGTTCTAAAATATAGTACATCTGGTGAGAAAAAGATAATGTTTACTTAAATAAAAGTACACAATTATTTTCTTTATAGAAAGTAATTATGGGAATCAAATCAAATTTCAATATATAAGGAAGGTAAATGAATTACGTAAGTACATTGCCTATTGTTCTCTCAATTATTTTGTCCCAAAATAGCAAGAATATGCTATATATCAGGACGGAGGGAGTAAATTACATGGTTTATTGAATTGGATTATGCTCCGGCGGTACTCTTTCCATACTTACACCAATCTCAAAGTACCAGAGTAATTAATTAAATATTAATTACCTCTGGATATGGACTCAGACCTACCCTGTCCGTGTCCAAGCCCACGCCCTGGCCCAACACACTGAATTATAGCAGTAGTTAGGGACTCCAGTGAAAAGGGAAGAAAGTCCTCCGACTGTTCTCGATCCACATTACACGGAAGCCCCCTTGTTCCAATCGCTGACTGGCGGCGGCGGCAGCGCACGGAAGCCAAGCTCCGGGCGCACGGAGCCGCAGAGGGAGCCGGCGGCGCCAACAGCTTGTCCACAAAACACGGAGTTCCTCGTCCTCGGTCGAATCGTGGAGTGGCGAGTGGCGGCGCGGCGGTGGTGGCGTCACATGGAGGGCGGCGACGGGCTCCGCTTCGTCTCCGAGCCTCCACATTCCAGCTGCGCTCCACTGTGCCGGCGTCCACGCGAACGTGGACGCGCCGGTCCGCTCCGTCGTGCCCCTGCATCAATCAACCGCCGCCTCACCGCTCCTCGTCGCTACCCGAGCTGGCGTGGTCGATGTGCTTGGACCTCGAGGATCTGTACACACGCCGCCTTAATCTCTGCATCTAGGTGAGGCGAATGCCAACGTTTGTTCAGGATTCAGGAACACACATCGATGAATAGGAATTAGCTTACTGCCATGTAGTGCATTTGTAGTCACCAGCCTTTCCATTTTGGCTCTCAAAAACTGATCTCACTTGGTTACTTTTTTAGATGGTTATCCATAGTTTGTAATGCATCTCCAGTAGTTTTTGTCTTGCACAGAGAAAGAAAAAAAATGTTTTCTCAGAATAATCCACTTTGTATGGAGCTGTTGTTCCCAGCCCTTCCTCTTATTGTAGTTGAGCCATGGCTTGTATAGTGATCATGTTCTTCAAACAACGATGTAGAACTAACCACCACCACCAACTAATCTGTTTAGGTAGTGTATATCAGAGTATGTAGATTGTAGAACCAAGTTGATCAGCTCCCCTTTATTTTAGATATCTATGTTCTATGCTTTTAGGAGGTTTTTTCCTATTGGCATTCCAAACCTTAGAAATCTCCTAGATTTGTTTTTTACAAATTTTCTTTTATGACCAATCTGGAGCAGAATGGCCTTTCTTAGAAATCCTAAAATATTTTTAATGGCGCTTAAGGTTTCCATAGAGTCAACGGATTATAGATTCATCCTTATTTTTATCTGGATACAAGCCATTGGATTCTGCAATCCAATCTATTGCTTCAGCAGAAAATGAATCAAGAAGGGTGGAGAAGTGATGACAGCACTCTCATTTTTAATGGCCGTCTTTTCTGCTTTTCAGGGCGAGTACTAGATTGATGATATATGCTTGTCCTTCCATGTGGAATTCGGTTGTGAATAATAATGTAATATTACAATTTTAAGATCAATACCGTACAGTTGCCTTTTTCCTAGATGTGCAGCTGTTATTCACCATGCTGGCAGGTAAGAGAGCACTCAATTTTTCTCTCAGTGGCAAGCGTATCATTCATTATCTTGCATGATACTGGTACTTGCACAAATAATTTTTGTTTTTACTGTTTTGATAACAGTGGGTCTACAAAGACAAAATCTAGTCCCAGATAATGATGAGCCTTGAGCATCCTAAATGCTGCAGATTTGCTAGTTGGAGCTGTCAGATCAGCTTTATCACCGGAAATCAAAACTCAGCCAGCCAGAATTGCTGATAGGCTTTCTTTTTTGAGGTGCGTTGTCTCGATGGAACTCTAGAATCATTGTATGCTATAGCCATATAGACCAATGCTTATTATTTTCAAAATAGATAGAAAACTTACTACTTTTCACTCTATTATTGTGCACAGGATGGGATTGGAAAAGCCCTCAGGATCTTGAAGAAGAGACTGTTGACTCAGAACAAAACCTGAACCATGATATATTTGTGACAGTAGAAATCAGGACCAGAAACATCTAAAATTATTGATCATAAATATTGAGCTTTTGTGGATTGAGTTGCTTTAATGCACGCAATTCTTTTTTCAGTTTTTGTGGATTGAGTTGCTTTGTTTCTTGATTGGAACACGAAATAAATGCCTGATGCCTCGCTGATAGAGATTGTCAAAAAAAAAAAAAAAAATGCAATTTTCATTTTCTAAAGAGTCAAACAATTTTAACTTTTGTCACCTCTATAGAAAAAAAAGTAATAATCAAATAAGTGTATTTATATTCATTATGAAATATATTTTCAAAGTAAAACTATTTTGAGACATAAATATTGTTTTTATCTCTTCGGGTAAAGTGATCCTAAGATTCCTAACTGAGATATTTTTCATCCTTGCACGTCACAGGGAAACATAATAAATAATGGTTTTGAGCAACATGTCTGTTAGAAGCTGGAGCCAAATTTTTTGGTCTTTTAAAGCTACAAATTACTTTAGGATAGCTGAATTTGCAAAGCTTAGAAACAGAATGGTTAAGTCACGAAAGATAAAAAAACGGGAATGGTTCTTTTTTTTTTTTTTTTTTTTTTTTTTTTTTTGCGACCACGCCCAACCCTGGACGCGTTAAAACTGGAATGGTTCTGTAAGTCAATGCCTGGGGAAGTTAGAAAATGGAGAGCTAGCAAATCACTCGCTCTTACAGGCAGAGCAAGCAACTACACGAAAAAGGAGGGGAAATCTGCCTTCAGTGGCTTGCCATTCGCCAGAGCGCTCCAACGCCATAGCATCTGTGCGCCCGGAGCTTGGCCTCGGTGCGCCGCCGCCGCCAACAGGCGATTTGAAGGACAGGACGACTTACCGTGGATCAAGAATAGCCGCCGGAGTCCTTAGACGTTCTCTCTCTCTCTCTCTCTCTCTCTTGCATTGAAGTTCCTAACTAATTCTATAATCGATTGGGCTGGGCCAGTGTTTGGGCTTGGACACGGACAGGGTACAACCAAGTCCAGATCCAAACATAATTAATATTTAATTAATTACACAGGTGCTTTGAGATCCGTGCAAGTGGAGAAAAGAGGGCCACCTGAGCATAACCCGAATTGGATTACATTTGCTTAAACTGTTGTATGGTTCCCAAATTCCACAAGTACAATGTATTGATCCAAACATGCTACTCTGCTGCAACTGTGGAGGCTTACTGGATTGAATTATGAATTTATGATGTTCTGTGCTTTCTTTACATGATCTCACTAGCACGATTGCCTTGAATATCTTCATGTAACAATTAGCTGCGGTGCTGCCTCATACTGCCAGTTTACCATAACTTACGGTATCTATGTATAAAGACATCCTCATGTTAAACTACCGTGTGTTTGTGTTACTAATACAGGAAGACGATTATATATGTTGTATACTCGAATGATCTTCTGCACTAGATCAGCGAGGACGACCTTGAGATCGTGCAAAACAGCAAAAGGCTGGGAATACTCTGAGCCGCTAAAGTAGGCTGAATAAAGAGTCCAGTGTGACTTGCATCATGCCATTTGCGTTTGCATCATTACTAGCTACAGAGGGAAAGGAGGCTGTGATTAAGCACTATAGAGGGAAAGATGCTGCGATTATGCAAGAAAGACAATAGACTGATCAGTAAGGCCATACTAGCTGCAAAAAGTGAGTGCAAAGTGTATTTGCCCCAGGCTTTAGCAGAACATGGTGACAAGAAGTTATCCTGAATTGTGGTGGCCTGCATAATACCTATCGTAGTGTCCCTGCTTTTCATCGCCATTCTTCTTTTTTTTCACGAACGGATACAAGAACTGTTTTTTCATCGCCATTCTTGCTGCCAATAAGTGAAGATAAGGGCGAAGCCTATATGGTGGTCGCCAATGTTTTGCACATGATGAACCCGCTATATTTTCTAGAGGTGATTTTTTTTAGACCACACCTAGACGCGTATTTCATTAAGTAGAAAGAGTCTGAAACAACCACGATAACCCCAGCGTTACCGAACAATGCACGCCACCCCACACTAATTGCTTAAGCGATTACATGATGACAAATTGTGCGACGAAAGGTGGAACCAAAGCTACATCCTCGACAAGAGCCGACTCAGTTGCTGATTGCCCGCCATGCACCAGCTATCCGCCTCCTTCCTTATTGCCTCCGCCAGAACGATGCAGATTTGGAGATGTTGTTGAAAGTCCACGCATTGAAAAACGCGCCTAGACGTGATCGCAAAACAAAAAAAAAGTTCGCGCATTGCGCTCCTTCCACAGCATCCACCCCATGAGGAAGAACAACGAGTCGAACCCTCGCTGGAACGCCTTGTCCACAAGCTTCCTTGATCGGAGCCACAAAGACATGGCCGACTCCTGCACTGGCACTATCTTGAGGTGCAGCCAACCCATCACACTTCCCTGCTGAAATTGCATCCCAACAAACTAGCTAGGGGTGATTGTTATATTGCAGCATCTCTATTTTGTATATTTGGTTGTAGTGATCTACACTTCGGCGCCAATTTGTAAATTTGGTACCAAAATGTTTGTCAGTTAACTCTAGAATTGCTCTGCGCCTTATTGTGTTGGGTGTGATGGTGTCCATCTTCACATGGGAATCTTTTGTTTAGGCGATATTATAGAATTTATCATCTTTTTTTTTTTTTGTTATGGCAACTCTTTGGTTGTTTCATACAAAGAAGCATGGCAGGCGCTGTGATTTCACATTGAGATGAAGGAAGTATCACATACTCCCTCCGTCGATATATAGAGCATTCTAGCTTTTGAATTTTTTCTAAAATATAGTGCATTCGAGAAACAACAAGATAATGTTTACTTAAATGAAAGCGCGTGATTGTTTTCTATATAAAAAGTAATTCATTTCCTTGCCTATTTTGTATTAGAAGATTGAGAGTTTCTCCTTTAATTATGCAAATCCAATCAAATTTTAATACATTAGGAAGGTATAAGTGAGGGCTACATGCGTCTATTGTTCTCTCTATTATTTTGGCCTAAAACAACAATAATGTTCTATATATTAGGACGGAGGGAGTAGACTTTTATTTTCATTCCCTACGATTCTCAATTACAGATGGACAATTATTCTTATCCACGGATCTATTCAATGCCGGAATTCGACCTGCTATTAATGTGGGTATTTCAGTTTCTAGAGTGGGATCCGCAACTCAAATTAAAGCCATGAAACAAGTAGCTGGCAAATAAAATTGGAACTAGCTCAATTCGCAGAATTACAAGCCTTTGCACAATTCGCCTCTGCTCTGGATAAAACAAGTCAGAATCAATTGGCAAGGGGTCGACGATTACGGGAATTGCTTAAGCAATCCCAATCAAACCCTCTCCCAGTGGAAGAGCAGGTAGCTACTATTTATACCGGAACGAGAGGATATCTTGATTCGTTAGAAATTGAACAGGTAAAGAAATTTCTGGATGAGTTACGTAAACACCTAAAAGGTACTAAACCTCAATTCCCAGAAATTTTATCTTCTAGTAAGACATTCACCGAGCAAGCAGAAACCCTTTTGAAGGAAGCTTTCGGGAACAGCTTGAACGGTTTTCCCTTCAGGAACAAACATAAATATAGCATGTCTACTCTTATTAGTATAACTCGTGTTAGGTAGAAGAGGAATCGTTGAGAAAGATTTTTCATTTGAATCATGCAAATTTTTTTTGAGTTTTTAGTATAGTTATTTAAAGAATAGATAAAAAAAGATTGCGTCAATAGGATTTGAACCTATACCAAAGGTTTAGAAGACCTCTGTCCTATCCAAATTCTTTCTTTGCAAATTAATAAAACCGGTGGACGAATTTTCCATCTCCATGGGAAAAGACTATCATCTCCTACCAGATAAATTCCTAATTCGCCTTTTGGACCTTCTACTCTTACATAAATCTCTTGCTTTGATAATTAAAAATTGGGAGAAGGCTTTTTACCAAGAAATCTATATTCAAAATCATTCCATTCGGGATTCTTTGCTTTCTTAAAGCGTCGGGCTTCTAAATTCTCATAAGGTCCTCGAGGAATTTTCTCTACGGCTGTTGAATAATTTTTATGGATTCCCTCATTTCACCGACTCGTACTAAATAGCGAGCTAACGAATCATCCACACTAACAATCCATCCTTCTCCCGCAAAAGGGGATTTTAGTAAATAACCAAATATAACACCGTGGCTAAGGGTCATATTGGTAATTTTTCTTACATCCCCCAGGGGGGGGGGCAGGTATCATATACGCCGCCAAAATAAAGAGCCTTGAGTACTAGAAGAAAAGCACCTAGACCTAACAAAATTAAGTGAATACCCAAAATTGTAGTCATTTTATTTCTGTCTTTCCATACATAAGCAAAGAATGGAAAAGATTCTTCAAGAGTCTCGCGGCTTTGACGTGGAAGCATGAAGTCATATTATTGCACAGAAATACACACCACATGTTCTGTATTTCTTTTTTTGTTCTTTTTTGAGGGGAAGGTGGGAAGCACATGTTCTCATAAGTTGTAGTAGGCTTTTAGACTTGCACGTTACATGCTAACAGCCCAACTTCACACTACAACAAAGCCTTCTTTTGCCCAGGAAGAACCGCATCTCAAGCTCTACGTTGTGGGCTTCTTTGTTCATGGCATGTATTTGGTCCGCCCAGCCCATCCACATTCCCACGCAAAGGCTCATCTAATGTCGAAGCCTGTAAATGGAACCAAGGCCCAGATTCTTCGTCCTCGCAAAGCACGCTAACTCGAGATACTTGGGCCTCACAAAGCCCAGGAATTAGCCCACAGGCCAACATTTTTGTAGATGAAAGTCTCCTCATCAATTTTGATTTTCCCTAAAAAAATCAAATTTGTTTTTTGAAAAGTCCTGTTTGTAAATTATCAATTATTTCAAACCCGGAAATTCAACACTAGACATCATACCTCATGGACTCTCAAAACCATTCAAATTACCTAGTGGTTTAGTTTCAAATAGTTTTAAGGTGGTTTCGTCCTTTTTAGTTAGAAAAAGGGTAAATACTTGATAAGGTTTTTAAACTACAAAAAAGTGACATAGTTTTTGATTTTTTGAAAAAATATTGAGATAAATTGGAATGTGATAAATACAAATGAAAGATTTAGAGCTTATGAAAATACCTCCACATTCTTTAAAATTACTTTTAGCTTTAGGAATGGAAAAATATCTATAAAATTTTAGGAAATTCCCAAAACATTTCAGTGGTTTTCTTGTCCAGCGGGGCCGATAGAGCTTGATAGATTCTGTTGCGTCTTAGCCGACTTTTGGAATCTAGTGGAAATTTGCAGGCAGGCCGAATCATCGAGCCGGGCCATCATTTATTGCCTTTGGTTGGTCTTGATTTTATGGTTGGCAGGCTGGGTTGTTGACAACGCACTTGGGCCATATTTATGTGCCCAGGCCCAGCTTGCATGATATGCGGCCTACGCAGATGTAGGCCACCCGACCACATGTCTTGGACTGGAGACCCTTTTGGGCCAAGATTTGGTTAATTGGATTGGATACCTCGTTTTTCGATGATGCCTGTGTCTGGGCTTGGGGCAAATGAATCGACTGGGGAGGAGAGCGGAGCGGCGGCAGTGGCTCGGCGACATCACCGTTGGTGCCCCCTCCCTGGCCGAATCCCACACAGCCGCGGCACGAGCGCCGAGCGGCTGGCAGCCTCGCATCGCTAGGTCGCTCCCTCCCACCTGCTTATGCGGCTGGGGCTGTCTTTTTTTCTCGAATATGTAAAAGACTTACGCATCATTGTAGGAGGGAGTTAGGGGGCCAAGGAACGCGTGCGGGAGCACTTGCCCTGGTCAAGGCAGCAGGGAGGCCGAGGAGGGGTCGACCGTCCGTCCTGCCGCCCACGCCAGAGCCGAGGTTAGCCGGAACTGCCGCCGGTGGCCGCCGATCCCCGGTAATGGGCCATCATCGCCGCCCCACGGCAGGGGAAGTAGGGGAACAAGCGCGCGCAAGGGCCACCACCGTGGGCTACTCTAGTGCGCCGGAGTAGTGGGCGAGGGCCTTCCCGCCGCAACGACCCCGGCCGAAGCGCCGCCTCAAGGCCAGGGGCGCGGCGGGCGTGGGGCGCACCATAAGCTGTGCGGACGGAGCCTTCATAGAGCGCGCACCCCATCTCCGTGCCGAAGACGAGCCGAGGTGGGTTGTCTCGCAGCCCGCCCCAACGGGTAAAGCCGGACCGCCACTGCTGGCCCTGAATGAGGCCGCCGACAGTGGGGTGGCCCCGCCTCCACCACTGGCGACCCACCGCCGTCGCACGAGCACACAGCGTGCGCCGGGGGAGGGGGCCGGAACGCCAGCCTGACGCCGACTGGGCGCAGGCGGCGGCGATGGCGGCGAAGCAGGGCCTAGGTCGTCGGATCCACCATGGCCGAGGCGCGCAGCGCCTCCAGGCTGGCGAATCGGGCTACCTGGGCGCGGCGGTGAAAGGATCAAGATGCCCAAGAGGGGGGGTGAATTGGGCTAATTCTAAAAATTATTGCGGAATTAAACCTACTAGCCCATGATTCACCCCTCGGTGCCTATGTGTGTTCCTACACAATCGATCAACTAAAGTTTTGCACCCTAAGTTCCAATCCTATTCTAGCATGGCAATTCTATGAAAGTAATTGCGGGAATGTAAGTGCTAGAAAGTAAATGCGGAAAGTAGAGGGACAAGGAACACGGCAATCTTTTTCCCGAGGTATCGGAGAGTCGCCACTCTCCACTAGTCCTCGTTGGAGCACCCGCGCAAGGGTGTAGCTCCCCTTGGTCCTCGCAAGAACCAAGTGCTCTCTAGGGCTGATTCTTCGTCGCTCCGACGCGGTGAATCGCCAAGAACCGCTCACAAGACGAGTTGGGTCATCCACAAGCACCGCCGGATGATCACCAAGCTCCAATCACCACCAAGCCGTCTAGGTGATGGCAATCACCAAGAGTAACAAGCACAAACTCTCACTTGACCTCGCAAAGCCTAGGGAGAAGAGTGGATGCACACTAGCTACTCTCGATTGCTCATGAACTCATGGATTCTCAAATCTCTTCAAGTCATGAGGCTCTTGCAACTCTCTTGCTCTCACAAGGGTGGCTATCAGCTGATGAAATGAGCAAGAGCGCCGAAATGTAGAGGGTGGGGTTGTATTTATAGCCAAGGGCCAAAATCCAACCGTTACCTCGATTTCGCTCACGGGCGTGAGCGCCGGACGCGTCCGGCCGGCCACCCGGACGCGTCCGCGCTTGATAGGATTCAACGGCTACCTAGCCGTTGGGCTCTGATGCGAGCTCGGACGCGTCCGGCGCAAGGCGTCCCGGGCGCGTCGGCGCGGCGACTCGACTGAGCGATTCCAAAAAGTCTCACGGTCGCGTCCCGGCGCACGCCGGACGCCAGCCCACGCGTCCGCCGCTCGGGCGCAGACCAAGGGACGACTTTACCGTGCGCCGGACGCGGGCCCGGCCCACTGGCGCGTCCGGCGCTGTTGAAGCTCCCGTTTTCACTTGAATCGCGATCCTTTGAAAACGGTGATGACTTCAACAACTCTCAGGGCTCTCAGGTAACTTCCTAGCGCTAAGATTTCACCAGTGTGCACCACACCTAAACCCGAGACTCAACTAGGTCAAGCTACCCATTTGCACCCCCTTAATAGTACGGCCAAAGGAGAAAACAAAGTCCTAACGACTAATCCGATGTCTCTCAACACCATTGACAATCGAAACTAACCGTCCTTAACCTTGTCGTCTCCGCTTTGAAAACCGAAACGATTTCCATCGATAAGAGGGCATGCCAACCAAATGCTCGAGATTCCATTACCATGACCTAACTCCCATTGTTTACGCAAAACACACGTTAGTCATAGTAATCTATATTGTCGTCAATCATCGAAACCCACATCAAGGGGCCTAGATGCTTTCAATCTCCCCTTTTTGGTGATTGATGACAACCTCTCGGAGTATGAAGAGTTTAGTTGAGGTTTTCAAGCATGCTTGGTTCACATGAGCCTTTGACACTGAAAGCAAAGGTTAGAATGACTCATGTGTTACCAAGCCAAAAGATCTGTGCTCATATAATCTGCAAAAACGAGTTAGCACATGACAAAGGCATAGCTCATATGGAATCAGAGTAAAACGCGGAAGCCAAGCACATATGAGCAAAGAACTAGGTGACATAGAAGGTGATACCGAACCGAAGAGCATATGTCACTGCGATTGAAAGTACCTCACACATATCATACAATGCATTAAGTAAACATGATGCATGCAAATGTATCAATCAAAAGAACCAAATCCCAAGAGCTGAGCTCCCCCTAAGTCTACATACTCCCAACTCTCCCCCTTTGGCATCAAGGACCAAAACCTAAGGCTGAGGAGAAGGAGGAGCAGACGAGCCGGTCTCACGAGCGTGAGGAGCAAGGACGAATGCTGAAGTGTCATCTGGGCTGTCGTCTGAGCTCTGCTGGGACTGAGTGACAGGAGCCCGCCGACCCTCGGGCCGTGATGCCGGCGGTGAAGCGGTGCGGGTCCGCTCACCGACACCGTGACGGTCGCATTTTGTCTCCGTGGTCGGCACCGGACTGGAGCTATCTCTCGGCTGCTCCGTGGCTCGACGGTGTAGGAAGCGGAAGAGTAGGAGCCACCGTGGCTTGCCTCGTAGTGGGAAGTGGATCCGTAGACGCCAGCGAGGAAGGTATAGTGCCCGATGTGCCGGTGCACATCCTTTGGAGGGATATTCTTCGCCGAGGCCGCGGGTCGTGGTCGTCTTGAGCAATTTTGTCTCATGTACTCAGGTGTCACCTCTCCTGTAAGAGCACTGTAGGAGGCTTGATGATGAGCTGCACCTGAGTCTGGAGTGAATAGCAGATGAGAGCCAACAGGTGAAAAACCGGTAGAGATCCGTGGAAAGCCAGGGGACACCAGAACTGCTGGAGAGGAAGGTGCTATGCCTGAAGCTGGTAAGCCTGCACTAGTGACTGGCACCTGAGAAGGTCCTGCTCCCAAAGTCTGTCCTGCTGGCTGACTCGGAGCTGGGGGAAGAACTCCCTGAGGTACTGTGGCACCTGTCTGCTGAAAAAGTGAAGCAATCAAGGTCATAGTCTGCAGGTGCTGCTGCTGCCGGGCGATGCCGTGCATCCGGCGAGCTCGTATCTCGGCTAGAGCAATCTCATGCCGCTCCTCAGCACGCTCCTGGTTGGCAGCCAACCTGTCAAGTACCTGAGTCAAGCGGTCAATGGCTGCTCCTGAACTTCCTGCCTCTGCATCATGCTGACGAGGGGGAGGACGAACTGGAACGTAGTAGCTGCTCAACTCTAGCATCCTGCTCACCGTTTGTTCTCGTAATGCTTGGATCTCCATGGCGAGGAATGACCTGGAGGAGCATCTCGGTGATTCCCGACAATCGAGAAGCATCATAGGATCCAAACACCTCATAGTTCGGTGGATCTTCATATTCCTTTCGATCGAGTCGGAAGATCACCATTTCTATAGATGAGCCAGGTGATCCAATGAGCATAGTGCAACGGCGGTGGTGCTTGAAACTCCCATAGATAACATCTTCCATATCACAAAGTATCAAGTCCCGGATGTCAAAAGGGATCTTCCTCATAAGGTGTGACACTACCCACCTTTGGAGCCTAGTGAACCCGTTACCGAAACCGGGCCTAGCAAGAATAGTGTATCTACGAATCGATCAAGGACGCGAGCAAGGCGTACCTCATCCCGTGGTGTCCCGCTCGACCGCACCAAAGTTAGGTCCAAAGACCTCTCATGATCTCGGGAGGTGGCACTACTCCTCCCCGTGCACGGCGGGGAGGCTCAATTCTGGAAAGCACGGCTGATGCGGCTTGATGGGCCGCTCGAAATCCCCAAGAAGTTCCCGGCTTCCTTGGACAAGTTACGCCTCGACCACGAATGGTGTATGAAATGAGTGAATGATTTGGAGCTATCCACGAGTAGCATAGAACTCTAACACCCATCCTGGAATATATATCGCAGATCTTCCAATTAGATCAATCATGCCCATTTGTGCACCCAAATACTCTCTGAAAGCCTGGCCCAACACATGTGAGAAGGTGTCGGCTATCACCGTCCCTCGCTTGGTAATCTTTGACTTCGCACTTTTGTAAGCCTCTACCAAGGACTTGTGCGTAGCTGTGTAATAAGGTGCACCGGCTCTCTCCGGAAGACGAGGAAACCAGGTGTTGATGTCCACGTCGTCGATAGCTCGTATCTTCTTTGCACGGCCTTCAACGGCTCCTCCGTACTCAATCTAGGTCCGTAGAGCCCCCGTGGGCTGCCTCGAGGAGTGGAAGAGGGACTCGACTCGTGGATCGCGAGGCATGTCGCCTGCCGGAGGGTCCTGACACGGGAGGACCGTCGTAATGGAGATAGATCCTGCTGCTCAAGAATGGTCTCCTCTGCCTCAGTAGCCTCTGCCTCTGCCTCCTGTGCTGCTGCTGATCCAGACTCTTGTATCACAATGCCTGCACCCCTGCGAGCTCTCCTCTCGGCACGCCCGTCGCCTCTTCGCACGCCGTGGCTGCACGAGAATCAGGCGGCAACCTTTTTCTCTTCCTCATAGTCACGGTTTTCTTGCCCTTAGCTCTCTCAATCATCTCGGGAAGATTTGGCCTTCGTGTGGATCATCATCTCCCCCGAACCTCGCACGAGTTCTTGCACACAGGCATGACCGCCGCCGACACCGATCAATCAATAAACCGCAAGAGGATGTGCGACAACTTATGAGGCTTGGCCTCAAACCATACTCCTAGGCTTGGCCTAGAGTTCAACTGCCCACTGTCAATATGTCACAATCCGACACGGCTCGCTATGACACGATGAACTCCTGTGAAAAGGAAAGAAATGACGGCGTAGGGCACACCTCAAGGCAAGAGCTGGATCACAAGGAAGGACTTCTCCTGGTGTAGAAAACGCCTAGCGGCGAGCCTCAATGACAAAGGAGGCAAGAGGAAATCGCCGCGGACGAGAATTGGTCTGGCTCGCCGGAGAAAATGACGACCTCGAGGGCGGTGTCAATGGCGGCGCCGGTGGCGAGCTTTTGCCGGCCAAGACTTGGTGGCGCGCGCGTGGGAACTGCGGCCGAAAAGGAGAGCGCGGCGGAGGCTGGCTGGCGCGGCGCGGCGGCGTGATGGCTGGGCGGCGCGGTGGCTGGGCAGCGCGGCACGGCGGCTCGCGGCGGCGTACGGAAACGGAAGGAGAGAGAGAGAAACGGCCGCGGGCGATTTTAAGAAGAAAGGATAGGGTGGCCCCACATGTCAGATTAAGATGACTCGCGCACTTCCTTTTCGCGCCGGACGCGTCCGCGCTGCGTCTGGCGGGTCGTCGGACGCCGACCAGAGACCTCCCAGAAAGGCAGCCCTAGTCGAGACCGTCGGACGCGCAGCCAGACGCGGCGCCGGACGCTGGCGAAACTCTTTACGCGTCCGGCCCGTTTTGATCTTCGGCTTCAATTGCGCTGAATCTTCACAAGGCGCCGGACGCGTCCGCGCGATTGTCCAATGCGCGTCCGGCGCTCTTTAAAGAGCTGTTTTGAATCTTTTCTTCGCGGCTTTGTTCCCAATCGATTTCCAAACCTTTTAAGATGCAACTAAACACGGTTTGGAGTCAATATGAGATCCTCACTCTCAAACCCTCAATTTTCAAAATAGTTTGCCATAGGCTACACATAATTTTCAAAAATAGGCAATAAAACGCGAGCGAGGAACAACATGTGGCCATGAGCTTGAGTTTTCAAACCGATAGAAGCATCAAATGCTCTCTCAATTCATGGACGAACACGAGAGGTTGCTCAAGAAGTAAACGAAAAGAAACGAAGAGCAACACACAAGCACATAAAATTGCGGAATTTGAATCTAGGCGGCTTGTCGGGTTTGAACCAAGGGTAAGCTTCTTCACACCTCCGGAGAGTGTTATCTTAACCATGTTAGACAAGCCCTATATGCATTACGAAATTTAAACGTGCTCTATAAACAATGCAATGCAACCGACAACACCTTTCATCTCTTTCTTGTGAAGTTGCTCAGATCAAGGATATTGAGCTCATTCCTTAACCTGCAGAAAGTTGATTCATCCAATGGCTTTGTGAAGATATCCGCTAATTGATCCTCACTTCTCACACCTTCTAGAGATATATCCTTTTTAGTGACATGATCTCTAAGAAAGTGGTGGCGGATATCTATATGCTTTGTGCGAGAGTGTTGAACCGGGTTGTTTGCAATCTTCACTGCACTCTCATTGTCGCACAAGAGAGTCACTTGACCAAGATTCACTCCATAGTCAAGGAGGGTTTGTTTCATGTACAAGATTTGTGCACAACAAGCCCCCCATTGCTATATACTCGCTTCGCCGTAGATAGAGCAACACCGTTCCCGCTTCTTTGATGACCAAGAGACAAGTGACCTCCCAAGTAAATGGCACCCTCCGGATGTGCTTTTTCTATCAATTTTGCAACCGGCATAATCCGAATCGGAATAGCCAACAAGTTGGAATCTTGCTCCTTTGGGATACCATAAGCCAATGCTTGGGGTGAGCTGCAAGTACCTAAGGATCCTCTTAACGGCACTTAGGTGAGCTTCCTTAGGATCGGCTTGAAAGCGAGCACACATACACACACGAACATGATGTCGGGCCTAGATGCGGTGAGGTACAACAAGCTACCGATCATAGAGCGGTAAAGAGTTTGATCACGAGTTACCTTCCACATCAAGGTCGAGATGCCCATTAGATGCCATAGGAGTGTTGATTGGCTTGCAATCCTTCATATCAAACCTCTTGAGGAGGTCCTTGGTATACTTCTCTTGTGATATGAAGGTCCCTTCCTTCATTTGCTTGATTTGAAAACCAAGGAAGAAGGTGAGCTCGCCAATCATAGACATCTCGAACTCTTTTGACATCATGTCACCAAACTTCTTGCATTCTTCTTCATTTGTTGAGCCGAAGATGATATCATCAACATACACTTGACAAATGAAGATCTCTCCATTAAGCTTCTTGGTGAACAGTGTAGTGTCAACCTTCCCGATGGTGAACCCCTTCTCAATGAGGAAGTCCCTAAGGCGCTCATACCATGCTCTAGGGGCTTGCTTGAGCCCATAAAGTGCCTTGGACAACTTTGAAAACATGATTAGGACAGCTAGGGTCTTCGAACCCGGGAGGTTGATCAACATAAACAAGCTCATTAATGAAACCATTAAGAAATGCACTCTTCACATCCATTTGAAATAGTTTCATTTCATGGTGTGAAGCATATGCAAGGAGGATACGGATGGCTTCAAGTCTTGCAACCGGTGCAAAAGTCTCTCCAAAATCTAGACCTTCAACTTGAGAGAACCCCTTTGCCACGAGCCTTGCCTTGTTTCTCACAACATTGCCTTGGTCATCTTGCTTGTTGCGGAACACCCACTTGGTACCTATAATTCTTGCATTCTTGGGACGCTCCTCAAGAGTCCAAACCTTGTTGCGGGTGAAGTTGTTCAATTCTTCATGCATAGCATTCACCCAATCCGGATCTTGAAGAGCTTCACCTACATCTTTTGGTTCAACACAAGAAACAAACGAGTGATGTTCAGCAAAACTAGCAAGTCTTTGAGATCGAGTCATTACACCCCTTGATGGACTCCCTATGATTTGATCTTGTGGATGATCATGGAGTTTGGGAATTCTCTTTTCAACCACTTGAGGAGTTGGTTGGGGAGCGTCAACATCTTGAGCTTGTGCCTCTCTTTGTTCATGGGAGACATGAGTGTCTTCATGTTCGGTCATCCCATCTTTTTCTTTGTCATCTTGAGGCACACTTGAGGAAGAAGAAGGCTTGTCAAAGACTTGCACTTCATCATCATCTTCTTTAGGCTTGACGTCTCCCACCGGCATGTTCTTCATTGCTTCCTCAATGGTTCATCACCTACATCATCAAGATTCTCAATTGCTCCTTGGGAGCCGTTAGATTCATCAAACTCCACATCATATGTTTCTTCTACCAAACCGGTGGCATGGTTGAATACTCGATATGCTTTGGATTTTGATGAGTAACCAACAAGAAAACCAATATCACAACGTCTTTGAAACTTCCCTAGGTGTTGCCTTTTCTTGTAGATGTAGCATTTGCAACCAAACACCCGAAGTAAGAGACGTCCGGCTTCTTCCCATTGAGCAGCTCATAGGGGGTCTTGCCATGGAACTTGTGAAGATATAACCGATTTGATGCATAACACCTTGTGTTGATAGCTTCAGCCCACACGTTCTCGGGGTGTTGTACTCATCAAGCATTGTTCTTGCTAGAGTGATCAAGGTCCGGTTCTTCCTCTCAACTATGCCATTTTCTTTGAGGTGTGTAGGTGGATGAGACTTCATGTTTAATCCCAACTTCATCACAATAAGCTTCAATGTTGGTGTTGTCAAATTCTTTGCCATTGTCACTTCTAATTTTCTTGATCTTGACATCAAATTCATTTTGAGCTCTCTTTGCAAACTTCTTGAAGCAAGGGGTGGCTTCGGATTTGTCATGAAGAAAGAAGGTCCATGTGTATCTTGAGTAGTCATCAACAATCACTAGACAATGGAGTTTCCCACCAAGGCTCTTGTATGTGGTTGGTCCAAATAGATCCATATGCAACAACTCTAGCACTCTTGAAGTTGATAGAAAAGTTTTGGTTGGATGAGTGTTTGCAACTTGCTTGCCGGCTTGACATGCACTACAAGGTTTGTCCTTTTCAAACTTGACATCTTTCAAGCCCCTTACTAACTCTTTCTTCAAAAGCTTCTTGAGTGTACTCATCCCAACATGTGCTAGCCTCCTATGCCACAACCACCCAAGTGAAGTCTTGGACAACAAACAAACATTCGATTTGCATCTTCGGAGGTGAAATCCACTAGATAGAGATTGTTGTATCTAAAGCCTTTGAATATCACGGTTGAGTCTTCTTTCTTTGACACTATCACTTCATTCTCATCAAACAAGCATTTGAATCCAAGATCACACAATTGACCCACTTGATAGCAAGTTGAAGCTCAAAGGTTTAACATAAAGCACATTTGACAAAGAGTGATCATTTGATATTGCAATTTTGCCCAAAGCCTTGACTTTGCCCTTTGAATTATCACCAAATGTGATCCTATCTTGATTTTGCTCCCCTTCATCTAGTGAGGCAAACATACGAGGCTCACCGGTCATATGTTGAGTGCGGCCACTATCAATAACCCAATGACTTCCACCGGTCTGTAGTTCACCTACACACAAGAGATCAAGCTTGAGGTTTAGGGACCCAAACTTGTTGAGGGCCCTTAACTTTCTCTACTAGAGACTTTGCAACCCAAATTTGCTTAGGCCTATTCTTATTGGGGGGACCTAAGAAGGTGACATTCACTTGTCCTTTTGAATCCTTTCTAACAACATAATGAGCATTGTATGCAAAAGGTCTAGCATGCTTGGGCAAGGGTTGTGGTGGTGGAGTTTCACACTCATGAGCAAAGTGACCTTCTTGTCCACACTCAAAACATCTCTTTGGCTTTGGCTTTGGCTTTTGCTTTTGTTGACTTGCTTGCTTTGCTTGATGTTGCTTCTCTTGATGTGACTTGAACCCAATGCCACTTCTATCGGTCTTCATCACGGTGTTCATCAAGAGCTCACTTTGAAGTGACTTTCCTTTTGCAAATTTGCTCAAACCAATCTTGAGGTGTTCTTTCTCTTGCTTGAGTTTCTTGTTCTCTTCTAGAAGTGACTCATTTGTTGATTGCTTCAAGCATGACATCTCAAAGTGAAGTCTTTTGTTCTCTTCTTTGAGCTTTTCATTCTCAAGTGTTAGTCCTTCATCTTCAATAGTGACAAGGTGTGACTGATTTTTGCTTGTTCAAGATCCTTCTTGAGCTGTTCATTTTCATTTTTTATCTTGACATAGTCATCATAATTCTCGATCACCACCACCGACTTGCCTTTGCTGCTAGCACCTTGCTCAATGATCTCATCACATGATGTAGCTACATCATTCTCGGCAACATTGTTAGTAGCCTCATGTGTTTCGGCAAGAAGCTCATAAGCCATCGCTAGATTCCCATGATTAACTTTAATAGTTGTGTACTCCTCTTTTAGAGAGCTATAACTAGATTTGAGCTCATCATGCTTCTTCTCAAGGTTCTCATTTTCAACTTTAAGCTCTTTTGAAGAAGCTTTGAGTTCCTTGAGTTTAGAAGACATGATTTCATTTTGATCTCTAAGCTCATCATTAGTTTTACGCATAGCTTCCATCTTTTCTAGAAGAGAAGTATTTTCACTATCAAGCTCATCACATCTTCCTCTAGTCTTAATGATGGTTTTTGAGTACTTTCTAAGCAATTTGACAAGCACATCATAAGTAGGTGACTCATACTCATCATCACTATCACTTTCACTACCACTATCATCACTATCACCATGTTTGGAATGTACCTTCTTTTCACCTTTAGCCATAAGGCAAAAGTGGGATGGAGTAGATGATGATGGCAAGATTTGTGGAGGTGGTGAAGATCCAATGCCAATAGCAGACCACTCCTTCATCATCACTTTCTTCATCGGATGACCCACAAGAAGATTCAATATCGGTGAGCCAATCACCAACAATATATGCCTTGCCATCCTTCTTCTTGTGATACTCTTTCTTTTCTTCCTTCTTCTTGTGATGCTTGTCTTTCTTCTTCTTTTCTTTTTCTTCATCATCACTTGAGTCATCCTTCTTGTCCTTGCCCTTCTTCTTCTTATACCTCTTGTCTCTTGGAGGCTCAGGACATTTATGAGCTAGATGTCGGTCTTGCGGCAATTGAAGCACTCCATTTCGGAGATGGGCTTCCTTTTGCTACTTGTGAAGAACTTCTTCTTCTTGCCATCAAACTTGACACCATTTTTGTTGAGCTTCTTCAACATCTTGGTGGTCTTCTTCACCATGAGAGCAAGACTCACATCATCAATTTCAGCATCACTAGAATCATCATGAGTTGCCTTGGCCTTGCCTTTTCTTGAGTGACTTGCATTTAGGGCCAAATCTTTCTTCTTGGATGATGAGCCATCCTCGGGGGTGAGATGCATGTACATCTCATGAGCATTGATCTTTCCCAATATTTGAGTCGGTGTAGCATTGGAAAGATCACCTTGGTGAAGCACGGTGACAATGTGCCCATATTTCTCAATGGGGAGGACACATAGGATCTTTCTTGCAACATCGGATGGCGACATTTGATTAAGTCCAAGCCCATTGAGTTCCTCTACAATAGTGTTCAAACGGGAATACATCTCATTAGCACTTTCATTAGCTTTCATCTCAAAAGAATTTAACTTGCGCATAACAAGATGATAGCGTTCCTCACGCTCACTCTTAGTTCCCTCATGGAGCGCACAAAGGTCGGACCATAGTGCATGGGCGTCCTTGTGGTTCCTAACGCGATTGAACACATCCTTGCAAAGACCGCGGAATATAGCATTCCTTGCCTTTGCATTCCACTTCTCATAGTTAGCCTCTTCACCGACAAGGCTAGTGGAATCCTTGGGTTTTGGGAGTCCTTGAGAAGCGGCACGGAAGCATCCAACGTCTATCGCTTCTAAATGTGCTTCCATGCAAATTTTCCAATAAGGAAAATCGTCTCCCTCGAACATGGGAGGAGGTCCATCCCCATGGGACATCTTTACTCTAGGCGGTTAAGCCTAATTTAGAGCAAACCGGCTCCGATACCACTTGAAAGGATCAAGATGCCCAAGAGGGGGGTGAATTGGGCTAATTCTAAAAATTATTGCGGAATTAAACCTACTAGCCCATGATTCACCCCTCGGTGCCTATGTGTGTTCCTACACAATCGATCAACTAAAGTTTTGCACCCTAAGTTCCAATCCTATTCTAGCATGGCAATTCTATGAAAGTAATTGCGGGAATGTAAGTGCTAGAAAGTAAATGCGGAAAGTAGAGGGACAAGGAACACGGCGATCTTTTTCCCGAGGTATCGGAGAGTCGCCACTCTCCACTAGTCCTCGTTGGAGCACCCGCGCAAGGGTGTAGCTCCCCCTTGGTCCTCGCAAGAACCAAGTGCTCTCTAGGGCTGATTCTTCGTCGCTCCGACGCGGTGAATCGCCAAGAACCGCTCACAAGACGAGTTGGGTCATCCACAAGCACCGCCGGATGATCACCAAGCTCCAATCACCACCAAGCCATCTAGGTGATGGCAATCACCAAGAGTAACAAGCACAAACTCTCACTTGACCTCGCAAAGCCTAGGGAGAAGAGTGGATGCACACTAGCTACTCTCGATTGCTCATGAACTCATGGATTCTCAAATCTCTTCAAGTCATGAGGCTCTTGCAACTCTCTTGCTCTCACAAGGGTGGCTATCAGCTGATGAAATGAGCAAGAGCGCCGAAATGTAGAGGGTGGGGTTGTATTTATAGCCAAGGGCCAAAATCCAACCGTTACCTCGATTTCAGCTCAGACGTGAGCGCCGGACGCGTCCGGCCGCTCACCGCCGGACGCGTCCGGCGCTTGATAGGATTCAAACGGCTGCCTAGCCGTTGGGCTACTGATGCGAGCTCCGGACAGCGTCCGGCGCTGCGTCCGGCGCGCGTCCGGCGCGGCCCGACTCTGCTGAGCTGATTCCAAAAGTCTGCGGTCGCGTCGGCGCACGCCGGACGCAGCCCACGCGTCCGCCGCTCGGCGAGACCAAGGGACGACTTTATCGTGCGCCGGACGCGTCCGGCGTCACGGCCACGCGCGTCCGGCGCTGTTGAAGCTCCGTTTTCACTTGAATCGCGATCCTTTGAAAACGGTGATGACTTCAACAACTCTCAGGGCTCTCAGGTAACTTCCTAGCGCTAAGATTTCACCAGTGTGCACCACACCTAAACCCGAGACTCAACTAGGTCAAGCTACCCATTTGCACCCCCCTTAATAGTACGGCCAAAGGAGAAAACAAAGTCCTAACGACTAATCCGATGTCTCTCAACACCATTGACAATCGGAACTAACCGTCCTTAACCTTGTCGTCCTGCCTTTGAAAACCGAAACGATTTCCATCGATAAGAGGGCATGCCAACCAAATGCCTGAGATTCCATTACCATGACCTAACTCCCATTGTTTCTGCAAAACACACGTTAGTCATAGTAATCTATATTGTCATCAATCATCGAAACCCACATCAAGGGGCCTAGATGCTTTCAGGCGGCGCCGCGGGCGATCGCCTCCCCCCTAGCCGAGGTCACCCCGACCTCAAGGCTGGGGGATGGGTGTAACACCCCGGTTAGAAACACAACCGGAGGCTACCAAACATCACCCACAAGAATTTTCTAACACTACAAATTTTTTGAAATTTTCAGCAGAACCTTCCCTATTAACGGAACATCCAGAACAGATATCCACAGTACAGAGATAATATACAAGCACAGACAGAATCCTAGGCATCACCTCCCAACCCTAAATAATTTACAAGAACCATTCCACGCGCAAACACTATTTGGCGCTGCCAACCTTTAAGTGACATTAATTAGGACATTATAGGGGCAAACTTAATGTTAAAGAGTGAAGTATAAGTAAACTAATTGCTCGTGCTCATGAGGGTGCTACTCCCAACTATTTCCATGCATGTCGCTGTCAATTGGTACCTAAAAACCAACTAAACACATGAGTGAGTAAAAGCACTCAGTAAGAACCGTTAAAACCGAAAGAACAGATTTCACATGAGGATCCATGAACGAATAACTGGATCATTGATTAAATAGTAGTTTCCGTCTTAAACGGACAACACCAGAATACTCCTTAGCATTTACCGATAAAGCCGAGTAAGTGGGGCCAGCACTTACTCACAGGAACCTGAATTTAAGAACCGAATTGCACATCCGGATATACCGGAACATGAATGGAATGTAAAGGAATAACTTAGAACTTGAAATTTGAAACATGAATAACTTGAACCTGATCATTGGATAACAAATTCGGAAAGCTCGAATAAACACAATCGAACAAACAAGCCATCACAAAGTTCATCATGCACTTGCCTTAGCGACGCAACGAGTGCTCTGAGAAATGGCTTAGGTCCTGCCTACTGACTCGCCAGCACCTGAACAACCATGGTTCACACATACTCAAAAACAGCCCAAAGTTCTACTAATCCAAAGGTAACACAAACAATATTTTTTTTCCAGAACATCTATACTGTACTAGAGGCATCAGTAAGCTCGTAGATGCAAAACACTAGCAAATATATCCTTCTCCTCTAATTTCCAAACAAAAATTAATTGCTAGTTTTATTGGAATGTTACTCACTAATAGGTCTAGAAAAACAGAGCTCTAGGCTCTCTGGTGGCTCCCAATTATGTCTGGACTGAACCCAACCAATCTGAGTCTAGCTAATATACAGAAAAGACAAATACATATATATATATGTATACCGCAGATTGGGACAGCAACCAGATCACGAACTTCTTTACCTTCTGTTGGCTATTCCCTTGCCTTTTTGCTTGCCGTGCCAGAGAGCCGCAACGCCCACAACCCAACAGCAGCACCAGCCCTTAAACGATTGCACATGGATGGAGGCAGATGTGTCCCAACAGCACGTGCCGTGCTAACTCTACCGTACCTGATCTGCAGCTGAAGATTGCCCGAGGTCTGGGACGGCAGCAGCAATTCGCCTCTGGTCCGGGATCCAGCAGGGGCGGCGGAGTGGAAAGGAAAGGACTGGAGGTGTGGATGCACTGGAAAGAGAGGACGGGAAGGGTGGCGGCGCTGGAAGAAGGAGCTGGAAGATGAGGAGGTGTGGTAGGCAGTAGGTCTCCTTTTCCAAATTTAGAAGGCAAAAAAAACCTAAGTTATAACCAACGGTCCATATTTAACGGCACCGCTAAAATTCATTCGGTCTCCAAATGAAACTAGTTAGTAGTCAAACAAATTCGTTTCGACGAGATCTACGTAACCACGGTCTCTGATCTTCCATATTACTTATGGTTCAAAAAGTTATTTTTTAAAAAAAATAGGGTATTACAATGGGGTCAGCCTAGCGGCCACGACGATGAGCTAACAGGGCCAATCAAAGAGGGGCCGCACCGCCGCCGGCGGCCGCCGGTGCTGGGAGGAGAAGAGAGGGGGGAGTGCGGGCAGCCGGCCCCACCCCCGCCGAGGCGCCTCGCGCCTCTAGGCCGGGGCATCTCGAGTATGGCGGCGCCAGCCTGGCCACCTCGACCCGCCGGAAGATGGACGTCGGGGCCAAGGAGAGGTGGCGCGGGCGCGGATAGACGATGACCAGGGAATGGGGCGCCGCCGGCGGCCGGCTGGTCTGAGGATCTCTCGTCCTCTTCCACCTTCTGCTCATATACAGAAAATTTTCATGGAAGGAAAATTAACAATAAACATAGATGACAAATCCCTAAATATAAAATCCAATGAATTGAGTGTGTTGGATGACCAGATCTTAGCATTCCATAACCTTAGGGGCATGAGATGGTTGGACTTATGGAATTTTCCAAATTTTTATTTCTACTTCAGGTGAAGGTTTCAGCCAGCTCACCAGTTCAGTGTTTCTGAGTATGCGCAACTGCTCTAACTTGTTGAAGACACCCATCCTGTTAGAGTCTGCGGTGGAAAAGAGTTCATCTGGAAACATCCCCATCCTCCCATCTCTCAAACATCTTGATATTTCTTCTTCCGGCATACCAGGGTGATAGTTGACAAAACTGCTTCCTCATTTGTGGTCCCTTGATAAATTGAGCTTACATGACTGTCCACAAATAAATTGATTATAGATCAGTCAACCTACAGAACCAGAAGGAAGCAACAGTTTGGCTTCAGCAGTGACGTTGTCAGGAGAAGACCAAATACTGAAAGTGCCATCTAAGATCCTCTGTTCTCTAAAGCAGCTAACTATTTATGAATGTGTAAATTTGGAGTTTTATGGTGGCAAGGGAGGCTTTGGAGGATTCACCACTCTTGAGGTGCTAGATATTTATGATTGCCCAAAGCTGAGTGCATTGTTGGCGAGCGGCACTAAAGATGTCGGTAGTAGTAACGTGGATGTCGGATTACTCCTTTCTGTCACTGGAAGTGCTGTTAGTCATCCCAGAAAACTTGTCATACTACTTCCCTAAAGGCTTGGTCTACCTCAGGTACTTGAGCCTCATGGATGACCCATGTTTGAAGTGCGTACAGCTCCATTCGTGCATGACCATGTCCTTCTGGGAGAGTCCCTGGGCAGCGAAGAGCGACGTGAGGTTGGCGAGGCCCGACCTCGGCGGCGGGATATTATTGTTGGCGCCGCTGAAGCTTGCCGTCGGGGAGTCCCGTCTCCCGACCTTGACGTCCTAGGTTGGGCCGCCGAGGATGACGACGCTGTCCCTTGCAGCGATGGCGAGGATGTCGGCGCAGGAGACGACGCTGGGGCAAACCTTCTCGACGGCCGACTTGACGGCGTCGATGACCTCGAACCCGCGCACGAAGCCGTTGTTGGGCGTCGCCATCTTCTCGCCCTGGAAGCTGGCCGTGTCGTCCAGCAGCAGCGACGTGTCGCAGCCTGCACGAAGCAGTCGTAGAAGAAGAGACCGAGGATGACGCTTCGGTACGTAGATGTGTGGACATAGGATGACGTGGCTCATGAAAAAGCTAGAGAAATAGTTAGTGGGCATTAACTTTATAGGAGTTTAGAACTAGTGTAAGTAATGCACTATATTCAAGCTTGTACCAGACGCTCTTTAAATCCATCCTGTCTATTTGAGGACGGTACAACGGGGCTGGTCGTGTCAAGATGGAGCGTGATTTGATTTGATCTGGGTAGCCAGGATAACAAAAACTACATGCATCTTGTATCGTGAGTTTGCCTTGCTTAGCTTCCTCTCCCGGTGGGTGTTCATGGCGGCGCATTGCTGCATGCATGTATTTTTTTCTTTTTGTTTTCCTCCAATACTTCATGATTCATAGCGGCCAGTCTAAGTTTATGACTAAAGTAGAGGCAACTCTACAAGGGAGACACATATGGGTATCCAAACAAAACTAGGAGAAGCAACCAAAAAGTTTTGTTCAGCCCTAAATGTATATATAGGGTCTCCTAGTTTATGACTAAAGTAGAGGCAACCCTACAAGGGAGACACATATGGATCATCCAAAAAGTATGTCTCATTCACTAATCATGCACTAGTACGTTTTCTTGTTCAGCAATTATCCTTCGTGTGATCAACCTGAGACAAGCAACCACTGATGCAGTATCCTCGGTGTGATCAACTGAACACCTTTCATAAGGGGAGAAGCAACCACCGAGGCAAACTGAATGATCTCCAATGATATAGAGGAGCATCAAAAACGTGTTTCGGCGTCGTCTCAAAAAGATATAGAAGAGCATCAATTTTCTATCTGAGCCAACTTCTATTTGTGGGTAAAAAAAAAAAGCTCAACCAGCAGGGCTGATGACGCAGCACCAACATTGAGTACACAGGAAACAACTTCTCCAATGTTGACGCAGCACCAACAAGCTCATGATCAGGCATCTCTATAATTCTAATCCTGAGCCAAGCTCGAGCATCTTATTGGGCCACGTCGTCTGCTTTTTTATCGGCCGTTAGATTCCCATGCCGAGACTAATCGAACCGTCGATCGACCCGCCCGTCCAGCGAGCTTCGCGAACCTCTTCCCCTCCTCCCGACGTCGCCCCTCCTCCCAAGTCTTCCCCGCGCGAGTTTCAAAAAAAAGTCTTCCCCGCGCTGATGCCCCCTCCCTACTCTGGCCCTGCCCCGTGGCCCGGCGAGCTAGATCCGTCCGGCCAAGAGGTAGATCGGCGGCTGGCGACCGAGCCATAGGCGTCCGTCTCACGCGGGAATGCAGGGGGTGGCGTCAGGACGGTCGCGCTAGGCGCCCAGACAGCAGCCACAGCGAGGAGGCACTAGCAGAGACGTCTATGCTATGCGGGGCGACCTTGTAGCCTGGGCGGCCGAGCCGTTGGCGCCCGTCGCGGCACGGGGATGCTACGGGCGGTGCCGAGATGGCCACGCGAGGAGGCGCCCAGGCAGCAGCCACGGCAAGTTTCCCTCCGTGCTCTGGTCAGCGCGTACCGCTGCACGCCGCGGTGTTCGAGCGCCTGCACCACGCATTCCAGGCGCTCCAGCCTCCACATCTCGGTGTCTCCCTCGCTCAATGATGCCTAGCTCGTCGTGGTCGAGTATTCAATGTGAAGAAGAAGCTGAGCATAGCTGTCACCAGGAAGAAGGCAAGTAACACCGGCGCTGTGCCTTTCTGACTCTCTGTTCCCTCCCGTACCGTAGAGCATGCCATCTAATGTCCCAGCAGCTCCTAGCGTAAGCACCATGGATGACGCCCACCATATGCTTTGATCAAATGACTACAAGATTACCTCTCTTTAGCAGACACACTTATACTTTGCATATGAAGGGCTTCTTTATCTGATAGAAACTGTACTATTTGGTTTGTTATTAGAATAATATACTAATATACTAAAGTTTTAATCCATTTTTGCTTAGGTTGAAGGTTTATGGCATCACTTAGATCTTGCTTTCGGAGATGCATTTTTCTTACTTAAAGGCTTTGGTTGTTGAGTTTTGCAGAATGAAGAAAAAATGTGCCTGGGCAGTGAACTAGAAGGTACAGATACTGTGTGATGCACTTCTAACATCATTTTGTGTTAATTACTTGATATTGTATTTAAAGACATGTTTTTAAATAGTGATGCCTCGTGTCCTCTGTGTGCTTCCAAACTCTTGTAAAACATCCTAGGAACTGCTTGCTTGATCAAGTAATGGTTCAGCTTCAGCGTATTGAGCCCATATCCTAATTTAGACATGACTCCATTCAGGGGCAGCGGTAGAGTCATCAAAGACAGGCCAATGATACAGAAGAAGGAGCAGCACTGTCACGCAGCTCACAAGCATCGAGTGGTGACCATGATTTCAATATGGAGTTCAAAAACGATTGAATTACAACTTATACATCCTACTGATTTTTCTTCATGCAATCCTTTTCAGCTGCTCTCCACACTGGTACTCTCACGTGATCGCGCATCGTGGCCCGGTCAAACATAGACAGGCGCGCGGCAACGCCGCGCGTGGTTTCTAGTGCCTTACGAAACTCTAATCCTTATTTAGCCTCCATCACAAGGCTAGCCTATTTCGAAGGCGGGTTTTAGAACCAGTGTAAAATGTTATTCCAAAAGATTTTGAGCTCCAATCCAAAATTAAATTCTACCTGGATGGGGCATAATATTGAAACCAACTTACACTATAATTACTCATTATTTATTTATTTAGTTATTTTCCATTTAATGAATATTTTCATATCACCTGTAGTTTAAATTTTCAGCAATTTTGATAAACCGATAGAAATACACTTAATAAACAGAAACACATATTGTTGGTAATATAATGAAAAAAATATTATATGTACAAACATATTGCACTAGAGCAATGTTAATTGTATATAAAAAGTAAAGTCTACACGACACAGAGTGCTATTTATTCTTCTCTTTAGTACACAATATAATATGCATACATATTTTATAATGTGGAACAACTTCCAAAAGTATGTTGATAGCCCAGTTGTGATTGCCATGCTCTATAATGACTACCGGCACGTGTTAAAACATTAAGAATCTCTTCACTCTCTCTCTCTCTTGATTTTTTTAAAATATAATATAGAGTCTCAACTAGTTGGGCTGTAAGCATAGAAAGTAAATGGAGGGCGCGGGAGCCCGGTTGGGCCAAATTAGGCACAAGGAAGAGGAGAAAAGTAGGCTGGTTGGGCTAGATTTTTGGCAAACACGGACAGAAACGCCACAAGCCATGTTGGGCTTCCAGAGAGAAAACAGTTGAGCCAATGAAGGAATTTGTGCACATATGCTTTGGGTTTTGGGGTTTGAAGATCCCACCCAGAGTTCATTGCTTTATATGGTTGGTCATTAATAATAGAGCATTGACTAGGGATAATCTTGCTAAGAGAAGGAAAGTCAAAGACGAAACCTGTTTATTTTGTGAAGAATAAGAAACAATTACCCATTTGTTCTTTGATTGCGTAGTTGCTAGACAATGTTGGTGTTATGTATCTGAAGTAGTGGGCCAACAGGTTGGAGATGACATGTTTAGTGTAGGGAAAATGTGGTTGAGTAATAAGAAAAACTGCATTCTGAATATGATGACTTCTGCTATTATTTGGACATTGTGGAAGCTAAGAAATGACTTTTGTTTTTAGAGGATGGGCTGGAAGAGCATGGAAATGCTTCTTTTCATGTTAGCTGGGACTTTACAGAGTTGGATAATTCTGTGTCTAGAGGTACCCCGCTGTAGCTACGCTGTATTTGTAACGCCATTAAAAATGTATTTGTACCGCGCTGATGGTGAGCCCCAAAGAGCTCGAGAGAAGAAGCGAGGAGCACGGGCCGGAGCTGCCCGGTGGCGGCCGAAGTGGCCGGTCCACCTCGAAGAACGTGGTCGGCAGTGAGGCGTCGGGGGCCGGGGCTGAGGACGTCGGCATGCCAGCGTCGAGCTCGGCGATGTCGTCGGCTTGTTGCCTCCAACTCCGAGGTTTGGCGATGGTGGCCGCCGGCATCAACCAGAGGCAGACGATGGCAAGGTGGATGAACACGGCCATGGTAGTGCTGTAATGCCGTGCGGTTCTGAAAGGAGGATTAGAACGTGAAGCAGCACTCACTCTTTGCTACAGTTAATGAACTGTGAAAGATGAGTAGACTTTTTTTTTTTTGAGAAAAGTCAAGATGGGTAGATGCAGGACGGCGTTGAGCAGCTAGCAAGAAAGGTGGGCTGTTGGGCTGTTTTTAAATGAGCGGATGTTTTCTAATGAACTTTATCTTATATATATATATAGACATGTAACATGTGTGTTCTTTTTGGTTTAATTTTCCTGCAGATTTATTTCTAGAGTTAATGATTCAAGTGGCAATTTTGTTCCATGCTACAATTTAGTTACTTGGGCAGTTCGGCTGCTGTACACCAATAAGATATTGACCAGGGTATCATACATGTTTTCTGCATCTGTAAATATGCGCCATTGTTGTGGTTTTTATGTTACTCACTTTGGAGTAAAGCATTGGGCTGAAACGTCTGTGGAAGCAATTCAGTTGCTTGAGCTATATAATTCTGTCCATACTCTGTCAGTAACCATTGTTCAGTACCTGAAGTTTCCGATTCAATGTCTTGAAGATATTGAGACCTATGTATGAGACACGTCTTCTGCATGTACATGTGCGATTGAAAAGGTGGCTTGATGTGCTTTTCATATTACTCACTTTGAGAATGAAGCATTAGGTTGCAGACCACATCTGTGGGAGATTAGTATATCACATTCATAAACTATTGTTTCAGACCACATCTTGTTTGCGTGCAGCGTGTCTTTTTTTTCTCTCTTATTAAGCCACTAGTATAGTGCCCGTGCGTTGCCACGGTTTTATTTAAGGGATGCATTTAAAATAACAAAGTGTACCATCAATTTCTTGATCTCTACAAAAAAAAAGTTAGTTTCATATAGTGCCCGTGCTAACGCCCTTACCCTGGTTTCATTTCACTGATACAGACACAACGGAACGACGGACACAATTGTATAACCATGTCTATACCATAATCCGAGAAACAGTGATGGGCAGCAAGAGCTTCTATTTAGTTTGAGCAACATTTCAAACAACAATAAAGTATGAAGATGATAATTAAATTGGTACTTCACGCAACTTGAATTGAAGCCTATAAAGTTCATCTTACAGCAGGATTGGTCCTTGTGCTTGTGAGAGGGAAGAGCTGAGGCCCAGTACCACCACCCAAAATGACAGCAACTTCATTAGGATCGGCATAAATCCTCCGAAAGGATTTTCAGATGACATATAAGCTTTTGCATCCAGAAATTGAGAATTCTGGCAGGTAACATCAAATAAAAAATATTACAAAGAGCATTGATGAAAGACCAACACTCATAGCACCCCCTTGCACCAAAACACATCATCCTCAATGTCTTGTTGCGCCTGATTCCTGATCCTCGTCCTCTCACTCCAGGAACCTTCACCGCCTCTCCTCACTGGGCTCATTATCATACATGCTTTTCCCTCCAGGGGAAACACACTGCTAAACTGCATAGGTGAAGCACACCTGCACGATCACAACCATTAATCACCAAGCAGTCATGGAAATCTATTTCACTGCGTACTATGTCAAGATGCAAGGCAAAAACTGGATTAGAACAAGATTAAAAAAACTTCTTTCTTGTCAGTTCCTGATAAATCCTAGCATACCCATCTATCTGAAACTTATACCGGAAGTTGTACTCTTGTGAGAAGTTGTACATGCAGTACTAACTACTAAGTGTGCAGCACTGAAGTTCTGCTGCTACTACTAAAATTCTGGTTACAATCAACACTAATTTTATTAAATCAAGCAGGATGGTTAACTAATTGATATGTACAATGATCAGATTAGTAGGTGTGGCCATATGTTTTGCATCTATCGTGGACTCAAATCATCGATTCTCATTGGTACAGTTGATTCAAGGACAATGCAGCCTGTAGATAAACTTTAACTGAAACTAATATCAAGAAGATGCCAAAAAGAATATGGCAAGCAAAAAATAATTACTAACTGCTCTTTCAATTCCTTAAATAGTTTAGATTTTTTAGAAAAAATCTTTCATCTCGGAACAATAAAATAGATCATCATCACACAAGCAAGAACATCACAAAGGACAGACCAATTAGTCGTTTGCTTAAGCTGAAGGCAATTATGGATGCAGACTTGTAGTGCATCACCAGGATAACTAAAAGGGATGACTACTTCGATTCAGAGACAATTGGATTATTGTTTTTCGTGCTCTAGAAGTTTTGTGTACTGAAAATAAAGGGTACCAACTGAAAACAGAAGCCATTTTATTTCTTGGTGAATATGCACACTCCAGGCAAGATCAAACACTTGATATTAGCCTTTGTTAATAGAACAGTTTGCTAACTTACCCTCTTTTCCATGATACAGCATTGCCCACGGTATGAACATCTAGATCTTCTGAAAGCAGCAAAAAAGGGTCGGCTGAAATCAATTTTCATGAATCACTATAGCCATCTGAAAAATAACCAGTCCTAAACACAGAAATGGAACGTGTTAAAAAATTATAGGCCATCACCAAGCCAAGCTAAAAATTAATTGATTTGTCATCCAGGCCATATATTTCCTTGAAAAAATAGTGATCTTGAATGTTTCATATGAAAAAAATAGTTTGAAGGTCCTGCAAAAAAAACTTCAGAAATAGTTTCAAGGGTGGGAAGGGGAGCCTTGGCGCAGCGGTAAAGCTGTTGCCTTGTGACCAGGTGGTCACGGGTTCGAGTCCTGGAAACAGCCACCTGCAGAAATGCAGGGTTAGGCTGCGTACAAAGACCCAAGTGGTCAGACCCTTCCCCGGACCCTGCGCAAGCGGGAGCTACGTGCACCGGGCTGCCCCCTTTTTAAATAGTTTCATGGGTGGACTGTTTACAGTTCAGAAATAGCTGACTCAAAAAATATAGATGCACAACACTATCAATTCTTCTTAATGCAGTAATCATAGATGCAGAAAACACACAAATTAGACAACATTGACTTGTAACAATTGAAAAGGCATCATACATGTTTGAAAAATATTACTTACCACTCAAAACATAGAACTGTTTGCAACCTTTGCGATCAGAGAAACAGGGGGAAATTAGTTGTCCCGTCCAAGGGTGAGGAGTGGAATCCGGCGAGGTGTAGGTGAACATGAATAAGTAGCGTGCGTAGGAGGAGGGCTTCACCTTGAGGTCGCCTTCTAGCTTGCACGCCTCCCGTCACATCTCCGGCTCCGGCATTGCGAGGTGTCCGCTGCCTCGCGCATCCACACCGGCGTGGCCACCACGGGTTTCCTCGTCCCCGTGGTCAGCTCCCTGGCGTACGACGTACGGCGCCCGGCTGCTTGCGGCCGACTACACGGCTCCCTAGCGCCCGGCTGCCTGCAGGTAGCTGTAGCCAGTGAAGATAGGGCTTGGGTGTTCAGATTCGCACCATAGGAAGGGAAGATCAAGGGTAGACATACCTGGTGGTGCGAGGGCCCTCTCATCCATCCCGGCCGGCCTCTTGCCATCCAAGAGCCAGATCCAGGCCGGCCGCACTGGATCGTCCACCATGCGCGTCGCTTTTCACCATCCCCAGGCGCGACCAGCCTCGGTGTCGCCCTTGTCAGGTGCCTGAGAGCCATCGCAACGGTGCGGCTGACCCCGTCTTCGCCCGCTTGTGCAGCGGTTGGTCTCCATGCGCCGCCACCCCACTAGCCACCGCCTCGTGACGCGCCGCCGTCCCTGGCCTCGCGTTTGGAGAGTCCCGGCCTTCTTTTTTTTGGGTGGGGGAAGATGAATTGATTCATTCATTCACTCCGTATTGGGTACCGGGAAGGCCGTATCGGCGAGTGGAGGGGTCGGCGCGGGGCCCGCTTCACGTGGAGGACGCCGTGCGGAGAAGCATGGGTGATGAGTTTGATCCGAGCGTTTTTGGCCGTTAGATGTGGGTGAGTGAGAGAAAGATGAGCTTAGAGTCAATCTCCTCCCTTAATTTCAAAAAATTGGACATTGTTGTGTGCAATTAGCTAGGTGTACTTAGTTTAGATTAGGAGAGATAATGACTGTGGGGGAACACTTTGGTGTGTGGCTTTAGGAATGTTTTTTTGGTGCATTATATGTAGTAGAGATGTGGCATTTGGGAGATAGCACTAAACAAATTTTTAGTTTATATGTCCTTGTAATGTAAGCTATGCTTAAGCTTAATTAAGGTTCCGGTGGATTATCATTTTCATTTCGTTTGGAGTGCTGGCTCTCGATTCATGATGCACGCATGCAGGACGACAGCATGGGAAGAGTAGTGGAAAGGTGGGTAGGCGTAGGCCACGGGTGGGTGCTTTGTGCTTGAGTTGATAACAGAGACGCTCGGCGTGACCGGACCTGTTCCAATCTGCATATATATTAATGAGTAAAGTGCATGGCCGGTCCTCAAACTTGTAGCGGTGTGTCATCCCGGTCCCTAAAGTCTAAAAGTGTGTCATTCCGGTCATTAAACTCTATTTGGGTCTCATATTCATCCAAATGGATCTAGGTCCACCTGTCAGCTCTATCTCACCTCTCTCTCCGGCCATGGTCGCCTAGCCTTCGTGTGGCTGTTCGCCCGTGCAGCGTCGGCGGCTTGCCCGCTCGCCGATGGCATTATTCGACTGCTCTGCTGCTCCATGCATGGCCCATGGACGGCGACGGCGCAACATCAGGAGCCTCGGCAAGGGCAGTGCATTTGCGCAGTGGCAGACATGGTGCTGGACAAGGTGCGGATCAGCCGTGCGCTGAACAAAGTCGGGATCAAGATGTGGCAGGGCGACGCGGGCTAGGTCTGTGGCGTGCGCTTCGCCAATGTGGCCGTCGGCTTTGACTATCCCATTGTCATCGATCAGTTCTACTGGGACGTGCCCACGGGCCGTGGCGGCACCTACGCCAACCAGACATCCGCCAGCCATGGCGCTGTCCAACGTGTCAAGCGCAACATCAGCAGCACGTCGTAGCGCATCGAGGACATTATAGAATCGCCTGCAGCGACGACGTACCCTGCACCTGCATCATGCTAAGCGACATCGAGCTATGGTGAGCAAGCAGCCGCAAGTACGCGCAAACAATGGCCATCGTGCTCCATCCGAACTTTCACTGCTACTAGTACACTAGTACTCCTGCTCCTGCTAATGCTTGGCGAGCAGGAAGTATGCGGGCTGTGGACCGCACCATCGCGTTGGGGCCAAGCGAGCGCACGCGCTGGTGGCGCCACCGCCGCTGCCATGCCAGGCAAGCGAGCGCGCAGGCCGCAAGGCCATGCCGGCCAGGCAAGCGCACGAGCCGCGGGCCACGCTGCCGCCGCGAGGGCAGGCGAGCGCTTGCTGCCAGTCACGCTGCTGCTGCCGCCATGCCGAGCCATGCCACCGCCAATGTTGCCGCGTCGGGCTGCCGCTGCCGACCACGGGAGAGAGATGAATCCACGCGAGCAAGAAGATGATTACTTTTAAAAATAGTCCCTCATGAAGTTTGTAAATGTTTACGTCATTTATGTGTCTAGGTGATTTTATTTATAGCCCCTACTAAAGTTTTAATTCAAGCAATCAAGTCTTTTCTCAGTATGCGGATATAGATCCATACCCGTTTGGATGAATATAAGACCCAACCATAGTTTATGGACCGAGATAACACAGTTTCTAAGTTTGAGGACCGGGATGACACACCCCCACAAGTTTAAGGACCGGCCATGAACTTTACTCTATATTAATTAAGGATGCAATGCAACAATTTAAGGAACAATTGATTACGTAATAGCTCAATCAATCACGTTATATATCACGCAGTATACTATATATGCTCTATATGGCTGCAAACTACAGTATATGTGCTTTACAATAATCTCCATGGTCGATCACGGCGGCGTGATGATTGTTGTGGCATGTATAGGACATAGGTAATACAAAGAGAGGAGAACAGGAAAGAAAGAAAAATTGCATGTGCTGGTGCTGGAGGCGTGCTCTGGGGTTGCCGGCCACCAGTACTGTGCAGTGCAGGAATGGTTGCTCGATCGACCACGCTCTTTCTCATGTCAACAGAATATAATGCATAATGGGGCTACAAGTAGAAGAGACAAGGCTACTCCGACCTGCAGTGAGTCGATCAGCTCCTCCTCGCCGGCTGTGGCCGTAGGAGGACGACGCAGAGCGTAACTCTGATAACGTCGCCATGCAGAATGGGGCACAGACCTTGTGGTCGTAGGAGGACTTGTGCCCGGTCTGTACCCCATCCATGGCGACGTTAACCGAGTTGCGAGTTGTACGCAATGTTAGGAAGAGGGAAGCAACGTTAGGAAGAGGGAAGATCCCCGTCTCCGGAGCTGGTACATTCGTCCTCCGGCCGCGGAGGCTTCCGGCGAGGCGGCGACCCCCTCTGTCCCCCTGTCAGCTCACGCGCCGTGGCCATCGGCGTGTGGTCCGTCCGCTTCCTTGTCGACCCCCTCTACCTCACCATCTGTGCCTGGTATGGTGAGGGAGGTTGCTCTCTGAAGGCGACGTTAACGCCGTCATCACCGCACGCGGGTGGACTGGACTGCCCTTCAACATAAGGAAATCCATGGCGTTCTGTCAAAAAAAAGGCAATCCATGGCCAAGCACAAAGGTAACAACCCCTTCGTTGCACTCCGATCCCCAATCGCACTTGCATTGCACTCCGATCAACAAAACAATTAGGCGGATTGATGATTTTTCTTTGTACTAACTATGCTATAGCCCCAAAATCGCAGCGCAAGCCACGGTCTTCCATTATCCGAGTCGGGCAGACGGCAATGCAAGTGTTCAACGTTGGAGCTGCGTGAACAAGAATCCGAATCCAACAGAACCTGGCTCAAATTCTCGATGCTCTGTGTGGAAATTATTCCAGTCTTCCAAACATTCGACAATGTTAAGACTGGTATGTGAGATTGGGTTTCAGGGCTTGCTCAAAATTACGCAATGATTTCTGCATGCTCAATCGTCAGTTTAGCATATGGTTATTGTTGCCACTTTGATCTCACTCTCCGCACACTCTGGTGCACGCCTCACTCGCTTTGTCTCTTGCTTACTTCTCCGTGGTTGATCCCAACTTTGGTAAAAATGGCTCTACGTCGTTGATGGGAATATGCCACTGTATGTGATAGGTTGGGTATAGTTCACAGAACTTTGTGTTCTGCCAAAAATGTCTGTTTAGGGGATAGGTTTTCCTGCCAAAAATTGTAGCACAGCTTATGACAAATTTCAGGTTGTTTCAAATGATTAGCCCCGGGTTCAGCTTAGGTGCTATTCGCTGCACAGTGATGCTCTTCCATTACGGTGTTAGAAAGTTAGATTACAACTTGTGAGAATAATGTCTTGTTTCAGATTCCTTTTTATTATGCTCTTTCCTCCAAAAGCATTCATAGACCTGCAAAGTGTCCAGGATCATATAGGCTCATGAATCCATGCTTCTACTTAGTACATCCTCCTGTTAGCTACATGAATCTCTTGCTTCTATCCTAGGATTGCTGCTGTAGATGGAGGCATGGTAGCATGGACCTTCATTCATGTCAGGCCTATTCAATTTGTACAAAATCTGCTAAAACTGGAATCGCCATTTGGAAACTATGTAGAGAATGTCCATTTGAGAACTTGAAGATTATTAAACTCTTTGTGGTATGCATTATGCTAGACTCCTGCACCTATTTAGAGTTAAGCTTGATGCTCCCTTTTGGAAAGGTGTCACTGGTAACATAATTTCCTGTTAATTAGATTACCCTTTATCCAGCACAACACCATTAGCGAGCAGAAACGTGTGTACTGCTAATTAATGAGCTGTTGTGTTTATACTGCTATGCAAATTACTTCTACTGATAAGTACCCCCCTTTTCTTGGAGAAACTATTAAGTCCTATTTAAATAATTTTGTGCTTTCCTAATTTCAGTTAGGATTCAATTTGGCTTAACTTGAACCTTCACTTTGTGGTAGGGGAAGTTCAAACAATTTGTATTATTGTATCTAGCTAAAAAAAAGAAGTATTAGATCACTTTTCCAATTACATTAAAGCTGTTTACCTTAGGGATCTTTCAAAATTTTAGGTTTGTCACAGAAATCCAGTTTGAAAGTATCCCTTCTGCAAATTCTGTTTTCTCTGGATGCTTTCTCCAAATTCCAAATCAAATGCTTTAGTCCACGGTGTAGGCTATAGTATCATACTTCTAAGAGTCTCGACATTGACTTGTGCAGTGGTTACAATTCCCTAGATTTTCGGTACTGGAACAGGACACACACCATACACATGGAGCTATGAACATATTATGTTTATGTATCATTATATTATGATATATTAAGCTATCTTTTACCTGCTAACGTCAACTATCCTTTCAACAGGTCCTTCAAAAATATGGAGTCTAAACCAGAAAATTCTATGATCACTCCCACTGAGAACTCTGTATCCCCACCATCTGGGACGAGACAGAAAACATTATTTGATAAACATGGTGACCAATGTGATGATGCATCACAGCAAGTAGTCATCTATAAGAACAACGAAAGTGATAGGGGGCGAGATGAACAGAGTGCAAGTCATCTCTCAATTGTACCGACAAAACCATCAAAGAAACGAAAGCGTGCATTGGGAAAACAAATTGGAGTCTTTGTTGCTCAGTGTGCTAAATGTCAGTGATAATGTCTTATTTCAGTTTTTTTTATTATGCTCTTTTCTCCAAAAGCATTCATAGACTAGCAAAGTGCCCAGGATCATACAGCCTCATGAAATGCAGATGTGATTCGTCCATCCATGCTTCTACTTTAGTGTACTTCCAGCTGTCAGCTACATGAATCTCTTGCTTCTATTCTAGGATTGCTATTGTGGATGGAGGCATGGACGTTTGTGTTTCTCATGTCAGGCTTAGGCTCAGGCCACATGAGTTTGTGTCCCCCATGATTCAATTCGTATAAAATCTGTTGAAGTTGCAATCTCCATTTGTGAACTTTGTAGAGAACGTTCATTTGAGAAATAGGTACTAGAGCATACCATAGTGCATACAACAAAGAGTTTAATAGGCCTTTCCTGTTAATTAGATTACCCTCTTGCTTCAATTTGGCTTATGAACCTTCACTCTATGGTAAGAGAAGTTCAAACAATGCTGCTGCTGCTAATCACGCGCACTCCATTTTGTTGTAACTAAATTTAAATTCTAGATGGCCTCAAAGTTATCTTGGCTATTTCAATTCTGCCCTGCAATTTTAATTTTGCAACTAGAGAATGCCTTTACAACTGAGGAAATTGAACTGGTGGTACAAAAACTACCAAACAACGAGTCATCTGGGCCTGATGGGTTCACAAATGAGTTCATAAAAGAATGTTGGCCACTGGTAGCACCTGACTTTGTACAGCTTTGCAAGGACTTTCAGGAAAGGGACATCTGCCTAAGAAGCATCAATACCTCTTATATTACCTTGATCCCAAAGGTTGATGCTCCCACAAGCACCTCTGACTTCAGACCTATATCACTTTTGAACTCCTCAATGAAAATCATCACCAAGTTACTGGCTAATAGACTACAGAATGTCATCACAAGCTTGGTTCATCAAAACCAATATGGGTTTATAAAAAAGAGATCCATACAAGATTGCATAGCTTGGGCACTTGAATACCTGCACATCTGCCACAAATCAAAAAGAGAGCTCATCATTTTAAAACTAGACTTTGAGAAGGCTTTTGACAAAGTAGAGCACAATGCAATTATCAGAATGTTGGAGGCAAAAGGCTTTGAGGAGAAATGGGTTAACTGGATCAAGGCTATCCTAAGCTCAGGCACTTCTTCTGCACTTCTCAATGGTTCAGCTGGGAAAGTGTTCCACTGCAAGAGGGGACTTAGACAGGGAGACCCTCTATCCCCTTTACTCTTTGTCCTAGTGGCTGATCTGCTTCAATCAGTTATCAATGAAGCCAAAAGCAGGAATATTCTGAAGACCCCAATTCCTTTGCTCTACACTGAAGACTTCCCCATTCTACAATACGCAGATGATACCCTACTGATCATGGAGGCTTGCAGCAGGCAGCTAGTAGCTCTCAAGGCAATTTTACACACTTTTGGGGAATCAACTGGGCTAAAAGTGAACTACTCCAAGTCAGTTATGGTTCCCATCAACATCAGTCAACAGAAGCTTCAGCATCTAGCAAGAACTTTTAACTGTGAAACTGGAAGCCTCCCATTCACTTATTTGGGCCTGCCCTTGAGTCTCACTGAACCAAGAATTATTGATTTCAATCTGCCTTTGTCCAATAACTTTTTTGTCCGCCAAGCTGTGCTCTCCAATCAAATCGAATATGAAAAGAAAAAGGAAAGCAAATCGGAAAAAGAAAAGAAAAGAGCAGGCGTACAAGCAAACTAAAAAAAAGGAAACTACCACGCCGTCTATAGGACTGAGCCGCATGCAACCATGCATAACAGACTTGTATGCAACCAAGCATAATGGATCGGCCGTAAAAAAAAAACTAAATAATAATTAATATTAATTTTTGTATTTATTTGATATATACCTTATTTTAAGATCAAAGTGGTGCAAAAAAATTTTCACTCATCTAAATTTGGATAATGAAGATATGGAGAACATTTTTAATATGCATAGGGTACGAACAATTTTAATCCAATTGTATGTGGATATGGGATAAGATATAGAACTGGCAAAATTAGATCGATATAGCTTTTTCAATGTTTGAATAGGACATCCGGAAATTTCTCTTGCTAAACTAAAACCTAGAGGAATTGAGGATTTTTCCATTAGGGTTAGAAGATCTGGTAATGGACACCAAGGGAAAAAAAAGAAAAAGAGATAGAGAGTGGTATGCACAGATAAGCAATGAAAAAAAGAAGGAATGAATTAAAAAGATGATGCAGCGATATGCAAATATGCAACCAGAACAAATGATGGCTAGAATACAGCAAATTATAGAAAACAAAGAACTAAAGGGTAGCGCACAAATCAAATATTCAATCGCCTCAGAGAACCTTGCATATAAATTATACAAACATAAAACATAAGCATATATGTATTGTTCACGCTGTCATTTTATATGAATGTTTAATATTTTTTCTTCTGTTGCAACGCACGGGCATATTTGCTAGTCTCTATAATTCACTAAACTTGAGAAAACAAATGTTTCTTCTATCTCATCTCATAAAACAGGATTATTGTTCAAAAAAAACAAGTGAATAGTTTCAAATTGAGGGAAAAACAACATCTCACTCCAAATTCAGTCATTTTATACCAAAAGACAAGAGACCCGAAGAAAAGGAACCAATTCAGGTGTCTAAGTCCAATGTGCCCAATATTATGCCCAACATGAACATGTAGTGCAAGCAAGAATACATTCACGGATTCACCAGACCCATGCCCTGCCATCCCCAACTAAACACGGATCATTTTATTTATTTATTTATTTTGCCTAAAGCGGAGATTTACATGACATCTAAAACTGAAAGTTGGGCTGGAGCTTCAGCGTCCTGGGGGTGGCCTGTCGTCCCCCTAATTTTGGTAAGGATGTCAGAGAATTCTAAATTTTGAATTTCAAAATCTAAGAACACATATTTAAGACTCTAAACAACTTTAAATGCAAAATTTTCCATCTATAATCTTCTAGATGGTATTGAGAAGAAAAATTGTGGTATGGACCATGTCAACATACAGGTTTGTTTGAAAGTTTCAAGTTTAAGATTTTTTGAAATATCTGAACTTTAAAAATATTTTGGAACTCTATGTAGCTTCAAATAAAAAACTTCTCAACTACGAAGTTGACAAGATTGCGTCGAGAGCACAATTTTGATATCAAGTTTTTCTTCGTTCAACTTTAAATGGAAAAAGTTATAAATTAGTTTTTGATGCAACTATTTGTAGAGACAGGCCTCTTAAGGTGTCTACCTCTGCTAATCGATTTTTAGAGACGGACCTCTAAAATGGCCAACTCTGTTGATAGTAATTGTAAGAAAATGTTCATCTTAAGGTGTTCACTATTGAATTCGATTTTTAAAGATAAGCATAGAAGGACAGCCGCCTCTCTAAACTGACGATTAATACAAACAATCGCCTTAGATGCCCACCTCTCTAAATGATTAATAGAGGCCGGCGTTTGCCTGGAGGCCTGGCGATTTACAGCTTCTCTTTTGATCTGCCTGCCTCTGTTAGTCAGCCCATCGCAACATCATGGAAGATCTAAGTAGGACGAGAACTACAAAATCATTTTAAAGTTTCAGCAACGAACACCGAGACGAGGTTGAATGATCAGCTATATCCATTTCAACACTAGCAAACACTATGCATGATGATGCATACACAATGCGTCTGAGATGATTGGAATAAAAGATTATATATAAGCTATTATAAAGTGTGTGACTACAATACATATCTTCCTGAGTGGCAATCACACATGATGTGTGTGTGCTGCATGGATGGACTGCACCGGTTGTCTCATGCATGTTCGTTGATCGATAGCAATGTCATGGTGTTGCAATGTCACACAGAACCTACAATACACAGTATGAAATGGATACATCCATGTTTGCTACTAGACCGTGCAGGTGCATCCCCCGCACGCCCTGTCCCCACACAGTATGAAATCACGCACGATCTAGAACTAAAAACGAAATTAATTATATAATTAATCATCATGAATACTTGTTCCATTAGTTAACCCTAGCTAGCATCCCATTTTCCTATATGGCTACGTTGTCCTTCTAATTTTCCTCTTCATCCATGCATCCTTGAGCAATGGTTCTGGTCTTCTGGACACAAAAGAGCCGGTTCTACATAGTAGTGCTAGTGAGAGTAAGACTCAATCTGAAGGCTGCTTTGCTAAATCGCATTACACAGATTGGCAATGGGTATTCATGCATATTATGGGCAGTGAGGCACCATTTACTTTAGTGAGTGACCATTCACATCGCACCAAGAATCATGGAGACCGCATGGCCCTGCCGACACTGGCCAACTGGACGGCGCACACGTATCTTTGGTTCAGGCTGGGCTGGTGGAATGCCTTTTGGGTTCACCTGAGCCAAAGGATTATATATAGAGACAAAGCCTTCGTTATCGCAGCGCATCCTAATTAAGAGAAGAAGTTTTCATTTTGATGTATTGGAGGAAAACAAAAAATCACAACAGCGTCTCCAGCAACCACCTATGTGGCCCTGTCCCATGATTACATCCGCTAGCCTGATCATCCATATGCCTGTTGCAATACCAGGAGTCTATAGGCGGCAGCGGCGGTGGTGCTGGCGAGGCCAGGGTCGGCCACCACGGCCAGGTCCGCCGGTTGCGGTGGTGAGGCCAGGGTCGGCCGCCACGACTAGGGGACCAGCGGACAGGGCCAGTCCGGCGGCACGCCTTTGCCGGCACCTTCTCCTGGCTGCATGTTGCTGGTGACTACTGCCAACGACATAGCAACGGCCAACACGGCGAGCAAGAAGATCAGCCTTGTAGACACACGGCGAGCAAGAATCTTTTATGTAACCAGACAAAAACATGATTTAGCTAGTTGTGGCACTTACAATTCAATGGAATAAGAAACTTTTTTCTCGAATACCCGCATTGTCATCCAGAAAATGTACCATCAGTCTCCCTTTAATTCGCTTGACCGCTTTGAACCTTGGCAGACTATTGTAAACAAAAGCAAATCAAAAAAATCAAATAGCAACCTATTGTTATGGAGCAAATTGAGATCTCAATCTTGAATCTGGAAACATGTTTGTTTTCTTATTTATGTGCACACTAATGTAAATGAAAACAAGCTGCAAAATAGGACAATGAGTAAAAAGTCAGCTCCCATTATGCATATAAGTTTATCCTAGTAAGCATTCAGGTTAGAGTGACGTTTATAGATTGTTGTAACATATCACCTGTATACACTTATCTACTAAGATCAGACTAATGATGTTAAGAGTGGATTTACGTGTTAAGCCATTCGATCAAGGGAAGAATGTTAGAATTGATCTCAGCTTAGGCTTGATTGGAGGTGCATGACCGTTTTCATAATAGACGAGTCCCAACTGATGTTAAGCCACCGATCAGGGAGGCACCGTAGTCAGTTGAATATTGATGCCATCTGGTGCTCCACTGAGGACCAGTGGGCCTATTCAGGAGCCAAGGAGGATCTCCTACCACACGCCTGCTGAGCAGGCATATGCCATCTTCTGTTAATTGAGGTTAGTGATAATCATGGAATTAGTGTGTTTATGTCATTAGGCTAGAGATCCTAACGGCTAATTATGAGGGGAGGAGGTGCGTCCGATGTCCTGAATGTTTGGTAAGTAGCATTTCGAAAAAAAGAAACTACTTGGTGAACAGTGAAACCATATTTTGCAACTAAAACAATCACTCACAACCAAATACATAAAGCTTATTTATAGACCAGATCCCGTCCCAAACGAAGCCAAATACAACTTATTTCACTAGTACAAAACTTCTTCGGGGCAAATAAAATGGATTTCCTGGGGCGGTTTACGCAACCGCTATAATGCCACCCATTGTAAAAATAGGTGATTTTAGAAAACGATTTTTAAGGGGCAGTTCTTTTAAGACAACCACCCCTAAAAATGATCTTAGGTGGAACCATCCCTAAAAACAATTTTGACATTTTCAAAAAAAAATCAGTTAACAAAAAAAATTTTAATATAGCCTGAAGGGCTAAGGACTAGCTACAACTCTCAGATTTTTTTTTCACTTGTTATACTAAGGTTCGAACCCACAGATTCTTCATCACACGACTGATCCCCTATCACCACACCATGCAATCATTTGTCATGAGTTTTACAATGTTGTGTATTTTTATTAATATGTATGAATCTTGTTATCAATATTTTAACACATAAACAATCTTAAATGAGAAAGCGTTCAACTACAAAGTTTTAGATCTTGTCTAGCACTACAACTTTTATATAAGATGTCTAGCACTACACCTTTTATATAAGACATTTATCCATCCAAGGTCATTTAAAAAATTCAAGAATTTGAAAGTCAAATTCTGAGTCTGAATTTATATATTTGGAACCCTAAATGATCTCAAACAAAAGTTTTATCAACTATAAAGTTCTATATTTCATCGAGCTCTACAATTTTAATATAAATTTTGTCTTCATCTGACTTCCTTTAAAAAATATGAATTTTTTTGTGCTGCGGCTAGGTTGATTTAATAAAACCACATCTAAAAATCACTCATTTTCAGAGATGGTTGATATAAATAACCATTCTTGAAAATAGCATTTTAGAGGCGGTTCTCTTAACGGTACCGCCACTAAAAGGGATAGGTGGATTATTTTTAATAGAATAGCCCCTGAAAATGGATCTTGAGCGATGGTCATAGAGCTGAAGTGCTCCCAGGTGATGTTAGGGACGGTGTGCTAGTTTAACTGCCTGTGATAGAAAAGGGAGGTGTCCTGAAAAATCTTTTCTGTACTAGTGTTTGTATCCCAAATTAAGCCAAATATTGCTTAATTATTTGCAGACAAGACCCCGTCCCCCTACCCAAAATCAGTACTTGTATTTCCTTCTTTTACTATAGATATTGAACCTTTCTAAGCGTGCTAGTACACCTGTACGTTTCCTCATATAGGACCTAGTAGACGCTAGCTAGCAGAAGTTCTACAATTTTTTTATTCACTGATTATCATATATATATGTATGGTCCTCAATCTTATACCACTAACAATATTTAAACAGCTCATACAATGAGTTCAAATGACAACTAAAATTCCGAGAAATAAGCTTGCAAACACGCATCTATTAGCAATTTATAATTTAGTACAATTCATCTGCAATTGTCATGCACTTTCTGAGCCTAATTGTGCATCATATATGATGACATGCACGTATCCACCACGCACTACTTCTGATGAACTTGAACATGTATGAATCACCTATATGCGAAGACATACATATAACGTGACTCCAATATATTTATCATGTCTAAAGTACCCATAACTTCTTTATTCCACACAAGGAAAAATATGGAACCAACAAAAAGTTTCTCCGAAAATATAATGTGTATTGATGCTATAATATTAGAGTTGTTTTGGACTGGCCAAGAACCTACGTTTGTTCATGCCATCATGCTGCCTGCACCTACCATTAGGCTCAGATCAAGGACTATCATTATCTTTGGATATTTGGAGTTATAGATCATGCACGAGCTAGAGTGCTATAAATGTCCAAGATGCACCTTAATCTCAAGGATGGTCATCAATAGGTGTTGAGAAATTCACTTGAGAAAGAGTGCTTGAATATCCATGATTGCGCCTATATATATATGGAATGATTGATATATAGGTGTTGCCTAGCAACAATAATATAGCTAGTGTGACATTGGAGGAGAACCAACATGGATGATATACCTTCCAGTAGCATGTATTTGCCTTTCTGTTAAAATATCTTGTAACGGTGTGTGTAATCTTGTAAATGGCTAAGGCCGGGCTAGTGGCGTGCATTGGTAGGTGGTGGCGGTGATGACCGTGGGTGCCGGTGCCAGACTGCACAGGCGTGAAATGCACCTTCGCGTGTATAAGTAGTTGTGGAGCTTATCTCAATAGTCTTGCATGTCGCACTTAAAGTTTTAATTTTTTTTTTGAAATTTTACACACCAATAGTACCAAACTAGATGGACATTGTCCCAAAATTTGAGATTCAAACAACTTTTGTAAAAATTCATATGAAAAGAACAAATTTCACCCCATTTTGAATTTTGTCCTGTTGTGGTTGAAATTTGTTTTTTTCATACGAATTTTTGTAGAAGTTGTTTGAATTTCAAGTTTTACGACAATGCACATCTAGTTTGGTACTATTGGTGTGGAAAATTTCAAAAAAAAATTAGAACTTCTAAGTGTGACATGCAAGAGTATTAAGATAAGCTCCGCGACTACTTATACAGGCGCAGCGGAACTAGATCTCTTAAGAATGACACTTTTGCTCCAGAGGAGAGGCCGGCTGAAGATCCAGAGGTTGAACATAGAAGTTGTGTTGAACTGAGGATTAACTTCTGAAATCACCTAATAATAAGATTAGTAGGAAACAATTTTCTGCATTCTTGCAATAATTAAATAAAAAGCTTCATGAGCTCAAACTTGTATGCTAATCGAGTTCAAATAAAATAAAGTACTTCCACAGAACCTGAAATTTACAAATATTTGAGAAAATAGGGAGGGCTAAAAAACAAGAGAGATGTGAAGATACCAATCACCAACGAACATGATCAATCTTCTACTCAAATCATCAAACTCCCCAATGGAAACTGGCAGCATCAAATCTTGTTATGGAGAGGCCTGGGCTGCTAGCTGCTGCACCTAGTGGAGGCTGCTGGCCAATGACTCATCAACGCCACCCTCGCTGCAGCCACGTGCTGTATTCCTGAGCTTGGTGCCTCAGATGGTAGCCTGCCCTATCGGCTCAGCTTCGACGTGCTGACATTGTGCAGCGCTAGCTTCTCTCACACTACTGCAAAGACTAACGTTGCCGAGTGTTTTAACTTTGTCCAGTCTAATTTATTGGGGCACTCGGCAAAGCAATATTTTGCCGTGTGTGACACACGGCAAAATAATGCACACGGCAAAGAATTGCACTCGGAAAAATGAAAACTTTGCTGAGTGCATTGCACACAGCAAAAAATCGCACTCGGAAAAATGAAAACTTTGCCGAGTGCAATGTCATTTCTTTAGGTCTGCAGGATTTTAACTTCAAAACACGAGCTCCTTTTCTGCTGAACACTCTGAATTCCGAGGGTCAAAAAAAAAACATTGAGCAAAGCAACCTGAGACATTTACGCTAACCAGAACATCAATGTAATCTAGATTGTTTTGGATTGTTGTTCCACCCAAATGCAAGGATTCACGAGAAATTTTGAAATCTAACCCGTTATTCGTGTGCCCCGTGATATATAACCCACAATTCGCATGCCTTTAGAAATATGACCCATATGGTGCGAATTCTTTTGATATTTGGCAACTTCAAGATTTGATCATCGGTTCAGGGTTTAGGACATTGGAAAAGACATTAGTACCCCCTCCCTCTATTCCCAAAGGCAAAATGTATACGGTTCAGACTTTGCATGTATTCCAAATGTATTTCTTCTTTTATTTTTCTACAGGAAAACGGCAAGGGGACATTCCCGTGGCACTGTCGGCTGTCGCCTTGTCCTTCCATTATACAGCAAGCAGAGCACAAAAGCTGTTGTGTCGTGCGTGCTTGCTGCGGCGGAGCTGGTCGGGCTGGTGAGCAGTTGCGCCCGATTGCTATGGCTGGTGGCAGCCATGGCTGTGCATGTGGATCGATGGGAGACTGGGAGGCGACGGATTGCTGCAGAGGAGCCGTGCGTGCGGAGGTGAGGAAGCTGCGGCCGGCGACGACGCTGACGCCGGGGAGCGGGCCCCAGACACCGAGTTGACGAGAGAGGCGTTGCCGGAGATGGAGCTCCTGCATGCCGCCGGGGATGGGGAGGACGAGGTGAAGGCGGTGGTAGGCGCGACCGGACAAGGCCGGCGGCGTGCGTCGGCGGTCGCGGGAGGAGGCTTGGGCAGCGGCGCTGCCAGGTCTCAAGTCTCGACGTGCGAGTCAGGAACACAGAGACAGAGAGATAAGGAGGATGGGCAGTTTGGTCTTTTTTCGTTTCCATAACAGTGAATTAGGCTAGCTAAGACTATAATACGAGACAAATCCTTGAAGTTGCCAAATATCAAAACAATTCGCAGGACATGGGTCATATTTCTAAAGGCATGCGAATTGTGGGTCAAATATCACGGGGAGCACGAATAACGGGTTAGATTTCAAAATTTCTCAGGATTCACATAGGCCGAAGAAGCTCGGTAGCTTGACGATATCCCACAGCTTACATGGTTGGCGTACCTGGCAGACCGTTGCGCGTGCACGGGGCCAGCATCGCTCGATGCCCGCTGCGCCATGGCTACTGCGACTTGGGCAGTGCCCCACGGCACGGCCGTGTCCGTGCCTGAGATGGCCGAGGCTATGCCCGGCCACGCCCTCCTGGCCGTGCCCAAGCTTACCGAGGCTGCGTCCTCCTGGCCGGGCCGCATCTTGACCCCACCGTTCTCCGGCATCTGCTCCTTCAGTTGTCGGCAATCAGAGCAATCGGCAAGGCCGAGCGCCATCGGCCTAAAATGACTCATTTACCCTTGCTCGAAAATAAAATGGAAAGTAGGAAAAAGATACGGCCCAATCCATTTTGGTAATTGGTCCCACCTAATTTGGTATTGTCTCCACCTATTTGATACCACCAGGTACCTTCACTTCGGTACCTTCACTTCGGTACCTTCTACTTTTTCACCGTCAAATCTCTTTCTAGTTTTCCACCATCGATCTTGCCTGGTGGATGGCTTATCTTTTTTTCAACAATTGTAAAATTTCTCTAGGTATTGAACCTTCTAAGAGCATCTCCAAGGGCTTTGCATTTTCAGTTTTGCATTTGAGGGTATTTGCAAAGTCCCAAATGAATTTGTAAAGTTCCCAAAAGTGTGATTTCCAACCGTTTTGCTTTTGATCAAGTCCCCACAATTTTTTTCCCGAAATTTTTTCCTCGCGCGCCATTCCTTCGGCCTCTGCCAAAAATATTTCGGTTTTCGCGCCTTCCGTCGCCGGTCTTCGCGCCTTCCGTCGCCGCCAGGTCGCCCGCTCGCCCACGTCAAACCGTCCGTCGTCGTTCTAGACGTGGTTGTCGCCCAGGTCAACCCGGCAGGTCGCCCAGGCCGCGTGCGTCGTCGTTCGTCGAAGCATGTGTCGTCGTTCGCGTGCATCGTCGTTCGTGCGTCGTGTGCGAGGATCCGTCGGAGCGCCGCCGCCGGTTCATGGACGCTCCGTCGTTCGTGGACGCGCCATGCTACAGGAACCGAGCTGGGAGAGATTGGGATCCATACCTTGCGTTCATGAAGACTGTGCTGGAGGAGGGGAGAACTCGCGCGAGATCTTCTGGCGGCGGAGGGTGAGTCTTCGCGCGATGAACTTCTGGCGGCGGAGGGAGAGTCTTCGCGCGAGAATTTCTGGCGCCAGAGGGAGGGGTCGCGCGCGGAGGGAGGGCTTTCGCGCGCCGCGAGGAGGAGAGTCCGCGCACGGACGTCCTACATGGACCGACAAAATCGTCGCGAGGCCAAGATGCAAAGCGCTGAGGAGGTTTGCATATATGCAAAGGCTCAACCTCTATTTGCAAAGTTTACCAAAGTACAAACCTCATTTGCAAAACCATTGGAGGGGTGTTTTCTAGTCTTTTTTTGCAAATTGGGCAATGCAAAGTCTATTTGGAAAGCGCTTGGAGATGCTCTAAGCGTGCTAGTACACCTGTAGGTTTCCTCATATAGGCCAACTTGAACTATATGTATGTTGAATCACCTACTATATGCGAAGACAAACATATAAGGTGACTTCAATATATTTATCTTGTCTAAATATCCATAAGTATTTTATTCCACGCAAGGAAAAATATGGAACCAATAACAAATTTCTCCAAAAATATAATGTGTATTGATGCTTTAATATTAGAGTTTTTTCTTTACTGGCCAAGCACCTACGTCTGTTGATGCCATCATCATGCTGCCTACACCGACCATTAATTTGGCTCAGATCAAGGACTATCATGCGCCTTGGATATTTGGAGTTATAGATCATGCACGAGCAGACGAGCTACAGTGCTATAAATATCCAAGTTGCACCTTTATCTCAAGGATGGTCATCGATTAATATATAGGTGTTGAGAAATTCACTTCAGAAAGAGTGCTTGAATATCCATCCCCTCCTGCCCCTCCCTCCGCCTTCCTCCATCGCCGCCGCTCTCCTGTGCCCCCTCCGCCTCCACCACGTAGTCGAATTTCTGTGCAAGATCCGGCGCAGTCTCCTCCAACGCCGCCGCCTCCGTGCCCCCTTTTCCCACGACGACAGTGTGATGTGCCGGCCTGGACGTACGGCTAGCAGCAGCTAGGCGCGGGCGCATGGCCGGCCCTCTGTGGATGTGGAGTACCAGGAGGAGAACCAGCAGCGATGAGACAAGATTGGACAGGAGAGGCCAGGCCCGCGCGCTGCTTGGCCGCCTCCGCGGTGCGCGCCTGACAGGCCGGGGAGCGCCGCCATGCGTGGGTGACTTCGGCTCCGGCCTACGTGTCGTCCGGGCGGGGAGCGCCTAGAGCGGAGCAGAGCATCCCTGTGTGCGCGACCGCCGCGGGCAAGAGCGGCTCCGCCCTACGCGCCGGCCGGCCGGCCGGGTGAGCCCGCTTGGAGGATAGTCGTTGCCCGACCAGTTGTGAAGCTAAAGCATCAAGGACCCGAGTGCACACTTGATCACGGTGGTGCACATGTCCACGACCCGAGCATCAAGTACCAGACTACCAGCACTTGTCCATCATGCATCAATCATTCAATAAAGCAAGTAAATCTATGAACCCGGAAAGGGATTGGATTGGAGGAGCATTCACGCTTCCACCCCAAGGACGCCCTGATCATGAACAGTAGGGTGTTTTGTTCAATCTGGAATCACTACTACAGATTCTTATATCACTGCCAACGTCATCACCGCCGGATTTAGTGAAGACCACTTGACTGCCGCTTGGTATAAAAATCTGGGAGTAATGTCTAGCACTGGCGGTGTAAGAGCCAACCCGGCTGTGATATATGGACACGGACCCGAAATTTTTATTCGTTCCGGTTAACTCCGACTTCGCGTCCGCACTTCTCTCCCTCCCTTCTCAGAAATATCGCTCTACTTCTCCCGAACGCACCCCACACGCCCTTCTCGATTCCTCCAACATCCCCCACGCCAATCCAACTGCTTCCCCGATCTGCTGTTACCTGCCGATGGTGGATCCATGCATGGCGACAGCGGCGGCGCACAGCGGCGGGCATCACTTCGCGTCGTCCGTGGCCGCAGCGGTGGTGCACGGCGCTGGGCAACACTTCGCGCACGGCATCAAGATGCAAGTCGAGGGTACATCCAAGCAGGTTCTCGTTTCCGATTTAATTGCCTTGCATCTACGATCTACCTACTCTAATAGATCGATTTGCTACCTTGTGCACTGCGGCGTGAAGATAAAGTCCACAGATCCACGGCGAGCGTGACCATCGAGCAGTGTCTTGGTGCGCGGATCCACCCGCTCGTCGCGAAGCCACTGGGCGCGGGCACGGCCGAGCGGAAGTAGCGCTGCTGACTTCTTCACGAATCATGGCCGAGCGGCAGTGGTATGCCTCCTTCAGTATTAGAACAAATACTTCGCTTGTTTTGAGGGGTTCGCCTGTTCTTATTTTTGTTGTTGCCTGCCTTGTCTCAAATGGATATGCAGCGATGGTGGTCGGAGTCGGACCTGTCGCCTCCGCGCTGATGATCGTGGGCAACGTCGGCGTCATACTCATGCTCTTCCCGGCGCACGTCTGGTGGTCAATCTGCTCGCTCGTCGAGTAAGCCTTCCAGCAAGGCAGCAAGTAGTTCTTGTGTTCTGGGTTTATTAGTTAATCCATTGTTCCGATTGGTATTATTTGCCATGATTGAATCTAAATCTCAGTCCGTGTGATGAAACGATTTGTAGAACAGATTTGTGATGTGTTGAATCTCTTCTTGTCTGTGATGTATGAATTTTGTGATGGTGTCCTCCCCCATGGATCCGTGCAGCCGGAGACATGCTCCAGATCCAGAATGAAGCCGGCACTATTCTTTTTTTTTTTTTTTTTTTTTTTTTTTAAAAGCTTAACACTGCCGGTTTGGGATAGCAAAGAACACTGCCGGTGTGGGATACGGTCCGGCAGATTGTACGATCATCACCGCCGGCGAAAAACCGGCCGTGATGCACCCCCACATCATCTGCTGGCTTCACCGCCGGCTCACTTTCCGGCGGTGATGAGGGTTGTGAACCGGCTGTGATGCAGAAATCTGTAGTAGTGAATTGCCAGTTCATGAAAAGAAAAGATTTGTTATTTAACAGTAGGAAGGAGGCAAACCTGGACTAACCGTAGGAATTATGAGTTAGGACACTCTGCAGTGATACGGGCCATTGTACGTGTAGTGTAACTGTCCAATAGTTATTCTTAAATCAAGCTCCTACCAGAAGGCAGGAGGCACGTGCTGGCAAAGTTAGTAAATCTGTTAGTTGTGTTCCATCTACACCCACATGGGAAATGTACATTTCCCACATTAGTCTTGATGCTTGATTTCAACTATATAAGTATATAGTACTAGTGTATTGGCGTGCGCATCCGCGCGCCCTTCTAGGCTGACGACATCTAAATTGGGTCTTGTTTTGTGGTGAGCTTTAGTAATATATTATGGATAATGGCATACAGTTCATGAAGCTGAATTATATAGTTATACACAGAGGCAAACATACAGAGAATCATTACACTATGCATAGGATATCCATGGTAACATAATTTAAGTACCTACATTATATGTTTTATAATAAGTAGCCGACTGCACAATTCTATGAAGTAAGAGTTCTACCGTGCTGTCTTTGTCAATTGACACATACAAGGAGACTTATTTCAGTGAAGCCAACCACAGTTTGTGACCGAACATACTAAGTGTGCACTGGGAACCTGATGTCTTCTTTGCCTGAGTCCTCTGCACGCTTCAAAAGCCGCCTAGAGGCCACAATAGGCACCTTTTTTCTTACCTGGTATGACTTATGTAAAATTAGACACAGATGTTATAGAAAAGACATGGGCGCCTCCCTTTCCTTCATTCCTTAAGGCAGATAACATGCTTGTAAGACGATGTGTTTTAAAGATTCAGAAACAATGAACTCTAATTGGAGCCGTTGCTGTGTCGTTGTATATTTCTACAAACTTACCTAATTCGGAGCATGGGGTGGAGGAGACTTGCTGGAGCCATTCTTAGAAGAATCTTTGTTGCTTGAAGATTGGCTCTATAGCTTAGGTGAAATTATTTCGGGTAAGGCTCCGATGGTGTTAGTAATATCTATGTATCTGTATACTCTTTTTTTTGGAGCTTCTCATCTTACCTTTTTGGTTTGGGCTACTTTGTTGAAGTAGGTGTCTTAGCTGTATCGCTCTGCTCGGTGCCTGTCGTAACATTTTGTTTTGTGAAGAATGAAGCCGATGAACTGTACACATAAGAGTTTGACCTTATTTTCTTCTGAAGCAAACAAAGCTGGAACCAAAAAGAATCATTGATGAACTAAGCAAGAGCATATAAGTGAAACCTGTGAAAAAGTTAATAATAAAGAAATTGTTCAAAGAGACATCGAGCTTTTATTTTACTTTGTTGAGCCTAGCTTTAGGTTATATGGTTTGAATTGCACTAGACAGAATTCGTAAACAAAGGAGGCAATAACTGCCCTTCTCCATTTGTGTGTCCATTGTATGCACCCCATTATGTATTGAAGCAAATGATATTAACTGAACCTAGTCATTCTTCCTTACAGTTGCTAACAATCTATGAAGCTAGAGTAATAATAAGAATTTGATCATTGACAAACTTTATGATATATATATGACGGTTAAATAATTGTAGGGGTTATACTTTTGTATAAGATGTAAGACCTAAGCATTTAATGGGACCTTGAATTTGACTGCTTACTTCAGTACCTTACTTAAAAAGCTACTAAGAAAAGTGGAAACCATGCGGTGGCCATCAACCAGGTCGTCCTCTCTAGGGTATTGTTGCCTATTTTTATGGCTGTCGAGAGAAGCTCTAATTTTAGTATGTGTATCCGCACTAATATTGACTGTTGTTACAAAAGAAAGCAAAGGGCTAGTCAAACTTCTGAAGAAAATTTAAGCCCATATTACAGTATGAATCTGTGAAAATAGGTTGACATGCTGTCCAAAAATCCTAACATATGCAATAGCAACTTATACATGTTGCAAGCAACCTCTGGATCACCCAAATAGTAGTGTTTACCTACTGGTCTGCAACAAATGAAATAAAATCTGAGCAAATATAGTTCACCTTAAAAATGAGGAGATAGTAGAATTTACATAAGAATCCATCCATTTGGTCTGTAATCTAATGGCAGTGGATAGAATGTGCTAATACCTCACAAGCAAGCAGAGGAGTCAAAGTTAGTCGAACCCCTCGCCTTTGTTCAGGAGCTCACTAACTCAAACCTGCAATTGGAGAACACATAGCTAAGGCCATTGCATATAGCATGACTAATAATGTAGGTATGATAGACTAAAAGCACAAGCAGTAGCTATCATCCTATTAAGTGAATCTAAGACCATCGTCATAAATACCAGGATCTCTCATGATAGTTGCCCCAGCTCTGAACATAGGAGAGAGATGTAAAGGTAATAATCCAAAAAAAAACAGGATCAACCAATTACCAATGCCATTTGTCCTTGGAAACCAACATGTTCTTTTAAAGGGTTGTTTTTTCTGTCGTAGCAATGACAAAGGTTATTTTTTCCCCAATGCCTGCTACATATGAGTAATTCAATGCACATGAGAATATGAATATTCAGTCAAGCATAACGATCTTTTCAGGAATCTATGGATGAGTGCAGAGAACATTTTTTTTAGAACAGGGAACCTAAATTAAGAAAAGACAGCAGACCAGTAATGGAAAGATCTCTTCACTTTGATTTCTTAAGAAGTTCACAAATAATTGTGTTAATGTAGAGGAATGTTGGATAAGTTGTACAAAATTCAAATTTCTATTGGTACATATATAGTTCACTTCATTTTTCAATTACCTGTGCCTGATCAAAGCCAAAAAATATTAGAGGAAAACCTAAGCAGCGTGAGTATGTAGGTTCAAATCATATGTCATAGCGGAGGAAAATGGCGCCATTTAAATGCAAGTTAGGTGAACATGTGCCCAAAACATATCTTATCAATCCATATCCTAATCCAAGGAGCAAACTCAATATACTAAGAATAAATAAAAAGGAGCTGGTACTAATTAAACCGAATACTTGACCAACTGTTGAGCAAATTCAAATTGATGTTCTTCCATTTCCATAAAGTAAACAAATACATGATTTGAAGCTATCGTCATTTTTATATTTTAAGAAAGGCCTTGCAGTAGGATATAGGAGAGAACTGACTTATGAAACCTTTGTTATAATGAAAGGAACATTACCTCCAGGACTACAGGGTACGATCACAAAATCATTGTAGCATTAATCAGCACACATGCACCCCTGCAATAGATGAAGATTGATTTAGCTAAATTAAATTTCCCAGCACATGAAAAGCAATAATAGATCGCAGCATGAGGCCAAAGACCTTTATGTGTTTCTATAAACACCAAGTGCATGAATATGAGCACGGGAAGAAAAAATGTGATTCAGTGATAAATTCAGCAAGGAAAAGAACGTATCTCAGTTTCTTTTTTTAGAGAAAAGGGTTTCCCCCGCTTTTGCACTACCAAAAGCTAACAGTTTACAGCATCTGCGTAGTTGCGCGCCCGCGCAACAAAACGGTTTAAAAGTTCAGACTCATATCTCAGTTTCATCCATCCACAACCCTTCCATTTATGCAAGCCTGAACAATGACCAATGAATTACATAACCCATTGCTATTTGGGAACCATTACTGTTATCAGCACACGTCATGCAGAAGGGCTACACGGTATTGATCAGTTGTCTTCCATTTTTAGAGAACCAAGGAGTTGCCACAGATAGGTTATCAGAGGTAAAGCTTGAATTCATGCATACCTCAGTTACTGAAATTAGAATTGCATGATCAGGTGTCTTCCATTTTTAGAGAACAAGGAGGTGCCACATAGGTTAACGCAGGTAAAGCTAGAATTCATGCATACCTCAGTTACTGAAATTAGAATTGCATTTCCCATGAGCCTGAAATTAGAATTGCATTTCCCATGAACCTTCAGCAGAATAGATAATAGTGAGGACTGCTTTGCCATAAGAAATAAGTAGCAAAAATCAATATAAGCAAGTGTTAAGTGACCATGTACGAAAACAAAGGATGGGAATAATGAGATTTTGAGAAACAGTCACCGGACGATGTGTCAATGGAGACAGACATAAGATAATTAGTGAATGAGGACATCTGTCGACTTAGCAATACAGACATAAGTCACTATTAAGGATGGCTGGGACCATGGCAAGATTTTGAGAGTCTAAAACTTGAAACACTAAAGCACTGACATACATCCCAAATGTGGTTGTCATGATACATCTCTATGTAAATCAATTAATTAAGAATTCCACCTCTCAGGGAAACCGGATAGAACTCTGAATAAGCATATTCTTCACACCTGTTAAGGTGTGATCTAATTAGTCTGATATAGTTACAGAACAAAACTTGTGAGCAACTACTATAGTAGCAAACATAAGCAACTTCTGTTTTCACTTTGCTAAATAGTTTTTCATACCCAAAGGAAACTAACCATGGGGAACCTGCAGGGCTTGTTCTCAGTTTACCTAACGGAACATAGGCAAAATTTTCATAGATGCATTGTAGCTTCAGAGGCAAAATTTCATCTTAAACTAAGAAAAAGTGGGCAGTGTGCGGATTTTTTTAGGGAAAAACTGGACAATTATGTCCAACCAAGAGATAGTTGTAATTATAAATTTTCCAGGAACAAATTTTCCCAACAGAAATACCACTTAACGGAACATAGGCAAAATTTTCATAGATGCACAGTAGCCTTAGAGGCAAAATTTCATCTTAAACTAAGAAAGAGTGGACAGTGTGGTGATTTTTTAGTGGAAAACTGAACAATTATGTCCAACCAAGAGATAATTGTAATTATAAAAGTTCCACGAACACGTTTTGCCCAACATGTAAGAAAACTATATTTATAATAGCAGGCACGTAAAGAAAAGTGAACATGGTACCTTAAATTATTATGGCTGTGTGAACTGCATCCCAAAATTAAACTCCTGCATGTTCCAGAAATACCAGGCAAGATTGAGGCAAACTAATAATAGGTTTCCAAAACATGTATTTACAAACAACTTCATTGGAAAATTTGGAGACTATGAAGGAGCTAACTATTGTCCTCCTTGATGTTGTCTGTAGCCATTGCTTAGCTTGAGAGGTGTAAATAGGAAAATGGAATTGCCCATAACAATGAAAATTGGTTTCCGAATTGATGTTAGCCAAAACCAATGCTTTTTCTTTTCTCAATCATGCAAAAGCCTTGCACAATTTTATATTAAGAGAGAAAAAGCTTGCAGTTCAATGGGAATGACAAATGATTCTCAAGAAGTTCAGGGATTCCCCAACCCAAGGACATTGCTTATCGTAGCGAAAACCAAATATCATTTCAGATAGCAAATATATGAGAGCAGTCAGCATTACATGACCAAATGAAATAGGTAAATTTATGGGGAAAAAATAATACAGTAGGTAGTATACTAGCTATAAAATGTTATAATCCCCAACTAAATTTGTAAGTTGCAGAATAAGCTGCACATTAGCTATACAAATTACATAAGGAGCTACTAATTACATACGAAGCTACTAAAATGGCAAGAACATATTCCAGAAAAGGTATTGATCATCAACTAACATCTAGCAGGTCTCGAGTAGCACTTAAATTTCCACCAAGGTCAACTGACTGCTTAGAATTAACAGTGGCCGGAGGAGGCAAAATTAACACGTGGTCACTGCAGGGATTTTTTTTTAAGAAAATCAGCACCTTAAATAGATAGAGGATTAATGAAACTCTAACAAAACTACCATTGACATAGAAATAAAAAGTGGAAAACAGGAGCAGCGCCCAGTCACCTGTGCAAGGGGAAGATGCCGAAAGAGATGATATCGAAGAGGAGCCACGAGACGTAGCAGCACGAGGAGAGGCCAAGGCACCGGCAGATCCGTTGCCGAGCTTCGCTGCCACTGCGGCCGGCAAGGAAGGGCGAAACCGTTGCCGCTGCCCCAGCATCAAGCGGCTGCCGCCTTGCCCGGCGTGAGAGGGAAGGGCCATGGAGGAGGAGGAGGAGGAGGAGGAGGAGGAGGAGGGTGGCCTCCGCCGCGCCGAGGGCCGGCCACCAGCGAGGCCGCCTCGCGCCGTCCGCGTCGTCGGGAGGGAGAGAGGGTGCGTCACGAGGAGAGGGAGAGAGCGATAGAGAGTTTTTTTTTTACCGGATGGATCTGGAGGGATGGGGAAATATCTGCACTGTGGAAGTGAAGGGAAGCTGAGTATATATTCGTCTGCTGGGATTCTAACGAGAAGCCAACCGAAGCCGCTTCTAGTTAGAAGCTGAGGAGGGTAGAAGCCGCTTCGGTAAATCACAGCCGTGAAACTCAAAATCTGATGGTGGTAAAAAAAAGGATGACGTGGATCGTGGTTGCTTTCTAGGAGCCGTTCATCTTTGTATATGTTAAATATGATATGTATACCATACATATATGTCCTGCCATATACAGGACAATTATATAGACGATCAGAGGTCATCTTGGTCGTCCTTGTCGGTACTAAGCTGATTAGAGAAGTAAAGGACATGTTCCATCTACTCCCACGTGGGAAATGTACACCAATTCGGCACAAGGTAGACCACAAGCAAATTACTCTTCCAGTTCAATACAATTTTAAATTTTCATTACTTTTATATGATGGACAGCGGTTAGAGAAACTGTATGATGACCCGTAAGGGGCTGTTCGGCTGGTTAGCTTAGCTCCCATGCACACCGAGGCGCTTGTTTTCTTGTCTAGTAGTAGGCCAGGATCGGACAACGTTCAGTTCTGGACCTGCCCGGCCTCGTCCGCTCGCCCAGATGCCGCCCATAGTGCCCCCGTCACACCGCAACGCCGCCGGTGGCACACACCTCATTGGACTGGTCCGATGCGACGCTATCCGCTGGTGGTGACAATGTTCCTGAAGCACCCCGGACCTGTCGGTGGCCTCGTACCAGTACGTCTGCCGGGTGCCCCACGACCACGACGACACTCTTCCGTTCCCATCACCGCAATCGGCAGACGTGGTCGTGGGGCCAAGTGTTAGCCAACCGGTCCAAAAAAAACCATACAAATATGAAGGGTACCCTACTCCATCTACACACCTAGATACCAAGTTAACACAACTCGCGCCACAACAGGTGCCCAGTCCGTAAGGGGCTGTTCGGCTGGTTAGCTTAGCTCCCATGCACACCGAGGCGCTTGTTTTCTTGTCTAGTAGTAGGTCAGGATCGGACAACGTTCAGTTCTGGACCTGCCCGGCCTCGTCCGCTCGCCCAGATGCCGCCCATAGTGCCCCCGTCACACCGCAACGCCGCCGGTGGCACACATCTCATTGGACTGGTCCAATGCGACTCTATCCGCTGGTGGTGACAACGTTCCTGAAGTAGCACCCCGGACCTGTCGGTGGCCTCGTACCAGTACGTCTGCCGGGTGCCCCACGACCACGACGACACTCTTCCGTTCCCATCACCGCAATCGGCAGACGTGGTCGTGGGGCCAAGTGTTAGCCAACCAGGCCAAAAAAACCATACAAATATGGAGGGTACCCTACTCCATCTACACACCTAGATACCAAGTTAACTCAACTCGCGCCACAACAGGTGCCCACTCAACTCCTTGCTTGGTTGGATTGGGACATCGACACAAGCCACAAACAACGCTTGGTCGGACTCGGGCATCAACCCAAGCCTCTAACTACTTACAACTCGTCCGGATTGGATCTTCGATACGAGCCTGTAACCACTAAGCAGCTACAAACAACTTAAGCCTACTCCACCACCTGCACAACCCACACAACACACCAGGCCTTCGCCCGAGGAGCCACAAACACAAAAATCGGTCAAGATGCCAAGTACCGTCAGGCGCCAATGTCGTCGCTGCCAGCCAAACAGCCGAAGCCCCGGACCACATGCCGACCAGACCACAGACCGAAGACCGACCTCCTACCGCCATGAATGTCCACCATAAGTGGGCATCGCCCCCGCCCAGAAGGCATTGGACCAGGGGCCGGGCCCCGAACCAACACCCTCCAAAGACGTCAAGGCCTCTGTCTTCACAACGACCGACCCGCGACAGCAGTCGAGGACATGGGGGAAGGACGACATAGACAAGGGCCGCCCCCAACGCCGACATGCACCCCAGTCGCCGCCACAAGGAGACCACCATCAAAACGAAGGAGGAGGTTGTTAGACTTAATCTTGTTTTCAAGTGTGTGGTTCCCAAAACTCAAGATTGTGAGCGAGTCTTGAGGAGCTAGGTGCTAGTGTTGGAGGTGAGGCGCAAGAGTGTGTGCATGCTTCTATTTTTAGTTTACTAGCTTTCGTCAATGACTCAGTTGTTACAGAGTTTAGAGAGTGACTAGTGGGGATAGTAGTGTGTGGTTGCATGAAGAAAGTAGTGAATGTGATCTGCATGTAGGAGCTTTGTGCGTGTGTGGTTCGGCCGGGTCGTGCGGCTGAAATGTGCGGTGTGGCCAAGTGAGGGCCAAGCTCTTTAGGCTATTTAAACCTTTGTTATTCAGGTGTTCCGTGTGGGAAAAGGAATAAAAGTGAGTGTGTTTGGTGCTGGTGTGCAGCACCGAAAATTTCCTTTGTGTGCTACCGCTCTTGTGTTCGTGTGTTGTGTTTTGAGAGATTGAGTGAGTGAGAATTCCAACAATTGGTACCAGAGCCGGTTCATTTTACGGCGATGTCAGGTGAAGGCAAAAGTGTTGTAGCACTAGCAAGGTCAAAAGTCATGTCGGTGCATTATCCAGTGCTAACCGACACCAACTATGGTGTGTAGGCTGTGAAAATGAAGATCATTCTTCGTCATCTCGGTATGTGCGCAGCGGTCACTGGCGAAGTTTCAGCCGAAGAAGAGAAGGATGATGAAGCTTTAGTGGCTATCTCTCAAGCTGTACCTGATGCCGTGATGATGTCCATTGCGGACAAAGAAACGACCAAGGAGGCTTGGGAGGCTATAAAAGAGATGAATGTGGGAGAAGATCGAGTGAGGAAGGCACACGTACAAGCGTTGAAGAGGCAGTTCGACCGCATGTACATGGCAGAATCAGAGACAATCGTGGAGTTTTCTCAGAAACTCACCACGATTGTGGGGAGATGCGCTCTCTTGGAGCCAAAGTGAAGGATCGTGTTCTCGTGGAGAGACTTTTTAGTGCCGTCCCGGACAAATTTCTTCCAATCGTTGGCACCATTGAGCAATGGGGAGATGTGTCCAAGATGTCCGTGAGCGAGGCGATTGGGCGCTTGCGGGCGTTTGAGGAGACCTCAAAGGGGAGACGCCATGGCAAGGACGGTGAGCCGCAGCTGCTGGTCGTGCACGTCGAGACGAGGTTCACGCGTGTGGAGTGGGAAGCCATCATCGCCGAAGAGAAGGCGAACAACGAGTGCTCCAGCAGCAGTGTCAAAAAGAAGTACCGTGGCAAATTCGACAAGTCGAAGATAGAGTGCTGCAAGTGTGGTAACTTTGGTCATTTTGCTGATGAATGTAGTGAGTCAGAGAAAATGGGAATGTCACATCTTGCCATCGTTAATGCGGATGATGAAGAGGTGACATTGATGTGAAGCCAAGTGAAGGTGCCGAAAATAAAGATAACAAGATTAGGGGGAGATTGTTAGACTTAATCTTGTTTTCAAGTGTGTGGTTCCCAAAACTCAAGATTGTGAGCGAGTCTTGAGGAGCTAGCTGCTAGTGTTGGAGGTGAGGCGCAAGTGTGTGTGCATGCTTCTATTTTTAGTTTACTAGCTTCGTCGATGGCTCAGTTGTTGCAGAGTTTAGGGAGTGACTAGTGGGGATAGTAGTGTGTGGTTGCATGCAGAAAGTAGTGAATGTGATCTGCATGTAGGAGCTTTGTGCGTGTGTGGTTCGGCCGGTTCGTGCGGCTGAAATGTGCGGTGTGGCCAAGTGAGGGCCAAGCTCTCTAGGCTATTTAAACCTTTGTTATTCGGGTGTTCCGTGTGGGAAAAGGAATAAAAGTGAGTGTGTTTGGTGCTGGTGTGTGTTGGCATTTCTTAGCGTGATTACCAAAATAGACTTAGAGTCTAATTCTGATAACGGCGCCAGAAACGCTAAATGGCTTTACTCGGCATAATTACTAGAAACTGGTTCTAGCAACTACGCGAGTGTTGCCAGAGATAGATCACATCCTAGAAGATAAATATCCGCAAGCGCACGGATCTATCGTCGCAGCATTTCACCCGGAAGTATTCAGGGTATCATTATTTATATTTTCCCAAAGGAAGGTATGGGGTAGTCAAGTATTCTAGCATGGGTATGAATACGATATCTAGCATGAGGAGAAACCGACCAATGTGCTATACAGGGGTAAGCATACGGTAGTTTGGATAGTGGACACACACTTAGAGCAACCTCAAAGGAATAAAGATAAAATAAAGAATAAAGAATAATCTACGCGGAGCGAGCGGGTCCTATATAGTCAATGCTAGAACAGCTAATTCCACATGTTATACAAGTCAAGACTCGACTATAGACTAGGAATATGGGGAGACCGCGGCAACCGGTCCGGTCGATGGCGGCATTTACGAACTCCTACTCAACATGCGAATGTGGGGGATTACAAAGGACGGACAGGGCTGTCACCACCTGCCGCCTACCACCTCAACCGTGGCATGCCGACATATCCGAAGGTTCCCTCGCACCCGGACACCACGTCCGCATACTAAGGAGGTACCTACGTCCCCCCAGGACTCCCACCCTACGGATGGACGAGCTAGAACATAGGCAAGCCCGAAGGCACATCGAACCGCTATTCCTCTCCTACAATCTAATCTAAACAAGTAGAACATATGAACGATGAAGAACAATGTAGAACACGATGAACAATTCTCACAAGAACTATGGCCTAGTTCTTGATCATAGAATATATCGTGTACTAGACTATACTCTAGTTCATATGCACGACTATATAAAGGTAATGAGAACTTGACTAAGGAAGAACGCTCCATAGATTTATACCAAATGTGTAGCTTTTCCTCCTGCAGACAAGCTCTCCAAGTAGCTTTGCCTAGCTCCAAATGACTAATATTAATGCTAAAGAACAAGTGTGAGGTGTAGAGATGGCTCCAAATGGTGTGTGTGAAGGTGGGGGGCCTCTCCTCTTCTTAAATAGGGCGCTGGAGGCGGTTCGGGGGTACTATGGTCAAAACCACCAGCGGAACCGTCCTTCTTTTGATGGCAGGAGGCAACCGCCTTTGGCCGGGCCCACAGGTCGGCCAGGGGGGCGCGGCCGCGCCCCAGGCGCGCCCGCGCCTGGATGGCGCCGCCCCCTGACCGACTTTGGCCAGTGGGCCCGTGCCACTGGGCTGCATCCATGCTGGTGTTTCTGGCCCATGTGGCCTCCAGATGGCCCACTTGCTCTCTAGCTCGTTTTACGCCTTCTGAAAAGCGTACTTTTTATTCTGGAAATTCCTGCACTTGGTATATATTCTGCCAAACAATATTTTCTCCAAGCACAGGTGGAACTAGGTCAATAGTAAAGATATATGTGACATAAAATATTTATTTCCCCCATAATGACCTATAGTTGGCGGGTATAAATCTGAGTTGAGGACCGCCAACAGTGTGCAGCACCGAAAATTTCCTTTATGTGCTACCGCTCTTGTGTTCCTGTGTTGTGTTTTGAGAGATTGAGTGAGTGAGAATTCCAACATAGGCCAGCAAAGGGAAAGGGAACCTTGCCGCTGCCCCCTGTGCCCATACGGGATCCAGCAACCCCACTCCGCCGCAGAGCCCCGATGGAGGAGCACGACCTCCACCAGGTTCGGCATCACTAGCAGCGCCACCACAGCATCGCAAGCAAGCCGCCACCACGGTCGGCCACGCCACCACAGCGCCGCCGAAGAGGTCGCACCACCACCGCCGGATGCCACAACAACCACCCTTGTCTAACGCAGCCGCCCATCCACCATGCTGCAGGAGCCACTGCGTCGAGGAGGGCGAGGCCCCCGGAGTTGCCTCCCCAACACAACCCCAAGCCGGCGGTGCAAAGCCTCCGCCGCCCCCAGCTCCACCACTGCCCTAGCCAAGCCCGAAACCGGCCCAGGGGCACCGGATCCGGCCATCACCATGCCGGATCCGCGTAGCACCAGCTCAGCCCGGACCGAAGGCCGGAGATCAGAGCCCCTGCCGCCATAGGAGCCAGCTCCCCGTAGAGAAGGGAGGGTGGGCAACAACTCTGCGCGACACCCACAACCACCGTGCAGACCCCACAACACTCCACCGCCACCGCTCAGTCCCTGCAGCCGCGCGGACCCCGGCCCATGGCGTGCCGCCATCGACACCGAGCCCGCCGAGCTTCGCCCCGCTCGGAGAGGCATGCAAAGCAGGGAGGACCTCGCCGCCATCAGCGGCATCCTCCAGCAGTGGCGAGGGGAAAGGAGGAGGGGGTTGCGGCTAGCGGCGCTAGGGTTTCACACCCGTGCCGCCCGAGCGGGAGCGGCGCGGGGGTTCGGGACGTGTATCTTTCTTGTTCATTCAATCAACAAAAGTAAGGAAGCGACTTCAAGAATTATGTGGTAGGTGTTCGGTGGCACGGTGACGCCGCTCGTTGCCTGGACGTCACTTGTGTTCTGTACCTGGCACCACAGCCCGTCGTTCAGAGGTAGACCTCTCGACAAGGGGACAATGAGGTCGGCGGGCGTTGTGTCCGGCGTCCTCGTAAGTGCTTGCTCGCGGCAAAAATATAGGTGGAGTGTTACATTGGCGTGGTACACGCCGTTGTACTGGCTGTCAACGACGTTTCCGAGGTAGACGGCGAGGGTGGAGTTGCCAGCGACGTGGAGGGACACGTACTTCGTGATGTCCTTGGAGACGAACCAGACGATGCCGCTCGGCTGCGGTTCGGCGGTGCAGCTACAAAGATCCTGTCGAACATCGTACCGCCTTCCCTGCATGTGGCACGCCACTCGAGAGCGGCGAGGGAGATTGCCGAAGCACCGCCGCCCACCGCAGCGAGGCAGGCCGGCAGTGAGTAGGGAACGGTGGTGGGGGCTTGTTGATGGTGAGCCCGAAAGAGCTCGAGAGAAGAAGCATGGAGCACCGGCTGGAGCTGCTCGGTGGCGGCCGAAGCGGCCGGTCCACCTCGAAGAACGTGGTCAGCAGCGAGGCGTCGGGGGCCGGGGCCGGGGCCGAGGACGTCGGCGTGCCAGCGTCGAGCTTGGCGATGTCGTCGGCCCATCGCCTCCAACAGCGAGGTGAGGCGACGGTGACCGCGGGCATCAACGAGAGGCAGACGATGGCAAGGTGGATGAACACGGCCATGGTCAAGGTGGATGAACACGGCCATGGTAGTGCAGTGATATGATACCATGCGGCTCTGAAAGCAGCACTCACTCTTTGCTATTAATGAACTTTCTTGGTTGATTTATTTTATATTTGCACAATTAATGATGGATGCATGCACACATGCAGGATACCAACGGCGTGATCGAAAAAAGGAAATAAAGATGGCTAGATGCAGGACGGCGTTGAAAGAGCAGTGACTAGCAAGAAAGGTTGTTGGGCTGTTTTTAAATGAGCGGCTGCTTTCTAATGTACTTTAGCTTATATTTATATATAGCCATGTAACATGTGTGTTTTTTTTTGTTTCATTTTCCTGCAAATTTATTTCTAGAGTTAATGGTTCAAGTGGCAATCTTGTTCCATGCTACATTTAGTTACTTGGGCTGTTGTGCTGCTGTACACCAACGAGATATTGACCAAGGTATCATACATGTTTTCTGCATCTGTCAATGTGTGGCATTGGAAAGGTGCTCTGATGTGCTTTTTATGTTACTCACTTTGGGAGTAAAGCATTAGGCTGAAACGTCTGTTGAAGCAATTCAGTTGCTTGAGTCCATACTCTGTCAGCTACCATTGTTCAGTAAATGAAGTTTCAGATTCACTGTCTAAAAGATATTGAGACCCATGTATGATACACGTTTTCTGCATCTATGGATTTGTGCGATTGAAAAGGTGGCTTGATGTGCTTTTCATATTACTCACTTTGAGAATGAAGCATTAGGCTGGAGACCACATATGTGGAAGATTTGTGCGCTTTATTCAGACTTTGGAGGAGGTTATTGCTGCATGATCTGTGTAAGATGATGATGTTGCCAAGTCGGCATCGATATCGCCCTGCTGTTTTCCTTGTGGTTTTGGGTTTGTGTCTGTGAGGGACTGATGGAAAGAATTTAGTTGCCACTCTATACACACCATATTTTTTCGAACATTTTTCGGACTTTGCATCAACCCGGGATTCGAACCCACGACCTCACCCTCGCGCGGTTCCTCCCTCTACCACTGCACTACACTATCACATGTGTCTATACATGGTTTTGGTTCCCCACATATTGTACCCAACCGAAAGTAATTTGCATATTTAAGACCCTAAACAATATCAAATCAAAAAGTCGTCAACTACAAACTTTCATATCTTTTCGAGATTTACACTTTTTGTTTAGAAAGTTTTTTCATCCGAGGTTATTTATAAAAGAGTAAAATACACAATTGGTACATAAACTTGGCACGTGTGGGTGCACTAAGGTACATCATCTATCTAAACGAACAAATGAGTACAGTAACTTGGCGGGTGGGTGCACAGCAGGTCACGAACGTGCATGAGAGGCATCGGAGGCTACGGTAATTAGCATATAGCCCCTTAGTCCGTTATTTCCTCATTATTTAATCCTCCCACGTTTTGCACAAATAGGGTTTTGGTTGAGGATAAACTCTTACGCAACCGCACGGCCGCCGGCGAGCGATCAGACGTATCCCTAGAGCAATGGATCCAAGGCGACGGGAACCTGGTGATCGAACTCCAAATTACAGCGAGTGACAAACTTTATCCACTTTAGGAGATTTATTTTAGTGTTATTGGCTTCATGATCATGCGGGAGCTTAGATTATTATAGAGCTTGTGTACGAGGCCAATTTTGCAAGTCCAATACTGAACATGTTTCTGTCATTGGACTGTAGGTAATTCGTCACTTTTCAGTGTAGAAGTACACCATGGGGGATTTTTCTGTGGGCTTGCAAGGAATAGGGTATATGCTGAGGAAAGGGTCGACTTGTTTGATGGTTGTGATGCTGAGGAATGGTTGCTGCTATTCTTGCCAGACATTCTAAAAGAGTTAGGCTATGCAGAACACAGAGCAGTCAGTTGGTATTAATTGGTGTCTTCCAGAGTCTACTATTTCAGAGTGTTTGCTTCCACTGACATGTGATAGAGATATCATTAGGATGATCAATGTATCAGCAGAACACAAAATATTGAGAATTCGTATTGATCACTCAAACTTTATAGCGAAGCAAAAACAGCAAATGGATGATGTCAATGTTTCTGGCAAGAGTGATCATCATCTCCCACTTATCAGCCCCAATAATGTAGTATCCATTGACAATAATGAAGACGATGTGCCAAAGAGTTCGACTAATGCAGATTGCAATGGGTTTGATTCTGATGATAACGCTTCAGGTTCTGAAATTGATACAAATTTTATGGACAGTGATAATGAGTTTGGGCAAGATGATGATGACTTATTTGAGGACAATGTTGACTGTGATGTGGATGACAACATGGTGCAATATAAAGGCAAGAAAGTGAATGTGAAAGAGGTGGAGAATGAATTTGACATGCATGAGGAACTGGACATGCCAAATTCAGATAATGATGAAGAAAATATGAAATTTAACTTTCAAGTATTCAATAGTGAAGTCGACATTGCTGAACCAAAGTTCAAGGTTGGGATGATGTTTGCTACTATAGAAGAAGTTAGGAGGGCAATTACAGAGTATAGCATCAAGGAAAGAGTGCCCATTAAGAAAGATCGAAATGATAGTAAGAGAGTACGGGCATCCTGTGCTCAAGGTTGTCCATGGGAGATGAAATATGGATATGATAGCAGGGCTAATTGCTTTCTAGTGAAGAATTATAATGATATTCACACTTGCGAGAGCCATTGGGATGTGAAAGACATGACTGCAAAATACTTGGCCAACAAGTATTTGGAGTTCTTCCGTGATGATGATAAAATGTCTTTGAAGGCCTTCTCTAAAATAGTGCAGAGAGAGCTCAAGATGTTTCCATCAAGATACAAACTTGGTAGAGCACGACGGATGGCACTAAAGGAAACATATTGCCAAGATAAGATGGGAATCAGTACCTGGAGTTACCATATTGCCACCTAAATATGAAAAAAAGGTGGGCAGACCACCAAAAAGGAACAGAAAGAAACATCCAATTGAGCTTGAGGGTGGATCAAAGATAAGCAAACATGGCGTTACTAGAGGTAGTAGAGGGAGAGGGAAGGCAACGTCAAGAGGAAGAGGTGGCAAAGGGCGTGGAATATCAAGGGGACGAGGTGGTGAAGTTCCTGACGAGATTAATTTGACACAGACTGTACCATTCAACCAGGATTAAATAATGAGGAAATAACGGACTAAGGGGCTGTTAGCATACGATGCCTCTCATGCACGTTCGTGACCTGCTGTGCACCCACCCGCCAAGTTACTGTACTCATTTGTTCATTTAGATAGATGATGTACCTTAGTGCACCCACGTGCCAAGTTTATGTACTAATTGTGTATTTTACTCTATAAAATTTGAATTTCAAATTTGAGAAACTAAAACATAGGTTTCGCATGACTCGATGAAGTCAAATTAAAAAGTTTTCAACTAAAAAGTTTCATAACTTTTTTGAGATGTACAAACTTCATATAGAAAGTTTTTCCATCCGACATCGTTTATAAAATTTGAATTTTAAATTTGAGAAACTAAAACGTAGGTTTCGCATGACTAGATGAAGTCAAATAAAAATGTTTTCAACTACAAAGTTTCATAACTTTTTGAGATCTACAAACTTCATATAGAAAGTTTTTACATCCGACATCGTTTACAAAATTTGAATTTTAAATTTGAGAAACTAAAACGTAGGTTTCGCATGACAAGATGAAGTCAAATCAAAAAGTTGTCAACTACAAAGTTTCATAACTTTTTGAGATCTACAAACTTCATATAGAAAGTTTTTACATCCGACATCGTTTACAAAATTTGAAATTTTTTAAAACCACTTATATACCTACAGACCCATCGTAGGGGCGGCTCAATCACCAGCCGCTTACCTTACAACAACATGTAAGGGCGGCTGGTGATTGAGCCGCCCTTATAGTGACCCTGACCACTGTAAGGGCGCCTCCAAAGCCAGCCGCCCCTATAGTGAAAGGAGAAACATTCCCGTAGTGCTTTTTTTCACGTAGTGAAATGTGTTTGTGTAACTGAACAGTTGAAGGTGTACAGTAATTTCTGTAATTGGGTATGTGAAAAGTCACCGAAGCTGCTGCTGGTGATGAAACTAGTTGCGTTGCTGTACCATGGCCTATGCTAGCACGAGGTTAGTAGAGAAATGACATTGTGTGATGCAGGCAAGGCTATTTGTTCAGAAAGATAACTGCTTCTAGTGCTAGCTAGACAATGTGTTGTTCACTAGACCAGAGTAACAAAAGGATCCAAATCTCGCCATTTATTTAAGCTTTATTGTATAGCGGGCTAGATTCAGATGTACCGTATTATCTGTTTTTGTGGCAGCGGTATATTTTTTTTAGAAGAAACATGTATTCATCTTAGTGTCTTACACCGGCTCTTTTACAGACTGGACTCCAAAGAAAAGGAAAATTACATAGAAGTTTACAACTCCTGTTCATCTTCCTCGAAGCCTTCAGAGTCCCATCCGTCACCGCCATCGAAGCCGCGTACCAATCGTCGTCAGGCACCAGAGCCAAACTCCACAGGGTGGAGGCCGCAGAGGAGGACTTACTTCTGGGCGAATCAGCCGACGTTGCCTCCCAGGCGTATCGGCCAACTCCCGTACCCACGACGCATCCTTCGATTCCATCGCCGGCAACCCTAGCAGTGCTCAGGTTTTCACCAAACATGTTCCTCGAGATTAACAGGGTCAACAACATCATCACCTGACGAAGACAACGATGCGCCGGCCCTCGACTCCAAGAGAGTTCTCCCCAGCCTCTCCGTTGACGTCGGAGTAGATCGCCATCGGAGAACGGAAGAGACTGGGAGAAATTATTCCGCTGCGCCGCCGCCGCTTCCGCATCGCCGGCGTCGCCTGGAAGACCAAGTCGCAAAGGAGCCACGCTCCTCTGACCAAACCTAGCTCCACCGCCGAACATCGACGGCGAGCAAACCCTAAACCTAGGACTCGATTAAGAACCTATGGAAACAAGAAAAACTAAAAATCGAAGCGGACCCCGCTCCGCGTCACCACCGGCAGCGAGGCCGGAGGTGAGGGAACGGGGGCCGCAGGCGGTGGTGGCGGCGGCGGCGGCCGCAGCGGTATATTTTTTGCTAATAAAGATTGATACGGATAATTATTTTTCAAAGGTATCTATCTGCATTCTCTTCCCTCCCTTCTTTCCTCTCTCAGTATCATGCATTCATGCCTCTACCACTCTACACTGAGCAGAGAGCTACTAGAAAAGCGTTGAAATTTTCATGTAGCAGCAAATGGCTCCGATGTCATTCACATGTGATTGATTTGGTTGTTACTAGCTATTGCCTGCATGACCAGCTTGTTGCATGATACTGTCATTGTTTCCGTACGTGTGCATTATACTGCTTCGAACACCTGTTTTATAATTAGAAGAAATATGTTGTCTACTTTTGCCATTAGCAAGCTGTAGCTATCTAATTTGTAGCAGTAATTAGCTTAAGCTAGTTAGGTTACTAAATAATTGGATTAGCCGATTAAAATGTGTTAGCTGTAGTTAGTTTGTCTGCAGACACACATGGCTGGGTTAATTAGTTTTTCCTGATGGGATTCATGCCATTATCATCCTGCACCGGTTATTTCAACTAGCTTAGTTCAGGTCAATTAATCATGCATGCAATGCACTATGGATGGTTGAAATCATATATAGATCTTTGTATGGGCTAACTTTCCAAGTCAATTCACCCAAAACCGCTCTTTTTTATATATAATTTACTACTGTACATATATTTTTTCATCCATTTTGAATGATAGACCAATCATGCACTATGTGCATACGAGAAAGAGCGCTCAAATATCATGAAGTGTGCCTATATATCTCGTCCATATAGTTGATAGGTATGGCCTGACAACATTAGCTTATTGTGATATTGGAGGTGACCAAATAGCCTAGCGGTTAGTATTTAAATCTCGACGTTGTCGGTATTGTTGTTGAGCAATTCCTCACTAAATGTCCGGTTGCAATACCAAGGGTCGGTGGGCAGCGATGGCGGCAGTGGAGGTGGCGAGGCTAGTGTCGGCCACCATGGCACATGGACTGGCTAGGGCCAACCATAATCCAGGCTGCACACCCCGTGGCTGCCTTCCAGCGAATGAAGAACCATGACCGCCGTGACATTGTGTGGTTTGTCTCCTTCACGGTGGCACGGATCTATAGTTCTATTTTGGTCTAGGAAACCGGCAGCACAGATCTATAGCTCTAGTTTGGTCTAGGCAAGAGGCGTGTAACGAAGAACACTCTTGACATCAGAGCAATGGCCTCCTCTCTGTGTTTATTTATTTATTTATATATATGCTCAGTTGATCACCTGATTTGTCAAGAAATGTCAATCCAAAATGCATGACCTGGCAGCCGCACGTATGGGCAAATGAGATCTCCACCATGGGCACCTCGCCAAACACCTGCTTCATAAGTAGAAGAAATGTTGTCTACTTCGGCCTTTGGGTACAAGAGTGACTGCTTGAACTGTGGTTTCTAATATAGCGCTTTGGTTTAGGGCTGAATCCTGATTTGATTAGTGTGCTTTGAAAAAAAAAGGGTTGGTCTGAACTGAGAAGTGTTTGTGTATTGGTTATATTTGATGAGGAAGTTGGTTGTGGCTGTGGCTGCTAAATTTTGATGAGGAAGTAGGCTATATTTTCCCAAGGCTATATTTAATAGGGTCTTGATTGATTATTTGACCAGGACAATAAAATACTTACTTTTGTGTAGAAAAAATAGGGATAAGTTTTATTTTAACATAAGAAATGGGGATAAGTGAGCACGAGTGTCTCTTGTTGGGCCTGAATGAAGAAGGCATGTAGGCTTCCATACCCGCATGGTCCGGCCAAATGTTGGCCTGATTATTTTTTTTTTTGTTTTTTTTTGTTTTTTTTTGTTTTTTTTTTTTTGAGAATAAGTGTTGGCCTGATGCAACCATGCCATTTCAGCCTAGGGCCCTCCGAATGGGATCAGGGCCTGACGCCATCTGATCCGCGGTGCGTGTGGGGTCGAGCGCAGCGGCCCAGGACAGAGGACGACTGCTGTCTGTTGATGGGCCCAGTATGGTCCGGCCCGGCCCTGCACGGTTTGGGCCTGGTATATATAGTGGGCTCGGCATTCACAAAATCTCTGTCCTGCAAATTCCTCTGTAGTCCTCGAGCCCAAGATATTCTCCTGCTCGTCTTGATTCAAAGATGGGTAGGTCGGCGAACGAGCCTGTGGCTCGGTGGTAAGCCACTCGGTTGGAGGGCTGCCCACCCGGGTTCGATCCCCAGCGGGGACGACCGGTGTGTCGCACCTGGGATTTATTCCCAAAACAAATTTGCAGATCCTGGACGTACGCGTGGAGCCACAATGGTAGTGCGACGTGCCCGTCGCTTGCGGAGCCCATGGGACTTCGTCGATATCCAGAAGGACGCGTGGTGTGTGTATAGTTTGTAGATCTAGCGTGTGCTCTAGGGTGTGTGTTTGTGTGCGTGTGGGGTGTGTGTGGGTGTGTGTTTGAGCATGCGTTCAGATACTACACTGTACCATAGAAGTCCAGGCTCAAAAAAAAAAAAAAAGATGGGTAGGTCGGATGCACGCATGCAGGACGAGACGGCATTGGAAAAAAAAAACGTAGTGGCTGGTGAGAAAAAGATGGGCAGGCCACCAGAGTGTGCAGGAATGGTTGCTCGATCGAACATGCTCTCACCTCATACAAATAATTTTTTTATTTATAATCCGGCTATAAGTAAGTGGAGATAAGGCTAATCCTGCAGTGAGTAGATCATCGGCTCCTCGCCGGCAGATCCTCCTCCCTCATCCGATCCGTTGCATAAATGTAGAGGACTTGTGGCTACAGTAGGATGCCACAGGGCGACGGGGAGATACATGATGCGTACAGTCCGAGAGCTATGTACAAACTGTGTGTTCCAGGCACGAACCGGCACTGACGTGGGAGTGCTAGGCCAAAACACTATAACCGGCACTGATAAGGGTCATCCATTGCCGGTTCATGTTATGAAACGACACTGATTGTTTTGATGAAAAAAATAAAACTGAAAATTTGAATTTTTCAAAACTATCTTTGATGGAAAAACAGTCAATACAAAACATGTAGATCTCAAAAAGTTATGCAACTTTATAATGGATAACTTTTCATTTGAAGTCATTTAGTACTTCAAAATATTGTTTGAAATTTAATTTCAAATTTTTAAAGTACACATTTTTCTCTTTTTAATCTGTGTCTGAAATATAACTAGTCTTTATCCCTCGTAGTAACTCCAAATGCTATGATTTTTTTCTGAAATTTTCTAAAATCATAGACGATCAAGATATTATATTCGTTCTGCTATTATTTTTGTCATATTTTATTGGGAACATTTCAAAATTTGAATTTTAAAAAAGACAATTTCAAACACCTAGTTTGAATCATCAAATGGTCTCGATTGAAGAAGTGATGAACGACAGAGTTGTACAACTCATTAAGATGTACAAATCTTATTTTGGGTGTTTTTTCATATGAAAAAGTGAAAGTAACATTGTTCACAAAATTTAAACATCTCCCTTATAGTTTAGGGAACTCAATAGAACCATGTAGGTGATATGTAAATTTTGTGAACAACGATATTATCGCTTCATCGGATGAGCCAAAGATCAAAATAACAATTGTACATATTGAGAAGTTATGAAACTTTATAGTTGGCAACTTTTTGATTTGAAATCATCTTGTCATGGAATAGTACATCTGAATTGTTTAAAATTTAAAATTCAAAATTTGTAAACGATCTCGGATGGAAAACACCCAAACTAAAGTTTGTAGAGATCAAAAAGTTATGAAACTTTATAGTTGAAAACTTTTTCATTTGAGTTCATCTTGCCATGCTAAACCTACATTTAAATTTCTCAAATTTAAAATTCAAATTTCGTAAACGACCTCGGATTTGGTTTTTAGCAACCCAGACCCGTCGGTGGCTTCGTACTTGTACGTCTGGCGCATGCGTGTATCATACATGTTTTCTGCATCTGCAAACTTGTGTGTGATTGGAAATGTGTCCTAATTAATGTCCTTCTGTGGAAGCAATTTGGTTGCTTGAGCTACATATTTCTGTCCATACTTTGTAACCCACCATTGTTCAGCACCTGAAATTACAGAAAGATACTCTCCTTTTTCTTCTGGGTCATGAGGGCCTTGTATTCTCTGCTATGTATTCTTTTTACCTTATTCTTAATACAAAAATATAGGTAGGAGCCTCTGCTGACCTTTCAAAAAAAATGTCTAAAAAGATATTGACCCAGGTGATACATGTTTTCGGCATCTATGCATGTGTGTGATTGGAAAGTTGCCTAGTGTGCTTTTCATATTCCTCACTTTGAGAATGTTCTTTTGTTTGAGAGAATTTCCAGTTATTAAATGATAATTTTTCACCTGCCATTGCCAACCATCTAAAAAAATTCATGTGGCAACGTCTCCATATGTTTTATCTGGGTTATTAGCGATAAGAAATCTCATGTTACTGCGCCTCACCAACTAACCTTTAGGTCTTTTAGTTTGGATCTTCAACCAATCAGTTCCAATAAATGTCTCTATACCATATAAGCAGGAAGCACTTTTAATTATTTGTGAACACGTAAACTTATGTATCACTATTTCAGAATCTATGTGAAATATAAATAATTATAAATATTCATTTACTTAATCAAATTTATACCAGTTTTCATTCTAATTGTGGCCTAAGTTTCAACTATGATCCAATGTTGGATTTGTTTTCAACTAACAATTGTGAGATATAACACTATGCCAGAAAAGCTTATCAGTGACATCTCGATTCGTGACACAGAAACAAAACGCGTCACAGATAAGCTATCAGTGACGCGGGTTCATGAGACGCGTCACCAATTAGCTGTTGCCTATGCCCCAGGAACAAGACGCGTCACTAATAACAATGTATCAGTGACTCTTGAACACAACACGCGTCACTGATAAGTCATGATTGGCAACAACAAAATTTAGTGATTGCGAACCTGTAGAATCTATGATTGGCAACAACAAATTTACATGAAATTCCTATTATTTTCTATAAACATAGCGCACCACTTTAATCTATATGTTATAATAATATAAAATTATTACACTTAAATCCCACAGCCAACTAGCCATATAGAAGAATGTAGAATCTGTTTGTTTGTGCAGGACTTCTTTGGTGCCTTACCAATTTAAATCCATTCAATTAAGTAATTGGCATTTCATCATGGATAACTTACTGCTCTAGAAACTCATCCATTTTACATGTTGGCATGCTATTGGACAGTTATAAAATGCAAATCAGATGTACAGTTGTCATGCTATTCGACAACTTTAAATGTTGTTATTTCCTGACAGTTGTAAAATGTAATTCAGATGTACAGTTGTCATGCGCAATTAACAAGTGTGTATATATAACTTCAGAAGATTGCATTTACTCACAAGACATGTAGCTCCTTTGGATGCCAGTTTGTAACTTAGGACTCTGTATATCTTGTGAAGAGATTTGTTTTGCATTCATTACATATATGGGGCCTTTTGCCTTGAAATATTAGAGGAAACCAAACTATTCATGAATGCGACACTTGCATCCCTGTTTTTTGTTAGACTCTTGCATCTCATTAACGGGCCAATTTCTACAAGCAATGTGATCTTCCTCACCGTGTTCGCCGTTGCTGCGGCGTCCGCAATAGCCACCCGCGTCGACCCGGCCGGCAAAGGCGTGCGGCCACAATACGGGTGGCCTTTCCTTTGGTTCTTGCCTCGCTGTGGTGGCCCACCCCGGCCACCGCCACCGCCGCCACAATCGCCGACCGATAACCCTTTTTCGGTGCAATAGGACATATGGCTTTGATGTTATTCACATATGTTAATAATTTGGATACCCCTTAATCCCTAGCTGTAGTACCTGCATGGAATCTGTGAATGGCGTGTTGCCTGGTATGATGCTTGTTTTTTAACGTGCAAGTCCAAACACCTGAGGAGTGCTATCTTTTGCTAGGTATGAATGAGTGACTGCATATTATCTAAAAAAAGAATGAGTGACTGCATGAGCAGTGGTTTTTATAATATAAGAGGCTTGTGTCGTTTTCTGAATCCCAGCCATGGTTTGATTTGTACGCTTCATTCAGACTTTGGAGGAGGTTATTGCTGCATGATCTGTGTAAAATGATGATGTCGCCAAGTTGGCGTCGATATCGCCCTGCTGTTTTCCTTGTGGTTTTGGGTTTGTGTCTGTGAGGGACTGATGGAAAGAATTTAGTTGGACCTGTAGGTTACCTCAACCTACAAATGTGTTTGTGTAACTGAACAGTTGAAGGTGTACAGTAATTTCTGTAATTGGGTATGTGAAAAGTCACCGAAGCTGCTGCTGGTGATGAAACTAGTTGCGTTGCTGTACCTTGGCCTATGCTAGCACGAGGTTAGTAGAGAAATGACATTGTGTGATGCAGGCAAGGTTATTTGTTCAGAAAGATAATTTCTTCTAGTGCTAGCTAGACAATGTGTTGTTCACTAGACCAGAGTAACAAAAGGATCTAGATCTCGCCATTTATTTAAGCTTTATTGTATAGCGGGCTAGATCCAGATGTACTGTATTTTCTGTTTTTGTGGCAGCGGTATATTTTTTGCCAATAATGTTTGATACAGGATAACTATTTTTCAAAGGTATCTATCCGCATTCTCTTCCCTCCCTTCTTTCCTCTCTCAGTAGCATGCATCCATGCCTCTACCACTCTACATTGAGCAGAGAGCTATTAGAAAAGGGTTGAAATTTTCATGTAGCAGTGTGTACCTAAACATGCACAAATGGCTCCGATGTCATTCACATGTATTTGATTTGGTTGTTATTAGCTATTACCTGCATGACCAGCTTGTTGCATCATACTGTCATTGTTTCCGTGTGCATGATACTGCTTCGAACACCTGTTTTATAATTAGAAGAAATGTTGTCTATTTTGCCATTAGCAAGCTGTAGCTATTTAATTTGTAGCAGTAATAAGCTTAAAGCTAGTTAGGTTACTAAATAATTGGATTAGCCGATTAAGTTGTGTTAGCTATAGTTATTTTGTCTGCAGACAGACATGGCTGGGTTAATTAGTCTCCTGATGGGATTCATGCCATTATCATGCTGCACCAGTTAGTTCAACTAGCTTGGTTCAGGTCAAATAATCATGCATGCAATGCACTATGGATGATTGAAATCATATATATAGATCTTTGTATGAGCTAACTTTCCAAGTCAATTCTCTCAGTATTAACCCAAAACCGCTCTTTTTCATATAATTTACTACTTTACATATATTTTTCAGCCATTTCGAATGATAGACCAATCATGCACTATGTGCATATACGAGAAAGAGTGCTCAAATATATAGTTGATAGGTATGGCCCGACAACATTAGCTTATTGTGATATTGGAGGTGACCAAATAGTCTAGCGGTTATTACTAAACTCTCGACGTCGTCGGTGTTGTCGTGATTTGATTTATGTGCTTTGAAATCAGGATAATAAAATCAGTTGAGACCAGTCCTGATTTGATTTATGTGCTTTGAAGAAAAGGGACTGGTCTCAACTGAGAAGTGTTTGTGTATTGGATGAGTTTCACATACAAGTGTAAAAAAGATGTGCCTGTGGCTGCTAAATTTTGATGAGGAAATATGCTATATTTTCCCAAGGCTATATATAATAGGGTCTTGATTGATTATTTAACCAGGATAATAAAATACTTACTTTTGTTGCTTTCTTATGCTGGGATACTCACTTTACTGAAAGCTTGCTTGGCAAGCATTTCCATTTATCTCTTATCTGTTATCAAGTTTCCAAAGTGGACTATTAAGCTCATTAACTCTCATATGGGAAATTTCTTCTGGAATGACACTAGTGATAAGCAGAAATATCATTTAGCTAACTGGCAATTAGTGTCAATGAGAAAGGATGATGGTGGTTTGGGGGTGGTAGATCTGAGAAGTTTAAACTTGGGTCTCTTAGGGGCCTGATTTTTAGGTATTAGTTAAACTCTGATGCCATTTGGAGGAGAATCATTGATGCTAAATATAAAACTGATAAACCAAACTTTATGTGTTGTAATTTGGATGGGGCCTCCCCTTTTTGGAAAGGGGTCATTTGGGCTATGAAAACAGCTTTACTTGGAATCAAAAGGGTGGTTGGGAACGGTAGAAAAATGAGGTTCTGGGAGGATGTGTGGCTGGGTAATGTTACTCTAGCCACTGTGTTCTAGCCTTTATATGTTATTAATAATCAACAAGGGATGCTAGGGGAGACTCTGATGTTATCTTTTAGAAGGACAGTTGATGCTACGGGAATGGCTTTGTGGCAGGAATTATGTGGGGTAATGGAAACTATCTCTCTCACTGATGAGGAAGGCCATTTTTGTGGTCCTATACTTCTTCAAGCAAATACAGTGTGCAATCCTTGTATGCTGTAATCACACATAGAGGTGTTATACCTATGTACATTAGTGCTATCTGGAGTGTGAATATACCCCCTAGTGTACAGATATTCATGGCTCTTAGCTAAGAACAAACTGCTGACAAGAGATAATCTAGCTAAGAGGAAAGAGATTTCTGATTTGTCATGTCTATTCTGCTCTGAAGCGGAATCAATTCTCACTTATTCTTTGATGATATCATTGCTAGTATGTTGTGGAGTACATTGAATGAATTCTTTGGCTGTAAAATTGGTTTGAACTGTTAGAAAATCACGTTCTTTCACATACAAGATCACACATGGCACACATGAACAAGAAGAAGATAGACACACAGAGATAGGAGGGAGAGAGCTTTTCATTCATTCTCATAACCGGTGTGTACAAAGGGAGGCAACAGCCCCCTTATTTATAGATCCGATAACGGGTCAGCGGGTCGATGGGTTAACGGGTCGACGGGCTAACGGGCAAGCAATGCTGCCCATTTGCATTCTCCCTCCAATAGTGATTCACTGTAGGGTTGAGATGGACTAGGGGGGGGGGGGGTGAATAGTCCTTCCTAAAAACTTACGCACCGGCTAACCGAAACAAATGCGGAATTAAAACTATCGGTCTAGCCAAGACTAACCCCCACTAACTAAAGTTCTAGTAGCACCTTGTAAAAGATCCTAAACAAGAAGCAAGGTGCTAAACTAGCTAGCTTTCACCTAAACAATTCTAGCTTGCAAGGTCACACAAACCTAAGCAACTAGTACTTTGCCACACCGGGGAGCACCTACACAAATCTAATGAGCAAGAGCACAAAGCCAAACCTTAGCTCACTAGATGCTCAAGGACAAGGCTACACAAGCCGAACCCAAGAGCGCAATTCACTTAACTACACAAGCTAAGCAAAACACTTACACTACTTCTAGCTACACAAGCAAGAAGGTGCTCAACTAGCTACACAAGCTGTTGGAACTTAGTTCCAGCTGGTTTTCAAATACTTAATTGCAATCACGATTACAATGTTAGAGTGTGAAGAAGAGAAGCTCTTCCACTCCAGGAATCACCCTTTACAACAGGGGCAGGGGGCTCCTTTTATAGCCAGCCCAGCTCCCTTGTACAAAAAGACATTACAACCCCTGAGGGGAAACAGGGAAACCCTAATTCCATGACCCTTCCAGGTGGGGTTGGCAGGGGCAAAGTCGTCCGCCGGGGCGCAGCTGGGCTGGTGGCCTCCCCGAAACGCTTCGCGGTCCGTGGGCTCCTCCTGGGCCTCCAAAGTGCGCGGCGTCCTCCTTGCCCTTGGGCCGTTGGTGGGCCGTCTTCCGTGGTCGGTGTGCCTCAGCGACGGGCCAGATGTCTCCGCGCCAGCTTGCTGTCTCCGCCACTGTCCCGATGTCTCCGCCAATGTCCCAGCATCTCCGCCTTGAGTCCTGAGGCCTCCGCCGCCGACCCGATGTCTCCGCCGTAAGACCCAAGGCCTCCGCCGCCTGCTTGATGTCTCCGCTTTGAGACCTGAGGTCTCCGCCACCGGCCTGATGTCTCCGCCAGGCGATCGGAGACGCTTTGAGGCACGAGTGGGCATGGTCTCCGGCGTCGAGCATCTGGCCTCTGATCCAGTCCTGCGCAACACACTGAGACATGTGCAAAAGATAAGAATATACGGGGGGTTAGTTGACCGTAGGCATGTGCCATGTCTCCGCTGCTGAGATGCCTTTCCCAACACAAGCAAAAGAGCACAAGAGCCACTACTCAAGCTAAGCAAGAATGTAACAAATGTAAATACAAGCTTGAGCTAGAGGGGATGCAAACCACCGCGAAGAGTGGACACACGAAGTCACGGCGGTGGCGAATCACCGGGCATAGAGACCAACCACCTGCAAACAAGCTCAAGGGAGGTCGAAGCCTCACACACAAGAACAAGGAGGTCGAATCCTCGACAATCACAAATCGACACACGATTTTTTCCCCTGGTTCACTTGATTGCCACCAAGCTACGTCTAGTTGTGGCGATACACCGACTTGGTGATCAGATGGCCACTCAAGTTGGCTCACTGCCAACAACCCCTCCGGGGAGCCCCAACTCCAATCAACACAACACCGGGATCCTCTAAGCCACGCTCAACTAGAGTAGCCAATTCACGCACACGCGGGGAAGGCTCAAGAACCCCTCACAAATCCTCCTTCGGAGCACCGCACAATCTCCACGGGTGCTTCAACGAAGTCTCTTGCCACCAAGCCGTTTAGGAGGTGGCGACCTCCAAGAGTAACAAGCACACCGGCTTGCAACACGATCACCTAGTGTCACTCAATGCAAATCTCTCAAAGCAACGCACTAGAATCGATCTCTAGCATGGATGAACACTCTCAAGCATGGATGGGTTAGAGGGCTCCCAAGCACTACCACACAAGCCACCAAGGCCCTAGTGTGCTCAACGCCGACCAAAGCCAGCCACAACACATATTTATAGGCCCAAGGTCGAAAAGAGCCATTGGCCCTCGCGCAGCCGCCGGTCACCTCGCCGGACGCGCCATTCGGACACCGCCAAGTGTACATCAACTCGGCGAGAGGGAGAGAGGGACCCAAACCCAACTCTACCCTACAAACCAAAGCGCGAACAAAGCCACCTTTGCAAATGTGCCAACACCACCAAGTGTACATCACCATGTGCATGTGTGTTAGCATTTTCACAATCATTTTCAAAGGATTTTCTCTTGTTCTCACAACGCCACTCGATCCTAGCATGTCGCAATGTTAGATCGCTCAAGTGGCACTAAATGACCAGGATGCAAACAAGTTTGCCCCTCTTGATAGTACGGCTATCAATCCTAAATCCGGTCATCAACTTCTCTACACTCCTCATGACCGGTGAAATGAAATGCCCTATAGCATACCTTTGCCTTGCGCATTTCCACTTCCACCGTCTTCCACCGAAGTGCCAATGCAACACATGCACCGACACGATCTCAAGTTGATATGATCCACTTCATATCATCATGCAACCTTCTCGGTCCATCGATCTTGATCTCACTTGCTCTTCACCGCCTAATGGTCCATCAGAACCAAGTCTTGCCCGAGCTTCACCACTCTAGGTCCATCGCTCCACTGCCTCGACTTGTCCTTCACACACCCTCCGGTCTCGAGCCAAGCCTCATCTCGATCTTCACCATCGGTCACATGACTCCATGTCATGTCACATATTCAATGAAGCTCCTTCATCTCACATACACCTGTGGACTAAACTCATGTGTATTCTCATGATCACACCATTAGTCCACCTAAGTTGTCACTCAATTATCAAAACCAACCAAGGGACCTTTCATTCACCCACATAATGAGGTTTTATAACACTCCCCCTTGGGTGAATCGCGCTTATGTGTATGCCTCATCAAAAACTCCGCCCAAAAACCCAGTGGGAAAAAAGGGTAGGAGAAAAGAGTACATCACATGTGCCAACTCATGTTGCATCTGTTGCCTCATTAAAAACCTTGCATGAGAAAACCTAGTGGGACAAAACTCATCAAGGGAAAAAGAGTACAACAGCTGAGTTTCGGTTAAGTGTTCAGGACTGACTGATGCAACTTAGGTCTTCAGAACCGATTGCTTTGATTCACAACACTCTCCCCTTGCGTGATTTGTGCCTGTGTGCATGCCTCGTTAAAAACTCCACCAAAAATCCAGTGGGAAAAATGGTAGGAGAAAAGAGTACATCACACGCACAGCCTGTGTTGCACCCGTTGCCTCGTTAAAAACCTTGCGTAAGAAAACCCAGTGGGAAAAACTCGCCAAGGGAAAAAGAGTACAACAGTTTGATCTTCAGGATCAAGTCTTCAGGACTAACATGCTATCTTTAGGTCTTTGGACCTACTGGTCTTCGAGGACGCATTGTGATCTTCTCGGATGATGTTATCTTTAGGTCTTCGGGACCCTCGGTCTTGAGGACAGACATTGTGATCTTCTGGATCACAATTATGGACTATTACTCGGGAGCATTCTCCCCGAACTCAGCAACCTTATATATTGTCTCATGCCCTTTGAATAGATGTATTCTTGGAAGCAAGAGGTTGGCAGAGACCTTATAAACAAATCTGCTGGATTTGTTCTTGACTAGATTTGCAGAGTATCTCTTCCCTCGCTCTTCTAGAGCTTACAGGGTAAAGACATTTGGAGCAATGTGCTCCATGAGATTTCTCTTAATAATATAGTCCATATGTGTTTGTGCAACACAAGCGGTATTACCTTCATAGATAACGGTGGGGAGCTTATCAAACCTTAAGCTACATAACTTCAGGATGTGTCCAATCATCCATTTGAGCCAAACACATCTTTGTGTGGCTTTATATATGGCAATTAACTCTCAGTGGTTGGATGATGTGACAACCAGTGTCTTCTTCAAGACCAGTGTAAAATGGTTGTGCCACCATAGAGGTCATGAAATCAGTCTAGGATCTAGCATTATGCGGGTCAAACATATAGCCAGTATCCAGATATCCCGTCATGGCTGGTTCTTCAGGAACCACAGACCAAGGTTGTATGTACCAAAAAGGAAAATATCAAGCCTTCGTGTAGTTTACCAAATACTACATTGGTACTTGAGTAGGGAACTTCAGGTCCCAGAATTGTCTCATTATTATCCTTGGGTCTATATGGGACTTGTCCACTTCTGGGGACTAATTCGCCATGGGGAAAGAGGGTGGCGTTTGCCCTATTCTTAAGTACCCTTTTTATAGACTGGTGTATAAACACTCCTTTGGGGAGGTGCTTGAGCTGCTAGCTCAAGCAGGATTTTGCTTTATCCAACTCCTTCACTCTTGTTTGTGTAATCCCTATTCAGGAGGAAATTACTCAAATGGTTGAGCCACATCCTTTTGGATTGTTTCAATCCTATGCAACGACCGCTGTAGGCGGATGCTATGTTGCGATTTTGATTCGGTCCATGGATCTCTAGTCCTTTAGGGACTCTCATGTGGATCTCCGAATCAGGTGGCCCATACAAATATGCGGCCATGAAGTTTTCCAACTGCTTTTATAGATTCAGGTTAGCTGCCATAAATATTAAGTATTGGAACTTTTGTCCCACAGATAACCGGAGAGAAATTTTCGTCGTAATCGATGACGGGTCTCTGCGTGAACCCTTGTGCCACTAGCCTCGCTTTGTGCCATAGTTGTTCCTCTTCTGGAGGAAGACCCATTTGCATCCTTCAGGGTTGACTTCAGGAGGTGTTAGGACTGCAGGCCTAAACAACCTCTCTTTCATAAAGCGAGCGCTACTTTGCCTTAATTGTTGCTTTCCATTTGTCCCATTATGAGTGCTTCTGGCACTCTGCCACGGACTTTGGTTCTGGGTCTGGATCCATAAAGTCAGCAATTTTATAGGCATAATTTGTTGACAATAGCGGTCTTTTAATTATATGACTCTCCTGATTCCACCTAGTGGCGATCATCCCATGATTGTCCACCCGCTCATCATAATTTCCCATAACGATTGAGCTGGGGCGTTCCAATCTTCCAATGTGATGGTGCGCACGCGACACATTGGGATTTCCATCTTCAGGATGGTGTCCTTCGGGGACTTCCTCAACTTCAGGTTGAGCTGCCACTTTAGGGGCATTTGTTGACGTTTCTTAGCGCAATCACCAAAGATAGATAAAAAAGTCTACCCCGGCAATGACGCAAGAAAGCCTGCTGGTATTTCTTAACGTGTGCAGAAAGATTCCGCAAGCGTACGGAAAGTACCGTTGTAGCTTTCACCGGAAGTATTCGGGGTATCGTATTTTCCACGGGAACGGAGGTATTTCTCCTAGCTAATTCGTCCAAGGAACAACACAAGGGTAGAGATAGAAAGGGTGGTAGAGATGGATTCCTATAGCTTCTAGGTCTCAAGGTTAGCATCGCCATACTTCTACTTGCTTACTTCGTGCACCGGATAACACTTGGTCCGCAAGCGTTGCCGGCCTACGGCTCTACGTCGAACCCGAACGTGGGGATTACGAGGGACGGACAGGGCTGTCACCACCGCCGCCTACCACCTCAACCGTGGGGAACGAGGCAAACGAAGGCGGCCTCTAGCCTAGACACCATGTCTACACTAGCGACTACTACTCTAGCGTCGTACGGGGTGACCCGTCTTTAACGGGGCCCTCTACTAGAGCATCCACCACAAAGACGGACGACGAACCCGCAAACAAGCTTGGTATAGCTCAACTAAACATAAGACACAAAAGACTATAGATAACACGAACACTTACTTAGCCAAGATCCCGCTAAGGAGCCAAGTAGTTGCTCGTAGAGATACAAGCTCGGGGAGATACCGACAAGCCCGGCGCTTCCCTGCTCTCTTCCCTCACATCTCTCTCTCTCTAACTCTATAGCTACTAGGGCATAGCCCTTTGGAATGAACCTCTAGTGTGGTGCTCTTTCTCCCTTGAATGGTGTGTTGAATGAGGAGGAGGGAGCCTCCTTTTATAGGTGGAGAGGAGGGGGCTCTATGCAAAAGGGTCATGCCCATATGGAAAGTTCCAAAACCGACCTCTAGAGGCGGTTTCGTACCTTCCATGTACAAAGCACCAGCAAAACCGACCTCCACACATCGTCATGGGCCATCTGACCAAAACTGGGCCTGATCGGGCACCAAACAGGCGCGCTCGCGCCTGGGGCGCGTGCGCCAGGTTTGGCTCCGATGGGGCCCATCTTTTACAGGCAGGTGGGCCTCGTCGTCAGCTTTCCGTAGCCTGGTGAATTGCGTCAATCGGAGTCCGGATGAGGGAGTTATGGCCAAATTACTACACCCCACTCCTGCAGCCCATGATCGAGTTGGACTAGGTTTTGGGCTTCCATTTCTTGGGTCCATGCTTGGCATTTTAGGCTATGTTTGAGACCCAAATTATACGGTAGGTGGGTCACCTTCTCACATCATAGTTTTGCTCCAGTTCTTGGCTCATTTTTGGTGTGTTTCAGTGTTGACCTGCAAAACAAGAATTCTGCGCCACACTATGGAAATGGTTAGAGTAGAGCCCTATTCTAGGTGAGATTTAGTTTGCCTAGGCTAAAGTTGGTGGAGTTAGAATCGAGTTAAGGACCACCAATAACTCCCCCACACTTAGCTCTTTGCTCGTCCTCGAGTAAAGGTTGAAGAACTAAGGTGGTTGTATTCTCCCAAGAGTTGACCTGCATACAAATTATTCCGAGCTTTTTCCTGCATTTGTGAACATTCATGGTGGCTACCAAGCTATCTTATAGCCATTGAAGGAGGAATAGCTTGAAATCAAGTCAACTCACACTACCCATGCTTTGAGACTTGGGGTTTTAGCATTTTCGCAAAGATAGCCTTAGCTCCTCATGTGATACTCTCAAGTCGCTCTTTTTAGGTGGCTAGTCCTATCCCGGTGTTCTTGATCATCCTACCACTACAGGTGATATGTGGAGTTTTGGGTATGAATGATGAACATGTTCCAATGTCAAGCCACTGGATGTCATGAAGAGAAGGCCATATCCCTAGATGATGCAAGTGCAAGTGTAGAAAATATTTGTGGACTCGATCATGTTTCTCTCTTGATGGATGAAAATGCAAGAAGGTATGGACTCGAAGAACAACTCTAAAACTTGCTTTATTTCTTCCTTTCTCTTTTTTTTTTTCTTTCTCTCTCTTTTTTCTTTTCTTTTCTCTCTCTTTCTTTTTTTTATCTCAAGACCTTGGAGCGAAAATAATTCTTCCTTATTCACGAACTACGCTTCTTTTTGTAGGAATTTTCTAATAACAGTCCATACCTTTCTTGAATGAATGATGGAGAGAGATATGCATGACTTTGTTGGCAGGAGTATTTTGGTGGAAGAGGGAGAAGATGCGGAATATATGTGCTCAATTCTCGGTGTAAGAAGTGAGCGTGTTGGTGGAATGATGGGTGCATATGGTGCGCGCCTCTCAGTGTGAGAGTCGGCATATTTATTTGGCGGGTGAATGCTGTGCGCGGCTCTCATTGTGAGAGTCGGCATGTTTATTTGGTGGGTGAATGCAATGATCTTGGGGATAAGGCCATCTATAGCAAGAATCTCAAGACTTGACATCGCTAAAAGTGGCTAAAACAGGTTTTGTAATTTAAGCGTAGATATTTGGCTGCAGTAGGACATAGCACTTATCACATGAGGAGCATTGCTAAAAAGTTTTAAATTTTTGCATAGAAACACCCAAGTCCATTGCACGAGTTGGTAAGCATCATATCATTCTACTATATCTCACACTGCCAATGACTTAGATAAAAACATGGGGTCCCTATGGCATAAGTTGTTCACACAATCAAGATCGGCAAGGAATAAAAAGTATGCAACTTGTTCTCAATTGGTGAAAATAGGAGATGGAGTTTTGCAAAGTTCTTAGTTTTATTTAATCAATTTAAACTTCAAAACTTTAGGAGATGCGAGGGTAGAGTTGCACAAACCACCGTTGAAGGTGAAGGAGCTGATGAAAATCGTTTGCTCTGTCCTTCTGCATGATGAGTTGCTTCATGTTGTGCATTGTGTTTGGGGAGATCTCGAATGTGAGAGTTAGTTATTCTTGAGAGATCTCCCCCACACTTGTTCTTGTACCTGTTTTTATTTTCAAAGAAACAAAAAGAAAAAGAAAGACAAGCACAAGGGCTCTACCGGTTGGGATGCCCGGGGAGCCAGACTTTTATTGTGATAAAAAAAAACTTATTCACCAACTTTTTCTTAAAACTCAAGCAAGGCAAAGATAGGGATTGCAATGTAAAACAAGCCTTACTTTATCTCCACAATAAATTACTTCATTTGTTTATGCTAACAACTCAAGCTCATTAACCAAAGTTAAACACCACGTCTAAAATTGGTTAAAGAAGATCATTTTAACCTAAGCACCACGCTTAATTTAAAAAGACCTATGGGTGTATCGCATGTACATAATACAAGTACACCCAAACCGAGCATATGACAAAAACAGATGAAGCATGAAACTATATGATCATATGGAGATAAGTATGAGAAAACAAGTTGGTAAACATTACCTTTGCTTTACCTGAGTGTAGTTGCCACAGCATGTATGTGTGAAGCTTTGGAGTTCTTCTTTGTGGTTTGCATGATGACTTAGCAAAGGTTTGGAGGTGAGCCCTTGTTGCTCGCGAAGCAATGTTGTGTGGAGTTAGGCAGCCCACAAGTGTTTCTATTTGGACATAGAGGGCCAGCCTACTCGTTGTCTCTCCTCCAAATTTTTTTAAGTCCAGGGACCTTCATGTGCCCCTCTATTTTTTTCTCCCCTTTTCTTCTAAAAAAAAACCGGGGACCTTCATGTGTCCCTCTTTTTTTTTTTTTCTTTTTTTTTTACTCTAATTTTTTTCAGCAAGGCAAAGCCGAGGTCATCCTTTATTCATTATTTTTTCTCTTTTTTTTTTTGTTCGAATGACCGCTTGGTGTGTATGGAACTTGGAGCTTCTCACTTGTCCTCCCCACACTTGAACTTTTGTATAAAAGTCAAGTGTAGAGTCGAGGTCTTCTTTTGAATGTGTTCCATCATCGAGAGCATCGAGGTTTGTATCGAGATGTCACTCCGTGTTGTCAAGCATCGTATGATCCGTGTCCTTCTTAGTCCTTCTGAAATGGTTAGTGACATACCCGAAGGTGCATACTAACTTGACAACATGTCCTTGCTTTTATTTAAGAGAGAAATTTTTTTTCAAGATAATCCGGGGTATCTCCCGGCAGTGCTTAAGTTATGGTCTTAAGCTTGACCGTCTGAACTTTATCTTGCAACTATAAATGGTGGTGTAGTCCCCATCTACTCCACCAATCATTTGGCAAAATTGTTCAAGATGCAAGGTTCACCCCACCGTACTACTACGGGATTTGGAATGTTCATGATAACATAAGCATCACAACCATTCTCTTAAAAGGTTTGACAACTAGAGCGAAGAGATGGTTTCGATCCTCATAGAAGTAGGTGGTCGAAGCAAAACAAACTCTAGAGACCCTAAAATTGAGCTCAAAACATGAGAGGTTGCAACATGCTCATTTAGGGGCCCTCGCTTAATCTCTAGAGTTCTTGCTTCGGACATGTCCATGGCTGGAAGATTTAAAAGATATAACATCGAGGATGAACATTGAATCTTGGCCCTTATCGAGAACAATGTTTTGATGGCCGGAGGGACATGACTCTTGTTCGAGCAAGGGTGAAGTGAACGTTCCATTTCATAAGGATGAAAAGATGGCTCGGGAGAACGGCAATGTAAACTTCACTGCTTTCGAACAAGTAGCTTTGCTTTGCCATTGGGTTTCAGGGCAAGCGATAGGGCTGGCAGAAGCAAAACTTTCAAACTTCTCATCTAGGCTCCGTTGAGATGGTTATTTTTTTGAACTAGATTTTCAAGAGGGAGGCCTATGAGAAGTTCAAAATCGAGGATGGCTAGATGAAAAATTCTATGTAAACCTTGGTTTCATGAATTTCAATTGGCACGGCCCTAGCAATCTCACAATACTCAAAAATGAGCCATGACGAACTCTTGAAGAGTTTGTCGGTCGGGACTAGTGGAGTTTTGCCCCAAAAGGATTTCCGCAAGGAAATGTGACATGATAATAGTCCCGATTGTGAAGATGTCTATGGCTTCTATGGGAGTTCCATCTATTGAACAAAATATAGTCGTGGAAGGTGAAAGATTCGAATTGCTTCGAGGAAGAACGTTTCATTTCCAACAACCATTCTTTTGAATGTTCCACATTTAGAGGAGACTTCCTTAGAAAGGAATGTTGCATTTCTCATGCCAAGAAATATTCAAGGTTCTGCCATAATCCTCGAATTTTGATGGCGAACTCCGAAGGGTATAGCATTCCTTCCTTCGGTGTTCGTGGTTCGGGTGAGGGTTCAACGAGACGAATCTAAGGATGGCAAGGGTAAGGATTCGGCCGATGAGGGCTCCTCAAAGCTTGACATGCCCTTTTTATGGAGGGGTTCTATGACGGGAGAAGTGTGCTTCTCTAGGGCATGAACAAATACTTTCCTCTATTCCGTCATGGTTTCATGTAAAAACGACCTTTCATCGGTCATGTCAAGTCATAGGGCAGCATCTATGTCTAGACCCAAAAGAGATGCAATTGCACGCTGTCGGGTAAAGACAAGTCTAGGCTAGCATGTATTGGCATTGTGAACCTAGCCTAGGTTGCACCTATGGATTCCTTCTCAACTTGCTTGAAATCGAGGATTGCCCTTGGTAGAGTGGCGATACGAGTGGGGATGAATGCAAGATGGAACTTGTTCTTAAGTTCATCCCATTCTCCATTCACACACTCTACGGCATTAGTGTAACATTGTTTCACTTCCCCCTTGGGGGAGAATGAAAACAACTTCCACTCGGGGAATTAGTGGTGCCATGCTAGGAATGCTCAAGCAAGGACACATTTCCTCAAAATCTTGCAAGGGGTTAAAGGGGATTTTGTGATCAAACCTTGAGAAGGGTTGTGCCCGAACTATTTTGTGTTTTTTTTAAAAAAAATAGGGTGGAGTTCATAGCCGGATGAAAAATTAGGTTTTAATTTTTTTTTGGCTCAAAGAACTCCCCTTTGAAGGAAAAGGATTTTGAATTTGATATTGGCTTCAAAATGGTAGGTCAAAAGAAATATTTTATAAAAAGGATTTTTTTTGTTTTTAAAAAATAAAGGATACAGATATGAGGACAAACTAGGTTCAAAGAAATAGCAACCGTTCCCCGGCAACGGCGCCAGAAAGCTTGTTGACGTTTCTTAGCGCAATCACCAAAGATAGATAAAAAAGTCTACCCCGGCAATGACGCAAGAAAGCCTGGTATTTCTTAACGTGTGCGAAAGATTCCGCAAGCGTACGGAAAGTACCGTTGTAGCTTTCACCGGAAGTATTCGGGGTATCGTATTTTCCACGAGGAACGGAGGTATTTCTCCTAGCTAATTCGTCCAAGGAACAACACAAGGGTAGAGATAGAAAGGGTGGTAGAGATGGATTCCTATAGCTTCTAGGTCTCAAGGTTAGCATCGCCATACTTCTACTTGCTTACTTCGAGCACCGGATAACACTTGGTCCGCCAAGCGTTGCCGGCCTACGGCTCTACGTCGAACCCGAACGTGGGGGATTACGAGGGACGGACAGGGCTGTCACCACCTGCCGCCTACCACCTCAACCGTGGGGAACGAGGCAAACGAAGGCAGCCTCTAGCCTAGACACCATGTCTACACTAGCGACTACTACTCTAGCGTCGTACAGGGTGACCCGTCTTTAACAGGGCCCTCTACTAGAGCATCCGCCACAAAGACGGACGACGAACCCGCAAACAAGCTTGGTATAGCTCAACTAAACATAAGACACAAAAGACTATAGATAACACGAACACTTACTTAGCCAAGATCCCGCTAAGGAGCCAAGTAGTTGCTCGTAGAGATACAAGCTCGGTGAGATACCGACAAGCCCGGCGCTTCCCCGCTCTCTTCCCTCACATCTCTCTCTCTCTAACTCTATAGCTACTAGGGCATAGCCCTTTGGAATGAACCTCTAGTGTGGTGCTCTTTCTCCCTTGAATGGTGTGTTGAAAGAGGAGGAGGGAGCCTCCTTTTATAGGTGGAGAGGAGGGGGCTCTATGCAAAAGGGTCATGCCCATATGGAAAGGTCCAAAACTGACCTCTAGAGGCGGTTTCGTACCTTCCATGTACAAAGCACCAGCAAAACCGACCTCCACACATCGTCATGGGCCATCTGACCAAAACTGGGCCTGATCGGGCACCAAACAGGCGCGCCCGCGCCTGGGGCGCGAGCGCGCCAGGTTTGGCTCCGATGGGGCCCATCTTTTACAGGCAGGTGGGCCTCGTCGTCAGCTTTCCGTAGCCTGGTGAATTGTGTCAATCGGAGTCCGGATGAGGGAGTTATGGCCAAATTACTACACCCCACTCCTGCAGCCCAGGATCGAGTTGGACTAGGTTTTGGGCTTCCATTTCTTGGGTCCATGCTTGGCATTTTAGGCTATGTTTGAGACCCAAATTATACGGTAGGTGGGTCACCTTCTCACATCATAGTTTTGCTCCAGTTCTTGGCTCATTTTTGGTGTGTTTCAGTGTTGACCTGCAAAACAAGAATTCTGCGCCACACTATGGAAATGGTTAGAGTAGAGCCCTATTCTAGGTGAGATTTAGTTTGCCTAGGCTAAAGTTGGCGGGGTTAGAATCGAGTTAAGGACCACCAACAGCATTCTCGACTTCAGGTCGAGCTTCTTCAACTGATTCCTTAAGTGATGCAAGCGGCTCAAGATTTTGTCTCTGTTGGCGCTCCTTATTGCATATTTTATGATCGCCGAACTTATTCAAAATGACCAAATTCCAAGGAGCATCATAGCAAATATTTTATTTATATAACAAGTTCCACGAGTTTTGGTTTTCTAAGTTGTTTTGCAGGATATGTTGGAAATACGTGAAAAGTTAATAAAATATAGTCCACAGATTTTTCTACTGAAACTTGGAAGTGAAAAGAGAAAATTAGTTATTTATTTGGCACCATAAAATAATGTCAAATAGATTTATGTATGTGTACTCTACACGTACATGCAAGCATCCATGGAGACTTAACGAGCACAACACCCACGGGGTCACAGTCAACTTGCATATTTGCATTAGTCGTTGATGATCCCAGGTGCAGCATGTGGGGACTTCCCAAATGACGACACTAGCAGCATGCATGCACCACCTTTGTGTTCGTGGACAAGAAAGTCATGTACGTAAATCAATCAGGCCAGCACCAGCTTGGAGCCTGGCAGTGAACCAGGCCAGCGTCGTGCAAACCATGCACACGACGACGCAAGGCACAGCAGCCAAGCCAAATGCATGAGACCAGCACACCAGGCTTCACGAAATCAGAATTTATCAATCCACGCAGCAAGGCCCATTAGCCAACGTGATCAGCAACTAAGAAGCAGGATCGTGCATGGCCATGGGGCCCAGCTGCCAATGCACGACGTGCATTTTATCTAGCACGCTAAGCACTAGCAGATCACCAGCCACATGGATCCCGTACGCTAAACAGGCCACGCAGTGGAGCAGCCCAAAGTCGACATTTCTGCATGGGCAGCCTGGGCATCGGTGGGAAGGCAAGGCAGCTCTCGCGGGCCCCCAGCTCCTGATCAGTTTGCCCACGACGATGACCAGGTCGGTGGAAAGATTAGCGAGATTTGCGTACACAGACGTATACAACCGACTATAGAGGTCGGTTCCCACCTGCCTTTAATGGGAAGGATCAAGGAATATCCTAGGAGCATCTCCACTCTCCCAAGGCACCTCTCACCTATAAATAGAGGCAATTTTATCTTTTGTAAACACACATTCTACACAATTAAGCTTCATCTCTGTAACATCCCGAAAATCCGAGTTACAAATTTTTTTGCCAAAACCTATGAGTGATGTTGTGCCATGTAGTTGCAACCCAAAAACCCCACCTAGAATAACCCGGAGTGCATTAGTATTTATTTCATCATGCATTTTAAATTCAAAGTTTGAGTTGGAGTTTTGGTTCTTTTGTTTGCTCAAATTAAATCAACTCAAAGTCATATTTATTTATTATGTTTATAAATAAATATGAGCACACCTACTATGTTATGGGAAATAATATCCCAACTAAGCCTATGACTACCTATGACCCCCCATAAAAGTGCTACACATGACACATGGGTTAACGAAATGAAAACAGGAAAGAGAAAAGGGAAAAGGAAAAGGAAAACAAAAGGAAACGCCATTCGGCCCATAACCAGCCAGCCGGCCCATCTCTTCTCTTCCCTCTTTTCTTTCTGCGCCGGCCCAATTCCTTCCTTCTCCCCTTTCTTCCAACCCGCCGGCCCAAGTTCCCTTTTTCTCTCCGCGCCGGCCCAGCCAGCAGCGCGGCCCGCTCGCTCAGCGCGTGGCGACAGGGAGCCGCCGCTGCCGCTGACGACTCGGCCCCGCGTGGCCCACCTGTCATAAGCGCCGTACCGCCCCCTCCCCTGTTTCCCTTCCTCTCTCTGCTTTTCGCCCGAGCGGGAAAATTCGCCGCCGCCGCGCCGATTCCCCTCCACCTCGGGTTCCTTCGGGTCGAAGGCGTGGCCCTGGTGAGTCCACGTTGCCGCGGAGCCGCTGGAGCCGACAAACGTGTCAGGACGCACCGCGCCGCGAGCATTTTGCTCTCCCGCGCGCAACGGCCGCCTGACACAGTACCCAGCTGTCCCCCACTGCCTGCCTTGGCCGCGAAGGCGAGAGCGCGAGTGCGCCGTGACGCCGCCGAGCCCCACCAAACCCTGGAGCCCTCTCGACCGATGGATGGACACGGACGTCGAGGATGGACGCGCACTCATGAGCCACGCGTCGCCGCCTATAAGAACCCGAGCCCCGTGCTCTAGGGTTCCTCGATCCCCGCCGCCGCACTGCGGCCTTGCAAAACCCCAATTCACCTTCTATTGCCAAGAAGAAGAAGAGGAGGAGGAGAGGAGAAGAAGGAGGCGGGGAAAGGAGCCGCCGCCGCCGAGGAAGGAGAAGCCGTGCGCCGCCGCGGGGAGAAGGAGGGCGTTGCCGGGAAGCTGCCGTCGCCGTCCGCTTCGCCATGCCGTACCCCGACGCCCTAGACCGCCGCGACACCGAGCCGCACCCCGACGTCCTCGACCGCGCCGGTGAGCACCACACTGCCCCGATTCCAACCTTGCCCATGCTTCATGGCCATGGCGCTCCGTGCGCGTAGGCCGAGCTCCGCCCAGCTCTTGGACACACGCACGCACTAGCACGGACTAGCCCAGCCAACCGAGTGCGGCGCCACCACACGCCGCCGTCCTGCCCGCCATGTCCGCCGCGCCGTGGCCGTGCCAAGCCACGGTGCGCGCCACCGTTCCGGCCAACACCGGCCACCCTGACACCCTGGATCTCGAGGGCCATGTCCGCCGCGACGAGGCGCATCCCATGCGCACGCCGCGAGCCCGAGACATGCCCCGAGAGCATCACCTCACCTCGCCACCGAGGGGGCGTCCGCACGGGCGCCGGGAGCGCCACCGTGGCGCTGCGCCGGCCGACTCCGGCCGCCTCGCGCCGAGGCAAGTGCCGTTGAGCCGCGCCGCGGGCCGCCGCACGCCGCGGTACCCTGGGTTGGTGAGGATGGAGCCTTGAGGGCTCTCGCGACGCCGCTTGCCGCGCGCCTCCATGGTCGCCGGCGCCGTCGCGTGCCACTATGCGCCGCCATGCATAAAACTCGCTGCCGTCTTGTCAAGGTGTCATCTTGGAGCGCCAATCGAAGTTCTGGGCGCTCAATTGGACCCCGGAGGCCTTCTTACCCAACGCCGCGGGGCGCCGCCGCCGCCACGCCGCCGCCGTCGCGTCGGAGAGGTGACCGTCCCTATTGCCGTCAGCCGTGGGCACCGCCACGCTCCTCTCGGCATCGCGGAGCCAACGCGCTCGCTGCCGGGGCCGGAGCGCCGCCCCAGCGCTCGCAGGCGCCGCCGTGCCGTCGCCGGCCGCTCCCGGTCGCGCGCTTGGCATGACGAAGGGGATGGGGATGGGAAGAGATGTGCGGGAGCAGGTGCGTGGACGCAATCTTGGTGGACCAAGCCACTCCTGGTGGGTCCCCAAGGAGCGAGTCCACCGTGCACCGGGTTCGGTGGACCAAGGAGCCCCGGCGTTTCTCCGTGAGCCAAGTCCAGGTGGACCGAGTCCGCGGGCGGCGGACCCCCCACCGCTTGTCCACCGTGAACCCCGGCGTGCACCGGCCCGACCCAGTCCGGAGGTACCACGTGGCAAGCCGAGAGGCCGCCACGTGTTGGGCCCGGCCCGGTGATCCGGCCCATTGGCCGCATGCGGCCCATCTGCGGCCCATTTTTGGCCCATTGGGCCGTTGACACAGTCAACCGTGACGTCGCATGACGTCATCGTCCGACATCATCGGCCACGTCATCCGCCACGTCGGCGGGAATCTGCCACCTCGCCCGCCCTTACGTGACACGTGGCGGGCTCCGTTGCGCCACGTGTCCCATATTATTAACCCCTGTTTTAATATTTTCTTAAATACATTTCAGCTTCGAAATTCATAACTAATTGCTCGTAGGTCGAAAAATACAATCAAGGTACCGAAATTCTCGATAAATCGAGCACAATAATCTGAAATTATGTTTGAGTGCATTTGGTTCTTCCATATTTCATTTGCTTCTTTGTGAACTCTATAGGAGTCGGCGACGCGACTATTAAATAACCGTTTGAGCGGACGAGGAGCGGGAGTCGACCCGAACGACTACGAGTACCCGGGAGGACTTAGGCGACGACGACGGAGGTGCCACATCCCATCCACTTTCTTAGATCCCATTACGCATTGCAATACACTTTACTTTACGCAATACATTTATATTTCGTGATAGGTTGCATGGTAGTATTTATATTTGTTCGGCCTGCCTTGATTCGACTATCACCTCGCTACGTTTGTTAGGCTAGACTTGCGCTTACTATCTTTTGCTCTCGTATTACTTCTACTACGCTTTATATACGTGATGTGAGGCGTGGTGGACACGGAGATTATATGGGGGATATTGTGGTTTGATCATGGAGAGCGTCTTTGCGTGAGTCTTGGGTGAGTGGTGAGGGTTGAGTCGGCTGAACGGGGATCACGACGAGCGTGAGCGAGTCTTGCCGGGATACGGCACTGGGTATCCCCGCTTTGTGAGTACTTTTGTGGCGGGTAAGCTGGTTTGGATTGAGGTGTCCTTGGTGTGAGCTCCTTGGGGTGGAGCCTTGGAAGGGTGGTGCCGTGGCGGCACGGTAAAGATTAGCCCGTACGGGGAGATATCGCTGTTCGGCCAATACCTAAGGACTTGAGGGCTAGTAACCGGATCATTGGACGCCTTACTTTCCACTCGCTCTCCAATGGGAGGGGAGACGGTCTAACCATGCGGTAGGACGAATGCCATTCTTGTTGGAAGTAAGCGGAATGTGTCGGGAGGTACGGGCCGAGAGTGCTCACACCCTCCTTAACCAACATAGTGACCCCTTTGGCCTGGTACTATGTCTCACGGTCTCGCGGCCGGGGCCGAGTGGCGGGATGGTATTCGTTCTAGGCTTATGGCGATCGGTATCTGCCTAGATGATGATCGGCATCGATGATGGCTATCTTGTGGATTAGTGAAACCTCTGCGAGTGTATGGTTGATCGATCGATACATATGCCGACTTGTCGGCTATGGACCAAGTCCCATGTGATGCTTGCTGGACTAGGAGAGGAGTCTTCTATCTTTCTGGATGAGTGCGTGTGGTTGGGATTGATTTCCGGCTGTGAACCTTGGGAGGTTGTGGGCCGGCCGAGGCATGACGAGAGGGAGTCGTTCATGTCGACCACGCGTGGCGTGGAAGGGGTGTATGGTGTGAGGTGTGTGGTATGGATGGGATGGAGGTTGGATTTGGGAATGGATAAAATTTGACCAACTATATATATTAAACTTGGTTGCTATATGCATAGGAAACCCCGGCTTTATAGGTTCCCTTGTTATACCCCGTATTTACTTTTATTGCATCCAATTCCACAAATAAGCATAGGGTGGGAATGTGGCCGGTACAATTCATCGATACTTTGGATAAACAGGTGATGAGGACGAGTACGACTATGATGATGATAGCTATGAGGATTAGTGGGTGTCGTTCCTACGCTCAAGTGTTCGGAGATCGTGTTGATGCTTCCGCTTCTACCTTCACATTCCGGATGTTTACTTTTCGAGTTGATTCCGCCAATGTGGCGATGTAATAAATTATTGTAAACCCGTACTATTTTATATTCTGAGACGATGTATGGAATGATTTCAGCTGAACTATTGTAATATGATGGATTTTATCGTCGTGTTACCCTCGAATCGTGAAATTCCCATCGCGGAATTTGAGGATGTTTCGGTTGGTATCGGCTCCATGCTTGACCCTAGGACGAGACCCTTAGGATTGGACGACTAGTATAAGAGCCGAGACCTTCTTTCGGTTATATCACCGACCATTGCATCTCTTTTATGCATGGCTTATCTTTATATCTGACTTGCTGACCAAAAATTCCCTTGAAACCTGCAGATGACGAGCCTAGAGAACCCTCCAGTCGGGCCTTTACCACCCTACCCCACCCTCAAGCTGACCTACATGGGGAAGATGCCTGGTGGTTTCTCCCTGACCCTTTACCGAGTACTGAAGACCCTAGACGTCCCTGTTGATGAGATCAAGTGCGTCTGCTCAGGACAGCCAGGGGAAGATGGAGGAATTAAGGGTCAAGTCGTCACCAGTGTGGAAGTACCTGCAAGTCTGATCCTGCCCTCGGTGACTGCCTTCACCGAGATGTCGGTGGACGAGACCTGTGAGGAGGGGATTCAAGCATTTGCCCACAAAGCTCTCCGCCGCGCACTGCGAGACCACTACCTCTACCCGGGCGACGAGTTTCGCCTACTCCTCGAGCCCTCCGACTTGAGCTTGCCCCCGAAGCGCAAGTCGTCGAGGCCTTCACGAGCCGGCTATGAGGTTGACCCCTGTCTTCGTGCCTCTGGTTACCACAGTGAACCGGGATCGGTACATTGAGGGATTTGGAGAAGAGGAACCGTAGCTACCGTGGTCTCTTGCGGGATCACCGGGAGTGGCTAGCCAAGGGAATCGAGAAAAATGCCAAGGCTGCGAGAAACGGTGGCTAGGCGCAAGACCGCCTCGCTCGCCAAGCTAGCAAACACAAGGATGAAATAGCTGACCTCGAGAACAAGACCGCCGACCTCGGCAATGGGAATGTGTACCTAGACTGCAAGGTCCTAGAGCTACAGAGAGACCTTCAGGATAGGAGTGCAGCCCTAGCCAGTGCACGAGAGCAGTCAAGGAGCTGTGGAGTGCAGATGCACACCCTCAGCAACAGCAACTTGACCCTGAAGAGAGAGCTCAAGGAGCAGAAGGTCAAGGCCATGAGAAACCAGGGTCACCTCATCAACACTATGAGGATGAACGAGTTTCTCCGCGAGAAGCTCAAGTTGACCGAAGAAGCGTGGGCCATGTCGGACAAGAAGCGACTCAGGGAGCTCGAAGAAGTTCAGAAGCAGTTGCCCCCACACAAGTGCGTGCAGCCTCACAAGGAGACGTTCAAGCTCGGCGAGTCGACTCTGAACTTCAAGGACTGCCCTGCAGCTGCTGGAGTGAAGCCCACTGATGAGCACGCCGAGGCCCTCGCCTACGTCAGGCGCCTGCGCAAGACCAGGACAGAGATAAGAGTTTCTGGTGAGCGCGTTCCGTCAGCAGTCCACCACCAGGAGTAGGTGTGGGTGTTTCAGACCCTGCGTGGTCAAGTATCATGTTCTATCATAGCTGAGTAGTCATCAGTCATGAGTCGTGTGAGACGTGAGATGCCATGATGTACCCCATGAGTAGTATGAGTTAAGATGTACCCCCATGAGTTACCATGCGTAGAACGAACCCTGTCAGCACTATTATTACTATGTCATGATATTTTTATTCCACCCATGTAATGAGTGATCGGATTTTATCGCTTCTTATGGTTTTTATTGCTTCTTTGCATGAGTGTTGGATAGAATAAATGTTTTCCCTTAAATTGTTGAAATCAATTAATTCTATTGAACTATATAATGTGCTATGGGTACTAAACTCTTATGGCCGTGTCACAGATGTCAACCCGTCGTTCAGCTCGCCTTGAGCGCCGCCCACCGTCCCCCGAGCCAGCCCTGGGACGTGGTGCCCGTGGTCGTGGCCGTGGACGTGGTCGTGGCCGTGGACGTGGTCGCGGCCGCAATCTCAACCTGGGCGGTGATGACCGACGTGAAGTGACCCCGCCACCAGTCAACAATGAGGGTGAGGAAGTTCCAGCTGGGAATGCGCCTGGAGGAGGCGGAGAGGAAGTGCCAGGTGGAGGAGGTGGGCAGGAGATTCCCCCTGGAGGTGGAGGCGGCAATGCTCCACCACCACCACCGCCAAACCTAGCTGAGGTCATGGCGCGGCGGGACTCGGCTTCTTGCCGCTCGGTCAATGGTGCCAACCGCCGCCATGGTGGGCCGCCCGAGGACTTTCGGCGGAAGCCGGAGGGATTTCCGCGTCGCCCCCACCTTTGATGGTCGAATGCGGATCCAATGGTTGCGATGATTGGTTGAAGGAAATCGAGAAGAAGCTTGATCTCACTACCCGCACCGATGAGGAGTGCGTTGGGATTGCTGCCCACCAGCTTGTAGGTGGAGGTCGCTCGTGGTGGGACAGCTACTGCGAATCCCACGAGGACCCTGCCAACAGCTCGTGGGATGAGTTCGTGGAGGAGTTCCGCAATTTCTTCATCCCTAAGGGCGCCATGAAGGTCAAGGAGAAGGAGTTCCGCAACGTCTCCATGATCCACAATGAGAGGGTTCATGAGTACACCAACCGCTTTACCAACCTGCTGCGCTATGCCCCACCCGCGTGTCCGATGATGAGAATGAGAAGATGTACTACTACCGTGAAGGTCCGAGTACCCGCATCAAGCTGGCCCTCGCTGGTACAGAGAGCCGTACACTGAGAGAGCTCATTGACCGTTGCATGGATATTGAGAAGGTTCGCATGGAAGCAGACGCTCTGCGTGACAAGAAAGAGAGGAAGCGTCATCCTGAAGGATCCTCTCGCGCTCCCCCTCAGAAGCGCCGCGCGAGAGGCCCTGTGCAAGGCCGCTACCGCAACACTCGAACTTTGCGCGGCAGCTGGTCGTGGTGGGGGTAACTACACCAACAACTACCCTCGCCGAACAACCCGGTGGTGAACCGCCCCGCGGGAACCGCCGCGCCGGTCGTCCCGCGCCGAACAACAAGCAATTGGAGGGCTCCGCGACAACCCCAACGGGCGGTATGGGCCCTACTTGCTATGGTTGCGGACAGCCGGGTCACAAGGTCATGGATTGTCCCCGAAGGCTGCTACCCCGGGAGCTCGGAACACTCGGCACCGTGCTTACGCCGCGAGGTCGTCTCACTCACGACCGCGAGAAGATGCTCGGGCTGCCCCCGGACGTGGTGTACGGTATGTTTTTAGTACATGGTGCAAAAGCTTCCGTACTTTTTGATTCTGGAGCTACTTGTTCTTACATATACGCTAAGTACGCTAGAGAGCATAACATACCGGTTACTCCCCGTAGAGAACCTATCATCACCGGCTCGCCCCTAGGAGAACTCAAGAGTACCCACCTATGCAAGGGAGTGAAACTCACCATTGAGGGTCTTACCTTTCTAGCCAACCTCACCCCCGCTACCCTCCACCGTCTAGATGTTATCCTAGGGATGGATTGGTTAACCAAACACCGAGGAGTCATATCTTGCTCACCCAGATACGTACAGATAACCCATCCTAGTGGCCAAGCTGTTAGATGCCTACCCCAGACAGAACAGTCAACCAACCTCCTATGTGCCCTAGCAACCAAATCTGAAGCCAAAACAGAACCCAAGACAGTAGATGATGTGCCGTGGTGAGGGACTATGCTGATGTTTTCCCTGAGGAATTACCAGGAATGCCCCCTGATCGTGATGTGGAATTCGTCATCGACCTCATGCCTGGCACGGGTCCCATTGCTAAGCGACCCTACCGCATGTCGGTAGATGAGCTAGAAGAGCTCAAGAAGCGATTGAAGGAGCTCTTTGATAAAGGCTACATCCGACCCAAAGTGCTTCTCCCCGGGGATCTCTGTCTTGTTCGTGAAGAAGAAAGATGGCTCAATGAGGATGTGCATCGATTATCGTAATCGAATGCCGTCACCATCAAGAACAAGTATCCCCGCCAAGGATAGATGATTTTTGGATCGGTTGAGAGGTGCCAAGTACTTCTCCAAGATTGATCTCGAGATCGGGCTATCACCGAGATGAAGATTCGGGAGGAAGACATTCCTAAGACGCCTTTGTCACCCGATATGGCCGGTATGAGTGCACGGTGGTGTCCTTCGGACTCACAAATGCTCCGCCTACTTCATGAACATGATGAATAAGGTATTCATGGATGTGCTCGACAAGTTCGTCGTGGTATTCATTGATGACATCCTTATCTACTCGCCACCGCTTTGAAGAGCATGAAGAACACACGAGAACGGTGCTCGAAAGATTGAGTCTACATCGGCTATATGCCAAGTTTAGCAAGTGTGAATTCGGCTTGAGGAAGTTGCCTTCTTGGGTCATGTGCTTTCGGTGATGGTGTAGTTGTAGACCCGCCAAGATTGAAGCCGTGAAAGAATGGGAACAACCCCGTTACGTGACCGAAGTCGGGAGTTTCTTGGGATTGGCTGGATATTATCGCCGATTCATCGAGAACTTCTCCAAGATAGCTCGCCCTATGACCAACCTCTTGAAGAAGACTAAGGAGTTTGAGTGGACGCCGAGTGCGAACAAAGCTTCCAGACTACGAAAGAAAGACCGACCACCACCCCCCGTGCTAGCATTACCGGATATCGGCAAGGACTTTGTAGTCTATTGTGACGCCTCCCGTCAAGGACTCGGTTGCGTGCGATGCGAATGGTAAGGTCATTGCTTATGCTTCTCGCCAGTGAAAGACCATGAACAACGTTATCCTACCCATGATCTCGAGCTAGGCTGCGTCGTTCATGCTCACGAAGATCGGAGGCATTACTTGATTGGCAACAAGTGTGATATCTATACCGATCACAAGAGCTTGAAATACTTCTTTACTCAAGAAGACTTGAACATGAGGCGCCGATGGTTAGAGCTCATCAAAGACTATGACCTCGAAATACACTACCATCCGGGAAAAGCCAATGTAGTTGCCGACGCTCTCGTCGTAAGAGCTCGTCACACCCCGATCTCGAATCCGTGCCACTCCGAACTTAAACGGGAGCTTGAGGACTTTCGGCTTGAAATAGTACCTCATGGCTCGCTAAATGAGCTCCGCATCCAAGTACAACTCTCCGATCGCATCCGTGAAGCCCAAAAAGAATGCAAGGATCTGCGGCGCATCCGTGGTCGATGGAGCGTGGGTATAACCCCGAATTCGAGAGAAGACGAACAAGGAGCCCTCGGTGCAATGACAGAATTTGTGTGCCCTCCGATCCGGCTCTGCGAGAGGAGATTCTAAAAGAAGCACATGATTCCAAATCGCATTCACCCTGGTTGCGTGAAGATGTATCGTGACCTCGGGAAGCACTTCGGTGGAAGAGCATGAAAGCGGACATTGCGGGACATGTGGCCCGATGTGACATCTCGCAACGAGTCAAGGCCGAACACAAAAGACCCATTTGGTTTGCTAAAGCCCCTTGATGTTCCCGAATGGAAGTGGGAAGACATATCCATGGATTTCATTGTAGGGTTGCCTCGCTCCACGCATGGAAACAATGCCATATTGGTGATAGTTGATCGCTTGACTAAAGTCGCTCATTTCTTGCCGTCAAGGAGACGATCCGAGCGGAACAGGTTAGCGATCTCTACATCAAGGAAATTCTCCGTTTGCATGGTGCCCCTAAAAGCATCGTATCGATCGCGGATCCTTGTTCATGTCCCGTTTCGGCAACGAGATGCATAGATCCATTGGGACTAAGCTTGATTATAGTACAGCCTACCATCCTCGGACCGATGGCCCGACGAAAGGGTGAACCAAATCTGGAAGATATGCTTAGAGCCCGTGTCCGCAATATGGGACGATTGGGAGAAGAGCCTACCACATGCAGAATTCTCCTACAACAATAGCTACCAAGCCAGCATTAAGATGCCACCGTTTGAAGCTCTATATGGGAGACCCTGCAACACTCCGCTTATGTGGTCACAACCTGGTGAAAGAGTCTTTCATGGGGCCGACAAGATCAAACAAGCCGAAGAGGGTGTTGCCCAAGTCCAAGCAAACCTAAAAGCCGCTCAGAGCCGACAGAAGAGTTATCGACAAAAGGCATAGAGACCTTGAATTTGAAGTGGGAGACTCCGTCTACCTCAAAGTGTCTCCGCTCCGTGGTCTTGTCCGGTTCCATGTGAAAGGAAGCTTGCTCCAAGATACATAGGCCCCTACCCGATCATTGAGAGAATTGGGAAGCTTGCATACAAGCTTGAACTACCTCCGAGTTGGCGGGAGTGCATCCGTCTTCCATGTGTCACAACTACGCAAGTGTCCGAAGAAGCCGCCCGAGCAACAACACGTGACCACCGACGTGCTAGATGTACAAGACTCACTTGAGTACAAAGAACACCCGATCAAGATTCCGGGATGGGACACCAAAGAAACTAGAAGCAAGTCCATTCCTATGTGCAAGGTTCGGTGGAGCAACCACACGAAAGAGAAGCCACATGGGAGAAGGAGTCGAACTTCGTGCCATATACCCCTACCTCTTCGACGGGTAAGTTACATTTTTAAATCTCGAGGACGAGATTCTCGTAAGGGTAGGACTGTAACATCCCAAAAATCCGAGTTACAAAATTTTTTGCCAAAAACCTATGAGTGATGTTGTGCCATGTAGTTGCAACCCAAAAACCCCACCTAGAATAACCCGGAGTGCATTAGTATTTATTTCATCATGCATTTTAAATTCAAAGTTTGAGTTGGAGTTTTGGTTCTTTTGTTTGCTCAAATTAAATCAACTCAAAGTCATATTTATTTATTATGTTTATAAATAAATATGAGCACACCTACTATGTTATGGGAAATAATATCCCAACTAAGCCTATGACTACCTATGACCCCCATAAAAGTGCTACACATGACACATGGGTTAAAGAAATGAAAACGGGGAAAAAGAAAAGGGAAAAGGAAAAGGAAAACAAAAGGAAACGCCATTCGGCCCATAACCAGCCAGCCGGCCCATCTCTTCTCTTCCCTCTTTTCTTTCGCGCCGGCCCAATTCCTTCCTTCTCCCTTTCTTCCAACCCGCCGGCCCAAGTTCCCTTTTCTCTCCGCGCCGGCCCAGCCAGCAGCGCGGCCCGCTCGCTCAGCGCGTGGCGACAGGGAGCCGCCGCTGCCGCTGACGACTCGGCCCCGCGTGGCCCACCTGTCATAAGCGCCGTACCGCCCCCTCCCCTGTTTCCCTTCCTCTCTCTGCTTTTCGCCCGAGCGGGAAAATTCGCCGCCGCCGCGCCGATTCCCCTCCACCTCGGGTTCCTTCGGGTCGAAGGCGTGGCCCTGGTGAGTCCACGTTGCCGCGGAGCCGCTGGAGCCGACAAACATGTCAGGACGCACCGCGCCGCGAGCATTTTGCTCTCCCGCGCGCAATGGCCGCGACACCGACGGCCTGTCCCCCCGCGTTGCGCCTTGGCCGCGAAGGCGAGAGCGCGAGTGCGCCGTGACGCACGCCGAGCCCCACCAAGCCCTGGAGCCCCCTCGACCGATGGATGGGCACGGACATCGAGGATGGACGCGCACCCATGAGTCACGCGCCGCCGCCTATAAGTACCCGAGCCCCGTGCTCTAGGGTTCTCGACCCCCGCCGCCGCCGCTGCGGCCTTGCAAAACCCCAACCCACCGTCTATTGCCAAGAAGAAGAGGAGGAGGAGAGGAGAAGAAGGAGGCGGGGGGGGGGGCGAAAGGAGCCGCCGCCGCCGAGGAAGGAGAAGCCGTGCGCCGCCGCGGAGAGAAGGAGGGCGTCGTCGGGGAGCTGTCGTCGCCGTCCGCCTCGCCACGCCGTACCCCGACGCCCTAGACCGCCGCGACACCGAGCCGCACCCCGACGTCCTCGACCGCGCCGGTGAGCACCACACCGCCCGATTCCAACCTTGCCCATGCTTCATGGCCATGGCGCTCCGTGCGCGTAGGCCGAGCTCCGCCCGGCTCTTGGACACACGCACGCACTAGCACGGACTAGCCCGGCCAACCGAGTGCGGCGCCACCACACGCCGCCGTCCCGCCCGCCATGTCCGCCCGCCGTGGCCGTGCCAAGCCACGGTGCGCGCCACCGTTCCGGCCAACACCGGCCACCCTGACACCCTGGATCTCGAGGGCCATGTCCGCCGCGACGAGGCGCATCCCATGCGCACGCCGCGGGCCCGAGACATGCCCCCGAGAGCATCACCTCACCTCGCCACCGAGGGGGCGTCCGCACGGGGCGCTCTGGGAGCGCCACCGTGGCGTGATTGCGCCGGCCGACTCCGGCCGCCTCGCTCGCCGAGGCAGTGCCGTTGAGCCGCGCCGCGGGCCGCCGCACGCCGCGGTACCCTGGGTTGGTGAGGATGGAGCCTTGAGGGCTCTCGCGACGCCGCTTGCCGCGCGCCTCTATGGTCGCCGGCGCCGTCGCGTGCCACTATGCGCCGCCATGCATAAAACTCGCTGCCGTCTTGTCAAGGTGTCATCTTGGGGCGCCAATCGAAGTTCGGGCGCTCAATTGGACCCGGAGGCCTTCTTACCCAACGCCGCGGGGCGCGCGCGCCACGCCGCCGCCGCCGTCGCGTCGAGAGGTGACCGTCCCTATTGCCATCGGCCGTGGGCACCGCCACGCTCCTCTCGGCATCGCGGAGCCAACGCGCGCGCGGGGCCGGAGCGCCGCCCGGCCGCTCGCGGGCGCCGCCGTGCCGTCGCCGGCCGCTCCGTCGCGCGCTTGGCATGACGAAGGGGATGGGGATGGGAAGAGATGTGCGGGAGCGGTGCGTGGACGCAATCTTGGTGGACCAAGCCACTCCCTGGTGGGTCCCCAAGGAGCGAGTCCACCGTGCACCGGGTTCGGTGGACCAAGGAGCCCCGGCGTTTCTCCGTGAGCCAAGTCCGGAGTGGACCGAGTCGGCGCGGCGGACCCCACTGCCACTTGTCCACCGTGAACCCCGTCCTGTGCACCGGCCCGACCCAGGTCCAGAGGTGCCACGTGGCAAGCCGAGAGGCAGCCACGTGTTGGGCCCGGCCCGGCCCAGTCCGGCCCACTGGCCCGCATGCGGCCCATCTGCGGCCCATTTTTGGCCCATTGGGCCGTTGACCTGGTCAACCGTGACGTCAGCATGACGTCATCAGTGCTGACATCATCAGCCACGTCATCCGCCACGTCAGCAGAATCTGCCACCTCAGCCGCCCTTCTGTGACACGTGGCAGGCTCCCGTTGCGCCACGTGTCCCATATTATTAACCCCTGTTTTAATATTTTCTTAAATACATTTCAACTTCGAGAAATTCATAACTAATTGCTCGTAGCTCCGAAAAATACAATCAAGGTACCGAAATTCTCGATAAATCGAGCACAATAATCTGAAATTATGTTTGAGTGCATTTGGTTCTTCCATATTTCATTTGCTTCTTTGTGAACTCTATAGGAGTCCGCCGACGCGACTATTAAATAACCGTTTCGGAGCCGGACGAGGAGCGGGGAGTCCACCGTAACGACTACGAGTACCGGGAGGACTTAGGCGACGACGACGGAGGTGCCACATCCCATCCACTTTCTTAGATCCCATTACGCATTGCAATACACTTTACTTTCTCGCAATACATTTATATTTACGTGATAGGTTGCATGGTAGTATTTATACTTGTTCGGCCCCGCCTTGATTGACTATCACCCCGCTACATTGTTAGGCTAGACTTGCGCTTACTATCTTTTGCTCTCGTATTACTTCTACTACGCTTTATATCTCGTGATGTGAGGCGTGGTGGACACGGAGATTATATGGGGGATATTGTGGTTTGATCATGGAGAGCGTCTTTGCGTGAGTCTTGGGTGAGTGGTGAGGGTTGAGTCGGGCTGAACGGGGATCACGACGAGCCTGTGTGAGCGAGTCTTGCCGAGGGGATACGGCCTGGGTATCCCCGCTTTGTGAGTACCTGTGGCGGGTAACTGGTTTGGATTGAGGTGTCCTTGGTGTGAGCTCCTTGGGGTGGAGCCTTGGAAGGGTGGTGCCGTGGCAGCACGGTAAAGATTAGCCCATACAGGGGAGATATCGCTGTTCGGCCAATACCTAAGGACTTGAGGGCTAGTAACGGATCATTGGACGCCTTACTTTCCACTCGCTCTCCAATGGGAGGGGAGACGGTCTAACCATCGGTAGGACGAATGCCATTCCGTTGGAAGTAAGCGGAATGTGTCGGGAGGTACGGGCCGAGAGTGCTCACACCCTCCTTAACCAACATAGTGACCCCTTTGGCCTGGTACTATGTCTCACAGTCTCGCGGCCGGGGCCGAGTGGCGGGATGGTATTCGTTCTAGGCTTATGGCGATCGGTATCTGCCTAGATGATGATCAAGCATCGATGATGGCTATCTTGTGGATTAGTGAAACCTCGTAGAGTGTATGGTTGATCGATCGATACATATGCCGACTTGTCGGCTATGGACCAAGTCCCATGTGATGCTTGCTGGACTAGGAGAGGAGTCTTCTATCTTTCGGATGAGTGCGTGTGGTTGGGATTGATTCCGCCGTGAACCTTGGGAGGTTGTGGGCCGGCGAGGCATGACGAGAGGGAGTCGTTCATGTCGACCACGCGTGGCGTGGAAGGGGTGTATGGTGTGAGGTGTGTGGTATGGATGGGATGGAGGTTGGATTTGGGAATGGATAAAATTTGACCAACTATATATATTAAACTTGGTTGCTATATGCATAGGAAACCCCGGCTTTATAGGTTCCCTTGTTATATCCCGTATTTACTTTTATTGCATCCAATTCCACAAATAAGCATAGGGTGGGAATGTGGCCGGTACAATTCGTGCGATACTTTGGATAAACGGGTGATGAGGACGAGTACGACTATGATGATGATAGCTATGAGGATTAGTGGGTGTCGTTCCTACGCTCAAGTGTTCGGAGATCGTGTTGATGCTTCCGCTTCTACCTTCACATGCTCCGGATGTTTACTTTTCGGTTGATTCCGCCAATGTGGCGATGTAATAAATTATTGTAAACCCGTACTATTTTATATTCCCGAGACGATGTATGGAATGATTTCAGCTGAACTATTGTAATATGATGGATTTTATCGTCGTGTTACCCTCGAATCGTGAAATTCCCATCGTGGAATTTGAGGATGTTTCGGTTGGTATCGGCTCCATGCTTGACCCTAGGACGAGACCCTTAGGATTGGACGACTAGTATAAGAGCCGGACCTTCTTTCGGTTATATCACCGACCATTGCATCTCTTTTATGCATGGCTTATCTTTATATCGACTTCCGACCAAAAATTCCCTTGAAACACACGGATGACGAGCCTAGAGAACCCTCCGTCGGGCCTTTACCACCCTACCCCACCCTCAAGCCGACCTACATGGGGAAGATGCACGGTGGTTTCTCCCGACCCTTTACCGAGTGCGAAGACCCTAGACGTCCTGTTGATGAGATCAAGTGCGTACGCTCGGGACGGCCAGGGGAAGATGGAGGAATTAAGGGTCAAGTCGTCACCAGTGTGGAAGTACCTGCAAGTCTGATCCTGCCCTCGGTGACTGCCTTCACCGAGATGTCGGTGGACGAGACCTGTGAGGAGGGGATTCAAGCAGTTGCCCACAAAGCTCTCCGCCGCGCACTGCGAGACCACTACCTCTACCTGCAGGCGACAGAGTTTCGCCTACTCCCTCAGGCCCTCCGACTTGAGCTTGCCCCTGAAGCGCAAGTCGTCGAGGCCTTCACCAGAGCCAGCTATGAGGTTGACCCCTGTCTTCGTGCCTCTGGTTACCACCTGGTGAACCAGGATCAGTACATTGAGGGACTGGAGAAGAGGAACCGTAGCTACCGTGGTCTCTTGCGGGATCACCAGGAGTGGCTAGCCAAGGGAATCGAGAAAAATGCCAAGCTGCGCGAGAAACGGTGGCTAGACCGCAAGACCGCCGCGCCGCCAAGCTAGCAAACACAAGGATGAAATAGCTGACCTCCAGAACAAGACCGCTGACCTCGGCAATGGGAATGTGTACCTAGACTGCAAGGTCCTAGAGCTACAGAGAGACCTTCAGGATAGGAGTGCAGCCCTAGCCAGTGCACGAGAGCAGTCAAGGAGCTGTGGAGTGCAGATGCACACCCTCAGCAACAGCAACTTGACCCTGAAGAGAGAGCTCAAGGAGCAGAAGGTCAAGGCCATGAGAAACCAGGGTCACCTCATCAACACTATGAGGATGAACGAGTTTCTCCGCGAGAAGCTCAAGTTGACCGAAGAAGCGTGGGCCATGTCGGACAAGAAGCGACTCAGGGAGCTCGAAGAAGTTCAGAAGCAGTTGCCCCCACACAAGTGCGTGCAGCCTCACAAGGAGACGTTCAAGCTCGGCGAGTCGACTGCGAACTTCAAGGACGCCTGTTTCGCCGGAGTGAAGCCCAGCGATGAGCACGCGAGGCCCTCGCCTACGTCAGGCGCCTGCGCAAGACCAGGACAGAGATAAGAGTTTCTGGTGAGCGCGTTCCGTCAGCAGTCCACCACCAGGAGTAGGTGTGGGTGTTTCAGACCCTGCGTGGTCAAGTATCATGTTCTATCATAGCTGAGTAGTCATCAGTCATGAGTCGTGTGAGACGTGAGATGCCATGATGTACCCCATGAGTAGTATGAGTTAAGATGTACCCCCATGAGTTACCATGCGTAGAACGAACCCTGTCAGCACTATTATTACTATGTCATGATATTTTTATTCCACCCATGTAATGAGTGATCGGATTTTATCGCTTCTTATGGTTTTTATTGCTTCTTTGCATGAGTGTTGGATAGAATAAATGTTTTTCCCTTAAATTGTTGAAATCAATTAATTCTATTGAACTATATAATGTGCTATGGGTACTAAACTCTTATGGCCGTGTCACAGATGTCAACCCGTCGTTCAGCTCGCCTTGAGCGCCGCCCACCGTCCCCGAGCCAGCCCTGGGACGTGGTGCCCGTGGTCGTGGCCGTGGACGTGGTCGTGGCCGTGGACATGGTCGCGGCCGCAATCTCAACCCGGGCGGTGATGACCGACGTGAAGTGACCCCGCCACCGGTCAACAATGAGGGTGAGGAAGTTCCGGTGGGAATGCGCGGAGGAGGCGGAGAGGAAGTGCCGGGTGGAGGAGGTGGGCGGGAGATTCCCCCGGAGGTGGAGGCGGCAATGCTCCACCACCACCACCGCCAAACCTAGCGAGGTCATGGCGCGGCGGGACTCGGCTTCTTGCCGCTCGGTCAATGGTGCCAACCGCCGCCATGGTGGGCCGCCCGAGGACTTTCGGCGGAAGCCGGAGGGATTAAGCCGCGTCCCCCACCTTTGATGGTGCGAATGCGGATCCAATGGTTGCGATGATTGGTGAAGGAAATCGAGAAGAAGCTTGATCTCACTACCGCACCGATGAGGAGTGCGTTGGGATTGCTGCCCACCCGGCTTGTAGGTGGAGGTCGCTCGTGGTGGGACAGCTCTGCGAATCCCACGAGGACCCGCCAACGGCTCGTGGGATGAGTTCGTGGAGGAGTTCCGCAATTTCTTCATCCCTAAGGGCGCCATGAAGGTCAAGGAGAAGGAGTTCCGCAACGTCTCCATGATCCACAATGAGAGGGTTCATGAGTACACCAACCGCTTTACCAACCTGCTGCGCTATGCCCCACCCGCGTGTCCGATGATGAGAATGAGAAGATGTACTACTACCGTGAAGGTCCGAGTACCCGCATCAGGCTGGCCCTCGGCCCTCGGTGGTACAGAGCCGTACACCGAGAGAGCTCATTGACCGTTGCATGGATATTGAGAAGGTTCGCATGGAAGCGGACACTCGCGTGACAAGAAAGAGAGGAAGCGTCATCTGAAGGATCCTCTCGCGCTCCCCCTCGAAGCGCCGCGAGAGGCCCTGTGCAAGGCCGCTACCGCAACACTCGAACTTTGCGCGCTGCGGCGGTCGTGGTGGGGGTAACTACACCAACAACTACCCTCGCCAGAACAACCCAGTGGTGAACCGCCCCGCGGGGAACCGCTCTGCGCCTGGTCGTCCCGCGCCGAACAACAGCAATTGGAGGGCTCCCGCGACAACCCCAACAGGCGGTATGGGCCCTACTTGCTATGGTTGCGGACAGCCGGGTCACAAGGTCATGGACTGTCCCCAGAAGGCTGCTACCCGGGAGCTCGGGAACACTCGGCACCGTGCTTACGCCGCGAGGTCGTCTCACTCACCGACCGCGAAGATGCTCGGGCTGCCCCCGGACGTGGTGTACGGTATGTTTTTAGTACATGGTGCAAAAGCTTCCGTACTTTTTGATTCTGGAGCTACTTGTTCTTACATATCCGCTAAGTACGCTAGAGAGCATAACATACCGGTTACTCCCCGTAGAGAACCTATCATCACCTCGCCCCTAGGAGAACTCAAGAGTACCCACCTATGCAAGGGAGTGAAACTCACCATTGAGGGTCTTACCTTTCTAGCCAACCTCCCCCGCTACCCTCCACCAGTCTAGATGTTATCCTAGGGATGGATTGGTTAACCAAACACCGAGGAGTCATATCTTGCTCACCCGATACGTACATGAGATAACCCATCCTAGTGGCCAAGCTGTTAGATGCCTACCCCAGACGAGCAGGTCAACCAACCTCCTATGTGCCCTAGCAACCAAAACGAAGCCAAAACAGAACCCAAGACAGTAGATGATGTGCCGTGGTGAGGGACTATGCTGATGTTTTCCCTGAGGAATTACCAGGAATGCCCCCTGATCGTGATGTGGAATTCGTCATCGACCTCATGCCTGGCACGGGTCCCATTGCTAAGCGACCCTACCGCATGTCGGTAGATGAGCTAGAAGAGCTCAAGAAGCAGTTGAAGGAGCTCTTTGATAAAGGCTACATCCGGCCCAGTGCTTCTCCCTGGGGATCTCCTGTCTTGTTCGTGAAGAAGAAAGATGGCTCAATGAGGATGTGCATCGATTATCGTAATCTGAATGCCGTCACCATCAAGAACAAGTATCCTCGCCAAGGATAGATGATTTGGATCGGTTGAGAGGTGCCAAGTACTTCTCCAAGATTGATCTCAGATCAGGCTATCACCAGATGAAGATTCGGGAGGAAGACATTCCTAAGACTGCCTTTGTCACCCGATATGGCCAGTATGAGTGCACAGTGGTGTCCTTCGGACTCACAAATGCTCCTGCCTACTTCATGAACATGATGAATAAGGTATTCATGGATGTGCTCGACAAGTTCGTCGTGGTATTCATTGATGACATCCTTATCTACTCTGCCACTGCTGAAGAGCATGAAGAACACCTGAGAACAGTGCTCGAAAGATTGAGTCTACATCAGCTATATGCCAAGTTTAGCAAGTGTGAATTCTGGCTTGAGGAAGTTGCCTTCTTGGGTCATGTGCTTTCAGCTGATGGTGTAGCTGTAGACCCTGCCAAGATTGAAGCCGTGAAAGAATGGGAACAACCCCGTTCTGTGACCGAAGTCAGGAGTTTCTTGGGATTGGCTGGATATTATCGCCGATTCATCGAGAACTTCTCCAAGATAGCTCGCCCTATGACCAACCTCTTGAAGAAGACTAAGGAGTTTGAGTGGACGCCTGAGTGCGAACAAAGCTTCCAGACTCTGAAAGAAAGACTGACCACCACCCCTGTGCTAGCATTACCAGATATCAGCAAGGACTTTGTAGTCTATTGTGACGCCTCCCGTCAAGGACTCGGTTGCGTGCTGATGCAGAATGGTAAGGTCATTGCTTATGCTTCTCGCCAGCTGAAAGACCATGAACAACGTTATCCTACCCATGATCTCGAGCTAGCTGCTGTCGTTCATGCTCAAGATCCGGAGGCATTACTTGATTGGCAACAAGTGTGATATCTATACCGATCACAAGAGCTTGAAATACTTCTTTACTCAAGAAGACTTGAACATGAGGCAGCGCCGATGGTTAGAGCTCATCAAAGACTATGACCTCGAAATACACTACCATCCGGGAAAAGCCAATGTAGTTGCCGACGCTCTCGGCCGTAAGAGCTACCGTCACACCCCGATCTCGAATCCGTGCCACTCGAACTTAAACGGGAGCTTGAGGACTTTCGGCTTGAAATAGTACCTCATGGCTCGCTAAATGAGCTCCGCATCCAAGATAACCTCACCGATCGCATCCGTGCAGCCCAAAAAGAATGCAAGGATCTGCGGCGCATCCGTGGTCGATGGAGCGTGGGTATAACCCCGAATTCGAGAAGACGAACAAGGAGCCCTCTCGGTGCAATGACAGAATTTGTGTGCCCTCCGATCCGGCTGCGAGAGGAGATTCTAAAAGAAGCACATGATTCCAAATACCGCATTCACCCCGGTTGCGTGAAGATGTATCGTGACCTCGGGAAGCACTTCTCGGTGGAAGAGCATGAAAGCGGACATTGCGGGACATGTGGCCCGATGTGACATCTCGCAACAGAAGTCAAGGCCGAACACAAAAGACCCGCCGGTTTGCTAAAGCCCCTTGATGTTCCCGAATGGAAGTGGGAAGACATATCCATGGATTTCATTGTAGGGTTGCCTCGCTCCACGCATGGAAACAATGCCATATTGGTGATAGTTGATCGCTTGACTAAAGTCGCTCATTTCTTGCCTGTCAAGGAGACGATCCGAGCGGAGCAGGTTAGCTGATCTCTACATCAAGGAAATTCTCCGTTTGCATGGTGCCCCTAAAAGCATCGTATCGATCGCGGATCCTTGTTCATGTCCCGTTTCGGCAACAAGATGCATAGATCCATTGGGACTAAGCTTGATTATAGTACAGCCTACCATCCTCGACCGATGGCCGTACATTTAAAGGGTGAACCAAATTCGGGAAGATATGCTTAGAGCCCGTGTCCCGCAATATGGGACTGATTGGGAGAAGAGCCTACCACATGCAGAATTCTCCTACAACAATAGCTATCAAGCCGCATTAAGATGCCACCGTTTGAAGCACTTTGTATGGGAGACCTTGCAACACTCCGCTTATGTGGTCACAACCGGTGAAAGAGTTTTTCATGGGGCCGACAAGATCAAACAGCCGAAGAGGGTGTTGCCCAAGTCCAAGCAAACCTAAAAGCCGCTCGAGCCGGGAAGAGTTATCGACAAAAGGCATAGAGACCTTGAATTTGAAGTGGGAGACTCCGTCTACCTCAAAGTGTCTCCGCTCCGTGGTACCGTCCGGTTCCATGTGAAAGGGAAGCTTGCTCCAAGATACATAGGCCCCTACCCGATCATTGAGAGAATTGGGAAGCTTGCATACAAGCTTGAACTACCTCCAGAGTTGGCGGGAGTGCATCCCGTCTTCCATGTGTCACAGCTACGCAAGTGTCTGAAGCTGCCAGAGCAACAACACGTGACCACCGACGTGCTAGATGTACAAGACTCACTTGAGTACAAAGAACACCCGATCAAGATTCTGGGATGGGACACCAAAGAAACCAGAAGCAAGTCCATTCCTATGTGCAAGGTTCAGTGGAGCAACCACACAGAAAGAGAAGCCACATGGGAGAAGGAGTCAGAACTTCGTGCCATATACCCCTACCTCTTCGACGGGTAAGTTACATTTTTAAATCTCGAGGACGAGATTCTCGTAAGGGGGTAGGACTGTAACATCCCGAAAATCCGAGTTACAAAATTTTTTGCCAAAACCTATGAGTGATGTTGTGCCATGTAGTTGCAACCCAAAAACCCCACCTAGAATAACCCGGAGTGCATTAGTATTTATTTCATCATGCATTTTAAATTCAAAGTTTGAGTTGGAGTTTTGGTTCTTTTGTTTGCTCAAATTAAATCAACTCAAAGTCATATTTATTTATTATGTTTATAAATAAATATGAGCACACCTACTATGTTATGGGAAATAATATCCCAACTAAGCCTATGACTACCTATGACCCCCCATAAAAGTGCTACACATGACACATGGGTTAAAGAAATGAAAACAGGAAAGAGAAAAGGGAAAAGGAAAAGGAAAACAAAAGGAAACGCCATTCGGCCCATAACCAGCCAGCCGGCCCATCTCTTCTCTTCCCTCTTTTCTTTCTGCGCCGGCCCAATTCCTTCCTTCTCCCCTTTCTTCCAACCCGCCGGCCCAAGTTCCCTTTTCTCTCCGCGCCGGCCCAGCCAGCAGCGCGGCCCGCTCGCTCAGCGCGTGGCGACAGGGAGCCGCCGCTGCCGCTGACGACTCGGCCCCGCGTGGCCCACCTGTCATAAGCGCCGTACCGCCCCCCCCCGTTTCCCTTTCCTCTCGCTTCGCGCCCGAGCGGGAAAATTCGCCGCCGCCGCGCCGATTCCCCTCCACCTCGGGTTCCTTCGGGTCGAAGGCGTGGCCCTGGTGAGTCCACGTTGCCGCGGAGCCGCTGGAGCCGACAAACATGTCAGGACGCACCGCGCCGCGAGCATTTTGCTCTCCCGCGCGCAATGGCCGCCTGACACAGTACCCAGCTGTCCCCCACTGCCTGCCTTGGCCGCGAAGGCGAGAGCGCGAGTGCGCCGTGACGCCGCCGAGCCCCACCAAACCCTGGAGCCCTCTCGACCGATGGATGGACACGGACGTCGAGGATGGACGCGCACTCATGAGCCACGCGTCGCCGCCTATAAGAACCCGAGCCCCGTGCTCTAGGGTTCCTCGATCCCCGCCGCCGCACTGCGGCCTTGCAAAACCCCAATTCACCTTCTATTGCCAAGAAGAAGAAGAGGAGGAGGAGAGGAAGAAGGAGGCGGGGAAAGGAGCCGCCGCCGCCGAGGAAGGAGAAGCCGTGCGCCGCCGCGGGGAGAAGGAGGGCGTTGCCGGGAAGCCGCGCCGCCGTCCGCTTCGCCACGCCGTACCCCGACGCCTAGGACCGCCGCGACACCGAGCCGCACCCCGACGTCCTCGACCGCGCCGGTGAGCACCACACTGCCCCGATTCCAACCTTGCCCATGCTTCATGGCCATGGCGCTCCGTGCGCGTAGGCCGAGCTCCGCCCAGCTCTTGGACACACGCACGCACTAGCACGGACTAGCCCAGCCAACCGAGTGCGGCGCCACCACACGCCGCCGTCCTGCCCGCCATGTCCGCCGCGCCGTGGCCGTGCCAAGCCACGGTGCGCGCCACCGTTCCGGCCAACACCGGCCACCCTGACACCCTGGATCTCGAGGGCCATGTCCGCCGCGACGAGGCGCATCCCATGCGCACGCCGCGGGCCCGAGACATGCCCCCGAGAGCATCACCTCACCTCGCCACCGAGGGGGCGTCCGCACGGGGCGCTCTGGGAGCGCCACCGTGGCGTGATTGCGCCGGCCGACTCCGGCCGCCTCGCTCGCCGAGGCAGTGCCGTTGAGCCGCGCGCCGCGGGCCGCCGCACGCCGCGGTACCCCGGGTTGGTGAGGATGGAGCCTTGAGGGCTCCGCGACGCCGCTTGCCGCGCGCCTCTATGGTCGCGGCGCCGTCGCGTGCCACTATGCGCCGCCATGCATAAAACTTCGCTGCCGTCTTGTCAAGGTGTCATCTTGGGGCGCCAATCGAAGTTCTGGGCGCTCAATTGGACCCCGGAGGCCTTCTTACCCAACGCCGCGGGGCGCCGCCGCCGCCACGCCGCCGCCGTCGCGTCGGAGAGGTGACCGTCCCTATTGCCATCAGCCGTGGGCACCGCCACGCTCCTCTCGGCATCGCGGAGCCAACGCGCTCGCCGCCGGGGCCGGAGCGCGCCCCGGGCGCGTCGCGCGCCGCCGTGCCGTCGCCGGCCGCTCCCGGTCGCGCGCTTGGCATGACGAAGGGGATGGGGATGGGAAGAGATGTGCGGGAGCAGGTGCGTGGACGCAATCTTGGTGGACCAAGCCACTCCTGGTGGGTCCCCAAGGAGCGAGTCCACCGTGCACCGGGTTCGGTGGACCAAGGAGCCCCGGCGTTTCTCCGTGAGCCAAGTCCAGGTGGACCGAGTCGCTGGCAGCGGACCCCACTGCCGCTTGTCCACCGTGAACCCCGGCCTGTGCACCAGCCCGACCCAGGTCCAGAGGTACCACGTGGCAAGCTGAGAGGCCGCCACGTGTTGGGCCCGGCCCGGCCCGGCCCGGCCCATTGGCCCGCATGCGGCCCATCTCGCGGCCCATTTTTGGCCCATTGGGCCGTTGACCCGGTCAACCGTGACGTCGCATGACGTCATCGATCTTGCCGACGCCATCGCCACGTCATCCGCCACGTCGCGAGAATCCGCCACCTCGCCGCCCTTTCGTGACACGTGGCGGGCTCCCGTTGCGCCCACGTGTCCCATATTATTAACCCCTGTTTTAATATTTTCTTAAATACATTTCAGCTTCGAAATTCATAACTAATTGCTCGTAGCTCCTAAAAAATACAATCAAGGTACTGAAATTCTCGTAGAATCGAGCACAATAATCTGAAATTATGTTTGAGTGCATTTGGTTCTTCCATATTTCATTTGCTTCTTTGTGAACTCTATAGGAGTCGCTGACGCGACTATTAAATAACCGTTTCAGAGCCGGACGAGGAGCAGGAGTCTGACCAGAACGACTACGAGTACCAGGAGGACTTAGGCGACGACGACGGAGGTGCCACATCCCATCCACTTTCTTAGATCCCATTACGCATTGCAATACACTTTACTTTCTGCAATACATTTATATTTCTGTGATAGGTTGCATGGTAGTATTTATACTTGTTCGGCCCTGCCTTGATTCGACTATCACCCTGCTACCGCTGTTAGGCTAGACTTGCGCTTACTATCTTTTGCTCTCGTATTACTTCTACTACGCTTTATATCTGTGATGTGAGGCGTGGTGGACACGGAGATTATATGGGGGATATTGTGGTTTGATCATGGAGAGCGTGCTGCGTGAGTCTTGGGTGAGTGGTGAGGGTTGAGTCGGCTGAACAGGGATCACGACGAGCTGTGAGCGAGTCTTGCCGAGGGGATACGGCTCGGGTATCCCCGCTTTGTGAGTACCCGTGGCGGGTAACCGGTTTGGAATGAGGTGTCCTTGGTGTGAGCTCCTTGGGGTGGAGCCTTGGAAGGGTGGTGCCGTGGCGGACGGTAAAGATTAGCCCGTGGGGAGATATCGCTGTTCGGCCAATACCTAAGGACTTGAGGGCTAGTAACCGGATCATTGGATGCCTTACTTTCCACTCGCTCTCCAATGGGAGGGGAGACGGTCCTAACCATCTCGGTAGGACGAATGCCATTACCGTTGGAAGTAAGCGGAATGTGTCGGGAGGTACGGGCCGAGAGTGCTCACACCCTCCTTAACCAACATAGTGACCCCTTTGGCCTGGTACTATGTCTCACAGTCTCGGCGGCCAGGGGCCGAGTGGCAGGATGGTATTCGTTCTAGGCTTATGGCGATCGGTATGTTGCCTAGATGATGATCAAGCATCGATGATGGCTATCTTGTGGATTAGTGAAACCTGCGAGTGTATGGTTGATCGATCGATACATATGCCGACTTGTCGGCTATGGACCAAGTCCCGTGTGATGCTTGCCGGACTAGGAGAGGAGTCTTCTATCTTTCGGATGAGTGCGTGTGGTTGGGATTGATTTCCGTGAACCTTGGGAGGTTGTGGGCCGCTGAGGCATGACGAGAGGGAGTCGTTCATGTCGACCACGCGTGGCGTGGAAGGGGTGTATGGTGTGAGGTGTGTGGTATGGATGGGATGGAGGTTGGATTTGGGAATGGATAAAATTTGACCAACTATATATATTAAACTTGGTTGCTATATGCATAGGAAACCCCGGCTTTATAGGTTCCCTTGTTATACCCCGTATTTACTTTTATCTCGCATCCAATTCCACAAATAAGCATAGGGTGGGAATGTGGCCGTACAATTCGTATCGATACTTTGGATAAACAGTGATGAGGACGAGTACGACTATGATGATGATAGCTATGAGGATTAGTGGGTGTCGTTCCTACGCTCAAGTGTTCGGAGATCGTGTTGATGCTTCCGCTTCTACCTTGGTGTTCCGGATGTTTACTTTTCGGTTGATTCCGCCAATGTGGCGATGTAATAAATTATTGTAAACCCGTACTATTTTATATTCCTGAGACGATGTATGGAATGATTTCAGCTGAACTATTGTAATATGATGGATTTTATCTGTCGTGTTACCCTCGAATCTGTGAAATTCCCATCGCGGAATTTGAGGATGTTTCAATCTCCACATCATATTTGTAGTAGTGTCCCTCTAGGTGCTAGTGCCTAGTTGTATACATTAGAAAAGAGGAAGGGAGAGGAGGGAAAAGCGGAGGCAGAGCCGGCTTGTCGGGTTCCCCTCCAATTTGTATCTCTACGGAGCCGACTCCTTCGTGAGTAATATCCGCATTCTTTCCTTAGTGATCTATTTGATTAAAGTTCAGTGCTTGTTTGCTTGCTTACGGGATCTCCGCTCGACCGAGTGCTTTAGTCCAGCTAAGAATTCGGACTAGAATAGTAGCCTCTAGCATAGACGTGGTGTCTGGGCTAGGGAGTTATCTGAGTTTGCGTCCAACCCCACGGATAGTTTGTGGTAGCCCCGGGGGTGACAGCTCCGATCAGGCCTTTGTATTCCACCACATTCGGGTTGGTGTTCTCGTAGAGCTTTGACTGCCTGACCCCGGTTACGTCTTCCCGGTCTTTTCGAGAACCGGAAAGGAACAGCTGCTCCGAAGTGAGTGAGTGAGTGTAGTAAGCCAAGACTTTAGTTATCTAGTGACCTTGGGTTGAGCCTAGAAAACCCTCTCGTCCTACAAAAAACATCCTTCTACCTTCTTCTCCTGGACATTCTTGTTTCACTCTAGTACACTTCAGTTCCCTGTGGAAAATACGATACCCTGAATACTTCTGGGTGAAAGCTACAACGGTACTCCGTGCGCTTGCGGATTTATCTGCTTACGCTAAGAAATACCAACAGTCTCTGCGGACGTCTCCGCGTGACCTTGTCTGAGCACTTGGAGGTCTCCCCCTCGACCTAGGATCGGATAAAGACGATAGAGCTGGTAACCTTCAGGGCTACCTATACCCTTTCCGGCGCACTTACTTCAGGTAAATGCGACCTTGTCACTTTTGACCAGTGAAGCCATTTGGCAGCACATTTGCAACATTTTGCAAATGCATAATCCTCTGAACTTCGGGTCCAGATTGGCTAGTGCGTGTTTCTAAGGAATGCATCTGGCCATTCCATTTTATGCAATTTCCCGGCATTCTTCAGGATGCCTATCTCCCCTAATGCTGGAAAATGCAATCAACGTACCGAGCCGTATGAAGATCCCGTCATAAGCTCATCCATCCCAACTTCTGGTGGGGTCTCTTTGGTGTACGTTGATGTGTCAGTACTGGCACACATGTACATCTCAACTTAATACACGCAGATGGGAAATACTTTATTCTTTCTCATGCACTAGCTATAAGGGGGATGCAGTTGGCCTGAGACTTTTGGAACTTAGCATATAGTGGAAACACCAACATTTTGTGAATGCTCTTCAGGAGCAAATATGACCATAACTTGCTACAAGCGCTCTTCAGGAGCATGTATGGTCAAGCTCTTCATTTGGACATTGCATTATGACTATCACGATATCTTAGGGATTACTACAGGTCCCTAAATATATCAAAGTCATCATCGATCGAGAAGGTCATCCTCACCTCCGTCCATTTAGACGTCTTCACCATTTTCCTTTGCGTTGACAAGCATGTCGCTGTTAACATTTCTAACGCCACTCAGTGTTAGGTTATCATCCCTAACATGGCGCCAAAAATGCTGGTACTAAATAATGCAACTGCTACTAGAAATAAACATGGGATCCGCAAGCGACGATAATACCGATGTAGCATTTTAACCGGGAGTAATCCAGGTATCGTTATTTATAATTTTACCACTTTGGGAAGGGAAGGCACTGGATAATGAGTGATGAGCAATGCACATGCAATAATGGAGAGCTTAACCTTGTCGTATCGATCATCTCATACGGGGTAAGTGTCACATAAAATATAGGAATGAATGATAAATGACATAAGATAAATGAGAGCATTTAGCCACATAAAATGATAGTAATAGCCATCTCAACTTAGCACTCTAAGCTTATAACACTAGCATGGACTAGGACGATCTAGGGTATAAATCTATGTTATTCTAACTATAAAGTCAAAGCATACAATGATTAGTGCAAGAATATCTAGCAATCATGGCGGGAAAAGGTTACACCTATGCATAGTGATATTACCAGAGAAGACAAGAGACATAGCAATGACTTCAATGTAATAGGTTTGTTCTGCTAGACCTATACTCGGGAGAAGGGCTACAAAGGACTCAACAGGACTGTCACTCCCGCGATCTACCTCACGATCCGGAATATAGGGTGCAATCGCAGATAAATACGGTCTAGGCACCATGCCTACACAATATCTATCACTCACCCATTGGCCTAATGAGCAAGCGCTATACGATCCTATGCATAAACATAATTCTAGTCCAACTATGCTAAACATATAATCAAAGTAGACTAAGAACGATATAATTGAGAACATAATCAAATAGAGTAAAGTCAAGTCGATATAATAGAATAGAATAAAGTACTACTCATAGTATCACGAACAATGATGAATATTACAAGAATGTAGAGGGGAATTACCAAGAACTCCGACAGATCCGGACTCCAAGCTAGACTTGATTCCCTCTAGATCTATTCCTATGTAGCTATGCTACTAAACTATGGAGCTCTAATTGAGATGGTGGCTCTAGCTTCTCTGAATCCTCTCAGATGAATGAAGAGAGAATGAATTAGGGTTTCACCCAGGGGCCAGGGGCTCTGAATATATAGCCCCCTAGGATGAACCACAGCCCTCGGATCAAACCGACCTAAATGGACGATAATTATTCATCCTCAAAGGCGGTGGAGGCAGGATCCGCGAGACTCGACGTGATTGGTCGAGGTGGGGAGTCGGCCGACTCCCCCCCTTGGGCGGCCGACTGTGGAGGCTGCCAGGTGGGGCCCAGCCTTCAGGGGTCGCCTTCTGGAGTCTTCTAGGTTATACTTTTTCACCCGTTCGGTCTTTATCTCTATGTAATCATGACATGTGGGCCTCCTTTGGTTCTCTTTCCGATAACCCCCGAAATAGACAATCACCAAAACTCGTGGAATTACGTCGTGTAACCCCTATATCTAACAGGTGAACTCATATTAGTCCTTTCTCTTGCTGCGTTGACGGTATAAAATTGATTCTTAACGACCGTCAACAAACTCCCCCAAGCTTACCTTTTGCTCGTCCCTGAGCAAAGATAGACTCGGTGATGGATCAGGAGTTGCTACAATGCTTTCACTCCTCACAAGTACACATGCGTTCAAACAAGAACTCTCCTCTGGATTAGAGTGAACTATTCTGACTCAAAAACTTACTCATATTACCTTTCACCATGGAGCTTGTAACCGTCACTTGGGTCTTGAGTAGTTGAAAGATAGAACGGTCAAGTCAAGCGCCATGTTTCTCGCTCTTTGATCAACTATTATCCCGAAGTTTTTGCAAAGTTTGAAATAAAACTCAGAGTTCCTTGTATGAACCTTTCAGGTCTCTCATTTGTGGTATTTCTGGATCCTCTCTAAGGCATGAGTAGTATATGCCTTCTCTCTTTTCTCAAAATATGTGGTATTTGTGGAACTAAGGCATAGTGGAAAGTGCCTTCTCTCTCTCACCCTACTTTCTAATAGGCTTATGTGGAGCTCATAGGTGGGGAGACACTCAAACTCACTTGCATATATTGCACAGTTAAGACATGGATCCAATAGGAACTAAAATAATAATAAAGTCATATGTGCATGTGAATGAGGAAGTGGAATGGATGATAAGATGATGATAGAATGATGGTGGTAAGAAAATGGTTATGAGGGGTACTCAACTGGTGAACATCTACTTCTACACTTGCTCCTTTGGGGATAACATGACTCCCTTTTATTCGGAAACTTTAAAACTTCTTGAAAGAAAAGGACTTGGCTACTCTTTTCTTTCTTCTCTCTTTTTTTTAATATAATAACCAATCCTCTGGAAACAAAACTTTAGTAACTGGGAGTGTATAACTTGTAATGATAATGACTGGAGATTTTATGTAGGCAAATGGAACGGCGATGATTATTTCTAGATGTTCACTCCCAGGATAGGAGTAGAACCTTTCTGGATGAAGTGAAATGAATGGCGTATATATATATGGATGGATGGATGGATGGATGCGTACTCCCAGGGTGGAAGCAGCATAGGTGCGTATCTCCAGGGTAGAGATAGCACAATATGTGGTGGATATGGATCTATATGTGGGTAGTACTTCGAGGAACAGAAGTAGCACAGAATGAATGTAACATTTATAAAATGGGTGCATGCTTCTGAGGACAGAAGTAGCATGGATCAATGGATGGAGAGCACATAGTATTGACTTTAACTGCATGACTGATTCCTTATGGGTCCACAGCTTAACCACACTCAATGCCTATAAAGACTACGCTCAGGCCTACAATATGATCTATATAAACAGATGGGTTTTCCTAATCTAGTAAGCATGAATATATGGCTGTGGTAGGAATTTAAACTCTCGTCATAAAGGAACTCATCATGCAGGAATTTAATATTTTCACAGATAAATTCTCCAGAACTCTAGTATCTCTAGGAACAAGATGGACAGCAGCTCAAAACCTTCCCATATCGTACCCGTCAACCACCTAGACTTAGATCAAGTGTTTGCTACCCACAAGTTTCAGGTTCAGAGCAAATCTCAAATCTAAACAGTTGTGTCCAAAACTCGGGAGAGTGCAAGGTTGAAAACTAGGTACTTGAAAGGAATTACGGCAGAGCAACTATTCATCATCTCCATGTAGAGTTTATTCTAAGGGATAACTTAAAGACAGATTGCAAGAGCTCTCCAAAAGTAGAAAAGATAAATAAGGAAATCTTTCTGGGTTTCTATGGTTATGCATCTTTTTTAGTTGTTTTAACAAAGCACACTCTAATAAGGCATAAATAGATAAGTTGAAAACACTTAGCTTGGTACACGGGGATGCTCTCCCCAAGCCGGATGTTGACATAGTCTGGCCGATGTTGCCGACAGGCACCGAAGACGTTCTAGTCCTCCAGAGTGTCGTAGATAGTTGCTTTGTTGGAGACAGCGTTCAATTATCGCGGCAAAGCACTCCGACGGGGACTGGATGTCCTTCTCGCCTGTTAGCTCTTCTTGATCCTTGATGTTCGTGAAGCTCAAATAGACAACAAAGCTTGTGGAACGATTAAGCGTTAGTGATAAAACTTTTAAGCCTTAGTTGTCTAGAACTTTCCTAACTTAAACTTATTCTAACGGGATCACACAAGAAAATATTTTTATCTTTTTATTATTTAAGGTATGCGAGATAGGAAAAATAAATATCTTTGAGAAATTATTTTTGTGCCACCACGGTGAATGGTTATCCACATGGGGCTTAAAGATTTTCTGGATGCAAATGCACAACGTTTTTATTTTCTTTTCTAATGCGAGAGATAAAAGAGTAAAGATGCATCTACGATGCTAGTAGGAAAATGAAAATGCAATGCTGAAAAGTAATTGCGATAAATACCAAGTTACCTCTTGGCGCGGCGTTCGGTGGTTTTAAGTCCTCCGAACGGGACTTGTCATGTTCACTCATTTTTCAAGGGTCGCATTGGCCGGCGCCTCGATGACGTCGCCTCGTGTGTAGGAACCGATTCGATTTTGCTTTTACCTTCCACACCTTCTTTGTTGGAGAGGGTGACCTTGAGGAGGAAGCTTCTTGGATCACTTGTTTCTCTTATTTTGGTAGCACCTCTTCTTCTTCTATAATGTTCTTCTCTTCAGGGTACCGGTCCTCATATCTAGACACTTCTCCCTCATAGTCAGCCCATCCATCTATAGTGATGTTCTTCTTGTTACGCGACGGGTACGCTGCCTTCTCCTTGCTGTTTTTCTTGGGCTCCTCAGTGATTATGTAATTATTGTTGAAGTAGCGGCGTACCTTCTCAGTGGGAAAGTGTAAATGGATCTCTCTTTGTCCCAATATAGATGATAGCTCGGTGGTGTTCGGGAATGGTCTTCCTTGGATGATTGGAGGATCGTAGTCATCTCCCATATCGATGACTAGAAAGTCTCGTAGGGATATAATGGTCATCTATCCGGATGAGGACATCCTTCACTTCTCCTTCGACAAAGCGGAATGTCGATCCGCCATCCGCATTTGTGCATAGGTGGGCTCCAAAGGCATCGTGCCATATAGATACTCATAGGTTACCTTGGCCATAATGTTGACGCTCGATCCGGTGTCACGATGCCTTTATTGAAAGAGCTTCGTTGATTGAGCATTGAATGGTTGGGACACCTGGGTCATCCTTCTTGATCGACGTGGGGATCGAGTAAGTGGTCATGCTCTTTGTGGACTACAGTGACCATCCTCACCGTCTCCGTCTTCTTGGTCTTCTTATCTTTGTTCTTGCTCTTCTTAGCCGGATTCTTCTTCTTCTCACTGTTCGTCGATGAAGGTGTCTTGGGAACCGCAACACTCGTTCTTGAAGAAGAAGGTTTCTCTCTTGCCCTTGATGTTGAAGATGATCTTGGCGGTGTTGGCATACATGATGGCTCCAAAGCGGTGTTCAAGAATGGTCGTCCCCGAATGATAGGGGACCTTTCATTACCGCTCGTATCCACTACCACGAAGTCTCTTTGGAACATACGAGTTGCCCACTCGTACACATATATCTTCAAGTATTCCCAAAGGAACACGGAGTGACCGATCTCGCAAGCCGTAAGCACATGGTTGTGTATGCTAAGGGGCATCTCGAATAGCTTCTCATATATCACTCTTGGCATGATGTTGATGCTTGCACCGAAGTCACGATTGCTTCATTGAAGTTGGTACTTCCAATGGAGATCGGAATGACTGGTCTCCCGGATCGCCCTTCTTGATTGGCGAGTTGAGTCAATCCACGACCCCTTCGATGGATCACTCCGGCTGTCTTCTACATTGAATATATCAACAAGATTTGCAAGTTTCGAGCTCTTCGGGTTGTCCCGGTTTACTTTGACCGAGAGGGAGCAAGGTTGACAAGCCTGTTGAACCCGCGACTCAAGTATTTTGTTGAAGCTGAAGCCGACTCTTGATGGCATTGGAAAAGCCATCCATTCTCTTCGAGTGTCTCTAGGACCTTGTCATTTGATGTCGGCTTCTTGGACAGATTGTCCATCATCTTGCCTTGATTCAAGCACTAACTCTCTCAAAGGCGGCCGGTTGTAATTATTGTAGGAGGAGTTGTTACCTTGATAGTTGCTCGAATAATTGCACGAGTAGTTAGGCCTCCGCTGCGATTCCAACCTTGATTCTGCCGAGGACGATAGTAATTATTATTGTTGTTGTTATTGAGGTAGTTCACGTCCTCCTTCAGCTACAGCGCGGTTAGCACTGTGTGCCCGGTCTCTCCACACTCTTCACATGTCATGCGAGCATCATGTATATGCATGACTTCTTTCTTCTCCGGGGCTCTCTCATCGAGCCTCTTCATTAGCAGATCCATTTTGGCAGACAAAGCATGTCTACCTTCTTCCGGGTGCATTCCTCCACCTCTCTTGCGGGTCTCGAGTTCTTTCTTCACTCCGGCCTTGGTTGGATGCCATCTTCTCCACAAGAGCCGTGGCTTGAGGAATAGTGAGTGATAAGAATGCACCTCCAGCGGCATCCATCGTCTCACGGGTCCGTTTCGAGCCCATGGTAGAATGTCTACATAAGCAGCCAATTCTCCATGCCATGATGAGGACACTCGAGGATGTAATCTTGAAAGCGCTCCCAAGCTTCGGGGACTCTCATCATGATGTTGCCGAAAGCTTGATATCTTCCCGCGAAGAGCATTTGTCTTGCCCATGGGGAAGAACTTCGCCAAGAAATTGGTGGAACATAGTGCCCACGTAGTATTCTTCTCCTTATTGGCGTAGAACCACGCGTCGCTCTCCCCAAGAGTGAGAATGGGAAGAGGCGAAGTAGTATAGCATCTCTCGGGGACATCCTTGATAGTGAATGTGCTACAAATCTCCGGGAAGTGTTGGAGATGAGCACTAGCATCTTCATGGGCCTTCCCACGTAACCGGCTTGCTTGCACCATGTTGATCGCGCAGCTTGAGCTCAAAGCTCCTTCGATGTCCGCAGCTGGTCCAAGACGAATGTTGTCCGTAGTGGGAGCCGAGAACTCGCGGAGTGACTTGTTCGCCATGGCTTCAAACGCTGGTGTCAAGTCTCGCACGAAAGGTTGACTTTCTGCTTCTGACAAACTTCCAAGTTGAGTTGATGATGATGATGATGATTGATTGGTCTTCTTCAACCCGCTTCTGGCCTTCCTGAATAAAGCTTCTGGATTGTCAATATAATTATCAGGAAGAATTGTCTTTTTCATACATTACCCCGCATAAGATATAAAATAGACGAAAGACAAGGGTAAGGCTGTATGAGTAGAGAATGGTGACAAGTGCTCAATCTCATTATGTAGTGCAATGCTGCTCATTATCCATTGGCTTTCAACCTTCCCCGCAACGGCGCCAAAAATGCTTGTTGACATTTCTAACGCCACTCGGTGTTAGGTTATCATCCCTAACATGGCGCCAAAAATGCTGGTACTAAATAATGCAACCGCTACTAGAAATAAACATGGATCCGCAAGCGCACCTTTGGGAAGTAATACCGATGTAGCATTTTAACCGGGAGTAATCCGAGGGTATCGTTATTTATAATTTTACCACCGGGGAAGGGAAGGCCTTGGATAATGAGTGATGAGCAATGCACATGCAATAATGGAGAGCTTAACCTTGTCTCGTATCGATCATCTCATACGGGGTAAGTGTCACATAAAATATAGGAATGAATGATAAATGACATAAGATAAATGAGAGCATTTAGCCACATAAAATGATAGTAATAGCCATCTCAACTTAGCACTCTAAGCTTATAACACTAGCATGGACTAGGACGATCTAGGGTATAAATCTATGTTATTCTAACTATAAAGTCAAAGCATACAATGATTAGTGCAAGAATATCTAGCAATCATGGCGGGAAAAGGTTACACCTATGCATAGTGATATTACCGAGAAGACAAGAGACATAGCAATGACTTCAATGTAATAGGTTTGTTCTGCTAGACCTATACTCGGGAGAAGGGCTACAAAGGACTCAACAGGACTGTCACTCCCGCGATCTACCTCACGATCCGGAATATAGGGTGCAATCGCAGATAAATACGGTCTAGGCACCATGCCTACACAATATCTATCACTCACCCATTGGCCTAATGAGCAAGCGCTATACGATCCTATGCATAAACATAATTCTAGTCCAACTATGCTAAACATATAATCAAAGTAGACTAAGAACGATATAATTGAGAACATAATCAAATAGAGTAAAGTCAAGTCTGATATAATAGAATAGAATAAAGTACTACTCATAGTATCACGAACAATGATGAATATTACAAGAATGTAGAGGGGAATTACCAAGAACTCCGATAGATCTGGACTCCAAGCTAGGCTTGATTCCCTCTAGATCTATTCCTATGTAGCTATGCTACTAAACTATGGAGCTCTAATTGAGATGGTGGCTCTCGGCTTCTCTCGAATCCTCTCGATGAATGAAGAGAGAATGAATTAGGGTTTCACCCGGGGGCGGGGGCTCTGAATATATAGCCCACTAGGATGAACCACCCTCGGATCAAACCGACCTAAATGGACGATAATTATTCATCCTCAAAGGCGGTGGAGGTGGATCCGCGAGACTCGACGTGATTGGTCGAGGTGGGGAGTCGGCCGACTCCCCTTGGGCGGCCGACCGTGGAGGCTGCCAGGTGGGGCCCAGCCTTCAGGGGTCACCTTCTGGAGACTTCTAGATTATACTTTTTCACCCGTTCGGTCTTTATCTCTATGTAATCATGACATGTGGGCCTCCTTTGGTTCTCTTTCCGATAACCCCCTGCAGAAATAGACAATCACCAAAACTCATGGAATTCTGTCAGTGTAACCCCTATATCTAACAGGTGAACTCATATTAGTCCTTTCTCTTGCTGCGTTGACGGTATAAAATTGATACTTAACGACCGTCAACAGTCGCCGCATTCCTTAGCTTCAGGCTCAGTGTTGTGGTGAGGCTGATGTTGGCTCTCCTCGTCCTTACTTCTGGAAGGACTTTGGTAGAGCTCAACTAGGTGTCTTGGGGCACGGCAAATGCGGGCACATCTAGAGCAATCATCCTGCTGCTCAGATGTCTCACCCATGACCTTCTCCGATTCGCTTTTACCCCTAGGCTTAACAAAGAGTGTATATATATATTCTTGCAATAAAATAAATCTGCAGGATATAAATAAATGCCACAAATAAATAAAGTATTATACAGTTGCAACAAAATAAATAATCATGCCATGCGAGGTCTTCAGGCCTCAATAATTTCTATGGGCTTCAGGCCGCATAGTGGCATGTCGTGGTGAGCTTCAGGTCACCGTTATATGTCGCATATAATTAATCTCGTCGTATGTGACTTTCGGGATCACTTTGTGACACATGATTGCAATAAATAATCTGCGGAACTTAAATAAGTGCACAAAGATAATTGCAATAAATATAAACTGCAACAATTAAATCAGGATTTAAATACTATAAAGTATATTGCAGGAAATAAATAATAGCAATAAGAACATGAATAAATATGGTGGACTTCGGGCCACACATATTTCATGGGCTTCGGGCCATTCACTTGGCTATTATAGCGGACTTCGGGCCACTATTTTGCACAAAATAAATAAACTGCGCAGCCCAAAACATATTGGGCCAAATCAGGGAAAAAGGCCCTTTCATGGGCTGATCTGGCCGGCCTGCTAGGCCCAATTAAGGGGCTGGCCACTCATGATGGACGGCTCACGTTGCCCCTCATCCAGGTATAAAAGGGTGGGCAAAACCCTAACCCTAGCACTTTTCCCATTTTCTCCTTCACACTCTCTTCCCCCTGCCTTATCCTCTTCAGTCGTACGGACAGCAGAGACAAAGGAGTGAAAGGGAGATCGGCACTTCCAGGCCGTGTGGGGGCCCGCACCAGCGCTCCCCTCTGGCGCGCGCTCGCCGGCGGCTGGGATGCGGCGGCGGCGGAGGGGCCAGGGCCTCCACGCGCCCGTGCTTCCTCAGCAGGTGGCCGGACCCCTCTGCGCCCGCTCCGGGGGCAGGTGCCGCGCCACGGCGGGTCCGCGGAGGCCGGGGCCGTACGCCCGCGTAGGAGCGGCGGCGGCGAGGCCAGGGGCGCCCGCACACCCACGCCCTACTGGGCAGCGGTGGTGGCCTTCGGGACCGGGGTTCGCGCGGTGATGGCGGCGGCCTTCAGGGTCGCGCTCACGCACGCAGGCGTCAAGGCGGCCGCGCCCGTGCTGTCGTGGCGTGGCCGGGAGGGGCAGCACGTCCGCCGGCGTCCTGCAGGGCCGGTGTGGTGGGGCCTGCACGCACTCGCGCAAGTTTGGCAACGGCGGCGGCGGCCTGCCGGGCGACGCGTTCTCACGCCATGGCGGCGGTCTTCAGGACCGCGCGCCGCGCTTTGCAGGTCGGCCGCGCTTCGGGGCCATGCGCATCTGCATGACGAGTCAACGGCGCCGGTCGTCAGCCTTTAGGGCTGGCGAGGCGGCGAATGCGGCGTGTAGATGGAAGGGGTGGCTTGCAGGGCCAGCCCGCCCCGTTGGTGGCGTCCATGGACCAATGGCGGCTAGATCCGCACGTCTGGGTGGTGTCGGTCGGACTTGCTCGTCTCGAGGACGGTAAACTCGCCTTCAGGGCGGTGGTGGCTGGATCTGCTCCTTCTTGGGCAGAGGAGGTCCGATCTACGCGTCTTCGCGGCGTTCATGGCCGGATCTGCTCGCCTTCAGGGCGGCAAAGTCGCCTGCAGGGCGGTGGTGATCATACTTCCTCTGCTGGAGGTTGTATCATTTTGTGTGCTCATCTTTGGGACAGCAGCGTTTGTTGGCACTTCAGGGCCAGTTTCAGGCGAGCGGAGGCAGGGCCTTCCTTGCTTCCTCGGTCGTTTCTGGCGATGGACTGTGACAGCATGTCACTGGGCACTGCCGATGTGCCAATGACTCAGGTAAAGCGTGCTCGTGTATGTTCTCGTTCATGTGTATAGCAGAGAAAGAACAAGCATCCTGTACAGCAGTGAAGGAATCGATTTCTTACCTTTCTTAGCCTTAGCTCGGTAGAACTCGTGCTGATAACGTGTTAGAAAATCATGTTCTTTCACATAAAAGATCACACATGGCACACATGAACAAGAAGAAGATAGACACTTTGAGATAGGAGGGAGAGAGCTTTTCATTAATTCTCATAACCGGTGTGTACAAAGGGAGGCAACAACCCCTTATTTATAGATCCGATAACGGGTCAGCGGCTCGACGGGTAATGGGTCGACGGGCTAACGGGCAAGCAACACTGCCCATTTGCATTCTCCCTCCAATAGTGATTCACCCACATAATGAGGTTTTGTAACATGAACTATGAATCGGTGGTCTGTCTTTGGATTTCTAAAAAGAAACATGCAGTTATCAATATTGTCACTTCTGGTGTGTTGTGGACCTTATGGAAACTAAGAAATCAAATCTGCGTCGGGATTTGTATGGATAGGATTTGGACAAGGCGCTACTTGAAACATCCTCGAGTTTTCCACGAAGGGAAAAATCACGAGAATGATATACAACAGTTGATAATCATTTCCATACATCAAATTCTGAGAATACAGAGTGCAAGTAGAAGGGTTTACATTAATAATTACAACGCCACACTAGCGCAAACAAAGTATTTCTAACATCCAGAACAGCTTGCGAAGGTGGAAGTAAAACGCGGAAGCAACTTCAATCTCCAACTTGAGCGCAGCACGAGACCTTCTAATCCTTTCAATCCTAACATCACGGGGAAAATCTGCACACCGCCGGATGTGTGCGTGCCATGGTCGCACCGAATGAGCTTTAGTGGAAAAGAGAAAATAAAGGGATCTCGCGATCCTATATTTGGCCGTGGGTTGCATCCTAGCACATGCGAAGTAGCAACAAGTATAATATAATAATAATAATCAAGTTTAACACATTCTCAAATCCCACACACACACCCATCCACCATATCCCATCCATCCCATCCACACATCACCACACCCCACACACCACACACCATACCCCACCACGCTTCACGTGGCCAGCAAGACGACTCCCTCTCATCAGGCCTCAACGACCCGCAGCCTCCCAGGCTCACGGTCGGATGTAACATACCCATATCCCAAGAAAGGCAGAAGACTCCTCTCCTAGTCAAGCAAGCATCACACGGGACTGGTCCATAGCCGACGAGTCAGCTATGTATCGATCGATCAACCATACACTCTGCAGAGGTTTCACTATTCCACAAGATAGCCATCATCGATGCGCGCACATCTAGGCAGATATCGATCGCCATAAGCCTAGAGCGAATACCATCCTGCCACTCGGCCCTGGCCACCAAGACTGTGAGACATAGTACCAGGCCTCAGAGGGTCACTATGTTGGTTAAGGAGGGTGTGAGCACTCTCGGCCCGTACCTCCCGACACATCCGCTTACTCCAGACAGTAATGGCATTCGTTCTACCAGATGGTTAGACTGTCTCCCTTCCCATTAGAGAGCGAGTGGAAAGTAAGCATCCAATGATCCGGTCACTGTTGACGGTCGTTAACTCATAAAATTAACCGTCAACTTAGCATGCAAATGGACCTATTCATAAATACTTGATAGATATAGGGTTACCACCGATGAATTCCACGAGTTTTGGTGAATATCTATTTCTCGGGGGTGACAACTGAAAATCAACCAAGATGGCCCATATGTCGGGTTTACATAGAGAGAAAGACCGAACGGGTAAAAAAGTATAATCTAGAAGACTCCGAGAAGGCAACACTGAAACCGGGGCCCACTGCACTGTGCGGTCGGCCGACCGGGGGGGGAGTCGGCCGACTCCCCGGCTCCACCAATCGGGTGGAGTCTCGCGGATCCCGCCTCCACCGACTTTGAAGATCAATAATTATCGTCCATTTAGGTCGGTTTGATCCGAGGGCTGTGGTTAATCCTAGGGGGCTATATAAGCGAGCCCCGGCCCCCGGGTGAAACCCTAATTCATTCTCCAATTCATTCAAGACTTCAATCCGAGAGAGAGTTAGATAGAGAAGGGTCCCTCGAATGGATCTATCTCTATAGGGTATTAGTATCAAGAGAGATTGAGAGAGTATAGAGTGGAGGTAGATTAGGAGGAAGCCCGCCTGTCGGTGTCTCCTCTCCAAAGTGTATCCGCGGGATCAAGTCTCCTAACCCGAGGCTTGGTTGAGAATCATTCGGCAATTCAACTTCTAATACTAGTAAGGTCGTTGTTATTATTGTTCTTTGGTTTACAAGTTTACTTTATTCGCTTCGCGTTGGGAATAGAGTAATCGTTCTTTAGCATAAGCGTGGTGCTTAGGCTAGGTTCACTTGTAGATGCTCCCTATTCGGCCGGAACCGTGGTAGTAGTGAGGGAAGTGACAATCCCTTTATTACCTTTGTAATCCACTTCCCGTTGGTAGGTAAGGTAGGTCCTTTGTGCCCGGTTTAGCATCCTCTCGTGGTGTCTATTCCTCGGGTACCCCCTTAGAACAAAGAGTCTCAAAGCTTGCCATAGGTTAGAAGAAGATCGACGAAGGAGTTCTCTCTATATCGCTTAATTCTCACTTGACTAGCCCGGGGGTAGTAGTAAAGATCGGGTTAGTCTATTGCACGTTTTCTCTAGCGGATAAAAACAAATACGATACTGGGACTTATCTCCGGGTGAAGTGCTCACCGATATCCGTGCGCTTGCGGATTATTTCTCTTTGATTCTTTCGTGTGCGTATCCAAGTGTCAACAAGCATTTTGGGCGCCGTTGCCGGGGAGAAAGACGGTCCGCTTAGATAACCTAAATCTTGCTCTACCTTGTACCTATACTTTTATCTTTTTCTTTCACTTTACTTTTCCGTACATTTTATCTTTTTTCTATCCTTATGGATAATTCAAATTCCATTCCTATCTTTCAATTTTCTCGCACCCACGGAGACCAGCCTAGTGCCACATGAGTCATCACAACCTATCCAAACACCTAGCTATAGGCCGAGTCCGCGGTTGATTGCATTGGTCCAAAGCCTATCCTTTTCAGGAGAAGGAGACGAAAACCCTTACCTTCACATTAGAGACTTTGAGCAAACATGTGACTGTCTTCGCATAGAGGGCATGTCCGACAAAACCCTCCGTTGGAAGCTATTTCCTTTCTCATTAAAGGGAAAAGCTAGACAATGGTATGATAAAGCTGTAGGTAAGCAACAAGGAGATTGGGGGTCCTTACGCTCCAACTTTTGCCTAGATTTTTATCCCATCTCCCAAATCGTCGACCTTAGAATCAAGGTTCGACTATTAAGCAAGAACCGAAGAATCTTTGGCCTCATCCCGGAATTGTTTTACTACACTTTTAGCATCGAGGCCCGGACCTTAGTCTACCAGATCCCATTCTTTTACAACACTTTTATAAAGGTCTCGAGTAGAGACAGGTAGAAAATTGCTCGACACAACTTCGGGAGGATCATTCTTGCATATCTCTGCTTGAGAAAGCAAGATCAATCCTAGAACAAATCCTATCCAGTGAATTAGACTACCTCCTAGAAGTAGAACCTCAAGTAGTGAAGACAAACATTTGCCAGATACACCATCAACCTCGCTAACCCATGTCTTGAGCAAGACCAGGAAGACATTCCACTTCCTGATTTTATGCTAGATATTGAACCTAATCTGTTTTCCGATTTTGGAAACATCTTCAACTATCACAAAGTAAAGAAACCACAAGGCAAATATCACCCAATAAAGCCATGCAACATTGATGAGGATATTCCAAGGGGAAAAACCTCGGGAGAGTTAGTATCTGTCATGAGCAAAGTGAGTGGTTAGAAGAGTCGAGCTTTCCTCTCGAAATAATTCGCCTGGATTCATCTTCTCTTCCCATTCATTGCATGATTAACAATGATTGCATAGACGCTCTCTATAATCCAGTTGTGGGTATAAATATCATGTCTACAACACTAGCAAAATATTTGCAAAGAAACATGACATTGACCCCAACAGTGAAGTTCATAAGAAATCCTTCAAGACAAATTCTTCCTTGTTTAGGAATCCTACATGTCCTACCACTCCGAGTAGAAGGAACCCCTGTTCACTTAAGCTTTTATGTCTTTGACATAGGGGATTTCCACTGTTGATAGGACAACCATTTAGAAGACTTCTTTATGAAGGACAAGTTTGGGAAGCTAAACATTTGTTTAGGCAAGAAACTCCAGTTTGCAATGTCCATTTCACACTCTTTAAATGCTATGACCGAGCCCCATCCACATTATGATCCGTTGGAGGAATTTAGAGCAGACCTCTCTAGAATTCCTAGTTAAACCGGAGAATTAGAAGATGAAGCTAGATTCTTCATAGAAGAAGAAGTGACCCTTCCGAGAATGAACCATTAGATGAGTTTACCCTACCACCTAGGCCTCCTATTGAGTTCAAACCCTTACCCGGCCGTCTTAGATATGCCTTTCTAGGAAATTATCCAGACACTCCTGTCATCATAAGTGATACTCTCACTCGGGAGGCGAGACTTTTCGCTTAATGGCTGTCCTAGAAAAACACAAAAAAGCTTTTGGCTACTCACTCCGGGACCTCAAAGGAATTAGTCCTCGCCCTGTGTACCCATCGCATTCCTACGAGATCCCGATATTCCACCATCCAGAGAACCCCAACGTAGGCTCAATAATGCGATGAGGGAAGTTGTTAAGAAAGAAGTTTTAAAACCGTTGCACGCTGGGATTATTTACCCCGTGCCACACGGTGAGTGAGTCATTGTCCAAGTTGTGCCTAAAAAGGGAGGCATGATTTGTTGTCCAAAATGAGAAGAATGAGTTAATCCCACAAAGAACCGTCACGGGATGGCGAATGTGCATAGATTACGTAGAAAGCTTAATAAGGCAACAAGAAAAGATCACTTTCCTTTGCCTTTCATTGATGAGATGCTTGAGCGATTAGCCAACCATTCTTACTTTTGCTTCCTTGATGGATATTCGGATATCATCAAATCCCTATCCATCCTAATGATCAAAACAAAACGACCTTTACATGCCCTTATGGAACCTTTGCTTATCGTAGGATGTCTTTTGGGTTATGTAATGCACCGGCTTCTTTTCAAAGATGTATGATGTCTATATTTTCGATATGATTGAAAAGATTATGGAAGTTTTCATGGATGATTTTTTTGTTTATGGAAAAACTTTTGATGAGTGCCTTGAAAACATAGATCGAGTTTTGCAAAGATGTGAGGAAAAACACTTAGTCCTTAATTGGGAAAAGTGTCATTTCATGGTTAGAGAAGGAATAGTGCTAGGACACTTAGTGTCCGAAAGAGGCATCGAGGTAGATAGAGCCAAAATAGAAGTTATTGAACAAGCGCCTCCTCCTATCAATGTGAAAGGAATTAGAAGTTTCCTTGGTCATGCTGGTTTTTATCGTAGATTCATAAAAGATTTCTCTTTCATCGCTAGACCTCTTACCCGCTTATTGGCTAAGGATGTTCCTTTTGACTTTGATGATGCCTCGCTTACAATCATTTGAGATTCTTAAGAAAGCGCTCATCTCGCTCCAATCATTCAACCCCCGATTGGACTTTACCTTTTGAAATTATGTGTGATGCAAGTGACTACGCTGTAGGAGCAAGTGTTAGACAGACTAAGGATAAGAAGCATCATGCAATAGCTTATGCTAGCAAAACTTTGACTGGACCTCGGCTTAATTATGCTACCACCGAAAAAGAGCTCCTAGCTGTTGTCTTTGCTATTGATAAGTTTAGATCCTACTTAGTGGGTGCCAAAGTCATTGTTTACACCGATCATGCCGCTTTAAAATATTTGCTCACTAAGAAAGATGCTAAACCTCGATTGATAAGATGGATTTTATTACTCCAAGAATTTGATTTAGAAATAAAAGATAAAAAGGAGTAGAAAACTCGTTGCCGATCACTTGTCTAGAATGCGTTTGAGAAACCACAGAACTACCCATCGACGACGCACTCCGGGACGACATGCTCTACGGAATCAACGAGATCGACCCCGGTATGCGAGATATTGTTAATTTTATGGTTACGGAGTTACGTACCACCGGGAGGCAACAAAAGGAAACTTATCCGGGAGAGTCGTACTCACATATGGGATGAGCCCCGCCTCTTCCGAGTGTGCTCGATGGCCCGCTCGAAGATGTGTGCCCACCGAAGAAGGAATCAAAATCATTGAAAGATGCCACTCATCACCATATGGAGGCCATTATGGGGTGTTCCGTACACATGCGAAGATTTGGCGATGCGGATTTTTCTGGCCAACAATGTATGAAGACACAAAAGATTTCATTCGGAGATGCAGTCCTTGTCAAAGACATGGCAACATTAACTCAAGAGATGCCATGCCACTTATCAACAACCTTCAGATCGAGCTCTTTGATGTCTGGGGAGTTGACTTCATGGGACCATTTCCACCGTCGAAGAAATGTGAATACATCCTCGTAGCAGTGGACTACGTGTCCAAATGGGTCGAAGCTCTGCCATGTAAAAAGGCAGATAGTTCAAGCTCCAAGAAGATGTTCGAAGAAATAATATTCCCAAGATTTGGAGTCCCAAGGATAGTCATAAGTGATGGAGGATCACATTTCATCGACAAACGCTTTGAGCAATACTTATTGAAGCATGGAGTACGCCATAACGTTGCTACTCCGTATCATCCTCGACAAGTGGCCAAGCGAGACATCAAATAAGCAAATCAAGAATATTCTCCGGAAGACAGTGAATGAAATGGGAACCGCATGGAAAGACAAGCTTCCCGATGCACTGTGGGCATATCAACAGCCTACAAGACACCTATCGGGATGTCGCCATATCAATCTGGTCTATGGAAAGACCCGCCACTTACCGATAGAGCTGGAATTCAAAGCTCACTGGGCCATCAAGAAATGGAATATGGATCTAGAAGCGGCGGGGAGAGAAGAGGAGGATGCAAATCTACGAATTAGAAGAATGGAGAGAGAAAGCCTATCACAATGCCAAGATATACAAAGAAAGAGTGAAAAGATGGCACGACAAGAGAATTAAGATCAAGGAGTTCACACCCGGAGACAAGGTATTACTTTTAATTCCGGGGGTCAAACTCTTCGGGCAAGGAAAGCTTCGAAGCAAATGGGAAGGACCGTTCGAAGTAGTAAGCTCATCATCGCATGGAGCCGTTACGCTTCGCAACAACGAAGGTACGATATTCAAGGTAAATGGTCAACGCCTTAAAATATTTTTAGAGCCCATTCGGGAAATAGGTGAAATAGATGAATTAAACTTCTTTCTCAATTAGGTAGTTGGGCCTGACCTTTTTACTTTTCGTTTTTTGGGGTCCAGGGTATTTTTCCGAACGACAAAAATACGCTAAATAGGTTGCAAAAATCCCTGGCAGGGGAGTCCACTCCCGAGTCGGCCGACCCAAAGGGGGAGTCGGCCGACTCATGGACTCCCCATTCACCGCCAGCTTTTGCATTCGTGATCCTTCCATACTCTTCCTTCGGGAATTTTTGCCGATTAGGGTTTTTGAGATCACGTTGACGCGTTATTCCTTCGGAGATTTCCTTTAGATGCCCTTTAGATGCCTCTCCATCCCCCTATATAAAGAAGCCCACCTCAAGCCAACCTCATTCCATCTAAAGCCTCCTCCTCCTAGCATCAAGCTTGCTACGCGGCAATGGCGAAGTCGAGCCCCGGAGAATTTAGATAGGAGATTGATCCGCTTCGGGATTGATCTCAACACCATCCCAAGAGAGGAGCCCGAGAGCAAGGCCATCGTTCTTGCTAAGCCCAAACCCCTAGCCTCTATTCCTCCAAAGCCTCAAGCTTACGACCATAGCTACTTCGCTCAACCATTCATCGCCGCACCCAAACCTTTGCTCCTTGATGGACCTCCACCAAAGGTCCTATTGTGAAGCTCCCGAAGGCACCAAGATCCTCCCTCCTAAGCACAATGAGATGCTTATGGGAGTGAAGACCAACAAGCAAGGGGAGATCGTCTGTGCTAAGTATAGCACTGGAGAGCGCTCGTATTTTGAGGGAGTCCGTGCTCACCCGAGCAAAGTGAAGTTTGTCCCTCCGAAGGAAGCCCCGAAAGCAGCTCTCGCCGCCTCAGAAGCTCCAAGGAAGCGTCGCAAGACCGTTGCAGACTTAGAGAAGGAGTTAGAAACTCAGCGCGACGTTATTGCATCTCTGCGAAACACCCAACATATCCAGAGCAGTAGCATTGTCACTCTCATAGATAGACTTCGTGCGCAAGAGAAGAGGACGGATAAGTTAGAAAAGAGGTTAGATGCTCTAGAGAAGCGAGTTGACTAGATGAGATTTGTCTTAGCATCGGAAAGGCCTAGTGTGTTTAGATTAAAAGTTTTAGTTTGCAAGAGTGCTTAGTTAAAGTTTAGTTCGATCTTAGTTCCTTTCAATACTTGTAAGCCAGGCCTTAATGAAGATGAAATAAAGTTTTCTAGTTATATTTATTATTGCATATGTGTTGCCTCTTTTGTCTCCACCTTGTTGTGAATGAAGATAACGGGAATCTAGTGTGGGGAGGCAACCGACGACGAAACTAACGGATATCGCGAACCGGCAAAAATATTTGAGAGTATACAATGTGAAGATCACGCACGACGAAGCGGACCCCGAGGGGCCACCTGCCAGAGTTGGCCGACCCATATATGGAGTCGGCCGCCCATGGGCTAGGCCCATTTGGCTTCAGCTTTCGTCCACGGTCAGGTTTGCTTCCCTACGTTCCAAATTTTATACCGATCACGTTTTTCCGATTCGTTTGGGAAACACTTTGATTTAAATCACCTGATATATATATTGAGAAGGTAGATTATTTTAATCATGACCCCAAGATAGACTCACACCATGATAATTCACGGGAATCCCATTCTTGCTGTTGGGAACATATTTTATAGGGACCCCGTTTTACTTAAGTTGTTGAGGACAGTGATATAGCATGGACCATGAGAACCCGATTTCTTGATGTCTAGTTGCTTGGAGAATTTCTTTTCGAAAATCTTAAAATGATTAGCTATACTTCTCCCTCGTGGTTATAAATGCCTATAGAGCCTCGTCGACAAAATTCTGAAAGACCAAAGCACATAAGCTTTTATTTGTGTTGAGAATAGTCTTGGCGGTATTAGAGCCTTAGAGAAGGGTCTCTTACTCATATGATCAAGTGCACTTACACCCACATATATATCTGCTGCTCCTACACCGGGGAGTACGCAAAAACATGCTTTCCGCCATTCATCCGTCTCCTACACCGGGAGAGGATACATACACTTTCTAGGATTTCTATATGCTCCAAGGATTGTTATCATCATCCAGTTGTTGAAAGAAGATTATTATTGTCATCATCATCATCATCGTATTCAAGAAAGTTATTGTATCCGAAAGTGAGACATGGGCTATGCAAAAATATTGTTGTTAAAAAAAAGAGAAAAAAGAGAAAGAAAGGAAAGAAAGAGATAGCCCATGAACTCCGGTTGTTCGATCCCAAGAGAAGGAAAGTTCAAAGAAGCTCAAAGAGCTATTCAAGAGAAGATCAAGCAAAGCAATGTTCAAGAGAAGAGTGTGCAAGAGAGGGAAGGAGCATTATTATCATCAATTTAGCCACCAAATATTCCACACACTTGCACACACTTGATCTAGAGTAAGGTCCCCCTCTCCTTGGTTCCCGTTTTTGACTAATCAATATGCGCAGGTAAAAATGCTATTCCTTGAAATACCTTAAACTCCACATAAGCCTTAGTAGAATAGGAGGCATACCCTTTCACATGCCTCAAGTGAGTTCCAAAAATACCACATACATTGAGAGATTTGAGTGCTCTATACTTAATGGTGAGATCCACAAATACCACATATAAGAAGTGACTCGAGTGTGCTACATGATGGAGAAGGGTAAGCTAAGTTTCTTTGCAAAAATATTATAAAAACTCCGAGTGACAGGATTGATAGAAGAAGGATCTCTACTTCGCGCTGTTCCATCTTTCAACTCCCCAAAGTTCAATGGTAGACACTTTGAATCCCTTGCAAAGGCAAGTATGATCGGGGATAATCTAATGTTGATGTCTTAGTTTGAGGCTATGCTTAAAGTAATCCATCCTTTTCCTCGAGACGAGTAAAAAGACAAGTGTGGGGAGTTTGTTGACGGTCGTTAACTCATAAAATTAACCGTCAACTTAGCATGCAAATGGACCTATTCATAAATACTTGATAGATATAGGGTTACCACTTGATGTAATTCCACGAGTTTTGGTGAATATCTATTTTCGCGGGGTGACACTGAAAATCAACCAAGATGGCCCATATGTCGGGTTTACATAGAGAGAAAGACCGAACGGGTAAAAAAGTATAATCTAGAAGACTCCGAGAAGGCAACACCTGAAACCCGGGGCCCACTCGCACTTGTGGCGGTCGGCCAGGCCCGGGGAGGAGTCGGCCGCTCCCGGCTCCACCAATCGGTGGAGTCTCGCGGATCTCGCCTCCACCGACTTTGAAGATCAATAATTATCGTCCATTTAGGTCGGTTTGATCCGAGGGCTGTGGTTAATCCTAGGGGGCTATATAAGCGAGCCCGGCCCCCGGGTGAAACCCTAATTCATTCTCCAATTCATTCAAGACTTCAAACCGGAGAGAGTCGGATAGAGAAGGGTCCCTCGAATGGATCTATCTCTATAGGGTATTAGTATCAAGAGAGATTGAGAGAGTATAGAGTGGAGGTAGATTTGGAGGAAGCCCGGCTGTCGGTGCCTCCTCTCCGGTGTATCTGCGGGATCAAGTCTCCTAACCCGAGGCTTGGTTTGAGAATCATTCGGCAATTCAACTTCTAATACTAGTAAGTTCGTTGTTATTATTGTTCTTTGGTTTACAAGTTTACTTTATTCGCTTCGCGTTGGGAATAGAGTAATCGTTCTTTAGCATAAGCGTGGTGCTTAGGCTAGGTTCACTTGTAGATGCTCCTATTCGGCCGGAACCGTGGTAGTAGTGAGGGAAGTGACAATCCCTTTATTACCTTTGTAATCCACTTCCCGTTGGTAGGTAAGGTAGGTCCTTTGTGCCCGGTTTAGCATCCTCGTGGTGTCTATTCCTCGGGTACCCCCTTAGAACAGTAGTCTCAAAGCTTGCCATAGGTTAGAAGAAGACTGACGAAGGAGTTCTCTCTATATCGCTTAATTCTCACTTGACTAGCAGCCCAGGGGTAGTAGTAAAGATCGGGTTAGTCTATTGCACGTTTTCTCCTAGCGGATAAAAACAAATACGATACTCAGGACTTATCTCCCGGGTGAAGTGCTCAACGATATCCGTGCGCTTGCGGATTATTTCTCTTTGATTCTTTCGTGTGCGTATCCAGTGTCAACAGTCACTAGCCCTCAAGTCCTTAGGTATTGGCCAGACAGCGATGTCTCCCCTGTATGGGCTAATCTTTACCGTGCTGCCACGACACCCCATTCCCACGGCTCCACCTCCCAGAGGTTCGCACAATAGAACTCCTCGGTCCTCACATGTACCCGCCACAGGCACTCTCATAAAGCGGGGGCACCCAGGCCGTGTCCCCTCGGCAAGACTCGCTCGAAGCTCGTCGTAATCCCTGTCCGGCCGACTCAACCCTCACCACGCACACAAGACTCATGCAGCACACCGCTCATCACCATAACCACAAGTCCAGCATCCCAAGCCAAACCATTCCCAGGGGTTCACCACCCGCATCACATATAAAATACAAAGTGGAGTTATAATAAGTATGGTGATAATAAATGCAAGCACGCAGAAGGGCGGTAATATATAAGTGCGAGCGCAAGGCTGGGTAACATGGTAAAAGGGCTTCGAACAAGGTAAATATAGCTCAGGCAATATCATGCATCATATACTAGCAAAGGAATAAATATAAAGCGCTAGCAATTCTACACATGCAATGTCTAATAGGATTCTCTAAGAGAGGGTGCTGCCATGACACCTGCGATGTCGAGAAAGTAGTGGTACAAGTCTGATCCAATCGTAGTTGTACAAGTCCTCCTTCGTAGTCGTACAGCGGATCTCCACCTCAGGTCCTTAGGTCGCTCCTTTCCCGAATCGACTCTGAAACCGAAACGTAATAGTCACGTTAGCGACTCCTATAGAATCCACAAAGAAGCAAATGAAATATAGAAGAACCAAATGCACTCAAACATAGTCTTAAACTGTACATCTCGATTTTAGATGAATTTACATATAAAGATCATAATTTTCGGAGCTCGTATGAATAAGTTATGAATTTCCAAAATTTAGACAATATTCTGAAAAAGAAAAGGGCCGAATATTCCTGGTGTGACACGTGTCGCGTTCTGGATGGACCACGTGGCTGCTGACGTGGCAGATGACATCATCGTTGACCGCGGTCAACCATATGGGCTCAAAGCGGGCCGAGTAGGGCCGGATAAGGGCTGGACTCGGGTCGGTCATGGGCCGGGCCGGCCCGCCATGTGTCGATCTCTTTATCTGCCACGTCGTCATCTGGGCTTGATCTGGGCTCTGGTCCATCTATTCAGTTGTCACGGCTGGTTCATGGTGGACTAATAGTGGTTGGTCTATGGTCCATAACGCGGTCTATGGTGAACCGAGTCCACGTGTGTCCTTCCTCCTCACGGCTCATGCGAACTGGGTCTATCGGGCGCTGTGTAGCTGGCTGTAGTTCATAGGTTCAGGGCGCATGTGGACCGTGGCTATGGGTCCCATCTGTCTGTCTCCTTGTTTTCATGGACCGAGTCCACCTTCTCTCTCCAACCTCCATCATCTTCTTCCCCAATCCTCTGTGTTCAGTGCGCGGCAACGGCATGGCATGCCGGCGGCAAGGTGGCGTAATCCGGCGCTTTGGCGGCTCCCGCACCACGCCGGCGAGCGCATCCGCTCTGCGGCGGCATGGTAGGCATGGCGAGGCCATTAGCGCGGATCGCGGGGCACTAGGTGGGTCTTGGCCGCACGATGGCGGCTTAGCTGCGGTGGCGCTCCACAGCAACAAGGGCAAGGGCCACCCAGGGTTCAATTGGGGGCACGGGGCTTCGATTGGCACCACGAGGACCACGTTTGGCGACGTCGAATCGACACGGTGGCGCTCGTGCGTGGCAGAGGCTCACGACGGAGCTCCGGCGTGGCGGTGGCGCACAGCTTGGTACCTAGGCGAGGTCAAAAAGGGGCATTGCCACTTGGGCTGGATGCGGTGTCTCATGGCGGCGCTCAAAGGCACGTTCTCGACGAGCGATGCGGCCGGAATCGGCCGGCGCGAGCTTGCCACGGCGGCGCACGGTGGAGCTCTAGTTCAAGCACCGCGTTGGCAAGGTCATGGTTTGGGAGCTTTCCAGGGGTCATCTTCTAGTTCTAGCGTGCGCACTGTATGCACTGTGACGAAGCGCGCTCAGTGATGGCGATCCCGTCGGTCCAAGGTCCACGGTTGGGCCAGGGAAACGCCTCGCCACGGCAGGACATGGCCACAGCGAGAGCTTAGGGCGGTAGGTCCATTTCGGCATCTTCCGACGCCGTGGCACCCGGTGGCTAGGGGCCGGTCGAGTGCGTGCGGGTGCTTGTGTGTCCATGAGGCCGAAGATGGCCTTGGTTTACGCGCCGGTGGTGCCATGACCATGACAAGCAGGGCAGAGGAAGAAGAAAAGCGGCGGTGTTTCTTGGCGGTGCTCACTGAGTCGTGTAGGCGAGCAGTGCAGACGTCAAAGTAGAGGAAGAAGCCGACGCCGAGCTCGTGGTAACAGTCCGGCCGGTCCTTCTCCTTCACGTCCGGCGGCGCTCCGCCGTCTCCTTCTTTTCCTCCTCCGACTGCGTCTTCTTCTTTCCCCGCCCACTTCTTCCTTCGTTCACCCCCTTTCTACTTCAATCGAAGTGGCTGGCGGTGGTTTGTGCAAAGCCGCAAGCGGCGGCGGATGGGTGGGAACCCAAGAGGCGCTGGGCACTGCATATATAGGCGGCGGCGAGGGCTTGAGCAGCCGTGTACGGTGATCATGGCTTCGGCAAGATCAGGCGGCTCCAGAAGGCTTGGCGGGTCGCTGTCATCTACCAAGCGGGGTCCGGCTGGTAGCGAGAGGCACCGAGTTGCCTTCGCGGCCAAGGGAGAGCAGGGGACAGGGATCACGGCAGCGGCATGTGGGCTGGCGCGGGCGTGCGCATGGGAGAGAAAGTGCTCGCGGCGTGGGCATCTTGTGGCAGTCCTGTCGGCTCCCGGTCGACCAAGCTGGCGCGGACGATGGGCGTTGATCCCCTGCAGGCGCTGATCGGGCGGCGAGGCTTCATCGTGGCGCGCACGCCTTCCCGGTTCTGGTCAAAAGCAGGGGACGGGAGAGGGGGACCGGGAGGTCTATGACAGGTAGGGCCCTGGTGGCGGTGACTGCGCGGTCCTTTGTCGCGGAGCAGGGGAGGTGGCGTCCGGGCGTCGCTCCGTGGGCCGGTTAGGCCATTGCATTTCGCAGCTGGACTAGGCTGGCTCGGTGGAAATGAAAGGGGGAGAGGGTAGGTAGAAGGCCGGGCCGGATGGCTGTGGTCTTTTGGGCCGGTTGATCGGGTTGGGCCAGAAAAGAAAGAAGAGAGGGAATGAGTTAGCGGGCTGGGCTAGAGTTGCAGGCCGAATGGCCTATGCCATCTCCTTTTCTATTTCTTTTCCTTTCCTTTTTCTGTTTTGGTTTTTCATACATATGACTGTATATGTTTTATGCCTTGTCCTATGTGGTATTTGTCCATGGTGGTCATAAGTAGTCATAGGATATGTTAGGTTATTATTCCCCATAATACTATGGTATATTCAATTATCATATAAATAAGTATGTGTTGAAGATTTATTATTCAATACAACGGAAAAGCCAATAAAATCCAAATCAAACATGTTGCATAACATATTAATAGTGCTAGTGTGATTCAACATAAATGTCACCTATGTGACATGATGGTGTAATGCTTATATGAGACAAGGTCCTATCATGGGTTAGGATGGTATGGTATCCTAGTAGGTTATGTGTGTCACTAATCCTAGGATGTTAGGCTCATAAGGTGATAGGGTATGATTCTATCTTTGTCTCATCTTGAGATTATGGATAAATTCCATATATACATAACATGGCATCACTCCTAGGGTTAGCACTAGGGCTCATGCTAGGTTAGTTGTCGGTCTTAGGTTCTAAGCGAGATCGACCCAGAAGCTCGATCATGTCACACAAGGTTATGCTAGATCATGTCATTAGCTTACAAGTGTCTAACTTAGGGTCCTAATCACATGTGGCTTAAGGGGGGTTTAAGACACATGTGATGATAATATAACGTGGTGCTTAGTCACTGAACCTGGGTGCTAGGTGTGCGACTAGGTAGGGTTTCCTACATGACAAACAACAAACACGGGTTTGTTTAGAAAAAATTTTGTAGTTGGGATTTTTGTGTTTGGTGAATTTTCCGGGTTGTTACACTACTGAGGATCATGAAATTGTTGAAGAGGTGGATGCCGCTGTACAAGGATGGGATCAAAACACGGAGGAGTTCGTGAAGTTTCTGGAGAGAAGAGTAGGTTGTCCTCCTCTACTCCAGTGGAAGTCGACGACGACCGCTTCATCATCAGGATCAGGTCGATCAGCTGCTCGGCTTTTGGGCATGGATCACACAACTTCCACTGATGCAGTTACCAGAGGAGTGGAAGTCGACGACGACCGCTTCATCATCAGGATCGGGTCGATCGGCTGCTCGGCTTTTGGGCGTGGATCACACAACTTCCACGATGTAGTTACCGAGGAGTGTCTCGAGATTACTTAGCAGTAAGTTGATGTTGCTTTAGGTCCGGGTTGTGTGAGCAATGAGCTCGGCTCATCGGTTTTGCATGTGAACTGATAAAGTCGTGTCGGACGTGCTCTCAAGCATAAATGTTGTGAACTGTTTTGCTTTAGTTAATACAAAAGCGGGGGAAACCCATTTCTCTAAAAAAAATACTTACTTTTGTGTAGAAGAAATGGGGAATTTTTTTTTTAGCGTAAGAAATGGGGATATCCTTTTTTTTGAGAATTTAAGAAATGGGGATAAGTGAGCACGAGTGTCTCTTGTTGGGCCTGAATGAAGAAGGCCCGGGCTTCCATACCCGTGATGTTCTGTCCGGCCAAGTTTTGGCCTAATTAGATTCTAAAAAAAAGTGTTGGCCTGATTCAACCATGCCATTTTAGCCTAGGGTCCTTGTCGACGAAATATCGGCGATAGTCCGACCAGGGGTATGCCCTAACCGGTAATGGATTGGCGGAAGGCGTATGAGATTGCAAGCGAGATGTAAACAGAGAACAAACACACGAGGTTTACCTAGGTTCAGGCCGCAAGGATGCGTAAAACCCTAGTCCTGCTCTCTGTTTCGATTATGGATGTGGATGTGCGAGTCTGTGCGTTATGCCAGATTCTGTCCCCCAGACCGGGGGTCCTTGCTCTCCTTATATATCACGGGGAGCAAGGTTACAAGTCGGATCTAGCCTATCTGGTACTAAGTCTACATGCTTTACAAGTCTAAACTTTCCTATCTCAGCTAGGTCTGTCCTCCTTGTCGGTCTTCGATAGTCTTGCCTGTTTTAGGCTGTCCGACCAGCCTAGGCCGATCGGTCTTGGAGCTTGATGGGCCGGCCTGGTGATAGCATGCTGGCCCAAACTAGGCCGTGAGGGTATATGGAGTTTATACCTCCACAGCTAGTCCCCGAGCATCATGTATCTTGAGGGAAAAACATCGTCTTCGTTTGATCAAGTGAGAAGCGCGTGGTCGCACACACGTTCCACATATGGTCCAAGCAGTGCTGGAGGACCGTCTTGTGTTTCCGACCAGTTTGCTTCACACTTAGTTTGACGCTTTGGTTTTGATCAAAAGATTTATGATGCTCCTGAAAAGAAAAAGAAATTTGAAAGGGTCCCAACCCGGAGACGTGGGCCCACGTTAGTGTGTGATGCCTGCCATCACATGGTATCTGTCGTTTTTGGTCATTGCTTTAGCTTAGTTTTGAACTAAACTCTTTGTTGTAAAAAAAAAGATCAGGCCGAGTCATGCAAATGACGTGGGCCCACGTAGTCCCCGAGGTTGCTGTAAGATGGTATATGTTGCAGCAAGCTCTAAAAGAAGGATCTAGCACATGTCACCTCTGAGGTGACATGGGCCCACGTAGTCTCTGAGCCTGAGATGAGGTGGAACACGTTATGTCAGGGTCTAAAAAAGACAACCTGCCCGTAGTATCGTGCTTTATGTGTTTCTGACCACTCTTTGACCAAATTTCATTTGGGCTGGTCGGTTTGAACCATGCTATGACTTTGTCATGATTAAATTAACATAGCTTTGCTACTTAATTCGGTCCCCGCCGAGGTTTGTGAGACCATGATTTTGAATCTAAACCCGGAAATAGCTTTGCTATTTGTGTGCCGAAATAACCGGTATCATTGGCAAAAAGTCCCAGCTCAGCTGACGGACTGTGTGGGTTTGAAATGTTGATGCTATACTGCAACTTCGTCGCAGCGGGTTGGAACAGCTTTGCTGTGAACCCAGTCTTTTTTAGCGAGGCTGTTTTTAAGACTATAGCTAATAGAACAGACTTAAATGGTCATCAGTAGCTTTGCTACTGGACCAGCTTTTAGGTTGTCTGGTAAGCTGTGCGTCGTATATATATACAAAAGAAGATACATTTTTGTTTTTCTTTTGTGAATTAAAGCGGAGAGCGAAAAAACTAACCAAAGGCCTTTTATTTGGAGCGGCCTAGTTACTTCCGGCCCATTAAGGAAAAACCCTAGTATGGTTAAAAACTTTGGTGCCGCCGTCATTTGGATTACTTGCTTTCACTTCGTCAGCAGTTCCTGTAGTCAGTTCCTTCTGCCGTCTGTGCTCCGCGCCTAGGGTTAGCCCAAGTGACCGCGTCCTTGCTTTCCATGGCGAAGAAGGGTCAATCTGCAGCAGAGAAGAGGAAAGAAAAGAAGGAGCAACAGGAATATGAGAAGCAGATGAAGCTTCTTTGGTCGCCTACTCAGTCGACGGCGGCGTCGCTGAATGTTTTGGCGGACGGCGGTATGATTCCACCAGCATCTTTTGGAGTGTGGCGTGCGCCACCACGAGGTGAGGCGTTCCCCCGTCCTTATGATGGTGAAATAGTTGTATTCGAGGATTATTTCATCAGGGGCTTGGGTATTCTGCTTCACACTTTCTTGGTGGAACTCTGTGTTCTTTGGAGAATATCGATCTGCAATCTCCAACCGAATTCGATTATGACGATTGCCCTCTTTGTTGCTTATTGTGAACTGTATCTTGCAATTCCTCCAAATTTCAATGTCTTTCGGCATTTTTATGAATTGAAGAGGAGAGGGAATTTGGGTGGTAGCCCAGTAGCTGGAGCATGCTACATTTCTCTTCGTGATGGTATGCGCTCTCGATGGCTATCATTTACTCACACTGATAATGTGAAGGACTGGTTCAAGAAATGGTTCTATGTAAATGATAATGAGCAGGGGAGGCCTGTTCCTTGTGATATCACTCAGATTCCTGAGCCCAATCATTTTTGGTCGGATAGGCCAAATCCGACAGAGATGATTGAGGTAGATGAGATAATTGCGATGATGAACTTCAAAGGCTTGAATGGGTTTACCGTGGCGGCTGTCTATATTTCACGTCGTATTCAGCCTTTGAAGGAAAGGTTTAATTTTCTCTGGGAGTATCGTGGAGTTGAAGATCCTTCTCGTGAAATTCCAGAGCCAATTTCTGCTGATGATATCTCTTTGAGGCTCATGAAGATGTTCAAATGAGGGGATGATACTCATATTCCTAAACCTGTAAGAAGGCCATTTGATTGGAGACTGCCTCCTCCCCCAGTATGTTTCTCTATCTTTTATCCTCTTATTTCTGTACTTTCTTGGCTTGGTTGTTTTGATGCTGAGTTTGTTATATATATAGGGTCGCCATATCTATGTTTCTCGTGTCCCTCTTGATGACCTTCCTGCCAGAGGGGTTCTTTGTCACTTCAGCCTTGTGCTTCTGGTGGTCAGAAGCGCCGTTATCATCAGGTTGTGGAGTCATCAGATTCTGAATCTGATTCTGACGACAAATTATCGCTTGCTGAAATTGCTCGGCGTAAGCGTTTGCGTACTAAGTGTAGTGGTGGTCGAAGTTATACTCCCCCCCGTGTATCTCCTCAGTTGTCTGTTGATTCTAGGGATCAACTTATTTTGCCAGTTATTGCGACTGAAAATTTGGCTAGTGATGGTCAAACTGGTAACCTAGCTGAAGTTTTGGAGGACCAAGGTGCCTCTGCTGTTGTATTACCTCGTGAGACTGAGGGTGATCTTTGGTGTTGGATCTTACGCTACGTTCAAAACGCGGGAAGCGAGATATGCCGATTGGTTCAACCTTCATTTTGAGCAATCTCGAGCTATAAGTATATGAACTTTTTGGTCTATATTTTTGTTATGTTTTGAGTTATCTTGATTGTTGTGAAACTTTCGTTGTCAGGGCTCCTGTTGTTGATGACTTGGCCAGGGAGCCCTTGGTTCCCGAAGTCTTGGTGAATACCGGGAATGTTGTTGCGAATCAAGAGGCCGCTCCGAAGTTGTGTTACCTGCTGAAAATGCTGTTGTGGATCAGGAAGCAGTTCCTAAAAATATTGTCACTAATCCTGCGGTGGTTGCTGAGGGTATCAATATTGTGGCACCCCCTGGTGATGTTCAGCCATTATTGCCAGAATTAGCTCTGGATCCCTCGCCGATTTCTCCTCCTGAAGGTAATCGATATCTTAATATGTGTTTGGGTAATTTTGAGCCCGGCACATCAATTGCGGATCACCCTGAGGTGATGGAAGAGATCAGAGGGGGAACTTCTTCTGGTGTCCACATTCCTGGTAGCCGCAGCTATATTGCCCGTCAGGATGATGATGGCCAGTGGCAAATTTTTGAGAATGTTACCAGGGGCGCTGCTTCTGACAGTATTGAACAAGTGTTTGCTGACCTCAGAGCTCGGATCAAGGTTGGTACATAATTTGGAGAATTTTTCTGCTTTTCCCTGTTTGTTTATTGTAAAAGATCTTGTTGTAGGCGATTGAAGATGTTGCTGAGGATCGCCGTCTCGGTATAGAGAAGTTCAAACCGACCATGTGTGAAAACGGCCTTCTTCGGAAACGTAATGAAGATTTAGAGCGACAGATCCGGGTTCACGAAGGTCGTGAAAAGCTTTGGGAGCTTGAGAAAGGTTCTCTATTAAAGAAGGTTGCACACCTTGAAGAGCAAAACAAAGGTTTGTTTCACTTATTCTTGTTATTTGTGGTTTTAACAAGATATGACAGTACTTTACTGTATGTTTTGTAGCTTTGGAGAGTGATAAGGCTTTGATGACTACTGAAGTCGCTCGGCTGGCTAGAGCAGAGAAGAAGGCCCAAGCAGATGTTGAGCGCTTGGAAAGAGAAGCACGGGGTGCGCTATTTCCCTTAATATCTTCTCTGCAGTTGCTTTGTTTTTAGCATATCTTATAAGTTGCTTTTATGCAGAAACGCATGATCGTCATATGGCCCAATTTGGCGTGCTGAAGGATGAGAACCAGCGGTTGACTGACCGTTATCTATCCATGGCTGACGGATTGCGGCCTTTGTTTGCTGTGATAGCACGGGGTGAAGTGAAACCAACAAATCCTCTTGCTGCTCCTGAATTTGTTGTAGATCAATGTCGTCGTTCCTGGCGTTTGCTGAAGGAGTTTGTTGGAAAAGGGAGCCGCTTTGTCGCATCAAGTGTTCTGGCTCTTGCCCAGTCTCACTTTCCCCGGGCGGATCTAAAGCGCTTGGAGTCTGGAAGGCCTGCAGACACCTCTCCAGAAAAGCTCAGGGATTTGCAGAAGGCTTGCTGGAATAACGCCTGTGTTGTTGCTGACAAGATAGATCTTGTCCCTGAACAATGATTAAAACTTGGCTGTGGTATTGAACTTTGTGGTGCTTTGCACCAAACTGCTTTTTGTGTAACTATATCAGATTTGCTTCAATGTAAATGGTGGTATTGCTTTATGTAGCTGAAAACAATTACAATTGTCCTAGTGTTAAGCATAAAATTTGATTAAATGCTCTATGTGCCAAGAGTTTGGTAGATCTCTAGGTGGATCGTCCAGTACACAATTTATAAGTTGTGGGTCTTGTGATGGCTTTGACTAGAAAAGGTCCTTCCCAGTGAGAGGACAATTTGTGAAGGTCGTCGGTTTTCTGGATTCTCTTAAGGACGAGGTCTCCGACCACAAACTGTCTTTCCTTTACATTCCTGTTGTAGTAACGTCGTAGGGAAGCCAGATATTTAGCCGTTCTTGGGAGTGTTTCCAAGTTTCGTTCTTCACCTGAATCTATGATAGTTTTTCTGACGTCATTCGTAGCTTCTTCATCGTAGTTCTGTGTTCTTGGTGAGCCGAATGCTATTTCATCGCGCATGCTTCAAAGACCGAATATCATGAAATAATGTGAGACACCAGTATTTCTGCTTGGTTGAGTTCGAAGGCCCCAAATCACAGCAGGCAATTCGTGGTACCATCTTCCTGGATGTGTGTCGTTGTCTTGATATAACCTTTTTCGTAAGGCGTCTATGATCATCCCGTTTGCTCTTTCAACTTGACCATTAGCTCGAGGGTGAGCTACTGATACATATTTCACTTTTGTTCCTAGGTCTTCGCCAAAATCCCAAAATTCTCCACCTGTGAATGTGGATCCCAAATCTGTTATGATGGTATTAGGTACGCCGAAACGATGTACGACGTCTGTTAGAAATTCAACAGCCTTTTGGGCATTTGCCTTGACTAAGGGCTTATATTCTATCCATTTTGAGAATTTGTCTATAAGTACATAAACAAATTGGTAGCCACCTGGTGATTTTTTGAATGGTCCTATCATGTCTAGTCCCCAGCATGAAAAGGGCCATGCTGCTGGTATCGTTTGGAGCTCATGCGCAGGGACGTGTATTTGTTTAGCGAAGAATTGGCAACCCTTACAATGCTGGACTAGTTTCTTAGCGTCAGCGAGTGCAGTTGGCCAGTAGAAACCTGCTCGGAACACTTTTCCGACCAGTGTTTTTGAGGCGGCGTGATTGCCACACATTCCTTCATGGATACGCAGTAGTAGTTCTGCTCCTTCTTCGAAGGAAATGCACTTTTGTAAGACTTCGGCACTTGCATTTTTGCGCATAAGTTGCCCATCGACTAGGATGTAATGTTTGCTGCATCTTATGAGACAATGTTTTTCTGTTTTGTCTGTTGGTAAGTCTTCGTCGATGAGATATCGAATAAAGGGAACCCTCCAGTCTGTTTTTGCTTCTTTTGCTTGTTCCAAGGGTTCAACTGATGGTGTTTGTTCGCTACAAGCCTTTGTAGTTGGGAGATCTTGTCGTTTCTTTTTCTTTGGATAAATAACTATGGAGTTATCTATAGACCTTTTACCTGATCTTGTTACCGGAGCACTTATTCTAAATGGTGCTGGTCGGATTGAAGCAATGATGTTATTTGCTACTGGTCGGAGATGGGCCAGTAGTATGTCTTGCTGAATGTCATTTGTTTTGGTTTTGTCATCTGATGGAGGTGCTTCTTCCTGTGCTGATTCTTTTGCTATCTCCTGTGTGACAGATGGTAGCAATAGATCTTGAACAAATACATCGGGCGGCATTTTTGCTCTATCGAACCCAACTTAGATAATTGGTGGCGAGTTTGTTCTTTTCTCTAGGGATAGGTGAATTCCGTGCCATAAAATTTATTTTCTAGCTTCCTTATTTCTGCCACGTAAGCTTCCATTTTTTCATTAGTGCAGTCCCATTCTTTGTTCATTTGTTGGACAACTAGATTAGAGTCTCTCGAAAACCAGGAGCCTTTTTATGCCCAATTCTATGGCTATCTTGAGGCCGTGAATTGCGGCTTCATACTCAGCTGCATTATTTGAAGCTTTGAAATGAATACGTAATACGTATCTTAGGGTGTCACCACTTGGGGCTTTGAACACGACCCCCGCTCCTGCTCCTTTTATTTTAAGAGAACCGTCAAAGAACATTTCCCATCGCTCAGCTTCGTTTTGAAATGGTGGTAGTGTCATGTCTGTCCATTCCACTAAAAAATCGGCAAGAGCTTGAGATTTAATGGTTGTTCGGCTCTGAAACTTCAATGTATATGGGCTAAGCTCAATTGCCCATTTTATTATTCAACCGCTAGCGTCCTTGTTGCGGAGTATATCACCGACAGCATGCTCTGTTACTATTGTGATCGGGTAGGTATCAAAGTAGTGTAGCAGCTTTCGTTTCGTGATTAAGATCCCGTATAATAACTTTTGTATGTGCGGGTATCTTTGTTTGGAGTCGTTAAGGACTTCACTGATGTAGTAGACTGGTCTTTGCACGCCGTATGTATGTCCTGGTTCTTGTCTTTCAACAACAATGACTGTGCTGACTACGCGATCAGTAGCCGCAATGTATAATAATAATTCTTCACCATCTTTAGGTGCTGTTAGCACTGGTGGTGATGTTAGATACTTTTTAAGTTCAGGAAAGGCCGTGTCTGCCTCATTTGTCCACTCGAATTTCTGCTTGGTTTTTAGTAATTTGAAAAAGGGGAGTCCTTTTTCGCCAAGTCTTGATATGAAGCGGCTTAAGGCTGCCATGCATCCAGTGAGTTTCTGAATATCTTTTACACCCTTAGGTTGCGTCATTTTTAAGACTGCATTAACCTTTTCAGGATTTGGCTTGATGCCGTCTTGACTCACTACGTTGCCAAGTAGTATCCCTGATGGTACCCCAAAGATGCACTTTTGTGGGTTTAACTTCCACTGGAATTTATTTAGCACCGCGAAGGTGCGTTCGAGGTTAAGGACTAAGGAATTTGTCTCCTTTGTTTTTACGACTACGTCGTCTACATATGCCACGACTAACTGGTCGGAAATTTCTTTTTGAAGGCACTCTTGAATGGCGCATTGATATGTTGCACCAGCGTTTTTGAGGCCGAACGACATTGTGGTGTAGCAATATGCGCCAAAGGGTGTGATAAACGAAGTTTTTATTTGATCGTGAGTTGCTAGGGCAATCTGATGGTACCCTGAATAGCAATCTAAGAAGGATAATAGTTCACAACCTGCGGTTGAATCAACTACTTTGTCGATGCGAGGTAGTTTGAAGGGGTCTTTAGGGCAGTGTTTGTTGAGATCAGTATAATCAACACACATTCTCCATTCACCGTTTTTCTTTTGTACAAGGACTGGATTGGATAACCGGTCAGGGATGGTACACTTCTTTTATAAAACCAAGCTGCTAATAACTTTAACACTTCTACCCTAATCACCTCCTTCATGTCGCGAGCGAACCGTCGTAGCCTTTGTTTGATTGGTTTGGCGGTTTCTGAGACATTAAGGAAGTGCTCGACCCGTTCCCTTGGGACGCCTGGCATATCTGCTGGTTTCCAAGCGAATATGCTTATGTTGTCCCTTAGGAATTGGACGAGCGCGTCTTCCTATTTGCTGTCTAAATTGGCTCCTATAAGAGCCGTTTTCTCCTTATCGCCGGGGACGAGTTCGATTTTCTTCGTGTCATTGCTTTTGTTAGTTGCTCTCTTTGATTGCTTGACTGGAATCTAGAGATCGACCTCGGGTATCTGTTTTGCTTCGAGGCATGTTTGTTCCATGTGAGCTTTGAGATCTGCCAATTCAGCTGCCGCGTAGGCGTTTGTTTCGCAATCATGAGGCATAAGGACGTTGCCTCTAAGGGAAAGAATGCCTTTTGATGTTGGCATTTCGAGCACAAAGTATCCGTAGTGGGGAACTGCCATGAATTTTGCGATCCCTAGTCGACCGAGTATTGCGTGGTAAACGCCTTCGAAGTCTGCTACAATGAAGCTAACGTAGTCTTTTCTGAAGTGCTGCCTTGTCCCGAACTGAACAGGTAAGGTTATTTTTCCCAAAGGCATTGAAGGTTTGCCAGGCATGACTCCCCAGAAGGGTGAGTCGTAAGGTTCGAGATCTTCGATCTTTAATCCTAGCTCATGGAATGCTTGTAGGAATAGGATGTTTAAGGCACTGCCGCCATCTATGAGTACTCTTTCCATACGTATATGATTGACAACTGGGTCGAGTACCAAAGGGAAGCGTCCAGCGTCCGGTATATTTGCCCACATGTCAGCCCTGTTGAAGGTTACTGGTTGTTCCGACCAGGCTGGAGCTTTGGTATCTGTGTTTGCTCCATCGGATTTGGCGATCACCATGATCCTGCGTTTTAGTATCTTCTTGTCACGCGAGTTTTCGAGGCCAACCTTGCCGCCGAAGATCATGGCTGACAGGTGTTTGGTGGGCTCGTTGAATTGATGCCGAGGGTCTTTATCGTTGTCCTCTTCTTCTTCGGTTTAGTCGTTACGTGTCGTTTTTCCTTATTTTGTTTTATCAATCTTTGTTTCTTAGCGGCGCCCCGTCGAAGATTCTTGTGAATCCTCGACACTTGCCCATGGTATGGCCTTTTCCTTGATGCTTAGGGCAATCTTGGCCTTGGATTTTCTCATATTCTGGATCAAAGTCTCGCTTCTTTTCTCTGTTGGGTGGTACCAAATGGACACGTTGATCTGTGTCTCTGTTATAGTTGTTTTGCATGCGGTTATCGCGTCGTCGTTCGTCACGGCGGTTGTTGTCGCGTCTGTCGTTTCTGCGCATACCTTTGCGTTGGAAATCTCTTTCATGGTCATCGTTTCGCCTGAAGTTTCTGAATCCTTGTCCAGTTTCTGGCAGTTGCTGCATGGCATCATCGACGCGAGCGAACTCACGGGCTATTCTGAACATTTCGTCGGTTGTAGTGGGTTGTCTTCTTAAAAGTTCTTTGCGTAGATCAATATTGCCGGGTTGCCGTAGTCCTTGTACGAAAAAGGACACAACTTCGACTGCTGAAATGTCTGGAATTGTTGTCCAAACTTCTGAGAACCGCCGTATATAGTGACGTAATGGTTCATTTGGGTAGTCAACGATCTTTGCTAGGTCGTACTTGGTTCCTGGCTGCTGGCACGTTGTTCTGTAATTTTTGATAAAAAGATGTAGCTGAGGCCAACTATGTATAGAACCTTCTCGCTGGCGTAATAGCCAATTGTTGGGGCCACTGTCGAGCACGATAGGGAGGTAATTGGCCATGACATGCTCGTTCCCGCCTGCTGCTCGTACGACCACTTCGTATGACAGGATCCAATGCTCTGGATCGACCTTCCCATCGTATGTTTTTATATCTGGGATTCTGAAACTCTTGGGCCAAACTACCTCTCGTAGGCTTGCAGAATAAGGTTTTGGTCCTGAAGCGTCCATGCGAGCTCGATATCGATCGTTAATGACTGCTCGGAGGTCGTCCCCGTCGTTCTGCTCATCGTAATAGCGATTGTGGGGGCGGCCATAGTCTCTGTTGTCTCTGTGATTGAACTGTCTGGCTCTGGCATTACGCTTCTGGTAAAATCGATTGTGAGGAAAATTCCCACAACTTTCTCCGTCATCTTTGTAATTGTTGTTATCAGCGCCTCCCTCTCTGGAATCTGGGATCCGATTGCTGTAAAAGCTACGTGGCCGGTGACTTCTGAGAGACATGGCCAGGAGTGCTTGTTCTCGCATATGATTTACTTGAGCCTGCGGCTACCAAAAGATCGATTGCTTCCTCAATTTGGGGTGTTTGAGGGACGTTGGCCGTCTTGAGACGGTCAATAGCGACCGCCAGATTGGCACTTGGGGTTGTGTGGACTTGTCGCTCACCTACTAGGTCAAAATCGTCGGCGAGGTTTCGTCGAAAATTCCGACGTCTTCCGACCACACGGTCTTGGTCATTTCGCTTGGACATTTGCTTCATTTTGTCTTCGTTGTTCACGATCTGCGTTTCAGCCTTCGCGTTGCTGTCTTTGTTCGTCGGTTTCTCCATGGACAGTAACCTCATTGTCGCTGACGTGGCATATTGCGTTCCCTCAGACGGGAGGAAATAGGGGAAACTGTTGGAGCTCTTGAACAGATTTGGCCGGGTTATGGACCTCTGATTGGATTTCCTCGGGTTCCTCTGATCAGAACACCGTGAGTTGTAGATCCGGAGTTGAGTTGATATACTTAGCATTCGGGTTATTTACAGACTGTATCTCTTCTTCATTGTCAGAATAGACTACTGTATGAGCAGATCCCGAAAGCTCTAAGATGTTGTAATAATCATCGAGTCTAGGTGTATCTGGGGTGACATCACGTGTCTTTTCTGGAGATTGATCATCCGTGACTTCTTCAAGATGTACATGGTTGACGACATGTCCTGTGGGTGCGTCGAAAGTATAGCTGATCATGCCTGAATGTGGATCAGGGATCTGGTTATGGTTTTCGAGGTAATCTGCTAAGAGTTGGCGGCTGAACGTGGCAGCGGCGTTTGGCAACCCGTATGGAAACGGTGATGTGGTCTTCGGGTCTAGGATCCTGTGATCCGTTGATTTTCCTTGGGCGCTCTGTTCGCGCTGTGTTTGTTGAAAAGTAGTAGGTGATTTTTGCTTTGATTCAATCTGGAAGGATCCAAATTGAGCAAAAATCTCCATGAGCTTGTCCTGTTGATCGTGAGTTGCTTCGAACAGATCGGCCCAATTTTCATCTGGTGGTTGGTCGGTGCCTAGAAGAAAAATTTGGAGTTCGACAACTCGAGCTTTGGTGGTAATGCCTCGTCTTTGAGGAGGTAGAGAATTTGTCTCTCCATCGCTTGGCGGAGTTGGAATCGAGGGCGGACTCTCGAGGTATGAGGTGTCCGGGATGGTTGTCCGTGTGACCGTCCCGATGGTGAAGGTGAGGCCGGCTTCGAAGGTCATGGAAGCCGGGAAGGAAACCATCTTGCTTGACGTGAAATCTCGGTGCGCACCCCCTACCTAGCGCGCCACTGTCGACGAAATATCGGTGATAGTCCGACCAGGGGTATGCCCTGACCGGTAGTGGATTGGCGGACGGCGTACGAGATTGCAAGCGAGATGTAAACAGAGAACAAACACACGAGGTTTACCCAGGTTCAGGCCGCAAGGATGCGTAAAACCCTAGTCCTGCTCTCTGTTTCGATTATGGATGTGGATGTGCGAGTCTGTGCGTTATGCCAGATTCTGTCCCCCAAACCGGGGGTCCTTGCTCTCCTTATATATCACGGGGAGCAAGGTTACAAGTCGGATCTAGCCTATCTCAGCTAGGTCTGTCCTCCTTGTCGGTCTTCGATAGTCTTGCCTGTTTTAGGCTGTCCGACCAGCCTGGGCCGATCGGTCTTGGAGCTTGATGGGCCGGCCTGGTGATAGCATGCTGGCCCAAACTAGGCCGTGAGGGTATATGGAGTTTATACCTCCACAGTCCTTGCACTGGGATATGGGCCTGACGCCATCTGATCTGCGGTGTGTGTGGGGTCGAGCGCAGTGGCCAAGGACAAAGGACGACTGCTGTCTGTGGACATGGCCCGTACGGTCTGGCCCAGCCCCGCACGGTTTGGGCTGGCGGTTTCTTCTTTTTCTCCTTCCATTTGCAGCGTGGACGATAGCCACTCTGTCCTGCAAATAGTGGGCTCGGCATTCACAAAATCTCTGTCCTGCAAATTCCTTTGTAGTCCTCCAGCCCAGGATCTTCTCCTGCTCGTCTTGATTCAAAGATGGGTAGGTAGCATGCAGGACGACGACACGGCATTGGAAGAGTACGTAGTGCCTGGTGAGAAAAAGATGGGCAGGCCACCAGAGTGGGCATCTACCGATCTACTGTCGTTTGAGATGAAGTGCATCTCTACTTTTCCTTCAGACGACAAATGTTATATCTGCTAGTCTTAGCTAGGGACATTCTCAGCTGAACTTGGTGGTCAGTGGTTTCAGTCTGATGATATTCCGGATGCATTTTGGCAATTGTTCTGATATGAAAAAACTAATGTTCATGTTCCGTGTTGCTGACTTTGGTGAAAGGAAGGAAAGAAACTACAACTATCTAATATGTCTTCAAATATGTTTGAACGATGCAGTTTCTTGCAATTCATTTTGTTTTTTACACACTAATCATAAAAAGATATCAACCAAAGCAAATGCACATGTCGGGTACCTTTGAAAACCGTGGGTTAGTTTTGACAAGTTTGTCCCCACCTGCTTGGGTTTTTGAACTATAATTTTTGTAAATATTTTCTCATTTGTTTGCAAAAGAAAGAAGGGAATGAAAAGATATCTTGACTCGCAGAAAATTAAAAATTAACCAAAGAAAAGAAAGTAGAGAATCTATGGGCTGCAAAGACCTTATGGGCCGTGTGGTCTGGGCTGGAAAGGAGGCATGGCTTCGCGTTGATGATTTCCCTTGGAGGTTGGAGCCCTTCTCCCAATGTCCGGTTTACTCTCGGATGTACGCGAGGATTGGAGCTAAGGTCTAGGGTGTGCCACGAGGCGAGGAAGGAGATGGTGGCGCGGGCGTTCTCGGTGATGCTGGCTGTGGCCTCCACGGGTCATGCTGGGGTCCGACTTCACGCGCTGCACACCCGCCCATCTTCCTCCTCGCACCATCTTCCTCTTCGCGTCGTCCACCACCCGCCACCTCGTCGTCCGTCGCCCGCCGCGGGGGGCTAGGGGTCGCCGCCATTCTCGCCGACGCCACCATGGCCTGCTCACCCTCGCCCTAGACCTGGCCCGACCGTCGTCCACTGTCGTCAGGGCCCCTAAGCCGCCTGCTGCATCCCCACCGCTTGGCTTCCCTTCCTCCCCGGCCGACCGGACATTTCTATATCCGGGGGAGGTGGAGATGGAGGGGTGGCTGAGCCGCCGAAGATGGACACGAGGGCGGCACCGGCGAACTCAGGTGAGCACGTCAGACGAGGATGGCGTCAGCGAGCTTGCTGGAGGCAGAGCCGTGGTGGTGGGCCACGCTAGGCCGAAATGGAGTCACGGGGAAGAAGAACAGTGCTAAGGAGGGGGTGGTCGGAGAGTGACTGCTCTTCGACCTGTTTGGAAGGGAAGATTTCAGGGCCTCCACCACCGAGGCCCGTGGGGGTGTTATTCGTCGACTCCATGTCGCCAAAGCACCTGGGTCGGGCTTCGGGCGTGATTGTGTTCTTTGTGTTCTGCAGCAGTAGAACAATTATGTGCGTGCCTCACAAGGTGTGACAGAAAAAATGGGATAGAAAGGACCCATGAGTATTGGAAAACTGAGTTTTATTCAGCTGTTGCTCCAAATAAATAAATGTGTGGTTTGCACAGATTTACCAGAAAGTACATTCGAATTCGTCAGTCTGGACAAACCATCCAAGTGCTTCTTCACATTGTCCAGGAAACGCATGAATAGCTTCAGTTTGCAATAGTAAACTTGTCGTTCCTCTTGGAACCAATTCGTCAGGCCTTTGTTCATCATGAATCATCAGACAAAGACATCACTGCTATGCCAAACCTCTGGCCACACAAGTAGGAGTATCTGTTAGTTGTGTTGTGCAGATGAGTTTGTTGTGATGAAGGAAACACAAAAATTTCAGAAAGTGCAAAATAACATGGACAGCCTGAAGCCCTGAACTTTGGCCCAACCGTCCTCTGTTCGAAATAACTGGCTAGTATTTTTTTTTTTCGAAAGATCAAAATAACTGGCTAGTAGAATGAATGTTGATTCTACTTGAAGAATGCTCCAGCAAGCAGGCAGCAAGCAAGTTCCTCCAATGCCGCATTGGGCTAGCACTGAGGCTAAGCTGGAAATGGCTGCGCAAAACAGACATGACCAGAACGTGGATCGACGACCTGCAGTCGTCTTCTGATAAGGCGGTGATGGTGCTCTTTCCGGCAGCGATTATGAAGGTTGTGGGCAATGGTCACAAGACAGTGTTTTGGACAGACAAGTTCTCCGTTACGTTCCAGTAATTTCTCTGAACCAAAACTAAGACGAAACTAAAGGTTTACCAGAGTTGAAAGAAGAACGTTGGTTTTCAGCGGCCCGTGGACGTCCGGATCCCTGCAAAGCTGAAAAAAACCGTAACGCAACAACGGAGCAGTAAGTAGTGAAATGGTTCAGCTTCAGATTCAGACTCCAGACAGAGCGCGCACGAAACTTCGTGCTGAGGAAGCACGACGACTAATACATACTCCGTGCTACTACCAGTACGTGACCGTGACACAAGTTAGTATCACCGGCACACATGCCGTGCCAAGGGGAAACTTCTAGGCAGCTGCTAGCGGAATCAGACCCCTGTCAAGGGCCCGGTGAGCAACCTAAAAACCCTTAACGAGGTTCACGTGCCGACATGCTCTGTGCCGACTGCCGAGCGATGAGCATGATTCAGGTCGACTGGCGGACTGGGGCCTGCGGACCTTTAGTCAATGGCACCATCTGCCCCGTCCTCGTCCGCGTGCTGTGTAACTGCAGTCCTAGTCCAATCCACCATTATTGGTGTGCTTTGCTGGTTGATGAGTCTGCTCGTCTCCTCCGCCGCCTCGCCTCCACCAGAACCCTACTCCTGTGCGGCGCTCACTCTCGCCCGTGCCCGCAACCCACTCCACGGTTGGCAGTGACACAGGTTGCTTTTGGTTAGGCACTTAGGCGCCACCGGCGAGCAGCGGAGTAAGCAGCGATTGGCTTCGGTGATCAAGTTCTTCATCTGCTCATTTCAGTTTGGCGGAGACATTGGGTGAGCACGCCTGTGCCTGTCTGTTACTGTTACCTCAAGAGTCAAGATCCACCTTCGTTTCCTCCTCTTGCAAAAGTTGCAACATCAGTGCGACAGCATTTGCTGATGGATGGATTATTCCTCTTTCTTTTTCCTGATCCTGCAACCAGCACGCTCCGCCGGAACTCGACTTCTCCACCGCTTTTTGGCGTCCGTGTCGTCCTCTGCTGAACTGGTTTCTTGCCAAGGAGCATGGGTTCATTCGGTTAGGCGGCAGCGGAGGCAGCAGAGGAACATTTTTGTGTTCGCATAACAGCACCGGTGATCAACTTCTCCTTGGTGAGTACACCGGTGACAGCATCTCTATGCTTTTACTTGGGACGACGTCTGCTAATTAATGTTTCGTGCTCCTGCACCATCCTGCCACCTCGCTCAAAGATTTCCACCATCGTGTTGGCAGTGGACGTGAGGATGGAGGTCGGCATCGAGGTGGCGCGCTGGCCGCTGGGTGGTCGGCAAGGCGCTGGGCCCCGTGGCCGACAGTGATGGAACCAGCGATCGTGATTAAGGTTGGCCGAACAAATGTTATCGTATTTTTACTATGAAAAAATATACATAATAATATGTTTTAACAACTTTTTAAAAAAAAATTGCACTATTTTTAACTAAAATTATATTTTTTCAATTAAAAATGAGTAAAAATGATATTTTTATACTATAAATTTAAGTGTGTATATATCTATATTAAGAAACTTACCATGCATGCGGGGCGTTGGGGGCACGGCCCCCTGGCTCCCCGGTTCCGTCACTGGTGGCGGTGGGGTGCTGGCACTACAAGAAATGTGTCATCTTTTGACATTTGAAATATGTCATAATACCTATAAATTATGTCATAGGTCACCATTTATGACACGAAAATCAAATGTCAAAAGATGATCGTCTGTAATGACAACTTATGACATTTAAGCGTTCATGTCATAACATTATGACATTGATTTGCGATGTCATAACCTTTATGACATCTCCTTTATGTCACAAGTTCTTTGATCTTGCAAGGTAGCCAATTCTATATAACCCAATATTTATTTTTGTACATCATTCAAGGGCCACAGTGGCACGAGCAATCCAGAATAACATATGTATGCTCAACAATATGTTCCATTTATGACCAAATCCATTAGTTCACAAGTCATACAATATCTATTACATTCACCATGAACATCAAACTAATTGTTCAACAAGTGACCTTAGTCGCAAAGGTATCTCAGCACTACCAGAAAGCTGAGATTTCGTGAGAGAGGAAATACCGTCATGAAATACGGTTTTACCCTCATGAAAATGATTCGTGAGGGTCAACCGTCACACATTAGTTCTCACGGTATTGAGATCACGAAAATACAGTTTTCATGAGAATTAACTGTCACGATTTATTTTCGTGAGGAACATTTATGAGAGCCACCTCCACGAAAATTACAGTGACACCTGGTTTGCAAGCATGTTTTCATGGCGGTATTTCGTGAAGGTCACCGTCATGAAATTAATTCGTGAGAGTCTCAAACTCACAGGAAAATAGTATTTCATGAGAGGGAAAGTCATCATCACGAAAATGCATGTATTTTGTGAGTGGGAGTCATCACCACGAAAATGTACTTCAACCATCACGAAAACATGTTTTCCTGGGAGCAAACCATCATGATAATTTACCAGGCCCATCATGAACAATCATTTCGTGAGAAAATGAAACCGTCATGAAAATCATCTGCCATATCATCTCAATCCAAATTCCAAATGCACCACAATAGATATTAATTTGCCATTGCACCTGTATAGCCAAATCTCATTCCATCACATCCATGAGTAGTTCTCAACTATTACATTATATTTTAAATAGGATGTTATATGTACAAGCATACACCTACACTAAGTCACGAGCACTAGACATCCACTGATAACCAACTAGTAGTACACATAAACCTACAAGTAACTAGCAAGAACCAGAATGCAGGTCTTCATAAATAAGAAGGTGATCCTTGCATCTATGTCTTCCTTTTCTTTGTCTTCAAAATCACTGCTGCTTTGTCACAAAGATGATTGGAGTGCGCACCTTCTACAACTCACAATTCTGTATCAGTTTAAATAATTAGGTAACCAAATCAGGTGATCATATTCACAGATAAGAACAATACAAAGGTTTCTGGCTGTATAATGGCAGGAGGATGAATATGCTTACTGGCCAACTGTATTACTGTATGAAATTCCCATCATGGTAAACAGAGCAATAAAAAAGGCATTAAAAGAAGCTAATGATTCCAACCATGCAGACAGATTACTTTTGGTGTTTGTGCTTCTTCCTCTTTATTTAAGTGTGTAAAATGATATTGAGTGGAGAAAACATATCAAGGTAAGGAGTTATCAGTTTAATTGTCAACCATATCTAATCTATTGCTTTGGTAATGTATCGCATGAACGTAACTTGCAATAGAGCACATCAGAGATCTGAGTTGACCCAATTGAGTTAGGAGGATGTTTTCAACCTTACCAGAGTTGATGTATGGTCGCCGAGGATGGGGCTCGCTGTGGATGTCGCCTCCGGAGCAGGAGGAGCTCCCGGGCCGCCGAGGTTGCCCCACCCCACATCGATCTGGCCTCCAAGCCCGTCCGCGATCAGACCTCATTACAACATGTGTTCTAAGTGCCAGCCTTCTCAGAGCCAAACTTTTGTATCAAATCAGCCTACAAAGAAGACCAGTTTTGTATCACTAACTCATATCATAAGTCTGTAAATAACCATAGGTTTGTACTAGGTGTTATATTAGAAGCTAATAGGCAACTGCTACCTGCAGTCCTACACACATCAAACAGCGTATTATATGAAATTACAGTCACAGTAGGTCTAAAACCGTAAAAGGAACTAAAATGGTATTATCAAGAACAATCTTCTATACGCCCACACGCATATACTGTTAAAAGAACAAGGAATCTGCAAAATGAAGAAACACCAACGTGAAGCTCAAAAGCATCTTGCATCTCAATGTTTGGTGTGGTGTTCATCAGATTCTTGTGAGAATAAATGCTTTTTTCAAGGGAGAAACAAAATGCTGAGACAAGATAGTTGGATCGTACCATGTACTAGGAGCTTATGCAACATTGGAAATCCATATGCTTCAGGAATGCCATACATATATAAAACCATCTTGAGAAAACAATCTGAAGTTCTAAACAGAAATATACATCGTGATCCAACTGAATCACCAACTCAACAAGACGAAACAAGGACATGCTTCGATTGAAATAAAGAAGCTACTGATATTTTAATACTAGAACAGATCCACTAGTATACTGTTAATTCAGTTTCTATTAACCATCTGGAACCGTGGAATCCTTAGTTTAGGTGGTTCTTTAGTTCAGGCGATACGAGAACTTCAGAGGGCAGAAAATAGCACCTTGGGAGTTGAAGCCAAAGAAGCCCTCCGCGCCGGTGCCGCCCTTGGCTGCATCGAGGTAGATCGATGCCGGGGCTGGGTGCTCTACTCCCCAACTCGGCGCCTTCTTCGACAAACAGTAGCCCCATGCCGCCGCTGCTCCCCAGCTCTCCGTGCCGAGGCATCACGCCGCGCGAGGGAGCCCTCATAGCCCCGTGCCGTGCGAGGAGCCTGCAGCCCCATGCCGCGCGAGCCGTCACGTGCACCCGCCCGCTACCGCGCGCCGTTGGCCTCAACCACGGTCGCGAGTGCGCCGCCGCCTCCGCCGTCGCCTACCCGGGATGGGCGAGGAAAAGAGAGGAGGGCGAGCAGCAGGTTAGGGTTCAGGTTGATGGAGGTGTTTATATACTTGGGCTTTCGATCCGAGGGCTCGATTCAATTGTGGTTCATCCAACGGCTGAAATCCATCAGGCTGCATAGTGCCGGCCCAAAACCATTGAATAGGCTGAATTGCAGTCTTTTTTTCTTCTAAAAAATTATAAAATCTAAATTAAATAAGACATAATTTTTAAACTATAAATGAATTCAAGTAAAAAAACCTTCAACTGCAAAAAAAAAATCGTGAACATAAAAGATGCACAACTCATCAAGATCTCATTTTTTATTTTGGTCATTTTTCATCCGACAAAGTGATAGTTACATTGCTCACAAATTTTACATCTCTCTCTTATAGTTTATGGAGATATGTAAAATTTGTGAGTAATATTACTATCACTTTGCTGAATGAAAACATTATTAAAATAAATATTGTAGATCTTGATTAGCTCTAAAACTTTTGTGTTCATGACTTTTTGAGTTGAAACCATTTACTACTTCAAAATGTTGATTGAAGTTGCTATTTTTGAAATCCTAACTTTGAATTGATAGAACAAAGTCACATAAAAAGATGACAAATATAATAGTTGTAAGAATACAATAAAATAATAGAGTGTGATTTTAGAAATATTTAGGAAAAAGAATCACCTCATTTGGATTTAGCATGAGGGAGAAAGACTTGTTACAAAATTTCGTTGCGAGATCAAAAAGAGAAAACTTTTGTTCATGTTCTTCATTTTCTAGTATTTTATGTATATATTTTTCTACTAAAAAGTGAAAACTTTTGTTCATGTTCTTCCATATTTCGTGGCGGTTGTTTGACTCTCATGAAAATGATCGACTCTCATGAAAATAGAGAATTTCGTGATGGGATAATCATTTTCATGGCGGTATTTAAACACTCTCATGAAAACAACTGATTTTCATGACGGTTCGTAGAGCACTCTCATGAAAATAAGTTTTCGTGGCGGGATTTACATCACCCTCATGAAAATGTTTATTTTCATGAGAGTTTATTTTCCACTCTCATGAAAAGCTTCTCCCTCATGAAATCTCTGTTTTCTGGTAGTGCAGATAAGATAAAAATATGGAAATTTCACATCATAATGTCACAAGTGACCTTTGTCACCAAACTAATCGTTCAACCGGCGATGCTATCAAGTTATTCTTGGTCAGGAGCAATACCTTAGAATTTTAGAGTTTTTCCATACCCCGCAGACACACAACACATTATAAGCAACTACTTTGTTGTTGCACATAACAGAACATTTTAGCTGCTGCACAGAACAGAACATTGACAAACACTTTGCTCTTGAGCCACTACTGTGAACATTTTTAGATACTGAAAAGAACTCTGTTGTTCATGCATGAAACAATTCTTTTTGTTCTACCAAAATTGTGATATATGTACACTTTTAGATACTAAGGAGAACAACCACATATATGGTCCATAGAGTAGCAGCTATAGGTCCGTGCACATATGACAGATAACTAGCAACTGGTTTGATCTATTTTGTTAACAAGTCTATGAAAACTACTAATATATAGAGTGAAGTTTCGTACATGCTCTAAAATAAAACTTAGGTGCTATCATATGCTAACAACCTAGAGCTGTTGTGAGGAAATCTCTTAAATTTTTCTCAGACCATCTCATGAAAAAACATGCACTAGTCTTTTTAACTTGTTGCCACTCAAAAACACTTTAGAGATCAACATAGTAAGAGGCTAGAAAGCAGAAAAAACTGCTAGTGAGCAATCAATCATGAAGACCAACCAAGATAAGTTAACTATAACAGTTACCAAGTAGGATCTGTACCCAACAAAGAACTCCAATTTTGTCACGTGGAAGATTTTCCTGAAACCTAAAAACATAACTGTAGCAGTCCACATGTAGCCACAGTTAGAACCAATTACCTTGCAAAGACAAGTTTGATGGTGGCACTATGCTCATAGACTCATTTGTTTTCTCTGCAATCAAATCACACACAAAATTAATTACACAGGAATACAGTTGTATGATGCAGCATGAACACAGATTGAAATCACCAACCCACAAAGCAATTGGCAACAAATAGCCCATAATATGCACTACTGGAAGAAATCAACCAAACCTACTAATACCTAGTTGGTTAGCCTATACAATTATTTGATAGTGAATTTTCATATATGCTCCAAAATAAAAGTTAGGTGCTGTCATATATGCTAACAACCTAGAGATATTGTGAGGAAAGCTCTTAAATGTTTCTCAGACCATCTCATGAAAAAGGTTGCATTAATCATTTAAACTTGTTGCCAACCAACCAAGAAGATTTTCCTTGGGCGCTCTGTTCGCGCTGTGTTTGTTGAAAAGTAGTAGGTGATTTTGCTTTGATTCAACGGAAGGATCCAAATTGAGCAAAAATCTCCATGAGCTTGTCCCGTTGATCGTGAGTTGCTTCAACAGATCGGCCCAATTTTCATCTGGTGGTTGGTCGGTGCCTAGAAGAAAAGGCTGGAGTTCTGACAACTCGAGCTTTGGTGGTAATGCCTCGTGCTGAGGAGGTAGAGAATTTGTCTCTCCATCGCTTGGCGGAGTTGGAATCGAGGGCGGACTCTCGAGGTATGAGGTGTCCGGGATGGTTGTCCAGGTGACCGTCCCGATGGTGAAGGTGAGGCCAGCTTCGAAGGTCATGGAAGCCGGGAAGGAAACCATCTTGCTTGACGTGAAATCTCGGTGCGCACCCCCTACCTAGCGCGCCACTGTCGACGAAATATCGGTGATAGTCCGACCAGGGGTATGCCCTGACCGGTAGTGGATTGGCGGACGGCGTACGAGATTGCAAGCGAGATGTAAACAGAGAACAAACACACGAGGTTTACCGGGGTTCGAGCCGCAAGGATGCGTAAAACCCTAGTCCGCTCTCTGTTTCGATTATGGTTGTGGATGTGCGAGTCGTGCGTTATGCCGATTCTCGTCCCCAAACCGGGGTCCTTGCTCTCCTTATATATCACGGGAGCAAGGTTACAAGTCGGATCTAGCCTATCAGTACTAAGTTTACATGCTTTACAAGTCTAAACTTTCCTATCTCGGTAGGTCTCATCCTCCTTGTCGGTCTTCGATAGTCTTGCTCGTTTTAGGGTGTCCGACCAGCCCTGGGCCGATCGGTCTTGGAGCTTGATGGGCCGGCCTGGTGATAGCATGCTGGCCCAAACTAGGCCGTGAGGGTATATGAGTTTATACCTCCACAGTCCTTGCACTGGGATATGGGCCTGACGCCATCTGATCTGCGGTGTGTGTGGGGTCGAGCGCAGTGGCCAAGGACAAAGGACGACTGCTGTCTGTGGACATGGCCCGTACGGTCTGGCCCAGCCCCGCACGGTTTGGGCTGGCGGTTTCTTCTTTTTCTCCTTCCATTTGCAGCGTGGACGATAGCCACTCTGTCCTGCAAATAGTGGGCTCGGCATTCACAAAATCTCTGTCCTGCAAATTCCTTTGTAGTCCTCCAGCCCAGGATCTTCTCCTGCTCGTCTTGATTCAAAGATGGGTAGGTAGCATGCAGGACGACGACACGGCATTGGAAGAGTACGTAGTGCCTGGTGAGAAAAAGATGGGCAGGCCACCAGAGTGGGCATCTACCGATCTACTGTCGTTTGAGATGAAGTGCATCTCTACTTTTCCTTCAGACGACAAATGTTATATCTGCTAGTCTTAGCTAGGGACATTCTCAGCTGAACTTGGTGGTCAGTGGTTTCAGTCTGATGATATTCCGGATGCATTTTGGCAATTGTTCTGATATGAAAAAACTAATGTTCATGTTCCGTGTTGCTGACTTTGGTGAAAGGAAGGAAAGAAACTACAACTATCTAATATGTCTTCAAATATGTTTGAACGATGCAGTTTCTTGCAATTCATTTTGTTTTTTACACACTAATCATAAAAAGATATCAACCAAAGCAAATGCACATGTCGGGGTACCTTTGAAAACCGGTGGGTTAGTTTTGACAAGTTTGTCCCCACCTGCTTGGGTTTTTTGAACTATAATTTTTGTAAATATTTTCTCATTTGTTTGCAAAAGAAAGAAGGGAATGAAAAGATATCTTGACTCGCAGAAAATTAAAAATTAACCAAAGAAAAGAAAGTAGAGAATCTATGGGCTGCAAAGACCTTATGGGCCGTGTGGTCTGGGCTGGAAAGGAGGCATGGCTTCGCGTTGATGATTTCCCTTGGAGGTTGGAGCCCTTCTCCCAATGTCCGGTTTACTCTCGGATGTACGCGAGGATTGGAGCTAAGGTCTAGGGTGTGCCACGAGGCGAGGAAGGAGATGGTGGCGCGGGCGTTCTCGGTGATGCTGGCTGTGGCCTCCACGGGTCATGCTGGGGTCCGACTTCACGCGCTGCACACCCGCCCATCTTCCTCCTCGCACCATCTTCCTCTTCGCGTCGTCCACCACCCGCCACCTCGTCGTCCGTCGCCCGCCGCGGGGGCTAGGGGTCGCCGCCATTCTCGCCGACGCCACCATGGCCTGCTCACCCTCGCCCTAGACCTGGCCCGACCGTCGTCCACTGTCGTCAGGGCCCCTAAGCCGCCTGCTGCATCCCCACCGCTTGGCTTCCCTTCCTCCCCCGGCCGACCGGACATTTCTATATCCGGGGGAGGTGGAGATGGAGGGGGTGGCTGAGCCGCCGAAGATGGACACGAGGGCGGCACCGGCGAACTCAGGTGAGCACGTCAGACGAGGATGGCGTCAGCGAGCTTGCTGGAGGCAGAGCCGTGGTGGTGGGCCACGCTAGGCCGAAATGGAGTCACGGGGAAGAAGAACAGTGCTAAGGAGGGGGTGGTCGGAGAGTGACTGCTCTTCGACCTGTTTGGAAGGGAAGATTTCAGGGCCTCCACCACCGAGGCCCGTGGGGGTGTTATTCGTCGACTCCATGTCGCCAAAGCACCTGGGTCGGGCTTCGGGCGTGATTGTGTTCTTTGTGTTCTGCAGCAGTAGAACAATTATGTGCGTGCCTCACAAGGTGTGACAGAAAAAATGGGATAGAAAGGACCCATGAGTATTGGAAAACTGAGTTTTATTCAGCTGTTGCTCCAAATAAATAAATGTGTGGTTTGCACAGATTTACCAGAAAGTACATTCGAATTCGTCAGTCTGGACAAACCATCCAAGTGCTTCTTCACATTGTCCAGGAAACGCATGAATAGCTTCAGTTTGCAATAGTAAACTTGTCGTTCCTCTTGGAACCAATTCGTCAGGCCTTTGTTCATCATGAATCATCAGACAAAGACATCACTGCTATGCCAAACCTCTGGCCACACAAGTAGGAGTATCTGTTAGTTGTGTTGTGCAGATGAGTTTGTTGTGATGAAGGAAACACAAAAATTTCAGAAAGTGCAAAATAACATGGACAGCCTGAAGCCCTGAACTTTGGCCCAACCGTCCTCTGTTCGAAATAACTGGCTAGTATTTTTTTTTCGAAAGATCAAAATAACTGGCTAGTAGAATGAATGTTGATTCTACTTGAAGAATGCTCCAGCAAGCAGGCAGCAAGCAAGTTCCTCCAATGCCGCATTGGGCTAGCACTGAGGCTAAGCTGGAAATGGCTGCGCAAAACAGACATGACCAGAACGTGGATCGACGACCTGCAGTCGTCTTCTGATAAGGCGGTGATGGTGCTCTTTCCGGCAGCGATTATGAAGGTTGTGGGCAATGGTCACAAGACAGTGTTTTGGACAGACAAGTTCTCCGTTACGTTCCAGTAATTTCTCTGAACCAAAACTAAGACGAAACTAAAGGTTTACCAGAGTTGAAAGAAGAACGTTGGTTTTCAGCGGCCCGTGGACGTCCGGATCCCTGCAAAGCTGAAAAAACCGTAACGCAACAACGGAGCAGTAAGTAGTGAAATGGTTCAGCTTCAGATTCAGACTCCAGACAGAGCGCGCACGAAACTTCGTGCTGAGGAAGCACGACGACTAATACATACTCCGTGCTACTACCAGTACGTGACCGTGACACAAGTTAGTATCACCGGCACACATGCCGTGCCAAGGGGAAACTTCTAGGCAGCTGCTAGCGGAATCAGACCCCTGTCAAGGGCCCGGTGAGCAACCTAAAAACCCTTAACGAGGTTCACGTGCCGACATGCTCTGTGCCGACTGCCGAGCGATGAGCATGATTCAGGTCGACTGGCGGACTGGGGCCTGCGGACCTTTAGTCAATGGCACCATCTGCCCCGTCCTCGTCCGCGTGCTGTGTAACTGCAGTCCTAGTCCAATCCACCATTATTGGTGTGCTTTGCTGGTTGATGAGTCTGCTCGTCTCCTCCGCCGCCTCGCCTCCACCAGAACCCTACTCCTGTGCGGCGCTCACTCTCGCCCGTGCCCGCAACCCACTCCACGGTTGGCAGTGACACAGGTTGCTTTTGGTTAGGCACTTAGGCGCCACCGGCGAGCAGCGGAGTAAGCAGCGATTGGCTTCGGTGATCAAGTTCTTCATCTGCTCATTTCAGTTTGGCGGAGACATTGGGTGAGCACGCCTGTGCCTGTCTGTTACTGTTACCTCAAGAGTCAAGATCCACCTTCGTTTCCTCCTCTTGCAAAAGTTGCAACATCAGTGCGACAGCATTTGCTGATGGATGGATTATTCCTCTTTCTTTTTCCTGATCCTGCAACCAGCACGCTCCGCCGGAACTCGACTTCTCCACCGCTTTTTTGGCGTCCGTGTCGTCCTCTGCTGAACTGGTTTCTTGCCAAGGAGCATGGGTTCATTCGGTTAGGCGGCAGCGGAGGCAGCAGAGGAACATTTTTGTGTTCGCATAACAGCACCGGTGATCAACTTCTCCTTGGTGAGTACACCGGTGACAGCATCTCTATGCTTTTACTTGGGACGACGTCTGCTAATTAATGTTTCGTGCTCCTGCACCATCCTGCCACCTCGCTCAAAGATTTCCACCATCGTGTTGGCAGTGGACGTGAGGATGGAGGTCGGCATCGAGGTGGCGCGCTGGCCGCTGGGTGGTCGGCAAGGCGCTGGGCCCCGTGGCCGACAGTGATGGAACCAGCGATCGTGATTAAGGTTGGCCGAACAAATGTTATCGTATTTTTTACTATGAAAAAATATACATAATAATATGTTTTAACAACTTTTTAAAAAAAATTGCACTATTTTTAACTAAAATTATATTTTTTCAATTAAAAATGAGTAAAAATGATATTTTTATACTATAAATTTAAGTGTGTATATATCTATATTAAGAAACTTACCATGCATGCGGGGGGGCGTTGGGGGCACGGCCCCTGCTGGCCCCCTGGTTCCGTCACTGGTGGCCGGTGGGGTGCTGGCACTACAAGAAATGTGTCATCTTTTGACATTTGAAATATGTCATAATACCTATAAATTATGTCATAGGTCACCATTTATGACACGAAAATCAAATGTCAAAAGATGATCGTCTGTAATGACAACTTATGACATTTAAGCGTTCATGTCATAACATTATGACATTGATTTGCGATGTCATAACCTTTATGACATCTCCTTTATGTCACAAGTTCTTTGATCTTGCAAGGTAGCCAATTCTATATAACCCAATATTTATTTTTGTACATCATTCAAGGGCCACATGGCACGAGCAATCCAGAATAACATATGTATGCTCAACAATATGTTCCATTTATGACCAAATCCATTAGTTCACAAGTCATACAATATCTATTACATTCACCATGAACATCAAACTAATTGTTCAACAAGTGACCTTAGTCGCAAAGGTATCTCAGCACTACCAGAAAGCTGAGATTTCGTGAGAGAGGAAATACCGTCATGAAATACGGTTTTACCCTCATGAAAATGATTCGTGAGGGTCAACCGTCACACATTAGTTCTCACGGTATTGAGATCACGAAAATACAGTTTTCATGAGAATTAACTGTCACGATTTATTTTCGTGAGGAACATTTATGAGAGCCACCTCCACGAAAATTACAGTGACACCTGGTTTGCAAGCATGTTTTCATGGCGGTATTTCGTGAAGGTCACCGTCATGAAATTAATTCGTGAGAGTCTCAAACTCACAGGAAAATAGTATTTCATGAGAGGGAAAGTCATCATCACGAAAATGCATGTATTTTGTGAGTGGGAGTCATCACCACGAAAATGTACTTCAACCATCACGAAAACATGTTTTCCTGGGAGCAAACCATCATGATAATTTACCAGGCCCATCATGAACAATCATTTCGTGAGAAAATGAAACCGTCATGAAAATCATCTGCCATATCATCTCAATCCAAATTCCAAATGCACCACAATAGATATTAATTTGCCATTGCACCTGTATAGCCAAATCTCATTCCATCACATCCATGAGTAGTTCTCAACTATTACATTATATTTTAAATAGGATGTTATATGTACAAGCATACACCTACACTAAGTCACGAGCACTAGACATCCACTGATAACCAACTAGTAGTACACATAAACCTACAAGTAACTAGCAAGAACCAGAATGCAGGTCTTCATAAATAAGAAGGTGATCCTTGCATCTATGTCTTCCTTTTCTTTGTCTTCAAAATCACTGCTGCTTTGTCACAAAGATGATTGGAGTGCGCACCTTCTACAACTCACAATTCTGTATCAGTTTAAATAATTAGGTAACCAAATCAGGTGATCATATTCACAGATAAGAACAATACAAAGGTTTCTGGCTGTATAATGGCAGGAGGATGAATATGCTTACTGGCCAACTGTATTACTGTATGAAATTCCCATCATGGTAAACAGAGCAATAAAAAAGGCATTAAAAGAAGCTAATGATTCCAACCATGCAGACAGATTACTTTTGGTGTTTGTGCTTCTTCCTCTTTTATTTAAGTGTGTAAAATGATATTGAGTGGAGAAAACATATCAAGGTAAGGAGTTATCAGTTTAATTGTCAACCATATCTAATCTATTGCTTTGGTAATGTATCGCATGAACGTAACTTGCAATAGAGCACATCAGAGATCTGAGTTGACCCAATTGAGTTAGGAGGATGTTTTCAACCTTACCAGAGTTGATGTATGGTCGCCGAGGATGGGGCTCGCTGTGGATGTCGCCTCCGGAGCAGGAGGAGCTCCCGGGCCGCCGAGGTTGCCCCACCCCACATCGATCTGGCCTCCAAGCCCCGTCCGCGATCAGACCTCATTACAACATGTGTTCTAAGTGCCAGCCTTCTCAGAGCCAAACTTTTGTATCAAATCAGCCTACAAAGAAGACCAGTTTTGTATCACTAACTCATATCATAAGTCTGTAAATAACCATAGGTTTGTACTAGGTGTTATATTAGAAGCTAATAGGCAACTGCTACCTGCAGTCCTACACACATCAAACAGCGTATTATATGAAATTACAGTCACAGTAGGTCTAAAACCGTAAAAGGAACTAAAATGGTATTATCAAGAACAATCTTCTATACGCCCACACGCATATACTGTTAAAAGAACAAGGAATCTGCAAAATGAAGAAACACCAACGTGAAGCTCAAAAGCATCTTGCATCTCAATGTTTGGTGTGGTGTTCATCAGATTCTTGTGAGAATAAATGCTTTTTTCAAGGGAGAAACAAAATGCTGAGACAAGATAGTTGGATCGTACCATGTACTAGGAGCTTATGCAACATTGGAAATCCATATGCTTCAGGAATGCCATACATATATAAAACCATCTTGAGAAAACAATCTGAAGTTCTAAACAGAAATATACATCGTGATCCAACTGAATCACCAACTCAACAAGACGAAACAAGGACATGCTTCGATTGAAATAAAGAAGCTACTGATATTTTAATACTAGAACAGATCCACTAGTATACTGTTAATTCAGTTTCTATTAACCATCTGGAACCGTGGAATCCTTAGTTTAGGTGGTTCTTTAGTTCAGGCGATACGAGAACTTCAGAGGGCAGAAAATAGCACCTTGGGAGTTGAAGCCAAAGAAGCCCTCCGCACCGGTGCCGCCCTTGGCTGCATCGAGGTAGATCGATGCCGGGGCTGGGTGCTCTACTCCCCAACTCGGCGCCTTCTTCGACAAACAGTAGCCCCATGCCGCCGCTGCTCCCCAGCTCTCCGTGCTGAGGCATCACGCCGCGCGAGGGAGCCCTCATAGCCCCGTGCCGTGCGAGGGAGCCTGCAGCCCCATGCCGCGCGAGCCGTCACGTGCACCCGCCCGCTACCGCGCGCCGTTGGCCTCAACCACGGTCGCGAGTGCGCCGCCGCCTCCGCCGTCGCCTACCAGGATGGGCGAGGAAAGAGAGGAGGGCGAGCAGCAGGTTAGGGTTCAGGTTGATGGAGGTGTTTATATACTTGGGCTTTCGATCCGAGGGCTCTGATTCAATTGTGGTTCATCCAACGGCTGAAATCCATCAGGCTGCATAGTGCCGGCCCAAAACCATTGAATAGGCTGAATTGCAGTCTTTTTTTCTTCTAAAAAATTATAAAATCTAAATTAAATAAGACATAATTTTTAAACTATAAATGAATTCAAGTAAAAAAACCTTCAACTGCAAAAAAAAAATCGTGAACATAAAAGATGCACAACTCATCAAGATCTCATTTTTTATTTTGGTCATTTTTCATCCGACAAAGTGATAGTTACATTGCTCACAAATTTTACATCTCTCTCTTATAGTTTATGGAGATATGTAAAATTTGTGAGTAATATTACTATCACTTTGCTGAATGAAAACATTATTAAAATAAATATTGTAGATCTTGATTAGCTCTAAAACTTTTGTGTTCATGACTTTTTGAGTTGAAACCATTTACTACTTCAAAATGTTGATTGAAGTTGCTATTTTTTGAAATCCTAACTTTGAATTGATAGAACAAAGTCACATAAAAAGATGACAAATATAATAGTTGTAAGAATACAATAAAATAATAGAGTGTGATTTTAGAAATATTTAGGAAAAAGAATCACCTCATTTGGATTTAGCATGAGGGAGAAAGACTTGTTACAAAATTTCGTTGCGAGATCAAAAAGAGAAAACTTTTGTTCATGTTCTTCATTTTCTAGTATTTTATGTATATATTTTTCTACTAAAAAGTGAAAACTTTTGTTCATGTTCTTCCATATTTCGTGGCGGTTGTTTGACTCTCATGAAAATGATCGACTCTCATGAAAATAGAGAATTTCGTGATGGGATAATCATTTTCATGGCGGTATTTAAACACTCTCATGAAAACAACTGATTTTCATGACGGTTCGTAGAGCACTCTCATGAAAATAAGTTTTCGTGGCGGGATTTACATCACCCTCATGAAAATGTTTATTTTCATGAGAGTTTATTTTCCACTCTCATGAAAAGCTTCTCCCCTCATGAAATCTCTGTTTTCTGGTAGTGCAGATAAGATAAAAATATGGAAATTTCACATCATAATGTCACAAGTGACCTTTGTCACCAAACTAATCGTTCAACCGGCGATGCTATCAAGTTATTCTTGGTCAGGAGCAATACCTTAGAATTTTAGAGTTTTTCCATACCCTGCAGACACACAACACATTATAAGCAACTACTTTGTTGTTGCACATAACAGAACATTTTAGCTGCTGCACAGAACAGAACATTGACAAACACTTTGCTCTTGAGCCACTACTGTGAACATTTTTTAGATACTGAAAAGAACTCTGTTGTTCATGCATGAAACAATTCTTTTTGTTCTACCAAAATTGTGATATATGTACACTTTTAGATACTAAGGAGAACAACCACATATATGGTCCATAGAGTAGCAGCTATAGGTCCGTGCACATATGACAGATAACTAGCAACTGGTTTGATCTATTTTGTTAACAAGTCTATGAAAACTACTAATATATAGAGTGAAGTTTCGTACATGCTCTAAAATAAAACTTAGGTGCTATCATATGCTAACAACCTAGAGCTGTTGTGAGGAAATCTCTTAAATTTTTCTCAGACCATCTCATGAAAAAACATGCACTAGTCTTTTTAACTTGTTGCCACTCAAAAACACTTTAGAGATCAACATAGTAAGAGGCTAGAAAGCAGAAAAAACTGCTAGTGAGCAATCAATCATGAAGACCAACCAAGATAAGTTAACTATAACAGTTACCAAGTAGGATCTGTACCCAACAAAGAACTCCAATTTTGTCACGTGGAAGATTTTCCTGAAACCTAAAAACATAACTGTAGCAGTCCACATGTAGCCACAGTTAGAACCAATTACCTTGCAAAGACAAGTTTGATGGTGGCACTATGCTCATAGACTCATTTGTTTTCTCTGCAATCAAATCACACACAAAATTAATTACACAGGAATACAGTTGTATGATGCAGCATGAACACAGATTGAAATCACCAACCCACAAAGCAATTGGCAACAAATAGCCCATAATATGCACTACTGGAAGAAATCAACCAAACCTACTAATACCTAGTTGGTTAGCCTATACAATTATTTGATAGTGAATTTTCATATATGCTCCAAAATAAAAGTTAGGTGCTGTCATATATGCTAACAACCTAGAGATATTGTGAGGAAAGCTCTTAAATGTTTCTCAGACCATCTCATGAAAAAGGTTGCATTAATCATTTAAACTTGTTGCCAACCAACCAAGAAGATAAGTTAATAATAACAATTACTAAATATGATTTGTGCCCAACCAAGAAGATAAGTTAATAATAACTTCTGTGGAAGGCCAAATGTTTGAGTGTCCCCCTGTGGACGTATCCCCCATCGACCAGCGAGCGCTCCATGAACTTGGAGATCTTCCTGACTTCGAGCTCCACGGACGAGAGCTTGTTCACCTCCACACGCAGCTCGTCCATGACGCCATCAACGCCTGGGCGCCATTCGTCGAACACCTTGGCCGCAGACCCCAAGGCGTCGATCTTGAGGACGCATCAGACATGGCGTCGATTTTGCGATCCAGGCCGTCGAAGTGGGCGGAGAAGCGCTTATCGATTTCCTCGAGGAGCAGCTTGCTCATCGGATCCATGGCGCCGAGGGCCTTCTGACGGCGGGTGAAGGGGTCGTGTTCGAGGTGAGCGGCGCGATCCAGATCGAACACACCACAAATTGTGACTCCGGAATTGGAATTACAGAATCCCCAATCAAGCTGCAGCTCACAGACTTGGATCGTGGTTAGACCAACCGAATTCATTGGAGTTCAAGTGATCGATGGAATTTTGTGCACTGCAAATCAGATCGGTGCCGGGGATCGTAGGTCTCTGATACTAGATGCGAGGTACGAGAGGCGGATCCAGAGAGGATCAGCGAAGAAGAAGAGGAAATGGGGAAGGATTGGAGAAGAAGCAACCGAGGTAGGATGACGAGGAGTCCAGGACAGCAGATGAATATTGCGTAGCGAGTACAGAGTGTTTTCGTGTTCCCTCTCTTTTTATACAACTAGTTAAGTGCCCGTGCGTTGCTACGGGTTTAAAACGTAAAGGGAAAACCGATGTACAAGTTCGATGTTTGACAGAGAGAGTATGAATGTACGGGTAAAATATTCATGACATCCAACATAAAAGGGAATATATATATAATCTTTTTGTCATTATAAATAATTAACATTAAAACAAAGAATTCAAACTTTTTCTTTAAAATAAAGAAACAATGTTTTTGACGTCACCTTTAGGGAAGAAGAACGGGTGTGAAAGAGCGTCATAGCATCCATGGTATGATCGGATGCCATGCCTACTCCTATCTTTCCCATGCACGACAACACTATTCTGAAACTGACCAAGGAATTCACTACCCTCGATCCAAACAGCAGCCACCTCCTTAGCCATCGGTACATTGTATGTCCTTTGGTCCAATTGTTGATCAAGGTTATGTTCAATATGATAGTCCTCAAGATCTTCGGCATGCCCTATACTCCTCAATTTTTGTGAGTACGGGTTATTACGAAGGATGGCCACCAATCTATCTATAACTTCTTTATCCTTTTCATACTTCTCTTCACGACACCTTCGGTACCGGTACTCAAGGCTCGGATCATCATAGAAGTAAAGCTCAAGATGCCTTGGATCCACTCCATCTTCTCTCCTAAATGACCTTATGTTGTGATACATCATGCCATGTGCACGGAAGGTATATATGCTGGTGTTCCTCATGTTAGCAGTAGCACTATCGAGGCGACAGTAGAGGGAAGTGAAAGAGAAGTGCCCATTGAAATACCTAATATTGTTGCGGAAATGCCTAGCGTCCGCGTCGGTGCTCGTCCAAAGCCTCATGAGCTAGTCTGGTACAACTGGTTCAGTCAGCTTGATCTTTCCATTGCGGCAACAGAACCCAGGGGGTTCTTTTGGAAACCTCTTCGCACCACACTCGAGGCAATCAGGGACAGGTTCTAGCATGTGTGTCTCTGTAGGTATGTTACTATACACATTTTCATACGGGTTAGGTACTTCAGGGTTAGAAGCCATGCCCTCCTCAGGATTATCACTTTGGACATCATCATCCGATTCCTCTATTGAAATGACATTGGAAAAATAAAAATAAAGGTTAGAAAATGGAGTGAATATATGTTTAGCAATGTATTTGATATTTGGGGCAAATACCTTGCCCAGCAAATAGTGTTAGAATATAACTGTAACAGCCCATATTGGGCTTACGGCCCATTGGCCTTGTACTCTAGTCTGACTAGGATTAGTACCATATTGTAATCTGTACATGTACTACAAGCCTTCCAGGCTATATAATAAAGGTCACCCCCCCTGATTAGGGTGTGCGGTGTTTCTACATGGTATCACGGTTCCCCGGGACCTCTTCCGCTTCCGCCTACACCCGCCCGTGCGCCCTGCCCTAGGGCGCGCGCCTCGCACCCGGCCGCCGCCGCCTCAGCCGCTCGACGTGCTCTAGTTGAGCCGCCCAGGCCCTCTAGTTGAGCCGCCCAGGCCGCCGCGCCCGCAATAGCCGCCGCCTTTGCCGCCCGATTGGTCGCGCCTGCCCAGACTGCCGCGCTCGATCGCCGCTCTCTGCGCCGCCCGACTCGTGTCGCGCCGCCCCGGCCGCCGCTCCCAAGACCCGCGCCCCTGTCCGATCAGATCGTGATCAGGCCGCGCCGTCACCATGACGTCCTCGTCCATCTCCTCTACCACCTTCGGTGGCCGTCAGGCTCCCCAGCCGGCCGGTCCTTGGGTTTGCTACAACCCTTGGGCCGTCCAGTGGGCTCCTCAGCAGCAGCAGCAGTGGGGTGCGCCATCAGCGCCTCCTCCACCGCCTCCACCTACGTATCAGGCTCACACCGCCTTCGCGCCGCCCCAGTTCTCTGCGCTCCCGGCGTATGGATCCTGGGATCAGGCCGGCCTGATCGCTGCCCTCAACCAGATGGCGATTCAGGGGTCCAATCCCTGGGTCATGGACAGCGGAGCGACATGCCACATGTCCTCCAACGACGGTATTCTTCTTTCCCGTCTTCCGACGCCACCGTCCTCCATCACGGTCGGCAACGGGCAATCTATTCCTGTTCTTAGTCGTGGCACTTCCTTTTTACAAATAGCTGATCGTCCTTTTCATCTTGATAATGTTCTTGTCGCTCCCCAACTCACTCGTAATCTATTATCTGTTCGACAGTTTACTCGCGACAATAATTGTTCAATTGAGTTTGACGCCTCGGTTTTTTCGTTAAGGATCTCAAAACCAAGACGGTTCTCCTTCGGTGCAATAGCAACGGGGACCTCTACACCATTCCACATCACATGCCTCCTCGCTGTCATGTCGCCGTCGTCTCCCCGGAGCTGTGGCACTCCCGCCTTGGTCATCCCGCACCCGCTGTCGTCGCTACTCTTAATAAACTATCAGCTATCCAGTGTCATAAAGCAGCTCGCCGCATTTGTCATGCTTGCCAGCTTGGTAAACATGCTAGGCTGCCGTTTGCTCGTTCAGTCTCTAGTACATCAGCACCTTTTGAACTTGTTCATTGTGATGTCTGGACCTCTCCAGTGTCGAGTATTTCTGGTTATAAATTTTATCTCGTGTTAGTTGATGATTATACACATTATTGCTGGACGTTTCCTCTTCGCCATAAATCTGAAGTTCATGATCACATTGTTCAGTTTGTTGCCTATGCTCACACACAATTCAGTTTTTCTCTACGCTGTTTTCAGGCAGATAATGGCACCGAGTTCCTCAACAATGCCACCGCCGCCTTCTTGGCTGGTCGTGGCATCCTACTTCGCACCTCGTGTCCCTACACCTCTGCACAAAATGGCAAGGCCGAGCGCATGCTTCGCACTCTGAACAATGGTGTTCGCACGCTTCTAATTCATGCCGCCATGCCTCCATCCTATTGGGTCGAAGCTCTCTCCACCGCCGTGTTTCTCACAAACCGGCGGCCATCCTCGTCCAAAAATAACGGTATACCATATCATCTCCTCCACCATAAGATGCCAGACTACTCCATACTTCGGGTTTTTGGCTGCCTATGCTACCCCAACCTTAGTGCCACGACTCCCCACAAATTATCTCCTCGCTCTGCGGCGTGTGTCTTCCTCGGTTACCCTCCTTCTCAGAAGGGCTACCGGTGTCTTGACCTTTCCAATCGCAAGATCATTATCTCGCGCCACGTCGTTTTTGATGAGACTCACTTTCCGTTTGCGGCTTCCAAGCCTCGACCGGATTCTTTTGATTTTTTGTTACAGGACTTACTTCCCGCGCCTGCCCCGTCTACCTCAGACGCTCGGCACCCGCGGACCTCGGTGGCGCCTGCATTGTCTGACTCAGACAATGCTGGCGATGCCGGCGACCCCATTGGACTCGACCCTGCCATCCTGTGGCATGGCGCTGCTCACCGGCTGCCCTCGGCTCCTCGGCAGGCTGCGGCTCCAGCACCTCCTCCGCCAGCAGGTGTTGCCGCCCCTGCCCCTGCCCGGCAGCGGTTCGGCATCCACTATAGTCGTCGTCCACCTCCGCCGCCGGCTCCACAGCCACCACCGGCGGCACCTTCGGCCCCACTGCAGCAAGCAGTGGTGCTCCCGGCACCTTCGGCCCCACTGCAGCAGGCAGTGGTGCCTTCGACTTCAGCACCGCAGGAGCCCCCTGCGCGGGCAACTCGTTCCCAGACGGGTTCACTACCGCCGCCCATGCAGCGGTATGGCTTCACCGCGACAGCTTCCAGTCTGGCTTCTCCGTTGCCAGGCAACTCTCGCGCCGCACTCACTGATGCAAATTGGCGTGCGGCAATGACTGAAGAATACAAGGCGCTCATGGAGAATGGCACCTGGCGTCTCGTTCCTCGTCCGCCTCGTGCGAATGTCATCTCCGGCAAGTGGGTCTTCAAGCACAAGTATCATGCGACGGCTCTACGGCTCGCCATAAAGCCGAGATGGGTTGTTCGCGGGTTCTCGCAGAGATACGGCGTCGACTACGACGAAACGTTCAGTCCGGTTGTCAAGCCGGCCACCATCGGGTCGTCCTCGCATCGCGCCTCTCGCTCTTGGCCGATTCATCATCACCGGACGTGAAGAATGCCTTTCTTCATGGCCATCGAACGAGACGGCCCTCGTCGGCCAGCCGCCCGGCTTGCCGTCGACCCCTCGCTCCCGACCACGTCCGTCTCCCCGCAAAGTCCTTGTATGGGCTCAAGCAGGCACCCAGGGCGTGGCACCAGCGGTTCTCAGGCTTCATCAAACGGATCGGTTTCCGTGCTTCGATCTCCGACACTTCCCTCTTTGTTTACAAAGATGGTACTGGCATCGCCTACTTGTTGCTCTACGTCGACGACATTGTTCCGGCGCTTGTCGCCTCGGCTTCTTCGTCGCTCGACCGAGCTTCTTCACTCGAGTTCGCTATGACAGATCTTGGGGACCTTCATCACTTCCTCGGGATCTCGTCACTCGTTCGCGATGGCCTTTTTCGTCTCGGCGCCGTATGTTGTGGATCTTCTCCAGCGCGCTGGCATGGCTGAGTGTCACTCTACAGCGACTCCTGTTGACACTCAGGCCAAGCTCTCCGCTACGGACGGTGCTCCGGTGGCGGATGTCACTCAGTACCGCAGCCTCGCCGGTGCTCTACAGTATCTCACGTTGACTCGTCCGGACCTTGCCTATGCAGTTCAGCAGGTTTGTCTCTTCATGCACGACCCGCGAGAGCCTCATCTTGCGATGCTCAAGCGTGTTCTACGGTATGTCAAAGGCACTCGTCACCGGGCTTCACATTGGTATAGGCAGCATCACCAGCTTGACTGCCTACTCCGATGCTGATTGGGCTGGCTGTCCCGACTCTCGGCGCTCCACTTCAGGGTACTGTGTTTTCCTCGGCGACAACTTAGTCTCCTGGTCCTCCAAACGACAGACTACGGTCTCTCGTTCGAGTGCGGAGGCTGAGTATCGTGCTGTTGCACATGCTGTGGCTGAGACTTGTTGGCTTCGTCAGTTGCTTCAGGAGCTCCACGCACCCATCTCTTCGGCGACGATCGTCTTCTGTGATAATGTTAGTGCTGTCTACATGACCGCTAATCCAGTCCATCATCGTCGCACGAAGCATATTGAGATAGATATTCACTTCGTCCGCGAGAAGGTTGCTTTGGGACAGGTTCGGGTGCTCCATGTTCCATCATCTCATCAGTTCGCGGACATTATGACCAAAGGGTTACCTGCAGTTATTCACGACTTTAGGTCCAGTCTTTGTGTTCGTAACACTCCCGCTTAGACGAGGGAGGGTGTTAGAATATAACTGTAACAGCCCATATTGGGCTTACGGCCCATTGGCCTTGTACTCTAGTCTGACTAGGATTAGTACCATATTGTAATCTGTACATGTACTACAAGCCTTCCAGGCTATATAATAAAGGTCACCCCCCCTGATTAGGGTGTGCGGTGTTTCTACAAATAGGTATCCCTCCTCCGCATCATCATCATCTTCAAATATGTCGCCCTCATCATCGTCTGTGATCATCACAGTGCCATGAGACATCACAACTTGGGTAACAATAAAAGAAAACAAACAATGTATACAATGTTAGTAGTGAAAATTACTAGTGTCATCAAATAATGGTTGTGTAGGTGTGGCAGATGCATTTTGATTGTGTGGTCTGACGGTTTCTGTCAACACCATAATGGACAAGGTTAGATAAATGTGTGGATGTTCATAAAGTTATTCGGTATTTTATACAAATACCTTGCTCAGCAAACAGATATGCCTCATCCTCTTCGTCATCATCCTCAAATTTGTCGTCCTCATCCATTTCTGTGATCGTCATAGTGTCATGAGATATTACTAAAGCTTGGGTAACATTGAAGGAATGCAAATACCATAAAGAATATTAAAAGTAGTGCAAATTACCGGTGTCATTAAATATTGGTTGTTGAGGTGTAGTTGATGCATTTCGGTTGCTTGGTCCAGCGAATTATGTCAATCACATAATGCACAAGGTTGAGATAGGATTAAAATTGTTTCGTGCCAAGGACAGGGGTAGTGAGGCCTCATTAATTACCATTGTTGGTCACAGTTGACTGAGGTATGGGCGTATTTTCATACACATGGTCTCGAGACATGCATTCGTCATCATTGTTAGCTTCTCCAGTGTTCTGACCGATGTGGCACTCAAACTCAGTGTTACGACGGGCTAATAATGCATGTCTTTGCCCGGGTGGGACATTCCGTCTATGTGTCATATGATTGGGCAATATATCACCGCATTCATCGTCGTCATAATTTGTCTCCTCGGTAGCTTGTGGGAAGCGAATAGGTGTTCCACTGGTTTCTGGGATACCCCAATAACTGGGGCTTGCTGTGGGTCCATGAGGCCCAGATGGGTTTGAAGTGGGCCACTCCATCGTTGGAGTAATCAGTGGACTCTCCATCGTGATGGATTCACTGTTTAATCTGTGTTTGTTCACCTCCCTGAAGCGGTCTGCAGCCACTTTTATTGCCTCTTTACGAGATGGAGTTTTATTGTAAAGCCTCTGTCGCTCGCGCCTTTGTTCCCGTTGCTTAGGTGTCATGGTTGCATATGTAATCTTCTTCCTTGCACGTTCTGCCATGAGTTGCTCATTCGTTAACTGTCTCTTACGTGAAGCAGTGCATTGTGACTGCTCTGCTTGATTAATTATGCTGCAAACAGTAATCACATCACCACCTACATAGATGCATATGAGTTAAAATAGTAGCAAGACAACCTGAATACAACGAACATCCACCAATGGTCATCTAGTTGTATAAAAAAGCTAATGATTGATTCACCAACACAAAAATGTAGGCATTGATGCCATATTAACCGTTTAGTTACTTTATCGTCAACATTGTTTGCATGGTATGAATCATTCCTATGCAACCAATCATCTGTTTCATTAGGATCCATATTTTCCTTGTGTGATGCATGCTGACCATCTACCAATTGTGACACAACTAATATATTATAAGAATCATCAATAGCAATATCTATATTATTATTCACTAATGTAATGTTTCTACTGTACAACCATTGGTAGTGTCGATACGTAGTTATTGCTCCTTTCTTCTTTTATTGGCTTCTCGACGTTTTTTATTTTTTTCTTCCTTTTTCTCTTGAGACATTGCATGCCATCTAGCTTTATCTCTTTTTCTCCTGCTTTTCGTAGCATCGCTTCCTGCAGTGTTACATCCATATAATATTTTATTATAATTGAAAAATAAAAAAATACATTTAATTTTATATATATATAGTAAAGAATGATTTAGTTTCTTTACCTCCATTAGTAGTGTTTGTCAAGTCCTGAAATGGTGTACGTCCTTCATTATTTTCCATAGGTTCCATTGTGATCAAACTGGACACAAAATTAATCCATAGTTTCGATCAGAATTTGTGAAACAAATATATGGTTCATTAAAAATGGCTAATGGAACACGACTTTGCAAGAGAAATGAGAAAGTATCACCACAAGAAAGTTCACTAAAACAAATATTACTAACAATCATGTCCTATTGCCATTTTAAAAGTCACTAAAACAAAGCTTTGACTACACTGCTCGTGGACATGGAGTTCAGCTGGTGTATATCTATGCCAATTTGATAGAGGGCAGAGCATGGAGCGTGTTAAAAAAATCTCTACATGAAAACTAAATTTCACGATTCATAATTAGTACATGTAGAATGGAGTGAAATCTGGAGTGAAATTGCCAACCTGTGGAAAGTAAAAATTTCTGAATGTTTGCTATTTGTTGGTCCGTCAAAACATCCTCAAAAAGTTCACGAGTCTCTGTATAGTCTTTCTTTTGTAACTTGAGGAGTTCCTTTGGGGACTTCTGTGAGAGTGCTAATTCCTGTCAGCATCATAAGGGTATCTCAGATTTCAGAATTCCTGAACTATCTTCAGGGTTGAGTATTTTTAATTCATTATGGTGCATTCAAGCAGTAGCAGCTGGACATATCTAATAAAATAACTCTCTTTATACTGTTCTAAAGCACAAATGTGCAGAGCGTAGTTGATTAAGGATCCCAACCAATCCAGCCAAGAAGCACTACAACAAAGTGGTAGGTATCTCTGAAGTTTTCAGTGTTCCATACTACTGCTTGATGTGACTGTGTGAAATCAAAAAAAAAATCTAGCAGTATGGGTATATAGCTACTTTGAACCAACAATAGGACCAATGAAATGGGAACCAAAAAATTCAGTTATCCCTATAGCAATAAAGTTTCTGTGGACATAGACTAATGAAATGGAAACCAACAATAGGTCTGCAGTGATGTTAGTATGTAGCACTGATCATGGTTTTGAAAGGGACAACATTTTTAATCACTTTTTATGAGCTGCAACATTATGAAAGTCCTAATTAGAGTCTTCACCATATATCTTTTTGAGCACCACAGTCACAAACCAATTAAAAGGGATGATTGACTGTTGTAGGGATTACTGACTTCAACATGACACTAACAAATAAGTTTCAAGTGCTTTAACTATTTCTGGTCCTCTTCAAGCATACTATAAGAGTAATAAATGTTGTCATATTCAGTAGAATCAAAGCATCTGGCAATTCTGCATTTACAAAATCCTAGTGCTGAGAAAGTTCTTTATTTGTTAAATTTCTTTTTTGAGGATTCATTATATCAAATCATTATTCGACAGGCTTCGTGAGATGAGTGAGCATGCGCATCACTGTAGACGAAAATCCATGACTCATCAACTACCTTAAATAAGGAATTTGGGAGGGACGAGCAGCTGCAAGCCTGCAACGCAAGGTGCCACCAATGACAAAGCCGGATGGAGGCGATGCGCAACACCTCTCTCAATTTTTGGGAGCAAAAGGCCTGCGACCTGTGTTATTATTTATTTATTTGTATCAGCAGTCAATTCATACATTTGGGAGGCTTGCAACGCCGGAGAGAGGTTACCTGTGGGGCGACGCCGGAGGAGTTGAGGACGATGGCGTGGAACTCCGCCTGCAGCGATTCCGCCGGACACGTCCGGGTGGAACGCCACGTCGGACCCCGCCACAACGAGCACGTGCTGGACGACTACATTTTGCCGGGACGATGCGACGTGAGGCGAGGCGAGGCGAGGACCAGGTCGGCCGGGGTAGGCGTCGGCGGCTGCGGAATCGCCCGAGACGTCGCCCTGGGCACGTACGTCTTCTGGGCTGGGGAAGCGCGACGCGGCAGCCAGATGACGAGCGCGGCGGCGCGACGCGGCCGGAGCAGCCGGAGCTGATTCGTTGCGAGCGTCGACGACGAAGGGGCGTCTGGGGCGCTTTTGCAGTACGGCTGCGCGTCCAGTCAGCGGAGCGTCCGCGCGGCGAGTGCGCGACGCGGCTCGGAACAGCCGGAGCTGGCTCGTTGCGAGGGAGCGGCGGCGGCAGCGGCGCGTCGTGCACTGATATCTGCAGGAGTGGGCAGCCGGACGCCGGTTGGTCGAGTGCGACGGCGACGGAAACGACGACGGCGAGCTGCAGCGCTGGGCGGACGGCGGTTCGCGAGGGCGAGGGCGAGCTGCAGAGCTGGGCGAGTGGGGGCAGGGGCGGGGGCGTGGTGAAGGCGTGAACCCTGAAGTGCGTCGTGAGCAGGGCGGCGGTTCCGGGTCAACGGGACGAAGCGCGCTGGGGAGGGCGCATGATTAACCGCTGATTAAGCGGTGGCTACGATATCTTTTTTTAGATAGGAAAATTCGTTTTTTAGGAAGTAACGATAAAGATAGGATATGGATTGCTGTGGTGGTTCAACATTTGTTTCCTTTCTGTGCTCCCAGTGTTTTTGTACATTCATTGACTCGGTGAGTATTTACTAATATGGCATCAAGGAATTGTACGGTTTGCTTGCCTCCATCAAGGAAATTGCTTTGAAAAATTGATAATCTTTTTTTGACTGGAGACTTGAGTCGCCATGTTCTATGCTGTGCCAATATTGATAAATTATTTTAGACTGGAGACTTGGAGCCGCATGCTTACTTTAATCAGCACTTTGACACCTTAACTAAAACTAACAGCTTGCCAATGTTTTCGTGTTTCTGTGCGCACTTCCAGAGTAAGCACAGACCCATTAAGCCAAAACAGCCGCTCCATCCAAGCATATTTTGACTGACAATGTAAAAGCAAACATTCTCATATGGCCCAGTAGAAAATTCAGCATAGCAGAGCGGAGCATACGAATGAGAAACTCGATTATAATAACCAAACTAAATTAAGCATGCACAAAATACAGCAGTACTCGAACAAACATCACCACGAATAATCTTAAACACTTGTTTTGAGACAGAATCTTAGGGCCAAAAGGAAAACAGGTAGCCAAGACAATTCAATGAAGTTCTCGTCATAAGCAACCTGTCCAGAATCATCTAGATTTCTATATAGAAGTAGCAAACAAACTACTCGGCAGCAGCAACCTCCTGCACAGCCTCATCTCCTTCGACTGGCCTCTCAAGCTTCACACCAACATCTACTATAGTTGGTGAAGACGTTTCAGCATATACAGCACGGTACCGCGTCTGAGAGACACAATAGACGGAATGTCAGATATATGACTTGTGGAAATGTATAGGTGCTTTATGAATTACCTCATAATCGTCGAACCGGATGCAGAAACTGGTTAAGGTGTCACAGAAATCCTTACTGGTTTTATCTAGATTTGCAACCGAGCTGCTGTAAATCCCTGTTATGTTCTGGTAGCAGGTTGAAACGTTCCTCATGCATAGGGTGTATGTTGAATCCCATCAGTGCATAGGAGATGTTCTCATGAACTTGACTTAATTGCACCATGGCATATATGTTGCCTAGTGCGAGCATGGTAATCTGTGCATTCCATCTATTCATGTCGGAGATGATTTTCTTGAGCGTTGGATAGTTGAGATCAATCACTTGATAGCCGAGTACATTGGTTACATGTTTGAGGGTGCAGTACATGGCAGGTGCCTCCATTGCTACTGCATTTTTCTTTTGGGGGCCGTTGTACTTATGTGTGATGGTTCCTACCGTTATCTCTGTGTCAAAATTTCCTTCCATGGTTGTCATGGTCTGGATGATTGGTTTGGCTCCATGTACTTTTTCCATGACATTCTCATAGATAATCTTCAGACGGTTTGTATATGATGGTGGCACTGGTGTCTATAAGACAAGAATGGTGTAGTAAATCAGAGGGTATGTGGCCTGGTGTTAATTTTATTGAAGGCTATTCATACCTTGTCCTGAAGATGGACCCTGTTTGAAATCTTCAAGGTTCAAAGGTGCTGGAGCCTGCCTCTGAACTGATTTCGTTATTCCATCTACATCTGCTAGGTTCTTGTCTGTACGGAAAGTATTGCTGGTCAGATCCATGGAGAACCTACGCAGTCCTGGCAGTAGGTCCGCAAAAGTCTCAACATCCAGATAGTCAATGCGTCTACAGATGTTAGACACTTGTGTTCTTGTAGTTTCATAGAAGGTGTGAACTATGTCAATGACTGAATTGAAAATATCCCTGCATTTCATAAGAAGATCCAACTTTTTGCAATACAAACCCCGTAATTCAGTAATCATCATAAAACTATAATCCGGAGCTCTTAGGTCATAGCCAGGTGGAATGCTCATGGCAAGGCTATCTTTAAGTCCAGATTTACCTACGTGTGAAGGAACACAATATTGTTAGTTGTGTGGATTTAGTTTTTGGAGTAAAAGAAAGGTGGGGAGTATGGATTTTAGTTATGAGCAACAAAAGACATGGTAAAACAATGGCTCACCTGTTTTCGTAGCACTGTTGGGCAGCACCGGTAATATCGTTAGCGGATCAATTTTAATCTTAGAAGAATCTGAATCGTCATCTGCATTGATAAGATTGAACTATAAACCACATTTTGTACTAGTCTTAATAATAATGTGCAGTGAGTCATCAGTTAAGCCGTAGTACCCACTTGTGATCCACAGAATCTGGGTCAATTCATGTTCCTTGCACCACGGCACCATTTCCAGTTCAAAGTTAGTGCAACGAAGCTTGGGTTCAGATAGAACTCCAGATTGGAGGTCAGGGCTTTGTAGATCGATGAGAAAGTTCGGTGGCGCAAATGTGATGTCTGAAATTGCAGCATGTAAACTCAGTTGTTCTGCGATCTGTTGCTTGATCTGGCTTATCGAGAGATTGTCGGCTTTGTGATTTTTGACCAGTCTTCCAATAACCCCGTAGTGACGGCGTGTTTCTGGAATAATACAATATATATGTTTGTGTAAAAATCATATTTTTCGTAAGAAGTAAATAGAGGAGTATGATGAATCTGCATATGTACCTCGCGTGTACTTAAGTATATCTTATATAGCCAACCAGGAAGGACAACGGAATAGACACGAAGGATTGCAATGCAAAAAACAGTTTCGTGTTAGAGCCATCTAAGCAAGAAAAAGTTGATGCAAAAATCGAACGGCTTGAGTTCATAACTATGAAACAATGCACAACGAACTTACCTGGTCACCGTGACTGCTGGTCACCTAATGCCAATGCTATACAGGTGGTGGAGCACGAGACAGGGAAGAGGGGAACCTGCACAGAACAATAGTAATGGTCACATCAATGCGTATCACTAACTTTATAATGGAGTCATAGATCCACCATCCAATTAACATGTCCATAGTAAATATTAGCAAGAACTACAGTTACAACTATTAGTTAGTATGCTGCCACACATGAGTAAAATTAGCTATTGGGAAACATGTCTAATTCCACTCTGACCAAACATTCCAGTGGGGAAATTAACCTACCCGATAGAGGCTTCATGCATCCCATGCTAAATTACATACTGAATCAAATCAAACTGTTGAGGAATGTAGCAGGCAAAATAGTTGGTTAGTGCTTCAAGGGGAAAAGAGAGAGAGAAAATTGGTTAATACCACACACAGGTATCACGTGTTCTGTATTGCTGACACTATATTTTTTTTTTCAATATACATCAGTCCAGAATATCTATATACGTTGCATGCATTTCAACTGAAAACCTGCATACGCTTATATACATCTTTATTGCAAGCCACGTCTTCCAACCTATATACTCTTCAATTCAGTTAACCATATACTCATAGCAGTTAATCTATACTACTACGAATGCGACGAGGCATATCTTTCTAGCTATTTAAATATCTGTTGAATGAGACTCTGAATATACTCTTGTATCTCAGAGATCTGAACAGATTGGAATATTCAGTCTCTGAACACAAGGATGAATTGGTTCCAAGCAAAAGGGAGTGAAGGCGATACTTACTTAGATGTACGATGTGAAGAACGAACTTCAACGATAGCAAACCTGTTGGAACCGTAGCCCGTCGTCGACGGCTGGAACGCGATCACCAAGCACCGGCGTGGTGACCACGGCGAGAGCAGCGAGCAGATGAAACAAACACGAGATAAAACGGGAGATTTGCGCTGCCAACCGATGCAGCTTTTCGGTCCTTTATTCATGCTTTATATACACATGGATACACAAGATCTCAGGCCTAACAACCGAGAGAGATCCCCGCGTCGTGCGGTATCACCGTGCGCGACGTCGTTGCTCAGCGACGTGCACCGCGTGTGCAATGACCCTGCACGGCGCAGTCCGACCGACTCAGACCTGGGTCGGTGTCGTGGCATGGCACGCCTCCATCCACGCACAACCCCTAGCCCTACAATGCATGACTTAATCTAATGAAGATTACAAACTGACAATGCAACAATTTAAGCTAACAAACTCCCCCTAAACTTGTTGCACATCCATGACGCCAATGGCACTCCGCATCTCCACAAACTTCAGTTGCCCCAGCGCCTTGGTGAACATGTCAGCAAGCTGTCCAGCAGTCCCAACATGTTCCACCTCAATCTTCCCTTGCTCAATGCACTCCCGAATGAAATGATACCTTGTATCGATATGCTTGCTCCGGTCATGATGCACTGCATTTCTGCTGAGTGCGATTGCGAACAGATTATCCATGAGCAGCTTCACTGGCGCCTCCTTCATCCCCATCAGATCAGCAATCAAGCGGCTCAACCACACACCTTGGCATGCTGCAGATGCTGCTGCTACATATTCAGCCTCGCAAGACGATAATGTCACAAGCTTCTGCTTCTGAGACGCCCATGTGACCAAGCTCTTGCCCAGTAAGTAGATCACACCTGTAGTGCTTTTTCTATCCTCCGGATCACCTGCAAAATCGCTGTCACTGTATCCCAACAGAATGGGTTTCAGTTCAGCTCCTCTTTCATACTTGCAGCCATATATAGCCAATTGTGCCTTTCAGATATCTTAGGATGCGCTTCACAGCACCCCAGTGTTCTTTCCCAGGAGCCTCCATGTGCCTGCTCACAACTCCAACCGAATAGGCTAGGTCAGGCCGTGTGTTGACAATGTATCTGAGACTCCTGATCACACTTCTATATGCTGTAGGATTGATGGCTTCATCCTTCTTCTTCTTGCGTAGGTCTGCCTGAGCCTCCATAGGTGTGTCACATGGATTGCAGTCTTTCATACCTGCATTTTCCAGCACCTTCATCGCATATGAGCTCTGACAGAGAGTGATTCCACCTTCTCCTTGCTTCACCTCAATGCCCAGATAATAGCTAAGGAGCCCGAGGTCACTCATGCTGAACCTTTTCATCATCTCCGACTTGAACTGCTTGATGTCTTTTGCATCTGGTCCAGAGATCACAAGGTCATCAACATAAACCCCTACAATCAGAAAAGAGTTCTTGCCTGTCCTTCTGTATACAGCATGCTCTAGCTTGCTCCTTGTTTCGCCAGAAAAATCACTAAGGCGGACCTCTCTGTGTTTCGTGGATCGTACTACGACTTAGTACTAATATTGCGCAGGCGTGCCAGTATACATCCGTATACAAATAAAGTAAATGTGTAATAAATCACACAAGGGACAAAAGCTCAGGGAAATATCACTTTATTATTCATAAGAGAATTACAAAGTACAATCTCCCACTTTAATATATATATGTGCGCCGAGTTCCATCTGACAATTAGAGGATTGTGTGGCTTCTGGTTCCTGGGGCCTCGGAAGGCCTCCTAGTTAATTACATCCACGGCGTTGGGCCGCGGAACACCTCCGATTAAGCTATGCTGATGGTCATCATTGTCATCTCTGAATAAACAAGAGTTGTCTCCTAGTATATGCATAAGCACAAATAAATGACAAAGCACTCGAGTTTAAATGCAAACATGACTTCTACTTGCTTGCTTCTCTATTTGCTTTTCTGGCCATATACATTGTACATGTACACGTTGGGCTGCTACTAGAGCCCATCAATCTGCCGACGCGTTTGCACACATATTTCACATAGTAATCTTGTACTTGCTTCTTTGCCGTATATACTACACATATATTACACGAGCTCATGTACACGGTCCTTCTGTACTGATGCTGAATGTTTACAGAAAATGGGCCATCGTCGGGCCACACTGCTCTGCCGCCGCGGTGACCATGCCTGCCCTTTCCGGCCATCATCAGACTCGCTGCTGTTGATCTCGTCGGTGGGCAAATGACACAACTGTGTACTGGGTCGGGCGGTCGCTGTTGCTTGCATCTCTAGCTGGAGTTGGAGATGTGCACATGCGGCTCGCCGGGCTGCACTTCTCCGCCGCGCGCCACGGTGACCAGGCTCGCCATTCCGGCCATGGTTTTGCGGCAGCTGTGTACGCGCCCCGGGCTGCCTTCGTCGTCGTACGTGTTGTTCTGTGTTGCCGAGCCGCCGATGTACGCCTTCGCCGTCGGGCCGTCGTGGATGTGCAGGACGTATTCGTCACCACGGGCATGAGATCCATCGATCTCACGTGGCATATGGCTGCCGCCGTTGAGATGGTCGCTGTCGTAGACGAACTCGCCAGAGATGTCGTAGACGAACTCGCCGGAGACGACGAACTGCTTGACGAGGAGGTTGGCGGTGACGGGGTCGATGACGTCGCTGCCGCCCTTGCCGAGGAACGGATCAGCAAGGCGGCGGCGTACTGGTGTTTGCGTGCGTGTGTTGTGCGCAGCCTGGCGGCCGTGTGGTGGTGATGGAATGTGTCCTCGATGACGAAGAAGTGACCTGCTTATATAGGCGAGGGCTAGGGTAGCAGGAGCTTAAGGCGGTGCCCAGGCTGCGCCGCCGCTAGTTAGTTGAAGAGGAGCGCGTCGCACGGCCGAGAAGCGCGGTCGATGCATAGTTCAAATTTTGAATGGCTACCTGCTTCCGAGCGGCATGGACAAGCCGTTTGGAATTTGAATTGATCTGATCCGATCCCTTCGTAACCCAGGCGGCCGGTGGCCTGTTAACTGAGGATACACGTCTCATACATTCACCTCGCTAGCTGACCAATGGCCCCAACTTGGCATGCTGGCGTGTATGAGTTTTCTAGAAGCTTCATCACCGTGGAAGCGGTGGCAACATTTATACGTGCCTGAAGATACGTACGCGTACACGAGCTTGCTAGCTTTCAGGAAGGATAGAGCAACTAGCACTTCTGGAATGTGCATTTGGGCACGCGTACGAGCTTGCATGGGCCATGCACAAATTGCTTATTGAAGGCCCATAATTTAGATTAGTGGCTAATGGCCGGCACAAATTAGCCCAAATAATCATCATGTACTTGCTGGCCTTGTGTGCTCGCACAAACCGGGCAGAATTCTTAAACCACAGCGATTGTGCATTTCTACACCACATATATATGTCGAACAATGGGCTCCATTAATTAGCAATAGACTAATCACTTTATCAAATGTTCATTATGCATCTTGCTCACGTGCATGTGCCATTTGGGCATGGGCCATATGTATAAGCCCAATATTATTGTTAATTAAGCCTCTATGCTAAATCAATGATTATTATTTTGCAACTCATAGATATTTGAGGCCCAAATATTTATATAGGCTATTTCATAGGCATCATGTCATTGTCAAATTAGGCCTCATTTGATTCAAACTAAATAGGCTATATAATATTGCAATATGCCAAAAAATCATCTTACACTCCTGACAAAACCAAGAGCCACCATCTCCTCGTCAAGCCTAGCATTCCAGGCTCTAGGCGCCTGCTTCAACCCATATATTGCTTTATTTAATTTCAGCACTTTGCCTTCCTTGCCAACTCTGAATCCAGGAGGTTGTTGCACATATACTGTCTCAGTCAGGTCTCCATTCAAGAATGCCGATTTGACATCCATATGGTGTACCTGCCAGCCACCCTGTGCAGCCAATGCTAGAAGTACTCTCACTGTTTCAAGTCTGGCAACTGGTGCGAAAACCTCATCGAAATCCATACCCTGCTGTTGTGCATAGCCTTTTGCCACCAAACGTGCTTTGTGCTTGACGATGTTCCCTTCAGGATCTCTTTTAACCTTGAAGACCCACTTTAGCCCTATGGCTTTCTGTTTGCTTGGCAGATCAGCAACCACCCAGGTTTTATTTTCTTCAATTGCCTGCATCTCCACCTCCATGGCTTTTCTCCAATAATCTTGCTTCAATGCATCCTCCACTGAACATGGCTCTTCAGCAGCCACCAAACACACACCACTCAACTCAAACCCATGGACCTCATCAGTAGTGTCTAGTAAGTTTGTTATGGTCCTGTATCTTCTCGGTGCCTCATCTGTTCCTTCAGATGCATCAGTGGGTGGAGTTGCCCATTCAAACGGTGCCTGCAGTTATCCAGCTGGGGTGTGGGGTCGTGAATTTGAATCACCCTGCGACAGAATTGATGCAGCAGGCGAGGCCGGAACACCTCCTGCAGATGGATCAGCAGCATCCAACTCTGAATCCAGGTCTATTGTCGGACCGGGAACAGTGTCTGGATACTGAATGTCGAAAGTATATGGCGCCACCGCCTCGTCGCCTTGCCTGCTCTCCTTCTCCCCCCAATTCCAAGCTTTCTTCTCATCAAATAGAACATCACGTGAGACGTGAACTGTAGCCCGTCGTCGACGGCTGGAACGCGATCACCAAGCACCGGCGTGGTGACCACGGCGAGAGCAGCGAGTAGATGAAACAAACACGAGATAAAACGGGAGATTTGCGCTGCCAACCGATGCAGCTTTTTGGTCCTTTATTCATGCTTTATATACACATGGATACACAAGATCTCAGGCCTAACAACCGAGAGAGATCCCCGCGCCGTGCGGTATCACCGTGCGCGACGTCGTTGCTCAGCGACGCGCACCGCGTGTGCAATGACCCTGCACGGCGCAGTCCGACCGACTTAGACCTGGGTCGGTGTCGTGGCATGGCACGCCTCCATCCACGCACAACCCTAGCCCTACAATGCATGACTTAATCTAATGAAGATTACAAACTGACAATGCAACAATTTAAGCTAACAAAACCAATTATGCCGCACCACACGATGTACTTCAGCTCTTCACAATGCAGTTGCTTGTTGCTGTGGCTGTAAACTGCTTGGAGGCAAATGACATGAGCAATGAGCGTCCAAAGACTGGCAAAATCACAGCATCCAAATAAAGAACAAGGGGCACCTTCTCGTTGGACAGGAAGGTGAGCCCACTGGCCGCCGGCGCCGCCTATGCTGCAGGGTCGCCGCGCCGCCTCCGACACTGCTCTGCTTCCGTCGGGACGCCAGAAACGCAGGAAGGGATGAGAAGCGGTTGGCACACCTGGTATTAGAGGAGGACTTACCGGTGGCGTGCGATAGGCTAGGGCGGCCACGGCACGTGACGGCGAGGACGACGGGGAGCAGGAGTCCGGGTGCCGATGCCGAAGTCTTACCCTTCTGCGGATGGTGTGCGGTCGCAGCTGGAGAAGGAGGCCTGGTGCCGGAGTCAGCTGCGCGGCCGACGTCCTCATCGTTGGTGTCGGCGTCGGGGTGGATGCCGCTGCCTTTGCCGCCGCCCGCCGGGGTGCCTCGCCGCCCGGCGTCGGCATCGGGTGGAGTCCGCCGCCGTGCCGCCGCCCCGCCGGGGTGCCTCGCGGTTGTGGCGAAAGCACGGGCCGAGCGGGACCTAGGGTTCCCGGCGACGCCGTGTTGCGCGCCGGCGGCGGCGCGGTAGGCGGTGGTGAGCCGAAGCGGCCCTTGGGGGTCGAAGCCGGGCGGCGCGGCGGGCGGACGGCGGGCGGTTCCGCGGACGAGGTGGGGTCGTGCGCGGGGACGGGCGGGCGGTTGCGGAGAAGAGAGAGGGGGCGAGGAAAATTATTTCGCTAATACCGTGATTAAGGGAGACGGGGGACGGGGGAGGGGGTTAAGGGAGGGAGTTACGGAGCCCAGCGCGGTATTACGGAGGAGGGCATTAGTTTTGCGGAAACGATAGCATTTGGCTCTTTTTAGTAGTAAGATACAAGGGGCAAGCCCACACAACGCTCGCAGGCGTGGTTCAGACGATCCATGGGCCACCAAAGTATCGTGGGTTTTTCTTCTTGGGCCTTTTCTTCTTGGCCCGCTCCTGGTCTCCTCCTTGGGCAGCAGGCAGAACAGGGGAGCTGCTGACAGGTAATCTCAGAATATGGAAGAATCAAACAATGCGATTATGAAACAAGAATGAATGATTCTCAAGGACAGGTTTGTCGAAAGAAAAAAAACAGCATGTAAGGTGTTTGTTGACTTCACTAGCATATGCCCTGATCCAGAATTTCATTTTGACCTCACTAGCATATATATGCATGTCTGATCCAGAATTTCAGAGTATATCAGTGCACTTCTAGTTATCTTTGGTAAGGTTAGAGTGGCATTTAAATAACTTTTCCCATAGTTATGCTTAAAATGAAACCAATGTTAAGTTAATTACCAGTTATTTATTGCAATACTCTTGTTTCTTCTGCTAGTAACTCTCTTTTCCCTTCAGTACGGAGTGTCTTGAGTGGCATTTAAATAACTTAACCCAATGTTAAGTTAATCTGACACTCCTATAATGTAGCTCACATTTCATATAAACTATGGAGTGTTTATTCAGCACAAATTTTAAGCAAATTAGTGGGCACGAGAATGGTTATAGGTCCCAAAATGGTTAACTACTAGAAAAAATGCTTAATTAAATGCCACAAGTTTATCCTCCCGTAGCATACACAATAGAAAATCAGAGGACAAAGTTGCATTACCTGCGTGTCTTTCTGCGCTTCGTCACCGTCAGCCTCTTCACCTGATTCGACATGTAGTCGACACACTCCCTTGTAGTAGCCCTCCTCCCCTCCTTGAAGTTCCATAGCTCATAGGCAATGCTCCTGTCGTTCAGACGGCCGTACTCTTTCATCTCCACCAATGCGTTAACCACAGCATTGTAAGCACCAGAACCCCATGCCCTCTTCAGCTCTTGCAGTTTATCATCAACAATATTCACAATCTCCTAGTAATGTAAGCATCACATAGTCTATTATCCTTAAGAAAACCTGTGAGATAGTACAAGGAAGCATTCTAGAATTGACATACCTCGTGATTGCCATCAATTGTGATAGACTTGAAAGGATACCAACTTAGGTCACCAAGTTGCTGCTTCCATGATGAGTATAACTGATCAGATGTTGCACCAACTTTTTCAGGAGGCACTTTTGCAAGACAAGCAGCCTTGAATGCCTTCTCATCCAATTCCCCCATTTCCTTTATGCCAATTATCCTTCTTCTGGTATCAATTTTAAGGAATCCCTGGAACACCAACTTGCATGTAAGTGTAACATGGACAACAACAAAGTTTACATTATGCTACGAGATCGTATGAAAGGGATATGATTGAACCTTGATCAGTTCGTCTCTTACTGCCTGTCGTAAGTCATCTTCTTTGTTCACGGCAGGTGGGTTGTTTACTAGTTCCTGCCTAGGTTGCTGTTCTGTAACCTCAAGATTGTCAGCACCACTGCCCAGAGGCCTTTCAGACAGGCCTTTCTGTTTCTCCATTGATCCCGTTGGCGCCTGCATTCACATTAACATTTATCAAGGCAATAGATAGCTCAAAATGCATGCACAAATGAATGAACAGTAGTCAAATCGATAGGGCTCATAGGGATAATACTGGAGCATTATCTTAGAAGTTTTCCAGATTTAAATATAAACAAATTTGAAGAAAACCCATGTACTCTGAAAAGGTCCGTACACTAAGATTTGCCAACAATTCCAAAGGAGATAGAGATGGGCCGCCCAGATGGCTAGTATCCTCATTTTCATCACCACCATAGTTTGAAGGTCCCTCGGATAATATTTTCCTCTTTTGCACTGATCTTGTTTGCACCTATTTAAAACAATTAATAATTAATGAGCCTGATATGATGCAGTATGGAAAAGGATGAACACAAATGAAGTTATGATCACTTATAGTTTTATAATTAAAAAGATGGGAGGCTCAGCCATTTATTAAAGGAAAGGATATAAACGTACGTAGTTATCTTAGGATCATGTAACCTCACTGAAAACAAAGAGAAAACTCAAGTTAATATCTTTGTAATTCCTAGAGGTTCTGGATCAAGGCACTCCATGTGTTCCTAAGAAAGTTTACTTATTCATAAGAGTCATTATACAAAAATATGGAAAACTATACGGAGATATATAACATGTCAGTTAGACCTCGAATCCAGAACAGCAAAGCTTTATAAGTCTTTATGGTTGGCCAGATATGAAATCCAACAAAGCATAGCATACTATACATATAAGAAAACAGAAGCTCAAATTATATATAAAAAAAACTACAGCAGCACCTCTCTTGGTTGGATAGACATAGTCTCTGTAGCACTTCCACACAGTTCCACAGCTTGATTATTCTCGGCTTCACTCTCTTGAAGTGTTTTCTTTAAAAACTCCAGGCAGGAGTTCTGTTGAGAAATCTGCTCTTCTGATGCCGTAAGTGCATCTCTTGCTGCCACCCATGTGTTCTTTGATGCCAAAAGTTCCTCCTTCATTGCTGCCAAAGTCTCTCCATTTGCTGAAAAGACTATTTGAGATTAGAAATGGTATTTAGATTCACGATAAATGCTTAAAAGAATGCAAGAATCACATGATTTTGGTGAATATTAGGCTACAGAATGTGATCATGCCAATCAGCACATATGACACATCATGGTCCAAAGAAACTACTTTTAGAAACAGAATTCAACATTCATATTGAACTCACATTGTTGTTCCTGCTGAAGCATCTCCTTCTCATGCTGGAGCCTCTCCATCTCTTGTTGGAGTCTCATTTTTTCTTCGGCTAACCCATTGATCACATGTTTTATCTCCGTGTACTCAACCATAACATCATTGAGTGATGACAACTTGAGGCCAACCTTTGTAGCCAATGCACCTAGGTGTCCGCTCATTCCTGTGTCCTCTGCCATACAGTCTGCAGGATCAGTAGCTAGCCAAAGAGAATGTCATAACATACTCACCTCTACTCAGTTCACCTCACGCAACAGTTTACACATTGTTAAAAAGTGATTCTATAAGGAAAGTTTCAGACGATCTTGTAGTTTTAGATGGAACTAAATGAACAATGAATTAATAAGTTGAATGAATAATTAGCATGAGGTGTGCCTTCAGTTTAAATTATTCAGAATTTCATCGGGCCTTTGTAACCTAGTTAGCTTAGCAAGTTCTTAAGGTAACTATAGATTACCTCCAATTTTTTCATTTAAGAAATGGAGGAAACATGTCAGTGTAGGAAATAGGCAGGGACTATATGACAGAATCTTATTTATCTTAGTCCTTTGTGGAAACAGAGGAAGAAACCAGGCTCACTTGATGTTAAAAGAAGGTACTGTAACTAGGAAGGACATGAGCCCTGGCCTGGACAATTTTAGGATGAAATGGATTTCTGAGACTATTTCTAGCATGTGTTTACCCTGTGAATTGTGATTCCAGATGTAATCAGCAAGAAGAATCTAGCACAAACTAACAAGAACCAGCTTGTAACCAAAACCTCACCTTAGCAAAAAGGAGACAACAAGAAGCAGCACCAACTTGTTGTCCACCACCCCAGCCAATTATCAGTGCCCCTCAAGTCAACCTGCAGAGGGTGTAATCGGGTAAGTAAATAAAGGAAATTAGCATCACATAAACCGATCTGTGGCTGAAAAATGGAAGAGAGCCGTGGAACATGAATGCCCTTAAAAGAACAGCACCCTCATTGAAATCAATGCAGACCCAGCAAACAGAAGCCAGAATGCCTGTGCCTCGCCTCCCACTTACAAATGGAAAACAAAACGTTTTTGTTCTGCAATGCAAAGTAAAAAGATCAAATCGAATCATGTGCAAGATCAAACTGATACAGCCTCCAAAGAGAGAGAGAGAGAGAGAGAGAGAGAGAGAGAGAGAGAGGTCAGAGCAAATTGATACACTAACGAATGCTTGACACTTGAAAATTGGCCTTAATAGATGGAGACAGAAAGATCAAGAACCACAACGCTGGCAAAATCTGCCGACTCATTCAAGGATGGGTACAACCTAGTAAGAGAACTCTTCCTTCCAAGAGCAAAATTGCAAAAAGAAGATGGAACTGAGATGGCTCGATCATCCCCAACCAAGAACGGCAAACTCCCATGGGAAAAAAATGTGTAGCAGACGGAGAGTCAGATAAGGCGAGAGCAAGAAGAAAAGCCCACCTTGCAAATTACCAAGTTGAACAACAAGAGGAGTTGGAATGAATGCTGTACCAAAAGCTTTGTGATTTCTTTTGGGTTTTGGCTGGGGAGAGGAAATAGAAAGCAGCCGAGCAGAGTACCTCAGTCATGTGCTCAGTGTGCTCAGTAGTGCTCTTCTCCCCTCTCGCTCTCTCTGTATGCCAAAATGGCGCCGGGTCATGCGCCACCAGCCCACCAATGTAGGCCCACGAGCCAGAGCCTAGTAGAGATATAAGATTCCATTTGGGTAGTAAAAGGTGTGAGAGTAGGCGAACTAAACTGCTACAGTAGCCCAGTCACTTGTTTGTGGGGTCAGGGTACCGGTAGACCCACAATTCAGGAGGAGGTGGAAAGGGTTACTTCACCGTTGCTAACTAACTGCTGGGCCCTTGCTGTCATTGGCAGAGGAATTAGCCAAAAGGATTTCATGGGATTATTAAGTCTTGGCTAGGAGCAGAAGCCTGGCTTCCCGACTACTCTACGATGTTTTGGTTGCGCCTAGGGCTAGCAAAATAATTATGGTCAGTCTAAGCTAGTATAGGACAATAGCTTTACGGTCTAAGCATGTATTGTATATTAGTATATATATCTTGCTTGTTTGTTTCGGCTTCGAGGGGTTTCGGCTCCTACATGCAAGCATTGTGTTGCGACACTATGCATTATTGTTGTCACTATAGTGGAATAAAGACAGCTCCTGCTTCTTCTCAAAACAACGCAAAACAAGGAGCCACAGAAGCCATGATTTTTGGAGCTCCGCCATAGTACTTATAGTGCCAGAGCGGGAGCCCGAACATTACCCTTTTTTTTGTGAAATGTTGTGGAAGCTTTACAATTGGAGAAGCAAATTAGGCATCTCATATAGCATAGCCATATTCCCACTTACGGAACATATAATTGTAATTAGCTTTGAAATATTAAAGGTCACAAAAGTTCATGTGTTTTGATAAAAATAAACAAGGAAACACACTCAAAGTTAGAAAATGATCAAAAACAAGGACAATGTGTTAAATTTTAGTGTAAATTTGAGGACGGAAGGGGGATGATCAAATAATAGAACATGCAAATTGCATAATCAGTGTACTAGCATTTTGTATATATAGTACCGAATCTTTACGGGGGCTAAAATTGATGCACCACGATATGGCTACCAATCTACCATATCATTTTCTCTTCATAAATAAATTTTTAAAATTATCTCTATAGTTATAGTTAAACTTTAAATATATTTTGACTCATCAATAAACATAGAATTTACTAGTAAGTGACTAGGCGTCGCCGCCGTACAAGCCCCCCCGCCGTCCCGCGGCTCCGCACTCCGCCCTGTGGGAACTCACACGGTGCGTGGCGCGCACCCCACCTGGTGACTTGGCGGTGGGCTGGACACTGTTGTGGCCCTATTATATGCCGGACATGGCTTACCTCTGATGGCTTGTCTGGCATCGCTGTTGTGCCTAGGTGTCTTGCCAGGCCGACACGCGCGCGACCATCCATGACGTCTGTTAAAGATGCGGTTCAAGGTCCGTGTTTATTTGTTGTAGGGTACCAAGATTATGTTGGTTAGTTAGTTAGCTTCTTGTACAGGAAGTAGTTCGATAGATCATGATGTAATCTGTTGTTTCATCTCTTTCATTGTATGTCAAGAATGTAAGCCACGCTAGGGGCTGTTCCTAGCATATATAAACATGAAGCTGTGAGCCTGAGAAGCATCACGTTACCCTAATTTTTCATGGTAATCAGAGCCGCTAGGTTCCACGCATATCTATGCAACAATGGCTTCCTCCTCCTCCGCGCTACTTGCTGCTCACTCGATAGGTTCCTCGACCAACCTACCGCTATTTGGGGGGCCGCTACGCATGAGGCCCGCCTGGCAGGGAAGCAATGCCGCTGGATGTACTGTTGGCCATCAGAATAGGGCTCCGGGTCGCAGCTCCACCATATGCGCAGTCGCTCCACCATGCTCACTAGATTGGGGGCCTAGCTGCTGTGTGTGGCCAGCATGGCGGTGGGATGGGTGGATTGGGTGTGTCTAGCAGTTTAGGCGTTGTGCGCTGCTTTGTTCCAGCCGGCTGCTGTCGACCTAGGATTCGTTCGCTGCCAATGAGGATCAACAACGGCTCTACGTCTCCATAACGCGGTATGTGGCGGACGCCCACGTCGGGACTAGTGTGCCTCACTCGCGCCTGGTACCGGGACTAGTGTGCCTCACTCGCGCCTGGTACCGTTGCTGGGCGCCGGTGGGACATCTCGAGCTAGGCCCGCCGGCCAGTTCCTTAATGAGCAAGCCAATGAAGGCGTCAAATATAAGCTTCTTCTGCCCGTTCTACAGCTCCAGTTCGTTTAGCTACCTGCCCCATGTATGCTCAGCCTCACTCGTCTGCCTTGCGCGTTTGTTCTCAAGCGGGTTCCAGTCTCCACTCAAAAATAAGGAAAAAAATTCCACTCTTCCTCGCTCGTAAAAACCATAAACTGGGCAAACCATCTCCCTCAACTTTTTAAACTGTGCACTTTACCTCCCTCCAGAGGTTTTGAAGGCGGTTTTTGTCATTTTTGTTTTTTATTTATTTTACCTGAATTTTTGAAAATTTATAGTAAACAATAGAAAAATTATATATAACTATATACCTCTGTAAAAAGAGGTAAAATTTCCGCTGCGTTTTTTTGTCCATCTTTAATATCTGACTATTTTGTCTGGTAGCCCAATTTTCAGTCCCAGCTTAATCCAGAGTCCGACATGATCTGCGCGCTCGGTCTCCTTATACCTAAAGCATACACCGTGCTCCCTTCGGCCCGCATATATGGTGTCCACGTGAGATGTTTTGAAGCCAACGGAGTCTGCTATTCTCTAACAAAAAGATTATTTAAGTTCAGCTACAGCAAACGGATTAAAGGCCACATCTTTTCTTTTCTTTTTCTCGTCCTATCTCTCTTTTTTTTCTTGCTGGTTTCCGTCTCACGCTCTCTCTAGCTCCTAACACTCGGTATGTTGAGGAAAGTCCACCCTTTTGCATAGACTAGTGGACGGCCACGTGCGACACGCACGTGTGTACCATACAACTTTGTTCACGGAATCATGACAACTTGGTAACACTCCTATTCTGAATTCATCACGGTTATCTGCAGTAATATATTTTCATCATGCGAGTTCTCCATATTTTCATTTTTTTACATGTTTTTTATCTCTCTGCACTCGAGTTGGTATGACAATAATAGAAAGTTCATACTCTTATGTGAAAACACAAAGTACCACAGTTATCTGGTTCTCTTTTTAATTCTTATGTTGATATATATGTGCAATAGTAACAGCTGGGTTGCACCCCGAAAAGCAACAGCTGACAGGTAAGGAATCTAAGAAACTCTAGGAGGAATTGCTATTGTTGTTTCCTTTGCCAAGCAACATCATTTTTGTAGATAAATGATAAAATATCCGACATCTACATTCTTGGATGTACACAGCCAATTATTACAAAGTCGTGGATCACGAAAAGAAAGAAAGTCAGAGTCTTAAACATAGACCAGGAACTAAAGCAAATGGTATAAATGCTTCCACACTCTATGTGAAATCTCTAAAGCAATCATCTCTAATTTGCCAAGCAACATCATGCCAGCAATAGATGATGAATTTAAGTACTTGCTACAAACTTACTTGCAATTCCTTCAGTTTTCTCAGCCTTAACAATATGGACACCATCTTTCGGCCCACTTTTGAAAGTACCCTGTTTCTGCATAAAAGTTCTATTCCTACGCATGGTCACGTCATCGTGTAACATTATTCGATCTTCAAAACTGAAGGTTGCGATTGTATGGATCCGATTTCGATCCATGCACCTTCTCCTGGCTTCTTCTGGCTCTTCTTAAGTTCTTCTAATTCTGCATGAAAGCCAACTTGCTTCTGTTCCAAATCCTTGATCTTCTTCTGTCCCATCTTCTTCTAATTCTGAATGAAAGCCAACTTGCTTCTGTTCCAAATCCTATCTCCTAGACCCAACGCTTCCCAACGTTTCTCCTCCTCCCACCGCTACTCCTGCTCCTGCATTTAGCGCGCCATTGTCGCAACAGGCAAGGATGCTCTGCCGAAGAGGACGTGTTGCTGCCATCATGCGTGATCCCTCCTCCCCGAGGTCGTGCCGCTTCAATGATTAAAGAGAACACATTTGAATCTTCGAATTACTCGAAGCCGCGAAGGTACTTTATTACAGCAAACAAGAACACAGGCAGTTATGTCAATAACTTCTCTTTACAAATCAATTAGAACTGAAAGCTTAATCTCATATATATGTTTTTTTACGGCAAATACTGTGGGGAGGTCCCCACGGTGTCAAAAAAACTTTTATAAATTTTAAAGAGGTTCAGGGGACTTACATAGAGTAATTAACTAAAGGCATCCGACCAAAAACAAAAAGTTGACCTAAGGTCAGGCTTGAATCTAAGAGCTTGGAGAGAGAGCATTGGTTTTTAAAATTACAAAGCCATCTGGCTTGACACGGGTTTCGCCGATCGGAAATCTTGTCATTTCGCATTTTCCATATCTCCCATGCAGCAATAAGTGAAGCCTCAGTGAAGAAAGGTAGACCATGAGTTTGGCGGGCTTGTATAAACCGATCCTGCAGGTTCATATTCTGATTCCATGTGATATCGATGGATGACCAACATTGAATTGCAAAAGGGCATGTAAAGAAAAGGTGTTCAATGGTCTCCTCCTCCCTTGTCCCACACATGACACATATATCATCATCGTGCACATGAATATTCCTTCTGGTTAGCATGGTCTTTGTGTTCAGCCGATCCACCAAGATTAGCCATGCAAAGATTTTGATTCTAGGCATGCATCTAGAGTGCCATATCTCTTTGAAGATGGGATGAGCCTCAAAATCCTGAAAAATATGGGAGTAAATTTTTTTGGAAGTAATCTCATATATATGTTAGAGACGAACTAAATTATATTAAGGTTAAAAAATGTGTAACAACCTGACATATACCATGAGGCAATCCAAAGCCACGATCCTCTCCTTAAGATATAGATACATGTATAAATTTCTCATAAGGACTCAAATAGATGGCAAGAATGATTGAGCTGGGATAATTGCCCAATCATATCCCTGGCGACCTCATGTTCTGATGGACGCTTTTGAATCGTTTTGATCACATAAATGCCAGTGCTGCAAGGCAAATATATGAGATGAGCAGTTAAACTGGATCATCCAATTCAGCATTTTGGAAGGGTTAAATTCGAATAAAATCAAATCTGCACTCAAAGGATGTAGGATTTGCAAGCCTTCCAATAAAATAGTTTAGTATGTGATACTCTTGTTGGGCACTGTGGCTATCAACCTGCGCACCAATATAATGGACTGCGGCATAAGAATTCAGATTACTATAGTGATATATAAAATCTGCTGAAAGAAAGAAATTGGGAATGCCTTCCTCAATAATGTAGGCACATTTAGCAGTACCAATCCTCATGCAAGCATGCCAACAGGAGGACATTCATATTTTCCATATAACATCTAGCATGTAACCTAAACTATTAAATACTTCATTGAAACATGTGGGAAAAAAGAATCAAAGCATGGGCAGCCCCTTCAAGTATTTTATCTTTCAGACAATGGTGCAGAGATTGTAAAATTTATCAGTTGTACTCTTTGGCATTTCAATTCTAAAAGACAACTACAGCCCAGCAAGAGACACAATTGTACATCTCATACCTCAAGATGCAGAAAGGAATGAACCAAGACTGCCATCAAACACCTACGCTGCATTAAAAAGGGCTTGAATTCAGTGTCCAGAAGGATGTTAGATGCTTTGAAATTCTTGTAGATCACCTGCAAAACAAAAAGATTGAATGAGATCTTGACTGCTCCGTCCCCTCGATCTATTATCCCACCACGGTTTTAGCCAAAGGGAAAAGAAATTATAATCCACAATTCATGACCAATACCACACTGAAATTTTCCATGGGCATTGTTGCTGATGATTCACGTGGGCATTGTCATCCTCAATTTTCCCCATCTTACGCCTGCTCATGGGGCCTTTTTCGAGATGCCTGCAGCAGTGCATCCATCGAAGTCATGCAAATAGAAGGGGAGAGGGCATGGACACTGCGACGTGGCACCACAGGGATCACGGCGGTGGTGCTCCCAACGCCACGGCAGTGCTGGTGCGCCACGGTCCGGTCACGTCACGTCACAGACGGAGGCAAGGAGCCTCGTCATCGGGAGTGGGAGTTGCCGTCGGCGGCACATCGGGCATGCGTGGTGGGGAGGAGATCAGTGGTGGTTAGGATGGTTTTAAGTAACAAGCATTCCCCATTTCGTTTGCTCATTTATAGTATAGACTAGCAGATATGTTCGTGCGTTGCTACGGGTCTGTTCGCTTAAACTTTTCCGCTTAAACTTTTCCGCATGACATATTAACCATCATACAATGTTTTTCTCTCATGATAAATCAATGAACAATACTTTTTAGCTTGACTTTCTAGCAAAATAAACAGGACAATTTATAGTCCAATAACTTGGACGATGTGAAATTCTGGAGATTTCTTCAACAGTCGTGTCATACATTCTCATTCATCTTGAATCAAAATCTATAACATGTTCGAACACGTCTACTCGAATTCATATAGGCAAAGGATGATTGAAGATTCATCTCATGATCGGGTCATGCATTTCAATTTGTTTTGTGATCGAACTCCCCACCTTAACACTAATAATAATTCAAGAGAAAATTCTTTTGATCACTACCTGAATCAGCTGCTTTGCCGAGAGCCACGACCCAAAAGACACTTGGCAAAGGCTTTGCCGAGTGCCACCCTCGGCATAGTTTACTCGTCTTAAATTTTGACGGTAAACAACTCTTTGCCGAGTGCTTTTTGTCGGACAAAGACTAACTTGACCCTCGGCAAAAAAAGTGTCGTCGACGACGAAAATATGGTGAGAAGTGCTTTGCCGGGTATTGAAGCCAAGATACTCGGCAAACATCCGGACAACAAGGCACTCGGTAAAGGTAATGGATCATGTGCAAACCACCTCTTCGTGAAAACCCATACAGACCATGGCAAAAAAGTTGTCTAAATTCACCAAAAAATCACACATGTAGATGATATGATGATACACAACCTTCTAAAATATCTTATCTAAATTCGACATCGTTTGTGAGATATAAAAATAACAATTTTCTAACAATTAGGCGATTTCGGCAGTTAACATTCACATGCACCTACACGTAACTGAATTTTTGGGCTAATGTTGTGAGGTATTCCAACTCAGAATTGCTTCATTGTGCATCTAAAACACAATTTTTACCAGATTTTTTTTTGGATTAGTAGACGTTTTAATCAATTATTTTAACGGAGAGATCATGATTCTTTTTAGATAGACGATTCCTAGAAGAGAGTACTACCTGAGTTTTTTTTTAACCAATAGGCTATCCTATTTTTAGGAGGGATGGGACTATGGTAGAAAATAAATAAAGTAGTGATGGTGATAATCCTAAACGGACTATTGTGTAGGCGAATAGAAAATTAATGTGTAGGCGGACAGAAAATTAAGGGCGGACAAAAAAGGGGTGGGAAATTTTCATGATTAATTATTAGGTAAAGATAAAGATATGAACTCTATCGACACATGGATAATATTAAAACTAATGTTATGGTATATTTTATGACTACATATGTTCTGCCTTGTAAGGGAAGAAAACTCTAAAAAAACTTATCAAGGTTGACATAGAATTAATGAGATAATATTATATTATTACCAATATTAATTTATATTATGAACATCATGATCGTGTTAAAATAAATTATTACTTTTAAATTTTATAGAAAGAGTATAAAAAATAGATATATAACATTATGTTCTTGATTTTTCCATTAGTGAGCCCATTCATTTGCGATCCCTGTAGGATGTAGCTACCTCTGTAGCTACAGGTACAACTGAAGGGTTATGAGAGTGCTACGCTAGCCGGAAAACAAAACTTTTCTACCTCATATTCCAGGATCTACTGCTAGTTACAGGTTACAGGATTACCACTAGACGCGCAGGTGCAGCGGAAGACGACTCGATGTAGTCGAACGCGTCGCAGCAGTGCCGTGCAGTTGCGTGGTCGTCTAGCAACTCCTCCCACCACTTGCGGTTCGTCATCGTGCTCCAGATGCAGCACCTCCGAGGTATCACACACGTACGAGGGAGAAGCGATGCGCCTCTGAACTGCTAGGTCTGCGAGGAGCGAAGGCGAGAGCGTGGAGGGCGACGGCGGCTGCAAAAAGGCTTGGATTAGGTCTAGCCGCGCCCCTCCCCTCTACTTATATAGGCGTCTCTCATGTGCTCCCGAGTTGGAGGCCCATTAGAAACCCTAAGCCTTGTCTAATTTGGGTCCAACCCGAATTAGGCTTCCAGCCCCTTAAGCGTGCGACCCTATGGGTTCACGCACACATAGACATGGGCCGAATACTCCTATTCGCCCAATAGCTGACAGCGGCCTCTAGCAAGGCGTGACAACTCCTATGTGCACGCAAATGATCATATCAGACGAACCACCACGACCACATACATGCTATTCCCTTGCCTCATGATATTTAGTTCAACTCGTGGGTTAACACTTAACCCAAGCACGGCCATGCATTTGTTGATCCAATCACTTGAGTGATCCAGTGATATCTCTCTCATTAGAGAGGGGCAAGTCCCATCTTGATTGTCTATGTCTCATAGCATGTTTCTCGACAAACCCGAAGACATCCTTTATAACTACCCAGTAACGGAGTAGCGTTTGTCAGTTCCTAAGCAAGTCGATACACATCTCAAGCACATACAACAATCTCAGGTCGAAGGACATAATATATATGATGTGTAAAGAGACAATCTCATGTCGGGTCAGTCCAGCCTACATGTCATACATGTGCCCACATTATTAGTTCGACATCTCCATGTCCATGACTTGTGAAACATAGTCATCAACTAATAATGTGCTAGTTTAATATTCATGTGTGTCCTCACATAAACTCCGACCAGGGACAAATATAGAATAACCATACAAGTAAAAGAGTTCCACAAACAATTCACATAATTGCCAATCAATACAAGTTGTCTTTCATGGATATTCAATGGACACATTACATATCATCGATACAAGCAGAATATCATCATCTCTCTGATTACCTCTAGGGCATATTCCCAACAACAACAACCACTAACAACTACCTAAATGAAATCATTGTCGTTATGCAGCATAACTGAAATGAATAGGTGGAATCTTATATAGTTTTTTTCCGGTTGCAACATACGAACATGTTTGCTAGTCATACTAAAAATCCAGTTTTGTTGGACTCCACGTGAGTAGATCTACACCGTGAATACACAATATGGTATACCTTAGTACAAAATTGTTGCTATAGCTTCAAATCTATATTTTTCAGTAATTAATTAGAATAATTCATAATTGTAATTGCTACGGTCCAATTGTGGTAAAACTTTTATGATAGCCTAATTGCTATATGTTAAGCTGTGGTAAAAATTTCATACTCATCCAAATAAAACTATAACTAAGTTATACATGATTCAGTGAGGATAAAGGTTTTATTGTAGTTCAAGCACACAAAATTAGGTCACCATAAAAATTTCATCACAACTGGACCATAGCAAGTGCAGTTATGAATTATTTCATTTAATTACATAAGAACATATATCTAAATCTAAAATATAGATCTAAATCTACAACATAAATTTTGTGCTAAACATAGATCTACTAATGCGGATTTCAATAAAATTGGACTTTTAGTTTTATGATTTTTATATGATTTACTATGCTTTTTTAATGATTCAGCCGAAATAAATAAAAAGGAAAAGGGCAAAACAGTCTTCAAAACAACACCGGGAGATAAAATGCACAGATTGAAAAGTTAAGGGAGGTGGTTTGCCGAATTTTGCGGTGGAGAAAAAGACAAACTTTCACAAAAGTTGGAGAAGCTGAAATGAACGGCGGCTTGCTAGGCCCGTAGACTGGCACGGTATGGAATCATTGATAACTGGGCTGTTCCTTATCGGTGCCAGGCCATCCTTTTGGGCTATATATATCTCAGGATTCGGTTCAGTTGAAGATGATGGTCAGTTGGTCACCACGTAGTAAGGAGAAGGCGGCAGCGCCTCACAACGCAGCGTCGATATTCAGCATCAAATTGCATCAAAAAAAATTCAGTATCTGATTAGGCATTTTTCGATCTGGGTATATTCTAACGGAAAGAGCAACAACAAATATGCCGCGCGGTCGCCGCAACCGAATGATTTGCCAAGGCCTCCGATCCCCTATCTGCAGGCTATAAATAAGAGCATCCAAACCTATCTTTCTTCCATCTTATTCTATCTCGATCCCACATCCACATGGTTCGCAACCTAGCGACTTCAACAATGAAGGTCGTCGTCCTCGCCGCAGCCTGCTTTGCTCTCCTCTTTCTGAATGGTAATGATATATGCAAGCTTATGCTTTGTTCTTCTCTTTCTGATGAATGGTAATGCTATACGTACAGAGAGATTCTAAACGAATTTCTATATATGCATCTAATGTAATGCAGTCGTAGAGTCGCGAGCAGCGCCTGGCAACGGCGGTAATGTTACGTCGTCCAAGCGCAACCACGATCAGCACGGTCACCACCACGACGGCGGCCACCACCACGACGGCGATCAGTCGAAGACGCACAAGCACAAGCTGTTCGTGTTTGGCGACGAGTTTGTGGACGTCGGCAACCTGGACGACTCCTCTAAAAATCATGGGCAATACCCGTGGCGCTACCCGTTCGGCATGTCGGACGCGGCGCACGGCCGGAAGCCCACAGGCCGGTACTCCGACGGGCTGGTGCAGTCGGACTACATGGCCAAGATCATGGGCCGCCGCGAGTCCCCGCCCGCCTACAACGGCGACGGGTGGGACGGCGACGTCGTCGACCCTTCTGGCCTGAACTTTGCCGTCGGCGGCGCCGGCGTGCTGCAGGGGGCCAACGCGGCCACGCTCCGCGCGCAGGTGAGGCAGCTCCGCGATCTCGTCAGGGACGGCGTGATTGATGAGGACAAGGACTTCGAGGAGTCCGTGGCGCTCGTCACATTCTCCGGGAACGACTACGCACTAGTCAATGACGAGGACGGCGTAAGTTTCCGACCCTAAATGCCAAATACATATCACCATTCTCATCTATATCTACAAGTATACATATATTTATATATGAATCTGATGATCGATGTATATCACCATTCTCATCTATATCTACAAGTATACATATATATATTTATATATGAATCTGAATCCGATCGATGTATACAGTTGGAATTAATCCCGAGGGTGGTGGACGAGGTGGCAAGCGTCGTGTCGCAGCTGCAGGACATAGGGGTGACCAAGGTGGTGGTGAGCACGCTGCCGCCGTTCGGGTGCACGCCGTGGCTTGCGAGGGATTTCAACTACGCCTCCTGCCGCAACGGCTCCAACGACGGCCCTGCCAAGCACAACGCGGCGCTGCGGGACCAGCTGGACGGCGACGACGACGTGATGGTGCTGGACGTGTACACGGTCATGATAAACATGGTCGCGCCGCCCCCCGAGGGGTCAGAGCTGTCGGCGCGGTTCAGCGAGCGGCTGCAGCCCTGCTGCGAGGCCTACGAGGAGGACAGCGCTGTCTGCGGCGACCCTGACGGCCGGTACTGGCTGTGCGACCGGCCGGAGGAGTACTTCTACTGGGACGCAACCAACCCGACGCAGGCCGGGTGGAGGGCCGTCATGAAGATGCTCCAGGGATCAATCATGGCGTTTCTTGGCATTTCACAGCTCAACCACTTTTGATCGAGTTGATCAAGTTGTTAGAATAATTTCGATCTGCATGGAATGGAATAACAGATGGACGAAGGCTAGCTAGCTTTGCTAGGTATATCTTATTAGATTCTTATATAGTCGCTATATAGATTGAAATAATTAAGAATAAATTCTTCGTTCGTCCAATGCTATATGCATCATAGTACCAGATAGCTAGCAGTTTAGGGTTTTGAATCCATCAGCTGGCGCTGCCTTATATTGTACACTATATTTCATTCATCATAAATATAATGGGGCATTTGATCGATATATTGTATTGGGTCGAGTATAAACTAACTAAATACCCCGCGCGTTGCTACGGAAATTTTTAAAATAATATCTTATATGAATGACACGAATATGTATAAATTTAATGCGAATTGGAGTATTATGTGGAATTGTATTTTGCATGCATGTAGTAGTGGAATGATATTTATTAGCATATTTGAGTTGATGGTAGTGAACTTGTGGTGGATGATGACGTGGTTGTGGGTCTCTAGGATAACATGGCTTTATCATATTCTAGAGAAATAGGTAGTGGACATTAACTTTATAGGAGTTTAAGATTTTATGCGTACTCCTGCTAATGGAATGGGCCTTGACGATTCTTTTGGGCTTGGGCGGGATTTTAATATATGCGGGTACTGTTGGATGTTGGATGGGTGGAAGCAGATATACTGTGAAACGGATCGGGGCGGGTTGAGTTAACACAGACAGGTTGGGATGGGTTGGGTGCCGTGGTCGCAGAGCAGCACATACGTCGCAGATCAACTTCCATCATCGCTACGAGTTGAGGCGTTGGGCCGACAGGGTGGGTCGGGCCGCGGGTGGTAGTTAGGGCTCTTGAGATAAGGGTAGGGGCGGCTTTGGGCAGGTTCAACCCCATTAGCAGACGTAGCCTATGCGCGTCGATTCGATCTGTCCACTCCGTCCGTCTGCCCCACATACATACGCCTTCACCTGCAACAATGCACAATGCGGCCAGTAGTTTAGTTCCGTCGCGTGCTGATTCGGATGTGCAATACACGACGCCATAGAATGGACGGTGACGAATAATAGCTGGTCATCATCAACGACAACGAACTCGTTGGGCAGAGTGGCCGGAGTTGTCCGGAGGATGAACTTGTCGCCGGCCCTGCCGTGCACCTGTACGTGCTCGGCTCTAGCGGGCCGATGGTCATGTGGTGTATGGTGCCCGATGTGTATGACAAGAACTGGCGTGTGGCGTGGTGGTAGCCCGTCTCGGACGCATTATTGTACTCTCCCCAGAGATGTCCCGTACTCCACCACAGACGGCGCGCTGCGATCGTCGGTGTCACGTTCATCGAGAGTGTAGTCGTTATACAACTTCTTTGACTCTAGACCGTCATCTGCGATTTAGTCGGTCGACAATTAAGCACAATACCCAGGGGCTGTCTTACCCTCTGTGAGTTGAGTTTTTTGCCACCACGGCCACAGAATAGTTGGTCATGGTGTTTAGTTGGCACCCTACTGCATGCTAGATCTACAGAAGCCACTCGTCGCAGTCGGTGGATATATATGCACCATGGATATGTACCAATTGGTCTTAGTTAGTCTTCCATACGGAGTGAAAAAATGGGGAAGACTCTCGAACGAGAAAAAGGATACCTTCGAAAGAATTGAAGGAGCAGCCTGCGTTCCCTGACGGTGATAGCCGCTAGGTTGAGTCCCGCACGCATGCACGAGTAACGAACAGAGGCGTTGCAAAGGGGCTCACGGTGCAGTGGCAAAGGCTATTGGTTGGGGAGCTCCCGCGCAGGGTTCAAATCCTGGGTGCTGCACCAAAAAACTGTAGGGGTGTAAATCCCTCCGTATTATTTCAAAAAAAACAGGCGTTCTTTCCTTTTCATTTCCATATTAATTAACATTCAAGCAATTCAACTGCGTCGTATTTGGTTCATAAGTGAGTTTCGCTTTTTTTATATTTCTTTTTCCTTTTTCCTTTTTCTCTATATTGTTTTATTCTCCTTTTTATTTAAAACATTTATTGTATTTTCTTTTGTGCGTTTACACTTTTCTTTTTCTCTCGTTTTGTTGATTTATTTAACTTTTCATATTTCTTTCTTTTTATTTGACTCTAATCAATTATTTATTTTTAGTTTAATCTAATATTTTTATTTAATCATTTTCATGGTTTGATTTATTATTCCTTTATTAATTTTTTTCATTTCATAAGTTATATTTATACATGTCATGTTTTTGATTTTTTTTTCTCGTTTTCAAATTTGTTATTTAGGTAATATACATGTAGTGTTCTATATGCTACATATTGTGATGTTCTCATGGTATAAATGTGAAGTTCTATGCTATGTATTATAATGTTCTCGTAGTATTAATGTGATGTTCTATGCTATATATTATGATGTTCTCATAGTATTAATGTGATGTTCTATGTTATATATTATGAGTACTTGTAGTATAAACATGATGTTCTATGATGTATTTTTAATATTCATTAGCACATATATAGTGACTATGAGATGTTCTACGATCGATTTGTGGTTGTTAATATTTTTTTTACATCTAATATTCTTCTAAATCTAGAACATTGCTTTTCGTAACCCTAGGCATATAGCTTTCTCCATGCTTTTTATGGAATTTCATGTGGCATAATCTGGTATAGATATAAAATATTATTACTGCAACGATTGTAAACAAAATTAACCTTTAGATGGTCTATTGTTTTAATAATAACAGAACTATTTTTAAACATAGCATAAGCATCTAAATGGTGTGATGGTGGAGACTAACAACGATTTTGTGTTTGAATTCCACATTTTGCTATTTTTTTATTTTTATTTGTGCAATTTACGTGCTTCTAGCCAAATTGGGCCGAACATACGCGTTGGGCCACAAGCAAGGGCTTGAAGTGCGCGGACAGGCTCGCATGTGTGGAAACATATGAGGGCCGCAAGTGTGCACACGCGGGCGGAAAGCCAATCTGGGCCAGAAGCACGCGGGCTGGCAAAGATTATCTGGGCTGAAAGCGACGCGGTGATGGGCCAAAAAACAATAGCGTGAGTGTGACGGGTGGTCAAAGGACGGCTGCTTTCCACCCAGGCCGGAAACTAGCACGACCCCTCCACGCCAGCCTCTAAGGTTTGAAACAAAAAAATAAGTGCTCCTATAACTGCTTTTAACTATCGATGAGTATGTGGTGCCAATTTACCATCCTTTTTCAACTAAGAAACAGAATGCTTGTGCTATCTAAACTATTAAAATTGTCCTATTTACGAGATAAAAAAATTTCCTATTTACGCTCTCTCGGTGGTTTTTAGATTTTTTATGATTGTCGATTAGGCCTTATAAAAAAGATTTTTTTGCCATGACTTTATAAAAAAATATAAAAAGAATTTTTCAAAAGGATATCTTCTAAAATTTTACCGATTTTATAAAATGGTCCTATTAATAATTTTAGTAATTTTAAAAATTTACTAAAATCTGATTTAATGCTACAAAATTCATAGAAAAATTGTTTTACTTAGGAAAATATGTCCTAAAATCATGCTCCACTTTTTGGCAATCTTGTCTTAAAATTGATGGCCAGTATCATACTTTTTTCTCTTAAGATTTGTGTTTAGGTAGAAGCGGGAAGTGAATTCCCTTTTATTTTCTCTCCTCGATGTAATAGTGGTGAACTAATAAAAATCCTTCCTTCATAAAAAGAAAAGCTTGGAAACCTCATCATGATTAGTCAACACAATGTGAATGAGTCCGATGGGCAGTATCATCCCCTTTCAACGTCACAAGTATCATGGATAATGGGTGAACAATGGAAATGATTCCCCAATGCACTTATGATATAAGTTAATGGCCAACGTTTGTTGAATGAGCTCAAACTACTATTGCATGCTTTCAAGTAACAAGTGCATATATATATATATATAACTTTGGAAGATTGCATTTGCTCACATGTAGCTTCTTTGGATGCCAGTTTGTAACTTAGCACCCTGCATAGCTTGTGAGGAGATTTGTTTTGTATTCATTACATACATGGGGCCTTTTGTATGAAATATTAGAGGAAACCAAAATATTCATGAGTGGACCCCAAGGTGTGAAGTGTCCCCTCTGCCCAGATCCCACGCAGCCGCCGCATGAGTAGGTCTAGCAATGCCAGGTGCGAGCGCGGCAGCTGTTGTGTGAAATGCCTCCCTTCGTCTCACGCTCACCCCCTTCCGCCTTGCTAGTTGTTGATTCGGTGGTCGAAGCTGCAGCCAGGATGGCGAACATGACGAACATCTTGCGGGACAGCATGGCGCCTTGCTTGTTCTACTACTTCGACGACGACGGCCGGACGGTTGTGGTGATCGATCGAGTTGGTGACTGGTGATCAGAGAGCCTCAGGCAGGGTGATGGATGAGCCATCGCACCATCTCTGTATATATATGCCAACAATCTGTAACCAAAATCCAGACAGAGTCGATGTCCGGCACGTCTGCGCTCATGCCATCTTGGTGCTTCGAGTCTGTGTCCAAGCTCAGCGAAACTCCTTGATTCCCGGTTCATCCAACAGAGGGGACCCTCCTTTTGACATTGTTATCTACATGGTGGCCTTAGAAGACTGCTCGGTGCAAAGTATCCAATTTGAAATTATTTTCTCTAGAACAGACATATAGCCTGTATTGCCAATTTGAAATTATTCAACGGCTCAAAATGCAGGACCGTGGTTATTCAATAACTACTCAAGCCACCAGGATATTTGAATTCCTCCAGGATAAAAGTTTTCTTATTTTGCTAGATGGCCTTCACTGCAATCTGAACCTAGCAGCAGTTGGCCTACCACCCCTTGGAAATCAAGGCCAATTGAAGCAAAAAGTTGTAATCACAACAAGATCACGAAGCTTGTGTGATCAGATGTGAATAGAACTATGAATGTCCCTGGCCTAAAAATGAATGGAGCACTTCAGCTGTTCCATGAATGTACGGGTAACGGTAGTCTTTATTGTGAACCCTGCATGGGAGCACTTGCAAAAGATCTCGTGGAGCAACTAAGAGCACTACCATCAGAATTGATAAGAGTAGGCTGCGCAATGCGTAGAAAACGTGAACTAGGACAATGGCAGAATATCGTTGGTGTTGCCAATGAATTGATTCATATCAAAGATCAAGAAGCATCATCGCTGGTATGTCTTTATAGTTAACTCAAATTTGGTAACAGCATTTTTTCTAACATATTTTGTCACAAGTTACTAATATTAATTAATGCCTTCCAGACAGAAGGAAATGTTATTACAAAGCTTAAGCAATGTTTGCAAAACTTGCATGGGAGGAGAAATGATGTCAATCACGAGATTGAGCTTCTTGGAAAGCGAGATGGCAAGGTAGCAACAAATCAGATCAACAACTGGCTGGCTAGCGTGGACACCAACATCTCTGTTGGGATGGTTATCTGTGAATCTGAGGAAGATGAGTTGAACTGGGATCTCAGTGTGATTGCAGCTGGCATGCTTCGTCGGCTCCAAGGATGCCTCAGTGGTCAACCCAGCGTTGTTACAGTGGAAGCATTGCCACCATCCGTTCGTCCACAAAGCAGCAACCTTCCAGAGTTGAACTATTTGAAGAGGCTATGGAGTATATTAAGGATATATCAGTAGGTGTCATTGGAATCCGACGGCTGGGTGGAGTGGGCAAGACCCATCTTCTGACCAAGATCAACATGTTTCCCTTGGGGACTCATTATTTGATTATGTTGTCTTCGTTACGGCCTCCAAAGAGGGTTCAGTGGAAAAAATCCAATTCGACATTGACAAGAAACTCAAACTCAAGTTTGACGAGAAGCTCCAAGGAGGTGGTGATGTTGAATCTCGAGCTAACATAATTTTGGATTTCCTGAAAACAAGTAAATTTCTGATACTATCAGATGACGTTTCGAATCGGATTGATCTGGAAGCAGTGGGCATACCGTATCCCCTTGGAAGAAGCAAAGTGGTTCTCACAACAAGATCAAAAATGGTGTGTGGATGTAAGGAAAGAGATCAATGTGGCATGTTTGCCACATATAGTGAGGCCTGGCATCTATTTCAAGACAAGGTCGGACAGGAGACTTTATCGACATAACTGTTGGGAATGGCTGGAAACTTGGTTTCCCAGTGGGAAACATTTCCATGTGTTCGGTGTATCAGCTATCTGTTGGGCGATTTGGAAAGCCCGAAATAATGCTTGCTTTGAGAAAAAACTGATCCATAGTCCTCTAGACATAATCTGTCATGCAGCCGCACTAATGAAGTTTTGGACAGGCTTATTCAAGGATGTCGACAAGGAAAGTCTGAATGCTAGTATTGACATGATGATGAAGGTGGCCTTGGGTTTACTGGTATCTAAGAAGATCAAGCCGACGCAAGATGAAGGTACTGGGCAAGGAGGTCCAGGAGGAGTTGGTGCTACATCCTGAAGCTTGAAGACTCGACTGCTGCGTCGCTGGGTAATGATAGGCCCAGAAGATTCATTCGTCGTCATCGTCTTTTCTGGAGGTGGTATGATCTTTGCAAGCTGGGGAGGAAGAACTGATGGCTTCTTTTGGAGATGGGGTCTCAGACGTTTTAGTTTTCAGTTTGGTAGCTGCTCCTCTTGCGCAGGTGGTTAAGCGCAGTCTGTAAGTCCCCCTGGAGTTTGTTTGAATGCTCTGAAATGTCCTCGTGCGCAGGGTGGTCAAGCCCTCTTCTCCTCTCTAGGTCTTTTCCTTCCCTCCCTGTCTAGCCTTTCTATCTAAAACTGGTCGCTGTATTTCCGTTTTGTAATGAAATGGAAATGGGGATGCCCCGATTCGAAAAGGAGACTTTATCGACCAGTCCTCGTATTGAAGCTCCTGCAAAAGAGCTTGTCAAGGAACTGAAGGGCTTGCCATTAGCTTTGATAACTGTCGGAAGGGCAATGTACGGAAAAGTAATCCGAAACAATGGGAATCTGCCGTGGATTACATGAAACAGTCATGCTGTGGCGAGGATGATCAGGACCTCCATATGGAAAATACTGTTTTCAGACGACTCAAGTTCATAAACTTAGCACCCAGGTTATGTTCTGATTGCACTATTTCTTACAATAAATCCTTCGTAACCGGACCCCACAAAGATATTTTTAGATAAATTTTCATTAAAACAAAATTACGCCTTTACAAGAAAATTATTTTTTGTTTCGAAAGGTGCAATTCCAAATTTAGGGAGAACTGTTTGTTTGTGTGCTGCCAACAATTTTCGTTCTCCAAATTTAATGGAAGTAATAGAGATACGGTTTCTATCCTTCTCACAAATTAAGTCCTTTTATGCTCTCAGCAATTTAACCCAAGAACATCATGCGTGTAGGTAAGTGAAAATTCCTTTTGTGCAGAAGGTGGTAGCAATTTAGAGATTGCTAAGAAAACCATGCATCTGCATATATCGCCAACATCAACATGGAAAATTAAATAGTGTTACCTTGCTTGTTCCATTCAACTCAGACTCTGGTGTCAATATTCAGACTTATTAAAAGTGAAGGTGCATTGTGAACTCTTAATTACTACATATCAGTTCGAGAGAATTATATTAGTGAATACTCCTGATCCTACAAATACTTATGCCATATGGTCATGGTCATTCTCCCTCCCTCACCAATGATCACCCCCCACGTGCCCGTGTAACAAGTAGAAAGAAACACACAGCGCAATGGGCAATGGTAATGTTGGTTAGAACGTTCGTCACGGAAGTCATCGTCATCACGTCATCCACGCCAACCACCAGCGCGTCCAACCGGCCGAACCCGGCCAAGTCGACGTCAAGCCGGAGTATGGCGGCTGGCCAAGGCCAATACAGTGGTCGTGGACGGCGTCGCCGCCGTCGCCGCCACCGCCGTCATCTCCACCGACCGACCCCTTCAAGTGTAACAGGACGTATGGGTCTGAAGAGTTGTCTGGCGCGGAAGACAACGAGGACTGTCTGCCACCGTAATGTGTTGTTTTGCTTTCCTCCAATACCTCACAATGCAATAGCACCTATAAATTAATGGAGGAGGAGTTTTGACTCGTGTAGCAGCTCCTACTCTCAGACACATATGGACATCCAATATTTATATGACATTTAATCATGAAATTTTTGCTGGAGGTCATCCAAAAAGTGTAAGTCATTTACTCATCGTGTGTGAGTGCATTACAAAATCATTTTGATGGACCATGTTTGTTCAGCCATTATCAATAGTGTGATCAAACTGAACATCTTCATCAGGGGAAGCACTACCGATGCAAACTGCATGATGCTCATAATGATATGGCAGGAATATCAGTTTTCTACCTTGAGCCAACTTATATTTGTCGAATAAAAAAAAAGTTCTGCTGTGTAGCACCGGATCATCCTGCCAGCGTGAACCGCTAAACTAACGTGCACCTTCAAATTCGCACAGGAGTTTAATTTGTGCCCAGTACTTAATCTCAAGTGAAAAGTACTGTTCATCAAGGCGTTTCAGTGCTCCTGACCTTTAACACCGGCAACCATGATTCGCTCATGAGTCATGACCAATCCTTATGTGACTTTGCATCTCAATGCATGTGACGCCATTGAAAGGATATTTTTTTTAACTAAAAAGGTCAGCTGGTTTCCCTTGCGAAATGAATTTAGCAAAAGGCAATGACCAGATACAAGAGAAAAAATGTATAAGATTTTAGTTGATTAGAAAAAAATGTTGGGAAGTTATGGTAAGCTTAAAAGGCCAACTGTAGTCTCTGTAGCATTGTGCTTGACTGGTTGGGGTAAAAAAATATTAGCGTTACAATCTCCTTCCTCAGACTCCCTCTAAAAATCTTGTAGATACTTCGATGCATGTCATATCTATCTATAAAGACCTTTAAATGTGGTGAAACGGGATTACTGTTCAAAAAATACTATTCACGGTACAACCATTTAACAAACAGTAACGGGTCAGTCATGGTACATTACCGACCCATTAGAGAACAATAGTGGGTTCAGCACTGCACAATATCGATCCATTACAAAATAGTATCGGTTCATTAATGTAACGTAACGGGTTCGTAATTTTTACAAACACCCGTTTACCAACAGACCCGTTTGAAGCACGAGGACACTCTCTAGTATGACATACTTGTCTACTTCATTCATTTAGTGGCAGAGCTTTTAAATATTAGACAAGGCGAGGGGCCAATGATAAGTGCTAAAAGTTTTTTTTTTTTTTTTGGAGAAGATAAGTGCTAAAGTTAGACACAGCCATTTTGCAGTTTTTTCATCAACAAAAAGCTTTAAAATTTCTAGTTTCCTTAACAAAAATTACTATGCAGGGGTGGCCATGTTAACCCAAATGATGCTCCACCACTGCTTGCACTGTACTTCAACAATGCTGATGGGTTTGGTGGGTTATAAGCAATCCAAAATGTAGACCTATCGACAGAGAAGCCACACTGATGAATTATGGTCGTAGACTAGTCTCATATAGATGAAAAATTCTGTAAAGAAATTAACCAATACGGTCAATGAGAATATATGGTAAGAGGCTCTCAGATTGGAAAGTTATTTGTTTTCGGAAAAACCACAGGTTTTTGGCGAAAATAAAATTTTAGCAAATTTACTATGGTCCATTTGTCACAATTGTTCGGCAAACATTACTAGGGTTCAGTTATCACAACATATTTGGGAAACAAAAGGTGTAAAATGCATTGTTAAAGTTGTAAAAAAAAAAAGACAAACTATGCACATCATGATTGCGACCTTCATGGACAATCTCCACGAAGAATCTTTCCTTCCTAATTGCACTTCCAGTTTTGAAATTCAGTGCTGGAGGAAACACTCCGTCAGGAATTTGCTTGGCATTTCCAGTCATGCTATTCTGCTTGTTGTACCCTGATTCCATTGCAAGAGTCAGGTAAACCATGACATTTTGAGACAAGACCAGCAAATCTCTGCTTTGGTTGCATTAGGAACTAAAACCTCAGCAACTGTAAAGTCCTAGAGACTTCACCACTAACTGGACTAATTACATGCTGATGGAGTAATGCCATGTACTTACAGATTGCCACAAATTAATCCTAGTGAAATTCATTAGGTAGGGAACTCCTCCATTTCCCTGATTTTCCAACAGAAAAAAAATCCATAAAGAAGTGAAACGAAACTTATATGCGGCCTCTTGTGTTGTGCTAACACAGTCAGTATGGTCAGCAACTAGCTACGTACAAAAGTATATGCAGATGAAGAACTTATATTTTGGCTAATGTCCTACACTAAAGGTGGGGAAAAGTTTCAACAGTGCTAGCAAGGGGCCAATGATGAAGTACTAAAGTTAGACACAGCCATTTTGCAGTTTACTCATACGCAAGGGTGGCCATGTTAACCCCAATGATGCTCCACCACTGCTTGCACTGTACTGCAACAATGCTGATGGTTTTGTGGGTTATAAGCAATCCAAAATGTAGAACTATCGACAGAGAAGCCAAATGATGAATTATAGTCGTAGACTCATATTCTCATATATGATGAAAAATGTTGTAAAGGCATTAGCTAATAAGGTCAATGAGAATATATGGTAAGAGGCTCTCAGATTCGTAGCGTTGATCCCGAGGGTGGTGGACGAGGTGGCGAGCATGGTGTCGCAGCTGCAGGACATCGGGGTGACCAAGGTGGTGGTGAGCACGCTGCCGCCGTTCGGGTGCACACCGTAGAATGCAAGGTTGTTCAACTACAGCTCCTGCCGCAACAGCTCCAACGACGGCCCTGCCAAGCACATTGCGGCGCTGCGGGACCGGCTAGACGGCGAGGACGACGTGATGGTGCTGGACCTGTACACTTCCTCTAAACTGACGCTCCCTCAAGAGACGGTCTCCATCTGTTTCGGTACACTTCCTCTTCTGTCGTGAGTTCCCCTTCGTCTCTTATCCTCTCCTGCCCTCTGTTCTAAACAATTTGAACTCACTATAGCCCTCTTGTGGTTGTGGTGATGCTTTTAATTTGGTTTCCTCCAATACCTCATAATACAAATGGCCCTATAAATTAAACGAAAAAGCTAAGTGCTCTAAGCTCCAACTTAAGAGAGAGTCATCCAACTTAAGAGTGTATGTATTTATATGACCTCAAAGCATGAACCTTTTCCTGGAGGTCATCCAAAAAGTGTATGTCATTCACTTATCATGCAAGTCCATTGCAAAAATCATTTTAGTGTTCCATCAGGCGGCTTGTTCAACCATCATTCGTATGATTAACTGAACACCGTTCACGCTCAGACACACATATGGGATCAAGGCTTCATTAATTTTATGTGAAAAAAAGTAAAGTTTGTGCGGACGAATGTGCTATTTGTCCGTCTCTTCAGTACTTTGATATCGGCCTTGTCTCATCAGAAGGCCGGGGTAGCAAGTTGAGCGGCGATGAGGTGACGGTGAGCGATCGCTGCTTCCTGTGGTGGGCTTCTGTGCCGACATGCGGAAGTGATGGACCCATTTGCACTGAATTTTCCTTTCTCGTGAGTCTGCAGCAAAGAGTCCATTTTCACGGCACGGCCCAATAAGATCAGGCGGCAAGGATTTCGACAGCACGGCCCTGTAAGATCAGACGCCAATGTCACCGCGCGCAAAGGCGCCTCCTCATATGGAAAGGCGGAAACTGCACGAGGTAGTGAGGAGCTGAAGTGAACTTTATTATGCGGATGGCCCCCATCACCCCAAAATGATAATCCAAACACTTGAGATGAGGGCATTTAGAGATTGCCATTGTGTTCTTGGGTATTCAAGAAGGCGAGGGACGTAGCGCTCATTCAGCTGATTCAGGCTCTCTCTCTCTCTCTCTCTCCACGCCACCCTGAAGGCCTGAACATCAGTGTAGGTTTTCATAAGACCTTCAAATGAAGGACAAGAGTACAGGTTTGGGGTTGGCATTGTTGCAGTGAGTTCAGAACTACAACTAATCCGAACACTTGAGTGTTCAGAACTTGTAGTTCAGAATAGATACGGAAAAGTATTGTACGTACTCTTTTCTTTTCTTGAAAATATATAACAACAGAGAGCACTTATAATTAATACACCACCACAAACTCTCGCTATCGCTTTAGATCAATGGAAACATATCTAGTGCAAACCAACAGCGGGGGGAGGTGAAAGGGGGATCTGCAAAAATATGATTACACTAGTATGGAAATGATTTTCCGTAACAAGGCCCAGAAGCCCTCCGTAGCGGGCACTTTTTTACCCGCTGCGGTAAATCCCACGATTTACCGCAGCGGGCACTTTTTATTTACCGTGGCGGGCACATTGTGCATCGCGGTTTGAGCAAACGGACATGGCCACATCAGCTTGCGGCCTGGCAGCCTCCTATAGCTCCGGATCCATTTGCCTAATTGCCCCTGCTCATTGGCCATGGAAGAGTTTGTCAGACAAATTGAAAACAGTTGGGGGGCAGTAGATGGCGGTGGCATGTCGAAACTCAAAACACATGCACGCATGGGCCGACAGATGCAGTTTTAGCAGTTGAAGGATGATGAGCCTATCTTAGCTGCGTGGTCAGCCATTTCACTCTCAATCAGCAAACACTTCTCGTCTTGCTGACCAGTGACCACGACCGAACGTCCAAACTGAAGGGAGAACCCTGAATATTCCTCTGCTTCGGTTGCCGAATGGTGACGCCGGTGGTGTTGGCCAGGGCAACGCGTACACCGGCCTGGCTAGCACCGCCCCCAATAATCCCCGCCTGCCTCTTTGCTCGAGATGGTGAATACTCTTTTGACTACGTCATCTGCAAGTTCAGACTCCACTCCCATGGCATCCCACGTCGCCTCCGCACCGACCACACTGCCCTGTGTGGCTCATGGTCGTGCCTGGTCAACTACCTCTACAGCACCATGAGTCCCTCCCTGACCCAAGAATAATGTGTTAGGATGATCTCAATCCCGAGTTGGGCCCAACGGCCCAACTCGGGCCCCTTGTGAACCTCTCGCCCTGATCGGGGGCGCCCAGCCCATTTATTGGCTGGAGGGCCCCTGTCACCCTGCGCTATATAAAGAGGTGGGCGCCGGCGGCTCTCAGTACGAGGTTCACCGCGAGCCGCCACACCCACCGACAACCCTAATCCGATCCCAGGGGCGCAGCCAGTGACGGGAAGCTTCTCCGCCGCCGCCACTGCACCGCGCCACGCCGGCCACTTCTTCCCCGACGACGTCCCTCCCTTCTCCCTCGACACGATGGCCGAGGGAAGCAGCGCCGCCGGATCCTCCTCCACCGCTCCAGTCAAGGCCTCTGGTAAAGCCTTCTCTACTCGTTCCCCCTCTCTCTCCCTCACTGCCTACCGATCACCAAAGGTTTTCCCCTCTAGATGTCACTGCTAGTGATCCTACATAGCTAACAATGGTATCAGACGCCTTCTAGTTAGTGGATCTAGAGTTTTTGGGAAGAAAAGACGTTGATCCGATTGGATCAAGAAAGAAAAACCGATCTCAGATCGGCAAAGCCCCCCTAACCCTAACTAGAAATGGATCGGGGAAAAGAGTTCCAAACCCTAACCCTAACTGGGCAAAGAAGAAGATCGAGGGGGCGGACCTACCTGGTTACCTACCTTGATGCCGTCGCGCGGAGAGCTGAGGGACGGGCGCGCGGAGATAGGACACCGACGCGGCGCCGCTCGACGGTGGCGCGCTCTCCCAACGGGGAACGCGCTCGCCGGCGAGTGGGCCCGCCGCCGGCGTCACCCTTTCTCTTTGCCGGACCTCCATGGACGGGGAAATGACCGGATCCGAGCTAGGCTCGACCGGATCACTCGCCGGACTCCATGGCGCTGCCGGCCATGGTGGCCGCCGCCGGCTGCCACTGCTGCTGTGTGCGGTGGACTGGAGAGAGGGAAAGGAAGGGAGGAAGGAGAGCACAGGGAGCCGTGGGACCCTGCTCCGGCCGGGCCGCCGGCGAGCCGGCGGCGGCGACCCGCAGGCGGCTGCTTTGGGCGCTCGCCTCGCTCGGCTGCGCTGCGGCGGCTGAGAAGAAAGTGGAGAGGAGAAAAGAATGCGCTAGGGTTTGGGGGAAGGCCGCCGGCCTGGGGGTTTTGATCCTCCGAGATCAAAGGGCGTCCGTCGGATCAAAATCGACGGCTACGGACGGCCGGACCGGCTTTCGGCCCAGGCGGGATTCAGGATTCCCGGCCCAGGCCCAGGTTGTGGCCTGGGACGCGAGGAGTCGCGCGCGCACGCCGCTGATGGGCCAGGCCAGATGCGGTTGCATTTGGGCCGCGCCATTCTTTTTCAAATAAAGAAAGAGGCCGTCGTTTTGGGCCGGGCCGATTTTGTAGATCAGGCCGAGCGAGACAGGAAACAGAGAAATAAAAAAAAAGAAGAGTACTGGCGCTAGCGGGCCGCGCTGGGCCGCCGGTGGCAGCAGCGCGCGCGCCAGCGGCCGCGGGCCGTGGCCGCGTTTTTGGGCCGTTTTGGCCAAATACACGAAACAATTTATGTTTTTTAATTTCCAGAAACAGTTTTGAGCATTTTATGCTCAATTTGAATCGTTTTCATGCTAATTTCTGTACAATTATTTATCCAACGATAATTTTGTTCGAGAGATTAGTAAAGTGCCTTTTATGTTTCGGAAAATTGATTATTATGAAAAGTTAAAAGTTTCCATTGCGTATTTAAAGTTGTTATCGTTTTCATTGTTAAATTCGAACCAACGGGAGAGTTTAATATTTGAAAATGGATAATTTTACTATGATTATAATATTGTTATTATTCGACCAACGTTGATTAATAGCAATATTATGATGTTGATTAATAGTTGTTGCCTACATTAATTCTATTTACGCAACGGTGATTTAGAATTATTGCAAAGTAAATTTATTTTATGTTCTCACCTCATATGAATTGTAATTTGGGTAGTTCCTCACGATGTACGCCGAGAGAGATTCCACCACCGAGGGGAGACAACTACCTTGAGTGGAAGAGGAAGATTGACTTCACTTTCACTATAGCCGAGGTTATTTGGTGCTCGAACCGTGTCCCACAAAGCCTGTGGAACCGGTGCGGGAGACCGGTGAAAGTGATGAAGCATGGGACAAAAGGGTGAAAGATTTTGGCCCTATAAAGATGGCTTATGACATAAAGCATACTCGATGGGTCGGTGACAACAAGAAATGTTGTCTTGTCATTGAGAATACAATTGACCCGGCTCTTACGGGGTCAATTGAAAAGTGTGACACTAACTGCTTGCTTACTTTGAGAGGACCAAGAACCAGTTCTTTGGTTCCTCCAAAGTGTATGCTACCCATTTGTTCAAGCAATTGACAAATGAAAGGTATAAGGGAGGTAGCATACGTGACCATATTTTGAAAATGAGTCACTTAGCAAATAAGTGAAAGGAATGGATCGGAGATACAACCACGGCTCCTTATCCATTTTGTTTTAGCTTCCTTGCCTAGGGAGTATGAGAATTTTGTCATAAGCTACAACATGCAGCCTGAGAAATGGGACTTAGACAAGCTCATTGCTCGGTGTGTTGATGAGGAGCTCGGGATCAATGGCCAACATGGTGGCCAAGCGAACTGGTCAAAGGGAAGGGCAAAAGGCCCTTCAATCCTGGCTCCCTAGCAAAGAAAGGTCCTATGCAACGAAACCACGGTTTCAACAACGGGGCAAGCCACGGGCGGTGACAACTTGTCGGCTTTGTGGTAAGGAGGGCACAAGAAGACTGGCCCGCCCGATTGGTTAAGAGAGCTCATGAAGAAAAAGGGTGAGAATGTTATTTCATTTGTAAATGAATCTCTGTATGCAAAGTTTTCAAAGTCAACATGGTTTATTGACTCGGTGCAACTATTCATGTTGCAAATTCTTTCTGGGATTCACTTCGACGAGAACTACGCTAAAAGAGAAGAGGCCATTAGCGTTGCGAATGGCGTACGACTGCGATAGAGGCAATTGGAGATGTAGCATTAGATTTACCTAATGGCTATAGTCTTACTTTGAGAGATGTTTTTTATGTTCCTACACTGCAGCGCAATTTGATAAGTGTAATAAAGTTGGATGATTCAGGTTTTACACCTGTAATTTTGGACATGGCAAATGTGTCATTTGGTTTAATGATATTTATGTTGGTCTTGCCTTAGACAAGACGAATTATATATGTTATCGCTATGTGAAAGTGTGAATTCCATATGTAATGTGAATGATAGCGTTTCCTCGTCTACAAATGAGAAAAGAAAAAGAAAGCGAGCTACAAACGCAATATGGCATGTCGTTTAGGCCATATTTCGAGGGGAGAATAGAAAGACTAGTAAAGAATGAAATTCTTCCTCCTTTGGAGTTTTGAATTAGAGCAATGCATTGATTGCATAAAAGGAAAATATGTAAAGCAAATTAAAAAGAATGCCAAACGAAGCACGGGAATATTAGAGATCATTCACACCGACATTTGTGGTCCTTTTCCGTAAAGAGTGTGGATGGCTATGATTCATTCATTACATTCACGAGACGATTACTCCGTCGGCTATATTTATCCAATTAAAGGAAGAGATGAAGCATTGGATAAATTTAAAATATTTAAGGCTAAGTAGAAAATCAGCATAGTTTAAAGATTAAGCTAGTCCGGTCCGACCGTGGGGGAGTACTATGGTCGGCATACCCCATATGGTCAAGTTCTGGACCTTTCGCAAGGTTTCTACGGGAAAATGGTATAGTTGCCCAGTATTCCATGCCGGGTGAACCTCGGCAAAATGGAGTATTTGAAAGGCGTAATCGTACCACGATAGATATGGTGCGCGGTATGATGAGTTACTCGATTTACCATTGAGTTTATGGATAGAGGCGTTAAAAACATCTATTCATATTCTCAATAGAGTGCCAAGTAAATCGGTGCCCAAAACACCGTATGAATTATGGACGGGAAGGGTACCTTCACTAGATCACTTGCGTGTGTGGGGGTGTCTGCCGAGGCTAAAGTGTTTAACCCAAATATTGGGAAACTTGATCCCAAAGCGGTAAGTTGCCATTTTATTGGCTATTCGAAAGGTCAAAAGGTTATCGTTTCTCTTGTCCCGATAGACTCACAAAGTTTGTGGAAACGAGACACGCTATTTTTCTAGAGGATGAAATGATGAGGGGAGTATGGCTGCTCGAAAAATTGATCTTGAAGAGAAGCGGGTGTGTGCACCCAATCACGTGATTCGGAGCCATTTTTCGAGCTATCTATTGTTCCTGCACCAATAGTGCAAGACACGTGGAGCAAGAACTGTTGTTGTTCCTCATGTGGTAACAACGAGAGGAAAATGAGGAACTGTTCGGCGGGAACTGTTGAAAATGTTGCCACAAATGAGGGGGAGCAATCTCGGCCTCCAATAGTAGATGTGCCAAATGTAGAGGCCCCTAGAAGGTCTCAAAGAGAAAGAAGGCCGGCTATCTCCAGTGATATATATGAGTTAAATAATATCGAAGAGTATCAAATGGAGGGTGATCCCACCTCATTTGAACAAGCCATGAGAAGCGATCATTCATCCAAGTGGTTTGAAGCCATGGAAGATGAAATGAGATCGATGAGTGCCAACGATGTTTGGGACTTGGAAGAAATTCCCAAAGGAGCCAAACGGTAGAGGTTTGTAAATAGGTCTACAAAATAAAATATGACTCCCAAGGGAACATAGAGAGATTTAAAGCGCGACTTGTGGCTAAAGGTTTCACACAAAGGGAGGGAATTGATTACACTTTGAGACCTTTTCTCCAGTCTCATGTAAAGATTCTCTCAAAATAATAATGGCATTGGGGGCACACTATGATTTAGAGTTGCATCAGATGGATGTGAAGACGGCATTCCTAAATGGGGATTTGGAGGAAAATGTATACATGGCACAACCGAAAGGTTTTGTCGTGGAAGGCAAAGAAAAGATGGGATGTCGCCTAAAGAAATCGATTTATGGGTTAAAGCAAGCTTCAAGGCGGTGGAACTTGAAATTTGATAAAGCTTGTAAAGAATTTTGGGTTTAAAGCAAATGTCGAGGACAATTGTGTTTACACAAAGTTTAAGAATGGGAAATACATTTTCCTAGTCACGTACGTAGACGATATTTTACTTGCAAGTAATGATATGAGTCTACTACGGGAGACAAAAGATTTTTGTCCTCAAAGTTTGAGATGAAAGATCTTGGTGAAGCTTCCTATGTTTTGGGCATAGAAATTCACCGAGATAGAAGAAAGGGGGTATTAGGAGCTGTCTCAAAAGGCATACATTGAAAGGGTATTGGAGAAATTCCGGATGCATAAATGTAGTCCATCACACTGCACCTATAGTCAAGGGCGATAAGTATGGGGATTTTCGGTGTCCCAAGAATGAGTATGAGCTCAACCAAATGAAAAGTGTGCCATATGCTTGACGGTTGGACACTTACGAGTATGCTCAAGTATGCACACGCCCTGACTTGGCTTATGTAACCGGGTTGCTTGGCAGATTCCAAAGTAATTCAGGTGTTGAACACTGCAAATTAGTAAAGAAAGTTTTACGATATTTACAAGGTACAAAAGACACGATGCTAACGTACGGAAGATCGACTCCCTAAAGATCTTAGGATACTCGGATTCGATTATGCGGGAGATGACAGAAAGTCCACATCGGATATGTGTTCACTCTCGCAAAAGGAGCTATATCATGGAAAAGCTCAAAACAAACGGTTACTACAAACTCTACTATGTATGCCGAGTTTGTGGCATGTTATGAGGCATCGGGGCGGTGAATTGGCTAAAGAAATTCATACCCGGTTTAAAAGTGGTCGATGACATCAATGGACCAATGACTCTATTCCGTGATAATAATCCGGCTATAGAGTATGCTCACAACAATAGGTCAAGTGGTCTTTGCCAAACACATTGACATAAAGTACTATGTTGTGAAAGAGAAAATCCAGGATCGTGTTATAAATCTTGAGCGCATAAGCGAAAAGATGCTCGCGGATCCGCTTACAAAAGGCTTACCACCCAAAGTGTTCAGCGAACACGTAGCCGGCATGGGTTTAAGGAGAAGCCTATGATTCTGGATAATAATAAGGGCCCAAAGATAAAGTATTTATTTATTTCAAACCAGAGATGTGTATTGTATTTGTGAAATCCAACGGCAATAGACCGTGACGATGAAACATGTTCTATGCACAAATGCGAGATGGAATAAGTAAAATGAAAAGGTTAAAGTGAAAGAGTAAAGTTAAAGATAAAGTTAAAGATGAGATCAAAGGGGAGAATGTTAGGATGATCTCAATCCCGAGTTGGGCCCAACGGCCCAACTCGGGCCCCTGTGAACCTCGCGCCACGATCGGGGCGCCCCCATTTATTGGCTGGAGGGCCCTGTCACCTGCGCTATATAAAGAGGTGGGCGCGGCGGCTCTCGGTACGAGGTTCACCGCGAGCCGCCACACCCACCGACAACCCTAATCCGATCCCGGGGCGCGGCCCGGTGACGGGAAGCTTCTCCGCCCGCCCTTGCACCGCGCCACGCCGGCCACTTCTTCCCCGACGACGTCCCTCCCTTCTCCCTCGACACGATGGCCGAGGAAAGCAGCGCCGCCGGATCCTCCTCCACCGCTCCAGTCAAGGCCTCTGGTAAAGCCTTCTCTACTCATTCCCCCTCTCTCTCCCTCACTGCCTACCGATCACCAAAGGTTTTCCCCTCTAGATGTCACTGCTAGTGATCCTACATAGCTAACATAATGGTATTCTTTTTCGACCGTCCAGCGAGCAGCTGCCACCCTGGTGACTGGTGGCTCTGGCAGGTACACCCCGGCGGATCCAGCGGCTACATCGACAATCCCGGCAGCGGCAACAACCGATCCAAGAGGTATCTCTTCCTCCACAACCGGAATCAACCGTGGACACGCATGGTCCAAGCATGCCCCATGACTCTTCGGGCCCCGGACATGGGTTCTCGGGCCACGGCCCAACACTCCGTCTCAAAATGCCTTTGTCACTGGTCCCCAAGCTTATTAGACATTTGGGCTATTTCTAAAAAAAGACATTTGGGCTTCAGAGCATGCACGGGCTAGTTCATAAATTTGATGAGCACTAGAGCAAGCATTAGACATTGGGCTTTAATGTTCCTCAAAAAAGACATTGGCTTTTATAGGCAAAACAATGGATACCAAGCCACGAGAAAAAAAAGAACAATCAAACTGGACGGTCCAGACTTTTCTCATCCCTTCATTGTTCGCTCTCTATGCTACAGTCCAACAGGGCGAACCGCTCGCAATTTTCCTTCAGGCGGCCAAATCGATAACTTCTTCTCGCCTCTGGCTGCCTCACCGGCACCGGAGGTTGGGAGAAACTTCGATTTGGGAGTGCGTGACACGTGGCACTCGGCAAAGAATTCTTTGCCAATGAATTCTTTGCCGAGTGCAAAGAAGGCTTTGCCGAGTGCGGGTAGCACTCGGCAAAGGGGCCGGACCCTATAGTGAAGGCGATAATATTTAATTAAATATAGTCCTCTAATATAGAATGTGAGATAACACTAATTCTGTGCTTACCATATTTTCTATAGGAAACTTAGATTGCACTCTTTAATTATGCAAGATAGAATCAGATTTGAATAGAATAAGAAGCTAAGTGAGGGGTGTATGCGTCTATTGTCCTCTCTCTTATTTTGTCTAAAAATAGACACAATGCATTGTACTCGGGACGGAGGGAGTAGCACGTATGTTAAGTTCGATTGCACTATTTCTTACAATAATTCCTTCAAACCCCACATAGATGTTTTTAGATATAGTTTTATTGAAATTGTTTTCCTTATGGCAGATTATTACCATTTTTTAAGTAACGCAATGTTCTTATTTCAGAAAACAAAGTTCTGGCTTTACAAGAAAATTATTTTTAGTTTCCAAGGGCACAATTCCAAATTTATGGAGAAGATTCCATGCATATTGGGAATAATTAAATTATATAAGGTTAATATAAAATGTGCGTTGAAGTATCCGGTTTTCCATATATATTATTGGTGTACACAGTTGGAAAATACGAACATTTCATGCATATTGGAAACAACTAAACTATGCCATTGACAATCCCATGAGTACCAAGCAAGTGACTTAAAATACACCATAACCATCTCATTTGTGCTATATGCGGGATCCAAAATACATTCCAAAATACGCCATGGAATGTCTACTTTAGGAACACTAAAAAATACACCACATATGCAAAATGAAGACTTGGGAGGATTAGGTGTATGGACCTGGAAAAAAAAAAACTCATCTTAGGTATTTGGCCCTTTTTGTTCCAAATTTGGCTCTATCGCCTCAAAACAAATTTTATTTAGCTCTATGGCCTTCCGTCATTTTTTGGGTAGGCAACGGTGTTAAGTCGGGGATAAAAATACTGTTTTACCCCTAGCGAGAAAAAGTAAAACCAAATTTTGTTTATGTATTGTGTATTTTGAGTACATAATTACAGAATTGTTTATCTAAAAAATAAGGATTGTTAAGTTTGCATCGCTCTAAAAATGTACAGATCGACTACCGAGCATCCGTTGGGTAACTCCTGTTCAAATCTTCGAACTGAGGGCGGTAACACGCGTCCAGGGACCAACGGAACGCCTAGCACGGCAGCAAGCTTGGCGGCCCGATAGCAGCAATTGAGCCCACAACGGCCTTCTGACAGCTGCGAAAACCTCCTTGCATAGAATTTTCCTTTTTTCTGCCTTACAAAGAATTCTCTGTTGCATTAGCCTTATCCATTTGTTGTAGTTTGATTCGCTTGAGTAGCATTGAGCAGCAAAAGAGATTATGAGTTGTGTAATGACCAATTAGTACATATCCAGGATCCGACCGCCATGAGTTGCACCTTGCACGTTACACTTCCAAATAGAGCTTTGTGATGGAGGCGGGTCCATAAAGATTAGAGTTGAGTGTGTCAATAAAGATTAGAGTTGAGTATGCCTCATCATGAACATGGGTAAAAATTAAAAGTCCAGTACGTCCGAATTTGAAGGTGTCCAGTACATCCTTGCACGTTCACACCGGCAGGATGATCCGGTGCTACATGGCAGAGCTTGTTTTTTAACCGACAAGTATAAGTTGGCTCAGGGTAGAATTGTAGAAAATTGCTGTTCCTGCCATTATGAGCATCATGCAGTTTGGATCGGTAGTTGCTTCTCTCATGGGCATCATGCAGTTTGCGTCGGTAGTTACCTCTTTCATGCTTCAAGGTCATATAAATACATCTACGGTCCCCTAAATTTAGTTTGGAGTTGGAGGTACACGAGTCAAACTTCCACTCTCCTTCTCCTCTAATTTATAGGACTATTTTATTTTGAGGTATTTGAGGAAAGCAAAGCAGCACATTATGGTGTTTTTCCACTTCTGTTTCTCAACCCACAGTCCCCACATTTGTCACAAATGTATGCAATAAGCTGAGCCAAGCCGTATACGTGAGCCCATTTAGGGCACCATCAACATGTATGTGACGTCCATGGAATTAATAGCCGCCCGGTCGCAGCAATTGTGCCCACCGCGACCTGAAGTCAGTGAACACCTATAAACAACAGCTAACATTGGAAGATCTGCTGGTAGTACACGGCAGCAGAGACCATGATTTTTATTTTTAGTTCTAAAGGGTACAATTCCAAATTTAGGCCTCGTTCGGTTACGTGGCCTGGATTCATTCCAGCGTGGAACCAATCCAGACGGATTGAGCTGGGGTAGTGTGCGGAGAGATGCCATGGGTAGCTCTCCGATTCGCATGCATGCAAGATCTTAGCATGTCGATGCCGTCGCGAAGACCAAGTGCTACAGCGGCCGCGCTCTCAACCGCGGGGATCCGTTCCAGGACTCGAGGGTACCGGAATTATTCCTGGTATGGTGCCACAAGATTATAGCAAGAATGCTGCCGTGTATACGTATCGATCAGACCGGGTTTCGTAGGCTATTTTAGGGAGGAGGTGGAACGAATCCAGGCCACATAACCGAACGAGGCCTTAGGGAGAACATTCCACTCATAGTGGGAATAATTAAATTATACAATGTTAATATACAGTGTGCGTTGAAGTAGCCGGTTTTTCCATATTATTCGTGTACACAGTTGGAAAATGTGAATATACCAATGGAAAAAACTAAACTATGCCATTGACAATCCCATGGGTACCAAAGCGACTTAAAATACACCATAACCATCTCATTTGTGCTATATGTGGGATCGAAAAACGAAAATACATCATGGAACCATTCCATGCCTAGTGCATGAATAATCCAAATTAGGCCATGGAATGTCTACTTTGGGAACAAAAATACACCGCACATGCAACATGAATGTTAGGAAACTAATACTTTAGGAAAAGTTCAAGTTTCCTTATCCTAGAAGGATATGGACTCATACCAAAATTATATCTCTCATATCATATATGGAGTATCTACCGGACTATATATTAGGGGGAGCACCTATTGTAATTCATCGATATCAGAAATAATAAAGAGAAGAGCTCCACCATAACTTTGTGTCTCCTGTGTTATTACTTTTGCTTTGTGTCTCCTGTTTTATTACTTTTGCTTGAGTTATGTCATAACGATAGATCCATACCGCTAGCAACATTATGTTGGCTTGGGGTCACATGAGTCATTCTAAATTTTGCACTTAGTGTCAAAGGCTCATGTGAACCAAGCATGCTTGAAAACCTCAAACTTAATCTCCATACTCTAGATGTTATCATCAATCACGAAAAAGAAGGAGATTGAAAGCATCTAGGCCCCTTTGATGTGGGTTTTGATGATTGATAACAATGTTAATTATCATGACTAACATGTGATTTACAGAAACAGTAGAGTGTTAGGTCATGGTAATGGAAATCTTGGGCAATTTGGTATTCATGCCCCCTGTCGATGGAAATCGTTTCGGATTTCAAAGAATGGACGACAAGGTTAAGTATGATTAGTTCCGATTGTCAATGATGTCCAGTGACATCGGATTAGTCGATAGGACTTTATTTTTCCTTTGGCTGTACTATTAAGGGGGGGGGGGTGCAAATGGGTATCTTGACCTAGCTGAGTCTAATGGTTTAGGTGTAGTGCACACTTGTCAAACTTAGCACTAGGTAGCAGCAAAATGGCCCTAAGATTGATTGGAGTTGATGCCGTTCACAAAGTGTTTGAATTGGATGTGAATGGGCCTCTTTTTGCTGCGTCGTACGCTGGTCCTTGAGGCATCAGACGCTGGCGTCAGCGTCTGACCAGGCAAGCGTGCCCAGCCCGGAGAGAAGAACGCTTCGAACGCTGGGTTGCCCAGCGCCGGACGCGCCAGTCATGCGCCGGACACACCATAGAGAGCTCTGCAACTGGCCAGACCATCAGACGCGTAGGCGACAAACACGTCCAGTGCTTGTAACGGCTAGTTGCGAGTTTATATTGTTACACACGTCGGACGCGTCCGACTCCCCCGAAAATGATGAGGAAGGGGGAACGGTTGGATTTTTTGCTTTGTCCTATAAATACAACCCCTCCTCCATATTAGCTCTCTTGCCCATTTGTTCCAGCTGAGGCATCCATTTGAGTGCAAGGGAGAGCAAGGGCATGTTGAAGTCATTAGAAGATTTGAGAATCAAGATTAAGGCTTCATTAGTGCATAGGGAGTAGCGAGTGTGCATCCACCCTTCTCATTAGGCTTGTTGTGGTCAAGTGAGAGTTTGTGCTTGTTACTCTTAGTGATTGCCATCACCTAGATGGCTTGGTGGTGATTGGAAGCTTGGTGAACATCCGTCGGAGCTTGTGGATGATCCAACTCATGGTGTGAGCGGTTCTTGATGATTCACCGCGTCGGAATGACGAAGAATCGGCCGCTAGAGAGCACTTGATCCTTGAGTGGATCAAGGGGGAGCTATACCCTTGTGCGGGTGCTCCAATGAGGAGGACTAGTGGGGAGTGGTGACTCTCCGATACCTCGGAAAAACATTGCCGTATTCCTTGCCCCTTCACTTTCCGTATTTACTTTCTTGCTTTTATATTCCACAATTTCATTCCTAGAATTACCATGCTAGAATAGGATTTGAACCTAGGGTGTAGAACTTTTTGACGTTAGAATCATTAGGAACACACTTAGGCACCGAGGGGTGAATAATGGCTAGTAGAGTTTAATTCCGCAAGTAATTTTAGAATTAGCCCAATTCACCCCCCTGGCATATTGATCCTTTCAGCTTCATCAGGCGGCCCTGACTGGAGTCCTGCATTCCTTTTTCTTACGAGCAAGTTGAGCAAATTAACAGCATGTTAATGGACTGGTAGAAATCAACAACAGGGCAACCTTTCAATGATATTTCTCTAAAGCTGAATCTTTTGATTGTATTTTTCTAATTAAACTCAGGATCTTTCAATGGTATGGATCCAATTATTCCTTTTTTATTTGGGCTGAGTCAGCATATGCGCCGATCCAACGTGGCGCCAACAGTGCAAAAATAGGACTGTAAACCAGCATGGGAGCTCAAGTGCATAGATTCAATACATGGGTGAGCGTTGTTGTCTGTTTTCGAGTTCAGGGAGGCAAATCGAACTTTCGCAATAGACGGGAGAGAAAACGTAGACTTTTTCCTTGTGAAGAACAGTTTGCACCTTTTATACACAGAGCAGGCCATACAGTCTGGAGCTGTCGGCAATTTTTTGCAGCGTGCGCTAACCATCTGCAATTGTACCAGGTGGCCCATCTTAGCGCGTATCCGCATCCATGGGAATGGCATTGGCAGCCTCTTAGGGCTGGCCCAAGGGGGTAGAGCTGGGCGGCTATATTTGGCCCTCGAAGTCAAGGGCCCAACCACATATACGTCATCTAGAGTAGAACCCCAAGGATCCCAAAATGAAAGGACTGCTGACACTAGAGCATCTCCAAGAGTTTGCTAAAACTCACTTGCCAGTGTTTAAAATATATGGCAAGTGAAATATTGTAGTATCTCCAATGGTTTGTCATTTAGACTTGACAAAAATCAAAATAGTAAGCCCACTTGCAACCGATCAACTAGCTAGTGGTTGCATGGCACCAAACAAGTGGTTGCATGCTCACCCAAGAAGATGGCAACGCGATGGCAAAACGCCTACCACGCGTAAATATGCGCGTGAAGGACCGGTGGATGGCAGGTTGGGAAAATTTGCCAAGCCATATGCCAAACTGTTGGACCTTGATTTTCCTAGTTTTGCCAAAAAAACAAAGATAGCAATGAGTTTTGGCAAACTTTTAAAGATGACATCTCAGGATTTGGAACATGTCAAACAACGTGATCAAGTGGCTCAACCATTTTCTCGAATTGCTTGTGACCCTCATAAAAATTGGTGGCACAATGTAAAGTAGGAAATGGCCGTGAAGTGTTGATACACCTGGATGACATTTCGTCAAACACCACCTAGGCCTCCATGTAGACAGCAGCAGGTTTGCACCAAGCTGATGCAAGGACCTCCGAGGACCCGTACTTGAGTGGCGTGGCCAAGCCGGACCATGACGGAGAGGTCTTGGGCGCCACGCCAGTCCATCTGACCAGCGCCACGGCCCACGGCTTCCACTAGCTCGCCGAAGGGGGCAAGCTCGGGCCGTGGCAGTCAAATTTGCGAACAAGGAGCCACTAACAGACTAGTTCTGAACTTCTGATGCAGGATAACCTGAAAGAAATTTATATAAGCTTGTTCAGGACAGCCATTTTTGAGGTTCATGTTGTGGTTGTTCGATTGAAACACGGGTTGCCGCTCCTGCTTTTGTAATGCCCTGTCTTCACTCTTCAGTTCAGTTCAGAAGCTTCAGAACGCACGCGCGCCTGTTCAGAGTTGAGTAGCCAGAAGTTCTTGTTCACCAGCAGTTGTTGTGTTCTCCGACGTCTGAATGGTTGCAATGCAAAGCTAAAGCGAGCAATAAGACCGATGGATTACTGGAACGATCGACGAGGCCTCTTTTCATCATAGTTCAGTAGAAAATTCACTGGAGTTGTGCTTCTGCAGGGGTGGGTTTTACAGGAAACCTTCCTCTGCAGCCTGCAGGGGTGGGTTTTACAGGAAACCTTCGCCTCTGATTGCATTGCATACGGCGGTGTCGCTCTCGCAGTGGCCGCAGCCCGCAAGTACGTGTACGTGCTGCGTTTTCCCGGCAACTGCGGCAGCGACGGCTCCACCGCACTCGCTGTCGATTGTCGACCCTAGAGACCAGTGCTCCAGTTCGATCCACTCTGATTTGTACGTGCCAACCAGCTGTATCTGTATGCAGCAGCTCCCATATATCCTAGCCGCCGTACGTACATCTTGCGCTTGAGAGTTTATTTATATCTGAAAACGAGCTAGCTAGTGCGTTGCTCTAACCGCCGGAGATTGACAACACTATCAAGCTTGCCCGTCACTGACACTGAACTGCAACTCTGAAGAACTGCAACGCTGCTAGCTTCTGTCCGTTGGGTTGGGCAGCTTCATCAGTTCAGTTAGGTGCAATGCAAGCCTGTCTGACCGTGGTAGCAGCAACGTCCAGGAGATCTTTCTGAAAAATCTAGCTGAAAAAAAAAATAATAACTATCTAGTAGTAGTTACTTTTGCTGGGGAGCCGTTAGATCCTGTTTGGAGGATACATGCGTGACTCGCTACAACAAAATCACTAATAGGTTAACTCTGTTCGGATCAATATTTCTACATTTTGAACTCGGAAAGTGAAGGAATTTTCCTACAAGAGCCTTTATTTGGAACTTGATTGAATCTTACAAATTCCTTTGAAACCATCCAAACGTTTTATTTGCATCTTTCCTGTGTTCGAGACTCCTACATAGGACGGACCTTAATTGCATAGACATTTTGATTTATTTCTTTCTATTCTTATATCTTTTAATATTTCTGTATATTAAAGAGAACCTTGTATATTTTTTATGAAGGTTTATATGAAAATCAACACATAATCACATGGTCTGATGATCTGGTCAATACAAATTGATGCTGTTTTGAAACACAGGGTTAGGATTTGGGGGAAAAAAGTAGGATACCTGAACGATACTAGAGCAATTACATATTTTACAACCATATATAAAAAAATCATACGAGTACTAACATAATGTCGACCACAGTAGTATACATGGAAAACAAATGCTAATAAATGCTTTATTCACTGAATTGAACCCACTTCTTCAGACTATAGCGTACATGAACACAATTAGTGGACTTGTGGTCTTATTCTGATTTATGCCATGCACTTGCTCTAATAATAAAATGGTTCAAGCAAAGAGGCATTTTAACCAGGCAAATTCAGAGTGAAACTAAGGGGTGTTCAGAGATATCAAGCAGGAACTTAGTCCAAGTGTTTCAGAACATCATAACATTGAGTTAGATCTAACATAAGAAACACGAACATCATAAAAGTTAATGGATAAGAGTTCCCTACAGCACAATGCAGTCTGGTTGTCCACTAATCGGAGGCACAGCTCGTGGGCTTCTGGCAGAAGAACTGCTTCCATATATGGAGCAGTATTATCATACTTATAGGTCTAGTTTCAGATAATATTTTGTGTACATAAAAGGAAAGGAACTTGTTGACTTGCTGCGTTGATATTTTCAGATCCTTTGGGCGTTAGAAAGGTAGCTCATGCCACGCCACTCCACCTGTGCAACAACAGGCGAGAGTGAGTTCGATGCAGAAATTAGAGAAGCCGAGTTTGGCATTGTTCCCAACTTGATTCTCGGAGAGAAATGTGGTCACTCAAAAAAGAACATTAATAAGGTAATCCCAGAATATGGAAGAATCAAACAATGCGATTATGAAACAAGAATGAATGATTCTCATGGACAGGTTTGTGGAAAGAAAAGAACAGCGTGTAAGGTTAGAGTGGCATTTAAATAACTTTTTCCCATAGTTATGCTTAAAATAAAACCAGTGTTAAGTTAATTACCAGTTATTTATTGCAATACTCTTGTTTCTTCTGCTAGCACCTCTCTTTTCCCTTCAGTAAGAAGTGTATTGAGTGTCATACTACTAGTCTGACACTCGTATAACGTAGCTCACATTTCATATAAACTGTAGTGTTTATTCAGCACAAATTTTAAGCAAGTTAGCAGGCAGGAGAATGGTTATAGGTCCCAACATGGTTAACTACTAGAAAAAAAATGCTTCAGGCCATCTATAAGCCATTATTATGATGGTATAATTAAATGCCACAAGTTTATCCTCCCGTAGCATACAAAATAGAAAATCAGAGGACAATGTTGCATTACCTGCGTGTCTTTCTGCGCTTCGTCACCATCAGCCTCTTCACCTGATTCAACATGTAGTTGACACACTCCCTTGTAGTAGCCCTCCTCCCCTCCTTGAAGTTCCATAGCTCATAGGCAATCCTTCTGTCATTAAGACGGCCGTACTCTTTCATCTCCACCAGTGCGTTAACCACAGCATTGTAAGCACCAGAACCCCATGACCTCTTCAGCTCTTGCAGCTTATCATCATCAATATTCAAAATCTCCTAGTAATGTAAGCATCACATAGTCTATTATCCTTAAGAAAACCAGTGAGATAGTACCAGGAAGCATTCTAGAATTGACATACCTGGTGATTGCCATCAATTGTGATAGTCTTAAAAGGATACGAACTTAGGTCACCAAGTTGTTGCTTCCATGATGAGTATAACTGATAAGATGTTGCACCAACTTCTTCAGGAGGCACTTTTGCAAGATAAGCAGCCTTGAATGCCTTCTCATCCAATTCCCCCATTTCCTTTATCCCAATTATCCTTCTTCTGGTACCAATTTTAAGGAATCCCTGTAACACCAACTTGCATGTAAGTGTAACATGGACAACAACAAAGTTTACATTATGCTAAGAGATCGTATGAAAGGGATATGATCGAACCTTGATCAGTTCGTCTCTGACTGCCTGTTGTAGGTCATCTTCTTTGTTCTCAGCTGGTGGGTTGTTTACTAGTTCTTGCCTAGGGTGCTCTTCTGTAACCTCAAGATTGTCAGCACCACTGCCCAGAGGTCTTTCAGAGAGCCCTTTCTGTTTCTCCATTGAAACCGTTGGCGCCTGCATTCACATTAACATTTATCAAGGCAAGAGATAGCGCAAAATGCATGCACAAATGAATGAACAGTAGTGAAATCGATAGGGGTCATACGGATAATACTGGAGCATTATCTTAGAAGTTTTCCAGACTTAAATATAAAAAAATTAAGAAAACCCATGTACTCTGAAAATGTCCGTACAATAAGATTTGGCAACAATTCCAAAGGAGATAGAGATGGGCCGCCCAGATGGCTAGTGTCCTCATTTTCATCAGCACCATAGTTTGATGGTCCCTCGGATAATATTTTCCTCTTTTGCACTGATCTTGTTTGCACCTATTTAAAACAATTAATAGTTAATGAGCCTGATATAATACATTATGGGAAAAGGATGAACACAAATGAAGTTATGATCACTTATAGTTTTATAATTAAAAAAAGGTGGGAGGCTCAGCCATTTGTTAAAGGAAAGGATATAAACGTAGGTAGTTATCTTAGGATCATGTAACCTCACTGAAAACAAAGAGAAAACTCATGTAAATATCTTTGTAATTTCTAGAGGTTCTGGATCAAGTCACTCGATGTGTTCCTAAGAACGTTTACTTATTCATAAGAGTCATTATACAAAAATATGGAAAACTATACGGAGATATTTAACATGTCAGACCTCGATTCCAGAACACCAAAGCCTTATAAGTCTTTAAGCAAGTTGTGGTTGGCCAGATATGAAACCCAACAAAGCATAGCATACTATACATATAAAAAAACAGAAGCTCAAATTATATATATAAAAAAACTACAGCAGCACCTCTCTTGGTTGGATAGACATAGTCTCTGTAGCACTTCCACACAGTTCCACAGCTTGATTATTCTCGGCTTCACTCTCTTGAAGTGTTTTCTTTAAAAACTCCAGGCAGGAGTTCTGTTGAGAAATCTGCTCTTCTGATGCCGTAAGTGCATCTCTTGCTGCCACCCATGTGTTCTTTGATGCCAAAAGTTCTCCTTCATTGCTGCCAAAGTCTCTCCATTTGCTGAAAAGACTATTTGAGATTAGAAATGGTATTTAGACTCACTATAAATGGATAAAAGAATGCAAGAATCACATGATTTTGGTGAATATTAGGCTACAGAATGTGATCATGCCAATCAGCACATATGACATACCATGGTCCAAAGAAACTACTTTTAGAAACAGAATTCAACATTCATATTGAACTCACATTGTTGTTCCTGCTGAAGCATCTCCTTCTCATGCTGGAGCCTCTCCATCTCTTGTTGGAGTATCATTTTTTCTTCGGCTAACCCATTGATCACATGTTTGATCTCCGTGTACTCAACCATAACATCTTTTAGTAATGACAACTTGAGGCCAACCTTTGAAGCCAATGCACCTAGGAGTCCGCTCATTCCTTTGTCCTCTGCCACAGTCTGCAGGATCAGTAGCCAAGAGAATGTCATAACAAAGTCACCTCTAGTCAGTTCACCTTACGCGACAGTTTATACATTGTTAAATACTGATTCTATAAGGAAAGTTTCAGACGATCTTGTAGTTTTAGATGGAACTAAATGAACAATGGAATAATAAGTTGAATGAATAATTAGCATGAGGCGCCTTCAGTTTAAATTATTCAGAATTTCATCAGGCCTTGATATTGTTCCATATGACCTAGTTAGCTTAGCAAGTCCATAAGTTAATTATAGATAACCTCCAATTTTTTCATTTAAGAAATGGAAGAAACGTGTCAGTGTAGGAAATAGGCAGGGACTACAAGACAGAAGCTTATTTATCTTAGTCTTTTGTGGAAATAGAGGAAGAAACCAGGCTCACATGATGTTAAAAGAAGGTACTGTAACTACCAAGGACATGAGCCCTGGCCTGGACAATTTTATGCTGAAATTGATTTCTGAGACTATTTCTAGCATGTGTTTACCTTGTGAATTGTGATTCCAGATGTAATCAGCAAGAAGAATCTAGCACTAACTAATAAGAACCAGCTTGTAACCAGATGTTTGCCCTGCTTGTAACCAAAACTCACCTTAGCAAAAAAGAGACAACAAGAAGCAGCACCAATTTGTTGTCCACCACCCCAGCCAATTATCAGTGGCCCTCAAGTCAACCTGCAATCGCGTAGGTAAATAAAGGAAATTAGCATCACATAAACCGATCTGTGGCTCCTTTCCAAAAAAAAAAAATGATCTGTGGCTGAAAAATGCAAGAGAGCCCGTGAAACATGAATGCCCTTAAAAGAACAGCACCCTCATCGAAATCAATGCAGACCCAGCAAACAGAAGCCAGAATGCCTGCACCTAGCCTCCAACTTACAAATGGAAAACAAAACAGTTTTGTTTTGCAATGCAAAGTTAGACGATCAGATCGAATCATGTGCAAAAGGTCAGATCAAACTGATGCAGCCTCCAAACAGAGAGAGAGATAGAGAGAGAGTGGTCAGATCAAATTGATACACTGAGAGAGAGAGAGAGAGAGAGAGAGAGAGAGAGAGAGAGAGAGAGAGAGAGAATCCTAAGGAGAGACCCTATTTTTCATCAGACGAATTGCAGAAATTAAATCAACTAACGAATGTTTGACACTTGAAAAGTGGAAGTGCTCGAAATCGCTCTAATAGACGGAGACAGAAAGATCAAGAACCACAGCGCTGGCAAAATCTGCCGACTCATTAAAGGAATGGCAACAACCTATCAAGAGAACTCTTCCTTCCAAGAGCAAAATTGCAAAAAGAAGATGGAACTGAGATGGCCCGATCATCCCCAACCAAGCACAGCCACAGAAACTCCCATGGAAAAAAAATGTGTAACAGACGGAGAGTCTGATAAGGCGAGAGCAAGAAGAAGAACCCACCTTGCAAATTACCAAGTTGAACACACTGACAAGAGCAGTCGGAATGAATGATGTACCAAAAGCTTAGTGATCTCTTTTGGGTTTTGGCTGGGGAGAGGAAGCAGAAAGCAGCCGAGCAGAGTACAGCATATGTTGGAACACGGTTCCAGCAGGTTTAATATTAACACGTAATTACAATTACAAAGCTAGAGTGTGAAGAAGAGAAGTTCTTCCACTCCAGTCAGTCTCCCTTTACAACAGGGACTGGGGGCTCCTTTTATAGCCAGTGCAGCTCCCTAATACAAAAAGACATTACAACCCCAAAGGGGGGACGGGGAAACCCTAATTTTAAGACTCTTCCAGGTGGGGTCGATGGGGGCAAAATCGTCCACCGCGGCGCTGACGGGCCTGCTGGACTCTTCCTGGGCCTCCAAAGCGTGCGATGTCCTCCTCGCTCCTGGGCCGCTGGCGGGCCGCCTCTTGGGCCGATGGATATCTCCGCCCCCGTCCTGCCGTCTCCGCCACCGTCCGGGGTACCTCCGCCCTGGGATCGGAGGCTTGCGCCTCCGCCCAGTGTCTCCGCCCCCGGCCGGAGACCGGGGTCTCCGCCTCCGGCTCGCTACCTCCGCTCGGAGGCCTGAGGTCTGGCTGCCGGCCTGTTGTCTCCGGATGGCGACCGGAGACCTTCTGAGCGCAAGCCTGCATGGTCTCCGGCGGCGGGTATCACACCTCCGATCCAACCCTGCATAACAAGCTAAGACAACCGCAGCAAAGCAAAATAAAATAAATGGGGGTTAGTTGACCGTAGGCACATGCCATGTCTCCGCTGCTGAGATGCCTTTTCCCAACATTCCCCCCTTGAGGGTTAGGTCCAGCGGAGGCGGGCCCCGGCCATCAACTCTTGGCTTGATCGGCGGAGACCATGCCCCCCCCCCCGGCACGCCTTTGGTGGACGGAGACTTCAGGGTGCGAAAAAGGTATTCTCTTTTAGGTACTTGCTGTTGTTTTGTGTTTTGTTCTCTCTCTCTTTTTCGTGCCGTTGGATCCGGGTCTGCGGTTTGTGACCATTGGGATTTTACCGTTGGCGTGGGGGGATGTCCACCCCCACGACCGGCCGTCCGGCCACTATAAAAAGAGAGGGGGCGGTGAGAGGTTTTTACCCCAAGCTGTAGTTTTCTTTTCACTCTCTCGTGCCACTTCCGCATCCGCCGGTTGCCTCCGATTTCGATCATGGCACCTCCGCTGCGACGCACTTGCCTCCGCCACCGCTACACCGGCCCTTACTCCCGGCTTCAGAAAGTGAAGGCTGGTGCCTGGCTGGGTCTTTTTGAAAAGTGTATGCTTGTTGCTGCGAAGGCCAGAGACCTCGAAGAGTCTCTCTCTGACGTGGAAGCCTCCGTCAACGACCTTGTGCCTCTGCATAGTCCCGGAGGTATGGCTCTCATCACTTACGACTTTGGTCGTAGCAAGATGGCTAACGGAGATGATCAAGGACCTCGAGAGGCGGGGGTGTTATTCCGGCCGGTCGTGCCAAGCTTCTGGTTCGGAGGAACCAAAGCCGGGCCGCGGGTATGCGGTGGTGTTTAGGGACTTCTTCACTGCGGTCTTCGGCTTCCGGCACACTCGTTTCGAGGAAGGTCTTAGCGGAGTTCAACGCTCGGATCCACCACGACACCTCATGCATTCCTAAACCCGAGCAAGTTTGTCCGGGCCGTAGAGTCGTACGGCGGAGAGCCGGATCTCGAATACCTTTGTGAGGCACTACGAGCTGCGAAACAACCACGGCGGTTTGGTGACGACAAGGTGAAGGCCCGGTTTGGTGCGTGCACCTTTATGGCGAAGAGGTTCCGGGAAGAGCGGTTGGAGATATCTTGGTGCCGGAAGGGCAAGTGGGAACCGGCTAATTGGATGGATTATTGGTTTTATGTGCGAGACCATTGGTGTCACCGGGTTGGATGACGATGGTAACAAGATTGTGAGGTATCCACGGCCTCCGCTATGACGGAGATGAAGCCGCATACAAACTGAAGCCATTTGCATCGTCTGCGAGGCCGCCGCTCGCGAGAAGTCTGCCGAAAGGCCTTCGCGTTGGCTTGCAAATACTCCGGAGGTCGCGACCTTGGAGGAGATAGTGGCCTCCGGCTGCGGCCCTTGGCTAAGGAGAGGCCAAAATTTGAGATTGTTCGGAAGGAATTGCCGGTCTTCGGAGAGGCTGCGGGCATACCCTGCCCTATCTTTGGTCTTAGTTTGCCACGAGGGGGAAGCTGGGGACGAATTTCATCAATCGTATTGAGCGGAAGGTGGTGGAGCTTATCGGAGAGGTCTCCGAACGTGAATACCTTGCGCGGAAAGCGGAGGCGGGCATCATGCCGCGTCTGAACCGCGTTTTTGAAGAGCTTCAAATTCCTTATTCTTCCCGGCCTGTGCCCGGCAAGGTGCTCCGGCGGATTGAATCAAAGGCTCTGAAGAACGCCTCCGCTGTTGCTACGATCAAGGCGGAGGCATCAAAAAAGAGGAAACGTTCATGCGCTGGCCGTGGGCCTTTCAAGAAGGAGAAGACCTCCGAGCCGGAGGCTGTTGAGGCTTCCGCATCTGCATCTCCCAATGCGTCTGAGGCTGGCTACCAGGGTGACGACGGGGAAGAAGAGGTCGCCAAGGAGGTGGTGGCATCCGCTAAGCCCTCACCTACAGCGGAGACAAAGGTGGCTTCACACCCCTCTGTTTCCGCGCGGGCTCCATCACCGGAGGTGTCCGTTCACCCCTTCCCTAGCGCTTTTGCCGAGCTGTCTAGCTCTGAAGACGGTGAGGCTGGTGAAGAAGAGGAAGAAGCGAAGGGGGACGAGGAGGCCGGGGACACTGAGGCGTCGCTCTCTCCGGCTCACCAGGTTCATGATATCCCCGACGACATCTCCGATGATGATTTTGTTGGGAGTCCTGGCCATAAGGTGTCGAAAAGCACGTCTTATGCTGAGTTTGTTGCTGACAAGGCCGCTGCCGGGCAGGCCTCCGGCGAAGGGCGGGCCTCCGCTCCTGGTGACAAAGGTCCGGTGGGCGGGCTTTCTCTTCGTAAGTTTCTTGGACACCACCCTTTTTTTTTTCTTTCTTTAGCGTGAGAAGATTTCTAACCTTTTTATTCTATAGCGAGCTTTGGTATTCTTTGGGAGCATGAGGCCTCCTCCTGGTGTTGATTTGCGCGCGTGTTCCGGCGCGGGGTGCTCGGACTACGCCTACGGGCGGAGGTTCTACTTCCGCCGCTCATGCTTCTGGAGGTAAAGATTTTTTATTCTTGTCTTATTTTTGGTTCACACGTTGATTGCATGATCGGCTTGCTAAGATAAGTTTGTGTGTCTTCGCTTCTCTTTCAGATGCCTCCGCTACGTTCGGTGCGTGGGGCTTGAATGTCCACGATATTTTTGAGCATTACGGAGGTTTTTGCCATATAGTTTTACTGCTGTCTCCGCGAGTTTGCGCTGTTGCGGGCTTGCACTTACTATCATTTTCCCTCTGGTTTTAGTTTTGATCCCAGCCCAAGTTGATAACTATCTTGATGCGCTATCCTTCGAACGCCTTCTGCGCCTTCAACTGGAGCACCACTGCGTGGTGAGTATACTTTGGCCTTTTTGCCTTTTGATCTTTTCCTTGTTTTTTCTCACTCTATTATTGTCTATAGACTCATCACATGGCCTTCGCTATTGAGCACGGGGAGCTGTGGAACTTGCCCAGCGGACGCAAGCCATTGAGGTCCTGAAGGGAGAAGTGGAGACCCTTGGCCGCGAGAAGCCCGACCTCGCGGCCAAGGTTTCTAACTTGGAGGCCGCGCTTCAACAATCGGAGGCCCTGAAGAAAAAGGTTGAGGACTTGGAGCTGAAACTTAAATCTGCCAATGAAGCCAAGGACGTTCTTTGTTGAGCGCGCCAACAAAGCAACGGAGGTGTCGAGAACCTCCGCACCCAGCTGGCCTCGATGGAAAAGGCTGCGGAGACCTTCCAGAAGGAGGCGGAGGGATTGGCCGCGGAGATCGAGGAGATCAGGATTGCCGGCACTGAAATTGCGGAGACATATTTGTCCGCTCTTGAAGAGTTTGGTGGTGTTGCATCTCCTCTTCCCGCTAAGCTGCTCTGCCGGCGGATTGATGTCTTGGATCAAGTCCAATGCGGCGAAGCTATCCTTATTTGTCGGAGGCGTGTCCGATTTTGCGGCACGGACCTCCGCTGCGGGTTAATTAAGAGCTTGATTCGAGGTCGGACATCGGCTTGTTGGTTTTCCGAGATCTCCGATTCGTCGAGCTCGGGGAGACCTCCGCCCGATCCGCAAGACGGTTCAAAAATTCTTGAAGTCTTTACGGGCGCCTTTTGGCGAGGCGGAGGCCGTTCTTGCTGCTCACGCGATGCGGAAGGTGAAACTTCTCTTCCTTTGTCTTTTATGTTTATCTCTTCTTTTGATTCCTCATGGAGTTAATATTTTTGTGTTTTTAAGGCTGCTTAGGAGGCGGACCGATTAGGCTTGTGGTGAAGGGTGTCCCTGTCCCGGCGAGACTTCCAAATCAGGTTGCGGCGGAGGCACCCAAGTTCCTCAAGTGACCGTGTCTCCGGTGAAGGTACAACCCGAGACGGAGGTTCGGGACGGAAACCCTCGGGCTCGGTCGAAGATCGTGCTAGCTCCCCGCGGAGACATTGCAAAAGGGTCGGGACGGAGATCGAGAAGACCGGCGAGGCTCACGATGTCCGCGGAGAGGAGGTAGACTAGGGTCTTTTCTTTGTCGTAGTGTGAAAACACTTATTGATTTTTGTGGCGCTGTCGTGCGCGTATTGTAATTAAACTCTCTTTTGTGCTTGCTATGGAACTTATGGGTGAATCCTCTGCGCGAGTCTCCGATTTAGGGCTGTGCGGGAGGTGGACCCTGCAACCCTTATGCGCGATGGTGTTTACGTTAGCGGTTTTCTGTGGGATTGCTGGCGATCGGTTTTCCCTCATCGTAGTATTGATGATATGTTTGAGTTTGTTCGTGCTCAGCTGGACGATAGGCGCGACACCTTTGTTGGGTCGCTCGCGTGGAGGGGTCCTTGGTGAACTTGGCGTTTGTCGGTTTTGCACGAAATGTTTTATTTTTTCTTGTTGCCTTTTTCCGGAGGTCACGTATGTATTTGTTTGTGGCCTTTTCTTAAGATTTGCCGGCATCTTTGTAATGGAACACGAGAGGTTTTTATTTCATACGCGGAGGTTGCGGAAGATGACCTCGGTGGACAAGTTTTTATTATCTCTTTGCACGTGTCTTTGTCTTTGCCCTTACGATTTTGAAGCGAGGTCTAAAAACGGAGGTATTGTCTTTGCTTGCTTGTATTTTAGGAGATTCATCTCGCGCGTTGCGGCGTTGCTTTATTCTATGTTTGAATTGCGCGCGGAGGTTTTGGTCGATTTCGAAACTCTTTCTCGGGTACCTTTTATTGATCTTTTGGATGATCATTTTGTTAGGTTACATGGTTCCATGCTAAGGCATGGGGATTAGTGTCTTAGTGCTGCCTTTTCTCCTACTATAGCTAATTGGACATGGTCCCTTGCTAATGGGGACTCTCAACTTGTCACTAGGTACCACTGTCCTCGGGCTCACTTTTATGTGACATTCCACGCCTTTGTTGAGCGATTTTGATCGGGGATGGGGACGTTACGAATTCTTACGCGGTGTCCCCCTAGCCCGTTTTCTTCTACGAGGAAAAGCTCGTTGGTGCATGCTCGAAGAAAAGGGTGGTGTGCAGTTTGGTATATGTGGCCCTCTTCTTACGAATTCTTACGTTTGTCTACGTATTACTACTTTGGATTTCTTGCAGATATACATCAACCTCCATCCCCCTACTCTTGATACGTGCCTTGTGTGATTTGGGGGTGGATCTTTGGAAGCGCTTTCCTTTTATAGGCCTTGGTATGGCTAATTGACTTAAATGTCTCGGCCTTTTTGGTACACTTCTTAGTAAATCTTTTGTGGATCTTGTGTTTGGTTTCTCGTGATATGCTCTCATGATTGCTCGAGGACCAAAGCGATTATTGGCGATGGTACTTTGCGGTTGAATGCGCTTGATTGCTACTACGGGTTATGGTACGAGATCTTGGTCTTTTAATGCATTAGATTGCAGATCAAGGCATTTATTTGCCTTTCTCCTCCCTAGGGCTATATAAGGCTTATGGTTTCTAGTGATGCTTGGTCATTTGGTGTAGTGTTCGCCGGGATTTTGGTTTAGTGAGAGCATGGTCTTCTTTGTTAGATGCACTTGAGCGATGCGAGTAAGAATTCGTAATAGCTATATCACATTGGTGTGTCGCTCTTCTGGCGAGAGGTGGAGGTGGTATCCGCTACGAATACAAGCGTGCTTGCTGCTTGGCCTATTCTTCTGAGGTGTGTAGTGGGACGGGCTAGTGCGAGGTGTGCCGGTTGGCAGTTTGTGTTTTGGGTACCAGCAGCCGAAGTCCGTCAGTACTGAGGCTAATTTCCTTCTCGGCGATGGAGAATTGCAGCGCTCTTTGCTCTTTTGCAGGCTCGTTTGCTGATTGTAATAGTAAAAAGTAGCGCACCTTCTCTAGAGTCTACACTAGTTAGAGCTAGGGCATTGGTGATTCTTGTAGCCTTAATTTCATACTTGTATGCAAATTAGTGGTGGAGTGGCTTGCACGGCGGGCGCATTACCTCCTCTTTTTTCTTGTGGCCTTTTTGTTTATGTCGAGTGGGATTGCTTTGATCGCTTTGGTTTTGGTTTAACGCGATTTGCATACCTCCGCTATTTTGCGGAGGCACGATAGACCGGTCGGACCGATCGACCTTTGCTCGGTATCGGTGCCCTAGCGCTTCTTTGGGTCTTTTTCCGATTTTGGTCATGCCTTTTTTGGCTTTGTAGATCCCTTAGTGCACGATACGTCGGGTCTTTTTCCAAGGGTTTTCAACCTTTTTGGAGGTCGCTTACAAATCTTTTTGAGGTCGCCGGTCAAGGCGAAGTTTGAAGTGACCTCTTCCGATGCTTAAAGCTCCGTCGAATATTGCGGCTGCGGCTGCCGGCCCGCTTTCGACTTTTGCTGCATTCTGCTGTCTCTCGGGGTCCTCTTTATATATTGCGAGGTTGATTACAACGGAGTTGCCTCGTTAAAAACCTCACCTCCGATAAGGAGTCCCGCGTGAGGAAAAGAGTGCAATCCGGTTCGAAGGGAAAGAAAAGAGACATGAAAATGAACTTTGGATGCCTCCGCTTATAGATTTACGGAGGTTCCTTACATTTTAGATGTAGTATTTCCTGAGGTTGTCCACATTCCAGGTGTGGGTTGATACTTTCCCATTTTCATCTTGTAAGAGGAACGATCCTTTCCTTCCTGCTTGGTGAGCTAGGTAAGGTCCTTCCCACTTTGGTTGCAGTTTCCCTGCGTTTGGTGCATTTGGTTTCCGGCGGAGGACCCAATCTCCTTCTTTGATGTCTTTGATTACCACTTTGGCATCCCTCCACTTCTTCGTTTGGTTTTGGTACTTGATTATGTTGTCCACAGCTTCTAGTCTCTCTGCCTCTAACATCTCTTTGCTGTACTCTTCATTTTCTGCTAGTGCTCGTTTTATGACCCGGAGACTTTGGTTTCTTAACTCTTCTGGCATCATAGCCTCTTCCCCATATAGTAACTTGAAGGGTGTGAAGCCGGTGGCTCGTGAGATGTTGGTGTTGTGAGACCACACGACCTTAGGCAACTCCTCTACCCATTTTCCTTTCTTCGAGCCGTGTAGCGTTTTTGAGATTCTTTGAGAATATGATCTGTTGGACCTCTCATTTGCCCCGTTGCTCTCGGGTGGTATGCGAGGCAAAGGCAGTGAGTACCAATGCTTCTGCGGTACTCTTTGAACTTATCGGAATCGAATTGCTTTCCGTTGTCTTGTTAGGGTTCTTGGGACACCGAATCTGCACACTATGTTACGCGAGAAAAACTTTTTTTTTGTTTACAGTGATGGTTGATAGTGGCTTGGCCTCAATCCACCTTGTAAAATATTCTCTTGCCACAACCGCATACTTGCTACCTCCTTGAGCTAGTGGGAGTGGCCCAACGAGGTCCATCCCCATCTACGCATAGGCCATGTTGGTGGGATGGCGTGACTCCCCCGGCTTGCTTTGGTTTGGTGAGAAATTTTGGCAGGCGCTGCACGTCTTTACTATGCGTAGGGCATCTTTGATGTGAGTGGGCCAGTAAAAACCTTGGCGAATGGCCTTTGCGGATAATGCCCTTGGGCCTATGTGGGATCCACAAATCCCTGCATGAATGCTGCGTAGGAGTTCCTGGCCATCTTCATTGCTTAGGCATTTGAGTAGTGGTTGCACTATGCCTTTTTTGAACAGCTGTCCCTCTATTACGGTGTAGCTTCTTGCTCGAGCCGCCAGCCTTGCCGCGCTGGCTTCATCTGAGGTTACATGATTGCCACTGATTTGATCTTTGATTGCTTGCCTCCAGTCTTCGGAGTGAATTAGTAGTACCTCCGCAAATGCTCTGTTTAACCTGGTCGTGGCTGGTTGCTGTACCTCTTGGTAAAAGGTGCCCGCCGGCATGTCAAGCTTGTTTCTTGCTTTGCCTTTGCCAACTCATCGGCCTCCATGTTTTCTCCTCTCGGTATGTGCACGAGGGTGAACCCTTTGAATCTCTTCTCAAGGCCTCTCATGACCTCTAGGTATCTTGCGAGTTCAGGTTCCCTCGCGGTGTACTCTTTTTCCACTTGTCCTGCTACCAACTGTGAATCTGTGTTTACCAGCACGTGAGTAGCCCCGAGTGCCTTTGCTTTTGTCAACCCCAATATGACACCTTCATACTCTGCTGTATTGTTTGTTGCTTTGAAGCATAGTCTAGCTGCATATTTTGTCCTGACTCCTGATGGTGAAAACAGAATTGCGGAGGCCCCGGCCCCCTGGACTCCCCAGGCACCATCCGTGTAAAGCGTCCAGTGGGATACCTCCGATTTTGATTTGGAGGTATTTGTTGGCACCCATTCTGAGAGAAAATCCGCTAGTGCTTGCGACTTGATTGCTGTTCTTGCGATAAACTTGATCTCGAACTGAGACAGCTCTGTAGCCCACTTGCCAATTCTTCCTGAGGCTTCTTTGTTGTTCAGGATCTCGGCCAGTGGCTGCGCTGTTGGTATCAGAATAGTGTGGTCCTGAAAGTAGTGCTTTAGCTTCCTTGATGCCGTGATTACTGCGTACGCTATCTTTTCAATCTCTGTGTAGTTCAGCTTTGCTCCTTGCAATGCCTCAGACACATAGTATATTGGCTGCTGCACCTGCTTACCGTTTATCTGTCTCTCTTGCACGAGTACCGCACTTACTGCCCCTGCTGATGCTGACACGTACAACAGGAGTGGCTCGTCGCTATTCGGGGCTGCCACCATTAGGTCCTCAGCCAAGTATTTCTTGAGCTGTCTGAAAGCTTCTGATTGCTCTGGTCCCCATTCAAACTTTTCGTTGGCCTTGAGTGCCTTGAAGAAAGGGAGGCTGCGTTCAGCTGATTTGGAGATAAACCTGTTCAAGGCTGCGATTCTAAATGTGAGTCGCTGGACCTCTTTTTTGTTTGATGGCTCGGGCATGGCCGGGACGGCTTTTGTTTTCTGCGGGTTGGCCCCGAGACCTTCGGGTCCGACGATATATCCCAACATTTTTCCCTGCCGACTCCAAAGACACATTTTTACGGGTTTAGCTTCAATCCGGCCTCCCTAAGGTTTGCAAAGGTTTCCTTGAGATCTTCCGAGATGGTTCTCCGGTTCTTTGCTTACCACGGCAATGTCATCTACATAAGCTATGATGTTTCTGCAGCGAGACCGTAGTATAGCTTTGTACCATTCTTGCGAAGGTTGACCTGCGTTCTTGAGCCCCTCGGGCATTCGCACAAAGCGGTAGGTTCCGGTCGGTATAGTGAAACTTGTCTTTTCCTCGTCTTCTTTCCGAGCCGGACGATGATATCCGAAAAACTTGATCCGGGAGGGAGAATCTTTTGCATCCGGCGGCCTTATCAAGCGAGGCGTCTATTCTAGGCGGTGGGAATGGGTCTTTTTTGCATGCCTTGTTCAGGTCAGTGAAGTCGATGCACATTCGCATTTTGCCATTCTTCTTTGGGACAAGCACCACATTTGCTAGCCATTCTGAGTATTTGACCTCTCGTATGACGTTTGCATCCAATAATCTCTACACCTCCGCCTTCGCGGCCAAGGTTCGTTCCTCTGATATTTTCCTCTGCCTTTGCTTCCTTGGCTTTACGTTTTCATTTAAATCCAGAGTGTGCTCGATTATGTCTCTCCCAATTCCTTTAAGGTCTTAGCGACCATGCAAAGACATCTCTGTTTTTGGACAATAAGCTAAGTAATTCTCTCCGTTCTTCTTCGATAGATTTGCTCCGATCGTGACCTTCTGTTTGGCACCTTTGCCTCGTCGAGGGGCTTTGTTATTGTGTCCTCCGATCCTTCATGTCCGTCTTTCCTCCGGGCATATTTGGTGGCTCATCGATGCCACTTGTGTTTATGTTTACGTGAGCCTTGTATATTGCTCTCTCTATGTTTACGGCTTCCTTCGGCTTCCTCGAACCGTGATGATTCCATGCGGTCTTTGGCATTTTCATGCAAAGGTAACCCATGTGGATTGCCACATTGAACTGTTTGCGAATCCTCTTCCTAGGATTGCATTGTATGGGTAGTATATGTCTACTACATCAAAGGTGATGTATTGTTCTCGCCTTGTCCCCATCTTGAAAGGACACGGGTAGGGAAATTTTCGAGCGCGTGAATCTTCCTACCTCCGAATCCTATCGAGGTGTATCGGTGGTTGTAGGCGAGACTGCGAGCTTCATTTGATCAAACACACTTGCAAAAATGATATGCCGAACTCCCGAGTCAACAGGTGATACATTTATCTCCCATCCCGCATTCGCTTTTATGACCATCGCATCGGTGTGAGGGTAACTCTCCAATCGGAGGTCCTCTTCGAAAAACTGATTTGGGCCTTAGACCACTCTGTTGTTCGGTGTGCTCCCTGCACTGACCACATTATTCACCAATCGGAGGTGATCTTTTTGTTTCTTTGTCTCGAACTCCATCGAGCTGCCGGCTATCGGTAGTATCATTCCTATTGTGGGCGGAAGCGGGAATGGGGGTTCATCGATTCTCAATCGGAGGTTCGGCCTTTGGCATGGTGCTGGGGTAGGTGACTGCTTTGCGGAGGTGCTTGGTAGGGCCTCGAATTGCCTTTGTTGCGGAGGTGGAGGTAATCGCGTCTTTGCCATACATTCTTTGGTGATGTGAAGACCGAGGTGTTTCTACCATGGATATACGTGGGGGTCGAGTGTTGACATAAGTGATCGCACTCTCCGCTCGACGGGTGCTGGTTGCCGTGCGAGACATCAGTCTGCACGAGGCCGCCATCTTTGGTAGGGACGGTGGGTAATCTTGCGTGCGACGTTCTCTTTGGGAGAAAACACCATTGGTGTACCCTGGGTAGCTTGGGTTGTACTGGCGATGGTGTTCGAGTGAAGGTGTGATTCACTTGTCTGGCCGGGTTCTACGAACGGGTGGAGGCGGGCATTGCTTGCTTTTCATCCGATCCATTGTTTCTTTGGTTTCGGGGCATTCCTTGGTCTTGTGCCCCTTTTCTTCCCCATGGAAGATACAATAATGTCTTCTCGGCTTTGGTTCTTATTCAGTTCTTCGACTTGTTCTTGTTGAAATTCTGGTTATTCTGAGCCTTTGCATCTCGACCGTTTCCTGGCTCGTATGTCGGGCGCTGAGGCTGGCTGCTTTGCACATTAAGGACTTGCCTTTGTTGAGAATTCATCCGTCATAGGACTGTTGTCCCTATTCTGTTCTGCCCGGAATACCTTTTGCTACGGCCTTCTCCTTCATCCGAGTCTTTTCGGAGGTCGTTGTACGATCTGCGGTATTTTCGAACTCTTCATGCAGTTTTTCCATAGTGGTGGCTTTTCCTTGCTAAGTGGCTTGCGAAGGGTCCGATGCGGAGACCTTTAATTGCTGCCTCCATTGCGACATTTGTCGGCACATCCGGCGCCTTCGCCACGAGGTGTAAGAATCTCTTGGAAGTAATCCCTTAACGGCTCTCCTTGTCATGTTTGTTGCGAACAGTCCGCGACGACAATGACTCACTTGAGAAACCTTTGAAATTGGCGATTATCTTATCCCTCGGGTTCTCCCATGAGTAGATTGTCTTTGGCTGCAACATGGAGTACCATGTCGGTGCGTCGCCCTCTGCGGCGATGACGAAGGATTTGGCTAGGACACTTTGTCATTTCCTCCCGCGGAGGCAAGCGCCGCCTCAAAACTCATCGGGAATTGCCGTGGATCTGTTTTTCCATTGTACCTAGGCGGGACCATGGGCTTGTAGCCCGGAGGCCATGGTGCTTTTACGTAGGCCTTCGGCGGGATTTCGGGTCGAACGTCCTCACAGTAAACCATGATCGAGGTATCTCTGTAGGTGTTGCGGCCATGTATTGGGCTGAGTTGTGGGGTTGTCGAAGTGTTGTTTTGATGCATTGTTATGGGTTGCATGCTCGAATCTCCGCTTGCAATATTGCCATTTCTTTGCCTAATCTCCCTCGCTTGCTTTGGGAGGTGTGTATTGCCCGTGCGTAGCTGCTTGCTCGCTCTCGGCTGTCTCGTTACGCTTCCATGCGCTGCATTTCGGCTCTCGGCCGACTTACCTCATTTTCCTGGTGTTGGTCGTCGTCTGGTTTGCCGGAGGTGGTTCATCTTCGCCGTGGTCATCATCGTTCTGTTCATCTTCGGTTGCTGCTCGGAGGCATCGTGCTTCGGGCGGACCTCCGCGGTCCGCCCCCGCGATGGTTCGGGTGCCTCCGCGGGTGCCTCCGCCTCGGCGGTGGCACGTTCGTAAATCGGGCGCCGGCTGCCGCTATTTGTTTTCTTGTTGGCATCGGAGCGATATCCTCGGCCGAGACACCGGTGGGCGCCTAGTTTGTTGGAACACGGTTCCGGCGGGTTTAATATTAACACGTAATTACAATTACAAAGCTAGAGTGTGAAGAAGAGAAGTTCTTCCACTCAGTCGGTCTCCCTTTACAACGGGGCCGGGGGCTCCTTTTATAGCCGGTGCGGCTCCCTAATACAAAAGACATTACAACCCCAAAGGGGGACGGAAACCCTAATTTTAAGACTCTTCCAGGTGGGGTCGATGGGGGCAAAATCGTCCACCGCGGCGGCGACGGGCCTGCTGGACTCTTCTGGGCCTCCAAAGCGTGCGATGTCCTCCTCGCTCCTGGGCCGCTGGCGGGCCGCCTCTTGGGCCGATGGATATCTCCGCCCCCGTCCTGCCGTCTCCGCCACCGTCCGGGGTACCTCCGCCCTGGGATCGGAGGCTTGCGCCTCCGCCCAGTGTCTCCGCCCCCGGCCGGAGACCGGGGTCTCCGCCTCCGGCTCGCTACCTCCGCTCGGTGGCCTGAGGTCTGGCTGCCGGCCTGTTGTCTCCGGATGGCGACCGGAGACCTTCTGAGGCGCAAGCCTGCATGGTCTCCGGCGGCGGGTATCACACCTCCGATCCAACCCTGCATAACAAGCTAAGACAACCGCAGCAAAGCAAAATAAAATAAATGGGGGTTAGTTGACCGTAGGCACATGCCATGTCTCCGCTGCTGAGATGCCTTTTTCCAACAGCATAAAGCAGCCGAGCAGAGTACCTAGTCATGTGCTCAGTGTGCTCAGTAGTGCTCTTCTCCCCTCTCGCTCTATCTGTATGCCAAAAATGGGGTCACGCGCTTAGCAGCCGGGGTACGGGAACATGCTCGTCGGAACAGGGACATTGCGTTCCAAAACGGGATGGAACCTGACTCACCGTCGCGGGTCGCTGGTCGTGGCATGCTCTTGACTCTCCCGACGCCGCAGTACGCTGCCGCATCTTCTCGCAATCTCACTCGAGGGCTGTGTGCTCAATGGCCTGGACCTTTTAATGGGCTTTAAGGTTAGTATAAATAATGGATGTTGCCGTCGACCCAATAGAACAAAAACAAAAAAACAAACAAAGGCTTTATAAGGTTAGTGAATAATAATGGACGCTGCCGTCGGCGCAATAGAACAAAGACAAAAAAAAAAAAAAAAAAAAAAAAAAAAAAAAAAAGAAAGAAAGACAGCGATGCAAGGATTCGAACTGAGCATCGGCACTATAAAAAATGCCATGCGAAAAAAAAAAAATGCCATGCGAAGGCAGTTCCTGAACAACTACATGCGAAGCAAAGCATGTCCAGATTTCAGTAGCTGTTGTCACTATTACAATACACATAATAGGTTTCTAAATTTGGTAGGTTCATCATGCTGAGGTAGAGAGGAAGAGGTTTGCTGGCGATAGCACAGGCAAGTCAGTTCACAACTGGTAAATACACAAAAGATACTGGTACATATTTAGAGGAACTTGGTTGCTTGATCTGATTCCTTGATGATGCCAAAAGCTCTGCGGCCGCTATCTCCACATGGCTAATACCTAGCAGTGCCAAAATTTGTCAGTTCAAACTCTGTAACCTTGTTTTTTCTTTGGGTAGATTGTTCCATGGATGTTTATGTTTGTAAACACCTACCTCTGCGGCCAGAAATAGGTTCAGATCATTTTGCCGGCGCATTCCTTGCAGCTTTGTTGCCAGTTGTAGCCTTGGACCTAACACATTTTGAGGGGCGTCATAGGTTAAGGTCTCTATTTCATCGACGCTAATAAAGATGCGATTTGTTTGGTGTCATATGCAACTGTTTATTGTTCTTAGAGCTCTATTTATTACATGGCTCGCATGGGCATACAACTGTGCTGATCTTAAGTCTGTATATCATCGATCTCAAACCGCAGGGGCCTCTCGCGAAAGAGCTGAGAGGCGCCACCGCTGCCGCCACGCTGCTTTGCGGCCCCCGTTCCCTCGCCTCCTGCCTCGCTGCCGGTGGTGACGTGGAGCGGGGGTCCGTCTCATTAACAGATCTCCAGTCTTCGTAGAGTCTTATTCGAGTCCACCTAGGTCTAGGGTTTGCTCGCCATCGATGTTCGGCGGCGGAGTTAGGTTTTGTCGGAGGAGTGTGGCTCCTTCGCGGCTTGCTTTTCCTAGCGACGCCGGCGATGTGGAAGCGCCGGCGCAGCGGAATAATTTCTTCCAGCCTCTTCCGTTCTCCGATGGCAATTACTTTGATGTCAACGGAGAGGCTGGGGAGACCTGTCCAGAAGTCGAGGGCCGGCACATCATTGTCTTCTTCAGGTGATGATGTTGTTGACCCTGTTAATCTCAAGAAATATATTTTTTTGGTGAAAATCTGAGCTTTGCTCGGGTTGCCTGTGATGGAATCGAAGGATGTGTTGTGGGTACAGAAGTTGGCCAATGGGCCGGGGAGGCAGTGTCGGTTGATTCGTCTAGAAGTCCTCCTCTGCGGCCTCCACCTTGTGGAGTTTGGCTGCGGTGCCCGACGACGATTGGGATGCGGCCGATGGCGGTGACGGATGGATCTCTGAAGACTTCGAGGAAGATGAACATGAGTTTTAAACTTCTTTATAATTTTCCTTTTTTTTGTGGTCCTGTCTGTAAAAAGGCCAGTGTAATGCGTTAAAATCAATACATGTTCCTTAAAAAAAAAGTCTGTATAGCATACCTTTTGGGTGGTGGTTGCAGAGAAAAGTAAGTCAGTGCAGTGTCTTGTGCTGGCATATCGTTATCAGGGTGCAGTTCATTTACAACAGAAACCTGTCATAAGTTAAATGATAGGTATTTTTTTAGAGCCACCTAATGTGGGTGTGTTTATAAACTGATGGGTTATGTATGCTATGGTAAATGACCTTGGTCACTGCGCCAGGATGGCCGAATAGATTCCTGCATGCAGTGGTCTGTGTCTTTGATGGCCTTGCAAATACTAGCAATGTATAATTATCGCATAGTAATGAGCGGCTCTAACAGGTAATCTAAATATATTTGCAATCTGGCTGGCCAAAAAAGAGTAGTGGACGGAGTGCGTAGCAAGTTTTAATTCACTGAAGAACCATACTGAACCTCTCTATTATTAATAGTTTAAAAAAGTTGGGTTGTCAGCAAGTTGTACCTGATGCAGCCCGTCCAACAACACAAGGGGTGTAGGGCATTACTCCAATGATTTGCCATTGACCAGAAAGGGCATTCGGTGCTCTGTGCTCACATGTTCCTCCTGGTTATCCCAGTGAGCAACCCCTCATAAGACAGGAAACAAAGGTGTTACAAATGGAATTAGAGGCATAGAAGGGATACTTGAAGAAAACATGTATTCATAGTCTCAACTGGTCCTCAAGATACCTGTAGATAGAAGTCTTTTCTTTTTCTTTTTTCTTTTTTTAAGCTTTAGCGTCATCTTGTGCACCTCGGAAAACAAAGGATTAATTTGGTCAAACTATCACCGAACTGAAAAGAACGGAAAAGAAGGTACCAATTAGATAGCAACCATTTACACCCAAATGTAAGGATGGAGCTGACATTTTTTGGAAATTCTAAGAGAATCAACAAAACAATTGGAACTTTGTAAGCTAAATTTTGACCACCATATATACTATCGATCTGTTGGTATCTTTGTGGAGATGCAACATCAAAGGTAGTGTAAGTTTTTGCGAAGGCTCCAAAAATGTATCTGAAAGCATGGGATGAGCACACAAGCTTATATACAGAAATACGTTAGATTAATTTTGCAGGAACAATTCTGCCATTACTTTTTATTCTTGAACTTTAACTCTACTAACACTATGACAGCACCAGTGAGAGGCAAGAAAACAAATCAGCAGTGAGTTAACTTTCCTCACCTGGAAGGTATAACTTAGGCAAAAATTCATTAGACGGCTGCCCACCGGCTGTTTCTGTGACATTGTGAGATTGCAATTTTAAAAAATTAGCAAACAACATAAAAAGAGAAAGAGAAAGAGAAATATATTTGTGTTAAGAAAAAAAGAAAATATACCAATCTCAGATGAGCGGCCCCACATGACATCTCTTCCCCACCTCATAGACCCAGGTCGTCCTCGAGCTGGAACGCCGGGTAGCGCTCGCAGAAGGTGTCTTCATCCTCCCAGGTGGCCGAAGTAGCTGTCTCACCCTTCCAGTGAACAAGCACCCGACGAACTCTGCGAGCAAGGCGCCTGCGCACTGCACGTTCAGATTCCGGCTTAATGGCGCCATGATGCGCAGGCGGCAGTGGTGGTGGCGCATCCAGAGCAAGACCAATGAACTTCTTGAGGAGCCCCACATGAAACACGTCGTGAAGCTTGGTGCATGGTGTTAGAATTTATATGGATATTCCCCTAAAATCCATATGTAGAAATTCTAATAAATTTCAAAGGCCCAATACATGTGTTCCCTAATGGGCTTTAATGATTAAGCCCATGAGTAAAGGTGGGAGGTACAATATCAATTAGTACCATATTGCTAGTTGATGTAGATGTAGTGGGTCTTCCTCCGCATATATACGTACCGATTCTTCTGGGAATAGACACAACAACAAAGACTACAATTGGGAGTTTCAATTAGAAATTCCTAACGTAGTAAAATAGTGTTTTCCTCTTCTCGCTACTGCTTTGCCTCCTAGTCTCTCCATCCCAATCGTCAGCGTGCACCGGCGACTGGGAGAGCAGGTCTCCGGAACCCTCGTCTTTGCGATCCTGCACCGTGAGAAGGCGAATAAGGTTTTTGGGAAGCGCTCTTAGCGCGACTGCTCCCAAATCTTCTACGTCGGCACATCGTCGTCTCGTCGTCATCAAGTTTGCTGGATCGTCTACGGGAGACGCCTAGCTACAAGCTCGTGCCATCGTCGTCATCAAGCTTGCTGGATCGTCTACGGGAGACGCCTAGCTACAAGCTCGTGCCATCGTCGTCTCGTCGTCATCAAGCTTGCTGGATCGTCTACGGGAGACGCCTAGCTACAAGCTCGTGCCATCGTCGTCTCGTCGTCATCAAGCTTGCTGGATCGTCTACGGGAGACGCCTAGCTACAAGCTCGTGCCATCGTCGTCGGCAGCACGTCATCTCATCGTCGTCAGGCTTGTGGGATCGTCTACGGGAGACGCTCAGCGACAAGCTCACATTGCAATCGTCGTATGCATCTTCACCACCAAGTACTTCTACAATCGGCAGGTATAAATATAACTAGTGTACAAGTAGGGTTTACACTAGTCCATGCTATGTGATATCATGATCTGTCCTGCTAGTATATGCGATATACTGATTTGTCTTGCTAGTATATATGATATATTGATCTGTCATGCTAGTAATCTATACATGCTCAATCTAGCTTGTTGTTTTGTCATGATCTATATTCTGATTTTAATCTAGAAATTAATCTGGAAATTGCCTAATTATTCAACAATCCAAAAACCTTATTATAGGCTTTTTCCTGATTTAAGTATGGCTGTTTTCGCTGACGTGCTGAGACTAGAAAAGTGTTCTAGTGCACATTTAAAGAGGTGGCGAGTTAAGGCCATGCTCTGGCTAAATGCTAAAAGTTCTGGATTAGTGTTGGCTCATGTGAGGGAAATATCTCTAGAGAAAATCAGAGAAGATTCCAGAAAGACCACACTGTTCTTAGAGGAAGAACAATGCTGAATAATAAACCTTCTAATGCCAAGATAGTAACTACCTTTGAGAAGAAGCAAACTAAAGTAGAGTTGCCTTACTTCACTTGTGGAGAGCTTGGTCACTTTTCCGAGGTGGGAAAAAGAAGAATGTCAACCTCGTGACTATTAGCGGCCTTGATGAGGAGTGTGGTAATGTTCCTACCGTACTTTCAGTGTTTCAGTCCCCAAGTTGGTGGGTTGATACAGGTACTAATATTCACATGTGTGCTGACATATCTTTGTTTTCTTCTTATCATGGGCTTCAAGGTTTCTCTGTTTTGATGGGGAATGGGTCACATGCTTCTGTTCATGGTGTTGGCACGGTAGATCTGAAGTTTACTTCAGGAAAAATTGTGCAACTAAAGAACGTGCAGCATGTTCCTACTATTCGCAAGAACCTTGTTAGTGCCTCCCTTCTTTTGAGAGATGGGTTTAAGGTGGTACTAGAATCCAATAAAGTTGTAATATCTAAGCATGGACAATTTATTGGTAAAGGCTATGATTGTGGAGGTTTGTTTCGTTTATCTTTAGCGGATTTTTGTAACAAGTCGGTGAATCATATTTGTGGCACAATTAATGATAGTTCTAGTGTTTGGCATTCTCGTTTATGTCATGTGAACTTTGGTTTGATGTCACGATTGTCTAGCTTGAACTTAATTCCAGATTTCACTATAGCCAAAGGTTCTAAGTGCCATAGTTGTGTGCAATCTAAGCAACCTCGAAAGCCTCACAAGGCAGCGGAGGAGAGACACTTGGCACCTCTAGAACTCATACATTCGATCTTTGTGAGATGAATGGTGTGTTGACAAAAGGTGGAAAGAGATATTTCATGACTTTGATTGATGATGCAACTAGATTTTGCTATGTTTACTTGTTGAAAACTAAAGATGAAGCATTTGACTACTTTAAAATCTATAAGGCGGAAGTTGAGAATCAACTAGAGAGAAAAATTAAATGTCTAAGGTCGGATCGTGGTGGTGAATATTTTCCTACATCTTTTGATGATTTTTGTGCGGAACATGGTATTATTCATGAGAGGACACCTCCCTATTCGCCCGAATCAAACGGGGTTACCGAGAGGAAAAATCGCACATTGGTGACTTGGTGAATGCCATGTTAGACACTTCTTGGTTTATCTAAGGCATGGTGGGGGAAGCTTTATTGACTGCGAGTCATGTCTGAATAGAATTCCAAACGAAATAAAGAGACAACTCCATATGAGCAATGGGTTGGAAGGAAACCATCACTCTCATACTTGCACGTGGGGATGTTTGGCGAAAGTCAATGTTCCAATTTCTAAGAAGTGTAAGCTTGGACCAAAGACTGCGGATTGTGTCTTTCTAGGATATGCTCATCGGAGCATTGCCTATAGATTTTTAGTAGTAAAATCTGAAGTTTCGATATGTATGTTGATACAATCTTTGAATCTCGTGATGCTACATTTTTTTAGAATATATTTCCTATGAAAGATATGTGTAGCAATGCTAAATTTTCTGCGAGTTAGCTCTGATTTTTACTACACCTATCGAGCATCTGTTGAGCCATTTGAACAACCACTTGAAGAAGTCCTTGAGGAGGATGACAATGAAGTTCTGAGGAACAAGAGGCGAAGGATTGCAAAATCTTTTGGTGATGATTTCATTGTGTACCTTGTGGACGATACTCCCACCTCTATTACGGAGGCATATGCATCTCGATGCGAGATGATTGGAAAAGAAGCTGTTCGGAGTGAGATCGACTTGATTCTTTCTAATGGAACATGAGAGTTATCTAATTTACCATTTGGGTGTAAGCCTATTGGTTGCAAATGGGTGTTCAAGAAGAAGCTTAGGTCTGATGGTACTATTGATAAGTACAAGGCTCGGCTTGTGGCTAAGGGTTATACACAAAAGGAAGGTGAAGATTTCTTTGATACTTATTCACTGTTGCTAGAATGACCACTATTCGAGTACTACTTTCCTTGGCTGCCTCATATGGTCTTATCATTCATCAAATGGATGTGAAGACGGCTTTCCTTAATGGAGAGTTGGATGATGAGATTTACATGGATCGGCGATGGATTTGTAGTAAAAGGTGAAGAGCGAGAAGGTGTGTAAATTATTGAAATCTTTGTATGGCTTGAAACAAGCACCCAAACAATGGCATGAGAAGTTCGACACCACTTTAACTAGTGCGGGCTTTCTGTTAATGAGGCGATAGGTGTGTGTATTATCAACATGGTGGGGGCCAATCTGTTATTTTGTGCTTATATGTTGATGATATTTTGATTTTCGGAACAAACATTGATGTGATCAATGAAGTCAAGACTTTCTTGTCTAAAAGTTTTGACATGAAAGATCTTGGAGAGGTGATGTAATTCGAACATCAATTTGGTTAAGGAAGAGAGTGGGATTACTTTGTTGCAATCTCACTATGTTGAGAAGCTCTTGAGCCGTTTTGGCTTTATGGATAGCAAGCCTTCTCCAACACCTTATAAACATAGTGTGACATTGAGAAAGAACAAGAGAATTACTAGAGATCAATTGAGATACTCTCGAGGATAATTGGTTCACTCATGTATCTAGCTAGCGCAACCGGACCCGGACATCTCTTTTCTTTGTGAGCAAGTTGAGTAGGTACATGTCCCCGGGTGATGATCATTGGCATGCAAGGGTCTTGTGTTATCTTAAGGGTACAATGAGTTTTGGGATTCACTATTACGAGCACCCAGTTTGTGCTAGAGGGATATAGTGATGCGGCTGGATTTTACGATATTGATCAAATCTACACCACTAGTGGGTATGTATTTACTCTTGGAGGGGGTGCGGTGTCATGGAGGTCTTGTAAACGAGACTATATTGACTAAATCAACCATGGAAGCAGAACTTTGCTTTGGATACGGCATCTGCGGAGGCGAGTGGCTGCGTGAGCTCTTGTCGACTTGTCGGTGGTTGAAAAACCAATACCGGCTATCCTTATGAACTGTGATAATCAAACGGTGATCACTAAAGTGAATAGTGCTAAGGATAATGCGAAGTCAACAAGACACGTTAAAAGACGTTTGAAAACCGTCGGGGAAGGCGAGAAACTCCGAGTAATAAGTGTGGCTTATGTCCAAACGAGACAAAAACCTGGCGAGATCCCTTTACAAAAGGGCTATCACGGAATGTGATAGAAATCGCATCAAGAGAGATGGGTATGAGACCCATGTGAGTTTACAGTAGTAGTAACCCAACCTTTTAGATCGGAGATCCCGTGACTAAGGATCTGGGAAGAACAAGCTGTTGGTAAACTGAGGAGAGTATAATAATAACCCTCTCTAAGTGAAGATGCAATACTCTCAATGCAATGAGGCACTGTATGGCAGGTTGGCTAATGCCTTAATATGTTCTATTAGCTTTAACAAGCGAAGATGCTATCCTACGAGCATTTTTGAATGAACATACCTATATGAGTTTTGACTTGTTAAACGTCGCGGTCTATGAGACTTGGGTGGTCTCTAGTAAGCTCATGAAGAGACCAAGGAGTATGACGTATATGCTCCACCCACGGGGAAGGCTACGCGCCGGTACTAGTTTGACTTTGAGTAAAACTCATTCGCACAAAACTTGCAATTCAAGGCGTAGTCCATTGTTCAAGTTGTGAATTGGTCTAACTTAAAGCTCTAGGCAGATGTTCAACTTAACAGTCTCTGCTGAAATACTAGTATATAAACAGTAGTGAGAGAGAAGGAAAATGTCTATATTGGGAATTTAAGATCTGGTGGGGGATTGTTAGAATTTATATGGATATTCCCCTAAAATCCATATGTAGAAATTCTAATAAATCTCAAAGGCCCAATACATGTGTTCCCTAATGGGCTTTAATGATTAAGCCCATGAGTAAAGGTGGGAGGTACAATATCAATTAGTACCATATTGCTAGTTGATGTAGATGTAGGGGGTCTTCCTCCGCATATATACGTACCGATGCTTCTGGGAATAGACACAACAACAAAGACTACAATTGGGAGTTTCAATTAGAAAATCCTAACGTAGTAAAATAGTGTTTTCCTCTTCTCGCTTTGCGTTGCCGTCCTAGTCTCTCCATCCCGATCGTCGGCGTGCACCGGCGCCGGGAGAGCAGGTCTCGGAACCCTCGTCTTTGCGATCCTGCACCGGGAGAAGGTGAATATGGTTTTTGGGAAGCGCTCTTAGCGCGACTGCTCCCAAATCTTCTACGTCGGCACATCGTCGTCTCGTCGTCATCAAGCTTGCTGGATCGTCTACGGGAGACGCCTAGCTACAAGCTCGTGCCATCGTCGTCATCAAGCTTGCTGGATCGTCTACGGGAGACGCCTAGCTACAAGCTCATGCCATCGTCGTCTCGTCGTCATCAAGCTTGCTGGATCGTCTACGGGAGACGCCTAGCTACAAGCTCGTGCCATCGTCGTCTCGTCGTCATCAAGCTTGCTGGATCGTCTACGGGAGACGCCTAGCTACAAGCTCGTGCCATCGTCGTCGGCAGCACATCATCTCATCGTCGTCAGGCTTGTGGGATCGTCTACGGGAGACGCTCAGCGACAAGCTCACATTGCAATCGTCGTATGCATTTTCACCACCAAGTACTTCTACAATCGGCAGGTATAAATATAACTAGTGTACAAGTAGGGTTTACACTAGTCCATGCTATGTGATATCATGATGTCACGCTAGTATATGCGATATACTGATTTGTCTTGCTAGTATATATGATATATTGATCTGTCATGCTAGTAATCTATACATGCTCAATCTAGCTTGTTGTTTTGTCATGATCTATATTCTGATTTTAATCTGGAAATTAATCTGGAAATTGCCTAATTATTCAACACATGGGGGAAGCTCCAGACGAACATCAATAGGGTTGATGAGCTCGATGACGCGGTACGGCCTGAAGAAGCGCAACTTCAGCTTGCCCTTGGTCACTCCAGGAAGCGCTGCAGAGGCACGATGACGGAGACGCAGCAGCACCCAATCACCCACCGTGGGATTTGCTTTTAGATCCGTGCTCTTATTTTCACATGGATCTCAAAGCAAATCCCACGGTGAAAACATGGGGGGTGCACTGGATCCATGTTTCCGGTCAGCCACCGGTGGGGAACTTGGGAGCTGGTGGATGGCGTGCTCACGCCCATGCTGGGGAGGTAGGCCGCGGGGGTCTGTGAAGATGTCGACGAAGTCAGCTAGCAGAGTGTCCAGCAGGGGACCCCCTCCGTTGGCCGGGCCCGTGTCGTCGGGGCACGTAGAAAAAAAAAATACAGCGATGCAAGGATTCAAAGTGAGCATCGGCACTATTAAAAATGCCTCAAAGCTGCATTGAGTAAACAACACTGCATTGAGTAAACAACACGTCCCTTGGTGCGTTCCATGATTCTATGGTGCTGCGTTCCGGCACTTAAAGGGACGAGTCACAGCTGTATAGTGTCCCACCTTTCGTGAAAATGGCGTACCGCGTACCGCGTTTCCGTACCACGTCCCCTGCGTTCTGGGAACTTGGCTGCTAAGGTCACGCGTCACTATCCCACCATTGTAGGCCCACGAGTCATAGAGCCTAATTGAGATATAAGATTCCACTAGGATCATACCCGTGCGTTGCCACGGAAAAAAAAACTAATATAACATATTTTTAAGTTTAAACATACTAATTTGAGTTGCATTAAGATTCATAAGGAGAAAAGGACAATCGAATAAAACTGAAGGGTGAAGTTGAAATTAGAGGAAGCAAGTTCAAATTCTGCTATACATTTAACATGCTAAAATGTAACAATACCTATATATTGGCCGACAAATATATGCATCAACCAATTTTTCTACTTTCTAATTTGCCCATGAGAAATATTCAATCTCTTCCTCCTCATCACCATAATAAACCACCACGAACAACCAATAGGAGTGCCATTCCAAGCACCAACATGACACCCGGCTTTCTGTGATACTCAACATGCACAGCCACATTTGTTTGTCAGGCATTCACATCACCTCCGGTCCTCCACACATGGGAACATTCTATACCTACATTTTGGATACTGTGGAGATGTTGTCATCGTTGATCGACGACGAACGCGAGCAAAACAAAAGCAAGGGTGTCGTCCTGTTGCCAGTGCGTGAAGACGTACGCCTACTTCCACTATATTGTCGTGCAGGACATTACTGGACCAGACTTCTCTAAACTTTTTCTCCGCTGCGCTGCGCGTTGTCAAGTTATAACGATCTCTGATTTCCTAGTCGCATGTTGTCTCTTTAACGTGGTGACATGATGAAACGCCCAAGCTAGCGTGCTTTCATGTCATACGACACTACGTGAGCGGAGCTCAATAGGGGTGGCTGGCCAGCCTATGTAGGGGCGGTTGGGCCAGCCGCCCTTATGGCACCGATCTTACAGTGCCCAGCACTGTAAGGGCGGTTCAACACAAGCCGCTCTTACAGTGCATTTTTTGCAAAACAGGGATAAATGTAAAGACAGGAACCAAGAACATTCCAAATGTTCTGTTACCGAGGCTACGTCATTCCCACCTGGTGGTCAAAGTCATTGTCCCTATGTATTTTCAGTAGGTAAGTACAAGCAATCAACAACTTAGCTTCAAAGAGGATAGACAGAATGGATAAATGTATCTTCCAAAAAGAAAAGGGACACTCGATATTTTTTTAAAAAAGAGTTTTTATAACTCCATTTAAGAAACCCAACACAGTTATTACAATGTCAACCAAACTGCTGGGGTTACCAGCAACAAGAAAAGCTTAGAGAACTAAAACCAACTACTGAGAAGTAGTGAGGGCAGCAAACACCTATCGCTACTTAAAGTTCTATTACATCAGTCGAAAACATAACTCCAGGAGTGAAAGCTTTAAGCCAGTCCAGCAACGCCGTCTTCACTTGATCAATTCGGCTCCTCTCCTTCTCCTTAAAGCAAAAAATTTACATCGTACAATTGAATACACTGGCACTGAGAGTCATTCTTGATCGATCTGGTTTACTAAAAAGAATGTGTGCTACTTCTGAGTAGCACTGGAGGGGTTTCACTTTGGTCCACTCGTCTCAATGGAGCCTTTCAATATAAACTGAATTAGCCAGGTATCGACAATCTTTTTCCTGATAGAAACTATGCAATCTGAAATGTCACTATGATTCAACTACATGATAACATAGAGCATTGGTTCCATAGCATCAGCAAATCTACACATTTATGTTCTGGTGCCCAGTAATTCGACTACAGCATAGCAAACACTACAAAGTAGTGACATTCTTCTAAATCTGTTACCTTGACAGGACCAACTGGTTCAGCTCAACAACATTCCATGGGCAAACAGGATTCTATTTTCACAACACCAACTGATTGTGTATTGAAGTAAGCATTTTTAGAGACCAAAAAATGACACGCCATGCCAAATAGTATCTATCTGGACACATCCCCTGTGCCCTGATTTCCGATCACAATTTCACTTCATGTTGTAGTAGAGTACAGACGAGTTAATCAGACTATTAGACTACAGAGCACACAAGTTCATCCGTTGCCCTCAGATAGTTGATCAGATAACAGATATAGAGGTGATAATTCATGACAGGAGGTGGCCACAACTCGTATGTTGTATAACAGGAGGTGAGCTAGCATAATTTGTGCAAGGCAAAACATGGTTATAAAATTATGAGGGCCTATCAAGTGACTACTGAAAAATCACTCTGTTTTCTTGGGGTTGTTCACCTCTGCTTCCCTTCCTTACTCCAGAAAACTGAACTCTGCAAATAGCCGTAGCATACATCAATCATGTGCTGGTCATTTTTAAATAGGTAACATTTGTCAAGAAGCATTTAGCTGAAAGACATTCATATCACATTTGTCGAAATTGATAAGTGATGATAAGCACAGACATATAAGCATTTACTGGACAAAAGTACTTCATTTTTTTTGAGAGGGCACATCAATCATGTGCTGACTTCATATAAGCTTATTTTGTACTGCAAATTCTTTAATCAGATGATTCCAAGATATTCAGAATGAACATGTTGGTTAACTGTTCTGACAGGAGTTAAAATGAACCCATAAAATAGCTAAACGAAAAATCACACAAGCATGGTCGGGTAAATTCAGTAGCAACCTTTTTTGTGTTGTTGTCAGACTTCGCTACTTATATAGGTTAAAATTCAGGGAGGCAAAAAGGATTAAAAAAGCAGAACAAGAAGCATACTTTTGGATGGACAAAAAAATCCTTTTCTACCTCCTGCCTTTTGCCTGAACCTTGTTGGGATGCGGTTCCCATTGGCTAGGATGCATAATAGAACAAAACCTGAACGTATCAGTAGTATAGGTACATAGCTACTTTGAACCAACAATAGGACCAATGAAATGGGAATCATTACTTCAGTTATCTCTTATTTATCAATAAAGTTCCTCTGGATATACACAAAAGGAATGGGAACCAACAATAGGTCAGCATGGATGTAAATAATACTTGGCACATGGACATTCAGATCAAAGCACACAAAACCAGTGGCGCAAGATAAGGAAGGCCATAATTAAATGCTTGCACCATGCTTGAATAATGAAATCTGATTTATGATTAATTAAATCTGATTCGGGCACCACTTCTATAAAAGGCCAGACTTCTTGGATTTCAGCAGTCAGAACTTTGCAAGCGAATAAAAGTATAAAATGATCTGTCAAACAAAACATACAACCACAACTCTGTTTCTTCTCAAACTGATAATGTGGATGTACTTCTCTGTCGAGATGTTCCTTTTGCAATTGACAAGTGCTCACTAATAACAAGCCACGATTTCTCACATGAAATTGTTGCAATATTAAGTAACTATATCTCTACTACATGGAACAACAGATTACTCCATTCAGATCAACGCACACAGAACCGGTGGCACAAGACTTGGCAAGGCACGGGCACATGGACGATCGAAACCCACTCATTTCATTATGGCAGCAAGTGACTGCACTTGTACGCTAGCGCTACAGAGATGAAACTGAGGCGAACAGACAGAGAGTGTGGGCTGGTGCTAGGACTCACGAGGAAACTTGCCGTGCTGAGGCTGGCGTTGACGACGTTGACGCGGCCGCGGTAGTCCTCCACCTGATGCCCGCCGGGGGAGGCCGGGAGCAGGGGATGGAGGTGGCGTCGCGGCGGCGGCCAGGTAGCCTGTCAGATCGGAGGCCTAGCCGCGGTTTTAGGGTGCAGAGGGCACCAGCGCCACCGGCAGACGGAGGGGCCGGGAGTGGGCACGTCGCGCTGCCGCACGCCGGAGCCGGAGGACGCCTGCCGCGGCAGGTCGGGTGCGGGGGTGAAGGCAGCTCCGCGCCGCGCCGGAGCCAGAGCCGGAGGACGCCCTCCGGGGGAGGCTGGGAGCAGGGGCGGCGGCGGCACCGGATCGAGGCGATTGGACGGAGCTCAAGGTTGGGGAGGCGCAGGCGTGCGGCGGCGCGACGTGCAGCTGCGGTTGTGGGGTGAGCGAGGGCGCGACGGATGGGGCTGCTGCGGCTCGCGACGTGCTGCTGCGGGGGCGGCGGCTTTGGGGTCGGGTTGAAGATGTGGGAGATGGGGTGCCGGGCTGTTTTGTATCCAGAGACGAGAGAGGGCCGGGGGTAAGTTCACGCGGAGGCGAGGTTAACTTGCCGGGGTGAACGATTCCCTTCGGTAATTTTTAGGGGTAGAGATTAGGTAGGAAAAGGTGTGAGGGTAGGTGAAGTGAAATTGCTACAGTGAGCCCAGTCATTGCTCACTAGGTGTTGGGTCACTTGTTTGTGGGGTTAAGGTACCAGTAGACCCACAAGTTAGAAGGAGGAAGTGGAAAGGGTTAGTTCACTGTGCTAACTGACTGTTGAGCCCTTGCTGTCATTGGCAGAGGAATTAGCCAAAGGGACTTCATGGGATTATTAAGCCTTGTGAGGAATTAGCCAAAGGGACTTCATGGGATTATTAAGTCTTGGCTAGGAGCAGAAGCATGGCTTCCCGACTACTCTATGTTGTTTTGGTTTTGCCTCACTAGAAGACTTTCCTTAGAAATTATATGCGATCGGAAAACGAATGAGATCAGAAAGGCCATCAGTCTAAGCTAGTATAGGACAATAGCTGAAGTCTTGGCAGAGGAAGTGATGTTTTGTGTACCTCCGACAGCTTGTGTGGCGTCGCCGTTGTGCCTGGGTGTCTTGCCAGGCCCGCACACGCGCGACCATCCACCCGCCTACCACTGTAAAGGTTTAAACTGCTTGTTATGTTATTAAAAGCTAGAATTGGTCATTAGCTGGCATCTATTTAGAAACAAAAACACCCTAATTACCAGCTGCAGAGGATAGAGGATGAAGTCAGTCCCCGCGCCTTCGGCACCGATGGCACCATCTCCGATATTGTTGCCGATTTCTCGGGCAAAGTGGATCTCAGGAGTGGTGCCTCCTGATCCGTCCCTCTGCCATGAGCGTGGAGCCAACATTCATGGCCATCTCCGCCCAGAACGGACCCTGGTTCCAGTTCGCCGCTTCACGCGTACAGTGGCTCTGCGTCTTCTGCGACGCGAAACGTTCTGGAGCACTGGAGCTCGGCGCCTATCCGGCATTCCACCTCGCTGCTTCCAGCCCCGAGGTTGAGACATGGGAGTGGGTGGCTCTGTGGCTGCGGCATGGCCGGCAGGCTCGTGGAGTCGGCGACGCTACTTCTTGGTCTTTATCTCTTTCGTTTGCCCACGCCAATAGACTCTATGCAATAAAAAGTGACCCCTTGGCTACCAGGTAGATGCAGATGGGGACGATACATTTTATAGGGCCATAGGGGTAAGGCGTTTGAAATCTTGGAGGAGCGCAGGAGTCATGATCGCTGGAGAAGAAGCTCAATATATAGAAAATTGATACAGGGAGTTGCTTCAGCCGTTTGCATGTTCTGATGTGCATGCGAAGGAAGAGAAACGTCAAATGCAATTAACTGACGCGAATGCATAGTTGCCGCCACTAACAATTGATCTTTGAGTGGATGATGATGACGTGGCTTCATGAGAAGCTAGAAAAATCTTATAGTACACTACAACATGACTGATAATACAAGGCATTTAAAAATGCCTCCAAAAGCGATCAAAATGCCTTCAAAGATCTTTTAAGGCATTTTTTAAAACGCCGTTGATAGTTTGGAAGTAAAAGGTCTTTTGAGGCGTTTTTTCAAAATGCCTTTTAATATCAACTCTTAAAGACATTTTCTAGCTGCCTCCAATAACTTTTAAAGGCACTATGAAATTTGCCTTCAAAGGTCGATGGAGGCCTTATTAGAAATGCCTCCAAAACCAAGGTATCCATGCAACCCTTTCTACCAATATCAAATTAGCACATTAACAACACATCAACATTGGATGCATCCAAACAACAGTGTTGTTTCTCCATTCCATAGTCACGCTAGCAGTGAGCATGCATCTTAAGTTCCTGGACAATAAGATGCTCAAATTACAGGATATCAAAGGCGTTTTTCAAAAACGCCTCAAATACTACAAGTTATTAGAGGCGTCTTGATAAAAATGCCTCCAGAAAGTGGTTTTTAAAGGCTTTTTCATAAAAATGCTTTTAACTAAAAGGAAATTAAGGCAATTTTATGAAAATGCCTTTAAGAAAATGCCTTTAATTATAAGATGTGTTGTAGTGGTAGGGGTCTCCTATTTAGACATAGTAGATCTATATATAAGGTGAAATGCCATTAATAGTTTTAAAATATGTCGTGATGCAAAATGTCTACAACCAAGTGGGCCTCTGTTGGTGGGTTTTTTTTTTCAACTTGGGCTGAATCATTGAAAATTTCAATAACATATATAGGCGATTGATGAAATTGTAAAATTTCAGGCAACTATGAACGAGTAATTCTCAACAAGTTTTGTTAGCTTATAATTACTGTATGAAAAATCTAGAAATGACTTCCGTCGTACACATTGGTGAACAGACCCTTGGCACATCAACCAAAAAGTATAGAGGTTAATATAAAGCACAAAAAAACTACAAAGTCGAATATTGAGTCCAAGAAGCACATGGGTAGTATAAAAAATTAAATAAAAAATAAAGTAATGATATATTTATAAATAAATAATTATGCACTTTGCAACGAAGAAAAATATGCCAAGGTGTATTTTAGTTGATACAGGTTTAATAGTCAATGTTATTTATTGTTAGCACTAACTTATATTATAAATGTGGCGGTCATTGTAAAGCAAATTATAAAAGCATTCACATTACCGCTTTGCATGAATTCTTAATAGTTTTTCTTCCGTTGTAACCCATGGACATATTTACTAGTTTATATGAAAAAAAATTGCACCATCATGATTTTTTTGTCCTCTAGTGACTGAAATTTGTTGTTTTCATATGAATTTGTACAAAAGTTGTTTGAATCTCAAATTTTGGGACAATGCCCATCTAGTCATGCACTGTTGGTCTGTAAAGTTTCAAAAAAAATTAAAGTGCGAATATCGAAACTTTTGAAATAGACTCCACAGTCGCTTATATCGACATATAATTTTCGCCCTGGTAAAAGTCGTGGTCAGCTCTAGCGGGCCAATGGTCACGTGGTGTATGGCACCCGATGTGTATGACAAGAACTGACACGTGGTGTGTTAGGCCGTCTCGTACTCATTATTGTACTCTTTCCGGAGAAGTCCTGTAATCCACCACGGTCGGTGCGCTGCGGTCGTCGTTGTCACGTTCGAGGTCAAGAATGCAACGGATAACTGGAAGGAGAGAATTTGGGGAAGGACAACAGCAAATTCGGCAATGGATAGCAAGAACAGCCCGAGATCGAGTTTCAGACGAACAACCAGGAATAGGTTCAGGTTTCAGTTCTTCGATAATGAACCAATCATTCAGTTACACCGTAATCTTTTTTTTGAGCTAAAAAAGATCATTCAGTTACACGGGAGCATCTCCAACAGTTTGGTAAATAACTTGCCATTCTTCAAAATTTGACAAAACAAGCAAAAATCAATCTCCAACAATTTGCCAAAGTTACTTGCCAAATTTCGCAGCTTGCCAAATCTTCCATCCGCGCGCCTATTTATATGCGCGCGTATACAACTGCGAACTCGCGATTCATCACGCGCGTGCCTTCGTTCCCGCGCGCGAGAGGTCAAGGAAAATTCACGGTCAGTTTCTTCGCGCGCGTGCCTTGATCTCGATCTCCCGCGCGACGTATCGTAGAGCGGCTTCCTCTCAGTCGCGACCAGTTTCTTCGCTCGATCTGCTTCTGTGTGACCGGCTTCATTCTTTGCGCCGTGATCTGTTTCCATCGATCGGTTCCTTGCTCGTGATCTGTCTGTAGCTAGCGAGGTGAATGAAGATATATAGGAGGAAGATGATAGTCTACGTACTGAATGAAGATGATAGCGTACTGAATGAAGATGATAGTTTTTCCATTCAGATGGTCGATGTTCCTTCAGGTGAAATTGCCAGGTGATAGTCTACGTACTGAAGGGGATCCCTTCCCATTCAGATGTTCGATATTCCTTCAGGTGAAATTGCCAGGTGATAGTCTACGTACCGAAGGGATCTGTCCATTCAGATGTTCGATGTTCCTTGGTGAAATTGCTAGGTGATAGTCTACGTACTGAAGGGGATCTGTCCTTTCGTTTACTTATTTCATTCAGAATTATTTGCACTGAATTATGGTATTCGAAACCTTTGTTTTATCAGCTATAAACCCTATATTGTTTCTAAATATTTGTTGTCATTTTAGTTCTCCATTAAGTGTATGTTTGGTGTTGAATCAATGAACCTGCTAGTGGCCGGCAAACCTTGTTCAGGTGACAGACCTAGTCTGCAGCGACAAGATAGATTCTGCTGGTCTTGGTTTATTGTATAAAACTGAATTGGCTTGGACGTGCATGAGAATGCCTGCGTTCTTTGTTTTGGTCGTTGCCTGACGCCGATGCAAGCATGCTAAAATCGAGCATAGCCGGGAGGCGCGCCCTACGCGCGATCGAGTAGCAGAGGCGCTGTCGACGGTAGTTGGGTTTAGTTAGAATATAGGCCTCTTTTCTTTCAATTGGCAATTAAAATTGGCAAACTATTGGAGATGACCTATTATTTCACTTGCTATATCTTTTAGCAGCTTGCTAAATCATACAATTTGGCAAACAATTTTTACCAAACTATTGGAGATGACCTTTGCTCCGACGCCACCACCTAAGTCAACCCGAGCACACCAGCCCATTAAGCGAAAGCTAAAGCTACGGCCCAATTACTATACTGATGAATCCGCCACCGACAGAAGCCGGAGTCTCTATTGTCGGAAAACATTCAGACTTCCCTCCCTTCTTGCCGGCGGTTCTGGAGTCGGTGAATCGAAATGTGCACCTGTTGGATCGGAGAAGGCGACAACTTATATATGCTGCATCTACGCCGGGACAATGTAGTAAGTACCATGCAATGGATGCAACATGTCAATCGAAGCTGGTGTGGCACCTGTCGGCTTGTCATGCGCCGTAATTTTTAAACAAGAAACTAAGGAATGAGGGATCAATCACCTGTGGCAACATGTCAATCCAACCATCAAGAACCAAAAGTACGTAAGGTAGTTGATTGATCCCGAAACGAGGGTCACCGATCTGATTTTATTTTTGAACAATTAACCAAGAGGGTGATCCGCCAATAAATAAAGGGAAGCTCGACGAGAGCAATGGAGGCGTGTGACGGTTCAGCTGCGGCCGACCCTGCAGCAGTTTCAGAACAAACAGTGCTGCTCTGCATTGCCCAGCCCAACGCTGCTTTGCACGGCACCAAGGCAATCACGCACCCCGGCATGGCCACCGACATCACCTCCTACGTTAGTGACGGCGCCACCATCCACGACGAGCCGGTGCGGCACGACCAGGGCGTCGACGTGGTGCTCAACAATGCCGGTGCCGAATGCACCGTGCAAGCCGTTTCGGGCCCACATGGTGGCGCGGGTCAGGTCACGTCGTCAGCGTTGGTGGCAGTGTCAGCGTGGCGTCGCAGACGGGGAAGGCCACAGTCTTCGCCAGGAACGCGCTATATTTTTTTTTAGCTGAAGGTGGTAAATAGGACAGTTTTAATAGTTTCGATGGAGCAGACTTAGACTTTTTTGGTTTAGGATGATCAATTAGATAGACTTTATTAGAAAAAGTTATAGCAAAACGAAACACAGGATGCAAACCAAGACAAATCCTTGTAGACCGCAAAGTGAATTGTAGAAACTGCCAAAAACAACAACAACAACAACAATGTCTAGCTTAACACGTGAGGTCTGTATGGGGAATTTCTAAAAAAAAAACATAATTTAAGTTCTGAATTGCACACTAAGAACATGTATAGACTCATTGGACCAGAGTAGTCGTTATACAACTTAGACTCTAGACCGACCGACCCGATTGTGGAGGTGATGTGTGCGACAGATAGTCCTCCCGCTTTGGTCGTCTCCTTAGACCCGATGTTGGAGGAGCTCCGAGCCACGGCTGTCCACTCACCTCAGCTGTCAGTCGTCTCCTTCAACCTGATGCTGGAGGAGCTCCGAGCCGCGGCTGTCCTCTCGCCTCAACCGTTAGCGCAGGTGCTGGCGCATCCTCGGGAGGGTCTACTCGACGTCGAGGCAGGCGACGTAGCCGCCCCCGCGGGGTCCACGCAGCCGCCTCCGGTGGCGGATGTCTCCTCGCCTCAATAGTTGGCACAGGAGTTGGCGCAGCAAATACCTCCTCGGGTTGGTCAATCCGACATCGAGCTTGATGACGACGAGACATCAACGCCGTGCGAGGCTGCTCGACGCCTCGCACAATTTCGAGATGAGGTGCTGGTCCGGTGGGAACCGCCCCTGGTTGCCTCTCCACGACGGAGGCCGAGAACCAGAAAACCTCTGCCTATCAGGCGTAGGAGCAGACGGATAACCACCCAACCGTTGGCTCACATATCGGCTTCCAAGCGAGGCGCGGTACTTCTCGAGCAGCGGTTTGACAAAGCGCCCCCGGCCAACCCATGTTCACCTGCGCCCAAGAGTATTCTCGACGCATTGCGTTCGGGGACCTTGTCAAGAAGCAAGGTGGAGGCCCTTGACGAGGCGTTTCCAGTTTTCAAAGGACGCGCGTGGGCGCTATTCGTCGAAGACCCATAGGGTGTGGTGATGCTCGCACTTTGGTTGTCCCTTTTATGTAATATCGGCATAAAAATCTTATGCTAGGATGGTCCAGCTATGGCTGTGCATATTAAACTCCTTTAGTGCTCTTTAGATACGCGTTGTATGTTCGTCTGAACTCTTCTTAAAGCAATGATACACAAATGTTTTGTGTATTCGAGAAAAAAAAAGACTCTAGACCGACATCTGCAATTTGGTAGGCAACATCCGGATGGACACAACCGCTTCCTTGTTCATTGTCACTATTCTAGATTTGCTCGACGCATTAGAATCACATGATCGAGCAAGAAGACAGTTTGGATGGGCACATGATCCAAGCCGAACACTTCCAGATCCACACAAACTACTATAGAGAAACTCCATGAACACTACAGTACATGCACCCAGAATACATAAAAAGAACAATATTTTGTTTTCTTGATGACAAATCAGATGAGAACAAAGCATGTAAGTTCATGAACATATGTTGTACTAGAAATACTGATTCTAGAAACTATAAGTACGATTTTCTTTCATAGTAAGTTGAATTAGACACTTAAATATTTTTTTTGACCGAATCGCCAGGAGAGCCCCCTACCTAATTTTTTTGTTTTCAATTAAATGAAGGGATAAGAGTTTACATACAATACAAGGCATCCATGCCCAAAACGAAAAAAGCAACCATTATCATGTAAGGCTATCTCTTCAGGCACTGAGGGTGGGTTTTTTATTTGGTTTGGCTTTGATACAGACCAAGAAACTTAAATATTAATATTATTCACCGGTCAAACAAACTATTTTAACAGAAACAGGCACTATAGTTGCTCTTTGGAGGTAGTAGAACCAAACACGGTTCTCACTATGCATTCGACGGGCTTTTGAGACATTGAGATGGGCCCTATCACCCTACGGCTATCCGACTGCTACATAGGTCATCTTTCAGCTATCAGGCCTTCAATTGTTGAAATAGGCGCGTATATGCGTCACCCTGATTTGGAAGGGCCAACCCCGAGTATGCACCAGACAAAGTGGCGTGTATAGGCACCACCCTGACCTTGTAATAGGAAAGCACGCTCGTCGACTTCCTACACGCAAGGAAAGATATCTTTGTATGGAATCCATCGGAAATGCCAAGCATCCCCAGGGAAGTCGCCGAGCACTCCTTAAGGATCAGGCCAGGATTGAAACCGGTCCAACAATGCCTGCACCGTCTTGACGAAGAAAAGCGTAGGGCCATCGGATAAGAGCTTGAAAAGCTTTTGGCCGCCGGCTTCATCAAGGAAATCCATCACCCGGAATAGCTAGCCAATCATGTTCATGTGAAGAAAAAGAGTGGGAAGTTGTAAGGTCCTAGATGGCTTCTGGGGGGGGGGGGGTGAATAGCCTATAAAAATTTCTACAAACTCACTAAGCAAACTTTGTTAGATACACAAACGGCGGAATACAAGTTATGCTTAGCCTACTAGGTGTTGCAAGCCTCCTATCCAAACAATTCTAGTAGGTGATCACTAGTACACACAAGAGCTACCACTAGCGATCAAGAGTTCTACCCACGGGATTTAGTCTACACAAGGAGTGGTTCCCGACCGACCACACAAGCAATTCTACCCTCGGGATTTAATCTACACAAGAAGTGGTTCCCGACCGACCACACAAGCAATTCTACTTTGCAAGAAAGTACTCAAAGTAATGCAAGAGAGGATAGAGACTTGTTATACCGACGCGTCGAGTCGAGGTTGCCAATCACCAATAGGATGAACAAACAATCACAATCGGCAACACACAAAGGATGATGACCAATCACCGGGAGACGAGATGAACACAATGATTTATCCCCAGATGTTCACTTGGGCACCGCCAAGCTACGTCACCCGTTGTGTCGACCAACACCTAGATGGTCCTTTGGTGTGACCCTCAAGCCACTTGCCCCGCAAGGCACTTCCCCGCAAGGAAACCACAAGGTGCCACTCTCAAGTGAGGTACTCAACGACACGCGCAATCCAATAGAGTTACTCTTCGCGATCCCCGCGAGGCGAGCACAAGAACCTCTCACAAATCAACCGGAGGTGGCCAAGAACAATCACCTTCTCTTGCCAACGCCTCCAACAATCTCCAAGCCGGCTAGAAGCGGTACTCTCCAAGAGTAACAAGAAATCCACCGGCGAAACCACCCACAAGTGCCACTAGATGCCTTCAAGCAATGCAATGCACTAGATGATTCACTCAATCTCTCTTAGGATGATCAACCAAGCAAGGGAGAAGAGTGGGAGAGAGTTTCTTAGCTCAAAGAATGCACAAGGGATGAGAAATAGCCAAGAGACCTCCCCAAGGGCCGGCCACCTTCTATTTATAAGCCCTCAAACAAATGTGACCGTTACCCCCTCGGGAGGTAGAGTAGCACGCGCCTGACGCGTCCGCTCGGGACCGCCGGACGCGTCCGGCGCCCCTTCGCCCGCAGCCGAAGTCGACCGTTGCCTTCAAAACAGGATGACGTCACGCGTCCGCCGCCCGCATCCGGCGCACACCGACGGACGCGTCCGGCGGCCCGCCGCGCGCGAGGCACTGGCCCCAGAACTTTCTGGTGCGAGTCCGGCGCCCGCCGGACGTGCCTCCTCGGCGTCCGGCGCCTTGCTTCACAGAGCTGTCTGCCCACGCCGAGCCAACACGCGCCGGACGCGTCCGGCGCCAAAGCCCTGTGCGTCCGGCCGCCGCGTCCGGCGCTGTTAAAACTCCGTTTTTCAGCCCGTCGTGACGCCAACTTCTCAGACATGCTATCCAACAAGTATACCAACTTGATCAATAGAGATAGCACGATTTCAACCAAAATATGCATCCGGCGCAAGAGAGGGACCCAAACCCATCTCTACCCTGCAAACCACAGCGCGCCCAAACGCCACCTTTGTAAATGTGCCAATACCACCAAGTGTACATCTTCATGTGCTTGTGTGTTAGCTTTTCACAAACATTTCCCAAAGGTTAGGTTAGCTCACTAGGCTCTACATGCAATGCACTTCATGAATTCACCTAGTGGCACCCGTGCGTCGAATAGCCGATAAGACTTCCCCTCTTAATAGTGCGGCTATCGATCCTAAACCACTCACACCCTCTATGGTGTCTTGAGTGCAAAACAAAATGGCCCTATAGGTTATACCTTTGCCTTGAGCCCATTTTGTTCCTCCAAATGATATGAACGCTTCACACCATCATGTGACCGTCTCGATCCATCGACCTCGACTTCACTTGCCCTTCACCGTGCATTGGTCCATCGGCGCCTAGTCTTGCCCGAGCTTCACCATCGCATGGTCCTTCACTCACAAGCCTCGACTAGCCCTTCACCTTCAACACCGGTCTATGGAGCCAAGCATCGTCTTGATCTTCATCTTTGATCACATGACACGTGTCATGCTTCATATGCATTAAGCTCATCATGAGGACAACCTTTCTCTAAATTAACCACTTAGATAAACAAGGTTAGTCCTAGGTTTCATCAATTAGCCAAAACCAAACTAGAGACTTTCAATCTCCCCCTTTTTGGTAATTGATGACAACCCTTAACAAAAATGATTTTATAATAAAGATTTTGAACTTGTCATACTTGTCCAATCATTAAGCTCACAAGAGGAATTTGGACAACTATAGCAAGTTCGGTTTTGGTAGCATTAGCTCCCCCTACATATGTGCATAGAGTTTTGATTTGAAGCTTTGCACATATGCATGGATAGAAGTGTGGGGAGAGTAATTCTACCAAAAATGATGCTAAGGTGTAAGAAATGGACCTTTGAAGCGTGATACCAATCGGAGTTGCCTTTTACACCATCCTTAGCACCATGAGGTAACTAGACATTCATCAAAAACTCAAGAACCCCATGAGATCAACATTATAAGCAAAGTTCTTGAACCACTTGTAAGGTAAGGGGAGTCTAGTTACAACCTATGCATGCTAGTAGATCATTTTACCAATCAAGTCTTATACTAGCATTGCACCACACAAGCAAGGAGACACCACTTGTATAAAACTTTAAACTAGGTGCCATGAGCAAGTCATATGAGGATGCACAAGCAAATGCAACAACTTTGTTCATGAGCTTGCTCCCCCTTCTTGTGTGCATCAAAATTTTATTTACCCCTTTATCATGTTCAATCATCTTTTTCTCTCCCCTTTGTCAACAATTGCCCAAAAATGGGATCAAATTGTGGAGAGAAAAGGACTTTGATGGAGTAAACAAAACCTTAGTCAAATTTGGTTCAATCTAGATCACTTGCCAAAGACATTTAATTCGGTTTGAACCAAAGACAAGCTTCTTCACACCTCATGACAAGGGTTATCTTGCCTATGTTGAATTAAACACTTGTAGCAAATATTCTAGATTCAACACTAGGATTGCAAGCCCACAAACATGTCATATGCCACCACTAGATCAAACAAAGCATAGAAGCAATAGTGGCAACCTATATACATCAAACACTTTTAATTTGTCAAGAATGCTCCAAATGCACCTTGTATGTCTACATGTGCTACAACAAGTATAATCCTAAGCATGAATGACATGTCAACCAATGGTACCTTGCTTTGTCGAAGGAGAGGCATGTCAAGTAGTGGTGGGGTGCATTCAACACATGTTTGAGAAGTCAAGAATGTTCAATTCATTCCTTAGCTTGCAAAACCTTCTTTCATCAAGTGGCTTGGTGAGGATGTCGGCAAGTTGATCATCGGTGCCCACACTTTCAATGGAAATATCACCCTTTTGTTGATGATCTCTAATGAAGTGATGCCTTATGTCAATGTGCTTTGTTCTTCCATGTTGAACCAGGTTTTGTGTCATCTTGATTGCACTTTCATTGTCACAAAACAATGACACATTCTTGAAGTTGATGCCATAATCCTTCAAGGTTGACTTCATCCAAAGCAATTGTGCACAACAACACCCCGCACTAACATATTCGGCTTTCGGTAGAGATTGCCACACTATTTTGTTTCTTTGAGGACCATGACACAAGTGATCTTCCAAGAAGTTGACATGTACCACTTGTGCTCTTTCTATTGATCTTGCAACCACCATAGTCGGGGTCCGAATATCCAATCAATTCAAACTTTGACCCCTTGGGATACCACAATCCAACATCTCTTGTTTGCTTCAAGTACCTCAATATTCTCTTTGCGGCCGTGAGATGACTCTCTCTAGGTGAGGCTTGATATCTAGCACACATGCAAACACTAAACATGACATCCGGCCTTGATGCGGTGACATAGAGTAGGCTTCCAATCAATGACCGATAATCCTTTTGATTCACCATATTGCCATCATGATCACTATCAAGATTCCCATTTGTGCCCATTGGTGTTGAGATTGGCTTTGCATCTTGCATCCCAAACTTCTTCAACATGTCCCTTATGTATTTCCCTTGACTCACAAATGTCCCATTCTTCAATTGCTTGACTTGAAGACCAAGGAAATAGCTAAGTTCACCAATCATGGACATCTCAAACTCTTTAGCCATCATTTCACCAAATTCTTCACAATATGCTTGATTGGTTGATCCAAAGATGATATCATCAACATAGATTTGCACAATGAAGAGATCATTACCAATCTTCTTGGTGAATAGAGTAGTATCAACCTTGCCCATAATGAACCCCTTGGAGTGAAGGAAAGTCTTCAATCTCTCATACCATGCTCTAGGTGCTTGCTTCAAGCCATACAAAGCTTTCTTCAACTTGTACACATGGTTGGGCTTCTTCTCATCCTCAAAACCGGGAGGTTGCTCAACATATACTAGCTCATTGATGATCCCATTGAGAAATGCACTCTAGACATCCATGTGATATAACTTGATGTTGTGGGCACATGCATAAGCCAATAGAATCCTTATTGCCTCCAATCTTGCCACGAGAGCATATGTTTCATCATAGTCAAGACCTTCAACTTGAGTATAGCCTTGTGCAACTAGTCTTGCTTTGTTTCTAATCACAACACCATCTTGATCTTGCTTGTTCTTGAAAACCCATTTGGTTCCAATGTGCTTGTGTGTTAGCTTTTCACAAATATTTCCCAAAGGTTAGGTTAGCTCACTAGGCTCTACATGCAATGCACTTCATGAATTCACCTAGTGGCACCCGTGCGTCGAATAGCCGATAAGACTTCCCATCTTAATAGTGCGGCTATCGATCCTAAACCACTCACACCCTCTATGGTGTCTTGAGTGCAAAACAAAATGGCCCTATAGGTTATACCTTTGCCTTGAGCCCATTTTGTTCCTCCAAATGATATGAACGCTTCACACCATCATGTGACCGTCTCGATCCATCGACCTCGACTTCACTTGCCCTTCACCGTGCATTGGTCCATCGGCACCTAGTCTTGCCCGAGCTTCACCATCGCAAGGTCCTTCACTCACAAGCCTCGACTAGCCCTTCATCTTCAACACCGGTCCATGGAGCCAAGCATCGTCTTGATCTTCATCTTTGATCACATGACATGTGTCATGCTTCATATGCATTAAGCTCATCATGAGACAACCTTTCTCTAAATCAACCACTTAGATAAACAAGGTTAGTCCTAGGTTTCATCAATTAGCCAAAACCAAACTAGAGACTTTCAGAAGTGGAGGATGTGTGTCGATTACACCAACCTCAACAAGGCATGCCCAAAGAATCCTTATCCATTATCTTGCATCGACCAAGTGGTGGACTCAACCTTGGGGGTGCAAAGAGTGTCCTAGGCGTGTGGTGTCGAGGAGATGGTGAGAAGGGAAGAGTTGTTGAAGTATTTAGAAAAGTTAGAAGAGAAGAAAAATATTTATTGGAGCCAAAGAGCAGAAGTCCATTGGCTTCAAGAGGAAGAGTCGAAGTAGAATTAGTAGGCTAGTCAAGGAGGATGGAGCGTTGAATTGGCGGAGGATGGAGAGGTGATCAAGAAGCTGATTTCTAACATTTATAAAAAAAATTCGTGCCACCACAGGCTCCCGTGCGGATGAGTTGCTGTTGCAACTAGCCCAAAGGCCACGGAGGAGATGAACATGTCCTTGCTTCGCCCGTTCACGGCAGAGGAAGTGAAGGGAGGCCTAGAAGCCATTGGAGATATGAAGGCACCAGGTGATGATGGTATGACATCACTTTTTACAAGAAATATTGGGAGATTGTGGGGGAGGATATCATGAGCGAGGTGTTGCTGTTTCTTAATGGTGTCAACCTCCTGCGTACACGGAATGGGACCATCATCGTTATTCCCAAAGTGCTAAACCCGGAATACTTGAACGATCTCAGACCTATTAGCTTGTGCAATAATGTGATGTACAAAGTGGCATAAAAAAGTGTTGGCGGCGGTCACAAAATCATACTCCTGGAGATCATTTAACAGAATCAAAGTGCCTTTGTTCTAGGACAGCTCATCACTGATAATGTGCTGGTGGCGTATGAACTGACACATTACCTACAGAACAAGAGGAGTGGTGCTGATGGTTACACTACACTGAAACTTGACATGAGCAAAGCATATGATAGAGTCGAGTGGCATTTTATGAGGCACATGATGGAGAAGCTGGGTTTTGATGGGAGATGTATAAACCTAATTATATTCAATGTGTGAGCACTATGTCATCTAAAATATAGGTGAATGGTGAGCTGACGGAGGAAATTATTCCTACTCGAGGATTGAGACGGGGGGATCCTCTCTCCCCGTACCTGCTTCTGATTTGTGCAGAAGGTTTCTCATGTCTGTTGAATGAAGCAGAGAGAAGAAGTGGTTTAGAAGGAGTCACTATATGTTCCAATGCACCAAGCATTACTCACTTATGTTGGCGGTTCTTATCGACAAAAATACACCGCCAACTCAAGGTTAAAAAGGAGAGAATTATATATTTTTATACACATTTACCGTTGCTACTAACATGATTCCACTTGTACTTGGAGAAAATCTATTTTGCAGGAATATTTATAAAAGTACAGGGAATTATAAAATAAAGTGCACTTTCCAAAAGGCCTAAACCAAGGGGAGATGGAAGAAGCCCACTTCGGGACCAAGATGGGCAAATTCCCCGCCGAGGTAGAGGACCAGGCCCATCAAGGAACCGACCTGCAAAGGTCAGTCATGGGGAGGCGACCACCAGGCGCGGGCGCGCCTGGGGCGCGGGCGCCCCCCACGCAAGCTTGTGGGCCCGGCCAGCGCAGGTCGGTTTGCCTCCTTCCATCCAGGGCGATGCCGTGCGGGAATTTCCTCCTCTACCCCCGAACCGCTCAGGGAGCTATAAAAGAAGGAGAGGAGCACCCCCCCCCCTCAACACACACACACCATTTGTGCCTCTCTCATTTCCTCTCACTTGTTCTCTAGTTTAGATACTTAGTATTAGCAAGGTTGAGCTGCCAAAAGGAGAGATTGTCTCCTAGGAAGAAGTGCTATTCTTTGGTCATATACTATGAAGAGTCTTCCTTATTCAAGCTCTCATTTTATATATATAGTCTTGTGCTAGAACTAGAGTATAGTTTAGATCATGTTATATTCGATGATCATGAACTAGACCAAAGTTTATATGATCATCACATAACATGTTCTTCAATATTCTTCATAGTTCATAGGTTCTATAAGTTTAGACTTACGAATGAGAATAGGGTAATAGTTCGATGTTCTTTCAGGTTTGCCTATGTTCTTGCTCGTCCATCCGTAGGGTGGGAATCCGCGGGGGACATAGGTAGTTCTCTAGTATGCAGGCGCGATTTCCGAATACTAGGGGGCCTTCGAATATTACGGTATGCCACGGTTGAGGGGAAGGCAGCAAGTGGTGACAACCCTGTCCGTCCTCCGTAATCCCCCACGTCCACATATCGTGTATGAGTTCGTAAATGCCTCTATCGGCTGGCAGACCAGCTGCGGGGGTCTCCCTTTGCCCTAGACTCTGACCTATTTCTAACCTTGTATGACTTGTGACTTAACTATTCTACACATAGCTATGTATGACCTACCTGTTCCGTATAGATTTATTCTTTATAATTCTTTATTTCATTTTTATCCTTAGGAATTGGCTAAGTTTGTGCCCACTATCTTGAAAACCTGTTATCTTACCCCTGTATAGTATTAAGGTCATACTTCGATGACGTGAATTATAACCAAAGAGAGGTGTCTATGCAAGTTTTTAGGATTTTTAGGTAGCTTGGGGTATTTTAACATTTATCCTTCACTATTGAAACAAAAAATTATAATAATAGGTAAACTTGGTAGAAAATTGTATAGATACACACAACATCATAGTTTGATTTCATAAACTTCCCATAAAAAATTCGAATGATTTTGACAAGGTGGTACTATACATATTGTACAAGCATGAACAACTCTCACTTAGTCATAAGGTTGCTTAAAGCTTTCATCCTTTAGTCATTCAACAAATAAGTAAAATAATAGCTAAAAATGTAATAAGTTGTTAGAAAATAAATGTGGTAAATCATTAGGCAATAATATAGTACTAATTAATTAAAAATCTGGCAAAAAGAAAATAAACATAGAGAAATAGAAAAATAATAAACACAAAAAATGTGGAACAACAAATAAAAAATTTGGCTCCTGTTGGGTTTGAACCTAAGAGCTCAAGGAGTAACTCAAAGCGACTAACCAACGTGCTATTAAAGTGTTTTCGTTAGTTATCAACCACAGTCTCACATAAAGTTTGACGGTAAAGCGTGACAAAATTAACAGGCCTCCGAGCCGCTATGCTCACCCGCCGCGGACGTGGGACGTACAAACCATCATGTACAGGGCCCATCAACTCGATCGTTAAAATAAAAAAAATATCATGCTATAAGTACAAATAAAAAAAACATGCATATCATCGAACGAAGGACAGAGAGGCCCAGTGGTAACGGCATCAACCCCTCTAGCGATAGGTCTTGGGTCGTTTGATTCCTGTTGGTGTATATTTTTACAAAATTTGAAAGGGGGGTGTATTGTTTTTGCAAAATTTTAAAGGGATGGAGCTGGGCTCTTGGCCATGTGTTCGCGGCCACACCCGCTGGTGGGACCACGGCGCCACATCATCATCTATGATTGAATTACCATATTGTAAGTTTATACAAACAAAAAAATTCATACTTTTATCACAAAAGGTCAAATGAACAAATTTTTTGCAAAAAAATGGAGGGGGAAAGCTGCTGGTCCAGCTGGACCCATGTCTTCGAGGTGGTACACGAGCCAAACAATCAATGACGATTTAGTTTTGTTATTATATGATGATTATTTAGTTTTCGTCATTATCTTTCATGCCAAAGCTCCGTCACTTGTGACTAATGATGAACCTGCATAGTTCATCATAGAATGCGCTCATTCTGTGACGAAATTAGTAATCGTCTCGAGTGAATCGTCATTGATGAACACATTTCTAGTAGTGTTCATGCTAAAAATATTTTACACCTTGCCTTCCTTTGGGAAAATATAAATAACGATACCCTGAATAATTCCGAGTGAAATGCTATAATGATAGATCCGTGCGCTTTCGGATAATGTTTCTATAAGGTTCGATCTATCAACCCCGGCGTTTCTTGGCGTGATCGCCTTTTCGGTGGTTGCGTTAAGAAAAGCCAACAACTTACTATTTGCAGACAATTCTTTGCTACTCCTAAAAAGTTAATGAAAGGAATTCAAATTGCCTGCAACATTTGCAACATTTTATGAGGAATGCTCGGGGCAACTGATAAATAAAGAGTTCAGCAAGAATTGTGTTACATGAAGCTGACAAAAGTTCATGGAAGCGTTGAGCTTGTCCCAAGAAGCAAAGTCTGATAAATACTTGGGCCTCCTAGTGTAATTGCGCAAGTCAAAGAGCAAGTTGTTTTCATATGTGAAAGATAGAGTGTGGAAGCGCATCCAAGGGTGGAAGGAGAAGCTGCTATCTAGGGCTGGGAAAGAAACTTTAATAAAGGTTGTCGCCCAAGCAATCCCGAGTTATGACATGTGTTGTTTTGATCTAACAAAGTCTCTATGTGATGATATCAACTCTATGATACGTATATTTTAGTGGTCACAACAGAAGAATGAGAAAAAACTCCATTGGATTTCATGGCAAACTCTCTCAAGTCAAAAGGATTAGGGTAGACTCGGCTATGAAGATTTACACCTGTTCAATCTCGCTATGCTAGCTCGCCAATGCTGGTGGCTAGTTCAATCCCCGGAGTCTCTTTGTGCAAGATTATTGAAAGCTCGTTATTTTCCTGAAGGTAATTGTGGGTGGCAAAAGAAGGGCCCGGCATATTGAACTAGTGAAGGATCTCTTTTGTGCTAGGACATGCCAAATATCCTTGCCATCCCGGTGCACCTAGACAGGGACGATTCAGTTGCGTGGCACTATGACAAGAAGGGGGGTTTCAGTAAAGTCTACGTATAATGTTCTTGATGATGAGAATAGGGCCAACCGTGTTCAGCAGCGAGGTGAACCCTCAAGCCCTCATGCTAGTTTGAGTTCTCAATTATGGAAGAAGATATGACGGCTTCCAAGCCCTCCAAAAATTAAACAGATGATATGGAGAACTGGTCACAACAGCTTGGCGTTTAAAATGAAGCTCGCAAATTTTGGTTACTACTTACAACTGCTACACGCCAGCACAGTTGTGTATCCTTTGTGACTGAAGTGATAAAGCTTAGAGACAACATTTGCCTCATGGTGTGTGTTCTCATATGGCGTTGGTGGGTAGCAAGAAATAAGGTGAATGCTAGGGAGCTCATGCCTTCCTTCCACGCCACGATGATGTTTATCATGACTACGATGCAAGATATTCTCAACCAAGGAACCAAGGTGGATCCTGCATTGGCCTCTACAGCTAGGCTGAGTTGGAGCCCTCCGGCTGAGGGCTATCTCAAGATCAACATAGAAGGGAGTTCCATACCGGAGACAAAGATTGGTGCTTGGGGTTTCACTGTTCGTGACCATGAAGGCTCTGTGGCGGCCGCAGGAGCTGGAAACCTGAGATCAGTCCATAACGCTCTCCTCTCGAAAACGATGGCGTGCAAGCAAGCTTTGGAAGCAGCAGTACACTTTGGCATGACGCGAGTGGTTGTAGAGGCTGATTCTTCAGAACTGAAGGAGGCAGTCACCTCGTCAGCCGTTGACCTCTCCATTGGAGGAGGGTTTTATATGGAGACTAAGTGTAGATTGTTCATGAGAATTTTCTTTGTTTTAATTTATGTAAAATCCCTAGAAAATGTAATTCGTTTACACATGAGCTTGCTAGTTTGGGTTTAAGTTGAAACCCAGGTCAATACCATTTTTAGATTGGTCCCTTCCCAGAGTTTGTATTAAACCTAATTACTCGCAATTTGACTTTTTTTGAGCAAACTTGCAATTTGACTGTTAATGAACCCAAGGCCATAGAGCCATCGAAAGGATAAAAAAAAACAATGGGATTGGCCGGTCCACACTCCACGGCTACCCCACGGCCCAACTTAGTGTCATGCATTTGCGGCTTGCTAGGCCCGTGGACTGGCATCCTTTTGAGCCGAATATATCTGAGTAGGGATTCAGTTGAAGATGATATGGCCACCACGTAGCAAGGTGGAGGCGACAGCGTCAATATTCAGCAGCTGATTGCATACAAAAAATATATTCGGTTAGGCATTTTTCGATCTAGCAGGGTATATTCTAACTGAAAGGGCAAGCAAATAAGCTGCGCGGTTGCCGCAACCGAATGATTTGCCAAGGCCTCCGACGATCCCCCAACCCAGGCTATAAATAAGAGCAGCCAGACCTATCTTTCTTCCATCTTATTCTATCCCGCCCGATCCCATGCATATGGCTCGCCACCCAGCAACAATGAAGGTCTTCGTTCTCGCTGCCGCCTGCATGGTTCTCCTCCTCTTCCTCGATGGTAACGTTTGCATGGTTCTTCTCTTTCTCGATTGTAATGCTATGCTAGTCTATTGCAATATACGTACAGAGAGGAATGAATTTCTTTATATGCATCTAATGCAATGCAGTCGCGGAGTCGCGAGCAATGGCCGGCAGCGGCCGTAACGTTACGTCGTCTAAGCGCAACCACGATCAGCACGGTCACCACCACGACGGCGATCACCACCACGACGGCGATAAGTCAAAGACGCACAAGCACAAGCTGTTCGTTTTCGGCGACGACTTCGTGGACGTCGGCAACACGGACGAGAAGGGCGGCTACTCCAGGACGTGGCGCTACCCATTCGGCATGTCGGACGCGGGGCACGGCCGGAAGCCCACGGGCCGCTTCTCCGACGGGCTGGTGCAGTCCGACTACATGGCCAAGATCATGGGCTACCGCGAGTCCCCGCCCGCCTACAACGGCGACGGCTGGGACGGCGACGTCGTCGACCCTTCCGGCCTCAACTTCGCCGTCGGCGGCGCCGGCGGCGTCCTGCAGTTGGGCAACGCGCCCACGCTCCGCGCGCAGGTCAGACAGCTCCGCGATCTCGTCAGGGACGGCGTGATTGATGAGGACAAGGACTTGGACGAGTCGGTGGCGCTCGTCACATTCTCCGGCAACGACTACTCACAAGTCAATGACGAGGACGCCGTAAGTTTCCGATCCGAGTTAAATGCACCATTGTCATCTCCATATATGATCTACATGTATACGTGTATATATGAATGATGAATCTGATGATCGATATATATGTAGTTCGAAGCGTTGATCCCGAGGGTGGTGGACGAGGTGGCGAGCGTAGTGTCGCAGCTGCAGGACATCGGGGTGACCAAGGTGGTGGTGAGCACGCTGCCGCCGTTCGGGTGCACGCCGTGGAATGCAAGGTCGTCCAACTACGCCTCCTGCCGCGACGGTTCCAATGACGGCCCTGCCAAGCACAACGCGGCGCTGCGGGACCGGCTCGACGACGAGGACGACGTGATGGTGCTGGACGTATACACGGTCATGATGGACTTGGTGGCGCCGCCGCCCGAGGGGTCGGAGCTGTCGGCGCGGTTCAGCGAGCGGCTGCGGCCCTGCTGCGAGGCCTACGAGGAGGACGGCGCCTACTGCGGCGACCCCGACGGGCGGTACTGGCTGTGTGACCGGCCGGAGGACTACTTCTACTGGGACGTGCAGTCCAATCCGACGCAGGCCGGGTGGAGGGCCGTCATGCAGATCCTCCAAGGTCCCATCATGGCATTTCTTGGCATCTCACAGCTCAACCACTTTTGATCGAGTTGATCAAGTTGTTAGAATAATTTCGATCTGCATGGAATGGAATAACAGATGGACGAAGGCTAGCTAGCTTTGCTAGGTATATCTTATTAGATTCTTATATAGTCGCTATATAGATTGAAATAATTAAGAATAAAATCTTCGTTCGTCCAATGCTATATGCATCATAATATCAGATAGCTAGCAGTTTAGGGTTTTGAATCCATCAGCTGACGCTGCCTTATATTGTACACTATATTTCATTCATCATAAATATAATGGAGGAAGGAGCATTCGAGCATTCGATCGATATATTGTATTGGGTTTAGTATAAATTTCATGCGTACTCCTGCTAATGGGACGGGCCTCGACGAGTCTTTTGGGGGGGTTTTAATACGGGTACTGTTGGATGTTGGATGGGTGGAAGCGGATGATACTATGAAACGGATTGGGGCGGGTTGGGTTAACGACACAGACGGGTTGGGATGGGTTGGGTGTCATGGTCGCAGAGCAGTGCATACATCGCAGATCAACTTCCATCGTGGCTACGAGTTGAGGCATTGGGCCGATAGGGTGGGTCGGGGCGGGTGGTAGTTAGGGCTCTCTTGAGATAAGGGGGAGCGGGGTACTGTAAATACCTACTTGGTCTTCCATGAGATCAGCTGCTTTGGATGTGGAGCTCCATCACGACATTGCTATCTATTGTTCGTCTTTTGTTGTCAACAACATGGATGATGTGTTCAGTCTCATAACTTTAATTTAGATTCATTGTAATATATGTGTGTATAAATGACTTTGATTATAATTAACCACCATATATATATTTCATAGCACATGCAGATTCAGGAGCATGACTTAACCTTTGCAGCTTGTAGTTTTGAAGCTATTTTATCACAAGCCCTTCATCGCATGAGTGGTTTCACATGGTATTATAATGGCATAACTTTGACTATAGAGGGAGTCCAAGAAATAATTCACGTGATGAGAGGACAGTATGGACCTTTGATGACCATCATGAGTAAGCTATGTGTACGAATTTGTGAAGCAAAGGAGGGTGCACAAGTACATGCATTGCGCTTTATCAATTACCACCTTGTTTATGAAGTGTATGATGTTCACTACACTGAGTACATAGAGAACCGGTGTCAAATGATAGGATTTTAAATTAGTGTTGGTTGTAGGGTTTAGAGAACTATGTCTGTATGAACTAGTAGGGTCCTTTTGGCATGGTTTGTAATATATAAGCTATCTAATTCGTGGCGTGAACTTGGTGGTGTGTAATGAACTTGTTATTATTGTAATATATAAGCTATCTAATTAGTTACAATCTTTGTTAGCTGTATAAATAGTTTCAATCTTTTAATGCAATCGAAATGTAAAAATATAATCGTACAATATTTATATATGAAAATGTAAAGGGGCATACCCAGTGCCATAGGCTTTCGCATTGCGGGGTCTAGGGAAGAGAAAATAGCCGACAACCTTTCCCAAACAAATGTGCAGAGGTTGGTGCTTGAACCCTGGAGCTCTTTGGTCACAGGCGGTAAAGCTCTACCGCTTGCACCAGGGCCGCCTTCATATATGAAAATGTAAAAGAAAAAATGTAATATTTGCAATCCCGGTTGCGAATACCAGCCGGACTGGAGGCTTGTGACGTGGCATCTGCTTGGATGCTGGATTGCAGCCCTCTTTTGTCCCGGTTTGATTACCGAACCGGGCTAGGTGGTTAATCCCGGGTGACTGACCGGGACTAAAGGTAGTGCAATCTCCATTGGAAAATCGGGACAAAATGTCCCAACTGGGAGAAGAAGCCCATCACGCACCAGTGTATTTATGTGTCGTTGTTGTGGTACTCCTTTTAGACAAAAGTAATGAATTATAATCTATCAATTCTTCAGTACCAGTTCTTTCTGGCTAGTATTATATATAGAGTAGGCGAGTGGTCATTCTCACTCCCTCACCTGTGATCAAGTAGAAACGCACAGTTGCCTATAATGTTCACTGTCACAGCGGCCATCATTGTCGTTTCGTCCGCACCAACCACCACCACCGCCTGGCCAGCTAAACTCAGCCAAGGCGACGTCAAGCCCGAGTACGGTTGGCCCAAGCCAATCCACTGACCATGGACAGTGTTGTTGCCGCCACCTCCACGGCCGCGATCCCCGCCGACCGACCCCTTCATGCTCGCGGAAGACCGCTCACTGCCACCGTCGCCATGCTCTACTTGCCTGTGCTTCCCCTCCTTTCTACTCTGTCATGCTTCCCCTTCCTCACTTATCCTCTATCGCCCTTCATTTTGAACAATTTGAACTCACGTACTATTGCCCTCTTATCTGGTTGGGTGGCTGTTTTAATTTGGTTTCCTCCAATACCTCAAAATGCAAAGTGGCCCTAGCTCCAACTCTTAAAGTGAGACATAGTGACACTGAAAGAAAATTAAGAGACAGTGTATGTAACTCCTAAAACACTTATCGTCACCATTGGACTAATCCGTTGGCCCGGCTAATAATAGCTCTTTCACCGCGCGGTGCCCCGTCGCTCCCGTCCTCCCCACGCATGGAAAAATCACCACCCGCCGTGCCAAAACCGCCACCCGCTCCTTCGCGTTCACCGGGCGTGCGAAAGCTGCCCCGCGTGCGCGGAACTGCCACCCCCGCACGACTCCCGCCCATGCTAACGCCGCTGCCCGCCGGCCTCAACCAGTTGCCGAGTCCTGAAACCCCATGCTCCGTATGATCCCTCGATCCAGCGCACCTGGCGCCGCCGTGACGTCGCCTCCACCCCCACTCCCGGGCTCCCGGCCTCCCCAGCCAGGCGTCCTTAGGCTCCGGCGGGGAGACCGCATCGAGAAGCCCTCTCTCGGCCCTCCGTCCGCCGAACCGTAAATAAAACTGTGGTCAGGTTGCCGATCTGATACCTGGCCGCCGCCGCGACGCAGCCTCTAACCTCGCGGTCACGTCATCCCCGCGACGGCCGCCCGGCGCGAACGGACATCGAGGCCCTCCTCGAGCAGGCGTCCACGGCTACGACTGACGCGGCTCCGGCGTGCCTGCGCTGCGTCGCCAACCTGCTCGGCCACCGGGCGCGGCTCTGCGGCCCCGGCGAGGGCGCCTCCCGGTGTGAGCGGACGGACATCGAGGCTGTTTCAACTCGCCAACAACGCCGCCTCCTGCTCGGGCGTGCCTGTGCTGCGTCGCCATCCTGCTCGGCCACCGGGCTCGGTGCTGCGGCCCCGGCGAGGGCGCCTCCCGTGCGAGCGGACGGACGTTGAGGCTGTTTCACCTAGCCAACACCGCCGCCTCCTGCTCGCGTAGTCGCGCTTCCTTGTCCTCGCACCGCCGACACACCGGCTTCCGGAGTTGCTCTGCCGCTGCGATGCGCAACTACAGGATCTGGCGCCGCCTCCACTCCACGTCATCTTGCACGTTCGGAATCTCTCCCTGTCGTCCACGGAGGGAAGGACCACCTCTGTAGTGAAGGACCCGATGAACAGGACGGCATCAAGGACCCTACGCAGCCACCCGACACACCGTCTTTGCATCTATGGCGATCCTTACCACAACAAGACCAAATGGATATGGAGGAATGCGCGTGATTTTATTTTGTCTTGTAACAATTTGCCTGTTATCTGTATGGGGGATTTAAATTGTATTATGGACGTGTCTGAAAAACTTGGCCCTAGGCCTGTGAGATGTAGAACTATTTTAAATTTCTGTTGTATGGTTAAGGATTGTGGTTTATTTGATCTGGGTTTCCATGGTCCAGCCTATACTTGGACTAATAAGCGTTTCGACTCTTCTCCTACTTATGAACGCTTAGACAGGTTCCTTGCTAATTCTGATTGGTGCTCTCATTTTCCAAATACTATTGTCTATCATTTGCCTATGTTTAGAAGTGATCATTGTCCAATACTAGCTGTTACAGATTCGAAGAAAGGTAAGATCAGCAGGCCTTTCAGGTTTGAAAATTGGTGGACTTTAACTGATGATTATGAAAATGTTGCTAGATCCAGTTGGGAAAGGTCAGCAAATAAGCCTTTTCATGAAAAAACTTCATTCCTTGCCAAAGATTTATGTAGGTGGAGGAAAAAGAAACCGAAGAACTCTGACATTTTACTGCAGATAGAAGAGAAATTAAGTGACCTCCAGAGTAAACCACCAGGACAGCAAGATTATCAACTTCAGAAGCAGCTGATTGAGCAGCATGAGGTTATTTTAGCCAGGGAGGAAGCTTATCATCGACAAAGGTACAAGAAAAATTGGGCAATGGCTGGGGATAGGAATACTCGTTTCTTTCATGACAGCATCATTAAAAGATCTAGAAGGAACATTATAACTCATTTTCTTAAATCTGATGGTTCCTATGCTACCACTCAAGTTCAGCTAGCAGAAGTTGCTAACAGTTATTTTCTAGAAATTTTTTCATCTTCTGCAGATATAATGACAAACCAAGACTCCTGGAGTTTGGACTTACAAAGCTCTTATCAATTTTCCTCTGACCCTTATACAAATTCTGTTCCTGATGAAAATGAAATCTTAGGAATCATTAAGTCTATGAGGAACAATGCAGCTCCAGGTCCTGATGGTCTTAATGCTGCCTTCTATAAAAATTCTTGGAGTTGGACAGGTAAAGATCTTTGTGCTTTAGTTTCAAATTTCTATCACACAGGCACTCTTCATCCTCAAATTAATAGAACCTTTATTACTCTTATTCCTAAAATCAACAATCCCAGCACTCCCAAAGATTATAGGCCTATCAGTCTTTGCAATGTGGCTTATAAGGTTATAGCTAAATCTTTAGCTGACAGGATTAAGGGTCACCTCCCTCATATTATTCATCCTAGTCAATCTGCTTTTATTCAGGGCAGACACATAGCTTCCAATATCATCCTTGCCCAAGAAATCATTCACTCTTTTAATTTAAAGAGCTGGAAACAAAAGGCTTTCTTCCTAAAAGTTGATTTAGCCAAAGCCTTTTGATAGAATAGAGTGGTGCTTTATTACCAAGGCCATGAAAAGACAAGGTTTCAGTGACTCTTTTATTAATTTAGTCTTTTCCTGCATTTCCTCCACCACTATGTCTGTTCTTATTAATGGTGACCCCTCTCCCTCTTTTCATCCTCAAAGAGGGGTTAGACAAGGCTGTCCTCTCTCTCCTTACCTCTTTATTATTGCTGTAAATGAGCTCTCTATTGCTCTTCAACAACACTCTGCTGCTCATTCTATTCAAGGCATCACTTTGGGGCCAAACTGTCCCCAAATTCATTCTCTTCTTTTTGCAGATGACCTCATCATTTGTGGTCAAGCCAATGGTGAAGAAGCTAGCAGAATAAATTCTATCTTAAACTCCTTCTGTAAAGCTTCAGGACAATGCCCAAACTTTGCTAAATCTTCTATTTTATTCAGTAAGAATGTGGATGATCAAAGTAAAGCAGAGGTAAAATCTATTTTCCCAGTTCAGGACTTAACTGCTAACACCATTTACCTGGGCCATCCTTTGATTTTTAGTCATAAAGACAGAGGTCAGGCTTATCACTTTATTATCAACAAATTCAGGGCTAAACTTACTAAACTAAAAGCTCATAAGCTTAATCATGCGGGAAGGTTAACTTACATCAACTCAGTGCTTTCCTCTATTCCCATTTATTATATGGCCACCATTCTTTTCTCTAAAAAGTTCATCTCCAAAATTACCTCCATTATAAGCAAGTTCTCGTGGTCGGGAACTCCCGAAGAGCAAAATCAAAAAAGTTTTCATTTCAGGTCTTGGAAAGACATTTGCAGGCCAAAAGAAGAAGGTGGGCTAGGTGTCGAGATATGCAAATTGTGAATCGAAGTCTCCTCCTCAATGCAGCTTGGAAAATTGCAACAGGTAAAAATTCTTTCTTATCTCAGGTTCTGAAAGCCAAATACCATCCAAACACTAGCTTTTGGAAAGCCAAATCCTGCCACATTCAATCTGCTTTCTGGGCTTCCATCATGAGTGTTAAAGACATCCTTGTTGACTCCTGTACCATTCAAATTCACAGAGGCAATTCTTGCATCTGGACAACTCCTTGGTGTCATCTTTGGAAAGAAATTCACTCCCATCTCAAACTCCCACTTGCTGTTGATAAACTTCCAGACACCATTTCTGATCTAAAAGATCCCACCAGTCTCCAATGGAACAGCTCTCTCATAAATCTTATCTTTGATCAAAATGCCTCCTCCTTGATATCAAATATTAATTCTATCCATTCCCAAGAAAATGACAAGATTATATGGACTCCTTCACATAAAGGTGAGTGTACCACTAAAGAAGCTTTCAAATATTTAAACAAAAGCTTGCAGGTTCCTTTGCCAACTTCTGGGCCAAAAAGTATATCTCCAGGCTGCCTGGTTCTGCTCAAGAAAATCTGGAAGTTAAAACTTTTATCTCCACATGTCAAAGTTTTTGCTTGGAGATTGATCAGGAGGGCTCTGGCCACTGGCCTACGAGCAGGATCTCTTTCTGCTCACATTGATAAGAATTGCTCAAGATGTGGAGCCTTAGAAAATGACTCCCATCTGTTTCTGCACTGTAATTTTTCCAGAGCTGTTTGGTTTGCAGGTAATCCTTCAATAAGATCCGATGCACTGCCAATGGAGCAAGATGGTTTACAGCATGCTCTTGAGACAATCTTGAGCAAATGGTGTGATCAAAATGCCATGGTCTACATTCTTGTAACCATGTGGTTTCTGTGGAAAGCTCAAAATGAGCTTCGTTTCAGAAAGATCAAATGGTCTGTTTTGCAGGTCAAATTTGCAGTCAAATCACACATCAGTGTGATGATGCAAACGGCAGCTGATATGGAGGCAACATCTTTGAAAGGAGATGATCAGACTCCTGTTCATCCTGAAATCGATCCTTTTCTCATTTCTGCAGGTTCTGATATGGCAAATGTGTTATGCTACACAGATGCCTCAATTTGCCCAGATCAGAATGACTTCTCAGCTCGCAAAGCAGGCCTGGGTATCTACTTGGTAGACCAGACTGCAAACACGCGAGTTAAAATTTCTCTGCAAGTACAAAATTGCGAAACAGTGATAATGGCTGAAGCTTTAGCTTTGGCAGCTGCCTCAGAGATAGCCAAATCCTTGGGCTTCTCTCCAGCAACATATTTCAATGACAATCTGGTGTTAGTAGAATTCTTGCAGAGCTCTGATCACTCATCTCCACCAGACTGGAGAATGAAAGCCTACGTCCAAGATTTTATTTGCAATCTAGAATCCTCAGGATCCAAGATCTTCAAAATTAGCAGAGCCAACAATGAAATAGCTCATTCTTTAGCTCTTCATGCCTACAAGGCTTCATCTAGATCTCAGGTTCGGGCTCACATACAGTGTGCCAATGTGTCCCATGGGTGTGTTTGCCCATTCATTTCAGCTCTTAAAGATTGTACTATAAGACATTGTAAACTGATTTCAGCCTTGTGCTGCTAATGAAATCTATTATCGTTTTTTCGTCAAAAAAAAAAAATGATGGCCATTTGTTCTTAGCCTGAGAAGTGAGAACACGACATTCTCATGATAGAAAATGATGCAGGATGAAAAGTGCAAATTATAGAAGCTGTGAGCCACAGTGGACAAAGTGTCAGTCTGTGTATTTGTTGACCTCAACTTTGAGTGTCACTAGGTTATTCTTAGTTGGTTTGGCATTATTTTGGTCCCGTTGCATTGCATGAGGGGCGATGAAAGCACCAAGTGGGAGGCAAAATGAGAGATCTCAAGCAAATGAGCATGGGGAGGTGAAATGTGGGGAGAGCTTAAGCAAATAAGCGGCTCAGCTCCACAGGTATAGTAACTCAACGGGTATGGTAACTGAAGTTTAAACTTTTAGGGTGGCATAGTTAACTGCATATTGGGTCGGTTGAATGGCTCAAACAAATCCCAAATATCAAGCAGGGACATCTATGGAGTAAACAAACACATCTCAAAGTAGAAGAGTGTGCAATGAAACTAACACAGCTTCATTTGCAGGCACAAGGAGGGAGAACGAGTAATGAGAACCTTTGAATGCGATGCTTTGGAGGTTCTTGGTCGGTACAAGCTTTCTTGGCAGTACAAACAGTTGGGGCTCAGGGAATCAGGGTGACCAGCGAACCCACTCCAATGATGTTGTTTTAAGGGCAATCATCAGTGAGGATGGCATTCCCTATTAAACTTTAGGTATGTTCTACTGATATTCTATTGCAGACATATATATAAGTTTGTTGTTAATCTTTCACACTCTTGCAATAAATGAAAAAAAAAAAAGGAAAGGTGCCCCAAAGGTGTGGTTTCACTGTACTCTGTTGATCTATTTGAGGATACATGAGTTTTCCTGCTATGAAAATTTCATGTACTCCAAAGTTATGTGTCGTAGATCTTCAGAGACTATTTTTGTAATATTGATATCTAAAACATGACGTTCATTCTGTTTCCTGCAACAGTACAACAGTACAACACAAGTTCATGTTGATATTACCATGGAATTATTTTTTTTTCCGTTGCAACGCACGGGTATTTACCTAGTATGACTTCAAAGCATGAACCTTTGGCTGGAAGGTCATCCAAAGGTCATGTGATTCACTTATCGAACAAGTGCATTGCAAAAATCATTTACCATCATGCAGTTTTCTTGTTCAGCCATCGTCCTAAGTATGATCAAATGAACACCTTTCACGCGCAGAAAAACAAAGAACGAATGCTGCACACACTACCAATGCAAACTACGATATAGAAGGAACGTGAAATTTTCCACACTGAGCCAACCCCTACTTGTCAGTTAAAAAAACCTACCAGCTGCTGACGCAGCACCAACCTAGAATAGCACCAGATCATCCGGTCAGTATTGCTACCTGACCGACATCTTCAGATTTGCAATGGACCATCCATTTGTATCCTACAGCCCTACTACCTGATCCAAAAGATCTGCCTGGATGGGCCGTAACGGAAACCAACATAGACTACAACGCTCATTATATAATTGTGTGCAATTACTTAATGATTCTTTTCACATTATTACATGTAGTTCAAATTTTAAGTAACACTACCAGATTGGTGCACTTCTCCTAGTGCAGTAAAGAGCAAATTACTAACTGTGGAAAAGCACATGGAAATAATTGCTCGGAGATAAGTTCTGATAAGACCTTCAAAAAAGTACTAAACTACATATACGGGTTTGGCATTGTTGTAGGTGGATAAGTGGGAACTTTTGTTGTTTTGAACATTCTATTCAGTTTTAACTGGCAACTGCAAGTTGAAAACATTTCTATTCAGAACCACAGAAATGGGCTTCACTGAATTCAAGATCTAAATCAAAGGAAGGCCAAGCCAATGTGACTTGTGAACGAGAGGATGAACAAAGCTTCTATGGACCCAACCGCTAGATCTTTGGCAAGGCTAAAAGCGCACAATGACAAATGCTGCATTTTTCACATAAAGAAACAAAAACAAATGTTTCGACTCCATGCGATTCTACCACTGGAAATATGGTACAGTAGGCTGTACAGCTCGGAAATATGGTACAGTAGGCTGTACAGCTCGGCAGTTACCATTTCAATTCGGACAGACAAAGCTGCATACTATACTTACTGATAGTTCTTGATTTTTGCTGTCAGGGACAGAACCCTGCATCGGTGATCTTGAAGATCTCAAAGCCTCTGAAAGACACTGGGCTTTTAGCCACGGTAAATTGTTGCTGAGGAAACTACTGTACCTACTCTGTTCTTTCCTTCCAAAAACAACAACAATAGAGACCAAATACATTTGATACACCACAAGTTAGTTGTCGCTATGATTTTTGCGGTCTCAGTGGCTCGCTTTAGATCGACAGAATTGGCTTCTCTCGACAGCTGGCGTGCCACCTTAGTTACAAGGCTCGTGAGGTTCGGCCAAAATGTGATGTCAGGGCTAGAACCAGGATTGGGAACATTCATTGGTCAAGGATGAGTTTAGAATTCCGCTTTTTGGGAAATATGGCAATTAGAATTGGATGAATGATATTACATAGTTGAGGTGTATCTTCTTCCTTTCTCTCTGTGAACTTGCTGACTAACGATGAATAATGCAAACCAACGCACGCCGACAATAGCTAACCTCACTGCAAGCTGGGACGTGCGCCTCGCGCCAAGGCACGTTCCTGGCCAGCGCCAAAGCGGTAGGGCTCGTGTTGAGCGGGCTGGCGCTCCCTCTAGATAGAGACCATATCATTTTGTTTCGGTGCGCCATGCTTCCCTCTCCATTCTTTTCCTCTCTTATCCTCTGTCGCCCTCTGTTCTAAACAGTTTGGACTCAATGTAGCCCTCTTATCTGGTTCGGGTGCTGCTTTAATTTGGTTTCCTCCAATGCCTCGGAATGCAAATGGCCCTATAAATTAAACGAAAAAGCTGAGTGCTCTAAGCTCCAACTCTTAAAATGAGACATAGCGATATTCAAACAAAAGAGACAGTGTATGTATTTATATAACCTCAAAGCATGAAACTTTTGCTGGAGGTCATCCAAAAAGTGCATGTCATTCACTTATCATACAAGTCCATTGCAAAAATGATTTTAGCATTCCATCAGGCAGTTCTCTTGTTCAGCCATCATTCTCATATGATTAACTGAACACCGTTCAAGCGCAGACAAACATATCATTAATTTTATGTGAAAAAATTGTAAAGTTTGTGCGGACAAATGTGCCATTTGACGATGTTGATAGCCCAGTTTTGATCGGCCTTATCTCATCAGAAGGCCGGGGATAGCAAGTTGAGCGGCTTCCTGTAGTGGGCTTCCTGCAGTGGGCTTCTTTGCTTCCTGTAGTAGGCTTCCAGTTTTGATCGCTGCTTCCTGTAGTGGGCTTCTCTACCCAATCATGCGGACGTGCAGCGGCGATGGACCCATTTGCACTGCATTTCTCGTGAGTCTGCAGCAGAGAGTCCATTTTCACGGCACGGCCCAGTAAGATCAGACGGCAAAGTCACCGCGCGCAGAGCCGACTATATGGAAAGGCGGATACTGCACGAGCCAGTGAGGAGCTGAACTCAACTTTATTATGCGGATGGCCCCCATCACCCCCAAAATGACAATCCAAACACTTGAGAGTTCAGAACTTATAGTTAGCATATATTCAGACTTCCGAGGGAAGAGTGAAATGTAAAACTGACGGTTCTGATTGTTAAGCCTATTTCTCTGAAGCTTCAGTTTAGGAGATATTTTACCACGCTTGAAAATAATGTGAGCCATCTATTTTCTTAGATCTGACGGTTTAGAAATAGGAGGAACCAGATTAGAGGAACTCAAGCCGTGGGCCGGAAACAAAAAACTTGTGGGTCCGGAACTAGTTTCTAATTAAAGTTGAAGGGTATGATTGTACTTTGATGTCTTATGAGCCGCAATCAAGATTCTACTGTGAATAAAAAAGAAACAACATCTGGGATTACTTGCTTTAATTGGTTCGTGTTCGCAAAGGTAAAGGAATTGGATGAACAGCGAGACGGAGATCTTCATGCCCGGCACCGCCTGCTTCGATGGTGTTGAGGATGCACACCGTGGCTTGCATCCACCTCGTGCTCATCCATGGCGGGCGGCTGGTCTGCAACTCGTTCATCGTCTCGCTGTATGTCGACGATGAAGCGTTTGTTGATGCCGGAGCATGTGGCCGCGACGCTCGCCGAAGCATCGCTGGTTCTGGTGCAGGTGGCGACGCCACTCGCCTAGCTCGATGAGGCAGAGGGAGAACGTTTCTTCACCACGGGCAACACCGTCGATAGACGTCGCGCTCGCGGCGGCGGAACCGTAGGGATCAGTTCGTGGATTTGCGTGGAATTAGGATACGGGGAAGTTGAGATGCTGCAGGTTAGAAAATGACTAAACTACTCTTAATTGTAATTAAGGGGAGGAACCGGCTAATATCCAAATTAACGGGAGGAACTGCCGGTTCCACCCAAGCACAGTAAAAATTCTCTCAGTTTAGTGTTTCCCATATTTATTTGGACATAAGGAGATGAGGACATTTGCAGATCGCCAATGTGTTCTTGGGCATTCAAGGAGAGAGCCAGCGCTTTTTCTTTCCCTAGCTGCCTAGCCTCCTTTTCTTTTCTTTTCTCTCTTTTGCCTTTCTTCTTTAGCCTCTTGTTTGGTTCTTCCTTTTGTTGTAAGACCTCCTTTTTATTTTTCTAATAAATCTCTGCTAGGGCTCTGGCCCCTCCAGTTCTTTCAAAAAAAGAGAGCCAGCGCTCATTCAGCTGATTCAGGCTCTCTCTCTCTCTCTCTCTCCCCGCCACCCTGAACATCAGCGTAGGTTTTCATAAGACCTTCAAATGAAGTACATAACTACGTACAGGTTTGGGTTTGGCATTGCTGCAGATGGCCTTCACATGTGTTCAGAACTACAGCTAATCCAAACACTTCAGAACTTGTAGTTCAGAATAGATACAGAAAAGTATAGTACGCACTCTTTTCTTTCCTTGAAAATATATAACAACAGAGAACACTTACAATTGAAGGATGATGCAGTTTTAGCAGTTGAAGGATGATGAACCTATCTTAGTTGCGTGGTCAGCCATTTCACTCTCAATCAGCAAACACTTTTCGTCTTGCTGACCGAACGTCCAAACTCCAACCCAGTCAGTCAACGTCTTGCGTTCCAGTAGGTTGAAGGGAGAAACCTGAATATTCCTCTGCTTCGGTTGCCGAATGCCGACCCCCCACCGGCACATCAGACCTGAACTTTCCTCACTTGGATGTGGTGAGTGGATTCCTCTCTCCAGATTGAAGTCACTCCACTCTGAACAAGAGTGACATAGTCTCCCTTCTTCACATATTGTGCTTTCTGTTCAACATTCAATCCATGAATAATCAGTAAAAGTAAAAATAAAAGGGCAAAAAAATTCAAGTAAAACAGAGATGTGTTTATCTGATGAACTGACTGCAAAAGATCGGCAATGAAACTTCACAGCACATGGCCTTACCAGCAAGCTGCTAATTGCTCTGGAGAAAGTTTCTTCTGCGTCGTCAGAGAACTGCATGTGAATAGGGATGACCCCCTGGTAGAGTGCCAGCCGTTGCTTCACTCGTTCCCTGCAACAATAGTTCCCCTAAATGTCAGTGTACTCTAGAGCAACTTTGCCAATTTCGATCATTTGATTCATGAAGGCTATGAACTACCTCGATGCACAGCATGTTTCATAGATGATGCAATATCGCATTAAAGATTATGTTATTGTCATGAAGGGGAACCACAAAGGAACTCACTCGTTTGTAAATGCAAATAGTGTAGACGAGGGACGATAGTGGCTCAGGAGGACAGCCATGGAGCCTGTCTGTGTAAATACAATGATTGGTGTGCGAAGAGTGTTGGCCATCATTGTTGCATGAGATCCAAACATTTTACTTAGCTGGCTTGGGGAAAACTCTTCATTCTGTAGACCCTGCCAAAAGAATCATAAAACAAAAGAAAACAAGATATAAAAATAAATGGATACAAATTTCGAAAACAAAATGCTAACAACAGCAGATGGTGTCTTTGCCTCAAAGAAGACAGCTAGCCATGACTGAGCAGTGAACATTGAACAATGCTGAAACCACAGTGTGGCAAAATTTGGAGGAGAAGGAACCAGGATAAAAAAGGACGATCCAAAAGGACCTGACCATACCTGTGCAGATGCAACAAGGCTAGGGAAGTAGTTGGGTTATAAAGGCTGGATTCTGTTCTGAGTGCTACAGTGTGCATCACCTTGACTGCCTTTAGTGGGTACCTAAACACAGAAATATGCACAAACCTTCTGAGTCGCAATACACACAAGCAATGCTAATGGAGGTTGAAGCCACCACATAACAGAAAATTCTTGGTCCTCTAAAAGGGTTTAAAGAAATGAACTACCCATTTGGCACTACAAAATTTTTGAAAATATAACTAGAAGGGCATTTAAACAGCAGCAGGTGTGGATCCTTACTTTCCATGAGCAGTTTCGCCAGATAACATGATGGCATCAGCACCTTCCCGGACTGCAATAGCTATGTCAGAAACCTCTGCCCTAGTTGGAGTAGGATGGTCAATCATGCTTTCCAACATATTTGTAAGCGACGATGACTGGTTTCTCCATGCTTCGACATGTTTGGACAATCTCTGCCTGAAAAAGAGAGTAAGAGTCACAATTTACATTATGCTGCTGCTTGGTTGCATTTTTACACAGCATTCTTTACTAGATACAGGGAAGAAATGACTTGGTGCACACTGTATATGCAATGTGATCTTACCTGTAGCAAAGGAACATCTTCTATCGGAAGTTCAGCGCCAAGGTCTCCACGTGCTACCATTGCCTGAAGATTTCAAGAAGTCAGTGTCTAGCAGATTAGAACTATTATTAAGAAGTACATGACGGTGTTATTTTCCTTTTTGTTTATCAAACCTAGACCTGTATATAAATCGATGCATCACATAGAAGCACCTCCCAAAGGAAAAAAACAAAGAAGACAAGAACCATCTTTATCTAGCAAAGTTCCTCAACACAGCCTCCATCATGTGTTCATCATGCATGGCAACTACCCAAAAGTATATGTTCAATACCATTACAAATCCTTTCCCTTCTGTGAATTTACATCTTTTGGTATCAAAGGTTGCACACGGCCAGCGTAGTCTTACCCCATCTGAAGCAGCAATAATGGACTGCAGATTTGGTATTGAATCTGCACTTTCAATTTTTGGAATGACATGTATATCCGCATTAGCACCTGGGTATGAAAAGAGCACAAAACATCAATTAGGTTCCTGTTTCCCAGCATAGATAACCATGACTTACATAAATAAAGCACGCATTACTTTTAAGGTAGTCCTTTAATTCATGAATAACTTTGGCATCCTTCACAAAGGAAACTGCATAGAAATCAACACCATTTTCGACACCAAATTTTATGTCTTCCCAATCCTTCTCTGTTGAAACAGAAGCAGGTTAGCACGTTGGATGCAACTAAATGGCAGCTAGACCAGTCAGGTGATTAACTAACCAGTGATAGATGGCAAAGTAGCACTCTTTCCACGGACATTTAGGTGGCGCCTTGATTTCAATTCCCCACCGTCAACTACTTCACACTTTACTGTATCAGCTGTTTTAGACTTCACAGCAAGCGACATCATTCCTCCTGTAGCACACAACAGTACAATGAAGGATCAATATCCATTACAGGATCATAGTAATACAAAATCAACATAATCAAAATACTTAATCAAATGAAATAAGTTAGCTTGCACAAAAAACATGATTGTAGGGATAACTTGAATACAGATCAGCTGGCACAGCATGAACAAGAACTTGATTAACACGTAACTAATCATCTACACACATTCCAAGTAGAATATTACAACTGAGAGTTTAGCTCACCATCCACTAACAGTATGTCACCAGCTTCAACATCATTGATGAAGTCATCATAGTTCACGCTGACAGTGTCTTCAGTGCTCACCCCTCTTTTAATCGTGAAGTTGAACTCTTGACCTTCCTTGAGCATGATTGGCTCTGGAACATCCCCGCTTCTAACTTCAGGACCCTGCATCCATCAAATTCAGTCAAAATAACTTAAGTTGCTATAGCATTTGTTTTAACGTATTCAGCCGAGATATACCTTAGTGTCCAGCATGATGGCAATAACATTGCCTTCAGTGTTCTGTGTGTTGTACTCCTTGACCAAATCAATAACCTTCTGGTGTGACTGGTGGTCACCATGGGACATATTAAGGCGTGCTACATTCATTCCAGTCTCTGCAAGCTTCCAAATCATCTCACGAGTGTTGGTTGAGGGACCTATGGTGCAGACTATCTTTGTCTTCCTCCTAGAAGTAACTACCTGTGAAGTGGTTTCACTAGTAGCCTCACTATTCATCTGCATCGGATCAGAAACAATAAAATTGTTACCACATAAAGTACCTTGTCATCACATGAAGTAACCACTTACATGATTAACTATCCTATCGTTCATACTCAAAAGTAATTGTTACTAAAAAGTAAAAAAAAAGCTAAATATTGGTTAGAAACTTCAGATGGTAGAAATTGCATCAGGTACTTGACATCATGAAGGTGGAACAGGCACTAAATCAGATCAAGCAAAAGGAGTAAAATGCTATCTACTTCCTCCATTCCAAATTATAAGTCGCTTTGACTTTTTTGGTTCATCTATTATACATCTAGACATATTATACACCTATATGCATAACAAAATAGATTTACAAAAAAAAAAGGTAAAGTGACTTATAATTTAGAACCGAGGGAGTATATAAATAAAATGACCTGGAAATGAGCAAACATCTATAAATACAACGTTATTTCTTTCACCACTGAAATGGCAATCATCAAATCTCTGAGCCTGGAGCTCGGGATCAGACGACCAACCCCTGTTCACTAACGAGCTGGCAGCAACAACTACATTACGATAAAAAACTGAGAACAACAACGCTTGGGATCCAATCTCCAAACACAATACATGCGCGAAGGGACTAATCCGATGCAAGGCCGAACTGACCGAAGCAAAACCTGAGACTAATTTCCTCTGCGAACCAAATCAGCAGGCACATACGCACTCAGAAATGGAAAGTAGCTGCACACAAACACTGCCAAGCACTCAAGGGTGCAAGGAGAAGGCAGAAGGGCTAAAGGGCTCAAGGATGCCGCTCACCTGAGCATGCACGGCGCCGTTGGTCGTGCCGGCGAGATCCGCCGTCAGCACCTCGGCGGTGGTCGTCCGCAGCGACTGCGCCGCCACCGCCCTCCTGGGCTGCGGTAGCGCCGCCGCCGCCGTCGCAGGGGCTGGGCGCGCAGCCGGCCTGAGCGCCGCCGCCGCCGTGAAACCACCGATCTCCGCCGCGGCCGCCATTTGGTGTCCCCGCGTGCTACGCGCCGCACTCGGCACTCGAGGAGAGTAGCGCACGAGCAGGACAGGTCGCGGACTGCGGAGGCTGCGGCGCGCGTGTGTGGGAGAGCGCTCGCCGCGAGGGTTTTCGTATGATATTCCGGCGAGGGCGCGGCGGTGGCCGTGGGCCGGTTCTTTATACGCCGCAGAGGGAGATGGGGCAGGCGGGCCCACCCGCCAGGTGTGCACGGCGCGGTCCGCACGATGCCTCCAATCCTCGGTTCCAACGCCCGAGAGAGCCGGAGCTCGGAAGGCCCTGCTAGCTGGCACGAACAGGTGGCCCGCTGTTCTATATGGGCCCAAACGTCAGTGGCTCTCGATTTTTTTCTTTTGGTTCCGCATGTCAGATACGGAGTACTTTTTTTAAGGAAGCGGCGCACTTTATTTGATTTTTATAGAAAATCGTTTTACAAGGCTTTTTTTGGAGAATATAAAAATCAGATACGGACTACTTGTATCTCTATTTTTTTCTTCCTCTCTGAGTTCAAGAGGACTGGAATATGCCACGAGATGGCGAATCGGCGATGCCAAGGGGAGACCGGTGCTGACTGAGGCTGACATGTGGAGCCGGCGCAGGGCGGAGATGGCGAGGCGGGCATTGCTGTTAGACGTTTGCGTCGAGGAGACGAGGCGAAAGCGATGCTTTCTTCCTCTTCGCCGCCGGGCCACAAGCGATGCTTTCTTCCTCTTCTCCGCCCGGCCACAGCACCGTGCGTCTTCTCTGGTGTACCGTTGGGAATTTAGGATCGCGTCACGTCAAGCTAAAAGAGATGTCTGTCCCATGCTGCCGAGCGAATCTTCGTCGTCTGGGCCATGAAATGGGCGGTTTCTCCTAATTTGGACGACCAAACAGAGGGCAAACACAGCCGGGTATGTAGAGACGCACATTTGTTCCTTCTTCCCCCTTCCTCTGCTACTGTTATAGAGGGCGAAAAGGAGGGGACATCAGGTTCCGGCGGCGAATTCGCCGGCCCCCTCCCTCTTTAGCGTCAGTTTAGGCGCTGAAAGGGAAAGATGGCCGAGGATTCGTAGGCCGGATGTATATAGCGTAGGTAGTTTCTTGCCTAGGGCTAGGTCTTGCTCGCCGTCGTTAGGTGGCGGTGCAGCTAGGGTTTGCCGGGGGGAGCCCCTTCCTCTGCGGCTAGGTCTTCTTGGCGATGACGACGAGGCGTTGGCGTCGGTGTCACGGGAGAATAAATTCTCCAGGCCTCTTCCTCACCCCTTTGGCGTCTCCCTCCAGCGACATTGGCGAGGACGGGAAGAAGGGGATCCAGTGCATCCCTTTTTTCTGGAGGTCGAGGTTGGTGAGTTTGCTGACCTCCCTTTTCTTTTTCTTGGATGCGATGCCGCTGTTGGGTGTTGTGGACGGAGGTTGGCCGGATCTGGCTCGGTCTTCACGCGGTGATGGCGGTCGCCGTCGGCGAGCTCGGATCTGGGTGCTGGGGATGTCGGGGCGCGGCCCCGGTCGATGCGGTACCACCGTTGGCTCCATCCCGTTCGTTGACGGGTGTCTATTTCGACTCCGCTCAAAGTCAGTTGGTAAAGGGGCTTCTCCAGCGCATGGTGATGGTCGTCTTCTTCTTCGGCGGCGATGGCCGGCGACGAGGTGGTCGACTTCGGAAGCTTCATGAAGGATCCAGGGCTTATGTTGTAATTTTTCTTTTTCTTAGGGTCCTTACTGAAGTATGGTTGAGACAGCTGTATCTGTTTGCTTATACGTGTCTGTATCTGTATGCCTGTATCCTTGTTTTCCTTACTTGAAATACAGATACGTATTATCAAAAAAAAAAAACACAGCCGGGTATGTGGTCCTCGCCAGGCCGATGAGCATATGCAACGGCCTCCACCGTCCACACTCTCCAGCTGTGCACGTGCCCGCGCCCGTCCCCGTCCCAGTACGGCAATACGTAGCACAATGAGAAATCACAAGCGCTTTCTGTGCTTACTAGAGAGAGACAGGTAGAGGAACTAGAAGAGCAGGAAGCCAGGAAGACTGAGACAACTTCGAAGACACCATATGGTACATGACTTCCAAGAACAGCGCGAACGAAACAAAGTACCATGACAGGAACCACCACTCCTATTCCGGTGTAGTGTACACTGCGTCAAACTTCTGTTAGGCTGTGATTACCAAGAGAACAATATGCTACAAAACCTAGGTGGCATTTCCTAGACACCAAAAACAGCATTGTCGATGGTTCAGACTGATACTGACAACTCAGCTCAGTTGGCGGATATCGATTAGAAAGAGGAAACGCCTTGCCCAACTGGTATAAAAGGTAAAAACATTAACAAGTGACTCCATAGGGAAGAACTGCAGCTGCCACCGGCCTGCCCTCCTCGTTCAGGATATTATATGTTGAAGCCGCGTTCCTCTGCAAACCATGGAAGTATTGCATTATAAGCATAGAGGAACATCACAAGTTTCCTTCCTATTGGAATCTTAAGGTTTGTTTTTGAAACAGGAAAATACGATGAAACAGTGCAAAGGGTGGGATTAGGCCATTAAAATGCATACTGAATCGACAGCTTCTAGTTTCATTCCAGTTGACCGGATGAACTTTCGCAACTCAGGACTGACCAGCTGGATGTGTCTTCCACAACCAAGAATCAAGATCTCTGCAGAAGAATGGCATATCAAATGGTACAAATCTTAATATTTCTACCAATGATGAGGACGATGAAATATACAGAAAGGATTAGAAAACAAGATTTAGAGCAATATATTGAATGCTACTGTGATGAAATATTTGCAGATCAACCACAACTAAGGACTATCTGTTGAATTAATAAATATAAACATGAAATCTCTCGCAATAAAAAGCAATGCATGCCTAATGGCTTTCTAATAGAGCAGCACCAGCACCAGTGGTGCACATAAAAATCAAGGAATAAGGCCCATACAAAGCATTGGATTGTGACATTAGCACAACAATATGACTGAAGGTAGCAGAGCATTCACCAAGATAAAAATTACCTGGGATAGGGTGCACAACTTTAAAGATTGATAAACTGCATTATTCAAGCAAGGAAATGTGTCAGAAAATAACTTATAAACAGGAATGTTACCATCAATACAAAAACAAAGAAAAAGTAACAGAGATACTCCATCAAACTCTAATTGCATACTACAAGAGCAATGAAGTATCAAGGCATCAATATTATATTATCGTATATACAACGGAGTATACAACAGTTGATAAACTCTTAACTTCAAGTGTGAGTCCTACCTTTCAGCAGTTATCTCTGAGAACGTTTTGGGTGCCCATGTCATTATCTTGTTCTCTACAATCAATAAGCTGCCTTCATATTTTACATTGTTAATTTTGAATCCAGTGTCATCATACCTACAAACAGCAAAACACACTTGAGACACCTGATCCAATGCTCCAGTTAAAACTGAGCTACAGAACTAAATGATACAGCTTACTGGCTCTTCTTTGATAAATATATAGAAAAAACACACAACACCAAAACATTACATAAAACTCCAAGCCTCCAAGATATGGGCATATGGCAACATTCAAGTACCTTCTGGACAATAGGCTTTCCCATTTATGTTTTACTTCAACTAATTGCATATCAGTGAGGCTGACAACTGATACCAAGAAAAGATCACTAAAATTTGCATAGCAGATCGAGAATTACAAGAAATTCAGAACATCTTGTCCTACACATCACTCATGCCTATATTGGCAAATGCATTTTCAGAGGAATAGCAAGAGATCTTCCTATGTCCTCAATTGCCCTATTACAAGTCTAAGAAGGAAAGTGTTACTACAGTTTATTAATGGAGGCTTTTTTGATTGCTAGAATGCGATGGCGAAATATTGAAGCAGCAAAATAGTTTGAATTTTCTATCATAAGATGCACTCCTATGAAAACAGGACTAAATAATTTGAAGGAGAAAATTATCTTACAGTTGGGATAGGATTAAAAACAGATCTACATCCACATGTTTTTTTGATGGATTGGCACTTTTTGTCTCATTGTGAAACTGGACACTATATCCTTTCTTCCCCCTGGGTCCATTGCATTGATGTAACATTCTCACAGGGGGTTTGCCGTTTCTTTTCCACTTGTACATATTTTGACTTTCCATTTTTAATAGAAAATCACTGAATTACGACACTTAAAACATAACGGAGAACTACCCTCCAAGCGGAGAAAGTAAAGCATATACATTGAATAGCCTTTTTCCATTTGTGTTGCTCTTAGTCTTGCAAGTTGCATAACAATGAGACTGACAGGTTATCTCAAAGAAAGAGCATCAAAATTAGGGAAGCAAATGAAGGATAAGAAATACAGTACATAGTTCTACATCTCATGCCAATATTGCCAAGTTAACATCACAATAAGGGTGTCCAGAATCAGTCAAAGATGTGAGCTATGCGGTGCCAAACCCACTAAAACACAGAAAAGGATCACTACATGCTTTTAAGAGAAGCAATAACATGGGCCGACCAATCATATACTCCAACTCGGTAGATGGTATTTGCATTGTTTTTCTCATCAGTCGACAGTCGTCACTCATGTTTATCTAGTTTTCTCCATACCAATCAAGAAAAATAATCAATAACTATATTAGTACGCTTAATCCAAACACATGTCAGAGATAACAATGACTTATGGCTTATCACACAAAATAAACTATGCAGGAACAGAAAAGATTAAATCATCACGATAGCAGAAAAAGAGGCAAGGAAATGTTAGGTAACTCCAAGATCAGCATGGCCAGAACAAAAGGTAAAACAAAACATCATCAAGTGTCCCTCTGTTCCTATCTATACTAAATAATTGTAGAACTGCTAGTTGAAGAGAATATACTGCTTTTTTTTTCTAGGGAAAATAGAAGAGGGCAAGAACACCATTAACCAGAAATGTGTCAGTTAATTTTATTCTTCAAAAAACAAATAGTTATCAACAGGTGTACATAACAATTTGTTCTAAATCATGCTCCTACAAACAAAAAGACCATGGCATTTGATTTGGGATAGAGTGAAAAAAGGTCAGACGACCCTCATGTCCCAAACAAGCCCTAATAGTTTTAAAACAGGCTCCATCACAGGCTCAGCCATTTTATGCTAACAGAAGATCATCTGGTAATATACCCTAACTATTCTAACATGTTGTGGATAAATGCCATAAATGTGATTAGAAGAGAATCACCCACTAAGAAAAATTTGCATAAAAAAATTGAAAGGAAACAAAAGCAAAATATTTGCCCATATGTGTCCTCTTCCTCTATGTTCAGCCAAAGAGATATTGGTTCACTTTTGTCAATGTCAGTTATTTACAACTACAAATATCGATAACAGTTCCAATTCATGACCCTAAAATCTGAACCATCATGCCATTCCCTTCATGATAACAAAAATTGAAAAGGGCAGTTGAACCTCATTTGGCAATTCTTTACCAGTTTTCTTTTTAAGAACAATGCTGCAAGTCAAGGTCTGCAATTTATTTGCGAAGAAGAACAATTTCCGAACTCCCGTCTTACATGGCCATAACCACTTCTCACCAAAACACAATGGTCTCCGACGGAAACAATTAATGCCTCCGAGAATTTTGTAAATTTCTGTTACACGCATAATTGCATATCCAAAATCCATCAATTCCCAGACCTTAACTACAACGAAGAATTACACGCATTGCACATGAATACACAATCATATCCAAAAATTAGGAAACAGGGAACACAGGCTCACCCTTAAAAACTCTTGGCATTAATTAAACAATAATAAAATTGAAATAATGATGCAAAAGGATGCAAAGAGAGATTGCGTACGACTGGAATCGGAGCTCGTCTTCGGGGACGCTGTCGATGAGGTTGATCTGGTCGTACAACGAGAATGTCCTCCTGCTCATATCCGCATCCCAAGCAAATCAGATAAAATCAAGTACCCATAAGGCCATAAGCACCAGAGAAGAACAGCAACAAACAAGTCGCATTTCCTCGGTCCAGCAGGGATCCAGCGTATACCTGAGAGACGGAAGGTGCCTGAGCCGTGCGCTGCCGGAGACGGGATCACTCCGCAGCGACTTCACCAGCTGCGGCAGAGCCCCCAGCGCCTTCTGCCCCCGAGCCGCCGCCATCGCCTCCCTCCCGCTTCGCCGGCCGGTCAGCTCCTCGGCTGGGGCGGTCGTTCTAGAGGTGTCGGGGAATTTTGCATCTAAGACCTTGTAAATTGTAACGGAATTTCGAAAAGGTCCCCATTTGACGCTTCGAGATTATTCGGCCCGTTTTAAACCGCGGTTGCTATGAGGTGGGCTGGGCCTTTGGTTATTTTCACATTTTTTTTAGTTCCGTACAGGGCGAGTGGGCCTAGGGCGAGCTCCCAAGTCGACGTGGCGGGGATGGCTGCGACGGCCGGCGGCGGCGGCGGCGGCGGTGGAGGGGCTAAGGCAGCGGTGGCGGAGCAGATAGCACAGGCAGTGCGGTCCACCTCCAACCTCCTCCAGCTCATGGAGCAGTCCTCCCCCGCGCAGGTCTCCCGCCCCTCCTGTCCCCATCTCGGTCTTGCTTGGTTCTTGAGTGTTCCGATTGTATGGATGACTTTACAGCCGTTTGCTGATCAGAAGAATCAACGCTTTGCCAAATTTGTGCGAAATTGACTAAGATTATGCAGTAGTTCGTTCATGATGTCTCTCTTTACTCTTTAGAGACAATGAGGTTAGGAATTTTGATGGATTTACTTTTGCCTTGAAGGTGAAAGGATTGTCCAATTTATGAATGTTATTACCTTCATCTTATACTACATAACCTAGAAATTATTCTTTTGTAGTTTGGCTGGTTCTTCTCGCCCTTGAGCCTGTGAGCGAGCAGTAGGCAGTCGTTTTGCTGTACTGTACAAAAGGCGCTCTCGAATGAGTTCTTGCATGAGTGCCTGGGTGTACATTGTAAGGGTTCTTGCCCCCCTTTTTTCTTTTCTTAATAGAAAATGTGCAGCTCTCCTGCGTGCTCAATAAAAAGTAACTTAGAAATTGTTGGCATTCGACTGCCATTGATTATATGATTAAGCAGCTCGCTTTGATTGTTTAGATTTAGTGACTTCCACAATGCTGCACTGAAGTATCCATGTAGATGGTATTACGGTTTTAGATGATCCTCTACTTCAGGCTACAATTACCAACATGCCAGTTCACTGCTACTAAACTTATGAGTCGTTTTATAGTTCAGTTTTGTGTTTTTAGCGCCAGTTAAGTGCCATACTTTCCTTCAGTTAGTAAGTTATGAAACTGCGCCCACAACAGACATGTGGGGATGTTATGATGTTTTATTTTGTTGCAAGTACAAGCAATCAGTTTGTTAATCAAGATGATCACCTGAGATGTACTTGTGGTCTCAGGTTCACTTGTCAAAACTACCCAAGAACCTGTTGGAGAAAGCATCCTTTGCAAAGAACACAGAGCATGTAAGAAACAAGTGTAGCAAACTAGCATTGGATGCCAAAACTAGTTGTAAAGTAGCCATTAATATCTGTGTCCTGTTCTAGGTGCTGCACCAGCTACCTCAAGTAATTTCATCTTTGGATGCTTATATGGACAGGAGTTTGCAAAGGTTAGCTTACTCTATATGCATATTTATTCATTATCTTCTCAGTAGAAGTTCCAGCTTTTCTCTAAAACTTTAGTCATGGGGCCTTTTCAGCTGCAATTCTCTGTCCAGATTCCAAGTAACTAGGCTGAAGTTTATTTTTTCCCTCTTTGCCTGCTAGAAAAGGATCACTTATGTCAATTTTGTGGCATATGATCCTTATGTCTCAATTATTTACCAGTTTTTTTCATTTTTTTTTAAAAAAAAAGATTGTGCAAAGACAGATACATAAATTTGTTTCTGAACAAGAAGATCAGTTGGCGAGCTTCTGGCTTACATTGGAATGACCATTTTCCACCAGAACACATTGGTCTAGGACACATAATGGTTCTTCTAAACTGCAGGTTGAAGTTTATTTTCTTCTATATCACCTCTAACAAACTCTTCTTTTTTATATTAAAAAAATTGTGCAGTGCCTCTCAAATTAAGACTGTCACACAGCTCTTGTCAAACATGGAGAACACTCAGCTGAGGTCCATGATGCCTTCCTCTGAAACGAAGAAAGATCAAAAGAGTACTGAACCTTAAGAACTCAGAGTTGACTGATGTGTTTACAGAGACTTAATGGAAGGATATGTTTTTGCCGTCTTGCGGTGAAGAAATTTGAGTATTTTGGTTTAAGAGATATCTTGGCTCTATGTGGCATAAGGATCCATCGCTGCCTACTGTTTGTTCCACATTTGCTGATTTCGGCTGGGGAATGTTGTTACTGTAACTACTCTTCAGGTGCCATGTTACGGGTGCCTAGAACCTGTTTCATAAGGCAAGCGTGCCTCTTAGTTGCCACGCTTGCTGGTATATAAACATGCAGTTTTCTTTTAATTGTACTGATTGTTTTTAGCTGTAAATTGAGGTAGAAATTAATAAGTGATCAAATGGTTAACATGGCACTGCCTTTTGAAGTTCAGTGGCGTGCATACCCTATGAAGTGAGGCGAATGCTTCCCCTGCGTACCAGCAGACTTGTAAAGGCTCCATTAGCATACCACCATATTTAATGTTTGGATCTGTATTTATAAACTAAAGACTAAAGATAAATATTTCTTGCAGCTACAAATACCTAGATCCAAGAAACCCACGGATTCAAACAAGATCTAGCTGTTCGTGAATTATGATGTTGCTTTACTTCCCTTATCTCACTGTGCTGTTTGTTGCTTCTCTTGTTGCCTTTTGTCCATACCAGTACTGTACTTATCTAGTGAAGTTACACGGCATCCTATTCTTCAGGGTACTGTAGGGCAGATCCCAACTGGCTGTTACTGTAATTATTTCATTTCATTGCTCTCTAATCCAGAACTAATGTGTGATTACAAAGCCTACTAAGCTCTTATATAGTGGCTGGTCCCGTTGCCCCAAATTCAACCAATCAATTCTATGATGTTTGCTGAAGGGGGAGGCTGGCCACGTCGCTCGAAATTCATTCACGCTATCCACGTCGACCAATCAATTCTATGATGTTTGCTGAAGGGGGAGGCTGGCCACGTCGCTCGAAATTCATTCACGCTATCCACGTCGTCCGAATTAATTTTTCAGGAAAGCCCTTCAGTTTCTCCGAAATTATGTACTGGTCTGCCCAAGTCCCCAATAAACAGTAGCAGCGGTAGTTTTTTTCCCACATTTACCCCTGTAAAAGTAAAATCCTTCGTCCGAAGAAGACAAAATTCCAACAACTGTTGTTTTTTACAATTACCCGCCCGCGTGCAGTTTTTGCACATAACCCCCCGCCGTCTCCCTCCATATAAATAGAGCCCTCCCCTGAAGGCAAAAAAAAAAGGAAAAAAAAAATCTCCCGTCCCCTCCCCACCTCGAAACTTCCCGTCTCCCCTCCGCCTCCCCAAGATGCGCCACGGGCGGCCGCGGCCGTGCGCGGCCGCACGGCGGCCGGCGCGCCGCGGGGCGGTGCGGGCGAGCGGCGGCGGCACAGGCCGGCGAGGGTGAGCTGGCGGCACTGGTGCGGCTGGCGCGGGCGAGTGGCGGCGGCGCAGGGCGGCGACAGCGGCGTTGGCGAGCTGGCGGCGCTGGTGCAGCTGCAGCGGCTGCGCCGACGGCCTCCCTCTCCTCTCCCTCTCCCTCCGTCTGGACCTGCCATCGAACCATGCAGCAAGAAGAAGCAGGTGAATTTTTAATTTCCTCTTCCATGTTCTAGGGTTTGCTACAGGTGCTGCCTCTTCTCCCTCCCCCTCTTCTCTTGCTTGTGCATCCTGCAGTAGGGGGCATGCAAGGATCTAATTTCCCCAATTTTGCATATACATGGATCTTGGTGCTGTGATTTGTGAATCTGATTTTTTTATCCACCAGGATGTGAACTACTCTGCATTCTATGTGCTCGATGGAATGCCCATATCAGAAATGCATACTATCATTTTCATAACCTGCTCCAAATGTAGTGAAAACTACTCCAACAAAGGTATATAGTTTTTTGAAATCTGAACTCTATCTATTTTGCAGACCATTTTCTACATGTCGATATGATGGAAGCCATCTTACAGTGAAAACCCATGGGGCAACTTTTTATATTATCTTCCTGTATTGCTTTGGAAAGGTAACCTTGATTGATTACCATGGTTCGGTTTCGAAGTCCAATATATATATATTATATGTGCATGATGACACTATTTTTTCCCTAATAGAATTAGTCATGTCAGTATACATGGAAGGGTACATGGCTGGTTGCTCATTCGGTTCAAAAATTGAAGTTCAGTAATGCATTTTCATATTGAAACCGACTAATGTCATTTTTTCCATTCCGGCAAGAAAATGTTTGATGCAGAAAATGCCATTCCTTACATTCCCGCAACAAATTGTTTTAGATACACTATTTTTTCCCTAATAGAATTAGTCATGTCAGTATACATGGAAGGGTACATGGCTGGTTGCTCATTCGGTTCAAAAATTGAAGTTCAGTAATGCATTTTCATATTGAAACCGACTAATGTCATTTTTTCCATTCCGGCAAGAAAATGTTTGATGCAGAAAATGCCATTCCTTACATTCCCGCAACAAATTGTTTTAGATATAGTGTTACGTAGGTTGCATAGCTAACCCAACAAATAATCAATTCAACAATTAATATGTAGCCTTCTATAAGCAAATTTCTTTGCTGCAAACATTCTTAGGCTCATTCGTTTACGGGTTTGAAGATGGTATATCCTATTTATAGTATGTTTATTTTAGCTATTTTTAGTATATTTGATACAGCTGATTGGCTACTGGGAAAATCAATAGGGTGCTACCTTAGAGTACCATAGTTTCAGTTTGTGTTCATGTTACCTATCTTTACATGAATGTAGATTTGTAGCCGCTATATGGATCAATAGAGTAGCACTTTGTGTTCTTGCAAAGTGCTATTCTTTGTAAGTGCTTTTAGAGAGGTCTGTGGTTACAGCTCTAAGAACTGAAAATGTTTCTCAACAGGTCCACAGCTTCTCTTCCTATGTGAGTTTGCTAATGCGCTCTCTCTATTAGACGTAATTGTTCACTAACCATCATTGGAAGAGTCCTACTGGTAGCAAACATTTCATTGCAATATAAAGCAATGCACATTTTAGATATCTAGAATTCTAGATCAAACAATGATTAGCTTAGAAGCAAGTGGTGCTAACTAAATGTAGCTACCTCTATTGCTTGTCTAAAAAAACCTGTTACCTATTCATTGTAATGTTTTTGAGATTGATCTATTCTGGTTAGCTTGTAGCATAGAGATAACTTCATTTAATATTTATCACCTTTCTCCATATTCTACCTGGATATATGTCCTATCTATCTCGAATGCTAATGCAGCCTCTCTACAGGTTTGCTGTTGGTTCCGGGTTTCTTCTCTCTCCAATGGATCCTGGTCCTGGTAAGTCTCATTCAGAGATATATAAGAGTGAGCACAGATTGATATATCCTCCTTTGTTGTTACCGTGCTCCAGTTTTAGCTTCCTGATTCATGAATCCACTTATGTTGGTCGTGCCTTTGCCCATGTCGGATTCGTTCTATTATCTTACAGGAACCTGACTGTCTTCACACAATCTATATTTAGGTTCAGGTTGATTGCATCCGTGCAGGTTACACAAATAGATCGATTTCTGTCATTTAGTTCTGGTAGTTTTGGGATGAGAATAGGGAGCCTCGTGTTAGCATCTTGGCAGGCATTGCTTATCATCATTCAAGTTATACAAAGTGCAGCATATTTTACAGTTTCCTTCAGTTCTGTGCATGCCCAGATTGTATTTCCAAGGACATGTCAATTTACTAGCTGTGGTCTCTGTACTATTGGGTAAAATTCTAATTTTTGCTCCCTTGGTTGACAGTTGCTCAAATATGGTTCTCATAAGATGTGATTTGTGCAGGGTCTGCATTGGCTCTACTTATAAACGGAGACTAAACCTTTGTTAGCAACATGACTTTGGTAAGTTCTTCCTCACTTTTCGATGCTGCGTGTTAACATTTCAGATACCACACATGATATAATTAGTCCCGCACATCAGTGTTGTTCGATTCTGGGTTAAGTTGATTGGATCCATGTTCAACTGGATTTGAAATATTTGCTGATTATTTACAAACTGAATTTGAAAGATCTGCTGATTACTATGACATGTTGCCGCAACTTCATGTAGCGCGTGTCTGGTACCTAGGTTCAGGGAATGGACTAATTGCTTAATACTTTATATTGCACCAGCCATGTTCCTTAGTGGCAAGTTTATTGAGAGATAATAACTCTTTGGTGTCTAAGCCTTAATACTTCATACTACCAATCAGACCGGACACCAATCAGGCTCGGAGCTTAGAATCTTGCTGCGTAGTGTTGTTACTCATTGAGGATAATTTGCTTGCTGAACTGAACGGACAGCTCATGAGCTGAACACTCAAGAATTTTGCTAACTGACCGGGGGGGGGGTGGCTCACTAACTGAAAGCTCATTAGTTTGGTCGCATACATGGTACTTTCCTCATCATGTTTCCTACATGTTGTCCACTAACCGAAAACTCTTTTGTAGGAGTACTGAAATATGGATTGCCATTAAGGAAGCCAAGGTCGTCACTGGAGCTGGAATAAGAGAGCTTTATTCCCTTTTTTGCAAGTAAGAGCTTTCTTCTCTATTCGGAGTTCGATATCACTAACTGGTATCAATATGCAGTCTTATGAATGTGTGAACATGTTGAGTGAAAGCTGTGAATCCGGTTTGGACTAGGACCATGTCGACAATGTTTTTTCTTATACAAACACACTGCATGTGCAGGTCCCTCTTCATTCGTTTTCAACAAAAAGGTCATACTTTTCTAGGGTCATGGTGCTATGAATTTTTCCCCTTCCATTGTACTCGCGTTCAGATTGACATGTGATTAGATGTTCAGATTTTTATTACTACCGTTCTATGCCATTCTACTGTCCTTCATAATTATCTTCCAATGCTTCTGCCATCCTTGTTTCGCAGGTGAAGTCCATCTCTCTCTGGGATTGCTCAATGAGATGGTGAAATATTCTTCTGTATAGTTATAGATATTCATTAGCATTATTTCCTCATGATATCCAATTACTTTCCGTTATTGTAGTAGGTCAGGATGCTATATTGAATGCTATATTGACAGTTTGCACGTGCATCTTCTGAAAATGGACAGACATTGCCTCGAGGATTAACAATTCTGGCATTGCTTCATCTAATGAACCTGAATATGTTCTAATCACTATTTGTTCGATAATCGATCTGCTGTTTCCCTCATGAAACTATCCTCATAATTTCATTGGTAAAAAAATGGATGACTACAAACTGTATGTGGTTGACATCCTGAAATTATTTCATCCACGATATGCATGTGTCATCGATTAAGAAGCTAACGGTTTTGGTTTTGATATAGTTAAAGTATTTAGTTATACAGATTTTATCCTGATTCTCTAATATCCTCTTGTGTGTATGTTTGGTCTTCCAGGTACCTCTGATGCATTTATTTGCAGTACCTTTGGATAACAACTGGTATGAAATTAGAGGTTCGGTTAGATTTTGTGATGCACATTTTAGGGAAAATACTTACACATTATATTATTTATGAATGATATTGGCGGTTGTTATCTCTGTTAGTTCTCTGAACAATAGCTTCACAATTTTGCAAGTGACGTGCGGGAGCATGATCAACCTGGTTCACGAGAAGATGAAAGCATTGGCTGCCCTTGCATGATCTGACCGACACTGGCTTTTGCTAATTCCACCGGATGTTCCTTTGGTTCTCATAACGTAGTTCAACAGTCTTTAGTTTAGTTTGGGGTGCAGATTTGACATACCACAATACTCTTAGCGGTTTCTTTGAATTTAAGGTGCAAGCGGTCTATTTCAAAGATTAAGCTAATTATTACATGAGAAAAAAAAATGGTATTAGTATTTTGCCGCTTTCCTCCTGTATAATTTGTTGATCATAGACGTTGTATTTATCACCTATGATTGTTTCTGCTGGGCGCGCACTTGCGCGCCATTCCACTAGTACCCAACACTGAATCACCCAATGAGATCCAAACCTTGCCACAACCACTGTCATATGACCGATGATCCGATTCCAGACCTTTCTCTTTATTGTAACTATTGGTGGCTCCATATATCCAACCGTGCAGCTCTCTATTCTGCATAGGATAATCTAGCATCAATCAGCTTGATTCCTCATCGGGTTGTCTGGCGCTCTAGTGCTACGAGATGACATCTCTTGCCACCTTTCTAATCACCATCCTATGATTTGGTGGCGTTCATATTCCGTTCGACGATTTTGTATTAGATGTTCACACGTTACTATATGATCTAGTGTACACTGATGACTTGATCTTGTGCAAATTTTAATGTCATTTCAACTCGAATCGCGCTTATTTTTGTTTCATTTTGTTATTACTGGCGCCGTTGGTTTGGGTAGCCAGAAGTAGCCGGAGGCGTCAAGTTCCACATCGGCACGCTGAAGTATCGTGCGGCATCAGCTAAATGGAAAAAAACGTAGCTAACTGTTTTATGGTACAAATTTGTAGTTGTCAGGATAATAAAAATCGTAAACGGAGAGGTGATCACCATATTAGTGAAATAATTAGAAATCTCAAAAAAAAAATGGCGCTGTTCCTGTCCTGATTGATCCGATGAGGCCCATGGGCCAGGTCCACCGCTGCGCTCCTCCTGGGCCTCAGCTATAAAGCCCATGACATCTAGGGTTTGGTCTCCACCGTAGGTCTATAAAATGCAGGGCGCAGGGAAAGTTTCCCCATTGCCGCCGCCGTCCGCCGCTAACCTGATGTCACCGACGGTTCTTTCGCTCTTTTCTCCTTTCGCCCTGCTGTTTCTCCTTTTCTTTGTCGCTGTTTTTGTTTGGCGATTACTATATCGTTTTGAGCATTTGTGTGGCGATGAGGAAAGAAATTCTTGTGCCAGAGTCGTCCGCCGGACGCCGGTGTTGGTTCCACAAATCCTCTAAGAAGTTCTGAGCCACTTAGTCTTTTTTTCCTTATTCTCTCAGATTCAGATTCAGATTTGCTTCTTCCTGTTGCTTGCAACTGATCCGCTCCTGTTGTTGGCTTGGTCTCGTGTCAGTTGATTTGTTGCTCGATCTGAGTTGATTTTCGGTGCTGGTCTCTTATTGATATTTGTTCTTGTTATGAGTTGATTTTCGATGCGAGGTGATGATGCATGTATGAAAGTCTGTCAATCCCCTGATGTCACAATGTGATGACTCCTCATACATCCCGACAGGCTCTGATCGCATCTGCAGCAGCTCTACCCGCCGTGCTCTATTGGATTTCGATCCTCCTAGTACCTACTTTGCAATTGTACTGCAATCTGTTGATTTTCAAGTTAAAACGTTTAATTTGAACTTCAAACTGGTTCAAATGATTGCACATGCTGATATGTTCTGTTCCATCACATTACCCGGAAAAATGGAAAAGTGTAAAGCTCATAGCAGGATCAGAGCTCTTCATTCACATTCTTCTAGCTCTGAAACAGGACAGCTCGGGCACGGGGTCTCAGATTTCCAGCTCTAATAGTGCCACCAGCTTTATCTTGAAAAGAACAGACGGATGCGATTATGATGATAAAGTAAATGGTGATTGATGAACTAACTTGAACATAGCAATTATGATAATTTTGTTTTTGTAATCTTGTTGTCTTAAATAAAATCCTCAACTAGCAACCAGCTTTAAGAGCAATAAACTAATCACTGTTCTCTTTGCAATCGTTGTTTTAGCCTGCCTGAATCTTGAGTTTAGCGCTTTCTTAAGTAACCTTTCACTTGTAAAGAACGATGAATGGATTCATTAAATCACTTGTAAAGAACGATGAATGGATTCATCAAAAGCTACCTCAGAGAGGGGATTGCCTTAGCTACCGGAATTAAAAAATTATAAAATGATTCTCTTGTGTACTAAAAGCAATCTAGGTAAGAGCTTATGCTCTTAATGGTATATCACTGAAATAATCTACTCAATAGTAGCAAGTTCAAATCAATTGACAATTAGACATAATAAAGAACGTATAAAATTATTTCATTTGCTAGTTTAACATACTCCCTTCATCCTAAAAATTTGGAAGAATGGAGGGAGTACACAACATAAATCCAATGTTGTAATTGTGCACCTTCGCAACGTGGCACCACTTTAATTATTTTTTAGCATGAATATCCTGCAAATAATCTAAATCAAATTGTATGTGGATGTAGGGTAAGAGCAAGTATAATAAGCTATTTTTAGCCAGCTGCAAGAGTCCACGTAAACAAAAAAGCAGGCCACGTTGGAGAGAGATCGCACAGCCGACGTTTCCCTTCTCGCCGCCCTACGCTCAGGTTACGAGAAAAAAATTAATTGTCCCAGTCGTCTCCCAGCCCGCTACGAGCGCTAGGCCGGCGATTCCGTCCCCGTCCTTCCTCCCCGATCCCGTGCTCCGCTCCCTCATTCTCGCGCCAAATCGACCAAGCTATCCCGCCAAATTGCTTCCTTGCGCGCCAAATCGATAGTTTCCGCGCCAAATCGAAGGATTTAAGCCTCAATTCGTCCCCAATCGACAGCTCGCCCAAACCCTAGACGCCGCACCCGCCGGCCGCCGCCGGTGCTTGTTCATCTGCGAGATGAGTAAGAAATCGAAGAGAACCTCGCGCCGTCACCTATGGAGATTCCCCAACCGGTGCCTCGGCTGTTCGCGCCCGGGCACTCAGCACGTTCCACCGTCATCCATCCATTCCATGTTTGGACCCGCCGCTTGGTGCCTGCCTCGCCCACCGCACTCCCTGCCTCCTTCATCGGCACCATACTGGCTTGGCGGCGGCGTACAGCAACCAGGCATGACAGGTTCGGCAGCTCAAGGTCCTTGGTGGACATCGGCTGGTGTTGGTGGCTCCAGCCATTCTTGGTCTGCAGCTGACGTTCCTGAAGAATCTGGTGTGCAGGCATGGTACGTGATCCATTCTTGATTGATATTGAAGTGTGGCCTTTTAACTATTCTTAGTTATTTAAAGCGAGGCCATTGAAACCAATGGAGCCTGCAATCTTGTCTATTTGTAGCATGTTGAAACGTAAACCTGCATGTTATAATGATGGCTTATTTTTCATTTTGACTAATCCTAGTGATTTGTAGTATTTCTACAAGCTATTGTTATTCAAAATTTTAGATAGATTTGTCATAGAAGAAAGAAGATATATATTTACTAGATTCTCTGTAATTAGATGGCTTCTTCCATGTGAGACACTTCTTCAGTAAAAAAATTGAGTATTCATATTTATTGTTTACAGGGGATTAGATTCCCACCCTCCTGGTGGTTTCCTTAATATGTTGAAGAGCACGCCACAAGCTGCAAGCAATGGGAATGCATCACAGGCAATCCATATTGACAGTGACAAAAATGATGCTGGTCACAGTAGGTCCGAAAAGCGCTTGACATGGACAAAAGAGGAGGATCTTAAACTGGTAAGTGTTTTTTATTTAAAAGGCATCATGCGTTACATTGCTAGCACACATATGACATATCAATTGACATCTATTGATAATGTTGCAGGTTAGTGCTTGGCTGATGAATTCAAATGATCCCATCCAAGCCAATTATAAGAAAAATGATCAGGACTGGAATGGTGTTGCTGATGGTTTTAACAGAACCATCCCAAAAAATCGAGTCAGATCAGCCAAGCAAGTAAAGGATCATTGGTGGAGAATTAAGTTAAGGGTTGGTTGGTTTTGTGGTAACTGGAAGGAAGCTGATTCTATGTGGGGTAGTGGTGAATCAGAAGAAGATGTAATGAAGAAGGCACTGGCAAGTTACGAAGAAGATCACAAAAAAGATGGTCCATTTGCGTATAGGCATTGTTGGGAAGTTCTTTGCAAGGAACCAAAATGGGAAGCCTATTTGGAACGTCTTAAAGATCTAGAGCCGAGAAGAGAAAGTTCATTGTTGATGAGGAAGTGGAGCAGCAGTTTCTCTGGATGATGTTAGAGATGAACGACCAATGGGGGGCAAGCAAGCTAGAGAGCAGCGCAAGAAAAAGAAAAAGGACCAGCCTTGTATAATAAACATCGAAGATGAGCTTCACAACTTTTTAGATGCTCAAAAAGCAAAGCAAATGAAGGGCGTAAAGAGATGTTAGAAACACAAAGGCATGTGTCCAAGGAGAAGCTTCACAACTAGATTTCGTATGAATAGGCGTCTCTTCCAACGAATTGTTGATGCCCTTGGTCGTGGAACCCCTATTTTACTTATAGGGCGATTGTGCTTTGGTCGAATAGGGCTCTCACCACTCGCAGAAGTGTACAGCCGGCCATGCGCATGCGGCTTATGGCAGTCCCCGAGATGCTCTTGATGAGTACTTGAAGATTGGGAAGTCCTTTGCATTGCGGTGCTTGGACAAGTTTGCACGAGGGGTGATTGAGGTGTTTGGTGAGCGGTACTTGCGACGCCCAACACGTGAGGATGTTGAGAGAATACTCCGGGTTAACGAGTCTCGTGGTTTCCCCGGAATGCTAGGTAGCATAGATTGCATGCATTGGCGTTGGGAGAATTGTCCTTTAGCTTGGAGGGGCAATTCACCCGTGGTGATTATGGAGTTCCAACTATAATCCTAGAAGCCGTTGCTTCCCAGGACCTTCATATTTGGCATGCATTCTTTGGAGTTCTTTGGGTCAAACAATGACCTTAATGTGCTGAACCAGTCTCCACTTTTTCTTGATGCCTTAAAAGGAGAAGCCCCTCAAGTTCGGTTTTCGGTCAATGGTAATGAGTATAGCACTCGGTTATTACCTTGCGATGGTATATATCGAGAATGGGCAGCCTTCATGAAGTCAATAACACTTCCCCAAACAGAGAAACATCGTTGTTTGCCGAGCATCAAGAAGGGGCAAGGAAAGATGTGGAGCGTGCTTTTGGGGTATTGCAGTCCCGTTTTTCCATTATTCGTCGGCCTGCACGCCTATGGAAGAGAGAGTATTGGAAGGATCATGCTAGCTTGTGTGATTCTTCACAATATGATAGTGGAAGATGAAAGAGAGGGTGTTAAAGTTCATATTGACTTGAATGAGAATCCAGGGGCATCCTTTGCTCTACCTCCAGAAGTGAACACTAGTCGTAATCCACGCTTTGCCGATGTCATGCGTAGAAAAGCTGCTATCCGAGATCGTCCACAGCATACCCGGCTTAAAAATGATCTCATTGAGCACATTTGGCGCAAGTTTGGAAATAGGCAACGTAACTAGTCATGGTAGAATTCTGAAACCTGCATGTTTCTGTTTTTTTCCTCCATACTGAGAACTAACATGATACATGTATTTTTTCTAGGAATCAAGACTGGGCTTGGTGTACTGGATGTTGCAGATGCTACTTGCAGGTATCCACTCTAAAATTCTAAACATGTTGTCTTGAACGTATTTGATCCACACTTGTCCATAAATTTGAACTTTTCTAGCTAATTTTCAGGACCCATATGTTTAACTTTGACACTATTATGCTTGCAGTGTTGTCTCTTTTGATGCAAATGGGTTGGCTGCTCCATTCTACTGAAGTTGCTTCTATCTCCGTCGTCTAGATCATCAATAAATAATGGCATGTGTGCCAATGAACTTATTTACTATTGTTTTTAGTTAATGGCTTGTGTGCCAGAACTTATTTACTACTGTTTTTAGTTAATGGCTTGTGTGCCAATGAACTTAGCGAACTCTTGCTGGAACTTATCTATGTTGTTTCACTAGTTGGAGAAAAAAACTCTGAAATTCCGTGGATCTCAGTTCAGTACGCAGTCCTGTTCCTGTCAGATTATTATTGTTTGGTGAATGGCTACAAAGATATCGATCACAGCTGATGGCATGTGCATGGGCTTCTACATGTGACATTAAATGCTTGTGTTTTTATTATAGTATACCTCTCACCGAACTTACTATACGGGTTGACTGTATGATTAGCTGTAGGTGACATGGCAGCTTCTCTCAGCCGGCAGTGGGCTAAACCATTAGCCTTGCTCTAAGATATGAAATCGACAAAATCTATTGAATATGGATTATCTGTAGATTATACGCAACCACTTTTCTTTCAAGTCCGGAAATAGAGGGCGCGGCCGTCCATGCAAACATTTAGTGCTACGTCTTCTTGGCTCCCACGCTGCATGCAGCTGACCGTTACTCACCGCTAGCAGCGCATGCGAGGGAGACTATTACTCCTATACGAAAGGAGTATAAATTCTCAGGATGCATCCTCTTTTCTCAAGTGGCCATTCTCAGGAGCGCATGCAAACATTTTCTCTTGTGAGAGCTGCTGAGGCTGGGGCGCAAGCAAGGCAGCAGTTGGCGCGTGCTCGGCGCATGCGTCGGAGGGCACAGAAGGAGCTCGGCCATGCTCGAGTGCTCCATGTCTGCGCCACACGCATGCCCACCGTTTTGGTCCATGGCATGCCCACCGTTGTCCGTTTCTTCAGTTTGCGCCACAGCGTGTACACCGGCGTCTCCTTCTCCTGGTTCAGGTTGAGCCACGGCGTCTCCTTCGGCTCCAGCTTCATGCATGCCATCAGCTGCGTCGTTGTCGGTCTCGTCGTCGCCATCACCTACAATGCCGCTAAACCATAAGACTTCGAAAAGCATACATGGGAACACAATCTAAAAATAGAAATGGGAACAAGGAATGAGCACCTTCGTTGCCAGGTTCCCAAACGAAATCGTAGTCCAAATCAAGTACGCTTCCTTCAAATTCCCCAATGTCATCCCAATCAATAGGCTCATTCAGATTACAGGGAAGGTTAGAGGAGTAAGATGTGGTGTCCACTGTGAATTGCGTTGCCATATTTATAGGAGGACAAACCGGAGGCACTGGCCGTGGCACCACATGCAAAAAAATTCCATTAGGCGCCAAGGTTCAAAACGGGCACGCGCCAACGCCGAAAATTTCAGGCAAGCCAAAGAAATTAGCGCGAGCCAACGACGAAAATTTCAGTCAAGCGAGAGATTAGCGCGCCAACAGAACAAAATTCATCTGCATGTATGCAGCGCGGGGCAAGGGAAAAGTCCGAGCCGTTGGTTTGGCGCGCTGGCTCACGCATGCGCGACACCTCCTTAAGGGCATGTACAACCCACAGACGGCGAGTTGTCTGCAAGTTCTTGAAATTTGTACACAGACAGTGAAATAGACAGCTTGTACAATGGGCTGTCTGTTCAGCTGTCTATAAGTTATTTAATGCTTTGTGTATAGCTATGATCATTTATGAATACAACTCCGTATACCATTGTGTTGCTATTTAAGAAAAAAAAAACTAATCAAGCATAGATAAGATAATGAATATAGTTATAATTTTTTATATCCATCAATAAAAATGACATATTGTATATGTGTTGTAACATTTTTTTCCCAATCCACATAAAAATTGAAAATGAAATTTTTATCTTTGTTCAGCATGAAATCAGACAACAAAAATAGATAACTGAGATTCACAAATAAATCAATAATTTCATCATACTGCATCTAATGAACATAAATTTTTTTATCACAGCACACTCATAGCATCAGTAGCATACGATAAAAATTTCACAATAACTGGAGAACCGTAATTCTAGATATGAATTTATTCCTATAAAACACCTAATTACTAAGATAAATAAAAACATTAGAAACTTCCTCCTAAACCATGTCATATCATGACTCCATTGCATAGATCTTCTCACAAGGATTCCAGAAAGTCCTCATTTACTATTTTATGATTTTTCTAGGAATCACTATGAATTATCAAAGTTTTGCCATTTAAATGCAATATAAACAGGAAAAGAAAAGGAGAAACACTTTAGCCTCGAGACCCCTGCATTTTCACTAATTTGCGGAGTCCAAATCTGAAAAGTACTTCTCTCTCGGCTGTCTTGCATCCGAACCCTTTACTTTCTTCAAATTCTTGCCCGCGGATCCTTCTTTTCTTCTTCTCGTCGCACGCAGGGAACGGCCTCGGTGAAAGCTCCGGTTTGGTTTTGGTAATTAATGACTCTCAAACGTTGCTAATGCTTTGCTCTAAGTGTGATTAGACACATAGCAACGTAACGGTGGATGATGGAGCGTGGCGATCACGATGATGAACATGATGGATGTCAAGTGATCGAGCTCCGACAAAGGCCCATGGAGATCAAGGCGAAGGTATACTTGATAGGGCTTTCCGGTTTGGTGATCAAGACACTATAGAGAGTGTGATCACATTTAGGATCGATAACCGACTATCAAGAGGGGTTTCCTCGGTTCATTCGCGGTCCTAAGTGCCTCTAGTTGTGACTTTGCATGATGCATGAGAGGCTAACTAGAGTGCTAACCCTTGCGCGATATTTCATGGATGAGATACTAACTCCAAGGCTTGAGATCGACATCTACGCATGGTGGAGTTAGTGCACAAGGCAAGGAAATTGATATGGATCAATTTGGAGCAAGTTTGGCGCATGAAATGATGATCACAGGGCGGCGGACTCGGTCCAGACGCGTCCGGCGGCCTTGGGCTCGGGCTCGCGCATGGCCTGGCTGGCTCTGCGAGCGCCGGACGCGGCTGAGACGCGTCCGGCGGGTCCCCGGACGCGCACCAGAAACTTTCTGGTGCTGGGCGCGCTGGCGAGGACCCGGCCGGACGCACGACAGACGCACGGCGGACGCGGTCACCGGACTCGCCTCGGACGCGGGCGCCGGACTCGGCGAGGTTACTGTTGAGCGTCCGACGCGTGAAGGATTCGAACGGAGAAGTTCCAACGGTCGGGTGACGTGGCGCGCTGAAGAGCGCCGGACGCGTCCGGCGGGCAGCGGCGGACGCGTCCAGCGCGTTCTGGAGCTCCAGCCCGAGGGGGCAACGGCTACTTTCATGGAGGGGTCTATAAATAGACCATTGGCCGGCTTGGGGACTCTCTCTTCGCCATTTCTACTCACTTGAGCATACTTTGAGCGGGAGAGACACTCCCCACTCATCTCTTTGATTCCTTTGCTAATCTTGAGAGAGATTTGAGTGAGAACAAGTGATTTGCATTGAGAGTTGCATCTAGAGGCACTTGTTCATCGAGTGAGCTGCGGATTCTTGTTACTCTTCGGTGATTCCGTCACCGTAGACGGTTTGGAGCGGCGGGTGGTGGTTGAGCTCGACTTGGTGATTGTTCGAGGCCACACCGGGTTCTTGTGAGGGTTCTTGATCCTTCCCCGCGGGAGTTCGCGAAAGGATACTCTAGTGGATTGCTCGTGGCTTGTGGATCCTTGTCTTGTGTGGAGATTGCGGCTCCCCATTGGGGTCTTTGGCACCGAGCCAATTGAGCGGGCAACTCACCAAGCAAGTGTATCGCCACAACGAGGAGTAGCTTGCCGGGAAGCAAGTGAACCTCGGTAAAAATTCATTGTGTTGATTCGAGATTGCCGAGGCTTCGACCTCCTTGTGCTTATGCTTGAGCTCTCTAGGTGATTGGCTTCTACACCGGTGATTGGCTATCTTCTACTCTTCGCGACGGTATAACATTCGATCATCTCTTTACTTTCCGCAAGGTAGAATTGCTTGTTGTGGTCGGTCGGAAACCACTCATTGTGTAGCTTAAATCCCGTGGGTAGAATTGCTTGGTTGGTTTCGGTGAACCGACATTGTGTAGCTTGATCACCGTTGTTGTGCGTGCAATTAAATTGAGTAGCCTTGCATGGTAGGACGGCTTGCATAGAGTAGTCGAAGCACTTGCTTTGCACATTTGCCGCCTTGCTATCTAATTGGGTTGTCTAGTTTTATTGCTAGAATTTTTATTAGGCTATTCACCCCCCTCTAGCCATTGTGACCTTTCACGTGGTATCGGAGCGGCACCGTTTGGTTGAGTTGGATTAACATCCTACGGTGAAGCAATGGCATTGGTTATGCATATCAACAACACCAAGAAGGCACCATCATTTCGAGGTGATGATTATGCAAAATGGAAGCTCAAGATGAAGAGTCATCTCAAGTCAATCAACCTTGAGGTGTGGAAAGTGGTGGAAACAAAGTTTGAGCTTGTTGAGGGTGCGGTGCCAACACCGGCCGAAGAGAAGAAGCAACAAGCAAATGACATTGCCGTGAGTGCTTTCCATGAGGCACTTGATGATAAAGCTTTTGAGCTCATCAAGAACCTTGAGGTGGCTCATGACATTTGGAAGAAGCTAGAAGAAGCTTATGAGGGCACCGAAAGTGTCAAGACCGCAAGAGCCTACATGTTGCAAGAGAAGTTTGCAAGCTTCTCAATGAAGAAGGATGAGAGTGTGCCGGAGATGTTCCATAGGCTCCAAGTCATCGTCAATGAGCTCAAGGGACTTGGGGAAGAAATCAAGGACTCTCAATTCTCCACCAAGTTCATGAGATGTCTTCCCAAGAGATTTGACATGTTGAAGACCGTCATGGTGAAGACAACCATGAAGGAGAAGCCAACTCCCAACTAAGTCCTACAAGAGATTATGGCCGATGATGAGTTTAGAGAAGATCATGAGAAGGAAGAGTTGGTGAAGAAGAAGAAGAAGGAGAATGAGAAGAAGAATGATGACAAGAAGAGTGTGGCATTCAAGGCCACATCATCCAAGAGCACGGGCAAGAAGAAGAAGGAAGAGTCTTCAAGTGAAGATGAGCCATGCTCTAGCTCAAGTGGGCAAGAAGAAGAAGTGAGTGAAAAAATGGCACTCCTTGTGAAGAGAATGGGGAAGCTCATGAAGAAGGGGTACCGGTCCAAGGGCAAGAGAAGCTCATCCAAGTCTAGTGACCGTCCCATGAAGTGCTTCCGGTGCAATAGCAAGGATCATCTCATTGCCAAGTGCCCATATGCAAGTGATGATGAAGATGCCATGAGGAAGGAGAGGAAGAAGCAAGAGAAGAAGAAGGAGGAGAAAGACTCCTCCCATCACAAGAAGAAGGGTGACTCTCATGTGGCAACTTGGGAGAGTGATTCATCTTCCTCAAGTGATGATGATGATGATGATTCCAAGAAGAAGAAGAAGAAGGGGCACGCAAGCATTGCCATTCAAGAGAAGCTTTCTCTATTTGGTGCTCCATCGTCTTGCTTCATGGCCAAGGCCACTAAGGTAAAACCTCCACCCGATAGTGATGATGAGAGTGATGATGATGATGACACCACAAAAGAAGAACTATGGGTCATGCTTGAAGATTGCAAAGGTGCTTTCAATGACTCTAGGAAAGAATGTAGGGGCTTGCGCAAGGATAAACAAAACCTTGAGCAAGAACTTATGGAGTTGAGGGGCTTCTTATGAGAGTCTAAAGGTAGACCATAAGAAGCTAGAGATTGCTCACTCTAAGCTTGAAAAAGCTCATTCTTCTCTAGTTGAGAAGCAAGAGAAAGTGCAATCACAAGTGGTGAACATAGAAAAGAAAAATGTGTCCACATCATGTGATTCACTTGATGACTCATTTGTTGTTGCATCACTTGGCCCTTCATGCTCTTATGCCTCTACATCATCTAGTAGTGTTGGTCATGCATGTGATTCTACACTAGTAGTTGAGAATGAGTGTCTTAAGAAGGAAGTCAAGGAGCTCAATCACACTTTGGCTAAGGCTTATGGTGGTGAGGACCGCTTGCTTATGTGCTTGGGTAGCCAAAGAGCTTCTCTCTACAAAGAGGGATTGGGTTATACCCCCAAGAAAGGCAAGGCCGCTTTTGCTCCTCACAAGACTAGTTTTGTGAAGAACAATGGTAGCTATTGCAAGAGTTGCAAGCAAGTTGGTCATCTAGAGCATGCATGCAAGAACAAGAACACTAGTGCCTCCTCTTACAAGTTGAGTGCTTCTTACATGCTTGTTAAGAGTGAGAGTGGTGTGAGTGCTAGATTCATTGGTACACCATGGATGAGCTCAAAGAAAAAGCTATTTGGGTGCCAAAGACTCTAGTGACTAACCTTCAAGGACCCAAGCAAAAATGGGTACCTAAAGCTTGATGTCTTCTTGTAGGTTAATTACAAAGCCGGAGGGAGGCATTGGGTGCTTGATAGTGGTGCATCAAATCATATGACCGGTGAAGATAGTATGTTCAAGTCACTTGACAAGAATGACAATGGTGGATTCAACTCCATCACATTTGGTGACAATAGCAAGGGTGATGTCATGGGGCTTGGAAAGGTTGCAATTTCAAATGACAAGGATCTCTCCAATGTGTTGCTAGTTGATACTTTGAACTTCAATCTTTTGTCGGTGGCACAATTGTGTGATCTTGGCTACAAGTGCATATTTGATGACAAGCATGTTGAGGTGGTGAGCAAGGATCAAGCAAATATCATCTTCAAGGGATTTAGGCATGGAAGCTTGTACTTGGTGGATTTCAATGCTAGTGAAGCTCAACTTTCATCATGTTTGATTGGCAAGTCAAGCAAGGGATGGCTATGGCATAGGCGCCTTGGACATGTTGGTATGAAGCAATTGAACAAGTTGGTGAAGCATGATCTAGTAAGAGGCTTGAATGATGTCACATTTGAGAAGGATAGACCTTGTAGTGCATGTCAAGCCGGCAAGCAACATGGGAACTCACATCCCAAGAAGAATGAGATGTCAACTTCAAGAGCGTTTGAGTTGTTGCATATGGACTTGTTTGGCCCAACTCACTACACATCAATTGGGGGCAACAAGTATGGATTTGTAATTGTGGATGACTACACAAGATACACTTGGGTGTTCTTCCTCTATGACAAGAGTGAAGTCTATGATCTATTCAAGTCATTTGTCAAGAGGGTGCAAAATGAGTTTGACACTACCATCAAGAAGATAAGAAGTGACAATGGGAGTGAATTCAAGAACACAAGAGTTGAAGAGTTATGTGATGAGCTTGGAATTGTACATCAATTCTCACCAACCTACACTCCCCAATCCAATGGTGTAGTTGAGAGGAAGAATAGGACCTTGATTGAGATGGCAAGAACTATGCTACTTGAGTACAATGTGAGTGAGAAGTTTTGGAGTGATGCTATCAACACGGCTTGCTACTATAGCAACCGCCTCTATTGCCATGGGAAGTTAGAGAAGACTCCATATGAAATCTTGAATGGAAGGAAGCCCAACATTGCTTACTTAGGGTCTTTGGTTGCAAGTGCTACATTCTCAAGAAGGGACAAAGACTTGGCAAGTTTGATAAGAGATGTGATGAGGGATTTCTTCTAGGCTACTCTACTTCTAGCAAGGCCTATAGATTGTGGAACTTGGCAAGTGGGCTAATGGAAGAGGTTCATGATGTTGAATTTGATGAAACCCAAGGCTCTCAAGTTGGAGATCAAAATCAAGAAGATGTGGGTGGAGATCAATTGAGCAATGCAATGAGACACATGGACATTGGTGACATTAGGCCGAGGCAAGTGGATGATGGTGATGAGGTGCTAGTGCCAACTCAAGTAGTGATTGATGATTCCAATGAGGCAAGCACAAGTGGTACTCAACATGAAGATCAAGATCAAGGTCAAGCAAGCAATGCAAATGAGCTAGTTCTTCAACCTTCCAACATTGCAAGAGATCATCCTCTAGATCATATAATTGGTGATATTCAAAGAGGTGTGCAAACAAGATCAAGATTGGCTAGCATATGTGAGCACTACTCCTTTGTATCATTCATTGAGCCAACCAAGATTGATGAGGCATTAAAGGATCCGGATTGGATAAATGCCATGCATGAGGAATTGAACAACTTCACTAGGAATGAGGTTTGGGAGCTTGTTGAGAGGCCAAAGAAGCACAATGTGATTGGCACCAAGTGGGTCTTCAAGAACAAGCAAGATCAAGATGGATTGGTTGTGAGGAACAAAGCAAGACTAGTGGCTCAAGGTTACACACAAGTTGAGGGTCTTGACTTTGGAGAAACATATGCACCGGTGGCAAGATTGGAGGCAATTAGAATCCTATTAGTCTATGCTTGTGCTCACAACATCAAGCTCTATCAAATGGATGTGAAGAGTGCATTTCTCAATGGCTTCATCAATGAGGAAGTGTATGTTGCACAACCTCCCGGTTTTGAAGATGACAAGAAGCCCAACCATGTCTACAAGCTCAAGAAGGCATTATATGGATTGAAGCAAGCTCCAAGGGCATGGTATGAAAGATTAAGGGACTTTCTCATATCCAAAGGCTTCAAGATGGGAAAGTTGACACTACTCTCTTCACCAAGAAGATAGAAGATGATTTGTTTGTGTTGCAAATCTATGTGGATGATATCATCTTTGGATCAACAAATCAATTCTTTTGTGAAGAGTTTGCTAAGATGATGGCTAGTGAGTTTGAGATGTCAATGCTTGGAGAGTTGAGCTACTTCCTTGGTCTTCAAATCAAGCAAATGAAGAATGGCACCTTTGTGAGTCAAGGCAAGTACATCAAGGACATGATCAAGAAGTTTGGGTTGCAAGATGCTAAGGCCATTAGTACAACTATGGGAACCAATGGTGGCTTGGACATTGATGATAGTGGCAAGATGATTGAGCAAAAGCTATATAGATCAATGATTGGAAGCTTACTATATGTGACCGCTTCAAGGCCGGATGTCATGTTTAGTGTATGCATGTGTGCAAGATTTCAAGCTTCTCCAAGAGAGAGTCACTTGACGGCAACCAAGAGGGTGTTGAGATATTTGAAGGGTACTCAAGATGTTGGTCTATGGTATCCCAAGGGGTCAAGCTTTGAGTTGATTGGATACTCCGACTCCGACTATGCCGGTTGCAAGATTGATAGGAAGAGCACAAGTGGAACATGCCAAGTGCTAGGAAGATCTCTTGTGTCATGGTCTTCAAAGAAGCAAAATAGTGTGGCACTTTCCACCGCCGAAGCCGAATATATTAGTGCGGGGAATTGTTGTGCACAATTGTTATGGATGAAAGCCACCTTGAAGGACTATGGGATCAAGTTCAAGCATGTGCCTTTGTTTTGTGACAATGAAAGTGCAATCAAGATGACAAACAATCCGGTTCAACATTCAAGAACCAAGCACATTGATGTGAGGCACCACTTCATTAGAGATCATCAACAAAAGGGTGATATTAGCATTGAAAGCATTGGCACCGAAGATCAACTAGCCGACATATTCACCAAGCCTCTTGATGAGAAAAGATATTGCAAGTTGAGGAATGAGTTGAACATACTTAGCTTCTCCAACATGGATTGATGCACCCCATATATGACATGCCTCTCCTCCAACATAGCAAGGTAAAGTTGGTTGTTGCATCTCATGCATCCTTTGCTAGTTGTGTAGACATGTATACATGTGCATCTTGCTAAGATCATTCATTGCAAACCAAATGAATTTGAAGGATATATGGCATCACTATTGTTTCTATGCTTGATTTAATCTAGTGATGGCATATGACTTGTTTGTGAGCTTGTAAACCTAGTGTTGAATCTTTAGCACTTGCTCATGATGTGTATCTCAACATGGTCAAGATAACCCTTATTCTTATGAGGTGTGAAGAAGCTTGCCCCTGGTTCAAACCGAGATATATTTTCTAGGCATGTGATTTAGATTTGGCCATAGTTGATTGACTTGTTTCTCTCATCTTATACACCCTTCTTGGTCATTGATGACAAAGGGGGAGAAGTAAGTATACACCTAGGGGGAGAAGTTTACACCTAGGGGGGAGAAATAAGTCACAAAGAGCAATGCAAGTTTTATGATATGACCCAACCATGAGCACAAAAATAGGGGGAGCAAGCTCATAGACTATTTGTTGCATATTGTGTGTGCATACATGATGATATGGAGCATTGCAAGCTAAATTCAATATTCATGCTTGTTTGGTGTATTGCTAGTATAGAACTTGATTGATGAAATGAAGTACTAGCATGCTTAGGTGGTCTCTAGACATAGAGTTTCTCTTGTTCAAGTACCTTGCTTTAATATGATCTCATGAGGTATCTTGAGTTTTGATGATGTCTAGATTCCCATGGTGCTAAGGAAGGTTTATTATCGCACTCCGATTGGTATCACGCTTCAAAGGTCAATTCTATAAACCTTAGTACCATTTTGGTTGTGGTAACTCTCACACAAGTTTCATCTATGCATGTGTGCTTGAAAATCGACCAAACATTTGATGCACACATGTAGGGGGAGCTACCACTACCAAAACCGGAATTGAAATGCTTATCCAATCCAAGATTCATGATCAAAATGTCTTGGGCAAGCAATTCAATTTCATATTGAATTCTTTTTCCATATCTTTGTGAGTTTGTGAAGGGGTTGTCATCAATTACCAAAAAGGGGGAGATTGAAAGCTCCGGTTTGGTTTTGGTAATTAATGACTCTCAAACGTTGCTAATGCTTTGCTCTAAGTGTGATTAGACACATAGCAACGTAACGGTGGATGATGGAGCGTGGCGATCACGATGATGAACATGATGGATGTCAAGTGATCGAGCTCCGACAAAGGCCCATGGAGATCAAGGCGAAGGTATACTTGATAGGGCTTTTCGGTTTGGTGATCAAGACACTATAGAGAGTGTGATCACATTTAGGATCGATAACCGACTATCAAGAGGGTTTCCTCGGTTCATTCGCGGTCCTAAGTGCCTCTAGTTGTGACTTTGCATGATGCATGAGAGGCTAACTAGAGTGCTAACCCTTGCGCGATATTTCATGGATGAGATACTAACTCCAAGGCTTGAGATCGACATCTACGCATGGTGGAGTTAGTGCACAAGGCAAGGAAATTGATATGGATCAATTTGGAGCAAGTTTGGCGCATGAAATGATGATCACAGGGTGGCGGACTCGGTCCAGACGCGTCCGGCGGCCTTGGGCTCGGGCTCGCGCATGGCCTGGCTGGCTCTGCGAGCGCCGGACGCGGCTGAGACGCGTCCGGCGGGTCCCCGGACGCGCACCAGAAACTTTCTAGTGCTGGGCGCGCTGGCGAGGACCCGGCCGGACGCACGACAGACGCACGGCGGACGCGGTCACCGGACTCGCCTCGGACGCGGGCGCCGGACTCGGCGAGGTTACTGTTGAGCGTCCGACGCGTGAAGGATTCGAACGGAGAAGTTCCAACGGTCGGGTGACGTGGCGCGCTGAAGAGCGCCGGACGCGTCCGGCGGGCAGCGGCGGACGCGTCCGGCGCGTTCTGGAGCTCCAGCCCGAGGGGGCAACGGCTACTTTCGTGGAGGGGTCTATAAATAGACCATTGGCCGGCTTGGGGACTCTCTCTTCGCCATTTCTACTCACTTGAGCATACTTTGAGCAGGAGAGACACTCCCCCACTCATCTCTTTGATTCCTTTGCTAATCTTGAGAGAGATTTGAGTGAGAACAAGTGATTTGCATTGAGAGTTGCATCTAGAGGCACTTGTTCATCGAGTGAGCTGCGGATTCTTGTTACTCTTCGGTGATTCCCGTCACCGTAGACGGTTTGGAGCAGCGGGTGGTGGTTGAGCTCGACTTGGTGATTGTTCGAGGCCACACCGGGTTCTTGTGAGGGTTCTTGATCCTTCCCCGCGGGAGTTCGCGAAAGGATACTCTAGTGGATTGCTCGTGGCTTGTGGATCCTTGTCTTGTGTGGAGATTGCGGCTCCCCATTGGGGTCTTTGGCACCGAGCCAATTGAGCGGGCAACTCACCAAGCAAGTGTATCGCCACAACGAGGAGTAGCTTGCCGGGAAGCAAGTGAACCTCGGTAAAAATTCATTGTGTTGATTCGTGATTGCCGAGGCTTCGACCTCCTTGTGCTTATGCTTGAGCTCTCTAGGTGATTGGCTTCTACACCGGTGATTGGCTATCTTCTACTCTTCGCGGCGGTATAACATTCGATCATCTCTTTACTTTCCGCAAGGTAGAATTGCTTGTTGTGGTCGGTCGGAAACCACTCATTGTGTAGCTTAAATCCCGTGGGTAGAATTGCTTGGTTGGTTTCGGTGAACCGACATTGTGTAGCTTGATCACCGTTGTTGTGCGTGCAATTAAATTGAGTAGCCTTGCATGGTAGGACGGCTTGCATAGAGTAGTCGAAGCACTTGCTTTGCACATTTGCCGTTTTGCTATCTAATTGGGTTGTCTAGTTTTATTGCTAGAATTTTTATTAGGCTATTCACCCCCCCCCCCCTCTAGCCATTGTGACCTTTCACTCGGGCTCGTCGGATTTTGGACCTGGGATGGCCGGGGAGGCGGTGGCGGAGCATGCCAGGGCTACTCCCCACGACAAGCAAGCGCCGGTGTACGCCGCTCGGCCTCCACGCACTCGTCAGTGAGGACAAAGGACGGATTTTTGGCGCAATCTTTTCCCTCGCGTACGTGTGCGCAGCTGGATCCGCGAGGCGTCGGCTCAAGGACGACGGCAGCATACAACGCGTAGCCAGCCGTCGAGTCCGTCTGGGAGCACGAGCCTCCGCTGTCGTCTCACGACGCGACGGCTATCCTCTCTCTCCGCGTGAACAGGTGGTATCTGCAAAAATTCCAGCGCGAGACGACGGCCAGCACGGGCGTTGTACGTGCCCTAATTAGACCCGGAGCCGAAGCGCTCTCCTCGGAAGCCTCGGCATTAAACGCGTTTATTGGTCTTTGTGAAAATTGAGTTGCGCCTTCTATACCCGGACGGAGGGAGTATGTGGATTAGTTTAATAGTCCTGTCACTATAGTTAAATCTATATAACTTTGTAGTTATATTTGAAACTTTGTGGAGTGCCAAAATAGTGTTTTAAGTTCTTTGCTAACACAACCAATACATTCCAAAATAACTTAGATTGTAACATCTTTGCCCTTCGCCATGAAACCTCCTTTACTTTTGGATTGACTTTATCTTAATACCTATTTTTTATTCTTCGATTTTGATCGAAGAAAAGAAGGTTCCATAAATCTATTGGATCTGACTCTATATACATGAAATCTCATCGATGTATCATCTCTGATTTTGAAATTTAGAATTATTTTTCACATAATCTTGGATGGTGACATGGTATATTTCGAAGTTGTAGTTCTCAAAACAATCTACAAAATATTCATAAAAACACTCAAAAGAGTGTTTCACATATCTCGAATAAAACAAAGGCCAGGACAATTGATGGTTAAAAGGACAAAAAATATCCTCTAAAATATAAGAGTACATCAAAGACCAAATCAGCTCCTCTCTTTGTCTTCTATTGAATGGGGGGTTTTGGGAACATGGATATAAAAGTGCGCGAAAGAGATGGTGATCTAGCGTCCTAGATATATACTGAATGCTCTTGAGTTCGAACACACAGAAACCATTAGCGTGCGTTTGAACCAACATAGAAACCACTAACCGAGGCAGACAAATGAAATTAACATGAGTGTCTACTGATAGAGAGATGTTGTACATGCGCAAAGGTCTAACCCATATGAAAACAATTAGCAAAACATTAATAGAGTCGGACAAACGAAACTAACATATGAATAATGACCATTTACCAGGTGCAGCTTGCCACTGAAAATGGTCGTTGACCGTCTCTAAAAATATTTTCTCTAGTAATCTCATGTGTACGCTACTTGTCTCTCAAAATGGTTATTGACCGTTCCTAAAATGCTTTCTCTAGTAGTAGTAATCTCATGCACAAGCTACTTGATGACCATCAAACTAATCTCTGAGTCGATCCGCAAAATCAGGCCCCCGGTCGTTCCATGAGAGGCAACTTGTGCGGCATCTCGCGCCGCCACCGCCGGGCCCTCTCCCACGTGCGCTTCGCTGCCTGGCCGCCGCCGGAGCTCGAAGCCGGAAGCTGGTGGAGGGCAAGGACGGTGGTGGCTGGGTCTCTCCTCTTCCCTAGCTTTTCCCTTGTCGTCGCCTGAGTGAGCCTCCGGAGTTTCGCGATGACGGCGATGGCAAGGTCTTCTCAGCCAGTCATCCTCAAGAACACGGCTGCCTTTGGTGAAACGGCGGCAGCGGAGGCCATGGGGGCATTGGGGTTGTTGAGGAGGCCGGGTTCTGCACGGATCCGTTGCCCTGGTGTGGATTTTGTCCCGACGCGGCTTCGACGATGATGCCCTCTCCCCACCTCCACTCGCCTTTCTTGCCGCGTCGTTGCCGGGGTAGCCGCCGGCATGGCCATGTGGGTTGCCGGGAGGGCGACGACGGGGCACTCCTTTCCGACGTCGGAGTCATCGGCACAACGATGGTCGAAGCTGCTGGCCGATGATTTCGGTGACGGTGGCTTACAGCATCGACAACATCAGGTGGCTCAGTCAGACAAGGTGGCGGTTGGCGCAGTGGACAAATCGTGGCCAAAGTTGTAAATTGAGGTGCCATGGCGAAAGCTTTGCCCTCTTGGGCCGATGTCGACGACGTCTTCGGATGTCGTTTTTCTTCCTTAGAAGTGTCAATCTTTCGGGCCTCTTCCCTGTGTGGCTTGTCTTCCCTGGGTGAAAATGTGGACCTACTGGTCAGACGACGGTGGCGCCAGTAGCGTCATGATCCTCCTTGGCGGCGGCGTTTTGGAAGATTGTGCTCGGTTAGTTTTCTTCAGCGGCCAGCTTCACGGCGAGGAAGGTGGTAGCCTAGTTGAGGACTTCAGTTTGCAGTGACAATGATGGAGGAAGACAGTCAGGAGGAGGGCGTTGCCGTGGTGATTTGAGGGCCTTACATTGTTGGCAGTGGACCACGACTTTGGCGAGGAGGCCGGCGTGGGAGGCACCCACGAAATTGGCAGGAGACCGGCATGGGTGGGGGGGCAACAGTTTTGAGTTACCGAGATGGTGGCGGATGGTTCGACGCAAGAAGGTGTTCTGACTGAGAGCTTGAGGACGTGTGTGGCACCGTTATCTTTTCATGAGACAATTAGGTCCGAATCTCTCGTATGTATGACTTATATTTTTAGTTTGCAAGTGTTGTGATGTAATAAAAAATAGCTATATGCATCTATTGATGCGTACGTTGGAATATTATTAATATATTTCCTTTCTAAAAAAATCAAACTAATTTCTAAACAAGCTACAGCAAAATAAGACTTGGAAAAACAATATTTGCTCTCCGTTGCCATACTTCTTAGGTGACCTGAGGTTTGTGCACAAATAACAATATTCAGATTTTATCTAACAAAACAATTATTCAGATAGTTGGAAGGAAACAAATAAGCAATTATATATGCACGAGCACACAAAAGACTATACTTTTCTGCAATTAAATATCTTAAAAATCATATCAGAAAATATTCATAGGTCAAATACATTAATACAATTTAAAAGCATACGATTTATTTACCGCTCAGCTTTTCCTCAGTTTGCTTTTTATGAATAGAGTTTTGCTTAAATCGTACCTGTATGACTACAAATACATGATGGATATTAGTGACAGAAAAATGAGGTCAAAACATTAACATCAAGAACGGAAGTAAAAAACAAATTATCACCTAATAGATAGTCTCCACTCACTTCAGCCCCAAGTATATTCGCCTACTTTATTTACTCTAGAGCTATTACACCAGTTGACCAGTATGCCGGCGACAAGGCCACCCCTTGTCCGCATGGCTTATGATACCAAGTCTTCCCATCTTTTTATGGATAAACAGTAACCCTTCGGATATGACCGATCTTCTCAAGAATCCCATTGGACTCATGTGTTTCTTCATTCCACTGAAATAGCTCGGTGAGTTCTTGGGATGCTCCTCGCAGATATAATTTCTCAAGTGTTCTAAGATGCTCAATGCCATCAGGGAGGGCCTTCAGTTCTGGACAATCTACAAGTGTTAGCTGAACAAGGCTTTGCAGTGCACTTCGTTCGATTACAACGCTGTTGAGCTGCAGTGCATCTGATATTGCAAGTTGTCGAAGATTTGGAAAAGACATAGCATTAAAGTGAAGCCTCTTCCCTTCATAAGCCTTATCAACCCAAAGCCCACGTAGACCATGCAACGTCAAGAGGCATGAAAATGAGTCTTCATCAAGTTTGGAGAATGCTAATGTCAATAAGGTGAGGTTACCAAGATCTGAAAAGGATGATACAATCCGTGGCAGTGCTTTCTTATCCAGTTGCCCTCCTAATTCAAGCTTTGAAAGAGTTGGAGGTAAACAAAGTTCTTCCAGTTGAAGTGTTTCCTTCTCACTTGTAGCCATAATTGCTAAGCTAACAAGATGGTTCATGTTCATTATAACAGAGCATAAATCGGCACATTGTTCCCTCTGCACATTGGTGATGGCGAAAGTTCTCAACTGTGTCAAAGCACCAAGATGACATAAAGTCTCTGAGCTCGCCTCAACAAGCCGCAAGGCTTGCAAGCCTGTCAGGTATTTGATGCTTTTAGGCACCTGGATGCCAATCCAGGCCACAACTCCTTTATTATTTATCTCTGGAACGGTAGCTACATGGAGATATCTCAACTTTCTAAGTTTTGAAACACTCTCTGGCAAAGCCGACAATTTAGCATTGTAAACATCCAAGACTTCAAGTTTTTGTAATCTTCCAACTGTGCTGGGGATATTCCTAACCTCAGTATTTCGAAGACTAAGAAACCGTAGATTAAACAAGTTGAAAACCTCATCTGGCAGCTCCACAATCTGGGCACCCTGGAGATCTAGAGTTGATAACAAGTAGAAATGTTTCAAGAAAGACCTAAGTGAATCAATAGTCAGACCATTATTAAAAACATAGATTGAGCGAACTGTAAGCTCTGTTGGTTGGGTCAACTGCTTAATATTTGCACTGTGAATCGATAAGCGACGTGTCTTTTCAGCTGAAGAACTCCCCATGCCATCATAAACTTTACAGAAGCCTTCCTCATTTGCTTTTGTGAGAGCAAGAAGTCGAATAATATCATGCATTCGGCAACTCTGCACTCGTCCAGTTTCATTTCTCTCCACTACTTGTAATAGGCTACGATTGACAAGTTCATACAAATAGCCCTCTGCCACTTCCTCCATTGTTTTATGCTCTGTTTCTCTGATGAATCCCTCTGCTATCCAATGCCTAATCAACCTTTTCCTTTTGATCAAATAATCCTCTGGAAAGATTGTACAGTGTAAAAAGCAGTTCTTTAAAATATATGGAAGATCCTCCAAACTAACCTTTAGAACAACATTAACATTAATCACACTATTTGTCATCTGCAACTCTAGTTCCTTGTACAAGCTTTCCCAGTCAGAGTAGGTTGGGCTTCTGCAAGACAAAAAGACGGCCTATGCATGCAATGGCAATGGGCAGCCCGTTACACTTATCAACAAATCTTTGTGCCAAATTATTAAGTTCCAGCGGACACATTTTGTTTTCATTTTTCCAGAAGGCCTCTTTACAAAATAACTCCCATGAATGGTGTGCCTCTAGTGGCTTCAACTCAATTATGAAATTTTCATTAGCCAGCGATGCTACTTGATGTATCCTTGATGTGATAATAAACCTGCCAGTGCTATTAGTAGGAAAAGCATCTTTTATCTTGAACCAGATGTCAACTTCCCAGACGTCATCTAGCACTAAAACATACCTTTTACCACGCAAATAATCACGGATGATCTCAACTAAGCTTCTCCTTTCCATGTCAATAATGTCAACACGAAGTTCACCCTGCAAATCACTTTTCTGAAACCCCCTGATGATCTGCTTCAGTAAGTCCTCCACTTGGTAAGCTTTTGAAACAGTTATCCATGCAGCACTGTCGAAGTCTACCTTCACAGTGTTGTAAACATGGGCAACCAAAGTGGTCTTGCCAACTCCCCCCATCCCCCATACTGTTGTAATTACACTTTGCTGTTGTAGACCCCCTTAGCCAATTCATCAACAACTCCTTGTTTTCATCAATGCCCACTAGATGTTCCTCTTCAGGGAAGTAAGAAATTTGGTCGGTAGATCTATAATGAGCATCACTGCTTCCATATTCTCTAGCAATTCCTCTCATGTCATATCGAACATTTCTTTTATCAACATTCTCTAGTTTCAGTTTGATCTCTTGCAATTTGGACGTGAGACGTCGCCATGTCCAAATACGACTAATCCGGCGCTTCATCTTTGCAGCAAAACTACCATGCTTGTCCTCCATCTTGTAGATAAACTCATCGATAACATCCTCAATGTCGAAAGCAAGGCCACGAATCTTCTTGATAAAGTTGGCAGTGTTGTTGTCAGTATCTTTGAATCTCTCGGCCCCTTGTAGGAAAAATTGGATGCTCTCCAATTCATCCTTGATATCACGGATCTCAACAAAGAGCCTGCCAAGGGCTGAAGCTTCATGGTAGAGCTTTTTGTGCCAAACCTGCAAGCCTCTAAAACCAAGGCTGAACCAAGCTTCAGAATAAGGACGCCGACAACACCCTCTGCCATTGCACTGTTGGCTTCTTCTCAGTATTGAAATGCATTGATCCTAAAAAAGAAAAGCCAAAATGTTAAGGTGGATGCGCAGCCAACACCATGTTTTACCATAGAGACTCGAAAAATGAAAGAAATTATTTTTCCTCTGATGGGCAAGCTCAAAAAGCAAGGTTTATAACAACATGCCCACCATGTTAGATGCCTCTCCCTCGTTCTGAAGTTGTATGAAGTCAAGATTGGCCTCTATTTTTTCTTATAAAAATAGAAAACGTAGATTTTATGGAACTATTTTTAAAGACATATCAGCTCCGTTCACTTCCAAACATCGAAGCTCAATATATAAAAAATTAAATAATAATTAAAGTTTGGAATGGATGACTTAGCAACCTCAAAACAACAGTTTTTATGATCGGAGGGAATGGTCATCGAATACTTCATGAGCTTGCTTAATTGTACACCTAGCTACAAGGCTACAGACAACTTACTGAACACAATAAACAGTAAATTAGCAAGTTCCGAGTTTCCTTTCTTATTATTCAGATTGATTCGAAAAAGGGAGAACTACATAAACGACAGTCCACCAACTCCCTCAAAGGGGGAAAAAAACAAGAGTTGGTTTAGCTATGCTCTTATAAATGCGAGTCTTTTTTTAGTTTAAACCGACCCTTAAATTTCCCAGAAATTAGTTCAATGCTATAAATAATAAATCCTGGAAGACGAAGTCGGATCTTGAGCCGGTCCAACCATTCAATAAGCTCTAAAGCTAACAGCTGAATCCGGATTGTGTTTCTATATATGGTCTTTAAGCTTTGGAGGGGATCTGAGAGGCAGAGATACAAAGGAACTCACCTTATCCAGTAGAAATCAAGCGCCGGGAGCGGCTCTGCTCAGTACTGGGGCTGGAGGTACCATTGATCTGCAATTCCGCGGAGGAATATCGGAGGCTCGGATCGCTGAAGTACGGCTCAATGGGTCAAAGTCAAGAAGCAGAAAATAGATAGGACTATAGGAGAGAGAGGGCGGAACACGCGATAAGATTACAATTTTCATTTAATCGAACATAATAGGTATATATAATATAATAATATAATAATATAATAATATAATAATTAATTTTTTTGAAATAAAATAATATAATAATTAATACTTCCTCACGTTTACGCGTTAGAATCACGACATACTGACTGAGACGCGAGTAATGTTGCTTGTGATTTACGCACCAGTATTTTGCGACAAACCAATTTGAGCAAAAGGCCTAAATATCCTCGGCGTCAAATCCGACCAAAATCAAGGTTTATGGCCACCTGGCACCTTATGCGACCACACTTGTCTTTTAAAAAAATGATGGAATATATTAGAAAGTTATTTACTAAATTGGTCTTTTTTTTTTTTTGTCTTTGATGAGTAATGGAATACTACAGGTATTATTAAATTTCTAGCTCCATACTGGCTAGGTAAATCAATACTTAAGCAACATAGAAAGTAAAATTTAGTAGCATGAAATGTGAAGTATGACAAGGTTCCATGTTTTTGAGATGTTTATTTAATAAAAAATGTCCACTCTCTTGAATCTTTTTCTTACCTTTCATTCTAAGGTATAGGACGTTTTGATTTTTTTAGATATATATTTTTACTATATATTTATATATTTTAATATTTTTTAACATATACATTTCATGAGACGTATGACTTCAAGGGAGTGAGTTTGACGAATAAAATGGGACGAAGTGAGTTTATATGATTATCTATTTCTGCACTGTGTAATTTTTAAAATAGTCATTTTTAAAGGGTAAGTAATGTAAAAACTAAAAACCGGAGTTTCTTTGAGGAGTTTTGAGGTTGAGAAGTACCTGAGCGTTTTTTTTTTTTGGCTAAGGGTTCGGGCATATAAAGGGATGTGTGCCCAACAGGGGAAGCTTGTTTTTTCAAATTCAAATCAGCCTGCTCGCGATGAAGCTGCCGTGCTCAAATAAATAATTTTGTCTGGTGTGAAAGTGAAACCCTTGTGCCCAAACACAGGCTTGAAGTTAATTCTGAAACTGGGATCGATTACGCGGCGGCTGGACCAGGTGCATTCCTTCTTCGACCGGCTTCATGCTTGCTTGTACAGGGGAGTACCAAGTACGTACTCCCAACTCCACTCCAACAGGTAACCGCGCCAAACAATATTTAAGCTATAGCCTTGCCTTCAAAAGTCAATCCAAGATTCATGCTCTGGTCACGTTGAACTTAAAAGTCCAACATATGAAGATGAGCCGACGATTGGCGTAGCGAGTTGAGAAAGCAAGCAGAGTGTGGTGCCAACGTGTTTGCGCCTGCATTTCTTTACTATTCTTCCGATTTCGCCGTCAAGCGGCCATGGCGCAGCGGCGCGGCCGTGCGCATGTGCACGCTAGCTAGCGCCTACATCCTCCCTGACGCCTCCTCCAAGTCCAATACCACGGCACTGTTTATATAGTAATCCTCAAGACACCAATTGAGTAGTGATTACGTACTACATCAAAGGCTATATATACTCCTGCAAAACAAAGGCACATAAACATCGCACAATCTACCTGACAATCACATCAACAAAGGAAAAGTGATCTAGCCACACACACTCCAAGTCTCTAACGGCCGGACACACAACACATACACCATTTGGCTGTTGCAGCTCAAGACATTGTTGGAGCAGTGTAATTGCTCACTCCGTGGAGTCATTGATCGGCACATCCATCGATTGTTAGGAATGGCTTCATCAGCTCCAGTTTTGGCTGCCCTGCTTCTGGTCACAGTCACCTGGGCATTGGCCGTGGCAGCGGATGGCGTCGCCGCAGCCAACGCACCGCCGCCGACAGTATGGCAGAGGGGCGCACATGCGACGTTCTACGGCGGAGCCGACGCCTCCGGGACCATGGGCGGCACGTGCGGGTACGGGAACCTCTACTCGCAGGGGTACGGCGCGCGCACGGCGGCGCTGAGCACGGTGCTCTTCAACGATGGTGCGTCGTGCGGCCAGTGCTACAAGATCGCGTGCGACCGCAAGACGGACCCGGCGCTGTGCAAGCCCGGCGTCACGGTCACGGTCACCGCCACCAACTTCTGCCCGCCCAACCCGGCGCTGCCCGACGGCGGGTGGTGCCACCAGCAGCGCCCTCACTTTGACATGGCACAGCTAGCCTGGGAGAAGATTGGCAGCGATGTCCACAACGGCATCATCCCTGTCATGTACCAGAGAGTTCCATGTGATCGGCGAGGTGGAGTCAGATTCATGATCAATGGCCACGACTACTTTAACCTCGTGCTTGTCACCAACGTCGGAGGGGCTGGCTCCATAAAATCCATGGATGTCAAGACCTCCGATTCCAAGGATTGGATGCCCATGTCACGCAACTGGGGCGCAAATTGGCACTCCATGGCATATCTCAGCGGGAAAAGTCTCTCATTCAGGATCACCATCACTGATGGTCAAACACTCGTATTTACTAATGTGGTGCCAGCTGGCTGGACCTTTGGCTTGACATTCAAAAGCAATTTGCAGTTCAAGTGAGGACTTGATCAGCACACAACTGCCTTAAGGCTCATCAGTCAACATTGTTTATGTTGTACATTATGTACACTTCTTGTAGATAAAACACTCCCCAGATTCAATAGTTGGATTGCAACTCTGATATTGTATTTTCTTCTATGAAATATTGTTTCTTATATGTACAGTAAACTGATCGTGTCTCCAACGACACACTACCAAGACCAATATACCATCACCGCCTTAAGTTGCACATCTTTAATAAATTAGAAAAATACCCCGTGCATTGCTACATGGTTTTCTTAAAATAAAATGATTGTATCATTTGGATAAGTGAGATATGCTATCAAAACTGGTTAAGCTATTGGAAGAATAGAATAGAATATTAGATCGAACTTTAGGAAAAATGTGATGACCAAGCAAATAGTATAACGTGAATGCTTGTATGTTGATAGACTGAAAAATAGTACTCTCTCGGTCCCGAAAAATCAATTCCTAGAGTAAGAATTTGTCCATGAATGAGTCGATCTGTGAAGGATGACGTGATCCATCGGCCCATTTAATACTCATCGTATTCCCATACTATTAACTGTTGTATCTTCTCCTGGTCTCATGTCTCCAATCTCCTCCCTACTCCCATCTAGCACGTAACCCAAACACCGATTACTATGCAACTTAATGGTTGGACTTAAATTAATTAAGGGTAATATGGTCATTTGATAGCTATACTAATCCTCTTGTTAGAAATTGATTCCAGAGGATGTAATTGCATTTTGTGGAAGATGTTGTAGTACTTAATGATGATAGATTCAAAGTAGTAATTGCATTTAGTGAGGAATGTTGTAGCACTTATTAGTGGGATGATGTTAGGGGTGAAGGTATGTTATCAGCAGGGGTGCAAATACACCACCTAGAAAATGCAAAAACACTTAATTTGATCAAAATTTCACCCAATATGCACTCTCTATTAGACTTGTCTATACACGCACAAGGCAAGCATACCACCCTCTAATTTTCTCTCGCTTCGCTATTGGATGATGTTTCACTTAGTGCAATATGCATGGCTAGCTTGAATGTGGAGATTGAAAGATAGAGGAGTTTACTATAAGACATAAAAGATATAGATACCCACAAGTTAGTCGTGGTGTTTTATATATGAAAAGAGTTTAGTCCAGACTCCATCTTCCTTGAGACTCGTAGGTGCTCCACTAGGGACCATAAACTAAGAGATGTGTTCATAACCTCGAGTGTGTGGGTTGCATCCGTTTAGCAGATTTACCGTTTGTTTACGTTTTTTTCTCCTTTTATTTTTCTTTTCTCCATAATGTTGGGAAAAGACATCTCAGCAGCGGAGACATGGCACACGCTCACGGGCGTTTGACCCCACATTTACCCTATTTTGTTACACATGCTTTAACCTGTTGTGCAGGAGTAATCGGAGACCACACCGACCGGTGCGTCGCAGTACCTCCGATCGGAGGGCGAAGACATCGGGACGGCGATGAAAACCTTAGCCCCCCAAGCGGAGGCATCGGCTCGGGGGCTAAGACCTCCGGCCTCTGTCGAAGACACCGGGCCGGAGACGAAGACCCTGGCCTCCGTCGGAGGCATCGAGTCGATGACCTCAAGGCGGAGGCATCGAGTCGATGACCTCAAGGCGGAGGCATCGGGACGATGGCGGAGGCCACCGGCCTGTGCGGAGGCATCTGGCCCATGGAAGACGGCCCACCAACGGCCCGGGAGCAAGGGAGACGTAGAACGCTTGGGAGGCCCAGGAGGAGCCCATGAACCGCTGAATACTCCGGTGGACGACCTTGCCCCTGCCAGCCCCACCTGGAGGGGTCGTAGGATTAGGGTTTCCTGTTTCCCCTATGGGGGTGTAATGTCTTTTTGTACTTGGGAGCCGGGCCGGCTATATAAGGAGTCCCCAGCCCCCGTTGTAGAGGATGACTACTGAGTGGAAGAGCCTCTCTCCTTCACACTCTAGCTTTGTAACCGTAATTACGAATTAATATTTAAACCTCGCCGGAACCGTGTTCCAACAAGGTTGGCGCCCACCGTGTGTCCGGCCGAGGATATCACTCACAGATGCCAACAAGAAAACAAGTAGTGGCCGCCGCCGCTCGGCGAAGACGTGCCGCCGCCGAGGCGGAGGCACCCGAGCCACCCCGAAGAGGCAGACCGCGGAGGTCTGCAAGAAGCACATATGCCTCCGAGCGGGCAACCGAAGGTGAGGAAAACGGTGATGGTCACGGTGAAGATGAACCACCACCCGCGAACCAGAACAGTGAGCAAGACCAGGAAGATGAGGTAAGTCGGCTGAGAGCCGAAATGGAACGCATGGAAGCAGAGCGAGACAGGCTGAGAGCAGAGCAAGCAGCCACGCACAGGGCGATGCATACGTCACAGCAAGCCGAGGAGATAAGGCAGCAAATGGCCATACTGCAAGCAGAGATCCAGAGCATGCAGCCCACAACAACCCCACAGTTCGGCCAATACATGGCCGCAACACCTACCGGAGTCCCGGCAATGCGAAATACCTCGATTATGATTTACCGAGAACGTTTGACCCGAAATCCCCACTGTCAGAAGGCATTCAGAAATCACCATGGCCTCCGGGCTACAAGCCCATGGTCCTACCTAGGTACAATGGAAAAACAGATCCACGACAGTTCTTGATGAGTTTTGAGGCAGCGGTAGCCTCCGCGGGAGGAAACGACAGTGTCCTAGCCAAATCCTTCGTCATTGCCGCAGAGGGTGACGCACTGACATGGTACTCCATGCTGAAACCTAGCACAATCTACTCATGGGAGAACCTGAGGGATAAGATAATAGCCAATTTCAAAGGTTTCTCAAGCGAGTCATTGTCATCAGCAGACTTGTTCAGCAACAAGCATGACAAGGGGGAGCCGCTAAGGGATTACTTCCAGAGATTCTTACACCTCAGGGCAAAGGCGCCAGATGTGCCGGACAGCGTCGCAATAGAGGCAGCAATCAAAGGTCTTCGCATCGGACCCTTCGCAAGCCATTTGGCAAGAGAAAAGCCAGCCACTATGGAAAAACTGCATGAAGAATTCGAGAAATACCGCAGTCGACAATGATCTCCGGAAAAGACTAGATGAAGGCGAAGGCCGGGGTAAAAGGTACTCGGTAGGAACAACAATAGAGATAGCAGGTCCTATGACAGGCCGAATGCTCAGCAAAGGCAAGTCTTCAATGTGCAAAACAGCCCAGCCTCGGCGTTCGGCAGACAAGGAGCCGGGAACGGCCAAGATACAAAGGCTCGAATAACCAGAATTTCAACAAGAGCAAGTCGAAGAACGGAATAAGAACCGAAACCGAGAAGGCATTATTGTATTTTTCATGGGGAAGAAAAGGGGCATAGCACCAAGGAATGCCCCGAAACCAAAGAAACAATGGATCGGATGAAGGACAAGCAAACGGCCGCCTCCACCCGTTCGGGAACCAAATGACAAGTGAATCACACCTTCACTCAAGCAATACCATCGCCAGTACAACCCAAGCTACCCAGGGTACACCAATGGTGCTTTCTCTCAGCAGAACGTCGCACAGCAGTACTACCCACCGTCCCTACCAGCATGGCGGCCTGTGCAGTACCAGATGTCTCAGTACGGCAACCAGGCACCCGTCAGAGCGGAGAGTGCGATCACTTATGTCAACACTCGACCCCCACAGATATCCATGGTAGAAACACCTCAGTCTTCACATCACCAAAGAATGTAAAAGATTAAAGATTACCTCCACCTCCGCAACAAAGGCAATTCGAGGCACTACTGAAGCACCTCCGCAGCAGTCACCCGCCCCAAGCACCATGCCAAAGGCTGAACCTCCGATTGAGAATCGATGAACCCCCATTCCGCTTCTCGCCCACAATAGGAATGATACTACCGATAGCCGGCGGCTCGGCGATGGAGTTCGAGACAAAGAAACTTGAAAAAAAGATCACCTCCGGTTGGTGAATAATGTGGCTGTGCAGGGAGCACACCGAACAACGAGTGGTCTAAGGCCCAAATCAGTTTTTCGAGAAGAGGACCTCCGATTGGAGAGTTACCCTCACACCGATGCGATGGTCATAAAAGCGAATGTTGCGGGATGGGAGATAAATGAATCACCGGTTGACTCGGGAGTTCGGCAGATATCATCTTCGCAAGTGTGTTTGATCAAATGAAGCTCGCGGGTCTCGCCTACAACCACCGATACACCTCGATAGGATTCGGAGGTAGGAAGATTCGCGCGCTCGGGAAAATTTCCCTACCCGTGTCCTTTCAAGATGGGGACAAGGCGAGAACAGAATACATCACCTTTGATGTAGTAGACATATATTACCCATACAATGCAATCCTAGGAAGAGGATTCGCAAACGGGTTCAATGTGGCAATCCACATGGGTTACCTTTGCATGAAAATGCCAAGACCGCATGGAATCATCACGGTTCGAGGAAGCCGAAGGAAGCCGTAAACATAGAGAGAGCAATATACAAGGCTCACGAAACATAAACACAAGTGGCATCGATGAGCCACGAGATATGCCCGGAGGAAAGACGGACATGAAAGATCGGGGAGGACACGATAATAGTGCCCCTCGATGAGGCAGTGCCAAACAGGAAGGTCACGATCGGAGCAAATCTATCAGAAGAAGAACGGAGAGAATTACTTAGCTTATTGTCCAAAAACAGAGATGTCTTTGCATGGTCGTGAGAAGACCTTAAAGGAATTGGGAGAGACATAATCGAGAACACTCTGGATTTAAATGAAAACGTAAAGCCAAGGAAGCAAAGGCAGAGGAAAATGTCAGAGGAGCGAACCTTGGCCGCGAAGGCGGAGGTGCAGAGATTATTGGATGCAAACATCATACGAGAGGTCAAATACTCAGAATGGCTGGCAAATGTGGTGCTTGTCCCAAAGAAGAATGGCAAAATGCGAATGTGCATCGACTTCACCGACCCGAACAAGGCATGCAAAAAGACCCATTCCCGCTACCTAGAATAGACGCCTCGTTGATAAGGCCGCCGGATGCAAAAGATTCTCCCTCCGGACTGTTTTTCGGGATATCATCAGTCCGGCTCGGGGAAAGAAGACGAGGAAAAGACAAGTTTCACTATACCGACGGAACCTACCGCTTTGTGAGAATGCCCGAGGGGCTCAAGAACGCAGGTCAACCTTCGCAAGAATGGTACAAGCCGTACTACGGTCTCGGTTGCGAGAGAAACATCATAGCCTATGTAGATGACATTGCCGTGGTAAGCAAAGAACCGGAGAACCATCTGGAAGATCTCAAGGAAACCTTTGCAAACCTTAGGGAGGCCGGATTGAAGCTAAACCCAGAAAAATGTGTCTTTGGAGTCAGCAGGGGAAAAATGTTGGGATATGTCGTCGGACCCGAAGGTCTCAGGGCCAACCCAGACAAAACAAAAGCCGTCCTGGCCATGCCCGAGCCATCAAACAAAAAAGAGGTCCAGCGACTCACAGGAAGAATCGCGGCCTTGAACAGGTTTATCTCCAAATCAGCTGAACGCAGCCTCCCTTTCTTCAAGGCACTCAAGGCCAACGAAAAGTTTGAATGGGGACCAGAGCAATCAGAAGCTTTCAGACAGCTCAAGAAATACATGGCCGAGGACCTAATGGTGGCAGCCCCGAATAGCGACGAGCCACTCCGTTGTACGTGTCGCATCGGCAGGGGCGTAAGTGCGGTACTCGTGCAAGAGAGACGGATAAACGGTAGCGGGTGCGGCAGCCAATATACTATGTGTCCGAGGCATTGCAAGGAGCAAAGCTGAACTACGAGAGATTGAAAAGATAGCGTACGCAGTAATCACGGCATCAAGGAAGCTAAAGCACTACTTTCGGGACCACACTATTCGATACCAACAAAGCGCGGCCGACCGGCCGAGATCCCGAACAACAAAGAAGCCTCGGGAAGAATTGGCAAGTGGGCTACGTAGCTGTCTCGGTTCGAGATCAAGTTTGTCGCAAGAACAACAATCAAGTCGCAAGCACTAGCGGATTTTCTCTCGAGAATGGGTGCCAAAGCAAATACCTCCGAATCAAAATCGGAGGTATCCCACTCGGACACTTTACACGGATGGTGCCCGGGGAGTCCAGGGGGCCGGGGCCTCCGCAATCCCGTTTTCACCATCGAGTCGGGACAAAATATGCGGCTAGACTATGTTTCAAAGCAACAAACAATACAAGAGTATGAAGGTGTCATATTGGGGTTGACAAAAGCAAAGGCACTCGGGGCTACTCACGTGCCGGTAAACACAGATTCACGGTTGGTAGCAGGACAAGTGGAAAAAGAGTACACCGCGAGGGAACCCGAACTCGCAAGATACCTAGAGGTCATGAGAGGCCTTGAGAAGAGATTCAAAGGGTTCACCCTCGGGCACATACCGAGAGGAGAAAACATGGAGGCCGATGAGTTGGCAAAGGCAGAAGCAAACAAGCTTGACATGCCGGCAGCACCTTTTACCAAGAGGTAAGCAACCCGGCCACGGCCAGGTTAAACAGAGCATTTGCGGAGGTACTACTAATTCACTCGAAGACCGGAGGCAAGCAATCATAGATCAAATCGGTGGCAATCATGTAACCTCGATGAAGCCGCCGCGGCAAGGCCGGGCGGCTCGAGCAAGAAGCTACACCGTAATAGAGGGACAGCTATTCAAAAAAGGCATAGTGCAACCACTACTCAAATGCCTAAGCAATGAAGAAGGCCGGGAACTCCTACGCAAAGCATTCATGCGGGGATTTGTGGATCCCACATAGGCCCAAGGGCATTATCCGCAAAGGCCATTCGCCAAGGTTTTTACCGGCCCACTCACATCAAAGATGCCCTACGCATAGTGTAGACGTGCGCGCCCGCCAAAATTTCTCACCAAACCAAACCAAGCCGGGGGAGTCACGGCTCATCCCACCAACATGGCCTATGCAGAGATGGGGTATGGACCTCGTTGGGCCGCTCCCACCCGGCTCAAGGAGGTAGCAAGTATGCGGTTGTGGCAAGTAGAATATTTTACAAGGTGGATTGAGGCCAAGCCACTATCAACCATCACTTCGAAAACAGTAAAAAAGTTTTTACGCGTAACATAGTGTGCGCAGATTCGGTGTCCCAAGAACCCTAACAAAAGTAGACAACGGAAAGCAATTCGATTCGACAAGTTCAAGGAGTACCGCAGAAGCATTGGTATTCACTGGCCTTTGCCTCGCATACCACCCGGAGAGCAACGGGGCGGTTGAGAGGTCCAACGGGATCATATTCTCAAAGCAATCTCAAAAACGCTACACGGCCCGAAGAAAGGAAAATGGGTAGAGGAGTTGCCTAAGGTCGTGTGGTCTCACAACACCAACATCTCACGAGCCACCGGCTTCACACCCTTCAAGTTACTATATGGGGAAGAGGCTATGATGCGGGAAGAGTTAAAAAACCAAAGTCTCCGGGTCACAAAACAAGCACTAGCGAGAAAATGAAGAGTACAAAGAAAAGAGATGATAGAGGCGAGAGAGACTAGAAGCCTGTGGACAACATAATCAAGTACCAAAACCAAACGAAGAAGTGGAGGGATGCCAAAGTTGTAATCAAAGACATCAAAGAAGGAGATTGGGTCCTCCGCCGGAAGCCAAATGCACCTAACGCAGGGAAACTGCAACCAAAGTGGGAAGGACCTTACCTAGCTCACCAAGCGGGGAAGGAAAGGATCATTCCTCTTACAAGATGAAAATGGGAAAGTATCAACCCACACGGAATGTGGACAACCTCGGGAAATACTACATCTAAAATGTAAGGAACCTCCGTAAATCTATAAGCGGAGGCATCCAGAGTTCGTTTTCATGTTTCTTTTCTTTCCCTTTGAACCGGATTGCACTCTTTTCCTCACGCGGGGACTCCTTATCGGAGGTGAGGTTTTTAACGAGGCAACTCCGTTGTAATCAACCCTCGCAATATATAAAGAGGACCCCGAGAAATGCAGACGCAAATGCAGCAAAGAAAGCGGCCGGCAACGCAGCCGCAATATTCGATTTTGAGCTTTAAGCATCGGAAGAGGTCACTTCAAACTTCGCCTTGACCGGCGGACCTCAAAAAGATTTGTAAGCGACCTCCAAAAAGGTTGAAAACCCTTGGAAAAAGACCCGATCGTCGGGCACTAAGGGGTACAAAAAGCCAAAAAAGGCATCACCAAAATCGGAAAAAGACCCAAGAAAGGCGGCTAGGGCACCGATATTAAAGCAAAGATCGCTTAATCGCCTAGTGGCCTCTCGAGGCCTCAAAGATTAGCGGAGGCGCAAGATTAGCGAGAATTGAAGCAATCAAAGCAATCTAATCGACATAAGCAAAAAAGGCCACCGAAAACAAAGAGAAGGTAACACGACCGCCGAGCAAGCCACTCCAGTCCATTAATTTGCATACAAGTATGAAAATAAGGCTACAAGAATCACCAATGCCCTAGCTCTAACTAGTGTAGACTCTAGAGAAGGTGTGCCACTTTTTACTATTACAATCAAGCAAAACGAGCCGCAATAGAGCAAAGAGCGCCGCAATTCTCCATCGCCGAGAAGGGAAGGAGCCTCGCATCGACGGACTTCGCCGCCGGTACCTAAATCATAAACCGCCAACCGACACACCTCGCACTAGCCCGTCCCACTACACACCTCGAAGAATAGGCCAAGCAAAGCAAGCACCGTAGTATTCGTAGCCGGATACCACCTGCACCTCTCGACGGAAGAGCGACACACCATTGTGATATAGCCATTACGAATTCTTACTCAGTATCAGCCTCAAAGTACATCTAACAGCAAAGCCATGCGCTAACGAAAGTGAAGTGTTGGCAATACTACACCGAAGTAACTAAGCAAGCATCAGAAACCACAAGCTTTATATAGCCCCACGAAGGAAGAGGGCAAATAAATGCCTACCCGAGAATCGAGAACAAATAAACGCCTTGATACGCAATCTACCACATTAAAAGACTAAGCCCCGTATCTTAGCCTTTAATGGCAACCAAGTATATCCACCACAAGTGTGCCATCGGTAGCAATTGTTTTTTGGCCTTGAGCAATTAAGAGAGCATATCAAGAGAAATTAAACACAACATCCATAGCATTTACTAAGAACTGTACCAAAGAGGATCGAGACAATTAAGTCAACCAGCCATACCAAGGCCTATAAAAGGGAAGCGTTTTCAACATCCACCCCCAAACATCACACACGGCACAAGTCAAGAGTAGGGGGATGGAGACCGATGTATATTTACAAGAGTTTCACGGTAGCAAAAGAGAGACACGTGTAAGAATTCGTAGCGTAAGGCCACATAGACCAAAATGCACACCACCCTTTTCTTGAGCATGCACCAACGAGCCTTTCCTCAGAGAAGAAAATGGGCTAGGGGGACACCGCGTAAGAATTCGTAACGTCCCCCATCCCCGATCAAAATCGCTCAACAAAGGCGTGGAATGTCACATGAAAGTGAGCCCGAGGACAGGTGGTACCTAGTGACAAGTTGAGAGTCCCCATTAGCAAGGGACCATGTCCAATTAGCTATAGTAGGAGAAAAGGCAGCACTAAGACCCTAATCTCCATGCCTTAGCATGGAACCATGTAACCTAACGGTGACCATTCAAAAAGATCAATAAAAGGTACCGACCAAAAGTCTCCGGAATCGACCAAGTAACCTCCGCGTGCAATTCAAACATGGTATGGACTAGCGTTGCAACGCGCGAAGATGAGTTTACAAAACTACACATAAGCAAAGACAATACCTCGTTTTAATACCTTAGCCCGAGAATCGAGGTAACACGGCATATGACACACAAAAAAAACATGTATACAATAATCTAAGATTTCTTCCATAACCTCCGCGTATGAAATGAATACATCCGAGTTCCATTACACAATGTCAGACAAATCTTAAGTAAAAGGCCAAAAGTAAACACATACATAGCCTCCGAACAAAAGGCAACGAGAAAAAAGAAACATCTTATGGAAAAAACCGACGAGCGCCAAATTCAACAAGGATCCCTCCATGCTAGCGACCCAACGAAGGTGTCGCGCCTATCGTCCAGCTGAGCGCGAACAAATTCAAACATATCATCAACGCTGCGATGAGGGAACACTGATCGCCAGCAATCCCACAGAAAACCGCTAACGTAAACACCATCGCGCATAAGGGTTGCAGGTTCCACCTCCTGCACAGGCCCTAAATCGGAGACCTGCGCAGGAGGATTGACCCATAAGTTTCATTACAAATACGCGCACACCAGGCGCCACAGCAAAAGTAACAAGTGTTTTTACATCATGAGAGATTTAAAAGTGAGACCCTAGTCTACCTCCTCTCCGCGGACGTCGTGGGCCTCAGCGGCTTCATCAGCATCTCCGTCTTGCCTCTCTTGTAATGTCTCCGCGGGAGAGCTGGCACGAGCTTCAGAGCGTGCCTGGGTTTCCGTCGGAACCTCCGTCTCGGGCTGTATCCTCGCCGGAGACACGGTTGCATGAGGAACTTGAGTGCCTCCGCCGCAGCCTGGTTTGGAAGTCTCGCCAAGGACGGGGACACCCTTCATCACAAGTCTAACTGGTGTCCGGCCTCCGGCGGCAGCCTTAAAGCACGCAAAACATTAACTTCATAAAGAACCAAAAGAAGAGACAAGCAGAAAAGACGAAGGGAGAAAAGGTTCACCTTCCGCATCGCGTGAGCAGCAGCAACGGCCTCCGCCCTACCAAAAGGTGCCCGAAAGACTTCGGGAACTTCGCACCGTCTTGCGGATCGGGTGGGAGGTCTCCCGAGCTCTGACGAATCGGAGATCTCAGGAAAATCTACAGTGCTGATATCGAGACCTCCGCGAATCAAGCTCTTCAATAACCCAGTAGCGGAGGCCCGTGCCGCAAAATCAGACACACCTCCGACAAACAGGGACAGCTTTGCCAGATTAGACTTGATCCAAGACATCAAGCCCGTGGCGGTGCAATCAGCGGGAAGAGGAGAGGCAATGCCGCCGAATTCCTCAAGGGTGGACAAGTACGCCTCCGCAATCTCAGCACCAAGAACCCGGATCGCCTCGATCTCCGCGGTCAATCTCTCCGCCTCCTTCTTGAAGGTCTCCGCGTTCTCTTCCATGGAAGTCAGCTGAGTGCGGAGGTTCTCAGACACCTCCGTCGCTTTGTTGGCACGTTCAACAGCAACGTCCTTGGCCTTGTCGGCGGTTTTAAGTTTCAGCTCCAAGTCCTCGACCTTTTTCATCAGGGCCTCCGACTGTTGCTGTGCGGCCTCCAAGTTAGAAACCTTGGCCGCAAGATCAGTCTTCTCGCGGCCAAGGGTCTCCACTTCTCCCTTCAGGACCTCAATAGCTTGAGTCCGCTGAGCAAGTTCCACAGCTCCCGGTGTTCAATGGCGAAGGCCATGTGGTGTGTCTGTAGCCAATAATAGAGTAGTGAGAAACAACAACAAGCAAAAGATGAAAAGGCAATAGGCGTTCGAAGGGTAGCCCATCAAGATAGTTGTCCACTTGGGCTGAAGCCAAAACAAAAGAGAAACCAAAAAACAAAATAAAATGAGTGCAAACCCAGAATAAACGAAAACATACGGAGATGACGGTGAATCTTTTGGCAAAAACCTCCGTAATGTTCGAAAATATCATGCACATTTAAGCCCCACGCACCGAACGTCGCGGAGGCATCTGAGAAAACAAAGACATGTAAACGTATTCTCGTTAGCAAGTCGTACAACACCGCGTCAACCAAAATAAGGCGCGAGTAGAAGGCTTACCTCCGGCGAAGTGAAACCTCCGCCGGAGGCCGAGTATGAGCACCACGCGCCGGAAACACGCGCGCCGGATCAATGCCGGGCGGAGGCATCATCCTCCCAAAGAATACCGGCCGGCTCGGCACGCAGAACAAAAAGGTTAAAGGTCTCCTCGACTCAATGTTACAACGAGATGTCCAAGAAAAACAACCAAGGTAGAAATTAACTTACGAAGAGAAAGCCCGCCCACCGGACCCTTGTCACCGGGGAGCGGAGGCCCGCCTTCGCCGGAGGCCTGCCCGGCGGCGGCCTTGTCGCCAACAAATTCAGCATCGATGTGCTTCTCGACGGCTTACGGCCGGGACTCCCAACAAAATCATCATCGGAGACTTCGTCGGGGATATCACGAACCCGGTGAGTCGGCGAGAGTGATGCCTCGGCATCCCCGGCCTCCTCGTCCTCCCCCGCTTCTTCCTCCTCTTCACCGGCCTCGCCGTCTTCGAGCTAGACGGCTCGGCAAAAGCACTAGGGAAGGGATGGACGGACACCTCCGGCGACGGAGCTGTGCGAGCGAAGGTTGTGAAGCCAGCTCTGTCTCCGCCGTAGGCAAGGGCCTAGCGGACGCTTCCACCTCCTTGGCAACCTCTTCTTCCCCGTCGTCGCCCTGGTAGCCAGACTCAGATGCATCTGGAGATGCAGATGCGGAAGCCTCAACAGCCTCCGGCTCGGAGGTCTTCTCCTTCTTGGAAGGCCCGCGGCCAACACACGAACGTTTCCTCTTTTTTGACGCCTCCGCCTTGACCGTAGCAACGGCGGAGGCATTCTTCAATGCCCTTGACTCTATCTTCCGGAGCACCTTGCCGGGACAGCCGGGAGGAATAGGGAATTTGGAGTTCCTCAAAGACGCGGTTCAGGCGCGGCATGAAGCCAGCCTCCGCCTTCCGCGCAAGGTATTCACGTTCGGAGACCTCTCCGATAAGCTCCACAACTTTCCTTTCAATACGGTTGACGAAATGGGTCCCAATCTCCCCTCGAGGTAACCGAGACCGAAGACGGGGCACGGTATGCCCGCGGCTTCTCCGAAAACCGGCAATTCCTTCCGGACAATCTCAAACTTGGGCCTGTCCTTGGCCAAGGGCCGGCGGCCGGGAGGCCACTATCTCCTCCGGAAGGTCGCGACCTCCGGAGTACTTGCAAGCCGGCCGCGAAGGCCTTTCGGCGGGACTTCTCGCGAGCGGCGGCGCAGCGCCGGAAGACGCGGAAGAGGTTTCAAATTGGTGTGCGGCTTCATCTCCGTCATAGCGGAGGCCGGGGGGTACCTCACAATCTTATTGCCGTCGTCATCCTCCCCGGTGACACCAACGGTCTGCACGTAGAACCAATAATCCATCCAATTGGCCGGATCCCACTTGCCCTTCTGACACCACGAGATCTCCAATCGCTCCTCCTGAAACCTCTTCGCCATAAAGGTACAGGCCCCAAACTGTGCCTTCACTTTGTCCTCGCCAAACGACCGTGGTTGCTTCTGCAGTTCATAGTGCCTCACAAAGGCATTGACATCAGTCTCTCCGCCATAAGACTCCACTGCCCAGACAAAGTTGCTAAGGTTCAAGAAGGCATGAGGCGTAAGGTGGTGAATTTGAGCATTGAACTCCCCCAGAACTTTCCTCAGAAAAGGATGGGCCGGCAGCCGAAGGCCGCAAGTAAAAAATCTCTGAAAACAACCGCATACCCCCGGGCTGGGGTTGGCTCGATCTCGACCCCCGGAGCTTGGCACGTCCGAGGGATAACGCCCGTTGCTCAAGGTCTTCAATCATCGCCTTGGTCATCTTGCTAGGACCAAAATCGTAGGTAATAGCGGCCATACCTCCGAAATTTGTGTGAAGGAATGAGGTCTTCGACGGAGGCTTCAACGTCGGAAAGAGACTCTTCCGGGTCCCTAGCCTTCGCCGCAACAAGCATACACTTCTCAAAGAGATCCGGCCAATCTCCGACCTTCACTCTACGAAACCGGGAATAAGGACCGGTGTAGTGGTGGCGGAGGCAAGCGCGTCGCAGCGGAGGTGCCACGGTCGAGAGCGGAGGCAACAAGCAAGCGCGGAGGTGGCGTGAGAGGCGGTGGAGAAAACTACAGCGCGAGAATTACGGCGCGGGGTAAAAACTCTCACCTACCCCCTCCCCTTTTATAGTGGCCGGGCGACGGGTCCGAGAAGGAACCGTCCCTCCACCGAAACGGTCACATATCGCACGGTCAGAAATCAACGGCCTTAGATCCAACGGACGAGAAAAGACCCTCAATATGCCAAAGAAAAACCGAGGTCCACCAAAGACGTGCCGGGGGGGGGGGGCATGGTCTCCGCCGGTCAAGCCAAGAGTGGATGGCCGGGCCCGCCTCCGCTGGACCTAACCCTCAAGGGGGAATGTTGGGAAAAGGCATCTCGCGGCGGAGACATGGCACACGCTCACGGGCGTTTGACCCCACATTTACCCTATTTTGTTACACATGCTTTAACCCGTTGTGCGGGAGTAATCGGAGACCACACCGACCGGTGCGTCGCAAAGTACCTCCGATCGGAGGGCGAAGACATCGGGACGGCGATGAAAACCTTAGCCCCCAAGCGGAGGCATCGGCTCGGGGGCTAAGACCTCCGGCCTCCGTCGAAGACACCGGGCCGAGACGAAGACCCCGGCCTCCGTCGGAGGCATCGAGTCGATGACCTCAAGGCGGAGGCATCGGGACGATGGCGGAGGCCACCGGCTGTGCGGAGGCATCCGGCCCATGGAAGACGGCCCACCAACGTCCGGGAGCAAGGGAGATGTAGAACGCTTGGGAGGCCCGGGAGGAGCCCATGAACCGCTGAATACTCCGGTGGACGACCTTGCCCCCGCCGCCCCACCCGGGAGGGGTCGTAGGATTAGGGTTTCCCCTGTTTCCCCTATGGGGGTGTAATGTCTTTTTGTACTTGGGAGCCGGGCCGGCTATATAAGGAGCCCCCATTTTGTTGTAGAGGATGACGGCTGGAGTGGAAGAGCCTCTCTCCTTCACACTCTAGCTTTGTAACTGTAATTACGAATTAATATTTAAACCTGCTGGAACTGTGTTCCAACACATAATAATTTGGGCTAGGTTTTGGTTGACCATTTTGATTTTTTTATTTGGCTTCCTATTTCATGCTGGATCACTGGTGGATGTGTCGTCGTCTTCGGTGATGGCATGCTCTTCCTGGAGAGATCAAGGTTCGTTGGCATTGTCCTTCTCGAGGAGGGATTGGATCTATTTGTCCCCTTCTGCGAGATCGTTTTTGGCCGCCGGTGATGCTACAGGCCGGCAGTGGATCTGCCCTTCCGGTTGTTAGTGGTGATGCTAGCGATGTCAGATCTTTTGTTCGGTTCAACCTTCATAATACATGGCCAATATGCTCTTGGCGGCCTTTACCCCCTATAGTGGTTGAGCATATTGCGCCTCTTTTGTGGTCTCCATGTTTGTGGAATCTTCTGTTGGTTGGGACTGTGGTTCTCGGGTCCAGATCTGGTGTATTCTATGGCCGCGATGGAGCTTGTTGCTGAAGAGGTGTACGCATATGGATGCGAGAAAGATGAAGTATAGAGATCTAGTGGCGTGCTTCAATGTAATTTTATCTTACTTTGAGATCTTAGTTATAAAAGAGGTTTTAATTTAATGAAATCCAATCCCTTTCTCAAAATAAAAACATACATGGAATAGCCTACAATAAATATTTCACCACAACTGGAGCACATGAGAATAGGCATACAACTACAACCAAATCTTTTGAAAAAAGCATGGCATGATATATATCTATTCATGAGAATAGGCATACAACTACAACCAAATCTTTTGAAAAAAGCATGCCATGTTATATATCTATTGCATATACCCGCTAATGTGGAGTCTAGCAAAACTAGATTGTCCATTTTATATTTTTTTCTACGATTTTGTACCTTCAACCAATTTATGAAATTTTAAAAAGGAACACATGGCGCCACATCAACGGGCACGTTGGCAGTAAAGTCCTATATGGCATGTTTTGGATGGTGTTAGGATGTAAATAAAATCCATGGACCTTAACGAGTGTTGACGGTCGTTATGTGCCAATTTTTACCGTCAACTAGACATGAGAAAGGACTAAAATATGTTCACCAACTAGATATAGGGGTTATACTAACAGAATTCTACGAGTTTTGGTGAATGTCTGTTTCTGCAGGGTGTCAGCTGAAAATACCCAAGGAAGGCCCACATGTCAGGTTTACATAGAGATAATTGGGAACCGGTGAAAATTCTGTAATCTGGAAGGTTCGAGAAGGCTCTGGACCAAACGGGAGCCCGAACGGGCTCGGTGGAGAGTCGGCCGACTCCCCCTTGGGCGGCCGACCGGGCACCTCGGCCAATCGGCGTCAGCCTCGCGGATCCCTGTTCCACCGCCTTTGAGGATGAATAATAATCGTCCGTTTAGGTCGGTTTGATCCGAGGGCTGCGGTGCATCCTAGGGGCTATATAAGCAGGGCCCCTGGCCCCTGGAGGAGGCATCCCTTAAACCCTAATTCATTATCTCCCGGCGGGATCGAGTTGTAGAGGCGTCCCTTGAATGGATGACTTCTCCTCTCTAGAGAATTAGAGCTAGACATTCCAATGTAGTAGATTAGATCTAGATGAGAGTTAAGGAGAGGGGAGCTACGCTCCGGTTCGGAGAAGTCTTCGGAGATTTGGTATGTCTTTGTATCTACTCTTTGTAAGACTTATGCTTAATATATTTATCTTCTCTATCTACTTTATGCCTTTCATATGTATGTTTAGTATAGTTGTTACATTCTAGCATGGGATCTTCGCTCGTATTGAGTGCTCTAGTTATCATATGTAATTAGAGTAGTAATCGATAGTGTAGGCATGGTGTCTAGACTATAGGTTACCCGAGGTTGCGCCCAATCCCATGGATAGTTGTGGTAGCCCCAGGTGACGGCTACGTCGGGCCTTTGTATTCCACCACGTTCGGGTTGGTGTCTCGTAGAGCTCTCGGCAGCCTTCTCCCAACTACTCTTTACCCAGTCTTCTTCGAGAGTTGGAAAGGACCTCTTTGCTCCAAAGTGCTATTGTGTGATCGCTATATCTAACCATTCCCTGTTATCATAGAACCAAAGTAATAGAGAAGTATATAGGAACCTTGATCTCTCCCGTTGTCCTCTCACTCTAGCTAGCTACTCATTTATCATAGAATTCTCATGTGTGCTTTATTATATTACCTTACATATATATATATATATATATCATTTACCCCTCGCTTTAGTCTAGTTGGTTTACTAAGTTAGTAGATACATGATGGTGAGTTATCCGATTCTTTAACCCTTGCTTCCCCGTGGTAAAATATAAATAACGATACCTGGTTTACTCCGGTAAAATGCTACAATGGTATGTTACGGCGCTTGCGGAATCCTTCTTATTTTAGTTGCACTTAACAAATACCAACAAGCATTTTTGGCGCCGTTGCCGGGGAAGCAATTTGGCGTAAAGATTTTGATAATGATCTTGATGTCTGCTAGTTTAGTGTACCACTAGCTTTAGTAGGATTGCCCCTTGTTCGTTAAGTGTGGAATAGATAGGACAAAAGAAGCCGTTTTGACGTTTAGAGCAAGTTTCCACAAGAAAAGAAAAGACATTGAAGAGCCCGGGGTCCCCCAACATTCAACATTCATCAACATTGGAACCCTGCCACCTCACAGAATGTAGAAAAGGTCGTCGTCACAAGAATTTCCAATCACTTCACAAGTGACGAACATAGACGCTGCACCGCTCACAAATTTCATCATGTGAGTCATGGTAAGTATGATCAAGAAAGGTGAGATAGTCTTGCTCGTGGACTTTAAAATTGATGAGTAGTTATCTTTTTGAATTCTTGCACCCCACCGCATGTTTACTTTTAACAATTCATGCATTCACTCCGTTTAGCTTATTTATGTTTGCTCATCCATTGCATGTTTAGTTTCTTGCATGCATTCACATCGCCCGCATCTAAAAAATAATAAATAAAAAAAATGTTTTTATATATATATTTCCTCACCATGATCATGCTCTTGTCATCTCCATTTGAGTAAATCTCTATAGTGCTTTCATGTCACCTTTGTTTGCTATAGTATGTTTTGGTTTGGAAGTACTTCTAAGGGTATTTCCAAAGGCTTTTTAAATTAAGCATGGTGCTTAGGTTAAATTGTCTTCCTTGACCAAATTAAGACATGGAGTCCAGTTTGGTTATTGAACTAAAAATGTGCTTTAGTAGATATTGGTTATTTTGTTGGACTAACCCCCGAGAAAACTCTCAAATCTAATTTGGGTAAGTCAAGAGATGAACTCACTTCATAGATGAAGCCAGACATATGATGAATTCCAACAACTTCGCATAAAAGACACAACTCATTCATCGTCCAAGGAAGAATTAGGTGCAGTTCTCAAGGTCTCTACCTTTGGGATCAAATGATGCAATGAAGGAGTGAACATGACAAGAAGTCCTGTTCGGAGGACTTAAATCACTGAACCCTCGCCAAGGAGGTAACTTGGTATTTATCAGCATTTCCTTTTTTAGCATATTTATTTTCTCTGTTTGCATCCCTTAATTATAAAAAGATAAAAATATTTCTTGAGATCCTGTTAGAATAAGTTTAGGTTAAGAAAGTTCTAGACAACCAAGGCCTAGAGGTTTTTATCACTAACGCTTAATTAGTTCCACAAGCTTTGTTGTCTATTTGAGCTTCACGTAACATCGAGGATCAAGAATAGCTAACAGCGAGGGACATCCAGTTCCCTGTCGGAGTGCTGCCCGCAACATTCAAGTGTTGTCTCCAACAGCAACTATCTACGACACTCCAGGAGGACTAGAACGTCTTCATTGCCTGTCAGCAACATCAGCAGACTATGTCAACATCCAGCTTGGGGGAGAGCATCCCCCGTGTACCAAGCTAAGTGTTTCCAACTTATCTATTTATGCTTTGTTAGAGTGTGCTTTGTTAAAACAACTAAAAAGATGCATAACCATAGAAACCCAGAAAGATTTCCTTATTTATTTCTACTTTTGGAGAGCTCTTGCAATCTGTCTTAAAAGTGATCCCTAGAATAAACTCTACATGGAGATGATGAATAGTTGCTCGCCGTAATTCCTTTCAAGTACCTAGTTTTCAACCTTGCACTCTCCCGAGTTTTGGACACAACTCTGTTTAGATTTGAGATTTGCTCGAATCGAAACTTGTGGGTAGCAAACACTTGATCTAAGTCTAGGTGGTTGACGGGTATGATATGGGAAGGTTTTGAGCTGCTTGTCCATCTTGTTCCTAGAGATACTAGAGTTCGAGAATTTATCTTTGAAAATATTAAATTCCTGCATGATGAGTTCCTTTATGATGAGAGTTCAAATTCCTACCATGACCATATATTCATGCTTACTAGATTAGGAAAACCCATCTGTTTTTATAGATCATATTGTAGGCATTGAGTGTGGTTATCTTTGTGGACCCATAAGGAATCATCATGCGGTTAAAGTCAATACTATGTGCTCTCAATCCATTGATCTATGCTACTTCGTCCTCGAAGCATGCACCCATCTTATAACTACTACATTCATTCTGTGCTACTTCTGTCCCTAGAAGTACCACCCACATATAGATCCATATCCACCACATATTGTGCTATCTCTACCCTGGAGATACGCACCTATGCTGCTCCTACCCTGGGAGTACGCATTTCCCCATTTATTGTGCTGTCTCTACCCTGGAGATACGCACATATGCTGCTCCTACCCTGGGAGTACGCATCCATCCATCCATCCATCCACATATACATACGCCATTCATTTCACTTCATCCAGAAAAGGTTCTACTCCTATCCTAGGAGTGAACATCTAGAAATAATCATCGCCGTTCCAATTGCCTACATAAAAGCTCCAGTCATTATCATTTCAAGTTATACACTCCCGTTCTTTGAAGTTTTGTTTTCGGAGGATTGGTTGCTATGTAAAAAAAAAAAAAAAAAAAAAAGAAAAAAAAAAGAGAAAAGAGAGAGCAGCCAAGTCCTTCCTTTCAAGAAGTTTCAAGGTTTCCGAATAAAGGGAGTCATGTTATCCCCAAAGGAGCAAGTGTAGAAGTAGATGTTCACCAAGTGATCACCCCTCATAATCATTTCCTTATCATCATCCTATCAACATCTTATCATCCGTTCCATTTCCTCATTCACATGCACATATGACTTTATTATTATTATTATTATTTTAGTTCCTATTGGATCCATGTCTTAAGCGTGCAATATATGCAAGTGAGTTTGAGTGTCTCCCCACCTATGAGCTCCACATAAACCTATTAGAAAGTAGGGTGAGAGAGAAGGCACTTTCCACTATGTCTTAATTCCATAAATACCACATATTCTCGAGAGAAGAGAAGGCATACACTACTCATGCCTTGGAGAGGATCCGAGAAATACCACAAATGAGAGATCTGAAAGGTTCATACAAGGAACTCGAGTTTTATTTGAAAATCTTGAAAAAACTTCAGAATAATAGTTGATCAAAGAGCGAGAAATATAGCGCTTGACTTGACCGTTGTCTTTCAACCGCTCAAGACCCAAGTGACGGTTACAAGCCCCATGGTGAAAGGTAATATGAGTAAGTTTTGAGTCGAATAGTTCACTCTAATTCGGAGGAGAGTTCTTATTTGAACGCATGTGTACTTTTGAGGCGTGAAAGCATTGTAGCAACTCCTGATCCAGACTGAGTTTATCTTTGCTCAGGGACGAGCAAAAGGTAAGCTTGGGGGAGTTGTTGATGGTCGTTATGTGCCAATTTTTACCGTCAACTAGACATGAGAAAGGACTAAAATATGTTCACCAACTAGATATAGGGGTTATACTAACAGAATTCTACGAGTTTTGGTGAATGTCCTGCATTTTCGGGGTGTCGGTGTGAAAATACCCAAGGAAGGCCCACATGTCGGGTTTACATAGAGATAATTGGGAACCGGTGAAAATTCATGTCTGGAAGGTTCGAGAAGGCTCGGACCAAACGGGAGCCCGAACGGGCTCGGTGGAGAGTCGGCCGACTCCCCCTTGGGCGGCCGACCGGGCACCTCGGCCAATCAGCGTCAGCGCGGATCCCTGTTCCACCGCCTTTGAGGATGAATAATAATCGTCCGTTTAGGTCGGTTTGATCCGAGGGCTGCGGTGCATCCTAGGGGGCTATATAAGCAGGGCCCCTGGAGGAGGCATATACCCGCTAATGTGGAGTCTAGCAAAACTAGATTGTCCATTTTATATTTTTTTCTACGATTTTGTACCTTCAACCAATTTATGAAATTTTAAAAAGGAACACATGGCGCCACATCAACGGGCACGTTGGCAGTAAAGTCCTATATGGCATGTTTTGGATGGTGTTAGGATGTAAATAAAATCCATGGACCTTAACGAGTGTTGACGGTCGTTATGTGCCAATTTTTACCGTCAACTAGACATGAGAAAGAACTAAAATATGTTCACCAACTAGATATAGGGGTTATACTAACGAATTCTACGAGTTTTGGTGAATGTACGTTTTCGCGGGGTGTCGGCTGAAAATACCCAAGGAAGGCCCACATGTCGGGTTTACATAGAGATAATTGGGAACCGGTGAAAATTCATGTCTGGAAGGTTCGAGAAGGCTCGGACCAAACGGGAGCCCGAACGGGCTCGGTGGAGAGTCGGCCGACTCCCCTTGGGCGGCCGATCGGGCACCTCGGCCAATCGGCGTCGGCCTCGCGGATCCTGTTCCACCGCCTTTGAGGATGAATAATAATCGTCCGTTTAGGTCGGTTTGATCCGAGGGCTGCGGTGCATCCTAGGGGGCTATATAAGCAGGGCCCCTGGCCCCTGGAGGAGGCATCCCTTAAACCCTAATTCATTATCTCCCAGCGGGATCAGAGTTGTAGAGGCGTCCCTTGAATGGATGACTTCTCCTCTCTAGAGAATTAGAGCTAGACATTCCAATGTAGTAGATTAGATCTAGATGAGAGTTAAGGAGAGGGGAGCTACGCTCCGGTTCTGGAGAAGTCTTCAGAGATTTGGTATGTCTTTGTATCTACTCTTTGTAAGACTTATGCTTAATATATTTATCTTCTCTATCTACTTTATGCCTTTCATATGTATGTTTAGTATAGTTGTTACATTCTAGCATGGGATCTTCGCTCGTATTGAGTGCTCTAGTTATCATATGTAATTAGAGTAGTAATCGATAGTGTAGGCATGGTGTCTAGACTATAGGTTACCCGAGGTTGCGCCCAATCCCACGGATAGTTGTGGTAGCCCCGGAGGTGACGGCTACGTCGGGCCTTTGTATTCCACCACGTTCGGGTTGGTGTCTCGTAGAGCTCTCGGCAGCCTTCTCCCAACTACTCTTTACCCAGTCTTCTTCGAGAGTTGGAAAGGACTGCTGCTCCAAAGTGCTATTGTGTGATCGCTATATCTAACCATTCCCTGTTATCATAGAACCAAAGTAATAGAGAAGTATATAGGAACCTTGATCTCTCCCGTTGTCCTCTCACTCTAGCTAGCTACTCATTTATCATAGAATTCTCATGTGTGCTTTATTATATTACCTTACATATATATATATATATATATCATTTACCCCCGCTTTAGTCTAGTTGGTTTACTAAGTTAGTAGATACATGATGGTGAGTTATCCGATTCTTTAACCCTTGCTTCCCGTGGTAAAATATAAATAACGATACCTGGTTTACTCCTCGGTAAAATGCTACAATGGTATGTTCGTCAGGCGCTTGCGGAATCCTTCTTATTTTAGTTGCACTTAACAAATACCAACAACGAGCAAAAAAAAGTTCATATAGACCTAGATAATAAGTGAGAAAAAGTTTAAAGACCCACGTAACAATTCACTCATGTTTTTTTTTGTTAAGGGTTCGGGCATATAAAGGGTTTTGTGTGCCCAACGGGGAGAGCTTTTTTTGAAACTCAAATATATTCCAGCTTTCACGTGTCCCGGCTTCTAAGTGGGGAGAGGTATGGGGCTGGTGATAATGCGGATTTGGAATGCTTGGTGCCTTGGTGGGCAGACAAAGCCTTCGATGGGGATCAGCTTTTCAAATAGGGGATGGTAATCATTGTCGATTTTGGTAGGAATGTTGGGTCAAGAAAGTGCCTCTCAAATTTTGCTACAGAAATCTGTATAAACTGGTGAGAGAGCCTATGGCCTATGTCAGTGATTGTAGGGAGGGAGATTCATGGTTTGTGGAGTTCAAGAGGTCTCTAACACTCCAGGAATATGATGAGGGGTTGGGTTTGCTAGATGACCTGAAAGACTCTTCTCTTACTGACAACAAAGCTGATTTGGGAGTTGGAGAACAGGAAGATATATACCACTAGATCTCTTTATCACTTCCTTTCTAATAGGGGTACAACTTGCAGGGTGTCTAAATACATTTGGAAAAGTAAAGTACCTTTGAAAATTAAAGTGTTCCTTTGGCAGATTGTGAATGATAACATTCAAACTGCTAAAAACTTAGTTAAAAGAAAATGGAAAGGGGAGTTAAACTGCTGCCTTTGTGGGATGATAGAATCGGTGGATCATGTCTTATTTCAATGCCCCATGGCTAGGTTTGTCTGGAGCTTTGTGAAGGGAGTCTTTAATCTTGAAGCTTACCCTAGGTCACTAGAAGAATTCTGCCAAACTTGGCTTAGGGGAGGCATTAACCTGTCAAACAAAATGGCTATCTTTATTTTTGCAGGGATCACTTGGGCCCTCTTGCTGTCCAGAAACAAGATGGCTATTTCTAAGATCATGCCAAGGGCGACTACGACGTCATCTTCCATGCTATATCAATCATGCAGACTTGGAGCGTGGCACTCGCAGGGAAGGATGAAGACAAGTTCCAGGGACTGAAGACGGTGGCTTTAGACGGATTGAAGAATTTCCAGCCGACTGGTGTGCACTACAGGAAAGCGCGGGTTTGCCGACAGCTTAAAGCTGTCGGCGAAGCCCTGATTCCTGTCGGCAAAGGGTTTGCCGACAGGATTTAGCCTCGGCTGTCGGCAAACCGCTGTCGGCAAAAATCCTGTCGGGAAACCGGTTTTTGCCGACAGGAATCCGGGCGTGGTCGGCGTACTTTCGCCGACAACCACGTGGTCTATCGGCGAAGGAACAGCGCCATCAACTCGACTGCCGTTCGCTTCGCCCGACGGGGGCTTTGTCGGCAAAGTCGCTGTTTGCCGACGGCCCAGTCAACATGGTCGTCGGCAAAGAGGTGAATTTGCCGACGGCCCGGGTCAACATGGCTATCGGCAAAGAGGTGAATTTGCCGACGCCCAGATCCACAAGGTTTGTCGGCAAATTCAACTGTTTGCCGACAGCCATGGCCACAAGGCTGTCGGCAAAGTGCCTGCCAAGGCTGTCGGCAAAGTAATCCTGTCGGCAAAAATGGTCCAGCTTTGCCGACAGCTATGGCCAATGCTGTCGGCAAAGCTGGGATTTTTTTTTGTTTTTGCTGTTTCATTGCATTCGAACCACATTTATAGCATATATATATATACCACAGATCACATTTATAACAACAATATAGCATATAAACCGCATTTCATCATCGGATTCGATCCCAACATGAATCCACACATCAACATCATCAAATCCATCGATACATGTCCAAAATACACATAACGTCGCAAAACAAGTGCATACATGTCCAACATACATATGGATGTCCAACATACATGTCCAACAAGTCCTACAAGTCCAACATTAGGGCGAAAGGGTCTAACATGCATCCTAGTCCAGAAGATGGAGGCAAAGGTACCTAGCTCGTCACCGAGTACCCCCCAGGTCCTCCTCCTACAAAAAGAGATAAAAAGATTAGTATCCACTCCAAAATTCGGCAGCACCTCCCCGCACCGGGGAGGTTCCAAGACCTGCAAAAAACATGGCACGAAGGCCAACAACGACCACGGCACGAAGGCCGATAACCACCACGGCACGAAGGCCGATAAACACAGCGGCACGAAGGCCGACAACCATAGCGGCACGAAGGCCGACAAGTAGTTAAGGGAGGCAAACGTACCTAGCTCGTGGCGCTGTCCCCAGGGGTCCCATCGCCCCCGCCTTGCTCCCACGAACCCCACCCTGCCTGTGGTGGTGCCTGAGTCCACCCTGACGGCGCGGCGTCGTAGTGCCATAGTCCTGTGTGAGGCCCCTGCTGCGTCTGCGCCCCCGGCCACGAGGAGTAGCCCTGCGACTGTGGAGGAGGAGGCCCCCACGTGAACGGCTGCGTGGGGTAGGTCGGGTAGGTCGGGTACCCTGGCCAGCCTTGCTGTGGAGGGCTGGCCCCCAGTGGAGGGCTGGCACCAGGAGTCGGGTTCGAACCCGCCGACGGAGCTCGCACAAAGGACAAGTGAGGTAATCGGTAAAGTACTGCGGGATGGCCGCACAAGCTAAAGCAAGTGAGGCAATTAGTATCATACTCACCGGACCCGAGGGAGCGAGCCTTGGGGACCAGTCTTTGGAGCAAAGAGCGAGGGAGGAAGCTCCTGCTGGTGCTGGGTCCGGAGGAAGCCCGCCAGGTCCGCCATCTGACGCTGGTGGTGCGGCGTCAATGCCGCCAGGTGCGCCTGGTGGGCCGCCTCCACTGCCGCTAGCTGCAGCTTGTGGGCCACGTCCTGGGCCGCCTGGTTGCCCTCCAGCTCTTCGAACCTAGCCTGCAATATTACACCCGCACATGGTTGATGGTATGTGAAGCGAAGGTGGATCGTGTGTGAACGACGAATGCCCAGTGACGACTGATGCCCAGTGACGACTTCAACGCAATTAGTTGAGAAATGGCATCCAGCTGCGAAACATGTGTCTTCTTGTGAAGGGGCTTCTGTGCCGCCTCCAGCATGGCGAAGAACGCCATTGCGGTTTCCTCCGGATCCTCCTCCGCCTCTATTCCTTCGGGGAACCCCCTTCCGGTAGTCTTCCATCGGATCGCCATCCTAAGCATCGCATCAAGGTCCTCGAGGAGCTGCCTCATCGGCACCTCCCTAATAGGATCTCGTTCACCATGGTGGACCCAACGCGTATAGTTTGGAATGTATCCGTACTTGAAAAGATCTTCCATAACCGTACGCCTGTCTCTCCATTTCTTGTTCTTACATTTGCTGCACGGACACCGCATCCGAATCGACCCTGTAGCAGCTCGGTCAAATGCCTGCTCTAGGAAAGCACTGGTCCCCCTAACCCATTCAGTGGTCTGTTTCTCCCTTGTCCAGCCAGTGTACATCCACTCACGGTCAGCCATCCTCGACATGCGCCAATGTAAGCGAGCAATAAAACCAAAGCATACGCATCTACAAGGCGTTCCTACCATCTAATAGGTGAAGGATAGGTCCTAATCCCACGAGGATGCGTAGATGAGGTTAGCTTCCATGCTCCGCGCCCGTCCGAGATGGAATTTGGCGGCACCTCCCCGTTGTTCTCTCGATACATGTCCCGCGGGAGAGTGTGCATCCGGAGAACAACGGGAGGGGCTGCCGAAACTCCGACTCGAACGGGGCGGAACATGGAAGCTAACCCATCTACGCATCCTCGGGCTGTCCAAAAACGTGGACAATCCAAAAGAGACACCGTCGCGAGATATGCACTGATCCGCATACCATCGACCGCGAATCTCTTTCGGACGGGAGACGCCTAACTCGGTTACGCAAAGTAATTACAACAACTATAAGACACAGAGGTGATTTATACCTAGGGTGGCGGCGCAGAGGTGGGTAGGTGCACGAACACGGTCAAGGTACCCTCCGACAAGTCCTGCTCTGCAAAACAATAAAGACATCACTATTAGTTCAAAATTTCGGCAGAACCTCCCCTGTACGGGGAGGTTCCCAAAACCTGCAAGAAAAAACATCGACTCGAAGGCCGACGTCCACATTTGGGGCACGATGGCCCACACATCCACATAACCGGCACAAAGGCCCACACAATAACAACACCAGCACGAAGGCCGGGCACGACAAAACCGGCACGAAGGCCGACAACACTAGGGCTTTACCTTCTCCACCAGCGATGCACGGGGACGTGCGTGGACGAATGCCGTGGACGAACGGCGTCGACGACGTGGACGAACGAAGCGGCCCTTCTCCTCACTTCTCTTCTTCCTCCCTTCTCTTCTTCTTCTCCTCCCTCTCCTCCCTTTTCTTCTTCTTCTTCCTGCTGCCCTTCTCTTCTTCTTCTTCCTGCTGCCCTTCTCTTCTTCCTCCTTCCTCCTACCTCGAGCAGCGAGGGCGGGGGGCCGAGCGGGGGCCGGCGAAACGCGAGGGGGCACCAGGGGCCGAGCAGGGGGGCAGGGCAGCGCCCTCGAGCGGCGGCGAGCCCCGGCGGCGCCCCGGCGTGGCGGTTCCCCTTGTGGGGGCGCAGGGCGCGGGCGGCAGGGCGCGGGCTGGTGCGGCGGTGGGGGTTAGTGCGGGTGGGCGCGATGGCGGAGAGGGCTCGTGCGGCGACGGCGGCGCGGCGGCAGGGCGGCGGGGGCTGGTGCGGTGGTGGGGGCACAGTGCGGGTGGGGGCGGCGGCGGAGAGGGGCTCGTGCGGGGCGCGAAGCGAGGGCGCGGCGGTGGGCGGCGCGTGCGGGCGGCGGGCGCTGGGGCTGGGCGGCGGGGCGCGGTGCGGCGGGGGGGCTGTGCGGGTGGGCGGCGGCGCTGGCGGCGGGCGCGTGGCTTGATGGGAATGCGGGGGGGGCGGGGGGTGGGGCGGGTGCGGATGGGGATAGGGTTAGCTCAAGTGGGCCGGACCTTTTTTTTCATTTTCGGCCGCTTTGCCGACAAGCCGGGAGGTTTGTCGGCAAACAAATTTTTTTTTTTTTAAAAAAAAACCGTTTCGCGACAAACTGACCCATAACAAAAACCGGTCGGCGAACTTGCTTTGCCGACCGCATCAAGTGCGGTCGGCAAAGTAAGTTTTAAATTTTTGTTTTTTTATCCTTTTTTTACGGGTCCTTCCTACCATAATTACATCTCAAATTCAAAACTTGGGGATGTTTTGAGTTATTTAGCTATATTTCCTTAATTTTTTTCCTCACTTGAATTTTTCCGCATTTTTCAAGTTTGAGCTGCGAGTGCATGAAATAATGAAACTTTGGCCTTCGAAAAATGATATTCATGGTGGGGAGTGTGTTTTAAGGCCGTGTACCAACTCTCACCCAAAAGTTCCAAGTCCTTGTCCACGTAACAAGAGGCTCGGGATTGGTAAAAGTGTCTTTTAATTATATAAAATCCAAACGAAGTCGAAAAATCACGAAACTTGACGGGGTGTCGTGTTATCGCATGTGGAGGCTATGGAAAAAATTTGAAAAAATTTGGAGCAAGTTGCGGCGTCATATGCTCAAAAGCGGACAACTCCACATGTGATCACAAGTGAGATGTCGGAGATGTCTGGGTTTTGAGCATGTGACGCCGCAACTTGCTCCAAATTTTTTCAAATTTTTTTCATAGCCTCCACATGCGATAACACGACACCCCGTCAAGTTTCGTGATTTTTCAACTATGTTTGGATTTTATATAATTAAAAAACACTTTTACCACTCTGGATGGTCGTGTTAGGTGGACAAGGACCTCAAACTTTTGGGTGAGCTTTGATACACGGCCTTAAAACACACTCCCCACCATGAATATCATGTTTCAAGGCCAAAGTTTCATTATTTCATGTACCTGCGGCAGTTTAAATTTGAAAATCAGGGAAAATTCAAGTGAAGTAAAAAAATTAGTGAAATATAGCTAAATTTTGCCAAAAGGGCCCAAATTGAAACATGTGATTGTAAACAATGTATCTAAGCAACAAAAAAATTTTGAAGTCAAAATTTGAAAAAAAAATATCTTCGCCGACAACATAGAGTTCTTTGTCGGCAAAGACCATAGTTTGCCGACAACAAAAGGCCGTCGGCAAACCCGAGACTTTGCCGACAAGCATAACATGGCTGTCGGCAAACCTGATCTTCGCCGACACAGGGAGGCTGTCGGCAAACTTTGCCGACAGACCCTAACGGCGTGGTGTCGGCGAAGCAAACGGCGACGGCGCCGTTTGGTCGAGCTAACGCTTCGCCGATGCCTTGGTTTGCCTTGACTGGCTGGTCGGGAAAAGTATCTTCGCCGACAGCCTTTGTTCGCCGACAGCCCGTAGATGCGGGCATCGGCGAAGTAGGCTTTGCCAACAGCGGGTTGCGGCTGTCGGCAAACAGCTGGTTCGCCGACAGCCCAAATCCTGGCTGTCGGCAAAGCCCTGAGCTGTCGGCGAACAGCCGGATTCCTGTAGTGGTGAGTCTGTCTTCAGTAGTGGAAATCTGAGGGTAACAGACTGTGAGAGGGCGAGACAGTTTCCAGTTTCTTCTTTTGATCAGTTTAGGCCCTCTTGAGTCTTGGTTTAGTGGTTTCGGAGCAGGGAGTGTTTTGAGTTCTTCGTTTCCTGGCTGTACGCTGGTAATCCCAGCTTTACTTTTATCTTGTACGAGACATTTGGCTTTCAGTAAAAGTCACGTTTCTCGTTAAAAAAAAAAGCCTTCGACGACAAAGTTGTAAAAAAAAACTTCCACCACAATGAATAATGCCCACGATAGTACCGTCGACCAGCACCCCTTGCATGCTGAGGCAATACGGCTGCTCTTCCCTAACAAGGAGAGCGGGCGAGGCGCAGCGCAAGCCAACGCGCTTGATAGACGATGTTGATGTTGGCTAGGTTGCATAATTAGCGAGCAATAGCCATTGGTCTCATGTTAGAGAGGACGGAGCCGATTTCATAACACTAATCTTCCCCTTGTGCTCGTGGCACATGGCCATAATATTTGCGTATTCAAGAAAAACTAGCCTGCTCGCAATGTACCTTCGATGCTCAAATAAATTATTCTGTCGGGTGTGAAAGTGAGACCCATGCTCCTGCTACTTTGCAAGTCTCCCGTGAATCGTGGTAAACACAGGCCTGACGTTAACTCAACTCTCTGAAACTCTGATTTCGCGGCGACCGGACTAGGTGCATTCGTTCGACCGGCTCCATGCTTCCTTACTCCCAACTCCAACAAAGAACCGCGCGCGAAGCTATAGCCTTGGAAAAAAGTCAATCCAAGATGCATTCTCACGTCGAACAAGACGAAGACGAGCCGACGATTGGCGTAGCGAGATGACTAATGAGAAAGCAAGTATGGGCGCCAACGTGTCTGCGCCTGCATTTCTTCACTATTCTTCAGATTTCGCCGTCAAGCGGCCATGGCGCGGCGGCGCGGCCGTGCCCATGTGCACGCTAGTGCCTACATCCTCCACTGCGTGCCGCCTCCTCAAGATACCATCAAAGGCTATATATAATGCACAGCACAGGAACATAAACATCGCACACTGTATCTGACAATCACATCAAACAAGGAAAAGTGATCTACCACACGCTATCCTACAGCCGGACACACAATTGTTGTAGTAGTTGCTGACTCCGTGCAGTTGATCGGCACATCCATCGAATTGGAATGGCTCCATCAGCTCCAGCTTTAGTACCAGCCCTGCTTCTGCTCAGTCAGCTGGGCAGCATTGGCCGTGGCAGCGGATGGCGTCGTCACCACGGATGGCAGAGGGGCGCACACGCGACGTTCTACGGCGGAGCCGACGCCTCCCGGACCATGGGCGGCGCGTGCGGGTACGGCAACCTCTACTCGCAGGGGTACGGCACGCGCACCGCGGTGCTGAGCACGGTGCTCTTCAACGACGGTGCGTCCTGCGGGCAGTGCTACAAGATCACGTGCGACTGCAAGACGGACCCGGCGCTGTGCAAGCCCGGCGTCACGGTCACCGTCACCGCCACCAACTTCTGCCCGCCCAACCCGGCGCTACCCGATGGTGGGTGGTGCAACCAGCAGCGCCCACACTTCGACATGGCGCAGCCGGCGTGGGAGAAGATTGGCCGCGATGTCAGCACCGGCATCATCCCGGTCATCTTCCAGAGGTCAGTGTTATATGCTCTCTATCTGTATTAATTGACTGAAGAGAATTGTACTTGCACTCGATTGTCGATCTCTGATACAAAATGGAAACTTGTTGTGCATAAATGTAGAGTTCCATGTGTACGGCGAGGTGGAGTCAGGTTTATGATCAATGGCCACAATTACTTCAACCTCGTGCTCGTCACCAACGTTGGAGGGGCTGGCTCCATCAAATCCATGGATGTCAAGACCTCCACCTCCAATAATTGGATACCGATGGCACGCAACTGGGGCGCAAACTGGCACTCTATGGCATATCTCAGTGGGAAAAGTCTCTCATTTAGGATCACCCTCACAGATGATCAAACACTCGTGTTTACAAATGTGGTGCCGGTTGGATGGACCTTCGGCTTGACATTCGCAAGCAAATTGCAGTTCAAGTGGGAGCTCAATAGTCAGCACAACTGCCCTACCTCCCTAAGGCTCAACATCAACATTATTTATGTTGTACATTATGTACACTGCTTCCCTAAGGCTCAACAGTGAACATTGCTTATGTTGTACATTATGTACACTGCTTGTATATATAAAACACTCTACTCATTCAATAGCTGGGTTGCAAGTAACATTGTATTTTTTCTATGAAATATTCATTCTTATATGTACCATTGTAAATTGATCGTTTCTCAGCGATTGACTACCACTAAATTGTAAATTGACCATGTCTCCAATGACTCGCTGAAAGTCTCTAGTTTGGTTTTGGCTAATTGATGAAACCTAGGACTAACCTTATTTATCTAAGTGGTTGATTTAGAGAAAGGTTGTCCACATGATGAGCATATTGAATATGAAGCATGACACGTGTCATGTGATCAAAGATGAAGATCAAGACGATGCTTGGCTCCATGGACCGGTGTTGAAGGTGAAGGGCTAGTCGAGGCTTCGGAGTGAAGGACCATGCGATGGTGAAGCTCGGGCAAGACTAGGCGCCGATGGACCGATGCACGGTGAAGGGCAAGTGAAGTCAAGATCGATGGATCGAGACGGTCACATGATGGTGTGAAGCGTTCATATCATTTGGAAGAACAAAATGGGCTCAAGGCAAAGGTATAATCAATAGGGCCATTTTGTTTTTCACTTAAGACACCATAGAGGGTGTGAGTGGTTTAGAATCGATAGCCGCACTATTAAGAGGGGAAGTCTTATCGGCTATTCGACGCACGGGTGCCACTAGGTGAATTCATGAAGTGCATTGCATGTAGGGCCTAGTGAGCTAACCTAACCTTTGGGAAATGATTGTGAAAAGCTAACACACAAGCACATGGAGATGTACACTTGGTGGTGTTGGCACATTTACAAAGGTGGCATTTGGGCGCACTGTGGTTTGCAGGGTAGAGATGGGTATGGGTCCCTCTCTTCCTCCCGCCGAGCCAGGCTCGGCGGGATTCGGCGCTTTCGGGAAAAATAGATGCATATTTTCTATTGCGCGGATGCAAAATTTGGTTGAATTCATGCTATCTCTGTTGATCAAGTTGGTATACTTGTTGGATAGCATGTCTGAGAAGTTGGCGTCTCAACGGGCTGAAAAACGGAGTTTTTGCAGCGCCGGACGCGTCCGGCGCGTGTTGAATCGGCTCAGGCAGGTGACTTTGCGAAGCTGAGCGCCGGACGCGGCCCGGACGCAGGCGGTGGACGCGGCGCGATCACTGTGCAGAGTACGGCGCGTTGTGGGCCTCGGCGTGGGGGTGCTGGGCCGTCTGAGGGCGGCGGACGCGGACCAGAAAGTTCCTCGGCGCGGCGACTCATCAGGACGCGGGCCGCCGGACGCGGGCCGGACGCGGGCCGGACGCGGAAATTTGAACGTTGGACCGTGGCAACGGTCGGCAGCGGCAGGGCGCCGGACGCGTCCGGCGCTGGTGTTGACGGTCGTTAAGTATCAATTTTATACCGTCAACGCAGCAAGAGAAAGGACTAATATGAGTTCACCTATTAGATATAGGGGTTACACGACGAATTCCACGAGTTTTGGTGATTGTCTATTTGCGGGGGTTATCGAAAGAGAACCAAAGGAGGCCCACATGTCATGATTACATAGAGATAAAGACCGAACGGGTAAAATTGTATAATCTAGAAGACTCCGAGAAGGCAACACACGAAAGCGGGGGCCCACCGGGCAGGCGCGATCGGCCGCCCAAGGGGGAGTCGGCCGACTCCCCACCTCGGCCAATGGCGTTGAGTCTCGCGGATCCCGCCTCCACCGCCTTTGAGGATGAATAATTATCGTCCATTTAGGTCGGTTTGATCCGAGGGCTGTGGTTCATCCTAGGGGGCTATATATTGAGCCCCGGCCCGGGTGAAACCCTAATTCATTCAAGAGTTCATTCTCTCATCGAATTCGGAGAAGCCGAGCCACCATCTCAATTAGAGCTCCATAGTTTAGTAGCATAGCTACATAGGAATAGATCTAGAGGGAATCAAGCCTAGCTTGGAGTCCGGATCTGTCGGAGTTCTTGGTAATTCCCCTCTACATTCTTGTAATATTCAACATTGTTCGTGATACTATGAGTAGTACTTTATTCTATTCTATTATATCGGACTTGACTTTGCTCTATTTGATTATGTTCTCAATTATATTGTTCTTAGTCTACTTTGATTATATGTTTAGCATAGTTGGACTAGAATTATGTTTATGCATAGGATCGTATAGCGCTTGCTCATTAGATCGATGGGTGAGTGGTAAATATTGTGTAGGCGTGGTGCCTAGACCGTATTTATCTGCGATTGCACCCTATATTCCGGATCGTGAGGTAGATCGCGGGAGTGACATGATCTGTTGAGTCCTTTGTAGCCCTTCTCCCGAGTATAGGTCTAGCGGAGAACAAACCTATTACATTGAAGTCATTGCTATGTCTCTTGTCTTCTCTGGTAATATCACTATGCATAGGTGTAACCTTTTCCCGCCATGATTGCTAGATGTTCTTGCACTAATCATTGTATGCTTTGACTTTATAGTTAGAATAACATAGGATTATACCCTAGATCGTCCTAGTCCATGCTAGTGTTATAAGCTTAGAGTGCTAAGTTGAGATGGCTGATTACTATTATTTTATGTGGCTAAATGCTCTCATTTATCTTATGTCATTTATCATTCATTCCTATATTTTATGTGACACTTACCCTGTATGAGATGATCGATACAGACAAGGTTAAGCTCTCCATTATTGCATGTGCATTGCTCATCACTCATTATCCAGTGCATTCCCTTCCCAGTGGTAAAATTATAAATAACGATACCTGGATTACTTCCGGTTAAAATGCTACGATGATATATTTCAGGCGCTTGCGGAACCCTTCTTATTTCAGTTGCACTTAATAGACATCAACAAGCATTTTTGGCGCCGTTGCCGGGGAAGGTTGAAAGCCAATGGATAATGAGCTGCATTGCACTAGATAATGTGATCGAGTAGTCTTTTTCATACTAACCCATCTCTACGGGATTACCCTTGTTTTGTCTACTTTTGTATTTTATGCGGGGTAATCAAGACTACTCTTCCCGATAACTATATTGACAATCCAGAAGCTTTAATCAGGAAGGCCAGAAGCAAGTTGAAGAAGACCAATCAATCATCATCATCAACTCAACTTGGAAGTTTGTCGGAAACGGAAGGTCGACCTTTCGTTCGAGACTTGACACCAGCATTTGAAGCCATGGCGAATAAGTCACTCCGCGAGTTCTCGGCTCCCACTACGGATAACATTCGCCTTGGACCATTGTGGACATCGAAGGAGCTTTTGAGCTCAAGCTGCGCTAATCAACATGGTGCAAGCAAGCCGGTTACGTGGGAAGGCCCATGAAGATGCTAGTGCTCATCTCCAACACTTCCTGGAGATTTGTAGCACATTCACTATCAAGGATGTCCCCAGAGATGCTATACTACTTCGCCTCTTCCCATTCTCACTCTTGGGGAGAGCGAAGCAGTGGTTCTACGCCAATAAGGAGAAGAATACTACGTGGGCATTATGTTCCACCAATTTCTTGGCGAAGTTTTTCCCCATGGGCAAGACAAATGCTCTTCGTGGGAAGATATCAAGCTTTCGGCAACACCATGATGAGGCTGTCCCGGAAGCTTGGGAGCGCTTTCAAGATTACATCCTCGAGTGTCCTCATCATGGCATGGAGAATTGGCCGCTTATGCGAGACATTCTACCATGGGCTCAAACAACGACACACGTGAGACGATGGATCCGCTGCTGGAGGTGCATTCTTATCACTCACTATTCCTCGGGCCACGGCTCTTGTGGAGAAGATGGCATCCAACCAAGGTTGGAGTGAAGAAAGAACGCAGAGACCCGCAAGAGAGGTGGAGGAATGCACCAATTGAAGGAGGTAGACATCCGTACGCCAAAATGGATCTGCTAATGAAGAGGCTCGATGAGAGAGCCCCGAGAGAAGAAAGAAGTCATGCATATACATGATGCTCGCATGACATGTGAAGAGTGTGGAGAGACGGGGCATACGGGTGCTAAGCGCCCGAGTGAAGGAGGACGTGAACTACCTCAATAACAACAACAACAATTACTACCGTCCTCGCGAGAATCAAGGTTGGAATCAGCAGCGAGAGGCCTAACTACTCGGGCAATTATTCGAGGCAACTATCAAGGTAACAACTCTTCCTACAATAATTACAATCAGCCGCCTTTGAGAGAGTTGGTGCTAAACCAAGGCAAGATGATGGACAATCTGTCCAAGAAGCTGACATCAAATGATAAGGTCCTAGAGACACTCGGCAACAGAATGGATGGCTTTTCCAATGCCATCAAGAGCCCCTTAGCTTCAACAAGATACTTGAGTCGCAGGTACAACGGCTTGTTAACCTTGCTCCCTCCACCGGTCAAGGTAAGCGCGGGACAACCCGAAGAGCTCGCGCAAATCTTGTTGATATATTCAATGTAGAAGACAGCGGAGTGATCCATCGAAGGGGTCATGGATTGACTCAACTCGCCAATCAAGAAGGGTGATCCGGGAGACCGAGTCATTCCGATCTCCATTGGAAGTACTAACTTTAATGAGGCAATCTGTGACTTCGGTGCAAGCATCAACATCATGCCAAGAGTGATATATGAGAAGCTATTCAGATGCCCCTTAGCATACACAACCATGTGCTTACAGCTTGCAGATCAGTCACTCCGTGTTCCTTTGGGAATACTTGAAGATATATGTGTACGAGTGGGCAACTCGTATGTTCCCGCAGACTTCGTGGTAGTGGATACGGGCAGTGATGAAAGGTCCCCTATCATTCTGGGACGACCATTCTTGAACACTGCTCGAGCCATCATGTATGCCAACACTGCCAAGATCATTTTCAACATCAAGGGCAAGAGAGAAACCTTCTTCTTCAAGAACAGTCTTCCCGGTTCCCAGCACACCCTCATCGCCAGAACAGTGAGAAGAAGAAGAGTCCGGCTAAGAAGAGCAAGAACAAGAATAAGAAGACCAAGAAGGCGGAGACGGTAAGGATGGTCACTGCAGTCCATAAGGAGCATGACCACTTACTCGAGTCCCCACGTCACGATCAAGAAGGATGACCCGGTGTCCCAACCATTCAATGCTCCATCAACGAAGCTCTTTCAATAAAGGCATGCGTGACACCGGGTCGGGCGTCAACATTATGGCCAAGGTAACTTATGAGTACCTATATGGCACTATGCCTTTGAAGCCTACCTATGCACAAGTGCGGATGGCGGACCCGGACATTCCGCTTCGTCGAAGGAGAAGTAAAGGATGTCCTCATCCGGATAGATGACCATTATGTCCCTACGAGACTTCCTAGTCATTGACATGGGAGATGACTATGATCCTCCAATCATCCTAGGAAGACCATTCCGAACACCACGAGCTATCATCTACATTGGGACGGGAGAGATCCATTTCCACTTTCCCCCGAGAAGGTACGCCGCTACTTCAACAATAATTATATAATCACTGAGGAGCCCAAGAAGAACAGAACAAGGAGAAGGCAGCGTACCCGTCGCCAGAACAAGAAGAACATCACTACAGATGGATGGGCTGACTATGAGGGAGAAGTGTCAAGATATGAAGACTGGTACCCAGAAGATAAGAACATTATAGAAGAAGAAGAGGTGCTATCAACAGAAGAGAAACAAGTGCTTCAAGAAGCTTCCTCCTCAAGGTCACCCTCTCCAACAAAGAAGGTATGGAAGGTAAAAGAAAAATCAGAAACTAATCCTACACAAGAGGCGACGTCATCAGAGGCGCCAGCCAATGCGCCCCTTGAAAAATGAGCAAACATGATAAGTCCTGTTCGGAGGACTTAAAACCACCGAACGCCGCGCCAAGAGGTAACTTGGTATTTATCAGCATCACTTTTCCAGCATTGCATTTTTACCTTAGCGTCCTTATTTTCCTACTTGCACCTTAGTTGCATCTTTACTCTTTTATCTCCGCATTTGAAAAGAAAATAAAGATGTTGTGCATCGCATCCGAAAATCGTCAAGCCCCATGTGGATAGTCATTCATTGTGGTGGCACAAAAAATAATTTCTCGGCATATTTATTTCCCCCGTCGCATTCCTTAAATAATAAAAAGATAAAAATATTTCTTGTGATCTGTTAGAATGAGTTTTAAGTTAGGGAAGTTCTAGACAACCAAGGCCTAGAGGTTTTATCACTAACGCTTAATTAGTTCCACAAGCTTTGTTGTCTATTTGAGCTTCACGAACATCAAGGATCAAGAAGAGCTAACGAGGCGAAGGACATCCAGGTCCCTGTCGGAGTCTTTGCCCGCGACAATTGAATTTGTCTCCAACGGCAACCATCTACGACACTCCTGGAGGACTAGAACGTCTTCATTGCCTGTCAGCAACCTCAGCAGACTATGTCAACATCCAGCTTGGGGGAGAGCATCCCCCGTATACCAAGCTAAGTGTTTCCAACTTATCTATGTATGCCTTATTAGAGTGTGCTTTGTTAAAACAACTAAAAAAGATGCATAACCATAGAAACCCAGAAAGATTTCCTTATTTATCTTTTGGAGAGCTCTTGCAATCTGTCTTTGAAGTGATCCCTAGAATAAACTCTACATGGAGATGATGAATAGTTGCTCTGCCGTAATTCCTTTCAAGTACCTAGTTTTCAACCTTGCACTCTCCCGAGTTTTGGACACAACTGTTTAGATTTGAGATTTGCTCGAACACGAAACTTGTGGGTAGCAAACACTTGATCTAAGTCTAGGTGGTTGACGGGTATGATATGGGAAGGTTTTGAGCTGCTTTGTCCATCTTGTTCCTAGAGATACTAGAGTTCGGAGAATTTATCTTTGAAAATATTAAATTCCTGCATGATGAGTTCCTTTATGATGAGAGTTCAAATTCCTACCCATGACCATATATTCATGCTTACTAGATTAGGAAAACCCATTTGTTTATATAGATCATATTGTAGGTTTGAGTGTAGACTTTATAGGCATTGAGTGTGGTTATCTTTGTGGACCCATAAGGAATTAGTCATGCGGTTAAAGTCAATACTATGTGCTCTCCATCCATTGATCTATGCTACTTCGTCCTCGAAGCATGCACCCATTTTATAACTACTACATTCATTTTTGTGCTACTTCGTCCCTAGAAGTACCACCCACATATAGATCCATGTCCATCACATATCGTGCTATCTCTACCCCGGAGATACGCACCTATTTCCTCCTACCCCGGGAGTACGCATCCATCCATCCATCCATCCATCCACATATATATACGCCATTTATTTCACTTCATCGAGAAAGGTACTATTCCTATCCGGAAGTGAACATCTAGAAATAATCATCGCCGTTCTATTTGCCTACATACAAGCTCCAGTCATTATCATTTCAAATTATACACTCCCGTTGCTAAAGTTTCGTTTCGGAGGATTGGTTGCTCTAAAAAAAAAAAAAGAGAAAAGAAGAAAGAAAGAAAAAGGAAGAGTAGCCAAGTCCTTCCATTCAAGAAGTTTCAAGGTTTCCAAATAAAGGGAGTCATGTTATCCTCGAAGGAGCAAGTGTAGAAGTAGATGTTCACCAGTTGAGTACCCCTCATAATCATTTTCTTATCATCGTCATCCCATCATCACCTTATCATTCATTTCCTCATTCACATGCACATATGACTTTATTATTATTTTAGTTCCTATTGGATCCATGTCTTAAGCGTGCAATATATGCAAGTGAGTTTGAGTGTCTCCCCACCTATGAGCTCCACATAAGCCTATTAGAAAGTAGGGTGAGAGAGAGAAGGCACTTTCCACTATGCCTTAGTTCCATAAATACCACATATTCGAGAGAAGAGAGAAGGCATACACTACTCATGCCTTAGAAAGGATCCGGAAATACCACAAATGAGAGACCCGAAAGGTTCATACAAGGAACTCTGAGTTTTATTTCAAAACTTTTCAAAAACTCCGGGATAATAGTCGATCAAAGAGCGAGAAAACATGGCGCTTGACTTGACCGTTCTATCTTTCAACTACTCAAGACCCAAGTGACGGTTACAAGCCCCATGGTGAAAGGTAATATGAGTAAGTTTTGAGTCGAATAGTTCACTCTAATCCGGAGGAGAGTTCTTGTTTGAACGCATGTACTTGTGAAGAGTGAAAGCATTGTAGCAACTCCCGATCCATCACTTGAGTCTATCTTTGCTCGGGGACGAGCAAAAGGTAAGCTTGGGGAGTTTGTTGACGGTCGTTAAGTATCAATTTTATACCGTCAACGCAGCAAGAGAAAGGACTAATATAGGGGTTACCTTGTGAGAATTCCACGAGTTTTGGTGATTGTCTATTTCGCGGGGGTTATCGAAAAGAGAACCAAAGGAGGCCCACATGTCATGATTACATAGAGATAAAGACCGAACGGGTAAGATTGTATAATCTAGAAGACTCCAGAAGGCAACACCTGAAAGCGGGGGCCCACCTGGCAGGCTGGCCAGTCGGCCGCCCAAGGGGGGGAGTCGGCCGACTCCCCACCTCAGCCAATGGCGTTGAGTCTCGCGGATCCTGCCTCCACCGCCTTTGAGGATGAATAATTATCGTCCATTTAGGTCGGTTTGATCCGAGGGCCGTGGTTCATCCTAGGGGCTATATATTCGAGCCCCGGCCCCCGGGTGAAACCTAATTCATTCAAGAGTTCATTCTCTCATCGGAATTCGAGAGAAGCCGAGCCACCATCTCAATTAGAGCTCCATAGTTTAGTAGCATAGCTACATAGGAATAGATCTAGAGGGAATCAAGCCTAGCTTGGAGTCCGGATCTGTCGGAGTTCTTGGTAATTCCCCTCTACATTCTTGTAATATTCATCATTGTTCGTGATACTATGAGTAGTACTTTATTCTATTCTATTATATCGGACTTGACTTTGCTCTATTTGATTATGTTCTCAATTATATTGTTCTTAGTCTACTTTGATTATATGTTTAGCATAGTTGGACTAGAATTATGTTTATGCATAGGATCGTATAGCGCTTGCTCATTAGATCGATGGGTGAGTGGTAAATATTGTGTAGGCGTGGTGCCTAGACCGTATTTATCTCGCGATTGCACCCTATATTCCGGATCGTGAGGTAGATCGCGGGAGTGACGGTCTGTTGAGTCCTTTGTAGCCCTTCTCCCGAGTATAGGTCTAGCGAGAACAAACCTATTACATTGAAGTCATTGCTATGTCTCTTGTCTTCTCTGGTAATATCACTATGCATAGGTGTAACCTTTTCCCGCCATGATTGCTAGATGTTCTTGCACTAATCATTGTATGCTTTGACTTTATAGTTAGAATAACATAGGATTATACCCTAGATCGTCCTAGTCCATGCTAGTGTTATAAGCTTAGAGTGCTAAGTTGAGATGGTGATTACTATTATTTTATGTGGCTAAATGCTCTCATTTATCTTATGTCATTTATCATTCATTCCTATATTTTATGTGACACTTACCCCTGTATGAGATGATCGATACGAGACAAGGTTAAGCTCTCCATTATTGCATGTGCATTGCTCATCACTCATTATCCAAGTGCATTCCCTTCCCGAGTGGTAAAATTATAAATAACGATACCTGGATTACTCCCGGTTAAAATGCTACGATGATATATTCTGTGCGCTTGCGGAACCCTTCTTATTTCAGTTGCACTTAATAGACATCAACAGCTGGCAAGCGGACGCGTCCAGCGCATGTATTTCGGGCGCGCGATTGGTATAACGGTTGGATTTTGAGTGTGGGCTATAAATAGATGGGTGGCCGGGCTTGGCTCTCTCTCTTGGTTCTCCCAACTCATTCATTCATCCTTTGAGCTGAAGAAACACTCTCCCTCTCATCTCTCTTGCTTGTTGCTCATCCAAAGTGAGATTGAGAGATCACCTAGTGCATTGCATTGCTTGAGAGCATTCTAGTGGCACTTGTGGGTGGTTTAGCCGGTGGACTTCTTGTTACTCTTGGAGAGTACCGCTCCTAGCCGGCTTGGAGATTGTTGGAGGCGTTGGCAAGTGAAGGTGATTGTTCTTGGCCACCTCCGGTTGATTGTGAGAGGTTTGAGCTCACCTCGTGGGGATCACGAAGAGTATCCTAGTGGATTGCGCGTGTCGTTGAGTACCTTGCTTGAGAGTGGTGTCTTGCGGTGCCTTGCGGGGCGAGCTTTAAGGGGCTAGTGACTTGAGGGTCACACCGAAGAACCATCTAGATGTTGGTCGACACAACCGGTGACTAGCTTGGCGGTGCCCAAGTGAACACCGGGTGAACAAAAACAATTGTGTTCATCTTTGTTCCCGGTGATTGGTCTCCGATTGTGTGTTGCCGATTGATTGATTGTTCATCTCTTGGTGATTGGCAACCTCGATTCTAAGCGTTGGTATAACAAGCTCCTACCCTCTCTTGTATTACTTTGTTTACATTCTTGCAAAGTAGAATTGCTTGTGTGGTCGGTCGGGAACCACTTCTTGTGTAGACTAAATCTCGTGAGTAGAATTGCTTGTGTGGTCGGTCGGGAACCACTTCTTGTGTAGACTAAATCCGTGGGTAGAACTCTTGATCACTAGTGGTAGCTATTGTGTGTGCTAGTGATCACCTACTAGAATTGTTTGGATAGGAGGCTTGCAACATCTAGTAGGCTAAGCAAAACTTGCTTTCCGCCGTTTGTGTATCTAACGAAGTTTGCTTAGTGAGTTTGTAGAAATTTTTATAGGCTATTCACCCCCTCTAGCCATCTAGGACCTTACACTCGCTACCAATACAATGACCGCCTTGCACCATCCTTTATTAACATACCCACAAGCAGAGGTGGAGCTCAGTGAATACGAAACTAGGCTCCCTCCCCCCTTGGCTGCACGACCTATATCGCTTGCGTGAACTTCCAAGCCCATGCTAGCATTAGGCAGGTAATTGCTGGCAAATATCAATGAAGTAACAATCCCAACAACCCAATATATGCCTACTCGTTCAGCTAAGAGGTGTTTGGCAAGGATCCTTCGAAGGAGGTAGAGCGGTTTTGCACCAAAACTTCTCTAGTTCCTCTGTTTTTTACTGGGAAATAGATCCTCCTACAAAATGTTTGGTAGGGCTCACCGCCTTTATTCCAGCCCAAGCCGAATGACTGGATCGAAGACAACGAGGAATGAGGCCCACATACAGTGGGTGCATGAGCAGACATGATGATTGAGTTATCTAGCATAGATAGCCGACGTTGCGATATCCATGATACAGTCAAATGATCTATTGTACATTTTGTATAAAAATTTGGAAATACATCTATGATCCGACTGGATCCTATGTCACCCTACCCAAACTAGGATGCCATAACTTACATCAACAACACCTGTAGCTAATCATACGAATATAGAGCTTGACGTAGGGTACCACGTACCTAAACCAATATAAACCATGTTTCTCTTGTGCTACCCATCTAAATCCATATGATCCGTACTATCATAGTAAATATTTTTTTTAGGGAACCAGAGTAAATACTTTTGACACTAGTGTATAACCATTGTACAATGTGTGAAACCTTAGGTAAGGCATGTCTAGGTCTAGACTACTTCGCTAGGTGAGGTACGCCCAGCGAGGGGCATCCTTACTTGCCCATCACATGGTTGGGGGCGAGGCACGTTGCGGTCTGCTAGCCTTCATCTAAACATTATTACGGTTATTTGGGAGTTTTGGGGTGGGAGTGTTACAGGTCTCTGGTGAGGAGGTTGCCTATCCAAAGGCTTGGCCTCACGAGTGCCCTACTTAAATTCATCACTTTGATCAAGCTTCTTCACCTCCGTGACTTAGCCATCACTAACCTCGGGTGGCTCAGCAATTGCCTTGGCTTAGTTTGAGCCACTCCGACTACACTCACGGGCTCAGATTCAAGAATGGAAAACTAAATCTACAAACATTCGACCACTCGGTGGCAAGGTAGCGGTCATGGATCATTGTCTTTGGGAGGTTAATTACTCGGCTGCACCCTTGAAGACATCTATAAGATCGTATAATAATTGACTCTGAGTTGTCAGATTATGGGATCAAGGGCTGCAAGACATATATCCTCAACGGATGCATTCAAATTTCTTCGAAAGAAATTGAAGCAATTGAAGAGACAGGATTCTCCAACTATGTATACTAAACAACAAGAGGCCCAGGGGCTATACCCAATGGGTGTGTTTTCTTAGAAAGCGCACACCATTAGAAGACTTCAAGAGCACTTAATGGCTTCTTTTAGGGCGTCCGCAATGGTTAGCTATTTGGCTATTTAGATGTGACATGTTAAGCAAAAAGTAGGAGAGAGAGTGCTCACTAGCTACATGCAAATAGCTTATCTATTTTACGTGGCCCAAGAATATGTGAGAGGAGCATGGGACCCAGTAGTATAAAATAATTTTTTTTCTTGTCTCTCACCTCCACATCAGCTGACTACGTAGCTAGTACTAGCTACTACCATTGCGGACGCCCTTAGAAGGTCTCGGATGGCACTTGATTCTATACTCAGCCAATTCCACGAGATTCAAGATGACTTTAAAGTTCAGCCATGAAGAGCCCAGGGCTTGTGGGACATAGTCCCCGGGTACCCGACAAGGAAGGGAGTAGATTTGGTCTGACTAGAATTCCTCATATGCAATCATAGTAGGACGGCTCCTATTAGGACTCTTATATTGTAACCGATTAGGAGGCTTGCTCTCATGACATATAAAGGAGGACAGGGCAGCACAAGGCAGCACAACTAATTATACATAGGGTAATACGCTATTCAACAGCCTAGGGACCAACATAAATTGTTGTCTTCATTTTTACCATCGAGCTTTGCATATGCCAAAGTCCTCCAATCATCGTCCTAGACTCCTAGGTGGCTAGGTAGCACCGTGATATATTGCCATCAAACACTAACACACGAGTACTTGCATTTTTTAGATTCACTCCAAGATTTAATTGTGTTGTTTTTGAGTGGTAGGTGAGGGTTTCATCAATTTCAAGATCTACTGGCTTGATGTTTTTGAAGGCACTTAGTGAAGTGAAACTAGGATTCTGCCCGTTCAGAAATTTTTAGTAGTATGCTTAGTTGATGAGTGAGGATAAGCATAGAGAGTAAGAATGATAAGCACATAGAGTGAGAAAACAGATTGCAAGCCGCACCGACACTAGTAGTCCACTATTTCCTCCGTCTCAAAATAAGTGAAGTTTATTTTTTACTTTTAGAGGACTTGTATGACCATTCGTCGTATTCAAAATTTTTGTATAAATATTATTTATTTTTTCATGGCTATTTTTTTCATTAGAGGTATTTCGATATTAATATATTTATTTTATAACCGGCACATAAAAATTGAATAAGACATTTGGTTAGACACTAAATCTAAAAGTAAAAAATGTCCTTCATTTCGGGTGGGAGAAGTACTTTCTTACTAGTCTAGCACTTCTATTGCTTTTATAATAGTAATTTGCACCCCTTGTTTATTATTGGTCACAATTTGTCACAAATTTATATAGGGATATAGTGTGTGTAGGGGTTCATAAAGGTGAGAGTATATAGTTATACTCCCCTTTTCCTTAATAAGTGTCGTCGTGGATGTGTGTCGATCATTTTCTTTAGACTTTGAGTAAACTTATCGAAAAATATTAGCAACATTAATATCTCCAAATAAATTCATTATAAAAATAGATTCAAAGATCTATTCAATGATATTAATTATGCATTATTTATTTTAATATTTTAAACTTATACATTTAGTGAGACGTTTGACTTCAAGGGAGTGAGTTTGACGAATAAAATGGGCCGGAGGGAGTTTGTATGATTATCTATTTCTGCATTGTGTAATTTTTAAAATAATAATTTTTAAAGGGTAAGTAATGTCCGGAGTTTCTTTGAGGAGTTTAGAGGTTGAGAAGTACTTGAGCGTTTTTTTTTTGGTGACGGGTTCGTGCCTATAAAGGGTTTTGTGTGTCCAACAGGGGGAGCTTGTTTTTTCAAATTCAAGCTGTCGTGCTCAAATAAATAATTTTGTCTAGTGTGAAAGTGAAACCCTTATGCCCATGCTCCTACGGCTACTTTCTAAGGCTCCCGTGAATTGTGTAAACACAGGCTTGAAGTTAACTCAATTCTGAAACTCGGATCGATTACGCGGCGGCCGGACCAGGTGCATTCCTTCTTCGACCGGCTACATGCTTGCTTGTAAGGGGAGTACCATGTACGTACTCTCCCAGCTCCACTCCAACAGGTAACCGCGCGCGAAACAATATTTAAGCTATAGCCTTGTCTTCAAAAGTCAATCCAAGACTCATGCTCTGGTCACGTTGAACTTAAAAGTCCAACAGATGAAGATGAGCCGACGATTGGCGTAGCGAGTTGAGAAAGCAAGCAGAGTGTGGCGCCAACGTGTCTGCGCCTGCATTTCTTTACTATTCTTCCGATTTCGCTGTCAAGCGGCCATGGCGCGGCGGCGCGCCCGTGTGCATGTGCACGCTAGCTAGCGCCTACATCCTCCCTGACGCCTCCTCCAAGTCCAATACCACGGCATCTGTTTATATAATAATCCTCAAGACACCAATTGAGTAGCGATTACGTACTACATCAAAGGCTATATATACTCCTGCAAAACAAAGGCACATAACACATCGCACAATCTACCTGACAATCACATCAACAAAAGGGAAAGTGATCTACCACAATCTCCAACACATATACCTGGCGGTTGGCTATTGCAGCTCCAGTAGACATTGTTGGAGTACGTAGTTGCTATCTCCGTGCAGTTGATCGGCACATCCATCGATCGTCAGGAATGGCTCCTTCTCCAGTTTTGGCAGCCCTGCTTCTGCTCACAGTCAGCTGGACTTTCGCCGTGGCAGCGGATGGCGGCGGCGTCACAACCGGTTGGCAGAAGGGCGCGCACGCGACGTTCTACGGCGGAGCCGACGCCTCCGGGACCATGGGCGGCGCGTGCGTGTACGGCAACCTGTACTCGCAGGGGTACGGCGCGCGCACGGCTGCGCTGAGCACGGTGCTCTTCAACGACGGCGCGTCCTGCGGCCAGTGCTATAAGATCGCGTGCGATCGCAAGATGGACCCGACGCTGTGCAAGCCCGGTGTCACGGTCACCGTCACCGCCACCAACTTCTGCCCGCCCAACCCGGCACTGCCCGACGGCGGTTGGTGCAACCAGCAGCGCCCGCACTTCGACATGGCGCAACCGGCGTGGGAGAAGATTGGCCGCGACGTCACCACCGGCATCATCCCTGTCATCTACCAGAGGTCAGTATTATATATATGTAAATATGTTTGTATTAGTTAAGCTACTAGGAGAATTGTCTTGCACTCGATCGTCGATCTCTAATAGTAAATGGAAACTTACTGTGCATAAATGCAGAGTTCCATGCGTTCGGCGAGGTGGAGTCAGGTTCATGATCAATGGCCACGACTACTTCAACCTCGTGCTCGTCACCAACGTTGGAGGAGCTGGCTCCATCAAATCCATGGATGTCAAGACCTCCGATTCCGCGGATTGGATTCCCATGGCACGCAATTGGGGTGCAAACTGGCACTCCATGGCATATCTCAGTGGGAAAATGCTCTCGTTCAGGATCACCCTCACAGATGGTCAAACACTCGTGTTTACTAATGTGGTGCCGACTGGCTGGACCTTTGGCTTGACATTCAAAAGCAATTTGCAGTTCAAGTGAGGACTCATCAGTCAGCACAACTGCCCTACCTCCCTAAGGCTCAATAGTCAACATTGCTTATGTTGTACATTATGTACACTGCTTGTATATATAAAACACTCTGCTCATTCAGTAGTTTGGTTGCAAGTAACATTGTATTTTTTCTATAAAATATTCTTTCTTATATGTACAATTGTAAATTGATCGTTTCTCAGTGATTCAGATTCACTACCACTATATTGTAAATTGACTATGTCTCTAATGAATCGCCACCAATACAATCACCGCCTCAAGGTGCACCATCCTTTATTAAAATACCCACAAGCAGAGGTGGAGCTCAGTGAAGACGAAACTAGGCTCCCTCCCCCTTTGGTTGCACGGCCAATATCGCTTGCGTGAACTTCCAAGCCCATGCTAGAATTAGGCAGGTAATTGCTGGCAAATATCAATGAAGTAACAATCCGAGCAGCCCATTATATGACTACTCGTTCAGCTCAGAGGTGTTTGGCGGCTCCTTCGAAGGAGGCAGAGCCGTCTTGCACCAAAACTTCTCTAGCTCCTCTGTTTCCCTGCAAAATAGATCCTTCTACTAATGTTTGACAGGGCTCCTTCGGAGAAGCCGGAACCAGAACTAGGAGGAGCGCTGCCAAACAAGCCTAAACATGAGCCTCACGAATTTTTTTTTTTTGAAATAGTTCTACCACCACTACCGGAATCGAGCTTTTTGCCGATGGCCGGCCGCCATCGGCAAAGACTGTTTTGCCATCGGCAAAGGGTTTGCCGATGGCAATCTGACATGGCCATCGGCAAACCCCCGTCGGCAAAAAAGTCATCGGCAAAGCCGAGTTTGCCGATGGCCACTGACATCGCCATCGGCAAACCTTTGCCGATGGCCGTGGCCATCGGCAAACCCGCCACGTCGGCCGACGCGCCGTCGGCGATGGCGGCTTTGCCGATGGCGGACGCGGCCATCGGCAAAGCCTTTTTTATATTTTTTGAAATTTTTTTGCCGACGGCCGGTTCATCGGCAAAAAAATTCAAAAAAAAATAAAAAAGTCTTTGCAAGTTATGGTCGTTTGCCGATGGCCCCGGCCATCGGCAAACTTGGCGGCAATCGGCAAACAGGCTGATTCCGGTAGTGCACTTCCCACCATATATGCTAATCCAGATAATTATAGCTAGTTCCCAACTCTTGTTTGGTTGCCACTTACAACAATAGAAATCATGTGGATGTTAGTTGTTGAATATATGAGACCATGATAATTCACTGCCTTTATTCCAGCCCAAGCCTAATGACAGGATCGAAGACGACGAGGAATGAGGACCACATACAGTTATCTAGCATTAGCATAGATAGCCGACATTACGATATCCTTGATACGATCAAATGATCTATTGTAACTTTTCATATAACAAATTTGGTAATACATCTACGAACCGATTGGACCTATGTAACCCTACCCTCGGACTATATAAGGGTAACTGCCCCCAATCGGCACCCAATTGCATCCACCCTAGGCCACCATAACCTACATCAACAACACACGTAGCTAATCATACGAATATAGAGCTTCACTCCAAACTAGACATAGGGTACCACATACCTGAACCAATATAAACCCTGTTTCTCATGTGCTACCCATACGATTCCCTATGATTCGTACTATCAGAGTAAATACTCTTTTTAGGGAACCAGAGTAAATACTTTTGACACTAGTGTATAACCATTGTGCAATGTGTGAAACCTTAGGTAAGGCATGTCTAGATTAGACTACTTCTCTAGGTGAGGTACGCCACTGAGGGGGTGTCCTTACTCGCCCACCACATCGTTGGGGCGAGGCATGTTGCGGTCTGCTAGCCTTTCTCTAAACCTAGCTTATTGCAGTTATTTGGTAGTTTTGAGGCGGGAGTGTTACAAGGTCTGGTGAGGAGGTTTCTTATATCCAAAGCCTTGGGCTCACGAGTGCCCTACTTAAATTCATCGCTTTGATCAAGCTTCTTCACCTCTGCGGCTTAGCCATCACTAACCTCGAGTGGCTTAGCCATTGCCTCGACTTAGTTTGAACCGGCTCAGATTCAAGAATGGAAAACTAAATCTACAAGCATTCGACCACTCGGCGGCAAGGTAGCGGTCATGGATCATTTGTACACACATCATACAATACAATACAACGCAAGGCAACACACCTAACTGTACGTTGGGTACTACACTATTCAACAGCCTTGGTATTTTACCACCAAATTGTTGTCTTCGTTTTTACCATCGAGCTCTGCATATGCCAAAGTCCTCCAATCATCGTCCTAGACTCCTAGGTAGCCCCGTGATGTGTTGCCGGTCATCAAACACCGACACACAGGTGCTCGCATTTTCTTAGATTCATTCCAAGATTTAATATTGTGTTGTTTTTAAATGGTAGGTGATGATTTCATCTATTTCAAGATCTGTTGGCTTGATGTTTGGAATGCACATAGTGAAGTGAAACTAGGATTCTGTCCATTTAGTAGTATGCTTAGTTGATGTGTGATGATAAGCACAGAGTGTGAGAATGATAAGCACATTGAGTCAGAAAGAGATTGCAAGCCGTACCAACACTAGTAGTCCATTGCTCCCTTTGTCTCAAAATAAGTGACGTTTATTTTACTTTTAGAGGTCATGTATGACCATTCGTCTTATTCAAAATTTTTATATAAATATTATTTATTTTATTATAGATTATTTTTTCATTGAAGTTATTTTAATAATAATTTATTTATTTTATAACTGGCACATAAAAGTTGAATAAGACAATTGTTTAGACACTATATCTAAAAGTAAAAACGTCCTTCATTCAGAGCGGAAGAAGTACTTCTGTTGCTTTATAGTAGTAATTTGCACCCCTTGTTTATTATTGGCCACCATCTGTCACAGACTTATATAGGGATATAGTGTGTATGTGTTCATAAATGTGAGAGTGTATAGTTATTATACTCCCCTTTCCCTTAGTAAACTTAAAATATAAGCAACATTAATATCTTCAAATAAATTCACTATAAAAATAGATTCAAAGATCTATTCAATGATATTAGTTATGTATTATATATTTTAATATTTTTAACATATACATTTCATGAGACCTATGACTTCAAGGGAGTGAATTTGACGAATAAAATGGGACGGGGCGAGTTTATATGATTATCTATTTCTGCATTGTGTAATTTTTAAAATAATCATTTTAAAGGGTAAGTAATGTAAAAACTAAAAACCGGAGTGAATTTGACGAATAAAATGGGACGGGGTGGGGTTTTTTTTTTTTTGGCTAAGGGTTCGGGCATATAAGGGATGTGTGCCTAACAGGGGAAGCTTGTTTTTTCAAATTCAAATCAGCCTGCTCGCGATGAAGCTGCCGTGCTCAAATAAATAATTTTGTCTGGTGTGAAAGTGAAACCCTTATGCCCAAACACAGGCTTGAAGTTAACTCAATTCTGAAACTCGGATCGATTACGCGGCGGCCGGACCAGGTGCATTCCTTCTTCGACCGGCTTCATGCTTGCTTGTACAGGGGAGTACCAAGTACGTACTCCCAACTCCACTCCAACAAGTAACCGCGCGCGAAACAATATTTAAGCTATAACCTTGCCTTCAAAAGTCAATCCAAGACTCATGCTCTGGTCACGTTGAACTTAAAAGTCCAACATATGAAGATGAGCCGACGATTGGCGTAGCGAGTTGAGTAAAGCAAGCAGAGTGTGGCGCCAACGTGTCTGCGCCTGCATTTCTTTACTATTCTTCCGATTTCGCCGTCAAGCGGCCATGGCGCGGCGGCGCGGCCTTGCGCATGTGCACGCTTGCTATCGCCTGCATTCTCCCCTGCCTGCCGCCTCCTCCGTCCAATACCACGGCATCTGTTTATATAATAATCCTCAAGAGACCAATCGAGTAGAGATTACGTACTACATCAAAGCCTCTATATAATGTACAGCACCCAGGCACTTAAACATCGCACAATCTACCTGACAATCACATCAACAAAGGAAACAAAAGTGATATAGCACAGTCCAACGGCTGGACAAACAACACAAACACCTGTTGGCTGCGCAGTTGCAGCTCTAGACATTGTTAGAGCAGTTTCTGATTCCGTGCAGATCGGCACAGTAATCCGTTGGCATGGCTCCATCAGCTCCAGTTTTGGCAGCCCTGCTTCTGCTCACTGTCGGCTGGGCGGCGCTGGCCGTGGCAGCGGATGGCAACGCAACGCCGCCAACAACAGTATGGCAGAGGGGCGCGCATGCGACGTTCTACGGCGGAGCTGATGCCTCTGGGACCATGGGTGGCGCGTGTGGGTACGGGAACCTGTACTCGCAGGGGTACGGGGCGCGCACGGCGGCACTGAGCACAGTGCTCTTCAACGACGGCGCGTCCTGCGGCCAGTGCTACAAGATCGCGTGCGACCGCAAGGCGGACCCGTCACTGTGCAAGCCCGGTGTCACGGTGACTGTCACGGCCACAAACTTCTGCCCGCCCAACCCTGCGCTGCCTGACGGCGGCTGGTGCAACCAGCAGCGCCCGCACTTCGACATGGCACAGCCGGCATGGGAGAAGATTGGCCGTGACGTCACCACCGGCATCATCCCTGTCATCTACCAGAGAGTTCCATGTGATCGGCGAGGTGGAGTCAGGTTCATGATCAATGGCCACGACTACTTCAACCTCGTGCTTGTCACCAATGTCGGAGGAGCTGGCTCCATAAAATCCATGGATGTCAAGACCTGCGATTCCACGGATTGGATTCCCATGGCGCGCAACTGGGGCGCAAACTGGCACTCTATGGCGTATCTCAGTGGGAAAAGTCTCTCGTTCAGGATCACCCTCACAGATGATCAAACACTCGTGTTTACAAATGTGGTGCCGGTTGGCTGGACCTTCGGCTCGACATTCGCAAGCAGTTTGCAGTTCAAGTGAGCGCTCAGCAGCCAGCACAACTGCGCCCTAATAAGGCTCAATATTATTTATGTCGTACTACATTATGTACATAGCTTGTACAATATTGTATTTTTCTATGAAACATTCTTTCTTATATAAATTGATCGTGTCTGGATCAGCGATTCACATCCATTCTATTGTAACCTTTTCGTGTCTCCAACGACTCACTACCACTACCATCACCGTCTCAAGGTGCACCATCTTTTATAAATACCAAGAAGTGGATTACGGTGTATTATATATGAAAAGATTTTAGTCAAGACTCTAGCTGCCCTCGAGACTCGTAGGTGCTCCATTAGGGGTCAGAGACTAGGAGGATGTGGTTCATAACCTCGGGTGTGTCGGTCACTCAGTAGCATCCGTGGACCGTGGTGACTCAAGAATGATACGGGGTGGCTCTCTATATATCACCTAGTTTCCAACAAGTGTTTAGCCTAGGTGGGCACTCCAAATGATGGTGGTTGATAGTGTTTAACCTTTGTATAGTGTGTACCATATGTAAATCATGTCTATGACCTTGGTATTAATGTATAGCTTGAGGCCATTGCGATAAGTAAGTGAGGGAGCTCTTCTTGTTGACTAGAGAGAGTGATGACACGACAGAAGTGGTGGACTGAGAATGGAATAGATTGGAAGTTGTGGCGAGATGGAATTGGGAAAGTCGATGGGTGGATGGAGTACTTGTGAATGTAAGGCATTGAATTGGATGTATAATTCAACTTAAAAACCTAGGGCTCAAAATAAACTACCATAAGACTATAAATTACTTTTGCAAGATGTACACTTAAAGTTTTTCTAGTGTGCTATCATTAACCCACAAAGGGATAGCTTCGCCTCGACGTTAACTTTATAATGACGCCACGTGCTGCCCCAAAGTTCATCCCGAACATCATCCAGGGTTTTGAGGCCCAAAGTCATAAACCCATTGTCGGTGGTTCGAGGCACAAACCACCAAACCTAGTTGGAGAAGCTAGTGTATCCGCCAAGCCTACTCAACGATCTTAACGTGTGTCACTGTCCGCCCTCGACCATCCGACCACCTAGTCCTCTTGTGTCTCCACTTGACTTGGTCAACTAGCATTTTGACTTGGTCAACATAATCTACTCCTCATGTATTCTCACTCGCTGATGTCTTGTGTCAGGCACCCACGATCAGTCTTCCAATATTGGTCCCTTGGTCCATGCCTTTCGTATGTCCTTCACCATTCATAGTCTATCGGCACAACATGTCTCTACTTGACCATCGCCATAGCCGATGACTTTCTCTGTGCTCCACACCTATACACCATAAGCCAAAAAAACATATTGTACATAACAAACTCACGCTAAGGTTATTCTCAAACTCAACTGAAACTTGATCATCTCTTGACAATCACTCATCATCAACTCGACACACATATGGCACATCTCAACCATGTGTTTGCAGGTTCTCATAATTTTTTAAATTCACTCTAGAATTTAACGCTATTATTCTTTTAGGGGTAGTCGGCATACACGTCGACATGTTCAGTCTTAATGTTCAGAAGTTGCTGTCATATCTAAGGCTGGATGTCGAGCTGGCTCAGCTCGGCTCAACTCGGTCAGGCTCGTTAGGATAGCGAGCTGGCTCGGCTCGGTTAGTTAAGTCTATCGAGCTAAAAAGCTAGCTTGACTCGACTCGGGGAAAAGCTCGAGCTAGCTTGTTTGGCTCGTGAGCCAGGGACAAAAAATATAAAAATGAAGACTACCATACATTTCAATAAGTCATAAGACACACATTTATCCATCATCCATGCTAGCAGCAAGCATCATATGCATACACATGCAAATTAGGTCCATCGACCATGTCTCCGTCACATATTCATCCATCATGCTAAGTACGACATCAGCTAGAATGCTAGATGCCTAGATAGGAAGGGCGCATAAATATTGGGAGGAGAAAAACAATGTTATGGTTATTGCTACAATTCTTGAGCCTAGGTTCAAGATGAGATACATTGTTTCCTGGAAGTGCTTAAAAAACATGGGTGGGTTGTGTCCTTTCCTGGAAGCACAGCTCGTTGAGCTCACAAGCAGCTTGCGAGTTAGCTCAGCTCGACTCGTTATATTAACAAGCTAAAATTTAGGCTTGGTTCGGCTCGTTATCCTAACAAGTCGAGTCGAGCCGAGCCGAGCCAACCACGAGCAGAGCGAGCTAACGAGTTTCGAGTTTTCCATGCAACCTTAGTCATATCATATAAATAAGGTGTACTCCCTTCGTCACACAAATAATCGAACATTTTTTACTTTGATGTTTCTTGTTTGACTATTTGTCTTATTCAAAAAATTTAAGAAATAATATTTATTTTGTTATTTGTATAAAAAATTTAAATAAGACAAATGGTCAAAACGGAAGTGTTGAAGTCAAAAATGTTTTTTTATTTGTGGAACGGAGGAAGTTCATGGATGAGTCTTTATTATGATTAAAAAAAACCTACACTTCAACTTATAAGACACACTTTGATATTTCTAGATATGTATACTTTGTTATGCACTCTTACTGCTTCTTACTACTTTTGCTAGAGAGCTCTAAGAGTAGAAAATGTGTGCATATATCTATTCTTTGCGTTGTCAAGCATTGATTTGAATTCTTGTTGTAAAAAAGAAACATTGATTTGAAATCTGATTTCAAAAAGGAAACAAGGATTCGAATTATTTTGGAAGCAACATATTTCATGGTCCGCCAAATAAAAAAATTTGATTTAGTTTGAATCACTCCCCTGCCGACCAGCCACACCAATTTCTCCAGTGACCGACCTTAGATCTGATTTTTTTTTTTTTTTTTTTTGATGCAAACCTTAGATCTGAAATGGAGTGGACTGAAATGAAAATAAAGAAATTCGCGTACGCGCCTCCTCGGTTTCTTTCCCCAAAAGCCCCGCTCCAAGAACGGCTCCTCTCATCTCCCCTCCCACCCCAGTCTGAATCCAGAATCCAAATCCGCAGCTGCATCCCCACACCGGCGGCGATGATCCAGCTGCTGTTCGCCGTGCTGGCGGCGGAGGCGTCCGTGGCGGCGGCGCTGCTGTTCAAGACGCCGCTGCGGAGGCTCGCCGTGCTGGCGGTGGACCGGCTCAAGCGCGGCCGCCGCGCGCCCGTCGTCGTCAAGACGGTCGCGGGCGTCGTCCTCGCCCTGCTCGCCTCCACGCTCTACAGCATGGCCCAGATCGGCGGCGGCGGCGGCGGGAGCGACTCCGACGCCGGGTCCGGCGGTGGTGGGCTCACGGCCACCGACCAGGTGCTCTTCTCGCGGCACCTCCTGGAGGCGTGCCTCATGGGTAGGTCTTGGTAACTCGCATCCGCCCCACTCGATCATGTTCAGTACGCCTTGCCGACGCGGGCTCCTCTATACCCATTTTTCTGATTGGATTCAAAGTCCGTGATTTTACTGCGAGCTTGGGTAGGGGTTTGGTGAGATCTGAGTGTGGTGAGTAGTCTGGGCAATCTAGGTTGGTGGCGGAGTACTGCTATGTTGCTTGTCCAGGTTGCTGTTCAAGCGGCTGTGTTGATCTAAGCTGGTAACCCGAGCAGCAACTAGTTTTTAAGCTTTCAAATATTAACCGGACCAAGTTCTTTTTGGTCTAAAAAATGAAAAGAGTGTCCATTCCTTGGCCCTGCTCAGGGGATTGACACTGAACATTCTTATTATGTATCTGTTTGTGAGTAAATGGAAAATTCGTAGTCCAGCTAGTAGTAATTTTATCTTATGATGAGGAACTATTTTCGATCCAAACTATACAGCTTCGACATCCACACTGCACAATGCAAAAGAAAAAAAAGACACATAGTTTGTTGATGGGAAGTTAAGTAATTTGTTTAACATATATTAAGCTGCATTATATCCGAGTGTACTTTTCCCTAGACACTAGAAAGTTTACAAAAATATTGTGATAGAGATTGAATTGTGATCATCTATCTACTTGTTGCACCAGCATTGAGTACAGTCAGAATTGCTTGGTTTGATATATTCAGTATATATGTTGCAACGAAATTTCTAATGTGCATATGATTCCAATTGAATCTGTTTATCTATCATGTCCTTTTTACACATGTACCCTTTCTCTTTTGAAATGTTGTGCTAAATTTTTCAGCACGATTTTATGCTATCTGCTCTATGTTGAAATCTGAGCAGAGTACTATTCTTTCAGGGTACTCCTTATTTCTTGCTCTAGTGATTGACCGGCTCCACCAATACATCAGAGATTTGCGTGGGTTCAAGAAGGACTTAGAGGCTGTACGTAAGCATAATAAAACGTTGGAGGAAACAAAACTTGGAAATTTGGAGGAGGCAAAGAAGTACCAGGAAGAGATTGCCACTCTGAACAAGGAGATGAAGAAACTGAAGCTACAAGTCCAAGAAAAGGTAGAAGAGATCCATGTTGCTGAGGACAATGCCCGAACTATCCAGAAACAATCTGAAGGCTTGCTGATTGAATATGACCGCCTGCTGGAGGACAATCAGCATCTTCGGGATCAGTTGATGTCACTTGAGGTCAGGCTTTCCAGCTCTTCTTGAAGGAGGAGTATATTCAGGCAGAAGAATGATGAATCTAGTGCTGCTGCAACAAATTATCTGTTGCAGTTTGGATGAGCCACTGTTTACTCCTTCCATGGGATGCTGAAGAAATTCTTTTGGCAGATCATGTTACCACCAAATGAGTACGGCAGCTACCAGCTCCCCCACTTGTCAGGCTTAGCATCTTTAGTTAACTAGCTGCTGCATTATATTGTTGCCAAAACTAGTGCAAGCATTATATTATATGGTCTAAAACTTTTGAGTTTCTCTTATGTGTTCTATGTGTGCTGTAGTGATTACTGTATAGCATGTTATGATTATTGCAGGTGGGATTCACATGGTGAAATTGTGAACTCTGCCCAATGAGGTTCCCAGACTATTTTAAAATGTTTCATTGAGTAAAAAAAAAGGTTTTGTACTTTCACATATATTTTCCAAATTGGAACCTTTTTTCTAGTCCAAGCCCAAAATGCTGTTGGCACTATCTGTTGCTGAGCACTAAATATTTAGTGCATCGAATTTGAACTATAATTTTTCTTCTTGAATTTGTTTCTCTACATGGCCTAAAGGAGAGAGGAACATTTATTTTTTTGTTCTTATTTGCCATAGTTAATAAGAAACAACTTTCATGTTACATGCAAATATACTTACGAAGCAAAATATTTAGTGCATCGAATTTATATCCTGTTTTGTTGTAGATCAACGTGATCTGCATTTACGCTAATCTTGTCATGTTTAGTCCTGAAAATGGATAGCAGGCGCGGAATGACAGGGATTCAAAGAAGTCCAATTCTGACTTGGACTTAGGAAGGGTGTGCTTAGAATCTAGGTTTAGTGTAGTGGTATTCGAGTTCGCAAGTTCTAATCTACTGTCAGCACTATAAAAAAATTATATGAACTTTTGACTTTTTGTAGATACATTTTATGTATTTATATCTTATATATAATGTAACTGTAAGTGTAAAAAACCATATACATCTAGATAAACCCAAACATCTTATACTTTAGAATAGAGTACCCCTCTTGAATAAATAAGGCAAAGCATTTCTGTTGACAAACACCTACTCTGCAGTTTCTCTTTCGCTAGTTAGTTTGAGGACCAACGGTCCAAGGTTTCGATTAAGGACAACGATACTACTCTAAGTTCGGTTTGAGTGCGGGGTTTCACCAATTTTCAGTATTTCCCATGCGTAGGAAATGGTGCATTCATAAGAAACTCATTTTTTCGCATAAACTTATCATCATCTCTTTTCACTGATACTATGCCATACTGGCTTATTTAATACCTACAAAACTATCATGAAGCTTCACTAAGAGTAGACTAAGGATGCCTTGTGTCCTATTGAGGGTCTATAGGGATCACCAACACTCATAGTCACCGGAGGGTAGCACTGTTAGCACTACTTGGCTCATCTGTTGACTTTAAATTTTTGGGCCGAGCTAGATTTGAACCAGCGTAGACATATGAATTTACAGTCTGTCCCTATTAACCACTCGGGCATCGACCTAGGAAGAATTTACAGTCTCTCCTCCTTTTTAAGTTGTTAAAATTTTGTGCATGCGCTCTTTCGGTCTCAAAAAGGAAAACAAGTTTCATTTTGTAGGGAGTCAAAGACCTTTCACTAGCCTTTTTTTTTTTAAAAAAAAAAAAAGCTATCAATGTTTATTTTTTCAATTATATTTATTACCTAGTCTAGTGAAACATTATGCATTATAAACAATATGTTTTACACATATTTGGCTAAACTTAGTATTTTTTGACTACTCGACAATCGAGATTTACAACAAATAATGGAGTAACATGTTGATTGGAAGTCTAGATAGACAATGTTTATGACATAACTTTTCAAACACAAATATAGAGACGAGTTCTCGCCGAGAAAGCCTCCCCATCCTTTACCCACGGTCGGATTAGCCCTTTTCCACCAGTACCACCGAATCCGTAGGAAAAAGAAATAATTCAGCCGGCTGCCTTTAAATTAGGAAATCCGGTGGAATGAAACTCGAACTCGAAGCAAAGCAACCACCGAAAGCAGTCGCAGTGGCAGTCGCGGGCGCGCTTTCCTCGCCACTCTCCCTCCAACGAACTTACGAACACCCCGCGAGAGCTCGACGATTTCCCCGCCGCAACAAACCAACAAAACGAGGAGACGAGAGCTCCCACCACCACCACACCCGCCGCATCGCCCGGTCCACTCCCGCACCGAATCCGCACCGGCGGCGAACGATGCGGTGGGACGCGGCGGAGGCGGAGGCGGCGCTGGAGCGGATCTGGGACCTGCACGACCGCCTCAGCGACGCCATCCTCGCCGCCTCCCGCGCGCACCTCCGCCTGCCCTCGGCTCCCCCGGCCCCGCCCTCCGCGCCGTCCGCGCCCGCCGCCAAAGGGCCGGCGGCCTACCGCGGCGGTAGGAACGGCTGCGTCTTCGTCAAGGGCGCCGGCGGACAAGGCGACGCGCTGGCCGCCGCCGCGGAGGCCCTGGCCGAGGCCAGGAGCCTGCACGCCATCCGCTCCGCGCTCGAGGACGTCGAGGACCACCTCGAGTTTCTGCACGTGAGTACTCCTCCTGCTCCCCTTCCACCTTCCACCCCCTCTGCTCTGCTCCCCCTAGTCATCCCAGCTGTTCTAGGGTTTCGCGCGGTTGGGTGGTGTGAGTTATTTCTGGCTAGGACCACGGCTTCTGTGGCGAATGGGGACTGCTTCTCGGAGCTCCTGTCGTGCGTTGCTCTCGTGATTGCCGGTCCTTGCGTATTCAGGCATGAGAAATTAGCGAGTCTTCATCACCGATAATGCCCCATGTCTGTGCTCTGCTTGTTATGTGGCCAACTGATCCTTCATTCTCGAACAGAATTGGGTATATGCTGTTCTGCTAGTAGAAACTGAGTTGATGCTGAATATCTATTCTAATAGTACCAGGTGGCCTGTTACTGTTTTGCCATGATTCCGAATATATACTTGTTATTTATGTACTTTTCAGGTTGTGGCTCACAAGTAGTCAGCCACTTGCGAATGTTTAGGGTGCAGATATCTTGATCGCAGGAGCCATGTGGATGTTAAGGGTGTGGTAGTAATCCACATGGTTTTGGTTGCCGTTGCAGTGCTTTCTCTCTTATGTTTCATGTCCTCTTGATGCCAGTTGGGGCAGAATATTAGTATCTTATTATATACTTGATTGTTACTTTGTGCAAGGTGCAAACATAGGGGCACCATTACTATGTACAAACTTCCTTGTCTTGTGGTGGACTTGGTTCACTTCTCTGTTTTACTATTTTATCTAAATGAGTTCTCAGGTGTTTCAGAAAAAAAAAAAAAAAATCACTACCAGATTCCAGAATGCCGCTCACTTCTAAGGATTATTACTGGATTTAATAGGCATTTACTTGCATATCGATTATCGACACTTCGGAGTGCTAGGGCTTTTAGTTAACTTGGTTTTAGTTGTTCCTGTTAAATCTTTTTGTGAGATCTATTTCTCACCTGTGTTAACATTTGCTTCACAGACTGTTCAATCACAACAGCGGGCTGAGCGAGATGCTGCAATTGCTAGACTGGAGCAAAGCCGTCTAGTCCTTGCTATGAGGTTAGCAGAACATCAAGGAAAGAAGTATAGAGTCATAGATGAGGCCTTGGCATTTGTTGGTGAAGTGAGTGAGAAGAGTCAATTTATCTCACCTGAAGATGTTCGTGGCCAGTCAGCGGACAATGCGGAGGACAACAGTGGCAATGGTTCAAGGATTATGTCAACTGTGTTATCGTGCAGTTTGTCATTAGCCAAGAATTCACTCCGCCTAGACAAGATTGGCGGTGCTCTTGGTAACGCTGCAGTGTTTGCAGTAAGTATGCTTGCTTTCTTACAGCTGCACAAAATTACATTTGGAAGTCAAGCTCCAGCCATGGAATACAGGAAGAGAATCGAGTACAATTTTCAATCAGGAAGCTCACAACCAAATGGGAAAGGAAAACTTCTGGAGGTTTACCTAGCTAGAGGCTGAAGAATTATTAGATCACGCTGTTTGGCTGTACAGAAAGTTTTGACCAAAGTTCAATTTTGTCGGTTTTGTTAGGCACTGATCATTCTTTACAACGGACTGGATCCCTGTTCCAGGCAACTAGGGAACTGGCTGTCCGATTCTTTTGGATGGATTTGAAGGATACCACGTATTGTATCTCAAATTGTAAATGGCTTTATGCTTAGAGATGGATTGTTTGTAAACCGTGTTCAAGCTAACTTGAACTGCCTTTTTCATCCAGCCTCTACGTTCTTGCCAGTTTTGATCATATTCATTCTACAAACTTGTTGTGCTCTAGAGGTGTGTTCAAGGTTCGTCGCTTGTGTGACAAGTTTCAGATTTGTTGGGGCTACAGTATGAGCACATGCGATGCATGCTTTTAATTGTGAGTACTGACGTTATTTGCTTTCTTCTGCCTTGTGCTTGATGATGCCTCACTGCTTTGCTTTGTTGTCTGGCGGTCTGGTCATATTTGGTGCAGAAGCTTCTTTGCTTACATGTTCATGTTCGTATGCCCTACTGTTTTCCTTTTCCATATGTACCAGTATCCAGCTTTATTACTTTGACCATTGCCCTACCTGACTCACCCTTGCTCCATTGGTGTCTGCTCTGTTCACTCTACTGTAATATGTGAGGTTACATACTCAACAGTAAGTGCGTTTTTTTTTTTTTTTTTTTTACTTCCAATTATCATACACATACAGAGTGCTCATTACATTTTCATTCATTCTCACACATGGAATACTCATTAGACATTATAGTGGGTTGTTTTATTATGCAATGATTGTGGAAGTTTAGGCGAGTCTTAAAGAATGTTGTTATATGTAGTAACTTATGGGCCCAATTATTGTCACGAGCTTAACACGAAATGAGCAATCATTTTCACATTTTTGTTGAAAATTTGCCCTCATGTCGTGTCAGAACAAAGAGATTTTTGTTCTTTGTTTTGCCCTTCTTTTCTTGAATTTGGAGCTGATAAAGTGAAAGGAAATCCTACAAGGGAATAAAGGTCTTGTCTATCACTCGTTAAGCTCAAAAGAAACCACCTCTCTTGGACAGGAGCAGAGTGTCTGCTGATGTGGAGAAACTAAACTGAATTAAGAGCGGATTTATGGCAATTGAGGTATTTAAGTAGCACTGGAACTTCGGAGAAAAGCTTAAATAACCCAGTTATTAGTCTACCAGTCAAAACCCATTCTGTAACTGCACATATTTTACTTCAATTCTTTTTTCTGAACGTGCTTGCACGTATTTGATTAAGATGGTAATTTACTTAATTTATAAGAAGTTGTTTGGTCTTTGATGCATCTTGGTTGCAAAACGTTTCCTGCTGTCGACTTCTTGGCTTGCACAATTGATCGGTGATCAGATCTTGCTGTACAAGTTTAATTTACAGATTTGTTGAGGCAACTTTTTTTTTTTTTTTTTTTTTTGAAACTGATCTGTTGAGACTTCTTGCGAGTTGCGACTCCATTTGGCAAGTGTAGCAACACTCTTGGCGAAAGCCGTTTTTATCTCTCCTTGTGAAATGATCATGGACCCAGTGCTCCGGTAGAAGCCACGATACTGGCTCTAGCCAACAACGTTAGAATCAGAAGAGGAATGCTTTGATCTCCATTTTTGTTGACGATTCCAACCAACATGTCAGTTGCAAACGGAAACTCATTTGTATTGTTCCACGACCTGCACGCTTACACTGCAGTCTCTAGAACCAAACAACAAAAATTGCAACTCCTAACAAAGGAGATAAAGACATGATGAACAATATTATCATGGAAGGGTCATGACACACGAGGGCCTTGTTGATTAGGCGTTTGTTTATGTGGTGTCTGGTGAAGCGATCGTCCCATCCATTTCTTTGGCTGGTAACATTTTGCTTCTCCGGTCTTGTACCTTCGGCCTGGATTCTCTTGTTCTTCTAGGAGAGCCCAGCTTGCCAAGGATCAAAAGGCATGCTCTTCAGTTGTAGAGCTGAGCCAGAGCCCCCAGCACGAATTGTCTTCCAGCTTCAGTGCTCTTCAGTTCTACTTTGCGACTGTCCACTGCTAGCACCACAACGCCAGCTGTCCTCTGCTAGCTCCACCTTGATGCAGAGTAGGATGCAATTCCAAGTTTCAGAAATAGACCAGTTTAGAATAATGCATTGCAGAACCATGAAAAACAATTGTACTTGCAAAAGGCAGCAATCTAGATTATCGAAGTGGTCACTTCAAATGTGAATAAAATCATAATGGATGATTTAAAGTAGGAATATTATTTCCAGATTACCTGCAGATTGATGTACAGCCGTCAAGGGAAGGGTTGAATTTGTGAAACCAATATGCAGAAGCACAGTAAATGAGTAATTGCCGCAGAAAGTTGAACAAGCGGTGGTGCCAGATACATTGATGAGTAATTGCCACAGAAAGTTGAACAAGAGGTGGTGCCAGCTACATTGATTAGCAGCATTTGTTAACAGATTGTCAGTCAAGAATTTAGGCAGGTGTAAGTATGTTCGAGAAAAAAAAGAACAGATGTTACTATGTTATTACCTTGTCAATCTTCGTCAGTAACTCAGTATGTAGCCAGAAGCCAGGAAAGCAGAGTTATACCAGGCCTTGTTTCTCTTGATTTGTAGCACTGCATTCCTGAGCAATCTCGTCACAATCACCACAATTAGTCTTGATTGGCCACTGCAGTGAATTTGGAAGCCCTTTGCTTGGTTACCGATCTAAATTGTTTAGGAGATCCAGCGATCCTTGAGGGTGAGGGAGGGACTGCAGAACTGAGTCCTTGGAGTCAACTAACTTTACAGGTCTGGAAGCATAACAGTAATTGCTGCAGGAATAAGAAGTTACTACTGTAATACTACTCCATAGATCGTTGATATGTTAATATGGAAATAAGCAGTGTAGTGTACCTTCTCAGTCCTCATTAGTAGTCCTACTTTGTAGGTTGGCATCAACGTTTATATCTGGCCGTGTTCCTCTTAATTGCTGGCATTCCTCGTAAAGCTCTGGGCAGCAATCAGATATTCTTAGGCGCTGCAGTGAGTCGGGGAAGCCCTCCTTGGGCAGCGACCTGATACTATGCGACCCAAAGATCTGTAAATACTCTAGAGAAGAGAGGCGATTCAAGCCTTCAGGGAGTGACTGCAGAGCCCTGCAATCCCTAAAGCAAAGTTCTTCAAGGGAGGTGAGGAGCTGAAGCGCCAGCTCCTGCTCTTCCGTGAAGCTCTCCGCCCGCCAGTCACAGACGAACCATAACTCCCGGAGGGTAGCCGAGAGGCGGGTGCAGATGGGGGCAACAAGCGCCGCGGAGATGCTATCCACGGTAAGTCTCACCAGTTGGAAGGATCCTGCGGACATCGTTTTGGTCCTTGACACCTCCGCCAGTAGATCCGCTGCTATAGAAACAGAGTAGGGCTCATTTTCACCATCTTCTCTCTGATTCGAAACGAACAGATGCTCGAGGTTGCAAGTGATGCGAGGATTGAATCCATCCACTGTGATACTCTTGCAATTTACTAGAACAAGACGGGTAAGAGATGTCAGATTTGAGAGCAGAGCCATTGACAGAGCGTTTGGTTCATTCCAAAGCCAGAGTTCCTTGACACAAGAAGGGAAAGGGTTAATGCTGCTGCAATCTGCTGCTCCCGTGGACTACCCCGAGAACAGCTTGCCACAATTAACTATCCAAACTAATTCCAGGAACAAGAGGCCCTGAAATCCACCTCCATCCTCCGTGGATAGAATAAGATTCTTACACCCATGCAACTTTACATTTCTAAGCAAGCTGAAGGGTGGAAACTGCAGTATGACTGCCTCATCATCATGATCCTCATCTGATGCTGTTAAGTTCAAATCAGAAAGAGATGGGAAACATTTGAACAAACTTGCCCATGATTTTCTGGTGACACGAAATTCCCGCAGTTGTAGAGTTTGAACCGATTGGAGCACAGTGCCACCATCCAGTGCTCTCAGAAATGCTTCATCATATCTTTGAACCACTATACTTCTTAACGGATGTAGCCTTTGGAGATCCGTAAATGAGATGAGTGATGCATCATTAATTGTCAGCCTTTGTACTTCACCGAGATTGTGGAGGGCCAATTCACATGGCATCTTATTAATGGACAAATGACAATTGTCATAATCAAAGCAGTCTATATGGAAAGAAGATAGCTTGGACGTGTGAGGCAGAGGAGGCAGGCACAACTTTGGGCATTCATAAGTGTAAAGAGCACGCAGACCAGGAAACCCTGAGAACGGCAGTGCAACGAGCTTGGGACATTTAGTGCACCTGATTGTTTCAAGCCTTGAGAATAACTGTGTGTTCGCTCCCCCAACCCACTCGACAAGTTCTGGCATATCAGCAAACTCAACCTTCTTTAACTTTGTGAAACTTTGTTCTGTGATGCCACCAATGAAGTCCGGCCCAAACTGACAAATCCCAGCAATGTTTTTCAGCTCGAGTGTTTGTAGATGATTCATCAGCCCGAATGGAGGAAGAGCAGACCAAGATACACTTTCCAGATGGAGGGTGTCCAAGTTTTTCAAGTGGATGTTGCTACACAACCAAGTGGGACCAGTGACACCACCATGATTTACAATGCTAAGTGCTCTAAGATTGGAGTGCGGTTTAAGACCATCTAGAATACCATCTTCCACAGAGGCTTGCATGTCACTCCAAACTAAAGCCAACTTAATTAGATTTCTTTTGGAAGTCAGTTTTGCTTCATTAGCTTCCTCCACAGTTCTCACGTTCTCAAGCCCATATATATCAAGCTCCCCTCCAATCTGTTCCAACTGACCCAACTCTCGTAATTCAAATCCAACACTCTGTTTCTTGACATGGAATCTTCTCAACTCTTGTAATAGCTTCAGTTTTCCAACCTCAGAAACATTGGAGTGGAACTCAACATTGGAAAGGAAATGACACAAATTCACAAGGCGACTAATGCCTTTAGGCAAATCATGACTACGTCCCCAGTCTTGAAGGTCTAAGAATTTCAAGTGATAAAACCTGGAAACTGCGCTAGGCAAACACACTTCTGAGTAATAAGGTGATTTCAGTTTTAGGTACCGAAGGTGGATGAGCCTTGAGAAGTTGTGTGGCAAAGAATCTATGGAGTTAATGAATATAAACAGAACACGAAGGCCCTTTATTTCCTTAAATGTATCTTTCAAAATATTGACCAAGCTTGCCCTTCTGTATTCTCCAAAAATCATCAAACTCCGCAGATTTCCAATGTCTATCCTTCTCCTCAATTTATCCATTTCTCCACGAAAATCTTCAATATATTTATTTTGCATCAAGATCGATAGGTGGCGAATAGATGATGGGATGTCGTCAGCTCTAAAACTAGAACAACTGATATGGGCACATTCTTTTGAAGAAACCATCTGTGCAAGCTCATGCATCAAGTCATGCATTACATAATAATTTCCATCTCCTTTCATCAGAAAACCATAGTCAAACAGTTCATCCAAATATTTTGAGCTAGTGTCCTCAATTTTATCATTCTGACCACCAGAATCTGTGATGCCAATCGAAATCCAAAAACGACTGATCTCTAAGCTTTGAAACTTATAATCCTCAGGGTAGAGGGCACAATATGAGAAACACTTTTTTAGATGGAAGGGAAGGTAGTCATAGCTAATTTTCAGAGCTGGCATAATATCATCATCATGGGTTTGGTTTAGCCACTCCTTGTTTTCAAGAATCTCCACCCAATATTCTCGAGAAAATCTCTTCTTTAATAACCGACCAACTGTCTTGGCTGCCAGTGGAGAACACTTCAATTTATCTGCTATCTGTCTTGCAACTTCAATAAGTTCTTCCTTATCATGCTCAACCGTGACTTCACCAAATACACATGCTTGAAAGAAAATCCAGAACTCAGCAAGCTCCAAACCTTCCAGGATTACTGGAGTAGTTGTCTTCACCATTTGTGCTATATATGGAAACCTAGTTGTGACAATAATCATGCTACCTGTTCCAGCTTCACCCATTTTGAATGGAGCTATGAGATTTGCCCACTTATCCTCACTGCATTGCCATATATCATCTAAGACAATTAAGAACCTCTTTGATCTCAATCTCTTTGCAATGGATTTCTGAAGCTGGTCTAAGTTGTTTGTTTCGATTCCACCTTCATTTTCAGTTGCAGGTAGGCAGCCCCAGATTTCTTTGCTGAGCTTAAGCACATCGAAATTAGTTGATACACATACCCAGGCCCTAACCATGAAGTGTTTTTCTGTCCTTTTATCATTGTAAATGTGTTGGGTGAAAGTTGTCTTTCCAATACCACCAGGGCCAACTATAGGAAGAATTGACAGGGTTTCATGGCAAGTGGCACTTGTCGTGCCTTTTATGGTTTCATTAAAAATAGTGCTCCTTCCATACAACTTATCTTGTCTAATTGTTGACCCGATTGCAGGGCGTTCCAGTTGGTTAGTCATACTTCCTGGAACTAGGCTACTGCCTGCACTTATCTTAAACAATTCAGAGATACGAGGACATAGGGACTGCATGTCCTGTAACAACTGCTTGATTTTGTTGGACACAGCCACTCGGTTGAATGGCAACTTGTCATCAGACTTGGCCTCGCCTGTGTTATGTGTGCCATCGGAAACAGCAGCAGCAGCAGCATCTTGTGAACGGCAATAAGAGAAGCAGGAGAGCCATTTACCAGCAGTGTTGCGAGCAGCTTGGCCGGCATGCACAGCTTGAGCGCCGAGGCCATCGCCAAGCTCCGGCGTGGCCTCCCGGGTGCCGTCGAGCTCGTCTTGGATCATGAAGTAGTGGAGCTCGTCCAGAGCATCCTCTGCCTCATCTGCTTTCTTGCTGAGGTCCTCCAGCAGCGCCTGTAAGCCCGGGTTGTAGCTGACGTCTCTCCCTTGGGCAGCATGCAGTAGACCGAGCGTGTAATTCAGTTCGGTCTTCACCTTGTCGTAGTTGAGGCCGAGCTCACGACTGGCCACATACCCAGCCACCAGGTCATCGGAGAGCTTGTTGAGCACCTTGCTGAGGAGCCAGTTCGCCGCACCGAGAGCCGTCTCCATCCCCACCGCTGGCCTCCGGGGACGAGAGTGGGAGCTGGAGGCTGGGGCGAGGGCAAGAGTTGCTTTTGAGCGCTGGGAGTAATGGCGATGGCAATGAGGAGGGTTGCCAACGGCGGCAAGTGATGTGCCGTGCAGCTTGGCCAGATAGAGGTGTGGCGTCTCTTTACTCTATTCGTATAGTGGAGGTTGGTGGAGAAGAGCTTTCAGTACACTGCTCTCTCGTGCGAAAACAGGGGATGAGGATGAGATTATTCTGTGTGTTCTGCTTTTCAATGGCATCAAGGACCAAAGTTACGATTCCATTCTCACCAAACAACGATTATCAAGTGTTTGTCGTTGTGGAGTAGTTTCACTTATCAAGCTCAAATATCTGAAACGAAAATTTACAGTACCTGTTAGCCTGTTATTAAGTCATTTAGTGATCTCTTCTTTGCTTGATGGTGGAACTCAGTCCGTACAAACACAAGCTGAAACTCAAAGTCTGTAGTGCAGTGCGATACATTCAGCAACCCATGCGGAGTTGGCTTTCAGTCTCCCGTTGCCATCGCCAGTCAGGTCAGCTTTAATAAGCACTAGCGAGGTTCCATGCTTTGTTTGCCACTTGAGCAGGAACGGCATCCGCTTAAAGCGACACCAAATAAAGTAAAGCTACTGATAAATTCCAGCATCAATGAGCTGGTGGTGCGGCTATGTGATAGTATGACAGTGATAAATAATTAGAAATTTTGTAAGTGAACTAGTGGCTAGCCGAACTTTTTTAGGTAAAAGTTAGCAAGTTACGAAATAAATAAACTTATAAGTAGTAGTACATTATAAAGACCCTCCCAGAATATTCACAGGCTACATTGGCTACTATAATAGTTTCATCTCATAAATTCTTCACAATTGGTAATTTGATAAATAACTTGACAAATCCCACCAAAAAAGGCAAAAACCAGCAGCTATCGCTCCTTAGCTCCATTATTACTCGAGCAAAGGGTCTCCGGAGACAAGAGGGATAGAGGGGAGACGGGCTTAACTCACTGCTTTTGGAAGAACCCGCTGCTGAAGTAGATGGAGGGGATAGCCTGCTGATCTCCTCACTGGCGTGACCGACCATGCGGATTGACTTGCCGATGCGACCTCCCTATCAACGCAGATCTCCTCATCGACAGTCGACAGAGCGATCTGCGTTCTCTCGTGGATGGCCCTGGCCCTTTTTTTTCACGACCGGGCCTTCACCCGTTTTTCATTAAGAGGAATAAACGAAAAACAATAACAGGGCGTCAAACCATTGATGCTAGCAAGGTGCACACATCGAATGGCAGACAAAAGTTTGAAAACCTAGCTACTGGATACAACATAAAGGACTACATTTTGAACGAATATTGTGACAAAAAAACTAAGATAGCAGCTACCGGGGTGAAGCCTCTAGCACCCAGTTCTGGCCCTCCCTGAACGCAGCCTCTTGCCATGAAACAGAGCCTGCATGGCCTCCTCTGCTTCACCCGCCAGTGCAACCTGGAACGCGGCCTGGTGAAACTCCTCGAAGGTAGCTTCATTGGGGCGTTCCGTCTCGACCTCGTACCCGAGCTTCCTCATGAGGACCAACCTCGCCTGCGCGTTCGGCTTATTGAGCTTGTTCTTGGCGACCAGGCGAGCACTACGCTTGGGTAGCCATCCCAGCGTGTCATCACTGGGACCCGCCTTAGTGATCCGCAAGGTCGGTGTGGAGAGTAGCGACGGCGGCAACGGCTTCATGAAGGAGTTGATGAAGTCGTCGATGGATTCAGTGTTGTCGGGCACTTGTATCATCCCACCCGCATTGGCGTGCCCCACCGTGACACCCTCCGCTGGGGCCGCAATGGCGTCGACGTCGGCGCCCTGGTCAGTAACAACGAGCCCTCCAGTGTTGTCGAACGGACGGTGCTCGACGGCTTCGACGACGCATGGAGCAGTGGCCTCCACGACGGGCGACGGGAGCTCTGCTGCGGCGGGGGACGGCGGGGAGGCGTCCCCGTCGATGCCGCCCAACAGCGCCACAGCCACAGGGCCGGAGGAGCCCGAGTCTAGGCCGTCGTCGTCACCCGCCGTTTCGATCGAGGTGTCAGCAGCTGCCACGCCGAGGCCGTCCTCCACGGAGGCCGCGATAACCGGTGAGGTCACCGCTGCGGTCCTTCCTGGCATCGCCTCTTCATCCATGGGATCGAATTCCTTGCGTGGCGAAGGGTCCGCCGTGGGTTGGGAAGACACCTGCGGCTGCACCCTACCTTCCTGCAAAGGAGAGCAAGAATGGGGTCCATGTTGACCCTTACGACCTCCGGCCACCCACATGGTCACCTCAAGTTTTGAAGCAAGGTCAGCTCCTCCTCGTCCAGCGTGGCCGCATCAGTAAGCGTGAGAAGAACAAGGGGGCAATGGTCTCACCAGCCGGGGCAGCGACACTCTTGACGACGGAGGCCTCGGCCCTAGGGCGGCTCACGTCCTCTAGAGGTGGACAAAGTGGCGACGACGTAGTCGACGACGAAGACGGTGCAGATGACAGCTGCCTTTGCAGAGGTGGGATGACGGTCGTGCACACCTTGGACCGATGTCCGGCACAGCGGCAACGAAGGCATCACGACGGGGAACGGCACTAAGCAGCGACGTGGCCGTGGTCGAGACAGTTGAAGCAGAGGCCCACCAACCCCCGCGGGACAGGACGTCGTCGCGTGGGTGCGCCCCTCCCCGGCTGGTGGGCGCGCCCCCTTCTGTCGACCGACTCGGGTCGGGCGTCCTCCTGCTGCGGCCGCTGTGGGAGCACTCGCTGCCAACCCTCGGCATCCGACATCGAGGCGTGGCGACGGGAGCCAAGCCGCAGACGAAACGGCCGACGCTCCGGGGCCGGAGGGTCGGCAGGGGCGTTGGCGGAGGCCATCTTCCCGCGACGGTGGGCTGGGATCCGATCCGCCGCTGGCTGTGGCGTTGCGTGGCGCTGTGCGCCCAACCGCAGGTGGGCTAGGATTCGGTCCGTCGATGGCGGCGGCACGTCTGTCATGGTTGCCTTGGAAGCACAAGCACGTGCCACGGACCGCGTACGGCGAGGCCGACGCCAACAGGGATGCCCTGCAGCGCTCCCCGTCGCAGGCGCCGCAGCGGTGGCTGCTGTCGTCCTCTTGTGATGATGCTGTCGGCGACGCAGGCACGTGGAGGCCGAGGTACCAGTCCCCGAACCAGCAGCCTGGCTGCCCCTCACCGCGGCACCTCCCAAGGCGGCGCCCACGACCGTGGCGATGGCCCGGCGCGTGGCCTGCAAGTAGCACGGCTCAGGCCCCGGCGGAGGACCGCCAGCGAGAGAAGGTGCGGGCGCAGCGGAGGCCGTTGGCGAACGCCGAGCTACTGGAGGCTGCTCGACGAGCTCATCATCGCTGAACTCGGAGCAGTCCGTAAGGTAGCCGTTCTCCCACCTTTGCTCCTTGGACCTCCCTGCAGAGCAGGGGAAGAAGGGCGGGGCCCCAGGGGAGAGCCTGCCCTGGGCGCCGGACGGCTGTGGGGCGGTGGCCGCGGACCGCATGGCGAGGTCGACGCTACTGGTGGCCACAACAGCATCGCCCGAGGCCGATGGTGGGGGCGGATGGGCATCCACAGGCGTCGAGGCCCCCATCCCCGGCCCGTCCATGGCTGGGACGCACGGGACCGGCTCCGCGACGACCGTAGCAACCCTGGCGTCGGCAGGCTCCGCAGCCGCGACAGGAACAAGGCAACCGGGGGCAGAGCGGCCACCGCAGCCTCAGGGGACATCAGTGGCGGGCTCGAGTCGGCGGAGGAGGTTGCCGCGGCGGCGGCGGCCCGGGCGAAGACGACGAGAGGGCGGCGAGGGCGGCTGGCGCGGCGGAGAGGCGGCTGCGGACGCGGAGCCAGCCTCCATGGACGGGGGCCGGCCACCATGGGGGACGCCGGCGACTGAAGGGCCCCCCGGACCCGGTCTTGAGCAGCGTCGATCTTCCTGGTCGCTGCGAGTCCGCCCTCAAGATGGCCATCAGAGCGTAGATCGTGCTTTAGGGATTCTGGATCTGGTAGAGATTGTTGGGGTGGAGCTGAGGTGGTGGTGGATCGGGAAGGAGGAGGTGCCGGTGAGACGGGGGCGACGGAGTCGCCGTGAGGGTCAGGGTCGGGGTCGGACGGACCCATCCCTGATACAGTTTGGGCATGGCCCTGGCCCTGGCCGCAGGAGTGCAGGACTGCAGCCGTGCCGCCGCCTGGGGCCTCGGCGGTGGCGCCCGCTCCGGCGCTCACTCGTGTCCGTGTCCAAGACTCGAAGGGCGGCGCGGCGCTTCGGGAATTTGGGCTCGGTCGCGTGGACCACGGCCCATGGGAAGCATACACTAGCGTTTTCTTAGATGGGCCTTTACTTATACTGGACCACCGACTAGAGTCTGGGCTTAGAGTTAGGCCTGGGTCCGCCTATTCACACGTCAGCACATGGTGGTAGACTAGTGGTTGATTATTTTTTTTGATAAATTTTCTCCATGACTATTCATTCTTCTGCAATTCCTGTCGTTCTATATGCCGGTATTTTCCCAGCAATTTCCTCATTTCTGCAACAATAATCTGTCAAAGAAAAATAAAGAAACATGGCTAGAGTCTTTTATACACTGGAACAAAAGTTTGAACGTATAGAGATGTGGATATGTGAAAATCAAGACCTCTTGTATCATAAACTAATTTGCAAACGTTCATTAAATAATATGACATCCATTAATTTAGTCACCTTAAGGCCCTGTCGCCTTCGTGGAGATTGGACCTAGGAATAATTTCCGGCTAGATCCGTTACTTTAATTTGTATAACAATCGGGATAATTCCGACTAGGAACGGTTCATTCCGGAGAAAGCGAACAAAGCCTAAGGGATATGATAAAATAACCAAGTAAAAATGAAAACTGTAGACTAATCACGGAACACGACAATAACATACGTGATAGCATTTTAACATGTGCAAGGCATAAGCAACAAACGGGAATTTGAATCATATATATTTCATATTCACATGCATCAAGAAGAGGCAACAACAACACATAATTTGATGAATCAACGTAAAACGAACTTAATAAATCTAGTAGCTTAGGTTGCTTCGTGTTGTGGACGGTGTCTCGCCATCACAGCTCGAACTCTGTTAAGGTCTTTCGGCCGCTCTCACCCTTTTAATGAAATACAGACTTACGTATGCTTGCGAAAAAAATAAATCCTCCATTTCAAATTATATGTCATTTTAACTTTTTTAGAGTCAAAGCATCTCAAATTTTACTAAAATTATTATAAAGATAATTACATAGATTTATGACGTTAAATAGTTAAACTATGAAAATTTATAATTAATAAAGAATCCAGTTATACTTATTTAATTTAATATCATATAAATATTTGAAGCATTATTATGATTTGGTTTAAATTTGAGATGCTTTGACTCGAATGATATAAAATTTATACATGAGTTTTTATTTAAAATAAAACAATCTATTTTAGACTGTCATTAGGCATCCGCGAGGAGAAACCGAAAAAAAGAATCTCATAATTTTCCAATCCTCGAACCCAAAAACCGTGAGTTGAACACAGAACTCAAACCCACAAAATCAGGAGAGCAGCCGCCACCGCCGCTGCCCACCGGCGGCCACCACCCACAAAACCCTAGGCTGCTCGACCCCGTAGTTCTTGGTGGCTTATCTCCAAAATCCGGCCAAATCCACGGCCGACAGATGCCTGCAATATATTGTTCCTCATCTTCCATATCGACCAACAGATGCCTGCAATACCAATTGCATAAAACCGAGGGGCATTTTTATTCCACTTCCTATACCACAGCCAACATTGTTCAAAAGAGCAAGGAAGTTCATTAGCTCCTAAGCTAGTAGCAAAGGTGGCCCACACACATCTAGCAGTGGAGCATAAAAAAAGAAGATGGCACACAGTTTCAGTTTGAGTGCAGTCTTGTCAATATGGCATTATTGGCCACCAACCAAAGAAATATTTTAATTTTAGCTGGGATTCTCCCCTTCCAGATGTGACTAAAAGCAGTACCGTTCTCAGATTTGGTTAAAGCATTATAAACAGATTTTACAGTAAATTTTTTCCTAGTTCCAAATCTCCAGTAGATATAATCATGTTCATCAGTCAATTGTATGAATCAAACTTAATACATCCTCCATTTCAAATTATATGTTATTTCAATTTTTTTAGAGTCAAAGCGTTTTCACTAAAATTATTATAGAAAGAATTACATAGATTTACGACGTCAAATAGTTAAATTATGAAAATATATAATTAATAAAAAATCTTATTATACTAATTTAATATCATATAAATATTTAAATTATTATTATTATTATTTGGTTTAAATTTAAGATGCTTTGACTCGAATGACATAAAATTTGTACATGAGTTTTTATTTAAAACAATCTATTTTAGACTGTCATTACGCATCCATGAGTAGAAACCGAAAAAAAAGAATCTCATAATTTTCCAATCCTCGAAGGCTCGAACCCAAAAACCGCGAGTAGAACACGAACTCAAACCCACAAAATCAGGAGAACCCTGACCGAAACCGCGGTGGCGGCCTGAATACCGCCGTGAAAAAAAAATCACACCGCCGCTGCCTACAGGCGGCCACCGCCCACAAAACCCTCTGCGGCTCGACCTTCTTGGTGGCTTCTCTCCAAAATCCGGCCAAATCCGCGGCGAGGAATGGCCGCCATGGACGTCAAGACAGCGAGGACGGGGGCCACTCCGGCGGCGTCGGCGGCATCTGAGGCCGTCGTAGTGGCGGTCCTCGGCAACGACGACCTCCTCCGCGAGATCCTGCTCCGTCTCGGCTTCCCGACCACCCTAGTCCGCGCCGCCCTCGTCTCCAAGCGCTGGCTCCGGCAGGCCTCCGACCCGGCCTTCCTCCGACCCGGCCTTCCCGCGCTCCTCGGCTTCTACGTCAACAACTACTGGCGGCCGGAGGAGCGGGAGCCCGCGCCCCCGCAGTTCGTGCCCATCTCGGAGGCCCCGGAGCTCGCCACCGCCATCGGGCGCGCCAGTTTCCCCGACGACGATGTCTGGGAATGCGTCGTGGACTGCCGAAACGGCCGCGGCATCGTCAGTTCCCCCTCCGCCATCTGGCCCGACTCCGGCCCGTTCGCGGTCATCGACCTGCTGCAGCAGACGCGGGGCGTGGCCCGCTTCCCACCACCGCTCCCGTTTCCTGACCAAGAAGAAGACGGCATCTTCCTCCCGGTCCTAGAGGACGGCGTTGTCCCACCACCGCTCTCGTATCCTGATGGTGAAGATGATGGCAACATTCTCGACACCCCACCGGATGGACGCGATGGACGCGACGGCATGGTTGCCGTGCAAGTGATTTGCAATGGGTACACAAGAACAATGGCTTCCGCGGAGAGAAATTTTGATATTTGACCCGTTATTCGCACGCCCCGGCGTTTTTGACCCATAATTCGTCGACCTTTTGAAATATGACCCAGATCATGCGAATTGCTTCGAAATTTGACCATTTCAGAGTTTCACTATTTCAATAATTCTAAAAATTCTCTTGTACTGTTTGGGATGGGAGAAAAGACACCCTTGCCGCCGCACCATCGAGGCCGAGCTCGCCCGCGGCCATGGGCAGCTGCACCACCGAGGTTGAGCTCGCCCGCGGGCATGGCAGCCGCGCCGCCGGGTCCGAGCTCGCCCGTGACCATGGCTACCCGCGCCGCCGGGGCCGAGCTCGCCCGCGGCCATGGCGGAGGGGACCTTAGAGCGAGCACACGGAGTCCTGCGTCGAGGAGATCGTGGTCCTGCGCGTGCTCGCCGCGCTCCTGCAGACCGGCATCGTGCTGCGAGCAAGGCCACCCATCGAATCAGCCAGCGGCGCAGCAACCACGCAGCCGCGGCCAGGCACCCACGGCGCCGTCGTCCGCGCTGTGGACTTCCGCGGGCGCTCTGCGCCCCCGACGAGCTGCTCGCGCCCATCATGCTAGTACGTACGTATTTGACTTTGCTTCTACTACCAAGCAAGCAAGCAACGACGTGCTGCTGCTCGAGGAGCTCGACGTGCTGCTGCTCGCTCGCCATGCTGCTGCTGCTCGACGTGCTGCTGCGAGGAGCTCGACGTGCTGCTGCTCGCTCGCCTGGGCACGTGCTGCTGCTGCTCGCCATAGATGGTGGCGGATGCGGCTGGAAGATGGTAGGAAGAAGATGACATGTGGGGCCCCCACGTAAGTGACAAGAGAGAGATGGGCAGTAACGTCTTTTCCCATGCCCCAAACAGTGAAGAGAGCACCCTAGAATTACAGAAATATAGAAAATCCCGAGATGGTCAAATTTCAAAGCAATTCGCACAACATGGGTCATATTTCAAAAGTCCAACGAATTGTGGGTCAAAAACGCCGGGGCGTGCGAATAACGGGTCAAATATCAAAATTCGTCTGTATACCTACCAACCCTGCGACTGCTTGGAAGAGTGGAACGTCCGTACAACGCCAGAAATACAGCTGCCGGAGCCATTGCCTGCAGTTCCCAACCCAAATCCACCAAATTTCATCATTGACGTGCTGCCGCCAGTAAATGGGAAGATCTACATTGCAACTTGCGTTGGGTACATTCTCTTGTTAGATTTGGCCTCTACAAGCATTTCTGCCATCATGCTCCCGGACAGAGCAAGGACGGTCAACTTCAAGCTCTTATGTCGAGAGGAGGATGCAGGGCTATTTGTCATCTACGCAGATGGGTTTCAGCTTAGTATCTGGCGCCACAAGGCTGATGGCGATGGCGTAAACACCTGGGTGCTAGTGCATGATAAAATCATTGTGCACGAGGCGTGCAATCGTCATGACGATGTGTTTGTGATGGCTGCTGATAATAGTCTTGAGTATGTGTTCTTGTGGCTGGAGGAAAGTATGCTTCTCATGCATATTCATCTAAGGAGCTGGAGTGAGAAAGTGTATGATGAGTTGAACGTGTACGATGAGTCGCTGGATAGAGAATTCTTACATATCAGGCCCTTTATCATGGTTTGGCCTCCAGTATTCCCAGCATTGAGGGAGAAGACAATCTTGAGGTATGATCTTTTTGTTTGCCACTGCCTAAATATGACACGTGTTCTTAATTCCTTTTTTTCAGCAGCTATGACTTTTCTTAAGGCGCACTTTTGTTCTGCAATGAGGCAAGGGAAATGAACAAGACTCAGAAAATTGTTTAGACAGTCACAGTGGCCAGAGTCCTCTACTTGATGTAAAATGTTTTATGATTAATCTGTTGAGTTAGAATCTTGTTACCCACTCCTCTACTTGATGTGAAATGTTTATGATTAATAAATCGAGTTAAAATCTCGTTACCTGTAGAGAATCCATCTTAGCTCAGAAAACAATACGTGCAGCTCTGTTTTCTTACACTATTTTCCATGAAACAGGCATAACTTGGTCCTTGGACGGTTCAAAAATTACATGCTGATCATGGAGGAATGCAGGTATACACCATTGTCCATTGACATAAGTCAAAGCAATTAGAGTCTGGTACTCTGGTGGGTGCATTGCTCAGGCTTTAGCAAATCCATCAAATACTCTGCACGGCTTAGAGTTCACTGCTCAGGATGTAACTGTTCTTCAAGTTGTAGGTCAATTTATAATCAGACTATTGGAGTTCCAAGAATCAACTTGTTTCTCTGAGTTGAGATATCAACTTACTATAATTGTTTTTATTTGCACTTATATAGTCAATCTATAATTATTTGCATTGCAAGATGATCTTTTACCCAGATGAGCAAGAATTTAAATTCAGTTCAATACTGCTCAAATGAAGAATTTCATAGCACTGCTGTTTTTAATCCTTCATATGGGGATATCATCATATTACTTTTGGTGAAGGAATTCCTGCTGGTTTCTACTAATTTTACCATGCATAATAAAGCAGTAGGCAATGATCTGAAGAATTTAACCCTGTGATTCACGGACTGCAATGGAATGTTATAGTTATAATTTTCAAACTGCTTGAAAAAGTTTCCGGTTTTTGCTAGATACATGACATGGTCACATGGTTTAGACTCAGCAATTGTTCTATCTTCTTTGCTCCATAATTTCAGTAGTCACTTTAGTATTAGACATGATTAAGCTCTTATATTATAAAAATGTTTCGATTAGTCTGCAGTTTTTCTATTGTATATGATGAGTTGAACGTGTATGATGAGTTGCTGGATAGAGACTTCTTACATATCAGGCCCTTTATCATGGTTTGGCCTCCAGTATTCCCAGCATTGAGGGGAGAAGACAATCTCGAGGTATGATCTCTTTTTGCCACTGCCTAAATATGACAACATGTTCTTAATTCCTTCGTTCAGTGGCCACAGTTTTGTTCTGCAATGAGGCAAGGGAAATGAACAAGAATCAGAAAATTTGTTTAGGCAGTCAGAGTGGCCACAGTCCTCTACTTGATGTAAAATGTTTATGATTAATTTCTCGAGCTAGAATCTCATTGCCTGTAGAGAATCCATCTTATCTTAGCTCAGAAAACAATACGTGCAGCTCTGTTTCCTCACACTATTTTCCATGGAACAGGCATAACTTGGTCCTTGGACAGTTCACAAACGACATGCTGACCCAGTATGGAGCAATGCAGGCATGCACCATGATGCATTCACTTAGTCAAAGCAATTAGTGTCAGGTGAGTGCATTGCTCAGGCTTTAGCAAATCCATCAAATACTCTCACAGCCCAAGTTCAATGCTCAGGCAGTAATTGTTTTTCAAGTAGTTGGTCAATTTGTAATCAGACTATCAGAGTTCCAAGAATCAACATGTTTCTCTGAGTTGAGACAGCACCTTACTGTAATTGCTTTTATTTGCACCTATATGATTTTTTTTTCTAATGCAAGATGATTTTTTCAAAACTCTCTTTTGCTCCGTGAATCTATGAGCAGATGAATATCTGGTGGGCGAGAATTTAAATTCAATTCAATGCTAGTTACATGAAGAATTTCGTACTTTCAGGGATGCACAAATCACTATTGCCATTTAAATCACGAAGGGATTACAGAATTACATGTGACATTTCATAACCTATTTGCCAGCTTCGCCCAAATACCAAGCAGCAACACACAAGATACAACCAAAATCGTCAAAAAGGAGGCAATCCTAGACTCGCCAACAATGGCTAGGACCAATTTTAGTATTTCCTCAAAATGCAAATTGGACTTTTTTTTTTCTCAATCACGCAAAAGATTTGCGCGTATTTTGATTAAGAAGAAGAGTTTTAGTACAACCGGGGTGCTTACAGGATTTAACAATAAAAGCAAGAAAAGCACTCCCCACAAGCTGAAACACATTAGTCTATTACTCGCTAACTAAACAACCGTTCCAACTCATGAAGATATCCATGGCTGGCTCAAGCCCACGCGCGGCGGCGCCTCTTGCGCCCGCCAAAGTTGCAACCATCAGGGAAGAGCTCCCTGAGAGCCTCATCGTCCTCCGGATGCCCCCCAAAGAGAGCGTTGAACTTGTCATCCGCCGTGGACTCGGTGAGAGGGGAGACTTGGCCAAGACGCTTGAGGATCAGGTACTCCCCGCGCTTCGACGCCGGAATCCTTGAGAGGCTTTGGGCAGCGATCCTCCCGGCTTCGCGGCGGCCTCCGCCAAGGTGTCTTCGTGGGCGATGGTGTCTTCTTGGGTGAAGGCCGCCGCAGAATGCCAGCAGGCTGGGGCTTGACGACCTTGGCGCGGAACACTTGGAGACGCCGCCGAGCGGATGCGGAGTCCCGCGGTGGCGGTGGCGCTCCGTTGCAGGGCCGACCCCCGTCGCGATGGGGCGCGGGCGTGCCCATCTCAGCCGGCAGGCCACCAATCGTTGCGGCTGGCGTGGACATCTCCGGAGGTTGCGCGCCTGACACAGGAAAGCCCGGTGGCAGAGTGCCAAGCGCCGGTGCGTCGAGCTCCTGGTCCACCGCTGCGTTCGTCGCGGTGACCTCGACCACATCTGGTGGGAGGTCCGCTCCGCGTGCTGCACTGTTGCGGCGGGTGTAGACGATCAGCGGCTTAGCCCGCTCAGGCACCCTCGGCACGCCATCCTGTCCGCATGCCCCCGCAGCGGGCACGCCTGGCGGTTCGAGCGTGGGAGGGGCCTCCTCCATGGCAAGGTTCTCTCTGGCAGGGGTCGGGTGCGCGTTGTCGATCGACGGCAGTGGGCCTTCGAGGATTGTGGCCCAGGCGACGTCCATCCAAGAGGCCACCGGATCAGTAGAGGGTGACCTGGTACTGCCGTCGATTGGGGCCTCGGTCGATGCTCCAGCCATGGGGCGAGCAGACCGCGGCCGCTAAACCTTGGAAGTGGTGGTGCCCTTCTCCTGCCGCTTCTTCCGTCTGCGACGTCGGCGCCGACGCGAGTGATGACCGTGGCCACATTGGGAGTGGTCAGGATCAGCCGAGCCGCCTACCCCCGTGGGAGCGCGCCCGCCGCTCACGGTGCCACTGCAGCGCCTCTTGGCGGCAGCGGCGTGCCTCGGCCTCTTGCAGTCCCGCGCGAGGTGGCCAAGGCCGTGGCAGCGGAGGCACCGCCAGGGTAGGTTGCAGGTGGCGACGCGGTGCCCCGTCGCGAGGCACTTGAAGCAGCGACCATCGGCATACGCGGGGAACTGCCGTGGTCCGATGCTACCACCGGCGCTCGCCCCATGGCGCTGCCGCTGGCGCGGTGGTTCTGCAGGCTGATGATGATGATGATGGGGCAGAACGCGCTGCCACCCATCGGCGTCCGGAGCGGTCGCACGACGCGCCGACCCAAGTCGTTGGTGGATGGGTACCCGCTCTGGCACAGCGCCGCTGGCCGAAAGCCCGTCGTACCCGCGTCGGCCCAGGCGTAGCCGGGTCGGGACACGTCCCTCCACCGGCCGAACAGGGATGCCGTTGACCAGCTGTGGTCGTGGGCGGCCGCGCTTCCTCCGTCTTCGTCGGGGGCCAGACTGCGTGGCAGCCGCCCCGCCACGCCCCGGAACCGAGCTTGGCAGCGGCCGCGGAGGCGCAGCCACAGGCATCGGTGGGCGGCGGGCTGCCTCCACGTACGACGAGGGTTGCTCATCGTCGGAAGCGTCGTCGTCGTCCGCCCACCGCCGGTGCTTGGCACGACCCGCTGTGCTGCCTTCAGGGTAGAAAGGCGCCGCCTTGGGGGACAGGGTTGAGGCCGGACTCGGGCGGCGGCCGACGGGTTGACGAGGAAGTCGTCGAGGCCGAGGCCATCCCCGCTCCTGCCCCCATCGGCGTTGTCGTCGCTGTCGTCCGTCACATCCTCCACGAGCACCTCCAAGGCAGAGGCAGCCGGTCAGCGCGGCCCCCGGGCTGATGGGCGGCGCCTGGCCCACTGGACGGCGCACTGGACTCCGCTGTGGAGGCGGAGGCGCCCGCCGGCCCGCTGTGGGCCGCGGAGACGCCGGCGGCCGTCCCCGGAGGCGGCGAGGTCGGCCCAGCCGCCAGATCCGGCCATCCCGGGGCCCCTACGGCCAGCCCTGACCAGGGCGCCGGCAGCCGTCCCCAGCGGCGGCTAGGCCCTGGCGGCCTCCCCAGGGGCCTCCGACGGCCGGGGTGGCGGCGGCGGCGCCGTGCTCCGTGGGGGCGCGAGGGGGAGGGGGGGGAGGAAGGAGAGGGGGAGAGGGTGGGGGTGGGCTGTGGCTGTAGGCGGCGCCGGTGCCGGGGTGGCGGCCGGCGCCGCCGGCGGCGGCGCGGGGCGGACCCGTCGGCTAGGTTTCGCCCCGTCGGGGCGGCCGGGACCCGTCGGTTCTCTCGGGATTGAAATGCAAATTGGTCTTCAAAATTAGATTGCTCTCGTCGAGACGATTGAAATGCTTTGGAGCCAGGATGAATATAGAAGTGTTAAATACATCAGAGATCCATTTTATATGAGGATTTCAGAGTTGATTTCTAAATCATAAACTTTTTAAGTGGTTCACCGTCGGTCACCCTGCCAAAGACTTTAAATTTTTAAGTGGTTCACCATTTTTTTAGCATTAAGTGATTCACCATCAGTCACCCTGCCGAAGACCACGAGCGTGATAGACTGATAGATACAGTCACCAGGCATGCCAGATATGGTCACCCACGGCGATGTCACATTAAATTCGGTGATCTGCGTGCCTACAAAGCTTTTCTGTTGACCGCAGGACAGATTTCCATGAAAGTCAAATGAAAACATGGAACAGACAACCTATATTAATTAGCTCAAAGGGTCCTTTTTGACTTTGGCAACACTTAGTAGCAGATCAATTTCTACGAACCTTCATATAAATGCCTACGGAAAGAAGGCAGCTACAATAGCCAGAAGAGATCACAGCAGCTTTGCACGTAGCATCATCTCCCCCAAAATGCTGGGTGCAGGGTCATTTCTCTTTGTTCTACTCCTTTCACTCGTTTCAAGCAAGAACTCAACCTTAGTATCCGGAGTTGCCACAACCACAAATAACGCCACCGACCACCTTGCTCTGCTATCCTTCAAGTCACTCATTAGGACCGATTCATTGCAAGCTCTAGAGTCATGGGGCAACCAGTCCATCCTCAGTGCCAGTGGCGTGGTGTCATTTGTGGCAGGCGAGGACGCCGTCATGGCCATGTTACGGGGTTAGATCTTGAGAGTCTCAGCCTTTCTGATGCTATCTCCTCTTCAGTAGCCTACCTTTACGTTCTTGAGGAGCCTGCGCCTCAACAGTAACCGCTTTCGTGGTGCTATACCATCAGTGGTTGGGCAACTCCTGTACTTAAGGCATCTGAACCTGTCAGATAATTCTCTCGATGGTGTAATTCCGGCATCGCTTTCAAATTACACCCATCTTGAGGACATCATATTCGAATTCAACAATCTCCAAGGGAAGATACCAGGGGAGCTTGGCGCCTTGCCGAACTTGCGCATGATCGTGCTCTTCCAAAATTTGCTTGAGGGCGAGGTACCACATGAGCTTGGCTCCCTACACAATCTCAAGGCACTCAATCTTGGCCACAACAAGCTTACAGGAACTATTCTTGTGGAGATCAGCAACCTTGTGAATCTCAGGTTTCTGCATATTGGAAACAACAAGCTAACATGAGAGATTCCAACTGGGATAGGTAACCTTGTTAAATTAATCATGTGTCACTAAGTTCGAATCAACTGTTTGGTTCTATCCCAAGTTCACTAGGAAACCTCTTAGCACTGACCGATCTTACTCTGCATACAAATAATCTAACAGGGAGCATTCCACCGGTACAAAATCTTTCATCTCTAAGAATACTTGAATTAGGATCTAATGACCTTACAGGATGCATTCCTTCTCAGTTAGGAAATCTCACATCATTGGTATACATAGATCTTCAGGTAAACCATCTAGCTAGAGGTATTCCAACATCAATTGGGAACCTGAATTTGCTTGAAACCCTTGCTTTGTCGTTCAACAATCTTACTGGTTCCATACCTAATTCCATTGGAAACCTACTATTTCTTTCAGAGCTTGACCTGGACAATAACCAGTTAGAAGGTCCGCTACCTCCCCTTCTGTTCAATCTTTCCTCTCTGATGAATTTCAATGCACAGCTGAATTATTACCTCAACGGTTCTTTTCCACGACATGGGGAACAACCTTCCAAATCTAGAGCTCTTCCTCATTGATTGTAATCAATTCTATGGGTCCATTCCTCCCTCCATGTGCAATTCATCTAAGCTTCAAATGTTTGAGGCCGTGAATAACTTATTAACAATAATTCCCAGTTGCCGTGGCATTCACTTAAAGAGCTTGTCTTCATTATCCGTTGCCAAAAATCAGATCCAGGCAACACAAGATGCCGACTGGGATTTCTTGGCTGGCCTGACCAATTGTAGTGAGTTGAAGCTGTTGAATTTGGGTGATAACTTGTTTGAAGGTGAGATACCAAGTTCAGTTGGCAATCTCTCCAAAAGTTTGGAGTATCTTAATATGGAATATAACAACATAACCGGAATGGTCCCTGAAGGAACATCAAATTTGGTCAACCTGAATATGCTTCATCTATATGGAAACAATCTAAAGGGTACAATTCCTGCCTCTCTTGGCAAACTAAAGGGACTGAATGGGTTACTCCTAGGAATGAATTACCTATCAGGACCAATCCCTCCGCTGTTGGCAATCTTACAAAATTAAGCTAGATTCATCTTGGTGGTAACAAACTTAGCGGAAGAATACCATCTAGTCTTTACGGTTGTCCTTTACAAAGATTAGACCTTTCTACCAATAGCCTTGTTGGTCCAATACCTAGAGAACTTTTCCTTATCAACACATTATCTGATTACATGCATATCCAAAATAATCAGTTAACCGGGACTTTGCCCATAGAAGTTAGCAATCTAAAGAACCTTGGGACACTTGACTTTTCCAGTAATCAAATATCTTGATCTCTCTGGGAAAGTGCCAGATGTTGCAGTATCTCAATGCATCTCATAACAACGTTCAAGGGACAATTCCACCGTCAGTAGAGTAGATGAAAGGCCTTTCAGTGATTGATCTTTCCTACAACAATTTGTCTGGGGCCATACCTGAATTCCTTGCTAACATGAAAGATCTTTCTTCCTTCAATCTCTCATTCAACAACTTCAAAGGTCAAGTTCCAACAGATGGAGTTTTCAAAAATGCATCTTCTGCCGCAATCATAGGAAACAGTGGCCTATGTGGCGGTATCCCTTAGATGAAGTTGCCACCCTGCTCCAGCCACGATACCAAGAAGCCATCGTTGGGGCTTATCATAGGAATATCTATTGGCAGTGCATGTCTACTCGGACTTTTTGCACTGTTTGTATTCTTCAATTGGAAAAAAAAGATAGAGGAGAACCTCCAAACACCAACAGTCAGTGCTGAACATACAAGGGTTTCATATGCTGAATTGGCCCGTGCAACATATAGTTTCTCTTCAGGGAACCTCATTGGAGTAGGAAGTTTTGGCTTGGTCTTCAAGGGGCAAATTATGATTAACAGTCTACAAGTGACAGTGGCTATCAAGGTGCTCAACCTCCTCCAACATGGGGCAGCTCAAAGTTTTGATGCTGAATGTGAGACTTTGAGATGTGCTAGACATCATAATCTTGTGAAGATCTTAACGGTCTGCTCAAGTGTGGACTTTAGAGGCCTTGATTTCAAAGCCATTGTATTCGAGTACTTGCCAAATGGAAATCTAGATCAATGGTTGCACCAGTCAATTGATGGAAATAGTGACTACAGGGTGCTTGACCTCGTCCAAAGACTAGATATTTCTATTGATGTGGTTTCTGCACTTGAATATCTACACACGCACAATCCAATGCCAATTATCCACTGCGATCTCAAGCCTAGCAATATTCTCCTTGATGGTGACATGGTTGCTCATGTTGGCAATTTCGGGCTGGCAAGGTTCTATCATGAAGACTGCAATGGAAGTACCGAGAAATCAAGCGCCTGGCTAAAATGAGAGAAACAACTGGATATGCTGCTCCAGGTGAATTTGCAACTAGTTTAGTTTATTACTACTAGATTATCATCAATATCCAAGTAAACATTTTTCCTCATTATCTCAATTGTTGCTTATGTTAGAACAAGCTGACAAAATTGGGATGTTCCAACAAATGGCAAAACAAACATCATATCCATTAATTCAATACTCTAATAAGTGAACTATTGTGGAATGAGTTATGCGTAAACACCATCAATGCATACTTAAGCTCACTCTGTTGTTTTCTTGCTATTCATGTGAATTTCAGAGTATGGATTGGGTAATGAAGTTTCAGCCCACGGCGATGTCTATAGCTACGGTATACTGTTGCTTGAGTTGTTTACAAGGAAAAGGCCAACAGACAATGAATTTAGTGATGATTTCAGCCTTCATATATATGTAAAGATGTCAGTGCCCGACCAAGTGGGTAAAATTGTTGAGCAACACTTGCTGCAAGGGTCAGTTGTTAATGAAGGAGTGACCTCAGACTATAATAAAAATTATCGATATGAAGATTGCTTGCATCACTTCTATTCTGCGTGTTGGGATACCAACGGAGCGTACACAAATTGGAGATGCTCTGAAAGAGTTGCAAATAAGAGACAGATTTCGCAGGGATTCACTCCAAAACTCCAAGGAAGAGCCACAAGTCACTGAGGCACTCCAAGGTCATTCCTGTGCATACCATCTTGTCATGTACAATAAACCAGGTTGAAGAGTGCCTGCAAGAATATGGAAGCTCTCCAACTACCTCGTCATAGCATTTTGATCAAGATTTCCTCTTGTTTCGAATAATATTATGATACATTAGCTGTCTTAATCAAGTAAATTAATGGCATTATGTAACTTTTTTCCTGCTGCATAAGCAGATATAATGAAGCTTCTCTACATTTGCACATTCGTTCTTAATTCTTCTCATGAATCCGTCTCAAATTGTCTCCACCTGAAAGAGAGAGAAAGTGAAGGACTGGAACGCCGACTAGAGGAAGTAATAGGAGCAAGTTAATTTTTTTTTAATAGAACATGACCTATATCCCAAATTCAACCTAACCTTTGATCTCAACATCCCGCACATCAATCAACTTAGTGACATATTGACCCTAGAAACAATTTGAAATTTGGTCAAGATATTTCGAAAGCAAAATTCAGAGACACACTACTTCAGAGAGGCTATTAAAAGTTGCTAACATTAGATTTGGAAGGTAAACAATAGGAAACTGAACTTAGCCGTCCTTCCCCACCGCCGCCCCTCTCCTCTCTCTGCGGCGCCGGAATGGCGAAAACCGGCGAGTCCACGGCGGAGGTTGCGTCCTCCAGCTCCTCTCCTCTTCCTCTCCCTCCCGCTTCCGCGTCGGCTACGAGGCCGAAGGCGAAGCACCGTATGGAGATCGAGGGGTACCCGGTGGACGGCCTCTCCATCGGCGGCCAAGAGACGTGCGTCATCTTCCCGACGCTGAGCGTCGCCTTAGACATCGGGCGGTGCCCGCAGCGCGCCGTCGCGCAGGAGTTCCTCTTCGTCTCCCACGGGCACCTGGACCACATCGGGGGCCTCCCCATGTACGTGGCCACGCGGGGGCTCTTCCGGCTGCGCCCGCCCACCATCTTCGTCCCGGCGTGCCTCCGGGACCCCGTGGAGCGGCTCTTCGAGGTGCACCGCGCCATCGACCAGTCCGAGCTCAGCCACAACCTCGTCCCCCTCGAGGTCGGCGAGGAGTACGAGTTCAGGAGGGACCTCAAGGTCAGGGCTTTCAGGACCTGCCACACCATACCCAGCCAGGTGAGATGAATTGGTTCACTTGTTCACTTCTTGGAATTGTATATGCTGTGAATTCATCCCTTATAATCTTACAATGCTTGAATGTGGTGTGTGTGTGCAGGGGTATGTGATATACTCGGTGAAGCAGAAGCTTAAGCAGGAGTTCATTGGCCTACCAGGGAGCGAGATCAAGCGGCTCAAGCTATCAGGTGTGGAGGTCTGTCTGGCTTGGTGGCTTTGGAGTTCAAATTGAAGCAGTTTGTAACCTGTTGAACTTGAAGGGTGTATGGATTGTAAAACCCCTCACCAATTCATAATTTTTGCAGATCACAAATACAGTGTCCACCCCTGAAATTGCTTTCACAGGGGATACAACAGCAGATTTCATTCTTGATCCGGATAATGCAGATGTTTTGCAGGCAAAAATTCTTATTGTTGAGGTATTTTGTCATCACTTCTCGCTTTACTGCTAAGTTCTCAGTTTGCAACATGTCACCAATTTTGTGCCATTGACAGCAAGTTAACATACTTAGAAACACATTTCATTTCCACTGCTGAATGTTTTATCTTTCTTAGCCTTTCCCCTTTAATCTAGTGAATGTGCTGTATGAATTTCAGAGTACTTTTCTAGACGACTCCATTTCAGTTGAGCATGCAAGAGAATATGGGCACACACATTTATATGAGGTATCTGATTTAAGCTATTATTTGAGGTATTCCAAACTTGTTTATTCAACTTCCAAAATATCAAATAGTATCTACTCTTGGAAACACAGATAGCGAGTCAGGCCGACAAGCTTGAAAACAAGGCTGTTCTACTGATCCACTTCTCTGCTCGGTATACTACAGAGGTGGGCTGACATTTCACCGTTGTTTCAGTTCTATCCATTGAAATGTTATGGATGCCTACAATTTTTCTTTTCTGTTGTTTAATTCGATTCTGACTAGTACTATGTGGCCACTCTATCCTAATTTCATTCATACTTAGATACTTCACTTCTATGTCGCTGTTCAAGGTTTTTTTTTCAAAAATAACTTTACCAACATGCACGTCTCTTTTCTACTCTGAAGTTATATTTATGAATTATGATGAAGAAAAATATAACCTGCCTTTGTTCCTTTTGCAATAGTCTTGGAAATTTGGCCTATTTGTTTTGCATTGTTTGTGACTAAGCTAGTTGTTCTCTAAGCAAGAACAGTATCTGTATTGAAAACCAAAATCTCATATGACTATTCTCTTTGCAGGAAATTGATGCGGCAATAAACAGATTGCCACCATCTTTCCGTAGCAGAGTTTATGCCTTGAAGGAAGGCTTCTAATAAATACATGAAGCAGGAAATCAGTAATGAAGTTTTCTCAGTGGGATCAGCAATGCAGTTTTCCAAATTGGATCGTGTGGGTAACTTTCACTAGAAATCTTTTTGCTATGTGTGCTCTGATGCCAATCATCTGAAGATTTGTGCGGGACTTTTTGCTGTCGGTACTCAGATGCTTGTGACATTGGAATGATTGAATAGTGAAACACGAAACATCCCGCATAAGCAGCCTTTACTTAATATTTTTAACAGAACCATTTATCGTATTTCTGAACATTGGTAATTTGATAATACATGAATACCATGTGACTTTGGACTCATAACATGTGTGATCCTCAATTCATCTCTGAAGATATACAAGTAGCAGTGTACTGAATCCACAAAAGAAAACAAAAGTTTTTCACAAAGTGAACTGGTTACTTTCATTGCTACGTGATGTCCTTGTCCCTCATTATTAGAAACACAGATCAGCATGCTTTCACTCAGCATGCTCCATGGTCCTCATCTGATCTGCCTCATGAATTGAGCAATCGATAGATGATAGATATGAACTGAAGACAGGTGTAACAGAATTTGAAACGAATGGCAGCACTACTTCAGATCTGAGGTGAGTGATAGATGACAGATATGGATCACAGCACCAGTCACCGACCTATCCTTGCAACACTGCTTTAGATCCGAGGTGACTTAAGATGTCTGACTGTGAATCTGATGCACATACTTATCTTTCCTGTGAACGTAAAGCATAGATTTACAGCCAGAATGCAAGTTAACCTCAGGAAACATTGTGTCGCCAACCTGTTAGAGAACTTCCCTGGAATTAGGTTACCTGAAAACCTGAATAAGATTCTGAAATTTATCAAGCATGAATAGGATTTAGTTCTATTGAAGTCCATTTGATAATGTTTTTGGAGGAAAATAGAGTGGAGATTGGAGAAAAATGGGCCTTACAGGGTATTTGCCAATGGTAGGAAAAGAAAAGGGTCTTGATATTTTAACCTTTAGAATGGTACAGTCCGACTCATAATACCTTTTCTTTTTCATTTAACAAGATCAGTTCAAAGCTGTAAAATGGCAGTGCCGATTTTTGTCTGGTTTTAAAACCTTTGCTCAAATTCAGATCAGAGTTATCATCTCAGTACTAGTTAAGACAATGAAGAAACAACTGTATGTGTTTCAATCAACTGACAGGAGCACACACCCCATCGTTCATTTCATTCCTGCTATCTATACACCACACAATCAAAAGAATTGGGAGCTGGAGTGTAATGTACAGTTACAAACTTTGGTTTACTACATGCTTCAGAATCTTCAGACCATGCATCCAATATATATTCAAAATCATCGACGACCATATACCATCACCAATCAAAAGTTTGGGGCAAATCCATCAGTTTCATCTTGTCGGCAAAAACACACGCAGATAATTTACAACGTCTGCAGCTCTCGTGCCTCTGGTATCAGCTCGATGGTCTCTAAGCAGCTAGCGGCCTTATGCTCCGGTTGCTCCTTCAGTTCAAGCTAAACCTGAAACAGTGTTGTTGAGAAAATGTTGATCAGATTCCGTTACCGTATCAATTGTTCAAAGAGCTGCGGATTGTTAAAAATAAGGGGCTAAGATGATAACAGTTTACCAATACATAGTTGATGATCATATTAGTGGCCATAAAAGCAAAATTGTACTACTTTATTTGGTTCTTTCAGTATTGTGCTCGTTTAGGACTCCTTTGACTGAATTTCTACATAAATAATTCTTGTATGCATTTTTAAACACGCCCTTAACTTCGGAGGACTTGACTTGCTGTGGATACATTTTCTGATCACAAATAACAGATGATTTTTGGACATTCACACGGTTTACAAAGCACAATCTGAACTAGTGATTTTTGTTAGGAATATTTATAAGTCATTGGATAAGTATATTTCTTTTCTTAAAAAGCTACATTGCAAAGACAAATCTACTCATACCATTTCCAAACATCCAAACTGAACACGGAGAAAGGAATATATGCTACTAAAATTTCAAATAGCTACCATAGACAATCCCAGAACTTCACTTGTTGCTGATTGAAGGTAGTATGTCATACACCCAAACAATCTACCTAGAATTTTGAAGCCATATTCGGAAATTCTTCATTGTCACTTTTCACTAGAATTATTGGCATGTACAGTACTTCGTTTGATATCATGCAACTTGGAAGCCAGTTTATTATTTGGGTATGCACCTTTAGTTCTAGGCACTGGTCCTTACATGTACCAATAATGTTCCTGTCATCTAGGATCCAATGTCCCTATGGACTTTTCCCTCTTCTTACATAGTACCCCAAATTTTTCCATCTGGCAAACATAAAATAAAATAAATAAATGGGTATCTTTTTATACACGGGATCAGCTACCCCTGATGGCCCAACTAGCGGGAACATGCAGAAACTTGGCACACCAAAATGGGGCCAGCAAGTTCCATCATGAATCCAAGCTAGCTAGTGACACGCCAACATGCGTAATATGCTAGCTAGTAGCGTACACTACAACATGTATCAATGTACATCTGTTTTTTGGATAATGAACTACAACATATATATCTGAAAATTTGTCATTTTCAGGAGTGAAATTTGGCCCTACTCGCTGCAGCTTCTTTAGGCTGAAGCTGTGGTTGCAAGAAAAACAACTATAATCCGTCGTAACTTTATTAAGGGGCATCAATAGTTTTTGCCACTATTTTTATTGAACGATGGGAGAAAAACAATCAAGTGCAAACAAACAACAACAACAACAAAGAAACAACTCCAGCCAGGATCTGAGAACTACCAGAAAAAAAGAACAGCAACTCTGGGGGGATAAAAGGAAGAGGAAGCTCGGCTGAGAAAGTGAGAAGACAGACCAAGACCCAAGAGCCAGAACAACACTAAGAACACTACTTCTTCAAAGTTCAAAAACGTCTCTACAAAGTTTAAGCCAACTAAATCGTAGTAAGTTGGGATCCCATCGCCAAGTTGTGTTGCATAACATCATCTTTGCATAGTTTACTCTAACTAGCGCTACAAACAGCCGGAGCAAAGAAGGTTGTCGCAGCGAGCAGTCATTTTGATTGTTTTGCAAATGAACAAAAGAGCTTGATGCCTAAGAGAAGCGTGAAATTCTTGAACATGTGAACTCAATTAGTTTGTGTGTCTTTCAGTCTAGCTATCTTCTCTTAATTACACCGAGTAGATCTGAGGATGGAAACCATCCATGCATGGACTTGCTGTCGTGCCTAACTCAGCGGCGGTGAAAATGAACGCCAACCTGACGTACGAGAACACCTTTCAGACTTTCACTAGGCATATCTATCAAGATGTCAAAAGTCAGTTGTACACGAAGGAAAGAAAAGAAGAGCATTGTTGGCATAGACATCGGAGTACGTGGATGCGTGCAGCTTAAGGCTACACGACGGCCAAGTGGAATACTATTATGGAGAGACAGAGAGAAGAGAATCCACCGTGGCTTTGGCTTGGAGCCTTGGAGGAAGGAGACAGACAGCCGCTCTAGTGATCGGCAGGCACCGGCAGATGCCCCGTCTCCGACATTCCACTGTGCATCCAGCACCGCCCCCCTGGCCCTGGATCTGCTTGATCCATACTGTTCCACCCGTGGCCTGCCTCAGGCATCTCCGGTGGGTGTTGTGGTGCCACGAATTGTCTCTCTTGCTATGCCCATGGATCACCGATCAGTAGCCTGGCTAGCTACAGGGGGCCCCGGCTGCACGACAGTGACCTCTCATGGCCGTACAGCGTCACACATGTGTGGCTTTATTAGCAACAATGATCCTTTTATTTGGGTTTGTCTTGTTTCTTAATCCTTCAATTGTCCTATGGAATCTTCTTTCCTTGTGCTGTTCTAGCCTCTATACAAGTATACATGGATCATGGATCATGGGTAGCACAACATGTGAAGATACATGCATACAATTGGGAAATGCATGTTGTCTTAACTTTGCAAAGATTTTGGTCCAAACTCAATGCTCCACAAAAGAAGATTTCATTTTAAATCATGAATATTTGCGTAAGCAAAGTTATGCCGAAAGCAATGCAGGTGTAGTAGATGCACAAGGGAATGAACAGAACAGAACTCACCATCTTACTCTAAACAGGAGCACCTGGCACTTGCTCATGGGCCCCACGACGGTCCCGCCGTCGTCGGCCTTCCCCGCCGACGCCATCACGCCGTCGTCACACAGCAGCCTGAGCGGCACCATGCCGGTCCGCAGCGCCCCGACGCGGACGCCGACGTGGGCGTCCACGACGACCGTGAACCCCTGCTGCCGGCGCCGGTACCTGTCGCGGACGCGCGCCGCGGCGGCCTCGTCGAGCACCACGCCCCGGGCGGTGGCCACGAACGCCACGGTCGCCACGGTGCGCGGCGCGTGCGCGAACCCGCGCACGGGCGCCCACCCCAGCGCCACGTCTCCGTCCCCGTTGGTGTCGCCGTCGTTGCCGCCGGCGTCGCGCAGCGACACGCGGCCTTCGCCGTCGCCGTACCGGAACGCGACGCGCTCGTTGGGGTTCCACGACACGACGCGCGCGCCCACGGTGGCGTCCATGGCGGACACGCCGGCGCCCGAGGACGCGGAGGAGTTGCCCAGCCGCAGGCGCACGGGGGAGAGCGGCTGCAGGTGGAACGACGGCGCGCGCGGGCGGTAGTAGAGGTACGCCAGGCACGCCGCGGCGAGCGCCAGGCAGAGCGCGAGCAGGGCGAGGCCCGTGGCCAGGCAGCACACGCGGCGGCACGAGCACCCGCTGCCACGACGGTGGCGCGGCGGATGCTGGCGGTACGGCCCCGGCTGCTTCCGCGCGCCGCCTGGCGGGTACTGCTGCTGCCGGTACTGGTGCGCCGGCGGGGGTTTCAGCGGGATCACCTGCGGCGGCGGCGCGAGCGTCGGCTTCTTGAAAGGCGGCGCGGCAGCCGCTGGCCGGCTGCCGGGGGCAGTCGGCGGCGGCGGCGGCCTTGCCCCCGCTGCTGCGGGTGCCGACGCCTTGGGCCTCGGCGGCTTGGACGGCAGCGGAGGCTTGGGCTTGGGCGGCAGAGGCGGCTTCTCGGCCATGGCGCGCAGGCGGTTCTTGGACTTGGTGCGCGTGTGGTGATCGTAGGTACGTGCAGGTGCAGATGCAGGTGCAGGAGGGAGAAGGGTGGGGGAGTGAAGTGATGGTTTGGTGCCTAGTTGCTGACTGATTAGCTGCAGCAGCAGCTACTTATAGTGGCAATGGAATTGCTTGATGCTTGCTGATAGAAAAAGGTGAGCTTGAGGGTTTGGTGACGGCCAATTGGCCATGGCCGCTCTCCATGACTCTTCCTACTCTGCTCTACTGTATGTAGTGCAGCGTGTAGTGTAGGTGTAGCAGTGGTGTGGCGTAGCTGGCCATAGTGGGAGGGAGCGTCCGTGCGCGTCGGTGTGCCAGTGGGGCCCGGTGGCAGTGTGACAGCTAAGGATGGGGCAGCACAGGGGCACGGCACACTATTTGGGGATTCTATTTCTCGGTGGGAGGCTGGAGAGGTTTCTTTCCTTCGATGCCAGAGCCAAACAAACCAAGTGGTAATCGGCTACCATGCCCATGTGTAAGTCTAGCAAATATACTTTAGGCTATATATATTGTGAGCAAATATATTGTTTTGTTTATTATGTAAAGTGTTAGATGTTCAAAAATAGCTCCAACTAATGAATTATGAGCTACCTCCGGTAATTTTATTATACACTTTAATAAAAAAAGAGGAAAACTAACTCTTGATGAAGTCTTCTTATACACAAATTCTTTCAATATCGTGTGAAATTGTAGTTTGGGCATGATCATACATTACTAAAAATTAACATTGTTGCATAGATTGTCTAGCTGGCAACTAGCTCTTAGTATTGTAGGTGCCCTAAATTGTGTGTTTGAGTTTTCTTGAATAGTGTCTTATACATGGAAACTATCACGCTCCAAAAGAGGAAAAAACTCGTTTCTTATTGCAGTCACTCCCTGGCCCTAGGTGTCCAAATTCGAACGTGTGAGAGCATTGTTTGGGCCATGCAGCTTCTGTTAGGAATAAAAACCAAACATGCCCCTTAGTGCATCAAGTGGACTAGCTAGGTCTCTGATTTTCAATCCACAACAACCATGTGATCCAACGTGGGTTGTAATTCTCTACCCACAACTTTGTGTGGAGGAACTTCGCCCTGCCGCTCGTCAAATTCTTTGGTTGGCTGCTCACGAAGGAGGATTCGCTGCCACAACCCTGCTACTGCAAAGAAATATAATTGATGATGCTCGGTGCGAGATCTGCCGGTCCGGGGAGGAGACGACGGACCACATCTTCTCCGAGTGCTCCTTCGTGCAAACTTTCTGGGTAAGCATAGGATGGATGCTTGGGAATATAGCCAAGGTAAAAAAAAAATTGTTGAACTCGTAGCCACTGCCGCACGTTGCAAGGAAGAACCACCCTCTCCTTCTCCTGCTCTTGTGCTGGAAGATATGGAAACACAAGAACGACCTGGTGTTCAATGGCCTCCCACTGAGCATCGACCGCCTCACCACTATGTGCAAGACGTCGTTTGAAGATTGGAGTTGTTGGATCCCAAGAGAGGAAGCAAGCCTAGCTCAAAATTGGAGATCAGCGATGAATATGTAATCTACTCCTCTCATTTGCTCCCCCCATTGGGAATTGTAATAAAACTTTATAAAACTGTGTGAAGCCAGTCTTCCATCAGTTGGGTCAGCCGGGATTCCTCCTGGTTAATTGTGAAATGAAAATGCAAATGGAGGTCCGCTTTGATCCCCAAAAGTTGCCTAAAAAAAATTGTACCCACAAAACTTAAACATACTGGAAAAAAAAAACCCCCAATGAACCCACGCGTTCATCTGATGGGCCGACGGGCATAGGCCAGCCCCCAAAAATGTATCATTTTCTACGACGTAAACACAAGTTTGTTGATGATCGAGTGAAACACAAGTTTGTTGACTATCGAGTGAATTAAACACTCTACCCTGTTGGTGCACGCTGATGTCTAAATAGCTAGCTTGTGGTTGCAGCTTGTCGCAACGTTGCCGATCCCACAGCTGGTACTAGCCAGCCAGTCGTGAGAAGACTGATGAACTGAAGGTCAGAGATCGAGAGATGGAGATGTCGGTGATCAACAGAGATAAAAACCAATGAAACGGATTGATGAACCGATGGGACGTCGCATCGTATCGATCGTTGGACGCGGCGTCCCTCTCCCAGCTGGGGCCGGCCGTATGCCCGTGGAGCGTGCATGTAAAAGTTTCTGTCTGTGACAGTAACGCAACCAGTACTATACAGGATTTTTATTGATTGACGCTAGTGTGATATCGATAATTCGATAGTGTTGTATAAGCTTGGAGGAGCGATCGAAAGATGGACCGTTGTTTGTAGCTAGTAGGATGTAGCTCTCGTGCATGCATGCATGAGCATGACAGAGAATCAATATGCCCAATCATGTAAAGTACGCTACTGGAGCATATATACGAACGGGTCGTATACATAAGATAAGATTATAACGATCAACCGAGTTATTTATATATGTAGTAGTATTAAAATGAGAAGCCGTGCAAATAAACGATTAGACCGTCGCCATCGGCGTCCATCGATCGTGTCTACGCGTTGGCGCGCACTGTGAGTGTGTGACCGTGACCGGCCATTCCCCAACGGTCACAAGAGACTAAAAACCAAACTATGCGAGCACACCGACCGTGGACCGAGTTTAGTGGCCGGAGCACTGCAGGGCAATTGCCCCGGCCTAGCGCTAATAGTCTGGTTTCCTGACTGACAAGCCCTGAACTGGCGCAACCACCTCATCCATCCCTTTCCTCTCTCCGCATTGGTTTTAACTTTTTCTCATATATGCACATATATATTTTTAGGGGCTCTTATATTCGTGTTACTAGGGGAAGTGAGACTAGAGTAAATGTGCCAATACACCAGTCACCCACGTTCGAATCCCATCGTATGCGAATTTGAATGTCTATTTTCTGCTTAATGGAAAACAGCCTAATTCCTCCAAGGTTGGTCCCATTTTTTATATTCTTGCTACTAATTTGATGATGAAATACTAACTGACGAATTTTCCTTCATTTGTTAAACTTCAACTTTATAATTTTGCCCATCCTTTTTCAAAACGATCAAAGAGTTTACACCCTTATTAGAGAAGTTTCTTTTTGCGAATTATTCCTTTTAGAGGAGTTGGTAATGTGAGTTTAGCAACAAAACAGAGAGAGAAAGACTTGTTTTCCAATGTGAATTTGCCTATAATTCACGTCATGTACGTCTCATATCTCTTTGAGCACAGTTGAGACGTTGAGTTGGCATACCTTGAGATTGAGATTATTATTATTGACAAATTTATCACAGGCATCATGTCGCCGTTGACATGTATGCATACTGTTACTATAGAGAAAGAATAGTTAGGGCAGTTTGTCATGGCGCTGGCTTTGACTCCTTGTGGCTCTTCCCACAAAGCCATGCCGAAGCCGAATGATTGGTGCCAAAACGGTTCTGGCATAGAAGTCCGGAGGAGCTAAATCGCGCTGGAGGTGCAAGAACGTGGTTTCAACCAGCTCCTCACAAACTTATAGCACAAGAATTATAACAAAACTAATATTAGAGCCGTTTTTACAAAGATTTTTCCAAAAATGACTTCAGTTCTACAAGAGAATCTGCTCCACAAGAAGAGCAGGAGCAAGAGCTAGAGCCATTTTAAAAGAATTTGTAGCCCTGCGAAACTGATCCTTAACTCTAAATACAAGCATCCATATTAAGTTTGATAATCCAACTCGATCAGGTGTGGATATATTTCACTGTAAGAAATCGAATTTTATGTCAATCAGGGGAATCATGTATCACTGGTTTAGATGCCAAGCAAGCATTGGACAATGATAATCCAACTCGATCAGGTGTTTGGACAATGTTAGGTTTTCTCGTTTTGAATGAAATAATGATAATAAAAAGTAGTCCCTGCGTCGGTCCTTACTGGAAAGGAGAAAGGGACAAAACTTGGTCATGCATGGCACTTTCCTTTGGACACTTTTCCCCTGGATTCCGGTGGTTCCTATTTCTGCCCTGATCATCACTTGCTCTGACGGACGCTGCATATGAGCTAGATGCCTTTGCTTTGCTTGCAGCCGTGGCATTCTTCCGATTCAATCCTTAGCAGCCTCCTGCCTCCCGATTGGATCGAAATGGTCCACAACAAGTAACAGGCTCAGCTGATTACAACTTGTGGAACCAAGAAACTACTTGGCGAAGCACCTTATTCTGTTCTAATTCTGAATTATAAGATACTTTAACTTTTCAAGATGGTTTTCTAATACATGCATCTGAAAAGATCAAAACATTTTATGATTTGAAAGTACAAAATAGGTTAAAAAATGTTTTCACTTGCATCTATTTGGTGTAATATAAAGGATTAGTTTGATAACAAAACCATCTTTTTAGTTACTACCATTCATTTTTGTTGTGAAATTACCCCTCTAGCCTTTCTGCTATTCTACTACTTCCCCTGTCTTAAATTGTAAGTCATTTCAAGAATCTTGGAGGATCACAGCATCTCAAATTTGACCAAGGTAATAGAGTGTCATCAATTAAGTATATTATGAAAATATAGTTAACGAAGAATCCAATGATACTTAGTTGACATTCTAAATGCTATTATCTTATCGTATAAATTTGGCCAAAGTTGAGATGTTTTGGTTCTCTAAGATTTTTAGAATGACTTATAATTTTACACGGATAAGTAGCAATGCTCAGTTGAAGGCACGTCCTTCTATGGACCCTTAGATGACAGGTAACCAACGGTTCACAAAACTCCCAAACACCATAAAAATTAAAGACCAGATGGATAGAGAACCCCGTTGTTTTGTATTATTTTGGACAGAGACGAACCCCGTTGTTGTAGTATTTTCTTTTTTATGATGATTACGAGCGAGCTTACAATAATGCCACGATAATTGCGTGGGCCTATTAACAAAGTTGGATCGATGACGACCCTCAAGTGCATGCATGCCTCTCGTCAGATGCATGCTTTCAACACCGTCACGTTTCGAATTTCGCTCGCTTTTCCATTAATTTGTTTGCTTGGCCAATCAATCGACGACTATAATGACCTGATCCGGTTCCAATCAAAATGTAGGTAGGCCGTACGTGCGCGTCTATAATTTGGACCATTGAGTGCTTACACTATTGTATAATAATAAGATATGAGATGTGGAATGGGACTGCGACGGGCGAAGAGCATGCTAAAAAAAATAATTCAATTCGAGAATGAGCGTATTAGCACAAGGTTTAATTTCATTAATCACATATAGGTATCTAGTTTGGTGCGGCTAATATATAATAACATGCATAATAACGATCGACAATCAGCGGTTGGTACCATACAAAAGAAAAACCAAGCCGAATGAAATTGTCGGCAAAAGCAGGCATCTAGATGTGCTGCTGCTGCCGCCACAAAATCCGAATGATATGATGTGTCTACTGTTCGCCTGATTGCGTGCTTCACATTTACTCTAGCTTGGCCGTGCCGTCTGTTGGACTATAATCTTACTGTTAGTTCACGAGAATAATTCACAACTCATTTTTTTTAAGGAACAATTCTTGACTCTTCGCTCATTTCCCCTTGCCATAGTTTGCCCAAAGCAAAAAGGAGGCGACGCGAGCTCCAGGTGATGATTCCACCGGCCTCTTTCCTCTTCGGCGGCCATTTAGGCACCGGAGACGAAGGAGGGTCGGGGAATTGTCGCGCGACTGTACATAGGCTAGATAGATGTCTTCCTAGATTTAGGTTGTACTTGTCGTCGGCTGTCGATGGTGGAGCTAGGGTTTGCCGAGGGGCTTCTTCTTTGCGGCTGCCTCTTCCTGGCGGTGGGGTCATAGGGGAATAACTTCCCCTGGTCTCTCCCTCACCCCTTTGGCGTCTTCTTTTGCCATCAACGGTGAGGCCGGGGAAGAGCGGATTTGATAGATCCCCTGTTCAAGAATCCAGGGCTGGCAGCGCGCCTTCTTGGTCAGGTGATGTTGTTGTCGGTCCTCCTTTGTCTTTTGCTTGGATGTGGTGCGTTAACGGATATGGTGGTTGGAGGCTAGACGGTTCTGGCTCGATCTTCCCATGGTGGCGGTGGCCGTCATTGGCGAGCTCAGATCCGGGTGTTGGGGTTGTTGGGGTGTGGCCTAGTCGATGGGTAATCGCTGATTGTTTCATCTTGTACTTGTTGACGGGTGTCTAATTCGACTCCACTCAAAGCCAGATGGCGAAGGGACTTCTCCACCACATGGTGATGGTCGTCATCTTCATCAGCGATGTCCGGCGACGAGGGGGGCGCCTTCGGACGATTCATGAAGGATCGAGGGCCTCTATTATATTTTTTTTTTCTTTTCTAGTGTCCTTAGTGAAACCCGACTGGGACAGTTGTATCTATATCCACATATGTGCTTGTATTCGTATGTTTGTACACAAGTTTTCCTTATCTGAAATATAGATACGTATTTAAAAAAACATAGTAGCATACATAAGTACATTTTTTTGATGCTCATGATCACGTGCAGTTTTCCATTTGTGCTCTGACTCTGACTCTGAATGGTTTATGGATGTGCTCAGTAGCGTGATCGCTGGATAACGGTAAGGGGCCTAGTAGTGTCCCTACACGTACAATTCCTTCTGTCCACACACAATGTTGTGAAGATTAATAACATCGTCGAATAAGCATTGCTAAAAAAAATAATTGTCATATCTCGCCAGACCAGAGCTCGGATCGAAGAGATATACTACATACACAAATTAAAGGAACAAAATGGAGACGAGACAGATCGTGAGATCGATGGATCGATCGAGCTAGATCGAACATGGAGCCATGTCCCTTTTGGCAGGAACAAGCCAAAGGACGGAAGCTCTTTGTCCTGCCTCTCAAATCATGGCCACATTTCTCGCACATGGACAGACAGAGTCGACGATCCCTTGACGCAGCGTGCAGCGACAACATTGCATTCGTCTGGACTCTGCAGACAGAATAAGCAAGGAATGAAGCGACGGTGACAAGGAGTCCATGGCACGCAAGAATAATAATCAACCATGATTGTCTGCCTATGATGGACATAGGTCATTCATATGTAGACAGACGTGCAAAATTGCCTTGTAACTGTATGTATCCGTCAAAGATCAGTAGCATCTATCGTTCTCCCTTTGCCCACATGCTGATCTGCTGAAGAATGAACAGGGACGTGCAATGCACGCCGTTCCCTTTTTTATTTTATTATTTTTTTATTTGCTTAGAAAGAATGTAATTTTTGCCTGCTCAAGTTATACTTTCTTCATAGAAAGAATAAATGCTTTGCCTCTACTTTGCTCTGCTATGATAATGACAAGTGGAAGCATCAATCAATACACATAATATGGTTCCTCGTTAAAACAAAAAGGAAGTATCACTATGAAAAAGAATTTAAGCTACAAAGCCGAAATACTTGTCCATTGCAAAAGGAATGTAGAACAATACTTGACGCCAGTAAAGAGAATTTGGAATTCGCATTACTAATAGTTGATTCTTGGTGCATTTGTAATCTAATAATGTACTAAATCCTGCAGATGATACTTGTGGCCAATGTGGATTTCGGTTGCAATTAGCTTTGTGTACTTGCTCACTTCGGTTGGAACGTGTGAACGTGGCGCTGTAGCTGTAGAGCGAAATGACCTCTGTTGGCAGGAAAGTGGTACCTGTTTAAGATCAGCATCAATGATGGATATGGCGTGTATAACAAATTAATTTGTTGTTATGGGAACACTGAACTGAACATTGTCCTCTAAGTAAAAAAACGTGCTTGGTTCCAACTTCCAACCCTCCCATTCAAGGAAGCATATCCAGATAGAGGCATCCACCCCAGGGACAACTCATAAATAATGGCAACGATAACAACATTTCACCTTGTTTATCTGAATTTTAAATCTGATTTAGCACTCCTTATGATTTTTCCTTGTCACTTGGACCAGAAGGATAGTGTTTAATTGCTAGGAGGCAATTGCACGGCTAATGAGGCGGACAAATTAAGGCGGGCTAAAAGCTCCCTCCACGCTACACGTCCAAAAGCTTAATCAAGTGAACTAATCTAATAATTTCCAGGACAATTATTAGGCTTATGCATTGATGCACTTGCCATTGCATTAAACAACCTTTCGGACTTCGGTACAGAGAATTAAAAGAACAGAGGAATGAGCAACAGTGTATGAGAAACATGCTTTTAAAAATTAGGAAAATACGCAGAACAGCAAACCAATGCCAATTTTATATTGCAAAAGAAATCAAGTGAAAAGCCAATAAACACTCAAAGAATCGCACATCAAACCAATACAATATAATAAAGAGAGAATAGGCAAATTTTGCTGTGGAAATCCCCCCAGAACTTGCAAAACCTGAACCCAGTTGTACAGTGTCATAACCTTTGCAGCCTGCAGAGTGCCTCTTTATATATATGCTACTCCTAACGAAAAAAGATTAATGAAGGTGCTGACGGTGACGCCGGTGCACCGACAGAGGGCAGAAAGCGAGCGATGGGAGGGAGGATCCGGCAGGACAAGGACGTTGGCAGTGGCCGCACACCCGTCCTGCCTCAACACCAGTTGGCCAGTCGGACGGCACCTCGCTGTTGTCTCACAGTTGAGGCGTCGCCGGCCTGTTGCAAAGCCGGCCGGGGCCGGACGGCGACGCCCTAGCTAGCGCGGCGACCGGCGATGCATTGCAGCTTCTCCTCCACTTGTGAACAATGTGTGTTAGTGATGTCTCTCTACGGCACGTCTTGCGCTGTCGGTTCTCTTCTCCCTGTTCCGTGTTGCCGTTTGCGTGCAACCATAGATTCTGCCTGCGTGGCAGTGTAATGTTCCCAAAACCTGATAACTTGAACAAACTTCCCTTCCAAGCTGAAGATAGCGACTCTTGATTGCCCTTTTTTTCCAGCCTCGAAGAAGCAACTGAATAGATGTGTTTGCTCGCCGACAGTACGGTTCAGGCTTCAGCAGAAAGGCACAACCTACCTAGCGAATCAACAACAGTTGCATTGCAACTGCCTTGCAATGCGCAGGGCTACTGGGCTAGGCTAGGCTGCGTCAACAAAACATAGCGCCACTGCAGCAGCTGCGCTATGTTACCAACGACAAATGCCCCCCAAGAACTTTGCATCGGCTGCCAATGCGCCGTTACAGGACAAACTGAACAGTACGAACCAGAAAGTAGCTCATTGCAGTGAGATGAGATGACGGCCAATGTGGAAACTTGCAGAGAACTCAAGCTTGTGAGCTTTCCCCATTCAATATCATTCCTTTTTCATCTGGTGTAACAACTTTCACCATACAGAGACAAAGATCATACAACCTTCATCCATTGACTTAGTGAAACAACAAAAGGCAGCTTTCAGCCTTTTTTTTTTCCTTTATACTTGCCATCACCAAACTGTCTATGAACAAAAGGATTAAGGTGCATCAACAAAAGAAAAAAAACGAAAAGGATATCTGCAGCACACAGCATTTTCCGCATCACCCACGGCTGGACAAACTCAGCCTGACGGCAGCACATCTATGTAGCCGTTCCATTGCTCTAGGGTTGCTTTATGGTAAGCTCGGCTCTCAGATGCAGCATCCCGTCAATGAAGAAGAGGCTGTCATCGGCCATGAACGTCTGCCATGGGATTGCAAAGAGATTCCTGTACCCAACTGCCTTTCCACCAGTGAATGTATAGTTACCCTTGTACTTGCTCACAAACTCACCAGATGGTCTCGTCCTTGCAGCAAACTCATAGTCCACTGTCACGCTCATTGAGCCCTTCTCTTGCATCCCCAGGAAGAGGCCAAAGCAGTAGAACGTGCTTTGCTGCTCCATGTTACAGTGAGCTGAGAGGAAGAAGCCCTGCCCTGCGAGGTGGAATGCTTGAGAGTATATCCGGCCTGCAGGGAAGAGTCGAGAGCACTCCTCGCGCTTGAGGTCCAAGTATGCTATGCACTGTGGGTAGGGCCGATCAAACTCGACGACTTTGAGTGGCCTGTACTTGTAAGCCCGCTCAGCGAATTTCCGACAGGTTATTGTGTCCGCTGCAAGAGCTCGTTGTCGGTGTGGTGCATCAGCTTTGTACAGAAGAGCCTCGGTGACACACTTGGTTGCTTGTTCATGGTCTATATCTGTGCATGTTAGGACCTTCCGCAGCTTCCTACATGTCATGTGACTGAATCGCACAAGTGGGAGCAGCCGAGAACTAAGGATCTCACGTCTCTCTTCTGATTTCGGGTATTGTGCACGGGCCCATCTGAGCAAGAAGTCATAGATGGTATCTTCAGATGCCACCTGGAGATCATTACTTGACAAGATGGCTTCAATCCCAGCAAGAGGGATGCTCATCACTTCATCTTGGAACCTGAAATGAGAAAAAAAAATCACCTTTAGTATGTTCACGATGATATTATTGATATTATCAGAACAATGTTGGGATAAACTTTTCCATAAAGTAAGAATAGGTCTCCATCCAATGTATATCACTCACTTAGTCAAATCCTTGTATTTAACAGCAAGGAAATCCTTAGCTGCATCTGTCAGTGGTTGAACTGCAGCTGCCATTGAAATTGAGCAGGGAAGATCTAGGTAGAGAAGTGCAGATTCTGTGGTCATCGGCAAGCTTGTGAGCAACTGGCTGCAGTACCTCATGCATGAAACAACCTCAAATTTGTCGGCAGCCATCAAGATATCCAGCAGAAGAGTGGGCTCAGTAGTTGTCAACTTTCCACTATACATAAAGCTTAAAAGCTCCATGAGGGCAGTTTCCTCTGTTCCAAGAGAATTAAGAAAAAAAAAAGGATGATACATGAAGCAAATATTCACTAGAGAATGATTTGTCTCTATTTTGTGTGTCTACTGTCTGGAGAATGATTTCTCTCTATTTTGTGTGTGTGTGTGTATGGCAAGTGGTTCTCAGAGAACAAATGATGTTCTTTGCGTATATAAGCAGGATGTTGTAGTTTCCCAAAGTTTGTCACATTACCTGAGTCAGTAATTCTAAGGGTTGCATGTCTCTGATCTGATTCTTTCATGCCGTTTGAGAAAAGCTAAGAAAAACACATTAAGCTTATCAAAAAGCAGCACTGACTGGAGTACAGAACAAATGCATTTGAGGTTACTAGTCCATAACTACCTTGAAAAAGAAAGGACTTTTCGCAGCAAGAATCGCCGAACTAATATAAATTGTCCTCACTCGTAAAACTGGCGTACCCACTACAGTCCAAGATGCATCAATACCTTGCCCATCATCACCTGCTAAACAAGGAAGGAAGCAAAGGGTACAAAAAAAGCGAATTAGACAGATATTCTGCAACCAGAACACTTGGAGCAAATTGTTTGTTGCAGATTAGTTTTGTATCTTCAGAAAGACATAGTAATGGGAAAATAAAGGCAGAACAAAATTCCAAAAACATGTATTCTGCAATCAAAACACTTGGAGCAAACTGTTTCTTGCATCCAGATTAATTTGCTACCTTCAGAAAGACACGGCAATGAGAAAATAAAGAATTTTTAATTTAAAAAACACAAAAAAACTCATTTTGTACACTTTTAGCAATCTATGCTTATAGCTCACCAAGTAACAATCATAGATGTTTACTAACCAAGAATCAATTCATAGAATAAGTAACCACCAAGTTTTTCAGAAGATTACACCTAGCTCACCAGTGAATGTCACATTGTGCAACTAAATTTATAAGTCCTTCCTACAAACCTATCTAGCTTTTTGTTAAATATATAGAACTAGCAATCAGCAGATTTGAGGTAATGATCAAGCAGAATAATTGAGCAAATTGTATGACATCTACAGCTTTTCTGCTTAGTTTGGGGCTCAAACAAAGAAGAACATGGAAATTCCAGATATAAGATAAGACAGCTTTGGGCTCCAAAATAGGGCAAGCTTAAAACTTTGGACGTTTTGATTAAAGAATTTAGTCTTTGATTCTTGGAATGTAACCTACAGCTTAAAAGAAGCAAATCTAGCAACAAGAATAAAGTGATGAAAATAGAGGATGAAAACTTAAAAGGCATCAAAGTAAGTGCTTTAACAAACTGCAACCAGGCTAGTCCTGATTGCTCAACAATTTTTGTAAAAATCTCAATCTAACTTAACCTCCAAAAGGTTCAATTCATTAGGACAAATAAAATTTGATTAAAACCTAAACTTGCCAAAAGCCTAAATAGACAATAATTTTCCATTGGTAGGACCTTTTGCCTAACTTCATTAATAACCATAAAAATGTCAAATATTGTATTCACAAAATAAAAATTATTAGGGATGCAATTTATGGTTATACAAACCATCTTGGCCAACATCGGGTGGAGATTCTTCTATCATTGCTACAGGTTCCTCTTGATTTTCTTCATATGCATCACATTCTTCTGCTTCGACTTCATTGCAATTTGTTTGGTCTGACATGTGAGTTGTAGATTCTACAGAAGAAAATGATAATCAAAATAAATCAAAAAAACGAAGACAAAACTGGCATAGCCGAAAATTAAATGAAACAACAAAGGATCGCAGTAACAGAACAACCTAATAGTACACATTGTTGCATAGTAAAATGGCCTTATGTACACAACAGTAGCATTATGAAGGAGAAAATGGATCATAGATCAAAATTAGCATCCATAAGCAACACCCATAACTGTACAGCTAACATGGAGTCAAAGCGGAGTGTGGAAAATAATCAAAATATCATAAGCAGAAGAAAGCAATGCAAAATGTGACTATCAGGATCACAAGCCTACTGGATATTACCTTTTAAAAAGTATAAAATTTTCAGAAAACTATTTGTATCTTGATTTAAAATTAGCATATTACACCACCCCCATTATGTCATTTCAAGAACCTCAATCTTGTGGTCTTGATTTAAAATTAGCATATACCACCCCCATTTTGTCATTTCAAGAACCTCAATCTTGTGGTCTATTAATCTGGGCAGTTGCTACCATAAAGAATGTTATTTCGCAAAATCCACCAGCAGGAACATGATTGCAACTCCACATTTATAACCTTCTGACATTCAACAACTTCCAATTTATCATTCCGAACATCATTGGTTTAACTGTCATGTGCTCCAGCTTTGATAAGCAGACAATTGCTACCCTTTTGACCTCTAGCCTAGCCAGTTAAGGTTTGTGGACATGTTCGACTGTTGGGCTTCTATGGGTGACTTGGCCTGGTGGCATTTTCCTTTCCCCTGTCGTCTTTTTCCTTTTTGGTGTGTTCACAAGTCACAATCCCTCGGCTGGCATACTAGTATGGCATCGCCACACCTTATACTTTAGCGCTTATAAGCGTAAGACATAAGGTACCCTAAACAAGCGAATCGAGATGGTCGAGAGTCCAACTGGCAGTGTCTAAAATTTCTTGTTTTCTAATTTGTAATGGTTCCCTTTTTGTCCTTTCAGCCATATATTTATGTATGAGGATTAACATGGGAAATTGTGAAAAAAAATCTTTGTTTGAGTTACCTTCCTTTTTATTCAACAAATAAGTTGCTGCATTATTATTCATGTGTTTTATGTGTAGTTTTCCTGTTGTAGGTGTGTAATTTGGTTATCGAGTAGGTGTGTAAAATAACGTTTGTCAAATTTTCTATAATAATCATTCTAATTGTGAATGTTCACTCCAACCTCCAAAAGCAAATGCTACGATCCCTTTGTGCTCGGTGTCCCCTGCTACTGCAGCGCAAACTGGAGGTGGTGTGCCCTGTTGCTGGATCGACCAGAGAAGGCGGCTGCTGCCACCAGCGCTGCTGGATCGAGGGAGCACAAGCAACTCCTCCTGCACAGTACCCCCCGCAGATCTGCCACTCTCCCTGTCTCCCACACACTTCCTCTCTATGACTCGCGCTCTATTTATCCCATGCTTCCTCTATGATTGTCTCCCTACAGAATCTCCTGCTGTTCCCACCTCCTCCCACATTTCCACCATAAGTGAATTTTACGATTTGGAGGCTAAAGCGACGATTTTGAGACGCCACACCCATAAGATGGATGACAATATGTACGGTGAGTCATCGGGCATGGCGTCGCCCTAGACCGCTCCAGCGTTTAAACTATGGCTTAATAACCATGCTTATGAAGCACAATTGCCATTCTCAGGGTATTTTATATCAAGCATAGGATACCTCTTCCAAGGTCACCTTATTATCAGGCAAGACATAACCAACATATCCATAAAAAGAAGCATCTATTTCTGTCAACCTAAAGAGTACAGATGCACCACCTGCAAATGGTTTCTGTGTTGCACCCCTCTGGTTGCCCCCCTAGATTCTCAAGTAGATTACTTAGAATATATCGGTGGGTGAATTCTAATTCAATGTATGCATATATTAAATTAGCTCATTTATTCTGGTAAATACGTTTACCAATTATTGTGGCTCAGATCAAAATGTCAGATAGTTCGTGCAGGTACATCATGACAGCTCAAAATTGAAATTCCTCTCTATCCTTCCCCAATTCCTTGTCCATTATAACCTATATTGTCGGGTGGCTACGGAAATCAGATTTTACTCAAGAAAAAAAACCAACCGAGGCACATAACTCCCCAGCAAATTCGTAGCCGAATCGCGTCAAACGTCACAAATCAACAGACAAAATCGCCCGATCGCAAGGCAACATCCATCCTCAAGGGCACCAACGGCCTGCCTAATCAGAATCTGTGAACTTGTACCTTTCTCCTTGAGGAGCTCCTCGCGGCGGCGCTTGCGGTGGCGCGCCCAGTCGGCGAGGCCACCTCCCCCGGCGCCGGCGCCGCTGGAGCCCGGCGCGTCGTCGTCCCCGGCGACGACCTCGATCCGCAGCTCGCGGTCGGAGAAGTTGACCTCGTTGAAGGCGAACTCGAAGCTGGGCCCCCCGCCCCCGGGCGAGAAGTCCGGGTCCATCTCCGCCGCGCCGACCAGCCTCCTCCTCCGCCTTCCGCCTGCGGTGAAAGGCGTGGAAGGCGGTGGCCGTAACCCTAGCCGGCGGAGGGCTCGAGGGGGGTGTGGCCGGGAGGGGAAGGAGGAGGAGACAGGAGGGAAGAAGGTGGTGGTTATAATAAGGAGGGAGTGCAGGGGGTAAAATGGGAAAAGAGGGGGTCTTCAAACGTTTTGGTCGTGGTGGCGCCGCGATAGCGGCGTTGAATTCGTGCTCGGTCGGAATTGTTGGCTTGGCTGACCGTTTTGCATGCCGTCTTTGGCGTTTCCATTCAAAAATATTCTTCATAAAAAATTAAAAATATTCAATTATAGTATTTCTACATATGTTTTTTTAGAAAGGAACTGAATTTCGTTAGATTAAAACCCCCTTTATAATTGAGACCTTCATATAAAATAAAATTGCATTGAAGCACATCACTAGATCTCTATCTTCCTCACGTTCGGTAGTGTACTCACCTTCAGGAAGTTCCATCACATCTATAAAAGTACATCAGGTATAGACCCAAGAATCACAAGCTCTACCCACAGAAAACGTCATGAACATGAAGACCGCGGAAGAGGCGCGGAATGCTTAACCACCGTGGGGAGTAAAGAACGACGAGAGCACATCGATCATATCTTCTTAAGGATGAACCGACTATAAGATCTGACATAAAATCTAGAATTGGAAGGAGTGCAAGCAATTCTATCAACCTTAAATGGCTGTAAAAACACATTGAAGTCAAATCTAGAAATAATCCATGCTGAAAATTTTCCTTTTTCAAGATACCATGCTGAAACCAAGTAGACAATTCTAGTAACCAATATATGCACTCACTCAACCTGACATCTGGTGCTGAATTTTCTTTTATTCAGCCAGAAACATAAATGGCTTCTAAAACATTAACACAATTCAAAAAAAATCATAATTAATGTCTTTTAGTACCTAGTAAGCAAAAGAAAACATTGTGGGTTGATACAATATCGATGACCATACTTGGGATGCTATTATATTCTTTTTTTAGAAAAGGGATGCCATAATAAATAGATATGCTGTGTTTTGCCGGTGTCCACGAATAATATCATGGTTGTTTTTCTTGGCCGCTTCTTGTAGATTTATTGATTGAGCACTACAAATATCCTTAGCCCTAAAGAGAAAGAAAAGCAATTATGTGTCGATCATAGAGTCGTGTCACACCCACTCAGAGGCACATCACCTTTTCGTTAGTGTCAATTCTGTACAATTTGTTGGCAACGTAAAGATCCAACTGAGATTTTTTTTCTCCCCTTTCCAACATTATAAAGCCGGTAAACCAAAATTGTCCATAGGATTTTATCAAATGAAATACCCCAGCATGACGATTAGACGATATTTTTTATTGAGATATTGGAAAGCCAGCGCTTTATTTTACCAGTCTTCTTTAGATCCCTCGTACGAATGCCCTCGCAAAGGTCAAACTCTTACTAGCATTCTGCATTAACCGCAAGCAAGTGGGTCTCCATGAAGTTGCTAGCTGTTAAAATTTTAGTTGTGGACATACCATTGTTAAAATATTAGCCTTTTCAGGTTAAAAGTATGTAATTTGGTTGCCCAATCCATCTCTAACAAGCTAAGTAGCTAACACCGTCGTCCCTCTCTCCTGCCTCTTCCCTCTCTCTTGGCCATGCTGCAGTCTGAGTTTCAGTTTCTTGTGTTACTGGTAACTCCAGTGGCTGAGAGATCCTGGGCATGTCTAAGGAACACTTCACATCCTCGCTCAGTCGCTCCCAAGATGTAAAGTTTGCCGCCTAGATGCACCTGGCCTACCGACGGCGAGCCAAGGCAGCTGCCCTGGATGGCTGGGTAGCCAGGCAGTGGCTCCACCACTGGTTAACCCCTAACAACTTATTATATACAAAAAGGAAAGAAACAACAAGATTTAGAGGTGTCACGGATATTGCAATGTCAACCACAAAAAAATTAAGGTGCCCATGCACCATGTACCATGTTTGCTCATACAACTACTCATAGAAACTGTTGAGAAATCTGAGACCTTTGCTGTTCAAATGTAGTACATCAAAACAGACTTCTAAGCAAACTATCAGGGAGATAACAAGACACAAGGTGTCATAACCAGAATCCTTCTGAGTCTTGAGCTATCAGCCTAAAGTGTGCTGGCATCTAACTAACAGCCTAATTGACATAGATGATTCACATATGGAACTAGGATTCATGTATTCAGATAGCTCATAAACCCTGTACACGGATACTGAGCCAATTGTCGCAGCCAAAGGAAATTCCATAGATACAAGTTAGCTATATTACACCTTTGATTTCTTCACGTGGGGCTCAAACAGTAAAACCCCAGAATCTGCAGCACTCACTTTCTCCTGCTGGATGAGGAGCCACCTGATGCCTTTAATCGGGCATGTCGCCCCTCTAGCCTTGCTTGAAGTAATTTTGCCTTCAGGGTGTTCTCCATCACCCCTACTACTTGCTGTTCAGGAGAGCATTCAGTGATCTCAGGGTCCAAAGATGCGGATTGGTATTTCAGTTGCCGCGTTGGGCTGCCGACATTACCCAAATCCCCTGAAGTAGTGCCTTCACAAAAGAGACTTGTTCGGGAGAAATGATCAAAGGATTCCTGCCCCAGGAAATCAATATGATGCAAATCTGGGTTGTTCTTCATTGACCCGTCATTGGATCCTCGAATAATTTGGGTGCTTACACTTCCATTCTGCTCTTCTGCTGAAGTAATTCTGGCATTGCTTTGTGAGTTGATTTCTGGTATTTTACTGGCATGCAGCAGGTTGCTGCTACTGGGCCTTGTGATGCCTTTCTGTGAATAAACTGGCACACTGGACTTGCGTGAACCTTCAGCAGCTATACCATGAGGATGGTCTGATCTTCTCTTATGCGTATCCATGGCACCTGTGCCACTTCTGCGAGATCCCATATGGCCATGCATGTTCAGTTCAAAGCAATTCAAATCACTAGCAGTAGAGTCGCCATCATCTTCAGCAAACTGAGGAGCACTGGTGGCTCCATTCAAATGGACAGACTCAAGAGATTGACGTCGCAATCTAGTATTATCATTCATATGTTTTTCATTATTCATAGAGCTGCCTGCTTTCTTAGAAAGAAGAAAGGCCTGTATTTCACTGCTGAGCCTTTCCGTTATTGTGGTTTTATGAGCCAATTCCCCATTGACATCAGTATTTTGCATTTGCATTCGCTCATCAAGCCATAGTTCTGAAATATGGAGCACTGAATTATCAAAGTTGAGCTCATAATTCTTGACATTTTTTTGCTTTACCACTCTGAGTTCCTCTTCATAGTTCCTGATGCCCATGGCAAACTGGTCACAAAGGTCTTCTAAGAGGCGATTTCCTTTCTTCTCCTTCTCAAGGTCCTTGACTGACTTGAGAAATGCTGACTTTATTTCAGACAACTCCTTGCCTAACTTCCTGTGGAGGTCCTCGGAATGCCTCCTCATACGCTTCTCATCCTCTAGCTCGCCTTGCAGGGAAAGCACAGCTGCATCAACCTTCACGTGGTCCTTGTTTTTTCTAACAAGTTTGTTCTCGGAGAGTTGCCTCATTAGTGACGAAACTTCATGTCTATACCGCCGTCTCTCTTGCATGAGTTCTTGAACATGTGTCTGAGCTTGCTGTAACTCCAGTTTCAATCCATTAACCACTGACAAGTTAGCAGTATGCTGTTCTTCAAGGCTCCAAATTCGATTTAGAACCTTCAATAGTTCTGTTGATGTTTTAAGGCTATAGCCTTCCCCCATAGATCTACCCATGATACCCAAAGAACGAGTCGGACTTCTAGTTTGATTCACATCGGAATCCTGTAAAATAGAGACACAGAATTGCATTTTTGAGAAATGTGCTTCACTGTTCTAATTTTTGAAGCCAGAAAGCACACCTTGGACACACATGCAATTGCTTGTCATAAGGAAGAAAAAAAATCATCATATAAAATAGAGCTATTTTGAACAAGGAAACTGCTACATTGAGATTACATTAATGGCATGTTCTTAGTAAAATGAATTTTCATATAATTCCAAAGGACTTTATCATCAGTGCAGCAACAACAACAAAGCCTTTTATCCTATGATGGTTGATGCCTGGTGGCCGAATGTGGAAGCTCAGACCAGATAAGGATTGACTCTCTCATCATCCTAGGGGCTTCAACAATTTGGAAACATAAACATCACAAAGGATGTGTATTTAATAGATAAGAGTAATAGCACTGTGCAGAAAACTCCACTAGGTCATCGTCAGCCCAGCCACCACGTCATCCGCTCAGGCAGTAAAGGTGGACCTCGCCACAGGCATCCCCGGGCTAGCCACCAGGCCATCCTCCGTCTAACCGCTGCCGGAGTAGGCCACCTAGCCCGCGCAACCGTGATGATGACAACAGCCAGGATTCATTGTCATATATGGTTCTTCTCCCATGCCTCTTCCTCTCTGTAGTTACACTGGCTGCTGGCAGCAGTTCCGCCTTATGGATCTGGGGGCTAGTGGCTCAGATCCATGCCTCTATGAGGCAAATCTGGCTGCTGACCTCTCCTCTGTCACAGGCACGGCGGTAGCTTGGGATCACAAATGGAGACCTAGTCCGTGGCCTGAACGTGGCTGCATGGGAGCAGGACGGATGGTGACTATGGCAGCTCAGGGCGCTGTGCCAGCAGTTGCAGTGCTGTGGGCAGGCATGTGGCTGTTGTGGCCTCATTGCTCGTGGAAATGACAATGCAAGTGCTGCGTGCGCAGATGTTCAATGGCATGACTGCATGGGTGATGTGGTGGTGGTGAGCTGAGTCTTATGTCATGGCATGCCCAGGAGCTCAGCTCGTGAGGCTACTTGCAGTAGGGGGTGGCTGTTGATTTGGGGTTGTGGATGGTTCATCACTTGTGTGTTGCATCACCATCACCGATAATCTTGGCTTGGACTATGGTGCTGGAGTCAGGGCTGTGTCAATATGGGGTTCATCAAAGCTCAGCAACGATGGCATGCCATGGTCTCTCTCAGAGAATTGAGGATATCTATGTGGTGGTGAAGTTTTGGAGCTTCAGCTGAGGTTCGTGTGAAGTCAGAGCTGTTGTACACTGTCGCGACTGGCTCCGAAACAATGACCACTCGGTGGGCTGTTGGTGTGTGCTCCCTTCAGTGATATACCTCAGGGGAGGTCATTCCCCCCAAGGGTTGAGTTTTTTTATTAAAAAAATGGGTCAAGTCATTCTTTTTGATTGAAAAGGCAGAGCTCCTGCCATTAAAAAAAGAAGACATGTCTTCGATGGTGCTTCTCCTATTCTAGCTAATGCTCTGTTGCTTGCTAGGGAGTTGTTTTGTTGGCACTTGGCCGAGGCCAGGGGTATCTCCTTCCTCCTTGTTCTTGGTCCGGAGGGTGAGTCTTAGGTGTCACCCATGTCCAGGTCAATTAAGGTTGCTTTTTATTTTCCTAAGACAGTTATTTTGCCATTTTTTTCATCATACGCAACTCTCCTAACCGAAGAACAAATTTCAAAAAGGTTGGAGAAAAAAATTGGGGCCATGAACAAATTTCAATGTAAAGTGCAACGAAAGAATATATAAACATACCCCAACTGAGCTTGTATAACTTGCAGGAGAAAAAGGTTGTATTCTATGGCTTCTTTCTTGATTCAACTTATGATGTTTCATTGACAAGTCTCCAAAATGCCTACCAATGCCACCTGAACTCTGTGGCTGAAACGGTAAGAAAAACATCAGCAATGAAAAAAAATATGAAAATAAATTACAATAATTACAGAAAATTAACTCTCAATCAATATGGAAAACAATGAAGTTTAGCACAACAATTTCATAAAAAAAAAAGCACACATGTTTAAAATATTTGACTTTTTTTATTGCCCTGTGAAAACTGTAGTATCATAGTGAGTCACTGTGAAAAGATATTTAAAATCTTTGACTCATTAAACTTAGTGTCAGTAACCATCTTTTCATGTTACAGGCTTAAAGCCTTTATGTTTTGAAGCTTGGTTGCAGGTACGGTGTTCCAACCATCAAACCCATATCCCTTTTGTCTGCTATTACAATTATGTCTTTTCTTTTTCCTTCACTCTATGCGTACAGCATTTCATCACCTATGTGTAGGCAGGAATCCAATGGTGCATAATTCACATTAGATATCCTTGGCTGGTTCTGCTACTTTGGATGTAACCTTAGTCTCCCATGGCAGTGCCAAATTTCAGATTCTCGACACTTCCAATGGCATCAGAGGAATTATTCCAGGAATATTACCAACAGAGGTGGGAAACTATAGAATCTCATTGAGCTGAGGTTGAAAAGAAATAGATTAAAGGGATCAATTCCAGGAAGCAGTACTATCAGTTTTTCTCCTACTCCAAATATTGGGTTTGCTCCTAACTCCTCTTCTTTGTGGTGCTAACTGCTAAGAAGCATGACTAGCTGCAAGGGAGCTGAACAACTGCTTGGTAAGGGGAGCTCAACAACTGCTTGGGTTGTCAAGGACATGGAAAAACAATGGGCACCATACGTAGATACTAATGGATTGACCACTAGAGCATGGTGAACTTTTTTTCTTGCTGAAAATGAGCTGTTTGGCTTTGTGGTTCATGTTTGATGTGTCAAGCTTGTCATTTCTACCATTCATCTAGACTGGCAGGTGTTTGTAAATGAATATTTTTCAAAAAGAATCAAGTTCTGTACTACTTAAACAATTTTTAGGCATGAATGCATCATTTGAATGTTTTAATTAACATGAGCACATCATCAGCACAAAGAACATGTGTGATGCAATGACAAGTATCATTTTCGATGGATGTGGTTTCAGATTAATTGGGACAGTGTTTATAGTTGTATGCTTGTGGAAAAATTAGACTCCAGCAAGATTGTCATTCCCATAATACCATTGCAATTGGCAGGTAGTACCTATTAGTTGTACACGTATGTAATTTGTAGTAGAAAAGCGATGTATTATAAATATAGTGAGCATTGCAAGTGTGTATTTTTCCTATTCCATTTCAGCCTCTAGCAATAGTAACACAGATGAGAACAACAGATACATTGCAGAATTCTTGCATAACATAAGAATAGCTCATTATATAAAATAGCATTGAGAGTAGAGAATGTCAAACCAGTAATTTAATTGTAAAATAACCGATTGTACCTGTAACTAAAGCTAACATAAAGTGACCACTTGTAAAATAACCCTTTTGCACCATATTTCACCAACCGAACAAAATGTGGTTACATTGCCTCCACTGAGTATATCAGTAACACACTTCCAATCCCTCCCAATTTGTTAGTTTTGAGCCCCAGCATGTAATTATTTTTGTGAAACAATAGGAAAAAATTGTACTGGCATTACACCTACTGAAGGTCCACACTAGTACTTTAGACCTTGAGAAAGCTGCATTAAGTGGTCAAAACGGTACCAGCAAGCAAATCAATGAACTGGGCCCAGAACCCGCGAGCTAGTATGTAACTTGTAACGGACGGGACAATTCGACATGACCATGTGCAGTGCAGGAAGCAAGCAAACGATGCGTAATCTATAGTTACATGAGCACCAGAAAATACCAGCACGGATAGTAATCGACGTTTGTCTGTGAGTACAGAGTTTTGGAATTCGATAGCATTCCTCTAAAAGAACAGAGAAAAAGAATTCTTTTTGCGAGATGGAATTTGATCGATTTGTTTTCAGAATTCAGAGGAACGGAACAAGGCGCAACGGAATCCGCAGCAAACCCAGCAGATTTTAATCCCTATGCTACCTGGGCGAAGGTTAGAGCGTGTGAACGGCAGGAAACCCTCACCTGATCCAGTCCTCCGCCGCCGCCGCCGCCGCCGCCGCCGCCGCCGTGCTCCCGGCCGTTGGCGCCGCCCCGCCCGCCGCGCCGCCTGCTGCTGCCGCGGCGGGCCTCCCGCGCGACGTCGTGGATCTCCCAGAGGCTGGCGCCGAGCTGGCGCGCCGACGCCGAGCTCCTCCTCGCCGCCGCGGCGAAAGAAGCTGCGGCCGCGGGCGCGGGCGCGGACGGCGCCTCCCCCTCCCGGACTCCCTCGTCGCCCTCCATCTTCCACGACGGCGTCGGCGTGGCCGGCCCCGCGCGCCGCCGGGCCCGCCCGAGGCGCAGCCGCAGCGGCACCTCCCCCGCTCCCGCTCCCGCCCCCGCAGCTCGCCCTCCCGGAACCTTCAGGCCCCGCCTCCGCGCGCTCGGCCCCTCCTCGCGCTGCGGGGGCGGGGGCGGGCGGTTCCATGACTTTGTGCTTGTGCCTGCACCCGGGCGGACATGCGCGCCGCCTAGAGCCTAGTCCATGGTCGAGCTCGAGCTGGCACCTGGCAGAGGAGGGGCTTTTGCTTTTTTACCATGATAAAGATTGGCTGTTACCCGGTTCTCACTCTTATAACGCGTCATACTTTTTTACCATCTTTAAAATTCGTGAGTTGTATTTGGGCCATATTTGCACATCTGGCAGGCCAGCCCAGCTGACACGATGGCGCAAAGTCAGCAGCGCCCTGCAAAATGACTAGGCTACCCTTGGCTATTTTCTGAACAAGGCAAGGGAAGGAAACGCACGGACCAGGCAGTCGCTCCCGTGAAACCCGACGCCTAACTCCTCCTCTCCCGCGTGAACGCCGCCGCCACCTGCATCTTCTCCAGCTCGCCGCCGGGGCCAAGCTCGCCCGCGGCCATGGCAGCTGCGCCGCCGGGGCGGAGCTCGCCCATGGCCATGGCGGAGGGGACCTTAGAGCGAGCACGTGGCGTCCTGTGTTGCGGAGAAGACCGCAGCGGCCGCCTATCCTATCGGGTGGCTCGAACGACGCGGGACTGCCAGCAGCGGCGAGAGCTCCCTGCTCGGCTAAGTGCCCCCCTGCAGGCGGAGCCATGAACGGACTGGGGACAAAGATGGAGGTGCTGGAGGTTGGGGATGAAGCTGACGAGCAGGACCCACCTGGCGGTGTCAGATGCTGTGGGACCCATTTAGCAGAGTGGGAAAGAGAGGAAGAAAGCAGGGGCAGCTTCGTCTTTTTGCCTACCTGTGCTGCCTGTGCCCCAGCTTGTCAGGCTGACATGGCATGCCACGTAGGCAAATGTGGTAAATATGTAAGAGATGCAAAACAAGAATGCTAAATATGTATGAGTCATCCTAAGAGTAGAATCGGGCAAGTGCCAACCATTATGATGGTAAAAATGCAAAATCCCCGGCAGAGGAGGGAGGGAACAGGGAGGAGTGGGACGGGTCTGCTTGTCGTCGAGCTGGTGACGACGAGAAGGAAAGGTGGTTTTCCGCCGCGCAGTCAGTCGGAGCTCGGAGTGCGTGGTGGGGCCCACCGGCCAGCGTTTGTGACTTGTGAGGAGCGCCCTTTTTTGGTTTGTTTTGGTCCCTCGCGCCTTTTCTCGCGCCTAGTTTTGGGCCCTTTTTGAGGCTCCTTTGTGCCTTTGAGTTTCGCTCAAAAACGGCGGAAACGGAGCTGAATCCACGCTGCAGCGGCCATAAACGGAAAAGAGGATGAACACTCTGCGCTCATTGGTAATTTATACGTTGATGTAATTTATTGATGGGCCCAAAAAAGGTTTGATGACCAAAAGGATCAATTTGATGATTAGTTGATCAAATTGAGATAGAAGTTAAAGTTTGAGAACTAAATTGAGATAGAATTAAATAGAGTATAAAACAGTAGTTGCACGTACGACAAAAAATCCATTCCACCTGCTTTTATAATATCATATTCATATTGAGCTAGGGTCTCTTTTTATATGCCCATGAATCTGAGATAGACCTCAAATAATGGTTACCGTTAGGATGTATATTTGTAACATGTGGTTCAAAACACTACTACTTACATATAACGGTTTAAATTAAGAAGCTAGATTGTCACTAACCTAGTAGCACTCTAACATTAGCACTATAAACTCCAACCCTTCTCTATTAGAATATAATATTTGGTACTTAGAATTGGCCCATATGTTTGTATGTATCTATAAGGTGTAGTAGTTCCTAAGTCTTGGTACTATTATTATATATACCATCCAAGTTCATTGCAATACATCCACGTATTATACTTGATCCTTATTGCCTGCATAGTATCATGAGTTTAGGATTTCAATTCTGAGCCGAGGTTTCTATTGCCACGATCCCATCCTCAGGGAGATTGATCTACACTTGAGGCATCACCCTTGTAGGAAGGTTTGGGTTCCATATCTAATTGATATATCATCCTAGCATTAAACAGTAACAGGTTGTTAGGGCGGTTCATCATGGGCATCGATGGGATGACACACTACTCATCGTCGCCATCAGCCCTCCTATGTCGCCCTAGTTAGTTTCCATCACCAAGAACCACTACCCCTCCCTACCAAGTGCCATTGTTGCCTCTGTCCTTTAGTATGAGCGTGTGGCTACAAAGGAGGCACTCATCACCTCACTAGAGTGCATCCCTCAATGGGCTTGCGACCACCGTTTGATCTGCTACTATATTTCCTTTTTTCGGCTAGAGATTGACATTTGCTCTCTCACGCTCTTTCGAGTCCTCAACACTCGATCTAAACAAAATATTAGCATTATTTATGACTAAATATCTATTGAGTATTGAGTTGTTTTTTCTTCTTTCGGGCAGCCACGAACGAAGTTAACTCAATTTATGAAATTTTGATTAAATTTTAGACCGTCATATGATTGATTGAAGGATCCCGCGTACTCTATGTGCCATGGGCCATGGTGCCACGATATGCCTGGTCAAAGTCAAAAAGATGAGCCACGCGATTATTAATGTAGATAGCCCACGCAGCACATGGCATGGATCAGATCAGCCAACAGGTTTTCCATCTTTTCGCCGGAAAGGAGCGTGAGTTCGTAGTGCTGGATGAGCAGGAGGCCATAAACTACTAATCACCCGCTTTAGAGGTCCTCATTAGTCGTGACCTACTTGGACACTTTGTACTTTGTAGTAGGGGTATAAAAAGTACGTATAAAGTTGTTAGCTAGCACATACGTATATACTCTATATACCACCGGCACGCTCTCATTATTTTTGTTTAAAACATGCTCACTGAGTCACAATAATACCATTCGAGTTGATCTACGAGGCTTGTATGTATATAGGGGGTTGTAGGGCAATGTATCAATCACTTTATTACAACCTTGGTTATGTAGTATTTTAATCTTTGTCTCGTGTCTTAGATCCAGGGAACAGCCTCATGCATGGAATACGATGTTGGGCTCTCCCCTCCACCCCCTTCTCGATCAATTGTTTTGAAAGGAAAATTCAATACAAGTGCCCATTCATCAATCTCCAAACTCCTCTATCCCATCAATCTCTCTAGAGAAGTCCCTTGATTAGTTGATCTCAAAGAAAATTTCAATACGTGTGTCCATTTATCAATCTCCAAGGTCTCCTATCCATCAATATTCTCTTGAGATCAGTGGTGTGTCCATGATTTTCGAAAAGTTTCTGAGAGGTTGGACTTCATGTTAGATTTCCTCCTTGAGCCATTCCATAAGAATTCTATAATATTTCTCAATCCTTTGTTTCAAAAGGCCACATAGGTAAAAAAAAATTTAGAGCTTTATAATCCAACAAAATTTCTTTTCTTGAATCCTTTATTCCAAAAAGGGGACCTTATAGTTTAGAACGGATGGAGTATTACCTTTCCTGTGATAATAATCTTTCCGTCGCCCAACTATCGGATCATCCATAAACCTCGTTGTATAAAAAAAAAGCATATAGTACGAAATTGTACTTCTTTATTTATCCCTCCTTTCGTTTCGGACCCATTTGCCATACATTGTCTTAACAAACTTATGGACGCTCAAAGTGCCAAAAAAAAAATAAAACGAGGAATTGAGGATCCTTACTAGGCCACTTGTAGGCTTGCATGGTTGGGCTGTTGAAGCTGCTGGGCCTTTATATCTCCATGAATGGTGGCCACTCCGGTTTTGGCGGCCCATGCAAGCGAGCATGCATGAATGCTTGGATCAGTGGTGTGTCCACGATTTTCGTGAAGTTTCAATTCAAAGAGGCTTCATGTTAGATTTTCTCATTGAGTCATTCTATAATAATTCTGTACGATTTAATGATGCTCAATCAAGGCCACATAGGTAAAAATAATTTATAGCTTTATAATCCTACAAAATTTCTTTTTTCTAAATCCTTTGTTCCAAAAAGGGGACCCTTTAGGAATGGAGGGAGTATTACCTTTCCATTCCGCCGTGGTCATAGTCTTTTCGTCACCCAACTATGGGATCACTTGTAAACCTCAAACATATAGTAGAACACTAGACTTCTCATTTTTTAACCCCTCCTTCCGAATTGCTTTAACGTTGGTTTGGCCCCATTGGTGCTACCTTGTCTAGACAAACTTTTTTTTTTAAATATGGAAGCATTCTTCGTTACTCATAAAATGATGTCAAATCGTTGTGACCAGTACATGAATATAATTTGGAATGTTGTCTATTATCGGATTAGCACCCAGACAACAAGGCCATCAGCATCCAAATTACACGAACAGGGGGTATGAACCACATTATACGAAAAAGCAAATCTTTGAGCTCCCATATAAGCCCACCTACAAATCGTTCAATCTCTGAAGAGTTCACTGCTTTTACTATCTTGGCATAAAACTTATGGACGCTGAAAGTGCAAAGAGAAAAAAAAAAGTAGAAGAAAGGATGGGCGAGGAATTGAGGATCGTTACTAGTACTCCGTAGGATACTTGGTTGGGCTTTTGAATCAGCATTGGTCCCCATGAACGTCATGCTGGTGGTATAAATTTCCATCCAGCCCATGGGCCGCGGCACGGCACGAAACACGGCGGCACGACACGGCCCATGGGCCGGCACGGCACGGCGGCCACCGTACCCGTGCCGGCACGGCACGGCCGTGCCGTGCATGGGCCGCCGGCCTGGCACGCGCCACGGCACGGGCACGGCACGGCCAGGGGAGCGGCACGGCGGCCGGCACGGCGGCCATTCCGCTTTCGGCCCAGCCCAAGAGCCGCCGTATATAAGCCGCGGCGGCCGGCCACCCCCTCCCCAACCCTAACCCTAAATCATTCCTCCCCTCCCCCGCCGCGCAGCCTCTCCGTCTCTCTCTCTCGGTCTCGATCTCGATCCGCCGATCCGCCGCCGCCGCTCGCCCTCGCCGGCCCGATCCGTGATCTCGACACCTCGCCGCCCACTCCTTCTCCGGTTCTCCCTCTCTTCCCCTCCCTTCCCTTCCCTCCTCATACTCCGGCGTACACCATGTGAGTTGTTGTCTCCTCATTCTTCCGCCCGCGTCGCCGTCGGTCTAACCAAGGTCTCGTCATTCTCTCTTGCCGCTAACCGCTTGCACGGATGCGGCTCCTGGTCACATCTCCGGCACTCGGCTCCGGTGGCTTAGGTAAGTGGATCTCGCTTCTTGCTCGCTTCTTGTTCTTGCTCTTCATGTTCATCTTCTTCTTGCTCGCTTCTTGTTCTTGCTCGCTTCATGTTCATCTTCTTCTTGCTCGGTTCTTGCTCGCTTCTTGAGTTCTTGTTCTTGCTCTTGACTTCTTCTTCTTGCTGTGCAGGTTGGTGCCTGACGCTGCGTCGTCCTCCTCCGGAGGCGCGATGAGAACCAAGCGCCCCTGTCCCCCGTCGAGGCGCCCCTGCCCACCGTTGAGGGACGATGTTGGAGATGCGGCTGGGGGCCGGAACCGGCCAACTCCGACTCCGGTGACGGTGAAAGGTCACAATGGCTAGAGGAGGGGGGGTGAATAGCCTAATAAAAATTCTAGCAAGAACACTAGACAACCCAATTAGATAGCAAGGCGGCAAATGTGCAAAGCAAGTGCTTCGACTATTCTAAGCAAGCCGTCCTATCATGCAAAGCTACTCAACTCAATTGCACACACAACAACGGTGATCAAACTACACAATGTCGGTTCATCGAAACCAACTAAGCAATTCTACCCATGGGATTTAAGCTACACAATGAGTGGTTCCCGACCGACCACAACAAGCAATTCTACTTTGCGGAAAGTAAAGAGATGATCGAAGATTATACCGCCGCGAAGAGTAGAAGATAGCCAATCACCGAGAGAGCTCAAGCACAATCACAAGGAGGTCGAAGCCTCGGCAATCACAAATCAACACAATGATTTTTACCGAGGTTCACTTGCTTCCGGCAAGCTACTCCTCGTTGTGGCGATACACTTGCTTGGTGAGTTGCCCGCTCAATTGGCTCGGTGCCAAAGACCCCAATGGGGAGCCGCAATCTCCACACAAGACAAGGATCCACAAGCCACGAGCAATCCACTAGAGTATCCTTTCGCGAACTCCCGGGAAGGATCAAGAACCCTCACAAGAACCCGGTGTGGCCTCGAACAATCACCAACTCGAGCTCAACCACCACCCGCCGCTCCAAACCGTCTACGGTGACGGAATCACCGAAGAGTAACAAGAATCCGCAGCTCACTCGATGAACAAGTGCCTCTAGATGCAACTCTCAATGCAAATCACTTGTTCTCACTCAAATCTCTCTCAAGATTAGCAAAGGAATCAAAGAGATGAGTGGGGGAGTGTCTCTCCTGCTCAAAGTATGCTCAAGTGAGTAGAAATGGCGAAGAGAGAGTCCCCAAGCCGGCCAACCCTCTATTTATAGACCCAAGGTCGAAATAGAGCCGTTGCCCTTGGCTGACGACTCGTCCGGCGCTCGGCCGGCGGACGCGTCCGCCGCTCTCTGCCGCGCCACGTCACCCGACCGTTGGTGCTGCGTCGTTCGAATCCTCAATGCGCCGGACGCTCAACAGTGATCTTCCCGAGTCCGGCACCCGCGTCCGGCGTGCGTCCGATGCCCGAGCCTCGCGAGACGACAGGCTGCCACGTCAGCGTCCGAGCCGCGTCCGCCGCCAGCGTCCGGCCTTCGTCCGGCGACCCGACGTGCGCGAGACAGAAACCCAGGAGTTTCTGGTGCGCGTCCGGGGACCCGCCGGACACGCCTCAGCCGCGTCCGCCGCTCGCTGAGCTGGGCCAGCACGCCGCGTCGACGTCCGAAGCCGCCGGACGCGTCTGGACCGAGACCGGCGCCTTCGCCTTCTGAATCCGACGCCTTGTGATCATCATTTCATGCGCCAAACTTGCTCCAAATTGATTCAACTCAATTCCCTTGCCTTGTGCACTAACTCTACCATGCGTAGATGTCGATCTCAAGCCTTGGAGTTAGTATCTCATCCATGAAATATCGCGCAAGGGTTAGCACTCTAGTTAGCCTCTCATGCATCATGCAAAGTCACAACTAGAGGCACTTAGGACCGCGAATGAAACCGAGGAAACCCCTCTTGATAGTCGGTTATCGATCCTAAATGTGATCACACTCTCTATAGTGTCTTGATCACCAAACCGGAAAGCCCTATCAAGTATACCTTTGTCTTGATCTCCACGGGCGTTTCCATCCATCACCGGAGCTTGATCACCTCACATGTCCACCATGTTCGTCACCGTGATCACCGTGCTCCATCATCCACCGTCACGTTGCTATGTGTCTAACCATACTTAGAGCAAAGCATTAGCAACGTTTGAGTGTCATTAATTACCAAAACCAAACCGGAGCTTTCAATCTCCCCCTTTTTGGTAATTGATGACAACCCTTCGACAAACTCATAAAGATATGGAAATAGAATTCAATATGAAATTGAATTGCTTGCCCAAGACATTTTGATCATGAATCTTGGATTGGACAAGCATTTCAATTTTAGTTTTGGTAGTAGTACCTCCCCCTACATGTGTGCATCAAAATGTTTGGTCGATTTTCAAGCACACATGCATAGATGAAACTTTTGTGAGAGTTACCACAACCAAAATGGTACTAAGGTTTATAGAATTGACCTTTGAAGCGTGATACCAATCGGAGTGCGATAATAAACCTTCCTTAGCACCATGGGAATCTAGACATCCATCAAAACTCAAAGTACCTCATGAGATCTCATTATAAGCAAGGTATTTGAACAAGAGAAACTCTATGTCTAGAAACCACCTATGCATGCTAGTACTTCATTTCACCAATCAAGTTCTATACTAGCAATACACAAAACAAGCATGAATATTGAATTTAGCTTGCAATGCTCCATATCATCATGTATGCACACACAATATGCAACAAATAGTCTATGAGCTTGCTCCCCCTATTTGTGTGCTCATGGTTGGGTCATATCATAAAAATTGATCCCCTTCCATTGCTCTTTGTGACTTATTTCTCCCCCCTAGGTGTAAACTTCTCCCCCTAGGTGTATACTTACTTCTCCCCCTTTGTCATCAATGACCAAGAAGGATGCATAAGATGAGAGAAACAAGTCAATCAACTATGGCCAAATCTAAATCACATGTCTAGAAAATGTATCTCGGTTTGAACCAAGGGCAAGCTTCTTCACACCTCATAAGAATAAGGGTTATCTTGACCATGTTGAGATACACATCATGAGCAAGTGCTAAAGATTCAACATGTCGGTGTTTCGTACCCCGGGGGGTATAACACCAACGAGTAAATTTCTACGCGTGCTCCCTAATCCGGATGGTGATGCAAGAAGGACACAAGTGTTTATCCTGGTTCAGGCAAAGAATGCCCTACGTCCAGCAGAGGGGAGAGATTTGTATTATCTTGCACCTAAGTGCTTGTACAGGGGTGAATACAAGCAGGATTTAGCCGTGAATGAGTGTGCGAGTGAAGGCGTCCCAAAACCTGCCCTAGGTTAGGCCCTGGCATCCCCTTTTATAGGCCAAGAGGAGGCTCAGGAGTACAGAGTAGATAGGGCCGTCGTGGGCGTGACGTCGAGGTACATGCGCCATGTCAAGTCATCGAGACCGTAGACGCTCCCCGTGGTCCGGCTCGAGCCCGTAGCGGTATGGTCAATAATGGCCTCGCTCGTCCTTCTTGGTCGTGGGCCGACGTAGTCGAGGTATGGTGCCGGCGTAGACGAGCACGTGCGTCCGGAACCCCGCCGTATGGCCGTCGAGGTGGGAAAGACGGGGCACCGCTTGCTCCGTACGCCAATCGCGCCCGCCATCATTTCCTCGAGCGCCTTGGTGCCGGCTCGAGGGTCGTCGACCCGAGCGATGGGACGGCACGACGTGTTTGACGGTGCGGGGGCTTGACTACGGCGCCTAAAGGGACGTCACGCGTGGCACGGTGCGTAGCACGGCTCCACTGGCACCCGCCATCCTTGAATCGGGGATGGGCAAGCGTAATGGCGGAGGCGACCGGCGCAAGTTCCAGTATTGCAGGCCCTGTAGCCATGGGGTTAGGCGGCGTCAGAGTACTTTGGCGCTGTTCGAGCCCTGTAGCCACGTGCGTGCTCTGGACAGGCAATGATTGAGGGTAGACTCGAGCGGTTGCTCGCTCGAGCGTTCTCCGTCCCGCTCGAGCGGTTTGCGTCATCGTCTCGAGCGGTCGCACGCTCGAGCGGTTTCCGTACTTCTCTGTCGAGCGGGTGAGCGGCCACTGCTCGAGTTTAGGAGGTTCTGAGGCTTTGTGGGCCTGATAGTGGGCCGGCCCAGCTCGAGGGGGATTGGAGGCTTCCCTGGTTAGTTAGCTTTTGGGATTTTTAGAGAGGGATGAGGTTGATTTGCTCGTCTCTACTTCACCCAATTTAGGACCCCCTAATCTAGGTACCCGACAGTAGCCCCCGAGCCCTTGCTTGGTTGTGAAAAACTTCAAGCAAGGGATCATGAAGTGGAGTTGAAGTACCTAGACTTAGGGTCATGTCGTTTCGAGGAGTCATTTCGTCCTTTCTCCGTGGGGGGCGCGCGAGCGTCCCCCGCGGGGGTAGCCCCCGAGGCCCCAGAGGAATGAGGCATTCCTCTGGGGGCTTTGAGATGAACGGGTTTGCGTAAGAGTATTATTAACTGGAGTTGTAGCAGCTCGAGGCAGGGGACTCAATTACTCTTTGAGCCCCCGAGTATTTCCTGCTCCTCCCGTGTCGAGGGAGGTTGTTTATGTGACTCGAGCCCCCGAGCCTCGAATGGCTGGGCTGGAGTTGTGATCCAGTTCCTCGATGGATCTCTTGGATCAGATCCAAGTGGTGAGAGGTCTGACACTACTCGCGACCGAGTGAGCGCCGTACCTCCCTGTGAGCTGATGGCGGGTAGTCCAAGTGAGAGCTCGCCTCCTTTCGAGGGGAGACAGCTTCGTGGCCCGGGGGCGCTCTCATTAGAGCTGGGTGCTTAGTTTCCAGAGGACCGGCCCCGTTCGAGGGGCCGGTGGCTCGAGTACCTCCCGTCGACGGGATCTCTTGGATACCTAGCGCCCCGCCTTGGACACGCCATCTGGGTTCGAGGGTTCGTTCTCGAGCGGAACCTTTCGAGGGTTCCTTCCCATAGGCGCCCCTAACTCGGGTGCTCGTGGGCGGCTGTTCGAACCCGTCCGTGGGTCAGCCTCCGCTCCCTCGAGGCTTACTTGTGGGACCGGGGTCCCGGGGTTTCTTACCGTGTAAGGGACCGTCTGTCGAGACGTCCCGTCATTACGCCTGTTCGAGGCGCATCCGTCCGTTGCAAGCGGCGCGCCTTTTTAGGCAGAAACCGGCGCATCGTGGTGATCGTGGCTTGGCGACGGTTCCGCTCCGTCTCGTGACGCGTGCGCACTGTAAGTGGAGGTAGGTGGCGGTTTTGTCAGGGCAATAAATGCGGTTACCGTTTTTCGTCGATTCCGCCGGGGGCGCGCGGCCGTTGGATGGCGTAATCTAGGCCATTGGATGCGATTCACGCGGATCGGCTTGGGCTCTATAAATATGGAGGAGTAGGCTCCCGGTTCTTTTTCCCCGCATTCTCGCCCTTCTCACTGCTCACGCGCGTTGCGCCCCGTCAGATTCAATCTGCCACCACCGTCATCTGCAATCGCCACCGCCGCCGCCCGCGACCGCCAGCGCCGCTCTAGCCCACGATCGTGTCTGCTTTCTGCGCCGCCGTTCCCCGCGCCACCGTTCCTCGTGCTCCGCCGCCGTCGTTGCTCCACCGTCCCGCTCCCGTCACCGACATGAGGAGGTCAGTCAGGAAGTCGGGACAGAGCTCCGGCCAGGGCGCTGGTGGCAAAGGCAAGGGCAAAGGCAGGAGCGCCGCCAAGCCTCCCACACCGGTGGTGATGGTGGAGGCGCTTCCGTGGCCTCGGTCCACGGTGACCGAGGCGATGTTGATCAACTTGGTCAATGGCGGATTGCTTCCGCCCAATCCGGCGGAGGGGACACCGGAGTGGCGGGTGCCGGACGACGACCACCTCGAGCCCAATCCCCCGCCGGGCTACATCCTGAGCTTTATTAGGTTCCATCGGCGGGGGCTTGGTGCGCGGCCGAGCCGCTTCATGCGGGCGCTCCCCCACCATTTCGGGGTTGAGCTCCAGCACTTCAACCCCAACTCCATCTCGCTCGCGGCTACTTACGCCGCCGTGTGTGAGGGGTATCCGGGAATGGCGCCGCGGTGGGACCTCGTTCACCCACATCTTCAAGGCGACGCTCTTCACCAAGGCGGTGAAGGACAAGGAGGCCGCCGACGACGACGGTGATGACGGTGACGACGGTGACGAGGAGGAGGAAGAGGAGAACGAGGAAGAGGAGGAGAAGAAGATGAAGCCAAAGGTCCGCCGCTACGTTCGAGCGGGTTCCGCTCGATCGGGCCGAAGAGGAAGGAGGCCGGCTATCCGGCGCGTGGACGTCGAACAACGCCGGCCGGGACCGAGAATGGTTCTACCTCCGCAACGAGGAGGGCCTCTTCCCGGAATACACCGGCGCCGTGCTAACCGCGCCCGGTTTCAACTGGACGCACGGCCAGCCGCAGGCGCGCCAGCCCCGCATGGACCCCCTGCTCAACGCCATTTCGAGCCTCCGCCACCGGAGGTCCGGCAACTTCTTCTTCAACATTGCGCACGTCGTTGCCGAGTTCCACAGCCCGCCGGGTGCTCCCGCCGCCGAGCGCCCGCCGCGCTCGACCGATGACGGAGGACGCCGATCCCTGCGGCGCTCGCGGCGCCAGGATGTCGGACGCGCCCCTCCCGGTCGCCACAATCGTGGCTCGGGTGCGCGACACGATCGACGGCGGGAGGAACTTCGGCGAGAACCAAGTCGGCCTCTTCCGCATGCGTCCAGCCTTCAACCTGCTGGGCTTCGTAAGTTTTTTCGAGATCCTCTTTTGTCGTTTCTTTTACTCGAGCGGTCCTTATCGAGGCCTGTTCTTTTTTCCAGAATATCAACGACCACGCGGAGTCGAGGCCCCCGGTGAAGGAGGACGCGCCCGACCGCGAGGTAAGACGCCTGAGGGACGAACGAGAACACGCTGCCGTGGTCTCGAGGGGGGAGGAGAAGGCGCAGAAAGCTCGTGCGCTAGAGGAGAAGGAGAAGCGTAAGGCTAGGCGCCGCCGGGAGCGTGAAATACGTCTGGCGGCGGACCCGACCGACTGGAGCTCTAGTCTCGAGTCGACCGACGAGGACGAGGGCGATGACGACGGGGGAGACGACGAGGCGACCGACAGCGATGGCGCCACCGCCACCCGAGCCCTGACGCCTCCCCGCTCTCGCGTGCAGGAGCTAGCTTTGGCGCCAGGCCTTCTGCGCGATGACTCGTCGCTGGTTCAGGCAGGCCAGCAGGAGGAGTCGTCGAGCCGCGGCCCTCGAGCGCCGTCGCCGGCCCAGGCAAGGCAGCGCGGGGGGGCGTCTCAACGCTCCAGCCACCGCGCTCGCTCGCCGTCGCCGGCTCAAGCAGGGCGGCGAGAGGAGTCGCCCCGCCGCTCTAGCCATGGTGGGCGGGCGCCATCTCCGACGCGGCGGGACTCTTCCTCCCGCCATCATTCTTCTTCAACGGGCGCGCACACCCAGCAGCATGAGGCTGCAAATGTGCGCACTTCAACCCCTGCGCAGCCCGGCGAGCAACGCCGGGCTCCTTCCAGCCGACCGCCGGCCGAGCGGACCTCGACCCGCGGGACCCGGATCCCGTAAGGGACACCGTGCCCGACCCGGCGTGGAGTCGGCCAAGACGGGGCGGCCGCCAGGGTCTCGAAGCCCCCGAGCGGCGCAAGCGGCGGGCTCGAGGCCCCAAGTCCTCGAGTGACTCGAGGGGGGCGACTGAGGCTCGACAGCCCCCCGAGCGCTTTGAGCAGGCCGGGTGGCTTGACCGCAGGGTAAGCTTTTCAATCGACCTACCTCCTGTCGTCCTTTTCGCTTATGCGTGAACGTCTCGTCGTAGTAATTTTTGTTTTTCTCTTTCTTCCAGGACTAAGCGCCCCCTGCAGACGTTACCGTCCCTCCCCCCATGCTGCCTACTAAGAGGCTGAGGACCACAGGAGGGTCGAGTGGCACCCCGTCGATGCCAGGTGGAGTGACCCTTCCTCCTTCTACTCCAGTTTGGTTAGAGCGGGCCAAGGATGCACTTAGGCGTGGCAGGCTGATGGCAGCTGTGTCCCGTGCAGGTGCCGGGGCCGTGACCAAGGCTACGGGGGATGAGGACGCCACCACCACCACGGCCTCGACCGCCCTCCCGCTCGAGACCCCGACGTCGTCAGGCGCGCTGGGTGACGCGGCGGCGGGCGACCAAGGGGCGATGGCGCCAGAGCCGGCGGCCTCTATTCCGGCGACGGGGGCTGGATCGGAGCAGCAGCCCATCACGCTCGAAGACGAGAGTCCGAGCTCGGGCGCCAAGTCCTCCTGGCCAATCGGCCTGCGCCAGCTCGAGGAGGAGCGCAGGGAGAAGGAGGAGGAGGAGACGCCGGCAGCCGCCGATCGGCCGGCGGGGGATGTGGAGATGCAGGAGGCGGGAACGGTGCCTGAGCCTCAGCCGAGCCGAGCCCCAACCCCTCCTCGAGATATGGAGGTCGACTCCTCTGCTGGGCAAAGGGTCGAGGACGGGGAGGCCCAAGCTGCCGCTCGAGTGGGGGCGCTCGAGGAGCACCCCGCCGTCACGTAAGAGGAGGAGAAGGCGGAGGAGCCGGTGGAGCAGCAGGCGGAGCCGGCGGTGCAGCCTACCACCGCAGGCGGCGAAGAGCATCAGCTGCAAGCGGAGCAGCAGGCGGCGGTGGTGGGGCAGCAGGCGGAGCCAGTGGTGGAGCAGCCCTCTGTCACGGGTGGCGATGAGCGCGCCCGCAGTGGAGCCGCGGCCGAGCTAGGGGAGCGGCCGGCCGCGGGTGGGACAGAAGCGTAACTCCACTCGGCGCCGTATCGTGCGCCGCGCCCTGCGCAGCGGCTAAGGGAGGTTATGGTACCTCACCTCGTGCTCGACTCGACGACGGGTGAGGTGGAGTTCACCGTCATGTCCGAGGCCGACCACCGGGAGGAGGCCCAAAGGAAGCCGACGGCGTCCGCCATCATAGACGGTCATATGCGGACGGTCGGTTTTGGACGCACCGAGCCCACCGACGTATCCATCGAGGAGCGGAGGCGGATCGAGGCGCGGCGCTCGCCCAAGAGGCATCTTCCTCCCGGAGTCAACCACGCGCCCGACAACCCCGGGCCGAACGAGTGGTGACGGCGGGCGTCGACTTAGAGGCGGTGAGGAAACTCCACTCCTCCGTCGATAAGGAGATGCGGGAGGAGTTCCCCATGTGGGAAAGGCCGCCGCCGGTGCTTCCCGACCCCCTCGACCACGAGGCCCCCGCGATCGTGATGAACGATCAAAAGGAGCTCGAGGCGCATATGGAGGCCGAGGAGCGCCGGCGGTGGCTCAAGCATGCCCCGAAACCGCCCGTCACTTGTCTCCGAGGACCCGCTCGGCTTTCTTCCGTGAGTATTCTCGAGCACGGCCATTTTTTATTCGGACTTATCGTAGCTTGCATCGATTTTTCTTTTTCGTGATTCGACGGCGCGAGTTGCTCATACGCCAAGTCGGTTCACATCCGCGCCCTTAGCGAGAGTGAGGACGAGATCCGGCGATACGTGCGCATGGGGCGGATGCCGAGGCGGAGCCGCACCGGTCCCGCCCGACTCCTTCGAGAGGCCAACGCCGCCCGGACGCCGCCAAGGGAGAAGCCGGAAGAGCTCGGGACGAGCTCGCTCGAGTGGCACAGGGGCCGAGGCGGCTCGGTGGGAGGCGCCGAGAAGCTCGCCCGAGCCACGCAGAGGCCGAGGCCGCTCGTCAGAAGTACGCACAGCTGCACGAAGCCTTCGAGCAGCTCAAGAAGGACGCGGCTACGGCGCTGCAAGGCTATAAGGCCAAGTGCCGGGACATGGAGCAGCTCCAGAAGGACAAGGCCGACATCGAGGCCTACGTGAAGGAGCTCCAGGCAACGGTCACCCGGGAGGCTGCCGAGAAGGAGGCCCTTGCCAGCGCGCTTGAAGCGGAGAAAGAGTGGGCGAGCGGTCTCCAGACGGAGGCGGTCAACCTCCGTCAAGAGAAGACGGAGAAGGACCTCGCCATCCAAGGCGCCGGCAAGGCTTATGAGGAGCTGCGCGTGGAGAAACGCGACATCGAGCGCGCCCCGGAGAAAGGAGAGGCGAGCTCGCGCGGGCGCTCGAACGCGAGCAAGGGCTCTCGACCCGCCGCACCGGTAAGTGCTCGAGTCCTTTAGTTCTTTTTTCGTGCGTGATTCATACGTGTTGCTCGAGTACTTGATTGAGTACTTGATTCTTGTCGTCCTTTTTCGGGTTTGGAGGCGGACTTGGTGGACGCGCGTGAGTACGCAAAGTCAACCCATGCGCCGGGCCGACCGCGTGCTTTCCGCCAAGGCCCACATCACCGGCGCCATCGACACCCTTAGCGCCAACCGGGGCTTCCCGCCGGTGGTGGACGTCGAGGGGCCGGATGCCGCGTAGCTACGCTAGCCGGGTCCGTGAGTTCGGCGCGCTCTCTCTCGCGGGGTCGTATTCGGGAAGCCCTTGTCTTTTTGCCGCGCGTCGGACGATGGCCATCTTCTACTCGGGGTTTAGCATCTCGAGGAGGATGCCCGGCCGGGATGGAGGCCGTTGCGAGCGGCTTCACCTACGCCGAGGGCGAACAAGAAGGAGGGGTCAACCCCCGGATCGAGCAGCTCAAGGCCGAGGCCGAGGAGCCGGCGCCCGTCTTGGAGGTGATCTCGCTGAGAAGTCCTCCCGCCCGACATGGAGTAGTTTTTATCCGGCCTCGCGAGCCAAAATCCGGGCGACAAGGCCCTTGTAAGAATCAAAATATTCTGGTCGTGGAATGGCCTAAGCGGCCTAAAATCTTGATGCTTGTAATTTAAACCGTTATGCTCTAGTTTTTTCTTTGTGCTTGATGTCATTTTCCACTTCCTGCCTTTACTTTGTTTTAGCTAAGTGTTGGCGCTGTGCTCGAACCATTTTGAGAGGGGATGAGTTAGGGTGCCATAGCTCGGAAGCGTGGGAAGCCTTGTGCTCGATCGCCCTGGCTCGACGAGCTCGAGGTGACGCAAATACTTAGCTTACGAAAAATTTCGAGGCGAGGAGGGGAAAGATTACGTCGAGCACTGTTTTTGAAAAAACTAGGTGCGTTTTTTCGAGGACTTCAGGGGGGTCCCCCCCTTGGTCTAGCCCCCGAGGGGGGCTTGACTTTGTGGAAACAAAGTCGAGCCCACCTTGTGTATGAACAACAAGTAAGAAACTGACTTATTTATTCATACTTAGCGGTACATTTAGACGAAATATGTACAAAATATCGAGGTCTAGGGGAAAAAGCGACGTAGCTGTTCGATGTTCCACGCGTTGGTGAGGGTCGAGCCGTTCTCGTCGGCTAACTTGTACGTCCCCGGTTTCAGCACCTTGACCACGATGAACGGGCCTTCCCAAGGAGGAGTGAGCTTGTGGCGCCCCTTGTTATCTTGGCGTCGACGGAGCACGAGATCGCCGACCTTGAAATCCCTCTTGCGCACATTCTTCTCGTGATATTGCCGTAGCTTCGTTGGTAGCGCGAGTGTAGGAGCGCCGTGTCTCGAGCCTCTTCGCTTGGTCGATGGCGTTTGCCGGCCTTTCCCGATTAGTCTCGCTCGTTGTAGGCCTTGAGTCGAGGGGACCCGTACTCGAGGTCGGTGGGGAGGACGGCCTCGACCCATAGACCAAGAAGAACGGGGTGAACCCGGTGGCTCAACTCTGGTCGTCCGCAGACTCCACAGACAGATGGGAGTTCAGCTACCCTCTTGTTGCCGTGTTTGTTCAAGCGTTTGAAAATCCTTGGCTTTAGACCTTGCAAGATCATGCCATTTGCGCGTTCGACTTGGCCATTAGTTCGAGGGTAGGCGACCGCCGACCGTTCACACGGATGTGGTACCGATCGCGAAGTCCAAGAACTTTTTGCCTTGAACCGGGTGCCATTGTCGCAATGATGACGTTGGGGACTCCAAAGCGATGGACGATGTCGGTGAAAAACTCGACCGCTCGCTCCGAGCGGATGTTAGTGATGGGCTTGGCCTCGATCCACTTGGTGAACTTATCGATGGCCACGAGCAAGTGGGTGTAGCCTCCCGTCGTCTTTTTGAGGGGTCCGACCAGATCGAGCCCCCAGACCGCAAATGGCCACGTGAGGGGATCATCTGGAGTGCGTGTGCTGGAAGATGCGTTTGCTTGGCGTAGAATTGGCATCCTTCACACGCTCGAACAAGCTTGATGGCGTCAGCAGTTGCAGTGGGCCAGTAGAAGCCTCGACGGAATGCGTTCCCGACAAGGGTTCTTGGCGCAGCGTGGTGGCCACAAGCCCCCGAGTGCATGTCTCTGAGCAGTTTCCTGCCTTCTTCGATCGAGATACACCGTTGAAGTATACCGGTCGGGCTGCGGCGGTAGAGCTCGTCGTCCCCGTAAAGGACGTAAGTTTTGGCTCGACGAGCTAGTTGCCTCGCCTCCGTTCGATCCTCCGGCAACTCCCTCGAATGAGGTACTCGAGGAATGGTGCACGCGTCGGTTGGTGGGCTCGTAACCCGGTCGATCTCCATGACCGTGGCCCCCGTCGAGGGGGTTCGGTCGTAGGAGCAGCTCAACGGCCGGGTCCCGCCCCGCCCCCTCGAGTCCCACTTCACGGATGGCTCGTGAAGATCTTTCGAGAAGACGTCTGGGGGCAGCGGCGCCCGAGATGAAGCGATTTTGGCCAGTTCGTCCGCAGCCTCGTTGAAGCGCCTTGGGATGTGGTTGAGCTCTAGACCATGGAAGCTGGCTTCCAACTTGCGCACCTCATTGCAGTATGCTTCCATCTTTTCATCATGGCAGCTCGAGGCTTTCATCACTTGGTCGATAACGAGCTGCGAGTCGCCTCGAGCATCGAGGCGTCGGACCCCAAGCTCGATGGCAATGGGCAACCCGGTAACGAGTGCCTCATACTCTGCCATGTTGTTCGAGGCGGCAAAGTGGATGCGCACCACGTAACGCATGTGTACTCCGAGGGGTGAGACGAAGAGCAGGCCCGTGCCTGCTCCTGTCTTCATAAGCGACCTGTCGAAATACATGGTCCACAGCTCGGCCTGGATCTGGACTGGGGGGAGTTGGACGTCGGTCCACTCAGCGACGAAGTCAGCCAGTACTTGGGATTTGATAGCCTTTCGTGGGGTGTACGTGATGGTCTCACCCATGAGCTCGACCGACCACTTGGCGATTCGACCCACGACTTCCCGGTTCTGGATAATTTCCCCAAGTGGGAATGATGTTACCACCGTCACCGGGTGGCTAAGAAAGTAGTGCTGGAGTTTTCGACGGGTGAGCACGATTGCGTAGAGCAGCTTTTGGATATGGGGGTATCGAATCTTGGCATCTGAGAGCACCTCACTGATGAAATACACCGGCCGCTGGACGGGGAGCGCGTGCCCCTCTTCCTGCCTCTCGACCACTATGACCGTGCCGACCACCTGAGTGGTTGCGGCCACATAGAGGAGGAGGGATTCGGCGGGTATGCCGTCTCGAGCCGGCCGAGGCGGCACGAGCACAGGAGGAGATGTGAGCATGCTCTTCGTTTCGAGAGGGCCTCCTCTCGTCGTGTGTCCATGCAAAGTGCTCGGATTTTTCGAGGAGCCGGTAGAGAGGCAAGGCTTTCTCTCCCGCCGCGCAATGAACCGACTGAGTGCAGCTAAGCATCCAGTGATCTTTTGCACCCCTTTCAGGTCTCGAATTGGCCCCATTCTCATGATGGCCGCGACCTTCTCGGGGTTGGCCTCGATGCCGCGCTGGGAGACGATATACCCTAACAACATGCCTCGAGGTACACCAAAGACGCACTTCTCGGGATTCAGCTTGATGTTTTTAGCCCGGAGGCATCCAAACGTCAACTCGAGGTCCGCGACAAGGTTTTCTACTTTTCGAGCCTTGACAACGATGTCATCGACGTAGGCCTCGACGGTCTCTCCTATGTGTTTCTCGAAGACATGGAGCATGCAGCGCTGATATGTTGCCCCGGCGTTTCGAAGGCCGAAAGGCATTGTGACATAACAATACATGCCCATGGGGGTGATGAATGAAGTCGCGAGCTGGTCGGCCTCCTTCATTTTGATTTGGTGGTAGCCAGAGTAGGCGTCGAGAAAGGAAAGTACTTCGCAACCCGCAGTGGAATCAACGATTTGATCTATTCGAGGTAAAGGAAATGGGACTTTGGGACATGCTTTATTTAAACTAGTGTAATCTACACACATCCTCATTTTTCCATTCTTTTTCTCTACCAATACAGGATTAGCTAACCACTCGGGATGATGTACCTCCTTGATGAATCCGGCTTTCTCGAGCTTCTCGACCTCCTCGCGGATGATCCCGCGCTTCTCCTCGTCGAAGCGGCGCAGCGTTGCTTGACAGTCTCGAACCGGACGGATCTCCAAGGCGTGCTCGGCGACATCCCTCGGTATGCCAGGCATGTCCGAGGGACTCCACGCAAACATGTCAGCGTTTGCGCGAAGAAAGTCGACGAGCACTGCTTCCTATTTGCCGTCGAGGGAGGCACTGATGACCAGCGTCTTCTCCCCCGAGGAGCTCGGATCGAGCAGGATCTTCTTGGTGTCTTCAGCGGGCTCGAAGTTGCCGGCCTGTCGCTTGGGTGTTGGAGCAGAGGGCTCAGCCGCCATGTGATCGAGCATCATGGCTAAGTCTTCAGACGCTCCCATCACGCTCGTCAGTGATTCCCCGTACTCGACGCACTCCACATCGCAGTGGTAGGCGTGCTTGTACGTGGAGTCGACGGTGATGATTCCCTTTGGTCCCGGCATTTTGAGCTTGAGGTAGGCATAGTTGGGGATCGCCATGAACCGGGTGTAGCACGGCCTGCCCAGGATGGCGTGGAAGGTCCCCTCGAAGCTGGGCACGTCGAAAGTTATGACCTCTCGACGGAAGTTCGAGCGTGTCCCAAAGACGACGGGGAGGTCGATGCGGCCGATCGTGAGTGCTTTCTTGCCAGGGACCACTCCGTGGAAGCCCCCGGCGCTCGGCTGGAGGTGAGCTCTCGTGAGGCCGAGCCGCGTGAGGGTCTTCATGTAGATGATGTTGAGGCCGCCGCCTCCATCCATGAGAACTTTAGTGAAGCGGGCGTTGAGGATGATCGGTCGACGACGAGAGGGTATGCGCGGGATTGGTGACGTGCTCGGATGATCATCACGGTCGAACGTGATGGGAGCATCCGACCCGCCGAGGAACCGAGGCGTGGCGGGTTTCGTGGCGAAAACCTCCCCGCGCTCGGCCTTCCGCTCTCGACGTGTCATCTGGGTGGTTGGGCCGCCGTAGATCATGAAGCACTCGGTGATGGGCGGGTACCCATCGTCGTCGTTGTCGTTGGCTTGATCATTTCCACCCTTGTCCTTCTTGTCGTCGTCCTTGTCGATCCCGAGCCGCTTGAAGTAGCCTCGAAGCATTCGACAGTCCTCAAGGTTGTGCTTGACCGGTTCCTTGTGGTATGGGCAGGGCTGCTTAAGCATTTTGTCGAAGACGCCCCCATCCGGAGGGGGTCTAGGCTTCTTTCGCTCGGCTGCGGCCACCTCGCCTTCCACGACCGCGCGCTTGCCTTGCTGGTTGCCCTTCTTCTTCTTCCCGTTCTTCTTCTGGGCCTTGCTCGAGCCCTCACCGTCCCCTGGGGGCGGCGCGGGCTTGTTCCCAGCTCCGCCAAAGAAGGCTCCCACGGCCTCGTCGCCGGCAGCATAGTCGGCGACGACGTCCATGAGCTCGTTCACCGTCTTTGGGCGATTGCGCCCGAGCTCCCGCACGAGCTCTTTGCAAGTGGTGCCTGAGACGAACGCCAGGATGACGTCGTGATCTGGAATGTGTGGCAGCTCGGTGCGCAGCTTTGAGAAACGTCGAGCAAAGTCCCGGAGAGATTCCGAGGTATTTTGCTTGCAGTTACGGAGATCCCACGAGTTGCCGGGTCGGATGTAGGTGCCCTTGAAGTTCCCCTCGAAAATCTGGACCAGTCGGCCCAATCGTAGATCCGATGGGGGAAGCTCCTCGAGCCACCGTCGAGCGGTGTCGAGAGAAACAGAGGAGCCGGCATATGATCGCCTTATCCTCTCGAGCCCCTCCCGACCGGGCAAAGCCGGCCCGGAAGTCGGCCGCCCGAGCTCCGGCTTGGTCTCCCCGTTGTACTTGACCACGCTCGTGGGGGGTCGAAACGGGTTTGGCAACGGCGTGTTGCGGATGGCTCGACTGAAGACTCGAGGGCCCGGCGGCTCAGGAGCCTACCGGTCCTCGTCGCTGTCGTAACGCCCCCCTCGATGGGCCTTGTAGCCACGGTCTTCGGCACCCGCAGCCTTGCGTCATCGGTTGTCGTTGATGTCATGACGTGCATCTTGAGGTGCACGGTTGTCGAGGATGCGTTCTCGAGCGGGGGCTCTACCACCTCGAGGGGGTGCCTCTTGGTGGTCGGAACCCTCCCGCTCATGCCGTGGTGGTTCTGGGGCTGCCTCACGCTGTCTCGAGGCCGAGCTCTCGGCCTGCTGGACGGCCGCGACTTGGAGGAGCCCCTGGATCTCATCTCGTATCCGCAACGCATGTGGATTCGAGGGTGCCGGCATGTCCCGCAGCAGCATAGCTGCCGCAAGTACATTCTGGCTTGCTCGAGGGAAGTGGGCTGGCTCGGGTGGCGCTTCCGGTCGCCCGTCGTTGACGATGCGGTTGAAGACATCTCGGGCCTTTCCTCGAGCACCAAGAGGTCGAGGCGGAGGAGCGGCTTAGCTCAAGGGTCCTCTTCAAGCAAGTCCAAGTTCGCGCGCTCCGCCTCCATCTTGGTCTCGATTTCCGGATCCGGGCCCATTGAGCGCCGAGCGTCGTCTTCGAGTCGTCGATTGTCTTGGGCTTGTGGTGGCGGTCCACGCGGCTCGATCACTGCGGGGCTCCAGCCGCCGATGTCCCGACCGCCGGGGTCACGTCGCCGGTTGGCCGCAGGGACGGCCATGGCGGCGCCATCTCTCGGTCTCCTCATCCGACGGACGTCGTTGTTGAGATGAAAACACTCGCGAGCCGGGTCATAGCACCCCGAGTCCGAGTCATCGGAGTCCGGGTTAGCGCCGGACGGCGTCCGGTGGCCTCCCCGTGCTCTCCTCCTCGATCCAGCGGCGCATATCCCCGACCGTGTTGCGGCGTTGCGAGCCAGGTGCTCTGTCAAACCCGCGGTCTACTGACGCCGGCCATACAATCTCCAAGTCTATGGTGGCACGCAGGAGGGGGCCGGGGCTCTCCTCCCGCGGTCCCATGACTGACCGGATCTCATTGGCATACGTGGTGGCGGCGTTGATGAGCCCAAACGGGAGCCTGCGGCGAGCTCGGTAGAGCCCGTGCGGCAACAGGTTGGGCGACGTCGGCCGTGCGCGCGCTCGAGGCGCCACGCCGTGCTCTCTCGGCGAGCGCATGGCGAACGTGAAGCCAGGGTCCATGTCAAGGACTCCCTGTCCATGTGCCACCTCCTGCCGCACACTTGGCCCCCCGGCTGGGTGCATCGTGGCGTCTAGCTGGGAGGGCACACGAGCAGGGTGCTTAAGGCTCTGTGCCTGCTGGCGGTGATGTTGATGCTGGTGGCGTCGGCGACGTGGTGGCGAGCCGTGGTGGCGCGGTCGGCGCGCGACCCCACCAGCGCGTGGGGGTGACGAGCGTCCCCCTCCCGGTTCACCGATCGAGAGTAGAGCCATGTCGTGGCCTGGGCCGAGCGACACGAACTCTAGACTCCCAAACCAGATCACCGTGGCGAACAGAAACGAAGGAGTGGGTGATGCCATCCGGAAAATGGCGGGAATCGGGTGAAAACACGCAGCACCCCTACCTGGCGCGCCAACTGTCGGTGTTTCGTACCCCGGGGGGTATAACACCAACAAGTAAATTTCTACGCGTGCTCCCTAATCCGGATGGTGATGCAAGAAGGACACAAGTGTTTATCCTGTATCAGGCAAAGAATGCCCTACGTCCAGCAGAGGGGAGAGATTTGTATTATCTTGCACCTAAGTGCTTGTACAGGGGTGAATACAAGCAGGATTTAGCCGTGAATGAGTGTGCGAGTGAAGGCGTCCCAAAACCTGCCCTAGGTTAGGCCCTGGCATCCCCTTTTATAGGCCAAGAGGAGGCTCAGGAGTACAGAGTAGATAGGGCTGTCGTGGGCGTGACGTCGAGGTACATGCGCCATGTCAAGTCATCGAGACTGTAGACGCTCCCTGTGGTCCGGCTCGAGCCTGTAGCGGTATGGTCAATAATGGCTTGCTCGTCCTTCTTGGTCGTGGGCTGACGTAGTCGAGGTATGGTGCCGACGTAGACGAGCACGTGCGTCCGGGAACCCCGCTGTATGGCCGTCGAGGTGGGAAAGACAGGGCACTGCTTGCTCCGTACGCCAATCGCGTCCGCCATCATTTCCTCGAGCGCCTTGGTGTCGGCTCGAGGGGTCGTCGACCCGAGCGATGGGATGGCACGACGTGTTTGACGGTGCGGGGGCTTGACTACGGCGCCTAAAGGGGACGTCACGCGTGGCACAGTGCGTAGCACGGCTCCACAGTGGCACCTGCCATCCTTGAATCCGGGGATGGGCGGCGTAATGGCGGAGGCGACCGGCGCAAGTTCCACTATTGCGGGCCCGTAGCCATGGGGTTAGGCGGCGTCGAGTACTTTGGCGCTGTTCGAGCCCTGTAGCCACGTGCGTGCTCTGGACAGGCAATGATTGAGGGTAGACTCGAGCGGTTGCTCGCTCGAGCATTCTCCGTCCCGCTCGAGCGGTTGCTCGCTCGAGCGGTTTGCGTCATCGTCTCGAGCGGTCGCACGCTCGAGCGGTTTCCGTACTTCTCTGTCGAGCGGGTGAGCGGCCGCTGCTCGAGTTTAGGAGGTTCTGAGGCTTTGTGGGCCTGATAGTGGGCCGGCCCAGCTCAAGGGGGATTGGAGGCTTCCCTGGTTAGTTAGCTTTTGGGATTTTTAGAGAGGGATGAGGTTGATTTGCTCGTCTCTACTTCACCCAATTTAGGACCCCCTAATCTAGGTATCCGACACAACACTAGGTTTACAAGCTCACAAACAAGTCATATGCCATCACTAGATCAAATCAAGCATAGAAACAATAATGATGCCATATATCCTTCAAATTCATTTGGTTTGCAATGAATGATCCTAGCAAGATGCACATGTATACATGTCTACACAACTAGCAAAGGATGCATGAAATGCAACAACCAGCTTTACATTGCTATGTTGAAGGAGAGGCATGTCATATATGGGGTGCATCAATCCATGTTGGAGAAGCTAAGTATGTTCAATTCATTCCTCAACTTGCAATATCTCTTCTCATCAAGAGGCTTGGTGAATATATCGGCTAGTTGATCTTCGGTGCCAATGCTTTCAATGCTAATATCACCCTTTTGTTGATGATCTCTAATGAAGTGGTGCCTCACATCAATGTGCTTGGTTCTTGAATGTTGAACCGGATTGTTTGTCATCTTGATTGCACTTTCATTGTCACAAAACAAAGGCACATGCTTGAACTTGATCCCATAGTCCTTCAAGGTGGCTTTCATCCATAGCAATTGTGCACAACAATTCCCCGCACTAATATATTCAGCTTCGGCGGTGGAAAGTGCCACACTATTTTGCTTCTTTGAGGACCATGACACTAGAGATCTTCCTAGCACTTGGCATGTTCCACTTGTGCTCTTTCTATCAATCTTGCAACCAGCATAGTCAGAGTCGGAGTATCCAATCAACTCAAAGCATGACTGTTGGTATTTTTAACGCACACAGATAAATCCGCAAGCGCACGGATACCGTTGTAGCTTTCACCCGGAGGGTTTTAAATATCGTATCCACAGGGAAACGTGTGTGGGTCGCCAAACAACTAGTTTATCTATGGGTAGCAATCAAGGTTTAAGATATGATGGGTAAAGAGGATTCCTATGGTAATGATCCTATGCAAGGCAAGGTTATGAAGCAATTGTCCTTCTAATGTTCACTTCGGGACGCCACTAGACGGGAAAGCACCACAAAGGATAACTCTACCGACGTGACTACGGTCCTACTAATTTAAGAACCTACTCAATTCGGTGTGGACGGGGTGTCACCTCCCGTAACTACCACACAACCGAGAGAATAGGGCGCAAACACAGTAACCGACGGCCCTAAGCACCACGCTTATGCTAACAATTACTACTCTAATTCGAGCGCTAACAAGAACTAAAGCAATCATAAGAGCGTGAACCAATGAACAAAAGAGTAAAATAAATACTTGAATAAAGATCAATTACTGAAGTATCCCGGATGCGAGGCTTGGAGAAGCTTGAATCCGCCGAAGTACAAGCCCGAGGGGGAGCACCGACATGCCGGCACCACCTCCAACTCTTCCCTCGCTCTCTATCTCTCTATTATGCTAAGACTAGATCCTAATGAGGACTAATCTTCTCTTGATGGCTAGGTTTAGCGAGGAGATCCATTCAAGGGACCCCTCTCACCGATCCCGGCTGGAGCAAATGAAATTAGGGTTTAAGGGATGCCTCCTCCGGGGGCCGGGGGCCCCGCTTATATAGCCCTCTAGGATGCACCACGGCCCTCGGATCAAACCGACCTAAACGGACGATTATTATTCATCCTCAAAGGCGGTGGAACGGGGATCCGCGAGGCGATGCCGATTGGTCCAGTCACGAGTCGGCCGACCAAGGGTGGGAGTCGGCCGACTCTCCACCGAGCCCGTTCGGGCTCCCGTTTGGTCCGAGCCTTCTCGAACCTTCCAGTTACAGAATTTTCACCGGTTCCCGATTATCTCTATGTAAACCCGACATGTGGGCCTTCCTTGGGTATTTTCGGTGACACCGTGAGAAACGGACATTCACCAAAACTCGTGGAATTCTGTCGGTATAACCCCTATATCTAGTTGGTGAACATATTTTAGTCCTTTCTCATGTTTAGTTGACGGTAAAAATTGGCACTTAACGACCGTCAACAACTCCCCCAAGCTTTCCTTTTGCTCGTCCCCGAGCAAAGATAAACTCGGTGTGGATCGGGAGTTGCTACAATGCTTTCACGCCTCAAAAGTACACATGCGTTCAAACAAGAACTCTCCTCCGAATTAGAGTGAACTATTCTGACTCAAAACTTACTCATATTACCTTTCACCATGGGGCTTGTAACCGTCACTTAGGTCTTGAGCGGTTGAAAGACGAGAATGGTCAAGTCAAGCGCTATGTTTCTCGCTCTTTGATCAACTATTATTCTGGAGTTTTTGCAAGATTTTCAAATAAAAACTCGAGTTCCTTGTATGAACCTTTCAGATCTCTCATTTGTGGTATTTCGGATCCTCTCCAAGGCATGAGTAGTGTATGCCTTCTCTCTTCTCTCAAAATATGTGGTATTTGTGGAACTAAGGCATAGTGGAAAGTGCCTTCTCTCTCTCCCCCTACTTTCTAATAGGCTTATGTGGAGCTCATAGGTGGGGAGACACTCAAACTCACTTGCATATATTGCACAGTTAAACCATGGATCCAATAGGAACTAAAATAATAATAAAGTCATATGTGCATGTGAATGAGGAAATGGGATGGATGATAAGATGATGATGATAAGGAAATGATTATGAGGGGTGATCACTTGGTGAACATCTACTTCTACACTTGCTCCTTTGGGGATAACATGACTCCCTTTATTCGGAAACTTTGAAACTTCTTGAAAGGAAGGACTTGGTCGCTCTCTCTTTTTCTTTTTTTTTTTTTTTCTCTTTTTTTTTCTTTTTTTTCTTTTTTTTTTTGAAGCAACCAATCCTCTGAAAACGAAACTTTAGCAACGGGGAGTGTATAACTTGAAATGATAATGACTGGAGCTTTTATGTAGGCAATTGGAACGGCGATGATTATCTCTAGATGTTCACTCCCGGGATAGGATGGCCATGAATATTTTTGAGTGTTCACTCCCGGTGTAGGAGTAGAACATTTTCCGAATGGAACGAAATGAGTGGCATATATATATATATGTGGAAGAATGGATGGATGGATGGATGGATGGATGGATGCGTACTCCCGGGGTAGGAGCAGCATAAGCGCGTATCTCCCGGGGTAGAGACAAGACAATATGTGGGGAAATGCGTACTCCCTGGGTAAGAGCGGCATAGGTGCGTATCTCCAGGGTAGAGATGGCACAATATGTGGTGGATATGGATCTATATGTAGGTGGTACTTCTAGGGACATAAGTAGCACAGAATGAATGTAGTATTTATAAAATGGGTGCGTGCTTCTGAGGACAGAAGTAGCATAGATCAATGGATGGAGAGCACATAGTATTGACTTTAACCGCATGACTCGATTCCTTATGGGTCCACAAAGATAACCACACTCAATGCCTATAAAGACTACACTCAATGCCTACAAAAATGATCTATATAAATAGATGGGTTTTCCGATCTAGTAAGCATGAATATATGTTTGTGGTAGGAATTTAAACTCTCATCATAAAGGAACTCATCATGCAGGAATTTAATATTTTCAAAGATAAATTCTCCGAGAACTCTAGTATCTCTAGGAACAAGATGGACATGCAGACTCAAAACCTTCCCATATCATATCCACCAACTACCTAGACTTAGATCAAGCATTCGCTACCCACAAGTTTCAGGTTCAGAGCAAATCTCAAATCTAAACAGTTGTGTCTAAAACTCGGGAGAGTGCAAGGTTGAAAACTAGGTACTTGAAAGGAATTACGGCAGAGCAACTATTCATCATCTCCATGTAGAGTTTATTCCAGGGGTTCATTTTAGCAAGACGAACTTTAGCACAGTTGATAAGTAGATAGATGAATGAAAAAATAAGCTAGTGATACTTAGCTAGATACACGGAGGTGCTCTCCCCCAAGCTGAATGTTAACGTAGTCTGTTGATGTTGCTGACTGGCAGTGAAGGTGTACTGCTCTTCCTGGAGTGTCAGGGATGATGGCTGTAAAGACAACACTATGATTGTTGAAGACAAAGACTCCGGCAGGGGAGAGGACGTCCTTTACGCCTATTTAGCTCTTCTTGATAACTCCCGCTCAATTCAAATAAACAACAAAACTCGTGGAGCATTAAGGGTTAGTAAATTAAGCATTACTTGTCTAGAGAGTTGCCCATGATTTATGCGGGACTAAGCGGGATACCCTTTTTCTTTCTTTTAGTAACTTCAAATTCTATATAATTAATTATGTCCAATTCTTCTTTCGGTGGTTGTGCATCAAAGAAAACTTTTAGACGTTGACCATTCACCTTGAAAAGTTTGCCTTCATCGTTTTGAAGAGTGACTTGCTCCATGTGATGCCACTTCAATTACCTTGAATGGTCCTTCCCATTTACTTCGTAGTTTCCCATGTCCAAACTGACTTTACTCTAGAGTTGAATAGTAACACCTTGTCACCTGGTTTGAATTCCTTCTTCTTCGGTCTTTTGTCATGCCATCTCTTTGTCCTCTCTTTGTAGATCTTTGCATTATGATATGCTTTTTCTCGCCATTCTTCAAGCTCGGAAAGTTGCATCTTTCTTTTCTCCCAGTGCTTCAAAGTCCATGTTCCATCTCTTTATGGCCCAAAGTGTGCCTTGAATTCTAGTTCGATCGGCAAGTGGCATGTCTTCCCATAGACCAGTTGGTATGGTGACATTCCAAGAGGTGTTTTGTAGGCTGTTCGTAAGCCCATAATGCTCCATGAAGCTTGTCCTTCCGTTGTCCCCATCTCATTGAGTCTTTTGCGAATATTCTTGATTTGCTTGTTTGATGTTTCGCTTGCCCACTTGTTTGAGGATGGTATGGCGTCGCAACATTGTGACGGACCCCGTGATTGTGTAAGAAGCGTTGAAACTTCCTATCAATGAAGTGAGAGCCTCCATCACTAATCACCATGCGTGGAACTCCAAAGCGTGGAAAGATGGTTTCGCAAACATCCTTTTGGCGTGATTGGAATCTGCTGGCTCGACATGGTAGAGCTTCAACCCACTTTGAAACATAGTCCACCGCCACTAAGATGTATTCACACCGCTTGGACTTAGGAAATGGTCCCATGTAGTCTATTCCCCGAGACATCAAAGAGTTCTACTGGAGGTTATTGGTGAGTGGCATGGCATCTCGTGTATTTATGTTCCCATGCCTCGACATGCTCCACATCTCCGGATGAAATCTTTCGTGTCTTCATACATGGTTGGCCGAGAAAAATCCACATTGCCGAGATTTTTGCATGAGTGCGGAATACCCCATAATGTCCTCCATATGGTGATGAATGGCATCTTTCAATGATCTTGATTCCTTCTTCGGTTGGTACACACCTCCCGAGTAGACCATCGGAGCGGAGACTCGGAAGAGGTACGGTTCTTCCCATATGTGTTGACGACTCTCTTGGATAAGCTTCCGTTTGTTTTCCCCTGGTGGTACATAACCTGCAACCATAAAATTGACAATATTTGCGTACCAGGGGTCGACGCTCGTGACCTTGTAGAGCATGTCGTCTCGGAGGTAGTCGTTGATGGGCAAATCCTGTGGTTTTTCAAACTGCATCCTGGACAAGTGATCTGCTACAGAATTTTCTACTCCCTTTCTATCTTTTATTTCTAAATCAATTTCTTGGAGTAACAAGATCCATCTTATAAGTCGTGGTTTAGCATCTTTCTTAGTGAGCAGGTATTTCAAAGCAGCATGATCAGTATGAACAATCACCTTAGCTCCTACTAAGTAAGATCTAAACTTGTCAACAGCAAAAACAACAGCCAGGAGCTCTTTTTCAGTTGTTGCATAATTAAGTTGAGGTCCTGACAGAGTTTTACTAGCATAAGCAATTGCGTGATGCTTTCTATCCTTTGTTTGACCCAAAACCGCCCCCACAAAGATAATCACTAGCATCACACATGATTTCAAAAGGTAGCGACCAATCGGGGGTTGAATGATTGGTGCGAGAGATGAGTGCTTTCTTAAGAATATGAAAAGCATCTAAACACTCATCATCAAACTCAAAGGGAGCATCCTTGGCTAGTAAACTTGTAAGGGGTCTAGCAATATAAGAAAAGTCTTTTATAAAACGTCTATAGAACCCCGCATGGCCAAGAAAACTTCGTACCCCTTTGACATTTGTGGGAGGAGGCAACTTCTCTATTACTTCTATCTTTGCACGGTCTACCTCTATCCCACGTTCAGACACTAAGTGTCCAAGCACTATGCCTTCTCTAACCATGAAATGGCATTTTTCCCAATTAAGAACTAAGTGCTTTTCCACACATCTTTGCAAAACCTTGTCTAAGTTTTCTAAGCAGTCATCAAAAGTTTTTCCATATATAGAAAAGTCATCCATGAAAACTTCCATGATCTTTTCTATCATATCTGAAAATATAGACATCATGCACCTTTGGAATGAAGCCGGCGCATTGCACGAGACCGAAAGACATCCTACGATAGGCAAAAGTTCCATAGGGACAAGTAAAAGTGGTTTTGCTTTGGTCATCGGGATGGATTGGGATTTGATGGTAACCGAATACCCATCAAGGAAACAAAAGAAAGAATGCTTTGCAAGCCGTTCCAAAGATCTCATCGATGAAGGGTAACGGGAAGTGATCTTTCTTTGTTGCCTTATTAAGTTTTCGATAATCAATGCACATTCTCCATCCAGTGACCGTTCGTTGTGGAATCAATTCATTTCTCTCATTTCTTACCACAAGTCATACCCCCTTTCTTGGGTACAACTTGGACCGGGCTTACCCACTCACTATGTGGTATGGGATAGATTATCCTAGCTCGCAAGAGTTTCAAAACCTCTTTCTTAACAACCTCCCTCATCGCATTGTTGAGCCTTCGTTGGGGCTCCCTACAAGGTGTATAAGCCTGGGTCTATTGGAATGCGATGAGTGCAAAGGACTGGACTAACTCCTTTGAGGTCTTCGAGTGAGTAGCCAAAAGCGAACGATGCTTTTCTAAACAAGAAGGAGTCGGAAGGTCTCATATTCGAAAGTTTATCACTAATTATGACAGGAGACTCCTTGTTGTCATTTAGGAAAGCGTATTTCAATCCTGAAGGAAGGGGTTTTAGCTCAATGGGGGACTTTGGAGGTTCTTGAGTTTCATCCAAGGGTAAAGGATCTCGTGGTTGTTCTACTTCTTCGATGAAATCTTTGGCGACTTCTTTGAGATCTTTGTCAGATGATTCTAGGAAAGACATCGCCATTATCTCTTCCATTGGTTCTTGCTCGGGACTTAGCTGTACCTTAGCATGGAGTGATTGAGTGATGGGAATGGAAAGGTTTAAGTTTTTCCCGAGATGTATATTTATACTCCCCTTTCTTCCTTCATGGACAAGTCTCTTTATTGGATGCCCAATTAAAAGGTCGAATTCCCTAGTATTGAAAATATAGAAACTAAGGTACAGTTTGGTTTTATCTACTTTGATAGGGATGAGGTGGAAGATTCCTTCACTAGGAAGGATTTGGCCGAGAGACTTTTTAGAAGCCTAGTCGTTGGGGTTAAATTCATGTCTTCAAAAAGTGTCTGTGCAAGAGACTCGAGACATGATATTTACTCCTACAACCGGATTGTAAAGGCCATCGAAGGAGGTTTGGTGAATCGACAACTAATAGAGGTAGAAGGAGAATCTAGACGAATGACTTCATGAGAAAGCTCGGATTCTCTCAACCATTCATTGCTTACGATTGTTGTCAACTCCTTTATCGTATCTTTAAGGAATTTATCTTCGGTTGGATCGAAAGGTCTTTGGTTGGGTGCGAGATGGTGCCGAAGACTTCCTAATTGTAGAATAATTCGAAGTGTTTCCATAATTCGAGAAAAGATCCTCCTCGACATTAAACATGTCCTCCGAAAGTGGAATTTCTTCCTCCTTCGGCGGTTCAGGAACTTGGAGGATAGTTGAGGCTAGAAGTGGAGTAGCTAAAGGTTCGGGCTCAACTATCATAGGTTCTTCCTCGGGAGCTATCTCAACTATATCTTACGGGGGATCATCCGAAATGCTAGTGTATGAAGTGTTTTCAAGAATTTTTGTAAGGATTTCCTCGCTTCACTAGCGAGAGAGATGCAAGAAAGAACCTCCAGAGGATGTGTCAAGAATTTGTTTGGTTTCTCCACTAAGACCCACATAAAAGTGTTGCAAGAGCATTTGGTCTTGAATGGAAAGGTTAGGGCCTGAATTGACTAGGTCATTAAAACGTGCCCAAGCCACACCAAGAGATTCTTTTTCTTTTTGTTCAAAAGTTAGAACCTGCGTTCGAAGTTTAACAACGAGAGGACGGGAAAGAAATGTAAGAAAAATCTAGAGCATAGAGTTCCCCAGTCTCCCTGCACACTCCCTACGATTCGGGAATACCAGTGTCTAGCTTTTCCCGTTAAAGAGAACGGAAATAGCTTCCACCTTAAGGTTTCATGTGACATGCCTTCAATTTGCAAGCATGCACAAATTAGCTAAAATTCCCGCATATGTGTGTATGGGTTTTCATCGTCTTCTCCTGAGAATGAATGGTCCTTGACCATCTTTATCAAAGACGGACGCAAGTCATAGCCAGTGTGAGGATAGGTTTGGAAGATTCCGGTGGCTCTAGTTGTGCGCCGTGGGAGCAGCATATTGATTGATACGAGTGATATTATCCATGCTTGACAAGGTAAGATATAAGAACAAAAATGATTTGACGAATCACAACCGTTTCCAAGCAACGGCGCCTTTAAAGCTTGTTGGTATTTTTAACGCACACAGATAAATCCGCAAGCGCACGGATACCGTTGTAGCTTTCACCGGAGGGTTTTAAATATCGTATCCACGGGGAAACGTGTGTGGGTCGCCAAACAACTAGTTTATCTATGGGTAGCAATCAAGGTTTAAGATATGATGGGTAAAGAGGATTCCTATGGTAATGATCCTATGCAAGGCAAGGTTATGAAGCAATTGTCCTTCTAATGTTCACTTCGGGACGCCACTAGACGGAAAGCACCACAAAGGATAACTCTACCGACGTGACTACGGTCCTACTAATTTAAGAACCTACTCAATTCGGTGTGGACGGGCCGTCACCTCCCGTAACTACCACACAACCAGAGAATAGGGCGCAAACATAGGTAACCGATGCCCTAAGCACCACGCTTATGCTAACAATTACTACTCTAATTCGGAGCGCTAACAAGAACTAAAGCAATCATAAGAACTGTGAACCAATGAACAAAAGAGTAAAATAAATACTTGAATAAAGATCAATTACTGAAGTATCCCGGATGCGAGGCTTGGAGAAGCCCGAATCCGCCGAAGTACAAGCCCGAGGGGGAGCACCGACATGCCGGCACCACCTCCAACTCTTCCTCGCTCTCTATCTCTCTATTATGCTAAGACTAGATCCTAATGAGGACTAATCTTCTCTTGATGGCTAGGTTTAGCGAGGAGATCCATTCAAGGGACCCCTCTCGGTGATCCTGGCCGGAGCAAATGAAATTAGGGTTTAAGGGATGCCTCCTCCGGGGCCGGGGGCCCCGCTTATATAGCCCTCTAGGATGCACCACAGCCCTCGGATCAAACCGACCTAAACGGACGATTATTATTCATCCTCAAAGGCGGTGGAACGGGGATCCGCGAGGCCGATGCCGATTGGTCCAGTCACGAGTCGGCCGACCAAGGGTGGGAGTCGGCCGACTCTCCACCGAGCCCGTTCGGGCTCCCGTTTGGTCCGAGCCTTCTCGAACCTTCCAGTTACATGAATTTTCACCGGTTCCCGATTATCTCTATGTAAACCCGACATGTGGGCCTTCCTTGGGTATTTTCACGGTGACACCCTGCAGAAACAGACATTCACCAAAACTCGTGGAATTCTGTCAGTATAACCCCTATATCTAGTTGGTGAACATATTTTAGTCCTTTCTCATGTTTAGTTGACGGTAAAAATTGGCACTTAACGACCGTCAACAATGACCACTTGGGATACCATAGACCAACATCTTGAGTACCCTTCAAGTATCTCAATATCCTCTTGGTTGCCGTCAAGTGACTCTCTCTTGGAGAAGCTTGAAATCTTGCACACATGCACACACTAAACATGACATCCGGCCTTGAAGCGGTCACATATAGCAAACTTCCAATCATTGATCTATATAGCTTTTGCTCAATCATCTTGCCACTATCATCAATGTCCAAGCCGCCATTGGTTCCCATTGGTGTGCTAATGGCCTTAGCATCTTGCAACCCAAACTTCTTGATCATGTCCTTGATGTACTTGCCTTGACTCACAAAGGTGCCATTCTTCATTTGCTTGATTTGAAGACCAAGGAAGTAGCTCAACTCTCCAAGCATTGACATTTCAAACTCACTAGCCATCATCTTAGCAAACTCTTCACAAAAGAATTGATTTGTTGATCCAAAGATGATATCATCCACATAGATTTGCAACACAAATAAGTCATCTTCTATCTTCTTGGTGAAGAGAGTGGTGTCCACCTTGCCCATCTTGAAGCCTTTGGAGATGAGAAAATCCCTTAATCTTTCATACCATGCCCTTGGAGCTTGCTTCAAGCCATACAATGCCTTCTTGAGCTTGTAGACATGGTTGGGCTTCTTGTCATCTTCAAAACCGGGAGGTTGTGCAACATACACTTCCTCATTGATGAAGCCATTGAGAAATGCACTCTTCACATCCATTTGATAGAGCTTGATGTTATGAGCACAAGCATAGGCTAGTAAGATTCTAATTGCCTCCAATCTTGCCACCGGTGCATATGTTTCTCCAAAGTCAAGACCCTCAACTTGTGTGTACCCTTGTGCCACTAGTCTTGCTTTGTTCCTCACCACTAAGCCATCTTGATCTTGCTTGTTCTTGAAGACCCACTTGGTTCCAATCACGTTGTGCTTCTTTGGCCTCTCAACAAGCTCCCAAACTTCATTCCTAGTGAAGTTGTTCAATTCCTCATGCATGGCATTTATCCAATCCGGATCCTTCAATGCTTCATCAATCTTAGTTGGCTCAATGAATGACACAAAGGAATAGTGCTCACATATGCTTGCCAATCTTGATCTTGTTTGCACACCTCTTTGAATATCACCAATGATATGATCTAGAGGATGATCTCTTGCAATGTGTGAAGTTTGAAGAACTAGCTCATTTGCATTGCTTGCTTGACCTTGATCTTGATCATCATGTTGAGTACCACTTGTGCTTGCCTCATTGGAATCATCAATCACAACTTGAGTTGGCACTTGCACCTCATCACTATCATCCACTTGCCTCGGCCTAATGTCACCAATGTCGATGTGCCTCATTGCATTGTTCAATTGATCTCCACCCACATCTTCTTGATTTTGATCTCCAACTTGAGAGCCTTGGGTTTCATCAAATTCAACATCATGAACCTCTTCGACTAGCCCACTAGCCAAGTTCCACACTCTATAGGCCTTGCTAGAAGTAGAGTAGCCAAGAAGAAATCCCTCATCACATCTCTTGTCAAACTTTCCAAGTCTTTGCCCCTTCTTGAGAATGTAGCACTTGCAACCAAAGACCCGGAAGTAAGCAATGTTGGGCTTCCTTCCATTCAAGATTTCATATGGAGTCTTCTCTAACTTCCCATGGCAATAGAGGCGGTTGCTATAGTAGCAAGCCGTGTTGATAGCATCACTCCAAAACTTCTCACTCACATTGTACTCAAGTAGCATGGTTCTTGCCATCTCAATCAAGGTCCTATTCTTCCTCTCAACTACACCATTGGATTGGGGAGTGTAGGTTGGTGAGAATTGATGCACTATTCCAAGCTCATCACACAACTCTTCAACTCTTGTGTTCTTGAATTCACTCCCATTGTCACTTCTTATCTTCTTGATGGTAGTGTCAAACTCATTTTGCACCCTCTTGACAAATGACTTGAATAGATCATAGACTTCACTCTTGTCATAGAGGAAGAACACCCATGTGTATCTTGTGTAATCATCCACAATCACAAATCCAAACTTGTTGCCCCCAATTGATGTGTAGTGGGTTGGGCCAAATAAGTCCATATGCAACAATTCAAATGCTCTTGAAGTTGACATCTCATTCTTCTTGGGATGTGAGTTCCCATGTTGCTTGCCGGCTTGACAAGCACTACAAGGTCTATCCTTCTCAAATGTGACATCATTCAAGCCTCTCACTAGATCATGCTTCACCAACTTGTTCAATTGCTTCATGCCAATATGTCCAAGGCGCCTATGCCATAGCCATCCCTTGCTTGACTTGCCAATCAAACATGATGAAAGTTGAGCTTCGCTAGCATTGAAATCCACCAAGTACAAGCTTCCATGCCTAAATCCCTTAAAGATGATATTTGCTTGATCCTTGCTCACCACCTCAACTTGCTTGTCATCAAATATGCATTTGTAGCCAAGATCACACAATTGTGCCACCGACAAAAGATTGAAGTTCAAAGTATCAACTAGCAACACATTGGAGAGATCCTTCCCATTGGAAATTGCAACCTTTCCAAGCCCCATGACATCACCCTTGCTATTGTCACCAAATGTGATGGAGTTGAATCCACCATTGTCATTCTTGTCAAGTGATTTGAACATACTATCTTAACCGGTCATATGATTTGATGCACCACTATCAAGCACCCAATGCCTCCCTCCGACTTTGTAATTGACCTACAAGAAGACATCAAGCTTTAGGTACCCACTTTTGCTTGGGTCCTTGAAGGTTAGTCACTAGAATCTTTGGCACCCAAATAGCTTTCTTCTTTGAGCTCATCCATGGTGTACCAATGAATCTAGCACTCACACCACTCTCACTCTTAACAAGCATATAAGAAGCATTCAACTTGTAAGAGGAGGCACTAGTGTTCTTGTTCTTGCTTGCATGCTCTAGATGACCAACTTGCTTGCAACTCTTGCAATAGCTACCATTGTTCTTCACAAAACTAGTCTTGTGAGGAGCAAAAGCGGCCTTGCCTTTCTTGGGGGTGTAGCCCAATCCCTCTTTGTAGAGAGAAGCTCTTTGGCTACCCAAGCACATAAGCAAGCGGTCCTCACCACCATAAGCCTTAGTCAAGGTGTGATTGAGCTCCTTGACTTCCTTCTTAAGAGACTCATTCTCAACTACTAGTGTAGAATCACATGCATGATCAACACTACTAGATGAAGTAGAGGCATAAGAGCATGAAGGGCCAAGTGATGCAACAACAATTGAATCATCAAGTGAATCACATGATGTAGACACATCTCTCTTCTCTATGACCACCACTTGTGATTGCACTTTCTCTTGCTTCTCAACTAGCGAGGAATGAGCTTTTTCAAGCTTGGAGTGAGCAATCTCTAGCTTCTTATGGTCTACCATTAGACTCTCATAAGAGGCCCTCAACTCCATAAGTTCTTGCTCAAGGTTTTGCTTATCCTTGCGCAAGCCCCTACATTCTTTCCTAGAGTCATTGAAAGCACCTTTGCAATCCTCAAGCATGACCCATAGTTCTTCTTTTGTGGTGTCATCATCATCATCACTCTCATCATCACTATCGGGTGGAGATTGTACCTTAGTGGCCTTGGCCATGAAGCAAGATGATGGAGCACCAAATAGAGAAAGCTTCTCTTGAATGGCAATGCTTGCGTGCCCCTTCTTCTTCTTCTTGGAATCATCATCTTCATCACTTGAGGAAGATGAATCACTCTCCCAAGTTGCCACATGGGATTCACCCTTCTTCTTCTTGTGAGAGGAGTCTTTCTCCTCCTTCTTCTTCTCTTGCTTCTTCCTCTCCTTCCTCATGGCATCTTCATCATCACTTGCATATGGGCACTTGGCAATGAGATGATCCTTGCTATTGCACCGGAAGCACTTCATGGGACGGTCACTAGGCTTGGATGAGCTTCTCTTGCCCTTGGACCGGTACCCCTTCTTCATGAGCTTCCCCATTCTCTTCACAAGGAGTGCCATTTGTTCACTCACTTCTTCTTCTTGCCCACTTGAGCTAGAGCATGGTTCATCTTCACTTGAAGACTCTTCTTTCTTCTTCTTGCCCTTGCTCTTGGATGATGTGGCCTTGAATGCCACGCTCTTCTTGTCATCATCCTTCTTCTCATTCTCCTTCTTCTTCTTCTTCACCAACTCTTCCTTCTCATGATCTTCTCTAAACTCATCATCGGCCATAATCTCTTGAAGAACTTGGTTGGGAGTTGGCTTCTCCTTCATGGTTGTCTTCACCATGACGGTCTTCAACATGTCAAATCTCTTGGGAAGACACCTCATGAACTTGGTGGAGAATTGGGAGTCCTTGATTTCTTCCCCAAGTCCCTTGAGCTCATTGACAATGACTTGGAGCCTATGGAACATCTCCGGCACACTCTCATCCTCCTTCATTGAGAAGCTTGCAAACTTCTCTCTTGCAACATGTAGGCTCTTGCGGTCTTGACACTTTCGGTGCCCTCATAAGCTTCTTCTAGCTTCTTCCAAATATCATGAGCCACCTCAAGGTTCTTGATGAGCTCAAAAGCTTTATCATCAAGTGTCTCATGGAAAGCACTCACGGCAATGTCATTTGCTTGTTGCTTCTTCTCTTCGGCCGGTGTTGGCACCGCACCCTCAACAAGCTCAAACTTTGTCTCCACCACTTTCCACACCTCAAGGTTGATTGACTTGAGATGACTCTTCATCTTGAGCTTCCATTTGGCATAGTCATCACCTCGAAATGATGGTGCCTTCTTGGTGTTGTTGATATGCATAACCATGGCCATTGCTTCAACGTAGGATGTTAATCCAACTCAAACAAACGGTGCCGGCTCGATACCACGTGAAAGGTCACAATGGCTAGAGGGGGGGGGGTTGAATAGCCTAAAAAAAATTCTAGCAAGAACACTAGACAACCCAATTAGATAGCAAGGCGGCAAATGTGCAAAGCAAGTGCTTCGACTATTCTAAGCAAGCCGTCCTATCATGCAAAGCTACTCAACTCAATTGCACACACAACAACGGTGATCAAACTACACAATGTCGGTTCATCGAAACCAACCAAGCAATTCTACCCACGGGATTTAAGCTACACAATGAGTGGTTCCCGACCGACCACAACAAGCAATTCTACTTTGCGGAAAGTAAAGAGATGATCGAAGATTATACCGCCGCGAAGAGTAGAAGATAGCCAATCACCGAGAGAGCTCAAGCACAATCACAAGGAGGTCGAAGCCTCGGCAATCACAAATCAACACAATGATTTTTACCGAGGTTCACTTGCTTCCCGGCAAGCTACTCCTCGTTGTGGCGATACACTTGCTTGGTGAGTTGCCCGCTCAATTGGCTCGGTGCCAAAGACCCCAATGGGGAGCCGCAATCTCCACACAAGACAAGGATCCACAAGCCACGAGCAATTCACTAGAGTATCCTTTCGTGAACTCCCGCAGGGAAGGATCAAGAACCCCTCACAAGAACCCGGTGTGGCCTCGAACAATCACCAACTCGAGCTCAACCACCACCCGCTGCTCCAAACCGTCTACGGTGACGGGAATCACCGAAGAGAAACAAGAATCCGCAGCTCACTCGATGAACAAGTGCCTCTAGATGCAACTCTCAATGCAAATCACTTGTTCTCACTCAAATCTCTCTCAAGATTAGCAAAGGAATCAAAGAGATGAGTGGGGGAGTGTCTCTCCTGCTCAAAGTATGCTCAAGTGAGTAGAAATGGCGAAGAGAGAGTCCCCAAGCGGCCAACCCTCTATTTATAGACCCAAGGTCGAAATAGAGCCATTGCCCTCGGCTGACGACTTTATCAAGCGCCGGACGCGTCCGGCGCTCGGCCGGCGGACGCGTCCGCCGCTCTCTGCCGCGCCACGTCACCCGACCGTTGGTGCTGCATCGTTCGAATCCTCAATGCGCCGGACGCTCAACAGTGATCTTCCTGAGTCCGGCGCCCGCGTCCGGCGTGCGTCCGATGCCCGAGCCTCGTGAGATGACAGGCTGCCACGTCAGCGTCCGAGCCGCGTCCGCCGCCAGCGTCCGGCCTTCGTCCGGCGACCCGACGTGCGCGAGCCAGAAACCCAGGAGTTTCTGGTGCGCGTCCGGGGACCCGCCGGATGCGCCTCAGCCGCGTCCGCCGCTCGCTGAGCTGGGCCAGCACGCCGCGTCGACGTCCGAAGCCGCCGGACGCGTCTGGACCGAGACCGGCGCCATCGCCTTCTGAATCCGACGCCTTGTGATCATCATTTCATGCGCCAAACTTGCTCCAAATTGATTCAACTCAATTCCCTTGCCTTGTGCACTAACTCTACCATGCGTAGATGTCGATCTCAAGCCTTGGAGTTAGTATCTCATCCATGAAATATCGCGCAAGGGTTAGCACTCTAGTTAGCCTCTCATGCATCATGCAAAGTCACAACTAGAGGCACTTAGGACCGCGAATGAAACCGAGGAAACCCCTCTTGATAGTCGGTTATCGATCCTAAATGTGATCACACTCTCTATAGTGTCTTGATCACCAAACCGGAAAGCCCTATCAAGTATACCTTTGTCTTGATCTCCACGGGCGTTTCCATCCATCACCGGAGCTTGATCACCTCACATGTCCACCATGTTCGTCACCGTGATCACCATGCTCCATCATCCACCGTCACGTTGCTATGTGTCTAACCATACTTAGAGCAAAGCATTAGCAACGTTTGAGTGTCATTAATTACCAAAACCAAACCGGAGCTTTCAGACGGTCCCGGCCTCGGCGGGCGACGGCCCCGTCCCCGACCCCGTGGACCCCGCGGAGGTGGAGGATATGCAGGCCGAGATCGAGAACGACGACGATCTTGCTGAAGATGCTGCTGGGCTGTTCGGCATCAATGTCGGGGACGCCGCCAGGCCGATCGATCTTGAGGCCGGCGGCGACGGTCAGGTGGACTCCGAGGACACTCATGGTACCTCCAATCGGTAAGCTCACTTGACTTCTTTGCCGGGAGGATTTCGTGCCGGTGTTTGATGACAATGAGGTGAGAACACATGCCATCGCAAACGTTGTGGGAAGAAATTTGCCGCTAGGGCTTCGATTGGCACTTTGGATCCTTGAATAGGCACATGTTGAGTTGTAGGAAAAAACAGTGGCGATCAAAGGGTCCAGTCTAGGCTTTCTATGAATCGATGGGTTGCATAATTGGGTTTACGATGCTTCTCGTGCTAGAAATGAGCTGTGTCGGTTGATTGCTAGGCTTGATCTCGCCATTAGGGGTTGGTGAAACGCAGGCCTGGGAAGACTATGTTAAGAATGCTCACAATCCTAGATTCCAGAGGGTTTCTAGGCAGACCACTACTAGAGACATGCATAAGTTGTTTGTTGAACAGCGTGCTTTGCTTATGCATTCCTTGCTGCCTGCTTGTTCATCTGTCTCTTTGACTTCTGATATTTGGTCTGGTAATGCTAAGGAGGACTACATTTCTGTTGTTGCTCATTATGTTGGGGCTGATTGGGAGTTGCATAAGAAGGTGATTGGGTTTAGGCTGATTGAAGCATCACATAGTGGTGAAAACATTGCTGATAAAATTGCTGGTGTTGTTGAGGAGTTTGGTTTGATTGATAAGGTGTTTGTTGTGTCTCTTGACAATGCTTGACTAATACTAGGGCTTATGAAATCTTGGAACTGTCTTTTTGGTTACATGGGCTCTTATCCTGCTCCTACTCGTGATGATCCTCTAAAAGTCAAGTACTTGCTTGTGCATCGGCGCGTGTGCATGCCACATTATTAATCTGATAGTTAAGTCTGGCTTGAAGAGGTTCAATCCTTATCTTGACAATTTCAGGACTGCAATTAACTTTTTGAATTCCTCTAATCAAAGAATTGCTTTGTTCAAGAATTACTGTGTTGCTCAGGGTATTAGACCTAGAAAGTTTGGCCTGGACATGGATGTGAGGTGGAATTCAACCTATCTGATGCTCAAGCATCTGCTGCCATATAAAGAGGTATTTTCTGTGTGGTTTGAGTCCAACTATGGTGAAGCATTGCTGACTCCAGCACATTGGCATTGTGCTGAAATGATAATGCAGTTTCTTGAAGTGTTTTACCTGGCAACTGTGGAGTTGTCTAGTGTTTACTATCCTACTGCTCCACTAATGATGCATCATCTGCTTGACTTTGCTGAGCATTTGCATAATGCTGAAAGTGATGTTGCCTTCAGAGGTATTGCTATTCCAATGAAAGAGAAGTACCTTAAGTATTGGAAGAAAATTCCTCTGTTATACTCTTATGCATTCATTCTGGATCCTAGAGCTAAGCTGGTAGGCTTCTCCAATGTGCTTGATCTACTTTCGAGCAACCGGTACTTCTTACCTTCTCTACTATCTTTGAGGTCAAAGCTGAGTGACCAAATTCTTTGAGAAGTATGATCGAAATTTGGTCTTGCTAGGACTCAAAGGCCTGCTATGCCTCATCTTTGGTCTTGGTAAGAGGAAGCAGGTATGGGGAAAGATATACGGTGGTGCTGGTGCTGGTGCATCCTCTCCCTCTGGCAGTTCCCCTTCTAACCCCTCTCCATCTTCATCTTCTGCTGCTAATGAGCTAGCAGCCTACTTGGACAGTGATCCTATCAAGGATTGGAATGAGTCCTTTGACTTATTGCTGTGGTGGTGTGACCATAAGCTGACTTATCCTGTCTTATCTATAATGGCTCGCGATGTCATGTCTGTGCCTATATCTACTGTGTCTTCGGAGTCTGTTTTCAGCTGCACAGCCCGGATACTTGAAGACCGGCGGCGGCGCTTGTTGCCTGAGCATGTGGAGATGCTGAAAGCTCCGGTTTGGTTTTGGTAATTAATGACACTCTACGTTGCTAATGCTTTGCTCTAAGTGTGGTTAGACACATAGCAACGTGACGGTGGATGATGGAGCATGGTGATCACGATGATGAACATGGTGGACATGTGAAGTGATCAAGCTCCGGTGATGGATGGAAACGCCCATGGAGATCAAGGCGAAGGTATACTTGATAGGGCTTTCCGGTTTAGTGGTCGAGACACTTAGCGAGTGTGACCACATTTAGGATCGTTAACCGACTATCAAGAGGGGTTTCCTCGGTTCATTCGCGGTCCTAAGTGCCTCTAGTTGAGACTTTGCATGATGCATAAGAGGCTAACTAGAGAGCTAACCCTTGCGCGATATCTCATGAGTGAAATACTAACTCCAAGGCTTGAGATTGGATCATCACATGGTGGAGTTAGTGCACAAGGCAAGGGAATTGATTTGGATCATTTTGGAGCAAGTTTGGCGCATGAAATGACGATCAAAAAGGCGCCGGACGCTGGTGGCAAGGGCGCCGGACTCGGGCGAGACGCGTCGGCGGCTTGGCCCTGGCGCGCGCGCGTGGCTTGGCCACCGTTGCGTGCGCCGGACTCGGTCCAGACGTGTCCGGCGGCCTTGGACTTCGGCGTGGTGTGCTGGCCTGGCGATTGCGCGCGGCGGACGCGGCTTGGGCGCGTCCGGCGACCCCCCGGACGCCGACCAGAAACTTTCTGGCTCGGGGGGGCGCTGGCGAGGACTCGGCCAGACGCGTGGCGGACGCGAGCGCCGGATGCTGGCGGATCACTGTGCAGCGTCCGACGCTTGGTGACGTGGCCACTTCAAACTCCAACGGTCGGCTGACGACGGCGCGGCAGAGAGCGGCGGACGCGTCCGCCGGCTGAGCGCCGGACGCATCCGGCGCATTGTGAAGCGCCAGCCCGAGGGCAACGGCTCTATTTCGACCTTGGGTCTATAAATAGAGGGTTGGCGGGCTTGGGGAGGCTCTCTTGGCCATTTTCACATACTTGTGCATCCTTTGAGCTAGAGAGACACTCCCCCACTCATCTCTTTCATTCTTGAGCATCTCTTGTGAGATTTGAGTGGCAAGACAAGTGATTTGCATTGAGAGTTGCATCTAGAGGCACTTGTTCTTCGAGTGGGCTGCGGATTCTTGTTACTCTTCGGTGATTCCCGTCACCGTAGACGGTTTGGAGCAGCGGGTGGTGGTTGAGCTCGACTTGGTGATTGTTCGAGGCCACACCGGGTTCTTGTGAGGGTTCTTGATCCTTCCCCGCGGGAGTTCGCGAAAGGATACTCTAGTGGATTGCTCGTGGCTTGTGGATCCTTGTCTTGTGTGGAGATTGCGGCTCCCCATTGGGGTCTTTGGCACCGAGCCAATTGAGCGGGCAACTCACCAAGCAAGTGCATCGCCACAACGAGGACTAGCTTGCCGGGAAGCAAGTGAACCTCGGTAAAAATCATTGTGTTGATTTGTGATTGCCGAGGCTTCGACCTCCATTGTGATTGTGCTTGAGCATCTCTAGGTGATTGGCTTCTACACCGGTGATTGGCTATCTTCTACTCTTTGTGGCGGTATAACCTTCCATCCTCTCTTTACTTACCGCTTAGTAGAATTGCTTGTTGTGGTCGGTCGGGAACCACTCATTGTGTAGCTTAAATCCCGTGGGTAGAATTGCTTGGTTGGTTTCGGTGAACCGACATTGTGTAGTTTGATCACCGTTGTTGTGTGTGCAATTGAATTGAGTAGCCTTGCTTGGTAGGACGGCTTGCATAGAATAGTCGAAGCATTTGCTTTGCACATTTGCCGCCTTCCTATCTAATTGGGTTGTCTAGTATTCTTGCTAGAAATTTTATTAGGCTATTCACCCCCTCTAGCCATTGTGACCTTTCACGTGGTATCGGAGCCGGGCACCGTTTGTTTGTGTTGGATTAACATCCTACGGTGAAGCAATGGCGTTGGTTATGCATATCAACAACACCAAGAAGGCACCATCATTTCGAGGTGATGACTATGCCAAGTGGAAGCTCAAGATGAAGAGTCATCTCAAGTCAATCAACCTTGAGGTGTAGAAAGTGGTGGAGACAAAGTTTGAGCTTGTTGAGGGTGCGGTGCCAACACCGGCCGAAGAGAAGAAGCAACAAGCAAATGACATTGCCGTGAGTGCTTTCCATGAGGCGCTTGATGATAAAGCTTTTGAGCTCATCAAGAACCTTGAGGTGGCTCATGACATTTGGAAGAAGCTAGAAGAAGCTTATGAGGGCACCGAAAGTGTCAAGACCGCAAGAGCCTACATGTTGCAAGAGAAGTTTGCAAGCTTCTCAATGAAGGAGGATGAGAGTGTGCCGGAGATGTTCCATAGGCTCCAAGTCATCGTCAATGAGCTCAAGGGACTTGGGGAAGAAATCAAGGACTCTCAATTCTCCACCAAGTTCATGAGATGTCTTCCCAAGAGATTTGACATGTTGAAGACCGTCATGGTGAAGACAACCATGAAGGAGAAGCCAACTCCCAACTAAGTTCTTCAAGAGATTGTGGCCGATGATGAGTTTAGAGAAGATCATGAGAAGGAAGAGTTGGTGAAGAAGAAGAAGAAGGAGAATGAGAAGAAGGATGATGACAAGAAGAGCGTGGCATTCAAGGCCACATTATCCAAGAGGAAGGAAGAGTCTTCAAGTGAAGATGAGCCATGCTCTAGCTCAAGTGGGCAAGAAGAAGAAGTGAGTGAACAAATGGCACTCCTTGTGAAGAGAATGGGGAAGCTCATGAAGAAGGGATACCGGTCCAAGGGCAAGAGAAGCTCATCCAAGCCTAGTGACCGTCCCATGAAGTGCTTCCGGTGCAATAGCAAGGATCATCTCATTGCCAAGTGCCCATATGCAAGTGATGATGAAGATGCCATGAGGAAGGAGAGGAAGAAGCAAGAGAAGATGAAGGAGGAGAAAGACTCCTCCCATCACAAGAAGAAGGGTGAATCTCATGTGGCAACTTGGGAGAGTGATTCATCTTCCTCAAGTGATGATGATGATGATGATTCCAAGAAGAAGAAGAAGAAGGGACACGCAAGCATTGCCATTCAAGAGAAGCTTTCTCTATTTGGTGCTCCATCGTCTTGCTTCATGGCCAAGGCCACTAAGGTAAAACCTCCACCCGATAGTGATGATGAGAGTGATGATGATGATGACACCACAAAAGAAGAACTATGGGTCATGCTTGAGGATTGCAAAGGTGCTTTCAATGACTCTAGGAAAGAATGTAGGGGCTTGCGCAAGAATAAACAAAACCTTGAGCAAGAACTTATGAAGTTGAGGGCTTCTTATGAGAGTCTAAAGGTAGACCATAAGAAGCTAGAGATTGCTCACTCTAAGCTTGAAAAAGCTCATTCTTCTCTAGTTGAGAAGCAAGAGAAAGTGCAACCACAAATGGTGAACATAGAAAAGAAAAATGTGTCCACATCATGTGATTCACTTGATGACTCATTTGTTGTTGCATCACTTGGCCCTTCATGCTCTTATGCCTCTACATCATCTAGTAGTGTTGGTCATGCATGTGATTCTACACTAGTAGTTGAGAATGAGTGTCTTAAGAAGGAAGTCAAGGAGCTCAATCACACCTTGGCTAAGGCTTATGGTGGTGAGGACCGCTTGCTTATGTGCTTGGGTAGCCAAAGAGCTTCTCTCTACAAAGAGGGATTGGGCTATACCCCCAAGAAAGGCAAGGCCGCTTTTGCTCCTCACAAGACTAGTTTTGTGAAGAACAATGGTAGCTATTGCAAGAGTTGCAAGCAAGTTGGTCATCTAGAGCATGCATGCAAGAACAAGAACACTAGTGCCTCCTCTTACAAGTTGAGTGCTTCTTACATGCTTGTTAAGAGTGAGAGTGGTGTGAGTGCTAGATTCATTGGCACACCATGGATGAGCTCAAAGAAGAAAGCTATTTGGGTACCAAAGACTCTAGTGACTAACCTTCATGGACCCAAGCAAAAATAGGTACCTAAAGCTTGATGTCTTCTTGTAGGTTAATTACAAAGCCGGAGGGAGGCATTGGGTGCTTGATAGTGGTGCATCAAATCATATGACCGGTAAAGATAGTATGTTCAAGTCACTTGACAAGAATGACAATGGTGGATTCAACTCCATCACATTTGGTGACAATAGCAAGGGTGATGTCATGGGGCTTGGAAAGGTTGCAATTTCCAATGACAAGGATCTCTCCAATGTGTTGCTAGTTGATACTTTGAACTTCAATCTTTTGTCGGTGGCACAATTATGTGATCTTGGCTACAAGTGCATATTTGATGACAAGCATGTTGAGGTAGTGAGCAAGGATCAAGCAAATATCATCTTCAAGGGGTTTAGGCATGGAAGCTTGTACTTGGTTGATTTCAATGCTAGTGAAGCTCAACTTTCATCATGTTTGATTGGTAAGTCAAGCAAGGGATGGCTATGGCATAGGCGCCTTGGACATGTTGGCATGAAGCAATTGAACAAGTTGGTGAAGCATGATCTAGTGAGAGGCTTGAATGATGTCACATTTGAGAAGGATAGACCTTGTAGTGCATGTCAAGCCGGCAAGCAACATGGGAACTCATATCCCAAGAAGAATGAGATGTCAACTTCAAGAGCATTTGAGTTGTTGCACATGGACTTGTTTGGCCCAACTCACTACACGTCAATTGGGGGCAACAAGTATGGTTTTGTGATTGTGGATGATTACACAAGATACACTTGGGTGTTCTTCCTCTATGACAAAAGTGAAGTCTATGATCTATTCAAGTCATTTGTCAAGAGGGTGCAAAATGAGTTTGACACTACCATCAAGAAGATAAGAAGTGACAATGGGAGTGAATTCAAGAACACAAGAGTTGAAGAGTTGTGTGATGAGCTTGGAATTGTGCATCAATTCTCACCAACCTACACTCCCAATCCAATGGTGTAGTTGAGAGGAAGAATAGGACCTTGATTGAGATGGCAAGAACTATGCTACTTGAGTACAATGTGAGTGAGAAGTTTTGGAGTGATGCTATCAACACGGCTTGCTACTATAGCAACCGCCTCTATTGCCATGGGAAGTTAGAGAAGACTCCATATGAAATCTTGAATGGAAGGAAGCCCAACATTGCTTACTTCCGGGTCTTTGGTTGCAAGTGCTACATTCTCAAGAAGGGACAAAGACTTGGCAAGTTTGATAAGAGATGTGATGAGGGATTTCTTCTAGGCTACTCTACTTCTAGCAAGGCCTATAGAGTGTGGAACTTGGCAATTGGGCTAATGGAAGAGGTTCATGATGTTGAATTTGATGAAACCCAAGGCTCTCAAGTTGGAGATCAAAATCAAGAAGATGTGGGTGGAGATCAATTGAGCAATGCAATGAGACACATGGACGTTGGTGATATTAGGCCGAGGCAAGTGGATGATGGTGATGAGGTGCCAGTGCCAACTCAAGTAGTGATTGATGATTCCAATGAGGCAAGCACAAGTGGTACTCAACATGAAGATCAAGATCAAGGTCAAGCAAGCAATGCAAATGAGCTAGTTCTTCAACCATCCAACATTGCAAGAGATCATCCTCTAGATCATATCATTGGTGATATCCAAAGAGGTGTGCAAACAAGATCAAGATTGGCTAGCATATGTGAGCACTACTCCTTTGTGTCATTCATTGAGCCAACTAAGATTGATGAGGCATTGAAGGATCCGGATTGGATAAATGCCATGCATGAGGAATTGAACAACTTCACTAGGAATGAAGTTTGGGAGCTTGTTGAGAGGCCAAAGAAACACAATGCGATTGGAACTAAGTGGGTCTTCAAGAACAAGCAAGATCAAGATGGCTTAGTGGTGAGGAACAAAGCAAGACTAGTGGCTCAAGGTTACACACAAGTTGAGGGTCTTGACTTTGAAGAAACATATGCACCGGTGGAAAGATTGGAGGCAATTAGAATCTTATTAGCCTATGCTTGTGCTCACAACATCAAGCTCTATCAAATGGATGTGAAGAGTGCATTTCTCAATGGCTTCATCAATGAGGAAGTGTATGTTGCACAACCTCCCGGTTTTGAAGATGACAAGAAGCCCAACCACGTCTACAAGCTCAAGAAGGCTTTGTATGGATTGAAGCAAGCTCCAAGAGCATGGTATGAAAGATTAAGGGACTTTCTCATATCCAAAGGCTTCAAGATGGGAAAAGTTGACACTACTCTCTTCACCAAGAAGATAGAAGATGATTTGTTTGTGTTGCAAATCTATGTGGATGATATCATCTTTGGATCAACAAATCAATTCTTTTGTGAAGAGTTTGCTAAGATGATGGCTAGTGAGTTTGAGATGTCAATGCTTGGAGAGTTGAGCTACTTCCTTGGTCTTCAAATCAAGCAAATGAAGAATGGCACCTTTGTGAGTCAAGGCAAGTACATCAAGGACATGATCAAGAAGTTTGGGTTGCAAGATGCTAAGGCCATTAGTACACCTATGGGAACCAATGGTGGCTTGGACATTGATGATAGTGGCAAGATGATTGAGCAAAAGTTATATAGATCAATGATTGGAAGCTTACTATATGTGACCGCTTCAAGGCCGGATGTCATGTTTAGTGTATGCATGTGTGCAAGATTTCAAGCTTCTCCAAGAGAGAGTCACTTGACGGCAACCAAGAGGGTGTTAAGATACTTGAAGGGTACTCAAGATATTGGTCTATGGTATCCCAAGGGGTCAAGCTTTGAGTTGATTGGATACTCCGACTCCGACTATGCCGGTTGCAAGATTGATAGGAAGAGCACAAGTGGAACATGCCAAGTGCTAGGAAGAACTCTTGTGTCATGGTCTTCAAAGAAGCAAAATAGTGTGGCACTTTCCACCGCCGAAGCCGAATATATTAGTGCGGGGAATTGTTGTGCACAATTGCTATGGATGAAAGCCACCTTGAAGGACTATGGGATCAAGTTCAAGCATGTGCCTTTGTTTTGTGACAATGAAAGTGCAATCAAGATGACAAACAATCCGGTTCAACATTCAAGAACCAAGCACATTGATGTGAGGCACCACTTCATTAGAGATCATCAACAAAAGGGTGATATTAGCATTGAAAGCATTGGCACCGAAGATCAACTAGCCGACATATTCACCAAGCCCCTTGATGAGAAAAGATATTGCAAGTTGAGGAATGAGTTGAACATACTTAGCTTCTCCAACATGGATTGATGCACCCCATATATGACATGCCTCTCCTCCAACATAGCAAGGTAAAGTTGGTTGTTGCATTTCATGCATACTTTGCTAGTTGTGTAGACATGTATACATGTGCATCTTGCTAGGCTCATTCATTGCAAATCAAATGAATTTGAAGGATATATGGCACCACTATTATTTCTATGCTTGATTTGATCTAGTGGTGGCATATGACTTGCTTGTGAGCTTGTGAACCTAGTGTTGAATCTTTAGCACTTGCTCATGATGTGTATCTCAACATGGTCAAGATAACCCTTATTCTTATGAGGTGTGAAGAAGCTTGTCCTTGGTTCAAACTGAGATACATTTTCTAGGCATGTGATTTAGATTTGGCCATAGTTGATTGACTTGTTTCTCTCATCTTATGCACCCTTCTTGGTCATTGATGACAAAGGGGGAGAAGTAAGTATACACCTAGGGGGAGAAGTTTACACCTAGGAGGGAGAAATAAGTCACAAAGAGCAATGGAAGGGGATCAATTTTTATGATATGACCCAACCATGAGCACACAGATAGGGGGAGCAAGCTCATAGACTATTTGTTGCATATTGTGTGTGCATACATGATGATATGGAACATTGCAAGCTAAATTCAATATTCATGCTTGTTTGGTGTATTGCTAGTAGAGAACTTGATTGATGAAATGAAGTACTAGCATGCTTAGGTGGTCTCTAGACATAGAGTTTCTCTTGTTCAAGTACCTTGCTTTAATATGATCTCATGAGGTATCTTGAGTTTTGATGATGTCTAGATTCCCATGGTGCTAAGGAAGGTTTATTATCGCACTCCGATTGGTATCACGCTTCAAAGGTCAATTTTATAAACCTTAGTACCATTTTGGTTGTGGTAACTCTCACACAAAGTTTCATCTATGCATGTGTGCTTGAAAATCGACCAAACATTTGATGCACACATGTAGGGGGAGCTACCCCTACCAAAACCGGAATTGAAATGCTTGTTCAATCCAAGATTCATGATCAAAATGTCTTGGGCAAGCAATTCAATTTCATATTGAATTCAATTTACATATCTTTGTGAGTTTGTCGAGGGGTTGTCATCAATTACCAAAAAGGGGGAGATTGAAAGCTCCGGTTTGGTTTTGGTAATTAATGACACTCTACGTTGCTAATGCTTTGCTCTAAGTGTGGTTAGACACATAGCAACGTGACGGTGGATGATGGAGCATGGTGATCACGATGACGAACATGGTGGACATGTGAAGTGATCAAGGCGAAGGTATACTTGATAGGGCTTTCCGGTTTAGTGGTCGAGACACTTAGCGAGTGTGACCACATTTAGGATCGTTAACCGACTATCAAGAGGGGTTTCCTCGGTTCATTCGCGGTCCTAAGTGCCTCTAGTTGAGACTTTGCATGATGCATAAGAGGCTAACTAGAGAGCTAACCCTTGCGCGATATCTCATGAGTGAAATACTAACTCCAAGGCTTGAGATTGGATCATCACAAGGTGGAGTTAGTGCACAAGGCAAGGGAATTGATTTGGATCATTTTGGAGCAAGTTTGGCGCATGAAATGACGATCAAAAGGCGCCGGACGCTGGTGGCAAGGGCGCCGGACTCGGCTGAGACGCGTCCGGCGGCTTGAGCGCTGGCGCGCGCGTGGCTTGGCCACCGTTGCGTGCGCCGGACTCGGTCCAGACGCGTCCGGCGGCCTTGGACTTCGGCGTGCGCGCCGGCTTGGCGGGCGATTGCGCGCGGCGGACGCGGCTTGGGCGCGTCCGGCGACCCCCCGGACGCCGACCAGAAACTTTCTGGCTCGGGGGGGGGGCGCTGGCGAGGACTCGGCCAGACGCGTGGCGGACGCGAGCGCCGGACGCTGGCGGATCACTGTGCAGCGTCCGACGCTTGGTGACGTGGCCACTTCAAACTCCAACGGTCGGCTGACGACGGCGCGGCAGAGAGCGGCGGACGCGTCCGCCGGCTGAGCGCCGGTTGTGAAGCGCCAGCCCGAGGGCAACGGCTCTATTTCGACCTTGGGTCTATAAATAGAGGGTTGGCCGGCTTGGGGAGGCTCTCTTGGCCATTTTCACATACTTGTGCATCTTTTGAGCTAGAGAGACACTCCCCCACTCATCTCTTTCATTCTTGAGCATCTCTTATGAGATTTGAGTGGCAAGACAAGTGATTTGCATTGAGAGTTGCATCTAGAGGCACTTGTTCTTCGAGTGGGCTGCGGATTCTTGTTACTCTTCGGTGATTCCCGTCACCGTAGACGGTTTGGAGCGGCGGGTGGTGGTTGAGCTCGACTTTGTGATTGTTCGAGGCCACACCGGGTTCTTGTGAGGGTTCTTGATCCTTCCCCGCGGGAGTTCGCGAAAGGATACTCTAGTGGATTGCTCGTGGCTTGTGGATCCTTGTCTTGTGTGGAGATTGCGGCTCCCCATTGGGGTCTTTGGCACCGAGCCAATTGAGCGGGCAACTCACCAAGCAAGTGCATCGCCACAACGAGGACTAGCTTTCGGGAAGCAAGTGAACCTCGGTAAAAATCATTGTGTTGATTTGTGATTGCCGAGGCTTCGACCTCCATTGTGATTGTGCTTGAGCATCTCTAGGTGATTGGCTTCTACACCGGTGATTGGCTATCTTCTACTCTTCGCGGCGGTATAACCTTCCATCCTCTCTTTACTTACCGCTTAGTAGAATTGCTTGCTTGTGGTCGGTCGGGAACCACTCATTGTGTAGCTTAAATCCCGTGGGTAGAATTGCTTGGTTGGTTTCGGTGAACCGACATTGTGTAGTTTGATCACCGTTGTTGTGTGTGCAATTGAATTGAGTAGCCTTGCTTGGTAGGACGGCTTGCATAGAATAGTCGAAGCATTTGCTTTGCACATTTGCCGCCTTCCTATCTAATTGGGTTGTCTAGTATTCTTGCTAGAAATTTTATTAGGCTATTCACCCCCCCCTCTAGCCATTGTGACCTTTCAGATGCTCACTTGCCTGAAGGATTGGGACCAAGCAGCAAGAAAGGAACAACATGCACCTGAGGACGTCGACCTGGAAGAGCTGTTCGACAACATGTACCTAGATGAAGGTCATGGCAGCGGCAGCGGCAGCAGCAGTACTCCAGCTGCAGCTCCTGGAGCTGGGACATGAAGATGATGAAGATGGACTTATGGAGAAGGTAAAGTTCTTCCTTTGACTCATGTTCTCATTTCATTAAGTTCTTCCTGCTTGTTCATCTTCATGTTCTAACTTCTATTTTTGCAGGCATTTCTCCATCTTTTGGTGAGACAACAAGACTCAAGTGCCCCTGTCCATGAAGATGAAGATGAACATTTGAACATGCAATTCTGTAATAGGATAGAACTTGAGTCTATGTCATGTCTATGACTTGATACTTGAACAACTTGCCATTGCCACTCATGTTGGCTATCTATTGTAATAGGATAGTTCAACTCATGAACTTGTGAAACTTTGAGCTGGGTGTACTCTTTTTCCCTTTCTAGGGTTTCTCACAAGGGTGAGTTTTACCTAGAAAGGGTTTTAATGAGGCACCATTGCACAAAACAGCTCCTTTTGATAATATATTAGCTCTTATTCATCTTTCTGTGTTTTTTGTTTGAAATCTGATGAAAATGATTCAAATTTTGAATGACTTGTGGAAAAATCAATCTGTTGAGCTGTTTTTGACTGGGGGCGTGCCATGGGCCGGCACGGCACGGCCAAATTGGCCGTGGCACGTGGGCGGCACGGCACGGCAAACCGGCCCATGTGCCGTGTCGTGGGCCGGGGGGGCGGCCCATGGCACGGGGAGGCACGGCACGGCGGCACGCCTCGGCACGGTGCAGTGCCGTGCCGTGTTGGCACGGCCGTGCCGCGTGCCGTTCCGTGCCGGCACGGTGGCCATATATAGCTGGTGGCCACTCCGGTTTTGGCAGCCCATGGGGCTGGCAGATTCGGTGCCTGGTGTGGAGTACTGAAGCACGATGAAGAAGCTTTGAATCGAAGCACGCGCGCGGCGCGCGACTTGGAACGAACGTTGGACCATGAGGAAAATAGCCGAAAAGGGAATATGGGCATAGCAGAACAAGGCAGAGGGAGAAGAGCAGAGCAGGCACAGGCAGCCACGGACATGGCGTCAGCATGCTCAGAGGGCGCTCGAGTCCGTGGTTGCACGCTGAGGTCAGCATTGAATGCCTCGCCTCGCCGGTCTGAAGTCTGACCATGCTAGCTGTCGAAGACTGATGAACACAGCTCCCAACCAGACGTACCAGACGTCCGAGTTCCTACGTTTTCAATACGTTGAGACAGCAAAGCGTTGAGACAGACAGGGTAGCAGTAGCAGATGGTGGCGTAAGCAGTTGCAGGCGTAGCAGGCGAGCACGAGCAGCAGCATCGGCGGCATGGCACCGCATGGGAGCGAGCGGCCGGAGCAGCATGAATGCAGATGCAAAGCTGACGGCGGAGAGAGACAGAGGCGCATGCTTGCTTGCTCTGCCATTGGGACGCAGAAACGAGAAGATGGAACTGCACGAGGAATAGAATCCGGCGAAATTTGATGTTTGGTGTTGAGCCTCTCAGCCAGCATATATAGAGAGAGTTTATACATGACTAGAATTTATACTTAGGAGAGAGAGGAGAGATTTCTAATTAGAATCCAGCAGCACAATTTAATATGATGATTTGCTGGTTTTGAGCTCTAGTAGGGGCATTATATATTATAAGACATGTGTATGGCTTCGTCTCGCCACGCACCTTAAACACTGTCTCAAATGGGGTAGCTCGCCGCACCATGCCTTACTGCCTTAGTAACCTTGGTTAAAACAACTATAAAAGCTATCATTTCTCTTTATCTTCTGGTACTCAAAGATTTCTTTGCCTTCGCGAGATTGAGCATCTGCTGCAGTCCACCTCAACGCCGGTGGTTTCCTCCGGCTTCTGGTGATTCAGGTTTGGCGGCATCGACTAGTGTCGGCGATCTTCGTCGGCAGCGGATACGGTCGGCTTCCTTTCTCGTAGAATATAGGTTGGACAGCTGTCCTACGTATCCTTATTCGGTGTATTTGTATTCGAACATGTTTATTTCTATTAATTAATACAGATATATTATAAAAAACACATGTAAAACATCTTTATTTCTATATATTTGAAAAACAAAAGGCTAAAAGCCCAAAAGCTTCTTGTTCTGCCCATTTATGGTATATTTGATTTCTAGAGTCGTCCCATGCTTTATGAGGTGATGTATCATGAGCTAAACTCATAAATTTTGGTGGAATCAACTCATTCTTCATGCTAATATTAATTATTAGCTTGTTAGGAATGAGGTGGTGATGGATCAACTCATTCTATTTTACAAATCAAATAGAAAAGACGAGGAGCAAAAAGATGATGGACTGCCCCATTCCTCCAACCTTTTTTTTTTGCTTTTATGTAGCAAAAACACTTTCCAGAAGCCAAAAACAAACACAACCTACAATAGCTGCCAGTATAATTATAGCTTTCTTTTAGGTCAATTCATTTAAGATTTGAAAGGTCAGTTCATTTAAATTTGACTGAATCTATACAAGAGAGTACTAGCATTTATACTAATACATAATTATCACTATATTTAGCATGATTTTTTTCATATACCAGAAACCATAAATAATTAGATAATGATGTTATATTCTACTTTAAAACTTAGCAAGTCCTACAAAAGTTTAACACCCGTCGAAACCTAGAATTATATTCTTCTACGCACACAGGCAGTTTTTAAACATCATAAAAGAGAATTTATCCAAACCGCAACGGCACTTCATGGCTTTGAAGCAGCAAGCATTTCATTTGGGAGCAGTGACAGCAGGATGGAGATACGCAGACGCTGCTTTCTAGGACGGTAGTACAACCGCTGCTTTCAGTACAGATTGTCAGACAGCTCTGGCGTTGTAGCAGGACGAAGAAATAAATGTGATCGTTCCATCGATACAAACCAGAGTCTCAGCTTCCACATCATGACCGCATCTTCTTCAATTTCTAGTACAGTAGGTACAGGTTTTCGCATTGGCAATGGAACGCACAAGCAGATGATTCTATCACCACCACGGCAGCATGTCGTACTGCTTAACTGATACTACTACTGATATGCATTGGAAGCATTGCAAGCAAATGATTCGGAAGAAACTGAAGCAAGATATCATCATCACAGTAAAGTAAAACATAACACACTGTAACTGAGACAACGTAACAAACCAGTACCAAGTTTTTTGTGACAGAAACCAGTACTAAAGCGCGTTTGTTTTTCAGTGTTAGATTATTTTTATCTGCAGAAAAAGAAGAGAAAGAAGTACTAGCAGAGTAGCAGAGTAGCAGGCTCTGCTCTTCAAATGGCTCCAAGGAAGCCATAGCAGTGATGGACTACTTCACAGCTCAAATGTGTTACATATTGTATGTTAGCAGTTGCAATTGCTGTTATACAATAGAACAGGACATAAATAGAACAGGACATAACTCATTAGCTGAAGAGACCAAACATAATATGAATGAATTGAGGAATACTTAAGGGCAGGAAAGGCACAATTTTCTGTGACAAGGAAGAGCAAAGTTTGCAGGGAACAAAATACTTCTTAGTCAACTTGTTGACACCATCTCTCTCTCTTCCCCCAATGTCCAAGTCAACAAAATAGACCGGCAAAGTTAATTGATCATTTCAATTAATAATACCTGATAGACCCAACAAAGAAAAGAATAGAGCTATAAAATGGAACATTTTCTGTGTTCAAATGGCTTCAATGGCAGCACCTCCTGACTTTGGCCACTCCTGAACCAGGCAAAATGTAATGCAAAAATTCTGGTGGAGGTGCAAGAGATAAGAAACTAGAGAGCAATGTCCAGTCTTGGCTCGAAAGAGAATCCAGTGAACAGCTGCAGCGGGAACCTCTTTGAAACAGGGCTCTTCACAGACCACTTCCATGACTTGTGGTTTATTTCAAAGGTGAGAAGAGCTGGCGACCCATAGCTCTGGATATAGATAAGATCATCTGCCCCACAGCTTGCAAAAACATCATCAAACTCGCCAAATCCTTGAAAGAACTTGTGAGGCATCCGAGCAACCTCATGCCACTCTTTGTTATGGAGCTCCCAAATGCCAATTCCTTTGATGATCCCAGGCCTATCTTGCTTGCCAATGCCACCAACCAGCACAAGCTTCTCACCCAGGTTCATCAATCGGCCACACGTAAGAGCACATGGCACTGGAATAGCCATGCTCATCAGAGAAGTATGGTTAGGTCTTGCAGTGAGATCATACATTACAAGACAATGGCGATGCTCATTATTGTTCACCAGAACTCCTGTGGAGTACACCAAATAGTAGAGGATTCCATCACAGATGACACACTCGTCACCACCTCTCCATCCAAGCAATACTCCAGTAAAGGGAGTCACCCAGATACCAGAGACCGACTCATACAAATGGATGGTAAACTCCCACTGATAATACTCTGATGGAACCTGGTTGCTTCTTGCAACAGCCACAGTGTAATGATGAGAACTTCTGTCCACAGAAAAGGCAAGAGCACTGTAATCAGCTGTTTTGCCTCCAGGAGCATCAAGAAGTCTCTTCCAATCCTTAGTGATGGGGTTGCACACCAAAATGCGGCGCCTGTTCTCACTGTCCATCAGGCACACCAACCCAGCCGATGAGGATGTAGACCAGTTGCTCTTCTCAATGCAAGGGAAATCAAATCCATACCATTTGCGGAGGCTTGGATCATAAGCAAAACCTGAAACTGCATCCTCACTACAGGTGAACATGAAGTACCATGGCTTCTGAGGCACCATTTTGCTCCATGCGTGCCTCTGGGCATGCACAATCTCATGCCACCTTTTACAAACAGACCCAGATCTTATAATACTTGCAACAGGCAAGAAGGAAAGAACCTTCTCCAAGAGATCATCAGGGAGAACGGCATCCAACGACACTGACATGTTCCCATTCTGATCATCATCATCGCTGTCTTCAGACACCGGTCTGTATTCTATGACCTGTGAGCCAATGTAGGAAGAAGGATAGAGCTCCCACTCTTCTGACCCCATTGCCAACATCCAGTGAATAACACGGTAGGTAATACACGACCCTGCAAAAGATAATATTGCAATAAAATAAGGGATGAAGCTACAACAAAGTATTTTCAGCCCAACCAAATTTCTGAGTAGAGAGTACATGTAAATTGAACAGCAATGTTCAGGTTAGGATTTCATAAAATGTGTTCAGGTTAGGTACTCATGTCTATCTAGACTCTATAGTCTGTACCACCAATCCACCATGTACTTTGTGTTCAAATACGATGAAAACATCTTGGTGGCTGTCTACATCTGAAGGGACCTTCGCTGCTCATCACAACTGACTAGAACCAAACACCAAAAGTATGACATTTGTTTAACAGACTAAACTCGCCTAGATGAAAAGGACAATAATCCAACCTGACCAATCTAACCTTTCAACGACAGGGAAGGCAGTAAAAGATTAACAAATGGCAGAGCTCTGCCCAGTCTTCTTTCTTTTTTACTTGTTATATAAAAAAAACTTTTCTCGATCCGTATATTTGTCTTGTGTCATGAAGATTAAACAGATACTAAATGTAAGAAATAACGGATCTCGGTGGGAACAAATAGCTGGAATATGGACAGCAACGTCTCCATCACAAACGGAACCTTCTCTATTATTTTCCAGAGAGGAAAACGTTGATTTTTGGCCACCACATTCAATTTGCCGCGGAAAGGGCCACATCACGATCATTAAAGGCAGGCACAGACAAATAAAGCAAGCAGCACAGGCAAGACAGCCAAGAACAGCACTATCTACCAACCAAATTTTACCAAAAACCGCACCAGGAAACGCACGCCTAATGTGCTACCAATAATCCCTGGCGCCGCACAAAATCAAGCACTAATCCGCAAATCAATGCATGAAGTAGAGACACACAAAAAAATCCCCCAAACAATCCGGTCCCTGTGAATGAATGAATGAATGAATGAAAATAAACATAAATGGGGGGAAGACGATGCCGATTTTATACCTCTCCTCAATCACGAACAGAAATCCAAGAAAAGGTCCTCCCTCCCCGAATCCACCGAGCCGCCGTGTCCTCCAGAATCCTGACGCTTTCAAAAACAGATTGAACAGAGATTAAGCATCGACGAAACAATACCAAAAATCAAATCTTTGCCACAAATCAGTAACCAAGAAACACTGGGTATATATAGAGAGGGAGGGACGGAGAGGATACCGGCCGCTGTTTCTTGCGCTTCGGCGGCCGGTGACGATCGGATGAGGCGCGAATTCCCTGAATCTGGTGGGGGCGAGGGGGGTCGGGGCCTCGGTGCCCTCCTACTCCGAGAAAGAGATGGAATAGTGGGCTTCCCTCCTGCCCCTACATTAGGTCAGGCCCCCCATGGGCGTCGCGTCTAGCGCAGCGCCACAATGGCGTATATATGGAGGCGAGACAGAGAAAGGGGAAGGTGCTTGCTTCAAGCAAAAAAATGTTCAGCTTCAGAGGTACAGTACAGGGGACTGATGAGTGCTAACGAGAGAGAGAAGGGTACAAGAGGAAACGGAAATTCTATGGAAGGTGCTTTTAACTCTACCGGACGTATCCATCTGACATAGCTAATCTCATTGTCATCGTACGGAGCACTATCTAACTCTACTAAACGCATTCGTATTCTCCTGCGGAATTTAATATTGGACTTTATTAGTATAGTATAGGAGTATATAGTATGTACTCCCCTTTTCTAAAATATAAATTATTTTAGCTTCAAAAAATACAAAACGACTTAGTACAATTCTAAAAAGAAGGGAGTATATACTATAATAAAGTCTTGACATTTTTATTTGCGCAATCTCTATTACGCGATTGGTGGTGTGACCTCGTTCGATCCCATCTGTCTCTCCCTATCACCTCTTCCTCCTGCACACGACTCCACTCTGACCGTACCCATGCCCAAACCCACACCGGAGGCAAAAAGAAAGTGGCAACGGCCCTCTCTCCGACTCTTACTCTCTTTTTTCTCAACTCCAGCGAGCATAGAAGCGGCTTTGGGGGAGGCAAGTCGGTCAAGCGGTGAGGATGGACGGGACGATGTCGAGGCAGAGGTAGCGGAGATGCCGCCAAAGAGGACGGTGTAGGAGACGGCCAGGCCAGGTCATGACGAGGGCATCCATGGCCATGACGATGGCAGGAGGGGGAAGGGGAAGAAGGAGGTCGTCGCGGACGGTTGGCAACGGGGCGGTGGATGTCGAAACCTGTGTACAGGCAGCACCAGGGAGGTGGAGTGGGGTGGGGTGGGGAAGGCGGGTCGTGTGGGGAGGAAGAGGTCGCGCCCACGACAAGTCATGAGTTAATGTGGCCTTTTATTTGATCCAGTTCTGCACATGTATGTTGCCTCGATTGGGACCAAAGCTTGTTGGATGCGTTATTGATTTAGTCTATTACTTCTATTGGTATTGGTATATATAATATGAACAAAGTCTCTGGTAAGATTTGTGTACAAGTCTTATATATCAAACAATATTTATTGAGCAAAACCTTTAGATGTGCCTCTTGTAGGTTTTAGATGAAATATTGTATTGTGATTGACAAGATTTTTTTTTTAGAAATGACAAGAATATTTTCTTAGCACCATCGTTAACCGCCGTTGATGTATATGCGTCGACTATGGTGGAGAGATTGTTTATAAATAAATAAATAAATAACATAAGGAAAAAGTCTATTTTTGGCCATTGAACTTTTGACAAAGTCTAAGAATGGCCATCGAACTCCAAAACCATATAACTTTGACCATCTAACTTCTAGAACCGGATATAAAAGGCCATGCACTTGTTTGATCCGGCTGGGTCACACCTGTCAGCCGCAAATCCCACTAATTCTCTCAACACGGCACCACGCGACACAGGAAACGGAGTCGGGCCCTTCACTCGCGCCGTCGCGCGGCCCTCCACTTGCGCTGGGGTTCGGCGACGCACAGCAACGGCGCACGCAATGTCGGCGACGAGCGTGGCAGCACACGCGAGCGTAGTGGAAACGCTGGCGCCCTGTTCCACGAAGCAGCAGCACGCCTCTCGGCGGAAGAAATCGCATCGCAGGCAACGGCTTGCAGTGCAGGTGGCGGAGCGGCTTCGATGTGCTAGCGTTGCTAAATCAAGTAGCTGGGGCACAGGATTGCTCATGGGATATGGTGAAAGGTGTACGACAGTCGACAGTGCATGGTTTAGTAGCAGTTGTGATTAAAATACCTTAATGCATTGTTTAATGCGGCCACAAACTTGTGCAAGGGCCCCTTGTGTCACATTGTTCAATCTAGCCGAGGCGAGAACAGGATATCAGCATGTGAACTACAAATGTTATGTGTATTCGGCCTCAAAACCAGCCTTGCGTGGCCTCAAAACCTGTGCATGGTCATTTGTGTCCGGTTTTAGAAGTTAGATGGTCAAAGATACATGGTTTTACAGTTCGATGGCCATTCTTGGACTTTGCCAAAAGTTCAGTGGTCAAAAATAGACTTTTCTCAAAATATAATAAAAGGGCTTTCCTACGCGTGGATTCGATGTCCCACCAAAGAAAGGAGCCACAAGCGAAAGTTGGATGAGGCCTATTTTATGATTGGTGGGTGAGGCACCATGGGCCACCTTTACGTCTTTACCTAATTTAACCCTGCTCCATGCCATCCGCATCACTCACACGCGTCGCAACAAAATTGTTTATCTCACGACCCATCCTCCCCCCTCGTCGCATTTGTTTTTTTTTTTTTTGCGGCATGCGTATTGTTGCATTGCATATATACAAATATATACACGGCCTCCGCCTCCTCCGTCTCTATCTATCTATCCTTCGTAGCATGCGCTTGCACGCTTGCTTCTGGGCTCCTTGTAAGGTCACCAAAGGTGTGAGCTCACCTCTGTTTGTGGGGCTTCCAACTTTGTTGCTTTGCATTGCCATGCCGTGTGCGTGCACTAAACAAACAAATATATATACTTATTGTGAGAGTTGCACAAACAAACATACACAATACTATATATGTTGTAAAACACACGAATTTAATATTAAACTTTTTCCATTTTCCTATCGATTAAACAAGACATTTTTAATTAAAAAATTGTGAGCAAAACATTGTTCCCTGAAACGACCAACAAGTTCCTATTCCTAAGTGTGAAGACATTTACCTGTAAAATGAGGGGAAATGATAATGTGTACTATAGAAGGTTCAAGAATTTAGGATAATCTTTAATTCTTCTTAGGCCTAGCTTGTTTGATCGATATAGTTCTTGGACGCTCTGGCTCCTCCTATAGGACCGGAAAGAGCCACAATTTCTAGCTCCACTGGCTCCATGCTGTAGCGCCGTTATAGTAATTAACAATGGCAGAGCGTATGAGAGTCGCGCCAAACTGTTCCTTAATGACAAGTTACCTAAATAATCTTAAGCTTTTGTTGTAGTCAGTATAAGAATCTTGTACTGTGAGCCTGTCACACTAGCTTGCTATCCAACAGGCATGACAAACCTACCAAGAGCATTGTGACTGATAGGGACAACACTTCACATACATATCCACTCTTGTCTCAGTCTTGACATTGTGTCCATTCTTTTACTTTGCCCATTACGCGCACTCACGGCCCTTGTCAATAAATAGGCTTAGGAGCTAATTAAGACAGCAAGAAGGCATCTAAAAGAAAAAGGTTATACCAAACCAACAATTCTTCTAGTCACACTAATTAACATGATATAAAAAACTTAAGGACAGCTTCTATATTGGTAATTTTGAAGGAAAATACCCGTACATTCATCTTAATATGTTGGTGGAAGACAAATCAGTTTTGAGTGAACATATCATAATTGTTTTGGCAAGAAAGTGGCAAACTCAACCTAATAAACTGTCAGTTAAATATGCTGATTTTCTTATGTCAATGCCTAGGCATAACATTGCATATTTGTTTTGCTTCTTCCACCTCAATCATACCAAGGCCTATACGAGATCAATAGAGCACAGCAGCCAAAAGAAGCTTTCAAGCTTTGTTTTCACACCGGATGCAGTGGATACAAACAAAGGGATAAACGAGGTGCACGCCTTGGCATGTTGCACAGCAAAGCGCGCCTGCATTGCAGTTGCATCCATCACGCACAGCAATGGCATTTGGACGCTCCGAAAACCCCAGCCTGGCCTGATGCACACAATCTGACCCATGTGCAAGCAAAAATCACATGCTTGCCCCCACAATTTCCTAGCCTTATTTTTCTGCTGTGTCCACTGCACTAGAATCTAGTGATCTTCCATGATACATATAATGCAACCTTTTGCAGCTGCCATTTCTCCTCTCATGTCACTGCTCCCAAATGACCAAAGAGGACATGTTAGCCCTTATACGGCGGTGTGTGAGGTTGCTGCCCATTCCCATTTGAGATTGCTTGTAGATGCGGCAATGCCTACCCTACCCTGTCCTATGTGGTCTTTCCTGCTTTTTGGAACAAGGGCTTGACTCTTTGAACAGGGGCATGCTACTTTTCAAACTATTGATTACTGAGAATCACACCACAACACTAGCTCCAAGGATCAGTTTTTTCTCTTTTTTTTTTTTACCATGCCATCTTCTCTGAAATTTAAACTAGCACATTTTTCAAAGGAAGAACATGGACATGCTTTTTCCACCAATTTTCATCTTTATGAAATGAAGCCACCTGACAGCAACCTTGTTCTAGTGGTGGCAAAGCAGTAGGATCTCAACTATGTTCCAGAAAAATATTGAAAGGCATGCTACCTAGTGCACTAATGAGAATGGCCACTAGATATGTTAGTGTCCACTACTATATGTATGTATATGCCATGTGCCGGTAAGCATGCTTCAGTGCCTTTTCATGTTGCATGGGAATGAAAGCTAAGATCTTGCTTTCCAACTTTGAGCTGGCATGAGTCGGATGCAGACCAAACCTATATGGTTAGTGCAATTCACCATCATATAAGACCATAATAACTACAAAGTTCGTTGACAAAGCATTTTGAGTCGTCCACCAAAAATAGCATCAAAGCCCAGCTCAAGAGTGCTTGGAAGGGGCAGAAACTTTCCATGTTGTGACAACTCCACTTGGTAAAAATAAGATAATAATTTTTTGCTTTGTTACTTGTCTATATTATATTTATAATTTTTTTGATACTTTCATGTTTTATGAGTCTTGGACTACTTATGTTGAATTTCACTTTGAACATATTTAGTGTGCATTTGTTTAACGTCGTGTGCTATGAATGCATAAGCTGGTAAAGAGTACATTGCGCCTTTGGTTTGGTGGATGAATACGTCTAGGATCTTTGCTGGATATTTCTCTAAGGGGTTCTATCACAGGTGACTCGAAACCAAACATCACTGACAAAAGAGGATCGTTTCAATCCATCTCTTTTTCACACCTTTTTTTGTCACTTGGAACGAACAAATGATCAAAGAAGAAAAAAAAATATATTATGTTTTACAGGGAAAGTATAAAACCCTCTTTGCAACCACGGTTTTTTGGGCGTTTCTTGTGTTTTTCACGTAAGTATATGAATTGATTCCTGTGATATTCCTTAATGAGCATGGATTAATTAGAGGACAGCTGTTCATCATGTACAAGAAATTGAATTTGTGTTCAGCGTCAGCCTGCTGTACATGTCCATCGCATAAAAACCTCACTGTTATCTATCAACACATCGCATAAAAACCTCACTGTTATCTATCAACAGCCGTGCCTCACCACTTTTTACTTTCTCAGGGGAACACCTGGATTTTCAGCTCGAAAGCAACGATCGGGTTAGTTCAGTTGAATGTCTCAGTCTCCAGACTTCCCCAAGTCGAGGGGACCAATATCTGCAAAGACTAGCAACGGCCATCCTGGAGTTGTTCAAGAGTCCATTGCTCCATCAGAACGCTTGTACCTGAACTTTTGCATTTTCCATCAGGATAGGATTGGTTCTCGGCTTCTCGTCACCTACTCGGTCGCTGTTAGTGTCGTCCTTGTTTCAATTAACATCGATCTTAGCCAAAACACTACTCAGCCAAGATTTTTTTCCAAATAAAGAGGAAACACCCAAACAACCCAGTTTGGCAGGCAGAGAAAATGGTTGAGAAAATCAACATATATAATAGTAGTAACACATGAGCGGAGCTCCTCTCCAGTGTCCTCTCCCAGCAAATACTATCATCAGCACGTGGAAGATGAATTTATCCAGAAGATAATCTGAACAACTGCAACGGCACCAGCAGGCGCTCAGCATGCTACTGGAGGGCCTCCTCCACACTATTGAGAACCCTGGATGATGGTCCACAGGGTTCGGTCAGTTCGGGTATTTTACATGTGTAGCGAGAGCACGCAGGGATGGCATAAATTGCCGACAATGTGCTGATGAGTGTGTTCCAACGGCAGGATATCTTATGATGTTGGCCATGCTCTCACCTTCTTTTCTCAAGTTTCTCTCTGTTTTCTTCTATATATACACAAGGGATCCACATGCTTGGCTGAACCAATAAACAAGATGAGTGCACAGCCCATCATTATTCTCTCAGGCTTACATTCTGTTGTCGCACCTTTTTTTGCTTTGACCTGCATCTGCTATCTGACAGGTACTATGTAGGATGAACTTCAAAGACATAGCAAGAACCACTGCAACAGGTCAATTGCTAAGTAAAAATATGGCTGAAAAGGATGCACATATATGAATTATTTACCTAACAGAACGCAAAACAAGCACAGTAGAACCCAACAAGCCCAGCTGCCACTTCCAAGCCTACTTTTTCTGCAGAAAGTGAAATCCAGTGAGCAGGCAAAATGAAAACACACAGAAAAGCTATATCACTGCCGATGTTCACCACAGATTGTGGCGTAAAGCTACATACTACCCCTGTATGTAGTAGAACAGGCAACGCATCAGTGAAGGAGCTTTTTTCAAATCTGCACCAGTGTCAAAATCTTCTAGGAAATCTTTACACAGCACTACCTGTATCTGCATACTCTAGTGCAACATTAGCAAGCATCTCATCACTTTCAGATTATTATGCAGATTAATTAAAACCTGATATGTAAATTCGTATACTGGCCCCTTAACATCTGTCCCAATCAATTGCCCACAAGACACTAGATCAAGCTGGATGCATTATACACAGACACAAAATACAGAACATGCCACACCTTGTGTTGTCCAAGACAAAGCATAGCGCAACATGGCTGCACATTGCACATACCAACATGTATACAAGAACATGGGATCCATACAACATAACCTCAAACCCTAGAGACTACCCTTTCAGTGAACTTCGGCAGTCGCATGCCTAGACGGCCTGTGCACCCTCACCTTTGGTCTCTTCTTGCGTGCCAGCTTCCGCTCGAGCGCCTTGACCTTCTCACTTAGGTCTGTGATGACCCCCATCTGATCATTGCCAGATGTGAGAAGCTTCTGCAGAAGCTCTTTCAGCTTCTGGTTTTCTTCTGCCAGCTTCTCCTCGTTACTGACCTTTGGATCTTCAGGAGCTGGGGAGGTAGTAGCCTTGTTCTCTGTCTGCACAGTGATGTCTTCTTTCAGGGAAGCTTCGTCTTCAGCAGAATTTGCACCTGTTGCATGTGCCGGAGCATCCTTTGGAATCTCATTGCATTTGTCCATCTCAGACACCCTCATACCAGAAGCTTCAGCAGAATTCTCTCCCTCCGTGGGTACTGGAGCAGTCTTAGTGCATTCATCTGTCTTGGAGACATCTGAATAGATGTTATCTTTCTGAGCATCAGTTTGGTTCTCTGATGACATCTTCATCTCAGGTCCCTCGTATACTGTGATGCCACCATCGTTTGGAAATGATAATTCAGAACTGTCTGAATCAGGGAAGACTGTTTCAACTATGGTATGGTCCACCTCTTCTCCATGGCTAGGGTGACTTCCCTGAATGTCAGGTTCCTTCCTTGATGCCTCACAAAGAGGACCCTCGCAATTTCCAGAACCTCCAGTTACCTTGTCAACAGCAGTTTCAGTTTTCTCATCCACATGTGGTACCTCATCCTTGTCCGAAACACCACATTGCATTTTATCATCAGACTCATCCAAGACAGTTAGTACTGGGGCGAAGACAGACTCCAATCTTGGTTCCAGATCATGCTTTTCTACATCTGCAGAAGTATCCAGTTCTAAATCATCATTGGTTGAAGCCTCCGTGATTCCATCTGGTACTTTGCCTGAATCTTCCATGGAATCCATAGGTTCTACCTGCAAGCTGATATCATTGGCTTCTTGTTGATCTTTTATATAAGATACAAAGTCCTTGGCTTCCTGTTGATCTTCTGTATTAGATACAAAGACCTTGGCTTCTTGTTGATCTTCTGTAGTAGATACGAAATCCTTTGCCGGAGTTAGACCATGCTGTTCTACATCCTTCAAAGGTACCAGTGAATCCTCCAAATGAATAACTGGGCTGCTTGATTCGTTACACTCATTTTCAGCAGAAGAAACATTATCTTTCAGTTCCACATTTTCTGGAGCTGCAGTTTCATGCACCTGCCTGTCAATTGGGCCATCCTGTTTTCATATATATACATCATTAATTTGTTGTTCAAAGAAAATCACTATAGAGGTTATCATCAAATAAATAAGATAACTTACTTTCTCAGTTGCCACTTCACTTTCCAAAGATGCAGTCAGAGCACTTGTGTTGATGTCCTCAGTTGAAGCAGGAGACCCTGTATTTGATTCAGCATAGAGACTCTCATCCATCGAAGTTGTGTATTGTTTCAGTTCACTAGAATCCCCTGGTGAAGCTGTATCATACAATGGTGCCATGGAGTTCAATGGTGACTCTTTTACTCCATCCTCGGCTGCTGGTTTCTCCTGTTTACAACAGCAATGCTATCAGTACTCATTTGCAAGGTGAGGTATCTTCTTAAACTATGAGCAGTAGTATGAATGAAGGAAAATATATCTTCTTAAACTATGAGCAGTAGTATGAATAAGGGAAAAGACTTACTTCTTTAGTCACTTGTTCCACCGAATTAACATTTGATTCTCCAATTCCATCCTCCTGGTTGTCAGTGGGTTGTTCTGTAAAAGCTTCATCACCTACAATATCCATCGATGATGCCACCTGAAATTCGATATGTTCCTCAGCTTTCCCCTGCGGAACATAAATAGTTAAATCCTACTTGCAAATTCAAGTCAATTTCCATGAATAAATCAGATGCAAACAACCAAGACAATGATGATTACTTTCCTTTTTCTTCTAGGTCAGTACTACTTTGAACGTAGTGGATATAAGCCAACACTTCATAACTACTGCAATTTTCTTTTATCCAACACGCAGTCTGTGTACCATTACATTAGGACAAAAGAATATAAGAATGCAACATACACACACACAAACCCAAGGAAAAAAGTTCCTTGAGCACTATTTAATTATTTATAGACTAAAACGACCCTACCACAAGCTGGTCCTAGACCATGCGGTAAGCAGCTGAATCCCCTGGCACCAACCAATCCCCACAGGCCACAGACGTGGCTCTTCTTAGCAAGCATTAAAGCCCGTTGTATGCCTAATGCAAATTACTTATAATAATTATAATAATGGTAAATGTAAGCACATACTCCCATGCTTAAAAAGATAATCTAAAATCTTACAAGGTTGTAACAGTAGAGTGCCAAACAATATATAATATATAAATCAAAATTGACTTACTTCTTCATGTGCTTCGTCCAATGTGGTGCTACATGACTCTTGTTTTTTATTCTTCTCCTCACTGGCATCAGCATCTGCCCTCACCTCCCAAGTAACTCCAGATGGAATTGTCTTGCATGGCTCCATGTAGTCCACTGAAAATGGTTCTTCTACCTTACCCAGTTCAACAGTTCTCTCCTGCTGAGATTTCTTTTAGGTAAAATTAGTACATCAAGCAATTTGTAGTGTCATGCGTAAATTATATTTAACTGAACAATTGCTAAACAAGGCTACAGGACATTATTTATTAATACAAGTAACACTTACTCTATCAGAAGCTTCAGTTGCTACAGTAGGAGCTGCAGTTTGGAAAATGTTCTCAGTTCTCTTAGATTCATCATCATTACTATTTGTGTGATTCAAGTCCCCAGATGGTGCTTTGCATAAAGTATCAAGCTTCTCCTGCAAGCAAATCAGTTCTCGAGCAACAGACTTCCTAGCTTCTCTTACACTTGGATGCAAGCCCTGTGTCAATATCACCAAGGTCTTAGAACCAACCCAACTAAAACCAAAAGAGTTTACCTTAAAAAGAGAAACAAGTCTATGTTGTTCATAGAAAGAAAAACCCAGTTATGCTGTTCAAAAAACAGGCTGGAATGAAAAACAATACCTGGATTGTGTCAAGCTTCAGGAGTAAATTCATAATGGTTTCACCGATGGCCACTTGCTCTTTTTGTGTTGGCTTACTGCAAGAATCTTCAAGGCATTGAAGCTGCTTCTTCACACCTTGCATCTGTTCATGCACATGCCTGATCTTCCGAAGCTTATCCAAAGGTTGCCATCTTCGAACATCATACCCTCTGTATGCAGACTGAATACGAACTGCAGCATCTGGTTCTGACAGATTAACTTTATATGTTCTCATATCATCTTTTGCAGCTTCACTTTCAATCACCGTCCCATCTTCATTTTTGCATTTGTCACATCCATTCAAGCTCCCAGCACCAGCATTTTCTTGCACAGCACCTCCTTGTATGCTCTTTGAGTCTGCATTTTCCTGAGCGCCAAGTATAGTGCTACCAGTTTGGACCTCCTGGTCACCTTTACTTGTGGGAGCTTCTTCCTCCTGTGAATGTTCAACAGAAGCAGTTTGGACATTTTCATTTCTAAACCCAGTTTCCTTCTTCATTTCTTTAGGCAACTTTTCTTTAACCTCGGACACATTTTCATTTTTAAACCCAGTTTCCTTCTTCATTTCTTTAGGCGACTTTTCTTTCACCTCGGACACAGTGATATGCTTAGTTGTACCAGACTGTTTAGGCTCCACGTTCTGGCTCTGGGCCTCCTTGATGTCCTTCTTTGCGTTGTCAGCATCCATCCTTGTTGGTGGGCTAGGGGACCTAGAAGAACCATTTCCAGATTTCTTTCTTGGCAAGGGATCCACACGTAAGCATACTGGGGGCAATTTTGAATGCTTAGCTGTTGATGAGTCATTGTGTTTTGTTTTCCTGTTTTCTTCTACCTTTTCAGCACTGTTGGCCTCATTTGCTTCTTTCTTTTCCCTTGTGCCAAACTTCTTCTCATCACTATCTTTCATGACTGGAATGGTTCTATAAGTATTGGCCTTCTTTTCATTAATCTCTTTCTCTGGCACAACTGGAATGGTCTTGCAGTTTTCCCTCAGAGGTTTATTCTCATCGTTTATCCTCTTGGGCACAGCTGGAGTGGTTTTAGGGTTTCCTTCCAGTGTCATGCTATCTTGATGATCAGCAACCACAGGTTGCTTCTTCACTGATGATCTGTTGTTGTGGTCTCCAGGGACACTTCTGGCAGCTGGTTTCTGATCATGATGATTACCATTCTCAAACCAAGACAGGGGAATGATCTTGATCTTGGGTGATTGAGGGGCCTCTTCAGAAACCTTTGAAGATTTTGGGGTCTCTTCTGTGCCATTAATCTCTTTGGCATTCTGGTTTGGTGCATCATAGCCTGATGGCATCCAAACTATTGGCCACTGGAACTGTTTCCCCTTCTGATTATCTTGCTCTTGTTGCTTGACATCCCCTAACCTCTTATTACTCACAGGAGCCCATTCATTCAAAATCTGAGGCGGCAATTCATAATGCTCTCCATTCTCCTTGCCTTTAATATTGCCTGATGGCAGCCATATGAACGGACACTCGTTGTTTGGGTGTTGAATTATACTGCCGCTATCAGCATTCTTGTGCTCACTCTCAAGCTTGCCATCAGGCCTTTCTTCCTCGATTTTCACATTGCTCTTCTCTGCCCCAGGGCACACATGATTTGGACATCCACAAGCAATGGCTCTTGAACTTGTCATAACCATATGGTGTATGATCAGCAGGGTAAGGATGTGGTGGGACAAAGTAAGGAGGACATGCATTCGGATGATGTGGAAATGGCCCATGATAGTATAAATGAGGGGGTGGGAGTTCTTGAGGGAATGGGGGTCTGAAACTGTAGTAACCAGGAGGATATGTTTGGTTGCAGCAGCAATGGAACTCAGAAGGATGCGAATGATGCATATCATGATTGTACGGCCAAGTTCCATAGCTTGGTGGACGATAATAAGATGAGTCCATTGCCCGTGGGTGACCAGATGGGATTTCCCATCTAGGAGGAGGATAGTATGGGTAAGGAGCATGATTTCTGTAGTGCGAATTGTATGGATCCATGTAGTGGTTTGCTGGATACATACTAGTTTCGGTACTAGTCTATATGTACTGGTAGGATAAATGCCTAGACCTGTAAACAGGTACTATGGCTGTGATACCTGCAACAGTAGAGAAGAGACATGTAAGCTTGAATATAGTTTGTGGAGCTATGAATACAACCAAGAAACAGATCAACAGTGAAACATCACATTAATACTTCAGAAATCATAAGGAACTGAAATAACCAAGTTTTTTGCTAGCATCCATCCACCAATTATAAATTTGTGGAAGAACACGGAACAATTCTAGATCAATAAACCAATAAATTCACACTCAGTTTGAACACAAGTGACATTGTTACACGCAAGAACCAAGAAATTCAGTTGCTTGTTGTACAATATGGAAGCAGAGACAAAAGGGGGGAAATGGCACTTTGTGAATGAACAACACTATTTTCTCTAGATCGTCCAATTTCCCAAATTTTCTATGCTTTAAGCATCATTGTTTTTCCCTAGACATGACTGACATGATTCCTCATCAGTTGGGCCTTGTTTAGATGGCTAAAAAGTTGCCTGAAAAGCACTGTAGCACCTTCGTTTGTATTTAACAATTATTTTTTTTTTAGATGAAGGGATTAGTATATTTTCGAAGGCTTTGTGGGAACGAAGTTCTTGCCCCCACGGGGGTTCGAACACCGGTCGCCAGCTAGAGGCCCAAACGCTCACCAGCTAACCAACCAAGCCACCAGCTCGTTCCCATATTTGACAATTATTGTCCAATCATGGTCTAACTAGGATCAAAAGATTTGTCTCACAAATTAGAAGCGAACTATGCAATTAGTTATTTTTTACCTATATTTAATGTTCCATGCATGCGTGTTAAGATTCGATGTGATGGAGAGAGAGCGAAAAAATTTCACCTTTTCAGTGCACCCAAAAATTATCTTGATTTTAGAAGGCGTGGCACGCCTAAAAAGAAAGGTGCGCCTGCTTGGTTGGCTACTAAAAATTTCCATACCAAAGATTTTTTTTTAAGATGAAGTTCCATGCCAAAGATTTAGCAAGAAAATGTTGCTAAAATAGGAGAAAAATATTTGCCAAAGATTGGGCATGCTAATTGTGAGATCTAATTGGTGGCAAATTTTGGTAGCAACTAGCAAACCAAATGGCTAGTTGCTCCTACTTAGGACAGTTTAACCAGATTTTGGTCATCCACCAATCAGGCTTGCTGTTCCTCCTACTTAGGACAGTTTAATTAGGTAATTAGTGAAAAAGAATGAATCAGCGCATTTCAACCTAAAAAGAACCTAGTACATACATGAATCAAAGCATTGACCAGCGTAGTCTACTGAACATTTCCCCTAAATCATTTTCAGTTATAAATATAAACAATCCGTAGTTCTGTTGTTTTTCTTGATTAAAAAGTGAAAGTTTGTGAGTAAAGCACGGGCGGGCTTAAGTAGCAGAGCTTTTGGAGACTGCAAGAACAGCGCACACTGATAATTTCCAAGAAACGTCTGGAGCTGCTCCCGGACCAACCCAGTACTGAATCAGACGCACCAAAACCACAGTAATCCAGAACTTTCCAGATAATAGGTGAGGAAAATGGGAGAAGGCTATCGATCGAGGCGAGGAGGGGCACACTTACAGACAGTGCGTCGGGCGCAGAAAAAGCAGCAGATCGAGCGCGGATCAGACAGACGAGCCACCACCAAAGCTTGAAGAATCCACGGGGCCGAGTGACGTGAGCTACCGGCGGGCGATGCGGTCCGCGTGTCCCAAGGCCGTCGTCGTCGTCCCCTCTCTCTTCTCTTTCCTTCTCGCGAGCGCTTCTGTGATCTTCTTTTCTGATGAAATGCCGCGGCGGGGGGGGTGCAAGCGGTATTTATGCGGAGAAGACAAGCAGGGGCGGGCCCTCGAGGACGAGGAGAGAAGGGTGGGAGAAGAGGCCGTTGGGGGTTCGAGTTTTCGAGAGGGTTCGCGACGTGGCCGGGGGGATGGCTGACTCGGTTCGCGACTGGGCGCGGTCGCATTCTTTCGCGACGGTTCCACCACTTCCCGGACAGTCTCCCTCACTCTTCCACTGTTCCCGCGCTACATGTCCGCCTAATTTTAATTGGCTCTGCTCCCTACGTCTTATGATATCTTCACTTCTGATTATGGTAAGGTACAATAAAGTCAACAATAGTGACATAAATGAAATAGTTACAATTACATAAGAAAAAAAAACAATACACATACATGGAGTACTAATAAAAGTCAACAATAGTGGCACAATACAAATGTGTGGTTACAATTACACCAGAAAAAAAACAATACACATACAAGAAGTACTAAGAGCATCTCCAAGATCTCCAAAATGAGTTTTGCGTTTGAGAATTTGCAAAAAAACCTCAAAAAGAGAGGCTCCAACGGTTTGCGATATGTATTAATGCAAAAGCTAAGACTTCTGCAAGTGGGTCCCTTATTTTGGCTTCTATTTGGATGGAGCCTTAAATTTAAACTGAACGTCATTTTGCCCCACTATAAAGACTCTAATAGAAAAGACTTCTACCTATTCATTTTCAAATTATGTTACTATAAAGACGAAAGACTTCCCCCATTCTTCAGATGTTACAATCTCCGTCAGCCTGCAATTCATTCCATCAGTCATGTTCGTTGATCTAAACAAACTAGCACATTAAGGAGATGGAGAACCCCTACCTAATCTAAATGCAACATCAACCTCTATCACCCTGCAATCCATTCCATCTTCAACCATTGGCCCTATTTGGCCGGTAAAAAAACCGACAGATTTCAACAGATTCAATAGTGGTTACGAGAGGAAATCTGCCAAAATCTGCCGGCTGAACATGACCATTCTCTTAGATCTAAACATAGTACTAGGGGAAGAAAATGAAGAGCCCTTACAGCCTTACTAGATTCACGCTGACACCCCGGTCCACGGCCACCGCATGGACCAGATCCATTTTGACTACCCCATTCACGGCACCTCTTCATCTTCGGAGTTAGGGAAGTTGTGAGAAGGGGAAGAGAGAGAGAGAATGGGTGGCGGTGGTGCGGATGTGAGTGCGCGGAGGGAGCAAAAGGCGGTGATGGCGAGGCGCAGCAAGAGGATGTATGGGAAGGGGGTTAGGGAAGGAGAGGATATGGCGATGGAGGCGCGCATCAGCGACGGGTGCACGGCAATGACACAAGCGAGGAACGACTGGAGTGAGACGGGGGAGGGCAGACCGTGGAGGAGAGGTGGAGGAAGAATCGGAGCACGACGACCGAGGAGGCAGCGTTGCGGCGGAGAATCACGAGCAAGCAGGCGACGGAGGGGGAGGATGATGGGAGGTGTCAGGTAGGGATCTAAGAGAATGGTCCTGTTCAACCTTTTGTTCATGAGTGAAATGCAGGAAAGGACAGGAATTGAGTTCCTATGGATTTTTTTTCTACAATGTCGTTTGGTTCGCAGGAAAGTGACGAAAACGGTCCAAGAGCTCAAATCTCTTGGAAACCTTCCTAGCGTGAAAACACAGCGCTCGCGCGCGTTATTGACGAAGCAGAGTGGAGGTCTATTGGCCGTTGCCGGGCAATGAATCCAGCCCTCCAAGGTGAGATCTCTTCCCCCTAAATCCGTCCTATGCCACCACTTTCTCGCGTGCTCCCCGCCTCGCCTTGGCCAGAACCACACAGGTTCTGCCGATGCCCCTGCTATCGCTTTTCACAGATCAGGCAGCGCAACATGGTGGCGTGCCACTACACGAGCGCTGCAGCCTGGACGCTGGCGCGCTCGACCGGGCGAGGCTCAAAGCCTAGGCGCGGGCAGTCAAATTATGAAAACCATGCCAAAAAGAATGCAATTGCAAGAATCATGCAAGTCAAATCTTTTAAAAGTTTTCCCAAGTTTATAGTGATTAGTATTAACATTTATGGCTCAACAAAGATTTATTATAAAAAATATATATGCCCTCACTAATCTATTGATACTTATTTTGTACTGTAAATGTTAGTACAACTAAGTCTTAATTTAACCTCTAAGGCGCAAACAAGGACAATGATGATAGGAATATAGAGAAGATCACTAAGGTCCTCTAGTTCTGACCTTCACAAGCTATGTAAACTATTGTTCTATTGGGGACATTGGGCGATGTCTCAAAAACATTGGCCACTACTCCCTAAAATCATAGGGATGCAACTTACCAATGTTCTCATTAACGGTGGTGCTAGATTAAATGTTATTTTTGCCACCGCTTTGAAGAAGATGGGGCCTCGATTTCAAAGACCTCCTTACTCTGTCCGACAAATATCCCCTTCTATGGTATTGTACTTCGAAGGCAGTTATGCCTCTTGCACTCTTGCACTTGCTACTCACATTCGGGATATCCAGACAACTACAAAACATAATTCACCAGTTTGAAGTGGTAGACTTCAATTCATCATATATTATGCTATTTTTGGGCACCTAGTTCTTGCCAAGTTCATGGCAGTTCCTCACTAACCATATCTATTAATTGCTCAAGATGGCGGATCCCAATGGCATACTATCTTTCCTCCAGGGGTGACTTTACTATGATACTTAAGCCATTCAGATTGTAGGAAAAGCCTAAATTGCCCTTGAAGTCCAACAAATTGCTAGTCACGTACATCAAAAGGCAACCAAGGCTTTCTTTCTTTTTGCAAATGGACCTGTGTGGGAATTTCTTGTATGAGACTTTATTTTATTTATATCTTTCTATTCACAATCCATAATAGAAAATTTTGGATGTGATAGACCATCTTAAACTCATAGAAGTCACATATTGCCATGAAAGTTTGACAGATACCCTTTACTACATTGCTACAAAACTAATGGTTTGTTGCTATAGAAGTATAGTAGCTATCTTCACTAAATACACTCCAACTACACACTATGTGTTGAATTAGAGTTTCTAGCCCACATGGGATGCTCTGTGTTTGGTGGCTGCCATGTTTTCGCATTAAAAGTCCCTTTACATTCAACGAGTGAATACAACTAGTAGTCACACATTGTATGTAGTAAGGTACTGCATGGCAAAAGTTGTTAAGGTGCTTTGGCGGGTATGCTAAAAACAAGTCATCTTTAATGAGTAAAGGACTACCATTATCAATATGTTTTGCTGACAACTTATTTCCTTCACTCAACCTTGACCGGTCATATATTATAAAATATCTTGAAAGCATCCAAGAGATGACTTCTTGATGTTTATTTAGTAGGTGAAGGACACCATCTCTAGTAGCACATCACCAGTTCTCTCCCCCAATTCTTTGTTTCTCTAGCATCCATGGCTTCTCATCCCTACCTCAAGAAAGTTCGTCGATTGTTCTTCCACATGTTGTTTTCTATTGGAGTTGATCCATTTCTTGCAGAATTGGCAATCGCCTTTTGGATGTTTGCTGAAGAAGATGGTTGTGTTGATTACTTTGAATGCATAAATGCATTTAATCGAACCATATCTTGGTTATGGTTGATGCCGTGAGAAAGTTTGTTGTTGACCTTGTTGATCTTGCATCGAGTGACACAAGTAGCAATTCTCTTGGTGCGAAACAAGTTATTGAACGAATTGATTTCTACCTCAACAATATTTGCTTTGAGGCATTGGGAGATCTACTTGAAGAATTTGAGATCCAAGAATTAATCTATGAATACGCTCAAGATGATGATGAACGTCTGAGGGAAGAAATTTGTGCTAGACTGGTAAGATTACTATGCAATATCAATATCAACAAATAGTCCTAGGCGATGTTTAGGGTTTGCTGATCTTGATCGAAGTTTGATTTAATGGAAGTGTGGAGTATATCTGATTTTGTATAATTAATGATGTGGTGGTACTAGTAGGAAAGGAGGTTCTCAGCTTTGGGTTAAGATCTTGGTTGGTGCTAGTGAGTAAGGGGCAAATAGGTGTTGTAATGACTAGCAATGGTGATAAACCTAACGATAGAGTGTGCACCAAAGTTGGAAGGTGAGTTGGGTGGGAGCATGATGAGACCTTGTTGTAAGTGGTGAGCAAGGTCTCCACAAAAGAAGAATGATAAAAGCAAGAAACATCCTAGGCATGCAATTAGTATATATGTCTCAAATTTTTCATTAAAAGCTAATGATTTTCTTGTTGTATTTTAGTAAATTCCATCTTGTATATAGATTCAATATTTACCTTGCCTCCATGTGTAGGGTATTGTAACTAGCTTAATCTTCTAGTCAAGCCACAAGTGCTCAGATGTCTGAAACTACAGAAGAGGCAACAAATTTATCTCGATCAACTAACTTTCTTGAAGAAATGTTTGGGAATGCAGATGTAAGGATAGCAAATTAGGTTTTACATCATGCCTCATGAGGGCTTAGTTAACAATTAATGGTCATACCAAACTCATCGCTTTGAATTAAGTAATTTCTTTCAAATTCTTCAGGAACTCCTGCGTCATCCAAATAACATTCCAAAAGAAGAGAGAACTCTGCTTGTGAATTTATCTGATGGGTATCCATTGACTAAAGATGAACTATATGACTTCTTTAGCCGGTAACATGGCCTTCTTAGCCATATTAAGCCTATACATGTTCAAAGTATTACAATTAAAAATGTGCATGGTTATTTCGATGAAATATTTAATATGAAACCATATATTATTAGCTTTATTAGTATTCCTATCAACAATGTAATCAACTACAACAAAGAGAAAACAATAAGTAGACATTAAAGTTTATAGAATTGTGTACTTATAAATTAAATAGCATGTCAAAAATGAGAAGCAGATCCAAAGACCAACTATCATATATAAGGTATTTATGTTTTGATTGTGGTGGTTACTTTTTAATTTATATATTCAATATTTCTGAAGCAAATAAAACATTACTATTGGTCATAACAAAATTTTAAACTGATATTACAGAAAAGAAGTGCATATTTTTGTAGAAAAATAGTATAATAGGAGTATTGCATAAGAAATAAGACCCTGGTTATGATACTTAGGACTACATGCTAAAGTATGTAGAATTCGATCTCCATTCATCACTAGACCTAGAGTTACCATACAAAAAGTTATAATCCATTCAAAAATATCTCCTATAATTTAAATGAACACATTTTTGTAGTATCTTGTATTCAAATCCCTCCCTTCATTGATCATTAGTGGTAGCACCTAATTTGCAATGCATTTTCTCCTTGCGGTTAAGTTATATCCTTAAAGTTTAAATTTCAAAGACAAATATTTTGTTGATAAAGAATGAAAACACATCTCATGGTGGTGTTGGTTAGTATTACAAACATTGGGCCTTTTTAAATATTGTCCCTTGTTTAAAACAGAAAGTATGGTTTGACTATTTGCACTAAAATACTATACTTTGACCATTAATATCTCTTATATTGCATCATGATCTAATACCTTAAAGTTGTAACCCATGATATAAATTACTTAGTATTAATGTTACAATCATAAAGTTGTAAGTCATAATCTACAAACTCTTATTTTGAATGCTGGTTGAAGATTATAGTTTTGAACCTTGAAATGTGTGCATGTCTTATAAAGAACAAATGGAGGAATACTACAAAAAGTGGATGGTTTGTAACTAAATATGATTTGAGAACTCCCAAGGGAAACATATAAGGGCATAAAAGGGTACGATGATAAAACGGTGATATGTGTAGTACAAAATCATACTTTTTTATTTAGTTTATACCACCTAGAAGATTCATTTTGTTATCAGCATGAAGTAGTTTTTTTTACTTTGTATCAATAATTATTTATATCTTCTTCATCAAAAGTTTTTTCTACCCGACCACGTTTCATATTACCTAATAAAAAAGTTGATAAAACATATTTTTTATGCCTGCAACTTATACATTTGTCTAACTTTTAACATTATATTTCCTCACATTGTTGGAACTATGGAGAAGTTGAAGAAATTGCTATAGAGGAACCGAGACTAAGGCCTGATCCACTTTGTGCCATTATCATATTCTCCTCACCTAATACACTATTTAATATCCTCGATGGAGATACAAGGGTCCATTTCATCATAAAAGGGAAAGATGTGTGGGTTCAACATTATGCTGAAGATAAGAGGGCTCAGTTCACTATAAATGGCAAATATTTCTTCTATTGGGGATAAGTGGGTCCGCTTTGGCAGAAATGGAAAAAGGGGGTCAAGGTGTTGTTCCAAAGTGCAAAGGAATAATCTCTATTGAATCTAGAATTCTAGACACATAAGTATTTGGAACTGTATATCAGAATAAACTCCTTGGCAGCAAAACTTTCTTTCTAATTGGAATGGTTGTAACCCTATTGACACTATGGACATGATGGTGTTTATGTTGTAAAGATCCAAATAAGGTTGATTATAATGGACCTAATCTTTATTATTTCGAATGGTTAACATTATTCCACCAAGGCTATTTTTCTGAACTTCAGAAATCACACAATGGGATAAATAAGTTACTAAACACATCATGAATGTGACTACATTTGATTCACCTCTTTGGATATCATGACATGCACTATTCTTTCTCTTCTTGATGGGCAACAACAATAACACACCATATTGTGTTGTCTATTGTTTCACCAGGAGAACAAAAAGAAGAGTAGAGGTACTATGGTAACAAACCTCTTAAATTTTTGGTGCATTTCATAAGTGGACCAAAGTTGCTCATAACAGAGCTGCCAAAAATTGGCATCACTAGAGTTTGGTATCCAACTAAATGTCCATGAGTGTATAAATAAAGAGGACCCATAGAACAAAACCTAACATTTTTTTTGCAAAGAAGGTCTAGTTGTAGGACCATTTTTTTAATAACGTACCACTTTGGGTTTCTGTATCTCCAAGTTTTTTTGTGCCTTGTGCTTTACTTCTTTCCTTATCTATATGCATGGAAATATGAGGGTAAAAATATATGGGACTAATAAGGCATTGCATTTTAACCAAAAGTTAAGAAACAAGCATGCCGCTCTAAACTAGTACATCCAAATTTTAAATTGTTTTTTAGAACTATAGCGAACATATAAAATTTGACCATACATAGATGTTTAGATTTATTGATTGATAATTCAGTTGGGTATTTACAGGTTACATGATAAAAGTTCAGATCGTAAGTGAAAACTTCATATCATAGTTACCAATTGATATAGGGAAAATCTGTAATAATATTAAAATTAATATACATCAATAGCTTAATATTTTTTAAAAATATTATTGTTATATACTAAAATCTTTAGACCACACGAGAGCAAAGCAGCCGGTGCCAGGTGACCAAGTATGTTGGTTCTGAACACGAAAGTATGTTGTTTAAATTCAAAAAAAAAATGTTGTGATTGTAATAATTCAAAGGTTTGTGTAAATATTTTCAAACCGTTGTTTTCTGTAGTTTTCAAATTAGTTATGTACGACATTTTACTTCAAAACTTGACAGACTTTTTTTTTTCTCCCACAGCTAACCCGACTGATCTGAACCGTTGGTTTTCAATCGGACCGCCCGCTTTTCCCACGCTATCCACAATATTATCCCTGCCCTCCTCTTCTTCCTCCGAAACCACTCCACTCCCGCCTGGTCATCCACGCCTCCGCTCCCCGCCGCGGCCATGGCCACCGCGACGCTGCCGCTGCGCCTCCTCCCCTCCAAGACGCTGGCCCTCTCCGCCCTCCCCTCCGCGCGCCTTCCGTCTCCGTCGCCGCCGCGTGGAGCCCCGGGGCTGGCGCCTCCGGGCCGCCGCCGAGGAGGCGCCTGAGGCCGTGGAGGCTGAGTTCGTGGAGCCGAGGAGGAGGAGGAACCCGCGGTGCCGGAGCCCGTCGAGGCGCAGCTCGCGCCGCGGGGGCCGGGAAGGACGCCGACATCTTCGCCGTTGTCATGGTGGGTTGGGTTGGCTCCCTTTGGCACCTCCAACGATGCGGGACTGAATTACTGGAAAATGACATGTCCTCATTTATTCTGCATTACTTGTGAAGTTAGGTTTGTTTTGCATTGCATCGAAAATGGCTAGGATGGTGGTTTGAGTACCTACAGTAATGCTCGATCACTCAGTGCTTGCCTAATGACCCTGACAATTGCAGGGCTTCAGATTATTTACTAGTAGCCTTACATTGACTGATTTTCTTTTTAACTTTTGTTTTTCCAAAATGCTGAGATATGAAAGAATGTATCTTTTAGCAGGCAATTGTTTGTGCGTTCTTGTTAGAATGAGCATTTTGAAGAAAAAAAATGAGTGAAGACTGATATATTCTTACTACTTTCCTTTATTGCAGATTGGTTCAAGACAATACATTGTGATGCCGGGAAGGTACATATACACACAGAGACTGAAAGGTGCCAATGTCAATGATCAGGTTTGGTGATTTACCTGTCTGCATACTGCAAGCTGATAGTATAGGTTGTGAGATGTTGTATTGTTTCCCTCCTGCAATTCTTTTGATATGGAAGTCACTTGGAGAAATCTTGTGTCCTTTATCAATTTGATGCATTTGTGTCCTTGCAAAAGCACCTATACAATTGCTCTAGACTGTTGTTATGGTGGAAGGATAATTTCTCATTGCAGTTTTTGATATGCTTGCAAAAACAACATAAAAACTAGAACTATACATCCTTCTAAACGAGAAGATACTAGGTCTGTTGTTATGGTGGATAGGGTAATTTCTCATTGCAGATTTTGATATGTTGTGAGCACAGAGAAAAGCCACCATTGTCCTCTAGTCTGTAGTCTTCTTCTGCTCAGTCCTAGATCCAAATGATACAATGCATCTGGTGCAAATGCATAGACATTTCCACCATGATGGTACTATCATCTCAGGTTTTATGCATGGTCACATAAATGGGGTCGAAGGCATCGACACTCCACGCGGAACATTGACCCTGACACAGTATGCAGGGTCATTTTTGACTCTGCAGTGTAAAATCCTCTCACAAGTAGTGCACCACATTCTTCCACCTTATTGACCCGGGAACTTTGTGGCTATGGTTTTATGTTTGTTGATGGTCGGGTTACCTGAGTCAATGGTGCAGTTTAGTCATCTGATTAGTAGTGATTACTCGGACTACTTGGTTGCTTGAACTCGATTGGGGGCACCTAGGTGATTAGGTTGACTAGGTTCCTAGTTGTCTGATTAGTCGTCAATGAATCACGATTAGTCGTCCAATTAGTTAAGGGATGACTAGGCTGGTTGATGTCATTGGGTGGGCCTAAACAATTAGGCTTCAAGGTAAGTTACTGGACTGTCAATTTGGCCTAGTATGCACAGACAGGAGCACCGCCAGAAATCAAGCCGCCACACTCCCTCCACTCTGAGGCTTCAAGCTGCAGTAGCCGGTGGTGCTGGATCCCCTTCCTCCACCAGCGCCAAATCCCTTCCTCAGGCCGCTCTGGCCCCTTACTCCTCTGCTGGCCCCATTTTACAAGTACTGTGGCTTGTTGGCTCCCTCATCCAAGCTGCTGCTGGCCCAGTTGTAGCTGCTGAGCTCCTGCGGTCCTGCTCCAGGGGATTACCAAGATGAGCTCACCCTTCAACATTGAGTGTGTCCCTCACATCCTCCATCTGCTTCTTGCCTTGCCCAATTGCTCCCTTGGCCTATGCTTGTTGTGCTGCTATGCTCTACTGTTGATCTTGTTCTAGTGCCATCAAAACTCACTAGTATCTGCTGTTCTAGTGTTTTTATACTCTTGTTGATTGCTTTTATAGTCTATCATATTTCATATATAGTATAGAGGTCCTGGAATATAGACTCTATGGACTGACTAGGCTCAAGTAATCAGTCTGGTCGACAACTAATCGTGACTAAATCACCTAGCCAGTGCCATGGCTATTAGAGTCGACTAGGTGATTTACAAACAGTGATATGATGGCAAGAAGGAAAAAATATGAAGAGTGGAAGATTTTGGAGGATATTATGTTTTCTTCATTTGAAGTTATGTAGAAAAGCGGTATTAGGTTCTAAGATCACTGGCAACTTTTGCATCATTATTTATTTGATACCAACTCCATATGCAAAGAATGAATGCTATGTTAAGGAAGATCAGTAGAAAGGGTAATGAAATAGGTTTGGGGAAGAAAAGGAGTCAAACGTAATGTACTACAACTACATTGCTTTTAACTCAGTGTGCTAGAACAAATTATGCAATTCCAAAACAGTGATACATATTGTCGAGGACATTTTGTAATCATTTGATGTGATATTGCTGTAGTACTAGAAGCAAAAAAATCATTAATCTGTAATTATTGTAAAGTTTTTTGCAGCTGCTGTGCAAAATTGTAGTTTTCTTTTGAATCTTTTGGATTTTTTTGTGATGCACTTGTATGTTGTAGCAAATACATTATCTATCCTTGATATAAACTAATTAATATGCCCTGGGAGGCTGTTCAGTGCTTCTGTTCTGGTGTATGTATTTAGTTGCCATTCATTTATTTTGTCTCCCATTAATTTGCATTTTTAGAAATTTTCACTCAGCATTGATTTGTACTTTGTAGAAAATTTCACTCCTCAATAATTCTTGATTTGCAGATCATATTAAACAAGGTGCTACTGGTGTCAACTAGAGAAAAGCTTACATTGGCATGCCAGTGGTGACCAATGCTGCTGTTCATGCAGTGGTTGAAGAACAGGCATGTCTTCTGCATGTTGTTGGATAAACGATGGATACAAAGTTCTCACTGGTTTCTAAACCCATTATTTGATCCACAGGGACGGGATGATAAAGTTATAGTCTTCAAGTACAAGAAGAAGAAGAAGTACCAGAGGAAGCTTGGTCACAGACAGGTAAGCATCCAGTTACATCCGTAATTCCCATTGAAAGATGGACTGAATAATTCTGTGTATCTTTTATTTTGTAGCCAAACACAAGGTTAAGAATCACAGGCATAAGTGGATATGAAGAGTACCCTGCTGACCCAATACTTGACCCTGCTGCAGCTTAAGCTAAACTGTAAGTTATGTAGTTACAAAACGGCTGGTAGTACAGTAGCATGCAAGTTTTGTTCTTCTTTTTTGGTCTGGAAGGAACACTCTTCGTCAAAATGTACCTTGTTTTGTGTTCCAAATGCTGCGAGTCATCCAGTTGTTCCATCCTCTTTTATTCCATCGACTATCTTATTCTTGTTCTTTTTCAAATTGTGTATGCTGCCTGTTGTATTACACGACCGCTCCTAAAGAAGAGATTTATTTTTACTACAAGTTGGACATTTTAGCCTTGATCTGGGTAGTTTGCATGGTACCGCATAAAATTGTTATATAGTCGACGCTAGAATCTTTCTACAAGTTGACTTTGAAATAATTCATAAAAGTCTTGTTATCGTGTTGGATTTATTTGGATTTAGACTGGCAAAAATGCAATTCCATTTAAGAGTCCACAATTGAATTTGATGGCATCAACATCAATCCACAATGTTATTTCTGAGGAAGGTTTATACTCTCATATATATATTGTCAAATGAGAGGACCCATGAGAACGGTGGATAGGGTGCTTGCAGATGTGAAACTCTTTTGCAGACTTGTATATTTGAATTCAAAACAGTGCAGACGTTGTAACTATGGAAGCTGCAGACTATTTCATCAGCGTTTTTAATGACCAAACAGTGCTCTAAACAGATTATGGAAAGAGTCGTTTACCGTAAGAAGTAATGCTGCCCAATGGTCTACAGCCCATGAATAAACTATGCAGGTATCTACATCCAGTGGTTGCTTCTACAATCTGTGTTCTATACAATAATCCATTGTCCAACTTCAGGAAACTCCATACTAGTCAATCTAAGGTCTTTGGAAGACATCAGCAAACTGTTTTTACTGAATCTATCTACCAGCTCTGGTACGTGGTACTGCTTGGTTTGTCAAGCGCAGTCAAGCACATCAGAAGCTTTTGGACAGATGATTAACCAGATGCCATCAGAAGATTTTTGCTAGGACAGAGAGCTAGTGCTCGTTAGGGACATCCATTAGCAACATGGGCCAGCTTCTTTTTTCATGTCTCTGGAATATCCATGGTCGACCAGGGATATTCTAGCTGCAGGGAAGTACAGGAGCGTTTCCTGGTGTTCCAGGTCGTCTCTGAAAATCCTGCGTAATCTCAGCAGAGATCCAGCACTGCAGGAGAGCTCTCTGGTCTGGTCTGTACTCTGACGTCTGGTCTTGCTGCCTGAGTGCGTCTGTAATTTCCGCTGGTTTTTCCTCGTCACTCGTCAGGACTTCAGGTCCGCCCGGGGTCAGCCAATCTTTTGCGCATGTGCTCCCACGTTTAACCACTCTATAGTTTACTCGTGGCGACTGCAGTAGCTCGCGTGGGGATGCTGATGCTGCGCCGTGGGTAGATTCCACGTCAGGCGGGGAAACGACAGCGGCCACCACATGGCCACGGGATCCGCTTTTCTTCCCGGACAATTGCGCCGTTGCCCCCCAACCATTGTTTATTTGTTTTATAGGTTGATCTGTTTTCATTAGCAGCGTGATTATATTGTCATCATCCATTGTCCGCCCTTTATTCATTCTCTATATGGTTGATTTGTTCGTCGGTTTGGATATTCTCAGAAGGTCCTAGTAGATACAAGTAATGCGCAACTATAGCAACATTTTCTCTGAATCTTACTCCCTAACACTTATTCTCACTAGGCATGCCAACACATTAAAACTTGAGCTATTATTGTTTTGATATTTATACTGGGAATTAGGAATGTAAAACAATCGGATACAGACGAATATCTACAGATATGTATTCCTCGAATTCATATTCGAATGTTGTCAGTTGTGTTGAATAACATATAACATAATATCGATACCATGTATATATCTGAACTTCAGTATTCTGCTAAGGATATGGGACATCATGAATACCCGAATTTAAATATTTAGTTATGGATATGGTACATTTGGTGTGCCATAGCTCGGGTAGTGAACCAAACAGCTGCGAAGTAACTATGGTATGACTAACCTTTAGCATGGGAATTTCGGTCATCAACCAACCACAGTAAGTGTTGAGTGAAATGGGCTAACATAGTGCACATACAAAGTGAGGGCAATGTCCAGGTGCAATGAACCTATGACATAGCAAAAGCTCATGGGCTTGCATTTCCCAGCATCTTCCTTCCTGGATCCAACAAATTAAATTAAGGTATCATATGAGACTCTTTAATCCAATACAAATAACCAATATCCAATCCAAGCAGATTAGATTTTGGCTAGGATTCTAAAAGATCCAATGATCTATATTCTCATAATCCTACAATCTCTTACCCATTATGCAGATTATAATCTAGAGATCCAAACAGACTTGATTATGGTTATCTAGAATCGGGATTCTCATATTCGCAATGCACAATCCGGATTTTTCTTATCCGAGTGGATCCAAACGGAGCTTAATAAAGAAAACATCTTCCGGCGACTCAGGCGCCACCGTCGTCGAAAAGCTCCAAAAATACCACACCTCGTGTCATCGCACTAATCAACCTATTTGTTGCATGCATCTTGTATATATCTATAAACAATCTTTGGTGTGCTAGCTACTAATCTAATGTGACGTGACATGGATCTCTAGACCTAACAACATTGGATAGGTAGCCATTGGGGTTGGGGTTGTGGACGGAGATCCGCACGGTTAATTATTAAATTTTTTGGTTAGGTTTGATTGGAGCTTAACCTGGAGCCAAAGCAGGTCGTTCACACTGCTAATTTACAACTATAACCTGCGCACATCATGGCGCCTGTCATCACCTCCCTGAAATGTGATGAGGCCTGTGCTGGTTTGGGTGCGGGTGCGTCAGCGAAGGGTTCAACCAAACTTGGGCAGAAAAGACGCTGCCATGCCTAGCGAGACTCGTCGAATCCTACTAGGATGCGATGCATGACAACGTCGTTTTGTTTTGTTTATTAGTTTAGTTTAGTTTATAATAGTACTGTAGTATTATTAGTAGTAGTGACACGGCGACGCCCAACGCAGCAAGCAAAGACAAGGCACCTGGTTGGCAATTCCCAAACTCACCGTCGCTCCGGCCATTGGACAATTTCTATACTCGTTTTTTCGCGACCACAAGGACAAGTTTGCTTCCTTGGATTGTTTCTTTATTTATTTAGAATTATTTAAATTATTAAATTGCATTGTTGACGCAGACCACCACCCCACCTGAAAATCAAAACAAAAAAAAAAATACCTGAATCGCAGCCCTCCAATTGGGTGAAAGTGAGCCTCCCACGGAGATATCAGTGAGCCTCAGGAGGCCGACACGTCAGCCGGGGCCCACTCCTCTCGCGGCTGGCAGCAGAAACCAACGGCGCCGCGGGGCCGGGCCGGGTGGGCCCCACGCACGCAGCGGCAGCGGGTGCGGGTCGCGTCACTGCTGACGGGGCGAATGACGTGAGACGTCTGTGTGGATAGACACTCGCTGACGTGTGGGGCGAGGCGGTTCGTTGGACCCACGCGTCGGCGGGTGGGTGCGGGGGTGGTGGTGGTGGCGTGAGGTGCGCCGCCGACCGCAGCAGAGGCATGCGGCGCGCACTTGTGCACAGATGGGAAGGCGGCCACGGGTCCTTCCGAGCGGCTTCGGTTTGGTCGGGTCGGCGTCGGCTTTTGGTGTGAGATCCCTGACGGGTGCCAGATTTGCGGACCAGCACATCCACAGATTCTCAGAATCTCTTTTCTTTTCGATTCGATCCACACATTTTTTTTAATATATTCTCCCTTATTTTACTTTCAGATTTAAATCAAGTCACTTGTGCTACCAACGGAGGCAACTTATTACATGTTTCACCAATAGTATTTTAGAACATCGTCCTTTACCTTTTATGTTGCCTACCGCTAAAATAAACAGCCAGATTAATGAGATGCGAGACATCATCAAACCTTGTGTTTGATCTCTAACTAGGAGGATTCTTTGTGTGTTGTCACGATAATTTAAGATTAATTTTGGTGACTATTTAATGAACGAAAAAATATAAAAGTATAAGTTATTTAATAAGAATTGCAAACACATGATCCCAAGGGACCAAAAGATCAAGAAAGTATACCCACATGTTGTCACGGAAATTATTGATAAATTAAAATAAAATTATTCGTATAAATGGATAAACAAATGACCCTGTTCTGTTGGTAAAATGTCGGCAGATTTCTGCATATTTTAGCTTATTTTCTCTCACAAACTACTATTAAATATGCCAACTTTTGTACTAGCCAAATAGGAACATAAATTAATGTTAGTGGATGACGTGGCAAAATGCTAGTTAGTGGATGATCTTTATAGCTTGCATGTTAAGAGGAGATGGTTTCATAATTACAAATGCTAGATCATAAATGCATTCGATAGTGGACTGATGAGGTGGATAGATTGATGATGTAAGTGGATGACGTAGCGTAAAGATAGAAATAGGCTGGTGGGTCTTAGCTTTATGGTAGTTTAAAAATGAGATGAGGCACATAGTGAAAAATGGAATAAATAGGTCATATATATTATAACAATCCACATGCTATGGTACTAGTCCTGTTCGCTTGAAGTTATCAGTTATGGTACAACATTTTTCTCATAATAGATCAATGGACAATACTTGTCAGCATAATTTAACATGGCCTTATAATATAACACACTATTTTTCCCTAGCTTAGATTGTAAGAAGTTGCAAGTTGTAATTCACAGTCTACCGGCTAAAGTCGTATTACCCTATGCATGATGTGTGGGTTTATATTTTTTCAATAAAGACACTAAAAATAGTACCTCATATCTAATATTTATTAAGAAAAATAATGGCTACTGCAAAAAGATAAATCTTGATACAAAAGTGACACCTAAAAAGAATAATAAAACCTTAAGTATCAACTCCCCTTTCTATTTTTAGTTTTTTCCCTTAGAGATTCATATTCCTATGAATTTCCATGAGTAGTTATGTCCTTTCCCCACTCAGACCTTGGGTGTCAAAAACCCTTTTCAAAATGGATCCATGTCTGATTAAAATTATAACAAGGTCATTCCTGCTAAAACCCATACACAAACTTTCCTTTTGGCAAGTTGCTGCATCGCGCTACCCAAGGAGACGAAACAGAAAGCGTCTTTTCCACTAAAGCCCCCTTGGACTCCCCTAATTACCCCTCTCGTCCTGTCACGCCAACAAGGCGCCCTCACCTCACCTCAGCATCCATCGCATCGCATCTCTCTGCTCCATTTCTCCTCGTCCGCTCCCGGCATCGCATCGCATCACCGCCCCTCGCTTTCTCCCTCCTCCTGCGCTCCGCCGCGACGCCGACGCCCGAGGCTTGGACGACGGCGACGCCGCCGCCGCCGCCTAGGTACCTCCTCCGCCCTCCTCCCCGTTCCCGCCGCCTCTCGGCCGGCCGGCCGTCGTCGTATTTTATTCATATACCCACGGTCGGTCGATTTCGTTCTCCGCCTCGTAGCGAACTGCGCGGAAATTTCCTCCCCTTGGTGCCCCCGCGGTCTCTGCCGCGCTTGCTCTCACGAATTACAGATTATTAATTTTAGTTCTTGTCGCGGGGCGGGGGTGGCGCCCGCTATTTAAATCTTCGTTGGCAACAAGTTGATCCTTCCCAGCTCCGGCGCGGTGGTCCGGGGAGGTGCGAGGTGGAAGGTTGGTATGGCCGCCTAGTAAAATTTTGTTGTCTTTGTGTGTATGTAGTGAGCCCACCCCGGCCTCGTTTGCTGGATTCATTGGTTTGCCCCTGGAGAGCTTGTGAGATCGTTCAGCTGTTAGCTCAACCCTGTGTCCTTTGCGGAATTGCGGTTGATGAGGTGAGCACACGAAATTGGACACTTGTTAGTGGAGCTGTGTTGCGTGTCTGTGTGTGTTTTTTTTTTTTTATAATCCGGGGAGCCATTCTGAGTCAGATCTTTGGTGGTGTCTGGGTCTAGGTGAGAGGAGAGGAGCCTGAATCGTGCTAGAGGAGCCTTAATCGAGCTAGAGCTTCTGTCTCACTTTGGGGGGGTTCGTGTATGCACTGAGGAGATTTTTAATCCGTTATCTTAGTGAAATCAGGCGTATTCTTTCTTACCTTGCGCTAGAGTCTGCCGCTGAACTGTGAATTCCCATCCATTGTTAACTTGCTTTGTGTGGAGAAGGTGTAGAAAAGTGGTGTTTGATAAAAAAATCTTAATCTTAATGACTAGAAAGTTAAAAGTATCTTTGGAAGAAGAATGCATGGTTGGTTTCAGCTTAGCTCCCTAGTTGGATCACCTGTAGTCTCCCTACTTGGATCACCTCTAGTCTAGGTATACAGTAATGTTTGTATGTTTTCTACAACCCAAAGAAAGTTGCAGGATTGTAAGTAACATTTCACGCATGGATCTTTCCTGTTTTTGTTCTCTCTCTCCCCATTCTCCCCCTTCCCCCCCCCCTCCCCCCCTTCCTATTCTGTTCATTTGATCCCAAAACCAAGGGGATTGGAGGGGGGACTAAATCCCCTACAGGTCCAAACCCCCCTCAAACCCCTCCAATCCCTTTGATTTTGGGATCAAAAGAACAAGGTAGGCTGGTATCCCTTTGCATGTTCAATGGATTAAAAAGCTCTGCTCATTTGACCGTTCTTTTCCAGTGAATCTTCTGGCCTCTCTCATAGTTCAAAATATGTTCAATATCTTTCTTTATTGTTGCTTCTGTTCATGAAAGGCATGCGAAGGTATCACTAGGCATCATTTGAAATATTCTTGATGGTTTTCTCTGGTGAATTGAAACCAAGTTCCATTTTGCTTGTTTGGATTGAGATGAAGCCAGAATATTCTTGTCCTATATTAATATGGTCTGTCTCAAAAGAATAACACACCCCTATAGACCCACTTCAGAAATATTCTGGTTCATACTTTTTGCAGTGATCGCGACATGCTAATATTCTTGTTCCTGATACAAAGTTGCAAACTGTGGCATGCATGATGAGATTTTGGCTTCTGCGTTCATTTTGCAGGAACATTTGCTGGGAATCAGGGCAATCAGCTTTTAAATAATTGTGGTCTACTGCTGTTCGACTATTACTGGTAAGGCTCATAAACATGAAATTCTGCTACTTCTTATGGCAGAAACTTAGTCCTTACTTAGCATATGCTGTGCAATGGTTTATGGTGCCTGTGGGTTTTGTTTTGTGCTTATCAGGTAGAACTTGGTCACTTGACTTCCTGTAATTTTTTGGAAGTTCAAATTACCTAATCTTAGGTGGAATGGATGAAAGATCTAACCATAACTTGCCATCAGTAGTTGATCTTGATTGTGGGCCATTCTGGACACCGGTGCCTCCTCTTGAACGCTGGTGAGGAAGTAGAGATCTTCTGTGCGAGAAAGAAAAGGAAGTAGAGATCAGCAGCCAATGGTGGTCTTCACAGTGGCCTTCCAGTCACTTGCAGCACTACTTAGATCGGATCCTAGGAGGTCTGTTAGGCTAGCTAATCCCCCTAGGAACATTGGTTCGCTTGGATGTCAGCCGTCCCTCTTATTGGCAACTGTGTGTTTGGGGGCCCAGCCATTGGGGTTGGTTCAGGGTGCCTTGATTGCGGCATATACAGGAGCTACACGCTCCCCTTGATTGGGCTAGAGCAACAGTCTGAGCATTGGGCCATTTCATATGATCCTATCTCTCTCTGAGCCCTAGATCATTTTTCCAACACAAATTAGCAGTGATTCAACTCTTAGTAGTATGGTCTCATATGGAACAATTTGTCATACACTTGAAATTCAGTTGTTTAGCTTTGTGCCTTTCTTTATCATAGCATTTTATGCTGAGTTTTTTATTTTCAATTTTAATATAAGCCATTTGAAAGGCCATTTGAAAGGATTTAGCTATGGATAGGAGCGCTTGGAGACTAGCTATCAACGTGCCTGAACCATGACTTTTGGGTTGCCCTGTAACGTGTCTCTTCTGGGTTTCATCTCTAGCCTACCCCAACTTGCTTGGGATAAAAAGGCTTTGTTGTTGTTGTTGTTGTAAAGGCCATGTTGGTTGGAACTCACTAAGAGCTTCTAACTATTTAAGCAACACTTTGGTCGTTGTCTCTTGCCCTCCTTTCTGAGCATGATTGAACTCCTCAATCTCGTTAATTCTTTTGGCAATGTAGTATGACTTCTGTCCTGACCTTTTATTGTTGAACTCTGGTTGAGCAGTAAGAATGTAAGATTGCAGTTTAACATACAAGATTTTCTCCCTTCTATTCTTGCCAATGACATATATGAAGAGTCAACATTTGATTATAGATATGGAACTGAACGCACTGTGATGCCCAGTTTCTTTTCAGCTGTATCATGTGTCGCTATTTGTTGCATAATTCTTACAGTCCTCATACATTATTTTCTTCTTTTCATAGTTATTTTAACTCAATGAGAACTGAACTCATCTGTGTTCTGTTCACTTCCTGCAGAGATTCAGTCATTTAGTTGGATGAGGGTTCTGGCTGGAGACTTACAAGTTTAGCACTATTGTCTGCTTGTGATTAAATAGCATCACTTCACATACAACACTGGATAATGGATCGTGAGGATACTTCAGGGTTTGTCAGTGGAGGGTGCAAAAAATAATTAAGCCTACTAATTTCTCTAGATCTTCTAACTTGGTAGCTTTGTTGGCAATTATTTAACCCTGAAGTGAGGCCAGCTGGTACTTCCCATAAAATTTGGTTACTCTAGGAGCAATGGAACCCAGGCACGGGCGTTCAGCATTCACTATAAGTTTCTCAAATCCAAATGGCTTTGCGAATCAGTGCACTGCCATTCCAGCCGCCAGTTATCCAGCAGCTGGTTCTAGCCAACTTGATATGCTAGCTCCTAGAGGTTGCAAGAGAAAGTGGACTGAGCTGGCTCTAGGTCTGGGTGACTCATCAAGCTCAGACAGCAGCAAGCAGAGCATGGGTACTGGTTGCACTGTTTCTTCTGCCAAGGGAAGCGATGATGGCTCATGTATGGACTACGACATAAGTTTTAAGTTATCTCTTGGCAATGAAGGTACTTCCAAGCTGCATAAACAGGCTTGTGATTCTAAAAGGACTATGGAGAAGCCTCGGTTGGATCTTAAGTTAACTTTGGCTCCATCTCAGTCTGATGTAACTGATGCAGATCTAATTAGAAGCAGTGCACCTCAGGACATGTTTATGCATCCGTACTTGATGTCCTCAGTGCCAACAGTTGATGAAGGATCTACATCTGCTCGACATTCATCTGGAGGTATGGTGGGTTCCTTTCTTAACCGGGCAGGCTTTTCTCTGAGCCAAGCATTCCCAGTTAACTCTAATCAGGTTCAAGGTCCAGCTCCTTCAGCGCCAACAGCGCTCCAACTGCCAAAAAGTTCAGCTGCCTCTTCTTCTGGGTTTGTCCGTTCACAGCAACGCAGTAGTAGCACAAAAATCTGTTCAGAGCCAGGTTGTGCAAAAGGAGCAAGGGGTTCATCTGGGCGGTGCATTGCCCATGGTGGGGGTAGAAGGTGCCAAAAAGAAGGCTGCAACAAAGGAGCTGAGGGCAAGACCATCTTCTGTAAAGCCCATGGAGGGGGGAAGCGCTGTGAACACCTTGGATGTACCAAAAGTGCCGAAGGCCGGACTGATTTCTGCATAGCCCACGGTGGCGGGCGGCGTTGCAGTCATGAAGGGTGCAAAAGGGCAGCACGAGGCAAATCTGGCCTCTGTATTAAGCATGGTGGTGGGAAGAGGTGCCAAAAGCCAAACTGCACAAAGAGTGCAGAAGGGCGGTCAGGCATGTGCATTGCCCATGGTGGCGGGCGCCGCTGTCAGCATAGTGGCTGCGGGAAGGGAGCTCAGGGCAGCACTAATTTCTGCAAAGCCCATGGTGGTGGCAAGAGATGCACACACCCTGACTGTTCCAAGGGTGCCGAGGGAAGCACGCCATTCTGTAAAGCTCATGGAGGCGGCAAACGCTGTTCAGCTGATGGTTGCACAAAGAGCGTGCATGGTGGGACCCAGTTCTGCGTTGCGCATGGAGGTGGGAAGAGGTGCGCGGTAGAAGGATGCAGGAAGAGCGCAAGAGGCAGGACCGACCGCTGTGTTGGCCATGGTGGGGGCAAGCGATGCCACTTCGCTGGCTGTGGAAAGAGTGCTCAGGGAAGCACCGATTTCTGCAAGTCACACGGTGGAGGCAGGCGCTGCTCGTGGGGACATCCAGGCTCAGACCTCGGATCTGGTGGCACTCCTTGTGACCGTCTGGCAAGAGGCAAAAGAGGGCTATGTGATCGACACAACCCGCTGGTGGATGACAACAGTGTCCACGGGGGTGTGTCGTTTGGTGGTTTCAGCATCGTCAGTAGTGCTGCCCTTTCCCTTTCTGAGGGAGATGGTTCTCCAGGCACCGAAACAAGCATGCGCAGTTTCTTCATGCACACGGTGGAGGCTCCTCCTCGCCATGTGGTGGCCTCAGTCCATGAAGGCCGGGTGCATGGCGGGAACTTTATGCCTATCATGCTCGACGGTGGTGTGGGGCTCGGGAAGAAGCCGGTCAACATCGCTGATGCCAGTACCTCTGCCCCACGCTACTGGAAAAATATGGAGAAGCCCGGTGGTTCTACGCAGCGCAGCTGGCTGTAACGCCAGAGTTCGTGTTCTGCCCCCCTTCATCTTGGTATCCTCCTCGGTTCAAGTATCTCCCGTGCCCTCTGGTCTGGTGTGAAATCTACTATGCGTGATATGGTGTGATAACTGTTTGTGTGTACTGGTTGGTCAGGACTTGTTTGATAGTGTGGACGTTGTGGTTGTTTGTGCATTGTAACATCGGTCGTATACCTAGTAATAACAGTAGTAGTGTGTGAATGAATTGTGTAAGGAACCCTCACTATGATTATATAAAAAGTGAGGGAGGTTGCATTAGTCGATGTAATCAATAAGTGTGAATTATTATAGGTACTGCTTTCATGGACTGTTATGCCTCTTCCATTTATGTATGTACCATATATGAATATGAATGTATGAATGGAGAGTACTACATGATTAGTCCTGTGGCTGGTCTAGTTTAATTCATCTTTGAGAAGCAGGAGTGTCATTTGGTGCTTTCTGTATCATCAGCATTCAGCAGTGCCCTTCTTGAGGGAGGAGAGTTGACCTCCAAGCACCAAAACAAAGCGTGCACAGCCTCTACATGGGCCAACCTCAGCCATGAGGGTACCATGGGAAAGCCATGCAGCTCTCCACGGCTCAGCTGGCTTATTAGTCAGGACTGATTTGCTATTGTGGTCGGGTCGTGGTCGCTTATGCGTGCTCTGTATAAATCTGTAATAGCTAGTCGTGTCGCTTGAACTATTTATTGTGGTGCCAATGCCACCCCGCTGCTGATTGTTTGTACTTTGTCTTTCTGTAGTATATCTGTTATTATAAGTTTATAAATAAACTAAGAAATAATCCTTCATTGTACTACGTACACTTCTATGATACAGCGTGTAGTATCCCAAGGGCAAGGCGCGGACGACGATGCTGGGACGTGGACGTCCTCGGCCTCGGAATATCCTTTCCTCGCGGCGACGCGCCTCGTTGCCGAGGGCGTTTTCTTTTAAAAAAAATCACAGGGCGGTTTCGTTTCTGTTTCCCTGCGAAGTTTGCAAGACAATTTCTTGTTTCTTCTCCAGCAGCTTTTGTCCAAACTTGAGCTCTTGCGAGCATACAAGTCCGTGGGAGGCCCGCATGTTGGAACTCTTTCCCGGCCTCCAGCCCCAGCCCCCAGCTAGCGCAGCCCAGTGGTTTGAGGTGGTGACAACTGGCAAGGCCCAAGTCTTGTAACTTGGCAATTTGGTATGCCCATGTTTCTTGCTCTGTTTTTCTATAATACTTCTTGCTCTTGTTGATTAGCTAGTACTATACTCCTATCCTGTTATTATTGTATTACTATATATCTTGTAGCAAGCTAACCCTTTCTCTTTCCATCTTTCTCTAATTATGTAATCGACATATATTTACTTTCGCAAGAGAAATGACACTGAGATACCTACTTATCAACGACACAAAGATATATATCTATGTTTTAAATGACAAGGTGAGATACCTACTTATCAACGACACAAATACCAACGATATATATAATAACTAGCTATTTTTTCCATGATATATATAATAACTAGAGAATACCCTGCACGTCGCCACGGGAACTTCAAAAGGAATCATTGCCCCTCTCACCTTGTGTACTCATCTATATCTCTTATAAAACTCATCTATATCTCTTATAAAACTGATCCCCACTATTGATTCTATCTCATCTCATCTATTGATTTTAAGGTTTTTAATAAAAGCTTCCTTTATAAAAAAAAAGATTCTATCTCATCCTAGCTATCCATGTTATCAAAAGGACCCACCAAATCACTAAGCCCCACACAAATTAACCCCTACACCATACCAAACTATTCAACTTTACAAAACTATGGAAAGCTCTCCATCTCCCTGACCATGTGTCATATGCTGCTTCTATAAAGCCATAAGCATGCATACCCGATTGGATAATTCACTCGATAGAATCAAGAGATTAAGATATACTAGCCCAACGATTGATTATAGGAGCCAAGGACAATGATTTACATAGGGTCTTTTATCTTATTTGCTTGTACTCATTGCATCATCACACAAAATAGTTACAACGACGTGTGTATGGCAGACATTGGCCATTCACATGTATGTTGGTTCATTATTAGGGAGCTTTTATGGTAACTTTTTTCATAATGGATAAAAATCCAATAGTTAATATCATCATTGATGATTAGAGTCTGTATACTAAATTGACATGTTTCCAAGATTTATCATATTATTTCCTAGTGCAGCACTTATCAATAGAGTTAGATGTGTTTTCTGTATTCTTCTTCTTCTTATTATTATTACATTTTTTACCTTTCCATTTACTTATTGTATTTGGTGATCAAGAAGCTAATGATTTATGCAGTACATCAACCATTTTAAGACTCCTTAGTTAACATTGTATTTAGTACCTTATTAATAAAAACGTTGGATTTAATAAAAAAAAATTTCTCACAAGTTAGCAAGTTACTAAGTTGTTGCTGCTCAGACAGAAAAATATTTTTAATAAAAATAGCTTTGGAGCCTACGTTCATGGCGATGTGTACTAGATTGCCTAGGAGATAACACGCTGATATTTTAAAGGAGCAAGCTTTATGTTTCCGATTCCCCTTCCTCTTATTTTAAGCGATTGTGCTTGAGCACATCATTCATTAAGAGAAGAAAAAACATGTTATTTTTTTTTTTCTTAACCGAAAAGTACACTATTTGGTATATTAGATTTATTGTGCAATATATTTTCATAATACATTTAATTGGCATCATAAATGTTGATACCTTTTTAACAAAATTACTAAAATTAAGATGTTTTGATTTAAGATAAAACATAGTAATGCTCTCTTTAATGAAGGGGTTATTTTTAACTATGTTATGCTGCTTGTGCTTGTAGATTTGAATATCATTTTATAATGTGGAAGGATATTCATGCATAATAAGAGGTGGCCTGAAGATGTGCGCTTGCCTTGAGAGAGTGTTCTTTTTCTTCTTCTTGTGAACTTGAAAATAAAAGCTTAACCTGCAAACTACTTGAAAAATACGATGTTGCTCTTCATCTTGCATTTTAAAGAAAACTTTTGATTAATTAATGGTTCATATATACTTTGTATATTAAATATATATCACCTACTAGTTGTAGATGGCTTCAATCACCACCCACAAGTGTTATGGAGACAAAGCGGGAGAGTCTCCGAAAATTCTTTGCGAGATGCTACGATATCTGGGGCACCAAGAGCGACGTCGTCCCTTGTACCAGGGCTTCAAGGAGGTAGTGAATGACCGTGAGGAGTGGCGCGTCGAAGTGTTCATCGACACCAAGAAGCCCAATAAGCCTTTGATCATCGAAGCATCTTGCAGAAGGGCCACCTTTTTCGCTGGGATCCGCGATGCCGCATGCCAGGCCATGTACCGCCTCCGCGACATGTATGACGACGACTTGTCTAATACGCCTTATCACTATTTTCCACGTCGCCGCATCTGCAACACTGAGAAGGAAATCCATTGTTACAACAAGAAGCATCAGCAGCAGCAGCAGCATGACCGTGTGCTGAACCAGCAGGTCAGATTAACCGAGGCCCTCATTGTGGTTTGCGATGACGCCTTGGATGAGCTTAGAGAGGCCAGGTGCAAGGTACGGGAGCTTGAGGAAGAGTTGAGGAAGGCACAACGGCACAAGCACAAGGCTATCGCTGCATCACCTCCACCACAGCGCCATGTCACTGTTGGCAATAAAAAACCCTACCAGAGTCCAGGGCATAAGGCCGTCGTCACTGCACCGGCACCAGCAGAACACAAACGCACTAGTGTCATCGTCGGCAACACTAACGGAAGATCCTGCCTGAGTCTACAGAAAAAGCCTGCTCCCACCACTCGGAGCCGGAGGGGAGCGGCGCCGGCAAGAGGCATAGTGAACCAACAAGACAACGTGCCATCATTTGGGGGTGGTGGTTCCATTGCTCACCAGCTTCCTCAAGGTCAGGGAGATGGATATCGTCCTCCAACTGCAAGCACCCAAAAAAGCTTCTTGATGCACCCTGTCCCGATGGTGGTGGAGGGCCGAATGCATGGAAGTAACTTGATGGCAGTGGCGATGGCAGTGGAGGGTCCTTGCCGGAATGGTGCACCAGCGTCATCGTCATCCTTTGAGCGCCGGATGCATGGAAGCAACTTGATGTCGATTATCATTGACGGTGGTGTAGCCCTTGGAAAGGAGCCCGCCACCAATAATGCCAACAACTCTGATGACGCTGCCACTACCTCAACACCTCGCCTCTTCTGGGAAAACATGGAAAAGCCTTGCAGTTTCAGCTCTGCAAGACGGCGCAGGTTGCTGTAATATAATGGCGGCACCTCCACTAGCTCGGACGCACGCTATATATTGCTAGCTCCCCGGCCGCCGGTCCATTTCGTCTGGAGAGTGGAGACACAAGTACCTCCACATGCATCTATCATGTCCTCTGGTGGTGTGAAATAAATCTATTTATGTATCATGTATGGCGTGATTATTTCAACTGTTAGTGTGTGCTGATTGCTCAGGAGCCAGGACGGCTTCGATTTGCTGTTCTGAACCTTGTGGTCACGTATAGAGTATTTTGTGACTTGTTAAATGAACACTCATCATTGTATAAACAGGGGGAATGCTCCATTACTATATACAAGCTGGGTGTGAATTAGCTGGGGGACTTGTGTCATGGGGGTGTCATTTTCTCCTTTCTCTTCCTTCCTCTCCTCTTTCTTTTCTTCTTTCCCCTCCTTTTCTCCTTCCTTTTCATTCATGGCTAGAAGTTTAGGAGGGCTCCATATGGCGAACATGGGATAAGGGGTGTTGGAAATAATCCTAGTATAAACTACCACAATCCTGAATTGCCTTGTGTGCCAAAAACCACCAAGAAGAGGGGTTAAACCATCAAGAAAATGATCCTTAGCCACAAACAGTTAAGCAACTTCAAGGATAGAGAAGATAAGAGAAATTAGTTTTCTTGGCAGTTTTGACACAGAAGGGTGATTTCCTTGGAGGCTGGACGCCAAGAAAACTAACACCCTACTTAATTTGCCAGAGGGACAAGAAAATATTATAGCCACCAAGTAAATAAGTTTTCTTGAGGGCCAACAACCTCCAAGAAAATACTCTAGACCGCCGAGGTAATTGTTGTTTCCTTTGCTATCTTTAACCTTCAAGGAAATTGTGATTTTCCTTGACTTTCATTGCTAGCCAAGGTAGTTGTGATTTTCTTAGAGCCTGGCCCTCAAGAAAATGCATACCATAATAAATTCCATGGTTATAATCACCAAAATACTTATAAATATTTCCTTGGCTGTCAGCCTCTAAGAAAATTCAATAACCCCAAGAAAATAATAATTCACTTATGGTTTAGAATAACACTCAAGGAAATGGGTATTTTCTTTTGTGGTTAAGAATAACACTCAAGGCATGTTTGGATCCCTGAAATTTCTAGAATTAAATTTATTGTATAAACAATAGTTGTGGAAGAAGAATTTGAGATTCTACAGCTTTCTAAAGTTCAGATATAAGCCTATCTCACAATTATAGTGTGGGAGATGGAAAATTAATTCCATGGATTCTTCTTCCACAACCTCACTGAAATTGTAGACTTTTTATTTGACGGATTTTATGAATTCTTCTTACATAACTATAATCTATACATATAGAATGAATTCGATTTTAGGAATTTCGAAAAGCCAACCCTCAAGGAAATAGTAATTTCCTTTACTGTTTATTTGCGGGTCCTGCTAGCGCTAGGACGTCCTATGCTGAGGACGGCAGCGCTAGCAGGGCTCGTCCCACCTCACGCCCGCCAGTGCCCCCTCCCCGCCCCGCCCCCACACAAAATTGATGAAAACACACATCCCACTCGGCCTCGCGTTGTCCGTGTCCCCCGACCAGACGCGCACGACCCCCACCCCGCCCCCAACAGCACACACATCCCCCAGCCGCCGAGAACACCACCGTCGCCCTTGCAAAACCACATGAAAAAGATGTTTGCACCATCAAACCCAAATCTGATGAAATAAAAACAAATACAGAACACAAACATGAAGCATGAATTGAACAACACAGTTATGTGTTGCTACAACAGATAGTGAAACCAAAAAAAAAACATGAAAACTAAATAAGTAAAACAAGTTGATTGCATCCACTGAAATAATGGATTGAGGTCAAACAGAAACAAAATCCTATTGAAACAAATCCGATGCCAACAATGAAACATACCCCAAACAACCAGTGAAACAAACTAAAAATTAAATGAAACAAACAGAAAAAAGTTAATTTTAAAAAAAGCAAACAAGAACAATACTACTGAAACTAAAAAGAAAACCCTGTGAAACAACATCCCCAAACAACCAGTGAAACAAACTGAAAATTTAAATGAAAACAACAGAAAAAGTTGATTTTCAAAAAAAAAACAAGAAGAATACTACGAAACTAAACAAAACACCCTGTGAAACAAATCCAAAGCCAACATTGAAACATCCCCCAAACAAAACCTTGTGTTTTTCCCTGTGAAACAATCAACCAAAACCATTTGAAATAGCACAAAACCATTTGAAATAGCATCGCATCTACTGCTGCACCAAACGGGGAGTCTTTTTGAAACACAGGGAGAAAGAGAGGGGGGAGGGGGAAGGGAGGGGGTGCTCGCCGGAAGCAAAGGTCGTCGCAGGGTTTGGAGGAGGATGAGAGAGGGAGAGGATGATAACAGAGGATGCCTACCTTTGTCCGCCCTCACCGAAACCCTAGCTCGTGGTGGCACGTGGCCATGGGGGCAGCGGTGGCGCGGGCGTGCACGGCGGATCTGCGCCAGCAGCAGCCAGATCCCTAGATCCGACCCAAACATGGCGGGTTCGTCGCCTCGTCATCCGCCAATGCAGCATGGTGATGCAGGGAAGGGGGAGGAGGTGAAGATGGCGGATCCGTGCCCGCTTGCCCCGGATCCGACGGATCCGCTGCCGCCTCCACCAGATCCGGCGGATCCGCGCCCACCGCCGGCAGAATTGTGCCACCGCCATGCCCGGTACCTTCCCCCTCATTGGGCCTAGTGGAGAGGGGCGAAGGGAGCAAGGGAAGGGAGGCGCGTGCGCGGCGGAGCTCCATGCGCGGAGGAAGGGAGGTAGTGCAATGGTGCATCGACGTGGTGGCGGCGCAGCTGTGGCGGTGGCACGGCGAGGGCGAGGATGTAAGGTCCTAGGTGGCTAGAGGGGGCTGAATAGCCTATAAAAATTTCCTACAAACTCACTAAGTAAACTTCGTTAGTAATACAAACGGCGGAAAGCAAGTTTTGCTTAGCCTACAAGGTGTTGCAAGCCTCCTATCCAACAATTCTAGTATGTGATCACTAATACACACAAGAGCTACCACAAGTGATCAAGAGGCTAGCTAGCAATACTACACAAGGTACAACTCCTAAACAAGAAACTAAACAAGCTACACAAGATAAGCCAGTAAAGTAATTACAAGAGAGGAATGTGCTTGTTATACCGACGTGTCAAGACGAGGTTGCCAATCACCAAGAAGATGAACAATCAATCACAATCGGCAACACACAACGGATGATGACCAATTATAGGGAGACAAAGATGAACACAAAGATTTATCCTCGGATGTTCACTTGGGCACCGCCAAGCTACGTCACCCGTTGTGTCGACCAACACATAGATGGTCCTTTGGTGTGACCCTCAAGCCACTTGCCCCGCATGGCACTTCCCCGCAAGGAAGCCACAAGGCACCACTCTCAAGTGAGGTACTCAACGACACACGCAATCCAATAGAGTTACTCTTCGCGATCCCCGCAAGGTGAGCACAAAACCTCTCACAAATCAATCGAAGGTGGCCAAGAACAATCACCTTCTCTTGCCAACGCCTCCAACAATCTCCAAGCCAGTTAGGAGTAGTACTCTCCAAGAGTAACAAGAAATCCACCGGCTAAACCACCCACAAGTGCCACTAGATGCCCTCAAGCAATGCAAATGCACTTTGGATCACTCAATCTCACTTCGAATGATCAATCAAGCAAGAGAGATGAGTGGGAGGAGTTTTTCACACCTCAATAGGATGATGAATGAGGTAGAGAGTCAAGAGAGGGAGCCAAGCCCCGGCCACCCACTATTTATAACCCCATCCATCGAAACTAGCCATTACTCCTCAAAACACAACAGTCGGGGGCGTCGAATGCGTCCAACCCTTGCGTCGAACGCGTCCGACGCAGTTCACCGCGCACTAGCCGTTACAGGCTAGTTCAAACAACCTGACATCCGACCTGCGTTTGACGCCCTCAGCTCTGCGTCCAGCGCGCGTTTGACCGCCGACCCAGTTGCGGACCTCACTGGACTGTGTCCGACGCCCGTCGTACGCGTCCGTGTTGGCGGTCCTTAACTTGATTCTAACCCTGCCAACTTTAGCTTAGGCAACACTAAATCTCACCTAGAATAGGGCTCTACTCTAACCATTTCCACAGTGTGGCGCGGAATTCTTGTTTTGCAGGTCAACACTGAAATACACCTAAAATGAGCCAAGAACTGGAGCAAAACTATGATGTGAGAAGGTGGCCCACTTACCGGATAATTCGGGTCTCAAACATAGTCCAAAATGCCAAGCATGGACCCAAGAAATGGAAGCCCAAAACCTAGTCCAACTCGATCATGGGCTGCAGGAGTAGGGTGTAGTAATTTGGCCATAACTCCCTCATCCGGACTCCGATTGACGCAATTCACCAGGCTACGGAAAGCTGACGACGAGGCCCACGTGCCTGTAAAAGATGGGCCCCATCGGAGCCAAACCTGGCGCGGGCGCGCCCCAGGCGCGGCCGCGCCTGCGCGGTGCCCGATCAGGCCCAAATTTGACCTGGTGGCCCATGACAATAGCCCAATGCGAATGGCGGTGGTGCTTCTGTGAATGGAAGGTGCGAAACCGCCCATGAGGTCGGTTTTGAACCTACCATGTGGAGATGGCACTTTTGCAAAGAGCCCCCTCCTCTCCACCTATAAAAGGAGGCTCCCTCCTCCTCATTCAACACACCATTCCAAGGATCAAGAGCTACTACACCTAGAGAATAAAGAGCCACACTCCATGGGCTTAGGCCCTAGCTAGCTAGTAGAGCTTGGTAGTGGAGAGATGTGAGGGAAGAGCGGGGAAGAGCCGGACTTGTCGGTCTCTTCCCCAACCTTGTACCTCAACGAACACCTGTGCTACACTTCGTCGGGTTTTCCCGCTACGTGAGTGTTCGTGTTTTCTTTGGTAATAAGTCTTTCGGTATTTATTCTTCATTTATACTTGTTTGCGGGTTCGTCGACCGTCCTCGTGGCGGTTGCTCTAGTAGAGGACTCCTGATAGAGACGGATGTTCCTGTACGACGCTAGAGTAGTAGCTAATAGCATAGACGTGGTGTCTAGGCTGGCGGCTACCTTCGTTTGCTTCGTAGCCCACGGTTGAGGTGGTAGGCGGCAGGTGGTGACAGCCCTGTCCGTTCCTTGTAATCCCCCACGTCCGGTTACGCCGTAGAGCCTTAGGCCGGCATCACCTGGCAGACCAGGTGCGATCCGGCGCCCGAAGTGAGCAAGTGTAGGTGTAGTTTATCTACTTTTAGACCCAAAAGCCATAGAATCCTTCTCCCCCTCCTACCAACTCTACCCTTGGGTTGTCCTTGGACGTATTAGCTAGGAGAAATACCTCCGTTCCCTGTGGAAAATACGATACCCTGAATACTTCCGGGTGAAAGCTACAATGGTACTTTCCGTACGCTTGCGGATTCTTTCTGCACACGTTAAGAAGTACCAACAAGTTTTCTAGTGCCGTTGCCGGGGATAAACTTTTTATCTATCTTTGGTGATTGCGCTAAGAAACGTCAACAAGCTTTCGGCGCCGTTCGGGAACGGTTGCTATTTTCTTCGAACCTAGTTCGTCCTCGTATCTATTTAAAAAAAATAAAAAAATTGTTTTATAATTCATTCTTTTTACAAAACAAAATATTCCTTTTACTGTTCCACCATGAAGCTAAAACCAATTCAAAATCCTTCTGCTTAAAAGGGGGAGTTCTTTGAGCCAAAATCTTTTTCAAAACCAAAAGTTTCATCTGGCTATGAACTCCACCCTAGTTTGAGAGCTATAGTTCGGGCACAACCCTTCTCAGGGCTTGATCACGAAAACCCTTTTAGCCATCTGCAAGATTTCAAGAAAATTTGTTCATGCCTAAGCATTCCTGGCATGATACAAGAAAATCTTAAGTGGAAATTGTTTCCTTTCTCCCTTATGGGAGAGGCAAAACGATGGTACACTAATGCCGTAGAAAGTGTGAGTGGAGACTGGGATGAACTTAAAGACAAGTTTTATCTTGCATTCTTCCCCATGCCTCACATCACTTCTCTACCAAGGGCAATCCTTGACTTCGAGCAGAACGAGAAGGAATCCATAGGTGCAGCCTGGGCTAGGTTCACAATGTTGGTACTTGCCGACCCAGTCTTGTCTTTACCCAAAAGCATGCAATTGCATCTCTTTTGTTCGGGTCTAGACATAGATGCGCCCTATGCCTTGACACGGCTATTTGGAGGGTCGTTTTCACATAAAACTACGACGGAACGAGAGGAAAATTCTTAATCACTTCCTAGAGAAGCATGCTTCTCCCGTCGTAAAGGCCGAACCTCTCCAAAAGAAGGGCATGTCAAGTTTTGAGGAGCCCTCATCGGCCGAATCCTTACCCTTGCCATCCTTAGATTCGACTAGTGAGCCCTCACCCGAGCAACGAACACCGAAGGAAGGGATGCTTTATCCTTGAGTTCGCTATCAATTTCGAGGATTATGGCAGAACCTCGAACATGTCCTGGCACGAAAATTCTACATTTCATTCTAAGGAATCCTCCCCTCACGAAAAACCATCAAAAGAATGGTTGATGGAAGTGAAACATTCTTCTGAAGCAATTCAGATTCTTTCACCATCCACAACCATACTTTGTTCGTTAAAAGGGACTTCCATGAAAGCCCTACACAACCCCACAGTTGGGACAAATATCATGTCACAATGCCTTGCGGAAACCCTATTGGGACATTTCCCGCTAGTCCCGACTGATAAACTCTTCAGAGGTCCATCAGGACTCATCTTTGAGTGTTGTGGGATCGCTAGGGCCGTGCCAATCGCAATTCATGAAGCCGAGGTTTACATAGATTTTTACGTCTATGCCATCCTCGATTTTGATATTCTCATAGGCCACCCTCTTGTAAGTCTTAGTCAAGAAGAACCATCCAATGAGGGCCTTGATGAAATATTGGGAAAGATTGCTCCCACCACTCACATAGGAATTCCAATGGTGGAGCATCTCCCCAAACATAACCTGTTCGAGGAGGCAAAGTTCATTTTTCCATTCATTTCACATCCTTGTGAAACTGGACATTCATCATCTCCCTCACTCGAATGCAAGATTTGTCCCTCTGGCCATCACAACGTTGATCTCGTTAGTGATCAAAGATCAATGTTTGCCCATCATGATATATCTTTTGAGAACGAAAACTCACAGGCCATGGACAAACCTAGAGCACTAAATTTGGAGACCAAGAAGGATTCCTCAATTGAGCATGAAACCTTCTCGTTTAAAACCTCTCAAGATTCATGCTCCTTTTTAGAGTCTCCAATATTTGTTGCTCTTGGCACCATGTACTCATACGAGAATCACAACCGCCTTTTCATTCCTGCTGTCAAACTATTTAAGAGGATGGTTGTCAATGCTTATGTTTACCATAAACATTGCAAATCTCGTAGTAGTACAATGGCGCTAACCTTGTAGCTTAATCTTGAATGACCAAGAAATGGTGGTGAAACTGGGAACTACACCACCATAGATCGCTACAAGGAAAAGTTTCCACGGTCAAGTTTAAGACCATAACTTAAGCACTGCCGGGAGATACCCCGGATTATCTTAAAAAAAGAAGGAAAAATTATTTCATTATTATTATTAATGTTGTTGTTATCTTCATCGCAATTAATTATTATCATATATATTTTGAGAAACTTTTCTTTTCAATAAAAGCAAGGGCATGTTGTCAAGTTCGTATGCACCTTCGGGTATTCTTGTTGCTAACCGTTACAGGGGCATGGGTCATATGATGCTTGAGAACATGGAAGCTACATCAACTATAAATTTCGGTGCCCTTGGGTGATAGGACACACTCCAAGAAAGAAAAGGAGACACGACCCAACACACTTGATTTTTATATAAAAGTCCAAGTGTGGGGGAGGACGACAAGAATCCCGAGTTCCACTCACACCAAGAGTCAAGAAAAACAACGAGAGAGAGAAAGTTGATGCTAGCCTTGCCTTGCTACAAAACAAAAGAAAAAAAGAGGGACACATGAAGGTCCCTGGATTTTTTTAAAAAAAGAGAGGGACACATGAAGGTCCCTAAACTTAAAAACAAAAAAAAAAGAGGGACACATGAAGGTCCCTAGACTTTGAAAAAATGATGATGACAAAAAAAAAGGAGAAAGAAAAAAAAAGATTAAAAAAAAGAGAAGGGAGAAAAAAAAATGAAAAAGAAGAAGAAGAAGAGCCTCCCTCTTCTAGACCTTTGCAATTACTAAGGCCCATGGCCCGTGCGCACTAGTTGTGCATATGACCTAGCCTTGGTAATTACTTGAGTGGAGCTCATGAGAACAAGCCACCGTTGCAGCCCACATGAAGTTTCCATCCACATGCTACCGGTAAGAAAAAAAAAACACTCAGGTAAAGCAAAGGTAATAAAAGTTCACTAACTCGCTTACTCATTCTTGTCTCCATGTGATCTTACAAATTATTGCTTCTCATGTTTATGTCATATGCTCTGGTTTGGGTGTGCTTGTATATGGCCATATACAATACATCCATAGGCTTTTTAAATTAAGCGTGGTGCTTAGGTTAAAAATTGCCTTCTTTGATCAAAATTTCGGCATGGTGTTGAATTTTGATTAATGAACTTGAGTTGTTTCCATAAGCAATAGGAAGTAATCTGTTATGGAAATTAATCAAGGTCTGGTTTACTTTGCAACTTAATCTTGACCTTGTTTGAGTTACGAGTTGGTTGAGCAAATATAGAAAAAAAAATTCAATAAAATATGGCTCCCTGGTTTTCCAACCAGTAGAGCCCATGTTTGTTTCTTTTTTTGTTTCTTTGAAAATAAAAGCAGGTACAAGAACAAGTGTGGGGGAGATCTCTCAAGAATAACTAACTCTCACATTCGAGATCTCCCTAAACACAATGCACAACATCAAGCAACTCATCATGCAGAAGGACAGAGCAAATGACTTTCATCAGCTCCTTCACCTTCAATGGTGGTTTGTGCAACTCTACCCTCGCATCTCCTAAAAGTTTTGAAGTTTAAATTGATTATATAAAACTAAAAACTTTGCAAAACTCCATCTCCTATTTTCACCAATTGAGAACGAGTTGCATACTTTTTATTCCTTGCTGATCTTGATTGTGTGAACAACTTGTACAATAGGAACCCCATGTTGTTATCTAAGTTATTGGCAGGTGAGATATAGTAGAATGATATGATGCTTACCAACTTGTGCAATGGATTTGGGTATTTTTATGCAAAAATTCAAAAACTTTTTAGCAAATGCTCATCGTGTGATAAGTGCTATGTCCTACCAGAGCCAAATATCCATACTTACACTTATGCAAAAACCTGTTTTAGCTACTTTTAGCGATGTCAAGTCTTGAGACTCTTGCTAGAGATGGCCTTATCCCCAAGATCATTGCATTCACCCGCTAAATAAATATGCCGACTCTCACAATGAGAGCCGCGCACAGCATTCACCCGCCAAATAAATATGCCGACTCTCACACTGAGGGCCGCGCACATTATTCACCCACCATTCCACCAAAAACGCTCATTTCTTACACTGAGAATTGAGCACATATATTCCACATTTTCTCCCTCTTCCACCAAAATACTCCTGTCAACAAGTCATGCATCTCTCTCTCCATCATTCATTCAAGAAAGGTATGGACTATTATTAGAAAATTCCTAAAAAAAAGCATAGTTCATAAATAAGGAAGAGTTCTTTTTCTCCACGATCTTGAGATAGAGAAGAAAAAGAAAAAAGAAAAAAAAGAGAGAAAAAAATAAAAAAAAAGAAAAAAAAAGAGAAGAGAGCAGCAGAAAAAAAAGAAATAAAGCAAGTTTTAGAGATATTCTTCGAGTCCATACCTTCTTGCATATTCCTTCATAAAGAGAGAAATATGATCAGGAGTCCACAAATATTTCTACACTTGCACTTACACTTGCATCATCTAGGGATATGGCCTTCTCTTCATGAGTCCAGTTGGCTTGACATTGGAACCTGTTCATCATCCATACCCAAAACTCCACATATCAGCCTGTAGTGGTAGGATGATCAAGAACACCTGGATAGGACTAGCCACCTAAAAAGAGCGACTTGAGAGTATCACATGAGGAGCTAAGGCTATCTTTGCAAAAATGCCAAAACCCCAAGTCTCAAAGTATGGGTAGTGTGAGTTGACTTGATTTCAAGCTATTCCTCCTTCAATGGCTATAAGATAACTTGGTAGCCACCATGAATGTTCACAAATGCAGGAAAAAGCTCGGAATAATCTGTATGCAGGTCAACTCTTGGGAGAATACAACCACCTTAGTTCTTCAACCTTTACTCGAGGACGAGCAAAGAGCTAAGTGTGGGGGAGTTGTTGGCGGTCCTTAACTCGATTCTAACCCCGCCAACTTTAGCTTAGGCAACACTAAATCTCACCTAGAATAGGGCTCTACTCTAACCATTTCCACAGTGTGGCGCGGAATTCTTGTTTTGCAGGTCAACACTGAAATACACCTAAAATGAGCCAAGAACTCGGAGCAAAACTATGATGTGAGAAGGTGGCCCACTTACCGGATAATTCGGGTCTCAAACATAGTCCAAAATGCCAAGCATGGACCCAAGAAATGGAAGCCCAAAACCTAGTCCAACTCGATCATGGGCTGCAGGAGTAGGGTGTAGTAATTTGGCCATAACTCCCTCATCCGGACTCCGATTGACGCAATTCACCAGGCTACGGAAAGCTGACGACGAGGCCCACGTGCCTGTAAAAGATGGGCCCCATCGGAGCCAAACCTGGCGCGGGCGCGCCCCAGGCGCGGCCGCGCCTGCGCGGTGCCCGATCAGGCCCAAATTTGACCTGGTGGCCCATGACAATAGCCCAATGCGAATGGCGGTGGTGCTTCTGTGAATGGAAGGTGCGAAACCGGGCTATGAGGTTGGTTTTGAACCTACCATGTGAGGATGGCACTTTTCCAAAGAGCCCCCTCCTCTCCACCTATAAAAGGAGGCTCCCTCCTCATTCAACACACCATTCCAAGGATCAAGAGCTACTACACCTAGAGAATAAAGAGCCACACTCCATGGGCTTAGGCCCTAACTAGCTAGTAGAGCTTGGTAGTGGAGAGATGTGAGGGAAGAGCGGGGAAGAGCCGGACTTGTCAGTCTCTCCCCCAACCTTGTACCTCAACGAACACTTGTGCTACACTTCGTCGGGTTTTCCCGCTACGTGAGTGTTCGTGTTTTCTTTGGTAATAAGTCTTTCGGTATTTATTCTTCATTTATACTTGTTTGCGGGTTCGTCGACCGTCCTCGTGGCGGTTGCTCTAGTAGAGGACTCCTGATAGAGACGGATGTTCCTGTACGACGCTAGAGTAGTAGCTAATAGCATAGACGTGGTGTCTAGGGCCGGCGGCTACCTTCGTTTGCTTCGTAGCCCACGGTTGAGGTGGTAGGCGGCGGTGGTGACAGCCCTGTCCATCCCTTGTAATCCCCCACGTCCGGTTACGCCGTAGAGCCTTAGGCCGGCATCACCTGGCAGACCAGGTGCGATCCGGCGCCCGAAGTGAGCAAGTGTAGGTGTAGTTTATCTACTTTTAGACCCAAAAGCCATAGAATCCTTCTCCCCCTCCTACCAACTCTACCCTTGGGATGTCCTTGGATGTATTAGCTAGGAGAAATACCTCCGTTCCCTGTGGAAAATACGATACCCCGAATACTTAGGGTGAAAGCTACAACGGTACTTTCCGTACGCTTGCGGATTCTTTCTGCACACGTTAAGAAGTGCCAACAAGTTTTCTAGTGCCGTTGCCGGGGATAGACTTTTTATCTATCTTTGGTGATTGCGCTAAGAAACGTCAACAGTCCGTCGCCCATACGCCAGCGTCTGGTGCTGTGCCACGTCACTTAGTACAGCGCGAAGTCTCCACGCGACGCTGAAGCCAAAATTCCAGCGTCCGTCGCACTCCGTCCAGACGCATCCGACGCCATTGATCCAAGCACAATGCCCGCACGTCCGAACCCGCCGAACGCTCTAAGCCTGCATCGCGCCTCGCGTCGTCCGCGTCCGACGGTCGTTCTCGCCACTGGCCTAGAGGGGGGGGGTGAATAGCCTAATAAAATTTCTAGCAAGAATACTAGACAACCCAATTAGATAGCAAGGCGGTAAATGTGCAAAGCAAATGCTTCGACTACTCTATGCAAGCCATCCTACCATGCAAGGCTACTCAATTCAATTTCACACACAACAACGGTGATCAAACTACACAATGTCGGTTCACCGAAACCAACCAAGCAATTCTACCCACGGGATTTACTCTACACAATGAGTGGTTCCCGACCGACCACAACAAGTAGTTCGGTTCCCGACCGACCACAACAAGCAATTCTACTATGCGGAAAGTAAGGAGGTGATGGAAGTTTATACCGCCGCGAAGAGTAGAAGATGGCCAATCACCGGTGTAGTTGCCAATCACCTAGGAAGCTCAAGCACAAGCACAAGGAGGTCGAAGACTCGGCAATCACAAATCAACACAATGATTTTTACCGAGGTTCACTTGCTTCTCGGCAAGCTACTCCTCGTTGTGGCGATGCACTTGCTTGGTGAGTTGACCCCAATGGGGAGCCACAATCTCCACACAAGACAAGGATCCACAAGCCACGAGCAATCCACTAGAGTATCCTTTCGCGAACTCAGGATCAACCAAGAACCCGGTGTGGCCTCGAACAATCACCAAGTCCAACAAAACCGTCTACGGTGACGGGAATCACCGAAGAGTAACAAGAATCCGCAGCCCACTCGAAGAACAAGTGCCTCTAGATGCAACTCTCAATGCAAATCACTTGTCTTGCCACTCAAATCTCACAAGAGATGCTCAAGAATGAAAGAGATGAGTGGGGGAGTGTCTATCTAGCTCAAAGGATGCACAAGTATGTGAAAATGGCCAAGAGAGCTCTCCCCAACCGGCCACCCTTCTATTTATAGAGCCAAGCACAAGAAGTAGTCGTTGGCCCTCGGGCTGCTCAAGTTCCATGCGCCGGACGCGTCCGGCCCTTGCCAGCGGACGCGTCCGGCGCCCTTCTCCGTGCCGCGAGCCGACCATTGGGAATTGAATCTGCCACGTGCTGCGCTCTCCATCGCCGGACGCTCAACAGTGTTCTGCCTGAGTCCGTCGCCCGAGTGAGTGACGCGTCCGACGCCCTTCTCCAGACCTGGCCTCGTGCCCGAGCAGAACCCGCCGGACGCATCCGGCGAGCGTCCGGCGCTCTTCCGGCCGAGCGTCCGCAAGCGAGCCTCGCCAAAGAAGTTTTTGGTCCGCGTCCTTGGCTCGACTCGGCGTCCGAAGCTTGCCTCCGGCCGCGTCTAGCGCACGCTACGGTGGCCAAGCCACGCGCGCGCCACTGCTTGACACCGCCGGACGCGTCACCGCCGAGTCCGGCGCCCGTGCCACCAGCGTCCGACGCCTTGCGATCGTCATTTCATGCGCCAAACTTGCTCCAAATTGATCCAAACAAGTTCCCTTGCCTTGTGCACTAACTCCACCAAGAGTAGTTCCAAAACCAAGCCTTGGAGTTAGCATTTCAACCATGAAATATCGCGCAAGGGTTAGCTCTTTAGTTAGCCTCTCATGCATCATGCAAAGTCACAACTAGAGGCACTTAGGACCGCAAATGAACCGAGGAAACTCCTCTTGATAGTCGGTTATTGATCCTAAATGTGGTCACACTCGCTAAGTGTCTCGACCACCAAACCGGAAAGCCCTATCAAGTATACCTTCTCCTTGATCTCCATGGGCCTCCGTCGGAGCTTGATCACCTCACATGTCCACCATGTTCGTCACCGTGATCACCATGCTCCATCATCCACCGTCACGTTGCTATGTGTCTAACCACACTTAGAGCAAAGCATTAGCAACGTTGAGTGTCATTAATTACCAAAACCAAACCGGAGCTTTCACCTTGTTGGACTGCGTCCGGCGCCCAGCGTTGGCCGTGTCCGACTCCCTTAAAGTCTCTCTTTTCAGCCCGTCGCGAACGCAAACAACTCCACCATGCTATCGAACAAGTATACCAACTTGATCTCCAGAGATAGCATGTTTTCAACAACATTTTACATTCGGCGTAATAGAAAATATGCATCCAATTTTCCCGAAAGCGTCGAATCCCGCCTTGCAAGCTCGGCGGGAGGGAGAGAGGGACCCAAACCCAACTCTACCATACAACCACAGCGCAACCATCGCCACCTTTGTAAATGTGGCAACACCACCAAGTGTACATCACCATGTGCTTGTATGTTAGCCTTTCACAATCATTTCACAAAGGTTAGGTTAGCTCATTAGGCCCTACATGCAATGCACTTCATGAATTCACCTAGTGGCACCCGTGCGTCGAATAGCCGATAAGACTTCCCCTCTTAATAGTTCGGCTATCGATCCTAAACCACTCACACCCTCTATGGTGTCTTGAGTGCAAAACAAAATGGCCCTATAGGTTGTACCTTTGCCTTGAGCCCATTTTGTCCTTCCAAATGATATGATCCAATCCATATCATCACGTGACCATCTCAATCCATCGACCTTGACTTCACTTGCTCTTCACCGTGCATCGGTCCATCGGCGTCAAGTCTTGCCCAAGCTTCACCATCCCATGGTCCTTCGCTTCGAAGCCTCGACTTGCCCTTCACCCTCGCAACCGGTCCTTGGAGCCAAGCCTCGTCTCGGTCTTCAACATCATGGCCACATGAGTCAATGTCATGTCTCATATTCAATGAGTTCCACTCATTCCATCATGACCACCTTTATTTAAATCATCCACTTAGATACAAAGGTTAGTCCTAGGTTTCATCAATTAGCCAAAATCAAACTAGGGACTTTCAGAGGAGCGCGAGAGGAGGCCAAAGAGAGAGAGGGAGTGGGAGGAAATGAAGGAGAGAGGAGAGAGAGAGAGAGAGAGAGCGTGTCGGCACCGTGCCCGTCCTCACGTGGGTCAGAACGCGCGGACGCGTGGGGAGTGTGCGTGTCGCGCACGCGGGGTGGGCGGTTGGCCGGCCCAATGGGCCGCCGACGCGCGTCCTAGAGCTAGGACGTAAGTTAGCTAGGTAGCATTACACTCAAAGAAACGGGTCATTTTCCTTCGAGGTTACTAGAAACTGTCAAAGAAACACTCATATTTTTTAGCGGGTTACCTCAACGATCTCCAAAGAACATATGTTTTGTTCAGTAGCACAACCAATTAAAGTGTCCTTTCCTTGATGGTTAATTTGATTTTAGCCTCGAAGGAAATTCTGGACCCCAAGGCAATTTCAGTTTCCTATAGTATAACTAAAAATGTATATGATTTTAGTCTTAACATTTGCATGATCACTACTCAATAATTTAGTGCGGAAATTAGATCTTCGGTACTGATCAGAGCTTGTAGATGCTACATCTTTGTACTTGATGTAGATGAAGAAGAACTTAGCATCCACGAGATTATGGCTTCATGCTCTTGGTTGGTGAAGAACTTGAAGTGGAACACCACCATCACCACCTTTCTTGAAGTTTTAATTAATTCGATTTATCACCTTTTCATGTGGCTTCATGTCAGCAAAACCACTCTCAAAACCACCCTAGGTGCCAAAAAAAAAAAAAAGTTGAGGGGGTTTTGGTTTTGTAGATTAAGGAGAAAAATCGGATGACCATAATAGTTGAGGGATGTAGATTGGAATATTTTCTTTTCAATATTTGCAAAGTTGCATTTGGGACAAGCCCATTTATATTCCAAGCTTAGGTATGTTTAGGCCATCGATCGATTCAGAATGATTGCAGAAAATGGAATGAATGTCCCTGAAATAGTGATCGGATGGCAATCATACGTACGTGCACTGCTTCTGGATACTACTTCTAATTAATCCTTGCTATGGAAACGAATGGAACATGCATATGGAACACGAGCACTGCTTCTCGATTTGATTCGTGAACGTGACCGCACAGTGACGACATGGCATTTGTGATTTGTGGCGGCAAGCTTCTGCTAACCATGCGCGCCACGTATACACCAGCAGTGTGTGGTGCATTTGGTGTTGTCTTCCTCGCTAAGGCGTAACCGTAAACCGCTATCATCCGGAGATTATTTGGGCGAGAAACATCGGCCCGGATCAACAGGTAGAGTTAGTTTAACTAGTTTAAGCCAAATTACTCTAAAAGTATCTAAACACAAATGCTAGAGCTAGCCCACCCAAAAAAACTAGCCCCCTATATAAAGGGGTGATTATTTGGGCTAGTTGTGGTTGGGCTCACTAAAAGTTACTTTTTTTTATAGAGCTAGAGGTAGAAATGATTAGAAAAGTGCATTTATTGTCAAACTAGCTCTTGGATCCAAACATCTTTTTGGCTAGAGCTAGGTTGAGCTAGTTTCAAACTAACTGTAACCTTTAGCATCTAGCCGAGCTAGAGTGATCCAAACATAGCCATCGGCGACGATGCTTTGTCAAAAAAAAAAAAAAAAAAACAATTTGGGGATGAGAAACGACAGCTCAAAATAGCGCTGATCAGAATTCAAAAACCCCTGCAGAAGCGATCAGGCCCAAGCTGGTTTATTTTCTGTACTCGAAATGGAAAAGATCTCCAAATTGACGATGGAATGCATGCATACAGAGTATATATAAGCGTACTCCCTCCATCATAAAATAATTGCTTGTCTCGCTTATTGAGAAGCAACCATTTGTAACTTTAACTAAGTGTATATAAAAAATAATTATGTTTACGATGTGTAATAAGTATCATTATAAAAGTGAAAAATAATTTTATAATAAATATATTTCAAGATATAACTACGGCAACAATTTGTCTCACACACATACACACACATATCACATATGAAATATATGCATCCCGCCAGACGTATGTTTATTCCATATCATTGATAATAAAATAGCTAATGAACTTGCACAAACAAGTAACAATAGTAGTAAGTAGTATACATTACCAAGCATGGCAGCAGTACATGAGATGCACATGTAGAGATGCTGATGAATCACTGATAGATTCCACGACGATGCTTGCACGCGAGATGAAGAATCACAGAGTAGTTTCACGGAACGATCGACTACGAGCTCATGCATATAGGCATATAGCAAACCCACACACTAGCTACTCGTATGCATGTCTAGGTGAATGTGAATCTTGATGGCGGGGAGGATCGATCTCCACTGCATTTGCATATGCATATATATGCTGCTTCAATCTACTGGGATCGAGTCCGATTCAACATACGTGCAGTAGTTGATCAGTACTGATCCGGCCAGAGGAAGGCGCCCATGGCGAACTCTCGCTTCTCGCGGAGGTCGCCGGCGACGGGGAGGCCGTACTCGCGGAGGAGGCAGTCGACGCGCCACTCCGGCATCGCCTCGTAGTCCGCCTTCTTGTACCGCGGGTAGTGCAGCGGCATCCGGAACGACGACGACCCGCCGCCGCAGCAGTTGCCGCTCAGCTGCTCGTGGTGGCCGCCACCCGCCGCCGCCGGCTTGGCCTTGTGCTGCTGGGTCACCACGCTAGGACCCAGGGAGCCCATGGTTCGCACCAGCTGGCCTGCAAGGTTGGTTGGCTTGGCTGCTACGATTCTTGGGGCTTCTCCCGAATTGGCCGATGGTTTGTTGCAACAAGCGTCTGTGCTGGGGTATTTGTAGTTGCAAGGGATCAGGGGGTCTGGTACGATTTTTCCCCCCTCGTTTCCCGTCGAAAATATAGCTGTCGATCTTTGATGATGTGTTAATATTTTCGGTTGTGGCATTCGGCGGATTTAAAATATTAATAATCTTATAATAAGATAAAAAAAGTATCAAGCCTTTCGTTTTAAATTTTGGTACATGATAGTAGTTTTTCCTGCAGATAAAAACCACTCCCTTAGTTCCAAATTGCAGGTTGTGTTTTGCCTTTTCAAAAGTAGATAATTTTTTTTTATCATAGATAAGTATACATTATGTTCTATATACATAGAAAAAATATTGTATATCTAAAAAATCGAAACGAATTAAAGTTTGAAATGAATGGTGTTGTAAACAAAGTTACGCTTAAACAGTTTTAGTACTATCACGATCTATATTCAGTTTTAGTATTGTCACGGTCCATATTATGGAACTTTACTAACAGGTCGTACTACTATTTAGTTGCCTCTTTTTCTGGTTTAGTTGTTGTTCTTAAGGGCTGAAACAGGGTGCCTGATCTTGTACATTTTCCCTTTTTTTCATCTAGCAAAGCTCATGCCCCCCTTTTGAAATAAAATTATATCTGAAAAATTGAATTATCTGAATGTAATAATACGCTTAGCTATGTACTATTCTCGAATGGTAGAGGTTGAAACTTTGTTTCTTTATCTAAAAAATATGAATGTAATAATAAACAGCTATATCGGTCAAAAAATTAAAAAGGAAAGTATTTGTTTTATGATGAAATTTGACAAAATTCGTCGGCCTAAAAAAATGATTTATTTGAATAGACGACACGTAAATAGATAGACCCGACGATAACAATGAACTCCAATAATAGAACTATTGCTGTTTCAGACACGAATGATTTGTGTTAATAATTAATGCGGCATCATAGTGCTGGGGACACGTGCAGCCTCTGATGAACATACATGTACAAGCATGGATCCTGGTGAAGCCGCTGGCCTGGCAAGGCTGCATGATTGCTGGAGATCCATCATAGGAGTTTTGTGGTCTACATTCAGTAACCAGTATGCTTCTGGGGGTAGCTTAGGTTACGTGAGAGGGAAATCAGGCGTGTGATCCATCGCAATTCAAGACGACTGCGGCATCTCCTGTTCTCCGTGCCCAGATTCAGCGTGGCGCGTGGACACCTTCCTCCATGATTCCTGGCTGACACGATCGAAAATGCCATGCCATGCAATCAGCGGCGCCAAGCCGTTCAACGAGAGGCGTGTTCTCCGCCCCATGCCGCGCTAGCTGCGCACGAAACATGCACATAGCCGCCGCCTAGCTATAGTTTGTTTGCTTTTTTGGTCGTCGTCGCTGGCTGATCATTGGATCGAGGACACATAGCGATGACGACTATACGTATACGGTTCCTAAGTTGAGCCTTTGAGGGTTTAGATTAGCTCGATCGATTATTGCCGTAACTGACGTGAAAGCCTGATGAAATGCGTAGCCCGGCCAGTCACTGGCGTTGCTTCCACAAACAAGGATGGATGGGGGAGGAAATATTTCCTATGCTGTAATACTGATGTCTGCTGTGCAAAGAAATCTTCTTGTTGTAATCTCACAGTCACAGGCGGCTATTATGTGTTTCTGTAACAAGATGACTTGTGGTTGAGACGTACGTACGACTTCTTAAAGCAAATCCGTGGGGCGGTTTTTACCCAGGCGGGGTCCAAGTTTTTTTTTTCACAAAGAAGGTAGGAGCACACGCTAGACACATGGGAGATCCAATATATTCAACACTTTTTTTTTTTTTTTTTTTTTGAGAGAAAGATCCACTCTAAGGTCCAAGAGTGAAGGGGAGGATCATCATTATATATAACACAAATATAGCAATGTTTTCCAAAGTTTCAAAATGAGTAAAATATACGTTTGTCCATCAACTTGTTTGTCTACAATTGATCAAAAAAAATTGTATAGACAACTAGGTTCACCAATTTGGAATTTCCATTTCTATATCCAAAACCTTTTTATGTTGTCCAATGCAAGTAAATACTAGTTGTTTTATACTCCCTCCGTCTCAAATTGTAAGTCATTCTAAGAATCTTGGAGAGTCAAAATATCTCAAATTTGATCAAAATTTATACGATAAGATAATAACATTTATGATGCCACCTAAGCATCACTAGATTCTTTGTTAACTATATTTTCATAGTATAATTAGTTGATGTCATAAATCTTTGTAATTCCCTCTATAATTTTAGTCAAACTTGATATGCTTTGACTTTCCAAAATTCTTGGAATGACTTATAATTAGACGGAAGGAGTACATTATATATGTTACTTGACATGTCTATTGCAGCCGCTGAGGTGGACAATAAGTTTTATAGGACACATAGGGTCAATTGACTTAGCCTTTTATCAAACCCACCCCACCCCGGGCGCAATTTCATTCCACATTCATCTCTCTCTCTCTCTCTCTCTCTCTCTCTCTCTCTCTCATGTCAAGCCGATGTGGAGCAATTGACTTAGCCTTTTGTCAAACCCACCCCACCCAGGCACACTTTCATTCCACATTCCTCTCTCTCTCTCTCTCTCTCTCTCTCTCTCTCTCTCTCATGTCAAGCCGATGTGGAGCAATTGACTTAGCCTTTTGTCAAACCCACCCCACCCAGGCACACTTTTCATTCCACATTCCTCTCTCTCTCTCTCTCTCTCTCTCTCTCTCTCATGTCAAGCCGATGTGGAGTGCTGACTTGATGTCTAGCTCCTAAGAATGATTCACCTCACGCAAAGTACTTTATCAAAAGGGGCAAGTATCTGCCTCATAGTAGTAAAAACAACTGACTTTGCTATCTAACCTTGATATGACCAATAAAAGATCTCCCATGATACAACTCGACTATGAACTCTTCATCATCATCGCCTACATTACTGCAACACAACAACGTCATAGCACCAACTCTACTAAAACAATAACCTTCATCTACCAAATAAACATTGTTGAAACCCTAACCTGGACAAATGATGAAATTCCTAGATTGAGGTGTCTACTAAGTTCACCTACGCAATGTGGCCACCATCACAGAGATTCATCATGGTAGCCGTGAAAACCAGCTATTTTGGTTCTTTACGTTGTTTCTTTAATGTTTCTTCATATTTTTCACATTGTTTCTTTCTCTGCGTCCCTATGACCTAGTAGAGCATGTCTAACACATCTCACAACACCAGTCATAGTGATTGGGCTATTCGACCCTATAACGTAGTAGATTATGTCTAACACATCTCAAGGCACTAGTCATAGTGATTGGGTTATTATCTAAATCACCAAAACTACACATCATCATGCATGTGGACAAACGGTCCTTGTAGTGGGCCATGGCCCTCCCTGAACAAGCTTTCTGGCAGGATGTCAGCCTTCGACATGATGGTTGCCTATGAATGCAGCCTAGCACCGCACATAAACCTTGGTAGGTGACGTGCCCAAAGTATGATTGTATGATTTCTATCTTGTCGACAAGCACATCAAGGTCGTTGAATCCTAGACTGTAGACAAAATCCCATAGCTACTTGCAAAACTATTACCTTTACAGACGACAAAATGAATCACAGTTCATCATAAATGGGAGCAGGAACATTTGCTGGGGCAGGTCCATGTTGGGCTTTCGCTACGATGTCCTCAGCTGATAATGAACCAGATCTGATGGCATCAGCCAGCTTCCTTTGCAGCGTCAATAGACCAATACGTCTTGAGACAACATAAAGAACCGCCAAGGAGAAAATGATGAAGCCGATGGTCAGGATGATCCTGGGAAACAGATCTGATTAGCAATTGGCCACGACATCCAAAAACTCAGATTTGTTTAGACAGCACTAATTGCAGAGCACCAAGGCACCAGGCACATTAACTTCAAAACATTTTTTCCTCCTAAGCATTTGGTATGACATCTAAACTGCTGGGAATAAGGGAACAAAATAGTCATGCCAGCACTAATCTTCCTTCAAACAAAGATAATATGCATCCTTCATCACACACACTTGCAAAGAACAAGAAATAGGAGTATCTGACTAAGGATTAGAGTCGTTAGCTCCATTCATGATAATTTGCCTCCACAAGAAATTATTTGTGACCCTATTCGAGTTCATAAGGTCGTCTTTTGACCTTCAGCCTGTTAACTAAATGATCTAATGATTGTGCTGTTCTTTTGAATTACATACTTCAGTGTTTATAAAGGATTTTGAAAAACATGATAAATTCACAAGTCTTATGTTTAGATTCAAATTTGTGATGACATGCAAAACAAATGCCCAGCATGTTTTTGGCATATCATTTTTATTTGCTATTCTTTTTTACTTATGAGCTGTAATGAATCATGTATTTCCTACTTCCCTTCGATAATAACCTGGGAAAGTATAATGTAGTTTAATATGAAAAACACACTACCTCTAATGACAGTTGAGTATGGGCAATTATAGCATCTATCACATTTCCTCGAAAAAAAACCATGGTTGCAGCTCAATTTGTAGATGCTTATTGGAATGTGAAGAGCTGTTAGTAGGTGTGCACACTACATAAAGTCATTTCTTTAAGATAAATATTTAGACTGTAAAACAAGAGTGCAAGCTATACAGACACATTATACACTCATTTGCAGTTATCCCAGTTTCGAACTGTATAAAAGAGTGAGAGTACCTACCTATCAAGAACGTCTTGCCGCTGCATCGTGGAGAGCAAGCCACGGGTACGCATCAGCAAAGAGCGGTGTCCTTGATATTCACCTTCAGCCTTCCGGAGAACACTTGTTGATTCATCTGCATAGTTTAATAAATTAGTTTGCATAATTCAATTTGACTATGCTGATCCTAAAGATGCAGGAAAATAAGAAAATGTTTTAATTGAATGCACTATGAAGTACATGAAATGTGCACGTGCAATAGTTTTTCCATAACAGAAGAACATCATATATATAGTAAATAACTAAGGATAATGTAAGTCTAAAACATATAAACATGCAGAACAACCACATGTCTACAACCAATTTTCCCCAGTCCGACCCGTCACATGAATAATTACAGTTAAGATCAAGCCATAATGTACAAGAGAAATTTTAAGAAACCAACAAAACTCAATCACTCTAAGATATTGGTTTAATCAAGAATGCATACCAAATGTTGCCAGGGTACTTGCACTTCTTTCCACTTCCTGTAACAATTTATATCAATTAGATCAAGTTTAACAAGCTAACAGTTGAACAAGGGGACATGCTAACCTGGACCATCATCTGGCGAGACCGTCGGAGGCTCTCAGTGATACTTTCAGCAGCAGATGTCATCCCAGCCTTTGTCCTACGCCATCAGAAATCACATTATACAACAAAACTAGATGTTTCTTGGATTACATAATGTAGATGGGTGAAACATCGTTCATTACTGTGATGCAAGAGAACTGATCTCAGTGTGAATCTAAAAGGATGACCTGTTCAGTAGTGAAATGCACGAACACAGTAACTCTTAATTGTTACTCCCTCCATGCAAGTCATTTAGATATCCTATGTAAAACTTCTCTAACTTTGACCAAGCATCATGATTCCAAATAAATCAATGTACTATCAATACATATTTCATGGTGAATTTTGTGAAACTACATTGTAGATGTTCCTGCATTTTTCTATAAACTTGGTCAAAGTTATAGAAGCTTGACTTAGGACAAAACTAAAATGAATTACATGTCAGAAAGGAAGAAGTATTCCGCTATTCGTAGCTTAAATATAGAAAACTAGAATTCACAAGTGATAGCCTTTATCTGGTTCGTCAAATTTAAGTGACCCAGATGGAAGGGGTACCCATGTAACCAACTAAATTATAAAACTCCTTAAATATCCCATACAATGTCTTAAAAAAGATGAACTCATGGAAATTAACTTACTGGAGATTACGTCTACGGATCGTTGACTCTTCTCCACCCCCTAGAAGAAGCTCCCTCTATAGAATAGACAAGTAGAAAATGATAGCTTTTAGTTATATAAGGACACCTAGAATGCTCTCAAAAGGTACCAGGATGCCTACAAGTAGTTTTCTTGCCAATTTTGCAAGAGAAGTTTAAAAAGCTAAAGCAAGAATAGTTTTAGTGGTGATTCTGAACTTATATGTAGAACAAGAGATACTTGCATATTATAGAGAACAGGTTCTTAACATGAGTTCTTTATTGTGTGGCATAATCTTTCACATTTAAACATCACTTAAATTGGTGAGCTCCAAAGAAGCGTGTTCTGGTCAGGCAGAATGTCAATTGGATTGATATCATAAAATCGAGGCAAAAACACACCTCCTCCTGAGCAGCTTTTCTAATGTTCTCTTTCGCTTGTAAGTTAGCATTCCTCAGGCTAGCACGCAGCCTGCAATCACAATCAAAGTTGTTGTAAAAAGAAGCAGGCTAAAAGGATAACGAAAGAAAAAATTCCAAGACTCCTTACTTCTTGTATTGTTCATCCCATGACTCTAAGGTTGCTTGCCCAGACTGCACTTCATCAAAAGTGGGTAGCTGCTGAGCTAGAAGATCAAGCCGGAACTGCAGTGACTTGAGCAACTGCAGAGCATCCTGTGCAGAACCATTCAACCTTGGAAGAGAAGTTGCTTCCTCTGTTCCTTTCCCTGTTTTTCCACATGATTCAATTGCAGCAATGCTCTCCTCAAGCTGTGAAACGGCTTGGCTCCATTCTTTCTTCAGATCTTCAACAGCTTGTGTGACTTCGTCCATCCTAATATCTGAATGGATCAAAATCAGCAGACTTATCATGCTGGCATGCAAGAGACACAACTGACAGTTTGTAACATAAAAAGAATCTAGCTTTGATGCATGAATAAATGATGCCAATCCAGAAAAACTAAGTTACTTAGTGAAAATATCCTCACAAAAGAGGAGGGTTGTTCCTTAAGGCGTGCATGAATGAATGGGCATGACATGTGGAGTACATTTCAGATTAGTGCAGAAATCCATGTATATTCCTTCCAAAGTAATGTCATTAGAATCCAACTACATGGCATGTAGCACCATCCCAAGCCCCATTATAAGCTAATGAGCAAAGACATGATAGCCTACAAAATGCCAATGTCTTACTCCTACTTCCAAATCTCTTCCAAGTGCTAATATGTGCACTGTTCCTTCTAGCACCAAAGATAAAATGAATTCCCACAAACACTGTGAAACCATGATGGTCTTTACATTCAGCTAGCAGGCATTGCATAGAGAGTTTCAAAAAAGTCCATTAGTTGAGCACATAAGTACCCGTATCTAGAATCCAAGCCAATTCTGCAAATGCAAATGACAACTCACAACAACAATATAATATCAACCGGAATATAACACGATCCCTAAAGTACAAGCAGGGCCTAGGGAAATCCAGTTTGCCTTCATCAAACAAACAGGGGCAACATCATTGTCCGTGAATTGGAAATGTAATGAAACACAATAGTAAAACACGGATGTATTAAAACTGATAGCTAGCATTGACATGAACATGACAACACAGGTAGCATCCACATGACTTTGTAGCAAGCAGATTATTACTGACCAGTGACCACAACCACACAACCACAGCACCAAGAACATCAAATTCCAGGCTGGCTGGCAGATTATCTTGTTAAGAGTCACGCAATCAAAGCATCCCTACTGCATAGCTTGCCGAGACAGGCTCACCAATATTATTGATGCTAACCAAATATTTTTTGTCAAAATCTTAGACGTGTCACCAAGCTATGTATTCATACGAGAGTGAAATCAAATCTATCAAGTTTCTAGTACTACATTATCATTCAGGATTCATAATTGCAATGATTAGCGCTGACAACCATATTTGACATACATTCAAGTGACAGGACAGGTCATCAGAAAATAGGCCTTCTGATGACATCTATGCATCTCCTTCCAAGAATAAAAATTTACAGCAAAAATATCAACAGTGACAATGACCACATGATAGATAAATTACTTCCAGTCATAAAGAAACACTGACACCATGGCCAACGGAATTGATAAAAACTAAAACTTGTTATCCCAAGATCATAAGAATAGTAAGTAACACTGCAGATCATGAGATCATAGATCTTAAATTCAGGGAACAGACATTGAAGATTGAACACATTCAAGCAAGCAAACATATATATTTTCTCGAATTTTGCAGCTGCATGTTGCCAGTTACCTATTTATTGTAGATACATGACAACCAATGTAAAAGGACATACCTTGGGAGCAATTTCACCCTTATATATGTTATTACTGACAGTAAACAAATCCCTGTGTACTTAGCACAGACAGGCAAAAAAAAGGGGGCCAGAGCTGAAATGAGGCAGCAGTGGAGCTTGACCTTAAATTTTTAGATGGAAGAACAGTAGAATATACAAGGTTTAGAAAGTATAAGAGTGGCCAATTTAGAGCTTCATTAGCAAAATATACTAAGATAATATAGCATCCTTTATAGAATTGCAAAAATGAGGAGGGGCCATGGCCCTAATTAAACTGTGCCTCTGTGAAATTAAACTACGCTTCTGTGAGGCAGCTAACATAGATGGTAGCACATGGAGTAGTTTGTGCTCTAGAACTGTTTACATGTTTATAAGTTACATGCTCTCTTTTGAAAATTATACATTATTATTTGATTGCAGCCATTTGCAGGGATCAGCTACAGATAATATTACTCAGAACTAGCATTCACATACTATTAGTACAAACCTACAAATGACACAAGCATACAAGATTGTCATCAACATCAACTGAGTTTTTTTCTACTAAAATGATTGTATGTATAATAAAGAATCCATTGGTGATAACATCAAGTAGAATTTGGAATAGCACAAGAGATGTAGGTGCAACAGAGAACAACGATGCATATGAAAGGAAGGTAATATTGTTACTAGTGTAGCATAGACTTGGATAGACAATGTTGATGACAACAATCAGAATGTTTACTGGGCCATGACAGCTGTTGATACAATATCTTAGTTCTGGACATGAGTTCAATGCACTTTGCAACTTAGATTACCAAACTGTGAGAACTGACGATGCAGCTGAGCTAATCAATCTAGCTCAATAAAGTAATGTAGTACTGAAAATACGCACTCTATTCAACTATATTGTTCCCATGGATCTGCCTACAACAGAATTATATGCTTCCTGATATAAGTTGGTCTAGTATTTCTTGTCTGTAGCTCTCTGAGAACCCCGGCAAATAGTACCTGACGTTTCTTTCGTTTCAGGTTTCAACTCAACTCAACAGTTGACCGGCTACTGCCGAGGTCAGGTTCCAAGGGACAAATTATTTTGCGGTGTGTTGGTTCGTCACAATCTTTAAATTGGTTTTTATTATGGGGGAAGAATAGATCAAAGGAATTAACCAACCGGACGGGATCGGCTTGTGCCTTACCTTTGTCCTTTGCGAGGGGCGCCGGCTCTTCCTACAGGCGGCTGCTGGAGAGGGCCGGCCCTGCTTCACGGCGGTCGGCGGGGCGGCGCTGATTCCCAGCGCGACGGCCACTCTCCGCTGCGTCTGAGGTCCGATCAGCGGCAAGGGATCGAGTGAGGGGCGAGGAGCGACGGATGGCCTGGGGGCGAGGGCGCTGTCGACGACGTCGTGAGATCTGCGAGCAAAGAACTCAAAGCAATAACCTGATGTGCTGTCAAAAAAAAAAAAAAAAAAAAAAAATCAAACGCCAGACGGCCTAGACCCGGTAGGGTTCAGATTTTGACAGTTCATTCATATTTGTCACCAAAAACTTATTATGGCAGGCCTTGTTTAGATTGAGATAAAAAGTTAAATTTTTTTACTTTCTCTCCATAACATTAATCTTTACACGTATGAATGAAACATTAAATATAGATAAAAATAACTAATTATACGGTTTAGTTATAAATTACGAGACGAATCTTTTGAGTCTGGTTGAATCTCTTGAGACAGGTGTCAGGCTTGAGTTTCTAGAATCTTAACTTCTTCTTTTTGAAATGGAGAAGCAATCTCAAGACCAATGTTTTCCTAGGCATGAGCTCCTTATACAATCGATTCAAACAATATTTATTGTAGGATTCTAGGATGTTGTTTGTTAAGTCTAAATAAAAGCAAAATTTTATTTATGCGAAGTTGCATTTGCATAGTAGCGTGGAAGGAAGGATAAATGTGGTGTATGCTACAAAAATTAGGGGTCTCAATAAATAATCATTCGGCCACTTGATATTGATCACAACATATTATTTCGTAAAAAAGAATATTACTCCCGTTACAATGTAAGGAAATAAAATGCATGTCTTACATTCTGATGATGCAGAGCGATAGAGACAGATAAGAGTTGTAAATTATTTTGATGGTACCTACTCGATGTGGCTATTGTTCGGGGTTTCTTTTTCGTTCACTAGTGAGAGTTGTTTTTTTTTTTTTTGAACGAGAGAGGTTTTTTTCGACCAATGTTTTGTGCATATTGGAGGCCCAATGCTCAATGGGCTCTTGCTGAGGCCTTGCAACGAAAGTAGAGGCCCGAATGAAATGGGATAGGAGGCAAAACCAAGGGCCCAGCTGTTACAATCTGACTGATCCCCTGAATTTTCAAGGAGAGAAGAAACCAATGCGTTGACAGGAAAGTAGTAGTACTGGCAGTATCAAAAAAAAAAAAAAGTAGTAGTACTGGCGTTAATTTCATTTGTTATTCTCCGGTACATATTTTTTGTGATCCGTATGGTATGGACCGCTCAGATCTGTCGGCATAGTTGTCAAAAAAAAAAAAACTGTCGGCATGAGTGATACAGTACTGTATATTCCTTTTCTGTTTGAGCACAGGTTCACAGTCAAATGGTCCTTTCTTCCTCCTCTGGTACACAGACGTGCAGGTCAGGTGCATTCAAGAACCCCTGTTGACAATTTCGCTGCTGCTAGTAGTACTCGTGCCCCTAAATAGCATAGGATCCTGCTCTGTAAATCAGGATGAACGAGCAAGAGCGATACTGCATCGCCCTCGGAAAGCTTTGGGTTTTGTTCAGATTTGCACAGGTTAAACCCTGAGGATTTGGATCCCAATCTCCCCTTTTGGAAACGAACGTTTTCTTGTGTTGGTAGGTAAATGATGCAGTATCCAAATACTGTTACTTGTAGTTCAGTATGTATGCTTATAGGGAAACAGAGTATAGTACTATAATAGGGAGGGATCAGGACAGAGGAGACCCAACATTTGCGTCCACGTTACAAGGGGAGAACGCTTGCCTATGAGACAAGACCACACAGCTAGCAAAGACACACTATGGTTCAGGGGAAAGATACTATGGTATACGGTGTAGTAGTTCTCGTCTTTCTTCACAATTTCTTTTAAGCGGATAACAGGTCAAGTATTGAAAGAAAGTAGTACTGCAAGTTACTAGGTGATACAGCAACATGGAGTTGTCTCATCTTGCCGATTTTTATACTATTAACAACGCAATTCGACGCAAATCAATCAATCAACCGGCACCTAAACATGTAGCTAGACAGAAGACGGGAAGATCAAAGGAGATGCCCACTCATTCAGCGAAAGCAAGGAAAAGCCACAACAGAAACCATCTTTGCTAGCCAAATAAAAGGCTCGCAAAACATGCATGGGTGTCGGTGCAAAGTTCAACTTAAGAGCCGGTAAAGGTAAAAAAACCCCCGAGGTAACCAACCCTACTTCTTCCTAAATCCTAGTGATCGAGTGACCGACACATCGTCTTTGTGTCAAACACAGCGCAGACACACAAATCAAGCCCTGGATCTGAATGTTTTCACCTTGCTGTTCTTGTTCATACACCAGAAAAAATTACGGCGAACACTAGTTGTCTGCAGTGTGGCCGTGCAATGCAATTAATATGTAGTAGATAACACTGTGTGACTTACCACTTCTAGGCGCTATCAACACTCAACATGCTTAAAAATGCTTAAAGTGTGTTGATTGATTGTCCAAACTCTTCCACCTCAAAGTTAATGATGCAAAAAATTTGTGCATTCAAGAAAAAAATCTAAAAGGACTATGGATAATTTCATTTCACATGAAAAGATTCCATCCCAAAGACATTTTCAATCCTTTAGAAGTCCCTCCGTGTTGTTTTTAGATCTTATCTTTTGTTGATTTAGAGCAAATGCCATAATAGTCTTCATCTGAATTTTTTAAATTATATGCTAAAAAAGAGTATGGTCCATTTTCTTTGGATCTATCATCATAAATGATATAGTTTTTGAAATTTTACTGACATAATGATATATTTGAATTTCTGGTAAATTGTTTGTCCTCAAAATGGCTTCCAAAAATCTAGAAAAGTGATGTTTATGATGTCAGATCAAATTTTTTGGTAAATTGTTTGCCCTCAAAATGGCTTCCGAAAATCTAGAAAAGTGATGTTTATGACGACATATCCAAATTTCTGGTAAATTGTTTGTCGTCAAAATGGCTTCCAAAAATCTAGAAAAATTGATGTTTATGATGACAGATCCAAGTTTCTGTTAAATTGTTTGTCCTCATGCGAATTCATGGTCCAGAAAATCTGTATTTTTTTCATCTATATTTTTGTTTGGAAAGTTTCTAACTACTCCCTCCGTCCCAAAATAAGTAATGTTTTATACTTACGTACGTCTTGTTTGACTGTTCATCTTATTGAGTTTTTTATGTAAATTATTATTATAATATTTATAATGATAAAATAATTTATTTCAAAATAGATAACATTATATAAATTTTTTAAATAAAATAAATGGTCAAACATGACGTGTGAAAGTAAAAAAATGTTACTCTTTTTGAGAAGAAGGGGTAAAACCTACCTAAATCATTTTACAATAGAACGATTTCGAAGATCGCTCCACATAGAGACAAAATTATAATTTTTTAGAATTTCACTAACATAAGCTATATTTTTATAAGTTTTAACGAAAATCTATTAAAATAAAAAAACATAAACAATGAAATAGTAAAACTCTATCAACGGTAAACAGGGAGATGGTGATGGCTGATGGGCACTGGACAATCATGATGCACCCATGCACGGAGGCCGATGCATGGCACTGTTAGCTGAGAAAGAGATAGTAAAGGGATTAACAAGGACATTTTCCTCTGCCCTGTACCTGTACTTGAGCTTTTGGCTTTGATGGAGAGTAGCTTTTGGTGCATGGCAAGGTCTTTTAGCTTGGACTTTAGCTTTACCTCCCATCTGGCCCACTTTAAAGGCCTTGTTTAGACTGTTTTGGATTCTAAAGCTGCCAAGGAGATAATATGGTCATACAGTAATCACTACTGTGCTCTTCTGCCTGCAACACTGACTGAGAACTGAGACCCTTTTTCACCTTTGGATACTTAGCAGCAACTAGCAAGGCATTACAAGAAACCTGTGGCCATGCAAATAATATTATTGCTTGCAAGAGGAGCAGGACAATATTACAGTACTTGTAGCGCTCAGTTTCCAAGTGAAACTGTGGAGATGGTTGTGTGGAGATGGCAATAATGTCACCTTGTGCGTGTCTTAATTTGCCGGATCCAGTTTCACGGAGGAACGACAAGAGCAAGGATTTGGATTTGTTTGGATGCATATGCAGGCAAAGAGGGATGATGCATTATTTGCTTTGGGTTGTTGGCCTTGGGCCTTGGCTATTTTCAATCATGTGTCCCCCTTCCCCCTTTGTCACATCACATGTCCTCCTAAACAACAGCATTATTACCAAGGTGGGTTTTGTCTCCCTTGCTTGTCCGTTTGATAGATAATGTATGTTCTGGAGTAAACCATGTGTTTTGTGGGACTACATTATATTAGTAAGCAGTGACTGAATTATCTGCATGGATATTGGATTATCTTGCAGTCGTCTAGTAGTAGTGTTTCATGCGAGAGGAATTGGCTTGTCGAGGCTCTTGATTATTGGTACTGGAACTTGAAGGAACTGTGGAGCTGGAACTGTGATGCTTGTGGTCAAACAGTGGGAGGAATCTTAGCCCCTAGCCGACAGTTTTGATCGGTTCAGATTCGTCCCAAAGCCCCGAATCATCATGGGCTCAAGAAAAAGATGGAGCAACATCAAATCAGCTAGAGAGAACCAGTAGCTTACTATAGTGCTGCTATGCAGCTGGAGTAGAAGTAGCTAGGAGATGTACTACCACTGGTAATTCTGATTGCATCCTTAATAGTCCTCATGTACAGTATATATTATCTGAAAAAAACACCCATTGCGTGCATTACGAGTTAAAGCATGCACGTAGTATACAGTAAATACGTGTCCATGAAACAGATACTGTATACTACTAGTGCTGAAATCATTAGAGATCTTTTGCCTTACGAGAATGTGCAGTCATGTCAGAGCGGCCAATTATCCTGCTACTCTACAGACGGCAACACGCGTACGTACTCCAGCATCAATCAAAGGCGCATGTCAAGAGGGTGGCCCTGCCGCTTGGCTGGTCACCTGTGTGTCACTTGTGTTCCACCCAATCCCTTTGGGGGCTCTCCTCCTTTTCAGGCGGATTGGGATGTCGACCACCATCAACTTTCAGCTTTGGCATGCAGCACCACCATGCCCATCTGCTGGACTGATGCTGCTATTGCACCAAGGTTATTGGTTGGAGGTGCAAGAAAACATTTGAGCTTAAAACTCACGTAGTTCCATTTAGCAGGGCCAAACACACACAATGCAAGCCCCACTTTTGCGCGCTTTTAGTCGTTCTAATTTGTTGACTGACATGCTAAACTTACCTATGTTACATTACATTTGAGATTGGTATTGTACCATAGTCAGTTGAAATGAGTATAAATTCTGAAACTATGGTGCATCAGCCATTCAGTCTAGACAATGTTTGGATTTATGCTAGTCAGTAGCAGCTGAAATTCAGAAAGATTGAATCCAAACAGGTCTGTAAGATGGTGCTAGACTGCTAGTCCGAACTGAAATTTGTCGCCAAAGTTACGAGTAGGATCAAAGTTCAAACATGCAGATCGCTAGTTGCTATTGCCACAGACTTGAGCCGTCCAGTCCAATCGAAGGCTGATCAAATGCATGATGCAAGGCAATGGTGCTTTTTGCATGCATGCAAACCTACGCATGCATGTCTCAGCAGGTGGCAAGAGAAACCAGAAAAAACCTTGTTGATGTGAGCTGACTATAGATTCAACGGCATATGCGCCGGGACTGTACTGCCCGGCCCCAGGCCCCCGGCTTTGCATTGGATTTGCCCTCAAGGCTGAGCCTGAACTTTCATCATTGACCACCCACCACGCCCTGTCTCTCGGGGGCCAATTCCCTTGCTCTTTTTTTTTTTTTTTTTTTTTTTTTTATCGAAGCCAATTCCCTTACTCTAGGAGTCTAGGACTACGTGTTTCACTGTAATGGCTACCCAAAACACCCAAAGTGTGATACTAAGCCTATAATGGTGTCAAAATAATGATGCACGGCTAGCTCTTTCAATCATTCAGGGCTGGAAGCTCTCTTTTGCTTTTGTTCTAATAATCATGGGATCTCGTCAACTCATGTAGTATATGCATGTCTCGTCGGTTTCTAGCCTTCTAGGATACTGAAAAAATCCTCGTCTTTTGCTTTTCTGTGTGTCGGAATGATGCACACATGCTAGACGTTGTACGTCGTCGGTCGTGGCTCAGCGGCACAGTAGTACCACAACACACATTTTTAGCATCGGCGACACGTCACGAGGGCGCAATAGGGGTCGCTCTTTAGCTTTTCTAATCCATACATACATGAGTTCGTCGAGGCCTTTTGTTTAACAGGAAAAAAAGTGTCTCGTTTTGGAAGAAAGTAAGTAAAACCTATTATGGAGACGTAGAAAAGCTACTATGAGCTTGTGCAAAATTGCTATATTCTCTTTGCAGTGAAATTGTAAACTATTTGGTTGAAAGAACTATTAAACATACATACCCCATCTCCTTGGCTTCTTGGATTGTGGAATGTCTATCTATATGGCACTCATACACTACTTGAAAATTAGACATCAGGAGACAATCCAATTTATATTTTCTTTTGCAATTACAACGGTACAATGTAGACGACCAACAAGTACGCACACTCACTCATGAATACACTATAGAACCTTGGTTCTATAACTAAATAACGATTACCTACACCACCGGTAGCTACATCAACTTGCATTTATAGGATTTGGGTCGTTGGACCTCCCCGCTAATCGGGAGCACGCTTGACTGCTTCCTCCGACTCCCGGACCCTGAGTGGTTGCTGATCGGTCCTCCAACCCCCATCACCAACTAAGGAGGATTGTTCTTTTGTTGTGGGTGGGTCGGTGTAGAGAAGAGAGACGCAACACAAATGTGCTTTGTCTAAAACGTTTGGAACTTGTAAATAGGGGAAAATGATGATTGATATGCTAATTTACAATGAAGCAAAGTAGAATGGAAAGAACATGAAGATACGATGGAAAGCAGGGAAAGTAGAAATAAGGACCGAGAAATATATAAACAATTCTCCTATGTAGATTGGTACCTAAATTTCATCAGATCCTTGTAAGGATTTTAGATCAATCTATATGACTATTATCATGCTGTCAAATGAAATGAAGTAAAGAACAAAGATACTATACTACATAAATTGAGTTAGGCTTGTGTCTGAATTGAATTTAGTACTACAATATTTTTTTTGGGGGGGGGGGGGGGGGGGGGGGGCGTGTTGCTATTCCGGACACGAATAGACGGAGTTTATTATATGGATTAATGGATCACTTTTGATTTGAGCCACTAGCAGTAGGTAGGAACGTTCCGTTTCCGATGGGATCACGGGAACGATCGAATCGTGCGCGGGCAATCGTTGACGTACGTAGTACTCATGCGGTGGTGAAACGTGGATTATTTGGTCCCGTCAAGCCTGGCCTCTGCACTGCACATGGGTTGGTTTTCTGGAACGGTACAAGTCAAAGTCAGTCAGACAGTTGCTCCTCATCCTTGCATTGCGTCGCAGTCGGCTTTTGTCCCTCGCTACTCCGCCTGCCTGCGTGCCTGGCAAGAGGAAGACGTGGAGGCGACCATCTGGCAGGCCCGTCTGATCGTGTGACTGATCAAAATCTCGTGGACGTGGCATGGTATCAACCTCTGCCATTACTTGATTGGGACATCACGGGCAGCCTCTGAGCCTAAAGAGATACGATTAGGCTCAGGCTGTGGCTGCTTACGCCGCACTGTTTACGTGTTGTCACACTGTTTACGTGCTGTCTTGATGCCTGGCTCTGGCTCCTCTCGTCCGGCCAAGTTCTCTGCTCTGCAGCTGCGCACACAGCCTAGCCATAGCGAGGAGTAGCGATGCAGAGTTAGGTCCGCGCCCCAACGCGGCGCGGCGCAGCGCACTACTCGTGTGCCCGTGCCTGGGCTACTGAACCCTAATATTGCGGCCGGCGTGGCTCGTACTCGTAGGATAGCATGAGGAGTCCGTCCTTTGTTGGTGTGAACGGTGAACCTGGATGCACCAACCAAAGCTGTCAATGGCAACCTCTGCCGCGTCGTCCTGTTCTTCATCACACATGCGCGCGTTAGCGTTACAATCGCCGGCCGATGTCACTGCTCACTGAGTGCCCGCTGCTTTTGTTTTATCTGCGCACAGCACTGCACACATCAACTTGGGTTTCGTCGACTGCACGAGGGCCGGCGAGTTCATGTTCACACCTCAGCCTCACCGGGGTCCAAACCAAAATCCACGCCGGGCCCGCCGTATACTCCTCCTCCTACAGTATACTTGTACAGTACGTATCTTTTTTCCTGACTGCTGCAACTGCAAGGCAAGCAGAGCAGAGGACAGAGGCTCTACGGCACCGTACTGCGGCAGCTGGGTGCAGCCGTGCCCGTGCAGCGTCATCAGCTCTGCATGCACCAGTGCATGCACCAGTATCCTACCAGTGTCTGCTACCGTCTCATTATTATTACCACTCCACTCCACCGTAGGATCGTTTGGAGATCACTTCCACCAGATACAGATAGTACATGTAGACTGGGCCTGCCAGATCTGTTTGGATCCAAGTGAAATACTCCTCCAGTACATACATACATATTCAAATTTTCCGATCCTCGCACAACAGGATCAGTTCGGATATTAATGGCCACGTTCGAGTGTTGCGGCGGGTTTTTCTGGTATACCATGCGTGGAGCATGCTTTAGGCTATTTTTACTGTGGGATATCACGAAAACCCATATTTGGCTGGAACTGGAACACACGCCAACACTAGGATTTGACTAAACACATCAGGAATTCATGGTCATTTTGACCACGCACACCGAGGCCATTATTTTAATCATTTCTCATATTCGTGGAGAGAGAAGGTGGGTAAAAAGACATTTTTACCCTCACCTTCAACCTTGGGCTGGTCACTCAATTTTGCTGAAACACATCACCGCCACATTTTATTCTCCGGCGAGTAGGCGAACCCACCGTCACCTCATGCAGCGCCGTCGGGGCTGCGAGGCGCATGCTGACGGGGCTAGTAGGCATCCGCCGTTGAGGCTGGGACCTGGGAGGCATGGGTCGATGCTGCGGCTTCACCTCGACGAGGACACAACAGGGCAACGGCATCGGGGCTGGGAGGCAGCCGTTGGGTCGGAGTAGGTGGGCGGGCGGGCGCTGGCGAGGAGGTCCCAGACGAGGGCCAAACCGGCCGACAAGAGCAGCTGGCGGCGCTCTACGGATGCGGTGGCGTGGGTCGAGTGGCCCCCAAGACGGAGGTGTTCCGGCGGCCTGACGACGGAGGTGTTTTGGCAACCATCTCGGGCAGGGAAAGAGGTGGGACGGTCAGCTTGGGTGAAGAGGGCACGGCGCAAGGCCAGGAAGAAGCTAGGGTGGCAGTGCTCAGGCTGCCGGCGGCCATGGCGACGCGGCCGCCCTGACCGGCACCGCAGGGGGTGACGTGGTCGCCCTGGCCGGCGCGGGCTGGGGGCGATGTTGTTCCGAGGAGGAAGAAAAGTGAGTTTGCAGAACCCCCCCTCCCCTCCTTCTCTTTCTATTTATTCACAGTTCATAGCAAATTTCAGGAGATGAAGATAAGGGCAGTTTAGACATTTCTCGTACCTTCTCTCTCTTCAAAGCTGAGAAATTATCAAAATAATAGGCACGGTGTGTGTGGGCAAACAACCATGAATTCGTGATGTCTTTAGGAAAATCCTAGTGTCCCAGCAAAATATGCATTTTCATGATGTCTCATAGCAAAAATTGCCTATACTTTATAGCGAGTTTTCTGGGTGAGTTTCCATGACTGCCGCAAACCCCACATAGAGAGGGTAGTGATAAATTTTGAGATGGAAATCCTATCAAATGAGAGCAAAGTAAGGATGCTAATCATTTGACGGGAGCGAGGATGCTAATCTGCCAGCGCCCTCCTCCTGCACCTCTGCTGGCGAGATCCGCACAGGATTCGTGCTGTGAGGTCGTGCAAAATGCCAGGAAGAGCGGAGGAGAAACTCACAAAAAGTGATGCGGTAGCCGTATCGGACGCCGGCTCTACTATACGTAAGCAGCACTACTAGGAATCTAGGATGATGATGGGTTAGATCTGCTGGCTGGCCCTCGGCCATACGTATACTAGTCCTTGCCTTCTTTCTGGTCGGTCATCCCCTTCTTTTGAGCTTTGGCCAGTAGCAATTGCATTTGCATCTCGGTTTCCGCTTTTGCTCACCAAAGCCCAAAGCCGGCGTGAAAGGCGAAAACCACTCTCATCCGATTTGCTTTGTTTCTTCCTTTTCCATTTTTTCTCTTTTGTTTCTTCTTTTCCTTTGGACTCTACCCTTTTCGTCATTTCCAGTGGTAATTTCCCTCTTGGACCACTGGTTTCTTTCCAGCATCAGCAGCACGCCAGACGGCAGTTGCAGAAATCACCATAGTATAAGGGCTTGACGCATGGAAGGTTGGACCAGAAGGTGTAAGATTGTATCCAATTAAGAAGTTTTTCTTTAAATTATAGTTTTTTTTAAACAAACTTTATTATCAAATATGAGTATGATTTTAAATGCGTTATATTTTAAGATAATTATAAACCTTAGAAGGCATAACAAACAACACACTACTCGTATGTTTTATAGGACTGAGGGAGTATTACCTTGTACACCTAGTTAGCTAGGTTGTTAACTAATAATTAATTAGCTCATTTGGATGATTTTAGGCTAATTTTAGTAGCTAATAATTCTCATAAAAAATAGTAGCTAATACATATGTATTGGGGAGTGCTTGGAAGTGAGACACTGCTAAGCCACGTCTAAATTGCGGCTGGGTGTGGCTTGCCACCTCTGTGGCGTGGCGGGATATGGCTACAAACCAAACAATCCCTTTGGAACGTGGACATTTGTCTAGTTAAAACGAATTGGTTCTTGTAAAATCTCTGTATGACTCGTGGAATTGTTGCGTTGCAAAATGAGATGTTATTCACGAAATATCAACAACTTTCCTCGTAGCTCCTTCCCTTCCCCAGCTAATGGCAGATTTTAGTGCCACAATTTGCTGAGCAGGTTTGGCTATGCATGTTCATGTTCTCCAGCATGCAAGCAGCACCAGCAACAGTGATCTGCTGCGCAAGTTGCGTATGCGTGTGCTGGGGAGGATGCATAGCTGGATGCACCTCCTCTCGTAGCTACAGCCCTGCTCGGCTAGCCAGCCCTGGTCGATGATGTGCTCGCTAGTGAGATTGTCCGAATCGCATGCAGCTAGCTAGTCACTCTCTCGTCCGTCAATCAACACATGCATTGTAGACTTGTAGTATCCGTGATTATTCATCATTATGCATGCAGATGCATGAGACGTGACTGCCCGGTACCCAAGATACACCTACACAGTACAGTACGCGATATGTTTGTACCGTACAGTATATATATACTGTAATATACGGAGTACATACGTATAGATGTCCGATGTGTGCAAGACATCGATCGGCCGAGAACAATTTTCATTGTTGGAGTATAATTTTCTGCCACGAGAGTGCGGGTGTGTGTCCTTTTTTCTTCTTCTTTTTCTCCTCAATGCAGCCTGGGCGTCCCCACTGGCCACTGGCCTGTTCCGTATCCACGTTCACGTTTGGACCCCCGATAAAATCCAACGAGAGGGCAGGCTTCAGACACGCACCGTGATGCATGTCCCAGATGGGTCATCATGCTGTACTCCCGTCGCACTTGCCGCCGGTCCTCCGGCTGCCCGCCGGCCGGCCGGCATCATTGAACAACATGCATGCTGATTGCAGGCCTGAGCTTGTACGTGGAAGAAAATTACGTGGAAAAAAACTGTATCCACGGTTACATGACGTGGATGTCTGACGCCTGTCGGCCTTCGCGATCCAACGTTGCGCCAAAGAGAGGTAATTTGGCTCATTCACACGGCTCATTTGGCTCTCGAGGCAACGTCGTCTCCGTCTAAACAACAGAGACAGGATCGATCATCGTGAACTCTTGGTACCAAAATTTCAGGCGCCATTCTTGCGCACGTTCCCGCTTCATCTTTCTAGCGCCAGCCGAATCATTTAAGATGGGGGCATGATCACGTCCATAATTACGTTAGGTGGGTTGTGCGAACAACAACTGGTCGTTGAGGGTACAGTGGACGTGTGCTCTTGCGCAACACTAGTACTAGTACCCTTGTCTCTTGGTGTTAGTAGGGCCATTTGCTAGATTCTTATCATAAACCCCCTTTTTTTCAGCAAGCAATATATCTATATATAATATACATATATTAATTAGCCTCCATATGCATTGAGTGAAAGCTGTAATTCACTCATCCTGGGTCTATTTGCTTTTAACTTGTCATCCAATTCCCCCAAAAGAATTTAGGAGTATACATAGAGATTCATGCAAATAAAGAATAGCTAAGGAAAAGAAAAGACTGAGGTAAGACATCCGGTGTAAAGAACTCAAGAAAATCTTGAGGAGATTTGGGAGGGGAAAAAATCTTGAGGACCTTTTAGAATGTTGGTAGCTAGGAAAAACAAAAGTACACACCACTATCAACTATCATTATGAAAATCTAATTGAACGCAAATATTGCTACATAATATCTACTTAGAGTTACCTATCACTGTCATTATAAAACACATGTTTATTACTATCATTTCACTCGGCCGAGAAATCAACTACAACATTAACTTGAGAAACAATAAAATATTATGCTATGATGAAAAAACAACACAAAACACCATGTACCTATTTATAAAGTGCTCATTATTGTTATTATAGAAAATATATTTGGTTAGGGACTTTTTGAAATGAGAGAATTTTTCCATGTTTACCATGCGAAATTGAATCAACCAATCACTACTAGCGAAAGGAGTTGAAACCAGTTACAAGAGTCTCAGTAGCACCTCGGTACTGGATTTGACTCCTAGCAGTGGATTTTCAAAATTATAAATCACTTCAAATTTCTTAGAGAGTCAAAACAACATCTCAAGACTGACCAAAATTATAGAGATAATTACAAAGATTTATGATATCAAATAGGTATATACTATGAAAATATAATTAATAAAGAATCTAATGATACTTATCTTGTATCATAAATGTTACTACTTTATTATATAAATTTGATCAAGTCTAAGATGTTTTGACTCTAAAAAAAGTTAGAATGACTTATGATTTGGGATGGAGGAAGTAGCATTAAAGTAAGCAGTGAAAGAGTAACATGTCTTAGCTTGGTTTTCCATAGGCCTCTATCTGAGTTTATAGGACCATTAATTAGTGTTAACTAAAAAATGGTGATATGCTACTATTTTATACTTAGGGAGAGAGAAGAAAATTGTTGTCTACTCGAGAACTAAGATAGGAAAAAATAAGATAGGTAGATAATAGGAGAGAGAGAAGCATGTCATTATTAGGCAAAAATCTATTTTAAAGACCATCCACTAGGAGTAGTGTGTATATGATTTGGTAAGTCATGTCATAATCTTTGGTTAGGACTGCACTTATAGCTTGGTTAATTAGCAAAGTCAACGCTAGACATACATTATCCCGCGAAAAGTATACTGTAGGTTATTCAGGCTGGATTGGAGTGCCGACCACTGCCGTCCGTGCGCCGTGCGCTGCCGCTTCCTGCTGTGCGACGCAAGACTTCTTGTGTACCGTCTGCAACTGCAGCAACTGCAAAATACAACCCCTTGTCAATAAATACAGAGGCCTTAATTCTGCTAAACCACCGCGCACCAACCTTTACACATGGAGTCATGGACAGAACGGGGTGCACAAACGGAGTTGCAACAAGTTTTCTATTGGGGCCGGTCCAATGTCCGTTTGGACGAGCTTTGACTCTTCGTATTAGTCCAAATACTCCTGGACATTCTCTTTTTATTAGGGACAATCTTAATAAAAGTTTCACGAGCATTAAATAACTAATATGGTATATCATGAATGAAAAAAGATGATAAAAACGTCATGAAATGTTTTATGAAGATGAAATTTGTTTGCACCATTTTAAAAATAATAACCAGGAATCTTGAAAACAGGAATACAAATCCCCACTAAGACTGTCTCAAGCTGCACATGCATATATTTAAAACTTAAAAACTTTGACCAATAATGTAGCTATCGATTTTTAACTATTACAATATAACTTGATATGATTAGTTTGTAATTAGATGTGATAACCGATTATCATGATTTTATATATAAAAAAGTATATAAAATAAATAAATGGACGAAGTGTAATTTAAATGGACGTGTAATGTCTAATTACGCCTTATAAAAGAGAATGGGGATAGTAGTAAGCTAAATTTTTCCTTAGCTAAAAAATAGCTGTGGTATGTTAGAATCCCTACGGTTAGTTCTATGGATACATTTTAGTCTCATTAGTTGGACTGCCTACTTGGTAGACTAGTTGTTAGTTAGGATCCAAGTTAAAAATAACTCCAACTTATCAATTTGTATGTTTAGATGGTATTTCTAGTGCTAGGTATTGTTGGTATAAGTAATTCAGACAAGTGAGCTAAGCATAACTTGTTCTGCAGTAGAACACGTCCACCTGATTCAACTATTTGTGACCTAGATTTAGTTTAGAATATAATATAATGGCATTATTCAGGCAATATGCCTTTTTTAGATAACAATAAATGGTATATGTGCGAGCTTGCCATGGACCATTGGGCATGACACATAAAAGTAAGGCCTTGTTGAGTTCACCACAAACTCCCGATTTTGGCGTTATCGAAAAAGAAGATTCCCGATCACATTAAACTTGTGATATGTCGTAGAGTCTTAAATATAGATGAAATTAAAAACTAATTGCACAGTTTTGTTGTACTTTGTGAGACAAATCTTTTGAGTATAATTTATCAATATTTGGACAATATTTCACAAATACAAACGAAATTCTTCTGAGTCTTACTACGATTGTGTGAGCCTTTTGAATTTGGACTCCCAATTTTGGGATCTAAACAAGGCCTAATGTGAAAGAGTCATAGGAACCGACCTTATAAAGTCTAAAATCGGTCAAGATAGGCCCAAAACCAATTGACTCGATGAAGAACTTGGATCGAACCAATCACCACATAACAACTTTGCCTAAAGTTTAATAGCGTGTAAGAGATTAAAATGTATAGATAGTGAAATCGACATGATTTAAATCCAACTTGTAGCCAATAGCATAGTACTAGAAAAAACCCCCAAAGAAAAACCACCGGATCCAAAATCCCACTCTGCAGTGCGGGTTGGGTTTGGATGACCCAGGAGGAGAGTGGGGTTCCCAGCAACAGGAACGCGAAGATGCTGCTGTACCCCTGTATCGTCAACATTTTACGCAAGCTGGCGTACCCCTGTATCGTCAACATTTTACGCAAGCTGGCAGAAGGAGGGAAGAGACTGTCGTGCTTGCGTTGCGTCTGAGCGTCTGAGCAGAGCTGAACGCCTGACCCTGATGCTGCACTCGTACCGTGTGGTTTGAGCAGAGCCGCACTGCAGCTTTCCTTAAACAAACATTTAACCGTACCCGCTCTTTATTCTGCCGTCTGCCCCCGAACGCCCGAGCCCCTCTGACCTCCATCGCCTTCAGGCTTCGCCGTCGCCTTCAGGCTTCGCCTCACGCGGTCACACCACCTCGGTGCCCAACAAAAACCCAGCAGGAGCCAGGAGGTAGTGAGGGACAGAGAGCGAGAGGAGGAAAGACAGCGGCCAAAGCTGGAGAGAGACCCAAGGCCGACGGCACCGAGGCAGTCCAGTCGCAAAGCAAAGGAGAGAGCTTTGCTGCCGGGCCGAGCGGCTCACCGCCTGACCGCCTGAGCCCGGGCATTTGGGCGTCCCAGCCCCCACCCCGCGCGGGGGTGAAAGCGAAAAAGCGGCCTCTTCTTCTCCCTCCCTCCGTCCCTGCGTCGCGTCGCCTTGCGTTTGTGCCCACCTGGTCGTTCTCGGTTTCCTCCCTCTCCAGCGGTCCAGCCGCCCTCCTCTCGGTCGTCTCGCCGCCTCCCTTTTTCTTCCTTCCCCGGTCGGCGGCCGCTCTTGGCATCTTGCTCTCCGGCCTCTTCCCTGCCGCGCTCGCCACGCATTGCTCCTCTGTAGTCTGTTCCCCGCCGGCCGGGCCGCTTGATTCCACCCGCCGCCACCTTGAATGCGTCCGGCGCGTCGGCGGCGGTTGGTGCTGTGACTGCGACTGGTTCGCGGCGGGGTGAGGGATTCCGTCGTGCTCAGCTCAGCTCAGGCGGTCAGCCCTCAGGAGCCGGCGGCCGGCATTGTGTGTGCATGGACGGTGCGGACGACACCGCCGGCTCCGCGGCGCAGCGCCCGCCTCCGCCGCCTCCTCCTCCTCCTCCGCAGCAGAACCAGATACGGGTGGTGCGGTGCCCCAAGTGCGACAAGCTGCTGCCGGAGCTGCCCAATTACTCCGTCTACGTCTGCGGCGGCTGCGGCGCCACGCTCCAAGGTTGGTTGGTCTGCTGCAACCCATCCGTCCCCACCTCACCTTTTTCCTCTGCAATCACTCCATACTTCTCTCCTGTTCTTATTGGCGCATCCTCGTCCGCCTTTTCCTTCTGAGCTCTACCCGTCCCACCTGCATTTTCGTTGCTGCATTAGATTACATTACATCAGCGAGCTGATTTCACGCTTACAGTACTAATCATCGATTCATCTGCCGCCACGGCGTGAGATTCTTCTCGACAAACACACGATTAATTTTTGAAAGAAATGGAATGGGCTCGTGGGGACTGCCGCTGCTGGCGGCTGCTGGGTTGGGCGGTTTCCTGGGACGCGGAAGTGACCAGCTCGTTTCGTCCGCTTCTGAGTTCCCAAAGATTCCGTTTTTCTCTCGCGTGTTTCCTTCTGCGATCTTGTTTAGTGTCTGTTTTATTTTGCTCCTCCCCATTATTGTCAAATGGCTGTTTCCTTCTTTTAGACCTCTCCCTTGTTGTATGCGCAACTTCCTCTGGATTTGGCGTCCATCCTGCCACACTTTGGTTGGTGGTACGATGGCGCATTGGCATTTTTACTACGCAGTAAAAAAAAATGATGTCTTTGGTGAACCCAAGTCTTTTTTGCAGTAATTTTTGCGAGAAAACTTTTCTCTTAGCCTGCCATCAAAATTTCAGTACCCAAATCCCTGGAGTTCGTGGGCAATTTCTCCTTCATACATCGCCATCCCCGCCACCCTTTTTCTTTTACCAAATTTACAAAGGTTATCTTGTGGGACATTCCCCTTGGTACAAGTTTCTGTTGATTTTTTGATGTCCTGAACAAGAAGGGTACCTCCGGTGGATCGTATCACTTTTATGACTCATTTCTGGGGAATATCCCGGTTTGTGTGGTTCCCAAACCTATAAAGCTTAAGCCCATTGAATTTCTAGACCTTTATTATGATTGTCACTTGTACATATTTCTTTGGACACAGAAAATGGCTGTGGCCGGCAATAGGGATGATGGTCTAATTTCTTGTTTCAAAGAATCTCCAGTTAACATTTTTTTTGTTGGAAAAATTAGAAGGAGCACTGCTATTAATTATCATAAGTACGAGGGAAGCAAATCTGCAGTCATTTTTACATATGAAAAATGATTGGAACCAACTATTTAAAGTAGTTCACATGCAATTCTGTTTTCCCTCTTCAATTTTTTGTTAACATTCACCACTGTTTGGTGATGCTTTCCTGTCTTTGCTGTTGCACAAATGTGACCTTAGGATTCAGTGTTGATGGATAAAGTTTGTTATAGGTGGTTGTAAGTTTGTGCAAATTCTTGGATCCTTGATTGCTCATTCATTTCTTTCAAGACGCTTTCTTTGTAAATGTTCCATTATTTCCGATGATTAGCTGAATGTTTCTGTTATGTCTATTCTCATGGTCACTTTTTTTCCCCATTAACCATTTGCAGCAAAGAAGAGCTCAGGACCTGATGCTTCTTCAGATACTGAGCATGTGAAGTACCTTGAAGTACTTGAGAGTTTACCAGACAAGAAAGGAGCAGCATCTGAAGCTAGTTGTGCTGTTCGAGAAGCAGATACAAATACAATCCAACCTAGGCCAGAAGAGAGATTTGTACCCAACATATTGGTGGCGGCTGCACATAGCCAATCTGGATTCAGTTTTGATGATAACCAAAGTACCTGTGCACCCAGCTGCACCATGAAGCTTGAGCCTGCACTCAGAGATGACAGCAGGGAAGTTCGGGAGGCAAAATACCGCCGGATTCGTCATGAAGAGAAAGGAGAAGCAAAGCAGCCAGTGAGGGTAAGAGACAGCTCACCAAGGTCTGTGGTTAACAGCATCCCTTCTAATTCTTACCCTGTAGAAGGGCCATCTGAGTGCCTTATGAAACCAGGATCCATATATGCTAATGGTGAGAAGGGGCGTCTGAGTGACCGGAATTTAGATGGTCCTAGCACCAGAGTCTGTGGCCTTGAGAAAGACCGTACTGAGCTTCTGCGGATGCTTGATGAATTGCGGGACCAGGTACAGAGATCCTGCGAGATTGCCGACAAGTCAAGTGTGAATGCTTCGGCAAATAGAATGGTGGATCCGGCAAGCTCCTACAATCCTCATGAGCGCCTGAGTCGATTGCCGTATGGTTCACCTCAGTTGCAACGGAATGGTTCTCAGCGCTCACCTTCTTTGAATGGTCAGGCGCCTGTTGTTCCTCCTGCTTATCCTTCAGTACCTGTACAGCAAGTTCCTCCAGCTTATCCTTCAGTATCTGTACAGCAAGATCTCCATGGATACGGGGAATCAGTTGCACACATGGGAGCTCCGAGCTACCAAGCTGCCCCATATTCATGGAGAAACTTTGATAATTATTTCCATGGACAGTATGATCCTGACCCTTTGATCTCTTATCACCATGATGGCTTCTACCATCAGCCTGCTTGCTCTTGCTTGCATTGTTACCATCGTGAATTCTTACCTGTTCATGGGGCCCCACTGGGTTTCAACCATCGGAGGGCACCATATCTTATGAACAATCCTAGCTTGTACCCTGTAGACGGCCCAGTGGTGTTTGGTGCACAGAACTACAATTCAAGAGGTATGAATGGTATGATGCGACACAATCACATGAGGGCCACCCTGAGTAAAAAACCTGCACAGACTTGTGAACCAATTGTCAATGGCGCCCCTTTTACCATATGCTACAATTGCTATGAAGTGCTGCAGCTTCCCAAGAATTCTCTCTTGTTGGGAAAAGATGAGTATAAGCTGCGTTGTGGGTCATGCTCACATGCAATTGTGGTCAGACTTGATGGTAGCAGGCTCGATGTTTCAGCACCAACACCAATTTCACACTTATCACCTGGAAGTAAAAATTGTTCCAACAATGGTCAAGGAAGCAATGGACAAAATGTCGATGGGAGACTTCTTCCATCTTATAGTTTTTCTGTAGGCAGTCATTGCTCTCAAGAAAAAGATTTACCATCGAATTCAAGCGAAGCAGACAAAATGCAGTGCATATCATCTTCTACCAGCATTTCCGAGGATGATAATAGCCCAGCTGGATCTAACTCACAGAAGAACTCCTCTGGTTCTAGAGACCTTCCTCCTGATGCTGAAGTGGTTGTCCGTGTTCCAAGTTTACCTCTTCGTGATCATTTTGGATATTCTCCGTCAGAGAGGGTGGTTGATGGGTCAGGCAAAGGAAGCAGAAGTACCCGGTCCGAACATGAAAAGGGTGTGTTAACTGAAAGTTTTAAGCCAAACAAAGTGAAAGATGTACCTGTAGCAAGCGTGCTAGACCCATCGGATGACGAGTATGATGATCCTGAGTACAGTCAAGATCCAGGTGATGGGGCACAATATGTCGACCACCCGAGGGCCACAAAATCGGGTGATTCCTTTTTCTCCAGCCTGATAAAGAAGAGCTTTAAAATTAATGGTGGAATGGGCAATGGCAGAGCAAAGGTTTTCATCAATGGCTATCCCATTTCTGACCGTGCTGTCAGGAAGGCGGAGAAGATTGCTGGACCAATCTATCCGGGTGAATACTGGTATGATTTGCGCCTTCTGTATGCATTTCATTTTCATGTTTCCTAGTAACATTGTTCTGTCCTGTAGCAAACTTTAGCTGGAATGTTACTTGACATTTTGTTGTTATATCCTCTATACTAGGTATGACTACCGTGCTGGATTCTGGGGTGTTATCGGACAGCCCTGCCTTGGCATGATACCTGTAAGCGACCGTGTACTTGACTTGCTGTGTTATCGCACCCTAGTCATATCTTGATCAAAGCTTTTAACCTGGTCTCTTTGTTTGTTGCAGCCATATATTGCAGAATTTAACTATCCTATGCCGAAGAACTGTGCTGGTGGAAACACTGGTGTGTTCATCAATGGCAGAGAACTTCACCAGAAGGACTTGGATTTACTTGTGGGTCGAGGGCTTCCTGATTCTCCCGATAGATCATACAGAGTTGAGATTTCTGGTAAAGTATCTGACGAAGTATCTGGCGAAGAGCTTTATTGCCTTGGCAAACTTGCACCAACGTAAGTAACAACTTCAGATTTTTCAGTTTTTGTTTGCTTTGAATTTCCTTTCTCATGTAAGCGAGCGCTGTTCAATTCTCTCGCAAAGCTGCATGTCCTACTGCTCATACCCCGTCAGCTACTCTTTGGACTTAATCGACACTTGTTTCATAGATCATCTAGTAGGAGTAACAAAATAAGCAAGTAGAGGTGTTCTTGTTTGTTCCTCCTACCTGTTTGAGCTATAAAAATTCAGACATGATGCTCAGTGTAGGTCTGAGTATATTTGATCAAAACTCATATTTTGTAATTGTCATTGGAAAACAGGGTGGAGAAGATGAAGCGCGGGTTCGGGATGCGAGTCCCAAGGATCATTCAGTGAGAAGCTCACATCCAGAAGCAAAGGGGCTCTGAACCTAAAGCCTTTGTGTGCCGCCACGCCTTTTGTGGTATATATAGTTTGCTAATGTAACCCAGCCTGGAATCGTTGCATCTGTCGTAGAGGTTGTTTTGATGGAGTGTGTCATGGTGTGATCATGTAATTTTGGTCTGTGGATTGCTGAAGCTTCTCAATGCAAGTTTTCTGCTGTGTATGTAGTCTATGAACTTTACTGCTCCTGTTAGTCTGTGTGAACTTGGACCTGGGCCAATTCAAGTGCGAGCTGCTAAATGTGCTTTTAGTTCTGCATTATTGGCCCAAGCACTGATACTTTCTGTATCCTGGGCCCAAGCCCAGTTGGGTTTTTTTGGAGCATCCAAGCCCAGTTGGGTGCACAGCAGGCCGCAGCCTGCAAGGCCAATCTGTGTAGACCTACTAGGCGCTTTCTTCCACTGCCCATTTTATGATTTGCCTTTGGCCCACGGGGTTGGACAGGGTTAAATCGTTTCGTTTCGTTTCTCAGATAAAAAAAAAAGGTAAGGCTGGAATTATACATGTTTCCTCCATGGAAATGGAAATAATTTGGAATTCCTACTTAAAAGGAAATAAATAATTTGGAGTTGCCCCTAAGAAAAAGGAAATAATTTGGAATTGGATATACAACCACCACATTGGAATGGGATCCCTCGCGGTTCCGTATTCACATGGCAACGTTAGGAAATCTGTATATACTAGGAAATACAGACGGAAGGCAATCACTGAATCACGCAGCCATGGCAGCTTTCCTCCGTCTCTGGCCCCACATGCCAGCGACTCCGTCGGCTAGCCGTTGCACGCGCCGACGTCACCTGTCGTTCAAATTTCAAAAATTCTGACCGTTAGATGCTCCCGCTCCCCTTCCCCTCCTATATAAAGCAGTCAAACCCATCGGAGCCGAGGTCACCGGCCACCACACACCGTCTCCACCTCGCCGACGCCGCCTCGTCCTCTGCCGCCCACCCTCTCCGGCTCCAACCCCCATCCATCCATGGCGACCGTCGCGGCAGGGAGCAAGAGGGGCGGCGGCGCGCGGGGCCGCAAGCCGCTCGTGGCCGTGCTCGACAGCGAGGCCAACATCTCCGCCGGGAAGGCCGCCGCCCAGGCCGCGGACCTCTCGCCCGCCTCCGCGCAGCAGAAGAAGGGGAAGCGGGCGCCGGCGGCGAGGAAGGCCAAGGCCGCGGCCGCCGCGGCGGCGGTCGTGGTGGACGACGTCGCGGAGCTGCAGGGGATGCTGGAGCGGCTGCGGCTGGAGAAGGAGAAGGCGGAGGAGATGGTGCGGGAGCGGGACGAGGTCATCCGGAGGAAGGAGGAGGAGATCGAGACCAGGGAGAAGGAGCAGGGGCGACTCCAGGCCCAGCTCCGGAAGGTGCAGCGCGCCAAGGAGTTCAAGCCCACCGTGGTACGTTGCGTTCGGATCCGGATCCCTCGTCTTCGGTTCAAGATCTCGTCGTTGTTCTCTGCGTTCGAATCCGTCTGTTCGATTGATGATCTGATGTGATTTCTTCTGCAGAGCCTCCCCCTCGTCAAGTCGTTGCTGGAGAAAGACCAGGACGCGGACGACAAGGGCAAGAAGGGGAAGGGGAAGGGCAAGGCCGGCCCGGAGAGGAAGAAGCCGTGCCCGGCGTACGTGCTCTGGCTCAAGGACCAGTGGACCGAGGTGAGATTACTTAACCAATCAGCAAGATCCGTCATCTTCCATGCTTGCCCGCCAGGTGTTTGACGAATTGTGCTGCCCATGTCGATTGCAGATCAAGGAGGAGAACCCAGAGGCCGACTTCAAGGAGGTGTCCAGCACGCTGGGGGGCAAGTGGAAGGCGCTGAGCGCCGAGGAGAGGCAGCCCTACGAGGAGCGGTACCGGCAGGAGAAGGAGGCCTACCTGCAGGTGGTCGGCCAGGAGAGGCGCGAGGCCGAGGCGATGAAGCTCCTCGAGGAGCAGCAGAGGCAGTGGACCGCCAATGAGCTGCTGGTGCAGTACGTCAAGTTCATGCAGGAGGGGGGCGAGGAGGGTGGCGACTGCAGCAAGGGGAAGAAGAGGAAGAACGGCAAGAAGGACAGGGACCCCTCCAAGCCCAAGCAGCCCATGTCGGCCTACTTCGTGTACGCGCAGGAGAGGCGCGCCGCGCTCGTCGCCGAGAAGAAGAACGTGCCTGAGGTGATGGGTTTGCTTAGTTATAACATTTCTTTTGTGTGTCGATGTGTGCTCATTTGTTGTGGTCTGACATTATATAATGTATGTATGTTACCACAGATTGGCAAGATCACCGGGGAAGAATGGAAGAACATGACAGAAGCTCAGAAGGCTCCTTATATGGAGGTTGCGAGGAAGCAGAAGGAAGAGTACCAGAAGCAGATGGAGGTGTACAAGCAGAAGAAGATTGAGGTGTCAAAACTGTACAGAATGTGCTTCTACTATTTTTCTTTTTGGGTACTGAAGGATGAATGCCTAATGTGGAGCTTGTAATTTTTATCAGGAAGCTGAGAGCCTTGAGAAGGAAGAGGAGGAGCATAAGAAAATCATGAAGCAAGAGGCTCTCCAGCTGCTCAAGAAGAAGGAGAAGGCTGATAATATCATCAAGGTATCTTGAAGATCCATTTGTTGATTTTGAGGAAAAACATTGCATAAATGTCATGTTGATTTTGACCCCAGCCTGATTCTTTAACAGAAAACTAAAGAACAGCGCCAGAAGAAGAAGCAGGAGAACGCTGATCCCAACCGGCCCAAGAGGCCAGCCTCTTCCTTCCTTCTTTTCAGGTTTAGCACAAATTCCAATCCCAATCTGTATTAATGATATCGTTGTGGGCTGAATCTGAATCATCATAATTCTGCAATTTTCAGTAAGGAAGCGAGGAAGCAGGTGCTCGAGGAACAGCCGGGCATCAATAACTCGACCCTGAACGCGGCCATCTCGGTGAAGTGGAAGGAGCTGAGCGCCGAGGAGAGGAAGGCCTGGAATGCAAAGGCCGCGCCTGCCATGGCTGCGTACAAGAAGCAGATGGAGGAGTACACCAAGGCTCAAAGCAGCTCATCTGATTGACAGAATAACTAATTCCTGCAAGTGAACTTTGATTATAAGGATTCTCATCTCTGAATCCTGGTGTGGTAGATTAATTCGTGTGATAATTAGCTTTTCGTCACCTTAGTTGCAAACTTGCAATCATTTTAGTTAACTTCAGCATTTGCCTTAGTGGCAGTTTATATGGTTGCCAAAAATTGAGTAATCTAAGCAAGTTTCATATGAGTTGCTTCAGCTCTGATATATTTGGCTTACAATTTACCAAGTTTCGTATGAGTGCCATAACTTGTTTACATCAATACTATTGTTAGCTGAAATGGTCACTCGTTTATATAGTTGCTTCAGTTCTGCTATCTGGTGGTGGCTCAGTTCAGTTAACTGGTGGTCTTCAATGGATACCAGCTAATGTGGACAGCCATGGGAAGCACATTTGCCACTTCTACTCAGCCGGCATCTGCCGCAATGTTGGAGATGGACACTGAATCAAAATAGTATCCGTGTATAAACGAGATAGACAAGATAACTGGGTCTGTTTGGCATGAAACATTTTCATCACCAAACTATCAAATAGCAAATTACTGTGAAGGTTGCTGAAACACAGGTTGCTTAAACATTTTAAATGCTTGCTTCAGTTCAGATATCTGGTGGCTCAGTTCAGTTAACTTTTTTTTTTTTTTGTGGTGTTCAATGAAGTGAACTTTTGGTGGCTGAGTTCTGATATCTGGGGTGATTCAGTTAAGTTTTGATGGGCACTGGCAACTATACTCTGTACCATGTAGACAAAGATAACTAGGTCTGTTTGGCATTAAATATTTTCACCATCAAAATCGTCAAATAACGAATTACACAGGGAACTTGTGATCGGAAGTTGACAGTTGATTAATCCTTTATGCAAACAAAATAGATTATTTGGCACAAAACTCAACAATATCTTCTTGATACCTCTGTTAATTTTCGTTTCCCATGAACCTTGAAGAAGTCCCAAATTTTCAGATTTATAATTTTCTTCAGCGCTCACGAGTCCACTCATGACATATGTATCTGTGTATACGTCTATTCGAACGGATATGTATAAAAAGGCTATACATCTTGTGAAACGAAATCATTTGGTAAAGCACAAGGCTAACTAGCACTTTACATGACCCACTTGAGCAGGATCACTGTGATAACCTTGAACTTTAACAGTTGAGCAATTAAACAGCAAAGTGGGACAAAAAGTTCCATATACACACGAAGGCTTGCTTTACTTAGGCCGTAAGATTGAACAATCAACAGCAGGCTTCTGCCCTCCATCACACGGCAAAAAGTGTACAACAGCATGTGAGCAAATAAAGAGAGCCGCCCAGCTTACAATGGCCACTGGCTTGGGATAAACATGAACATGAACAAGAGAGTAACTTATACTACTGCTAAAATATGACACCGATGGATTTCTTTGTGCTTATGAAAGCCTTTTTTTTTTTTCCATGGAAGCTCTCGTGTTTAAACTTGTCCTGTTCGATTCCCCTGCTCCACAAGCCGAATTCCCTGCTTCTTGTCGTGGCAAATTCTGTTATCGATGTACAGAAAATCGACAATTGGCGAACAAACAAGATTTGACTTCAAAATTTCAGTATACAAAAACTAAAGATTTGGATTCTCTTCCTGTACATTAGGCGTCAAAATCAAGATGCTATATAACTGTATTTTGACGTCATCAGTTTGCAGAGATGCATGGACGCATGGTTGGGGATAAAGCTGGGATTCCGACCCCAACAATGGGTGCCTCGCCGATCAGGCGATCAACGATGGCAAGCGCGCACTTGCTCCATCCAAAGTCCAAACCCCAGCAGCGTCGTACCGGATCCATCGGGATGAGATGAGACGAACGGCGGCGGCCAATGACAAGGAGGAGCAGTGCCTTTTACGACGAGGACGCACGTGAACTGAGGCAGATACGTGCGTGCGCTCTGGCGCTAGACGAGGACCTCGACGTGCACGACGGTGGCGGCGTCGGGTGGGCCGACGAGGAACCGCTCGGACTTGGCCTTGCGGAGCACGGCGGGGCCGGGGACGTCGTGCGTGCCTTCCTCCTCCTCGGAGTCGTCGGAGCTGTCGTCGTCGTCGTCGTCGTAGTCCTCCTCCGGGATGGAGGAGAGCACGCCGGCCCACGACGCCGACCCCGGGCCGCCGTAGCTGTAGTAGTAGCAGAACTGATCCTCTGCCGCCAACGACGCCGGCCTCAGGCGGAGCACCTTGATGAAGAGCCTGTGCAGCAGCCTCGGGAGCCCCGCCGCGCGCTTCTTGTTGATGTTGATCCGGGCCCCGTCGGCGGTCGCCAGCGCCGGTGGCACGGCTGGGAACCACGGCATGGTATGTCGTCGTCGGATGTACGCTCGCTCTCCCTCCTATATCTCTTCCTGATATATAGGCTTTGTGATGGATCGATCGAGCTCAATGGATCGTGTATCTTTCGGCGTTAGTTCACTTGACTGTCGTCTGTTAATTTAGGCCGTACATGATTTTATACTCGTAAACTCCTGCTACTTGCAAGTTGCATGAGCCGGCCGGCGGCATCAGGATAAGGTAGTGTAGCAGGAGATGGCGACGCATTTGCATGGCATGAAGCTTTACAGGTGGTCCAAGGCCGGTGTGTGTGGAAGGCTAGCTTGCTCGTCTTTTGCAGTGTGTGGTGGTGGGCACAGCGACGACGGCGACGACGACGAACAAATCAGCGAGCTGGCTGGCCGGTGGCCGGGCAGTGTCATGCGTATGCATGCTTGCTTGTCACGGACATGCATGCTTGTCACGGACTATGCAGCGGCATCGATCCGCTAGGCGCAGTTGATGGGGTTAGCTTAATCGCATGGTCAAGGTCTCTCTCATCTGACCGAGGTAGAGAGGCAGCCGGCCAATCATCGACCGACGTCCATGGATTACATATGCAGTGACATAAATAGGACGCCATGATGACACACTAGCTGCTGTGCTAACACGAACCATAATATAAGTACGTTTTCTCTCTCGGATACCCTTGTGCTCTACCCGTCTAGCTTTTCTCTCATATTAATGAAAATTAAACATCAGAGAAAAAGTTAATATTACTATATTTTAATTGGGAAACCTGATACAATTACACATAAAAAAAATACTCGGTCTACGGGAAAGACTGCTCCGAGCATCCCCTTCACATAGACCGAGAAAACTTTCGAATCTCATGCCCCGCCATACACAGTGACACCATTGCCTTATCAGTGGGCTGGTCCTTATACTTTGCTTTGGAATGAGGATTGACGAAACGATCTTTTTACCTCGGCCTGATCAACACGCCTCGTATGGGGTCAAACTCGGATCATCTAGTGCTCTGAACCCTTGACCATCCGGTTTAGGCGTCATTTCACACAATTCAGTACATACCATTATATTGAAGAAAAAAAAACGATAGCCACTTTGACACTCTAGATTAATATCACTATACATACCACAATGGTACTATTGTATACTTCTTGGGAAATGCTTTATATAGAACACGCGCGCACACTCGTTTGGTTCTGCCCGCACACCCCGTCGTTACGTGGTCTTTCTTTCTTTTTTATCCTTGGTCTCTCACCTCACTCCTCCATCCTCCCGCCGCACACCCTCTCTCTCCGCCGACATCATTGGTGGCTCATCGACGGCCTTCGCGCCCGCGCACGTGCCCCACCGCCTCCTCGTGCCCGTGTCCGAACCTCACTGCCTTTCCCCCGCACGGTCATGGGGATGGGGCGACGTCGTTGCCGGCGATGGATCCGCTAGATCTGGCGGCGACGGCCATGGATCCAGCCTATGTAGGACTCCTCCTCCTCCTCCAACTTTGGCAAGCTAGGGTTGCGGCGGGAGTCTCTTTCTCCCCAACTCCGGTGGGGTTAGATGGCCGACCGGGGAAGGAAGGGACGAGGATGGTTGAAGGGCGATTCAGTGGGACACTGGCAGTGCAGGGGCGGTCGAGCCATGTCTTGGGCGGAGGAGGCTCGCCGGAGATGGAGAACATGGCGGCAGCGCGCTCGCCCTCGTGGCGGGGCAATGGGCGGCAATGGGGGCGTGGGCACCGGTGTTGGGGAAGAATATCTGCCGTGTCGCTGTGCTCTGATGAATGCCTGCATGTCAAAGTGTAAAATCGCGCACGTGTAGGCCCTAGCCAAGTCCGGCGCCGATAATTCTTTTCACCGCATACAACTTCGGTACCACAAAATTGAACTCGCTTTGACATTTTGTGCGCCACGGTACGACGGTTGCGGTACACATTTCGCACCGCGGTTCCAAACACCCAAATAATAATCAGATTGTTTTCGTACCGGAGCACATAACAAGAGTCCTCGTAGAAGCAGTTCCAACTTTCGAAGCACTCTGGCACCGCCATCAGCCCACCAAATGGCGGCAGGCCCGATCTGGTAAATGAACACCGACGGCCCAATCCAACCCGGAACCCGCACGCGACGCCGACCGCAGATCCCCTTCATCTCTTTCTCCTCGCATCTCTCCTTCCATCCCTCGTTGGCGAACTCGACCCAAACCCTAGCCCGTCTCCTCGCTATCCCCAACCCATGGATCGCGACCGCTCCTCCTCGCGCCGCACCCGCGACAACGACGACGGGCACCGCCGATCCCGCGACGGGGACGACGACCGCCACCGCCGCCGCAGCAGCCACCACGACACCGACGCTCCCGCTCACCGCAGCCGCGACGGCGGCGACGAGGACCGCCGCCGCCGCGACCGCCACCGCGATGACAAGGACGGGGGCTGGGGCGGCGAGGACGACCGCCGCCATCGCCACCACCACGACAAGGACGACGGCCGCGGCCACCGCCACCGCGACGGCGGGGACGACGACGACCGCCGCCGTTCCCGCCGCTCCGTGTCCCCGTCCGCGTCCCCGCCGCCGCCGCCCCCGGCGAAGCGGGACCGCTCGTCGAGCCGCCCGCGGGACTCCGTCGAGCGCCCCGCGGACCGCGAGCCGCGGGCGTCGTCGCGGAAGCGGAAGGGGGAAGGCGTTGGCGGCGACGGGGACGAGCCCGGCCGCGAAGGGGGCAAGCGGGCCAGGGCCTCGGTAGACCCGCCGCCGGCGGCCAAGGAGGAGCGGCCTAGGCGGGAGCGCCGGAGGTTCGAGGACGTCGATGCGGATGGGAAGAATGGTGATGTGAGTAAGCTGCGTAAGGAGATCTCGTCCCATGAGCAGAGGAAGGGGGAGTTGTCGGTTAACGGGAACTCGCAGAACGGCGATGTGCGTGATGTAAGTGTTATTGCAGTTTCTGAGTTCCGTTTATTTTGAGTTTCATGTTGATTACTAATGCTTGGGCAAGTAGAATGCTTATGAGTGCTAGTACCGGTATATCCTTTTTGTCTAGTTAGCGATGGGTTTACTACTAGTTTCTGTGTTATGCATGGAAACCTGGATAAATGGAATGGGTTGATTTTTGGGTCATACTGTTTGCTTAGTTCATAATAGAGTATCACTTCATAATCTATCATCTGTCTAGAAAATGTTGAAGAGTTTAAGTCTAGAAAATGTTGAAGAGTTTAAAGTATTTCTGCAGAGTCTGTGTTTTAAGGTTCATTTATGCTCAAGAAGTTTATGCCATCTGAATCGAGTGGTATTGCTTGAAGGTTTCCTTGTGAGAATATGTTAGGAGATTAACAGTTACTGTTGCTTGATTTTAGTAGCCACTGTTATTACAATGCCAACTTTTGCCCTAGAGTCAGCAAAAATAAGGCAGCTACGGCAATGCTTCCTAAGTCATAATTATGGCTGTTTTGTGTTGTCATAAGTCTACAATCTGCTTTGTTTGGCACTTATCACTTGGAAGTATGGTGCACTTATGCAACTTTTCTTATTATTATAAACAAATACATTCTACCACGCTACTCAGCAGTCAAGACTCAATAATTCAATGCAGTAGGTTTATGTTTGCCCAGTAGTGATGTATATTTATCTTCTTGAGGAATTGAAATGCTGTTTTGAATATGAAGTTGCTTGAGGAATGTCTTAGTATTTTTGCCCATGCTATAATCTGCCTATTGGCTACAGATGCTACTTTTGCATTTGGTCGTAGTCTGTTTACTCTCGCAAGGCTGTGGCATTTAAAGTGAAAATGCCTGTTAAAAATTGTTCATTTGATATGTGAAATCATATGCAAATCATATGCTAGCCTGGATTTGAAGATGCACTAATTTTTTGCGTGCTGAGGGCTACTGCACTCCGCTTGACCATTTTGTTAGTACTTTTTTTGGATGCGTTTGATGTATTTTCTGTCTTTTTTAAGTACCACATATTTTGAGACAATTGATGATTCACTATATTGCTATTGTTTATTTCTATGTATGACTTCTCATCTCATATTTTGCAGGCTGGTTCTCAGCAACCGCTCAGTGCCGTTTCTGTGCCATCTTCTGTTCCCGTTCCTTCAAAGGTATCTTCAATATCTACCAACAATGCAAATGAGGGAGTTAGTATTAGATCTGATGAGGTTACCGTAAAATCTAGTACAGATGGAAGTGCAACATCTGCTGCTGGCAAAAGCAGTAACCTATCTCTTGATGCTTTAGCCAAAGCAAAAAAAGCTTTGCAACTGAAGAAGGAACTGTCAGAAAAACTCAAGAAATTACCTATGGTAAGAAAACATAGCTATTCCCAGTCCCTTGCTCTAATTTTTGATTGTACCTTGCAATGTTCTGAGCTTATTTTTTTCCCCACACAGCTTAATAATAAGCTTAGTACAGCTGTTGCTGCTACACAAGTTTCTAAAGAAGAAGCAAAAACTCCCGTATCAGCTGTAGATTCACAACCCTTTTCTAAAGGAGAAGCAAAACCTACTGATGTTTCTGGTCTGCCAACTAGTAGCATCTCTGGAACGCCGGCCATAGGTGGTGCGATTGGTATTCCGGGTCTTACAAACATTCCCAATCTCGATTCTGTGAAGCGAGCCCAAGAACTTGCTGCTAAGATGGGGTTCCGCCAAGATCCACAATTTGGTCCTCTCATCAACTTATTCCCCGGTACATCCACTGAAGTTACCGTACCACAAAGGCCTGCGAAGGCTCCTGTTCTTCGCCTTGATGCTCAAGGTAGGGAAATTGATGAGCAGGGAAATGTTATCAGCATGACAAAGCCAACGAATCTGAGTACTCTGAAGGTAAATTTTCATAGGTTACTATAGAGCTTACTATTGAATTATATCCATTTATACATTTTTTTTGTATGGTGACTGGTACTAACTGGTTCTATCTTGGTTAGGTCAATATAAACAAGCAGAAGAAAGAGGCTTTTCAAATAATCAAGCCGGACTTGGACTCCCTTGCAAAATCAAGTGTTCATTTTGATGAAAGGATGGGAATAAACCAGAAGAAGCTCTTCCGCCCTAAAAGGCCAGGATTTCAGTTCGTTGAAGAGGGTAAACTCACTAGGCAGGCTGAATTGCAGAAAATTAAGGTGCGCAAGGCTGAACCCCCAAGATTTGTTTTGGTTTTGTTTATCAATATTTCTTCTCCCTTATTTGAATGTTTCTTTTTCCTAGAGTCAATTTGGTGAAGCACAAGCTAAAGAGCTCAAAGTAAAGCAAGCCCAGCTTGCCAAGGCAAAGGCAGAAGTAGACATGAATCCCAATCTTATTGAGGTTGCTCTTGGTGTGAGAGCTCCGAAACAAAAGGAGAAGGAAGAGATCCCTGAAATCGAGCCATGGTTGTTTCTTGCTTCTTCTTTGAATGATGTTTTTTAAGGTTCTATTTGTAAATAAACTAATTTTTATTGTTGTTTTCAGGGATGCAAAAATATTACTCTCTGCCACATATGAGGATATCTCTGTGGAGAAGCTTAATATGGACAAGATCACCATATATGTTGAACATCCAGAACCATATGACCCCCCTGCTGAACCTGCACCACCGCCGCCCCAGCCACTGAAGTTGACTAAGAAGGAGCAGAAGAAGTTGAGAACACAAAGGCGTCTTGCTAAGGAAAAAGATAGGCAAGAAATGATTAGGCAAGGCCTCTTGGAGCCACCCAAGCCCAAGGTCAAAATGAGCAATCTTATGAAAGTACTGGGCTCTGAGGCTGTGCAAGATCCCACACGGTTGGAGATGGAAATAAGAACTGCTGCTGCAGAGCGTGAGCAGGCTCACGTTGACCGTAACATTGCCCGCAAGCTGACACCATCTGAGCGCCGTGAGAAGAAAGAACGGAAGCTTTTTGATGATCCTACTAACACAGTGGAGACTATAGTTTGTGTTTACAAGATAAGAGACCTGTCCCATCCACAGACACGCTTCAAAGTCGATGTGAATGCACAAGAGAATAAACTGACAGGTGCTGCGGTCATCACTGATAGTGTCAGTGTTGTAGTTGTTGAAGGGGGGAAGAAGTCAATCAAAAGGTATAATAAGCTCATGCTAAACCGTATAGACTGGGCTACTGCTGTTGGTGGTGATGAAGATGAAGAAATGGAAGCTGACAAGCCAGTGAATAGCTGTGTATTGGTCTGGCAGGGTAGTGTGGCAAAGCCCACCTTCCACAGGTTCACTGTACACAACTGCCGGAGTGAGCCTGCAGCTAAGAAGGTTTTCATTGATGCTAAAGTTCCTCACTACTGGGACCTTGCTGTCAATTTCTCAGAAGACTCTTCCTGAGCAAAGCACCTGTTCAGAATCATGGTTGCTACTGCTGATCTTTGCTGGCTACATGCTAGGGATGTGTGGCCAGTGTTATAGCCCTTGTCAAGCTGGTAAGTCCTCTTATCACGAGCATCTACACCAACGGACACATCTGCTGAAGTGCTGAACTGAGTAATGCCCAGTGTGCTGAACTGAGTAATGCCCAGTGTTGTCAATCTGCTGTGAACATGTTATTTCAGAGATGTTGGTGTTTATTGCTAGATTTTCCTGTGGCCTGATGAACTGTTGAATTTTGCAGTGTCTTTAGAATAAATCCATTGCAGCAAATAACTGCTTGTTTTAGTATTGTTGCGGTGTGAATTATGGTCATGGTTGTGGATCAGTTACAAGTTCGGTAATATATACCTTTGATGATCTTATCTTATTAGCTTATAATTTAAAGAGCTAAGGTCCGTTAACTTGTCGATGAATTTAGGTTCTTCAAATCCGCAAGTGTATTTATGGGTCTGTAAACTTTCTAAGCCGTCACCATAGGAAAAATTCGTGCACCATGGGTACATGTATGCATTGTGTTGATTGCGCGTCTGCCCTGTGTTGTGGTTCCGAGGAGCACTTCAAGGGAGATTTGTGAAGCTTCCCCAAAAGCGTTGATGGTTAGAAATTTAATTTCGTGCTAGCAGTAAAGAAAAACTCTAGTGAAATCAAGGTATAGAGTGATCCTTTGGTTCTAGTCGCCTCAAGATCAAGTGAAGTTTATAGAACTTTGAATTCACCCAACACAGATTATGGGTGACTGGCAAGACAATACCACGGAAAAATTCTCTTCTCGTGATCTGTTCTCTCTCGTGCTCAGTTTACAAGTTTGTAGAGCATTGGAGGTGATGACAATGTGGTTCTTTGCTTTCTTTAATGTGGATTGAGTTTTCTGTCTTTGCCCGAGAAGTGAAATTGAGAAAAAAGATTAATGGAGAGGGAAAGGATGTTCATTGGTTACGAATAGACTTTTTTTTCCCCAAGTAACTGGTCCAAACAACAATTGTTTAGTTTTGAGTTCTTTAGTTTTTCAGTTGCCTTTTTCTCTGGGCAGTGGCAACCACGTTCAGCTATCAAAACGTTGGAAAGGCTTCCTGTATGCTATAGGCCTATAGCCTGCATAAAATGCAGCCCACTAACCTGCAGAGAAACAATCCCCATCGTCCTTTATGCTATAGGCCTGCGGCCTGCATAAACATACAGCCTACTAATCTTCAGAGAGACACATCACCGTTCTGCAAGAAAATTTTCCATTCCTTCACAAAATGATAGTACTGCTAAGATGCACAAATATGATCTCACGAATAATATAAGGACACTTTTAGTCTTCTCTGCATAATCTAGCGCAAGTGGGAAAAAATTAATGGAGAGGGAAAGGAAGTTCATAGGCCACGAATAGACCTTCCCCCAAGGATAAATTATAATTGTTTCATGAGTACAAATAACTGGTCCAAACGATAATTGTTTAAATTTTCAGTTGCCTTTTTCTCTGGACAGTGGCTAACCGCTAACCACGTTCAGCTCTCAAAACGTTTATAGGCTTCCTGTATATAGGCCTACAGCCTGCATAAACATGCAGCCCACTAACCTGTAGTATAAACGTTCACCATTTTTCTCAACTGATTTTTTTTGTTTCTTATTTATAAATTTTCATTGCCCAATTTATCTAAAAGTATTTTTTCCTCTGCGAGTCACGTTAATAATTTTTTTATAGTGGTGGATCGTAGGTGATATCAATAAATTTATAGAGCCGGTGGAGCATCAGTGCTAATCACGCATGGGATAAATGGCGAACCAAAATAATGGATCGATCGACTGGACCAGACACGGAGCCGGTGGGGATCTCTGCGAGCTAACCAACCAACCATGGATGCAGAACTCGATCGCAGAACCCTATTTACTTCGCTTTGTGCTCGCCCGGCCGGCGAATTGAATTGGAGTGGTGTCACTGCCAGTGCCAGCGCCGCCCGACAGTGGACGACGGCACGCACAATCCACGCCGTTGAATTGTACTGGTTTCGTACGAACTCTAGTCGATCAGAATATGCACAAACTTCGCCGACCAGCACAGCTTACGAGCCAGAGGAGTGGCACGAACCCATGTTCGTTGCAGGTAGGAGTACCTGCACCACATCAATCAATTTATTGCAAGCTCCTATCCTAGGACCTTTCATCAACTTTTAGAATCATATTTCTTTGCCTAGATACATGTTTGGATTAAGGTAACATATTTCTTTGCCTAGATACATGTTTGTACAATAACCTTAACAAAATGCACAAGAAGATTCGATTTAAGTTCTGTTTGGATCCTCCAGTTTCTAAAGATCTGGTATTTTGGAACCGTGTGGAATCCAAACAAAATTAGAACTAGTTTTGCCTAGTTTCTTGTCAGCTTTCGCTAGATTTTTAAAACCAAGAAGCTATTGATACCCCGCTTTTGTTAGTTTTCTGTGACCCTATGAGCAATAAGTAAAGCCAGATTCTTAAAAACCATAAGGACCCAAACACCCCATCCAGTTTCTGCTTAGGATCCATTTTTTAGAAACTAGAGGTAGGAATTGGCTTTTAAGAATATGATGAAGCTCATCCCCAAACAAGCTCTTAAGCACGGTTCCAACCTAAAAACTAGAATAATTTCCATGGCATTTAGTTATGATGATAACTAAGTAAAATGATGATGCAACATTAAAATTATGGAAGAGATGAATGAAAAAGTTTCCTATATTAGAAAATATTTTGATGAAACTGTCTACTGAAGTACTGTCTATATTAGACAGCAAATGTGGAAGCTATCTCATCATTTTAAACGAATAAAATTCAACTACAGTAGTGGCATATGATGCGTCACTATCCGATTTTGTTTTAAAATATTTAAAATTTGAATATCAAAATATGTGAATTGAAAACAAATATTTGAGACTCTAGGAAACTTCAACTAAAAAAATTATGAACACCAAATTTGTAGATTGGATTGGCCACTACAATTTTAATACTAACCATTACTCCCATTACTCCCTCCGTTCAAAAATCTACTTTATATTAGCCTTTGGCACAGTGACCAAGGAGAGAAGCCATAAATAAAGAATAGCCAAGGAGCAGCAAAAAGCTAATAAATGGAGACAATTGGCACAACCAATAAGCATCAATGAGACAATAAATATAGGCAAGCGGCAGCCAATGAGCAACAAACAAACAATAAATAGAGACAAGTCCCAAGCTAATGTGAAGGAGATTTTTGAATAAAACGTTTTTGTTAGATGAAGGAGATTTTTGAACGGATGGAGTACCATGTAAACATTCAAGGTGGATTGGAAATTCTAACTTATAAATATCAAAATAAAAAACATGTTGCAACCACAACGTTGTAAATTGTATTGATAATTGCAATTTTGGTATATACCATGGCAACATCCGAGTTTGGTATAGAACAACAGTTTGGGTCTCTAAACAGACTTAAATAAAAGACTTCTAAACAATAAAATTGCATATCATGTTGTGGGCTATAATTTTGATATGAAGTTCGTCTTCATTTCAGTTCATATGGAAGATTTAATTATGAATTATTTTTGGATACTACTTTTTCTATTAATTAATTTTTAGAGATAGAGGATTAGAATCAAATGCCTCTGTTAACAATGATTTCAGAGACATGTATCTTAAGATGTCCATATCTAAAAATCAATTTACAAAGAGGGGCATCCTAAGGCAATTCTCTTTGTTATCTATTTACAAAGACCAATGAGTTTAGGAGACCCGTGGCATTTGACTAGAGAGCGTCTAACCATTTACTAAGATGGTCCGTCGGTGTGTATTTTAGGTAGAAAGACTATCTTCTAAAATCAATTTTATGACCAGTGAGCAGTGTGTGTGTGTGTGTGTGTGTGGTGGTGGTTGGGGGGGGGGGGGGGTGATTTGGATTCAAGCTTATCCTCCCCTGCCGCCTCCGTCGCAAACTTGCAATCCTCCCCTGCCGCCTCCGTTACAAACGCGCAATGGAAATGTCCCCATATGACCCTCCTCACACTTTTCCTATCCATGGAAGATACCAAAGTTGAAGATGACATGGGACCCATTTATAAAGGAACTGTTTGTATAATGCATGGCAGGAAAGCGACACTTTCACATGCAAATAATTTTGTGTGCTATATGTGTATATGGCCATTTTACGTACTATACGGTATACCTTGTTAATTCTCGCGCTTAAGTTTCAAATGAGATATGCAAAGTTATAAAATAAAAAGAAGTATAGCATTTATGCAAAATTATTACGGAACCACTTTAACTTGAGATAAAATCTACGATCTATGGCATTTTTTATAACTTCGACTAAAACTAATAAAAAGAGACCATGCGCCGTTTAACGTTCAAAACAACATTATCATTTATCTTTGACAGGAGAGAGTAGAAGTAATCATTTCAGGCGCCGTTTAACGTTCAAAACAACATTATCATTTATCTGTGACAGGAGGGAGTAGAAGTAATCATTTCAGTGCCGCCCGATCGAAGAGGCATGCGTGGCTCTCTCCGACTCCCGGCTGGCCGGACCCCCTCCAAAATAAAGACATCCAAACTTGGATGTCATACCTCTTTCGTGGTGCCATTGAATGCGTGTGCATGGTCTCCATCGTGATATCGCGCCTGCGCTCTCTTCCCCCTTAACTACTGGTTTCAATGAAGCTTCGGCAGCTTGCTACTTGTAGGGAGTATCTACTAGAGTACGGTAGTGTGCATGCGACTGTGCGTAGTACGTACGCGTGTCGGGCAGGGATCGGAGATGCATGCAGTGTGAAAGTGTCCCTCTCCTGCCATTAGGCCTTGTTTAGATCCTGAATTTGGCATGTCAAATTTGAGAGTTCACACACTGTAGCGCATTGTAGCAATTTCGTTTGTATTTGTGAAATATTGTTCAAATATTGATTAATTAGACTCAAAAGATTCGTCTCACAAAGTACAACAAAACTGTGCAATTAGTTTTTGATTTGGAAAAAATCTACATAACCCCCCAATCTATTGGGGTTGGACTACTTCACCCCCCAACCTTTCAAACCAGGTATTTAATCCCCTGAAGTTTACAAAACCGTTTAAATAACACCCTAGGTGGTTTTTTTTTTTTGAGATTACACCCTAGTTGGTTTTGCATAGTGGTTTTGACATGTTGGCATGCTGAAGTAGACTTTGTTGCTTACGTGGACAACTGACTAGTGGGGCTCGCTTAAAGGGAGGGCACAGGCCACAGGCCAGCCCGAAAGCCCGCAGCATGCTGCATGCCCTCGCGGGTGCTCGCGGTCGTGGCGCGGCCAGGGACGGCCCGTAGCGGGCTGGCTCCTTACTGCTGCGGCATAGACCGATGAACAGGACTGAGGGCAAGGAACGGCTGCTCCAGCTCTGATCTGCGTTAGGAACTCGGTCAGGCTTCGGTCCAAGCTCCCGCCGTCGCCGCCCGGCCGCCCCTTCCACGCTGTGGCACGCGCCGCCACTGCCTCCGGCGCCGCTCCTATTTTTAGTCCGGCTATAGATAGGAAGTTCGACTCTAACAGTGCAGCCTGATGCATGCTGCGTTCATGCAGAGGCTACCATGTTTCTAGCCACTGTCTGATGCACGCCAATCCGCTAAAGCTAGGCGATGCGCACTGCTCGCGGCAACCGGGCACGCTCACGGCTTCCGCATCGAGGACGGCTTCCGCATGTACCGACCAAATCCACGATGAAGGATAGGGATCCTTGTATTCCCAATTTCCCATTGTATTTCCTCTTTTATTTTTCTGAAGTAAACCGGCCGTATTGCAAAGGTATGAACTCATCCGATGCCATCAACCTTGGCTGCGTGCTGGGGAGAGCTGAGAGAGTGCCGCGCTTGGCTTGGCCGTGACCTGGACCGGGATCTTTGGCATTCATCGGAGCTGCCGGCAGTGGCGACACTCAGCCGTACATGGGCAAAGCTCCGATTCGAGTTCGAGCCTATAGAACACCACTGACCAATTACGAAGGGCCGCGACGACGCTCGAGGGTGCTCACCTCAGGCTTGTCGTCTCTCTACACCGGCGATCCTAGCCGGAGCTAGAGAGGATTACCGACGAACACAGGGTACACACGCAAATAACTCAACGCGAATAGAAGCTGGACACAAGAGTATTTGGTGCTACAATTGCCGTGCCTTTTCCTTCATTTATGGGTTTATATACAGGCGTGATTACAACATGCATCACACAACCTTGATTACACCATGCACCACATAACTCCTACAGGTCCGCGCCATCCCATGAACGAGCCAATGCGGTGCTCGGTCACACAACTGAAATAAAGCTAAGCCATGCGCTTGTCCATGAAGAGAGAACGAGCACACACTAAATTAAGCTCCTAAAAATAGAGAAGACTAAACTTGGCGCCTAAAATGGTAAACCGAACAGGGTTATTCAACAATCTCCCCCTAAGCCTGACTCGGTTTACTTGATCTTGACGATGCCGATCTTGTTGCAAAGTTCAATGAACCGTGCACGCCCAAACGACTTCGTCAGAATATCCGCGAGTTGTTCTTCAGTGCTCACGTGATCCACGTAGATCTTCCCGTTCTCCACACATTCACGAATAAAATGGAATTTGATATCGATGTGCTTACTTCGGTCATGAAGAACAGGATTCTTGCTGAGTGCAATTGCGGACTGATTGTCCATCTTCAACAGCGGCGGCTGGACCTGTACGCCTGTGATGTCGCCCAACAGCCGCATGAGCCACACAGCCTGGCACGCACCTGCCGCGCCAGCCATGTACTCAGCCTCACAAGTTGAGAGGGCCACCGTATTTTGTTTCTAGGACTACCATGACACAGGCATGTCTCCAAGAAGATGACGCCGCCAGTGCTCCTCCTCTCATCAACGTCTTCCTCCAAGTCGCTGTCAGTGTACCCGGTCAGCGAGTAGCCCGTCAGCTTGATGTCGGTGTTGCAGCGCTTGGGGTAGATGATGCCGTAGTCGACCGTGCCGGCGATGTATCGCAAGATGTGCTTGACGGCAGCTAGGTGCTCTTGATGTGGTTTCTCCATGAAGCGGCACACATAGCTCACCGCATACGTGATGTCTGGCCTGGTATGAACCAGATAGCGCAGGCTGCCCACCAGACTCCTGTACATCGTCACGTCGACCTCCGGCGTCGAGCTCTTGGCAGAGAGCTTCAGCCGGACCTCCATAGGCGTGTGGCACGGGTTGCATGTTCCCATGCCAGCCTTCTCTAGCAGCTTGCGTGCATAGGCTGTTTGGCCCAACGTGATGGCGTCACGACCCTGCTTCACCTCCAGCCCGAGGTAGAAGGACAGGAGCCCGAGATCGCTCATCTTGAACAGCCGGCGCATTTGCTCCTTGAACGCCTCGACGTCCGCCGGCCTTGCTCCAGTGATGATCAGGTCGTCGACGTAGACCCCGACCACCACATGTGACGCCGCAGCGCCCTTGGTGTACATCCCATGCTCGCTGGCGCACCTGGTGAAGCCGAGTTCACGTAGGCTGCTGTCCAGCTTTGCGTTCCACGCGCGGGGGGCTTGGCGAAGCCCGTACAATGCCTTCTTCAGCCGCAACACCTTCCCTTCGTGCCCAGCAGCAACAAAGCCCGGCGGCTGGTGGACTTACACCTCCTCCTTCAGCTCGCCGTTCAGAAATGCTGACTTGACATCCATCTGATGCACAAGCCAACCTTTCTGAGCTGCAACAGCGAGCAGCATGCGCACAGACTCCATCCGTGCGACCGGGGCGAACGCCTCGTCGTAGTTGATCCCCGGCTGCTGGAGGTAGCCCTTTGCGATGATGCGGGCCTTGTGCTTGACGACGACGCCTTGCTCGTCGCGCTTCAGCTTGTACACCCACTTGAGGCCGATTGCGTGATGGCCTCGAGGGAGGTCGACGAGTGCCCATGTCTTGTTCTCCTCAATGGAGGCCATCTCCTCCATCATCGCCTTGCGCCAGCGAACATCGCCACGGGCTTCCTCGAATGTGGCCGGTTCATCGTCTCCTGTGGCGAGGAGCAAGTCCTCATCGACCACATACTCCGGCTCTGCCAAGCTCGGAATCTCCACCAGCGCCAAGATGTTGTCCAACTTTTGAAAGCGGAGGGGTGCACCATCATGACCATTGTCGAGGACTGGTTCACCTGATGGAGGGGATGCGAACTCCACAGCTGCGCCTGGTGGAGAGGATGCAGGACTTGGTGATGCGTCGCTGCCGTGCGTGCCTGCTGGCGAGCCCGTACCGAACGCCGCCACGGGTGTGCCAGGTGTCACAGGTGTTCCAGCTGAGGGTACTGGGCTCCCCCCAACTTGTACGTCCTCGGCAACATCTTGCTCTTCCACCGGCTCGCCACGGCGGTCCACCACCGTCATGTACTCGACGTGGAACGGCTCGGTGTCCGCCGTGCGTGCAGCCTCGGTGTCGGTGCTCCAGTCCCACGAACGTCCTTCTTCGAACACCGCGTCACGCGAGATGATCACGCGACCAATGTCCGGGTTGTAGAACCTGTACGCCTTGGACCCCGGCTCGTACCCGATGAACACCATCGGGGTACTCCGGTCGTCTAGCTTCTATTGGTGCTTGCCTGCCACCTTAACATGTGCCACGCACCCGAATGTACGAAAGAAATGTACTGGAGGCTTAACACCATACCAAGCTTCAAATGGTGTCTTCCCCTCGACGCTCCTCGTCGGTGACCGGTTTAGGATGAAGACGGCCATTGTGACCACCTCCCCCCACAACCAGCCCGGCATCCCCTTGGCCTTCAGCATGCTTTTGGCCATCCCCAGCACCGTCTGGTTACGCCTCTCCACCACGCCGTTTTGCTAAGGCGCGTACGGCGCGGTGAGGTGGCGTTGGATGCCCTGCTCGGCGCAGTAGTCGCCGAACGTGTGCACCATGAACTCGCCTCCACGGTCGGTGCGGAGCGTGCCCATCTTCCGCCCCGCCTCCGCCTCGGTGCACGCTTGCAGCTTGATGATGGCTGCAGCAGCTTGGTCCTTGGACGCCAGCAAGACGAGCCACATGTAGCGGCTCTTGTCATCGACGACGAGGAGGAACGACCGCTTCCCGCCAGGCGTCTCCGGGCTGATCGGTCCACACAAGTCCGCATGCACCAGATCGAGCAGGTGAGGCGCATGGTACTTGCTGGCCGCCGGGAATGGACGTCGTCGCTGCTTTCCTGCAAGACAGCTCTCGCAGACCTGGTCGACGTGGTCGATCGGCGGCAGTCCACGCACCATGCCGCCCTTGGATAGCGCCGTGAGCCCCTGGAACCCAAGGTGTCCGAACCTAGCATGCCACTGCCAGGCCACCTCAGAGCTCCGAGCGGTGAGACAAATGGGTTGGGCGATGTCGACGTCGAGGGTGTACAGGCGGCTTGCCGAGCGCCGCACCATGACCAGCAACCGTCGACGCTGGTCCCAGATCCTGAGAACGCCTTTCTCGATCAGGACCTTATGGCCAACCTCGTCGAGCTGGTCGAGGCTGACGATGTTCGCCGTCAGTCGAGGGATGAAGTAGACGCCGGCCAGCACCTGGTGCTCGCCACCCTTGCACTTGAAGAGGACCATGCCACGCCCTTCGATGGCCACCGTGGAGCCGTCCCCGAACTGAACTGTTCCGCTGATGTCGGTGTCGAGGTCGGAGAAGGCCGCACGCTCCCCTGTCATATGGTTCGTCGCGCCGGTGTCGAGGATCCAGCGCGTGGTGCCGCCACCGCCCTTCTCCCCGAGCTGGATGAAGAGCCGGTTCTCGTCGAGGTGGATCTCCGGCGTCGGGGTTGGAGCCACCTTTGATGGAGACGGCTTGACGATGCTGGTGGACGCCACAGCCACGAACGCCGCAGGCTCCGGCTCCTTCGGATCTTTCTCGACGAACGTCCACCTCGTGCTCCCTCCGCCCTCGATCGGGGCAGATATGCCATCTTCTTCGCCTTGTGCCTGGACACATGCAAAGCCTAGCAAGAGTGCTCCTTCGGTGGGCTCATGTTCAGCCTGTGCCGCATGTGCCTGCTCGTCCCTCTTCTTCTTGCGACATTCGTGAGCCCAATGGTCCCTCTTGCCGCAGTACGCGCACTCGTCATCAGCGATGTGCTTTCCCTTGCTGCTCCCGCCAGCGTGCTTCGGTGGCCTTGAACCACCAGCGCCTCTGCCACAGCCCTTTCCGCGTGCACCGAAGCCAGAGCCGCCACGCCCTGACTCGCCGGCCTTCTTCCTGTACTTCTCCTCCCACTGCTCCTCCGTGAGAAGCAGTTTCCCACTCGCGGTGTTTGCCGGAGCGGGCTCGACATCGTCGGCCGCCTTCAACCACCCGGTGACCTCCTCAATTGACAACTGTGAGATATCGAGGAGGGTCTCAATGGAGATTACCAGCTGCTTGTAGCGTGGGCGGACGACGCGGAGGTACTTGGCGACGACTTTCTCGTCCGGCTCTGGGTCGCCGAGCATAGCCAAGCGCTGCACCATGCCAGAGAGGCGCAGTGCGAAGTCCTCGATGGCCTCCCCACCCCGGAGCGTGATTGACTCGTACTCGGCGCGGAGGTTCTGCGCCGTTGCCTTGCGCACCCGATCATCACCGATGCGGAGGTTGCGGATGGCCTCCCAGGCCTCCTTGGCGCTCTTCTTGCTGACGAGGACGGGGATCATCTCCTCCGGAACTGCGCTTCAGATGGCGTCGAGTGCGTTCCGGTCGTCGGTGAAGTCGACGTCGCCGTACTCCACGGCCTCCCAGAGCTCTCACGCCTCCATCTTGAGCTTCATCCGGAGGAACCACTCGTTGTAGTTGGTCCTCGTGAGCTGAGGCCAATTGCCAGAGCTGCGGCCCTCCTTGATGATGCGCTCGACGACGACCTCGCGGTGTCCTCGGCTCCGCCCACGACGCGTGTCGCGGGTGCGTGAACGACGCGGTGAGCGGCGTGGTGGAGAGCGGCTCGGAGTCGGAGAACGGCGCGGAGTCTTGCTGCCGGAGCCCTCTGGTTTCTCCTTCTTCTCCGAGGTGCGACCACGGCGCAGCGATGAAGCCATGTCACCGCTGCAGGTCCTCTCAACCTTCACGAGCTGATGCCACTTGTCGTCTCTCTACACCGGCGATCCTAGCCGGAGCTAGAGAGGATTACCGACGAACACAGAGTACACACGCAAATAACTCAACGCGAACACAAGCTGGACACAAGAGTATTTGGTGCTACAATTGCCGTGCCTTTTCCTTCTTCATTCATGGGTTTATATACAGGCGTGATTACAACATGCACCACACAACCTTGATTACACCATGCACCACATAACTCCTACAGGTCCGCGCCATCCAACGAACGAGCCAATGCGGTGCTCGGTCACACAACTGAAATAAAGCTAAGCCATGCGCTTGTCCGTGAAGAGAGAACGAGCACACACTAAATTAAGCTCCTAAAAATAGAGAAGACTAAACTTGGCGCCTAAAATGGTAAACCAAACAGGGTTATTCAACAAGGCTTACCAAGGAGGACGCGAGGGTGCTCACCTTCTGTCGTGATCCGCCCCTTCCTCACCCTGGCCCGGCCACCCGCTTGGGACCTCACTATAAGGAGGTCAGCGCTGGTGGTGGCGCGCCGCAGAGCATCAGGATGGCGGCGCCCATGGAGCAGCCGCAGGCGCAGGAGCAGATGGCCCGGCAGCAGGCTCCGTCGTGCTTCTCTATTCCCGTGCATGCTACCCGGTCTTTTTACTCTTACAGGTGAGGCCTATGCTAGCGTGTCCCTCAGGTCCAGCTTGGACAGCCACATATGCAAAACCAGAAGGTAAAACCATTACATGGGGTAAATTAAACTGTTTGTGAAACTTTAGAGTGCTTCTTACCTGGTTTCATAGTTCAGGGGGTGAACTAGACACTAGTGCAAAGGTGAGGGGGTGATGTAGACTTTTTCCTTTTTGATTTTATCTATATTTAATACTCCATGCATGTACTATAAGTTTGATGTGACGGGGAATCTTCTTTTTGCATAGTGCCAAACTTGGGAGTTTGAGGTGAACTAAACAAGGCCGAGTTAGTATCAAGTAGACATTGAGTTAGAATTTCAAATGAACAAGAGCATTAAAGTACTAAAAGTATTTCAAATTATCAATCACTAGGACCGACGACGGTGGCGATCAACTTCATTACCTTTTTGAAGGCGTCGTCTCAGCGATCGTTCCTCGAACGCTGCTGCCGGAGCAAGCTGGGAACGAAAGATCCCCTGGGTGCTCGTCCCAACGAAGTTGGCGTCTGCGGGCGTCATCTCCTTCCTAAAGGCTTTGTTGGCGCGCCCTCGAAGCTCCTCCGACGCCGAGTCCTGCCCTTGCCCCTGCCAGGCTTCTTGGGCCTTTGTTGTTAGACGTGGTGGATGACCTTTTCTCCTTCTCTGTGTGTCGTGTTCGTTCAGACCACTGTTTCCGTGGTCCGTGTCGTGCTGTGTCGTGTGTGTTGTACTTGCCGTGCATTAGGTCACCTTCTTCTTAATGAAAATAACACGTGAAGTCGTGTTTGAGAAAAAAAACAATTACTTAATATCATGTAGACATTGAGTTAAAATTTTTGGGCAACTTTATGAATCACGGGGCTGGATATCTGGCTAGCTCGGCTCGGTCTGGCTCGCTAGGATAACGAGGTTAACGAGCTGGCTTGGCTTGGCTCGGTCACTAATATAGCTCGAGCTGGTTCATTTGGCTCATGAGCTTGGGGGAAGAAAAATAAAATAACAATAAACAAATACAATTTGTCCACTGGTTCATTAATTCATCGTCCAAGCAAAAGGAAACATGCATATACATGATGTGTATGTACGGATGATGTGTGGTTAATACAAAGTTCTATCCAATAGATCAGGTTTGTTGCAGTTACTAAGCTATGGATCAAGTGAATCCAAGTCTATAGATAAATAAACATTAGATAATCCATCGTATAGGGGCAGGTATGTAGTGGAATCACAACTTAAGGATGTGACTTAGGGTTTAGTTGTGTGAGTGACAAATTAACATATTCGAATGGTGAGTGTATTTTTGTTGGGCTGACACTGGATGTTCTTGCTCATTTGGCTCGTGAGCAGCTTGCGAGCTAGCTCAAGCTGACTTGTTATAGCTAACAAGCTAAAAGTGAAGCTTGGCTCGTTAGAAAATCATATTGATCCAAGCCAAACTGGCCACATGAGTTGAGCTAGTGAGCTTCGAGTTTTTTTGTCTAGCCCTAATGAACTAAGATATATGACTTGTATATGTTGTGCTCTTAAAAGAATGACCATTACATATCACAACTATTAAATGAAGCATGCATGATGCTGCTAAGTGTCAAGCATATTGAAGCTAAGACATGTAAGAACATATAGAAATTAAAACATTTAAAGTTTCTCTTGAAGAACAACGTAAATCGTATGATTATAGACTTGTATTGTCTCTAAACTTACTATCAACAGTGGTGCAATATGTTTTTAGTCCCGTTGAATTTAGTGGAATATGTTTTGCAACCTATTTTTGTCTATCTAAATAATTTTGTAATTATTTTATCCACAAAGAAGCCTCAATTAACATGAAGGGTATACTCTTGTTAATCCGTGACGGATTCTCGGTGACGGATTTACAGATCGTCACTAGCAGACACAATCCGTGATGATAATTCTTTTTTCGTTATGGATGTGCCCAATGGATATTTCTAGCCCGCTAACTCGTGACGGTTTTATCTGGACCGTCACCATATATGTACTGTTGCCTGTTTGTTCCTCTTGTACAAGATGCACTGTTTTAAAAAACAGACGGTATATACATCCTGTGAAACTGCCAGTGATATTGGTTCTCATTGATTCTTTTATTTAGTTTCTGTAATCGCTCAATCCCCTTCTATATGTGTAGCCAATCTTGTATCAGATTTGCACTCGTGCACAACTGTATATCATGTCCACGTGCTAACTTCTGATTTCTCACCCATGTGCAGGAAGCAACATGGAAGCATTTTATATGATTTTGGTAAAGCAAGATCGAGTGGGAGGTTTCATGTTGTGCAACTAGTTGAATCTGGTTGGTTTGAATTTGGTGTTGCATGTAATAATATTGATAGTTGATGTAAGACTTGTGTACTGTGCAATGTTGCTGGATACTATATTATAATAAATTTGTTAATAGTGGGCTGTATGTATTTGTTTTAAAGAACGGCTTTATGTTGTACGTGCCAAAATAACTGGTCAAGAAAATAATTTGAAAAATGTGTTAAAAATGGTAGAATGTGCTGAAACCGAAAAGGTAAATGGGCTGAAAACGTGATGCAAATGAGCTGAAAATGGGATGCGAATGGGCTGCATTCAAATTGAAAATGGGCTTTAAATAGGCCAAAAATGCACCATGTCATCATCCACGTCATCATCCATGTCATCATCCACGTAAGCAACCTTGTAAGCATCTATGATGATGTGGCAACTCATCCGTGACGGTTATTTTTCGTCACAGGAAATGGGCTTGGGCTGGACTAACTAGGCCTTGGGCTCGATCGTGACGGTTTAAAACCGTCACCGATTGTGTTAATCCGTGATGGTTTCTGTCACGCAAGTCAATCCATAACGCTCAATCCGTGATGATTTCTAAAACCATCACAGATGCTGTTTGCTGACGGTTTTTCAGTGATCCATGACAAAAATTTTCCATCACAGATTAGCAGGATTCTTGTAGTGTTAGTTGTGATTACTTACCATGTAGGAGAAGAAAAACTAATAGGCTAAATAGACATGAATAATTGGACTATACTGCATAATTGATCTTACAACAATCAACTTCACCAAGAAATAGTTTAATCCTTAAACTAAGATTTAATACTTTAGCCTAGAAGATAGAAGTCTTTGTTGACCCCCAAATAACTTGCATTACATTCTATGAAAATTTTGAATTGATTATTCATAGATAATGCATGAAGCATATTCCTACCTAAAGTAATAATAACACGAAAAGGAGGAGAAATTTTGGGTAGAGACATAATAAATGTGGGTAACATATATTTAATTGGGATAGCCTTCCTAAATCTCTCTTGATGTGCTTGTACAAGGACTTGAAGCCCCAACTGTGTCCCTTCTGGCCGAGTCTGTATCTCTACACTTGCAAGCAAGTTTGTAGTTTTATTTGCTATTACCGACTATGTTTAATTGAGTATCAACATTCCACATGAACGTGTATTATTATGTTGCACTTTGGTTGAGCTGCAACTGTTACCACTACTTTAGCATATAGAAGCTAGCTCACATTTTGTGTCTATATAATTCTAATTCAACTAAGGGATATTTTGCTTCCAATACATCACTTGCATAAGTAATAGATGGTCTAGGGCTAAGCAACCTAAGATTAGTGGAAGTAGGTTAATCTAAAAATAATTCAATGGAGAAGTGACCCAATTGAATATAATTGGCCATATTATAGTGGAAAATGTATTGGTAGATATATACTTATGGTGATTGGGTATTTATGAAGAAAGCCATTTATGAAATTTTGAATTAATGCATGACGAATAGAAAAATCTAGAAGATATTCAATGTGAAGTTATAGGTTGCATACATATGAATGTTGATGTATATACTTTGGTCCAACTTGGATTGAAATTTTCTAAATAAAAAATTTCTAGACAATGAAATAGTTTTCTATACTATGATTGTGCAGGGGAAGACCATCCCTGAGTCTGTGGGTATGTTGAATGTTAATCTAACTGCACTTTTTATATCGTATCTCATTGCATATATAACTTTCATATTTAATTATTTATGTAAATAATTCACACAAAATTCTGCCATCATACCATATATGAATGTGTGCCTCCACTTGTATGATTTTGGTTTCTAGTCTTGTGAGCCGCTCTCATATTAGTACGATTTGAAATCACAGAGCCTGAAGATGGCGATGGCGATGTCAACGACAAGGAATCCGGCACCATTATAAGTCTAGCACGATGGAGTCTGGCGCGATGGATTTGGGCGTGATGGAGTCAGGCCCCATCTGCAACTCTGGCGTGATGGAGTCTGGCACCACCTCCATCTGCAAATCCGACACCACCTCCATCTCCATCTGCGAGTTCAACGCGATCTCGTTCGACTCCTCCAAGGTGACCTCTCCTTAGCGATGACCTCAGCGTCACCATCTCCGCGGTGACCTCTCCTTAGCGATGAACAATGACCCCCTGCGACAAGGCGGACCTGTGCCATGGGACTCCACGTTGACCAGCATCTACGCCACCGGATTCCATGGCGAGGAAGCGCCGACAACCCCTTAACCCTAACCCGAGTGTGCGAAGGCGAGGAAGCAAGGTGACGCATGCTGGCGAAAGAAAGGTAGGCGTGGCGGCGAGCAGCCGACCATGCCGGGCGATTAATAACTTGTCGAGCGGAGAACGGGGGGGGGGCATGCAGGGGCAAACACGTCAAATATGCATCCCACGCGTCGCAATGACTCCCTTTTGCCAAAACGACTACGACATCAGAATGACTACTAAAACATATACGGAGAGAGTATATTTTAAGCCCATGGCAGGAGATATGTTTTGACTATGATTGTACTCAATATTTTTCTCTATCATTATGTCTATGTGTTCTACTATTAACTACTGACCATGAGATAGAAGGAAAATTATTAAGCACCGATAATGTGTTTTATAGCAGGGTCCCACCGTGAGCGGTTAATTGCCGCCATCTCCACCCTCCACCCGCCTTCATTCTCATTAAATGAACATCCCCAAGCTCATTAATCCCTTCTCCTGGAAAACGGCTATGGAAAATACCTAGCGCACGGGAGACGAGCATGAAAGCTGCTCGCAGAAGAAGTGTGTACGCATAAGAATATGTCATCATATATACATATTCACAAAAAGAAGAAGCCATTATTAGTGACCCGAAATCATAACGCATTTGTAATATCATCACAGACACCTGTAAAACATAAGCGTTTGTATTGGTATTGTCACGGACGCTTGCTAATAAAATGCGTCTGTGATTTAATACCATCAGTGACTCAGGTTGTCCAAACGTGTCTGCGACCATGGTATATACAAACGCATTTACTAAGGACGTGTCTTTGATGAGATGACATCACACACATGTAAACTAGACACACGTCCATGAGATGTACTAGTTATTACAGACGTGCGAACAAGCTTAGCTGCAGTGTGCAAACCGCGTGATAGGTAAATCCTAACATAGTGGTTTATGCCAAAGCGCTACCATCACAATTAATTTTCAATTGCATTAAACTTCCACGCATGCCTGCATGTGTTGAGTTTATATAGTGACCCCTCATGTCCCATTTGCACGTGTTTTCTTTTTGAGCGAACATGTGTTCTATTTTAAGATCCTTAGTGAGCACCCATATGTCATTGCGTGCCGGCCGGCCTTAGCTGCTGCACGCGCATCAGCTTGACCATAAAAACAGAGAGAGAGAGGGCCGGGGGCGGCTGGGGAGGGATCTGTCTGACAGGCTTCCGCAGTAATGTACGTGTGGCCCTGGCCGGCAATGATTTCTGCACGTATACGTACCACGCATACTGTGAGTCTCTGAGTGGGAAAGAGAGACAGTTACTTGCACATATAATTGCTGGTCAGCGAAGCATGATGAGCCAGCAGGATCTGCAATTCTGTTCGGTGGCCACCGTCGGAAATACAGGAGGCTTCTTGTCGTCTAACTGTTGTTCGTTTCTTCCCCTGACGGATCTTTCTTCTGCACTGCCCTAATCTGCATGCGATGTGCTACCACCAGTCTGCCATCTGATTTTTCACTGCAGCCTGAGACGTACTCCCTCCGTCCCATTGAAGATATCGTCCGGGAAGCGTGTTTGTGAGAGGGGCATGGAGAGAGGGGCACAGATTTCCAACGACAACTTCAATGGGACGGAGGGAGTAGTAGTACACACATTGACGACGACACATGCAACTGACTCGCATGCCGGCCCCCCTACCCTAGCTTCCTCCTCTTCATCATGCATGTCACTGAATGGATAGAGAGCTTCTCATCTATAGTAATGCATGAGCCATATTGCGTGGCTCTAGCTAGTAGTAGGTGCCAGTTGAATGTGCTTGAATGCGTTTATGTGGCCAAGTAAATGCATGTGAATGCCGCATTTTTCAGCTGCAGGAGGGAAGAAGAGGTAGAAAAAAAATGCAATTCTAGAATAAGAAAATACTCATTAATATATATACGTATGCAAGAATATCAATATTTATGATATTAAGTATATAATGCGTACATAAGAATATCAATATACATGATATTAAGTATATTTAGATTTGTTATTATGATCGTATTTCGGCGTCATAAACATTAATATATTTTTGTCTATACACATTTATTCAAACCTTAGATACTTTATAAGAGAAAAGAATCATCTAAAATTGCATTCTCCTTTTATAGACGAAGGAGGTAGCTAGCTGCATGAGGGCCATTGGGTCCCGTGCGTGGCATCATATGCATTTTGCATATATATACATGTAAGTACACTGTAGGAACGTAACGGCTCGTCATCATATCACTTTATTTATAGGGCGGGGGCCTATCTGCACCCGGGCCGCAATATCTAGCCTCTGATATATATACTTACTTAAGTGTACCATGACTTCTCCGTGTCTCTCGTATCATTCAATTCAATCGCCTTGCCTCTCCTCTCCTCTCTCTAATAAAGAAGAGAAAGAGATATTCATCGGTGCTATAATTTTGCCGGCTGTTCCTGCCTACTCTGTCTATATATACTTATACTAAAGGATGGACAGAAAGGAGCTGTCGTAGAAGTAATATCTGCATTTATTCATATAATGATGATATATAAATATATATGCTTCCTCCACCTTTAATTTAAATGCAATAAAACAATGAGCTCCCACTTCTTTTTTGCAAACTTGTGAGTACAACAAGAATTCAAGATAAAAGTCTATCAATGTCGTTGATGCATCTATGCTTGATGAGTGAGGTAAGTCCATCAACTTCAAGTGCACTGTAGATACATATAGTAGTTAGTAACTTAGTATGTATTAAAAACTTTTGATCAACTTAAAGTACAATGCATCTCTTTATTTGTAAGTTGTGCATTCCAAATATTACTCCCTTTGTCAACAAAAGAATGCACCGTAGGATCCTGGTCAAACTTATTCAAATTTGGCCAAGTTCATAATAAATAGTGTTAGCATTTATATCTCTAAATAAATTTATTATGAAAAGTATATTTAATAACTAATTTAATGATACTTATTTTGTATCACAAATGTTAGTACCTTTTTATATACTCCCTCCGTCTCAAAATAGATGTCACTCTCGCTTCCCGAAAAACAACTGTCGGTAATTATATATTAAAATATATAAATATTTATGCTAAGTAATTAGTTTCATCGGAAAGATCTTTACGTCTAGTTTTTTAATAAATTTATTTGAAGATATAAATGTTGCACGTAATTTCTACAAATCGAGTCAAGGTTATGGCACAAAAACCAAAAACGACATCTATTTTGAGACGGAGGGAGTAATTTTCACCAAAGTTTTGAACTGTTTGATTTTTTGAAAACAAGAATTGCATACAACAATTATCACTCTGAATAAATTTGTATCACAAATGTAAGATTAAGAAAATTATGTTGTAGTATTATATGATCGTACTACTCTCTCCGTCCCTAAATAATAACTATCTTTTTTTTGTTTTTGTGTTATAAGTTTGACAAGATTTGTAGAAAATGCATACAACATTTATCACTCTGAATAAATTTATTATATATGAAAGTTTCAACGATCTATGTAATAATATTTAATTATATACTATAATTTTTTCTTGTATAAAGTTAGTCAAAACTATTTCACGATAAGTGGGAACGAAATTTTTTTTGGACGCAGGCATTAGAAGTTAAAATTGTCACAAATAAAAGATTTGATGAAGACGACCATAGACTTTATTCCATGTCTGCGTGCACACACTCTTATATGGATCGGATACTCTGCCATCTCCACCGGGTCATTACTGATCATGCATTTGGGCATGCATAGTTTTGTGACTGCAGTACGTCTGACTGCGCAGCAGCATAGTACGTACAGTATACTAGTATAAAATACTAATCGTACGCATGGTGCTACAGTGACCTACTAGGAGTATGGTAGATGAAGCGTGTTTAAGCATGTGAGCGGATGTTTTTGCATGCAACTAGCTAGGGCACAGGCGCAGCGATCATCTTTGTGTCCGGCCGGCCGTCGCCCCCACGCTCTCTCCTGCTGCTCCTACTGCATTGTGTGCACCTGCACATGCATCTGCATGCATAATCAAGCTTGTTTGTCCGCTTGCATATGTCTGTTTCCGCACTGCCATATATACTCCATGCCCATGCATTGATGGAGGCTTGTATTTTTTTTCTTTGGCCCCTAATAAATTTATAGTACATGAACGTGTTAGTAATAATAATGTTTATATTTTTTTTGACCGAAAATATACTGCTTACTACATCACAAGAAATTGTCATGTACATTACTTTCGAATAACTCCATTTTCACTCTCCTAAACGGAGCTTGTAAACATTTTTTTAAAAATTTTTAATAAAATCCACTAGGGGCACAAGCCCCTCCTGTTCCCTAAAAAAAAAAAAAACTCCATTTTCACTTTCCAATGGCTCCCAATAAACATTAATTTTTGCTTGGAAAAGAAATGGTCATCACACGTGTCGTGGGGGCTGCACTGATTTCCAAAGTGTCAAGTAAAATAAAAGACTGAAGGTACTACAAGACATAGTACTTCTTTACATTGTACTTCAAGCAGACAAATTTTGTAAAAGCATATTTTTATTATTATAGCTCCATTATTAGATTCGCAAAAAATGTTTGTAGTCTATTTTCAAGATTGGCTGTATAGAAGAGATTCAACGAGGCCTTTGTCTCTTCCTTTTGTCAAGTGTGTTCAGTTCAATTATTGCGTTGAACAGGGAGTTTAGTTATAATGTGGCATTGCCCAGGTGAAAATCCGAGGCAACTTTAGCTATTGTGTATCACTTCGTGGATCACTTTTGATCGATGGAGATTCCTTAACACACACCACACTGCTTATAGCATTGATTCCCAGCAACAACTACGACATGTACTGGACCACGTACCAATCAATAATTTGTGGAACTTGAATTCAATTTATTTCGTATGAGACATACACAAAGAGACATGCAAGGATCCACTGATATGTGCACTTCGTTAGTTATTGTTTAGGAAAAGACATGCACAAGCGGACATGCCCATGAAGCCAGATAACCGCTTTATGACCGCCCATGATTGATTTACATTACACATGAGACGACACACGCAAGGAGACATTCAAAGCAACGTGGCTATACTTTTCAAGCACATAATTCTTGGCGCCTTGTTGTTAGCCAATAGCGGTTTATTGTATTACCAGCTTTACCTGGATAGACAAATCGAATATTTGCCCAATTGAGTTGCAGGAATGCTTGCAATGCATCAATAAGTTTCCTTAGCTCACGTTAAGGCTCGGTCGATTGTAACTGTTTGCAGCAACCTGCCTTTTTATGGAATGGCAAAAGGAATGTTTGATCACAGGAAATAAGGTATATGCAGTAATCTTAGGTATAATCAAAGATTCAAAATGAACATTTTTCTAGAACAGGCATAACCAAAGAACATTAAACTAACTCTCCATTAATAATTATATCAGTTCTAATTTCATATTTTTTTAAAGAAAAATATGGTTGTGTAGATATATATGATGACAAAGTCAGAAATATAGTCACGCACACACTGAATGCTGGGGGAAACGGGACCTCAGCAGCAGCTATAGCCTTACTATTGCGATAAATGGATGTCTGGGATGACATGTGTACGTTAATACTATACGCAGTGTACGCTACCACTTGCATTGCTGCAGTGATCAATTAAGTTTATGCCCATTTATTATGCGCAGCTATTTAAGATGCCTACCGGGTGTCGATCTTTATTCAACATCGTCTTAATTTATGTGCAGCTAGCGTGTGTGTATGTATGTATGCATATATTGATCATCGGTATAATATTTCATGCATGCTACTTTTCTCGTTTTATATATATAGTGGATTTTGTGAGATCAACTAATTAAGAAAATTCTTGTTGAAGATAATCCATGGTTAGGTTTCAAAACTGGATGCTGACCAGGAGCTCCGCAAGTAACAAACTGCATCTATATATCTGCCTGTTGATATTAAGAAATTTCCTAGAGATTTTACTACATATATTTGGTTGAACACGATCTCAAATATCACGCTTCTTCAAATTTTGTTGGACTAGGGTTCGTGAATCCTGGTCCATTAAACTTTCTCGATAATGGAACAAGGGTCCAGCCTCTACCATCCGAAAATGGTACACAACTGTGATAGTCACGGTACAAAACCAAAACCATAAGGCTTACATAGACATGGTAAAACAAATGCAAGATTCATCCCACGTAGTGAGCACAACAAGAAAAATAGAGAAACTATGCTTCAATACGATGCGAGAAATTCCAGCCAAACTTCGCAAAGGTAGTCATGATCATATAGTCTCCCATCGTCGCCAGTGCTCTTCGCTGTGTACTATTAAACTAAAGCCTGCATACGTACTATACGTATAGAAGTACTCCGTATATCATTGAGTACTCATGCAAATGTATACAAACTTGATCCATGCATTAACCTCTCTGTTATGGACGTACTAACTTGTAAGAGGAGGCTGTCGTCTCTGCTGCACGTACGTACGTATCCATCGTGGTGCGCATCGTTATCTGGCCGTGGTTACTGTTGTGTTGGCCGTGGTAAAAGACACATTCTGTCCAGGAGTTATTCTTCATGCAGGTTTCGTGATGAGCAGTTGAACCAAATCAAATTGTACATTATATAGATTGTACCGTTTTGTCTGGAGTAGTGCTACATATGGAGCTAGGGTTTTGCTAGAAGACTTCTTTCAATGATATATGAGAGTTATAGACCTATTGCTTAGATAATTAATTGTGACATCCAGATGAGCATCAAACACGGTCGGTCTCTAAACCCAGTTTGAATCACTAAATTTTCCTTTTATTTTAGCAAAAGCGCAAGATCGATCCCTTGATATGGGTACAAGAAGTCCATGGAGTAGGGTAGTAGCTCATGATGATTGACCCCATTGTCAAGCCCGTGTCTCTCGGACAGCCGGCGGCCATACGGATCCTGCAAGCAACAATCCAGCAGATTGACATGAGAAGGGATCTTCACGGGTAACGAGACTAGAGAATCTTCACAGGTAACGAGATATAGTATCCATAGCTGGAAACACGAAGGTTGATTCTCGCCGATCGAGCTGAGACTGAGAGTCTGAGACCGGTTGATTCTCGCCGATCGAGCTGAGACTGAGAGTCTGAGACCCATGCATATCCGGCTCGATAGTTACGCTATGGCTAGCTGCTCCGACTTCGGGATCGATGTCACCGGCCGATGCACGCATTGGCATTGAATGCCGCTGCCGGCCGGTCTCTGCCAGCCGCGTCGTTGCGACGCTCCGGCCAGCCGGCAGCCGCGCCGCCAGCCGTGTGAAGTCCCATTTACGGCCAGGGCCCACCGCCACAATCAATCTACAGGTACTACGCTCAGAGCTTGTCTATGCATGCATGGCGGCCGACGACGCGATGCTACATGTGATTGTTCATGTACTCCGTACGGACGTGGTGGCCGGCAATGAAAGGGTGGTGTGTGCTTGCCCTCGGTGGATTAATTAATGGAGACTCTGTGTAGATACATGTAGCTCTCTGGTACTTGAGTGATTGATTTGATGCATTTGCTAGTGCCGCTTGGTCGGAGCAAGGATCTGCCAAGTACTACCAACAACGTCCGCGTGCTACAAATGTACACATATACATTGTACAAATACATGTACATACGTACCCAAATCTGGCCATATCCTTTCTGATCGATCGCTTTAAGGAGACTCATGCATTTACAAGGAAAACAACTCCACACAAATCTAAAAATACAAGTGACGATTTCAGATAACACATGCACAAATCATATACTCTCTCCATCCATTTATCTCCATCGTATTAGTCTTCTGTGCAATGACCAAGGAGCAATAAAACAACACCAATTTGCATTGAAGACACGTTGCAGTCAAAGAGTTTAGCCAATGGTCAACCAAGATGCAATAAATACAGACAAGGAGGAGCCAATGAATACCAAATACGCACCATATACGAAGAGTTAAACCTGTGGTCCCAACTAATATGAAAGAGATTCTTGAAAAAAAAAGAATTTTGCTTAGATGAAAGAGATAAACGGACGGAGGGAGTACTTGCTAGCATATATATGCATGTGGCAAAGACACCTTTTAGCATTGGTCTAATAATTAAAATAACACATACCCTCTGGCCCTCCATCCCAAAAAGAGTCTCATTTTTGTTACCAATCCGCTTTTGGGATGATGAAGGGGTACACATCATGGATCTAGATTTATAGGTTAGTACAAGGAGTGATTTTTTTCGTTATGACTTATTGGTGGTGTCATTTGCACTCACATTTTTTTGTCTAACATAGGTACACTTGACAATGTAAAAAAGGGCTTCAATATGACAGTCAACAAACGTCAAAGCAGCGGTTATAACGCCCTTCGCCATGCGAACATATTATTGATGAAAATTCAAAGGTGACATATGTCACTAATATATATGGCAACTAATTAAATTTAGTGATGGGTGAAACTATAACCAGCCGCGAAGCGTGAGGTAAAATCATGGGTCAAATGTAGAAAAAGTTGAGCATTCGATCCAAGGTGCAAACAATGATAAAGTTGCATGCAATGCAGAGAGTTATCCTTCTGGCTTCTCAAGAGAGCGAGAGGAGATCTTGGAGATTTGGTGGATGGGCATAGGTATTAAAACCTCTTCTTAAGTTAAGAGGTTTCGTGGAAGGAAGGGGGGGGGGGGGGGGAGGGAGGCTAGTATCACCTCCATGGATGAGGTTCCACCCTTACTATGATCAATTATTAAGGTGCTAAAGTGATGTTATAACCCATCACTTATGTTCATACTGAGTGATGGTTTAGAGTTTCACCCTATTAAAGCTCTTTTATTCAAACATAGGATGGATTAGGCACAATAAACCCATACTTCTGAAGCTCTTTAGATGGCATTCCATGACTGATCTTCCACTATCATACTTAAAGATGTTGCATTGTCAAATTCTAAATTAGTTTATCTACAATGTCAAGAGAGGTAGCTTTTTAGATAGTTTATATTTTACTTTTTATCCAATGTTTGTTTTGCCAAAGGCTACTAGCTACCACATAATTTAGGGATTCACTACCTTGTAGTCTCATGATCATGTTTAACACCTACTCCCTCCGTCCCAGAAAGAGTGTCATTTTTTTTTACTTCCAGACATCGTGTTTGACCACTTCGTCTTATTCAATTTTTTAAGTATATTATAAAATAAATAAATCAGTGTTAAAGTATCTCTAATGATAAATAAGTCATAACAAAATAAATAATATTTTAAACTTTTTTGAATAAGACAGATAATCAAACATGAATTTTAGCGGCAAGGAGGGGGAAGACGAGGTTGCCAAGGAGGAGGACATCGATGGGACGAGGATAGGAGTGTACTGGGGCACAAAGTTGAATTCATGAAGGAGGAAAATAATGTTGATTGCACATGCACATCACCAAAGAAATGGAGGAGTATGAGCTAGGTATTGTTGATGTGGAAGGTGTCAACAAGAAAGGAGGTAGTATGGAACTATGGTGATATGATTGAGTTGATAATGTGCTATGGCATAACTGGTTTTCGAATGACTAACTGAGTGGAAGGTTCCAGGATAGAGTCAAAACGATGAGTGAGGACTAAAATTGTCACTTATGATTTGACAAGAAGTGATATGTTACATTTTGACGGATCATTAATAATTTCCTAGAAGAATGTCATTTTTGTGAATAGTCTTAAATGACCAGTGATGTTACCACATGACCACATGACACTAGTTACTTTGTTATTAGTGATTGTGGGGGAGCAAGCATGGGCCTATCATTGAAGAAAAGATAGCAGTGAAGGAGGGAGGGCATCATCAAGGTGGAAGTGAGTGTTGTGGCAACAAAACTGTCATGAATAGAGCATAGATACAATCAAAGTGTGGATAACGTTCTAGGACATACTCTTATTAGCCAATTTCATAATGATGAGGCAACTATATAAGGTGAATTGATATTATTGGGTTAGCACTAAAACCATCGCTTATGAGCACTAACTATCACTTATGATCTCATAAACAGTAACATCATGTTAAGGCCCATCACCTTAATTAGAGTTCGTTAGGAAGACATGTCACTTACATGAGCAAGTCATAAGTGATAGGTGTTCAATGCATTTATTAGTGACAAATATGGGATATGAACCACTTTCACTTGTTAGCTTAGCTATCATTAGTGATTGCAACTCCTAGCCCAAACACGAAATAAGTATCCAACTGTCTTTGTAATGACCACTATTTTTTTTGTTAGTGACATACATGTCATACTTCTTTTTTTGTGAGCACACACATGTCATACTTACTAGTCACTTATTTGTGTTTTGACGTAGTGCTTATTAGTTGTTGTGTTGTGTTTGAGTTTTTTTAATCATGTTCGGTACAAGCTAACTTCAATTATTATTTGAAGACATTGTTGTTGTGGCATGAGAGATGATGCTTTTATAACTAGCTAAAACTAAAAAAAATTGCATCCAAAATGAACAGTCAGTTGTAAGATGCATGGATTTACCATAACTGTCGGGTACCTAGATTAGGGGGTCCTAAACTAGGTGGATTAGAGGTGAGCAAACCAGCCTTGCTTCTCCCTAAATCCCAAAAACCAACCAGAGAAATCCTCAATATGGGCCGGCCCACGATCAGGTCCACAAAGCCACAAAACCCGCCGACTCGAGACGCAGCCGTTCGCCTGCTCGAGGAGAGGTGACGGAAACCGCTCGAGCGAGCGAGCGCTCGTGACGGTGACGGAAACCGCTCGAGCGAGCGACTGCTCGAGACGGTAGCGGAAACCGCTCGAGCGAGCGACCGCTCGAGTCTGCCTTCCATGATTGCTTTTTCAGGGCGCGCACATGGCTACAGGGCTCGAAACAGTGTCTCAGTACATCAACCCCGCCTAACTCCATGGCTACAGGGCTCGTAATAGTGGATCGTACACCGGTCGCTTCCACCATCACGCTGCCCATCCCCTGGATTCGAGGATGGCAGGCGCCACTGTGGCACCACGCCGCGCACTGTAATGCGCACGACACCCCTTCAAACGCCATTGTCAACTCTCCGTACCACCAAAACCGCCGCTCAGTCCCATCGCTCGGGTCCTCGACCCCTCAAGGCGGCCTCCAGCCGCTCGAAGAATGATGGTGGACATGACCGGTGTACGGGGCGCGCAGTGACCCGTCCATCCACCTCGACAGCCGCTCGACGGAGTTCCCGGGCAGGCCATCATCGCCCACGCCTCGATTGCGTCAGCTTGCATCAGCCAAGGACGGCCAGGACATCATCACCCATGCTGCTACAGGCTCGAACCGGATAAAAGCGTGGATCCACAGGCTCAAACCGGATCGAGGGAGGCACCCACGGCACTAGCGACTCGACCCGACGCCCGTACCTCGACGTCATGCTTGCGATAGCCCTAGTTCTCATGTGATCCTGAGCCTCCCCTTGGCCTATAAAAGGGGACGCCAGGGCCAAGTTTAGGACAGGTCTTCAGGCCTTCACACTCACAACACACACACCACACGCTGAGTCTCAGGACTTCCTTGTACTCACCCCTGTACAAGCACTTCGGTGCAAGATAATACAAAATCTCCCCCTCCCCGCTGGACGTAGGGCCTTCTTTGCCCGAACCAGGATAAACCTTTGTGTTCTTCTTGCATCACCATCCGGATTAGGGAGCACGCTTAGAAATTTACTTGTTGGTGTGATACCCCCCGGGGTACGAAACACCGACAGTTGGCGCGCCAGGTAGGGGGATTGCGTGTTTTCGCTCGACTTCCCGCCATTTTCCGGATGGCATCTCCCACTTCATCACTTTCGTTCGCCACGGTGATCTGGTTTGGGAGTTTAGAGTTCGTGTCGCTCGGTACGGGCTACGACATGGCTCTGCTCTCGATCGGTGAACCAAGTGGAGGACGCACTTCACCCCCAGGAGCTGGTGGAGTCGCGCGTAGGCCACGCCACCACGGCTCGCCGCCCAGACGCAGGCGCCACCAGCACCAGCTTCATCACCTGTGCACGCAGCGTCCAGAGCACACTGCCCATGTGCCATCCCAGCCGAATGCCATGGCACACCCAGCCGGGGCACCGAGCGTACGACATAGGGTGGCACGTAGGCAGGAGGCTCTCGACGAAAACCCCGACTTCACGTTTGCCATGCGTTCGTCGAGAGAGCCCGGCATGGCACCTCGGGCGCGCGCACGGCCGACGTCACCCAATTTCTTGCCGCATGGACTCTATCGAGCTCGTTGCAGGCTCCCTTTCGGACTCACCAACGCCGCCACCACATACGCCGACGAGATCCAGTCAGCCATGGGGCCGCAAGAGGAGAGCCCTGGCCCCCTCTTGCGCGCCGCCATGAACATGGAGATCGTGTGGCCAGCATCGGTGGATCGCGGGTTCGACCGGGCGCCTGGCTCGCAACGCAACACCACGGTCGGGAATATGCGCCGTTGGATCAAGGAGGAAAGCACGGGAAGGCCTTGGACACCGTCTGGCGCCGACCCTGACTCCGATGACTCAGATTCAGGGTGCAATGACCCGGCTCGTGAGTGTTTCCATCTTGAAGATGATGTCCCGTCAGATTCAGAGACCAGAGACGATGCCGCCGCGGCCAACCGACCAGTCGGAACGCCGGCAGTCGGAACGACGGCCGCAGGAGCCTTGCAGGTAATTCCTCCCCATGAGGAACGACCGCATGGACACGTCAACCCACGACCTGAAGAGGACGCCCGGGCCGCACAATGGGCTCAGCTCCGGGAGATCGAGGCTAAGATGCACGCCGAGCGCGCAAACTTGGAGCTGCTCAAGCGAGCCCTTGAGCAGAACCAACTCCCTCCGCCTCGAGCTCCTGGCGCTCGAGGAAAGGCACGGGGTGTCTTCGACCGCATCGTCAACGACGGGCGGCCAGATGCACCAATCGAGCCGGCCCACTTCCCTCGAGCAAGCCAGAATGTCCTCGCAGCAGCCATGCTACTGCGAGACATGCCGGCACCCTCGAATCTGCAAGCATTGCGGATACGGAATGCGGTCCAGGGACTCCTCCAGGTCGCGGCCGCTCAGCAAGCCAAGAGCTCGGCCTCGAGACTGCGCGAGGCGGAATCAGAACAGCCGGCCAACCCGCCACGGCACGAGCGAGAGGGCTCGGTCCACCAAGAGGCACCCCCTCGAGGTGGTAGGGCCCCCGTCCGTGAACGCATCCTCGATAACCGCGAGCCTCAAGATGCGCGTCATGACATCAACGACAACCGACGGCGCAAGGCCGCGGGAGCTGAGGACCGTGGCTACAACGCCCATCGAGGAGGGCGCTACGACAGCGACGAGGACCGGCAGGCTCCCGAGCCGCAGGGCCCTCGAGTCTTCAGTCGAGCCATCCGCAACACGCCGCTGCCCAACCCGTTTCGACCTCCCACGAGCTTGGCCAAGTATAATGGGGAAACCAAGCCAGAGCTCTGGCTTGCCGACTTCCGGCTGGCCTGCCAGCTGGGAGGGGCTCGAGAGGATAAGGCAATCATACGCCAACTCCCTCTGTTCCTCTCTAACACCGCTCGTCGGTGGCTCGAGGAGCTGCCCCCTAATCAGATCTACGACTGGACCGATCTGGTCTGGATTTTCGAGGGGAACTTCAAGGGCACCTATATTCGACCTGGTAACTCGTGGGACCTCCGGAACTGCAAACAGCATACCGGGGAGTCTCTTCGAGACTTTGCTCGACGCTTCTCCAAGATGCGTACCGAGCTGCCGCACATCCTTGACCATGATGTCATCCTGGCGTTCGTCTCGGGCACCACATGCAAGGAGCTCGTGCGGGAGCTCGGGCGCAACCGCCCAAAGACCGTCGACGAGCTCATGGACGTCGTCGCCGACTACGGCGCCAGTGACGAGGCCGTGGGAGCGTTCTTTGGTGGGGATGGGAGCAAGCCTAAGCCGCCGCCCGGCGATGGAGAGGGCAGGAGCAAGGGCCAGAAGAAGAATGGGAAGAAAAAGAAGGGTAATCAGCAAGGCAAGCGTGTAGTCGTCGAGGACGAGGTCGCTGCGGCCGAGCGCAAGAAGCCTCGACCCCCTCCAGATGGGGCCGTGTTCGACAAGATCCTGAAACAGCCATGCCCGTACCACAAAGAGCCGGCCAAGCATAACCTCGAGGACTGCCGTAAGCTTCGAGGCTACTTCAAAAGGTTTGGCATCGGCAAGGACGATGACAAGAAGGATAAGGGTGGCGACGACCGGGCCAACGACAACGACCCAGATGACGCGTCGAGAGCGGAAGCAGGAATGTAGGGAGGTCTTCTCTGTGAAGCCCGCCTCTACTCGATTCCTTGACTGGTCGGATGCGCCCATCACTTTCGATCGTGACGACCATCCGGACCACGTCACCAACCTGGGCGCCTACCCCCTCGTCGTCGACCCGATCATCCTCGACGCCCGCTTCACCAAGGTCCTCATGGATGGAGGCAGCAGCCTCAACATCATTTACATGGAAACACTCACGCTGCTCGGCATCACGAGGGCGCAGCTCAAGCCGAGTGCTGGGGGCTTCCACGGTGTCATCCCCGGCAAGAAAACGCTCACGATTGGCCGCATCGACCTCCCCGTCTACTTTGGCACACGCTCGAACTTCCGTCGAGAGGTCCTCACTTTCGACGTACCTGGCTTCGAGGGGACCTACCACACCATCCTGGGCCGCCCATGCTATGCCCAGTTCATGGCGATCCCCAACTATGCCTACCTCAAGCTCAAGATGCCGGGGCCCAAAGGGATCATCACTGTCGACTCCACGTACGAGCACGCGTACTGCTGTGACGTGGAGTGCGTCGAGTACGTGGAGTCCCTAACCGCGTCCAAGGAGCTAGCCAAGACGCTTGACTGCCTGGCAGCCGAGGCCGCCGCACCAGCGCCCAAGCGGCAGGCCGGGAATTTCGAGCCCGCTGAGGACACCAAGAAGATCCTGCTCGATCCGAACTCCTCGGGCGAGAAGGCGCTGATCATCAGTGCCTCCCTCGACAGCGCATAGGAAGCAGTGCTCGTCGACTTTCTCCGCGCAAACGCTGATATGTTTGCGTGGAGTCCCTCGGATATGCCCGGCATACCGAGGGATGTCGCCGAGCACGCCTTGGAGATCCGTCCGGTTCGAGACTGTCAGCAACGCCCGCGCCGCTTCGACGAGGAGAAGCGCAGGATCATCCGCGAGGAGGTCGAGAAGCTCGAGAAGGCCGGATTCATCAAGGAGGTACATCATCCTGAGTGGTTAGCTAATCCTGTATTAGTAGAGAAAAAGAATGGGAAGATGAGGATGTGCGTGGACTACACTAGTTTAAATAAAGCATGTCCCAAAGTTCCATTTCCTTTCCCTCGAATAGACCAAATAGTTGATTCCACGGCGGGTTGTGAAGTACTTTCCTTTCTTGATGCTTATTCTGGCTATCACCAAATCAAAATGAAGGAGTCCGACCAGCTCGCGACTTCGTTCATCACTCCTGTGGGCATATACTGTTATGTAACGATGCCTTTCGGCCTTCGAAACGCCGGGGCAACATATCAGCGCTTAATGCTTCACGTTTTTGGCAAACACATAGGAGAAACGGTCGAGGCATACGTAGATGACATCGTTGTCAAGACGCGTAAGGTCGAAAACCTTGTCGAGGACCTCAAGTTGACGTTCGGGTGCCTCAAGGCCAAGAACATCAAATTGAACCCCGAAAAATGTGTCTTTGGTGTACCTCGAGGCATGTTGCTAGGCTATATCGTCTCCCAGCGTGGGATCGAGGCCAATCCTGAGAAGGTCACGGCCATCATGAGAATGGGGCCAATTCGAGACCTGAAAGGTGTGCAAAAAATCACAGGGTGCCTAGCCGCCCTTAGCCGATTCATCGCTCGCCTGGGAGAGAAAGCCTTGCCTTTGTATCGACTCCTCAAAAAATCCGAGCGCTTTGCGTGGACACCCGAGGTGGAGGAAGCCCTCTCGAGGCTGAAGAGCATGCTCACCTCCCCTCCCGTGCTCGTGCCACCTCGACCAGCTACACCGGATAAACCCGCCGAGCCACTTCTCCTCTACATTGCCGCAACCACTCAGGTGGTTAGCGCAGTCATAGTAGTCGAGAGGCAGGAAGAGGGGCACGCACTCCCCGTCCAACGGCCAGTTTATTTTGTCAGTGAGGTGCTATCGAATGCCAAGACTCGATACCCCCAAATCCAAAAGCTGTTCTACGCAATCGTGCTCACACGCCGAAAACTCCAGCACTACTTTCTTAGCCACCCGGTGGCTGTGGTCTCGTCATTTCCACTCGGAGAGATCATCCAGAACCGGGAAGTAGTGGGCCGAATCGCTAAGTGGTCGGTCGAGCTCATGGGCGAGACCATCACTTACGCCCCATGAAAAGCTATCAAATCCCAAGTGTTGGCTGATTTTGTCGCTGAATGGACCGACGTCCAACTCCCCACAGCACAGATTCAAGCCGAGCTCTGGACCATGTATTTCGACGGGTCGCTCATGAAAACAGGAGCAGGCGCGGGCCTACTCTTCATTTCGCCCAGCGGAATACACATGCGCTACGTAGTTTGGATCCACTTCGCGGCCTCGAACAACATGGCAGAGTATGAGGCGCTCGTTATCGGGTTACGCATTGCTATCGAGCTCGGGGTTCGACGCCTCGACGCTCGAGGTGACTCGCAGCTTGTCATCGACCAAGTAATGAAAGCCTCGAGCTGTCACGACGAAAAAATGGAGGCGTACTGCAATGAGGTGCGCAAATTGGAAGCCAACTTCCACGGCCTCGAGCTCAACCACGTCCCGCGACGCTTCAATGAAGCTGCGGATGAGCTGGCCAAGATTGCATCATCTCGAGCGACGGTTCCCCCAGACGTCTTCTCAAAAGATCTACACGAGCCATCCGTAAAATGGGACTCGGGGGCTAGCCTCGAGTCGCCCGTCGAGTCCGCTCCTACGACCGCGCCCCCTTCGACGGGGGCTGAGGTCATGGAGATCGACGGGTCCTCGAGCCCACCTACGGATTGGCGTGCACCCTTTCTCGAATACCTTATTCGAGGAGAACTACCTGAGGATCGAACAGAAGCAAGATGCCTAGCTTGACGAGCCAAAACGTACGTCCTCTACGGAGACGACAAAGAGCTCTACCGACGCAGCCCGACTGGCATACTCCAACGATGCATCTCGATCGAGGTGGGTAGAAAATTACTCAGGGACATGCACTCGGGAGCTTGTGGCCACCACGCCGCGCCGAGAACCCTAGTCGGAAACACTTTCCGTCGAGGCTTCTGTTGGCCTACAGCTACTGCTGACGCCATTAAGCTAGTTCGAGCGTGTGAAGGGTGCCAGTTCTACACCAAGCAGACTCACCTCCCAGCGCATGCGCTCCAGATGATCCCTCTCACATGGCCATTTGCTGTCTGGGGGCTCGACCTAGTCGGACCTCTTAAGAAAACGACGGGAGGCTAGACCCACTTGCTCGTGGCCATCGATAAGTTTACCAAGTGGATCGAGGCCAAGCCCATCACCAACATCCGCTCGGAGCGAGCGGTCGAGTTCTTCACTGACATCATCCATCGTTTTGGAGTTCCTAATGTCATCATCACGGACAACGGCACTCAGTTCACGGGCAAAAAATTCTTGGATTTCTGTGATCGGCACCACATCCGTGTGAACTGGTCGGCAGTTGCCCACCCTCAAACTAATGGCCAAGTCGAGCGGGCCAACGGCATGATTTTGCAGGGGCTTAAGCCAAGAATTTTCGAACGCCTCAACAAGCATGGCAAGAAGTGGGCGGCCGAACTCCCATCAGTTCTGTGGAGCATGCGAACAACTGAGAGCCGAGCCACTGGGTTCACTCCGTTCTTCCTGGTCTATGGGTCAGAGGCCGTCCTCCCCACTGACCTCGAATACGGGTCCCCTCGAATCAGGGCCTACAACGAGCAAACCAACAAGGAAAGGCTAGCCAACGCCGTCGACCAGGTCGAAGAAACTCGAGACATGGTGCTCCTACACTCCGCGCGTTACCAGCATAAGTTGCGGCGATACCACGAGAAGAACGTGCGGAAAAGGGATTTCGAGGTGGGCGACCTTGTACTCCGTCGACGCCAAGACAACAAGGGGCGCCACAAGCTCACTCCTCCTTGGGAGGGCCCGTTCATCGTGGTCGAGGTGCTGAAGCCAGGGACCTATAAGCTAGCTGATGAGGACGGCTCGATCCTCACCAACGCGTGGAACATCGAACAGCTACATCGCTTTTTCCCCTAGGCCTCGATGCCTTGTACATTTTTTTTCGTATAATGTACCGCTAATATGAGTGAATAAAGGCTTTGCAAATTAGCTTCATACCTTTTTCGTTCGTATACAAGGTGGGCTCGATTTTGTCTTCACAAAGTCAAGCCCCCCTGAAGTCCTCGAAAAAACACCCGTAGTTTTTTCAAAAAGCGCTCGACACTTTCTTTTTTCTTCTCGCCTCGAAACTCTCTCAAAAAACTAAGGACAAGCACCGCCTCGAGCTCCTAGAGCCGGGACGATCGAGCACAAGGTCTCCTACGCTCCCGAGCTACGGAACTCTAACTCATCTCCCCTCGAGGCATTCGAAGCGCGGCGCTAACACTTAGCCAAAAAAGAGAGAAGTCCAGGCAAAGAACAAAGGAAAGTTCAAAAGCGCAGAAAAGAACTAAAACATGTTGCATAAACCATAAACATAATGTTTAAAGGCCGCATGGGCCACTTCCTGACCAGAATATTTTTTCTTACAAGGGCCTTCTTGCCCAAATCTCGGCTCGCAGGCCGGCGATGACTGTGACTATTGCATGGCGGGAGGGAGGACGAACGCCTCGAAGCTTTGGCCCAGTTGCTCTCCAGGCCCCTCGGCGTCGACAAGGAGTTGCTTATGCCTCGGGTTCACAGCTCCCTCTTGTTCACCCTCAGCATAAGTGAAGCCACCAGCGACGGCCTCCATCCCAGCTTGAGCCTCCTCCCTCGTGAGGGCGAACCCGGAGTAGAAGATGGCGAGGCTCCGGCGCACGGCGAAGACGAGGGCGTCCCGGACTCGGTCCCGCAGAGAGAGGCCAAAGGCGAAGACGCGAGCGGCGTAGCCACGCCCGGCGTCCGGCCCCTCGACATCCACCATGGGCTCAAATCCCCAGCGTTCACTGAGGGTGTCAATGGCGCCGGTGATCCGAGCCTTGGCACCCACCTCGGCGTCCAATGTCCTCTGGGCGACTTCGAGCGCCGCACGTGCCATGGAGAGATCGGCCTGGGCGAGCTGAAGAGCTGCGCACGATGTGGATAGATCAGCCTCGAGCGCTGAAGAGAAAAACCCAAATCAGCAAAGGAAAAATCCAGGTTGACAAACAACGAGAGCGGCTCGAGCACTCACCTGTGCAGCGGGTCGATAACCCCTGCTCGCACTCAAGCGTGCTCAAGAGCTCTGTCTGCTTCCCCCTGAGTGCACGACCGAGCTCGGTCTTCTCTCCCCGCAGATCCTCGAGGGCCTTGCCAGTGGTTTGGATAGCAAGATCTTTCTCTGTCATCGACTGACGGAGATTGATCGCCTCCGTTTGAAAATCGCCCGCCCGCTTCTTCTCCGCTTCGAGCGCGCGCGTGAGGGCCTCCTTTTCAGCGGTTACTCGGGTGACCGCCGTCTGCAGGTCCTTCATGTATGTCTCGGCGGCGGCCTTCTCCTTCTCAAGCTGCTCGACAAGCTGAGCCTTGGCCTTGAAGCCTGCGTTCACCGAGTCCGCGGCCTCCTTGAGCTGAGCAGCGATCCCCTTCACCCGCTCCTTGTCTTTTTGAGCCATCTCCGCCTCCCGGGCGGTCTGGGCCAGCTCGTCCTTGGTCTTCTGGGTCTCTTCCTTGGCAGCGGCCAGCGCGGCGTTGGCCTCTCGGAGGAGTCGGGCGGATCGGTGCTGCTCCGCCTCGGCATTTTGGCCCAATCGCACGAGCCGCCTGATCTCATCCTCGCTCTCACGAAGGGTGTGGATGTGGACGGACTTGGCGTAGGAGCAGCTCTGCGCTGACTGAATCACGAAAAGAAAAAATCAGGAAACAGACTGCGACAAGTCAGGAAAACACAAGGAAAATGACCGCGCTCGAGAACACTTATGGCAGAGAGACGGGGCATGTCCTCGGAAATGAGCGACAGGGCGACCCGCAGAGTGTTCTCGAGCCACTGCCGGCGCTCCTCGGACTCCATATGAGTCCCGAGCTCCTTTTGATCGTTCATCACGATCGCAGGAGCCTCGGGGTCGAGCGGGTCGGGAAGTACCAGCGGCGGCCTCTCCCAAAGCGGGTACGCCTCCCGCATGTCTCGGTCGACGGTGCTGTGGATTCCCCTCACCGCCTCCGGGTCGATGCCTGCCGTCGCCACTCGCTCGACCAACGTAGGCGGGCGCTGAGGTTGGCTCCAAGACGACGACGCCTCTTGCGCGAGCGCCCGCGCCTCGATCCGCCTCCTCTCCAAGATCGATGACTCGGTGGGCTCGGTGGGTCCAAAGCCGACCGCTCGCATGTGGCTGTCGACGATGGCGGCCGCCGCGTGCTTCCTCTGGGCCTCCTCCCAGTGATCAGCCTCGGACATGCTGGTATACCTCACCTCGCCCGTCGTCGAGTCAGGCACGAGGTGGGGCACCACGACCTCCCCCGACTGCAGCGGCTGCGGCGGTGCCTGATACACCACCATGCGGAGCTCCTTGGGCTGCTCCTCTTCCCGTGCGACAGCGGGTTGCTCCACCTGCTCCTCCTCCTGCGCGGCGGCAGGGTGCTCCTCCGGCGCCTCCTCTCGTGCTATGACCTGGGCCTCCCCCTGCTCGATCAAGAGAGCTTGGGGCACCTCGACTTGCTGCCCGGCGTGAGGGTCGACTTCCATGTCGCGGGGAGGAGTGGACGCCCGGTCCGGTTGAGGCTCAGGCACTTGGCCCGCCTCCTGCATCTCCTCGTCACCCGCCGGCCGCTCGGCGACCGAGGAGCTCGCTTCCTCCTCCTTCTCCTTCCGCCCCTCTTCAAGCTGACGCAGGCCTATTGGCCACGCCTTAGGGCCGGAGCTCGGGCTCTCGTCCTCGAGCCTGATCGAGTGCTGCTCCGACCCGGCCCCGGTTTGAAGAGTGACGGCTGCCGCCTCAGGCCCGGAGGCCTCGGCCGTCGTCCCCTTGTCGCCGGCTGCCGCTTCACCTTGGGCAGCAAACGACGGCGTCTCCAGCGGGATGACTGTCGAGGTGGCAATGGTGGCGACGGCCGTCTCCCCCGTCACCTTAGGCGCGACCCCGGCACCTGCACGAGACGCAGCCGCCATCAGCCTCCCACGCTCAATCGCGTCCTTGGCTTGCGCTAACCAAATCAAAGCAGTGCGAGGAAGGGTCACTCCACCTGGGGCGGACGAGGTACCACTCGACCCTCCTGAGACCTTCAGCTTTTTGAAGGAAGGATTGGAGGAAGGGACGGCAGGGACGACAGAGGACGCTTGGTTCTGGAAAAAAGAGAAAAACAAAAACGATGACGATAAGAAACTCACTCGCAAGACAGAAAGGCGATGAGAGAGGATCCGATCGAGAGGCTTACCTTGCGGTTGGGGCAGTGCCGCTCGAACCACCTGACTTGCTCGAGTCGCTCGGGGGCTTCCGAGCCGCAGCCGGCTCCCTCGAATCGCTCGAGGGCTTTCGAGCCTCGACCGCGCCACTCGAGCCACTCGGGGGCTTCTGGGCGTCAGTAACTCGCCTCGAGGCGCTCGGGGGCTCTGTGGCCTTGGCGGTCTCGCCCGCCCCCGCCGGTTCTTTCGCCGGATCCGGCGTGGGATCCCTTGCGGGCTCCTGAGTTCTGCGGGTCGGGGTCTGCTCGGCTCGCCGGCCACTAGAAGGAGCCCGACGCTCGACGGGGCGTTCGTCGGGTTGGACTGAAGATGATTTGCGCGCATCTGCAGCCTGCTGCTGCCGGGTGCGCGCGCCCGTTGAAGATGGCGCCCGAGCGCTGTGGCTGGAGTGGTGGGAGGATTCCTCCCGCTGCCCCGCTCGGGTCGGCGATGGCGATCGAGCGCCGTGGCCGGAGCGGTGGGACGACTCCTCCTGCTGCTGGCCCACTCGAGCCAACGACGAGCTGCCGCCCAGCTCGAGACGAGCCGGTGCCAGGGACACCTCCTGCACGTGAGATCGAGGGGGCGTTAGCGCTCGAGCGACGGTGGCGTCATCGCTATCGGTCGCCTCGTCGTCCTCCTCGTCGTCGTCATTGGTCGTATCCAAACTGGGACTCCAGTCATTTGGATCCGCCTCCAGACGCATCATCCGCTCCCGGCGGCACCTGGCCTTGCGCTTCTCCTTCTCCTCCAGCGCGACGGCCTTCTTTGCCTTCTCCTCCCTCCTCGAGAGAGCTACTGCGTGTTCTCGATCGTTTCTAAGACGTCTTACCTCGCGGTCGGGCGCGTCCTCCTTCACCGGGGGCACCGAGTCCGCGTGGTCGATGATCTCCTAGGGAGGCACAGCTCGATGAGATAGGCGCAAACCAGAGAAAAAGCAATATCAACGGAAAGAAAAGTCTCGAAAGGAACGTACGTAGCCTAGCAAGTCGGCGTCTGGGCGCATGGGGAAGAGATCGACTTGGTTCTCCCCAAAGCTCTTGCCGCCATCGATTGCCTCGCGCACTCGAGCTACGACCATACCGGCCGGAAGGGGATGGCTCGACATCCTGCTGGCCTCGAGCGCCTCGGGGTTGGCGTCCTCTATCATCTGGTCAAGCCGCAGCGGGCGCTCAGCGAGCGGGATCACCCGACGGCGGTGGAACCCCGCGACGACGTGGGAGATGTTGAGGAAGATGTCGCCGGCCCTCCGACGACGGAGCCTTTCCATGGCGTTGGTCAGGGGGTCGAGACGGGGCTGGAGCTTGGACGGGTTGCCGTAGCCCCAATTGTGCTGGGGCACAGTCAACACGGCGCCGGTGTACTTTGGGAAATGGTTCCCCTCATTGCGGAGGTAGAACCATTCCGAGACCCACCCGGCGTTGTTCGTCGTCCACGAGCCGGGCAGCCAGTGCTCCCGCCTCTTCAAGCCGAGCGAGCAGGAGCCTGCTCGAACCTAGTGGCGGGCGTTCACCTTCTCCTTCTCCTCGTCGTCGTCGTCATTGTCGTTCCCGCTCACCGCCAAGGTGAACAGCGACGCCTTGAAGATGTGGACGAAGAAGTCCCATTGCGACGCCATCCCCAGGTACCCCTCGCAGACGCCGACGAAGCTAGCAGCGTGGGAGATGCAGTTGGGATTGAAGTGCTGGAGCTCGACCCCGAGAGCGCTCGCATGAAGCGGCTCAGCCGCGCCCCGAGTCCTCGCTTGTGAAACTTGACGAAGCTCAAGACTTGCCACTCCGGCGGCCCCTCCGCCGGATTGGGGAGGAGCAGCCCCTCCTCGACGAGGCCCTCCAGCATCGCCTCAGTCACCGAAGACCGAGGCCACGGGAGCGCATCGTACATCACCATCGGCACGGGGGCCTTGGCGGGCTCCTTGCCGGCGGCGCCCTTGCCGGCGGTGCCCTTGCCACCGGTCCTGCTACCCCCGGCGCCTTGGTTGGACCCCTGGCCGGTCTTCTTGCTGACCCTCTTGCTGGAAACCATGGCGGCGGCGGAATCCGGGAAGGCGGCGACGGCGGACTCCGATAGGGCGGCGGCGCAAGGTGAAAACAGCGGCTTCGGCGATGCGCACGCTCAAGAATTTTTACCCCCCTTTTCTAGGTTTCTCCGGTGGATGCGGGCGAGAGTGGCGGCGGTGGCAAGCGAGCGCGACGGCGGCGATTAGGGCTGGGAGCAAGAGCGCAACCGGCGGCGGCAGGAGGAAAGAAGGCGAGGAATGCAGAGGAAGGAAACCGGGAGTCCCCTCCCCCCAATTTATAATGCTAAGCCGATCCGTGTCATGCACATCCGATGGCTCAGATTCTGCAATCCGACGGTCACGCGGCCCCGGCGGACTCGGCGAGAAACGGTAACCGCATTTAATTCCTACTGACAACCGCCACCTACCTCCACTCACCAGGGGCGCGAGACGCGAGGCGGGACTGAACCGTCGCCAGCCCACGATCATCATGACGCGCCGGTTTCTGCCTAAAAAGGCGCGCCGCCAACGGACGGACTTCCCTCGACCGGCACGACGATGGGACGTCTCGGCAGACGGTTCCTTGCACGGTAAGACATCCCGGGACTCTGGTCCCACCTGTAAGTCTCGAGGGAGCGAAGGCTGACCCACGAACGGGTTCGAACAGCCGCCCTCGAGCACCCGAGTCAGGGGCGCCATTGGGAAGGAACCCTCGAAAGGTCCCGCTCGAGAACGAACTCTCGAACCCCAAAGGCGCATCCAAGGCAGGGCGCGAAGCTTCCAAGAGATCCCGTCGACGGGAGGCACTCGAGCCGCCGGACCCCTCGAACGGGACCGGTCCTCAAAAAGCTATGCGCCCAGCTCTAATGAGAGAGCCCCCGGGCCTCGATGCCGTCTCCCCTCGAAAGGAGGCGGACTCTCACTTGGATCCCCCGCTACCAGCTCACAGGGAGGAGCGGTGCTCGCTCGACCGCGGGTAGTGCCAGTCCTCCCACCACTTGGATCTAATCCAAGAGATCTAGCGGGAACTAGATCACGACTACGGCCTAGCATTTCGAGGCTCGGGGGCTCGAGTCACGTAACACGAAATCCCTCGACAAGGGAAGAACAGGAGGCACTCGGGGGCTCGAAGGGTCGAAAAGAACCCCCTACCTCGAGCGCTACAACTCCAGTTAACAGTACTCCAGCTCGAAACAGCTCATTTCAAAGCCCCCAGAGGAATGCCTCATTCCTCTGGGGCCTCGGGGGCTACCCCCGCGGGGGACGCTCGCGCGCCCCCCCACGGAAAAACGAGAAATCAACCCCTCGAGACAAGACAACATACCGCTAAATCTAGGTACTTCAACTCCACTTCATGATCCCTTACCTGAAGTTCTTCACAATCAGGCAAGGGCTCGGGGGCTACTGTCAGGTACCTAGATTAGGGGGTCCTAAACTAGGTGGATTAGAGGTGAGCAAACCAGCCTTGCTTCTCCCTAAATCCCAAAAACCATTCAGAGAAATCCTCAATATGGGCCGGCCCACGATCAGGCCCACAAAGCCACAAAACCCACCGACTCGAGACGCAGCCGTTCGCCCGCTCGAGGAGAGGTGACGGAAACCACTCGAGCGAGCGAGCGCCCGAGACGGTGACGGAAACCGCTCGAGCGAGCGACCGCTCGAGACGGTAGCGGAAACCGCTCGAGCGAGCGACCGCTCGAGTCTGCCTTCCATGATTGCTTTTTCAGGGCGCGCACATGGCTACAGGGCTCGAAACAGTGTCTCAGTACATCAACCCCGCCTAACTCCATGGCTACAGGGCTCGTAATAGTGGATCTACACCGGTCGCTTCCACCATCACGCTGCCCATCCCCTGGATTCGAGGATGGCAGGCGCCACTGTGGCACCACGCCGCGCACTGTAACGCGTACAACACCCCCTTCAAACGCCATTGTCAACTCTCCGTACCACCAAAACCGCCGCTCAGTCCCATCGCTCGGGTCCTCGACCCCTCAAGGCGGCCTCCAGCCGCTCGAAGAATGATGGTGGACATGACCGGTGTACAGGGCGCGCAGTGACCCGTCCATCCACCTCGACAGCCGCTCGACGGAGTTCCCGGGCAGGCCATCATCGCCCACGCCTCGATTGCGTCAGCTCGCATCAGCCAAGGACGGCCAGGACATCATCACCCATGCTGCTACAGGCTCGAACCGGATAAAAGCGTGGATCCACAGGCTCAAACCAGATCGAGAGAGGCACCCACGGCACTAGCGACTCGACCCGACGCCCGTACCTCGACGTCATGCTTGCGATAGCCCTAGTTCTCATGTGATCCTGAGCCTCCCCTTGGCCTATAAAAGGGGACGCCAGGGCCAAGTTTAGGACAGGTCTTCAGGCCTTCACGCTTTCAGGCCTTCACACTCACAACACACACACACCACACGCTGAGTCTCAGGACTTCCTTGTACTCACCCCTGTACAAGCACTTCGGTGCAAGATAATACAAAATCTCCCCCTCCTCGCTGGACGTAGGGCCTTCTTTGCCCGAACCAGGATAAACCTTTGTGTTCTTTTTGCATCACCGTCCGGATTAGGGAGCACGCTTAGAAATTTACTTGTTGGTGTGATACCCCCGGGGTACGAAACACCGACAATAACTAAATTAAAACTCACAAATTTAACAAGGATGGTTCTAGCAATTATTGTAAGTTAAATTTTCACACACTGACCACATCCCTTCATGTCCAACACCATATTAAACACTTGAGACATCTCTAGGGCCCATGAGATGCACGAAGGTCCCAGAGTTAGGGTTGTGATGGCCGCCGTATCTGTGGAACAGGCTCCCCCATCTAGAGCCGTCTCTTCCCCTATATTTATGACTCGTGGTGCTCTCACATGACTATAGAAAGGATCAGCAACAACGGTCTACCCTTGTCTCTCTCTCTCTCTTCTCTCACTTTTTCGAGCCTGTGCATAAAAGAGCAATCAGCAAAAGGTTCATCTCATCACTTTTTACATTCCTCCTCTACACTTCTTCTATGATCAGATTCAAAGGCTATATTTAGAACACGATCGAGACAAGTACGTGCACAGGTAGCTATTCACCGCCTGCTTATATTCCTTTGCCGTGCACTGCACTTTCCTCCCTGCTGCGGCGGCGGCCATCAATGGGGGACAACGGCGGCCTGTGCGAGCTCGTGGTCGACGACCACTGCGAGCTCCGGCACCTCCTGTCTGGCGCTGAGGACCTCTTCAGCATCATCGGGACTACGTGGGAGGAGCGCACGAACGTCGTCGGAGCCGGCGATGGTGGTGGCGGCGGCTCTTCAGTGGCTATGCGAGCATATAGCCAGAGCTGCACAGCTGCTTCTGACGCTACTGGTGCCGCGGGTGCTAGGTTGGCTGGGAAAAGCCGGAAGCGCACGGGCGACGAGGAGAAAGGCAGCGGCGGCGGCAGTGCTCAGAAGAAGCACAAGGGTTCAGCGGTGGCAGATGATGCAGCCGCCGACGGCGAAGGGGAGGCAAAGATTTCACACATCACGGTGGAGCGCAACCGGAGGAAGCAGATGAACGAGCACCTCGCCGTGCTGCGGTCGCTCATGCCCTGCTTCTACGTCAAGAGGGTAAGACTAGCTGCTTATAGCTAACCTATAAGAGTCTACTACTACATGGTCTTAATATGTGTCATTATGCATTCGCTTCTGCGTTACATCCCTTTCGTCATGCTTCCTACACTTGACATGCTAATCAAGTACTACTTCAGCAAAATCTCTACAGCATATTGTTTCATTGCATGCTTTTTTTTTTTCAAACTCATAAGCATTTTTCCTTGCTTGATTTGAACAAAACAGGATTAATCCAACTTAAAAATACCGCATCATCTTGGATCGATTTCTAATCTACTAAGCTTTTCTTGCATGGCTTTGAACAAAACAGAAATAATCTAAATGAAAAAAACCACGTCATCTTCGTCTTTTTTATTTTTGTATGAGACGCCAACGTGTGACACTGTAGTGTGTGGTCCATATATGCACGCTGAACGAGGTGTGCATGTCAGCACGCGTCCATGCAAGGACGATGTACGATCGTCCATGGCTGCTCTGCCAGATGACCTCTGCCTAGTCTCTTCTCTGTAGCATATAGTATGCTCTGTGTTTTTGTAGCTTCCTTGTGAAGTGTGATAGGTCGCAAGTCTGGTGTGTGTGATGATTGATGCATGATGCTGCGTTCAAAGAATTAAAAACAGCTAGGTTAACAAGCTGCAATGCATAAACTGTATATAGAGGACTATGATTATGAATATTTTGAGTACTTCAGTAAACATGCATCGTTTAAAGAGAGTCCTGCTAGCAAAGAACGAACCATCATGGAGTTGTTCACAATAATCAGAGGGGGGACAAAATAGCTAGAGAGACCAAATGCAGAGAGATAAATAGTTAGATTAACTGCATGCTCATGCATGTTAGTATGTCAATCAGTTGATCATCATCAATCGATGAACTGCATGCAGGGAGACCAAGCGTCCATCATAGGAGGGGTGGTGGACTACATCAAGGAGCTTCAGCAGGTGCTACGTTCGCTGGAGACCAAGAAGCACCGCAAGGCGTACGCGGAGCAGGTGCTGAGTCCACGGCCTGGTAGCGTCGTGTCGGCAGCCAGCCCGCGGCCTCTCGCCGTCAAGTCCACACCGCCGCTCAGCCCGCGTGTCGCGGTGCCCATAAGCCCCCGGACGCCGACCCCAGGCAGCCCGTACAAGCCTGCAGCGGCATCCGGCGCGGCGGCTGGAACTGGAAGCTGCAGGTTCCCACAACACCCGGCCGCGGCGGCATACATGGCGGCGGCGTCTCCGGTGATAACGCCAACGTCATCGTCGTCGTCGTACTCGCTCGATCAGCAGCAGCAGCACTACACGCAGACGACGACGACGTACCTGCCGACCCTAGACAGCCTCGTGACCGAGCTCGCCGCGCAGGCGGCCGGCAGGCAGGCGGCGGCCGGCCTCACCCTCCCCGACGTGAAGGTGGAGTTTGCAGGGCCCAACCTTGTGCTGAAAACAGTGTCTCACCGCGCGCCGGGACAGGCGCTCAAGATCATCGCCGCACTCGAGAGTCTCTCGCTGGAAATCCTTCATGTCAGCGTCAGCACCGTGGACGACACCATGGTGCACTCCTTCACCATCAAGGTACCCTATTATATACAAATATTATATATACATGTACATTCATAGAGCTATATATATTAAGGTTTTAAATCTCTAGCTATAGCTACTTGAGGCTGATCAAGCTATACTTAGCGGCTACAACATGCATTGTTTACTGTTCCCAATTACATATATGGGGAGTATTTGTGTTTATGTAGAACTTAGCGGCTACAACCTGCTATTGCCCCCATTTAGCCTCTGCTATAGCTGTTTTAGAGGTCAACCGCTAAATACAGATTTAAAACCTACATACATCAGCTTGTGTTTTCCCAATGTTTCTTATATATAAACACCGAATAAGATCTAATAGTAACAACAAATAAATTGCTAAATTCAACATACAAAATCATCATGTCGATATTAATACAACGTATTAAAAGACGAACAGAATGATGTAGTTAGGTATGCACATCTTCTCACAGGATGCTGCAAACAAGACTAATGTGTGCATTTTTAAGGCACTCACACTTCTGAATTAAGGATGGACCAGGCTGAAGTGCAGGCATTCAATTGGGAACAGTAGTATATGTAATAGGATGTGCTCATTTCATGTGAGCCCTATATATATGTAGCCTACTATTCAAACCCCCCAGGAAATAGCCATCATGAAAAAAAAGCATCATTGATCCACCATTATTGTTTCAAGCCTTGCATGCATGTATATGCATGGGAATATGCCATCTTTAGGTCTCCCAAACAATTTTTCAAATGGAATCGATTGGTTTCTTCATATATAAATGCCCTAGTGTGTATGTGTAGACTAGCTAGGTTCTACCTGGACATATCTACTGTAGAGTTCGAATTCATATATATGCAGTACTGTGAATGGGGTGCAGTATTTGCACAAACAGTATGTACTATTGATTTTGATTCAGGAAATGCACTGTGCCCCTGAACAGTAGTGTATGTTCGCGTGAGAGAAATGAACCAGCAGAGCCATGGTTCTTATCCTCAAACAGTACGTAAAAACTATGCACGACAGAATGATACTGTCATGATATATAGTAGAAAACGTACATATGGGAAGTAGTTGCTGTCCTGTATCTATATAGTTAGTTTCATGACAACATGGATGTACTCTTGACTCTCATAGATATATGAGCTATATAATCTCATAGATATATGAGCTATATATATGAGCTATTCATCGATCTACTCTTTAGAAATTAACTGAAAAAGCCCCTTCGTCCTGAATGTATATGTTATCGTGGTTTTATCGATGACAACCTATATATGTGTCCATATAGATTTTCAAACAAGGAAAAAGTTGTCTGACAATGCTTTGGTCTTCCTTTCTTATTTTGTTGCGTACAGATTGGCATCGAGTGCGAGCTTAGCGCGGAGGAGCTTGTGCAGGAAATTCAACAAACGTTATTGTGATGATGACGTAGGATTTTGCTACCCTGCACACAGATGTAAAACTGTATGTCTACACTGTATGGCTCCCAAGCAGCGTAACCATTAACAGGAGCAGTGTTATCGTCGGTGAAATCTGCGTGGCTGTACAAGCTGTAGGCTCCAGTTTACAGTTACATATCAGGGTTATTTCGATCTGTAGCTGTGCTTACTGAACAATTAGTATGTTAGAGATGGTTTGTTGCTTCATTTATTTCTACTGCTGAATAATGTGGATCCCTTTCGATCTTGATCGACCTGTGTACGTTAATAAGAAGTTATCTTCTAGCTTTCTCTTGTTGCTCTCTCATGCTTTTGCATTTCCATGCATGCATGACACGTGCCTAAAGTGTTGTGTACGCTTATATACTCCTGTTTGTAATTCCAAATAAAAAGCTATTATCTTAACTCTTAAGGGAAATTACATTTTACTCTTACGAGTAGTTACTCCCATCATCAATAAACCACACTGGGTATGTGTCCATACTTGTTTATTGGTTTGAGTATGTTTATATACTCATATTAAGATACTTTAGATCTGGGGAAGTGAGCATGTCTCACTTGGCTAGGTGACTCAATGTGGCACTACACCTAGCCACCCAGGTTCAAATCCCGTCCGAAGCGAATTTGGGTGCCTATTTTCTAAAAAAAATTAGTACTGTGGGGGACTCCCCCACAGTCTTTTCTTGTCAAAAAAAGATACTCTAGATCTTAGTATGTGAAAATTTTTCGAAAGAACCCATACTTTTTTATATATTACTAAAATGCCAATACAGTAGTATATAAAATAAGTATGACCACATACTCTATGTATACATGCATACTTGACATATATACCACCATAGATGGTCTAGTATGATCATATACTTCGCGTACATATACTTTTTTGGTCATACATACCCTAAATCTTGAGATATAGAGATGGGAGTAACTACTCGTACGAGTATAAAACACCTGTCTATTATCTTAATTATTATATATACTTCCTCTGTTATAAATTATAAGTCACTTTGACTTTTTTGATGCATCCATTTTTCTTTGTATCTAGACATATTTTGTATCTGGATACTTAGCAAAATGGATGTACCAAAAAAGTCAAAACGGCTTATAATTTAGAATAAAGGGAGTACATATCGGCTAGCAGAGATAAGTAATAGGATGCAAGATCAAGGATGCAAGCCTTGATCTTGCATTGTTTGCACATCAGTTCTCATGTCACTAATGATTAGATCCAATGAATGATCCCTCGCAGTAGCTTTATGCACAAGTGGTTAAACAACTTGCCCTTGATCGCTTGACCGGTTGATCACTTGGTTGAACCACTTGAGTTGAACCAACCACTTGTTGGTGTTGCACTTATTGGTCTTCACCTTGATCACAAGAGTCACTTATTCTAGCTAGGTTTAACTTTGTTTTAATTTGCATAGTAGTTGGAGGAATTGGTCTAGTTGAATCATCATCTGCATTTGTCTAGGTCTTACATCACCAATTGCCATGGTCTTCATTGCTCAAGCTTTAGCAACTCTCACACACCATCTAGATTCGCATTTTCATCTTGAGAACCATTTGTTTCATCAAACTCAACATCATGAACTTCCTGCATTATGCCATGAATCTTTTTATATACTATATAATTAAGATTTGCTTGAAGTGGAATACCCGACCTTCTTCTCAAACTTCCTCAGCTGAATGCCCTTCTTGAGAATATAACATTTACAATCAAACACTCTAAAGGAAGTATAGACTGTTGGTAGCATGACATGCAATTTTTAATCGCCTCAACCCAAAATGCATCGCTCATATTATACTCACTAAGCATATCGACCAAGCAATATCAAGAGTATATTCTTTCTATCACAAGGTCATTTGATTATGGAGTGTACTTGGCCGGAAACTCATGTTTTATCCACATGTTATCACATAGCTCATCAACCCATGTTTTACTAAACTCACTTCCATTGCCACTCCTCACTTTCTTGATCTTTATAGTTTAAATTCATTCGCACTTCTCTGAATAGAAGACTTGAATATATATTGAGGACTTTACTCTTGTCATTGAGAAAAACCCCAAATGAATCTTGTGAAATCATCAACTATCTGACAAGAGTCTAACATAGAGGCATATTAAGTCCTAGGTCGAGGACGTGACAGTCCGACTAACCCCCTAAAATTACTCTCCAAACCAACCGGGGGCTCGAGGGCTACACCCATCGGGTGCACTTGTGTGCACCCTTTGGCAAACAAGAGACAATTCGATAGCCCTCACATAGCCCTCCTCTGGAGGAGTCCTTGATATCAGAGGGGCAAGCCAATAAAGGCAAAGCCTCTAGTTAGGCCGCCTTTGCTAGGCCGGGGCACAAGGGCTTGACCAAAACATGGGGATTTCTGGTCCAAGGGGAGCCTCGGCCAAGACATTGCCTACACAATTGTGCCAACTTTAGCTCGGGGGTGTGAACACTCACCCTGAGCTAAGCCAACTAACTCTAGGATCTATTCGACACCTAGAGACTGACAAGTGCAAAAGCATCACACCGCCAGGCGTTGTTATCCACTCCCTTGGCAGGGTCACACTCAGGGTGTGACGCATAAGGACAAGGAACTACCCCAAGTCCATTAGAGGGCCAAGGCTCTTGGCCCGCTTGGCAGCCCTTCTCGGCAAGGGGAGGATCCTGGTGTGCAAAGGAATCTTGGAGAAGGCTCATCTAGGAAGGCACCGCTGAGGCAGACAACACTTGTTGGCCAACACTAGGTTATAGCAAACGCATCAAGGAGTTTTTGCAGTTTTGTTCGCCCATAGTTACAAGAAAAACGAGGATCCGCAACACCAGAATGAAGGAAACCAAATCCAAGACGAGAAACCCTAGGATGAAACCTCCATTTTGTAACCCCATCGCCCTCTTGGTATATCAAGGATCAGGCAAGTATCTGTGGTATCGATAGCTTATAATTCATGGTAGTCGATATACATTTCCATTCCAATTAAAATTTTTCATCATTGCAGCACACATTTATAGTACTATACATGTTCTATTAAGTTGAAACCTTGAATTCGGCTATGTATCTTGCTTCATACCTTAAGTTCTTCTATTTTGACAATGATAAAAAGTGGGTAGCTTAATTAGAAGCATTATAAAATTATTTTAAGATTATTTTTGAGAAATATGTAATTTGTATTTAGGTTAATTTATGTTATTTTGAATAATTCATAAAGTTGTTAATTTATATGGAAATTTAGTGTGCGTTTTATATTATTTTCTATAATGAGATATGTCGATAATTTGGATGGAATTAGAGGTTACTTTAAACTATTTTACATAATGGGGGTAATTTAGATCAAGAGTTTAGGAGTTCCTTTAGGGCCCGTTTGGATACTTGGAATTGAATTTCATTGTAGTTTAGGCACATATTTGAGCTAGGCTATATTTGGAATTGAATCGAATTAGATTAGAGAGTGCAAACATAGCATGGTGATCGATAAAATTTACTTCTGATCTCCCACCCTATGAATTTAACCGTCTTATTTGTGAACTTTGAAAAGTTAAGGAATCTCAACTTTCAAACTAAATAGCCTAACTTATTAAGTAGATTCCAATTCCACCTGGTTACCTGAATGAAGGGTTCCAAACAGGCCCTTAGAGTATTTTTTGTAGGGTAGAGTTGTGCACTTTTTAGTTAAACATAAGATCGTTGCTATTATTTTTAACAGTGATTAGAGTCCATTGAATAGAGGGCCAAATGTTTCAGATTTTTTAAAAAATATTTTTAAGAATTTTCAAAAAAAAATCCAGACATACCCCATGAGAATTAACATGGACACTACGATTAGGCCTCCAAATAGTAAAAGTAAGATGATACCTTGTGATCTTTCTAATGAAGTTATTCCAACTTTCTTTTTCTGGACAACTGAATGATATTAAAATTAAGCCAAAAGAAACAATATAATTACAAAGTGGAAGGCTATCTGTGCATTACAATATCTAGCACACAGTAAATGCATACCTAAATCGTTGCATAAGATTCCTTACAGGAAACCACCTCCACCACTAACTGATATTTTTTATAGAAGATATACTAACAAGTAAGCACTTGACTTTCCTGTTTTTTCAAAACACATTTACTTTGGTCAAACATATCGAGCTCTCATTTCTCACGACTAATAATTCGACATTTACATGTATAAAAAAAATAAGACAACAAAAAGAAAATCAGAGCACATTGATGATCACTGGACATTACATCATATACATTAATGCAGAAAACTTGCCACAGTGACTAATAGACACACTGTCAGGCTCATAGTACAACATACACCTTTGGTGAGATGCCGGCTCCATATGAACAACTCAAGTTCTTCAATATCTAGAGCCGGTTTCTGGTACTCTTGCCTAATTAAGGTGGTGACGGCGAAGGCGAGGATGGTGGCTTGAAATCTGGATACTGCACACAGATTAAAAAATAATGAGCATAGCTTAATGCAAATAGTGTTTTTACGCAGATGGCTAAGAAGTTTCAGGTTTACACGCACGTTAGGGTAAGGTGACTGAGGTCTGGGTCTAGGAGGAGGAGGAGATGATTCTGTGCTAGCGTCTGCTTTCGGTGCAGAATTGACAGCTGGGCCTTCAGTCACGGTGCTGCCAGGGGGTGACGGCGGTTTGAGATCTGGGTACTGCATGGAATTCAGAGTAATGAGCATGGCATGGGCATTCAGGCTCACTTGTGCAATGGCTATAAAGTACCAGGTTTACACTGACATTTGTATAAGGTGAAAGAGGTGTTGGTGTGGCAGCAGCAGGAGCAGCTTCTGTTGGTGTGGCAGCAACTGGAGTCGCTGGTAAAGGTAATAGAGCCTGCCCGATTTCCTGTAGATGGAACAAAGGATTTGTAAACCATAGATATTTGGCATGACATATTCAAAACCATTTTCCATGGAAAACAATGTTGGCTGGCTTAATTCCAGAAGGCACATAAAAAACAATAATTCTAATTGAATTTCACCAAGAGTTCCATATGCAGTGTCTAGGAGCACTGCCAATTATTAATACTACATATAGGAAACCAATTCATGAAAGATTACAAATTATTATATTGGAAAATGTTCAATGGCATATAAAGACCATTTTAGTTACACCATATGCATATTGCTCAGTACCAATAGTAATACATCACATTTGGCCAAACAATATATTACAAAATATCACATAGCTCAAAACAAAGAAGAAACCTTTGAATAGGTTTTGCTTTGTTTGTAAGAGAACTCCATAGTATTGAACTATTGACAAATTTAGGTGATCATTATTTTCTTGTACTTCAGGAAAACATGGATTTTCTCTTCAAACAAAACATTGAGATAAAAGATTTTTAATAATAAAACAAATGTCATGGGTCTCACCCCAACATTAAGCAAAATTAGTGAAAATCATCTATAAAAATCCCTATCTGAGAAAGGGACTATAGCGGTGCAGGATAAAACTAGATATGCAGCCACAAGTGTTCAGTACTCAGTGTAACCCAGTGGCCATGCATTTCAAATCTATCAACAGGCAACCAAAGTCTCCAGCTCAGCTCAGATAGGCACTTCAAATTATAGTTCTAATTACTATAAAGTCATTCGACCACAAGAGTACATAATCCACAAAAAATGGTTTGTACTCTGCAGATCCCATTTTCAATGGCACTAGCAATCTTCAGATAACTCATTTATGCATAGCAATACACTCTTGGAGAAGTGAACATGGATCTATGTGAACAATATAACATTTCAATATTTAACAATAATTGCTCAAGATGATGGTTAGCTACCTTTATTTCGTCAACAAGCTCCTTTGGAGCAACCTTCTTGTTAAAGAACTCATCAATCTGTTTAAGTGTCTTCTGTCGATCCTGTCAGCATAATAAATAGATGTAAGATTTCATCGTTGAAAAAAAACCTTCTATTCAAACCTCAATCAGGGAGGAAGGACATCCCCTGACATAGCTCTAAGAATAGGCCCACTGAAGGAGGGGCGGCGGGAGGGGTATTCTTAGGTATTCCATGGAATACCCATTTTTTTTACACAAAAAATATGTATTGTGTATACTAAAATATTTAGCTCTACCAGTGCTATTGGCCCTTCTTGTTTTGGAGAAAAAGTTTTTTGGAATACCCATAGTATCCTGCCTCCACCACTGACTAAAGTTTGGCTGGGGAAGTAAGCTGAACAAGAGAAGAGAGGAAAAAAGATATGTACCTCAGCATACAAGAGCTTGGTTACCACTAGCTGAACAACAGCAGCTGACCCCAAAAACTGTAGCAAAGTCTCAATCTGCAGGATAGATCACACATGATGTGTAAGGAAACAAAGCAACACCTGGAGAAAAGAGACACTCCAAGACTTACCTCTGTGTAGGCAAGTACTCCCAAACCAGTAGCTGCAGCGAGACCAATTGTCACAGGCAAACCATCTGAACCGTCCTGTAAGTTTACTTAGTAGATTCAGCATTCAACAGTCACAGAAATAAAAGTTACCAAAATGAATGCATTGAAACCTTATAATTTATACAATATAATTTCAAACAGAGTAACAAAAAAAAAGGTCAAGATGATAACTTACCCCAAATAGCTCGCCCAAATCAAAACTGAATCCTTTTGCAGGAGCCTTCCAGGGAAGGTTACTGCTCTGCAGTGGGACACTAGCAAATGGTGAAACTTTGTTGAGTGGATAAAGATGTTATACGGCAGCAAACACAAGACACCTAAAGCATCAAATACCTTCCATCCTCGGCTTCCTTCTGCACCATCCTTCACCGCAAAAGCAGCTTTGTAACCATTGGCTGTGGCAAGCTCAGCGACTAGTTCGGAGTTCCCATCAAATCTGACTTCCACAATATTCAGATAAATGTTCAGAAACTATTGTGACACTATACTAGTGATGGAAGGATGACAAGCCAACAAGTACTCAAAATTTAATATGAGAGAGGTATCACTAAGGCCCTGTTTGAACTCACTATCTGATAATAGATAGCTGGCTAATATTTCATTGTTTGATTTGATCTAGATAGTGGGATAGTTACTATCTAGAGGTCCAACTAACAACTAGCTACTCTATTATCTATGCCTGTTTGGATCAAAAAGAATTAATTATAGTAGATAACTACTATGGATAGGGATTCAAAGAGGGTCTAATTCTGAATATAATGCCTTGCTGGTCTTTTCAAGGACAGATATCTAATTATTAACTCTCCATATAATTCACATGTCCCTCTTTAAGTGATATACATCTGCAGTAACTATTTACTTGCTATTGTCCCAATCCAAGAAATGAGTTTCTTCAAGTCATATCAAATACTACATCTGCGAGGTACTCTGTATATGAGAACTGTTCAGCTTTCCAGATTTGAAGCATCATTTCTGGTTTTCACTGATAACTTTCTTTTGCATTGCTCTGTCAGCAAAATAATTGTATAATGGTTAAGAAAAATTAACTATGTGCTGATTCCGTGATTCTGAAAATTTTCATAATTAGAAGGATTTATGAGTTACGACGACAATTTTGATCCCAAAAAGAAGTGAAAACAGCTAAATTTCAAGTTAATTTAACTTTTGAAATTCTGACACACCAAGAGTGCATATACCAACTCTGCAGAATTGGCTCTTCAAATTCGATATGGACTCATTAGTCATTAGTTACCATAGACTAATCAGAAGTGATAATGCTGAGGATTCAACACCATAAGTCCATAGTTATTCCTTGGCATGCTGTTTCACTGTTTTCAATAAAATGCAGAAAAATTGATTCCTTAAATTGTGGTAAGGATCGGAGTTAATGAACCCACTTATGGGGAACAATTAGAAGTATCTAGACAGACAGAACGACCAAGCACATACATTGCAGTTATTAACCAGGATCTGAGGTTCTCACTTGTCCAGGATGACGAGCGTGGTGTTCTCGGGGTCCTTGAACCTCAGCGCCAGCTTCTTCAAGAACCCGTTCTTGTCCTCCCCGTTGTACGGCACGGCCGCCGCCTTCTTCTTGGCCTCCCTGAGGTCAGGCGCGCCGGCCTCCCGCGCGTCCCTGAGCGGCCGGATGTCGACGAGCTGCGCGCCGGGCTCCTCCAGCAGCCGCTGGTACGCCGCCCGGGCAGGCACGACGGCGTACGGCTTCGAACCGCCGCCGCCGCCAAGAAGCTGCGCGAGGAGCAGCGGCAGCGCGATCGCCGCCACGCCCGCCGCGACGATGACAGGGTTCTCGCTGACGAAGCCGACCAGCCCGTCGAGGTCGAGGTTGACGTCCGGGAATAGCGCGAACGACCCGGCCCCGTCACCGCCGCCGGAGTCGGACGAGAGGCGCAGGGTTTCTTCGTAGGAGAGTGGGACGGCGAGTGCGGCGCTGGTTTGTGCAAGGCCGAGCGCGCCGGAGAGGCGCGCGAGGCTCCCGCGGAGGCTGTTCCTCGGTTGCTGCTGCCTCCGGGGGCGCGCGGGAGGAGGAGTCAGTGTCGTTGGCGCCGCGGAGGAGAGGATGACGGCCATGGCATAACGGTGGTGGTCCGGCGAGCTGGCGGCGGGGTTGACGGGGCGACGAGGCCGTGGGCAGTGGCACAGGGGGGCCGCAGCGCGTGGGGATGACCGGAGGATGAGGAGGTGGACAGGGGGTGGTGCTGCCCAGTGGGAGGGCGCCACGTGGATAAAGAGATCAGAGACGGCGGCCGTGTGGGCGAGAGGCTGGAAATTTCTCGCGGCGATAGCTCTCGTGCGGCGCTTTTGTCATGGAAAAAACAGCGATGCTAGTAGTGTTTTTTTTTTCTTTTTGATAAAAGGAAAGGAAGGCTTTTTATATTAGTCACGATCAGTACCGTGGCGTGTCCTGCTCGGCTGCTCGCCGTTGTGTCGTGACCATGGCTTTTTGGCACTCTATGTACACGATCCAGACTGTTCAGACTTCATCAGAAAAGTAGGAGCAATCATCAGAAAAGTTATGGACGATCCGCGGGATAAATGATGGAATGATCTGTGCTCGTCGTGCAAAATTTAAAAAATATTTTTAAAAGAAAACAATAAGAAGATGCAAGTATGTTTTTCGGCTTAGTTCAAGCGAATAGGGAATATCAGCATATAACTGGACTAGATCTATTCCTGGACTAGTACTTTCATCTATTCCAGGTAGAGTGAATGTTGATTTTGTCCCTTTTTTCTACTTACACGAAAGCTTCTTCAATCTTACATCTTGTATGAACATATACAGATCACTGTATCCTTTATAGAGCTATAATTTTGATCGATTTTTGCATCTGTATTTTGATGGTGTTTCTCGAAATATAAAAGAACCTCTATCCCAAATCTAGGGATCATTGTCGCCTCAAAACCGGCGCACTAATGGATTTTAATCTAGTAGGAAATTAACAGCGTTGACGACGATGTTTCACTATTAGCTTCACTCTGCCGTGATGCCCATTCTACAAAACAAAAACAATATGAAAAAGTATTGTGCCCGTAGTGACCGCCCCTTGCACTAAGGAGAGGCGACGGGAGGAGGAGAGCAGAGGGGGAGGATACCTGGGAGGATAGAGACATGCCTACGTCCAGGCCACCTACGCCCATCATTGTTGTGGCCCATACTAGAGCCAAGGAGAGGAGACCATCGGAGAGTATATGAGGGTGGAGAGCTTGAAGCCTTGAACATAATCAGGAAAGGGTAGAGAGAGACATGCATACGTCCGGGCAACCTACACCCATCTTCGTCTTTCCCTACGCCAGAGCCAAGGAAAGGAGAGCGAAGGTGAGTCTCGAAGAGTGTAGTGCTTGAAGCTTTGAATAGGATTAGGAGAGGGGGGAGATAGAGAAATGAATCTAAGGGAGAGTGAGAGGTGAGAGAGAAAGATAAGTATGCAGACATGACTCATTAAGGGAGTTAATACATGCTGAATAAAAATTTTAGTCCTTGGACAAGGGATCACTACTAGTTGTTAATGCAACCTTACAGTAATGATTATTCTATTGTTACCGATTGCCTTTTAAATCCGATGGTGACATTCTTTTTTCTTACAAACCAGCAGGGTTATCTGTATCTATATCTGTGTCGGCTTTTTCAAATCTAGCAATGATGGCCGATAGGGTCTATGGTTTATGTGTAGTATTGAACGCATAGGATACACACTCTCGTTTGATCTAGAGACCCATATGTTTTCACATTGAATTGATAGAAGATTAGGAGCAAGTTACAATTGCCATCATTGCCCTTTGTGTAGGATGTTGTAACCATAGCAATTGTTATAGAGTGTATATTTTTCCTCAGATAATATATCTAGAAAATATAGTAGATTATTTGAGGGCTCCTATTTTTTTTCATTCAATCCCTTAGAGGCTTGCTACGGGGTCGGTTTTACTCAATTTTATGGATTATTAGATTGTGGCTCTAGCTTCCTTTTTTTATGTGCACCCCATTTTAATTCGGTGCCTCCCTCGTTATGGGCACCCTATTTTAAAAAACACTATAGCGTATTCTCTGTGAGGGTTAGTGGGTAACCACAAGATGAATATTGTGGCAAACCCAGTGTTAAACACTAAACTTTCATCAGTGACCTACCCACTAGGGGACACCGGATAAATCTAGTGTGTACAACTAGATTGCACTAACTCCCATTTTCCACAAGTGTTTCAAATTTGCTAACTCGATCCAATGTGTTCCAAACATGAACACTTTCAACTAAATAAGCCACTGAGTTAGCTTTTCAAAAACATTTCTCAATTGCATCTCACTGTGTCACTAGGCCGAATGCATATGCAAATTTAGTTCAAACCTAGTGGCACTAGATAACCCTTTTTGTAAATATAAACTTCACACAAGTGTAAATTGCTAACTTAGTTGGGACCTTATGTTGCTTAACCAACATGGATACTACTTGAGAAGGATTTGGATATATTTTGAATGATTTTTGAAAGAGGGGGTTTAACATGGATACATTGATCTTAAGGATCTTCTTAACTAGCAGCATGGATTTTAAGAAACTCTTAATAGTAGTGGAGTACTTCAGTAGCTGCTATTTATTATCTGTGGCCAGAGTGTAAGTGAGGACTAAACTAGTACTGCTACTACCAAATTTAACATTATGAGGTTCTGCATCACCTTAGCTATTTCTTGAGATAAGCTAGCATGAATTAATTATATAATTTTCCTTAATAAATCTGATACTAAAAGAGTACAGATATAAGAAATTCTTAATTATGAAGCATATATATTAGATGACACACATTAATAATTGTTTAGATATACAACCATGACTCTAAAATTCACCAATTGTTGGATCCTATTTATACCCCCCCCCCCCCCCCCCCAACCCAAAAAAAACTATGCTCATTTGCAAGCCAAAAATCATAGTAGAGCTAAAAGTTTGTAGCAAACAAAATTATGGCAACTAGAGCGGCATCTTTTGTTGTTTATTACATTCTCCTCCTCACATTGTGCTCAAGTTCGTTTCTTGCCTCAGTACAGTATTACAATTTATACTCACTTTTGCTTACCAACTAAACTATTACCATTGCTCTGTTTATGCAAGTGGGGGCAGAGGCTCGAGGCGTCGCAAAGTACCTAGCTGCTGCAAGTCCTACATCATATTGTGGCAGAAACTTCATAGCCAGCCAGGGTAAATGTGATGATACTAAGTGTTGGTCATCCTGCCATGATAAATATTTCAGGCTTCCGAACGTCACTCATGTAGGTGGCGCTTGCGAAACTGGCACTTGTTGCCTCTGTGAGGTAGATTGCGAGTGAAATACTTAAGTCAGCCTGTGTTGATGGTGCATTTTGACATGATGTATGTACCATGTAACAGAGAAATAAAAATACTCACTCTATCCCAGAATAAGTTGTCATTCTAGGACTGGGGGAGCAAACCAAAGCTGGTAATAAAATGCCATTGCTACCCCTACAATTGTCATCTTGCAGCCTTTTTTCCCCTAGTTATCATCACACAAAATTAGGTACTGCTAGATTCTTTATTTAAAAAAAGGGCTGCCGCAAACATAATCCCAAAGAAAATGGTTTTGGCACTTGAATTTCTACAATTATAGTTTATTTTGGGTCGGAGAGGAATATGTTGCTCAATGCTTTAATCGTTTTTACAACGTCTATGAGTTGATTTTATTTTGGCACTTGTATGAAAAAAGTTTTTAGTAGGCAAGCTAACCCTAACATAAGAACTACTCCCTCCGTTTCAAATTGTAGTTCGTTTGACTTTTTTGACCCAAATTTGACCACTCGTCTTATTCAAAAAATTAGTGTAAATATAGTTAAATTTAAGTCATTTTTGAAGGTCTTATGTTATTAGTAAAGCAAGCCACAGCAAAATAAATGATATTTGACATAATTTTTTGAATAAGACGAGTGGTTAAAGTTATGGTCAAAAAAGTTAAAAGAACTACAATTTGGAACGGATTAGTAGCTTTTTATAACTTTCAGCAAATACAATATCAGTGTTTGAAATGAAATTATTTATTTGATTTCTCTACAAATGAGACTTTCATTGTTTTGGTGAGGGTTCCTTTTGTGTAGACCTAAGTATTTTGTGGGCCGAGTTGAGTTCCGGTCGGGCAGAAAAAAGTCAATTATTTTGGGGCAAAAAAACGGTATTTCTAAATATCTGCCACAAGATTTCTTGCATGGTGATCTTCCACTTTTTAATATTCTTGCATAAAAAGCATCATGTGCCTGCGCCTTCAGTTCTATTGGCCCACGTCCACGTAAGTGGGCATACCAAGCCTCCTGCGGTACCGTTGCTCCCTCGGCGGCTGCCGCGTTGCCGTCGGTGGCGGTCTTTCGGTGGCTTCGAGTTTTTTTTTGAAACGAGGGCATTCCCTATTTCCAGTATCAAGATAACGGAAATACATGAGTTTAAAGAGTTCTATAGAAAACTTGCTAGCAATAAATTAGAAAAGAAACTCCAGAAGAGACTCAAACCTACCACCTTTCCGAGACTTCTACGCGCACACATAGCTTGGCAAAACACCTATGAGTATAATCAAGAGCCAAATGTAATAAGTTAAGTCGCAGCAGAGAATAGATCAGGTACACCGAAATATTACGGCAAAACATTACTATCAGTTTCTCCACGCTCTGACAGACCGATGTACCATTGAACATTGATCTCCTCCAGAGCACATCCTCCAGCACAGATCATCTTCTCATTCTTCTTAATTGTCTTTGGCATCTTCCTAGATCCACAGCGGAGCTTCAAGTCTTGGCTTCTTGGTCAGCAGCTTAAGTGCGATCTTCATCATCATAGTGACCCCAGCCTCCATCGTCTTCTTCTCCTCTTCAAAATTGAATCCTGCCCAGTAACTCATTAGGGCACATGAATGTGCAACAATCGATATAGGATTCTAAAAATTTTTGCCTTCAAAGCAAATGTTGTTCCAAGCCTTCCGAATAGCTCAACACACAACAGAAATGCTCAACACATGAAATTTTTGTTGGCTTTGTAACCACTTATCACACCAGGTCCAACTTTGAACAAACGAATTTGGAACATCAATAGCACCAAAACATGGCAAAATTTGTCCATACAGTTTAGCAATATTACATTAGAAGAGTAGATGTTGTACAGATTCATTTTGGTCACAAAAGTAATAGGCAGGGTCACCCTACCACTTTCTCCTTATCAAATTATCTTTAGTGAGGATTGCATTGTTTAGAACAAGCCAAAGAAAATTTTTGATTTTGGCAGGAATTCTACCTTTCCAGATTTTCTTGTGGAAGCACCCACATTCATTTTCAGTTAGCATATTATACGTAGATTTTACAGTGAAGGTTTTTTCCCCCAAATCTCCAGTATAAAACATCCTCAAATTTTTGAAACTGTATGTTCTATGTTCTATAATTTATCAATAATGTCATCCCATTGGGTTTTCCAGATATCAACTAACCATCTAGAGAAAAAATTGTTATTAGGATTACTTCTCGCTTCAGCTAATGAGATATCTTGTTTTAAAGACATATTGAAAAGATCAGGTTACAGAATAGTCAGGGGTTGCTTGTACAACCATCTATTTTTCCAGAATAAGATTTTCTTACCATCACCAATACAATACTCTCTACCATGTAGATAAATATCCCTAACTTTAAGCAAATCACTCTAAATCTGAGAATCTGTTTGTTTATGAGATACAATAAAAATGTAATTTTTTCTCAAGTATTTAAATTTGATGATTTCTTGACAAATCTATCATCTTTCTCAAATTTTGAGAACTATTTACAAAGAAGACTGAGATTCATTTTTCTAATATCTTTTATCCTGAGACCTCTCTTTTTCTTGCTTATACAAATCTTAACCTATTTTACTAGATAGTATTTCTTCTTGGTTTCCCCACCTTACTAAAAAATGCCCTCCTCAACTTATCCATTTTGTTGATTATGGTTTTAGGAAGCAAGTATAGAGACATATGATATATATAGTGGCATTGCTTAAACTAGAATCAATCAGGATTTTTCTCCCAGCATTATATGCAGTTCCATCTTTGCACACATCTAATTTATTACAACTTTTTTCGTACAATGGAACTCAATCAGCCACATGGAGCCTCCGGCACTCCAAGATATCTGATTGGTAGACTCCCAATTTGGCAATTAAATATCCTAGCATATGTAACATCTAAATTTTCTTCATCATTTATTACAATAACCTCACTTTTATTAAAGTTGATTTTCAGTCCAGCCATGAGTTCAAACATGTATAACAAAATCTTCAAGTTCCTAGCACCAACAAGATCATGCAAAGGTGGCTTGGAGCTATTGATTGAAAAGTGGAAGACAATAAATAGAAAAATCTGCCGCAAATATATAGCCATTCCAAACAAAAAATCCAGATATAACTCTCACGCTAGGCAAGTCGAGCTCCATTTCAGGCGAGCGCAGGCCTTAGGCGGGCCACCAGCGTATTTTATTGTGCAAGCTAGATGAAAACAATATTTTGGGCTAGGTTTAAACAAAGAGTTTTTTTGACAGTGAGATATATTCCCGGACTCTATCTAGTAAGATTTGTGAACAGGCCACAGCCCATTGGGCCCAGGCTGGGCTCAATTTGAGAGTTGGACAATTAAAATTGGCCAGTTAGGCAATGAGAAGCTCTGCTTTTTTTTTTTGGAGAATTAGGAAAATGGCCTTAAAAAAAGTTACGTTGAGAAAATTGGCCTAAAGTGAACTCTAGTTTTTATTTTTCTTCTCAAAATATACAATAATTAAATAAAACTCTAGCTTTTATTTTTTTCTCCAGGTTAAAATGTTCTTTTTGCCCTAAAGTTAACACCATTAGGGTCTAAAACTGATAGAAGGCCATTTCCCTAACAACTTTTTTGTTTGAGACCATATCCCTAAGTTCAAAAAAGAGGTCAATTTTCTCAACGTAACTTTTTTGAGGCCATTTTCTAATTCTCTCAAAAAATTTAGGCAATGACAAGCAGCAGCAGCCAGCGCCCACCGGCCAAGCGGAGGAGGTGGCCTCATCAGTCATCACGGATGCTTCGTCGTGTCATCCTGCTGTTCTCCTTTCTCGAAGAGCATAGAAGAAATTCACAATATTATAGTCAGCAACACGAACATGACGAATCAAAAAGTCTTCCGTGTCTCTTCACCTGGCGCTGCATGCATGCTGCCACGTATCCGCCATGGCTGCCACCTCGAGCCAGCGCGCCGCGCGCGCTTACCAACCTAGCAGCCAGGATGGTGACCACCTGCCTTCGTTCTTTCTTCTATCATCGCCGTCCGTCCCCGAGCCTCCGCTTATCCACCAGTACCACCATCTCACCTGCACTCCATTTCACTGACACTAGCCATCAGTACGCTTGCACGCTCCATCAGGGTCAGGCGGCACTGCAGCAGCCATGGTGAAGCTGGCGACGGCGCGCGAGTGCCGCGCGTACAGCCTGGGCGCGGGGTCCGGGTCCGGCACGGCGTCGCGCAACCGGTGGGAGTACATCAACGCCGGGGTGTACGTCTTCTCGGCGGTGCTCCTGGTCATCGGGTTCCTGGCGCAGCTCCCGCCGTGGCGCGCGTGGTCCGGCCGGCCGGGGCTAGTGCTGGCCGGGATCGGGCTCGTCGGCGTGCTGGCCGTCAACGCGCACGACCTCCTGGCGCACGTCGCCGGCGTCGAGTACCGGCTCGGGATGGTGGCCGGGCTCGACCCGCAGCTCGCGCTCGTCGAGCTCGCCGTCCCCGCCGTGCAGATCGTCGGCACCTTGCTCATGCTCGTCGCTGTCATCTTCTTTGAGATTCAGGTCAGGCTCTTCTTTTTTGGCGCATAGAATCCGTCCAACTTGGTCAGGGTTTGATTCACGAGTAGTTTCAGTTTCACTCAGCTGCTACTATTTTGATTTCCATGGTACAGATGGAGAGAGGGTACCGGCACAGCCTAGCCGTGCACGGCCTGAACCTGCTGATAGCCGGGCCGGCGCTGTGGTGCCTGGGGTCCGTGCACAACATCTGCCAGGTCTACGAGCGTGCGAGCGGGCACGTGCAGCTCCTGCAGAAGAGCGTGCAGATCCCGCTGCTGCTGGGGAGCACCCTCTTCCTCATCGCCGGCATCGTCAACCGGCACGACCCCCGCAGCCGCCACTCCGCCTTCGTGCTCCTGGTAATAATTCAGGAATAATTGAACTGACGTATTTATGTGGAACTCAGCTCTCGGCCGTCGTCACTGAATCACTGATGAGTGCTGTGCAGGGGAGGAGCTGGGCGTGGTTCTGCCTGTTCGGGAGCCTGCTGTTCCTGGCCGGCGGCGTGCTGAACCTGCTCAAGGTGTTCAAGACGCAGCAGATGGGCGGGCGGGGCCTGGAGAAGCTGCGCGGCGGCGCGCAGGAGCGGCTGGCCATGGAGAGGGAGGGCAAGGTGCCCCTCATCCTGGAGCACGGCCACGGCCCCGGCGCCGGGCGGACTAGGGGCCCTACCCCAGGGGCGATGCCGCCGCCGCCGCCGCCAGGGTCATACAAGGACGCGCTCGTCAGCAGCGCCAGCTAGGAGAGGAACCGCAAATAGCAATGCACCGTACCACCATGACGATGACGATGATGTAGATAGATGTTCAGGATTCTACGTTCACAACTGTACTCTGTTCTTGATCGTCACATTCGCGCAATCACGGTTGATCGAATAAGCGTCAACGGACGTGTTCTCAACAAAAATAAAAAAAACAAAATAATAATAACCTGCAGTGTGCTGACATGTCTGTAATAAGCAAATAATTTGTGTCTCTGCTTGCTTTGCTTTGCATCATCAGATGTGAATATTACTGGAATACTTTGTCTGTTTAAATTGAACCTCGTCATTTTGAGAAAGAAACGGTAGTTAATCAATAGTAGACCTCTAGTTTAAAGAATGAGTGATAGATTGGGACGAATAATCGTCTAATCGGGGACGAATTGCAACTAATCGATGGCTACTCGCCAGTGGATGCTACAGGTCTGCACCTAGCCACCAAACAGGCCTATGTGGTAGGACTTATGCCAGGTATACATACATACGGTAGGACTTGGGGGTATATATGTGTGTGTCAAGTGTGTATGTTCGGTACTACTATACAATGTATGCATACTTTTCTTTGCGAATTAATCTATGCATAGTTTCTTTAATTGAAAACAATGCTGATTGCTGAACCACGAATCAGCACATAGATTATAAACAAATGAAGAATGTACACGTCTACCAGACGAGTAGAGTGTGCGATACACTGCTGTGCATCTCTCAAGACAAAAGAAGTGGTAATCCAGTCCAGTCGAGGTCCAGCAACCAAGAGTACCAGAGCCTTGGCAGCGGGCCAGCGGGAGGAGAGCACTCCTGTGGGCTGGAGTTCGCTGGGCTTGTGTTGGGTCAGTTTAGATCTGATGATGATGAACAGACATCCGCAATTGCCGTCTTAGCTGGCCGATTAATTACCCAATGCAAAAGCACGCAGCAAGCCCACATTTACCTGGGTGAAGGCAAAGGATGAAAAAACTCGAAACTTTAACTATATATGTGCCGTATATTTCCACCTTTCCATCTCTGTACCATCTTCCTCAACGTGGCCAAAAGGAGAAAACCAAGTCAATTGACACAAAAAAAAAAAACAACTAAAACATGAGACACAGACACGTGTGTACATCTAGATGCTTTTTTTTTGGGGAAGAAACTGGAGGGGCCAAGTCCCCTGCAGAAATTTGGTAACAAGGTTACAAAATTACAATCTGGAAAAGAAAGAAGAAAAGCACGGAAATCAAGATAAAGAAAAGACAAAGAAAATGAAACTATTACAAAGATCAATTACAAATTTTGCATCCATTGATCAAAGGCTTGTGGTAAATTTGTTTTCACTCTTAGAGACACAAACTGCAGCTCTTTGAAAAAGAGACCTCTGCACTGCTGAATATTTATCTGATTGTTGTTGAAGATTATCTCATTTCTAGCTTTTTAGATAGTCCATGCCATTAGGATGATGGCAGCCATAAAGAATTGAGTCATCAACTGACCTTTGATGGCTACAATCTTTCCAAAAGTTTCTCCATCTTGAATTGTATTGAGGTTTAGAAGCCCCAACATTGTTGTGCAAATGGGCAATGCCAGAATAAATGTTCCACCGTTTCTTCATGTGGTGCAAGAAAAAAACATAGTTGAAAGTCTCCAGATGCATCTGCTTCCTTCTTAGGATGTTCCTTGTGTTCATCCTGCAGAAGAGTACCTTATGTTTTAGTTGGCAGAAGAATGTCCCGAGCCATTTGGTTGAATAACTTATGTTTTGGTTGGTAGAAGAATGTCCAGCCAGTGGCGAAGCTAGAGCACACTAGAGGAGGGTGCACGTGCCTTGTGGTAGCATAGACATGTGTTTTAGAGGGTGCCTATATGGTGAAATTTTACTCAAATCTATTGTTTTTACAAATTTTTGGGGGTGCCTAGGCACCCACAGTTGGCAACATAGCTTGGTCCCTGTGTCCAGCGCCATTTGGTTGACAGTAGTATGTACGTTTTGGTTGTATATTTCCACCTTTCCATCACCCTTTAACTAATAGTATGTCATATATTTCCACCTTTCCATCTCTTCACCATCTCCCTCAACGTGGCCTCGTACGACTCCTAGTGTCTCTTCCCACAAAAAAAAGCCAAAGGAGAAAACCAAGTGAACTGACTGAAAAACAAAACCTAAAACACCATACACAGACACGTGTAAGCATCTAAATGCATTTTGAACTACGTTTAAAAATTTCGATGTTCAAAATTCGTCCAGCTATATATGAAAAGATGGAGCTTAACCTACGAGTTGGGAGGACGGGCACGCACTAGGTTGTAAATTATGGTAAGATAACCAGCTAGTGCTTAGCAGTAATTGAGCTAAGGCTAATTTGGCTCGGTGCTTAATTACTAATTATGAGACCCGAGGCCATGTGTGGTCGTTATAGTTGCGCCATGGAGTCTATGGCCTCATATATTGTCACTTGGCCTCATTGGACGACAACCATATCCAACAACCCCCCTCCGGCCCTCCCCTAAGGGCGTCCGTAATGGTGTATACGTCAGCTAGCTAGGAGAAATATGGGCCAATCAACCACAGAGAGAGACAAAGAATCCACCGCGACAAAGAATCCACCGTGCTAGCGAGAGCGGAATCGCCTAGCTCGCACGTTTCCTCGTGATCTCTGTGAGAGGAAGGTGGAGCCCATGCACGGTAAAACATGATGGAAGAGCTAAATATAGTATTTTTTTTTTGTTCCTCTCTGCCAACTCAGCTGGCGATTTCATCTTCACCGTTGCGTATGCCCCAAACTCGTTATAACTCCACTTGCCAAATTGTTTAATGTAGGTATTAATACTCTTTTTGATTTTCAGTGCTAAAAATTAGCTAGGTAAAGTTAAGGACAAAAACTTTAAGCCGTCCCTGATGCTTCACCATGTCTTGTAGCCTTTGATATGTTTGCACTTGGGCCTTGTTTAATTCCCACCAAAATTCTAAGTTTTTTTTCACTCTCTATCACATCAATTTTTGGACTTATGCATGGAGCATTGAATGTAGGTAAAAAATAACTAATTACATAATTTTTCTATAATTTGTGAGACAAATCGTTTGAACCTAGTTAGTCTATGATTGGACACTAGTTGTCAAATACAAACAAAAATGCTATGGTAGCAAAGTTGAAAAAAAATCACGATCTAAACCAGTGCTTGGCCATCTCACACCGGATGATAGCCTTGCAGTTCGTAAGAGTAGCCTCCAGCCTTGCAATTCGTCAAAGTAGCCTCCAGAAGCGTATTCCCTCTGTTCATAATATGTGTTGTTCTCGCTTTCGAAACAAAACTGCTAGCAATTATATATTAAAATATATTTATGCTAAGTACTCCCTTCATCATGTAATATGGTGCATTTTAGTTTGTCCTAAGTCAACTTAGTTTACATTTGACTAAATTTATAGTAAAGAATATTATCATCTAACACATCAATGATGTAAATTATGAAAATATATCTCATAACGAACCTGATTATGCTCATTTAATATCATAAATATTAGGAGGATTCCCCACGCGTTGCCGCTGGTATGAAGAAGGAATTTAATAGATTAGAATGTTAATCACTAAGGATTATGAAATGCAAGCAGTATGAAAATACACGTTGCCGCGAACAAATGTGGGCAAAGACACCTCTACTCGTTTTTAACAAACTTAAGCAGAATGTAACCACATATCCACATATACGTTAGCTAAGAGAAGGCACTGACCAGATGGGCACCAGCATCCAAAATGCATCAAACCAAGATTATTTTCATTGGCAGATGCAAGCTACTTGGCCAACAAAACAAAGTGAGGCTAACAAAGTGACAAATGCAAGCTGCATGCAGGATGGGGTCCAAAACAAAGTATCTTGCACATTTTGGAAGTGTTTGCCTCAACTTCTCCTAACTACATATGGATTACCACTCTTAGTTGAGGCTAACAAAATTATTGTCTTGCATTGGTGGTGCCCTCAATCACTTTAACAACTTAAGACCATGGGATCCAACTAAAGGGAAGATAGGGATCATAAAACAATCACTTCTATTTTTTTAGAGCAACTTCAACAGATGTGCTATGCTTCTTATGTATGTGATTTTTAGAATTTCTAGTGCAAAAGCTAAGCTCCAATAATTTTGTTATCTTGTTTTGTAAAATAGCAAGTTGGCCATTTCGTGAAATCTCGCATGCTAAATATACCTTTCATGTGCCGCTTGCTATCCAGATTTGCCATACTAGAAAGATTGTTGGAGTTTTATATTTTTTTTACAAAGTCTTCTATTTTAAAGGTTGGCTAAATCATAAGTTTAGCCATCTATTTTTATCATCTCTCTTGGAGTTGCTCTTAGGCGGCTAGTGTTTAAGTTTGCTAATTTTTAACATGTTTTCCTTCGTACTGATACAAGAATTGAAGAATGTGACAGAAAGAAAACGAACAGAACCAGTACTACAAAAATACAAGTAGATCACGCTAGTCTCACAAACAGACTACACAGGAACCTTAAATTATACACATGTCCATTCTAAGTTAATAAGTTACACTTTGACTTGTTTTTAATATCTATTTGACTATTCATCTAGATATAAGTGAGCCTAGCTCACTTGGCTAGGTGACTCAATGTGGCACTACACCTAGCCATCCAGGTTCGAATCCCGTCGGAAGCGAATTTGGGTGCCTAAAAAAAAAGATATAACATATGTCCTGAGACACAAATTCTATGTAAAAAAAGACAGAGCAATTTATATTTTGTAACTAGGGGTATTTGTCATTTGTGAGAAGTTACTAGCCATTTGTCAAAAGTTAACAACTAGTAGGTAGGTGTTTTTCTTTAGGATACGATCGAATAATAAGAAACCTGGTGGTCAAAAGCTTATAACAACTAACCTTCCCCAAACGGCTGGTCTCGAATCAACAACAGGTGGAGCAAGTGTCTTTGGCCTGCCTCATCGTTCGGTACCAAAGGTGTTTGCTGCAAATGGAAGTCGAGGAGGGCCTTTTCGTGCGCCGTGGTCGTGGAATATTACTTGCCCGGCTCCCCTGTATCCTCCGCTCCAGGTTCCTCCCTGTCCCTTTGCTTTTGCGCTCGTGCCCGCACGGCGAAAGCTGCTCGAAAGATGGAGATACTTGGATTATCGCAAAGGGAAGCTTTGGAATCCAGTCCTATGCAGATCGCAGACAGACAAACAGGAGAGCCTCGTTCCGAACGTGTGGCGTGCAATAGGACCGCGCACAGGAGGTCGGGGGACGCGGGCGCACGGTTGTTTTGACCGACAGCCGCCGGCATGGCATTGGGCATGGCAACGCGACCAGGAAAAGTCGACGTCGGGTCCCTCGTCCTGTCCTGGCTCCGCCGGCTTCCAGAGACCGCGACCACGTACAGGCCGGACGGACGACGAGATGACGACATTAGCGAGGATTTGACGATGAGAGGAGCGATGAATCCAACGGGAAGCCATGCCATTTGGCCAAGTCATCGCCGACGCGACACCTGCCGCGGAAGCTTCTTTCACATTCAACGAACGTCAGACGAGGCAAGCAAGGTGCCCTGCCTGCAGCTGCCGCCTTGCCCAGATGCCTGCGCCTCCTCATAATATTCGCCATCATTTCATTATTACTACGAATACTAAAAAATTGATTACTACAGTATTTGACAGGAGTAGTATTACGCGTTGCGTGCGCGTGTTCTACTGGATCCTGTATTCCTGTGTGGTGTGCATCAGTCGATCGATAGATATACCCCAGCATCCCGTGATCGCCGAACCCCAGTTGCCGCCCTCACCGGTTGCCCTTCTCGCTTCTCTCTCTCGCCGTTGAAATTCCAGCCCTCCTCTTTTCTTCGTCTCCCAGCACAGGAACCGCCGCGAAACCAGTGACGCACGCGCACGGACCCCAAGCCCAACCAAGCAGCTCCTACGCGTCGCTCTGCTAGTTGTCAATGACAACGACCAAGAACCTCAAGCAGCAGCTGCAGCTGCAGCATGTGTTGGCGCCCATGGCGAAGGCTGACACGCTCCCGCCGCCGCCGTGGCCCGTCCGGACCAAGCTCCTGCTCTGCGCCGCGCTCGGGTTCACGCTCGGCGTCATCGCCACCGCGTCCCTCCTGACCTCCTCACACTCGACGTCGTCTGCTGCCGTCGCCGCGCTCCGGGGACGAGGAGGGGCGCTCGGCCTCTTCGTCTTACCGCCGTCAGGCACCCGGAACGCCGTCCAGGATCGGCCCACGCCGCCGGAACGGCGTTCGCAGCCCAAACGACAAGGCTCAGTGCCGCCAGCGACCCGTCGGTCTCGGTCGGACCTGCCGCCGCCAGCGCGTTCGCAGCGCAAACAAGCAGGCCCGGCGCCGCCAGGGATCCGCCGGGCTCAAACGTCGGACCCGCCGGCCGTGACCGCTGGCACAGGCACAGGCACGGGCACGGGCATGCCATCACCGGCTCCTCCGGCGGCGGGCATTACTCTCGCTTCCGCCCCGCCGCCGCCGCCTTTGGCTACTACTACTGCCACCGGTGGCAATGGTAGCATCGTCAGCGACGAAGACGACGAGGAGCTGATGGCACGAGCGGCGTCGGCGCCGAGGGAGGTGCCGGCCGGTGTTGTCCCCAAGGTGGCGTTCCTGTTCCTCGCGCGCTGGGACCTGCCGATGGCGCCGCTGTGGGAGAAGTTCTTCGAGGGCCACCGCGGGCTCTACAACGTGTACGTGCACTCGGACCCGGCGTTCAACGGGTCCGAGCCGCCGGAGACCTCCGCGTTCCACCGCCGGCGCATCCCCAGCAAGGTGCGTGCGCTAGCTGCATTCCTTACTACTCAAATTCATTCAGTATTATAGAATTCATTCATTCACCACTGCCAGCACACAATTCGCAGAAATTTCTGTCTCGATTCTTTCTAGCGCTAGAGGTATAAATTTCGAAATGCCATCTCATCTCACACGGAAAGCATTCATCCATCTGGCACATTACTCCTACGAGTAAAGTATGGTTCAATTTTATTTATTTGCATTGCAAATGATGAATGCTTAAAAAAAAACGATGGAATTCAGCTCGATCGCCAGGCCAGGTCCACACCGTTGTTGACAGACGGAATTCGCATCCATACGGAAAGTAGCATGCTGCATCCGAACTGGGGATTAGGTGTACGTCATGATTTAGAAATCCACACATGACGCCGCCATCTGACGACAAAGGCATTCAGTAGCTGCATACAGTAGGGTCCTCCCGCCAATTGTTAAGTGGCTCCACACCTGTGTTTTTTTTACCGCGGCCGGTCGGTTTTTTTAAAAAAAACCGGACCGGTTTACTGGTAAAACCGGCCGGTTTCGGTTTTTTCGCTAATGCATGTGTTGGTTTTGACCGGTTTATCGGCCGATTTTGCTACCGGACCGGACCGGTAAGTCCGGTAACCGGGCAAACCGACCGGTAACCGGTCGGTAAAAAAAACGCAGCTCCACACGCGGGAGGAATTTTTGTTCTCCACATGCAAAGCACGGAATCCCACAGGGGCCGGCGATGAGTTCGAAGCCAAGATCCAGACGGATGCCTTTGTGCTCATCGTCGAGAACTCGAGACGGCAGAATTTTCTTTCCTTGTATTGGTCCTCAACTCTGTCTCAATTCTGACGCAAACAAAAGTCGAAGCTTCCCTAGAATCACCTTTGCTTGTGATTGTGACGCAGCTGTGCCTTGTGCGTGCACTTGAAACCGGGGAGGTGCATTTGCCAATCATGGTGATGCCATCCTAGGCTTTGTTTAGTTCCCACTAACATTTCAAGTTTTTTCACTCTCTCTACATCATATCAATTTTTAGGCATATGTACGAAGCATTAAATGTAGGTAAAAAAATAATTAATTATATATTTTGTTTATAATTTGCGGGATAAATCTTTTGAGCCTAGTTAGTCCATAATTAGACACTAATTGATAAATACAAACGAAAGTGGTACAGTAACAAAATTAAAAAATGGTGCTTTCTCCGTTTTAAATTGTAAGTCGCTTTAAATTTTTTAGACATCTATTCTATTATATATCTAGACATACGTAGGATCTAGATGAAAGTAAAATGAATCTATTAAAAAAGTCAAAGCGACTTTAAAATTTCGAACGGAGGGAGTACAATAGAAAAAATAGCTAGAGTACAAATGTGTTCCAGCGAATAGGATGAGCATGTTTGTATCTATGGACATAATAATTAGCTACTAAAAATTAGCTTATTTGATCTAAATAGGTCCAACTAATAGTTTAGCTAATTATAAGTTGGACGCCAACGAATTAACCACTACTCACTTTGTTTCAAATTATAAGATATTTTGACTATTCTAACTATATTGTTTTTAATATGTATCTAGACATAGTGTATATCTAAAAGCATAGCAAGGTACATATATAGAAAAGCCAAAATATCTTATAATTTGCAAAGGTGGGAGTGTCTTAGATAAAACTAGCTAATAAAAATTTGTACTATAAGTTTTGCAAGACGGTCCCCATACACTCTTTTAAAAGCCTGATGTTCTAGGCATGATTTCCACTCCAACAAATATCAAGGAGTTGTTAACAGCGGTGCTTATTTCTTATATTATACCTAGCTCTATATCTAACCAATAAATAACTGTATCTTAAAGCACCTCCATCAAATCTTCTATACTCTTCCATATCCCCTGAATAGGAGATGACATATCTCTGGCAGATCTCCTATATAATCTTATTCTAGTATAATCTTTTTAGTGATATGTAAAATTCTATGTACTCTCCTCTTAAGACACGACAGATCGATATCGATGTCTCCTATGTACTGGGTCCCACTCCAACTATTGCCACAATAGCTACGCCATCGGTTACCATAGGTTGTGCCACTTGACACTTACACTCGCTGCACCACCTACCTTCACTGGTGTGTGTGAAGAGAGGAGAGGCGAGGAGGATAATGTGTTTAGGAGCGGATAATGAGTCAACTATACTTTTTGTGAGCTTTCTTTGAAATTGACATAATCTTATTTATCATTCTTCCTTCGATCTTGTAGACTAAACTTCAAAACAAGCTTAATGTGCCAAACATAATGAGCCGAGTTGAAGTCAAAAGGCACACCCGAAATTAACTCATTTATTCTAAAAGCAAAATGAGTCCGATTAGAGTTTTTTTTAAACGAGCCACCGAGCCACCTGAACGAGGTTTTTGTCTGGCCCTAGCATATTGTCCGTCATGTACTGACCGCCTTAGATATTCGGTGCAAATGCTCTTAGCTAATTTGATCCCCACTCTTGCAAAACCGGCATAGGTTCTAGTCTAATCAATACGCATAATACCATAAAGCCAAGATTTCCCAGGCAATCGATATTCATTAGCCTAATTTGTGCTGATTAGAAATTTGGTATTACAAGATAGCTAGCTGGCACGGACAGTCAGTCCCGGCGCGTGTATTCATGACAATGTGGATCACTTGCTGGGCACTTTATCGCTGCTGGCATGCATATAGTGGCATGCCATGAATGATCGATTAGGATGTGCCAGTGCAGTTTTCTAGCGTTATATACTGACGACTGAATGTCTGGAAAGGTTTGTTGTTGTCGACTTGTCGGCTCGTATTGTGATCCGGCATTATTGATATCTTTTATCTATGTGGCGGACCTAATTTTACATGAGTCGCAGCCTCGCAGGTTGCGAGAAGTTTTGAAAACAAAACCCATACGTACGTGGGCCTATATGACAAAATATAAAACTCTTCCATGCCGCATATGGGCGCGTGGCACATGAACGAACCACCGTCGATGTCAACATCACATGCCTCGTTGGTTGAAATGTACTCGTCCCCAATGCATGATTGATGACGACAACCGGCTCGATTATAAGAAATTGTGCACTTGCTTATCTTGATTCTCTGAATTACCAATATTTCTTTGCATTCTTTTCCCCAATTGATTGAAACAAAGGGTGATCCCTGGACATCTTGTCCTAGTTAGTACTGTAATACAATACTCCGAATCTTTTTGTCACACAAGACACAAGAGTCTTGTCTTTACTAGTACTATACTACGAAACAAAATGCACATTGCATGAACACATGGAGGGAATATTAATAATTGACCTGATTAGCATAACAAGTTGATTAAGCTTTTTATAACAATAACGCAGGAGGTGAAATGGGGCGAGATCAGCATGGTGGAGGCGGAGCGTCGTCTTCTGGCGCACGCGCTGCTGGACGACGCCGCCAACGCGCGCTTCGTGTTGCTGTCGGAGTCGCACGTCCCGCTGTTCGACTTCCCCACGGTGCACTCGTACCTCGTCAACTCCACCCAGGTGTACCTCGAGTCCTACGACCAGCCGGGCGCCACGGGCCGGGGGCGCTACAGCCGCCGCATGAGCCCCGCCGTGTCCCCCCGGCAGTGGCGCAAGGGTTCCCAGTGGTTCGACCTGGACCGGGCGCTTGCCGCCGACGTCGTCGCCGACCGCGTCTACTTCCCGCTCTTCCGCCGCTTCTGCCGCCGCAACTGCTACGCCGACGAGCACTACCTGCCCACGTTCCTCCACATCCGGCGGCCGGCGTCGGCGGGCGCCAACCGCAGCCTGACGTGGGTCGATTGGTCACACGGCGGCCCGCACCCGGCGCGGTTCACGAGGATGGAGGTCACCGTCGACTTCCTCCGGTGGCTCAGGGAAGGCAGCACGTGTGAGTACAACGGCAGGACCACCACCGTCTGCTTCCTTTTCGCCAGGAAGTTCCTGCCCAACTCGCTCACAAGGTTCTTGAGATTCGCGCCCAAGGTGATGGGTTTTGGCTAAACTATGGTCCATCGACGACGACGGCGGAGGGGCGGCCGGCATTGAAAATTGGCCTCTCAAATTTTTTAAGGATGGGATCGGATCGGACGTGGTTGTTTTGGGAGGAGCCTCAAATCCATTCATTCATTCATGTGCAGTTATAATATTTAACGTCAGTCACTCTTTAGTTCAGTACCTTCAGGTGCAAATTCTTTTTAGGTCTCCTTTTGTAAAGAAAAGTGTACAGAGGACCGGAAGGGAAGAGAACCAACAAAAGCTCATCATCGTTGCTGTCATGCAGTCAGATTTATCTAATTCTTTGTCGATTACTAGCTTGGCCTATTGCTGAAAACATACAAAAAAATTTGTTCTTTGGACAAAAACAGCTTGATCTATTGCCGAATTCAAAAGCATTTGAGGTTGAATCTACCGATAAAAACAGCCAAATTGTTTTTTTAGAAGACAGTCGGTTGGGACAAAAAGGAAATGAGAGGAAAGCTGGCCCAAACACTCAGAGGCAGTTCAGCCCATCAACCATCAAAAAGCCCGCGAGGGTGGCCGGAGTTCAATGAGCATGTGCGCTGCCAAGTAGGACCGTTGTGCAGTTCAGGAATTTGGCTAGGAAATACAGGCCACATCACATGTAGATCGCGGTGAAAACAGATTGGATACGAACAAATATTACTCATACCATATTTGTTTTTATATTTTTGTCCGGATTCGGATTCGAATACGGATGGTGGCAACCATGCCGGATAGGACACGATTGGATATCGACATCACAAATATGCGATTTGAGTATTCGGATACGGATACGGTATCGGATATTGAATATCCAGACTGGGATACGGACAGACTAAAACCCCTCTAAACGGATTCGGTCGAACGGACGGACGAATAAATATCCGTACCCCTTTCATCGCGACATGTAGAGTTCGAAACGGATCGAGTACGGATAGTATTCGGATACCTCCCTACCGCTCTAAATAATAAGTGTCGCTTTGATTTTTTTTTTCTTACATCGAATTTGCTAAATTCAATGTACCAAAAAGGCAAAGAAATTTATAATTTGGAACAAAGAGAGTACTTGTTAATTAGATTCCATATACATGATTTAGTTGATATTAGATATCTGTATTTTTCAACGAAAGTTTTGGAAGAACAATATGGTTATAAAAGTATGGATTAAAATACTAGCATATAACACACCCTAATAAAGATAGCTCACTGAAAAGAGAATATTATAAATTTATGGATTCCCTAGAAGAGCATAGAGACCTAAGTGTTGAAGAATGGAACTTTAGGTTGCTCTTGAGAGAAAATCTTCTCTCTCTGCTTGAGCAGCAGAGAATCTACTGGAAGCATAGGGGAGCAATAAAATAGGCCACTAGGCCACTTTAGGAGATGCTGGGACAAAGTTTTTTCATGCAAATGCCACCATCAGACATAGAAACAACAAGATTACCAGCCTCAAGAATCAAAGTGGGGAATTACTGACCAACCATACTGAGAAAGAGGCTTACCTATGGGAGGCTTTCAAAGACAGGCTGGGTAAAACTGAGGGCACAACAATGCTGTTTGATCTGGATTCCTTGATTGAAATTCATGAAGGACTGGACATACTTGAGGAGCAATTCACAGTACAGGAAATAGACAGTGTGGTCAAACAACTCCCCAATGATAAGTCCCCTAGACCTGATGCATTCACTAATGAATTCCTCACGAAATGTTGGGCAACCATCAAACAAGACTTCTATAATCTTTGTTGGGACTTCCAATCTTCCAACATTTGTCTCCAGAGCATCAATTCCTCTTTCATCACCCTTATCCCAAAGGTCCTCAGCCCTGAAACTGTGTCAGACTTCAGGCCCATCTCCTTACTCAACTGCTCTATGAAACTAATCACCAAACTTCTGGCTAATAGGCTGCAAAATGTTATTATCCCACTGGTGCACAAGAATAAGTATGGATTCATCAAGCAAAGAGCAATACAGGATTGTCTTGCCTGGTCCTTTGAGTATCTCCATCTCTGCCACCACTCAAAGAAAGAAATCATCATCCTAAAGCTAGACTTTGAAAAGGCATTTGACATGATTGAACACTTTGCAATCCTCAACCTTCTTCAGGCAAAAGGATTCGGAACTGTCTGGATCTCTTGGGTAAAAAACATTCTTTCCACTGCCACTTCAAAGGTGCTACTTAATGGAAGCCCAGGGAAAAACCTTTTCTGTAAAAGAGGGGTTAGGCAGGGGGACCCTCTATCCCCACTTCTTTTTATCATTGCTGCTGATATGCTCCAGTCAATTCTTAATAAGGCTAAGGACAGAGGGCTCATTAATCTGCCAATACCACTCAACTGTTCCTCAGATTTTCTTATTATCCAGTATGCAGATGACACATTGATCATCATGGAAGGGGATGCCAGGCAGTTGTTCTTCCTCAGATCCATCCTTTAATCCTTCCACACCTCCACTGGTCTAAAGGTTAATTTTAACAAGTCCTTCATTGTTCCAATCAATGTTGATAAGCAAAAGGCCTCCCTTTTGGCCAACACCTTGGGTTGCAATATTGGCACCCTGCCATTCACTTACTTGGGGCTTCCATTAGGCATCACAAGGCCCTCTATCAATGACTACCCGCCACTGATAAATAAGTGTGAAAGAAGACTTGTCAGCACCTCTTCTTTCCTTTCTCAAGCTGGAAAACTAGAAATCACCAATGTTGTCCTCTCTGCACTCCCAACCTTCTACCTTTGCTCCCTGGCTCTTCCTAAATGTGTGATAAAAAAGATTGACAAATTTAGAAGGCACTGCTTATGGAGAGGGTCTAACATCAATTCAAAAAAACCTCCAAAGGCTGCCTGGGAAATGGTGTGTGTAGCCAAGGATGAAGGAGGGCTAGGTGTGCTTGATCTGCAAAAGCATAATGAAGCTCTGTTAATGAAAAATCTAGACAAATTCTTCAATAAAAAGGACATCCCCTGGGTGGCAATAATCTGGGAAAAGCATTACCAGAATGGTAGACTGCCCAACCACACAAAAAAAGGCTCATTTTGCTGGAGGGACATCCTGAAACTACTTGAATCCTACAAAGGCTTATCATCAACACATGTTAGGGATGGTCAGTCCTGCTTGCTCTGGACAGATAATTGGAATCAACAGCCTCTTTCCTTGCAATTTCCTGAGCTTTACTCTTTTGCCAAAAACAAGAACACTACTAGGGAAGTGCTCATCAATGACGTTCCACTTTCGTCACGGAAGACTCCAAAATCGTCACCGAAGTTGTTCTATGACGAACTTGTGACGAAAATAGGTTCGTCATGGACTGAGCGTCATTGATTAACAACGGTGACGAAACGACTCTTTTCGTCACTGAATGAAATTCATTCAATGACGAAATAGCCATCGTCACCAAATGGAATTCATTCAGTGATGAATTCGATTCGTCACCGATGAGGCCCTGTTTTCATCATAGCTTGGCGCTCCGTTAGGCTGCCAAACATTGTTTGCCACGCTGGCAGCTGACGTGTCGTGCGCACATGGCACGGCCACGTGTTAGGTGACGTGTCCAACTGACGTGGCTTGACACGTGACAGCTGACGTGGCAGGCGATGTGGAGGGTCCATTTTCACCTTTTTAAAGGGCCATGTGGCAGTTTGTGATTAGTCCACGTGGCGGGCTCTGATTTTTCCACGTGTCCTTCTGTGATTGGTTCTCATTTTCGTCACAAATCAAATTAAAAAATCATCACAGATCAAATTACAGAATCGTCACAGATCAAATACAAAATTATCATATAAAAGAACCAGAATTTGATCACGGGTGCTCATTCTATTTTTAATAGGAAATGCAAATAACATTAACATGACCATAAACTTCCAGAAATGAACAGATCTGGTTTCCAGTCACCACAGACCACACAACTTACTAGACTCGGTTCACACATAACTCGACATAACAATACAGATGGTAGTTCATCTTAGTTCACAGTAAGATCACAACTAATAATATAAAGTAGGCAACCACCAGCAACATAAGTTCAGCCTAAACAAAATCACTAGCACAGGCCCTTGCTTAATCAGCCAGCAGCAACGAAGAGCGATCATGTCGAAGAAGCGTTGTTGAGGGACAAGATACACTTCAACAGCGTGTTGTTCTCCTCCATTACCTTGTTGTTTGTCTCTGTCAGCTTCTTCATCTCCTCCATCTCTCTTTGTGTCCTCTCTAGCTTTTCTTCAGCCTCTTCACTTCTTTTCTTGAGCTCCTCAAGTTCACCTTGTACAGCAGCCTTAGCTTCAGCTGCTAGCTGTTCCCGAAGCTCGCATTCATTTGATGCTGCAGACATGGAAGATCCCACTTGTTTTATGCCAATATTCTTGAGGAAAATGTTCGAGCTGTTCTTGGAGAGCACCTAGGACACAACCTGCACACTAGATACTCCTGTCTCACCTTCAGCAACAGGTGCCATGTTGGACTGAAACAATAAAGAGCCACCATTAGTTCATACTTTTATTGCATTAAAGTGAGGTGCAAATATCACAAGATGCATTTTAAAGAATATAGACAAGAAGATATGTGCTAGAGAGGTAGAAGCAAACCTAGCAACATGCACAGATTGAAGTACAATTTAAATGATTTTTTATGTGGAACATTATCTAAACTGTAGTTTGGTTATTACTAACAGCTAGTGTACAAATAAACAATCAGGAATCACCTTAGCATGTGGAAACAAAGTTCAGTTTGTTCTCAGTTATATGCTATCAAGAAACAATCAGGAATCACCTTAGCATGTGGAAACAAAGTTCAGATTGTTCTCAGTTATATGCTATCTCATTTGCAGCCAACATCTCTCAATTGTTAACAGAACACAGTTAATAGAAGGATATTATATTAGCACTAGGAATCTGTAGCTATCTCATTTGTTGTCAAGATCTAACTTTTGCAACACTAATAACCTATTAAACTGGACACAGGCACAGTACTTTCCAATTTTAGAGCACTGAATTATATATCATATCTGCTAGACTCTAAGTTCATATTACCAGCAACAAGATCAAAGGTTCAGTCTGTCCAAAACAGACTCAAAACCATGACTTTTCATTAAAATTTTATAAGTGGAATCAAGATTTTCTGCATCGCCATTTCAGTTGGTTTGCCCAAACCTACAAGTACAGTACCTTTACTGAGTAGCATTCAAATTGCAAGAGTAGCAGTCTAGTAGGACATCTTTCACAAAAAAAAGCAAAAACTGCAGGTAGACTACTGAAAAAAGAACCTGGATCAAAATCACTGGAAAAGGCAGTAACATTACCTAGCTAATCAAATTTACTGAACAATTATGGGTACCTAGACATGTCATTACTGATTGTGTGCGTCGCCATCAACCACAAGAACCAAACTCAGCTGAAGAAATTAAAGGAACCATAGGATTGAGCTAGTTAGACTTACAAGTGCCTCTCTTGCTGATTCATCAAGACCATTTTTGGAGCTGGTATGGCAGGTCTTGAAGGCCTCCACCACATCAAGTTCTTCATCTTGCTGTGTGCTGGGTTCTGCATTGTTCATGTCCTGCTTCTGTTTCATAGATAATCAATTACAGTAAAGGTTTCTTAGATCAAATGCAGAATAAGTTGTTTATTGCAAATATGTACAAGGTACTCTTTACTTACATATGCCTGCAAGTGTGCCACATAGCAGCGAGATCCAGTCTTCTGATGATACTTGACTTTACTGCGATTAGTCTTGTAAAGGAGAATGACATGTGAGATGAGAACATAAGTTAAAAATGATAAGATCCACTGGAAACTGAATGAGAAAGAAGACAAGACACCGTACCATGTTCTTTGGATTTTTCCACTTTTCAGTCAGTGCATTCCACTCTGCATCAGACATGCATGGAACTGGAGAAGTTGTCGGAATCTCATTTGCAGGTACACCATTGAAGTACTTCTTCTTCAGCCGATAGCGCATTTGTCGCACCCCAGAGCGCCGCATATCAGTGCAAGCTTCCTCTATTGGCTTGACCTTATCGTTAATGGCCAAGGGCCCCTAGTCATTTCACAATTCCACATTTAGTTAGTCAATTCAGGTTAAGAAAGATATACAAGTCAAACATAGAAAAACAGTAAGGCACTTACAGAGAGCTTTTTCACATATTCTTTGTAATGCTTCTCGTCATTCTTGTAGTGCTTCCAATGAGTTAGGATAGGAACCTTGTCCCGAATGAGGACACCAGACTCAGATGCAAACTTGGTTGCTTGAATAGGGTCATGAGGCCTTCTTTTTCCTGGAGCATCAGCTATGGGCAGTCTATGTCCCATAGCTTTTGTCATCCTATCCAAGTATTCTCCCTTGGTGGGTGGCCTGGGAGCCCTTGGGGCTCGCTGTGCAGGAGCTACAAAAGAGAAATTGCATTTAGATGCTTTAGTGTCATGCAAATCAGCCAAAGAGATGGAAAATTGGAGACAAAGAAATTATGACTTGCCTTGAGTATCATCCTCTGCAGCTACGTTGTCTTCATCTGCAGTTGCCATGTCCTGAGCACCAGCTACAATGTCTTCCTCTGCGGTTGCAGTGTCCTGCCCACCACCTCCATTGCCTTGCTCTGCAGCAGCTCCATTGCCTTGCGCTGCACCAGCTGATCCATTGCCTTCCTCTTCAGTCTGCCCTTCTATTGCTGATAGTTGAAGCCTTTTTGATGATCTTAATTGGGCCCTAACAGGCATCTACATGACACACAGTTCAATGCCATCATAAGCATGTCTAAATGAAATCAGAGAAAGTAAAAAAAAAATGTTGGGAAACCAAAACAGTAGTGCATTTTAGGGACATGTCACTGGTCCATACTAGAAATTATCATCTTCATCGTCCAGAGACATGTAACCATTGTTCTCATTGCCACCATCACTACAGTACTGCTCTGTTGTCTCATCTTCCTCCTCATCCTCACTATCTTCATGAACAACAGGTTGCTTCTTGCTATTTATAAGGTGCTGTAAATTTCCTTCAATTACAGTGGCTTCTCCACCTTGAACATTCTGCATGACCTCATTTTCAGCACCTGCTTGCACTACATGTTCAGTATCAGAACCATACTCATCCTGATGCACATCATGACTGGTCTCATCCTTTTCAGACACATCATAAATATTCCTATGTTCAAATTTCTGCACAACTCGTCAATCTTTACCTAAAGAAGTGTCTTGCAGGTAAAATACCTTTTTCGATTGAGTCGCTAAGATGAAAGGATCAGTCTTGTACCATAATGACTGCACATTTATGGATTTGAAATGTTCGTCATCTCGAAGGCCTCTTGTCTTTCCTTCTAGATTGAACCAATCGCACCGAAATAGAACCACCATTTGACGGACTTGAAAATTCGAGTTATATTCCAACTCGATTACGTCTTTAAGGACTCCATAAAAATCTACATCTTTCTCATTATGTGAACCTTCAGTCAGTACAGCACTATTTTGTGTCAGAAGGTACTTCTCACGATCCACAGTGTTATACCGACTCCATTGACCTTGCAAGCTGCACAAGTCTTGACTCGCAGATCTGGGCCACATGACAGCGCCCACAGCCCTTCGCTAACAGATTCTGGATTCTCCTCGCATTTGTTTGCAATCTGTTGCACAAAAAAATAATCAGTTCTCATATTACATATGGATACTAATGCATTTACTGAACCTACAAACAAAATGTGTATTGACTTACATGGCACTTAAACCACTTTGCAAATCCTTTTTCAACCATTCTATCAACATCACGTGCACCTTGCTCCTCTAGCTCGGCCCTGTACAAGCTGCAGGGCAATGTGTGGTCATAAGAATAATTCTAAAATTTAAAAAAGACAAAAACTCAATCTCAAACATATAAAAGATACTTACTCCACATAATCCCTAGCTTCGTCATAATTATTTAGTACATACCAAACTAACTTATCTAGGACAACATCATCAATGTACTAACTCCTGTCAGATCCAACAAGAGTAACACCATGCTTAAAAACAGAGATGTCATCAGGCAATGGTACCTCTCCATCATTACCATCATCACGGTTAAATCTAGTGTCAACATCCTCCATATACCTAGAACAAAAAGTCAGGGTGTCACTTGCCATATATGCGTTAGCAATTGATCCTTCCGGCCTACTCCTGTTGCTTACAAAATTCTTCAGAGTGCCTAGCCGCATCATCCATCCGTACTGAACAGGTCCTCTAAGCAGTGCCTCATCAGGAAGATGGACGGCCAGGTGCACCATGACATCAAAGAAGGCAGGTGGAAAGATCTTCTCAAGCTTGCATAGGATCAATGGAATTTCTTCTTTCAGCTGTTTGACAACATCAATCCGTAGATTTCTACTACATAGTTCCCTGAAGAAGGTACCGAGCTGTGCAATTGCTTCATATACATCCTTCCTCACCAGTCCTCTTAGACCATTTCTTTGCAGGAGTATGTGGCAAGAATGTGTTTTTAGCTTTCCCACGATCTTCAAACCATCTTCACTTATGTATCTTGCTAGGTTGGCCGCATATCCATCGAGAAACTTGATACCTTTAAGAAACTTCAAGAACATGATTTTCTGATCCTTCCCCAAGACATACGGAGTAGGTAAAGCAATGACTGAGTTGCCATTCTACTGCAAGTGCAATTCAGGTCTTATGCCCATATCATACAAATCTAGCCTAGCATTGGTTGTGTCCTTGGTCTTGCCCTGTACATTGAGTAATGTGCCAAGAATGTTTTCACATATGTTTTTCTCTATGTGCATCACATCGAGATTTTGTGGAAGCTTCAAATGTTGCCAGTATGGCAGTCTCCATAACCCAGCTTTGCGGCTATAAATCTTTGGACCCTCATTGCGCTTCCTTTTATTTCCAGTGATGTCAGGATGCTTCCCTGGCCTAACATCTTTCACCTTCTCTAGCTCCTCTAGTACCTCCTTCACAGTGAACTTGCCTGGCTCCTCTTTGTTTTCATGCTTACCATCGAAAGCCAAGCTTCTCCGCCATGCATGTCCCCAAAAAAGGTAACAACGGTGTCCAATGTAACATATCTTGTTCCTTATTGCCCGAGACAATGGATCCTTGTCGCAATAAATACATGCATAATACCCTTTTGTTGTTCGCCCTGATAACGTGCTGAGCGCTAGATAATCATGTATACACCATAGCACGACAGCACGAAGGTCAAACTTCTTACCAGTACATGCATCGAAGGTGGTGACACCCTTACATAGATCGATCAGGTCTTCAATTAGGGGCTCAAGGAACACATCAAAATCCTTTCCTGGAGATTTTGGACCTGGGATGAGTAATGCCATAAAGCAGTTTGCTGGATTCACGCATTCCCATGGTGGGAGATTCAGCGGTGTCAGAAGCACAGGCCACATACTGTACTGGGTACTCATGTTCCATTGGTAGCTAAGGCAAGCCTCAGGTACCTCGGGTCGGACGCAAGGCTCTTTTCTCTCCTGTTGAAATCCTTCCACGCTTCCCCATTAGCTGGATGGCTCATTACATTGTCGACTGGCTTCCTCTTTTTCAGGTGCCATTGTGTTTCTTCAGAAGTTCGCTTTGAAGCAAAAATTCTTTTCAACCTTGGCAAAAGTAGAAAATGCCTCAATACCTTGTGTGGAACTCTCTTGGTCCCGGTTTCATCTTTCCATCTAGATGCCTTGCATACTGGACACACATTGTCTTTAGCATACCTCTTCCGAAATAGCACACAATTGTTCGGGCACACATCGATGTTTTCACAGCCAAGGCCCAATTCTCTAAGGTATTTCTTGGCTCGTCGTATGATTTTGGCAACTCACTCTGAGGGTATCCTTCTGACAAAAAACTTGATCATCACGGAAAATGATGTATTGCCAATTCGATAACGAGACTTGATATACAACATCTCACCAGAAAAGAGAATTTTGAGTGGCTAGATCCTAGGCTAAGTGACTTTTTCGCATCCTCAATGACTTTTGCAAACCTTGGTTGTTGTCCCTCTGCCTCTGCCGCAGCATACAACTCTCCTATCATCTCTGGTTCTCCGTGATCCTCATCATAGTCATCATCGGCCACATCCACATGTATCCCAAAGTCATGATCCGTTCCTTCGTCCTGCTGCTCCAAATTCTCAACCACTTCAGCATCCACCGACTCCCCCTGATAAATCCACCTGGTGTACGTAGCTGACATTCCATGAATGTGTATATGGTCACTTGCATCAGGCTGAGACCGCATTTTTTTATTTAGACATTTCCTGCACGGGCAAAGTATCTGACTGTCTTTGGGGTATCTTTCACGAACGAATTTCATGAACTCTTCAACTCCTTCCACATATGGAGTTGTGAATGGTGTCCCAAAAATCCAGCTTCTGTCCATCTGTTGTGACAATACAATAAACATTGCTCTCAGTCCTTAAATCTAGTAATATTTTCAACAAAATTCAAAAACACATCAAAGACATGCATATGTGTAAAAAAATTGATAAACAAATCAAACCTTGTACTCTGCCCGTGCCACTCGCACCGCCGCTGCTCTGTCCCACGCGTGCTGCCGCTGACCGGCGCTCCTCTGCACGGCCCACGATCGTCGGCGTCGCCACTGCTCTTTCCCACAGGATATATTTGTATTAATTAATTTGCAATGTACATTAGTTTATGAAAAAAATGACAGTACTTCAAAAAAGGTAAAGGAAGGGTAAAATAATGAAAATGTTACTTAACTTAGGCAGCATCTAACATGTTAAAAAAACTCGAATCAAATCTAGTAATTATTTAATGCATGGACTAATTAAATAAATAATTAATGGATCAACTATATGCTTCAATCGCTTGATGCCTCATAGCTTGTCACTGTCATATACAGATCAAGGAAACACAAATATCGAACCAACTTGTGCAACCTGCCATGCCCTAAGCCCTATGCCTATACGTGTGATAAATTGAAACATGATGAAGTCACTTACACTTAGTCAGGGAGAGGGACGGCTGGACGGCAGTGTTTGCTCCGGCGCTGCGTATACGTGATCAGACGCCGACGGACGCTGCCTATACACGGTCAGACGCCGCCGGACGTCTACGTGATCGCCGCCGGTATAGGGCCACGGATGACCTAGCGATCAGATGCCGCGGACGTCTACACAACCAGCCGCCACGGACATCTACGCGATCTTGTATACAGGGCCCATTAAGTCATCGATAAAATAAATAAAACACAAAATATCGTATTCTACCTACAAATAGAAAACCTTGTTTGACATATACACCAAGTGACCAGCGTCCCAGTGGTAGCGCTGCTACTTGTGGAACGGCAGGTCCCGGGTTCGAGCTCCCAACTCCCACCCCTGCGCGGAATGCAATTACCATGGCGCCAAGTACTCGAGGTGGTACATGAGCCAAATATTCAATGACGATTTAGTATTGTTATTGTATGAAAATTATTTAGTTTTCGTCATTATTTTTCGTGCCAAAACTCCGTCACTTGTGACTAATGACGAACCTGCAAATTTCGTCATAGAATGCTCTTATTTGGTGACGAAATTATTAATCGTCACGAGGGAATCGTCATTGATTACCAATTTCGTCATAGAATGCTCTTATTTGGTGACAAAATTATTAATCGTCACGAGAGAATCGTCATTGATTACCACATTTCTAGTAGTGAACATTACAGTAAGATCAAGTGTGTTGCAGCATCAACTTTTGGACCAGTTCAACTTACCTTTATCAACTGTGGCCTTCCAGCAGTTGCAGAGTCTTCAGGCTATGCTTGACAACATTGTACTGTCTGATCAAAATGACCAATGGGATACAGTGTGGGGGAAATTCTCAGCTAGCAGAGCTTACAGGTTCATCATGGGTCACAATGACATCCCACAGGCCTTCAAGTGGTTGTGGAAAACCTACTGTCAGCCCAAGCATAAGGTTTTTTCTGGCTACTTATGAAGGACAGACTGAGCACAAGAAACATACTGAGAAGAAAAAGAATGCAACTGCAATCTACAAACTGTGTACTCTGTCAGGACACAATAGAGGAGTCAACGGAACATCTCTTCCTAAACTGCCCATTCTCAGTGCAATGTTAGGCGGCAATTGGAGTCAATCTACAAAACCAAACTGATATCTTTGAAGCCATTGAGGTTGTCATAGCACAAGCAAACCCAACTTTTTCACGTTGGTGGTCATTCTTATGTGCTGGGCAATATGGGGGGCTCGAAACGATCTTATCTTCAGAGGGATCCAACCATCAATAAATGCAGTAAAGGAACACTTTCAGAAGGAATTGAGAATCCTTTCCCTACGGGTAAAGGCCAGACTAGTAGCCACCTTTGATTTATGGATACAGAATCTATTGTAATTTGCCTTTCTTTCTTTATTTTTTCCCCACTCTTTCTTTGTCTCCTGAGTGTCTTGCTCGAGACTGCATTAGTTTAGCTGCTTCCCTGCCTTCTTGTTTTTCTTTTCTTTTTCAAAAACTTTGTATTTGTACCCTTTTTTATAATAAATGCCTGTAGGGACTTCGGTCCCTCCGGTTTCATCGAAAAAAAGAGAGAATATTTATCAAAAACACTTTTAATTATTAAATATAAGAAACATATGATTAAATAATTGTTTTGATAATCAGTACTGGATCGAGACTGTTTGCCGATGGCTTGAAGCCATCGGCAAACCCACTTTCCCCATCGGCAGAAAGGTTGCCGATGGCAAAGTGGTGACGCCATCGACAACCTCCCATCGGCAAAAACGTCATCGGCAAAAAAAATTTTGCCGATGGCAAAGGTATACGCCATCAGCAAAAGTGTTGCCGATGGCCACGGGCCCCATCGGCAAACCTTCCACGTCAGCCGCCCCGCCGTCAGGCTGACGGCGGGTTTGCCGATGGCTGACGCCACGTGGCCATCGGCAAAAGCCTTTCTTTGCCGATGGCCACGGCCGTCGGCGGCTTTTTTAATTTGTTTTGAAAAGAATTCCCTGATTTTTTTTTCCGATGGCCGTGGCCATCGGCAAACTTATGGTTAGTTTGCCGATGGCCACGGCCATCGGCAAACCTGGGGTACGCTGGGCCAAATTCCCCAGGTTTGCCGATGGCTGGCCATCGGCAAACCTGGGGAAATTTTTTTTCCTTTTTTCCCTGTTTTCTTCCATTTTCAGCACATATAATCACAAGCATAATAACACAAGCAACATATACAACATTCATCACATATATTCGCAATAATGCGCCATTTCAACCATAATATAGCATCAAATCCATATAACATGTCCGAAATCATCCATACAAGTCGAAATGGCTCCATACAAGTCCCAATTCATGCATACAAGTCCAAATGCATCCATACAAGGCCAACATCGGCCAAACATGTCCGACGTGGCACAACAAGGTCCAAAATCAGGAATAGAAGGTACCTAGCTCGTGGCGCCGTCCCCTTGGGTCCCCGAGCCCCCAGAAGCGTCCTTCCACGCAGCCAACTCCCCGCGGCTGCGGGCCGCCGCCACGAGTACCGCTAGTGGCCGAGCCGCCGCAGCTCGAGGGAACCGAGATGGCCCGGGCTGCCCTCGCGGCGGCCACGAGTACCCAGCTGCGTGGGGAACCGAGACGGCCCGGGCGCCCCCGCGGCGGCCACGAGTACCCTGCGTCGGTGGAGGACCCGGGACGAACGGCCGCGTGAGGAGGCTGCGGAAAGGACCCCAACCGGCCGTGGAGCGGGACCCGTGGAGAAGCACCCTGGAGGGCTAGCACGGAGTTGGGTTCGAACCCTCCGACCGTGTCCGCACAAAGACCAAGTGATGGAATTAGTACTGCAGACCGGCATCACAAGCTAAAGAAATAGGCAATGTAGGGACTCACCGGACGAGGTGCAAGAAAAGGCGGCGGTGGAGGTGCGGTGGTGGAGCGAAGAAAGAGGCTGGAGGCTCACTCATTCCCATGGCACGCATGTCCGGGACATCTGCGACCACGCCGCCGGTAGTGCAGCCGCAACCGTGGCCGCGTGCTCCCGATAGGCAACCGCCATCTCGCTTCGGTTGGCTAGCACCTCTTGGACCGTGGCCGCAATATTACACGAGCATGGTTGATTGTATTTGAAGGCAAGGTACATTATTTGTGAAACGGTCGAACGACGAATGAAACTCCACTTACCCGAAGACCCGCGATCGTCGCGCACCGCTCGGCCGCCGAGGCGCTATGGGGACCCGCTGTGCGCCCCTACGCTAGTCTTCCTTGCGGATCTCGGTCAGCGTCGGGGCAGAGGACGGGTCAATGGCGCTGTGGGCCATATAGAACCGACCGTGCTGCTTCCCTCCTCCCAACCTCATCACGAGCTGAGGGTCTATGGGCTCGGTGGTGACGTCGTAGGTGTCGCCATGGGCCTCTCGAGCTGCGGCGGCGTACTTGGTGAGCTTCTCGTACATGACCGGGCTGGTGTACTTCTCGGGCCCGTCCGAAGAGCTGTACGTGGTGGAGGCCGATTTCGCTGGGCCCTTGTGAGCAAGGGCCCACCCCATGTACTCGTTGATGGGCTGCCCGGGGTGGTGCTCCCTCCGCGAGGAAAACAAAACACGGTTACAACTTGCTATATAAGAAATCCAGCGCTATAAGAAATGGTTGAACACAAGCATACCCATGTTTCCATGAACTCGTTGAGGTTCCGCTCCCCCGGTGGTGTGAGACCCCGGACCTCGCCATCTCTTCCAAGCGCTTCGCCCGACATGCTCGTGCTCCACGTACGCCTCCGGCGTTTGCCACCCTCCCGACAATCTCACGCCGGCGGTCGGCGTACTTGCCGCACCAGCCCGGAGGTGTCTGCATGACATTCAAGTATTAGATCTCCCAGATAATGAGTTGAATGTGTCACATAAAGAGTCACAACGGATGTTTTCCTACTTATTTACCTGCATGTACTGCTCCTCGGTGAGGTCGGTCTCCGGCTCACATATCAGCTCCCTGGCCTGGGTCTTATCCACCTTCATCGCCCTGAAGTTGGCGTAGTAGGAGATGACGGCCTGGGTGTGCGCCTCGTAGAACATGTCCTTGATCCGCAACTCGCACACCTTGTCCTGATGCCGGTCCGCCAGCACGGGGTCCTGCCCCTCCGCCAACCTATAGTACAACTGCACACAGGCATCAAACATCATTCCATTGTTTGAGAAAAGTCCAACAAATGCGTAGTATTGAGATATGCGTTGCGATTGAAAGACTCACCCAGAACTGCTTCTTGATCTTGTCAGCGAGGACTTCCCCACGTGCGTCCTTGACGAGGTAGTAGTATGGCCATTTGTCGGGCACGATCGTCTTCCCCTCGATGGTGACCAAGCCAGGGAAGTTTGCCTAAATCACTCGCCCCTGGATGCTAGTGACATGGGGCGAACACTTCCTGGCCGTCACCTTTGCCCGGCCCACGCACATAAACAACAATTGTTAGTATGCGTTTTAATTCGAAAATGAAATAAGAACAAGTACAGAAATCAACAATGGATACTTACGTCCCGAGAGATCACGATCTCGCGGGCGGTCCTCGTGGCGCGGCAAGTGCTCGGGGAGCTTAGCGGGCCCGCACTGGAAGGGCTTCTTCCCGGTCCCTGTGGAAGCCGAGGTGCCTGCGGTCTCCTCCTCGTCGTCGTCGCCACAGCCGCCGCCGCCGCCGTCCTCCTCGTCGTCGTCGCCACCACAGCCACCGCCGCCGCCGTCCTCCTCCTCGTCGTCGTCGTCGCCACCGCCGCCGGCACAAATAGCCTCATCATCAAACAGCCTCAGCCTGGCAGTCCTCCGCCTACCCGCACCCCTGCTGGTCGACGGCTCCACCTCAAGCTCCTCGTCGTCCTCCTCCTCGTGGTTGCCGGCCTCCACGTGCTCCTCGTGGTGGCCGGCCTCCACGTGGTCCTGCTGGGGCCCGAGGTGCATGTACTTGGACCTGACGTTACGTCGGCGCGACCGTCCTCCGCCCGGCATTTTGTCGAGTGCCCGCAATGACAAAGATTAAAACAGTTAGTATTAGTAGATTGCAAGTACCGTAAAGAAAACATAAATGTAAGGTAATATAAATAACAAGTATCAATATTACATGGATTAGAAACTATCTCCGCAAATGGCAATATTGCCGGCGAGCGCTCATCCTCGTCATCGATCGTCGTCATCACTATCAATATTGTCGAGCTCTCTTAAGTCCTCATCATTAGGCGCTACATGTTCCCCAACTTCTACATCGCGTCGCGTCTCGCTGTGCATCTAGGATTCTTAAGTCCTCAAGCATCGTGCACCTCATCACCCTCGTCCTCATCGATGTCGTTGTTTACTTCCATACTCATCAACGAATCAATGTCCTGTCTCCAACTTACCTTCTAGCCCCTCGGGTTGATAGAACTCATCCGCCGTTGGGTCAAAGTTGTAATCATCATCGTTCGGGACCGCCGCTTTACCGCGTGGCGATACGAACCGCACAAGGCTCCAACCCGCAAGGCGCTTGTCATTCTGGTTTGCCCATGGGAGGTAATAAACTTGCTTGGCGTCTCGGTTAGCCACAATATAGACATCATCTCCTCCATATTTGGAATCCTATCGAATTTCGACTTGTCTAATCTTAAGGTCCTTTTTTGTGACCTGGGGATTGAACCAATGGCATTTGAACATCACAGGCTTACAACCTAGGAACTTGCCAAAGTCAAGCTCCAATATCTGTTCGACTATGCCGTAATAGTCCTTCCCATCCGTGCCGGGAGTCCGAACTCCGGTGCACGTGGTTTTTAGGTTGCCCCATTTCTCTTCGTAGCTTCTCGTGCGAAAGCGATAGCCATTCACGTCATAAACGTCGAATGACTTGACATGTCGATCGAAGGTTTGGCCCACACATCTCAATGCAGGACTCATTTCCGCATCACAATTAGCCTGCACGGTTAGGACAGGTGGATAGTTAAGTTACTCGCTCATAGGAGCAAAGTGGAATCGAGGTTAGGTAGATAGTTACCTTTTTTGATTGGATAGCACCAACGGTGCTGCACGGGCCCCCCCAACCGTGCCTCCCTTGGTAGGTGCAAAATCATATGCTGCATGGACAGGAAGAAGCCCGGTGGAAATATCATCTCCAACTTGCAGAGCAACTTAGGTGCAGCCTCCTCCAGTTCAAGACAAATGTCCCGAGACAACTCCTTGGAACAAAGCTGGCGGAAGAAAAAGCTCAACTCGCCGGGGACGCGCCACACCGGCTCGGGTAGGTATCCCCGGGTCATCGCGGGGAAGGAGCCGCTCAATCCGGATGTGGAAGTCATGACTCTTCATCCCTAAGACTTTGCCGTCGGCAAGTTCACTCCCGGCTCGGATTCGCCGCATACCCATCGGGAACCTTAGCTTCGACAACCACTCCAGTGCTTCCTTCCTATGCGGCCTTTTCAGGATGTAATCGGCCGGGCCCTTCTTCCATCTCTTGCCTGGCGCAGGGGTCTTCATCACTAGATTTGGTCTATCGCAAGTCGTTTCAATGTCCAGTCTAGCCTTAACATTGTCCTTTGACTTCTTGCCAATGTCCAGGAGTGTTGCCCAAAGTGCCTCGGTGATATTCTTTTCTGTGTGCATTACATCGATGTTGTGTGGAAGAAGAAGGTGCTTGTAGTAGGGGAGCCTAGTCAAGCCCGATATATGAGTTCACATGTGGTCGGTACCATATCCTTTGAAACCACCATTGTCATCAATTTCGAGAGTCTCTATCTCGTGCAAGGATGTCGGTGGGCTCTTTTCCTTAGGGATGGGGCCGGTGACTTGAACACCTTTCGTGAAGTGCTTTTTATCAAGTCTCGGTGGATCGTCCTCCTTTAGGAATTGACGATGTTTGTCGAAAGAAGAATACTTGCCACCCTTGGCCGCCAGGTGAACATCACATCTGCCTTGCATGTTGGGCAAGGGAACTTCCCGTGAACACACCACGCGCCGAACAAGCCATACGCCAGAAGTCATGCATTGAGTACCGGTACCACACATGCATCATGAAGTTCGTCTTCGTAGCTCGGTCATACGTCAGCACCCCCTCATCCCAAGCTTTCTGCAATTCATCCCACACTGGCTGCATGAACACACCCATTTTGTTGCCCGGGTGTCCAGGTATTATCAGCATCAAGAACACGTTCTTGGGGTCGAACATGACGCCGGGGGGAAGATTGAGGGGGATCACAAACACGGGCCAACAAGTGTAAGGGGCCACCATCATTCCAAACGGGTTGAACCCATCTGTTGCCAGCGCTACGCGTACATTTCGAGCCTCCTCGGCCATGCGAGGATTCATGGCATCGAAGTGCTTCCATGCATCACCATCCGCCGGGTGTTGCATCTTGTCACTGTATCTTTTGCCATTCTTGTGCCAAGTCATTTGTTTCGCGGACTCCTCTGTCATGTACTGCCATTGCAGCCTCGGTAGTACTGGAAGGTGTCATATGACCATCTCGGGGATCTTAGACTGTTTCTTAGTGCCATCACTGCCTTCTACCTCCACGTACCTAGAGGCTTTGCACTCCGGACAGTGTGTTGCTGCCTTGTGGTCTCCCCGGAACAGGACACACCCGTTCTTACAAGCTTGGATCGGGTGATAAGGCATCTTGAGTGCACGAAGGAGCTTCTGTGACTCGGTCGTGTTTTTCGGCAGGCAGTGCTCCTCCGGAAGCAGCCCGCCAACAGTTGCCAACACGAGATCAAAACCTTCCCGACTGATGCCCAGTGACGACTTCAACCCAATTAGGCGTAAAATGGCATCCAGTTTAGAAATGCGGGTCTTCTCGTGAAGGGGCTCCTTTGCCGCCTCCATCATGTCGTAGTACGCCTTTGCGGTCGCCCCGGATCTTCTTCCACCACCTCCAATCCTTGAATGGCTTCAACGTCTTCAAGCAAGTCTCGCCATTCCGGCATCTTGATCAAACCCCTCGAGGTCCGGTCTCACCACCGCCTCCGTAACCCGTTGGGGTTCCCCATGGAGGATCCAGCGGGTATAGTTTGGAACATACCCGTTCGCCCAAATATCATTTCTCATCTGTCGTTGCTCTTTCCTTTGTCGGGGTTCTTACACTTGCGAGTAATAAGACCAACATCTCGCATCTACAAGGCGTTCCTACCATCTACTAGGTGAAGGGACAAAACACCCGAATCGCCCCTTTTGAAGAACAACGGGCCAAATGCCTTCTCCAAAAATGTGGACAATCCGAAAGAGAAACCGTCGCAGATATGCACCGATCCGAAGTCCCCCGCCTAACTCGGTTACGGTCCCCTTAACCCATTCATTGGTCTTGTCTTTGAATCCCGTGTACATCCACTCACGGGTCAGCCATCCTCCCGCGGTACAACCGCGGGCGGGCGGCGGGCGCTAGCGGCCGGAATAGGGGCGCCGGCGGCGCGAGGGGACGCTGGCGGCGCGCTGGGCGGGGGATTGCCGCGGCGAAGTGTGCGCCCGCCGCGGTCATGCGCCAACGAGAGAGAGTGGTGAGAGAGAGAGAAGATGGGCCGGCCCGTTATGGCGTTCTAAGCGAGTAATAAGACCAACATCTGCATCTACAAGGCGTTCCTACCATCTACTAGGTGAAGGATAGGTCCTAATCCCACCCGAGGATGCGTAGATGAGGTTAGCTTCCATGCTCCGCTCCACATGTGAAGATGTCTGGGTTTTGACCATCCGACGTCACAACTTGCTCGAAACTTTTTGAAATTTTTACCACACACTACACATGCCATGCCAACACAACTCGTCAAGTTTCGTCAATTTCGCACTCCGTTTGGATTTTATAGAATTTAAAAACACTTTCCTGGCACGTCACTACCCATGTTACGAGACCAACAGGGTCGTAATTTCATGCGAGGCCCTGGATATGGCCTCAACTTACTCCGAGAATCATGAATATCATTTTTCGAATCAAAAGTCTGCATTATTTCATGTACCTGCAGTTCAAATTTTGAGGTGCGGGAAAATTCAAAGAAAACAAAATAATTCACGAAAAATGTCCCAAATTCTGGAGGTGGGTTGTATGTGAGGTAGGAAGACACAGAAAAAATGGGAAGAAAAAACAAAAAAAAAGGATTGTTTGCCGATGGCCTTGGAAAGCCATCGGCAATGCCTGTTTGCCGATGGCCGGCCATCGGCAAACAAGGTGGGCCTGGGCGCTCTCCAGGCTGCCACGTTGCCACGGTTTGCCGTTGGCCGTGGCCATCGGCAAATGACAGAGTTTGCCGATGGCCTAACGGCGGAAGCCATCGGCAAAACGGACGGCGTCGGCCGCCGTCAGCTCCTGGCATAGTTTGCCGATGGTGTCGGTATGCCGATGACCCGGCCATCGGCAAATAAATTCTTGGCCGATGGCTTTTTTTCGCCGATGGCCCGGCCATCGGCAAACAGACGTGTTGCCGATGGCCGTTGTTCGCCGATGGCCCGGCCATCGGCAATAATGTGTTTGCCGATGGCTTCACTTTGCCATCGGCAAACCAGGATGTTTGCCGATGGCAGATTCCTTGGCCATCGGCAAACTTCTGGGTCATCGGCAAACACTCGCTCTCCGGTAGTGAATATATAGAAATGTTGATCAATAAATAAACTGACTAAAGTATATGTTACTCTATGATAACGCAAAAAGAAAATAGATTATTTAAATATTATTTTTAATAACAATAAATAACACTTCAACTAATAAAACAACACTAAATTACATTTTATATCTATATATGAATTTTCAAGAAAATATAGTTAGTCGTTGATCATTGCTGGACATGAACTTTACGTACTTTAAATAGATACATCAGTAGTAAGATTAAAACTAATATTATAATATTATTTAGAGTGATTGGTGTGCCCCTCTTCTTACTGAAGCGTCGAATGATGGCTTGATCTTCACTGGGTTTGAGAGAGGACTCCATCGTTGGATCCTCGCCCTCCTTGCAGACGAATTCCTCTACCTGCTTTGACGAATGGCGTTGTAGGAACCTTGTCGTGAGGTCCTCCCAATCTACAACTTCCCTCATCGGATCCTCTAACCTATGCATTGTGCCACTCGTGACATCTATTGGCTCAGGCTTTGCGTCGTCGCTGGCCTTTGCTGCATCCTGTGAGTGTGAGGCGGAGTTACAAGCACCAGACGAGATGTTCGAGAGGAGAGAGAAGGAGTTATCTCGCTCTAGCTAATAAGAGAACTGCTAACCAACGAGGGATTATTGGTGCACTGCCTTCTGTCGCTGTGGCATGTAAGCCGATCAAGAGGGAGACAGAACTAGGGAGAAGCCAAGTGGATGGATTATTTGGCGAGAGACCGAGAGGTGTGGGTGTAACACCCTAGCCTATTTGAAGCCAAACAGTAGTTAAGAAGTTAGCCCATGTGACAAATATGTGGCTGTGATTAGTGAGTTTAGTACTTGTTGGGAGTTTAGGGTGGTGAGAGCCGGTTTATAAGTCTTTTTTTTCTAAACGTAATACATCCGGGTTAACCCTTTTGCACTAAGCGAGGATGAAAGTGTAAGAGGGGTGGGCCTGTTCTACGTGCGGAGCTAGGCCATATACATGGTTTTTGGACACGTGGTGTTACGGTGGGTGTGAGACGAGAAGAGATAAAAAGATAAGGTGACACAATTAGCTATATGGATCCCAAACAACACCAACTAATTTTAGTTAGCTATAAATTTTAGTTGGACTAATTATAAGTCACAGTGAACAATTAATTCTAGTCAATCTCAAAAAACCATTAGATACCAACTAAATTTTAGGTGAGGCATACTCAAATGGAGTCAGGTACCTAAATTAGGGGTACCCATGATAGATCGTCAAACAACAACTAAAAAAAGGTCTATATAAAAAGACCGAATGCCAGAGATCCACGAAGGATTCCTCGTCCGCCTCGTTCGTGCGGGCTCGGACGAGGCAGGCTCGGGACAGGTTTTCCGTCTCGTTCGAGACCCCCTCACACAGGCGAGGCCTCGAGCACGGATTACAGCCTCGCATGAGAACCCCTCCAACGAACCGAAAAAGTCATTTAATGCGCACGATGCTACAATGCATATACAGGATCGACAAGACTAGGACCTAACTCGCTTCAAGTCACCCATCACGGGGTCGGACGTAGACTTACCAAGATCCATACCTCCCCTTTGCTTATTTTACTCCTCCCCGAGCACTATATCATACCTCGATTACTTTTTCAGCATGGACCGTCATCGTCATCACCATCATCACGCCGGTCTCGTACGGCCTCACCTCAATGGCTCCGACCTGGCCTTAATTGCCAGCTTCCCCCCAGTTCTTCGGAGCCCGACACGACTCCTTATGCGCCTACAGGGATCGACACGCCTACTACATGGATTTGTCTACCTCCAATAGAACTCGACGCCCTCCTCCATCCTATACCGGCCTTCAAGTACAACGCCGTCTATCCTCTACACCACGGGAAACGCTACAGGGTTCAGACTGTCTTCACCACCAAGGAAGGACCTCACACTGTTCAGTTGTACTGCCAGCACTCCTTGGGCATATAAAAGGAGGGCTTGGCACTAGATTTAGTAGGCTCTCATGCGCACACAACATTCCGCACACTCTTGAGATCAACATCTCAAGCAATCCACCACTCTCACTTGAGACTTGGAGCCAGGCCTCTCGTCCGCTTGTAACCCCTACGCAAGCACTTAGGTGCAAGGAAATACAAACCTCCCCCCCTCCCCCGCTGGACGTAGGCCTTCTCTTGTCCGAACCAGGATAAATCTTTGTGTTCTCTCTGCATCACCATCCGAGTTAGGGACACGTAGCATCATTTACTCGAAGTGTAGAATAAACTTATTCATACACTGACAAATAGACTACATTACTCTTTGCATATGCAAGAGAGGAGATAGAAAGTGATAGGTGGGAGTGTATTTAGTCCATGTACAACGGGGACCCTTGTAACGATGCTTGCATGCGGTTTATGCATTTTACTGCTAGGTGGAGGTTCACAGGGGCACTTAAGTTAATTTGTGTCTGATGCCAAGTTAAGTGGCTGGTGCTTGTGATCATTTAAGTATGAAAATAAACGATTACAACGTTGATTAATACTAAAAATAGTATACTTCATTGTGAGATAGGACGCTTGTATTAAAACAATTAGTTTCTTTTTCTTTAAGCGCCTGTTCAAACATGCATCTCTCCGCTATACATGGCCTTGTGCCTTTTTGAGTTCTTTGTCAGTTTTAGGCTAATTTAGCATATTTGGTTACTCGTAAATTAGCAGCTAGTCAGTTAGGGTTGAACTAAAATTATAATTTGATGTATTAGAGAGTTAAATTTAGACCTGAAAACTTGTTTTTTATATCCAAACAACATGTATAAAATAAGTGAAGTAAATGGATGTAGGTGGTTTTTATCTAGATGTGGAGTGAGAGAGAAAATAGAAGAGAAGCAAGTTGTAAGTTTATAGATAGCTTAGAGTAAGTACATAAAGGTTGTTAGTAGGTTGAATGCTAAGGTGGAAATTGGAGGAGAGATGAAGAGAGGTAGACTATAAGTTTAGATCCATTTAATGCATCAGAACCAAGAAAGTTTATGATAGAAATGGTGGGTATAATTGAGATAACAAAAATTATATGAGTGGACTGGTAAGTAAGTTCTAAGTGTATAAACATAATGTTGGATTATTAGCTTTGCTCTTATGCTCCCTGGGAAAAAAACTTTCCTATTATGCACAAGAACTAATAATAATGTTAGAGTGAACAAATAAGTCATATGGTAGGTTGATAGATTGGCTATAAGCTTAAGTTTAACCTACATCATTAGCTTTGCTCAAATCAGCCTATTCAAATCTATTTCCAACCAGGGCTTTCCCATGAAAATCCGAAGCCTTGTACAAAACTAAAAAATGAAGCCGGCTAGCCTAGAATAAATAGGACCAAAATAAAATGTACGATATAATGTGTTACATTGCAATAAGATATGTCAGGAATGGTGTGAGGGGAGGAGACTTGGAGGAGGGGAAAGAAGAACACCAGCAGGGGATAGTTTGGAACGACGACAACTTTAACTCGAATTCGAGTTTGGTTTACAAATTCTTCATGCCTCTCCTCTCCTCCCTCTTGCTACTTATGTAGTCAGGTTCTAAACCTTCCAGGATGGACCAACGAAGAGTGGGCTGGGCCTGCGGTTCCTTGTGGGCCGGCGTGGAGGTGTAGCTTGATCAGGTGAGACGGCAGGCGAACCCAATGCAGCTTCTGTCTCGGCGATGGAGTCGTGCAGGTTGCTGACAAATGGTACCTATGTTGCATAATTATTACTTAATATATAGCATCATTCTTTTAGCGTTATTTGAAATGAAATCTTCAATGATATTTGATATATCATATATGCTCGCCAGCATCTGGAGAAGGATTCAAGTCATCACTATTACTGTCAATTGCTTGCCCCCTTGGTTAGATGTGGATTATAAGATGACACTTGTGTCTTGTGGTTGCTTTTTAATGAACCTATCCATAGCTGCTTTCTCAGATTGAATTAGATCCTCTATTCTTTGTTTTGTCTTACGCTCTTTCCAACTATATTCAAATTTTCTAGTACGATTTGCAAGATATGGCTTCAATATTTGAACGGTACTCTAGCAGACATCTAGATAAAAAGATCAAAAGAACCAAATTTAGAGATCGACCCGCTATTTGCTACAGTTTGCTGTGATGATTGTGAATGAACTAAAAAAAATAGAAATACGAATAACTAATTACCTTCAGGGCCCAGCGCCTCGCCTGGGTGCCTCGTCGTTGCAGTTAATCAGTCACGCTCGCTATACGCAGCGTCGAGGCCAATAGGGCAATGGGAGACGTCGAGACGAACTTGTTTGTGATTTGGGATTACTACAGTCTAGAGACAAAACAACTCCACATGGCTCCATCTGACAGAAAAATGAAGCATTGTTTGGACCGCGCGTTGCAGGAAGAGAAGAAAGGTGTCGGAAGAGAAGAAAGGTGCCTCCGATGGTCCCTAGGAAAAAATAAAGCTGAATATTGCTGTAGGGAGAGAAATAAAACTGTCAGCTTGCTCCATACCAAACCATCAGCTGCCTAGTTTTTTCTCTCTTTTTTTTTTTAAAAAAAAACACCAGCTGCCTCCGACTGAGTTTTGACAGCTCTACAGTTTTTTATGAACAAAGTTTTAGCATGCATTGCCAAAGCCCTCATACGAATTAACCTAGCTCGATCTTGGCATTTGAGTATCGTTCGCCTACCGTTCATCGATCCTGGGGGTACAAAGAACAATCCACGGTGAGGTCACTGCACACGCAAATTGAACTACCGTACATGTAAAACCAAAATTAGGCGGGTTAGTATAAGTAAATGGAGAAATTTTACAATATGAGGAAATTCTCTCACTTAATATAATGCCACTAGAAAATATGTGTCACTTAATTTTTTCCATCAAAATTATTAGTTTTTCCTGTGTGACACTATTTAAAATTGTGTTTACATGGACGAATCCATTTAGTTGGAGTAGATAAAACAAATGTCCAAGCGTCCATTGTTTATTCATAATATAATTATGTTTTCTGAAACAATAAATAATTACTGTAGCCTTCAATAACCTGTTTGCCTTTCAGCTAGGCGGTCACCTCATGCACTGTGGGTCCCGCAACATTGCCTACAAATGCAGAGGCTGACCCGCCCGGCGGCAGTGCGTCGCAGCCACCGCGTTGCCCTCCCGAGAACGCAACCATGGGCCGCCCGTCGGCCACCACCGCGCTCCTCCTCCTCCTCCTCTCCCTCCTTGCCGTCGCGCACTGCCGCGCCGTCGCGGTCGCAGTAGACGACGTCGCCGACGAGCCCGAATCAACTGCAGCCGTCGACGTCAGCGACTACAATGGGCTATCGTCGAACCCCACCACCCTCCCCGCCGAGGCGGGGGCCAGCTCCACTGAGGAGGAGGAGGCCTTCACGGCGGATCACCAGCATGATGGGGCCGAATTCCACCGCCTGCCGTCCCACCACCCCTGCAGGCTCCGCCGGCACCCGAAGTGGTGGAAGCACCACCACCGCGTGTACTACCGTGACCCCGCATGCTGGTTCAATGACTATGACCACGACGGCGCGAGGCGCAAGGCGGTGAGCCACCTTGCCATCTTGCCTGCAGAGAAGGCCACGGAGGCGGAGGAAGTGAAGCCCGTTGCCGAGCCGGACCCGGTTCGTTCGCTCCCGGACAGTGACGACGGAGAGGGCGAGCGGGCGGCCAGCAGGGAGCCGTGGTCGTTCTCGTTCGCCGACGCCGATGGGCACGACGTCGAGCCGTGGAAGAAGAAGATGCTGCGGAGGTGGTTGCGCTACGCATACTTCCACGTCCTCCACCACGACGAAGAGGCCGAGAAGAAGAACATGGTGAGGAAGGTGCTCCGTCACGCTGACCACGATGAGGACAGCGACGACGAGGATGATGAAGAAGTGGAAGAGATGGTCCGGTGGTTCAGGAAGGCGTTCATGAGGATGAGGAGGAGAAGGAGGAGGAGGTTCGGCCACGATGACGCTGAGCACGGCCGCCACTTCTTCCGCCACCTCCACCACCACGACCACAGGCACCGCCATGCCGAGGAGGCCGAGAAGCAGGCAGGTGGACGTGAGCAAAGCGGTGTCATGGCTTGGATCAAGGACCTCATGAACCGGTTCTGATATATGCTGTCTCGTTCGAGCGACGATCTGTGACATCTGTCCACTCACGTCTCACGGTGACGGTTCCATAGCTGCTTGTTTCTGATTACCATCCCGGCATCCCGCATATCCTGCCGTGTTATAGTGTGTTTCTTCTATCCACGCTGTATCGTCTTACGCACTTGTATGACAGTAGGTAGTATCCGCTTGCTTCTGTGCTTGATATGGTGTTGTTTCATGGCATGTGTTCTATGCACGCATATGCCTTGATTTTTAAGATTCAATAAGACACAGTGATTTCAGTTATTTGTTGCTGCGAGTTTGAAAACCTATCTCCTGCAAGATGCTTGATGTTTGCTGCTACCAGCGCTTCGATATGCCTAATTGCCTCGCCTTAGCATACCACCATCAGTCGTGAACCAAGAGAGTTGTTATATTTCAGGTGCCTGAATTTTCAGGCAATAATCTTTGACAAATAGTTAAAAGGACAACTGCTAAAAGATAATTTCTATTTTTTCTGTAATAAAACAATGGCAAAAAGCATGTTATTTGAACAACAACTGTGATGAACCAAACAAACGGTATGGTGCTGCAACTAACAACCCACGACGAGGGCCTGGTAGGGCCAGCAGAGCCGGTCAAGACTCTAGCGTCTGGTCTTCCTACATGTGTGGCTCAATGGGTTATGGAAAGGAATGCATCTTAGGCCGTGTGCTAGCAGAATGAATGCACACACCTTGTGCTAAGGTTAGATTTCACCCAAAGGGCATGTCTGGATCATTTAAAATTAAAATTTATCCACTTGAAGTGTGTTTGATTCGATCCAATGGCATAATAGTTAGCAGATAATTTTTAGCGTCATAGCTAAACCAAAGAAGCTAACGAGAGCTAAAAGTGCTCTAGATTGTGAAAAGTCACTTCTACCCTCTCACCAATAATATGTCCCTCCTTTATCGCTACAGATTGAACTCCTCACGCCTCTGTGGTGTCATCATGGCACTGTGGCAAACCTGGCGAGGAAGGCGCCTCTATGGCTACAGAGACCACTCTGATGTCTGCTACCGAATCCAACTGTCACTATGGCCCGCTTCCTCAACTCGCCATGCCTCGCGTCTGACATGCCCAAACATGCAGTGCCAATCTTCCTACTGAAGCACCGAGCGGTGGCTCTGTTGGAAAACCGAGGATCGATGAACGATCGTAGTAACACGAATAATAGGCAAGAAAAATCGGCGACGAACGCCGCGGCGACAAACGCCTGTATCTTGGCTATTATTAATGATAACAACACAACTCGGCTCCCATGGAACACGAGAGGAGACTCGCCGGGCGACCCATGCCTGCCAGGCAACAAACACCGTAGCGGCAACACACACTGACACTCTCTCTGTTTTCTCTCGGCTCACTCAAAAATAAGGAGTACATTGTGTATTTATACAACCAGGAGACGCACCATGGAGCTCTCTCCTCCACTCACACTTGGTCTTCACGCCATGACAGCAAAATGCGCTCAGCAACACGACCATGAGAGCCATTCGCTCATCTTGGACGACTTTGCGGCCTCCTCCATGCCGACCGGCTCCATGCACCACAAACTCTTAAATTTCTAAAATAGACATGCACTACCTCGCTCTCACAGCACCTCTCGTGTAATGAGGCAAACAAGGACTAACACATGCGGCGTATCACACAACATGCAGGCACGCACCCACAATGAAACATGGCATGGATTATTCTAACAATCACCTCCTAAACCACGACATCACCATGCATCCCGCCACACAGGAGCATCAGTTCGTGAATGGCATCACCAAACAACGCCATTTCTGTGGACGGCGACACACGCCGTCCTTCGCACCTCCATAGACCGACACACGGTCCGGAGCTTCAGCACCCCACCGCCGTTGATCGCCACCACGTGCTGGCCGCCACCAGCACGAACGGATCACGCTGCAAGGCTTTGGGTCCTCTGCCATGCCGTTGATGACACGATCCACCACGACCGTACGTGGTGCCGACGTCGACATCTTTAGCTGGCTTTCCTCTCCCTAACCTAGGCTCTGATACCAATTGTTGGAAAACCGAGGATTGACGAACGATCATAGTAACACGAATATTAGACAAGAAAAATCGGCGACGAACGCCGCGGTGACAAACGCCGCGACGACAAACGCTTGTATCTTGGCTATTATTAATGATAACAACACAACTCGGCTCCCATGGAACACAAGAGGAGACTCGCTGGGCGACCCATGCCTGCCAGGCAACAAACGCCGTAGCCGCAACACACACTGACACTCTCTCTGTTTTCTCTAGGCTCACTCTAAAACAAGGAGTACATTGTGTATTTATACAACCAGGAGACGCACCATGGAGCTCTCTCCTCCACTCACACCTGGTCTTCACGCCATGACAGCAAAATGCGCTCAGCAACATGACCATGAGAGCCATTCGCTCATCTTGGACGACTTTGCAGCCTCCTCCATGCTGACCGGCTCCATGCAGCACAAACTCCCAAATACCTAAAATACACATGCACTACCTCGCTCTCACAGCACCTCTCATGTAACGAGGCAAACAAGGACTAACACATGCGGCGCATCACACAACATGCAGCCACACACCCACAACCAAACATGGTGTGGATTATTCTAACAGGCTCTTCATCATGTTTGAGAGAGGACCCCACTTCATCATGTTTGAGAGAGGACCTGTAACAGAACCGTCCAACTAATTTAATTCTACGAAGCACTAATCAAGTTGACGTGGCAACTTAATTAGAACTTAGTAACCAAACCAGCCCGGTAGTCCGGAAAATCTCGAAGGATTTTCGCACAACATCAAGTAACACCCCAGACCGGTAAAGGCCCAACGAACAACCATTCATAATTATTACATAAAGTTCTCAAATAGATATTACATGACATAAATCCAGTTATTACAAACCATGTTCTCAACAAGTGCGGAAGCAAATATTCTTAACAAGTTCTCAAACACACCCCAAATAGTTTTTCAGAAACATAGTGCCATGTCCTTCATCATATTCCTCAAAAGCAAGGGATGCGACAACAGGAAGGATCGTGTCCACGATCTACTCATCTCCGATGGCAGGATGGAGACAGGTCGGGCAATAGCCGTAAAACATCTCCCCATCTGCAACAACAATTGGGAATTGCACCCTGAGTACATTGTACTCAGCAATACTTAACCGTGTAAAAGAAATTAAAGACTCTTTGGTGGATGCCAGGCTGTATGTGAGTTAGCCGACTCCTTTCTTTGCCAAAAGATGAGCTAATTAGGTGAGCATTTAGTGACAAAGGACTCTCTAGCTTATCCCATTGAGTAGTTACCTATCCATACTAGGTTAGCACCTGCTCTACTCATTATTTTTAGTAGAAGCAATCAAATTATTAATCATAACCGCATTGATTGAATATCTTATAACCAACATGTGAGGAACATAACCAACTCGCATTTCAGATCTTATTTGCGGCACCGTAACTGCTCGGTCAAGTTATTCGCTATCCAGGAACGATGGCGATTATAATCGATTACTAACCAGCTGGCGGGGTATTCCTCACACAAACCACACTCACTGGCCAGAGTGAGTGACGGTCACCTTGATCTACTCGGGTAAAGACGCGGGATCAACAACTCACCACCACGACCAAGTAAATTCCCGGCTACCACAGGTAAGCGTGCACCCATCAAATGACACCACCCCATCTTAAGGTCTCACAAACCGGGCCCTTGTTACTCCCCAACCATCGCCAGCATGGATACCTGGAAGTTGAAACCTGGCCCAAGTAGATTCTAGGCTTCGCGGTTGGGCACCCTCGCCCTTCCAGCTATCTGTGAGGCGTTGTTCAAAAAGACCGAGGACGCTCGTGTACCATGATTCATTAGAGGTGATTTATCATGGCCACATGGTTCTGTTCTACAACCTTCTAACCTCATCATCAATCCAGGGGTAGTAACACCTACCATTCGCGAGTGATAGTCGATCACCCGGCTTCTACCGAATAGTTAGCAAAGCTAAGCAGTATCGAAACCTCAAACCTAATAATAGGATACTTATAGTAGCAGGATAATCCTACTGCATTCTATGGTTTCAATCAATGCCTACAACTTAATGCAGCATAAAGAAGTAAATGACTCAAATTTAAAACATTGTGAAAAGAGAATGCACCGGGGCTTGCCTTTGACAAACGAGCTGGGCATGTGGTTAGGACAGTTAGGTAGTTCAGCTTCTGGCACCTCCTCCTCGGCTACCTTCTGCAGCTCGAGCTCCTGAGGTTCCTCCGTGTCCTGCTCCTCGTGTACGGCTTGCGGGTTGCTTGCCAGCGATCCTGTATGATGCAATGCATATTTATAAGTGACAGGTATTGTTATCATCATGATGAGATGATGCCATGATCAGCATATGATAGCAAAGCGTAAACCCCAAGATAGACATGTGACTTTCTAGGCAAAACAAGCATGATATCCCGCTAAAAGTGCTTAACCTACAACAGCAAGTCCTACTTGGTCATTACAGAAAATTCTATAAAAATTACAGTAGCTAACACATGTCCAAAGTAGGCTACCACATAATTTTAACCTTGAAATAGTAAGTACTTTATCCTACACAAAAATCACAAGTCTACCCTAACAAGTGGACCAGAAAATACTTTGTACTACCAAAGTAGTCCAAAGCCAAAACCAGTAGCATGTAGGCCTAAAGCATGAACTAAAAACAGGGTATACCAAATTTCATAACCATTGGATAAACCATGAATTAATTATGAATTTTCTAAGCATAGTGCCAAGAATGGCACTTGAACTACAACCCTAAAAAATTCCACAGAACAGGGCCATGTAATTGCTCATAAAGATTAAACATGTCAAAACTAGACTAACAAAGCAAGCCTCACATTTTTCTGAGCAACAGATGATTTACTATGCATTTCTAAAGATAAAAGTCATACCAAGAAATTAAATAAAACTCCACAGTAAACTATGCCAAAAGCCATATCTCATAATTTCTATGCATTCTACTGCTCATAAGAAAAATAACCCAACTTGAATCACCCCAATTGGATTAAAAATGACTGAGATATGAATTTTTGGAGCTTAAAACTAAAACTGGAATTCCTATTTTCTTTTTCTGAAAATCGAACCGAAACTGCTAGGTACACCCCGAGTGTACCCAGGCTCGAGGAAAATTGCTACGCGCACCCGGCGGTTTTCACCCCGCGTCAGCTCTGCCAGCGGACCCCGCAGTGGACCGGGTCCACCTGTCGGCCGCTCCGGGCAGAGGACGACGGCGGCGTGCGGTGAAACCTCGCCGGCGGCAGTCCTCTGGTGCAACCACGAGCGCCTTCAGACACGCCTCAACCTTACGCACTCAACGCACCAAGAAGCGCGGGCCCTATTGGCCGGAATCGATGGCGGGAAGGCCCGCCGACGAGCGGCGGCGGCCCCCCGATGGCGAGACGACCGACGAGACCACGACGGCACCCATCTTCTAGCCTACGGGCTCCGCCTCGATCCGCAGAAAGTAATGCACCCAAAGAACCGAAGAAACGACGGCCTAAACCCCCGGCAAACCCTCACTGGAGTAGCGACGGTGAGCTCGCCGGCGCATCGCGTGCGCGGCCCTATGCGGCCCCGAGCTCGGCTTTCTCCCCAGCCTAGCGCTACGCCCCTGCATGCGACTCCCCGGAGCGCAAGAAGCTGCGGAAAGAAGGAGGGAGGCGGCCGCATTAGCTCGTCGGAGCTCATGGCGACGGCGGCCCTCCGCGTGAGAAGAAAGGGAGGAATGCGGGCGCTACCTTGACGGGAACGGCGCAAGAAAGGGTGGAGATGATGAAGTCGAGGACGGCGCAAGAAAGGGTGGAGATGATGAAGTCGAGGACGGTGCACCCGGCGCTGCCCTTGGTTTCGAGTTTCGACGGGTGGAACTCGAGCTAGGCGGCGGCGAGTTGAACGGCGGCCATGGCGTTTCGGTGGGAGGAGGAAGAGAGAGGGAGAGAGCGGGTGACAGCGGAGTGAAGGCGACGGGATGGGGCTCTGTCCCCTTTCCGTCTCGGGCAAACGGAGGCGTGCTGGAGCGGGCGAGGCAGTAGGCGGCGCGCGACGCGTGGCGCGGTCGACGCCGACGTACGGACGCCGACAAGCGGGCCCGGAGGCCGTGGGGGACGCCAGCGGGGCGTCAGCATGGCGCTGTGGCCCGCCCTGTGGCTCGCCGCAGCCGATCCCGACGGCCACACCGCGAGCGCGGGGGTGCGCCAGCGTATGGACACCGCGTGGCGACCGCCAGGCGCGACACCGTCGCCGTGAGGAAGAAGATGAGGGGAGGAGGACGCGGACAGGTGGGTCCCCCCCTTCTCCTCTTTCAAACTGAAAATTCAAACCCCTGTAGATTCTAAACGGTTTCGAATTTAGGAAAACTTCCTACATGAAAGTTTCTCAAAATTTCGAGATGAATAACTTCTTCAACTACGACTTTTGCTAAATCGGCTTGGTTTAAAAGATTTAAAAATCAGTTTGAAAAAGGACTTTTAAAAGTAATATTTTTAAACCCCTTTGCACTATTTTTTCCCAAAATAAAGCTCAAAAACTCATTATCACAATTTGGTCAAAACAGGAAAGTTTCTTGAAATATTTCTCTCCATAAATCATTCCAAAGGACCAAAATCAATTAAGCAACCTATCTAGCACTTTTGAATAGATTTGCTTGCACACTTAAAACTAATAACCACCCTATGCTTAACTTTGATTGGAATCTAATTGCCACACTTAGCAAGACTAAAAGCAAAACTAACAGGAAGATTCTCAATCATATTATGCTACTAAACCTAGCATTTCAAAGCATCATTTGCAGGCAAAAACATAATATTCTATCCTGTCTAGCAAAACAAACATTCTCTAGGCTAACAAGATGATAATGAAGTGCTTATGCAAATGATGACATGATTAGAGAAGTTTAAATAGTGCTTAACACTGGAGGTGTTACAGGACCCCACTACTAGGTGCGGCCTTTGCTCACCACCAGATTCCACCGCCATAGGATGAGCACTGCCTTGAACGATCGTCATAGTACACCACTACACAAAAACCTAATTGAGGCATTTAAAAAGTGGTCTTTTAGGCGGTTGGACCGGTTGCCCGTCTCACTATACAAAAAACTTAATTGAGGTATTTAAAAAGTGGTCTTTGAGGCGGTTGGACCGGTTGCCCGTCTCGGTTATTCATGGCCGGGCAGCCGGCCTAGCAACCGTGCCTCTGTTAAAGGTTAACCGAGGCGGGCAACTTAACAGACGATTAACTGAGGTGATTATGGTTACCTTATAGGGCATGCCTCGGTTAAGTCTGAGCTATGAATACAGCGGCACTTACCCTCTTCCAATGACGGAGGCAGAAAAAATTATAGCGGGGGCGAGTTCTAACACGAAGATGAATGAAAAAGCTTATGGCACAAATTGCACTTTGTTCACCTACTCAGATTACACAAATTATATTAGGTTGGCGACGAGTCGCGGCTGCTCCTAGCAGCAGGCGGCGGATGTTGGCGAGCGGGGTGACAGCTAGCCATGAACGGTGCCTGGCAGTGGGCACCAAATTGGGGGTCATTCAGGAAACACAGCGTGAGTGCCAGACGGTATTGGCGGATTGGAGTTTTGGGAGCCAAATTGGGCCCTTGTTTTGCATTTAGGATTATCTTAAATAACAAAAAAATGGCCTAGCAGAACCGGTCGTCTTCTTTCGTCACTACTCAGTGCTCGTGGCTCGCTCTCGCTTGAGGCCATGTCATCCTAGCGAAGCAGACTCTGCTCGGCAACTCGGCAGTCGGAGCTAGGGAAGAAGAGGGGGTCCGGGGGTCTTGGACGCACCATCGGTAGCTGGGGCGGCAGCCCCACCCATCCACAGGGTGGCTACGCCATTGCCTTCTTCCCCATGGCTTCTCTATTTTTGCAGGTTTTGAGCTCCAGGAGAAGTTTTGCCCTCGTAAGAACCTTGTCATTAGGACCTCCCAAATTGTCACTATCAAATACAGGAAATGACCAAATTGTCCTTGTCGCTTAGTGTGTCCTTTTCCCTCTATTTCTATCGGAGCTAGGCACGAAAGGTGAAAAAATTGTAGCGGCTGAACATCGCCAACTTGCTCTAAGTTCATGTGTTGTTGGGTGCTTATCTGCGATGGAGTGGTGGTGCTAGCCGGCCATACGATGGTGCCGTGTGGGAGTTCCTCCTCCAGTTGAGCATGACACCCACGCCGCCTATAACAACCCGGAAAATTTCACCAACACAAAAATCGCAACTACAAACTTTTTTCAAAACAAACCCATGTTTGTTGCTTGTCATGTAGAGAACCCTACCTAGTTGCACAAATAGAAACCATATTTAGTTAATAAGAGATGCATTGTATTGTCATCACGTGTGACTTAACATCCCCTTAAGCCACATGTGATTAGGATCTTGAATATAACCCACGTACCCTAATGCCATGACCTGGCATAGCAATGCATCCCTTTATATTATATATGGATAAGCTCTTATAATGACTACATATACTTGCTAGTAGAACCTATGACCGACAACTAACCTAGCATGAGCCCTAGTACTAACCCTAGGAGTGACGCCTTGTTATGTATATATGGAGCATATCCATAATCTCAAGATGAGACAGACATAGAATCATACCCTATCACTTTATGGGCCCAATGTCTAGGATTAGTAACACACATAACCTACTAGGATACCATACCACCCTAACCCATGCTAGAACCTAGTCCTAATTAAGTCTTATACCATCATGTCACATGTGTGACATTTATGTTTGGATCAAGCTAGCAATATTAATATATTATGCAACATGTTTGATTTGGATTTTTATTGGCTTTTCCGTTGTATTGAATAATAAATCTACAACACATATTTAATTATATAATAAATAAATAAATAAATAAATAAATATATACATAGTATATTGGGGATAATACCCTAACATGCCCTATGACCATTTATGACCACCATGAATTATTATACCTATGAGACAAGGCATAAAACATACATATGCATACATATAAAATCAAAATTGAAAAGAAAAGGAAACAAAGGAATTGACAAAGCCAATTCGGCCTACTAAACGAGCCCAGCCCGCTAACCCCAGTTTCCTCCTTCACACGCAACCAGCCCAAGCCATTAGCCTGGCCCGCTCCGCTCTCCTCTCTCCCCCTCCTTTTCCCGCGGCCCAGTATGACGAACGAGCCCAGCAACAAAGCCTCCGGCCCGTGGACTCTCCCACTTTCCCGGCCTTTAAGCCAAGTGAGCGGATCGGCCCACGAACCGGCCCAGCTCGGCTGGTGATGGGCGCGGCCGTCCCCGCTACGCGCCAAGGTCGCCCCGCTGCCACTGCCAAACCGGGCCCGCCTGTCATATGTCTCACCTCCCCCTCTCCCCTGCTCTACTTTTTGACCGAGAGGACGACGCGTCGCCGCCACGCTTCCTTCCTCCTCCGTCCGATCCACGCTGCAGCCGCATCCATGGCTACGAGCGACGCCACCCGGACAACTAAGTACGACAGCCCTGCCACCAAATGCCCGCGGCCGCGAGCCTTTTCCCTCGCGCGCGCGCCGCGCACATGCGCCTGCCGGCCACCTGCTCCCCCTCTTCCTTGGCCCCGAAGCCTAATTGGAGCATCACGCTGACGGATGGAGCCCACACGGGCTTGATAGCGACCTCTGGAGCCATCCCTGGCCACCCGATCACGCTGTGGCCGCGATCGCCGTCCGCCGCCTGAAGCCATGGCCGCCCGGCTATAAAAGCTCCAACCCCAGTGCCGAAGCCCTAGCCTTCCACCCAGCCGCCGCCGCTCCGTGGTTCACCACGAGCAGCACCAGAGAAAGAAGAAGTGGAGAGGAAGGAGAAGAAGGAGGCGGGGAAAAGGAGGAGAAGAGGAAGTCGCCGCCGCCGGAGAAGAGGGCCTCGCCGGGAGGACCTGCCGCTGCCGCACCGCGAGGAAGCCGGGCACCGCAAGCGTACCACAACGTCGCCTACAACCGCGAGTCCTTCTTCTACTTCATCACCCCACTGCTTCGCGACGACACCGCACCAAGCCTGCTTCGCCTACGCAGAACTAGGTGAGCACCGCCATGAACGCCGCTGTTTTTTTCCTTTCTCCTCGACCTGCTTCCATGGCCATGGCGCCGCCACCGGCGCGTAGGCTAAGCCGATGCCGGCTCTGGACACGCACGCTGCACACGCACTCAACCGACCCCTAGCCAAATGGTATCACGGCGTCGGAGGACGCCGGAACGAACCTACTGCCCGGAAGCTCTCGCCGTGGCCACGTCCTGCCGCGGCGAGGCGCCTTGCTAGCCCCGTGGATGGCCCTCCGAACGCCATTAGTTAGGGATCTGGACCCGCCTCGTCGCGTGGCACTCCGTGCGCACGCGCAGCGGGGGAGATGAGCCCTGGTACGCCCTAGCCCGTGACCTTGCCGCCGACGGCGCGCTCTGGCACACCGCCATGCCACCGCCGCGGCGAGCCGCCTTGCCTGCTCGGTGAGAGGTCCCTGTACGCCGTAGATCGGATAATCGGACTTGCCATGTCGCCGTGAACGCCATGCGCGCCCTACCTGTAGAAGATGACCCCTGGAAAGCCCCCAAACCGTGATCTTGCCAACGCGGTGCGTGCCCTAGAGCTCCACCGTGCGCCGCCGTGACACTGCCCTCGCGCGCTGCTCCGACCGTCTCTCCGTGTGATGCTGCGTCGTCGAGCCTCGCCTTGACCCCTGAACCGATCTGTGATGATGATGGAACCCCAAATCCCTTGGTTGCCTGGGACGCGATGCCGTAGGCCTCACCGGAGCTCCGCCGTGGGCTCATACCCCACGCGGACGCCGCCGTGATGGATGGTCGACGCCGACGCGTCGGATAGCCCCGTGGTGACCCCAATCGGACCACGGCTGCATCAACTGGACGCAGATAAGACCGTAGCCCCCGTTGCGGCGCACGCCGACGCCACCGTGCTGCCACCGTCGTGGTCGGCCGCGCTGGGTGACTCGCAGCCGCCGACCAAATTGAAACCCTCGTCGTACTCGCGGAACCACGGTGACGAAGATGCGCCCCCTCTGGAGCCCTTGCCGCTCCTCGGTGTTCTTGTTGCCGGCAGCCGCGCTTTGTGTGCCGTCGGGCTGCACGCGCCGGCCGCCACGGACCGCGGAACCTTGCCGAAGTACCTCCGTAAGCCCCACCATGACCACACAGTGCTCGTACACCCTTAAATCGACGATCTTGACCCTTGGTGGAGCCCCTACGCTCGCTCTCGCCGCCGGCGAGCAGCTCTGCTGCGCGCCGGGATGGAATTGGGGAAGGAGATGAGACAGGGAAGGAGAGGATGGACGCGGTGCACGTGAGCCAGAGCCACTGATTAGTGGGACCCGACGTTGCCTACCCACCATACGCCGTGTGCGTGAACCCAAGCCCCCACTGGCGAATATTCTGTGAACCATGACCACGTGGACCATAAGAGAAAGGAATGGGAGGTGAACCCTGTCTACTGTGGACCAGAGAGCAGTCCATGGACCGGAAGCCTCCAGTCCATGATGGACCGACCCCGTGCACCTCGGCCCGTGAGCACACTGGAAGCCCAGAAGCGACGTGGCGCCACCTGTGACAGACACGTGGCGGGCCCTACCCGGCCCGTCGGCCCATGTTCAGCCCTGCGTGGCCCGCTTAGAGCCCATTTGGGTTGACTTGGTCAACACTGACATCAGCATGACGTCACCCTGGTCCCACCGCCACGTCAGCCGACCCCACTGTGCACGTGACCCTGTAGCAGATTGACACATGGCACAACCGGAGCATGACACGTGACGGTCCCAGAATAATCCCTCTTTATTATTTTCAGAAATTGGTATAAACTTCGAAAATTCATAACTTAATCATACGAGCTCCAAAAATGATGATCTTTATATGTAAATTCATCTAAAATCGAGCTTTATATCATGAGCCTATGTTTGAGTGCATTTGGATCTTTTTGATATTCATTTGGTTCTTTGTGGATTCTATAGGAGTCGCTAACGCGACTATTATGTCTCGATTACAGAGTCGATTTAGGAGGAGGAGCCCCGCTGATCGACTACATCCGACGAAGGAGGACTTGTACGACTACGGTTGGATTTGTACCACTACTACCTCGACATCGCAGGTGTCATGGTAGCACCTTCTTTTAGAGAATCCTATTAGACATTGCATAATTAATAGAACTGCTAGCGCTTTATATTTATTCCTTTGCTAGTATATTGATGCATGCTATTGCCGGAGCCATTTATATCCCTTGATTGAAAACCCTTCACCATGTTACCCAGCTTTGCGCTCGCACTTATATTATTATTGCCACCTTTCTGCTTGCTTGCACTTTATATCACCATACTTATTAACTCCACTTCGCATTGGATCTGTGATGTGATGCGGGTGGTGAACCCCTGGGAATGGTCTTGGCTTGGGATGCCAGCCTTGGTGGACTTGGTGAGGATCTGGTGGTTCTGTGAGCGTGACTTGGGTGCGTGGAGGGTGAGGGTTGAGTCGACTGAGCCGGGATATACGACGAGCTTATGGAGCGAGTCTTGCCCTGGGATGGACTGGACATTCCTGTGCGGTTACCTGTGGCGGGTAAACTTGTGGTTGGGGAAACCCCTGAGTGTGGGCTTGTCGTGGGCCGCTCAGGGAGAAGGTGCTGTGGTGGCACGTAGTGCCAGGATGGCACCCGAACGGTAACCCTGTTGGAGACATCCCGGCTTAGTCATCCCTAAGGACTTACTAGTACTCAGTTTCTTCAGGACTCCTTTACAGACCACACGTTCCTTGTGATGGGGAGACGGCTGGACTACTTAATAGCGCGATGCCACTACTGCTACGTGAAAAGTGTAGGGAGGTACGGGTGGCGAGTACTCACACCCTTCCGAGACGATCATGAGGTACGAAACGTGGCACGAGGTCATGACTTCACAGTTTCAGCCTCCCCAGAGGTACTTGGGGTGTTCCAGGGCTGAGAGGTAGGGTGGCATCGTTCTATTATAGCAAGCAGCCGGAATCTGCCTAGGCATGGCCATGTCGAAGATGGCAATCTTGTGGTGTGTGAAACCTCTGCAGAGTGTTCTTGGTTGATCGATCGATACATATGCTGACTTGTCAGCTATGGACCTGTCCTGTGTTCTGCTTCACTAGATAGAAGAGGAGTGTTCTACCTTCCCCGAGCATTTCCGGTCGCGAGCCTGGGATGGGGGCTGCGGGCCGCTGAGACAGACCGAGAGGGAGTTGGTCTGCCGACATGAGTGTGAGATGTGATGATGGAGGTGAGATGATGGATTTGGGATGGATGAGATGATGGATGGATGGACGTCTGTGGGAATGGGAATGTGTTAAACTTGACTATATTATTATTATTGTTACTACTATTTACTGCTATTTCGCATGCGCTAGGATGCAACGCACAGCCAAACTATAGGATCGCCAGATCTCTTTATTTTCTCTTTTCCACTAAAGCTCATTCGGTGCTGACCATGGCCTACACACATCTGGCGGTGTGCAGATTTTCCTGCTTCTCAGTGATGTCAAACGGATTAGAAGGTCTCGTGCCTGCGCTCGAGTTGGAGTTTGAAGCTGCTCCCGCGTTACTTCCGCCTTCTCAAGTTGTTCTGGATGATAGATATACTTTGTATCCGCCTTGTGGCGTTGTAATTGTTAATGTAAACCCCTCTACTTCTACTCTTTAGATTTATATTTCGATGTATGGAATTGATTATCGACTGATGTATATCATTCTGTGAGATTTCCCTTCGTGGAAAATTGAGGATGTTTCACCGCCCTTGCCAGTTGCCATCGTGGATGCCTTCGACCCACCATGGCCGCGCTGGTCCAGTGCTCACCAGTGCTGCCTGCCGGTCTCGTCGCCGTTATAGATGCCCCTGTCCCCGTCAACACCGCCCCACACAACCACGCCAGATCCATGCAAGCTCTAGTCGTGCCATGGCCGCGCTAGCCCTGCGCTCAGCGTCCCATGCCGCTGCACCGGTGGCCGCCATGAGCTCCCCACACGAGCTTAGGTCACACATGGGACCTATAGTTGTGCCCGGCTATTCTCAGACATAGCCAACATTTCAGGAGAAATTTTAGTACTTCTTATAGAGTTATATATACATGTATAATATAGTTAAGGTCTTAAATTGCTTATTCTTTTGCTATTTTCTTGCTTCGATTCGCAATTCGCGTCATACGCAAAGAAGCCGATAAGCCACAACACTGCCGGGCCCAATGGCCTATCTAGCCTTCCTACTCAGCCACTCCCCAGATTCCTCCCAAATGCTGAATCACCATTGCACTTGGGCAACTGCCACCAACTTTGCGGATGCGGCATCGCCTCACAGAATCGTGTGTCGCCGCCATGTGCGGCCACGGCACGACCCTGCGGCCTGCCCTGCGCGCGCTCGGCCGCCCGCTTTCTCAAGTGTGCTCTACTCTGATTCTAAAGTCTATGACCTTGATTTGATTTCATTGTTAAGAGAAGTGTCTCATCTGATAATTTAGAATATGCAGATACTGGTGAAGAAAAGAGTAGTTTTTATAGGCTCCGATGACCGATCGATGTCGCGGCAGTGTTTATGACCATGTCCATGCGGTGTCTGCAAAGTGGATGATGACTTGTATTTGCTTTGAAGAAATAATTTGTGCAACTTTTCTTTTCTTTTTTTTTTCCACAGGTGCTGTAATATGCAGATATGATGTTTTATATGAAATAAATGTGGCATTTTGAGCCCTTTTGAACCTTATAGTGTGAGGGTCAATTTACAGTGTTATAGAATAATGGCATTATCTTCTAGATGTGCTCTCAAAAGGAGGTTGACAGCAGATGCCACCACAACAGCATCCACCTGAACATAAAGAGTACTCTCAATGCCGATCTTGGTGAAGCAACCAGAAAAAACGATCATATAACAGTAGAATCATTTTTCAGCAAAAACAACATTGAATATAAATATAATAACACGCAACACGCCATGTGTATTTCACATACAAAATTACAATGTGCAAAATACAACTGCTGGCTCAAGGTCATCCTGTTCTACACCTGCCAAAAATGACCAGAGCCCTGCCAAGTCCTAATGTTCAAATATTGAAGTCTTGATCTAAAAGGAACCTATATCAACAACAATACTTTGGCTGCTACATATGAATATTTAGATTTCATCGAAGAGAGAACAAATATGATAATACAGCTATGCAGGACAATCATAATGTTGAACAATGAAGGAATTATACACTTTGCTGCCTAACGATTCTATCAGGTAGTGCCTATAATCAAAATAATGCAACAAAATCTTCTACATGATGCAAAGATCCAAATTAAGCACACTTCTGCATAGTTTTTTTTATTGCGCTCATGAGACGCGTGGGGGGAGGGAGGTTGGAACGGGCCATCAGGAATCTCGATGGGGAACTATTACTCTTTTGTCTGTATACACGAGTGCGCTGGGTCTTGGACAACGAGTGGAGTGAGTACGCGCAGCGCAGGCACCCGCACTCTTGCCGCTCCTGCGCGCCAATGGAGGAGAACGGCGGCGGCGAGGTGGCTTGGCGCTTCGGGGCGGCGAACCCATCGCTGAAGCGGCCGTCGCCGCTGCCGCCACCTCCGGAAAGTACAATAGTTACCCCACCGCCGCCGGCGTCACTGAGGCATGCAGGTACATAACTACATACACCAAACTTATATGCTCTAGTCTGTCGCCACAGGCGCTGTCATTTGCTCGTCTCATCCTAATCTGCCGCAAAAGCAGAGATCAATGGATCCTTGCCCAGTAGTTCTCCAATGTTTGGTGGTGCCTTGGCCATAGCTGCTTTCTTTACGATCAATTTTTTAGTTTTAAAATCTTTGATTGGTGTCCAAGGTCTGACTAAGAAATTGGAAATCTTAATAAACATACAAGTTGAGATCAGAATATCAATGTCTTGTGCGGAGAAGCCAATGCAAGGTCAGAAGGCACATGTAAGACACTTGAGATCAGAAGGCCCAGTAGTGAGTCTGTGACTGATTACCACCCTTCTGGTACGGTTAGCATTTCTTTCCCATATACTCTAATTCAACTGATAGATAGATCGAGATTAAAAAAGATCTAGACCAATTTAGGAGGAACTAGGTTGATTTTTCATTAAGAAAAAAAATGGGCACCCAAATTCGTTCCTGACGGGATTCGAACCTTGTATTGCCACATTACTCACCTAGCCAAGTGAGCTATTGCTCCTTTCCCAAAGGTCGAGATCACATAGAGCTCGTGAAATTTTAACCCACCACAAATTTCTCTTTGATGTGATGCTTTAAATTATTATTTGTGCGTTCAAGATAAAGGTTATTTCTAAATTGTTTAACAGTGGACTTCGGGGGTTCGGAATTCTCACCAGTATCTGTATATGAAGTTTGTCCAAGTGTCAAAAATATATAGAGTCCAAATTAAAGTTAAAAATCGAATTCAAAGGTTCCTTGATCCTATACTAGTTAAATTTCACCATGTGTTGTAACAAATTAAATATCTTAGAAAGTCAAACGCAACCTGGCCTCGTTGGGTTCAGTTTGCCTATCGAAAATCTTGTCTGCCTATGAGTTCTGAAATCTTTCTGCAAATTTGACGTCCTTTGAATAAATTTGTGGTGAACACATTCAGCGCTGTGGCTGCCTACCTATCTCGATACCTCCCCTACGAGCTGTCGGCAGGCGACATTGTCCTTACCGCGGGCTGCAACCATGCCATCGAGATCATGATGGCTGTCCTCGCCATGCCAGGCACAAATGTATTGCTGCCACGGCCGGGATACCCAATGTACGAAGCACGTGCAGCCTTTGGTGGGCTCGAGTTCAGGCACTACAATCTTCTTCCGGACAAAGGATGGGAGGTTGATATCGAAGGTGTGGAGGCCCTTGCTGATGAGAACACCGTCGCCATTGTTATGGTCAACCCCAATAACCCTTGTGGGTCCGTCTACTCCTATGAGCACCTGACCAAGGTTAGCGTCCAACACATTTTAAGTACAGAGTATGTGATGACCATAGTGCTTATAGTTTGGCATTAAGGCGTGCGTGGTCTGCAGAGACGCTATCTCTTTTAACATGTTTGTTTTCCACATATGTATTGACAAATGAATATTGATTTTTTCTGTCAAAATTTGATGATGAATTAAGAATCATTCACTTTGTGGGCTACCACCATACCAAATCTTATATATCATTTTCCTTAACCCAGCAGTCACAATTTCAGCTCTCTAGATTGCAGAGACGGCAAGAAAGCTCGGGATAATGGTAATCTCTGACGAAGTTTGCCAGCATTGCACATTTGGAAGCAAGCCTTTCGTGCCCATGGGTGTGTTCGGTGAGATAGCTCCTGTGGTGACGCTGGGCAGCTTATCCAAGAGGTGGATGGTGCCTGGATGGCGCCTTGGTTGGATCGCAATGACTGATCCAAAGGGAATCCTCAGGAAGAAGAAGGTATTCCATTCCTTGGTGATACATTATATTGACTTCTTTTTCTTTCTTTTATTCATATGCTCTTCCATATCTACTTAGCTATGAGCTTCTTTCTCCAATATATAGATTCTTGAGTCCATCGTTATCTATCGTAGCATCTCAGTAGATCCAGCAGCAATTATTCAGGTTAGTACTCAGGATTCTTTGTGAAGTCCTTGCATTTAGTTTGTCATTTGAGTAGCTGGCTTAGAGCTACACCGTGATGGTTAACATCCACTAATTACTTGTAACTGATGCCATATTATTTTGAGCAGGGAGCTATACCTCAAATCATTGCAAACACGGATGATGTTTTCTTCAGAAATGCTATGAACACGATGAGAGAGGCTGCAGAGATATGCTACCAGAAGCTCATCACTTGTCCTCACAAGCCAGAGGGATCCATGTTTGTCATGGTTTGCAATGACTCAGACACTCTGTACTACATTTTTAGTCTCTACCAGTCTACGTTTGCTCCTTAGCATGCTATATCATGATTGCTGGTTCTAGAGCCTTTTCCATTGCTGGTTTTGAAATTGGCAATGGTCTTACCACTGCTGTTTTTTCATCCAGTAGTTATTGCTTTTTTTTCACAGAATAAAAAATAAATACATGGCAGCACTGTTGTCAGTTGTTGTTGCCGTTCCACCTAATAGGTAATGGCCGGTCATGGAGGAGGATGACCAATGGAGCTAGAGATGTGGGAGGGGAGTGGGGGAAGGGAGAAGAAAGCGGCGGAGAGGAAGAGAGGAAGTACTGGGGATGGAGGGGACAAGTGCACATAACGTCCACTTATATATTCAATTGAAACAAACTTTAGTGTCTGGACCCCTTGTATCACTACTTCAAACTACAAACTGACGTTCTAATAGCATTAGTTGATTGTAATTAGAACAAACAGTGATAATACATTACCACTAACAGATCTTTTCAAACCCAACAATGATGATAGACCTGGCTGTGAATCTGTGATACTTCTTCATCCTGATGGTTCTAAAGAAACTGACAGAGATATAGATGACAACGCTTGTATCCTCGGAAGTTTGGAAGCACTAGAATTCTTGTGTGTTTGAAAGGGCCTTTTCTAGTATCCATACAATCGTGCAAATCATAGGAGATGAGTGCAGTTTACGATGCATGGCTGGAGCATTAAAACTTAGTGAATTGCTCGCAAGGTCTTTGGTCCAATTTGCTTAACTTCTAGAGTAGTTTTATTGTAGGTCCTGATCTTGTATAGAATCACCCCCACCCTTTCTTATTCGGTTAGGGTGGGTGGGTGTGGTGTTGTTTTGTTTCGCCTTGTATTCCTCTGACTAGACTGACTTAATGCAATGACACACAAATCTCCTGTGTAGTTCAGGAAAAAAAGATATTGATGACAACGATTGATGTTAAATTGTTAGTGTATATATTGATATGTAGCTTGAAATTTTAACAGGTAGAGCTGGATATCTCATATTTCGATGGCATTGATGACGATATTGACTTCTGCACCAAGTTGGCCAAAGAGGAGTGTGTTGTAATCTGCCCAGGTAAAACAAACTGTTCGTAAGCAGTATCTGATTATCATGTGGTGTTTTTGTATAAAATCCATTAGTTCATAACTTTTAAGGTGACAGAGACCTGTCTTCTCCTACAATATATTTACAGACCTCTAGCCAACATTTTTTAAACAAATTCTACCAAAACAGAAGTAGTTTTAAGTATAAAATATATATATATGATGGTAAAAATTGTAATTGAGGTTGACACACTAGCTATGGTCTTATAGGGGTCATAATGTTGGTTTTGAGAGGGTATGACATACCGTGCATAGAACATTTTGTTTATAAAGGAAACGTTTTATTACTTTATAATCATTAGATCAGTTTGATACGATAATTATGAATCCACTTCGAAATGACTTTAGATTAAATTGGGAACCTGTACGCTAATCATACCTGAATAATATATATAATTTCACCGGTGAACGTAATAAGTTCCAGCGAAACTCATTATGATCTTGTGTAAGCCTGATGTTAGCAATGTAAGGAAGTTCATTTGAGGCTACTGTACTAAAGACCTTGGTTATAGTATCTTGTGTTTACAGATGTTGTATAAGCAAGTATATGTTTCCTTCAAAGTTGAGTTTCCCAACCCCTTATCTTCGTAGAATCTCATAAGGGATCCATCTTTTATTGAGAAGGATCCAAAACATAGAGTTCCGCCTTCATAAGGCTATCCAAAAGTTTGTCCCCATTTTTTCGTTAAGCTTGAGATGAGGTCTTAGATACTAAATACTTCTTCCAAATTATTTGCTACATGTCCCATATGTTGTAACTTGTAAGTACCTATTTACATGTGAAAGGGCATCTAGCCTAGTGGTTAGAGCACCTGAGTAGCATCTAGCCTAGTTCGACTCTCCGTATGAGCGAATTTAAACAGCTCCGCATTATTAAAAAATGTTTTTAATATCTACTTCATGAACTTGTACCCACCCCCCCTTAAATAGCCCTTGCTGACTTCGGTCAAAAGTACCTATTTACTTAGAATTGAAATGTTTTTAATATCTATTTCATGAACTTGTAAACCCCCTAATCTTTTGGATTGGATGTCAAAGTATGTTCTATGTTGGGTGCTGAGTAGGCTACAATTAATGTTGTGAATACATCATTAATTGTAGCCTACTCAGCACCTTAATTGTAGCCTACTCAGCACCCAACATTGAGTTTATCAGTGTTCGACATCCTTTTTTTTTATGAAAACAGGAGGGGCAAGCCCCTACTGTGTTTTTATTTCTTTCGAACAAAGGTCCCACAAAACACTTTCAGGAAACTCGACATCCTCCTATTAACAGATATGTTGCCCTTTCCACCTGTTTTCAGGCTGTACCTCCACCTTTTGCCAATCTCAATCTCTCATCTTCGTAAAATCAATTGAATCCCTATATGTGTCATAGGAAAAGCTCTGGATTTGCTTCAACAAAGCTTAGTTTATTGGTTCTCTGCTTCTTTTTCCTCGCTAAATAAATGTAGTTCACTTTTGTGGAAATTTAGTTTAAGACCTAATACTTGCCAAAATGCATAAAGTGATAGCTTGGTTTTTTAGGCTTGCTCTAGATCATGTTCCATAAGGGTTATTGTTTTTTTTACCGAATCAGCAGGGGAACCCCCTACCTTTTTTTTTATTTTGCGTTGAATGAAAGAATGTTAATGTACACATATGTACAAAAAAAACTAGGTTAAAAGGGACTAGAAAGGAAGATTACAAAGCACCTAGGCCCAAAGAAAAAGACAGAGCTGTAATCAGTGGCAAAGCCAGGGGGCCACGGCCCCCCTGATGTCTGCCGCAACAAATTTCCTTGCTCCGCCACTGGCTGTAATCAAGAATAACTCTCTCTCTGATTGGCTTGGCTTTGGTACAAACCAGCCCAAGTTCATCTTTGAATCTTCTTTTCCAATGATTGAGGTTGATTTGGCCATTGTCAAAAATAACTATATTCCTCTTAATCCAAATAATCAAGCAGCCAGTGATAACTATTTCCCTGAAGCTTGCATTGCCAAAGTCAGTTCTTGCCATTGTCATATCCAGTTAATAGATATCGTGGACCAGCAGTCTCCACTGAAAGGGCATTCAAAAAACAGATGAAAGTTGGTTTCTTCACAGCCCAGATTCCATATATAGAACACACTCATAACTGTCAAGGTGTCTATTTTTCCTTCGAAATATGTTTAGTATTCAGCCTGTTTCTTGGAAGCAGCCAGAAAAAAGAACTTGTGCTGACTAAATTACTTGTCAAGGGTTATCGTGTTCTTGGTTTATTGCAAAACTAATAAACCACCATGCACCAAATGTGGCATCACTCCACTTAACAGCCATTCTTCTTTGGCTCTATTAGTGAAAGACTGTTAACAAGTCAGCAACAATGTTCTGAAAAAAGGAGATAATGAGTCCTCTTGACAAAGGCCTTGTTTGGAAAAAAGTGTCCAATCTCATCATTCACACTATTTTATACACTCCCATAAAGGACAAAGGTTTCAATCCATTTGATCCATTTTGGAAAAGGATCTTATGCAAAGTTTGTAGTAAAAAGGTCATCTAACCTTTATCATAGGCTTCTTAATTAAAATCTGTTTTGAAAATGATCACGTTTAGTTTCTTTCAGTGGACTTCATGTATTTTTCTTGTAGGATAACAACCTCTTCATAGATGTTGCCAAATCTCCTGAAAGCCGATTGAGTTATGCTAATGCGACCAATAGACACCATATTAATGCGATTAGTAGCAAGTTTAGTAAACATTTAAAACTAACATTGAGCAGATAAATGTGTCTCTGCTGATGTATTCAATTTTCTTCTAGCACCTTAGGAATGAGGTGATAACACCAATGTTTAAAATAAACAAAGGTGAAACCCTTTTATGGATATTTCAAAACATTTGTAGTAGGTTAATTTTTAATGACTTTCCATTCCCAAAACTTTTGATAAAACTCAACTAGGAAACCATCTGGGCTAGGGCTGAAATTGGGTAATCTTTTATTAACTGACAAACAACAGATTATTGAACTACTGCTTAAATTCTCAATTCATGAAGAGTTTCATGGGTGTAATGCAGGCAGTGGGCTTGGGATGAAGAACTGGCTCCGTGTAAGCTTCGCGGTAGATCCTCCTCTGTTGGAGGATGGGATGGAGAGGCTCAAGTCTTTCTGCCTGAGGCATGCAAAACCCACTAGAAATCATGTCACCTCAGTGAGCTGTTAATATAAATAATGTTATGTTCATTGCACGGGTGATCCCTTGCGATTAAATAAAGATGTATAATTTGTCATGCTCGTGCCTGTGTGCAACTATCGTTGCATCGCAGCTCGGACAAAAAAATATTGAAGTACGTGTGCATAAGAAACGGGAAAGAGTGCAATCCAGACTCCTAATTAGCTTTGTTGTGCGTGGTATCATACGTGGATTTCAGTTTCCATCCAATATTATGCTCCTCTTTTTTTTTTTTTTTTTGAGCCAACAAACTGTACCTTAATTTGGCAGAACATATGTGCATGTACAAATTATGGTATGTATGTGTGCATTTGTGTGGTTTATTTTTTACGGGAATTCTTATTGGCGGTCATTAACTCAAATAATCCGGTAGCAACACCTTAGCTATAGCTTCATAATAAAAATGACACCTGAGCTATAGGGATTAAATCTAACGAGTTCCACAAATATTGTGTCCCAACATGTTTCGCAAGGAACATAGTTGATTGGTGAACAAATACCATGCATAATGTATGAACTAACCCGTGGATGTCCCTTTAGTCCCGGTTGGTAACGTCAACCGGGACAAGAGCGGCTTGGTGCTACCAATTAGAATTAAATGGTCTACATTAGTCTTGGTAGCGCCTCAAGGCTCTTTAGTATGGGTTGTTCTAGATCCTTTAGTCCGAGTTGGTCTTATCAAGTGGGATTAAAGGTTCTTTGATGCCTATGAAAGTTCCTTGTCCAACTTCTCACGACGTTGGGGGGTGGCGAACCAATATCTATTCTCTACTAGCGACAATAGCAATATTGTTGCTGCATTGTGGAGGAGCCGTCAGAGCCCGCAATTCCACTTTCACGGTCGTTCTCTAGGTTAGCAGTCTAGCGAATGATCTCCTCCGACTTTCGTAGATCCTCCGGTAGAACAACCGAGACAACAATGGAATCTCCACCTAGGCATATGCATACCTGCACGTCAATAGCAAGGAAAGATGGAACCAGACTCATGCCATTTGATACTCACTACCGCCTCTCCACTCCCATGCCTTTTTTGGTCGGACCAATGCAACCGACGATTTCTGACAAGTCTTTCTGCTAAGAAGTGGAACAAAAAAAATTTCTTAATTTTCATTTATGGATGGCAAATCAATTTTAAAATATAGTTGGGAGTTAGCCATCTCATAGGAGTGATAGCAGGGTTTTGAACGGAGTTTCTTCGCACGATTGAAAAAAGAGTGCTCTAGGTCCCAGAAAAATAAGATTGTTGTCAGTCTCCCAACCTCTTTACAGCACCTACCTATCGTGGTATGGTTTTGGGACAACAATGGCAACTCCGTTTATTGGATCTTCTAGGCACTCGAAAGCGCTTTGATGAACTGAGTTATAGACAAAGAAGAACCCTTAGAGGATGAAGAGTGACTTGAGAGTAAGATCCTTGTCTCCTCTGCATTCTCTACAGGGGTACGTGGAAGCGGCGGAGAGATGGATAAGATCAAACACAGGATCCGCTTCCCCCAAACCAGCCAATAGAAGAAATGAAAAAGAAAGGCTTCATATACTGCATTAGGTAACAAGTGGAAGGATTTGCTAATCAGATAAAAAACAAAGCCCTCAAGATGCCCAAGTGTGACAGCATCTCTGCCTTCCAGCTCGATTCCAGGTTGTTGATGTTATCTAAAAAAGTAAGATATATATTTTTTAAAAAATGCTATAACTTATGAAAGGTGTATCCATTAGGGATGAAAACGGTCAGAAACGATCGGAAGTAGGCTAAATCATTTTCATTTTCATAATTTTTTCTCGAAAACGAAATCGATACGGTATTGTCGGAAATGAATACGGCGCCGGTATTACGGTAATTTCAAAAACGATATTGTCGATCGGAAAAACACATCGATAACGGTAGGAATTGACAAAAACGATATACTAAAAAACGATAAACATACTAAACCTTAGAGCTAAAGCCACACAGTTCACACCAATCTTAGTCTTAAAAAGTGGCAAACCACGCAAGAGCACGATAGATCTTAGACTATGACACAAATAAATGATCAAGTTCTAAGTGGACTTGATATAGCATATTGATAGAACACATGAATTATTAGATCGAGTTCTTTCTCCAGTGGACTTGGCATCAATACTTCCCTAATAGTTAGTTCCTTTCCAATAATAAAAAAATTACCTTATGTGCTTGTCAATGGGCTTGGCCGCTTGGGCATGCTTTTTTTTTTGAGTGGGCTAATTGGACCAAAATTATGTGTTGTATCGGTAGTTACCAATGGTAAATTACCAATTAAATATGGAATTCTTCGAAAACGGTCGGAAGAGGGCTAAATCATTTCCACTTTCAGTTCCAATTATTTTTTACCATTATTATTTTTGTTTTCTCGATTACCGTTTATGTCCAAAAATCAGAAAAAACTCGAAAATGATTTTCGGAAATCGGAGATTACCATTTTCGTTTTCATTCCTAGTATCCATTTGTAATTTTGTCTGCACTGGTGTGTTCTGTGTGACGAGGCATAAAAAATTAGATCCACTTGCATATATTTTGAAAAATTATAATTTGTTTGTATTAACCTATACCAAATACCTATGCACATAACTTCTCCACATAAGTTGTATAATTTGTGTTCTATAACTTTTATACATAAGTTGTATTTTCATGTTTTAGCATAAGTTATTTTTGTGTTTCCAAGTTTTGTCATAAGTTATAAATTAATTGTATCTTTTGTATTTAATAAGTTTTGTTCATAAGGTTTGGTTCATAACTTTTATGTTCCCAAGCTCTAGAATAAGTTATATGTTATGACTTATTGTTATAAGTTTATAAATATAAGTTATGTGTTATAAATTATTATACATAAGTTAATACCAGAAATAAAAAATTTCAAAATATATGTAATGTGGTCTAGTTTTGTTCATCTTATGTGTAGAATACGCCTGTGCAACTAGAAATAAAAATAAATACATCATTTGAAAGTTATAGCATTTTAAAATAAATATTTATCTTTTTTTTAATGATGAATCAGCACTTCCTAGTAAGGATGGCAGCGGGTCGGGTTCGGGGCGGGTATCCGCGGGTTTTGGGTCTGGCGGGTTCGGGTTTGGGGCTAGTTTTTCACCCACGGTTTTCGGGTTCGGGTACCCGAAACCTATCGGGTTCGGGTTCGGGTTTGTTTTTTCCCCGTGGATATCCAATGGATATCCGAAATATGTATATATATATGTGAATATGTGTATATATACATGTGAATATGTGTGTGTATATATGAATATGTGTATATATTTTCGCGGGTTTCGGATATTTATTCGGGTTTCGGGTATCCATTCGGGTTTTGGGTACCCGCGGGTTTGGGTTTGGTTATGAAATTACACCCGAATCGGTTTCGGGTTCGGGTTCGGGTTTTGACTTCGGGTTTTGGGTTTGGGTGCACGGAGACTCCACCCGATCCGAACCCGACCCGTTGCCATCCTTACTTCCTAGGTACGAAGGAAGAGGAGGCGCGGCACAGCGCTCCTTCCGTGTGGTTGGTTGGTCTGTTGATGGATTTTTTTTTTTTTTGGAAATAGTATGTGTGAAAATTGTTCCCTAGACCAGTTTTGAGTAAACGTTCACCATTTAGAGTCCCAGCGAGCCTCCAAATCGTAGCTTCTCCGGGGCATTTTGGTCAGAGTTAATTAGAGCCGTTCAAGAGCTGCTACAGTTACCTACAATATAGAAAGTTCCAAGGCGCAGGAGGAGCTAGAGCGCTTTAGGAGCTGCGCCAAGCACGCACTAAGACATTATATATGTGGGAGCTCTACAATATATAGTTATTAATATTTTATTTAGAGAGTAAAAATAATTCTCTTACATTGTACTTATGTGTCCTACTTGGGTTATCTGACTGTATGGACCATGAGAGATGAAGAGAAAAATATCCTAACAAACGTATTTACTTATGTTCGTCCTCACGATAGGTTCAAATATTGGGGCTTCATGTTTTCCTCTCGCCACCTTCTTCCCCGCCGCTGCCATGTCGTCGGCGAGGCTCTTGATCTTGGTGAAGAATTCGGCCACCGTGGAGGTGCCTTTTGTGGCCGTAGCGAGCCCCATGCGCGTGGTGATGACGCGAGCTCGCGACTGGGACGCCTGAAGCGATTGGATCACTGCCCATAGGGAAGCCGCCGTGGTCGCGGAGGAGACTTGCGAGAAGACATCCTCCGAGAGAGACGAAAAGAGATAGCTTCGGACTTGGCTGTCCTTAACAAACCACTTCTCATACTCCGGATTGATCTCCGGATCGGACTTCTGTCCATTTGCAGCATCAACAACCGCCTTGAACTCAGGGGGGCCTTGTGGGACTCCTTGGTGAAGTTCCAGAGCTGCACTCCTTGGAGCGTCGCGGTGACTTGGGCAAGCCATAGATGGTAATTGCCCTTGGTGAGCTTCTTCGTGACCGGTGGAAGAAAGCCAAAGGCAAAAGCACCGGCGGCGGCGTCTGCCATGATCGGATCTAACCTAGTCCGTGGAGAAAAAGAAGGCTCTGTATACCATGTAAAAGTAGGCTAACGAGATGCCTCTCGGTTACGTGTTATATAGGCACGGGGAATAGCCCCCCGGCGGTGCGTACAATAGGGGTAAAACCCTTAACCGAATGTACACAAAATTAGGGAATGATCCTATACAAGATATATGCATAACCGACTCTATCTAGGCCTATACAATGAACCTAGACAGATTACAATTAAGGAGATATACATCATCTAATACTTCGTATTTGAATATTGTTCAGCTCCATTCATCAACGCTCGGGGTACAAAGATCAATCCATAGTGACGTCATTGCATACGCAAATGAACTACCGGACACGTAAATTTAGGCGATATATAAATAAGCAAAATAAACCGGCTTCTGTCGGTAGATGAAACTGGAAATTAGACCCAGGCTAAGGGCAGGTACATTACTACACATAAGCAGTCTCATACGCCGTCTCATGCATTGCCACGTAGGATTTTTGATGATGTGGAGGAAAGAGAGAGGTGAGAGAGAATGAGGTAGTTGCTTCGCGAAACAATCACCTCATGAGCTAGAATTTAGGACTATGAGACAACTATTTTACCATTGTATGAGTTGTGGTTGTCATGCACCTCACAATCCTATTTTTACTCTTTCCATAAATTAAGGAATTGTGAGTTGCTATGAGACAACTTAAAATGACAACCATTGTACATGTAGTCCATTAAGTCGTCTTAAATTACGTGGCACTCTATGAGACAGGTTATAAGACGACACCAATGTACCTGCCCTAAGGGCAGGTATATTGCTACATATAAGCAGTCTCATACATCGTCTCATGCATTGCCACATAGGATTTTTGATGATGTGGAGGAAAGAGGGAGGTGAGAGAAAATGAGGTGGTTGTTTCGCGCGTTGTCGATGGGTGAATGGGAGGGTAGTTTATTTTCTACGGTGGTCGGTGGGTATAAGTAAAACAGGTTGCCTCACCCGTTTGACTTTCATCTCAGCAGTCACCTCACCACCAGCTCATGCACTGTGGGTCCCGCAACTTGCTTACAAATGGAGGAGAAACTGACCCCGCCCGGAATTGCATCGCAGTCACCGCGTCCTCCTGAGCTCGTTGCACGCACGCAACCATGGCCCGCCCGTCCGCCACTGCCGCGCTCCTCCTCCTCGTCCTCTCCCTCCTCGCCGTCGTGCACTGCCACACCCTCGCAGCAGCAGACCATGACACTGAACCCGAATCAGCCGCTGCCGTGGTCGTAAGCGACGATAATGGGCTATCGTCCAACCCCACTCTTCCCGCCGACTCTGAGGAGGAGGTCCTCCGCCTGCCGTCCCACCGGCTCCACCACCACCTCCCCTGCAATGTCCACCATCACCTCTGGTGGAAGCGCCACCACGGCGTCTACGGTGACGCGCCACGCATCCGCAGGTTCCATGACCGTTATTCTGGCCACGACGGCGAGAAGCGCGAGGCGGTGAGCCGTCTTGCTGTCTTGCCCGCAGCCGCAGAGGAGGCCAGGGAGGCGGAGGAGGTGAAGCCCGTGGCTGAGCCGGACCCAGATCGTTCTCTCCCGGACAGTGACGGAGATGGGGAGCCGTCGTTCGCCGACGCCGACGGGTATGACAGCGAGCGCGCGGCGGCGGTCAGGGCGTGGAAGAAGGAGATGCTGCGGAGGTGGTTCCACTTCCATTTCCACCACGGCATGCGCCGCCATCATCTCCACCACGTTCACCACGACGACGACGACGAGGAGGCTGCCCCAGAGACGGAGAGCACGAACATGAAGCGGTTCCACCTCCACCACCACGACGAGGAGGACGAGGCGGAGAAGAATATGGTGAGGAAGCGGCTCCGTCACGCTGCTGAGCACGGCGAGGACAGCGACGACGAGGATGAAGAAGTAGAAGAGATGGTACGGCGGTTCAGGAAGGCGATCATGAGGAGGAGGTTTGGCCACGGCCACGGCCACGGCCGCCGCTTCTTCCACCACGACCACAGGCACCACCATGCCGAGGAGGCCGAGAAGCAGGCAACTGGTGGAGATGAGCAGAGTGGTGTGATGGCTTGGATCAAGGGCCTCATGAACCGGTTCTAGAGCTGTCGTTCGAGCGATCCGTCTACTCACGTCCATGGCTGCTTTGCTTCTGATTACCATTTTACCACATCCCGCATTCTGCCGTGTTAATAGCGTGTTTCTTCAATCCACGGTGTGTCGTCTTAAGCACTTGTATGACAGTGCGTAGTATCTGCTTGCTTCTGTGCTTGACATGGTGTTGTTTCATGAGTTCTATGCACGCGTATGCCTTTTGTATTTATTGCTGCGACTTTGAAAATCCATCTGCCAACTCTGATGCTTGATGTTTGCTGCTACGAGCGCTTCGACATGCCCAATTGCCTGGAAACAAATCTGGTACAGGCCATCCATATAGAACATTGTGCGGACAAAGTGTATGACATGTTTTAACATGGCAGAAGACAGAATTAAAGCAGGCCTACATCACAGCCACACAATCCGCACTTGGTCGGCATCAGGATGGTCTGTAAGCAACTTTTTTCCAATTGCCTAGCCCTAGCATACCACCAGCCAGTGGACAGTTTATTTTCACAGCTGCCTCGATTTTCAGATAACAGTTAAAAGGACAACTCAAAAAAAATAATTCATAATTTTTCTATAATAAAATAATGGCAAAATTGCATGCTATATGTGAACAGCTACAGTGATGATGGATGAACCAAACAAACATTTTTTTCTATTTCGGTCCTTCCCATTTCTCGAAACTAAACACTTTTACATTTTAAATTTAACTAAGTATACATAAAAAAAAATCATTAATTTCTTTGTGTGAAATAGATATCATTAGCTAGGTTAATTTTTAAATATGTTTAAAAGGACACTTGTTTTTGAGATGGATTCTGATGGTTCATACTTATGACTGCCTGTCACACTTTGGTTACATTTGATAGTCTGTCTGCACAAGTGAGATGCGCTTACTTGGAAGGGTTTTAAAGAGTGTTTCTAGTGGAGTACAATTAAGATCGTGCGCGTCATTCGGGATCTCTTGTCCTCGATGGCCGGGTCACCATGTCGGTGCCGTGCAAACGGTCACGACAAGTGCCGCTGATGGAGGACTTCGATCTCCGGTTTTTTTTTTTTTTTTTTTTTTTTTTTTTTTGGGCCAGATTGTAGACCAGTAGGAGTACATAGTAGTACATCAGCAGCGTATCATCGTGCACTCCATCTTCACATGCGTGGTGGTTTGAAGCCCCATGCATGATCGATCATCGGTGCATCCCCGTTCTATTGCCATGTATACGTCACTGCATGCGCAATCTGAGCTCGACAAAACAACTAATCAATCTATTCTGTGACCGCATATATGTACGACGAGAAAACTTTGTCGTTGAGTATTTGAAAGATGCAACGTGCTTAGGTCACGCAAAAGAATACTTGTACCATTTTTCCTTCGTGATTAAACATTGAAGCAGCTGATCCTAGCTTGGTATATTTTCGTTATAAAAAAAAAAAAAAAACTGACCAATCATGGTGAGGTGAAGTCGTGATCTACCGGTGGTCTCGTCCGGTTCAATACTTCAATTGCTACCTTGGGGTTTTGTTTCAAAAAAATTGCTACCTTGGGGACAAAGGAAGGGCACACAGACGAGATCACCAGAAGCACCGACATCTACTGTATTGTTCAGGTGAGAATCTGTCATACTTTGTTCCTCGGATTTTTCTTAAAAAAAATCATGTGCACTTTAATTGCTAATTTCTTAGCACTAAAATTATACAATCATCAATCATGCAGGGAGGTGTGAGAATTTTCCTAACATTAGAGTCGATCTAGATTGATCTTTTGTTCAGTGCTAGTATCATATGAGTGATCCATAATCGCAAGTGTTGAAAGGGTATTTTTTGCAATGGTTTTGGTGAAAACAAAATTACGAAATAAGATGGGAGATAGTCTTTTGAATGACTGTCTAGTCACTTTCATTGCGCGAGATACTTTATTGTGCGAGATAAAAATAAAATATTAGCAAAATAACATTGTAAGTCTCTGTTACACTATTATACATATATTTCAATCAATGGTAATAGCTTTTGAAAATATTTATATTATATTTTAGTGGATATGGTTTCCATACGAATTGAAGACTCATTACCGAATTGGTAATGGGTTTACCGAATTGTGCATGAATGTTTTTGGGAGGCATACCCTGACCTAAAATGCTAGATTCGCCACAGCTTTTCAAATAGTCATTGCGGTGGTACACTGGAAATTCACACTAGAGTGGTCCAAGGACTAGTTTTCAATGGCTCCAAAATTAGTTGTTGCCTTGTATGGGTACTCTGGTGATGAGTCCAATGAAGCACTGGGCACGCCCCAGTGAACTCTGGTTGCCGAACCCCGAAAGTAGGTTCTTTGGACTAAAGATCCATTTCCCACCTCCAATGGTGCACCGAATTGCTATGGTGAACGTTAGGCTCAAAGTCCGGTTTTACACCCTCTCTGGTGGCACAGTCCATTGGAACCTCCTATGACAGTTTTTGAACAACCACATGCTCGGTTAAGTTCACAACTTCACACCATGTAGCAACGTGCAACACTCTAGTGGGGCACCAAAATGCAAGATGTCAGTGTCTAAAAAGACTCAAGTCAACGCACTGGTCCAGCAATCTGGTGGCACCATAGGTGCAGCACCGGAGCACACTCTAGTGAGTGCAAAGCAACACCATCGAGTGCCTTTCTTCTCCCTCTTTGCAAGCATGTCAACTCTCAAATGTTTTGCCAAACATCTAAACACTGCCTTAGCTTTTTTCAGAGTCTTTTCAAAAACATTTTCACTTGCTACTCACCACTTCACTAGGTCTAATAAAGTGTAATGCATATTTTTTTGAAAAGGGAAGCTTTATTAATTTCAAGAAAGTTACATCAAGGTGATACAACATCTTAAAATCCTCCCGGCCTCTGCCTGAAAGGCACACAACCAAAGCATGAAACAAAAAGAAAAACAAGTTCTGGTGCACCCTAACGACTATCAATCCGTAGACTAGACCACCACCATGTGCCCGGGTAAAAAACTCCTTGGCCACCTTCACCAAGAATTGCGAAGCCGCTAAAACCACCTCTTGGGGAATAGGCATGTGTGCGTAGTTGAGTAAATGACCTGTAGAAAAGGAGGCCGTTTGTTTTCAAATATAACTGCATTTCTACATAGCCACAAGGACCAACAACAAAGCTGCGGCTCCCAAAAGAACTAATGGTTTTAAGTCTTTTCTAAGCCCATCTAGCCGGCCGCCAAACATATCAGACACATCTAGAGGTATAGGTAACCCCCAGGCTGCGTATATGGTGGCCCAAGTCAGGCGTGCAAATCGACAATCTAAAAACAGATGTTGTATCGTTTCATTCTCCATACAGAAACAACACTGTTTACTACCTTGCCAATTTCGTCTAGCCAGATTATCTTTGGTTAGGATAACACCCCTTCGCAGGTACCAAAGGAAGACTTTGATCTTCATAGGTGCTTTTAGTTTCCAAAGATGCTTGTTTAGGTTAGGGACGTTTTGATAGATGAGACCAAGATAATGTGATTTTACTGAAAATTCACCCTTTTGGTCTAAACTCCAAATAAATTCGTCTTCTTCTTGGACTAAGGCAACATGAGTAAGACGTGAAAGAAGATTATTCCACAACACTAACTTGTTGCTCAAAAGGTCTCTGCGCCAAGATACATTAGGTGGTTGCGTACTCAAAACCGCAGCCACCGTATCTTGTTTCCTTCTAGTGAGGTTGTATAAATGAGGATACTATTCTTTCAAAGTAGTATTGCCTAACCATTTGTCTTCCCAAAATCTAACTTGTGATCCATCCATGATGCGGAAGGTTCCAAAACTGAGAAAATCCCGTTTAGCCTTCATAAGTGTAATGCATATGCATGTAAATCAACACCTACTGGCACTAGATAACCATGTTTGTATTAGAGCTCCCCTCTCTTAACTGACAAAAGATAGAGCGGAGAAAGGGCAGGACAAACAAAGGAAAAATGAGTCCCTTCCATTTGGTTTCCACGTGTGAGGAAGATAAAGGCTATGTCTTTTTTTTTCAATGTGATGTAAGCATCTCTCAAAATGAGAAATCATGTTTTCTCATCCCCTAAAAAATCATTCGTGGAAAAGAACATTGGCATCAATAACTTGTTGGATAATTAGGCAATTTCCAGATTAATTTCCAAATTAAAAACCAGAATATAGATCATGACAAGATCAACTAGATTGAGCATGGCAAGATTACTAGCATGGCAGATCAGTATATCGCATATACTAGCAGGACAAATCATGATATCACATAGCATGAACATGATAACTAGTGTAAACCCAACTCGTACACTAATTAAATTTATACCTGCCGATTGTAGAAGTACTTGGTGGTGAAGATGCATACGACGATTGCAACGTGAGCTTGTCGCTGAGCGTCTCCCGTAGACGATCCCACAAGCCTGACGACGACGAGACGACGTGCTGCCGACGACGATGGCACGAGTCTCCCGTAGACAATCCCACAAGCCTGACGACGACGATATGACGTGCTGCCGACGACGATGGCACGAGCATGTAGCTAGGCGTCTCCCGTAGACGATCCAGCAAGCTTGATGATGACGAGACGATGTTCTGCCGATGTAGAAGATTTGGGAGCAGTCGCGCTAAGAGCGCTTCCTAAAAACCTTATTCGCCTTCTCCCGGTGCAGGATCACAAAGACGAGGGTTCTGGAGACCTGCTCTCCCAGTCGCCGGTGCACGCTGACGATCGGGATGGAGAGACTACGACGGCAACGCAGACGATCGGGATGGAGAGACTATGATGGCAACGCAGTAGCGAGAAGAGGAAAACACTATTTTACTACGTTAGGATTTTCTAATTGAAACTCTCAATTGTAGTCTTTGTTGTTATCTATTCCCAGGAGGATCGGTACGTATATATGCAGAGGAAGACCCCCTACATCTGCATCAACTAGCAATATGGTACTAATTGATATTGTACCTCCCACCTTTACTCATGGGCTTAAACATTAAAACCCATTAGGGAACACATGTATTGGGCCTTTGAGATTTATTAGAATTTCTTCATATTGATTTTAGGGGAATATCCATATAAATTCTAACAATCCCCCACCAGATCTCAATTGCCCATTATAGACATTTTCCTTCTCTCTCACTACTATTTATATACTAGTATTTCAGCACTGTTAAGTTGAACATCTGCCTAGAGCTTCAAGTTACACCAATTCACAACTTGAACAATGGACTACGCCTTGAATTGCAAGTTTTGTGCGAATGAGTTTTACTCAAAGTCAAACTAGTACCTGACTGCCAGTAGCCTTCCCCGTGGGTGGAGCGTATACGTCATACTCCTTGGTCTCTTCATGAGCTTACTAGAGACCACCCAAGTCTCATAGATTGTGACGTTTAACAGTCTAAACTCATATAGGTATGTTCTTTCAAGAATGCTCTGTAGGATAGCATCTTCGCTTGTTTAAAGCCCATAGAGCATATTAAGGCATTCGCCAACCTACCATACAGTGCCTCAATGCTTTTGAGAGTATTGCATCTTCACTTAGAGAGGGTTGTAATTATACTCTCCTCAGTTTACCAATACCTTGTTCTTCCCAGATCCTTAGTCACGGGATCTCCGATCAAAAAGGTTGGGTTGCTACTACTGTAAACTCACATGGGTCTCATACCCATCTCCCTTGATGCGATTTCTATCACATTCCGTGATAGCCCTTTTGTAAAGGGATCTCGGGTTTTTGTCTCGTTTGGACATAAGCCACACTTATTACTCCGGAGTTTCTCGGCTTGCGACGGTTTTCAAACGTCTTTTAACGTGTCTCGTTGACTTCGCATTATCCTTAGCACTATTCACTTTAGTGATCTTTGTTTGATTATCACAGTTCATAAGGATAGTCGGGATTGGTTTCTCAACCACCGGCAAGTCGACAAGAGCTCACGCGGCCACTCGCCTCCGCAGATCTTTGTATCCAAAGCGTAAGTTACGCTTCCATGGTTGATTGAGTCAATATAGTCCGTTTACAAGACCTCCATGACACCGCACCACCTCCAAGAGTAAATACATACCCACTAGTGGCATAGATTTGATCAATATCGAAATCCAGTTCGCATCACTATATCCCTCTAGCTTGTTGGGTGCCCTTGATCCTAAAACTCATTGTACCCTTAAGATAACGCAAGACCCTTTCAAGTGCATGCCAATGATCATCACCCGGGTTGGACATGTACCTACTCAAATTGCTCACATCAAAAAAGATGTCTGGTCTGGTTGCGCTAGCTAGATACATGAGTGAACCAATTATCTAAGAGTATCTCAATTGATATCTAGTAATTCTCTTGTTCTTTCTCAATGTCACACTAGGACCATAAGGTGTTGGAGAAGGCTTGCTATCCATAAAGCCAAAACGGCTCAAGAGCTTCTAAACATAGTGAGATTGCAACAAAGTAATCCCACTCTCTTCCTTAATCAGTTTGATGTTTAGAATTACATCAGCCTCTCCTAGATCTTTCATGTCAAAACTCTTAGACAAGAAGGACTTGACTTCATTGATCACATCAATGTTTGTTCCAAAAATCAGAATATCATCAACATATAAGCACAAAATAACAAATTGGCCCCCACCATGTCGATAATACACACACCTATCGGCCTTATTAACAAGCAAAGCCCGCACTAGTTAAAGTGGTGTCGAACTTCTCATGCCATTGTTTGGGTGCTTGTTTCAAGCCATACAAAGATTTCAATAATTTACACACCTTCGCTCTTCACCTTTTACTACAAATCCATCAAAGTGATCCATGTAAATCTCCTCATCCAACTCTCCATTAAGAAAAGTTTGTCTTCACATCCATTTGATGAATGATAAGACCATATGAGGACCAAAGAAAGTAGTACTCGAATAGTGGTCATTCTAGCAACAGGTGAATAAGTATCAAAGAAATCTTCACCTTCCTTTTGTGTATAACCCTTAGCCACAAGCCGAGCCTTGTACTTATCAATAGTACCATCTGGTCTAAGCTTCTTCTTGAACACCCATTTGCAACCAATAGGTTTACACCCAAATGGTAAACCAGATAACTCCCATGTTCCATTAGAAAGAATCGAGTCTATCTCACACTCCGAACAGCTTTTTTCCAATCATCTGCATCACGAGATGCATATGCCTCTGTAATAGAGGTGGGAGTATCGTCCACAAGGTATACAATGAAATCATCACCAAAGGATTTTGCAATCCTTCGTCTCTTGTTCCTCACAGGAACTTCATTGTCATCCTCCTCAAGGACTTCTTCAAGTGGTTGTTCAAATGGCTCAACAAAATGCTCGATAGGTGTAGTAAAATCAGGAGCTAACTCAGTAGAAAATTTAGCATTGCTACACATATCTTTCATAGGAAATATATTCTCAAAAAATGTAGCATCACAAGATTCAAAGATTGTATCAACATACATATCGGAAACTTCAGATTTTACTACTAAAAATCTATAGGCAATGCTCCGATGAGCATATCCTAGAAAGACATAATCCACAGTCTTTGGTCCAAGCTTACGCTTCTTAGAAATTGGAACATTGACTTTCGCCAAACATCCCCACGTGCGCAAGTATGAGAGTGATGGTTTCCTTCCAACCCATTGCTCATATGGAGTTGTCTCTCTATTTCTGTTTGGAATTCTATTCAGGACATGACTCGCAGCCAATAAAGCTTCCCCCCACCATGCCTTAGATAAACCAACAGTGTCTAACATGGCATTCACCAAGTCAGTCAGTGTGCGATTTTTCCTCTCGGCAACCCCGTTTGATTCGGGCGAATAGGGAGGTGTCCTCTCATGAATAATACCATGTTTCGCACAAAAATCATCAATAGATGTAGGAAAATACTCACCACCACGATCTGAACTTAGACATTTAATTTTTCTCTCTAGTTGATTCTCAACTTCCGCCTTATAGATTTTAAAGTAGTCAAACGCTTCGTCTTTAGTTTTCAGCAAGTAAACATAGCAAAATCTAGATGCATCATCAATCAAAGTCATGAAATACCTCTTTTCACCTTTTGTCAACACACCATTCATCTCACAAAGATCAGAATGTATGAGTTCTAGAGGTGCCAAGTGTCTCTCCTCCGCTGCCAAGATCTGAACTTAGATTGCACACAACTATGGCACTTAGAACCTTTGGCAATAGTGAAATCTAGAATTAAGTTCAAGCTAGACAATCGTGACATTAAACCAAAGTTCACATGACATAAACGAGAATGCCAAACACTTGAACTATCATTAGTTGTGCCACAAATATGATTCACTGACTTATTACATAAATCTGCCAAAGATAGGTGGAACAAGCCTCCGCAATCATAGCCTTTACCAATAAATTATCCATGCTTAGACATTACAACTTTATTGGATTCTAGTACCATCTTAAACCCATCTTTCAAAAGAAGAGAGGCGCTAACAAGGTTCTTACGAATAGTAGGAACATGTTGCACGTTCTTTAGTTGCACAATTTTTCCTGAAGTAAACTTCAGATCTACCGTGTCAACACCATGAACAGAAGCATGTGACCCATTCCCCATCAGAACAGAGGAACCTTAAAGCCCATGATAAGAAGAAAATAAAGATATGTCAGCACACACGTGAATATTAGCACTGTATCAACCCACCAACTTGGGGACTAAAACACTGAAAGTACGGTAGGAACATTACCACACTCTTCATCAGCGCTGCTAATAGTCACGAGGTTGACATTCTTCTTTTTCCCACTGGAAAAGTGACCAAGCTCTCCACAAGTGAAGCAAGGCAACTCTACTTTAGTTTGCTTCTTCTCATAGGTAGTTACTATCTTGGCATTGGAAGGTTTATTATTCGGGATTGTTCTTCCTCTAAGAACAAGTGTGGTCTTCCTGGAATCTTCTCGATTTTCTCTAGAGATATTTCCCTCACATGAGCCAACACTAATCGAACACTTTAGCCTCTAGCCGAGCATGGCCTTAACTCGCCACCTCTTAAAATGTGCACTAGAACACTTTTCTAGTCTCAAAGACGTCAAATAAAAACAGTCATACTTAAATCAGGAAAAAGCCTATAATAAGGTTTTTGGATTGTTGGATAATTAGGCAATTTCCAGATTAATTTCCAAATTAAAAACCAGAATATAGATCATGACAAGATCAACTAGATTGAGCATGGCAAGATTACTAGCATGGCAGATCAGTATATCGCATATACTAGCAGGACAAATCATGATATCGCATAGCATGAACATGATAACTAGTGTAAACCCAACTCGTACACTAATTAGATTTATACCTGCCGATTGTAGAAGTACTTGGTGGTGAAGATGCATACGACGATTGCAACGTGAGCTTGTCGCTGAGCGTCTCCCGTAGACGATCCCACAAGCCTGACGACGACGAGACGACGTGCTGCCGACGACGATGGCACGAGTCTCCCGTAGACGATCCCACAAAGCCTGACGACGACGAGACGACGTGCTGCCGACGACGATGGCACGAGCTTGTAGCTAGGCGTCTCCCGTAGACGATCCAGCAAGTTTGATGACGACGAGACGATGTTCTGCCGATGTAGAAGATTTGGGAGCAGTCGCGCTAAGAGCGCTTTCCAAAAACCTTATTCGCCTTCTCCCGGTGCATGATCGCAAAGACGAGGGTTCCGGAGACCTGCTCTCCCAGTCGCCGGTGCACGCTGACGATCGGGATGGAGAGACTACGACGGCAACGCAGACGATCGGGATGGAGAGACTACGACGGCAACGCAGTAGCGAGAAGAGGAAAACACTATTTTACTATGTTAGGATTTTCTAATTGAAACTCCCAATTGTAGTCTTTGTTGTTGTCTATTCCCAGGAGGATCGGTACGTATATATGCAGAGGAAGACCCCCTACATCTGCATCAACTAGCAATAGGTACTAATTGATATTGTACCTCCCACCTTTCCTCATGGGTTTAAACATTAAAGCCCATTAGGGAACACATGTATTGGGCTTTTAAGATTTATTAGAATTTCTTCATATGGATTTTAGGGAACATCCATGTAAATTCTAACATAACTCGGCTTCGAAGCAACACATCCCTAGCCATGAACTTGTTTCTTCGTCTAATTATCGTTAGTCTTCGTCCGATGAGTGAATGAAGGTGTAGAGGTAGATACTTAACCGATGATTAGGCCGCCGGTCGCTGTCGTCGGCGCCAGCTGATTAGTCCTCAATCACGCTATTATGTTAAATAATGGATGATGATTGTTGATCGAACGAGCTTATATTATGAGCGTGTCAGTGAGTGACTATTCAAAGATAGATACGTTTATGAAGTGACGAGCACAGAGACAGTGGCACAGAGACAGTGCATGCCTCATGCCTACACTGCCGCTGCCTGCAGGGTTTCCACAGGTAAAGGTTTTTGTGTGGTGACGAGAGCATGCACGCGCCAGCAGTAAGCAAGCCGACTTTGACCCATCCATCAACCGACTGGCCATTGGCAGATCACAAAGAAACTGGGCCCGGCTCACGTGTATGTGGGACCCACGCTGCTTGTGAGTTGTGGCATTACAAATGCCACCTCCCTCCAACCAGGAGGCTCCCAGCTCTCTGATTCTCCATCCTATCGAGTCCCCTGGCTAGAACCACCACAAGCACGGCTACCATGGCCCTGGGTGTGTCGGCCACCATGGCCTTCCTCCTCCTCTCCTCCCTCCTCGTCGTCTCTCACTTTGGCGTTGGCGCTCTCCAAGCTGACCCCGCCACAAACGCATCTTCCTCGTACACAGCTGTCGTCGTCCCCGCCAAGCTGCACGCAGCAGCTCAGGATGAAGAGGACGGACTCCTCCGTCTGCCGTCCAGCGTTGCCGAGCCAGACCCGGATCGGTCGCTGGTGTTGCCCGTTGCGGAGCCAGACCCAGATCGATCGCCGGTGGAGTACGTCGCGGAGCCAGACCCAGATCGGTCGCCGGTGCAGTACGTTGCGGAGCCAGACCCGGATCGAACGCTGGTGCAGCCCGTTGCGGAGCCAGACCCGGATCGGTCGCCGGTGGAGGCCGTTGCGAAGCCAGACCCCGATCGATCGATCGACGAAGACAACAAGCAGAAAGATGAAAAGGAGAAGGCAAACAGGAAGAAAGAGGGAAAGAAGAAAACCAAGAAGCACCACGACTGCGACGGCGACAAGGGGAAGAAGGAGAAGGCAAAGAAGAAGCACCACCGGCAAAGCGACGACGAGGACAAAGAAGAGGAGGACACCAAGAAGCGCGTCCACCGTCACCACCGTGCCGACGACGAATCGGTGAAGAAGAAGAAGAACAAGCTGTCGCATCACATCAAGAACAGTGACAGCGATGACGAAGAGGAGGAAAAGAAGCCGAAGTGGTGGAGGAAGGCCATCAACAGCAAGTTCGGCCATGGCCGCCGCTCTGAACGCGAGGAGGCCGAGAAGTAGAAGGTGAACAACTAGTTCTATGGCATGCCGCATGCCACGTACTCGGGCAGCTTGCTCGCTCTTGTGGTCAGTTGGTGCTGCCCACGGTTTCCTTCATGTCAGTGTCATGCTTCTTCTCTGCTCAGCTTTCAGTCGTCGTATGTGTCTGTCTCTCTAGCCATGGATCTTCAGCCTACTGTTGCAGATTGTTGTACGGTTGTAGGTGTGTCTGTAGTAGGCTCTAGCCATGGATGTTCAACCTATCGTTGTATGATCCGATCTGCTTGCTTTGAGAAGTATTGTGTGTTGATTATGTGAAGTAGTGGATATATTGTTGTTGTGGTAATAAAGTCAACCAGAGCTAGTTAATTAGATTTGGATCCTTTTGCTCTCTGATTACCTGTCAGCTTAACCAACACATCTTCTCTGACCAAATACTGACTGCGCTGCCACCCATCATGTAGAGATGCTCAAGATATATTGTTTTTTCCGCAAAAAGATCATACGGGTACAATTAACTCGATGTTTGGTCGTCGGATTTTACAAGTTTTTCAAGCAACAATAACCTACATATATTCATAAGTAGCCCATCACTATCATTGTGGAAAGATCAATTATCCTAAAGAAACATTCAAGTTTGCTCTCTAGACCTAGAAATTACGACATCAATTGAAAAATAAATAAAAATAAAATTAGCCTCCACATCAATTAGGAAATTAATCTGAAGTATAAATTTTTCCAACACTTCTGTATTAAAAAGTCAAGTGTGTGAACTTGCTTCAAATTTGACATTCAATTTTTGAATTTCTCAAATGACCTCCGATGTTGACATGGTCTACACATAATTTGTAGCTCCCAATGTGATCTACATCCTTATAGTTGACAACTTTTTATTTGAAACTATTTTCAGACCCAAATATCCATTTGGCAATAGATTAAAGGGACAAAACATATATCAATTAACAAATTACCCACTTGTCATCAATCATTATGCACGGATTAAAAATGAATACTTACATATACGCTTCTCTATAATGTACATCTACCATTGCTTTAGAAATAAAGCCCAAGTGCCATAAAATTAGATAATGTAACAATTGATAATTACATAACAGAATGATGTATAAAATTGACATAATTACATAAGGGAATGATTCAGATAAGTTGAAAAAATATTGCAAACTGTTAACATCAAGATATCTTGTGTGGATGCTGCTGCGGTGCCGGCTCGACTTTGGTTCGAGCGACGGCCGATGCCAGAGCCGCCGCCTTGGCTACGCAGCAAGATATGTGGCAATAGCGGCGACGGCGGCTGTTCAGCTGCCGCATGCATTGCAGTGTTAGAACATAGGATCATCTAGCAGTGAGATCTAGTGGGTAAACACTTTGGGATTCATGGGCAGTTTGGGAGAGAGAGGAAGAGAGAGTGGGAAAAGGTTATACCAGAGGGCTTGACGGGGGCGGTGGAAGAGGAACCGGCGGCGGCGCTACTGCCCTCGGCCATCACGTCGATGCAGAGGGATGGGGCGACTGTCGGTGTAGAGGTGGACGGCGGTGCAGTGCAGTGGCGGCGCAGAGGTGCTTCCCGTCACTGGCTGCGCCCCTCCTCAGATCGGATTAGGGTTTGTCGGTGGGTGTGGCGGCTCACGGTGAACCTCGTACTGAGAGCCGCCGGCCCCCACCTCTTTTTATAGCGCAGGGTGACAGGGGCCCTCCAGCCATAGTGGGCTGGGCGCCCCCGATCAGGGCGCGAGGGTCAAAGGGGCCCGAGTTGGGCCGTTGGGCCCAACTCGGGATTGAGATCATCCTAACATTCTCCCCCTTGATCTCATCTTTAACTTTATCTTTAACTTTACTCTTTCACTTTAACCTTTTCATTTTACTTATTCCATCTCAGATTTGTGCATAGAACATGTTTCATCGTCACGGTCTTTTGCCGTTGGATTTCACAGCTACAATACACATCTCTGGTTTGAAATAAATAAATACTTTATCTTTGGGCCCTTATTATTATCCAGGAATCATAGGCTTCTCCTTAAACCCATGCCGGCTACGTGTTCAATGAGCACTTTGGGTGGTAAGCCTTTTGTAAGCGGATCCGCGAGCATCTTTTCAGTGCTTATGTCCTCAAGATTTATAACACGATCCTGGATTTTCTCTTTCACAACAAAGTACTTTATGTCAATGTGTTTGGAAGCACCACTTGACCTATTGTTGTGAGCACACTCTATAGCTGGATTATTATCACAGTATAGAGTCATTGGTCCATTGATGTCGTCGACCACTTTTAAACCGGGTATGAATTTCTTTAGCCAATTCATCTGCCCCGATGCCTCATAGCATGCTACAAACTCGGCATACATAGTGGAGTTTGTAGTAACTGTTTGTTTTGAGCTTTTCCATGATATAGCTCCTTTTGCAAGAGTGAACACATATCCAGATGTGGACTTTCTGTCATCTCCCGCATAATCAGAATCTGAGTATCCTAACATCTTTAGGGACTCAAATCTTCTGTACGTTAGCATGAGGTCTTTTGTACCTTGTAAATATCGCAAAACTTTCTTTACCAATTTCCAGTGTTCGACACCTGGATTACTTTGAAATCTGCCAAGCAACCCGGTTACATAAGCCAAGTCAGGGCGTGTGCATACTTGAGCATACTGTAAATGTCCAACAGCTGAAGCATATGGCACACTTTTCATTTGGTTGAGCTCATATTCATTCTTGGGACACTGAAAATCCCCATACTTATCGCCCTTGACTATAGGTGCAGGTGAAGGACTACATTTATGCATCTGGAATTTCTCCAAGACCCTTTCAATGTATGCCTTTTGAGATAATCCTAATACCCCCTTTCTTCTATCTCGGTGAATTTCTATGCCCAAAATGTAAGAAGCTTCACCAAGATCTTTCATCTCAAACTTTGAGGACAAAAATCTTTTTATTTCCTGTAGTAGACTCATATCATTACTTGCAAGTAAAATATCATCTACATACAGGACTAGGAAAATGTATTTCCCATTCTTAAACTTTGTATAGACATAATTGTCCTCGACATTTGCTTTAAACCCAAAGTTCTTTATAGTTTTATCAAACTTCAAGTTCCACTTTGCCTTGAAGCTTGCTTTAATCCATAAATCGATTTCTTTAGGCGACATCCCATCTTTTCTTTGCCTTCCATGACAAAATCTTTCGGTTGTGCCATGTAGACATTTTCCTCCAAATCCCCATTTAGGAATGCCGTCTTCACATCCATCTGATGCAACTCTAAGTCATAGTGTGCCACCAATGCCATTATTATTCTGAGAGAATCTTTGCATGAGACTGGAGAAAAGGTCTCAGTGTAGTCAATTCCCTCCCTTTGTGTGAAACCTTTAGCCACAAGTCACGCTTTAAATCTCTCTATGTTCCCTTGGGAGTCATATTTGATTTTGTAGACCCATTTGCAGCCTACTGTTTTGGCTCTTTGGGAATTTCTTCCAAGTCCCAAACATCGTTGGCACTCATCGATCTCATTTCATCTTCCATGGCTTCAAACCACTTGGATGAATGATCGCTTCTCATGGCTTGTTCAAATGAGGTGGGATCACCCTCCATTTGATATTCTTCGAGTGATGTTATTTAACTCATATATATCACTTGGAGATAGCTGGCCTTCTTTCTCTTTGAGACCTTCTAGGGGCCTCTACATTTGGCACATCTACTATTGGAGGTGAGGTTGCTCCCCCTCATTTGTGGCAACATTTTCAATAGGTTCCGATGAACAGGTTCCTCATTTTCTTCGTTGTTACCACGGGAGGAACAACGACGGGTTCTTGCTCCACGGTGTCTTGCACTATTGGTGCGGGACAATAGGTAGCTCGAAAAATGGCTCCTGAATCACAGGATTGGGTGCACACACCCGCTTCTCTTCAAGATCAATTTTCCGAGCAACCATACTCCCCCTCATCATTTCATCCCCTAGAAAAATAGCGTGTCTCGTTTCCACAAACTTTGTGAGTCTATCGGGACAGTAAAAACGATAACCTTCGACCTTTTAGGATAGCCAATAAAATGGCAACTCTTTGTTTTGGGATCAAGTTTCCCAATATTTGGGTTAAACACTTTAGCCTCGGCGGGACACCCCCACACACGCAAGTGATCTAGTGAAGGTACCCTTCTGTCCATAATTCATACGGTGTTTTGGGCACCGATTTACTTGGCACTCTATTGAGAATATGAATGGAGGTTTTTAATGCCTCTATCCATAAACTCAATGGTAAATCGAGTAACTCATCATACCGCGCACCATATCCATCGTGGTGCGGTTACGCCTTTCGGCTACTCCATTTTGCTTGAGGTTCACCCGGCATGGAATACCGGGCAACTATACCATTTTCCCGTAGGAACCTTGCGAATGGTCCAGGAACTTGACCATATGGGGTATGCCGACCATAGTACTCCCCCCACGGTCGGACCGGACTAGCTTAATCTTTAAGCTATGCTGATTTTCCACTTCAGCCTTAAATATTTTAAATTTATCCAATGCTTCATCTCTTCCTTTAATTGGATAAATATAGCCATACCGAGAGTAATCGTCTATGAATGTAATGAACGAATCATAGCCATCCACACTCTTTACAGGAAAAGGACCACAAATGTCAGTGTGAATGATCTCTAATATTCCTGTGCTTCGTTTGGCATCCTTTTTAATTTGCTTTACATATTTTCCTTTTATGCAATCGATGCATTGCTCTAATTCAGCGAACTCCAAAGGAGGAAGAATTTCATTCTTTACTAGTCTTTCTATTCTCCCCCTCGAAATATGACCTAAACGACAGTGCCATAATTTTGCCGTTGCGTTTGTAGTTCGCTTTCTTTTTCTTTTCTCATTTGTAGACGAGGAAACGCTATCATTTACATCACATGTGGAATTCACACTTTCACATAGCGATAACATATACAATTCGTCTTGTCTGAAGGCAAGACCAACACAAATATCATTAAACCAAACGACACATTTGCCATGTCCAAAATTACAGGAAAAACCTGAATCATCTAACTTTATTACACTTATTAAATTTCGCTGTAGTGTAGGAACATAAAAAATATCTTTCAAAATAAGACTATAGCCATTAGGTAAATCTAATGCTACATCTCCAATTGCCTCCACTGCAGCCTCTACTCCATTCGCAACGCTAATGGAACTTTCTCTTTTTAGCGTAGTTCTCGTCGAAGTGAATCCCTGTAAAGAATTTGCAACATGAATGGTTGCACCAGAGTCAATAAACCATGTTGCCTTTGAAAACTTTACATACAGAGATTCATTTACAAATGAAATAATATTCTCACCCTTTTTCTTCATAAGATCCCTTAACCATCTAGGGCAGTCAGTCTTTTTGTGCCCCTCCTTACCACAGTGCCAGCACGTGTTGTCACCTGCCTGTGGCTTGCCCTGTTGCTGAAACTGTGGTTTCTGTTGCGTAGGACCTTTCTTTGCTGGGGAACCAGGATTGAAGGGCTGTTTGCCCTTTCCTTTGATGTAGTTCGCTTGACCACCTTGTTGGCCATTTATCCTGAGCTCCTCATCAACACACTGAGCAATGAGCTTGTCTAAGTCCCATTTCTCAGGCTGCATGTTGTAGTTAATGACAAGGTTGTCATACTCTTTAGGCAAGGAAGCAAAAACAAAATGGATAAGGAGCTGTGGTTGTATCTCCAATTCCATTGCTTTCAGCTTATTTGCCAAGTGACTCATTTTCAGGATGTGGTCACGTATGCTACCTCCTTTGAACTTTTCATTTGTCAATTGCTTGAACAAATGGGTAGCATACACTTTGGAGAAACCAGTGAACTGGTTCATGATCCTCTCAAAGTAAGCAACAGCAGTGTCACACTTTTCAATTGAGCCTGATAGGGCGGGCTCAATTGTATTCTCAATGACAAGACACAACATTTCTTGTTGTCAGCGACCCATCGAGCATGCTTTATGTCATATGCCATCCGATGGGGCCATAATCTTTCTTTCTTTTGTCCCATGCTTCATCACTTTCACTTTGGTCTCCCGCAGGTTCCACGCACCTTTGTGGGACACGGTTCAGTGAGCACCCAGTCAACTTTAGCTATAGTGAAAGTGAAGTCAATTTTTCTTTTCCACTCAATGTAGTTGTCTCCTTCGGTGGTGGAATCTCTCTTAAAGGCGAGACATCGGGGAGGCACTACCTGAAATTACAATTCATATGAGGTGAGAATCATATAATAAATTTACTTTGCAATAATTCTAAATCACCGTTGGGCAGAAATAGAATTAATGTAGGGCAACAACAATTAATTAACATCATAATATTGCTATTAATCAACATTGGTCAGAATAATAACAACATTATAATAACTGTAAAATTATCTATTTTCAAATATTAAACTCTCCCGTTGGTTCGAATTTAACAATGAAAACGATAACAACTTTAAATACGCAGCGGAAACTTTAACTTTGTCATAATCAATTTTTCCAGAAACATAAAGGCACTTTACTAATCTCTGAACAAAATTATCGTTGGATAAAAATTTGTACAGAAATTAGTATCAAATTCAATTCAAATTGAGCAAAATATGCTCAAAACTGTTTCTGAAAAAAGGAAAAACCAAAACTCTTGCATATTACTATGCAGACGGCCATTTTGGCCCAAAACAGCAGCACGGCCCATTCTCTAAACGGCGCGCGCGCTCTGCCGGCCTGCGGCCCAGCCCAGCTGGCGCGGCCCAGCTAGCGCAGCGGCCTGTCTTTTTTTTTCTGAGCTCTGAGAAAATGGAAAAGGAATTTTCCTCTGAAATGGGCCGGCACAACCCATTCGGCCTGCTGGCCAAAGCAGCCCGCGAGGAGCGCGCGCGCTCGCCCGCCTGGGCCGAAAGGAGGCCCAGCCGATCGGTCGATCGTGGCCGTCGAAATCAATCGGACGGCTGTCCGGTAGTTTCGCCCGATCAAAACCCGGCGGCCGGCCTCTCCCCGAAACCCTAGCCCTCATTTGCTTCTTTCCTTTTCCCCTTCCTTCCTCAGCCGCAGCCGCCGAGCAGCAGTGCAGCGTGGAGGTCGCCGTCGCCGGTGAGGTGCCGACTCGGCCGGAGCAGGTGCCGGCGCCTCCTCTTGCCAGCGGCTCCCCTGCCCCTTCTCTTTTCTCCTCCCCCTTCCTCCCTTGCTCGCCGTGGCGGCGTCCCGAAGGCGGCGCAAGAAGAACTTCCGCCCATGGCAGTCCGGAGGAGAAGATGGTCGGCGCCGTCGCGTGCCCTCTCGCCGGCGCGCGCGCTCCCCGTTGGGTGAGCGCGCCGCCGTCGAGCGGCCCCGCTTCGGCACCCTGGTCCGAGCCCACGCGCTCGACCGAGCCCTTCTGTCCGCACAACGGCGGCGAGGTAGGGAGCCCAGGTAGGCCCGCCTCCCTTCGGTCTTCTTCTTTGCCCTCAGTGAGGGTTAGGGTTAGGGTTCCTCCCCTTTCCCGATCTGTTTCTTGATTAGGGTTAGGGATGCTTTGCCGATCCGAAATCGGTGTCTTTTTCTTTCTTGATCCGAAGAGATCAACAACTTATCCACCCAAAACTCTAGATCCACTATCTAGTTAGGCGTCTGATGCCATTGTTAGAACATAGGATCATCTAGCAGTGAGATCTAGTGGGTAAACACTTTGGGATTCATGGGCAGTGAGGGAGAGAGAGGAAGAGAGAGTGGGAAAAGGTTATACCAGAGGGCTTGACGGGGGCGGTGGAAGAGGAACCGGCGGCGGTGCTGCTGCCCTCGGCCATCACGTCGATGCAGAGGGATGGGGTGACTGTCGGTGTAGAGGTGGACAGCGGTGCAGTGCAGTGGCGGCGCGGAGGTGCTTCCCGTCACTGGCTGCGCCCCTCCTCAGATCGGATTAGGGTTTGTCGGTGGGTGTGGCGGCTTACGGTGAACCTCGTACTGAGAGCCGCCGGCCCCCACCTCTTTTTATGGCGCAGGGTGATAGGGGCCCTCCAGCCATAGTGGGCTGGGCGCCCCCGATCAGGGCGCAAGTGTCAAAGGGGCCCGAGTTGGGCCGTTGGGCCCAACTCGGGATTGAGATCATCCTAACATGCAGGAGACCCCAACATCAAGCTCTAGGTTCACAAAAGCAACCAAACCGCCCTCAGCAAGTTGACACACCGTCATTGATGGGAACATCGAATCCTTAGGCTGGCGATGAAGTGAGGTCGGCTGATGTTGGAGCCCAGAGCACCGTGGTGGCGATGGGGATAATGGCGGAGGGGAAGGATTGAAGACGACTGTCTCTGATGCGCCGACTGGAGAAACAAGTTGCTCTGCATGACTGCAGACGATCTCATTCCTTGGCATGTCCAATGGCAGTAGTCCTCGGATGCGACTAGCTCTTCTCTAGCTCTGTGCTTATTATTGGTTGGTATACACACAATTTTTCGTTCCTGGTTTGAGGATTTTGGAAAAACTTGTAGTATTCCAAATGAAAGAGGGTGCAACGAGTACACGTAGCTAAAATGTCATCTGTCAGAGTTTATACACATAACAATTTACAACTCTTTCAGTCCTATTACTGTTCTACATATCTAATAGTAATGTTGTATACACAGGAACGTCTACAGTTAAAAAAATAAAAAAATAGTTACAAGAGCTCTAGCATGACATGAGCTCTGCCTCTAAATCTCTTGCACAAAAGTACTTACAGAACATAAACACCTACACCGGTGGCAAGGCATCGTCGTCAGCCGGCGCGGGCGCAGCCTCAGCTGTGGGCGCGGGCGCAGGTGCAGGTGCAGGTGCAGGCGCGGGCGCCGCTTTGGCAGCGATTTTCACCGGCGCTGGCAAGAGGTTGCGGCGGCACACCGGGCACGTCCGGTGCGAGTGCAGCCACATGTCGATGCACCCGACGTGGAACACGTGCTTGCACGCCGGCAGCTGCCGCACCGTCTCGCCGGCCTGGAAGTCCTCAAGGCACACCGAGCACGGCTCGCCGCCTGCTGCCGCTGCCGTCCCGGACTCGAGGTCGCCACCGTCACCGCCCTCGGCGCCTCCAGCGCTAAGCTCGTAGGCGAACGTCGGCAGCGCATTGATCGCGGCCTTGGGCAGCCCGAACCTGCGCTGCGTCCTCGCTGCTGCTGCGGCATCCGCGGCCTCCATCTCGCCGCCGTCGGTGCTGCGGCTTGGCCCCCGCGCGAGGCAGCCGGCGGCGCCGAAGGCGACCAGGGCGAGCCCGCCGAACACGAACGCCATCCAGAGGTGGACGGAGACGGCCAGTGCGCAGAACAGGAGCAGCGCCACCGCGCACGCCGCGATGCCGTAGCACGCGCGGTTTCCACCACCTGCCCTGCCGTCGGCGTCGGCGTTGGCATCGCCGCCACGGATGTTTCTGGCGCGGGACCTCGCCGAGAGCAGGGTCGGCATGCTCGATCAGCAAACTCGATCGGCTTGTTGAGGTAGTAGGCACAAGAGTGTCCTTTGCCCACGGCACGGTGCACTCCTATGTAGTCTGTCCTCGCTCTGTATGGGCTTGTCGCTTGCCGCAGATTGCCGAGTGTCGTCGACTGCGCTGCACGAGTCGATTGCCGATTGCCGTGCCGTGTAGCTCGCGCGGGAAGAAATTTATAGGTATCGTATCGCGGCGCGGCATTCTACTGTGGAGAGCGCCGGCTACGCGGCAGAGAAATACGGTGGTTGTTTGACGGGAGACGGCCGGAGGATCGAGGCGTCAATTCAATTCTGGTATGGTTTCAGGTTCAGGCGCCCGCCGCCGGCTGATTTTTTTATCGTGGAAGATGAGACTGGGATGGTGAATGATTTGTTAACGGCGCCACGGTAGACAGCGACGGGGACTGTTGGTCGCCGGTGACTACACGCAGACGCATTACCGGCTTGCCGTGTGGTGGAAACTGAAGGCAACAGGCCCGCCTCTTTCCTCTTGTAAAAAAGATGCAACCGACCGAGAAGGACCGCAGATTGTTGTTAGGAACTAAACAAAAATAACACCGTTGTTTGCAGTAACACTTTCCATGGATTTGGAATAGTATAATGACTAATAAGCTAATAAATGTACTCCTATATGTTCACATAATGACATCAGAGTAGCAGTAGTATCTTGTTTAGCTCGAGAACAAATATCTTCGAATATGAATGTACAAATATGTTCACATCATGACACCAAGAAAGCCAGGAGCTCGAGAACAATCTAACCAACAGTTATGCAAACTTGGCTATGCATTTGTTGTAGTTTGCCAATTCTGATAATCAAATGGGGAGAAGAAAAAGGAGGCATCTCCAACAGTTATGCAACTTGGCTTTGCATTTGGGAAAAGTGTGGACCTAGGTCGTGATAACTAGAATGCATAACTGTTGGAGAGTCGATTTCGTGAAAACTAGAATGCATAACATATGGGAAAGGAGGTACCTCACGTTTGCCAAGTCGCCCGGGCCTATGCATATATGCCAAGCCGGCCATGGGATTTGCAAAGTTTTCCAAAATGCAAAACTAGAATGCATAACTGTTGGAGAGTTGATTTTGTGATTTTTTGGCAAAAACAAGAATGCAAATCCTGTTTGCATAACTGTTGGAGATGCTCTAAGGATACGACGAAACAGAATGTTTTATACATAGGAATTTCACAGAAATTATACAAGAATTTCGCAAGATTTAGTTCATTTTCATAGGAAAACATGGGAAACAGGAAAGTTTTCTCCATTTCATAGGGGGTCTAACTAAAACAAACAGAGTGTTAGTAGGGCAAATATCCGGGATACATATGCACCTAAACTATTTTGCATCTCAACTTAATACAATAGACATCTATAGAAGCGCTATTGATGTGCATCATTTCAAAAAAAAAATGAAAGATTATAAATGTGTACTTTCAATAGGGATCGAATGAGAAGTTTGCCCGAATATTTAGACACTCAATATTTGGTTTCAAACTCCTTATTTGGTGCAATCGTATCCCATTAACAAACATACTTATAAATTTTCGTTTTTTAAATAATGCATACTTATAGTGCATCAATAGATGTACATTGTATAGAAGTTGAGACACAAATTCAATCCAGCAAAAAATCGTATGGAAGCAACAAAATTCATGTGCATGTGCACTAGGGGACAAAAGTCCAATTATTTTGCAATATAGTCATATGCACTTAAACTTTTGTATTTGCTATGAACTTTTGGAAATTAGTTTTGCATCTCAACTTTTGGTACAACGTTAATTTAGTTGCGCTATATGTTCGCAGAAAAAAAAAATTAGTTGCGCTATAGATTAATTTAGATGTGCTATGGTTGTGGATCACTTCAAAAAAATTTGAAAACCTATAAATACATATTTCAATAGTGTTTCCAATAGGATTTTGTCTTACCGGATTGGTGCAAACTCCTTATTTGGTGGAATCTTGAAAACCCTATTTTAGTACTTATAGCTTTCAAAATTCTTGAAATGATGCATATTTAATATTTGGCCAGCTCCAACTTTAGGAGGCATACATATTTGGAGCTCTTGTGTTCTTATTCTCGTTTTGAAGTCTAATTATGCTTTTGTTCTCATTTAACTTTGTAATTTTGCCACAGCCTTTTTAAATCAAACAAGTATTTTACCCCTATTTCTTTAGAAGAGTTGATAATGTAAGTTCGATAAAAAAGGGTTAGTTTTCCCATATGAAGTTGCCCCTCAGTTTTGAGTACTCTGTGACTTTAACCTCTGTTTTGACATTAAATTTCTAGAGAACATTCTAAAATAATTTTAATATTTCAAATTTAAGCAAAACTTAACAACCATCAGAAAAAGCCAAGAGGGTTAGGATAATGTTTAGGGTTACGACCATCTTTTATTAATTTTACTTTTTATCTTTTACTTTTGTTTATTCAACATTCGACTAACAGTCTAAACGCAAGGCCAAATATGGTGGCAGGCCAAATATGGTGGCTACGAATTCAAAGACTTAACCATGTTCGTCTGTTCATTTCAGTTGGCTTATTTCATAAAGATTAGTTAGAAAAAAGAGATTTTTTACAATACTTGCGGAAATATTCGACGGCTCACGTCGACCGATCCGGCGGCTACAAAGGGTGGAGGAAATGAGAGAAAATTCTAGAGAGGAAACGGGAGGAAATTCTGGTGTGTATGACCGGTGGGCCATATGAGTCAAATTTCCTCTCATGTGTGCCAAATTTCTTCCCAATTCCTCTAAAACTCAAATAATTGTGACTCAAAACAAAGAGGTGGTAATTCCATTTCTGTATTTCTTTTTTCTAATCACGGTTAGTATGGTAATTTGATATTTGTCAAATGAATAATTGTAGTGTTATAGTTGGGTAATTTGATAGATGTGTTTACGCTATCTTAAAAAAAGAAAACTTTCTAGGGTTTCTGCACAGCGCCGCCGCATCGACCGTTCCCGGCGGCGCGTGGCCCCTGCTCCCGGCGGCGCGAGGCGACGGCCCTGGCTGCGCAAGGCCACTGCTCCCGGCGGCGCGAGGCCACCGCCACGGCGGCACCAGGCCCCTGATCCGGCGGCACGAGGCGACGGCCACGGCGGCGCGACGCCCCTGCTCCACACGCCGATGACGCTGCTTTCGTCGTCGCGCTGGCGGCGGCGGCGGACGGGGACGGCGTGCGGGCGGACATGATCACAATGCGAAAAGACCAAGGTACCCTTTACGAATAAAATGAGAGCAAAGTTAGGATTTTGTAGAGGAAACGGGAGGAAATAGGAGGAAATTACAAGCATAGTAAAAAGTCTAGAAAAAAACTTTTAAAAAAGTTTAAATGTACACTGCACTGTAGCAAAACATTTTACCGAAAGAAAAGCAATATACTTTTCAAGGAAAAGGAAACGGTCATAATTGCCTAGGAGAAAGTTTTGCAAATATATCTAAAACATAATAATTAGAAAACAAAGGATTATGGAAAAAAACACAGACGAAACAGAAGAGATACAAATAGAGCGTGTGCTATCTTTGTGATCCTTTGGCTTTGACGATCGATCCTGTTTGCACAAAATTATCAGGCCTACCATTTTCGAGCAACTACGTAGTACGTGCATCCAGTTGTACACTTGCACTCATACAAACATGGTATATGTACAGCCACTGCTAGTTACACAGGCGGCAAGTCATGATCATCATCATCCGAAGCCTCTGGCGCCTCTGCTGCAGCTTTAGGTGTCACCGCAGCCACCGGCGAGATCACGCACCGGCACATCGGGCACGTCCGATGCGAATGCAGCCACATGTCAATGCACCCGACGTGGAAAATATGGCTGCACGCCGGCAGCTGCCGCACCATCTCGCCGCCGCGCACGTCCTCGAGGCACACAGAGCAGCACACCAAGCTGCTCGCCGCCGGCCCACGCTCACCCCCGCCACCCGCCTGGAGCGCCGGCGGGCACTCGAACGCGTACGCCGGCGGCACGTTCACTTGAGGGCGGGCGCCGCCGGCCCTGACGGTGACAACCAGCTCCGCGCTAGCGCCGCCGGGCCGCTGGGTCCGGCGGAACCACCTCTTGCGTGCGAAGCAGCCGGCGACGACGAGCAGCAGCGCGGTCAGGGCGGCGGAGGCGCACGCCTTCCAGACGCTGAAGGACGACGAGACGAGCACGCAGAAGACGAAGATGGTCACGCAGACGATGGCGATGCTGTAGCTGATGGAGGCGCCGTCGTGGCGGCGATCGTCGACGTTGTTGTTGTTGTCATCGGCGGCGTCGTCGACGGAGCTCGTCGCCTGGAGCTCGAGCTGGTGCCTCGGGTACAAGTTGAGCATGGACATGGTGATCGCCGTGAACGTATTACTAGAGTCTAGACTCTAGAGTGTACGAAGTTGATTCCTCGTATGGAATGTTACCATGAACGGACATTTTCGTGAAATTTATAGTCTTCGCCTTGAGGCTTTGTCATCAGTTGGATTTCTTTAGGGAGTCAACGATGCTGCAGTTTGGTCAACTTTGTAAGAGCAAATTTAATTAACAAACAACGGACAAGCGATCACGGCAGAGTAAACATGTGTTGCTTTATCTGAATGCATGGATAATCAATGGGACAACAGTATTTTATTTATTTACGAGTTTATTTAATTACCACCGCTCGGCAGAACTGATGAGAGACCTACGGCGTCGCCGTGGCGTGTGCGTGTTCATCACTCTGCCGTCGATATTTGATCCCAAGTTTGATCCCAAGCTCAAACCAATGGTGTACTTCATCTTTCAGAACAATATACTGCCATGCGCCATCAGTGTACCACAGACGATATTTGTACTTGGATTAAGCACACACCGCAGCTAATTAAACATTACCGAGTACACTACAAAACTAGTAGTTAACAAACAATAAGGTTCTCTGAATGATTGGAAGAGAAAGCCTAAAGTAATTAAGACAGTGAAGTAGAGCTAGACATAAGTCCTGATTTAGCTAGCTAGGCATCACGTCACTAATCAGCCGCAAGACGAGCCTGCGGACGCGAAGCTGGTGGCGAGCTGTGCGCAGGGCGACGGGTGCACGCCGAGCGCGGCGCCGCGCACGTCCCTGCACCTCCACGCCGCGTCGTCGTCCTTCGTCTTCCGCCACCCAAACAGCTTGACGTTGGAGAGGCAGATCCGCGTGAAGGGCGCGCTCCTGATGCCCTCCAGCGACCCGGGGCGCTGGACGTCGACGCCCCACACGTTCCTGATCCGCACGGCGTCCACGGTCGGCACGGCGAGCTGGCTGAATCCGGCGTCGGGGTGGTCGCCGACGTCGCCGGCGATGCGGACGCCGTCGCGGACGCCGCTCATGCGCACGGTATCGACGGTCACGTTCCGGATGTACCCGCCGCGCCCCACGTTGGTCTTGATGTGGATCCCGTACCCGCTGTCGAAGACGCTGCAGTCCTCCACCAGGACGTCGCGGACGCCGCCCGAGGCCTCGCTGCCGATGGCGATGCCGCTGAACGGGGAGGAGCCCCGCACGCGCCGGATCGTGATGCCGGAGCTGGGGCGGCCGTACGCGATCCCGTACTCGTCCCACCCGCTCTTGATGGCGATGGCGTCGTCGCCCGTGGAGATGTAGGAGTCCTCGATGCACACGTTGGAGCTAGAATCTGCATGATGCATGCACCAGGAAATTCAGTGCTGCTGTTGTTGTCTGAATTGTCATGCAGATTTAGGCAACAAGCTGATCATCATGTTGGTTATGACCACATTGCTGGATGTGCCATACACAGACAGGAAGTGTAGAGGCATATGTTACCTGGGTCGATTCCGTCTGTGTTTGGAGAGTCATGTGGCGCCAAGATCATCATGTTGGTTATGACCACATTGCTGAAAGAAGAAATGCATGCGCAGCTTCAGCATCATTGTTTCATGTAGCCAAGATCATCATGTTGTATGCAATGGTCCAGGTGATTCTTGCTTTTGGCCGGTCATGGATTTTATTCAACATTTCAATATTGTTTGGCTGTGAAATTTTCGTGCAAGGCTGGCCGAATAGATATTCTCACTGACAGATAGTGCGCTTACTCGCAGTAAACAGGATGGATGTTCCAGAACGGTGAGTTCTTGAGGACGACGTTGGAGATGTGAATGCCGGTGGAGTGCATGAACTCAACAAGGTTTGGCCTGGTGTGCTCAAGAGTCCTTCGCCTCCACATGTTCCACCACACCTCACCTTGCCCGTCGATGACTCCCTTGTCACCTAAAAATAATCAGAAAAAGGGGCGGAATCACAATCCGAGATGATGTTGAAATGCGTGATTGTTTCATTTCTCAGACAGAACCATTCAACAAGCAGGTCTACTTTCTTAAACAATTTAGCATGCTCTAACATTTTTTGGCGATTATGCTCTTTGACAATTCAGCATGACAGTATGGGTACAATTTAGGCTCAGCTGCTGTCTGCACGGACTAGTATGGTCTTGAAGCTTAATTTAACAAAGCCCTGACAAAAGTGCTATGACTGTGATCCAGTAGTGAATAGTTTAATGAGGGGTACCATACGACGTCCATACCACAAGACATCTCCCATCTGAACCTGTGCTACCTAATCCTAATCTGCCCATTTTTACTAGTTTTGTTTTCTGCTACCTAATCTGATGCTTCCTTGTGAACCTTTTGCGTGGACGCGTGGGAGTATGTCAGGCTACTAGCATGGCGAATTTGTTTGTACAGGTCTGCAGGATTCGGTCATCTCCGACGAGGAGACCTTGTGTCTGTCCTCACGGGCACACAGTAAGAGCTAGAAACAGAGCCGTAGGCAGAGCAAGTGAAGGAGGCTCAGCTCACCTGTAATGGCGACGTCGCGGAGGCCATTGCCGTGGATGAAGCTGGCGTACCTCGGCCCCGGCAGCTCCCTGCCCCGGCCGTACGACGGCAGCGGCTCCATCAGCGGCCACCTCCCCGTGTCCTGCGTGGCCTTGAGCACGGCGCCTCTGGCGAGGAAGAGCGTCATGTGGCTGGTGAGGTTGAAGCTGCCGGTGAGCCAGGTGCCTGCGGGCACGCGCAGCTCCGTGCCGCCGCGCCGCCGCTGGTGCTGGATGCGGTACACGGCCTTGCGGAACGCCCACGTGTTGAGCGTCCGCCCGTCGCCCACGCCGCCGAAGTCCGTGATGGAGATCACCTCCGGACGCTGCTTGGCCGGGGCCACTCCGACGCACGTCGCCGCGGCGTCGCACAGCTCTACCACCGCCACTGCATGGAGCACGGCGAGCGCACAAAGGACGACGGCCACCGCTGCTGGGCCACGCGACGACGACGCGGCCATTGTTGTTTGCAGCAGCAAACTTTTTTGCAGCGAGAGGGAGAGCAGGGAGAGGCCAAGCAGAGGGCTCCAAGAAGAGCTTTTTTCCCCGGCGTGTGGCGAATAATGGAGATCCCTAGGAAAGCTTCGTGCCGGTCCCGGGAGGCGGGAGCGATGCAAATCTCACCGGTTGGGTTTGGGCTGGTGGTGGTGGTGCTGGGAGGTAGAAGAAGGGAAGCTCCAAGTGCATGAATCCAAGGACGGAAAGAGGAGAGCCAAGCAGATGAGTCCGGAGCAAGGGATGGCGCGAGGGAGTGCTTTACTTTAATTCACCAGCTTTCGGAGAGCGATGAGAGTGAGGACTCACTGAGAGTGAAGAGGGATGTGCCTTGAGCCAGTTTATTTTGGCCTGCATGCAACTTTATGCACGTCTTGTTGGTGCACACATGTGAGAGACAGGAGTGCAGGACCGACATACATACCCCATAGCAGTAATATCATATCACACTCCGTATATGTTATGGATGATCCTACCCCATTTCCGCACTTTTATTGTAGTGGCCAACCTCAGGGTCGCCAATTTGCCAAGGTTGATTCCAAAAAAACACTGTAGCCGCCTAACTATAACGTGCCCTGACTGGCAGAAACACTAACTAGAATTCCTCTTGCAGCAACATCTACATCTTTGGTGTATGGTGTCCCAGCTCTTGTACTAGCTGTTTGGGTAATTACGTACTAACAGACTTTTGTGGATCATTTGCAACATGAGCTGATCTTATCTTGGCTACTCCTTTTCCTCGCCCTTTTCCCCCTCAACGCATGCACACATCTGCTTTATTTACCCTTGCCTTTTTCGGCATGGCAGCATATGGTACAAGGAAAAGGTAGTGCGATTCATCTCTGAATCACCATGGGATACTAGTTCCTATACTTCTGTAATATAAATAATGTATTAGTGTACCTTATCTTTCATATATGACCTACAAATGTACGTATGTCGTCTTCTCGCTCAGGGTTCACGGGCTCTGGAGAGACGACAGCCGAGGTCAGGTGGTGCGCAATCTTATGTGCGTGCCGTTTCTTGTTTGATGGACCACGGCCAATTCCTGTGGTTATCTCTTCTTGGACGCTTGCGCGCCGCGCATGCATTTCATAGTAACCGGCTAAACCCCAAGTGAGAGAGGTGGCCAAATGCCAACGAGTGGCCAAAGTCATACACATGCATGCATACGGCTGGCTGTGCGCTGATTTGCTAGCTTGCTTGCTGAGTGGCAGTGCCGCTGCGTACGCAGCATACGCGCGCAGCCTGGGAGCGCAGCGGATGGCCTCTAAAAAAACACACATCGGCCCATTTATATGCAGATTTAAAAAGTAAAAGATAATAATTTAAAAAATCTTTAGAAGATGATTAAAAATTCTGCTTTTTTTTTCAGCGAAAGTCATACACATCTGCCTGGCTAGCGTATACACGTTGGGCTTTAGTTTGAGGCTTTGAGCCGGCTGGTGGTCATGTGACTCATTCTAGGGCCATGCTTACAGTGTGCTCTTGATGGGCCCACAAAACTTGGTGGCAGGCGAGAGGACGGCCGCCTATATATTGTGGTGGTCCATGGAGTGAGTATATTTTTTTTTGTTGGAGCAACTCATAGTATGACGGATGTAGGCTCTCGAGAGTAGTGCGTTTGCTGAGTGACAAGCCAATGTCTAATGTCAACCACTATGATCTTATTAGTATACTCCTCTATCCAAATAATATAATTTTCACATCTTCAAAAAAACAAAGAATATATTTTCACTCTTTTGAAAATCAAATAATATTTGTTGGTCGGTACTCTTATTATGTGAGTTTCATTGATAATTTTAGCAAGTTCACATGGATCTATTTGTTGTGTTACAAATCAGAGGTTTTCAATGCTTCCATGACTTTCAAGACATGGTTGAGCATCAATATAATCCTAGTTCTAGTCTCTTGCGGGCAAATATCCATTTACGCACCCGACAATGTGTCCTCCCGACCCGGTATCGTTGGATTCGCCTGTAAATTCATGTTGTTAATTGCTATTATAGTAAATCAGATCTTGTTATCAGTTTTTCCCATTTGCACAATATTATTATAGGACTTTTTTACGGCTATGTCAGTTGTCTCTGTTTCACTGTTACCAGTTAAGTGTTAAACTAAATTTGTATTGTAGAAGTATTAACATTCCTGAATAAATATTTAATTAATTGTGAAATATATCTTTATAGTAAATTTTATTGAAAGCATAAGTACTAATGTTGATTACAAATTTGGCCAAACTTAAACTAGTTCGGTTGTCACAAATCTCATAGTCAGTTCTTTAGAGGGAGTATATCTTTCAGCAATCGAGATGTAGACGTAAAGGTTGTTTGTACTTTCCCTCCTTTTAACAATGTGAATGCATGTTTTGGTTAGAAGCCTAAAAAGTTATTTGACCTAGACAACTCCATTCGATCACGAGCAAACAAAAATCAGACGCTTGAGAAGACTATTACTTTAGGTACCTTTCTTAGAGTCTAGACCAAAACAAAACAGGACCTAAAGGTGGATCTGATCCTTTTGTGTTGAATACAAGATATGTGCATAACATGTCTGAAATATAATAACGATTTTAGGATACAAGCAATTCTATTTACATATATGGTCATAAAATATTTGTATCTCCAAAAATATTTTGCTAAACTTTAGAGACACTCAACCCATTTGTAGAGACGAACTTTAGAGACACTCAACCCATTTGTACAGATGAACATTGTAAATTAATTTGCAGTGGCGGTCTTCCTATGAGGCCTGTCTCTGTAAATAAGGCATGTATTTGGCCAACCTCAAATATTGCACCCCGCCCATGAAAAACCTTAGCACTCACATGACATACCCTAACTTATATCCATACAACACCTCTATTTTTCTCTCATAAGTTGCACCAATGCCTTCACCTCTCTTTCTCTCACTCACAGCCACTATAGCCTCCATCCATTTCTCCTCTGCCAATCCAAGCCCAACACAATGTATAGGTCTTCAATCCAAAGGCAGTTGGGACAACTCGTCCTTGTTCTAGTGGTCACAAGAAGAACCATGATCATAGCGCTTTCCCAAACCATATTGTCTAGCATTGGGCGCCTAAGTAGCGACTGGGTGGTGGACTCCAACGAGGGCGCCATGTGAGTAGGGGTTGTGGAGCTTGTGTCCATATGACCTACAAGGGTCCGAGTGGAAGTGTGTATCATGCCAGCAACTTAGGCTGCAACCATGTGGGTTGGTCCTAATATCACAACATCTTTCTTCCTAGCGGGATGGAAGATCCTGACAAGAAGGATCTTCAGTAGCCCAATCCACGTCCAGGAGCACCAAGGCAGATACGTACATTAGAGGAGCCCGATAGCAGAACGAAGGATCTTGATGAGCTGCACTCTTCATTATTTTTTTATATATGAGAATTCTGGAAGATAGAGAGTAGACAATGGAGATTTCATTTCAGAAATTCTAGGTATGGTGCTGAGATGGCCAGACACGACCTGACCATCGCAGGGTAGGGGTTCGTCGGGATCTCCGATCACTATTTTGATATCTGAAAATACTGAAAGATAGAGTGGACAATGAAGATTCCATTTTTAATGTTTTTGCTATGAGCTAGGGAGTCAGGATGTCCAGCCACAATGGTGAGGTCTTTTATCTATAGTGGGTAGTTTGATATGCATGATGAGAGGCAATTGCATGTATGCTTAATGAATGAAAGGGAATAGTTGGTAGACTGCTTTTTAGCCATTAGTTCTCAGAATGGTTCCCAAACCATATTTAATACTTCAATTTTTTTTATATATATTGTTGATGATGCTCTTAAAGTAACTCTAACAGGTGTTAGTATTATTGTGGAGGCTATTTTAGAATTTGTATTGAAAGAGTAGGCTCCTCTTTCATTCCCTTTTGGGCCTAGTTGCCTTGCACTTTTTGTTGGCTTGTTTTTCCCTTTCCCCTTTTTTAGTTTGTGCACAAAAACATTCTTTTATTCAGTTGAAATACAAAAAAAAAAAATAGATAGGGATTCCCCTACTGATTCGGTAAAAAAAGAATGGGCTCCAATATATGTGTATCTAACTTCGTAAATAGAAAGGTAGCTATCTCTTAATTTTCGGTGCCCATAGAAAGCAAACCACGAGCGTCGCTATCAGACCCTTGTAAAATACTAAGGTTGTTGTAGATATCTTCTTTTTCAGGACTTTTCTATTTTATTTACAAAATAGCTAAACAATAAAATTTGGCGAGTAATTTTAGCCAAGTTGTTAGAGTTGCTCTTAGGAAACTATATATTTTTTGGCTCAAAATAATCCATCTTAAAAACTTTAGATTTTTTTATATAGTTTAAGTTTATCGTGCCATGAGCATATAGTCCACCAATGGCCCAATATGATCCTAAAGAGAGCCCAAGGCTGGGGAAAACGATTTGGGCTTTTTGTCAGCCCACCCCACGCTATCCAAACATGTGCTTTTTTTTTTTGCTCAAAGAAAGATCCAAACATGACTTCCCAACTTCTGTTCAAAAAATCTTTCTTTTTTCTACAAAACGGAGTTAAAAAAAAGTCTTTAGTCTCTAACATTTGTATTTTTATGCCCTAAGATTTCCAAAGATTTGACTATCCTTTTGGAGTTTGTGTGGTCAGCGTTCATGATGAAACATCAATTAGCCGCCAAATTAATTTGGTCAGCAACAGAATGACTATTTGACGGCTACCACCCAGCTTGATTGTGGTGCTGCGCCTGTCCTTGAGGAGGGTAACACTGGCAGGTGGCCCCAGTGACCAAGTTGACAGGCAGGCTGGCATTGGGCAATGGCAATCGACGTGCCGACATTGAGAGAGCGATAGGAGGAAGAGGGCGCCGTCCATGACCGGGACTGCGTGTGGGGCCTGGGCAGCTGGCCGGCCCGGTAGGTCAGGCAAAACTAACAAAAGGACAAAACGTCAGCTATTTGTATTTTGGCCAAACAATGATGATCCAAATATATAGCTTTATCAGCGGCATTTTCATTAGGAAACCAAGTACTCCATCTTTGGGAACCAAGAAGATAATATTCACTCAATAACAATACATGATTGAGTGATTTCTATATTTTCTAAAGGAAAATTTAGATTGCAGCCTTTAATCAGGAGATATATACCAGATTTCAATAGTTTAGAAAGTTAAGTAAGAGGTACTGCGTCTATTGTTCTCCCTCTTATTTTTTCGTGAATGGCAAGAACGCTCTATATTCAGGAGTAGATTATTAAAGGTTGAAATGTAAAGCGTTGAAATCTTGCAAGGTCAAAAGTTGAACAAAGTTTTCTCTGTCGTTGAAAGAACTAGCATAGTTCTGGCCATTTGCATTTCCATCGAGTGAATGTGTGTGGCCCTTGTGCAAAACATTGGAAAATAGAAATCTCCAAAACCTAATAAAGGCAAACAAAATAGTATATCCTTGCGACAGAATGGCAACAATTCACTAAAATTTGGGTTCTGTTTCCCCAAGGAGTGAAGCTATATATTTAGTCCAAGTAATGAGGGTTCAGTTAATCTAATATTCACATTCACGCGTCGTCTTGGAAGTTGGAACTAGTTTTATGTAATAATTTAACAAAAAATTTGAGTTCTATCGCAAAACTCTCGTGAGACTTTTCAAAAGATGCATGTGTTTTTTTCACAAATATTTCAAATTTTAGGTGCTCTCTAAAACTATGTATCATTGGCTCAACACAATGAAAAGGGTGGGAAAAGAGCATAGAAGGGGAGTGAATTCTCCAGTAATAATCTTGGACGCTCGGATTATCTCGAAGCATAGAAATACATGTGTCTTTGATGCACCTTCGGTAACATCAATTACAAGGGAACTAGGTGAACACCTCGCATGTTGCCGCGAGATTTACATACATGACCACTATATAGGAATGTGCACAATATATAGAGAAATGAAAGAGAAACAAAAGCTATTGCTAATAATATGAAACCAAATTTTATGAAATATTTAGTGATACTCTATGGTATATATGATGGACGGTGATATCATGAATTTTCTTAGATCATTTTCTTGCATAATATTAAGGACCATGACGCTATTTTCTAGTGGGTGGGTTGGACAATTTCTATCATTAGCTAATGATGTGGATCACTGATTTTATAAAGGGTTTTATTTAGTGTTTATATTTAGTGACTTGGTGGGGCTGTACTTAATGTAGCACTATGGGATGGTGTGGAGGGAAAACTGATGGCATGGCACAATGATATGCTAGAGAATTAGATAGTAGATCTTAGCTTTATATGAGTTTAAGATATAATTTAAAGATGAATGTAGTCTCTGGTGCCTAGCTAGAGATAAGAAGCTACAGGTTTTAGAGTTTGGTGGTAGAATCTGCTTTGGCCAGGTCGTGTTGTTTTCTGGCTCAAGTATTTTGTCTTTATTTTGATGGTCAAACCAACTCTCATATTTGGTCCCTGTATGAGGTGAGATGGGGACCATTTTTCTTCTCTAATACAATGAAGCATAGCTCATATTGTTTGTGCCACTTTGTTGATGAGTTTTGAAACTTCTATTGTTCCATAGTACTTCTTCAGACAAGAAAAAATTCCGACCAGACCCAAGTGGCAAAAATAGAAAGAAAGAAAGAAAGAGCGTCGATAGATTAATGACGTGAGAATAATCCAAGAAGAACAGCAACAAAAAGTTATATTCTTTTTTATCATAAAAAACATATTCTTAGTGAAACACTCTTATTCTCTAGGAAGTAGAATTGCCAACTAAAAAGTATGTAAATCAGACAAAGCAGACTTCAGGCATGCTTGCAAAACACATCATATGAAGGGTCCATTAGTGTCACTACGTCAAACCTTGCTGCCCACAAAAATGGTCAAGCCAAGAAAAGGAAAACCACTCGGGTCCTGTTGTGGTAGCGATTGACCATGACGACAAACTTTTTTCGGCTTTAGGGTGTGTTTAGTTCCCAGTGGAATACAAAATTCCAATCCTTTTGAAATGATGAAATACAAAATGCCAAAATTTTCAGGAGTGTGTTTAGTTTCATCCAAATGCAGAATGCCAACACTCAATCTAAAATTTGGTGTTTTGGCCCATCAGCAATCCAAATCTAAAATGTTAACAGTTCAACAATTTCATCATAGTGTTTAGTTCCATTTTTGGAAAATGGTAGGCCAAAACACCAAATGTTTTTGGCAAGAATGGGGAACTAAACAGTATCTTTCGCGAGCTTGCGCTTGGAAGCCACATTTCGGCTTTCTCCTATAAAAGAGGCCCATAAACTTCTAAATTTTACGCATATCATAAAAGTTATGACTGGCTCCTCTCACATATCTATCTGTCTCGAGCGTTCACAAAGTTCCATTTAATAATTCACTGTGGGAATCCCCAATGCTAGAAAATTGATCTTACTATCTTTTGTCTCCCCGTCTTCAACTCCATCAAGGTAAGCCCTAGTTCCCAACCCTCAAGGTGACTATGGCCAGCTATGCCTTAATTAGTGGAGGTTGATTGGAGGTGGTTTATGGTGGCGGTCGGTATAGGAGATGTGGCAGTTTGTCAAAGTACAAAGACCGTGAAAATCATGTGATAGGTAGACCAAAGATGGGTTTTCAAGTTTTACGAGCAAAAGAAAAGAGATTGTTTGAGGAGGGTGTTTTTTTCTTCCAATTAGTTTCTAGAAGCATCTAGATGACAACTTTTGCGAGTATCTTTGCTAAACACTTGATATGCTCTAGTAACAAAAGGCAGAATACTTTAAGCGATATACAGTGTTTACTTTTTTTTTTTTGGCTCACAATCAATCAATTTGGCAATTTTAAAGTTCATGGAGATTTGATTCTTGATAGTGGATCAGAGTTTAAAACCAAGCTCAAGTTCCAAATGTTTTGACCCTTTCTTCTATGGATTCACACTAATGAAACGTCTATGTTGCGATATGCAATCTAAATAAATAAAAGTTGTGTGAAAGGCATAGAATTTTTCTCCTATTCTCTATTCATGATAATTGAAAGGATTGGCACTAGTGAGGATCCAACAAAAGGAGGTAGTAGAAAACATGACTTCCCAGCTTATTTGGCAGCAGCAGAAAGTTGAGTTGCCAGCTACCAAGGACATAATTGGGAGCCCTGTTTAATGTTGGGTAAAGTACACTTCTCAACCTTATTAGTTGTACGTCACTTCGGTTTTCATCCTTGAAAAATGAAACTAGACAAAGGAACTATCGCAACCGGATAGATTTAATAGATGGTTTCTGGTACATAAACATAATGAAAATTTGGTTGGTCTATAAATACGGATCATTATTTTTAATATGAAATTACAAAATTACCGAATTGGTTCCAGTTTTCTTCTAGAAATGTTATCTACTTGTTGGAGCTCTATTTAAAGTTATTACTTTCAAATAAATAATGGGCACAACTACAAAGCAATAAATTGGTCGCAAAAAAAACTACAAAGTGACAGAAACAAAAAGTAAACAAGTACATCAAATAACAATGTATAGATCATAAACAAATAGATAACATTTTTAGAAGAAAATTGGTATGAATTTGATATTTATTATTTAAAATAAATTGATTAGTTTTAGAGATCAACCTGATTTTTTTATTTTTAAAAAAAAGGAAAATGAAACTAGCGTGAGGACCAAATTTGTTTGGTTTAGATAGTTGGAAGGTGCCCGTTACCCGATTTTATAGTTCACAATTGAAAATCGAACTAACTAGCATCATGATGGTTGAAAATACAATTTACCTTTTAATGTTTATTAGTGTAACCAACTTCAACAACACTTCAACAACACCATTGTCTCTGATAAGGTTTCTATAACGTTTGCTGAACTCATGCTCGACGCTCTAGGGAATTAATTACACACTAGGAATGTATTACACAACACACAGAGAGAGAAAGAAAGAAATCAAGATGCAGCAATCTAGAGCGAATCTAATTACAGAGAAACCCTCCAAGTCCACATATTGATCTGAGAACGAAGATGTTCGGGGCCTCACAGTTCTAAATTTTTTGTTCTTTCAATTTTCATCACTACAATAGCACATCATATATTCTGTCCTTCTCCTGCGACATACAACGCTGGAGAAGAACAGCAAACACAATCGCAACGAGGGAAAGACTTAACTTTGAACACGCATAGCAGTAGCAGTTCCTCAAAACTCATTTTTTTCCATGCAATTTTCCAGGAACCTAGGGGCCCCCATTGGAGAATAGCTCTGCACATTCTAAGGAATGCAAATGCAATGCAATGATCCGAACATGTCGATCCACCTATATATCTTCCATGCATCACCGGTCAAGGGGCTCCGTTTGATCCCCGGTGACCTGGCCCTCAGACACCTCTGCAAGCGACTTGAGGTTGCACTTGAGCAGGGCCTCCACGAAGTAGCAGGTCTCGTCCTTGGTGTTGCCCTCGGGGACGTCCACCACGAAGGACTCGATCACGAGCGTCCCTGGCCGGCCGTCGATGACCTCGGGGTGGACGGTGAGGATGGAGGAGTAGTTCTGTAGGCAAAGGAAGATGACAAGCAGATGAATTAGACTAGTCGTCAGCGCACATGGATGCATGACGGTGGCGTTCTCCCAACCAACCCAAAGGGGCGGATGGATAATAACTCCAACCCTTGGGCTTTGGATTCAGACAAGTCACAAGCAAGTGGCATCCATCCATTATCCAAGTGCAATGCATGTGACCATGGCCACTTGTTTGCCATCGCTAGCAAGCTGATGAGAGCAATAACGGATGGAGCACGACAAGCAAGTGACAGGTCCTCATGCAATGAATTAGGCAAGTAAGGTCAAAAGAATGGCAAGTCAGTGCCATACTTGTTAGTCCAAGGAGTTGAGAACATACAAACATCACCCAGTGCATAACAACAATCGGTGCTTGTTTTTTGGTTAGACGACAATAGTTAGTTTGTTGGGGCTATCATCACTTGAGAATGGCAGCACATCAAGATGCATCTGGCAGTATATACTCAGGATGGAGTGGAAAATATCCCATCGTCATGTTCAACCACTATGGGTCGAGCGAGCGAGCTAGGTGCTTTGCAGTAGAGCACTAATCTATTAATTAGTGAAGTAAGCCCACCATTATTTGTGCATAAGCATATTATTTTTTATTGTTGGTGGTGAGTGGAGCAGGGCACAACAATAGATGCCAAGCATATACACCTGTCAATTGTTTCAAGCACACTACGGTTGCAAGTACAGGTTCACTGTACTCGATCGTTTACTCGAGAAAAAGTTATTAAAGGAAAGTACTGTTGAGAATCAACCTGTCATGTGCGTGCAGTTTGACCATGAAATGAACTAATAAACATTAAACATGGATTAATAATCCTGTCATGTATGCATGTTATGACATGCAGCAAAGACTAAGACCAATTTTAGCAGAGTGTTACAATGCAAAATAAAACGCATGGCGGTTGTTAGTCAAAAAAATCTGTGATATAGCTAGATGAAAGTAGGTGACAACGACTTTTAAATAAGTATGTCTAATCAATGAACAATCCTGATGACAGTACATATGACCACTAAACCGCTAGTTTTCTTAAGCATATATGCATATCATCAGTCAAAGAAGAAGTTGCACACAAGAAATCATTATCAATTTTGATGCAAGATACCAATTCAAGAAGTCGGCATGTTGGTATTAGAACCACAACCAAGCTAGCCTTAACAGAAGGAACTGCATGTAAGATGAACAGCATAATAGATACATCAAGAACAGAGCATACCTGCAGCCTGTGATCACCCCCAACAAATCTGACGCTGAGTATGTGCTCGTTGTCATCTAACAACTCCAGCCTCTCAGTGCTTCTTGTGGCTGGCAGCCCAGACTTGACATTGACCTCCCTGACACTACCAATCTCAATGTTCCCCTTCATTTCACAACGGCTCACAAAGGGCTTGAAAAGCTGTGGTTGATCAAACCGCCTCACTACAGACCAGACCTGAGAGATAATCACTTGATCAGGTATTGTAGTTATTAAATCAGGTGACCAAGATCAATCCCCACTCATGTATACATATATGTAACAATCAAAGAAATAAAGCTTGTAACAAACAGGTCTCCATTGCTATTAAGTAGTATTAAGTGCGCTACATAAAGACCCTAACCGGTTAACTGTACACTCGATCAGGCTGTCCTATCAATGTACTGCTGAATGATGGCCACAAATTATCACAGGAAAACGGAGAAACTGTGTACAAGTCAACTAAACACGATTGAAGAATATGACAGCTCTACTAATCAGAGGTACAGTACACAATTAATATAAAAAGAGGCCTAGAAAAAACTTGAGGTTGCTATGGATGTGTACACACATATTCACATTTGGAAATGAGGCAGCATCCTTTTGGAATATGCTGGTAACTTGGGCTGGAAAGCCGGCCAAAAATGATGATGATTTCCTTTGAAATAATAATCAACTCTAGTGCATCGCACAATTCTTCAAAAGTTGATATAGTTTTTTGTAAGATAAGATTGCTACTAGTTTGCATCAATCTCCTGGCAAGTGCTGTGCTGAACCCACACATCGAAAGGAGTGGAGTCCAAGTGAAGCATATCTCCCTCCACCACCGCAATCTCTATTAGATTACTTGCAGAATAAAGCTAGAAAACTTCACAGCGTAACGCAGGCCAGCCAATGCATGAACACCGAGATAGAAACCCCAAAATAATCTGGCGAAAAGCAGATTCAGCGGGGATCTCGAGGTGGGGGTGGGGGAAGCATCTTCCCACGTGAGACGAGGTACAGAAAGGCGAATTTAAAAAGCCTTGTGTCTATCATATGCCTTTGCCACCAATCATGCATCTCATGTTCATCTTTTTTGTAAGAGAAAGGAGAAGCCTTGGTTGGACTGGTGCAAAAGCTGGACGACGAACGAACGAACGATTCAGGAAAAATCAGAGGCTTCTTGGCAGGAAACGGAAATCATAGCTTTGAGCGAAAGCGACGTGGGTACTCCGAGCAATGGATCCGCCCGACCAATCGCGTGAACAGAAGGAGGCCGATTTGAGAAACGAGCAGGGCCGGTTCGTTCAAGACGGCCTCTCTCCAAATCAGGCACCCATGTTCCCGACTGAAGAAACGGGCCAAACGAGTGGTTCACTCGGAACAAGTCGGCATCTTTCCTAATCAGGGAGCAACGCATCATCAGCACTCCAAAAGCCGGCCGGGGCCAAACAAATTAAAAGGAGAAATCAAGAAACCGATCGAAACGATGTCTCTGCCTCTGCGGCGGATCGACAACACCCTGCTCGAACATGGAACGTGGAAAGGAAAAGCATAGCAGCAGCAATAGCCAAGATTGATATTTGATTCAGCGCGCGGCATGGAAGAAAGAGGTTGAGAGGCAGCAGGTGCTCACCAGGTGGACGGGCGCCTTGATGTGCTTGGCGACGGCGGAGGAGCACTGGTGGTCGCGCGGCTCGTGCCGGTGGAACCGGCGCACGTAGTCCGTCTCCACGGCGCGCAGGTCGCACCGCTCGTCCACCAGCCTCCACCTCCTTTGCGCCGGCGCCGGCGCCGGCTGCCCTCCTCCTGCTCCTGCCACTCCCACGCCTCCGTCCATCTCCACCACCATCACCTCCACCTCAAGCCACACAGCCACCACGCACAGCCCGGCCGCTAATGGAGGCGACGACAGAGGCACCGAGGAAAAGCAGGCGCCTTTGCTTTGCTTTGGTTTGTTTATGCCTGCCGCGACGAGGCCGAGAGAGAGGCTGAGAGGCGAGGGACGACGACGACCCCTGGCAGGCTGGATGGCCGCAGCCTCAGGTGTGGTGGTTATGCTATTGGGCGCGCGCGCTTTTGCAGGCAAGGGCCTACGAGGATTCGGAATGGCAGATATGCCCCCGACTTTTGCTTCAGTTCAAGGTTGCTTGTGAAAACGATGGGTGGCCAGGCCCCCCCACCCCCATGACATGAGGGACGACGGACGGCATTATCTCGTTGCCTTTTTCTTTTTTGTTTCGACGATGGATGGAGGAGGTGATAGGTGTAGATATGTTTCTTTTTCCCAAAACCAGGTCCCATGGCGCATGATGGTGGTGTTAGGCTTTTGGAGAGCAATGTTAGAAGATGGCTAATAATTTTGCAAGTTGCTATAGTTATATGTTATTACTGCCATGTCACCTAGAGTGTATAACCAATCTAGCAATTCACCGGTATAATATAGTTACATTGTGTTATGTAGGCATGTTTGGCATGTGCCTAACATTGCCGAGCCATAGCAGGGGCGACGCCAAGACTGTTGCGGAACATTGCCGATCCATACCAGGGGCGACGCCAAGACTGGTGCGGATGTTTTCCTCGCCACACTTTTGGCAGGGTGTGGCGTAGATGAACTTCGGCCATGTGCTTACACACGGCACGCCACAAGTATCGTACCAAACTAAACGAACGCCAAAACCTCGGCGTGAAATGCGCATGGGAGACGCCAAAACTGCTGCGGTCGTTTTCCTGGCCACGTTTTTGGTAGGTTGCGGCGTAGAAAATGAACTTCAGCCATGTTTTCACTCACATGGCACGCCACAAGAGTGTAGCCAACTAAACGGACGCCAAAACCGCGGCGCAAAATGTGTGTTCACTCATGGCACGCCACAAGTGTCGTATCCAACTAAATGGACACCAAACCGCGGCGCGAAATGTGCGGTGCGGTGAGGTGTGAACACCCAACGTATCCAACATTGTTCTTATCCTACTATGAATAGTGATATGTGTAATATCTATCGTCTATCGACCTGGGACGTGTTTAGGGTCGCCTTTTCTGCAGTGGTAGCCAAAACAAGCAAAGGATATGATTGCGGCACACGACATTCGCATCGCCGAAATGCACTAGAGTCGTGTTTCCCGTGCCACACTGCCATGGTGGGATGGTCGCAACAAAAGCCCTGTGTCGCAAGCGTTTTTCACCATACACATCATCTGCACCACCAAAACGCACTGGAGCTGTGTTTCCCGTGCCACACGGCCACGGTGGGACGGTCGCGACAAATGCCCCACGTCACGAGCGATTTTTTCGTCGTACACGTCATCCGCACCACCAGGAGCCATGCATGTTTCCCACCGCAAGGTGGACGGTTGCGACAAACGCAATCGCGTTGTGAGCATTTTTTTCACTATACATGTCTATGCACTAGAACCATGCATGATTCCAAAAACTAGGTCCCATGTTGCAAAATGGTGTTGTTAAGCTGAGAGCAACGTTAGAATATGGCTAATAATTTAGCAAGTTGATAGTTATATGTTATTTCCATATCACCTACACAACCAATCTAGCAATTCACTCATATAACAGGTAGATAGTGTTACTAGGCCTTGCTTGGCGTGCGCCTAACATTGCCGAGCCATACCAGGGGCGGCACCAAGAATGTTGTGGTCGTTTTCCTCGCCATGCTTTTGGCAAGGTGTGGCATAGAAAATGAACTTCGGTCATGTGCTTGCACGACACGCCATAAGTGTCGTACCCAACTAAATGGACACCAAAACCGCGGCGCAAAATGTGTAGTGCGGTGCGGTGAGATGTGAACACCTAACGTGTCCAACATTGTTCTTATAGTGATATGTGTAATACTTGGGATGTGTTTGGGTCCACGTCTTATGCGGTGGTGGACAAAACAAGAAAAGGATATGAATGCGGCAAACGCCTGCGCCTTGAGCATTTTCTCCGCTTCACACGGCACACGCACCGCCAAATTGCATTGGAGTCTTGTTTCCCGTGTCACACTGCTGTAAGGTCCTAGATGGCTAGAGGGGGGGTGAATAGCCTATAAAAAATTTCTACAAACTCACTAAGCAAACTTCGTTAGATACACAAACGGCGGAAAGCAAGTTTTGCTTAGCCTACTAGATGTTGCAAGCCTCCTATCCAAACAATTCTAGTAGGTGATCACTAGCACACACAATAGCTACTACTAGTGATCAAGAGTTCTACCCACGGGATTTAGTCTACACAAGAAGTGGTTCCCGACCGACCACACAAGCAATTCTACCCACGGGATTTAGTCTACACAAGAAGTGGTTCCCGACTGACCACACAAGCAATTCTACTTTGCAAGAATGTAAACGAAGTAATACAAGAGAGGGTAGGAGCTTGTTATACCAACGCGTAGAGTCGAGGTTGTCAATCACCAAGAGATGAACAATCAATCAATCGGCAACACACAATCGGAGACCAATCACCGGGAACAAAGATGAACACAATTGTTTTTGTTCACCCGGTGTTCACTTGGGCACCGCCAAGCTAGTCACCGGTTGTGTCGACCAACACCTAGATGGTTCTTCGGTGTGACCCTCAAGTCACTAGCCCTCAAGGCTCGCCCGCAAGGCACCGCAAGACACCACTCTCAAGCGAGGTGCTCAACGACACGCGCAATCCACTAGGATGCTCTTCGTGATCCCCACGAGGTGAGCTCAAACCTCTCACAAACAACCGGAGGTGGCCAAGAACAAACACCTTCTCTTGCCAACGCCTCCAACTTCCTCCAAGCCGGCTAGGAGCGGTACTCTCCAAGAGTAACAAGAAATCCACCGGCTAAACCACCCACAAGTGCCACTAGATGCCCTCAAGCAATGCAATGCACTAGGTGATTCACTCAATCTCTCTTAGGATGAACAACCAAGCAAGGGAGATGAGTGGGAGAGAGTCTCTTAGCTCAAGGAATGCACAAGGGATGAGAAATGGCCAAGAGACCTCCCCAAGGGCCGGCCACCTTCTATTTATAACCCCTCAAACAAATGTGACCGTTACCCTCGGGAGGCCGAGCGACGCGCCGGACGCGTCTGCCGCAAACCGCCGGACGCGTCCGGCGCTTCTTCCTTTGCGCGCGAGCCCGAGCCGACCGTTGGTGCCGTTCAACCGCGTGCCGCCACGTCGGCGTCCGGCGCCGCGTCCGGCGTGCGTCACCCGCGTCGGGCGCCGCGTCCGCTTGCAATGCCGTGCTCGGAACCGCATTCCGTCCGCGTGCGCCGGACGCGGCCCCGCGTCCGCCGCCTCGAGCCAAGCCACCAGCACCACGCCGTCTTCCACCGACGCCGGACGCTACACAGGAACCACGCCGCGTCCCGCGCGCGTCCGCCCGCGTCGGCGCGCCCGACCAAAGACGAATACCGCCACGGTCGGTGTCCCGCGCCCGCCGGACGCATCCGCCCGGCGCCGCCTGCGCGTCCGCGCGCCTCCGTCTTTCGTCGCCGTGCCGTGACACCAACTTCTCCAACATGCTATCCAACAAGTATACCAACTTGATCATCGAGATAGCATGATTTCAACCAAATTTTGCATCCGGCGCAATAGAAAATATGCATCCATTTTTCTCGAAAGCGCCGAATCCCGCCTCACGAGGCTCGGCGGGAGGAAGAGAGGGACCCAAACCCATCTCTACCCCGCAAACCACGGCGCGCCCAAACGCCACCTTTGTAAATGTGCCAACACCACCAAGTGTACATCTCCATGTGCTTGTGTGTTAGCTTTTCACAACCATTTCCCAAAGGTTAGGTTAGCTCACTAGGTCCTATATGCAATGCACTTCATGAATTCACCTAGTGGCACCCATGCGTCGAATAGCCGATAAGACTTCCCCTCTTAATAGTGCGGCTATCGATCCTAAACCACTCACACCCTCTATGGTGTCTTGAGTGCAAAACAAAATGGCCCTATCGGTTATACCTTTGCCTTGAGCCCATTTTGTTCCTCCAAATGATATGAACACTTCACACCATCATGTGACCGTCTCGATCCATCGACCTCGACTTCACTTGCCCTTCACCGTGCATCGGTCCATCGGCGCCTAGTCTTGCCCGAGCTTCACCATCGCATGGTCCTTCACTCCCAAGTCTTGACTAGCCCTTCACCTTCAACACCGGTCCATGGAGCCAAGCACCGTCTTGATCTTCATCTTTGATCACATGACACGTGTCATGCTTCATATTCAATATGCTCATCGTGTGGACAACCTTTCTCTAAATCAACCACTTAGATAAACAGGGTTAGTCCTAGGTTTCATCAATTAGCCAAAAATCAAACTAGGGACTTTCAATCTCCCCCTTTTTGGTAATTGATGACAACCTCAACAAAGATGATTTTATAATAAAGATTTTGAACTTGTCATACTTGTCCAATCATTAAGCTCACAAGAGAAATTTGGACAACTATAGCAAGTTCGGTTTTGGTAGTATTGCTCCCTACATATGTGCATAGAGTTTGGATTTGAAGCTTTGCACATATGCATGGATAAGATTGTGGGGAGAGTAATTCTACCAAAATGATGCTAAGGTGTAAGAAATGGACCTTTGAAGCGTGATACCAATCGGAGTTGCAATTTACACCATCCTTAGCACCATGAAGTAACTAGACATCCATCAAAAACTCAAGAACCCCGTGAGATCAACATTATAAGCAAAGTTCTTGAACCACTTGTAAAGCAAGGGGAGTCTAGTTACAACCTATGCATGCTAGTAGATCATTTCATCAATCAAGTTCTATACTAGCATTGCACCACACAAGCAAGGAGACACTACTTGTATAAAACTTTAAAACTAGGTGCCATGAGCAAGTCATATGAGAATGCACAAACAAATGCAACAACTTTGTTCATGAGCTTGCTCCCCCTTCTTGTGTGCATCAAAATTTTATTTACCCCTTTATCATGTTCAATCATCTTTTTCTCTCCCCCTTTGTCAACAATTGCCCAAAATGGGATCAAATTGTGGAGAGAAAAGGACTTTGATGGAGTAAACAAAACTTTAGTCAAAATTGGTTCAATCTAGACCACTTGCCAAAGACATTTAATTCGGTTTGAACCAAAGACAAGCTTCTTCACACCTCATGACAAGGGTTATCTTGCCTATGTTGAATTAAACACTTGTAGCAAATATTCTAGATTCAACACTAGGATTGCAAGCCCATAAACATGTCATATGTCACCACTAGATCAAGCAAAACATAGAAGCAATAGTGGTAAACATATGTATATCAAACACATTTGATTTATCATGAATGCTCCAAATGCACCTTGTATGTCTACATGTGCTACCACAAGTATAATCCTAAGAATGAATGACATGTCAACCAATGGTACCTTGCTTTGTCGAAGGAGAGGCATGTCAAGTAGTGGTGGGGTGCATTCAACACATGTTTGAGAAATCAAGAATGTTCAACTCATTCCTTAGCTTGCAAAACCTTCTTTCATCAAGTGGCTTGGTGAGGATGTCGGCAAGTTGATCATCTAAGTACCCCACACTTTCAATGGAAATGTCACCCTTTTGTTGATGATCTCTAATGAAATGATGCCTTATGTCAATGTGCTTTGTTCTTCCATGTTGAACCGGGTTTTGTGTCATCTTGATTGCACTCTCATTATCACAAAATAATGGCACATTCTTGAAATTGATGCCATAATCCTTCAAAGTTGACTTCATCCAAAGCAATTGTGCACAACAACTCCCCGCACTAACATATTCGGCTTCGGCGGTAGAGATTGCCACACTATTTTGTTTCTTTGAGGACCATGACACAAGTGATCTTCCAAGAAGTTGACATGTACCACTTGTGCTCTTTCTATTGATCTTGCAACCACCATAGTCGGGTCCGAATATCCAATCAATTCAAACTTTGACCCCTTAGGATACCACAATCCAACATCTCTTGTTTGCTTCAAGTACCTCAATATTCTCTTTGCGCCGTGAGATGACTCTCTAGGTGAGGCTTGATATCTAGCACACATGCAAACACTAAACATGACATCCGGTCTTGATGCGGTGACATAGAGTAGGCTTCCAATCAATGACCGATAATCCTTTTGATTCACCATATTGCCATCATGATCACTATCAAGATTCCCATTGGTGCCCATTGGAGTTGAGATTGGCTTTGCATCTTGCATTCCAAACTTCTTCAACATGTCCCTTATGTATTTCCCTTGACTCACAAATGTCCCATTCTTCAATTGCTTGACTTGAAGACCAAGGAAATAGCTAAGTTCACCAATCATGGACATCTCAAACTCATTTGCCATCATTTCACCAAATTCTTCACAATATGCTTGATTGGTTGATCCAAAGATGATATCATCAACATAGATTTGCACAATGAAGAGATCATTACCAATCTTCTTGGTGAATAGAGTAGTGTCAACCTTGCCCATAATGAACCCTTTGGAGTGAAGAAAAGTCTTCAATCTCTCATACCATGCTCTAGGTGCTTGCTTCAAGCCATACAAAGCTTTCTTCAATTTGTACACATGGTTGGGTCTCTTCTCATCTTCAAAACCGGGAGGTTGCTCAACATATACTAGCTCATTGATGATCCCATTGAGAAATGCACTCTTGACATCCATTTGATATAACTTGATATTGTGGGCACATGCATAAGCCAATAGTATCCTTATTGCCTCCAATCTTGCCACGGGAGCATATGTTTCATCATAGTCAAGACCTTCAACTTGAGTATAGCCTTGTGCAACTAGTCTTGCTTTGTTTCTAATCACAACACCATCTTGATCTTGCTTGTTCTTGAAAACCCATTTGGTTCCAATGACATTGTGATCCTCCGGCCTCTCAACTAACTCCCACACATCATTTCTTGTGAAGTTATTGAGCTCTTCTTGCATTGCCATGATCCAATCGGCATCATCCAAGGCTTCCTCAACTTTCTTCGGATCTTTAGTTGACACAAATGATGCATACTCACAAATCATAGCCACTCTTGATCTTGTTTGCACACCACTTCTAATATCACCAATAACACTATCGATTGGGTGATCTCTTGCAACATGTTGTGGTTGTAGCACTTGCACTTGATTGCTTGAGCTTGGTTGATCACTTGACTTGTCTTCATTTGATGAACTAGCACCATGATCTTGCACTTGAGCATTGCTAGCTTGCCTCAATGGAGAATTGAGCACTTCATCTTTATCATCTTGCACATCAACCACTTGCTTTGCTCTTATGTCACCAATGTCCATGTTCTTCATAGCTTCAACCAATTGAGTTCCACCAACATCTTCTAGATTCTCATCTTCATCTTGTGACCCATTGGTTTCATCAAATTGCACATCATGGACTTCCTCTCTAATGCCACTTGAATTGTTCCAAACTCTATAAGCCTTGCTTGTAGTTGAATAACCGAGTAGGAACCCTTCATCACATCTCTTTTCAAACTTCCCCAATCTAGTGCCCTTTCTTAAAATGTAGCATTTGCAACCAAACACTCTAAAATAGCCAATGTTGGGCTTTCTTCCATGAAGTAACTCATATGGGGTCTTCTCTAGCAAAGTATGACAATAGAGCCTATTGATATAGTAGCATGCCGTGTTGATTGCTTCATCCCAAAATGATTGGCTAACATTGTACTCATGAAGCATTGATCTAGCCATATCAAGCAATGTTCTATTCTTCCTCTCAACTAGGCCATTTGATTGTGGAGTATACTTGGCCGAGAATTGATGACCAATGCCATAGTGATCACACAATTCTTCCATTCTTGTATTCTTGAATTCACTCCCATTGTCACTTCTCACTTTCTTGATTCTCATGTCAAACTCATTGTGAACTCTAGTGAGAAAGGTCTTGAAGGTGTCATACACTTCACTCTTGTCACTAAGAAAGAATACCCATGTGAATCTTGTGAAGTCATCCACTATGACAAACCCATACTTGTTGCCACCAATACTTGTGTATGTAGTTGGGCCAAATAGATCCATGTGCAACAACTCAAATGCCTTGCATGTGCTCATTATACTCTTCTTTGGATGTGAGTTTCCAACTTGCTTCCGGCTTGACATGCACTACACAACTTGTCCTTCTCAAATACAACATCTTTCAAGCCTTCAACAAGATTGTGTTGTGTGAGCTTCTTCAATTGTTTCATGCCAACATGTCCAAGCCTTCTATGCCAAAGCCAACCCAAACTTGATTTTGATATCAAACATGTTGTCAAAGAAGCTTCACTGGTGTTGAAATCAACAAGATAGAGATTCTCATATCTAGAGCCTTTGAACACCAAGTTGGAGCCATCAAGAGAAACTACCTCAACATCATTTGCCCCAAAAATGCACTTGTAGCCTCGATCACAAATTTGTGCCACGGAGAGAAGATTGAAATCCAAGCTTTCAACTAGCATCACATTGGAGATACTCATGTCATTTGATATTGCAATCTTGCCCAAACCAACAACCTTGCCTTTCTTGTTATTGCCAAAAGTAATTGACTCAATGCCACTATCATTCTTCTCAATTGAATCAAACATTCTTGATGTGCCGGTCATGTGTTGAGAACACCCACTATCAATGATCCAATGCCTTCCTCCGGCTTTATAGTTCACCTACAAGCAAATCAATGAAGCTTAGGTACCCATTTTTGCTTGGGTCCTTGTAGGTTAGTGACTAAGCTCTTTGGTACCCAAATTGCCTTCTTCTTTGGGCCAACAATGGGTGTACCAACAAACTTAGCTTGTACACCTTTCACACCCTTGGTAAGCACATAACAAGAATCAAAAGGTATAGCATTGTCAAGTTTCTTGTTTTGTTGCTTCTTGTTGCAATTTTGCTCTAGGTGCCCAACTTGCTTGCATCTATAGCAAAACCGACCATTGCTCTTCACAAAGCTAGGCTTTGGAGTTGCAAAGGCCGACTTGCCCTTCTTGGGGTTATAGCCCAATCCCTCTTTGTTAAGAGAGAACCTTTGGCTACCCAAGCACTTTAGCAAGCGGGCCTCACCACCATAGGCTTTGCCTAAGGCATGAGTGAGCTCATCCACCTCCTTCTTGAGGGTCTCATTCTCTACCATTAGTGTAGCATCACAAGTGAAGCCATCACTAGTAGTGGAGATAGAGTCGGTGGTGGTGGTGGATGATGTGCTACAAGAAGGGTTAGCATTTGTCATGATGATAGGTTGATAAAATGACTCATCAATGATGTCACAAGTAAGACCTATATCACATGATGCAATCACCACTTTCTTTGCTTGTTGCTCAAGTAGAAGTGAGTGAGCTTCTTTAAGCTTAGAATGAGCATCACCAAGCTTCTCATGGTCTACCACTAGACTCTCATGAGTGGTCATAAGCTCACCTAGGGCTTTCTCAAGTATTTCTACTTTCATTGAGAGCTTCTTGCACTCCTTTTCCTTAGCAATAGCTATATCTCTAGTTTCTTGCATCAAGTCATATAATTGATCCTTAGTCGGTTCATCATCATCATCAACATTATCAACATCGTGAGCATATTCCATCTCACTATCATCATCACTATCATCATATTGTACCTTTGTTTCCTTGGCCATGAAGCATGATGGTGATGTGGAGAATAATGAAGACTTCTTGTTGATAGCGATGGAAGCCATAGCCTTGTTGCTTGAATCTTCATCTTCATCATCATTGTCACTCTCCCAAGTGACCACAAATGCACCATTCTTGCCCTTCTTGAGTGTCATCTTGGCCTCATGCTTCTTCTTCTCAAACTTGCCCTTGTTGTAGTTCTTCTTCTTCTCATATGGGCATTCGGCTTGTAGATGCTCGGTGCTATCACAATTGAAGCACTTTCTTGGTTGCTCTTGCTTCTTGAAGTTGTTTCTCTTGAAGCCTCTTCTCTTGATGAACATGTGTCCCATCTTCTTCACCACAAGAGCAAGTGCCTCATCATCAATCTCAAAGTCACCATCTTCCTCATTGGTTTCTTCTTCTTCAAAGATTGGTGCTTTGCCCTTGGAGGATGTGGCTTGGAATGCCACGGTCTTCTTCTTCTTCTCCTCTTCCACCTTCTCATCATCTTGATCAAATTTGTCATATGTCAAGACTTCACCAAGCAAATCATTTGGCTTCTTATTTTCAAGCCCATCTCTTTGTAGCATTAGCTTCAACATCTTGAAGCTCTTCGGCAAGCATATCAAGAACTTGTGACAAAAATCTTCATCTTTTGTCTTGTGTCCCAAACTCTTGAGATCATTCACAATCACTTGCAAGCGATGAAACATTTCAATGATTGTTTCATCCTCCTTCTTCTTGAAGTTCTCGAACTCACTCTTGAGCCCATATAGCTTGGCACTCTTCACAACCTTGGTGCCCTCATATGTCTCACCCAACCTTGTCCATACTTCACTAGCAAGTTCCAAATCCTTGATCCCCTCAAACACCTTTGTATCAATGCCATTATATAGGGTGTTGAGAGCCATTCTATTGCATGTGATGTTGGCTTTATCTTCATCGGTGAGATGATCATTATCAAGAATAGCATAGTCGTGCAATGTGACTTGCAAGACTCTCTCTTGTATTGAACCAAGATACATGATCATTTTCTCTTCCAATGATCAAAGGAACTAACTCCATCAAACATAGGCGGTTTGCCCCCAACATGGTTGAACACAATTTGAGCCATCTTAACACCGTAGGATGTTAAGCCTTGTACTAAAACGGTGACCTCGGCTCCGATACCACTTGTAAGGTCCTAGATGGCTAGAGGGGGTGAATAGCCTATAAAAATTTCTACAAACTCACTAAGCAAACTTCGTTAGATACACAAACGGCGGAAAGCAAGTTTTGCTTAGCCTACTAGATGTTGCAAGCCTCCTATCCAAACAATTCTAGTAGGTGATCACTAGCACAAACAATAGCTACTACTAGTGATCAAGAGTTCTACCCACGGGATTTAGTCTACACAAGAAGACCGACCACACAAGCAATTCTACCCACGGGATTTAGTCTACACAAGAAGTGGTTCCCGATCAGTGCCACACAAGCAATTCTACTTTGCAAGAATGTAAACAAAGTAATACAAGAGAGGGTAGGAGCTTGTTATACCAACGCGTAGAGTCGAGGTTGTCAATCACCAAGAGATGAACAATCAATCAATCGGCAACACACAATCGGAGACCAATCACCGGGAACAAAGATGAACACAATTGTTTTTGTTCACCCGGTGTTCACTTGGGCACCGCCAAGCTAGTCACCGGTTGTGTCGACCAACACCTAGATGGTTCTTCGGTGTGACCCTCAAGTCACTAGCCCCTCAAGGCTCGCCCCGCAAGGCACCGCAAGACACCACTCTCAAGCGAGGTGCTCAACGACACGCGCAATCCACTAGGATGCTCTTCGTGATCCCCACGAGGTGAGCTCAAACCTCTCACAAACAACCGGAGGTGGCCAAGAACAAACACCTTCTCTTGCCAACGCCTCCAACTTCCTCCAAGCCGGCTAGGAGCGGTACTCTCCAAGAGTAACAAGAAATCCACCGGCTAAACCACCCACAAGTGCCACTAGATGCCCTCAAGCAATGCAATGCACTAGGTGATTCACTCAATCTCTCTTAGGATGAACAACCAAGCAAGGGAGATGAGTGGGAGAGAGTCTCTTAGCTCAAGGAATGCACAAGGGATGAGAAATGGCCAAGAGACCTCCCAAGGGCCGGCCACCTTCTATTTATAACCCCTCAAACAAATGTGACCGTTACCCCTCGGGAGGCCGAGCAAGACGCGCGGACGCTGTCCGCAGCAAACCGCCGGACGCGTCCGGCGCTTCTTCCTGCGCGGCCCGAGCCGACCGTTGGTGCCGCGGCCAACCGCGTGCCGCCACGTCGCGTCCGCGCCGCGTCCGGCGTGCGTCACCCGCGTCCGGCGCCCGCGTCCGCTGCAATGCCGTGCTCGGAACTTTCGTTCCGAGTCCGGCGTGCGCCGGACGCGGCACCGCGCGTCCGCCGCCTTGAGCCAAGCCACCAAGACCACGCCGTCTTCCACCGAGCGCCGGACGCTACAGGAACCACGCCGCGTCCGCGCGCGTCCGCCCGCGTCCGCCGACGCCGACTAAAGGCCGAATACCGAAACTTTCGGTCGGTGTCCGCGCCGCCGGACGCATCCGCCCCTTGTCCGCGTCCGCGCCTCTGCCCGCGCAGCCTCCGTCTTTCGTCGCCGTGCCGTGACACCAACTTCTCCAACATGCTATCCAACAAGTATACCAACTTGATCATCGGGAGATAGCATGATTTCAACCAAATTTTGCATCCGGCGCAATAGAAAATATGCATCCATTTTTCTCGAAAGCGCCGAATCCCGCCTCACGGGCTCGGCGGGAGGAAGAGAGGGACCCAAACCCATCTCTACCCCGCAAACCACGGCGCCCAAACGCCACCTTTGTAAATGTGCCAACACCACCAAGTGTACATCTCCATGTGCTTGTGTGTTAGCTTTTCACAACCATTTCCCAAAGGTTAGGTTAGCTCACTAGGTCCTATATGCAATGCACTTCATGAATTCACCTAGTGGCACCCATGCGTCGAATAGCCGATAAGACTTCCCCTCTTAATAGTGCGGCTATCGATCCTAAACCACTCACACCCTCTATGGTGTCTTGAGTGCAAAACAAAATGGCCCTATCGGTTATACCTTTGCCTTGAGCCCATTTTGTTCCTCCAAATGATATGAACACTTCACACCATCATGTGACCGTCTCGATCCATCGACCTCGACTTCACTTGCCCTTCACCGTGCATCGGTCCATCGGCGCCTAGTCTTGCCCGAGCTTCACCATCGCATGGTCCTTCACTCCCAAGCCTTGACTAGCCCTTCACCTTCAACACCGGTCCATGGAGCCAAGCACCGTCTTGATCTTCATCTTTGATCACATGACACGTGTCATGCTTCATATTCAATATGCTCATCGTGTGGACAACCTTTCTCTAAATCAACCACTTAGATAAACAGGGTTAGTCCTAGGTTTCATCAATTAGCCAAAACCAAACTAGGGACTTTCAACTGCCATGGTGGGATGGTTGCGACAAAATCCCTCATCATGAGTGTTTTTTCGCCATACACGTCATCCGCGCCACTAAAATGCATTGAATCCACGTTTCCAGTGCCACTATCATGGTGGAACGGTCGCAACAAAAGCCCTACGTCGCGAGCGATTTTTTTGCCATACACATCATCTGCACCGCGAAAATTCATACTTGGCTCATGTTTCCCATGCCACGGTGGGTCAGTCATGACAAACGCCCTCATGAGTGATGTTTTCACCGTCATCCGCACCACCAAAATGCACTGGAGAATTCGAAGGGACGGTCGGGGTATGCAAACTGCACTGTGCGGTCCGCATACGTCGTCCCAAAGACACCATGGTTTTATCATTAGAAATTTCATTTTCCATAGCGAGAGGTGGAGATGGGGTTCATTCTTTGGTTTTACAGGAACACAAGGGTAATAAAATGCAAGTCTTGGTCCTTATTTTGGATAGTTTGTATTGTAAGTCTAAATCTGTAATTTTGGTACTAAACAGAGCACAAATATTCAAGTTTCAACCTAATAGAATATAGAGTAGATTCTAGAACGGGCGCAAAATTAAGGAGAAGAAAAGGCCTCACGTTTCCTTAGAATTGGGAAGATGAGTAGTTTCGGGGAGGAGGGGAATGCCCCCTTGCATGGTTGTGCACTTGTGCCTATGTGTTGGTGCATCGTGCATCAACTATCAAGGGTGTCGGTGGATTTGTGTTTGACTAGTAATTAGTAATTTGTGTATTACGTGTAGAATAGTTTGATAATTAGATAGTGTTAGATAGGGCTTGTTGGGCCTGCGCCTAACATTGCTGAGCCATAGCAGGGGCGGCGCCAAGACTGTTGTGACCATTTTTCTTGCCATGTGTGGCGTAGAAAATGAACCTCGATCATGTGCTCACGCACGGCACATCATAAGTGTCGTGCCCAATTAAACTGGCGCCAAAACCACGATGCGAAATGTGCAGCGTAGTGCAGTGAGGTGTGGCTGCCATCTAAAGGCGTTCGTACTACACCATTAGTATATGGTCCAACTAATTTTCTTGGAGTCTCAGTAGTTCAATTCATTGTAAAGTTTATAGCTCATTTATTTTCTCTCTCCTTCACCTTAGCACAAATCTAATGTGGAAACTTATGCATTCCACTTATAGTATCTTGTTGTACCTACTCTTACCGTCCTACGGCACATGTCAAGACACTAAATATGGGTGCTATAGGATACCATGTAGTGGCCGACCTATGAATTGGTTAAGAGACTATGAGCAAAATTTAGAGGTGAAATATGGCTCAAAGTGAAAGGGAGATTTTTGGGGATGTAACATGACTTCAAATAGTAAATGGATATAATACTCAAAGTCAAATTTCTGATAGGTATATGGAATGGGTGTGAATACCCAACCTGTCCAACATTGCTCTTATCCTGCTCCAAATAGTTATGTGTAATATCTACCGTCTCTCGATTTGTCTTGTGAGGGCAAAATAAGCAAAGGATATGATCATGACAAATGCCTCGTGTCGCAGGCATTTTTTTCCTGCACGCATCCGCGATGCCAAAATGAATTGGAGCCATGTTTCTTTTGCCACGGTAGAACGATCGCGACAAACGCGTCCCCCTGTTCACAACGCTTTCTTCCATTGCACGCGGCATCCACACCGCCAAAATGCACGAGCCTCATTTCCCATGCCATGGTGGGATGCATCCTGTGTCGTGAGCGATTTTTCCCCGTACACATCATCACATCGTGGAAATGCACTTGAGCCATGTTTCCCATGCCACGGTGGGACGACTGCGACAAACACCTTGCGTCGTGAGCGTTTTTTTTCCCTGTATATGTCATCCACACCACGAAAATGCACTGGAGCCACATGTTTCCCATCCCACGGTGGGACGGCCTGGTATGCAAACCGCAACGTGCAGTCCACTGACATTGTCTCAAACACGCCCTTCCTTAGAAATTTTCATTTTCCAGAATGGGAGGTGGAGATGGTTCATTCTTTGGTTTTACGGGAACACAAGGGGAATAAAATGCCAAAGTATTGGTCCTTATATTGTATAGTACATTTCTATTGCAAGTCACTATTACAAGAAGAATTTTTAGGGTTGGCTCATAAGAGTTTTTAGGGGCGGTTTTACCAACCCCTACCACACCACGATTAGAAATGCCCGGTTTATAGGGGTGGTTTTGTAAGTTGTAGAGACGACTGGATATTGAGCTACCACTATAATCATTTTCAAAAATCATGATTTCAAACCTTAAAATGCCAAAATATAATTAAAATTTTTATTTTAATCCGGGAAGTCCTCAACCAGTTAGCCACCCATCCACTATGTCGAAGTCACGACTTTTCGCGATTTGTGGAGGTTCGATCCCGCGACCTCACCCTCACGCGTAGTCCACTCTACCGATGCACCTCAGACTTATGTTTATAATCCATTTTGGTTCCCCACAAATTACCTTAACTGAGTATAAATTAAATGTTTGAGTCCCTAAACAAATTCAAATGAAAATGTCATCAATTATAAAGTTTCATGACTTTTTTGAGATCTGCATCTTTTATTTTAGTAGTTTTTCAATCGAAGGTCTTTTACAAAATTTGAGTTTTAAATTTGAGAAACTCTAACGTAGTTTTACATGACAAGATATTTCAAATAAAAACTTGTCAACTACAACTTTTATTTTGGTGTTTTGTTTATCGACATAGTAAAAAATATCGTTCACAAATCTTATATGTCTCTTTTAGTTTCGTAAACTATACGAGGGAGTTAGTATCAAATTTTAGAAAAAAAATTACAAGTTTTATCCATAGATTAAAAATAGAAACTAGAGTTTTCAACAATTTAAAATTGAATTTGAAATGACATTTTAAACCATTAAATGAATTCAAATGTAGTATTTATAAAAAAGCGAAGTTTCATAACTTTTAGAGATCTACAACTTCTATTTTAGTCATTTCTCTATATGAGATTGTTTAAAAGAAATTAAATTTTAGTACCTAATTTTGAATATTCAGCATTTATTTATTGGGGCGGCTCAATATAGAGTTGTCCCAATCGAAGGGCGGTTGTATATTGAGCAAAACCCCTATAAATAGACACCATTTGTAGGGGCCGCTAGAAACACCAGCCAGACTATGTGTGTTTATGCATGATTTATTATCTAATTATCTTCGCCGCCCCCTCTATTCCCCTCTCTAGTTCAAGAAATTGAATTGATTTTTCAAAATGATTTAGTCATGTTGCGGAACAGTACAATTTGTGGAGCGCTCCCGGTTCTTAACGCGAAGCAACTGCAGAATATCCAATAGTTTTAGGTCACTATAAACTGTAGGATTGTAGGAACCTTGACTTTACCCATGGGCACTGTACCGTAGATTAATACTACTACTATACTCGAGCACCTTCAAGTCGATTTTCCCTCGTCGGCATCGTACTGTAGCTTGATCTACCGCGGTTCGCCTAGCCCTTTGTCAATTTTTCCAGGTGGCGGTTGTGTGCACGAGCAGAGACTAGATATAGGATGTCACGTCATGTTCAGTCCATAGTCCAATCTTCGCCTAGCGTAGTAGCGTTGCACATGCAAGCACCGCAACGTTTTTAATTATAATTATAAGGAAGTTGGTAAGGACAGATGAAATGGTAACAGCAACTTAAACGGAACATCTTAGATTAGAGCTTAAATTTATTTATTAGAGATCCTCCTATCTTTTCATACATTATTTTCTGACTGCAAATCACTCTCAGATCATAGCCCCTATTATTTGAGACCCACTGGTTAATGAGTTAGTATTTTATTATTTTTTACTTCTCTCTAACCTCTTCCTCTTCAAAATGGCTCGGCATAGTGACAAGCCAAGTTTAAGGATGAGCTCAGTTAGCCAAGGGTAGGGATTGTAGAGGGGCACATTGTGGGTAGAATGTCTAGAGGGGCGCACGATGGGGCTTGAGCAAAAGGGCACATTGTTGGGGTTAGTCAAGCTAACAACTAGAGAAGGTGCATGATGACTGGCAGGCCAAGTCCACTCCTGACATAGATCTCCACTAGAGCCCTAAATCCAATGAGAAAACAACCAGTGAGGGCTATGACTGGTGTCATGGCTTGATTCCAGTCAATAGGGCCTAAATCCAATGGAAAAACAACTAAAGTGCGCAAATTGATGTCACGGTTTGATCCCGACAATAGGGCAATGGGTTGGGGACCATCGAATTCAGAGGACAAGGATAACAAACGATGAGCCAGCTAAGTGGAGACTAGACAAGCGCGCACATGAGCAAGAGAGACGCCACAACAGAATACCAGGGGCTGAATAAGAGCTTAATGGAAATTTTGAGAGCATCATACTTTTAGCTAGAGTTGCTCTAAGGTGTGAGAGCATGTCCATAACGATGGTAACAGTGAAATTGACCTCACTAACATTACACACAACTCTGACAAAGTTGATGCCAGTCACCTCATCCAACGGCATCAGACCATAATCCCATTCCATGTACTGCCGCACAGGACTGGAAACAAGACGGCGGCAGCTAAAGAGGCAAGAGGAATCGTCAGGGCTCAGGACGAATGTCTCAGAGGACGAATGTCTCAGAGGCGACAAAACGGATGGTGCACGTCGTATACCTTTAATCTGTCAGCAAAAGCAGATTGGCACCAAGGCCGCACGCACGGACGCTCGCTGGAAAGCCTAGCGGAACTTCCTCTCAAAGCCAGGCGGCACGACACGATTGGTACAGTATCAAAGATGAGATCTTCTGGTGCTCTGCAACAAACAACACAGTGACACCTAAACAACACAGTGGCAGTCTAGCACCTTTGGAGCTTTTGCCCATCGGCAGGAACCAACTGGCAGGCGACGAGACACGAACACAACAGCAAGATGGACTAGCTGGGGGTAGGGACTACTGATCTGAATGTGTTCATGGTAATCATTCAAAACTGGGTCCTGCTTCTCATTTTTCTAATGGCGAAAATACAGGAGTTTAGTTATCAAACCAATCATCGTTGTACAACACAGCTAAATTAGCAACGGTGTTTTGAGCTCTCCTACTCCTGCTGCTTCTTGTCTTGTGCCATCTTCTTGCGGATCTCCTGTGCAGCGTTGAAGATGCCCCCTGTCGGTTTGTTGCAGACGTAGCACTTCTTGTTCTTGGAGTGGTGCTGAAATGTTGAAGAGAAAAATTGTTAGTTTGACCACAGAAAACATGATCAAAAAACATATGTCCAAATATACAGGTCAACTGCATCTCAAGGAAGCACAATAATGAGATCAGCATTCAACCAACCAAAAAAAAACTAACAAAAAAAACATAATCGACAGCTAATTTCACATATCCAAATTCCAAATATTACAGTTTGCACAAGGGGTCTGCAACTCTTGATAAAGAAATCTTTCTGGAAGAGTCCAAACCCTCCACTCTAATCGGAATTCTCAACTGATCATTTATGTCCTCAATCTTCAGTTCTACTCTAGCCTCATAAAATGGAGTTTAACAATAACATGTCTCATGACTTGCATTTTGTTTATTAATAACAATGGCACCTATGTTTTCTGGTTCATTTATCTTCTGCCAATAAGTTTTATTGCCACGCACACTTATCACAGTCCCACTCCATTCTTTAAAAATTGAATCACACTAGGCCTGGCATGCCTATTCTACTATCGTTGTACTGGATGCCCTGGAAACTAAATCGACAGTAACCTCAATACAAAATTTTATAAGCAAATAGTTCTGCTGTCTAAAAAAAAACTAACTAATCCAAATTGTTTCACATCACCAACAAAACACATAGTACAGTACATCTCAAATACATGTATTCATATCACCCCCATGATGTACCCACACAATCCCTCTAGATGGAGACTTCTGCAGTTGGCCATTGCAAGGTTTATATAAGATTCAAACCTTAATTATTTCCACCGTATGGTTGTTGGTTTGGTACCCTTTTTCTTTATTGGTGTGTAACTACTGCTCAATTGGGATTTATATGAGCAAAAAAGACAAAAGTGCATCCTAATAAACTTCCATGTGCTTTTTGTACAGGATTGATATATATAAGACAAAAGGATGAGGAGGTGAGTCCTTAAAGCAGACGTTTTCCCCTTATGCTGAAAACAAAATATGTTTGAAGTTTCTGTAAATGTATACCTCCTTCAATGTTCATATATTATTCTGTTTAGTGTCTAATAATATCACTAAGGCATGATCCAAATATCTCTATGTTGAAGTGTCATTATTCTGTTTAGTGTCTAATAATATCACTAAGGCATGATCCAAATATCTCTATGTTGAAGTGTCACTTGACTCGGTCTGCACTTCAGGGACAGCAGGTGGTTACAATTGGAGTTCCTATGAACATGTGATTTGTGGGTTTAACAAGTAGATCTCAATCAGCAAGACTATTCCTTTAATCCAATGATTAGAATGAGAGTAAAACGTGGCTTTATCATTCTGCAGAAATGCATAGGAAAGAGGGTTGGAGGCAGAGCACAAGTGGACAAAAATCACATGTTTGGATTGTCAAGTGCCTCTTCTGATTGTAGATGGATGGATTTAGCTTGTCAAGTGACAGGTTAAGATTATTGGCAGTGGCTTCTTGCACAGACAATTGGACCATCTGTCTTTAATGGAGAAGTGACCCAAAAGGTCTCAAGGCAACTATCTCAAGGCTTGTATTGTTGTCCAATCCAGCCAACCTATGCTTGTAAACTATAAGTCCTTATATCCTTCTGCAACGGAAAGAGGTTACATATGTAACCTTCCACTTCAAAACAGACCACTGCTCCTTCCATAACCAAAACAATGTATGAGGCATTGTCCCATACTAGGAAGAATTGCCACCATAAGCAATGTTATGAAATCGTTAAATCATCTAGTCAGCTTGACATGGGACCAACCAGGCGACTAATCACAATTAGTCGTCGACCAACCTGTTTAGCCAGTTGGTCCTGGTCGCCTCTATATAGTCGTCCTGTATATTCCAGGAACGATGTACTATATAGTAGTAGTACAACGCAAGCAGCAAGAATCTAAAAGTACTAGGGGACAGATTCTTGTGTGATTGGATGGCCAGTTGGCCATTTATCCACATCTGCACATACATCACAACCACATAGGTATACATGTATGTAATCACTACGCAGAAAGCAGCAGGCGAGCATGAGGCAAGAACAGCAGGAGCAGTAGAGCTATAGCAGCAACAGCAGAGCTAGATAATCAGTGAACGAGCTCATTCAGGTTGGAAGAAGGGATCCAATGGGCAGCGGATCTGGCACTGCTTGTGGCCTGGACAGGATCCGAACTCCAGCAATGGCTGCGCCCAGGAAGGCACCAGGCAGCAACGGAAGCATTCTGTGGAAGGAATCGGGGCCTGGTCAGGGCAGGAATGTGAACCAGACCACAAGCTTCGGTGGCGGCGGCAGCAGCTGCTGCTGGAAAGCAAGTAAACCCAAACATGACAGACAACGTCCTGCTCCTGGGCTGGTCTGGACAGTATATATAGGCCAAATTACCAGCCTACCAACCAACCGAAACCCAGTTGCTCAGGCAACTAAATACACAGCATGAAAGCACAGTTTTCCATCCTAATTGGATGACTAATCATGATTAAGCAACACAATTAGTCAGACTACTTGGTAACTGGTCGGACAAATCGAGTTGGTGGACATAATCGGAGTCATGTGACCGATCAGTCCAAGTAATCGCGATTAATCAGACTACTTGATCACAGCAATCATGAGATCACTTGTGTGGATAGCTCAAAGCTAACTCACTGGACTCATGAAAATAATGAAGATCCACCACCTCCGGGAGTTCAAAAATGTGTCCCTTGAGTGCAGAAAGTGGAATCCCAGCAGAACAAAGAAATGGACATCTCTAGGCAATTTAACTTTAAGTTGATAAAGCTGCTTACATTTCAAGTACTAAGGGACATGTTTCTAGATTCATGATATCCTTGTTCTCTGGCAGTAAAGAAGCAGAGTTCGCCGTACAGAGGCTGGGACATGTTTCTAGATTCATGCTATCCTTGTTCTCTGGCAGTAAAGAAGCAGAGTTTGCCGTACAGAGGCTTTCATCTGCATGAAGTAATAGTCTCATTTGAGAAATCAGAAGTGAATAGGACTGTCATGAAAAGTAGGGAAGGGGAAAATCCCAATATCCCATAGAAAGGGCAATGTTTCAACCAATCTTATCAATTCCATTCTAATACCAGATGAAACAGGCAGTATATTCGTTATGCCACCTAAACTGACATGGAAGAGACATCACCCAGTACCGGCCCTAATCTCAGTTAATTCCAGCTAATCCAGACAATTCGCCCATTATGGGCGGTATTCAGCAAACCATCTGTCCACACATGACCAAGCAGAGGCTGACGATCAAGAAAGAGGGATCCATTGAGTAGGAATTACGGATCAAAAATCTTTGTTTATTCAATCACGAATATAGTAGATCAAGAAACATTTAATTTAAGATCTGAACAAGACATTACATGTGAAGGAAAAGGAACTGTCAATGCACATCAGTGAGCATTCATGGTATCGACACTGAAAGCAAAGAACGGTATGATGGGATAGCGGCTAGACGCCCATGTGAGTGGGTAAGGCAACAGGGGAAGGATCAATGCTTTATTAGCTTCTTGCATGTACGGTTGCTTTTGCTTGCTTGCTTGATGGACCTTCTACAATGCTACCTACTGAGCGGCTGAGCCCATGTTGGTCAAGTGTCAGGCCTGGACTACAATTCAGAACGCAAAAGGCTCACTAGTTCATATTAATGTTTGCTAATTTGTTAATACATGTAACACTGGAATGGACCGATACCAGAATGGTAACAGAATTGACAAATATTATTGTCCAATCTGGTGCTGGAATCATGTGCAGAAGTGTGAAGAAGAAAGGGTGCTATTTGCTGGAACATCCAGTACACCAAATAGCAATGATCAATCAGTAGAGTGGTTTGATGGTGAAGCAGATTATCAGTTTATTGCCTTGAAAGTTGCCTAAATTTGTGGAAGTAATTCATTAATTCGTACAATCCTTCACCCAAACCCAATCCAGTCTGTGATTCTCATCTTTTGAAAACATCTCCTATTGACTATTGACTATTGTCTTAAGTAAATTCAGTTTCAGCTCAACTGAAGGTTCAGTCTCAAAACATTTTTTTAATCCAGAATCATAGGGGCCACAAACTATTAGCCTAACCAAGCAAGCAAGTGGATAACTAGTAGATCTTCTACAGACGTAATAAATCATACAAGAAGCAAACCAAAGTGATTCATATCATACCTTCAAAGCGCAATGTTCACAAAAGTAGTGCTTGCATTTGGTGACCACTGGATCAACGAACGGCTCCCGGCAAATGAAGCAGGCAAAGGGCAGCGCCCCCTCATCATCCTCGTCGTCCTCCTCATCATCACTCTCATCCCCGCCACCCATGGCCATGCGCCGCTTCTTGGCCTTCTGCTCCTCCTCATAATCCCTCTCGAGCTGCCACCCGGACTTGTAGTCCCCCCGGTCGTGCATGAACTTGCAGGAGTCGCCGTAGCCGCAGTACCCCGTCTCCTTGTAGTCCTTGCAGATGTCGGGCTGGTAGTCGACCCGGATGGAGGCGCGGATGTGCGCGGCAGCCCGGAGCGGGCCGTGCGAGCCCCCCGCCTTCTCGCTGGAAACCGTGTGCTCCCGCCGGAACCCCGCCCGGTGGTCCGTGTAGCCGTGGATCCCCTTGTACACCTCCCCGGACGCCGACGCGGAGCCCGCGGAGGGGTGCTTCCTGAGGGACTCCTCGGCCTGCTTGAGCTGCCTCTCGCGGATGGCGCGCGGGTCGCGGTCGAACTCCGTCTCCGTCTCCAGCACGGCCGTCGCGCGGCTGTCCGAGGCCTGCTGGATCGTCCGCGACGACGCGTACTGGAACCGCCGCGGCTCCGAGGAGGCGTCGGCCGTGGAGAAGACGAGCTTGCCCGCGGCGGCCGAGGACGGCGGGCCCTTTTTGAGGCGCGCGGCTGCGGCGAGGGCGCTGCCGCCGCCGCCGCCGTCGTCGTCGTCGGAGTCGGATCCCGCGGCCGCGGCGGGGCGCCGACGCATGTTCTTCGGGGGCTTACGAACGAAACTGCACACCGGCGCCGGTCCGCCGCCCGCCCCCGGCTCGCCGCCGCCGCCGCCGCCGCCGCCGTCGGCCATCGATTTGGTAGGGTTTGGATCGAATCGAATCGAAGAGGCAGGAGGGATTTGGCTCCGTAGTCCCCAACGCGTGTTTTCGTATAACGAGGAGAAACGGGAAGCACAGGTCGGTTTGGATACGAGTACTCTTTGGATCACACTTGTATAAAATTTCAAATTTTATTTAAAAAATAATTCATTTTTGTTATTTTAATCTAATTATTAAATATTTTATTTATTATATTTTTATTTTCTTTTTTCAGCCCACGAGATTTTTTTATAATGTTCAAGAATAAGAATTGTTTTCATACGGGAAGCACAGGTCGGTTTGGAAATCGTGGCCCGTTTCGATACGAGTACTCTCCAGAGCATAGTTGGATTGGATTGGATCACACTTTGTATAAATTTCAAATTTTATGTTTTAAAAATTTTAATTCGTTTTTGTTATTTTAATCTAATTATTAAATATTTTATTTATTCTATTTTATTTTATTTTTCAGCCCACGAGATTGTTTTATACTGATGTTCAAGAATAAGAATTGTTTTCATAGTATTTAAGATGTTCCATTATGTGTTTTAGACTGTTTTCGAAACTATTCTTGTCCTGTACATTGTGTATTATGTTTTGCAATGTTTGTCATAGTATTCAACCGATACCTATAAGTTGTTACATGATGTACTAACAAGCATGTTCGTGTACAATTTCTTGCGCCGCGGCCGCTATATGGTAGTGGCAATGAATACAAACAAAATTCAACTTAAAACAATGCAAATTTATAGGTTTGCGTGACAACCTTCTCTAATAGTGTCTTGATATATAGAACCAAAATATGTTACTCGTTGCAACACAACAATTTTGTCAGTTCAAGTATGAAAATCTATGTAAAGCTAAATCTATGTTTTATATTCCTGATATCAAAAAAGAGAATTTTCTTTTATGTGTTTTTTATGCGTCAGCCCAATTCAATCCAACATGAGAATTTGTTTAGGCATCTGAACAAGTTAAAAATGCTTGACTCTTGGAAAACGAGAACACTTACGAACTGTGTGGTTCATGAATTGTAATGTAAATGGCACACCGATAACAAGTTTGAATAGGTTGGTATTAGTTCCCAGCGTGTGATTACGGCTAGACTTAAACAAACGTGATTTAACATCATCTGTGACCCATCACGTTACAAATATGTCCCAGACGGAGCAAGTATCTGTTTAGACTTCTCAATGAGTTCTCCCATATAATTATATATTTTTTATATATTAATATATTGCACCATCTTAGCGCTCGTGTCATATTCTGGTTATTCATCGGATCCCAATTTCGACTACTCCATTAGAGATACTACATAGCAATGGCAGATTGCACACTAGTAACAAATCCTTCAACTACTTCCTTCATCAGAGCATCTCTAGCATTCCCCCAATTCCTTCTCCCAATCCTATAAAACTGTCATATTGGGGGAAATTGGTCACTTTTTCACCTCACTCCCCTAAGTTTTGGTGGCCATCAAAAAACACTTCTTCTCCCCTCAAATAGAGGGGGGTTGCATCTCCCCAAATAGCTGGGGTCCACCCGAATTGTTACTCTTCTCTCTCGCCTTTGTGCCTTGGTGTCGGGAACACCCACCGCCACCGTCGCGGACATAGCCGCCGCCGCGTCCCACGGCCAGGCCCGTGCGCAGCTTGCCTCGGCCCGACACAGCCATGGACGCCGTTGCATCCAGCCAGCTGACTCATACCCGACAACTGTAGTCGACGGCTGGAGGGGAGACGGGGAGCAGGCTTGAAGCGCCGACAACCGTACCCGATGGTGGGGGTGGAGATGGAGAGCTACGGTGGGGAGCAGCGGGCGGCATTGCCGGCAGGGAGGAAATGGGAGCAGCGGGCGGCATAGATAGGCCCCATGTATTTAGGGACACATTTACTATGTCCTGGATTTTGTCGGTTTGCCCAGCGACACGCGGCGAGCGCGAGCGGCGCGACGGGCCGCGAGCGGAGGCAATGGCTGGGTCACGGGTTCGTTGCGGGTCCGTGTGCATGCCTTGTCCGTTTGCCGGGTCCGGTCCAAAAATACCGGACTTGGATGCCAATCCAATTAGAGGAATTCCTCCCCTCCATGCGATGGATTTGCTTGTCCACCATCCTAGATAGATCCGTACAAGTTCTTTCCTGTACAAATTCAGCTAGCGTCCATTTGTTCTTCTGTCCACATTGATACCTTCCCTTGGCAATAACTACTTGATCTCTGCATGTATACTGCCATTGTCCTTGTAAACGCAACTTCCTTTGGTTAGTGCTCTGTTCTTTTTCATTATTTCAGTACTACCTAGCAGTGAATTGAAGTGCAAGACATCTAAACTAGTCTGATTTTGTTTTCCTAGTTCATCCATGGTATATTTTAGACTTTTGCTACTTGATTGTATATGCTTTTAGTTGGTAGCATAACTACAGGCTACATCGGTAGACACTTATCCATTATTTGATCACTATACAGAGTGCACTGTCAGTTTTGTCATGTTTTGTGTCAAATATTGAAGGTTATTTGTTCAGTGATGACGAAACTGGGTGTTGTGTGTTAGTTTGTGACTACTTACTGTTCTAATTTTGTTAGGCTGATGGTGCGTTCGATGTAGAGAAGATCTAGAAGATGCACCTAAGATTCCTAAATTTAGTGTAATATAAGATTTTGAGAAAGTATTTGCAGTATTGTAAATGTGCAATTTTCATTTTTATACTTGTGAAAACAAATAAAAAATTCTTACTGCTAGATAGGCCCCATGTATTTAGGGAGGTTATTGGTAGAAAAGAAAACAAATAAAAAATTCTTACTAATAGATTTTTTTTTAGGGAACTTTCTTACTAATAGATAGGCCCCATGTATTGAGGGAGGTTATTGGTAGACTGTTGTAGCATTAGGGCCCAATAGCTAAAAAAAAGTAATGACTACCCCAATGCTATTTTATTGGAAAACTAGTGGAGATGCTCTTAAAGATACTACATAGCCATAGCACATTGCAGACTGGTTAGAGCATCTCCAAGGGCTTTGGCAAATTAACTTGGCATTTGTTGTTATTTGCAAACTTACGTAACAAAATGCAAAGGATAAAAATAGGCTATCTCCAAGGGAATTGGCATTTAGATTTGGCAAAGGATAAACATAGGAGGTCTCCAGGCGCACGCGCTTTCCTCGCGCGCGACTTTGCTCGCGTGATCGGGTTTGCAAAGCCATCCACGGCTTCGCATTTTTATCAAGTTTGCTCCCTCATTTACCAAGTTGCCCAAATTGCAAACTCCCAATACAAAACCGTTGGATACCTCTTTTGAAGCTTTTTGGCAAATTATTCAAATGCAAACCTTAAATGCAAAACCCTTGGAGATGCTCTTACAAATCCTCTTACCGAAGTGGTCCAACAAAAATTTTTACTCAGGGGCTGAAATGACTTATAATTTGGGACATAGAGATATCATCAAAGGCAAAAGGAAAAGCAATTTCCACTAAACAGTAATTGTAAACACATGTTTATTAGAAATTATCAGATTGAAAATGTCTATTACACCTGTTGGAACAAATGTTTCCTACAAGACAACGAAAGAATCAATGGGACGAGTTCTTGGAAGTTGCTACATGAGCGATAAATTTGAGAGAAACCCCACCACCCCGCTTGCAGGATGATAATAGCCTGAAGCAGGGTAAATCTGGGAGAACCCACCACCCGGCTTGCAGGATAATAATAGCCTGAAGCAGGGTACAACTGAAATTGGCCACCAAACAGCTCATCCGGTTTTGTCATGGTGAAATTGGACAACGATGCAAGTGATGTTGTCAGCGCTGCCGCGAGAATAAGCAATCTCTGTCAATTTCCGAGCTGCAGACTCTGGCGACTCCTCTGATTTCCCAAGGGAAACAGCTTCCTTTTTTCATAAAAGCATCAATAACACTGTTATTAGTTAAGTGAACACACTAATATGAGCACAGCTGACCATTTTGAGAGCAATAAGAATGTAACCCCAAAGCAACCAGTAAAGGCAGTGAGGCGATGCTTTCGTACAATTATACAAATTTACATAAAAGGCAACTGCCTGCTTTGAAGAATGACTGAATTGTGGAAGAGTTATTACCTCATTTTCCACAACATCCCAAAGCCCGTCACTAGCAAGAACCAGGCATTCCAACTCACCACTGACCTGTTCTTCCTGCAGTTTATTAGAAAAGAACTTCATTAACTACCAAAGTTCTAAGTCTGTGAATGAAGTTCTTCGTATCAACCAATAAATAATTTTACATGGTTGCAGCAGCTATCAACTGATGGACCAGCAATAGTAACAATCGCATATTAATGGTACAGCTTCTCTTGATTCAATTGCATATCAATGCTAGTCAATAAATAAACTGTTAAATGGCATTCAGGACTATGGTTTAGTTGTACACACAATGAATAACACATATTTTTTGCTTTTTTGCAATTCTAATGCACTGGTAAAAAACTGGCTTCCCCTAAGTTAAGTTCTTAACAACAAAAGATACTTGGAGTTTTTGCATAATCAATTACAGTTTTTCACCTGAATTTCAGGTTCTGCCACCACATACGGCTTCAGTAAACGATTGCCAAATGCACGGGACATTGCCAATACACCACCTACTCTCCAAGTACCTGGGAAAATACCACATCAAGAAAGTGATATGTTTATCATTCGAAGAAAAAAAATGACGACTTCAAAAATAAGGCTACTCCACTATGATACCAAGCAATACTCAAATGGGTAGATGGGAAGCCTAACATGTTCAAGCACCCAGGAGGACAGAAGGCTATAGATGAATAGCAGAAGCCTTTTGCAATCTGCCTTGTCAACTTCAGCTAATGCAATGCAAGCAAATTATACCATTGTATAAAAGAACGAAGAGCAGATGCTTACCAGCCCAAATGACAATACCACCAGCATTTTCAATTCTCTTTCGCTCATCAATCCTATTAGGTTTGTGATCTTCTGAAAGTGCCATAGCTAGAGAAAAAAAACAAACGGCCGTACTCTCAGGCATTTGTCACAGGGTAGCACAGAATCAAAGTTACATAAATTCGATGAGAAACCCTATGAACCAAACTGTCAAGGATAGTTCTGTATGAACTGTAGGAACAGAATGATGCCAGCATTTTTCTTTGTGATTTAGATACAAATACGCCACTTAAAATACCTATTTCCAGTATGCAATACCTTTGCCAGCTTTTGAAATAACAGCACGAGAATCACCAACATTTGCAACATACAGATGGTCACCCACCAAAACTGCAGTTGATGCTGTTGAACCATCATCCCTGAAAGCGCTTGCTTCCGATTCCAAGAAATCTGTATCTGTTTTCTGATATGTTTCGCCTGTTTTTTCACCCCATAAATTTCAAGTTTAGCAGATAAACATGTTGTGGCGCCAACAAGAATGGCAACAGGAAGTCTACAGTGAAGCTGAAGAGAAAAATTACTTATAGCAAGCTTTGTATCCGTCAAGAAATCAGGGTGTTTGAGAAGGTTCTCAAACAAGTGTTCCCTCAAATACTCAGCAGCACGCGATCCTCCATGACCTAATTATCAAGAATTTGAAAAGAAAAACATGGTAGGAAAAAATAAACACAAAAACAAAGGCCAGGATTGGAGTCCATACCGTCGAAAACACCAAACAGGCTAACAGCTTGTCCATCAATTTCAGTTAATTTTACATCATAGAAATCCTCCATTGTAGCTCTCTTCCCTCTAAAACTTGAGTATCCACAACTCAGTTTACCATCTTCTCTGTCACAATTATAGCATTGTGTTAAGCAGGGCATCGAGGATAAGCAAAAGGTATTCTTGTACAGCAATAAATAATTTCAATGTTCAATAAACAGTATTTATGAGTTGTTTGATTAATCGCGATAAGTCAGCCTAATCAGTCCCTCAGGTTGACCGGGGACACCGATGGAGTAGCTCGACTAGAAACATAGTCGTCGCCTAATCACAGTTAGCCATCCGACTCAGGCTGTTCTTTCATGGACCAGATCAGGCCTTAGAGGTTGGCTATTGGGCTGCAAATTTAGCCTGTTAGGGCTAGCACATGTGTGCCCAGGACTCCACCAAAAGGTAGAGAACAGAGGTGCCAGAATTCCTCCTCACACACCACCACAACTCCCACTATGTGATTCCTCACTTCCTAGGCCACGCGTGCTTCCTCCTCTCCTGCGCATGATTCATCCTCTGCTGAATAGGTCAAGCCGCCAACAAGTCCATCCCTCATTCCGCCGGCACCAGCTCCCCTCGGAGCCAGCCAGTTCAAGCTGCTGCCCCTCTTAGTGAAGCTGCTCCTCTGGTCCCCTGGCCGGTCCCATGGTGACTAGGGTCGACTATACAATTTGTAAACATTGGCTATAAATGCTGCAGAGAATTGAAGCCTAATAAGACCACAAAGCAAACAGTTAATGCTATATTTGGTGCTCTAGTATCACTATGTTTCAAACAAAACGAGTTCTATTGTGCCTATAACAACCATTACAGAATGGACTGAATACATATTCTTCTTTTTAAGCTTTGCAGCTATACTTTCATAGCAGTATTTGGACAATCAAATATGCCATCCAGCATTCTTCACAACTTTTGATTTTCTATGCAGCAAGGAAATGGGATTGAGGTTGAAGGACTTTGATAACTTGATTTGGGCAACTGTAGTTGGTTCAGTCTCACTGAAGCACACAACACCCCACCCAACACCCATTCAAACAGATGAACACTACCATTTGCTTAAAATGACATACTGATAATTCTGATGCTTAATGTGACTATCTATGCACTCAGAGTGCAAACTTGCAAACCATGTTCCTATCTGCCGACCTCTATGTGCGACATATAGAACTGCAAAAGCCTATCTCAGAGTCATGCTTTAGAAGTTGATTTCAGTTGTGGTCATGAGACCAATTACACGTACTTGCATTGAGGTCGCTGACAAGGAGCAACTTCCATATAAATGTGACAAAGTTTTAGCACTAAAAGCCTTACACCTGATAAATTTAGAATTGAAAAAACTGAAACACATTAACTGGTTCATATTTGGCGTCGCGGAACAAGTAATCACTCACGAAATTAACATAGACCTTGTAATGGAAGTTAAAAAGGCAGCATCATAACAGTAAAGTACTATGATAATCAAAGGACTCTACATTTTGAAATTGAAACAAATAAAAGGACTCTACATTTATGCTTGTTATTAATAAGAACGATCCGTCCAAAAAAGGCACCAAGCGCTCGCTGCATCTTAGAATAATATGATTTTATTTAGTTCTAATCTGTGGCAAGGAATTGCAAAATGTGGTGCCAAATGACTAACGCATCTGCAGTAACATAAAACAGGCACAAGGTGCATTTGCATGTTCCAGTATTCGTTCAGGCCAATTAGTCTCTTATTACACCGCGGGCAATACAAACCGAAATGCAAAACTGCACACAAATGCAGCATTCTAATAACCGGATCAGATGCTCCATTCCGCAACACGACATGCATTACCTCGCCCACCCGCCGCTGGCGTATCCGCCGTCGTGCGCCTGGGGCACGGCGCCCGCCGCGCGGCGCTGCGGCTGGACCTGCCCCGCCCCGGCCGCCCCGGCCCCCGCCTCCGCGGCAGCAGCAACGGCGGCAGAGGCGGCAGAGGCGGAGTCAGAGGCGTCCAGCATCATCCTTCCCGTGACCGCCCGGAAGCCGCGCCAGCCGTGCCCGTGCCCGTGCCCGTGCACAGACACGTCCGCCGCGCGGACTCCGCCGCACAGGATCCCGGGCCCCCGGCTGCGCCTGCCCGCCGACGCCGCCGCCGCACGCAGCACCAGCCACGCCCTCAGGAGGCTACCGATGCATACCATCTCATGGCGTCGCTTGCCCAGATGAGATGCCGCGGCCGGCCGCGCCCCGAGGCGAGATCCGCTGGTTTTAATGGCTTGGGATCTGGGGAAAGGGAGGGCGGGGAGGAGGAAGCGGACGTGATGGGATGGCCGGTGCGGGGGCGGGGGCGGTGCCGTGCCAGCCAGATTCCTCTGCCTCCTCCCCGCTAGGAAAAGCCACCGGTTTTCGAGGAACTATTATTTATTTATCGATAATAATAATTGGTGTGTTGTCTGATATACCTTTTTTTCATTAAAAAACTATGCATGGATTAGCCCAATACAGAAAACAAATACATGTGCTAGAAAAAGCTTGCAATGCTTTAGGAGCTGGCAATCCACTTTTTACAACTAATAACACGACATCCCATATACAATGTAAATGTTAATGTAAATGTTAGACCGTCTGCACCGGTAACCGTAAAGTTACACAACAGCTGTAGCGGGGCACTGCATTGCGGGCTGTACGGCGGAGACGGCAAAGGACAGGGCAGGGCCCAGGCGAAGAGAAAGAAGGCCAGGGCGAGGAGAGCAGGGGAGAAGTCGCTGCCGTCGGGAACAAGGTATTGAAACTGGCTAGAGAAAACCAGCGAATATGCTCCTTACTTTTTTAGTGGCTCGAAAAACACATTAATTTCTCAAATTATAGTACATTTTAGAACTACTGGAGATGCCCTATCATCGTACGATTTTAAGTCTATTTGGATGCGCAAAATGCTTCTGATTCTAATCATAATCACTTGAGTCTATACCAAACACCTTTCACGCTAAATCGCCTTGAAACGTTTCTCCTTTTAACACTAGGGCTAGGAGACAATGTCATAGAATTTAGCATTCGACAAGTGATCAGCATATTAAGCGAAGGAAATCAAATGCATATATCATACCGTGCAGGTTCTGGTAAAGGATATCATACGGCCCAACTCAGAACAACTTCTGTTATGATGCGTGCTAGGATGGGAGGGTTTGTTGCTAAAAACCAAGATGCAGGGACTAATTCTGGGTAGAGTTTACATCAGGTAAGCCCTGATCTAATTTGATTTTTTCTAACCTCCTTTTTAACTTATAGCTCGTTCCTTATACTCAACTCAGTCATCTTCCTTCTTCTGCAAATAAGTTATGTGTTAGCCATTACCTTTTTCAATGGAGTGTGTCGATTCATAAAATACTTACAAGTGTGGCACACAAAGAACTCAACAATCCTAACTATTGGCATTTCCCTAGCCCAATGTATAACCGAATCGTAGTTTTTTTGGGTTATTGGTAGTCTTGATGTTGTACCTTGTCTCATTTGTGTCGTGTATCAATATATGTGTAGTTCTTTATTGGTTCATGTTCAATCAACTAGGATAATGTCTTGGTCTTCATCTCCTATGAACCTTTGGAGAATCCACACTTATGTACGTTTTCCAAAGGACATCTTCATGTTTCACTAGCTCCTTTTTCTACTTTTTATGTGAGCTCATATAGCTTTTCTTCATAGTACATTGAACTTCCTCTGGTTTTGACAACACAACCTTTTAAATAAATTGGCCAACTCTTTGGTCCTAAACTGGCTATGGAAGTTACCTCCCATATATATGCCTAATGCATCACCTGCTCTACATGTCCTCCCCACTCTCCCTAATGTTGAGACTATAACAGCCGTCGTATAATCCTTCATCTTTTGTCTTGGGTGAGTAGGGCTAGTGATGATCGAACATTGCTTTAAATTCGTTCATGCCTACCGCCGCTCAACGATGATCCCATACTCCTTGGGTGTGTGTGATGGTTGTCGCACAAAATAGTGGCGGCTGCGAGGAGTGGCCAACAATGAGATGTACCTATTTTCGGTGAGAGACAACTTCCATGGTGTGAGTTCTTTTGAATTGTGCTTTATGTTAAGTCATGTGAATGTGTACTTTGTCATTGATATGTAAGTATGTATCAGATATGTAAAGTTGTAAGGAATCCCCCTTGTGTGGCTTAATTATGTGTAGTTAGTTCAGCCAAGATCGATCTTTCTCTACACTTAATTACAACAAACTAGATTCAATCTTGGAGAAATGGCTCTTGATACCATGTAAGGTTCTTAGGAAGCGTTCAACCTCTAACATGGACACAACTATGTTTAATTATATTGGCGAGGAATAGCCGCTTGCATGGCTTAAGAAATGGCCCTTGTTATGTGTCTTAGAAGTTGATCATACATTGGGTAGTTCAGCCACGCTCTATCTTGATTTGGTTACAACAAACTCTTGTTGAATGATAAGAAGATAAGAGAAACTCTATTCCTAACATAGGCATGTCCGCATGTGCAGAATCAACTCCTTCCACTTTGGATCTATGCACAACCGCCCAATTAATATAAACCCAAGGTACTAAATAAACCGATGAGGCAATTTAATTAGCACATTGTGCTCATACTAACCCGGTAGTCCGTGAAATCTCAAAGAATTTCAAACTTTTTCAACGACACACCTGAATCACATAGTTCAACAGTTACCATTCACCTATTCTTACAGTTCACACATAGCATAATTACATCACAAGTTTCAAATGAAACTTATTACAAATTAGAGTTGCAAATAAATAGCGGAAACATAGCAAGATATGAATTTCTAAAGCTTTATACTAATTTCTGGAAATTCCTTTATAAACCGAATAAGAAAACCGCTTTTCAGAAAGGCCCCTGCACTTTGCCCGAATTGCATAGGGGCAGATCAGTGAATCCTCGTGTCTGACTCTTTTTCACTGGGGCCCTTACTATTTCTCTAATTATAATCACCAGGTCCTCGAGGCGGGAAGGAGTAGAGGCGGTTGGGGCCGGCCGGTCAGCGGCTCGCCGGCGACCGAGGATGGGCGGCGGAGCTCTAGGGGCGCACTGCGCACCTGCTGGTGCTCGCAGATCGGCTCGGGGTGGCGCATGGCCTCCTGGCCACGCGAGCCGCGGTGGCCGGCGGCCACCCTTCCGCGGCGGCGGCGCTGCTGCCTGCCGGAGCGCCGACTGAGGAGCGGCGAAGGGCCTCGGGGTCGCCATGCACCCGCTGGTGCCTGTTGGCGGTCCTTAACTCGATTCTAACCCCGCCAACTTTAGCATAGGCAACACTAAGTTTCACCTAGAATAGGGCTCTACTCTAACCATTTTCACAGTGTGGCGCAGAATTCTTGTTTTGCAGGTCAACACTGAAATACACCTAAAATGAGCCAAGAACTGGAGAAAAACTATGATGTGAGAAGGTGGCCCACTTACCGGATAATTCAGGTCTCAAACATAGTCCAAAATGCCAAGCATGGACCCAAGAAATGGAAGCCCAAAACCTAGTCCAACTCGATCATGGGCTGCAGGAGTGGGGTGTAGTAATTTGGCCATAACTCCCTCATCCGGACTCCGATTGACGCAATTCACCAGGCTACGAAAAGCTGACGACGAGGCCCACGTGCCTGTAAAAGATGGGCCCCATCGGAGCCAAACCTGGCGCGGCCGCGCCCCAGGCGCGGGGGCGCCTACACGGTGCCCGATCAGGCCCAAATTTGACCTGGTGGCCCGTGACAATAGCCCAATGCGAATGGCGGTGGTGCTTCTGTGAATGGAAGGTGTGAAATCACCCTATGAGGTCGGTTTTGAACCTACCATGTGAGGATGGCACTTTTCCAAAGAGCCCCCTCCTCTCCACCTATAAAAGGAGGCTCCCTCCTCCTCATTCAACACACCATTCAAGGGAGAAAGAGCACCATACTAGAGGTTCATTCCAAAGGGCTATGCCCTAGTAGCTATAGAGTTAGAGAGAGAGAGATGTGAGGGAAAATTGCGGGGAAGCGCCGGGCTTGTCGGTGTCTCCCCGAGCTTGTACCTCTACGAGCAACTACTTGGCTCCTTAGCGGGATCTTGGCTAAGTAAGTGTTCATGTTATCTATAGTCTTTTGTGTCTTATGTTTAGTTGAGCTATACCAAGCTTGTTTGCGGGTTCGTCATCCGTCTTTGTGGCGGATGCTCTAGTAGAGGGCCCTGTTAAAGACGGGTCACCCTGTACGACGCTAGAGTAGTAGTCGCTAGTGTAGACATGGTGTCTAGGCTAGAGAGCGCCTTCGTTTGCCTCATTCCCCACGGTTGAGGTGGTAGGCGGCGTGGTGACGGTACGTCCGTCCCTCGTAATCCCCCACGTTCGGGTTCGACGTAGAGCCGTAGGCCGGCAACGCTTGGGCGGACCAAGTGTTAACCGGTGCCCGAAGTAAGCAAGTAGAAGTATTGTTTTGCTATGCTTAGAACCCTAAAGCTATAGGAATCCATCTCTACCACCCTTTCTATCTCTACCCTTGTGTTGTTCCTTGGATGAATTAGCTAGGAGAAATACCTCCGTTCCCGTGGAAAATACGATACCCCGAATACTTAGGGTGAAAGCTACAACGGTACTTTCCGTACGCTTGCGGATTCTTTCGCACACATTAAGAAGTGCCAACAAGTTTTCTAGTGCCGTTCCGGGGATAGACTTTTTATCTATCTTTGGTGATTGCGCTAAGAAACGTCAACAAGCTTTACGGCGCCGATTCTGCCGGGGAACGGTTGCTATTTCTTTGAACCTAGTTTGTCCTCGTATCTCGTATCCTTTATTTTTAAAAACAAAAAAAAAATCCTTTTTATAAAACATTTCTTTTGACCTACCATTTTGAAGCCAATATCAAATTCAAAATCCCTTTCCTTCAAAGGGGGAGTTCTTTGAGCCAAAAAAAAAAAATTTAAAACCTAATTTTTCATCCGGCTATGAACTCCACCCTATTTTTTTTAAAAAAAACACACAATAGTTCGGGCACAACCCTTCTCAAGGCTTGATCACAAAATCCCCTTTAACCCCTTGCAAGATTTTGAGGAAATGTGTCCTTGCTTGAGCATTCCTAGCATGGCACCACAAATTCCCGAGTGGAAGTTGTTTTCATTCTCTCCCCAAGGGGGAAGTGAAACAATGTTACGCTAATGCCGTAGAGTGTGTGAATGGAGAATGGGATGAACTTAAGAACAAGTTCCATCTTGCATTCATCCCCAATTCTCGTATCGCCACTCTACCAAGGGCAATCCTCGATTTCAAGCAAGTTGAGAAGGAATCCATAGGTGCAACCTAGGCTAGGTTCACAATGCCAATACATGCTAGCCTAGACTTGTCTTTACCTGACAGCGTGCAATTGCATCTCTTTTGGGTCTAGACATAGATGCTGCCCTATGACTTGACATGACCGATGAAAGGTCGTTTTTACATGAAAGGTCGTTTGAATAGAGGAAAGTATTTGTTCATGCCCTAGAGAAGCACACTTCTCCCGTCATAGAACCCCTCCATAAAAAGGGCATGTCAAGCTTTGAGGAGCCCTCATCAGTCGAATCCTTACCCTTGCCATCCTTAGATTCGTCTGTTGAACCCTCACCCGAACCACGAACACCGAAGGAAGGAATGCTATACCCTTCGGAGTTCGCCATCAAAATTCGAGGATTATGGCAGAACCTTGAATATTTCTTGGCATGAGAAATGCAACATTCCTTTCTAAGGAAGTCTCCTCTAAATGTGGAACATTCAAAAGAATGGTTGTTGGAAGTGAAACGTTCTTCTGAAGCAATTCAGAATCTTTCACCTTCCACGACTATATTTTGTTCAATAGATGGAACTCCCATAGAAGCCATAGACATCTTCACAATCAGGACTATTATCATGTCACATTTCCTTGCGGAAATCCTTTTGGGGCAAAACACCACTAGTCCCGACCGACAAACTCTTCAAGAGTTCGTCATGGCTCATTTTTGAGTATTGTGAGATTGCTAGGGCTGTGCCAATTGAAATTCATGAAACCAAGGTTTACATAGAATTTTTCATCTAGCCATCTTCGATTTTGAACTTCTCATAGGCCTCCCTCTTGAAAATCTAGTTCAAAAAAAAAATAACCATCTCAACGGAGCCTAGATGAGAAGTTTGAAAGTTTTGCTTTTGCCAGGCCCTATCGCTTGCCCTGAAACCCAATGGCAAAGCAAAGCTACTTGTTCGAGCAGGTGAAGTTTACATTGCCGTTCACCTGAGCTATCTTTTCATCCTTATGAAATGAAACGTTCACTTCACCCTTGCTCGAACAAGAGTCATGTCCCTCTGGCCATCAAAACATTGTTCTCGATAAGGGCCGAGATTCAATGTTCATCCTCGATGTTATATCTTTTAAATCTTCCAGGCCATGGACATGCCCGAAGCAAGAACTCTAGAGATTAAGCGAGGGCCCCTAAATGAGCATGTTGCAACCTCTCATGTTTTGAGCTCAATTTTAGGGTCTCTAGAGTTTGTTTTGCTTCGGACCACCTACTTCTATGAGGATCGAAACCATCTCTTAGCTCTAGTTGTCAAACCTTTTAAGAGAATGGTTGTGATGCTTATGTTATCATGAACATTGCAAATCCCGTAGTAGCACGGTGGGGTGAACCTTGCATCTTGAACAATTTTGCCAAATGATTGGTGGAGTAGATGGGGACTACACCACCATTTATAGTTGCAAGATAAAGTTCGAGACGGTCAAGCTTAAGACCATAACTTAAGCACCGCCGGAGATACCCGGATTATCTTGAAAAAAAAATTCTCTCTTAAATAAAAGCAAGGACATGTTGTCAAGTTAGTATTGCACCTTCGGGTATGTCACTAACCATTTCGGGAAGTACTAAGAAGGACACGGATCATACGATGCTTGACAACACGGAGTGACATCGATACAAACCTCGATGCTCTCTCGGTGATGGAACACATTCAAAAGAAGACCCCGACTCTACACTTGACTTTTATACAAAAGTTCAAGTGTGGGGGAGGACAAAGATGAGAAGCCCCAAGTTCCATACACACCAAGCGGTCATTCGAACAAAAAAAAAAAGAGGAAAAAAAAAATATAAATAAAGGATGACGTCGGCTTTGCCTTGCTGAAAAATAGAGTAAAAAAATGAAATGAGAAAAAAAGAGAGACACATGAAGGTCCCTGGTTTTTTAGAAGAAAAGGAAGAAAAAAATAGAGGGGCACATGAAGGTCCCTAGACTTAAAAAAATTGGAGGAGAGACAACGAGTAGGCTGGCCCTCTATGTCCAAATAGAAACACTTGTGGGCTGCCTAACTCCACACAACATTGCTACTGCGAGCAACAAGGGCTCACCTCCAAACCTTTGCTAAGTCATCATGCTAACCACAGCAAGAACTCCAAAGCTTCACACATACATGCTGTGGCAACTACACTCAGGTAAAGCAAAGGTAATGTTTACCAACTTGTTTTCTCATACTTATCTCCATATGATCATATAATTTCATGCTTCATCTATTTTTGTCATATGCTGGTTTGGGTGTACTTGTATTATGTACGGATGCGATACACCCATAGGTCTTTTTAAATTAAGCGTGGTGCTTAGGTTAAAATGATCTTCTTTAACCAATTTTAGACGTGGTGTTTAACTTTGGTTAATGAGCTTGAGTTGTTAGCATAAACAAATAAAGTAATTTATTATGGAGATAAAGTAAGACTTGTTTTACATTGCAATCCCTATCTTTGCCTTGCTTGAGTTTTAAGAAAAAGTTGGTGAATAAGTTTTTTTTTATCACAATAAAAGTCCGGCTCCCGGGCATCCCAACCGGTAGAGCCCTTGTGCTTGTCTTTCTTTTTCTTTTTGTTTCTTTGAAAATAAAAACAGGTACAAGAACAAGTGTGGGGGAGATCTCTCAAGAATAACTAACTCTCACATTCGAGATCTCCCCAAACACAATGCACAACATCAAGCAACTCATCATGCGAAGGACAGAGCAAACGACTTTCATCAGCTCCTTCACCTTCAACGGTGGTTTGTGCAACTCTACCCTCGCATCTCCTAAAGTTTTGAAGTTTAAATTGATTAAATAAAACTAAAAACTTTGCAAAACTCCATCTCCTGTTTTCACCAATTGAGAACGAGTTGCATACTTTTTATTCCTTGCTATCTTGATTGTGTGAACAACCTTGCAATAGGGACCCCATGTTTTTATCTAAGTTATTGGTAGGTGAGATATAGTAGAATGATATGATGCTTACCAACTCGTGCAATGGACTTGGGTATTTCTCTGCAAAAATTTAAAACTTTTTTAGCAATGCTCCTCATGTGATAAGTGCTATGTCCTACCAGAGCCAAATATCTACGCTTACACTTGTGCAAAAACCTGTTTTTAGCGATGTCAAGTCTTGAGATTCTTGCTAGAGATGGCCTTATCCCCAAGATCATTGCATTCACCCACCAAATAAACATGCCGACTCTCACACTGAGAGGCGCGCACCATATGCACCCATCATTCCACCAACACGCTCATTTCTTACACTGAGAATTGAGCACATATATTCCGCATCTTCTCCCTCTTCCACCAAAATACTCCTGCCAATAAAGTCATGCATCTCTCTCTCATCTTTCATTCAAGAAGAGTATGGACTGTTATTAGAAAATTCCTACGAAAAGAAGCATAATTCGTGAATAAGGAAGAATTATTTTCGCTCCAAGGTCTTGAGATAAAAAAAAAGAAAGAGAGAGAAAAGAAAAGAAAAAAAAGAGAGAGAAAAGAAAAGAAAAAAAAGAGAAAGGAAGAAATAAAGCAAGTTTTAGAGTTGTTCTTCGAGTCCATACCTTCTTGCATTTTCATCCATCAAGAGAGAAACATGATCAGGAGTCCACAAATATTTTGTACACTTGCACTTGCACTTGCACTTGCATCATCTAGAGATATGGCCTTCTCTTCATGACATCCAAGTGGCTTGACATTGTAACATGTTCATCATCCATACCCAAAACTCCACATATCACAGTAGTGGTAGGATGATCAAGAACACCGGATAGGACTAGCCACCTAAAAAGAGCGACTTGAGAGTATCACATGAGGAGCTAAGGCTATCTTTGCGAAAATGCTAAAACCCCAAGTCTCAAAGCATGGGTAGTGTCGGTTGACTTGATTTCAAGCTATTCCTCCTTCAATGGCTATAAGATAACTTGGTAGCCACCATGAATGTTCACAAATGCGGAAAAAAAGCTCGGAATAACGTATGCAGGTCAACTCTTGGGAGAATACAACCACCTTAGTTCTTCAACCTTTACTCGAGGACGAGCAAAGAGCTAAGTGTGGGGGAGTTGTTGGCGGTCCTTAACTCGATTCTAACCCCGCCAACTTTAGCATAGGCAACACTAAGAGAATAGGGCTCTACTCTAACCATTTCTACAGTGTGGCGCAGAATTCTTGTTTTGCAGGTCAACACTGAAATACACCAAAAATGAGCCAAGAACTGGAGAAAAACTATGATGTGAGAAGGTGGCCCACTTACCGGATAATTCGGGTCTCAAACATAGTCCAAAATGCCAAGCATGGACCCAAGAAATGGAAGCCCAAAACCTAGTCCAACTCGATCATGGGCTGCAGGAGTGGGGTGTAGTAATTTGGCCATAACTCCCTCATCCGGACTCCGATTGACGCAATTCACCAGGCTACGGAAAGCTGACGACGAGACCCACATGCCTGTAAAAGATGGGCCCCATCGGAGCCAAACCTGGCGCGGGCGCGCCTGCGCGGTGCCCGATCAGGCCCAAATTTGACCTGGTGGCCCATGACAATAGCCCAATGCGAATGGCGGTGGTGCTTCTGTGAATGGAAGGTGCGAAACCGCCCTATGAGGTCAGTTTTGAACCTACTATGTGAGGATGGCACTTTTCCAAAGAGCCCCCTCCTCTCCACCTATAAAAGGAGGCTCCCTCCTCCTCATTCAACACACCATTCAAGGGAGAAAGAGCACCACACTAGAGGTTCATTCCAAAGGGCTATGCCCTAGTAGCTATAGAGTTAGAGAGAGAGAGATGTGAGGGAAAAGAGCGAGGAAGCGCCGGGCTTTTCGGTGTCTCCCCGAGCTTGTACCTCTACGAGCAACTACTTGGCTCCTTAGCGGGATCTTGGCTAAGTAAGTGTTCGTGTTATCTATAGTCTTTTGTGTCTTATGTTTAGTTGAGCTATACCAAGCTTGTTTGCGGGTTCGTCGTCCGTCTTTGTGGCGGATGCTCTAGTAGAGGGCCTGTTAAAGACGGGTCACCCCGTACGATGCTAGAGTAGTAGTCGCTAGTGTAGACATGGTGTCTAGGCTAGAGACTGCCTTCGTTTGCCTCGTTCCCCACGGTTGAGGTGGTAGGCGGCAGTGGTGACAGCTCGTCCGTCCCTCGTAATCCCCATGTTCGGGTTCGACGTAGAGCCGTAGGCCGGCAACGCTTAGCGGACCAAGTGTTAACCGGTGCCCGAAGTAAGCAAGTAGAAGTATTGTTTTGCTATGCTTAGAACCCTAAAGCTATAGGAATCCATCTCTACCACCCTTTCTATCTCTACCCTTGTGTTGTTCCTTGGACGAATTAGCTAGGAGAAATACCTCCGTTCCCTGTGGAAAATACGATACCCTGAATACTTCCGGGTGAAAGCTACAACGGTACTTTCCGTACGCTTGCGGATTCTTTCTGCACACGTTAAGAAGTGCCAACAAGTTTTCTAGTGCCATTGCCGGGGATAGACTTTTTATCTATCTTTGGTGATTGCGCTAAGAAACGTCAACAGTGCCCTCAGCCCGGCCCACTGCTGCCCGTAGTGAAGGAGCTATAGGCCACGGCGGCGCGATGCGAGGGGAGCGGCGGTCCCGTGACGACTACGCGACGATGGCGACGATGCTTGGGTGGAAGACAGCATGGAGGAGGCGGAGGCGGTGGAGCTCCTATGGCCGGCCATGGCGGCTCCGGCCGCTGGCTCTGCTGTAGCGCGGGAAGAAGGCGGACTCACGCGTAGGCAAGGACGCGGCGAAGCGGCGCTAGGTGCGGCGGTGGAAAGAGAGCGGCTGCGCGGCGGCCGGTCGCGACGACGAGGCGACCGCGACGGCGAGCCGGTGGCGACAGCGTGCGCCGGCGCGCTGCGGGCGAGTGGGAAGAAGAAGGCAGGGGAAAAAGGATGGGCGCTGTTCAGACAGGCCCTCCTCCCCTTTAAGGCCGACGGGGTGGGTCCGCACCGCCCATGGCGGCCAATGGCCACGCGCCGCGTGGCATGAGTAACATAGCCGGTCGGAGGTGATATTTTCGACTCCGGCTATTTCAGTGACGGCCATTGACCGTCCGTCACAAAAATACCATTTCCACTGCACGTTAAACAAACTTTGATGCCCTATATCTCCTAAACTAGGCCGAATCAGGGAAAACTTTCTACATGAAAACTGTTCCTCTTGAAGAGTAGATCATTTGGTTTAAAAGAAGTTTGGCCAGATTTCCACTAGATTTGGAGATATAAAATTTCAAATAAAAATACCTTTAAAATTCCCCAAAATAGAAAAACAAACCTCCAAATCAGTATTTTTGAGCCTTTTTGGAAATATTCCACTCATTTTCATGAAAAGTGAGTATTGGGACTTTTGTTCTTTATAAAATTCTACACAAAAAAGGTTTAAGGCGCATCGACATGCAAAGCTTCTATCTAGCTCTTTTGAAACGGTCAACGCAAAGCACTTTTATAGGCCTACCATGATCAAAACATGTAGAAGCAAGATTAACCAAAGTTGTTAACATAAACCTAGGTTCATTTGGTGTCCTAGTCATGTCTAAATTATTTTAGTGGACAATCACCAAACACTTGTATTACTTTATTATAAACACATGCAGTTCAGGCATAATCAAGCATCAAGGTGAATTGCATGTCAAGACTGTGATGCACTGCAAATGATATGATTATGCCTATGATGTGCAGAGCTAATGCATGATTAACATCCTCGATGTTACAACCGTCATTCACTTTGGCTAGTGAGTGTGGTTTGTGCGAGGAATACCCCGCCAGCTGGTTTGCAATCGATTATAATCGCCATTGTTCCTGGACAGTGAACACTTGATCGAGCAGCGGCTTTGTCGCCAATAAGACTTGAATGCGAGTTGGTTATGTTCATTCATGTTGGATTAATGATTACTCAATCAATGCGGTATTTAATATTGTTGACTGCTTCTACTAAAAAGTGAGTAGTACAGGTGCTAACCTAGCATGATAGGCTACAACTTAATTGGTAAGCTAGAGGGTCCTTTTGTCACTAAGAGATATTTAATAAGCTCATCTTTCCACAAATAAAAGAGTCAGCTACCCCACATAAAGCTTGGCATCCACCAAAGTGTCTTTATTTTCTTTAGTCGGGTAAGTCTTGTTGAGTACAAAATACTCAGTGTGCAATTTCCAATGTTGTTGCAGATGTGGAGATGTTCTACGGCTACTGCCCGGCATGCTTCCATCTGGCAGTGGGAGATGAATAGATCGTGGGCTCGATCAATCCTATCTTCGTATCTTATGCTTTTGTGGATCCTGATGGATGACCTGGCACTATGTTTATGTAAAACTCTGTGTGCGTTTGAGAATTGGATTAATATTTGCTTCCGCACTTTCAATTTGAACTTGGTTTGTAACAACTAAATTTAAGTACTCTATGTAATCTTTTATTCGAGAACTTGATGTAATGATCATGGATGGTAATCGTTGGAACCAGATCTGGGATGTAATGTGACGTTGTTGAAATCCTTCGAGATTTCCAGACTACCGGCTGGTATGATTGCGTTTTACTACTTGAGTTGCTACGGTGGCTTGATTAGTGCACTGTAATTATATTAGTTGGTCGGTTTTGTTACAATGGTCACTCGGGCCTCTGACCACTCCCCTTCCTTCGGTGTTATGCCCTACATTTTGGTCACCGGTCCAAACAGAACTACAACTTCACGGTCGGAAAGACTCATCCTCCCAGCTAAACATGGGGCATGCGTTCAACATGACTTGAGAACGTACAACGGTACGGTCCTTGATTGACACAAACGGGAACTACAAGCACACAAGACCCATGTCTTTTTGCCCAACATCCCGTCCGGTCCCAATTTATCCAACATACATGGTTAATTATATCCATCATGATCATCTTGCCAAATTATCTTTATCACCCTAAGGTGTAGGTGACTAGAAATCACCCACTTCTACCGATTCTAAATAAGTTAGGCTAAGCAATAATATCGGTAACAGGGTAAAGGATATATTAAGGTAGTCAAGGAATGGATAAATGTGCATCAACGGTTCCAAGCAACTCCTATAACTTAATGCATTAAACATTAAAAGGACTCAAGTGAGATTTTGCAAACCGTAGGAGAAATGCGCCGAGGCTTGCCTTTCTTTCGACGAGTTAGTTCGACGTTCTCGGTCTTCAGGCAGATCCTCGTCTGGCTCCTCGTCTCTTGGCACCTCCTATGCGGACAACTTCTTGCGAGATCCGTCCCTCGGCTCTTGACGTCACGATGAATGCTCTATCCGCGATCCTAGAATGATGCACGTGCACAGGTATAACTATCATAACATAATGTACCTTTGTGCATACAAGTGCAAGTATGAATGATGATCATGTATGTTCATGAATGAATTAGCCATTTTAAATCTTCAGAAGTAGTAAATCAACAATTAACCCAAACAATGATCACACAACCCACTTAGCATGCGAATCATTTGCCATACACCTACTAAATCCAACTAGTTGTTGCACGCTTCATAATTGAATTATAAGGGAATTATAAGTGGACTATATTCTAGATTACAAACTAACCTAAACCAATCATATCATCAGAGCATATGTATCTCAATCAACCCTAAAAATATTCGTGGGACTCACTGGCTTAATATTTAAGCCAATTCCAAACAATTTAAGAAATTGCTATAACATGGTCTATTGTTTCTACTTAACATAAAATTCCTAGAAAATTACAGTAGATAGAACATGGCACATCTAGTCGATCATAGAAATTTCAACTCATTTGGATAAGCCTACTGTCCTACACAAAAATAACAAGCGACAGGGCAGATTGGCATCTAAAAATACTTTGTACTACGAAGTATGCCAAACCAAAGATTCTATCATATCATTAGCTACCTCATAGCATAAAAATGATCTACAAAAATTATCACACCAAAAATTACCAAACTCTCCATCTTGTCTGGTAGTTAAATGGAGACAGACCAAAAAGATGGTTGGACAACTGAAATTTTGCCTTTTTATTATAAGGTATAGATTAAAGTACGCCTCCAAAAGTTGTTATATCCAACTTTTTAAATTTGGAACAAGTTTTATGAAAAAAACTTCGTATTTTCCCTATCTAGGAACATTTTCAAGAGTTTTTAAAACTCATGCGTAATCTTGATCAGCGATGAAGCTATGAATGATGATAGTGGGGGCTGACTTTCTCTTCTTCTTCCTCCAACCCCTTCTTTTCTTCTCCTTTCCCTCCATTTTCCTTTTCTTTTAAGTATATATGCATGTATTAATCACTGCATATATAGCCCCCACCTCGGAAATGCCTAGGCTTCTCTATGCTCTAGGCTATGGGTCATCGTGCCTTCTTGAACATTGAATGAGTTATTGAAAATGGCTACAAAAAACCAACAAATATGTTTTTTACTCGCTACTTTTGTAGTTGGAAAACTCATTACTTTATCAAATTATTATTTAGAACTATTCGAGATGCTCTAACATCGTACATATTAAGTTTGTTTGAATGCGCAAAACATTCATGATTTTAATCCTAATCACTTGAATCTCTACCCAACACCAAAAACACATATTTCACCCTTAATCACCTTGAAATGTTTGTCCCTTTAACACTAGGACTAGGAGACAATGTCATAGAATTTAGCATTCAACAAGTGGTCAGTATATTAAGCGTAGGGAATCAAAGGGATGGAATACGGTAGAGGTTCAAGTATAGGATATCCTATGTCCAATTTGAGAACAACTTCTCTATTATGATGTGTGCCCTGATGATAGAGAGGGTTTGTAGCTAAGAAACAAGATGCAGATATAGGGGACCCTACCCCTCCTTATATAGTTGGGAGGGGGGGGGGGGGGGTAGAGTAACATGGCCTGATGTAATCCAATTATTTCTAAACCTTTTTAGATAGCTTGTTCCATATACTTGGTAATCTTCCTTCTCCCGTGCATAAGTTGTGTGTTAGCCATTGCCTTTTTCACTGGAGTGTGTCAATTCATAAAATAATTAACAAAAAAAACTCAATAATCCCAACTAGTGTCATTTCCATAGCCCAACGCAAATCGAACCTTAGATTTTTTTGTGTTACTGGTAATCTTACGTCGTACCTTGCCCGATCTGTGTCGTGTAACAATGAGTACTTCTTCATTGGTTCATGTTCAATCCACTAGGAGAATGTCTTGGTCTGACGTCTTCACCTCTTGTAAACCTTTGGAGAATCCACACTTATGTTTTCTAAAGAAATAGGAAGGACATCTTTATTGTTCACTGCACGTCTCGCTAGCTCATTGTTCTGCTTTTCTGTGAGCTCGTATAGATTTTTTCATAGTACATTGAACTTACTCTAGCCTAGCAACATAGCCTCTTAAATAGTTTGGCCAACTCCTTGTTCCTAAACTGGCTATGGAAGTTAGCTCCCATATGCCTAATTCATCACCTGATGTGCAAGTCCTCCCCACTCCCCTAACGCCGAGGCCATTGGCTACCATAGTCCTTGGTCCTTCTGGGTGAGCAAGGCAAGTGATGATGAAACATTGTTGTCAACTCATTCATGTCGTACCGCCACTCAACGACCCCATCCTCCTTGGGTGTGTGTGACGGTTCTCGCGCAAAAAAAGGTGAGAGACATGTTTTCTTTTTGTGATTGATATGTAAGTATGTATCAAATATATGTAAAGATGTATTTATTGTTATTTTTCTATTTTTCTTACCTAGACATGAAGATTGGCTAGATGGCTAGGATAAGCTATCGGGCTGGCACGACATGGTTAAAGCCTAATGCCACACCTAGGTTGTAAAAGTTGTTAGGAAGCATTTAACTCAAAATAGGGATCAAACTCTTTTATATACTAGATGACACCCCACGCATTGCTGCAGAAGTTTATAGTGTATTATATCTAATTGAACATTGAATGCGAATGTATTTTGTTACATATATGAAACTCAAAAGGATACAACAATCTAAGTTCTATCGTCTTCATGATCCAACTTCAAGTCTGTACATGATCATCATATTCTTAGGGTAGTCCCAATGCAGACTCTATCATATAGTCTAATTTTATTTATTATCTCGAATATTGTGGACTTAGAGTCTAAATAAGACTTAGAGTCTTGTTTTTTCTCCCTCTTTCTTTAATAAATATGATGTCACATCAGCAAAATACCATAAATAAGGTGTAATAAATAGTCTTGGACCCTATGATAGAGTCTTGCATTGGGACTGCCCTTATACAGCCGACCCTAATCGAAGGCCTAAAGGGCGGGCGTGACTTCATGGCTCCAAGACAGGCTTAAACATATGTACATAGCTTGCTTAGGGCAGTTCCATGCTAGAAACTATATGTAGAAACCATAGTCTCGACTGATAGTTTTGGTTTGTACAGGATAATTCTCTATCCAATTATTATTCGCTTTCCATTCTCTATTAATCACATCATGTCTTGGTTCTCGTGTAGACATAGTCTTTAGGGCAGTCCCAATGGTGAATTAATGGTAGTTTCTATTCTTATTAATTAACTTGCCAACTAAGAAAAATCTGATGTGGCAATCAAATTAATGAAGAGAGAGAGGAAAATTTGTAGAAACCATTTCCTCACGAAGAAATCATGTCTTCACTAGCACCGATGCAACAAGAAACGGCAAAATCACCATTGGAAGGAAACGACCCGTTTCTATGAGGTGAGCGTCGCCATAGGATTGCTTGCCGCTGAATCCGCCGCGCTCCTTGTGCAGTGCTCGCCATCCGTCGCGCCGCCGCGGCACCTGCTCGCTGTCCGCCCTGGCCACGCCAGCCACGCAGGCGCGTGTTCGCCGTCCGCACAGATCGTGTTGTGTTGTGCGTGCTCGCCGGACGGAGCGCCGCCGCGGCACCTGCTCGCCGTCCGCCTCGCCTGCTCCGCGCTTGCCGTCACAAGCAGGCCGTCGCTGTCGCACTCGCCACCGTAAAGGCTGCGCCGCCGCCGCACTTGCCGCAACGATGTGCACGCTCGCTGGTACACGGTACGCGAGGAGGCCGCGCTCGCCGTCGTGCAGGCGGCTCTGCCATGCCCTCGCGCTAGACCCGCCTTTGTCGCACAGGCCGCTCCGCCGTCACAAAGCAGTTCATGCTCCTCGTCGCGCGATAGAGACTATATTTAATTTCGTCGTAGCACGACTGGAAATCGCAGGAGCACTCGTACATGGATCTGTAGCGTGATGGAAATTGTAGTACTCGTACGTTCGTGCTTCTCCGTCACGTGGCCGTGAAGCTCTTGATTCTTGAAATCATGCTGGCCGTCCGCCCGCCTCGGCTGCTTGCGCTTGCCTGCCGGACATCGCCCGCTGTTCGCGTGCTGCTCGCCGTGCCGCCACTTGCCAGTGCCGCCGCCGCGCTCGCGTGCTGCTCGCCGAGCCGCCACGGCCGTGTGAGTTCGCCAGCCAGAAATATCGCCAGCCGCCGCGTGCGCTCGGTTGCGCTGCCATTGTGCGCCCTCGCCGGCGGCCGTGTTGTCCTTGCATTCGTATGGGAAGCAAAGGGAGCACCGGTGGATGTATTGAGAGAAAAAAATCAATATTTACTACGTTATTTATTACGCCAAGAAACCTACATTGGGTGAGTTAGTTTCTACAGATGGCATAGTCGCATAGTTTTACCATGTCGCCAAGAGCATCTCCAATCGTTATGTATTTGACTTGGCATTTACCAAAATGCATAAAACTCCAAAAAAACCCCCTCCAATCGTTATGCATTTGGACTTTGCATTTTACATAACTATGCATTTGAGGGGAAACTCAAGATATATGCCAAAGCGAGTCCGGCTATGCAAATAGACATCGCGGGATTCTCGGTTCCACATCGCGCGACTCTTTCCTCCTCGCCACCTCGCGCCGCCAGACCACATCGCGTGAAAGCACGGCAGCTCAAGGCGCCGCTGCAGACCACATCGCCAGCTCCTGCGCGCCACCTCCATCTACGACGCCGTCTTCATCAACGCCGGCCAGGTACGTGCTTCCCATGTCACAACTCTTGATCACCATCATCTACTCTAGGGTTTTGCCATCGCGAGCTGATTGGAGAACGGGAACGGGATCGCGAGCTGCAGGAATCCATGAACTGATGGCGGTGATCGCGAGTCTACAACGAACGCGGGAAAGTGAGGCGATGTTTTGGCGCGGGAACGAAGTGCCGCGCGGGAAGGAATTGCCGCGAAAAAATAATTCCCGGGGAAAAAAAAGGAGTGAGACTTGGCATTTTGCATAACGGTTGGAGATCACCCCAATTTAGCCTTGCCATTTTCATTTGGGGTTTCCAAATTGCCTAAAATGCATAGCTCCAAATGCATAATGATTGGAGATGCCTTATAGATCCAATTTCTATAAATTTTACTTTCTTTCTTCGATAACTACGTTGCCACATCAATAAAACGCTTAGGTGATAATATAATTGATATCTATAGAAACTACGATGGTTTTTGTATGGAGTAGGAGCAGCCTCTTGAACTTGCAGGTGACCCGTTGCATCCTCCTTCAATGTTATTTTTGAAGAATATATATTTCAGCCTTGGTGCATTTGTTGAGCCAACAACCATGCTCGGTAAACTCGGTAAAATAAAGGGGACCGAGCCGTAGCTCGAGTGGCGAGACCTCCGGGTGTGGAGGCCGCGGGTCACGGTTCGAGCGCTGGCTCGAACGTGATTTTCCCACCTAGGAACAGTAGTTCCTTAATAATTTCTGGTGCAGCCTCTCAACGCGTGGAGCCACAATGGGACTACGACGTGCCCGTCGTCTACGGAGTTTTCTCTGGTGATCTCTCTAAGGACGCGTGTCTTCGATCTGAATATAGTTGTAGGTCTGCTTGTGTACGGGTGTGAGTATGGTGTGCGTGTGTGTAGCGTTGGTGTGTGTTGTATACGAACAGATGCTATAGCTGTATCCAGATGAGAGGTGTACAAAAAAAAAAACTCGGTAAAATAAAGAGGTAGGAGCAGCCTCTTGAAGTCTTAAGCAACAGCCAACCCGGTAAACACAGTGAGAACGGGTGAGTTTGAATACCGCCGTGATTTGGCTCCAACTGGAGATACTGGTGCGCAGTCCCCGGCTCCAGCCCCAACCCCAAGTGTCACCGGACGAGATTTAAAACACTACCGGAAGTCGAGGAGACGAACCGCGAACGGCCGCCGCCTCGTCCTCGAAACCAGAAGCAAAACATCAAGACGACGCGCCCCGTTCTATCATTGGAAGTCGATCCGGCACCACACCAGGAAGCTCAACGGAGATCATGTGGGAGGGAAACACGTCGAGGGGTGAGAGCTCCCCTGATCCGGGCCACGAGCTCGTCAGGCTCATCTTTTCCTGGTCATTCCACGACATCATGAACCACAACCTCTTCAGAGACAAGGTTCTTCCTTCTCCATCCGCGTAGTTGGCTGCTGCTGCTAGCTACTTGTTGTTCTTGATCCCTTTGATCTTACTTCTGGACTTTGTAGCACTGATTGCTTCAAAGTTGAAACTATCATCCAATGCTTCAGGTGAAGACGATCCCTGACAGGTTCTCCGGGCTGATGGGCTACCTGGAGGCATTCAGGCTGCCGCTCCTGGAGGAGATGCGGGAGGAAATGAGCGCCAACCTAGTGGACGCGCTCTCGTCCAGCCGTCACTTCCCTATCGACGCCGTACGAGCCCTTCCCGTCCGGAAGGACAGATCCGGCGTGCAAGCCTCCCCGACCATGTACAGCCTCACCGTCGCTCGCGGCCGGCGTGGGCCTCGTAACTTCCCGTGCATCGGCGACGTCGTCCTTCTCTCGGACGCGACGCCGCCGTGCCGGCGGCCGGCCGACCTCACGCGCAACGGTCGCTCATGCTGTCTCGCGCACGTCAGGTATGTCGACGACGGTGTGCTGGCCTTCCAGGTGGTGGTGGCGTCTGAGAGGCTTGAGCAAGCCTCGAGGCGTTACGCGTTTGGTGTCAGTTTGATCGGCCTGATACCCTACGACCGCATCTGGCGGTGCCTCGACTACGCCGTCGCGGTTAAGAGGAAACCTGCGCTTGTCAGGGAGGTCGCCGGCGACGTCGACGATGTGCATGACATGGTGAGTGCTCTGCACACGTACTGATCTTGCATTTTTTTCCCCTTTACATACGTCTGTAATTCTCAACCGTGTAATTCTGAGTATTTTACTTATCGATCGTGTATTGATCTCCGGCCAGAGCACGTCGTTCCTGGGCTCCACTCCAAGCCGAGAGGCTGCCGGCGTCGCCGCCACCGAGATGGCGACCAAAATATCCGCGTTCAGGCTCAACGACTCGCAGGCCGGCGCCATACTGAGCTGCATCTCGGCGACGCAGCCCGGTGGCGGCGGGGCCGGGGAGAGCAATTTCAGCCTCATATGGGGCCCGCCTGGCACAGGCAAGACCAAGACCATCAGCGTGCTGCTACTGCTGATGAGCCAGCAGAGCAGAGGCTGCCTCGTCCTGACGTGCGCGCCGACCAACACTGCAATCCGCCAGGTGGCGTCCCGCCTCCTCGAGCTGAGGAAGCAGCAGCACCCCTCCGGCAGCGACGACGGCCTCGGTGATCTTCTTCTTTTCGGCAACAGGCAGCGCATGTCCATTGCCACTGGGAGCTACCTGGACGACATCTTCCTGGACACTCGCCTGAGTAGGCTCAGGGCCTGCTTCTCGCCGGGCACGGGCTGGAGGCAGTGCCTTCGTTCGGTGGAGGCATTTCTATATGGACCGAGATGGTGGCTCCGTGAATATTATGGCTTCCGTGAGATCTTGCAGAACCTGAGTAGCTGCTTCAGAACAATCACGCTTCATGTCCCCAGAGCTGTCATTATGGAGAATAACTACAACAACATTTTTGCGCTGATTGACATGCTCCAAGGGTTCAGCAGGTTGCTTGATCGGATGATTGCTGTTCCTGGGAATGAGAGAGAAGCATGCAAAGAAACACTTGAGCGGTACAAGGCGGACATCCTATTCCTTACCACAGCTCTTAACCGAGGTCTCAAGCTTCCAGTAACACGCTCTGTGGCAGACATCAAGGAATTCTGCTTTGATAGCGCCTCCCTGGTTTTTTGCACCGTGTCAGGATCGGCGAAGATGTTAGGTCAGAGAATGGATTTGCTTCTCATCGACGAGGCAGCTCAGCTGAAGGAATGCGAGTCCCTGATCCCGTTGCAGCTCCATAGGCTCAAGCATGCTGTTCTTATTGGAGACGAGTGCCAACTGCCCGCAACTGTCAAAAGCAAGGTACATTTTTCTTCTTCGGAGGTGCCATGTGTAGTTGGTGACTGCAAATCTCTTTTTTTTTTCTGAACTTGTGAATATGAACATATGAATGAATAATGCATGCAATTGAGCTTGATCTATATCTTACTTGTTCCAGCTTGCAGCGAGTGCATTGCTGGGCAGGAGCTTGTTTGAGAGGTTAAGTTTGCTGGGCCACAAGAAGCACCTCCTGAATATCCAGTACAGAATGCATCCTTCCATAAGCATCTTCCCAAACACAAGCTTCTACAACAGCAAAATCCTGGATGGCCCTAACGTCACGCAGGGCGGCCACGAACGTAGTTACCTGGAGGGTGCAATGTTTGGACCATACTCGTTCATCGACATCCACGGAAGGGAAGAACCTGGTCGAAGCAAGCGAAATATGGCTGAGATTGAGGTCATCATGGAAATACTGCATAGACTGAAACAAGGTTCCTCTCTTTTTCTTTTTGTTCCATTTTCATGTCTTGTTCCTTTTTGAAACCTTGCATTACAGGTCTAATTATCATGGTGTTCAATCATGATATTTTTCCCCAACGCATACACACAGCTTGCAGGAGTCAAGGACAAGGAGTTTCAGTGGGCATCATATGCCCTTACACCGCGCAGGTGGAGGCGATCCAGCGTGCCGTTGGCAACACGAACGCTCTGCGCCCGCTGGCTCTGCGCGTCAACTCCGTGGACGGGTTCCAGGGCAGCGAGGAGGACATCATCATCCTTTCAACCGTCAGGTCCAACAGCAAAGCATCCATCGGCTTCCTCTCCGAGCGCCGACGTGCAAATGTCGCCTTGACAAGGGCAAGGTCTGTGCTGTGTTTCCCTATATGAATATCAGTCCATTTGAAACATACAACAAGCACAAAAGGGCAGCTCAGTTTAATTTGAGCCATTCATCGTCCATTCCCTGTTCCATTGCAGGCACTGCCTCTGGCTCCTGGGCAACGCAGCAACCCTGCGTGGCAGCGGCTCCATCTGGTCCGAGCTGGTCCGGGACGCGGAGAAGCGCCGGTGCCTGTTCCGTTGGAACGACGGCGGCACAAGCGCGCTTTCCCCGGTGGCTCTTCCTCCTCCCCTTGGCGCCGGAGTGATGGCAGGATGCGAACAAGGAGGTGGTCATGCTCATGCAGCAGATGCTGGTTTCTGGGCACTCCTACGGTTGGACACACTGCGTGGAGGCGCGAAAAGGATCACGATGATGGTGGTCCGGGCACTCGACAGGCTGCACGGGTGGTGGCTTGCCTGCAGGAGTTGACTCGTGGTGAACTACTGGGGTTCTGGGGCTGTGTGCCATAGGATGCCATTTTCTTTTGCTTTGCCCGGTTGCTTATCAGCGAGAGGTGTTCAATTTGTGGAGCAAAGGGATAGAGAGAGGGTGATTGATGATGCAAGGTAAACAATATAGTATTATTGTTGACCTCAAATATGTCAAAGACTCACAAACCACTAGGTCTCTGGCAGGGAAATTAGGCTTGTTTTGCAAGCTTCACTCTCCTTTTTATTTCATTTCATAACAAGCTTCACTTGTTGAACTTGCAAAGCATTTGGTTCATTTAATTTAACTCTTTGCACGGTGCCAATATATAGGTCTGCACCGCTTTTTATATTTTTCTTTTTTTCATATATATATATATATATATATATATTCACTTTTCTTATTTTCTCATCTGTCTATTTTTTTTTTTGGCTGGCTTCAGACGATGGTTCTGTCCATTTCATCCATAAAACATGATACACATCCAAGGGTTAAACTCGTAGCCTGAAAATTCCTGCATTATAGCAACTCCCATATATTTTCGGCAAAGATTTCTGAATCTAGCCTTAACGGCAAGAGATTCAATTGAGATGGCAGCAAAGGTCATCGCTAGGTCGAATGGTGGTAGCACCTTACTCCAGTGCTAACTCAAAATGTTTTCAATCAATTATGCAATACATTTTTCGAAGGTTTTTTCGTGATGCATGTGCAATGGATCCACGCCCAGTGACACTTTGAACTTTAAAGTTTGCCTCTTAATATTATGCCTATTTAGGGGGTGTTTGACACTACTCCGCTCTCATTTTTCTAACCGCTTCACGAACTTCACTATAGAGCCGCTCCACCGTAGAGCTCCACATAGCTCTGCTCCAGCTCCAGAAATAGATGGTTTTCATGCAAATAGTCCATTATATCCCTTGTTAAAATTGCACTTGATATTTTTTAATAAAAATAGAAAACAATGATGGAACGTTAACGAAGAGTCACCATAGTAGCCACATCAAAATTTCTTTTTGACCAATATAGAATGTCATATAGATCGTATAATAATATTTTAAATGGCTATCAAAGAGCCAAATAAATAATATAGAGGGCTACAGAACGTAAATAAATAATTCAAATGGTTTTTTTTTGTGTAAAAATAATTCAAATGGTTGACATGACATAACAGTATAACACAACTTTGGTCTTCATGCATGTGATTAAAGAGTGGCAATATGGGTAATTATCTCACTACTCCATGTGGAAGTATAAAACTCTAAAAAGTGGAGTACCCTTTGAGGTGCTCCAGAAAAAACGTGGAGTTGGGCTATAGCTCCACTTTTTTTGCGGAGCGCAGTTTTTGGAGCTAGACGTGTTTGGCAACGTGGAGCTGGAGCGGAGCTGGAAAAAGGGGGGTGTTTGGGACTGCTCTGCTCCCGTTTTTCTAGCTCGCTCCAGCTCCACGTTGCCAAACACGTCTAGCTCCAAAAACTCCGCTCCGCAAAAAAAAGTGGAGCTATAGCCCAACTCCACGTTTTTTCTGGAGCACCTCAAAGGGTACTCCGCTTTTTAGAGTTTTATACTTTCACATGGAGTTGTGAGATAATTACCCATATTGCCACTCTTTATTCATCTATTCACCGTGCATATGTTGACTCTGTTGTACGCATGCTTGATGGTCATGCCCGGATGTCATGCATGAAGACCAAAGTTGTATTATACTGTTATGTCATGTCAACCATTTGAATTATTTATTTACCTTCTGTAGCCCTCTATATTATTTATTTGGCTCTTTGATAGCCATTTAAAATATTATTATACGATCTATATGACATTCTATATTCATTAAAAAGAAATTTTGAGGTGGCTACTATGGTGACTCTTCGTTAATGTTCCATCATTGTTTTCTATTTTTATTAAAAAAATATCAAGTGCAATTTTAACAAGGGATATAATGGACTATTTGCATAAAAACCATCTATTTCTGGAGCTAGAGCAGAGCTATGTGCCAAACAGTACTACCTGCTCCATAAACTCTACGGTGGAGCAGCTCTATAGTGGAGTTCGTGAAGCAGAGTTAGAAAAATGAGAGCGGAGTAGTGTCAAACACCCCTTTAGTATCTTATCTTGACTGTGTCTTGGACAGAACAAACATTTTTTATCTTCTTTTTCAAATTTGAGCACTTAGTTATTACCTTGTGGCTACCATCGTCACTTAGTGTTATCATTGCTCAACCTTGGTGTGGGCGTACTTTATATCAATCACAACACTTACGATAAACGGTAGTCCGGCGAATACGGTTGGGTCCTACGGTTGCAACTAGACGCGAGCAACAAAGACGGTGAGAGACGCGAGCAACAAAGACGGTGAGGCACAATTGCGGATCCACTCAGTGCATGGGTCGTCCGGCCTGTGGCGATCCATGATGGCGAATTGGCGATGACAAGTGATGGCGATGACAGAGCCAGCACGCGGCGTGGCTGGGGTTGCGTTGCGTGGCAAGGAACCACGACGACGATGACAAGGCAAAGCACATGTCTAGCGCGGCGCGGTTATATACAGGGGGCGCTCGGTGAGGCACCGTGGCAGCAGCAGGGTGAGGGCAGGCGCAACACTATGACTAGGCGGCAAACATTACAAACAAGAGGACGAAGACAAAGGTAAAATTGATATTTCCTCGCCTTTCACTCTCCTTTAAAATAAAATGTTGTGGTACAAATGATCTTACCTGGGTGCGACAGATTTCCGGGGGATATCCATCGCAGCCACCAGGGAGTACCTCGACCTGTGGTACTGAATCGACCAGGTTGCTGTAACTAAGGCGGAGGACCAGATCGTGTGGAAATGGACAGCGGACGGCAAATACACCGCCAAGTCGGCCTACAGGGCCCTCCTGACCGCTTCTCACCCTATCCCAGGGTGTGCAAGGGCCTGGAAGACGTGGGCGCCCCTCAGGGTCAGGATCTTCCTCTGGTTGGCCATACGCAGGTGGCACTGGACTGCGGAAAGGCGACATCGGCACGTACTCTGCAGGCAAACGACAACTGCTACCTCTGCGACCAGGAGCCAGAAACGATTGACCACATCATCACCGACTGCTCCCTCTCCCGACAAGTGTGATGGGCAGTCCTTACGGTACTACAAGTAGACACGTCTGGGATAGGAGCCCCATCAATCGGCCAGTGGTGGGACCTCTGGAGGACAAGATGGTAGGGGATCAAGCGGGAAGGAGCAGACACCTTGTTCGCCGTCGTTGCCTGGGAGATCTGGAAAGAGAGGAACGCACGATGCTTCAGGGGTGCCGAGGCCAACCTCAACTAGATTCTCAGCAACATCAAGCACACCGCCGACCTCTGGATTTGAGCCGGGGTGCGGAAACTAGAATGTTTAGCGCTGAGTAATCCGTTATGTATGCGTTCGGGGGTGGCGAGCGGTGTTTAAAATTATATACACAGCCCGGAAAAACCTGTAAAACTCTCTTCTAATTAATACAATGATGCACAAACATTTTGCGTATTCGAGAAAAAATAATGACATGTAGCAAAATTCGATGTTCAATGTTGTCAGTCAATTTCATCTTTGTTCAGCCATGAGAAAGTTTTTCTTTGATATAATTCGGTAATTCCTATTTCTTTGGGAAAAAAATAGTTTTCCATGATACACACGCACTCATCACTAAGGAATTGTCCTTTGTCCAAAAAAAAAAAAAAAGAATTGTCCTTAAAATAACATGGCGTGCTTTGGAGTGTCTTTCACATAAGGATAAAGTTAACTAACGGTCCTCAAAATAACTTATTCGGTTATTTCATCTCGATACCTAAATTTACAAATCGCCTGTTTTGTTCCTTAGACTTGTTCATTTGTGTCATCATAGTCTCTAAATTAACTCACAAATCACTCGCTTAGGTCCTTAAACTGGTTCCGCAGTCATCATGATCCCTAAATAGAATCATAATTCGTTTAGGTCCTCAAACTTATTTAGTTATATCATCTTAGTCCTTAAATGATGTGAATGTTATAAACTTATACTTCAATATATTTTAAATTGTAAATCCAACTTTATTAGACTCCTAGTAACATGCACATTTTACATGTTCAGCACGTCTACAAAACACTCGTGTAAATTTATTTATAGATCAGAACAACATATAAAAATGTACGTACCTATTTAGTTATTTAAATGAGGAGTTAAAAGTAGAAATTATAGGGTGATTTGTTTTATTTATAGTTTTTGATAGTTCTGTAAATATATTAAATTTACAAGTTTATATTATTTACAACATTTAGGCACCAGGATAATACAATTGAATCTAAACGATTAATTTGCGTGTTTAGGAACAGGAATGATACCACCAAATGAGTTTGAGGATCTAAGCAAAAAGTAATGTTTAGGCATCAAGATAATATAACTAAACAAGTTTGAGAACATAAATAAAACAACTAATTTATGTGTTTAGGACCAGGATGACACGACCAAATGTAACTTAAGAGTTTAGTGACTGTTTTGATTTGCGAGTGGACTTCACTCTTCACAAAACAACACTACTAGTTCGTACTTGTCTGCTTCCTACGACTTTTAGCTTCTCCCATTCCCGCCCTCTGTCTCTCGTGCGGCAGTTGGGGCGACAGGCCGGCCGCCGACCGCCGACGCCGCCGTGTCCGTCACAATTAATCCTTCTCTGGTCTCCGGGCTCCTCCTCCCGCGCGCCGCTGCCTCCGAGATCCGCCGCCGCCGCGGAGCTCCTTCCCCGCGCGCGGCCGCTGGACTCCTCCCCCACGCCCGCGCTTCAAGCTCCGCTGCCGGGCTCCTCTTCCTCTCCGCGCGAGCTCCGGGATCCTCCACTGCCGAGCTCCGAGATCCGCCGCCGCCACCGACCTCCTACCCCGTGCGCGGCTGCTGGGATCCTCTCCAGGCGCCGCCAACTCCGTGGAATTGGGCTCCTTCCCCTTCCCGGCGATGCAGGTAAAGGTCCCAGCGGCAGCGGCTTTCTGCTTCGTTTCTTAGGAAAATAAAGCTAGCTTCTGCAGAAATCGAGCTCCGAATCCCAGCGTGGGCAATTTAAGTTGCTTTCCAAACAGGGCCCTGCTTACTAGGCAGTTACTTAGAAAGCTTTTGTCCAATCTTGCTTACTAGGCAGTTACTGAGAATCTACGATTTGCCCTATCTGCTTTTCCAAGGCTCTTACACCTTCGTGGTCGGTGATTTTCAGGGAGGCTGATACTTCCATGCTGCAGTTGAAGATTTGACCAGCTATTGCCTTCACTGCTGGCCTGTTCTCCTCTGGAGTTACAAGGAAGCCATATGGCGGGCCGGGAGGAGAGATACGTGAGGTCAGGCTGGTCAGCCTCTTATTTTACCCCCTTGTTGTGCATGTCATTGAATTTGTTGTGCGGATTGTGCTACAGTGACACAAGTTCAGCATGCGTCAAGAATATATTAGTGAATTGGTATCTTATTTTTGAAAGAAAAACACCATTTCAGTAAGTTAGCATATCCTAAGAGCCCCTTTGGCGGGGCCTCTCCGAAGAGCATCTGCTCTGGCTCTGGTTCTGCCAAGAGCCCAAGAGCTGTACCAAACACCGGTGAATAAAACAGCTCCGGCCAGGGAGCCAGCAGAAGCCGCTGGAAAAAAATGAACTATATGTACACATGGAGCTGGAAATTATGGCTTCCAACAGTGCTTCACATGGCACAACTTATGAAACTTTGAAAGCAATTTTCTTCCAACATATGTACCGATTTAAATCCGTTTTGAAGATGATGTTATTTGCACTGAATGCAATAAAACAAGATCAGACATGGATATATTTTGAATTTTTGAAAACAACAATATCCACTACTTCAAAATTAGGACATTGGGTTTTTTTTATTCTTTTGTTCGGGACATTTTTCTTTGTTCCCATAACACCTTTTGTGCTAACACTTTCTCACAAACATGGTGCAAAATAGCGTGGCATCTTAGACATTATACACCTTCAATTCATTCTAGAAAATACAAGAGAAGCTGATCTAGCAAACATTTTTCAAAAGAGCTTCAGCTCCACCAGAGATGGGACTCTCTGAAGGAGCTAGAGCTGGAGCTGTTTTGGGAGGAATTAAAACCCTGCAAAACGATCCCTAAGTACTATTTTTTCTGTTGTTTTTGTCATTCACAGGTTTCAGGACTGGAAATCAGAGCAATCTGTTTCTGTTATTTCAGATAGGGTAGTTTCAGAAAGAGGGCATAACATCTTTGGCTTGTTAAAGGACACAACTGCAGGGGCCTTTTCATTGCTGGGGAACTCTTCACATTCTGAAACTCTAAACAAATCAGCGCCAGAGGAAAAGAAGTCCAAAACAAGAGTTCTTGATCCTCAAGGGCCATTTTTGCAGAGATGGAACAAGATATTTGTGGTATCATGTCTTTTTGCAGTTTTTGTGGACCCATTGTTCTTGTATATCCCAGTAATTGATGGTGGCAACAACTGCCTGTACTTGGACAAGAAGTTAGAGACTGCAGCAAGTATCCTGCGCTTTTTCACAGATATCTTCTATTTACTCCATATGCTATTTCAGTTCAGAACAGGCTTTATTGCTCCCTCTTCTAGAGTGTTTGGTCGGGGTGTCTTGGTTAAGGACACATTTGCAATAGCAAAGCGATATCTATCAACATTGTTCCTGGTGGATTTCTTAGCGGTTCTGCCCCTCCCTCAGGTACTTGATATGACATCTACTTAGTGAACATTTCATAATGGAGCTACTTCAATCTGTTCACAACTGCTTGTCTTTTTTGGAAAAGATCCAGTCAAATTTCTGAAACTTAGATTGTCAATAACGTTTATAATACTATTGAAATCATGGAAATAATATTTGTAGATATGTCCTAAAAATACTTAGTAATGTCTTAAATTTGTTGCATTTTATGGATACACACTCTAATAGAAAATAGCTGTCAACAGTAAATATTGGATACCCTCATCCAAAACGTCAAGTACTTTTCTTGACTGAAGGAGTATCTAATGGCATACAGTTGTTGTGCTAGTGTTTCATATAAACATAATATATTAATAATATGAATGCAGTTCTAGGTAATGCTTGTACAAGAATGAGAGGCTATGATAAAATGTTGCTAGCAATTTTAGGTTACTTAAATGAACTTCAATGCACCAAAGGCACAGAAGACATGCATGCATAAGCCATCGGTGCAACTGTGCAAGAAATTGAAAAACTGGAAATTGGTACCTTACTGATTTGGTGATCTGCACCAAGTGTTAGAATACTGATGCACAAATTTCAGCTAGTTTTGGTGCTCCTAAATCCCATGCCCGGTTTTCTTTGTTTTCTGTATATAAAACTCTTCTCTTACGATGATTTTATCTTCCACTGAACAAAATTTGTTATTGAGTTCCTCTTGATTCAAGGTAGATGCAAAATCTTGGCCAACAGCAGATCTTCTGTGCCTTACCCATGCCGAACTGTTTCCTGTTTTCTTTTCTATTTTTTTGTGGTTTGTATGTTTTTTCTAGTGCAATGGTAGAAATGTAGAATAGGTAATCAACATTATTGTGTTTGAATTAATGCATCTCATAATTGCAAGGTTACACTTGCACACATTACAAAGTGCTGACCATGGGAATTAACATGTGGTTCAATTTTTTGGTCTGAGAAATTGAGAGGTCAGAGAAGAAACATTAGGTCATGATGCAACTAATGGTAGCTGTGCTGTCTGTCCACGAGGTCTTTATTGTTTGACCTGGACTTGCCTGAATTAATTATCTTGCCGCAGCCATGGCATGCACCGCCTTATGGTGGAAATCTGCTGCCTAGAAAATGGCATCAGTGAAGGGTCTTTTCACCTTTTGAATTATAAGCTATGATATGTATAGCACACTCCATAATTATCATCCAGTTACATGGTATGAAGTATGAACTGTCAAGGGCGTTGGTGCCCAAGACAGCAGCTCGCGACTTCGGAGTTCGTAGCTTGATTGGGTAATGGCGCTGGGATTCTTCCCTAGGTACCCTATGGTGAAGGGGATGCAATTAAGATGAAGGGGATGAGATTAAGAGAGAACATGGACATTAGGAATGGGTTTGTTCATTACTTATCCATCTCAATCTGATTAAATGGTATAAATAGAGGTGCCTCAGCCCCTGGTGATGCCCAGGCACTAACCTCAGCCCCTAGTGCACAGTCATTAACTCCTCGTTTCTCCACCTCTCGATAACTCTAACCATTCAACCAACATATCAATTTCCATTTATTTCATCCGGCTGTGGCCTCCTTGGGCTGTTGCACGCCCTTGGGAGCCCCCTAGCTGCATCTCACGCTCTTAGGCTAGTCTCAATGCAACGTTTCATCTCACAGTTTCCAAAAACATGAAATTTATTGTGAAACGGATACCTCTCTCAATGCAAATTTCATTGCACAGATTCATAGAACTATTTTTAGCCTTCATGGGCCCATGCGTCTCTTTTTTCTCCTATCCCCGCCATAGGCATGCTCAGTTCACCCAAAAATAGCCATGAAATGCCTCAGTGCTCGTTTCACCCAGTTACCAAGACGTTGGAAACACCGCTACCGCGTTTCACCATGGTGAAACGATTTTACTCTCTCTTCTCTCCATTTCATGCAAAAATCCTTCTATGCTGAATTGCTGATGTGTCGCTATATTAAATGTGCATGAAACGCCCATGAAACCCCCACTGAGACTAGCCTTAGGCCAGTCTCAATTGTGTTTTCATGGCCCAGTTTCCAACATATTACATCTCTCTCTTCATCAATACAGTGCCACATCAGCCTATTTAATGCCCATTAAACTTTGATGAAACCCTGATGAAACCCCATTGAGACTGGCCTTACTGCCACCCCTACATGACATACAATGCTTTGAGCTACTTTCAAAACGTGTTTGAAGGGTAGATAAAATCATGATCATGATTCATGAACATTCTGGTTGTTCTTTATCATGAACATGGTATAATCAATTCTTTGTTCTGCTAATGCCTACTATCATGCTTTGCAGCTCACTTGTTATTAGATTGAATTGCTCTTTGTTTTTCAGTTTAGATCTATCCACTAAACTTGTAATTGCATGTGATTTTTCATTATCAGGTGTTTGTGTTGGTGGTGCTGCCTACTCTCAAAGGTCATGAAGTTATGAAAGCAAAAATTGTACTACTGGTTATCATCATTTGTCAATATGTGCCTCGCCTGCTCCGAATAATACCACTTTACCTTCAAATCACGAGATCTGCTGGCATACTTACAGAGACAGCATGGGCTGGTGCTGCTTTCAACCTTCTAATTTATATGCTTGCCAGTCATGTAAGCCCTCTCAACGAATTATTAGTTACAATTTATTTTTAAAATGTTACCCTTATCCTCACTAAAATCAGTTAAGCAATTACTTACGATTCTGAATTTGTACTGATTGGTTTTTTTGGTGTATGCTCCTTATCTCCTTTCTTCGCTGTAGGTCATAAACCAATAAGCTATATGTTTTGATTAGTGAGCGTGTAATGAACACTAGCTCATCAAAGTATAAATACTGCCAGAGGATATCTAGGTGGCGACAGCTGCTTGAAATGAGGGACCAGACTAGATTACATAATTTGAGTAGAACAAGATTTTAACCTAGTGCTGGACACATAGTTTTGCATATTCTGGTGGTATTCTGAATTTTCCTGTCAGGAAATGAATCTGAGAAGAATCATTTTCTAAACATACCCTGGAACTAGACATGCCTACACTAAAAGATAGTAAAAATATTGGATATCTATTAAAAGAAGTGGCATGCGTCAACCCACATTTACATTTCTGATTGCAAATTCTGGGATTGCTTGCTGTTGGAGTATATACATGTATTACATGTATTAGGAGGCCCATGAGGCTAGGCCCATGAGGCCCATGTATGCTACACTATATAGCCACCCTTCTAGGGTAGGCCAAATCAATAGAGAACCAAATTACAACATGGTATCGACTAGGTTAGGGTTTCCACCTACCTCCGATCCGCTCCGGCCGCCCGCGCCGCAGCCGCCGGCGCGCGCCCGCCACCGGCGGGCCGCCGCCGGGCCCATGGCCGGCCATGGCAGCCCCCCTCCTCCCCCTCCTACTTCTTCTCCTTCCCCCTCTCCCTAGCGCCGCGTCGGGCGCACCGCCGGCGGTTCCGGCTCGGCGGCCGATCTCGCGCACCGTCCCGGTCCGCGGGCTCCCACTCCGCCGCCCGGATTCGCGCCGCAGGCGCGGGCTCCGGCCCCGCAGGCGCGCGCTCCGGCCGCGGTGCGCCGGGGCCGCTTCCTCCCCGCCTCGCGCTCGGCTTCCGCGGGCCGGGGCGCGCCCGAGTCGAGTGCTTGGAGCGGGCACCGGTGCGGGCGGACTGGGCAGGGGGCGCGGTGCGGGCGGGCTCGGCAGGGGGCGATGCGAGGAGGCACCGGTGGAGGTGATGCGATTCACCCCCAGCCGGACCCGACGGTGGAGGATGGAGGGCCCATACCGGCGGACCCCCTCATCCCCACCCCCCTCGATGCCACCGCGGCGGCCGCGCCCTACGGGCCGGCGCAGCCAGGCCACCGCGGCCGGCCTCGGGCTCGCACGGTGGGGGTGAGACGCTGGCGCCGCCCGCTCTTTGCGCCCCCGAGGGACTCGGCATGCCCCCCTTCCACCGGCCCATCCTCGTCCAACGGCTTCGTCTACTTCCAGGCGCCGAGTACCAGCAGCGACGTCCTCACCTCTCATGCCCAGCCCGCCGTGACTGCGGCAGGGGGCACTGCTACTGGTGGCCGGGCGGTGGGCTCCTTCACCTTCCCCGCGCCTCCGCCGGTCGACCACCACGCTCCCGGCCCGACTCCGCCTCGGCCGCAAAGACTTGTCTCCGCGCGTGCGCTGCCCGGCCGGGCAGAGCGTCTCAGCTTTGCCGGGTCGCGGCGTGAGCGGGACGCCGCCGCCACCTTGGCTCGTCGGATTGCCGAGGCGGAGGCGCTCCCTCGCCAGCCTCCGGCACCTTGCCCGGGGCCCCCTCCTCCGGTTCGACGGGCCACCGCTCCACCTCCACCGTGGTGACCCGGCACGACCCGGCCGACCCCTTCGTCGCGCAACTCCACTACCAGGCTGGGGGTGTCCAGAACATTGGCCAGCTCATCCGGGTCGTCCTTGACCCCGCGTCGACCTCCTACGCCCGCTGGAGGGACCAGGTCATCCTCACCCTGCGCCGCTACGCCTTGGACGACCACGTCCTCGCCGAGCCGCCAGCCGGGGTCCAGACTGCGTCGTGGCTACGCCTCGACAGCATCGTCCTCTCCTGGATCCTCAACACGGTCACCTCCGAGCTGCAGGACCTCCTCCGCAACACTGACTCCGCTCGACACGCCCGGGCGGCCCTCGAGGGCCGGTTCGGGCAACGCCGAGACCGGGCCCGCGGCTCGACCTCGCTTCCGCGCCTTCGAGCGGGGGACCTCGCGGTTGGGGAGTACTTGCCGGCGAGATGAAGGCCATGGCGGACTCTCGGCGACTGGGTACCCGTGGCGGACCGCGCACTCGTCCTCAACCTCCTCCGCGGGTCGGGCCGAGCGCTACGCCTCCTCCGCGCGGCCGATCGTCCGCGTGCGGCCGTTTCCCACCTACCTCCGGGTCCGCGACGATCTCATCATGGAGGAGCTCGCTCGGGGGCCCGCGGATCCACCTCCGCCGGGTCTCTCTAGCTGCGGGTTCTTCGTCGTCCTCGGCGCTCCGCCACCCACCGCCACGTCCACTGCTCCGCACACCCCACCGTTGGCTCCTCTTCCCACCGGGCCGAGCGGGGGAGGTGGCCGCGGGTGGTGGCAACGGCGAGGTGGCAAGGGCAAGGGCAAGGGCAAGGGCGGGGGTGGTGGTGGTGGGGGCGGCCGTGGCGCGCCACGGCGCCACGTCCTCCACTGCCCGGCCCTCCTACAACAACCCCGGTCCGGCGCATCGCCATGTGGCCCTTCCAGCCCGGGTGGCGAGCCTCGTCCACCGGCGGCCATGTTCGCGGAGCTCCTTCGACGTTCTACCCCGGGCCGGCGACCCCGTGGGCACACCTTCCGGCGCCTCGCGCCGTCGGCCGGCCGGAGTCGGGAGGCTCGCGCGCTCCTTCTCCACCCCGGGCTTGACACCTCCCGTCGGCCCGGAGTGGATCGCCGACTCGGGTGCCACCTACCACACCACCCCGGACTCCGGTATACTCTCGTCCTCCCTCCTCCTTCTTCCTCACACCCTTCCTCTATCATGGTCGCCAATGGCTCGTGTCTTCCTGTCACTTACGTGGGTGCCGGCGGTGCCCATGGCTTTTTCGCCTTCCCGATGTTCTTGTTGCACCACGAGATGGTCCACAATCTTCTTTCTATTCGTCGTTTACGGTGACAACTCTTGTTGTGGAGTTTGACTCTTTTGGTCTTCTTGTGAAGGATTTGGCTACCGGCGTCCTCCGTCCGATGTGACGGCTTGGGGCCCCCTTTACACTCTCCGCTTTCCGACCCTCTTCGCCATCTTCGTCGCCCGCCCTCGCCACCACTACTTCTTCTAATTGGCACCGGCGTCTCGGACACCCCGGACGTGATGCCCCGATGCAGCTTAGTCATAGCTCGGACATTCGTTGTACTCGAGTTCATGATGAGCGGTTGTGTCATGCGTGCCGGTTGGGCCGTCATGTTCGTCTTCCTTTTTCTAGTTCTTCTTCACATGCGGCTCACCGTTTTGATCTTGTACACTTTGCGACTGTGGACATCGCCGTACTCGTATTTACGGCTATAAATACTATCTTGTGGTGGTTGATGATTTTTCTCACTACTTGTGGACTTTTCCCTTGCGTGCGAAGTCGATGCTTTCCCCGCGATTCACCACTTCTTCGCTTGGGTGTCACACGATTTGGCCTCACTATCAAGGCCGTCGGTGTGACAATGGTCGCGAGTTTGATAACTCCACCTCCCGTGCGTTCTTTCTCTCTCACGGTGTCCAGCGCATGTCTTGCCCGTACACCTCTTCTCGTAACGGCAAGGGCGAGCGCATGATTCGCACAATCAACGACACCATGCGCACGCTTCTTCCCAGCCTCACTTCCGCTCGCTCGGGCCGAGTGCTGCACACCACCACATACCTCCTCAACCGCCTACCTTCCGCCATCCCGTCCAGCTCCTACACCACACCACGCTCTCTTCGCACCCTCCTCGGACGATCACCTTAGGGTCTTCGGGTGTGCGTGCTACCCGAACACCACCGCCACCGCTCCCCATTGTCAGGGCTCCTCGGTCCACCTTGTGTGTCTTCCTTGGGTACTCCCGGATCACAAGGGGTACCGGTGCTATGATCTCACCTCTCGTAGGGTTCTCATCTCTCGCCATGTGGTGTTTGATGAGTCGGTTTTCCCTTCTCCACCCCTCCTCCCACCACTTCCACCCCACAGAGCTTGACGTTTTCTCCGTTTCCCCCGACGCGGTGGTCGAGCCACCTTTTCACTGTCTCCCGCGGGTACTACCGCACCGTGCCCTTCGCCGGGGTCGTGCCCCACTCACCGGCGGCCGGTGTCTCTCCCGACCCGCTCCCCCGCTCGACCATGGAGGGCCGAGCGGGGTGGGGGTCCCGAGCCGCCGCCTCGGCGACACACGCACCTACGCGCTTCGCCCAGCCGGTGCACGTGTACCAGCGCCGTGGACCGCCGCCTCAGCTCCACCTCGGCGCGCCACGCTCGCCGCCCGCCCGGTGCACGTGTACGGCGCCGTGGACGGGCTGCGGCACCCGCCGCCGCCGCCGTCGCCGCGAGTGGCCCCTTCTTCGCCGGGGTCACTCGCACCACCGGTGGTGCCTCTCTCCGCCGGCGACACCGACGCCCCGCCGCCGCCGCCGCCGCGGCCACCGGCCGCCGTGTGGAGCCGCCGGTATACCACCCGCCGCCGCTTCACCGGGACCCGTCACACTCGCCGATGGTGACGAGGCGGGCGTCCGTCCGCAGGCCCTCCTCACACCGCACTCGCGAGACGGGGATCTCTCCGGCACCCTCTTCCGTCCGCGAGGCCTTGGCGGACCCTCGGCGGCGCGCGCGATGGAAGAGGAGTACGCGGCCCTCCTCGCCAACGGCACGGGATCTCGGTGCCCCGACCGCGAGGTGCCAACGTCGTCACCGGCAAGTGGATCTCGGACCCACAAGCGCCGGGCCGATGGTACCCTTGAGCGGTACAAGGCTCGGTGGGTACTCCGGGGTTTCACTCGCCGCCCAGGGTTGACTATGATGAGACCTTCGATCCGGTGGTGAAGCTGCTCTTGTCCGCACCGTGCTCTCACCGGCTCTCACCCGCTTCTTGGCCCGTGCACCACTGGATGTGAAGAATGCTTTTCGCATGGTCTTCTCACCGAGACAGTCTGCATCGGCCACTGGGTTTGTGGACTCCTCCGGCTACGAGATGGTCTCGCCGGCTCAACAAGTCTCTCTATGGCCTCAAGCCGGGCTCCCCGGGCATGGAACCACGGGTTTGCCGCTTTTCTCCCGACACTTGGTTTTGTGGAGGCCAAGTCGACACGTCCCCGTACATCTATCACCATGGGGCCGAGACGCATATACGCGTTTACTCTATGTGGATGACATAGTCCCGGCCTCCGGTGAGTCCCTTCTTCGCCGGATCATCACCTCTCTTCAAGCGGGAGTTTGCGATGAAGGATTTGGGTGTGCTTCACCACTTTCTTGGAGTCTTGTTGAGCCTCATCCAACCTGGTCTTCTTCACCGCGCAAGTACACTCCGGACATACTTGAGCGGGCCGGGATGACAGATTGCAAGCCCCGCACCACTCCGGTTGACACTCGAGCAAGCTGTCCGAGGCGAGGGCCCAAAGTGATCGATCCTACGGCATACCGCAGTCTTGCTTGGTGCTCTTGACCTCACCTTCACTCGGCGATATCACCTATGCAGTTCAGCGGTTGTGCCTTCATATGCATGATCCTCGGGAGCCTCATCTCACCGCTCTCAAGCGTCTCCTCGTGTACCTCCGAGGCACCGGCGATCATGGCTTGCTCCCGCACCGACGGTCTTCCTCTGAGCCGGGTCGTCTACACCGACGCCGACCGGGCCGGGCTGTCCGGACACTCGACGGTCCACCTCTCGGCTATGCCGTCTTCCTCGGAGGCAACCTCGGTGTCCTGGTCCTCCAAGCGCCGCAGGTGGCCTCCCGTTCAGTCTTTGCCGAGTCCGAGTACCGCGCCGTCGCCAATGGTGTGGCCGAGGCTTCGGGCTCGGGCAGCTCGGCCGAGCTCCATAGCCCCTTCGCCGGGCCACGCTCGTCTACTGCGACAACGTCAGCGCGGTCTACCTCTCCACCAACCCCGTCCAGCACCAGCGCACGAAGCATGTGGAGATTGACCTTCACTTCGTCCGTGATCGGGTGGCCATCGGCGAGGTGCGGGTCCTCCATGTACCGACCACCTCCCAGTTCGCCGACATCTTCACCAAGGGCCTCCCGTCGTCGACCTTCACCGACTTCCGCTCCAGCCTCAACATCACCAGTGGCTAGTTGTGGCTGTGGGGGACATGTGTGTGTGCTCTTTCTTTTAGATGTCCAGTCTAGAACTCCGCTGCGCCGGTAGTTCAGACTGCGGGGGAGTGTTGGAGTATATACATGTATTACATGTATTAGGAGGCCCATGAGGCTAGGCCCATGAGGCCCATGTATGCTACACTATATAGCCACCCTTCTAGGGTAGGCCAAATCAATAGAGAACCAAATTACAACACTTGCTAATTGTGGGCATGTTTGGGACTGGTCCACTCTTCCAAATATACCCTTGCTCTTAATCTTTAAATTGGTTCATGGTCCATATATCTTTGAATCAGTCCACAACTGAAGTACCTTTTACTAGGTACCTTTCATTTTTGACCATGCTTCACAAACTGATGTTGTAACTACTTACAGGGCTTTGGAGCTCTTTGGTACATTCTTTCCATCCAGCGAGAAGACACCTGTTGGAGACAAGCATGTTTCAATCAGACTGGCTGTGATCTTACATCTTTATATTGTGGGTATCATCCACCTGCAAATAATTCTTTCTTACAAATTGCATGCCCAACAAAAACAAATAGCACTTCCAATTCCAATCCAGACCCGATATTTGGAATCTTTCTACCAGCTCTCCAAAATGTTTCACAATCAACGAGTTTCTTCGAAAAACTATTCTATTGCTTTTGGTGGGGGCTGCAGAATCTAAGGTTTGCTAAGAAAAATTAGCTTCCAGTTTTTTTCCCTGTCAATGCACATTTATATATTGGTCTATTTATTGCAGTTCCCTTGGCCAGAATATGAAAACAAGCACTAATACTTTGGAGAATCTGTTTGCTGTTTTTGTCTCGACATCGGGTTTGGTTCTATTTGCACTACTTATTGGTAATGTGCAGGTACAGGCACTGTTTTCGCATTGTTGATATTTTCTTGTAATTTATGTTGTTCGATTAAGTGGTAACTAATTAGTATTAATAATGCCAACATATGGAAAACAATCTTTGTTTGGATGTGCACCTGCAGTTATAATCTGTTATGCTAAAATCCCACTGCATAATTTTGATGCATACTCATCTGATTATAGTCAAATTTAATTGGATAAACGTGAAAATGGAACTGCCTATATTGTGCTCATTCATTTTAATATCTGCACCATGCTAGTACCAAATATACAGAACATTTTGTTTACATAATTCTCTGAAGTTAAGTGCTCAAGTGACTCTGCACTAAATGTTTTTTCCTTGATACACTGATGGAAGAAACACTGAAATTGGATTTATTTTTAAAGATAAGCTGTCTTTTATTACCTTCACTGTTAATATCAGCTAGATCCATGGCTCAAGAAAAATATCAGCTAGATCCATATATTATAGGCCTGTAATTATTCATAATGTGGGGGCCATGCCCTGTACCAGGTCTGTGCGGTTGACACCACAATCATCCTTCAAATTAGTACTGGTGCTGGTAACAACTTGGTTGTTTTGGAAAATAAAATAGGCTAACATACATGTTTGGATCTTTATTTGTAAATGTTTTGATTGATCTTATCATAACCCACAATTAATTAGCTATACCAGTCCATTTTTTAATTTACCATCTCTGGTTTACCAAAATTTATCCTGCAGTGTTCCATGTCATATCTGAAGACAACAATGTGTTTGAGAAAAATAAAAGACAACAGCCTCATTATTTCAATTTGAGGCAGGAACTATTAGTTTAACCTTTAATTACTTGGTTACTAACTAGTCAGCTAAGCTTTGTGCGTGCCATATTATATAAATTTTCTTTTTTTTGGTTGGTGAATTGCAGACCTATTTACAGTCAGCTTCTGTGCGTATAGAAGAAATGAGAGTGAAAAGGCGTGATACAGAGCAGTGGATGACACATAGGTTACTCCCTGAGAATCTCAAGGATCGGATCATGCGCCATGAACAATATAGGTGGCAAGAAACAGAAGGGGTTGATGAAGAGGGCCTTCTTAAAAATCTTCCCAAGGATCTTAGAAGAGAGATAAAGAGACATCTTTGTTTATCCCTTCTCATGAAGGTGCTTCCCTGAACCTCTATCTGAATTTTTTTTCTCCTTGCTCATCTTGTGGTGTATGGTTGAATGATTATGGATATACTAACAACACTCTCAAGTACTCTCCTTGAGATAACATTTATCTCCAGCATCCATGCTGACTGAATATTTTGACTTATTGCCATGCGCCTATGTGCTGATGATATATATATATGCCTAGCCTTATTCGCCAAGGACCACAAAGTCTTGAAGTAGTAGGTGTTTTATATCGTAAATGGAAGCTCCTGGTTTCTTATGTTGTATGGTTCTGCTAAGCATATGATTAGCAGGTTCGGTTCTGTTCTGTACTGGACCAGGCAGGTTCTTTATCTGGGTTTTAGTGCAACTCGTGGCTGAAGTTTGATGGCGTCTGGTGGAGATTTATTTGTGTCAGCAAGGCAGAATGTTTAATTGCCCCCATGTATTGTTTGACATGCCTAATGATACTTTGAAGTTTGAACTGTGTATGTGAGGAGCTTGTTCATACAATTCATGCCTTGAAGAAACAATACTGTTATTACTTGACTGCCTTCATCCACTCCAACAGCACTCTATATGGAGCTTGATTCAATTTATGTGCTGATCTCGGAAGAGGAGGGGAAAGCCCAATTAGATAATGTTCTGGGGTAATAGATATTGACAGAAAAGGAAATTCTGAGATTAGGTTCCTTTGCTAGCCTATGTGGCATGGACGTTCACTTTCTCTTGAATATCTACAAAGCTGGTTATACTTTGCCAACTTCTTTTTAAAGGAAGTTAAGTTATTCTAGAAGGTTCCATTATATTATCTCAATGCCAGTTCCCTTTATGATGTGCCTGAATTGCTTTGATTGCATGACCATAGAAAGTTAATAGCAGTTAATAACATTTGAAGACTTTATTGAGACGATAAATTTCCAGATGGGATCTATACCTTTTATACTTGATTCAGTATTACTTCCTTTTAGTGTCATGTTTTAATGAACAGCTGCCATACCTTACTATGTTATTAGCATGGTTAACCTTTTGCTGCTGTTTGCAGGTTCCAATGTTTGAAAACATGGATGAACAGCTGTTAGATGCCATGTGTGATCGTCTAAAGCCTATGCTGTACACAGAAGGAAGCTGCATCATTCGCGAAGGTGACCCAGTGAACGAAATGCTCTTCATCATGAGAGGAACACTAGAGAGTACCACAACAAATGGTGGACAAACTGGCTTCTTCAACTCTAATGTTCTAAAAGGTGGAGACTTCTGTGGTGAAGAGCTTCTCACATGGGCCCTTGACCCCACTTCAGCTTCAAATCTTCCTGGCTCAACGAGGACAGTGAAGACGTTGACTGAAGTTGAAGCTTTTGCTCTGAGGGCTGATGAATTGAAGTTTGTTGCCACACAATTCAGAAGGCTCCACAGCAAACAACTCCAACATACCTTCCGATTTTACTCACAGCAATGGAGGACCTGGGCTGCTTGCTTCATACAGGCAGCTTGGCACAGGTACTGCAGAAAGAAGCTGGAAGAGGCTTTATATGAAAAGGAGAAGAGGTTACAAGCAGCAATTGTAAGTGATGGCACTACTTCGCTCAGTCTTGGTGCAGCGCTCTATGCTTCACGTTTTGCTGGCAACATGATGCGGATCTTACGGAGAAATGCCACCAGAAAGGCCCGTTTGCAGGAAAGAGTACCTGCAAGACTGTTACAAAAGCCAGCAGAACCCAACTTCTTCGCTGAAGGCAGCTGAACTTGTACACTGTAGCAAGCAGGCATTCATGATCCAACCAGTAAAATTTGTTCACAATTTAAGATTGGGTGCTGTAGATAGACAGATCAGGTGCTCTAATGCCGTCTGCTTTAAATCATGTAATTTAGTGTATATTTCAATTGTGTACATGTTGCATGTATTATAAACATCCGGATTTACCTCTCGTGCATTTGAAAAAGAAAAGAAGATGCTGTGAATGTAATCCATCAATTGTTAAACTTTTTTTTTCTGATAAGGATTGTTTGTTAAACTTTGGATATGCTCACTTGTGACGCTGGTGTCTTGAGATATTCAATGGCGGGCCACGGTGAGCAGCCCTGGGCACCTGCTTCATGCTTGGTCTCTGCTAAAAGCTCCAAAATACATGGTCCAATGTTGTCTTGAGATTTGCTCAGGCTCAATTCTTTTTTTTTATAAAATGAAAAATTTCTGGCCTCTGCGATCGCACATGCTCAAATCTTACAGTGTTACCAACTTATTTGATTTGATGACAGAAATAAAGAAAAAGAGTTCAGGCTCGGTTCTTGGTCCGCTACTGTCACCATCAGACGCTATCTATTAGCCATTCTGTTCTGTGCGCAGTGGACAAAGCCAAGTGAGCAGGAGAAGCTGGAATCCCTCGAATTGCTGGCGCCGGCTGACCCAATCGAGGAGTCCAGCATGCACGGTGAAGCAGACTCTCCAAGGCTGCCCGTCGAGCTTGGTCTTCTCCGCCACCTCGTCGACCATTGTCCCTTCCCTTGTAAATATCCACATCCATCTCGCTGCTCCATCGTTCCCAACTCCGCCACCTCGGCCGCCACGCCTCCTCGGAAGAAAAGCTGATTCTTTCGAGGTTCTGTTCTCCGTACGTCGAGGATTGGCACTCACTTTGGCAGGTGATTATCGATCATTTAGAGAGGCGTCAGCGTAATCTTCACGAATGGAATAACTGTTTCTGCCTTGCCGCCGGAAGTAAGGAACCAATGGTACTGCCACTGCAACAGGTAATTAAGCTCTCTCTGATCCTATCCTGCATTCGTGCATTGCAAATTTGCAATGCAATTTTTATTAATTAATACTCCCCAAGTTTCTGTCAGCTCTACCAAGTTCACACTCGAGTGGACTGAATCCCCAGGTTTCGAATTGGAGATCAATCTTTGCTGAAATGTCTTACTCTGACAACTAAATTTCGTGTTCAGTGCAGACTGGATATCAGAGCAGTTCACTGGATCGGATGACATTGTAACCTTTTAGCATCCCTGCGCTGGAAAAAAAAAAGAAAAAAAGAAAGAAAGAAATGAAGCCCAGCGCAAGAGTTCTCGATCCACGGGGGCCATTTCTACAGAAATGGAACAAGATATTCGTGATATCATGTCTGGTTTCAGTCTCCGTGGACTCGCTCTTCTTCTACGCCCCGGCGATCGACGGCGACAACAGCTGCCTGTATCTGAATGAAAGGCTGAACAAGATAGCTAGCATCCTGCGCACTCTCACCGATATCTTCTATTTGCTCCGTGTAATATTCCAGTTCAGGACAGGCTTCGCAGCTCCCTCGTCTTCTGGAGCGTTTGGTCGCGGTGTCTTGGTTGATGACATGTTGGCGATAGCGAAACGGTATCTATCGACATATTTTCTGATTGATATCTTAGCTATTCTGCCACTCCCCCAGGTACCCTGTTTTTTCACCGCACCTAATTAACCTGCTAGAATAATGTTAGCTTAGTATATATACCCCTACATGTGTCTCAATATAACTCTGCACTTGTTTGATGTTTTCTATCAGGTTTTTGTGTGGTTAGTGCGACCACATCTCCAAGGTTCACAGGTTATGACGGCAAAAAACATATTGATGTTCATAATCTTGTGCCAATATGTGCCTCGACTGATCCGAATAATACCACTCTACCTTGAAATCACGAGATCAGCTGGGACAGTAATGGATACGGCATGGCCGGGTGCTGCCTTTAACCTTCTTGTTTATATACTCGCTAGTCATGTAAGTGACCTGTCCACCTTTGTTTTTTCTTATCAATCAATTTAGTCTTTGGGTTGAACCAGTCGGTGCATGCTAGAGGTCTCGATCTCAAATCTTGGCAAGCACAATTAAATTAAATTAAATAATTGCAATCTACTCATATTTTCATGTTTCAGGCAATGTTATCTCTCTTCTTAAAAAAGATTTTCCTCTGAAACTATGCATTCTTTTCTCGATTCACACAGGCTAACCCCTCATAGATTATTAACACAATTAATTTGCTACATATAACATTGTGGTCAAGATAGTACTAATTAACCGATGCATTGATTTCTTACAGGTCATTGGAGCTCTTTGGTACATTCTTGCCATACAACGACAAGACACCTGTTGGAGAGAGGCTTGTAATAGCCAAGATGATGGTTGTGATCTGGCAATTTTATATTGTGGAAGTACTGCATTTGGAAACAATACTTTCTTGCAAGATGCTTGCCAACCAGATGGCGATGCCGTTGTAGATCCAATCTTTGGAATTTATCTACCAGTTATCCAGAATGTTTCACAATCAACAGGTTTCTTCGAAAAATTATTCTTCTGCTTTTGGTGGGGGCTACAAAGTCTGTGGTACACTCCCAACCCACCCACCCACACACCACCACCACCAAAAGACTAATGCCCTGGGACTTGTACTTATGTGTTGCCATTTGTATTGCAGTTCCTATGCTCAAAACCTTAAAACAAGCACTTACATATGGGAGAATGTGTTTGCTGTTTTTGTCTCAATGTCAGGTTTAGTTTTGTTTGCTCTCCTCATAGGAAATGTACAGGTACAGTTCTAACTTTTAAACATTGATGAAATTGTATTGTTATTTGTGCTTTTAGATTAATTGTCAATTTATTTAAAGAGCAGTATGTATGACATAGGGGTTTTATGGAATGCGAATTGGGCACCTTCAGAGTTAGTCTTTTATAGTCCAATTGGTTTAACAGATGGGAAATGTAAACGGCCTTCCACATGGTGACCTATAATATACAAAGAACTATTTATATTAGTTAAAATAAGATGTCCCACAATATTTCTCATGAAAAGTAGTTTTTTTATGTCAATATGTCAGCACAAAGGTACACCAAACATATAGATTATGCACCACACAACCTGGCAGTGTGCCTCGCTGAGAAATGGTGGGTGATGCTTTCATCTTGAGGGACTAGTTTTCAAGTGAATCAGCGAAATTCGTGAAGACCTAGTTGTGGTACGTACTTAGTCATGTTGCCTTAGGTTGGCCAGTAGGACTAGGGCGTCAATTCTTGTTGTCGAGATTGAGAATGAATAACATAAAAGGTTGGAAGAGAAATTAGGGTAGAAAGAAAGAAGAGATAGATTGATTTGGTTCATTGGACTGACCATATCTCATATTTATAAGGTATGGAGGTCTTGGCCTATGGAGAGTCCAAATACAAGCTCAGTGGCAAGCCTCTTTCTTTCTTAGCTACAGGTCGCTGGTTCAAACCCTGGTAGGCTCACCTTTTTTATGGAGCTGCGTGGTGAGCACAAAGCGAACTATTCTTTCGCCTTTTACACTTAAACTGACCCAAAACCAATTTGTTCGGCAAAGACTGAATCCTCTGATTCTTTGGGATACTTCTGATTATTGTAACTCTCGCATTTAGACTCCAGATCGGTTGATTCACATATGCATTTCTACTGTCTTGATAAGAGCTACACAATGGTGAAGCCATTTATCATTAGGGCTCACCACTAAAACCAGATGATCTGGTTTTGGGAAACTACATGATCTGATTTTCCCATAGTTCTCCATACCACCAATTTTGGTCATCAACATATATAGTGTTATAACAGTTTTACCTAACTCTTCCATAGATAAAAATGACATCAAAGCTGCACATCAAAGATTCTATAGATCTCCACAGTATCGTACATTTTAGATAGAGGGAGCACCCTATGTACTTACAGATTTTGTTTTCTAACTCTTGTGAGTTAGATGGTGATGTTCTAAAGGAATTAAGTTTGCCTGAAAAAAAACAGTAAGACTAAAATTCCAAAAAATGTTTTTTTTTTGCAAGACCACTTTCCAAGCTTCTCAAAAAGATATACCTATCTGTCTTTAGTGTCTCCAAAATTGGCATTGGCCTATAATAGGTAAATGTCATGTCGCTGTGTACTTGCTGTCTAAAGATGAAGTCGCTCCTAGTAGGTGTGGACAACATTTGAATTACATAACTAGCGACTAGCGATGATGTTTGACCTGATCATATTTCTCCAAATTTATTTTCTTTTTCTTGGTTGGATTGAATTGTTGCAGACCTATTTACAATCAGCCTCTGGGCATATAGAGGAAGCGAGAGTGAGAAGACGTGACACTGAACAATGGATGTCATATAGATTACTTCCAGAGCATATCAAGCAACGAATATTGCGTCATGATCAATATAAATGGCAAGAAACACAAGGTGTGGATGAAGAGGGTCTTCTTATAAATCTTCCTAAGGATCTCAGGAGGGATATAAAGCGTCATCTTTGTCTATCACTTCTCATGAGGGTACTTCTTGCCTATATCTTTAAGCTTTATTTATTGATAGTCATAAGGAATTGCTTTGCTCTTTGTCCCATTCGATACCTAAGATTCACACCATCATGATTCCAACAATGGCTACACAATTTACACAGCGTTTATATTAAATTACACAGTGGTATATCAATTTCCATTTAATCGTCCGTATTTCCCTGTTTAACATTTAACGTTTAGAATAACACTAGATCATCTGTACCATCGATCCAAAGAAGTTAATTTGGTTAATTGACATCAACTTCAACTGGTGTTGTAGGTTCCAATGTTCGAAAACATGGACGATCAGCTCTTGGACGCCATGTGTGACCGCGTACAACCCATGCTGTACACAGAAGGAAGCTGCATCATTCGCGAAGGCGACCCGGTGAACGAGATGTTCTTCATCATGAGAGGAAGACTCGAGAGCATGACAACCGACGGCGGGCGAACGGGCTTCTTCAACTCCAACGTTCTCCAGGGAGGCGATTTCTGCGGCGAGGAGCTTCTCACGTGGGCTCTGGACCCTGCTTCGGGCTCAAACCTCCCTAGCTCAACCAGGACAGTGACGACGCTGTCGGAGCTCGAAGGTTTCGCCCTGAGGGCTGATCACCTGAGGTTCGTGGCCAACCAGTACAGGAGGCTCCACAGCAAGCAGCTCCGGCACACCTTCAGGTTCTACTCTCAGCAATGGCGGACCTGGGCGGCTTGCTCCATACAGGCAGCTTGGCACAGGTATTGCACAAGGAAGCTGGAGGAGAGCCTGCATGAGAAAAGAAGGATGTTCCAGGCAGCGATCGTGACTGACGTCGACTCTAGCAATCCCAGTCTTGGCGCAGCGCTCTACGCTGCTCATTTCGCCTGCAACATGGTGCGGATCTTGAGGAGAAAAAATGCTGGCCGGAAGGGCCGTTTGCTGGAAAGAGCGTCTTCGAGGCTGTTGTTACAGAAGCCAGCAGAACCCAACTTTTTCGCTGAAGAAGAGTGACCATTTTTTTGGTACTCTGGTGCCAATGCAAAGTTGCAAACGACGTTCATCAGCTGACAACCAGAAGCCACACAAGGGATATATCATCTAGTTAATATATCGTCAGCGTCTATGATCATGCTGTAATATATAGACACCAAATGGTCTGAAGTTATCAGGTTTTTGAATAACGTAAATCAGTTTTATTGATTTAATTAGTTATCTGCACATGACGAAATAGGCTTTATATGGATTAGTATACGCTTTCCACGCTGAATTCATGACTAATAAATCCCACGGTTAAATCTGTACACAAAGCTCACACTGTTTTCTTTCTTTTTTTTTTCAATCTAAGCCTACGGTGCTTTGAGAGAACCCGTCTCTTTTCCTGCAAAAATAGCCTTTCCATGTGAGCCTCTCCTTTTGTGGGGAATAATCTCCTTTCATTTTTTTTTGGGCGAAATAGGCCTTTTTTCAGATGCTATCCTGTTGATTGCACTTTCATTACCTACTTTTCGAAAGGGGATTGGAGCCAAGTGTAAGTACAATAAATAAACAAGCTTTTCTTTGAAACTCCTTTGTTTTCGAATATCCAAACTAGGACTACTTGACCTGCTAGAGGGAAAGGTTCAGCAACCAAGGAAGCAAGGATGGACGAATTTTACAGAAATTTCAAGGAAACATTACAACACACTTCAGTTCCACGAGAACTGAGAGTGAACTGCCAAAGGTCGAATGGAGAAGTTTCACAAATTAAAATAAAGGGAGGAATCAATGGATCGGAGATCTTTAACAGAATCTCTTCTTTAAATAAAATTGAATAAATTGAGGAATCAATCTTTACGTGCAGTCCATGGTGGATAGATATTAGTAGATAATAAAAGTAAACAGGAGATGATCTCTGTTGTGGGCTTGACACATATTCCCTGATGACTAGAATAAAGAGGCTTCTTGCAAACAAAGGAACACAGTGTGTGACTATATATGAGTTGTCGGCATATATTCGTATTCCCTCTTGCGTTACGTCTTGGAGGTTTCTTCTCTCATGACAAGTAATGCCATGACTGTATTGCTTTCGGACTTGGATCAATGTAAGATGTGCTCTTGGAATTTGAGGAAAACCAGCTTTCTGAATGTTTGCCATGATCCTTTTAGTTTTTTTTTTAAAAAAAGTGTTTGCACTTGGAACTCGAGGAATAGAACTCAACGAATCTTGACTTGATGGAGACAGATCAGATTGTACGTAGTAGTTTGTACTTGGATAGCGCCATGAGCGTAGAGAGTTCCTTACATTTTTTTTACTTTTGATGAGTGCAAGTCCAAAAAATGCATAATGGACGTTGGACGGAATGGAAATAAAACACACACACACGCGAATCTAGATAATCTATGTCTCTGATTGGCCCTTTTTTTATAACAAGTTAACCGATTGGTCCTTTGAAGTTACGAGACACATTACCCTGCTTGGATGTACTAGGATTAATGATTACCTAGGACTAGTGATTAGTTGACTAGTAGTTAGATGACTAATGATTAGTTCAGTTTAGTTTGGATTCAAGGACTAACAAGTACTACTATAGAGTAGAACTAGTCGTTATTATTCTTAAATAATTGGGTTGTATGGACTAGTAAACTAACAACTAGTTCAAGTTTAAACTAATTGTTAGTCCATCCATTGGTCCACCTAAATTTACTCAACTAGTTGTTGGTCTATGTGATCTAAACAGCCCTAAGAGAAGTGTTCTTTAGCGTTCCTGACGCACAACATTAAGGGCCCGTTTGGATGAACTATGACTAGTGATTAGCCAATTGGTAGAATCACTAGTTCCAATAGTTGGATATTATGAACTAGTGAACTAACAACTAGTTGAATCTTGGATTAGTTGTTAGTCCATTCACTAGTTCGCATGTCTGAATACTCGTGAGCTAATCACTAGTCAACTAATTGTTAATTCGTGGGATCCAAATAGATCCTAAATGACTGTCATGTAAGGCTAATCTTAATGAAAAGACTTTATAATCTGGATGAAACAACCATTTTCAATAAGAGAGTTTCATTATATCATTTCAAAAACATTTCATTTCATAACTTATAGAGGCGTGCTCACTTTTTCCTCTTCTTAAAAACGTCTGTTTATTAAACGCAAATAAATTTTTTGATAAAAACTACTGTTGCAAAGAGGGGGAAAACGGTGATTATGATCCAACATGGTGATTATGATCCAACGGCCCCTATCCATCCAGGCCGCAGCACAAAGCACAGATTCCAAAGAGGAAAGAAGGGGAAGAAAAAGGAAAGACAGAGAGGCCCCCAGAGAATCCACCGCCACCACACCACCGAGCAACGCGCGCCGGCGCCCCCCTCCCTCTATTTCTTGAGCCCTCGCGCCGCCGCTCCCTCCCCTCCTCCTCACCCCGCCGCCGCCCTGCTTCGCCATCGCGCACCTGCGCCACCTGGTAAGGAGCACTTCCCCCAACTCCCTCCCCTACACCACCACACGGCACAGTATCTTCTAGAAGTTTCTTGAGCCATCCGCACAAGTCGAGTGTTTTCGAGGAGTTTCTAGAGGGAGGCCATCCGCGCAGTCGAGTACTTTTCTTGAAGTTTCTAGAGACCACCCGCACAGCCGCGCATGAATTATTTCTGTTAGCGTTGCGTCGGTACTGGTTCCGTACTTCCGTGCTTCCTCGAATCGAATAGGAGCGGTGATTCCTCCCCGCTCCGCATTGTTCTGTTCATTCCAAAACACAAGTGGGGTCTTTCATGGCGATTATTATATTCCATACATCTCCTTCCAAACTACTGTTATTCTAATCGCCGAGAAGCTTGGATGCTATATCAGGACTAGTTTGTTGATTTTGTTAATCATGACGAATTATGAAGCTCTAATCTAGCCACGTCTTTGTAGCCAGCAGCACCAGCAGTCATAAAGTTGGCGTGGTGTGGCTGGTAGTTGCCCACGCCGTCTGCTCCCATCTTCGAGGCCCACGCTTTGTGTACCCGTCCCATGCTGATGCTCGTTGATTTGTGCTTGCGATCGCTTGCCGCTTAGCCTTGATGCTGTTTGTTGCTTTGATTTGATCCAGAGGCTGGGAACTCCAAAGAGGAACAGGGTTCATGGAGGCTGGAGGCGCAGGAAGTGGTTTGAATGGGGCGGCGCAGACAAAGGGGACTGGGGGTGATGATGTCGCTGCCAAGCCACTGCCCCCTTGCTGTGTCAAGGCGAGAGCTGCCGCGCCCGAGTCTGAGGCCAAGTGCCATGCTACCGTGGTTTCAGGATGGTTCACTGAACCGCGATCACGCTGTGGTAGGCTTTGATTGTCTTGCTTGGTAACATAGATGCTGCAACAGTACAACTTTTTACTGTTTGACCCTGATTGTTGCCTGTGCAGGTAAAGCCAGCAAAGTTCAGTATTACAATAACCCGATGTGGCCAGGTACTTGTCCAGCCACTGCCAATATTGTTTACCTTATTATGTCTAACTGTAGTCTACTGGAGAGATTTTACTCCAAAACTTAAAAGTTAAATTGTTTGTCTTTGGAATATCATTTTTCTGATAGATATGTAGTTATTGGCCTGACAACTTCATACTTCAATGGATGCTGTGCTCAGTTATTAAAATTGCAGATGAATTTTCATTTAGTGATTTAACTAGAATTTATTTATGTGAGAAGTGGTTTAGGCTGGCTTTTTGTTGAAAGAAAATTCAAGCATTTGCTGAAACTTGATGTGCAACTTGTCCAGATTTTGTACAAAGAAGGGTGTTTGATATGGTTTCTTTGGATACACCCTTATAGTACAATCTGAAAATCGTCACAAAATTTTATACAAGATGTTCATCTAGCATAGTGCATGTTAATCAGAGTTAGGGTTTGTTTTTATTCTTATTTATTTGTTGTTTGTGAATCGTAAGACACTCTATAGTCTGTTGGCTGTGCTAGTGGTGCATGTTTTATTGCTGCGTAAATTTTCGTAATGGAAGAATGACCGAGTGCAATGCAAATGAGTGCTACTTCTGTTCTTTTATATATATTTCAATATTTGTCAATGATAGTGTGCATAGTTTCGCTGTTCCCAAAGCCTATGCTCTTTTTGTTTCATTTCCTGATCCCTGTAATGTGTTAAAATTTATGTGCCAATGTTGGATCACCAGTGTTTTGGGCTTTTGACTATACTCCCCAGTGTGGTCTTTGTCTTTAACTCCTTCAATACATTGTTTGGCATCCTATAATATGCTATTTTGGCATTCAAGGGATTTTCCCACTGTTCTTCATTGCAGTAACTTTCTGACATTTGCCCGCCCTAGAGTGAAACAATTGTACTTTCTCATATCTCTTGTCATCTTATTCTCACATATAGGAGAGGCCCATTCTTTGAAAGTGGAGAAGATCTTGTACCAGGGGAAATCGCCATACCAAGAAGTCTTAGTTTTTGAGGTTCACATCAGCTGTTTAGACTAGAAATAAAAACTGCATTTGGCTTCTATTTTTTATAACCTGGTAATTTTTGTATGCAGTCGTTGACCTATGGGAAAGTCCTAGTGCTTGATGGTATTGTTCAATTGACTGACAAGGATGAATGTGCATACCAGGAAATGATCACCCACCTACCACTTTGTTCAATTCCATCCCCTAAAAAGGTATGTCTCTTGATCTTTGTTTTTACTCAATATTGTGAAATTATAGACAATGCTGTGTTGCTTAGCAGAAATTCATTTGGAAGATATTCTGCAGATGTATCTCATCACACGGAATATTTCTTTTTACCTGAATTTGAACGGAAATAGTGTCTTATGTCCTTAGGAACTATACTTTGCAGGTTTTGGTTATTGGTGGTGGTGATGGAGGTGTACTTCGAGAGATATCCAGACATAGTTCAGTGGAGTCTATTGACATATGTGAGATTGATCAGCTAGTTATTGATGTAAAGTTGTCCTTTCATGCCTTATCTTTTTCAAGTTTAAGTGCTTAATTATTCTTTGCTGATATATAGATCTGAACTCTGTAGGTTTGTAAAGATTTTTTCCCACATTTGTCTGTTGGATTTGAAGATCCTCGTGTTCAACTTCATGTTGGCGATGGTATACCGATAATTCCATGAGGCCATGATGACTACATTATGTTTTCATAGCTGCTGATCTTTCCTATTTGTTTTAGATATTGGTAAATACTTTTTCTTGAACTATAATTTCACAAGAATTGTTTCTCTTCTACTTTCAGCTGTGGAATTCTTGAGAAATGCTCCTGAAGGGACATACGATGCTATCATTGTTGATTCATCAGACCCAATAGGTGAGCTCATGCTGCCATGCGTTGTCTTTCTTGAGCACAGTACCATGGAAAGTCTTTGTTATGTCTTTGGTGTGTGTATCTGTTCTGTGCATTTTGGTTTTCTGCTTCCTAATATATTACTCCTGAACTCCATGCTTCTTTATTTCTAGTTTATTGCATTCCTAGTTGTTTTGTGTAAATGATGAATAATTTGCTCATATTTTCTTTGAAAAATAACTTTGACCAACTTTCAGTTAAAGACTCAAATCTTATTTTTAAGTTACTTTTGGCATTTGTAGGCCCTGCTCAGGAACTTGTGGAGAAGCCTTTTTTTGAGACAATTGCTAGAGCTTTGAGGCCTGGTGGCGTTCTTTGTAATCAAGCTGAGAGTATGTGGTTACATACACATTTGATTCAGGATATGCTTTCAATTTGTCGTGAAACTTTCAAGGGTTCTGTACGCTATGCATGGACTAGTGTCCCAACATACCCGAGGTTCTTCACTTCTCTATTCTTCTAGGCTCCTTATCTTCATCCTTTCTTGCTTCCATTGGTCGTAAGATCATTTTTATTATTGATGGAATGGTGTGAACTTAAAAGTTAAAATACAGTCCTATTTTCATTTTTTTAGTTTTTTGCATTTGTGGTCTCTCTTAATAGTATCACTCATTATTTTCATTTTCTTCTAAATGCATGTATCAGTCGTTTCTAATGCATTGCATTTACTAACCCTAAGAACCACCTGTTTGTGTGAAGATTTTTGTTTGATATCCATGCATCAGGTATGCACTATGCATATGGACAGCTTTTTATCTAAAGTTTTTATTCTTAAATGACATGGAACAAATATGGATGCCCATTGTTAAAATCATTTACTTAAAATAGCATGTTTAGCATGAGTTTTCTTTCCTTGCTCCATTTTTTTCTATAAATTTTGTCAAAGTTAGAAAAGTTTGACTTAGGACAAAATCCGAGTGAGAGGGAAGGAGATTTTTCTTTAATCTAAATTCTTATTCTTGAATGACATGGAACAAAGTCACAAAAAAAAAAAAAGAATGACATGGAACAATATGGGTGCCCATTGTTAAAACCATTTACTTAAAAAACCATTTGTTACGGTGAGTGCTCCATTTTTTTTGTATAAATTTGGTCAAAGTTAGAGAAGTTTGACTTACGAGAGGGGGAGAAAGGGCCATTGGATCATGCAAATGAACTAATCTGGATTCAATCAAAGCAAGAAAAATGGAATTAAAATGAACTAAGTCGACGACTCAGAATTACACAGTGGATACCCACTTGCATTCCTATTCTAACTTCATGTTAAATTTTCTGCAAGTTTGTGTGTATTGAATCATTTTGTGGGAGTTTCAGGGACTTCTTTCTTTGTACTTCTTCCATATTCCTTGGTTTCCTTCGTTTACAAAAAATGTGGGGCTAGGTGCGGAAGGTTAGTTGGGATATGGTGTTATTAGTAGTTGTGTGTTGTTGCAAATGCTTGTTGTACAGTCTTTGCAGTTCTAGATAAAGAAGCCTTTATTGTGTTTAAGCATTTCTGTTTTGAACAAACTTCTTACAGAATGTTTATATGAATTTGCAGTGGGGTGATTGGGTTTTTACTATGTGCCAAAGAAGGTCCATCGGTCAACTTTCTGACTCCTATAAATCCAATTGAAAAGGTGAAAGGAGCTACAAAAGCTGGAAGGGAGATCAGATTTTATAATTCAGAGGTCTGTTTTCTTTAATCAGTCATATAGGATTTGTCGCGCCAATATTTTGTATGCTGAGAAAAGTAAATACGTGTATGCCTAATTGCGATTAGGAATGAGGGTAGATCCCTGCTACATCACGTAGGCCGTAGGTGGTCATAAACTGCGAGAGCAGGGAAAATCTGGAGCAAGGCGGATTGTGTGCAGGTGCATGGCAGCATGGGAAATAGAACCGCAAGCAGTAAACCAAGGGCGTCCAGTTTGTGGGTGTGTGGGTGGTGGTGGTGGTGGTGGTTGGGGGGGGGGGGGGGGCGCGGAGGGGGCGCTCGTATGTCATGGAGAAAAAATTTTGTGCCATGGCTCTTTGCAGCCACCTCTATTGCATCTTCTGCTTCCCTACCCACTGCAAGAGGAATCCAAACTCGAGCACCTTGCATCACCGTGGCCACAGCACCACCTGGCTCCCCATGCTCACCCTCCCTGACTCATTCACCTCTACAGCTCCTCACACTTGCACATCCTCCCTGCTTCCCCGAGCTACTCTGATAGTTCTCACTGAGTCACTTCTTCAGAAAATTGAATTCCTATTTGGTCTTCTCTGATAGTTCTCACCTAGTCACCTCTGGCATAAAATTGAATTCCTATTTGGTTCTCTCCCTCTCTTTTGAGATCTGATTTAGCCATTGGGTAGCAAAACTCAGCCTCTCTATCTGTCTAGTGATTTTCTTCTAAATCTCAATTCTCTCTTTTCTGGTTGTTTCATTGAGTGCCGTGCCCCCTTGTAAATATGTGATACTTTAAGCTTTATATTACTCTGCTGTGCGGGAGGGTGGGAGGGAGGGAGAATGACATGATCTAAGAAATTCTATTTTTGTTGATTATCCCTTATATGTTATATAATGATAATGAAGTCAGAGTGAACATACGGCTTGGTCATACCAACTAGTTCAGTGCAGGAGTTAGGTTCATGGCCATATGATTCTGTAGTAATCCAGTCATGTCTATTTCCATTTGTAATATCGGGGTGTTGGTATACCTACTCTTCCTATTTTTTGCTCATCCATTAAACGACAACTCTTATTTGAGATTGCTTCCATGAAGTTTCCTTCACCCTGATTAATTTTCATCATTGAACAGATGCATAGGGCAGCATTTGTCCTTCCGGCCTTTGCAAAGAGAGAGCTAGAAGCATATTTTGCTTCCACTGAAACAGTAAGTTCTTTTCAATTTGGGACAAGTGGTTTATTTACTCTTATTGCACTTTGCATGTTTCTACAGTTTAAGAATATTTTGAAAACAAATTAATATGCACAGTATTTGTGCACCATGTCACAGGAGCAGGCAGAGGAAACAGTGGTGACACCACTGAAGTTAACTCTTGGATCCAAGAGTGAAATTCTCACTGCATCCTAGACCGGGACTCGTGACCTACTACAAGATATCAAGAAACCATTCCTTCATGATGCGTCTCCAGTATCGCCATTGGGTAGTCCTGTACCATCACATGTTATAAGCATCAGCATTGAGGGTGTGACATTGCGATTTGATGCGTAATGAGGCATCATGTGTCAATAATTTATTCTCCAAACAGGTTGGTATGCTAAGGAAAAGACGAACTGATAGCAATGTATGATATGAGTGTGATGTGATGAGCATTCCACATGTATTTAACTTTTAAAATTATGGCGGTGTGTTGCGCCAGTATGTGGTGGTCATTTCTTACCACCAAAGTCTCAAGTGTGATGTAATACATGTAAGAGAATCTTACTCACCAGACGTAGTGATTCTAACATCTCATGGTATCTTTAATATTTTCGTTCTAGAATGTGCAAAGTGCATGCTTTCGAAAAAAAGTTAGTGAGGTAAAAACAAAGACTAGTAGCAATATATAGAGAATCTAGGTATTGGTTTTTAGTGCAAATTACATAAAAATATTATGAATTTCGGATATTGCACATTGATTGGCAGTGCAAGAGCATCATCTTTATAGTTGATATAGATCATAAATGTAGGGATTGCGTGTATATATATTTGTTTTACATGATTTGGTGTATTTGTGGAGACTTTGGTATTAAGCATGTGTTCATTTTTTAAATCCTTGATTGGATTTCATAGTGTGCTATGATGGTCAATAATTTGAAAACATTTGTAATTAACACATGTTGATAGCACATGATAATTTAAAAAGATGGAGTTTGAGATGGAGGATATAGACACCCAAAAGTTCTTTATGTGTTTATGATCTAAAACATTCTCCAAGAATATGTACTAAAAGAGTTAAATATTTGATTATTCAATATGAAGGAATTCTATGGTGGTTCTACCTCTAGATAGAGAGATTATTAGAGAAATTGAAACAAGATATTGGGACATGGTCCATTATATCGCAGTGCCACTGAACCTGGAATGTATCTTGCAAAAGCACTCGGCCATATATTGTTTTTGCAATGATGTGATGGAAGCAACATTGACTAGAGTTAAGAATATATTTAGATGTTTCAGTTATGATTGGATATAATGAATATGGTTATGTATAAAACCCCATATTTCAGATCATTAAAAGGTTTTTATTATCTAAAGAAAAACCATGGTTTTTTTTTTTGACAACAAGAAAAACCATGTTTAGAAGTACATCTCTGTCACACTCCACGTTTTAAGCTCGTGAACACCTCCTGGAAAGATCGGTTGGGAAAATGTACTCTGGATTGTCTTAGGGTCGATAAAGCCACTTAGAATGCCCACATCGCATCAAAGAGAAGAGTAGAACAAGATAATATGGTTGGAAGATATTAAGGTTTGGAGATGTATAATTTGTAGATTAGTTTATATTTTCTTATCGACTATCTCCAAGTCCAAGTCAGTGTGTTTACTAGAATTCTCGATATTGGGCAGAAATCGGCTCCTTGTTGCAAGATGAGGAATAATACCTAAATTGACTAAGCTGAGCCACTGATAAGCTATCCTAAAACTTGGCATACCATGATTTTGCGACGGCCTCATAGTTAAAGCATCTTGCCATCTCTATGATCAACCCTCTCTTTCTACCATAGTTTCCCAAACAACATTTTTTTTTTCGAATTACACAATACAAAGCAGGGCTGCCTTATAGGTGGGTCTGCCATGCAGGAACGCCACGGTGACCATGACTGCTATATTGGGATGTCATGTGGGCAAAACCGGCCTCCAAAACCAACCAGTGGTTAATCAGACTGTTTTGCATACTCCCTTTGTTTCAAAAACCATTTGGGGTTTGCATTCTTCAAAAAGCTTAAAAAAAACCAACTTGGCATTTGAGGGAGGAAAGTTGGCATTTTTGCATAGGCACCGGTGGCTTGGCATTTGTGAAATCCCAAGAATCTTGCCATAGTTGTTTGCCCATAAAATGCCAAGTCCAAATGCCAAACTATTAGAGATGCTTTATTTTTTCCTCTCCATACCGTTTTGGGAATTGGCAAACAACAATAAATCAAACCAAAATTGCATAACCGGTAGAGATGCTCTAAGTCATTCTAAAAATCTTTAGAATTAAAATATTTTAAATGTGACCAAATTTATACAATAAGATAATAATATTTATGATGTCAACTAAGTAACATTAGATTGTTCATTTCTTAAATTTTTATTGTATATCTATTTGATGTCATAAATCTTTATAGTGTTTTCTATAAATTTGGTTAAACTTAAAAATGATTTAACTTTAAAATAATATTTTAGTCTCAAACAACGATTTTACCTTGTGGGCTCAACGATTTTATACCTTGCGGGCTTAATTGAAGTAATTCCAGCTCCGGTACTATAGGGGTTATTTAACTTTTTCCAAAAGAAAAACCCTAGCCGGCGGCGGCGGCATTTCGCGACTGACCGGGCTGGGGGGCCACAACCGGAGTCCGGAGGGGGTGACTGCTCCTGCTGAGCTATTCAAGCCAGGGCGCAGTTCCGTGGTCCGGTCATCACAACGGCGAGCGGTGGTGCGTCGGCGTTGTTCGCGTTCCGGCTAAGCACAGCAGAGGGAGTCCAGTTCGTTCGCCAGCAGATTGCCGGTGAGTCCGCTACTGTCTAGTATTGGCCACTTGGAGTTGTCATTTGAGAATATAATCTGCGAGTGAGATGTACATGTTTATTTATTTATTTATTAATTATAATGCCAGATTAGTTTTCAGAGATGAAGAGGTACTACCAGCCTTTGCCCAAAAGGAATCGTGAAAGTGCTGGGGGCATCACTCCAGAACCGCAGATGAAGTTTGCCCCAGGAATTGGGGACCAAGTTGGTGGAACTAAGGGCGGCCATAGGGCAAACCAACATAACAAAGGTTGTCACACCCAAAGAAGAAGCCTATCGCGCCCAATCGCTTCTGATTGTTCAGAGAGTGGAAATCCATATGGAGTTTGTCTGCGTGCTTCATTGGACTGTGCAAGATTACTCTTAAGGCAAGGTATACCTTTCTATCACCTTGATCCGTCTTACACATGGGATAAGGGTCATTTTCTGGAGATGGTGGATTGGTACAAAGGCTTCGATGAGAAAGTGAGGCGAGCATTTGACGAGATGGATCCTGATCGTTGTCGCGAGTTGGCTTCTCGACAGTTCCAGAAAGACCTTGTAAAAGCCTGCGCAGAAGAGGTCATCCAGGTGATTCTGGAAGAGATTGGAGATGGCCGTTTCTCTGTACTTATTGATGATACTCATGACATTTCAAGCAGAGAGAAGATGGGCATAATTCTGAGGTTAGTAGCAGTTTGTATCTTTCTATTTGTAGGCTTTTATATTTTCTTTTTCTGTGCTTTCTGAACTTACTGTAAATTTTTGTCATGAAGATTTGTGAATAAGCAAGGGAAGGTCATTGAAAGGTTTCTCGGTCTTGAGCCGGTGGAATATACTACACCTAACTGCTATTCAGGGATATTTGGTTGGCTTTCTTGTTCGGCATGGTTTATCCATTTCTAGGATACGAGGGCAGGGCTATCATGGACAGTCAAATATGAGAGGAGAATTTAATGATGTGCAGAGACAGATACGAGGTGAACATCCACATGCTTTCTATGTCCATTGCTTTGCTACCCAGCTGGAATCAATACTTGTTTCAGTCTCAAGTTCTTCTTCAGCAGCAATTGCTTATTTCTTCTGCAATGTTCCTGTGATTGTGACTGCCATGAGTGCACCTTGCATGACAAAGGATGCTGAAAAGTGTCGCCAAACAATTTTGGATAAATTGGAGAGTGGTGTGATCCCAAAAAGAGACAAGCATCAAGAAGTACCAGGAGAGACAAAATGGGGCTCGTATCAGACAACCTTGAACCGTATTGACACAATGTGGGAATCAGTGCTTGAAGTGCTAATGATTGTAGCTGAACATGGCTATCCTGATTCTCGAGCATCATTTTCTATAGAAACAATCGAAAGCTTTGAATTTGTGTTCATATTGAAGATGATGCTAAAATTGTTTGCCATTATTGATGAACTATCACTTATTTTACAACAAAAAGACCAAGGCATTAGTCAGGCTATGGGGTTGCTTGTGGATGTGAATGAGCGCTTGAAAACCTTGAGGGATAATGGTTGGGATGCATTGTTTGAAGATGTCAAGATTTTTTGTGCTGCAAATGACATTCCAGTGCCAAATATGGATGAATACATACCAAGTATGGGCCATTCACGGCGAAGCGGGATAACTGTGTCTCAGCTTCATTATTATCGTGTCCAGATTTTCTTTGCTGCTATTGACTCCATTCAAACAGAGATGGCCCATCGTTTCAATGATGTTTCGATGGATTTGTTAGTGCGATTTTCCTGCCTTGATCCAAAGAGGAACTTCTCCCAGTTTGATGTGGAGAAAATTGCTCGACTTGCTGATATTTATTCTGAAGATTTCCTTGATGCTGATCGTGCAATTATGAAGGATCAACTTGAAGCCTATATTTGCTATGTGAGAGCACATGTTGAATTTACTTTCTGTCATGATATTGCAAGTTTGGCTGCAAAAATGGTCGAAACCAAACAACATTTGATTTTCCCATTGGTGTATCGCCTCCTTGAGTTAGCATTGTTGTTACCAGTCGCGACAGCATCAGTTGAAAGGATTTCTTCAGAAGTTAACATTATCCCTACTGATATGTGCAATGAAATACCTGTAGATTGGTTGAGTGACTTTGCTGTGTACTACACTGAGGAAGACATATCGAAAGATCTTGATGCTGAAAAAATTTTAGAGCGCTTTCAGAGCATGGTAACTCAGAGAATGCAGTAACCTCATATTGGTACTTAGTGGCTCAGTGGTATGTTTTTTCCTTTCTAGCGTTGGTATATTTGGTAATCTGATTAATTTTTAGAATTTTCCTTTATCTTTAAATGTGCTACCTGGGTTTATTATTGGACTTCCAGTGCTCAGTACTGCATAGATTTCGTTGATGGTGTGTTCTTTCTACATATTGTGCCTTGACTTAAGTAGATATGTTCAATGCACTTGTTGATAACTTTTATCGTACCCAGTGTGGTTGGTAATTTGAAATGTGTAGCTGCCTAGTGGATTGAACTTTTAAGGAACAGGTTGAGGAAGATTCTAATGAATTCTTTGGAATTTTCTAAATATTTCTGTTACACCCAGAACTTTAGATAGTCTTCTCTGTTTAGACCTCCTCTCCTAGTTCCTTTTGCTTCTCTAGAGTGCAGTTTCTCCTGCCCTCTTGCAGGTTGTGTGGCTTAGTTCTTTTAGCCCCTCTTTAATTTGTACTGTTTTTTTTTTCTTTTTGAAAATTAATAAAAATCTCTTACAGTGGGGGTCTCCCCTGCTGTATTTTTGGTTCAAAAAAACTGGTTATCATTTTTCTTTTATTTATTTATGTGCATAAAGAAAGACAAGGCTTGTCTATGCCTTCTTTTGTGCCAGTTACATTCTTGTGATGTGGAAAATTCTTCTTTCTTGTAGAATTCCCTTCATATCAAAGTAACGTAGCCTACCTATGATTTTTTTAAACAACTATCAAATATTTATTGTGTAGGATAGTTTTGCTAACTGAAACTATCACAGGTTAGTTATCCCGATTCATCTTATGCTATCTTTGAATTTCTATGAGAACTGCTGAGACAATCAACATTTGAAAAATCTGTGTCATTTAAACTAGATTGAAGTTGGTTGTTTCATATGAATCAGCCATCCTGTTTTTAATGTTTTATTTTTTGTGTCCTTACAAGGTTGTATCATTTTTTGAACGCATTTCTGGCTGTATTAGTTATTATTACCTTTTGTTGTTCTGGAATCTGGAGATAGATTTCATCTCAATGTACCTAAATTTGCCTCTAACGTTTATTTAGGAGGAGAAGATCAAGTCTGTAGAAGCTTTATTGAAGATCCAAATGCATATTAGGGGTGATCTAGAAGATTGAGTTCCTCACCTGAAAGTCAGAGTAGCATCTTTGGTCCCTTGAAGTGGGGGGCGCCTAAAGTTTCTGTAAGACTATAACCCCCTTATCCAAGGTTATAACTATATAAGTTACTCCTTGGCCTTGTTCTGCTTGAATTTGGAAAATCCATCCTATTTCATATATCTTGCAGTGCTCTCTCTATCTGTGTGGCTTGTTGTGTGACTCCAACTAGTTGTGGCCCTGTTTCTTCTATTCCCTTAGTAGAGCCACAATTCAGATTCTTGCATCGAGTTGACCCTATTTCTGTGGATCGATGGAGAAAGGTGGTGGTTTTAAATTCTTCCCTGGGTTGGATTTTTTTTTTCAAGTAATACTTGCATAATGTGGAGTGTGCTTTTGGTACTCTAAAAAATTGTCATCCACAGGTTGAAGCAATTGACAATTTTTTTCTCAGAAAATACAGGAGATCTGCGCATCATTATATTAAGAAGAAAATGGATGAAAGAACCCAATATAAGTACAACACATTCCCCATTTATGAACTCCCACACACACAACTCAACTGTGTTGAAGTTGATTGGGGTGTAATTGAACTAAGTTACACTCCGATCTACTACATATGGATCAAATTGAATACGAATGCATCCAAACAAGGCCTAAACTAATCTCCTGGGAGGTGGGATGACAGGAGGGATAACCCTCTAGCCCGAGCCAAGGTCCACAAACAGCGTTGCTCACCAGCCATGGCTAAAGCCCCAACAATACTTGGAGCCGCTCCATCAAAAACACAACGATTGTTATGGTTCCAAAAAATCCAAGCACCCAACATAATTAGATAGTTAACCCCTTGTCTTTGTTAGGAATATAATATGACACAACAGTATGTCTTGTATTGAGGCCTAGAGGGACTATATATAGAGTACATGAGAGACACAAGAGGGAAACCCTAGACTATGTGATTACACTAATACCCTTTGACTATATATAGCTAACACCCCCTCTCAAATGCAACGTGAATGCAATGACGTTGCATTTGGAGAGTTACACACTAGCTAGACTTAAATAGAAACATGAAATTGATACATCCGAAGTCCGAAATCAAAGATCATCAAAGCGTGCAACTCTTGAACATGTCGATGCAGAAAAGATCTCCTCCGCAAGTGGGTACTGCCTTCACAACCGTACTTCAGCAAATACCTCAAGTCTTCACAAACCAGTACGTCGACTCTTCAAACATGAAGCTTGCTTTGGAGAATTTGAACTCGACGAGAATAGTGAGATGTGTCAAATCAAGCCAAAGAATAGAGAGATCACTACTGCAAAACGGCAAGCAGTGAGATAAAATGATGATGACGACAAAAAGAAGGCCATTGATCATGGCGTGGAGCAAAACGGCTCCAAAAGGGACCAAGAGGGCAAAGGTCGCATCAATGATGATGTGATTAGCTAAATCGACGGGACTCAGCTAACCACGAAAAAAATGGCTGATCTGACAAAATTGTGAACTCACACCACTTAGACGAACGGTGATGTGTAAAATTGGACTTGGATTGAATGGACCTTGATGCAACAGATGGAATGGAACTTAGAAAATATTAGGCCTCAATAGAGCAGGAACATAGCAACAACACAGAAGTGGTCGAGCGGTGGTTGATGGTCGGATCATGCGGTCGCATGTAGGCATGTAGCGGAGAGGATGGGAAAGAGTCCAGGCGCTAAGAATAGAGCATCAGGGAAAGAGAGGCCCGGCGCTCTAAGAATAGAAAAAAAAAGGCATGCAATGGTGGAGAATTATCATGCAACATTTATGGAATAGGAAATTGCACACAGGAAATTGCGAGATATATGCGCACTCCATGCACAACCTAGCATCCTCCTACTCGGAGGAAGCCGATGGAGAAGGGCAACACAGATGAGCGGATGGCTGACTTTGGGCGGGCGGACGGTTGCAGACATCCGTGAAGGCGGAAGGAATCACCCCACACAACGGCCGGGCGGATCTGCAACAGGCAGGTCCACGACGAGCCAGACGAAGACGAGGAGGGGAGACGCGCGGACGGTGGGCAGACTCACCGATGGATGGCGCACGGATGATGAACGAACTCCTCCCGACAGGTGGATCTGATGTGTTGCTACGGGTGGATCTGATGTGTTGCTACTAGTGATGAATTGACGAATTGCTGCTGCTGCATGACAATTGGACTTGATGAAATGAAAAAGAAAAAAATGAAGATCAAATGGAAGATCGATGAGGCTGCCCCCGGGAGTGACTGATTCTCTCGGGGGAAGCGCAGCCAGAGGAAGGGTGGTGGCTGGATCAAAACCTAGAGCTGTGATACCATGTTAGGAATATAATATGACACAACAGGATGTCTTGTATTGAGGCCTAGAGGGACTATATATAGAGTACATGAGAGACACAAGAGGGAAACCCTAGACTATGTGATTACACTAATACCCTTTGACTATATATAGCTAACAGTCTTAATAGTTTAGATGAATTACTATTAGCTCTGTCCCACCATTCAAGAAATGAGTTCACACTAGGTTGTGGAGCTAGTACCTAGAGGCCGACCTGCCTTAGCAAATGAAACCAGAATTCCCTAGCAAAGACAATCAGCCAGGAGATGGTTTATAGTTTTCTCCTCTTGGTCACAAAGTGGGCAACAGTCAGCCGTCCAACACTTATTATGTGCCACTAACCACATGAAGAACCGACAATTTGGTGGCGCCCAAGTCTTCCAAACCATTTCCCATGGTGCAAATAGGGTAGCATCCAAGAAAAACCCTCATATGCTGACTTGGCTTAATATTGACTGTTTGAAGAGAACCTCCAAATATGTTTGTCCTCCCTTTGTGGCTGTAAAACAGTGACCGAAATTATATCCCATAGATGCAGATACTCAACTATTACACCAACAGCTTGAGCCCCCTTAATGTCTGCAATGCAAGCATGGTTAATGAGAGCTTCCTTTGACTGTATATTACACCAACAGCTTGAGCCCCCTTAATGTCTGCAATGCAAGCATGGTTAATGAGAGCTTCCTTTGACTGTACGTTGCTTGGTCCGTTTTTTGGGGATGGCAGCATATAATTGAGGAGCCTAAATTGGGAGATGAGCTCAGGGACGGTCTGGCTTAGTTTTTTCAGCCATAACTATCTCATTCTTAAAGCCCAGCCAAGTGTTTTTAAGTCTGAAATACCTAGTCCAGAGAGCTCAGTTGTCCGACAAAACTTTACCCATGCTTCCTTGAGACCACACCAGAGAAAAACCCCGTCGAATTTTGTCAATTGCTTTGATGACCCATGCTGGAAGGTCAGTCGCCATGACAATATCTATAAGCATCCCAGTGAGCACAAATTGAACCTGAACCCTCCTTCCTGCCTGTGTCATCAGCTCCGCCTCCCAGCCTGGCAGTTGATCGACAATGCGGTTAACAATAGGTTGCATCTTGAGACTTATTTAGTTTTTTCAAGGAAAGAGGCAACCCTAAGTACTTGCATGGGAGTTCAGCTAGGGCAGAAGACAGCAGATTCTGAATAGCTTTCAATTCTATATCCCCACACCTAGATGACAGCACACTGCACTTTTGTAGGTTTGTTGGGGATCCCGTTTAAGAGCACTTGGGTGGTCGAGGAAGATAGCAGCCCACATAATCTCCCCAAATTTGTCCGAAACCCAAATTTTGCAGGACCTCTAGGAGGAAGGGCCAAGGGATCAAATCAAATGCCTTTGAATATCTAATTTGAGTTGTATGCGAGGTGGTTTCTGTTGACGAAGAAATCTAGTTGTTTCTTGCACCAACATAAAGTTCTCCTGTACAAAGTGCCCTTTTATGAAAGCGCTTTGATCAGGCGAAACCATACATTGGAGACGACCAGCAAGCCGATTGGCCATTACCTTGGTGATTAGTTTAGCAAAACTATGTACCAAGCTGATAAGGCGGAAGTCCTTGTGCTGATCTGCACCCTTCTTCTTGGGGAGTAGGGTGATAGCACACTCACTCTTACGGATGCATACACGCAGCCTATGAGCATCTTTGAAGATTGGGTCGACAAATCTATGAGATTGACAAAGCTAGTCTACCACTAAAAGGATAAAGTTATAAAATTTCTGAAATATTCGCTCCCACGGATATCGAACTTACCAACAAAGAAAACTCGGAGCCCTGCGTTTCTGGATGGCACTAACGCGTGGAGGCATCTGTATAACATCTAACTCCATGCAGGAGAGCTGGGTGGTGGACGGTGCGCCTGAGCCTGAGATGAAATGCCTGACCGGGTGTCTGACGTAGCCGTTTTTTTTTTCGACGAAAGAAGAATTATATTAGAATATAGCTGGGTACATCATCACGTTACAAGTGCTCTGGAAGAAAAGACATCTATCCAGAAACTGAAATTCATCTATATTGTACCCATGCTGTAAAAGGTTCCAAATCTCAAAACCAAACCTATTTGACGCTTTGTATGGATGACTGCACAGGCAAATACTCGGCAACAATTGTTTTTGGCCAGACAGTAGATGCCCAACGGACGGCCAACGTTCCTGCAGGTGGAGTTGAGAAACTTCTTCTTCCATGTGTCTTCCTTTCTCTTCTTTCTGCCACCGAAGAATGAGGAAGACTGACCTGAAAAGTATTCTCCCTAGTCCTTCATCGTGGTCAGATCCAACCACAACAAAACGAAGAAGGGACTGGAGAAAATTATTCCATGGCGACGGCATCATCTCCGCCTTGATGCCGCCGTTTGGAAGTAAAAATCTCCCTGTGGACATGTCGATGAAGATGCTGACGTCGAAGTTGTCGCCTCCATCTTCAACGAATCCGCCACGGAGAAAACAAATCCAACCTTCTCCTTCACCGTCGCCGGAGAAGAGAAGGAGGAAGACACAAATCTCCCATACCAAGAAACTTGGCATAGAGAAAAACCTAACCCTAAGACTCAACCTAAGGGAAAAACTTATTAAAATGCAATGGATCCCCACTCCCTCCGGCCTCCGGTGAAGTACCGGAGGAGGAGGTAGGGGGACCAGCGGTGGGCGACGGCGGCGACGGCGAGTCGGGAGAGGAGAGGTCCTCCGACACCTCAATTGTTGTTTGCAGTCCGGTATGTATATTTTGTTTTGTGTCTGACGTAGCCGTTGAAGTGCCAGCAGCCTGAGTCAGTTCGTCCGTGGAACCATGCATCTGCCAACAATAGAAAAGCCTGTAACGTTCGTGCTGCAGCCGGCAGCACCATATCGGTTTCTTGTCCAAGCGTTCGCTTGTGCTGTTTGTGTTCTTGCTCGTCCCCGATCACCGGCGGAGAGCTGCGTCTCAGCAGCCGACCAGACCCAACAATATTGTGTCGCCTAACTTTGTATATACTAGCCACTGCTGCCCGCGCTTCGCTGCGGGTGATGTGCTTGGTATAGGAAATCTTGGGCGTCCAGGGCGACGCCAAATAGCCTGAGGCGGTCGCCATATCCGTAAGTTGCCGCACGCGGGAAAGGGAAGGAGCCCTGGGCGGGCGCGCGGGAAAAGGAAGCGACCCAGGGCGGGAAATCGCTCGCGCGCGGGACTTCTCCCACCTTCAGTCCGCGCGTGGCTCGAGGAAATCGTGCCGAAATCGAGAGGGATTGAGAGAGATAGGGGACTGAGAAGAGAGAGGGAGAGGCAGGCCCGCTGGAGTTTCTTCCCCACTCGAGGCCTGGTCCTGCTCGTCCTCAAGCTGGAGTTTAATCGCTCAAGAAAACAGGTCAGGAATCCTATGACACCTGTCCCATCGCTCTGCTCACAATCGCTGTGTCGTATTCACCCCGTTGGGTCACATCTGGTCTCGTTCACCCATGCTTCCTTTCTCCCTCTTTTCTGCGCTCGACATCTCCATGTGGCCTCGGTCATTCACTCGTCTCACGTCACGTGAATTCTGCTGTTCCCCCTCGAGCGTGATGTCGCGGCCATGCCGCCAAAGCCAACGATGCCGGCGCACCCGAGCCCCAACCCCACCTATCAACTCGTCCCGACCACCCACTATAGCCACCCATCGTGCCTTTCCTTGTTAAATACGGTCCTACTGTAGACTGGTCAAGCTTCTCGGAGAAGCCTTGCCCAAATCTCTACAAAAGAGAGCCACCCATTTGTCTTCACCATACCCCACGCTCGCTAACCATTCCCCAACCTTCTTCCTTCCTGAGCAAAAGCCCATGGCCTCACAAGAGCCACTATGCCCCTGGCTTCAGTTCACCAACCCTCCTATCCAGCCCATAAGGCAAGCGGAAGGAGTTTGGACCAGCAGCACCTGCCAGGGCGTAGAGGGATTTCCCAAGCTTCTGTATACCACCACGCAGTGGCTAGGAATCCGAGATCATCCCGAGTATGAAGGCTGTGAGTTCGTAGAGCATGGCATCGAGCGGTGTGAAGTCACCGTCTACATCGGGAGGAGTGAGAACTCCCTCGGCGTAAATGGTTGGAGCGCCACCACCATTGGCTTTCGCTTCCCGGACACTTATCAAGCTGTAGCTCGCAAGGCCCTGCGAATCCTATGCCAGATCTATGCAGATCCCCTTGCCCGCGGCCCGATGAGGTTCTTTCCGCCTTCGGACCAGGACTCTCCATTCTGGAGAACCCGCATGGAGGCTCTGCGAGGACGTCCCTTGCAAGCAGTTGACCCCACCGTGGTATCCCTGGCCACGTATCTGCTGGCCTTGGATCAACACCACGACCAGCTGACCACCGAGTTGAGGAAGTGCATCATCCGAGCCGAAGAGGCCGAGCTCTTCATCCGAAAGCTCCATGTGAGCCTTGCCATGGCACGTGCCCAAGTTGCCACCGCTGAAAGCCGTGAAACCGTCACCGCTGAAGCCATGCGGGAGGCGGGAGAATGCTACACCAAGCAGCTCAGAGATGCCTACCTCGTCGCCCGAGACCAACGAAGGACGCCTGCCCCGAATGGGCAGCGGCTCCCGATCATGGAAGGGATACCCATCTATCCCTGGGAGCGGGAGAGGAATGTGGTAGCACCCACCACTCCGCCGCCCACTCCCGTGGAAGCCTCCGAGGTTGAGTCTCCCCTTCTCTGCACACAGCCCAATCCTGCCGAAGAGCCTCAGGAGAACAGTCGTGAAGCCATCTGTCTCGACGAAGTAGATTAGCTGCCGTGGAGATGTACCTTGGTTACAGAAAGTACGTGTCCTTGCACTTCGCCAAATGTTGTACCCTTCCGTTGTACTTTGAAGCAATGTGTTCATCTTGTAGCCTTATGAAGTTGTGTGCGGTCTTCTAAAAAAGCGTATCGGTCCCCTACAATAATTATGTTTATGTGTGTTTAATATCTTGGTAATCACAATTAGTCAGGATGATTAAGTAGTCAATTTAGTTCTAGGTAGCGATATAGCTTTTCCGTATAGTTTTAGACCTATGTGACATAACCATTGCCATCCTCTTTTCCTTTACAAATTGATGCCCTCGGCTCTCGCCTTCACATCCGTACCGGATCCCCTTCCTTTTCCTCGGTCACCCACGCGCCTCCATCTTGCCCGAACCCCCGTCCCTTCCCTCTCCTTTTTCCCGCTCAAGCTCGAGTGTGGAGCGTACCATGGCCAATGGCCACCCCACCACCTCTAATCCCTCGGACCCGCTATAAAAACGCAACCTTGAGTCCCACCCTTCGCCACCCAACTCTCCAAATCCTCGACGCCAAAAATCGTTGAACAAATCTCTCCTCCGATGAAGCTCGGCTAGATCCGGAGGAGAAGCTAGCTAGAGGAAAAGATTTACTGCCCAGTCTTGAGAGTTCAAACCTAGCCGGTGGAATGCATGAAAATTTACCACGTTAGCTTTATTATGTACATATAAATTTTGAACTGCAGTTGATGCAAATTATTGGTGACCAATAAATTTTCTCCAAGTAAATAGGCCTTGCTATGGTCTCACCAGGGTTCTTTGCTACGGTGAAAATATTCATGGTAAATCTAGATAGTAACAACACATACAATTTTTATGTAGCATAAGAAGCATGAAAATTTACCACATTGGCTAAAAGGACCATGTAGTTTGTCGACCTTATATGAGAGTGCTGCCTTCCATGAAAAAGGAGAAGTAAGAATGATGTAAATCCCCATAATAACTTTCTACATGTAAAGGACACCTACACTTTTATATTCAATGAATGCATCCACTTGCCCACTTGCTTCAACCTACCATGCGATGCATGCAAGGGGGCCTCCCAAGTTGTCCCAAGGTGTATTTACTTACCTACTTCATTCAATGCATCCACTTGAATGTTTATTCAATTTTTCATCCATTCACTTCCTTAAATGATGCATTTTTTGCATGCATGCAGGAAGGATGCCCGGTTGTGAGCAACTTCATCTGGATCCTAGAATTTCTATCTAACGCACCACGGAAATGAAGCGTACGTGGACACCTTGGGAGACCGCCTAGTCTTCGGGGCCTCACATCTCTAATCTGTATGGTAAGAACCTCAAAATATTTTATATAGCCTAGAGAACACATGTGCATGCATGAAAATCTACCACATGGACTTTACCTATCCGTAAAATCAATAGTGGCGGCCACCTGAAAGAACAGCGACAATTCGTGAATGTTGGCTTAAATTTTGCTAGGTTTGAAGCCTGATGCACGCAGGAATGAGTTAAGGGCAGTTTTGCCAACCCCCACCCGCCTGTAGCTAACATCAGGTTCCTAGTGCCTTTGCTTTTGTGTTATGGGCTAATAATTCACAATTAAAAGGAACCATTTTAAAGCTGATCAAGCATAATAATGGCATGCTGAACGTGTACACGATTAAATAAAATGATGCTGGGTCACCAACGCTTTTTTCAAGATGTCTGTAGCTACGAATCTTCTTTATTTGTCTTGAGGACCAGTTGCCTGGTCAGTTCAGGCTCATCAAATCAGAGCATAGCCATCTGATCCCTAAGTCAGCAGCAAATTGCACAACCCAACACAAATCCTATCTCTATTCATGGCTCCTCATAGGCACAATCACACTGCAGGGATACAGTGGGTACAACAAACGAATGACTACTTTTAATATAAAAAGAAAATGGCAAACCTAAGGGATCGACGCTAGAAAACAGACTTATGAGTATACAGTGCCTAAGCATCCATGGGATTATTTGCCTGTTGAGTGCAAATAGAGGAGGGCTCTGGTCCCATGCCCAACACAAATCATTTCGGTTGTAGGAGATCAGACACTTAGTAGCGTCTATGAAGTCTCTATCCATGTTTCTTCTCAGTGTCCCCATGATGGTCATCAGTCGGGGTGCTTGGCTCAGCGTCGGCAGTGGCAGCACAACACCATCACTAACCAGCATCGGCAGTGGCAGCACAACACCATCACTAACCGGCACTATTGCTATCAGATGTGGTGCTTGTAGCGTAGGGCACACGAGCGGGTGCAAGGAATGCAGACCTTCGAGGATGAACTACAGTGAGGCCACAACTACTAATTCCTCATATATGAGCTACAAGGAGGATAAATGCAGACATTGGCAGGGCTGGGTGCGATGAAGCAACGAATGGCACATGTTTATATAGGTGAGAGCTGGAGGAGGAATGAGCAAAACTATATACATGGGTTTCGATACAAGTATGCTAGCCATATTAATGGCGACCAACCCCAACCACCAACCACCTCGGGAGCAACGTGCACACAACCCAAGCCATCTATTTGATGCAATACAAATATCCATACATGATCAGTGAACTATTTCTGATATGATGATTCGGTGGAGAGGCATTAAATGTGGCCACCTGCTTTTGATTCGTGATTGCCTGAAAGTTTACTACATTGGCTTTAGCTAGCTATCAATTTTTGTATGTACAGGGATAAGGAACCACATGTGTCAATTCTTGTATGTACAACGTAATTACCTATATATTTTGGTAAGAAGAAAATGATAAGAAATTTACAGACGCACACATGCCACTCACGTACACATCTCTTGCAAGCAAAGGTTCGTGCCTTCAACCATGCACGGTCATTTGCTACACGTTCCCACGTACGTAGATTATCTCCTTGCTAGCCTTGATAGGTTGCATGCTAGCTAGTAGTTGCTATCTCCACCTCGGCTTGCTCCGTTGCTGCAGTCGTCTCGTTTGTGCACGCGCGGGCGTGATTCCGTGGTCGTCGTCGTCGTTTCGACGATTATGGCGCGGCCGTGCATGCCTAGTCCCGAAGTCACTGCACTGCACTGCTCTGTTCAGTCCGACGCTGTGCCCTGCTGCTCGTCTCGACATCTCGTCCGCTTGCCTCGTCCTGTTGTCGTGGTTGTCGCCTAGCCATTAATGGTGCTGCGCGCGCACGTCCTTGCTGGCCGTGCTGGGTTTCCCAGCGCCGCACGAGTACCACGCAGCCACACCGAGCCAAGAACAAGGACGAACGGTGCCTAACCTTCCCTGTTCACCTGCTGATCATTAAATTTTCTTAGGGTAAAGAGGTCCTTGCTATGGTCTCACATGGGGATGCTTGCTTCCATATAAAAATTTGATGGCAGTAAATTTCTCTATGTAAAAGGAGAAGACATTATTACATGTAAATTCTTGCTGCCTATAGCAATTTTTCTGTACGTAAAGGGGAGTCTACATTTGTTACATATATCCTAGGGAGAGAGCCGCGTATGACGTAGTGATGTAAATCTTCGTGCTAACTTTCTACATGTAAAGGACACCTACAGTTTAGATCGTACTTGCATGCATGCTCATTGAATTTTGTATATGCTTTATTAAATACATCCACTGCAATTTTTCGTATGTAAAAGGGAGCCTACATTTGTTACATATATCCTAGGGAGAGAGCCGTGTATGACGTAGTGATGTAAATCCCCGTGGTAACTTCCTATGCAAAGGACACCTACAGTTTAGATCATGTTTGCATGCATGCTCATTGAATTTTGTATATGCTTCATTAAATGCGTCCACTTGCATAACCCTACCCGTGCATGCATGCAAAGATGCTAGCTTCACTGAATGCATGCACTGGCATGCTCATCCACTTGCATGAGCCTAGGCTGATGGCTATGATGGCTTGCTTCATGCGGGTCGTTGAATTTCTATCTAACGCACCGAAGATAATATGCCTAATATATGTTTTCTCATTGCGTTGCTAGCAGAGCTTGTTCTATTGGGTACATTAAATTAAGTGTTGGGAAATTTGAGAAGAAGAGGTGGCATGTATTTTATTCAGCTAAGCCTGAAAATAATTTTTTCATCATCCATTGCAGCAGGTTAGTTATTTAATAACAACTACCTAAATCTGAGCATTACCTGGGTACATTCCTGAATTCTCTAGACCATTTTACTTGCTAGCTGAGCGGAGTTTTTTTTTTCATGCTTGTTACCTGCCAGCCATTCAGATCTGCCTTACAGCACAGTATTTATTGGCACCCAAAAGATAAGTGGTGATCTAATAAATATTTTGAGTGTGGACGTCCTAATTGTGTTTCTGTCGTCTGATGTCAATTTAGTTGTTCTGCTTGATTGTATCTTTAAACATCTGATGAAATAACTACCAAAATGAACTACCATTGTCGAAGCTTCAATGCTGTTTAACATGGTAACAGATAATAGACTCCAATTAGGGGACGCTCCTACTCATAGAATTTAGGATACATGTCGTCACAAACACACAACACATATATTTATCTGAAGGTCACAAAGAGGACTTTGGACGGGTACATACACCAGAATATGAGATTTTGCATAGCCCCTTACACACAAGACTGCGTCCCAAAGCTATATAAGAATTCGTGCATGTAAATATTTTTCATGTAGTAAGTTTTTTTGTGCGTAAGGGGTGTACAGTTCTTACGAATTTCATCTGAGCCATGCAAATTCATACACACTCAAATTCGTATAGAGATCACATAAATACAAATGAGCTCTAAAAATTATGAAATTTATATGAGAGATAGATTATGATTTTAGATGAATTTAGGACGAAGAAGTGATGGAATCGGAGGTCGGATGAAGGAGATATTAATTTTGCAAGATGGGTGTGTGGATAAATAAACAAGGACTTTTGGAGGGAGTGGAGGTGAACTCATGCACGTGATTATTGGAGAGGTGATTTGGGTACGGCTTGCTTGTGCATGTGTTGCCCAGGGCCCACGCGTCATATACACATGCATGAGAAGTGGAAAAGAAAGAAGCTAGCAAAGGCCACGGGTGTTCTTCATGCTTCGTGCATGGACGCCATGGCCGAGAGCTCGTGGAGCTCCTGGGTGGCTCGGGATGGCATAAGAGGAGTTGGAAGAAGGCAACAGAGAGGGTGGGAAGAGCAAGGGGATGCTCAAGAGCTGCTCACCTCGTCCTGCGACGATGGTCAAGTTCGGCTCGCACGCACGGCCGTATACGGTATACGTGAGGCCAAGCGAAACGAGAGCAAGCGAGCGAGTAAGCGAGCTGAGCGTGCTGCTAGTGGCGAGGCAGAGCACCTCGGCGTGCCTTTTTATAGGCAGCTGGAGGTTGCTGTGCCACCGGCTTGCATGCTTGCCATCAATGGTAGCTTCCTGTGCGTGCTTGAGGCTTTGCAGCACGAAGGACGATGAAGGTAGGCAGGACGGTGTGGCGTCTAGCATAGAGACGGTGCCTAACTTTGCATGGCTACAGGTAACGAGGTGTTGTTGTGTGCATGCGAGCAAGTTGAGACTGCCTGGTGTGTGCTTGGCTGGTTGGGGTGCTTTGCATGCCCGGTTAAAATGGTGACGAACTGTTGGGTGCTGCTATTTGCGCGTGGTAAAATTATAGCAGGCATCTGTCGTGTTGCTGCTATGCATGGAGGCGGGTGATGTGCGAATTTACTATGTAGTAAATATTTTTCATACACACTCAAATTCGTGCATGTAAATAGTACGTGCTTTGTGCATTTATCTGTCCACTTGCTCCATTCATCAATGCATTTCATCGAGCCGTGCAATCTCTATCGGACATACCACTCAAATGAAGCCTACGTGGATACGCTGGGAGGCCGCCTAGACCACTTGCGGAATTATCCAATAGACTCTGAATTACCCCTCAAGCATTTCTAGCGCTATTGCTATTTTAGTGATAGTGCTAGAAATTACCAACAATAGGCCAAAGTTGGAGCCTTGGAGGAGGCATGGCTGCCTCTGCCACAGCTGGGTGCAAGGAGCTCATTAATAGCAATGGGTCCAACCACAACAACTGTTAATGCATGATGCATGTGAGAGTACACATGCTTCCTTGAAGCCCGAGCTGTGTTTTGCCATCGATACCGAGGAGAGACACTAAATGCGCCCACCTACTTTTGGCTTAGCCAGTTCCTATAATTTTTTTTTTAACCGAAACCACACAAAGCTAACATGCATGGTGTAAGAGAGGTACTACTCCTGCTGCAATTTTTACATTGCCCTTGTTGTCGTCTCACTTAGGGCTGCTGCTGTCGTCTCACTTAGGGCTGCTGCTTGCTTGCATATAAAAATTTGATGGCAGTCCTTTGGCCTAGCGCATGCATGGTGTAAAAGAGGTGCTACCTGCTGTAATTTTTACATTGTCCTTGCTGTCGTCCTAGGGCTGCTTCCTTGCATATAAAAGTTTGATGGCAGTAAATTTCTCTATGTAAAAATATGTGTTGTAACTTTGTGCTGCTTGTAGTAAATTTTCTAGGAGCTAGCAGTAAATTTCTCTATGTAAAGATATGTGTTGTAACTTTGTGCTGCTTGTAGTAAATTTTTTGGGAGCCTACAATTTTTATATAGCTAGAGGCACTCGTGTATTCACGAAAGTCTACGATAGTAAATTTATGAATGTAAAGGGAGCAGGCACATGTGAGGGTAAATTTCTCTCATGTTTTTTGGAAGTGAAGGACAAATGCAACTTTTACATTGTCTTCCTTACAACAAAGTGGTGGACGATGGCGGTAGAAATTAGTGACATGACTGCTAGCTTGCAGTACATGGTGCCTCCACCAACTGCATTCAATGCGCATATGCCCACTTGGTTGAGTAGGTGTGAGTGGCTGAATGCATGCAAAGATGTAAGCAGAGCAGGGTGATTCATCTAGGCTGTGCAGTTTCTATCCAACGTACGACTGAAATGAAGCTTACGTGGACACGCTGGGAGGCCGCCTAGACGGCGTGCCTCCATATCTCTAATGGTGGACTTTCTTTACTTGTAGTTGTTGTCATACAAGGGCTTCAGCCAGCTGATAATGCATGGAAATGTTACATCCTTAAATTGTTCTAATCTAATCTGTTTCTGGTTGTTATTTACTGAAATGTAATTCAAACATTATGGCAAGTTTTACAAATCGAGAGTCAAAAATAGGCTGACCGGCCAACATCGATCAATGTTCAATGATAAGAATGAACAATGAACATCTGGTATGTTCGATGACAGAGAAGAAAAGAATGAAATATGCTGTTCTCTCAAGTCTCAACCGTATTATTGTTTTCTCGAATACGCAAAAGATTTACGCATCATTGTATTAAGAAGAAGAGAGTTTTACAAGTTTTTCTGGGGTGTTAACAAATTTGAGACACAGCCCGCCACCCCAGAACGCGTACATAACGGATTACTCATGCACTAACATTCTAGTTTGCTTGACGTGACCGGCGCTCATGCGTGGCCCCCGGCCCCGCGGCGCCTCCGCGGTCGCTGTTGACTCTCCTCGTCTGCGAGCGACTCCTGCAAGGCTCTTGCATCCCCTGGTCTGCTCTTGCTTGACGTAACCGTATCACTCTGTATTGTAGAATGGTTTGTTTGTGGGAAATTAAACAGGAAAGTTAGGTAATATTTGGAGGTCAGCTTACTCGAGTTATTCTGCTCGTGCCTTTCCCGATTCAGACAGTGGGCACTGGGGAGTATTGACTCACACTCTGTTATGACTTATGAGGCTGGGATCTGTACCTATGGATAGAAAAATGGTGAGGTGTTGAGTGCTGACAGCAGCATGTTAACCGTGCTTTTTTTTTGGTAGAGGTGGTTAGTTGTGATTTCTCGATCATTCTTGTAAATCTATGGATGAATTCACTATCTGCAGTACTCTATGGCCATTTTCTTTCTTTTCTTGTCCTGGAAACCAAACCACAAACTAATTTGGTGTTGATGATACATGCCTCGCTCTGAGACTGATTCGGTAGTGCTTGACGCCTTGACAGGAACCCCTTTGGCATCGGTGCAGTGCAGCTCCTAACGGCTAACGCAATGAAATCCTGCATTTTTGCTCTGACATCGTCGTGACTGCGATGCACCAACTGCTGTTCTTGTCGACACACTATGTTCTGGGCCTACAACCTACATAGATGGATGGAAAGGGTCACTGTACGCACACAACGTCATTGTTTGCATCATTTATATTATATATCTTCAATCAAAAAAGCAAAAAAAAAAAATGCCTCAATTTGGTCGTGGAGCCCACCCAGGGTTTGATGTCACCAGTCACCACATCTTCCTCCTTTGTAGTTTAGCAGTGTCGTGCTGTCGTGCGCTTGTTGCAACTTGGAGAGGCCAAGTTGCAGAGAGTCCTGAACATGACAGCAGCAATGCATCTCAATTTGTTTCTGTTCTCATCACTATCCAGGTTAACAAAGTGTTGGCTCGCAAATAGTACGTTTAGGATTCTCCCCTATATTCCTGTTGGCTGGTTCCTTACATAGCTTCGTCAGATTTTGATTCCATTTTAGATGCTACTGCCATTTGCGCCACTCCAGTCTTTTCCGCTGCTTGTTTGCTGGCAGTAAGATGGCACACAAAAATTGGGAGCTTCGAGTGAGTAGTGCCATGTCAGCCTGATGCTATGCCCGTGTCAGCAGGAAGGCCGTTTGAGCTAGCTAGCCAGGCAATTGCGTGAGCGATGGGTGATGGCCTCATGGGCTGATGGCGAGTCGCCGTTAAGTGCTCGACGTCGCTTGTTCCAATCAGGACTGTCACTCTTGTCAGCATCGATCGAACTTCTTTCTCCTTCTCCAGCTGCCTCCCGTTGTGTAGTAGGACTAGTAGACTAGCAGTAGACGGCTTTGCTCATGTTCTGACTGACCATGACAAGTCTCTAACTGTGCTAGTCATGCTGTTAGGCGTTTTGTTTTGTTTCTTGTTTTTTTCCATGGCAGTTTGCGTGGCTCCTGTACAGTTTGCTGAATGTTCGTAGCATTGTCATGACCCACAACGCTCAACGGAAGCCGCGGCTGAGGTCAGATATGTATGTAACTAGGTGGATACCCCGCGCGTTGCTGCGGGTATTCCAGACAATTTTAGAAAATAGACTATTTATATTTATAGTTATACGAATAAAACTATCTTGAATTAATTGATGAACAATTTGAGACATTTTTGTGGACAATTGAATGAAACTATCTTAAATTAGTTTTGATGAATTATTTGACATATCTTTGTGGACAACTAAATGCATTTTAGTGGATGAAGAAAAACTATCTTAATTATGTGCTATTGGCTATAATTGCAACTTATAGTGGATTGTTGAGTGGATTGATGATGTGGATAGTTTGCATGTTGAGAGAATTCACTAGTGGGGTTTATCTTTATAAGAGATATAGATGTATGTAAACCGTAGTCATGGGTGAAACTATTTCGAAAGGACCTATTTAGAAAAAAAAAATTAAAACAGCTTACAAGCGCCTTGTACAAGGAGAGCTGGTCAAAGTAAAACATCTAAATGTTAGCAGTACAAACAGTTTAATTACAAATGCATAATAAATGAGTTGAATCACAATCACTCGATTGATCAGCAGCCAAACAACACTTGATGTAGGTTTACGTAAGGCGATCATTGTTTAGATCAGGTTTTGGTTTGCGGACGACGAATCTAATCGATGATGATCCAGTCTCTCCCACATCCACCATAATTTGACTACCTAATCCTCTGAATCAACGTCTGCGACTCAGCATACATACATACATACATACATACATACTCCTACTGAGTACTTCATGAATGAATCATTAATATGGATACAATAGTGTCCGGCACCAAGAAAAACACACTCCTACTTACTCTGTGCTTAAGCCGACAATGGCTGCTTGACAGCGCAAGAAGGCTGCAGCCTTCCTCTCCTTCCTCCCCGAGAACCGAGACCAATAAAAAAAATACAACTAACTTCTTTTTTTAGATAATAGATTTATTAATCCGGCCTCTATATACCACTAACTTATTAAGCTTCACTGTACTAGCTATTCAGACCTAGCTAGGCATCCTTTGGATAACCCCTTCTTTTCAAGAATTGTTTTCGAGACCACGTCGTTGCGCGCATTTCATTAAGCAGGATAAAGCAAAAACAAGCAACTTTTTTTTTAAAGAATTGAATTATAATAAGTTGATTTTATTTCCTTAGAGGATGAAGGCACGTATTCTTTCCATTTTATATATTTATAAAGAAGTATCTACTGATAATTTTGTTAATTTGGGCCAACACGCATACAAATTATTTCAACGTGCACGTACTACTAGCACAAATGTGAAGTTTGAAATAATATGTTCGGTGTATGTTATTTTCATCATAAGAAATCTTGCAAAGAATTGATCCACCTCAAGTAGGTTACAACGACCGTGAAATGGAAATGGAATCTTTTTTGTGTTGGTGCCAATTGGCCTATAATTGTGTTGGTGCATGGACGGTAGCGAGTTCACGTGCAGCTAACTACAAGCGTCGGTTGGGTCGTATGTGTAGTACGTTTGCGTTTCTTTGTACATGTTCGTCTATTTCTGTATTGGATATCCACGCACGTGTGCAATGGATCGGAAAACCTTGTGATCTCTATAATTAGTGACCAAACATAACGAAATATAGAGGTGCCTCGTTGTAACCATATAGACTCGCTCCTAGGTAAGTGGCGAGTGTTTTGGTGATAACTGCAACCACTCACCTCTGTGACTTTATTATGTGTGTTTTGATGATGACTATGTGCAATTCGATCCGAATATAAAATTTTAAACTTGCATTGATGGGAAATTTTTGAACTTTTGAAAATTGATTTTAGAGGCGGCTATGAAAAAGAGTCATCTCTAGAAGACTATGTTTTCAAAGGTTTTCTAGAAATACCCGCTACTTGAACAAAATTGGTCTTTAGAAGTGTGATGTGGGGGGCACCATTATGAGAGGCATCCCAGGGCTCGAGATATGGCAAGAGCGGCATCGCAGGAGTGATTCCATATTAATGAAATATACATGCCTAAGCACGTTCTCTAAAAAAAGTTTTCATTCCAAACGTTCCTACAAATCAATTTCTAGGGTGATTGGAATAGCCGTCTCCAGGAAAATTGGATGATTTCTAGATAACCTAGTAGAGGCAAACGATAAAAACACCTCTACAAACGGTTTGTAGCTGCCTTTACAAATCTTTTCAATATTAGTGTAACAAGTCTAATTTTTTTAAGGTAAAAAAATAGTTCATAATAATGACGACGGCATTGCACAATCTTGGTCCCTGAATTTGATTTATTTGAGCAACAATCCACTGTCATTTGCGCCACTACTAATTTATCAATATGCAAGGTCTCCACCTGAGCAGTTTACTATTCTTACACATTTTTATTCCTCCGAGTTAGGAGTTATTTTTGTGAAATTGTAGCAGCCTTCGTCCCTCATAGGAGGCATTTTTGTGGTGCTGCACGTCACACGTGAAGCATCCAAATGTAAGCATGTAACCAGCAGTCTCCCCCACCATGTGCCCTAGAAACTTGAAAGCGACTGTAAATGGACCAGCTAGCACACAAACGAAACAAAACAACAGCGTTAGATACAAACAATATAATGCCCAGATATATACCTCCGCCTCCTCCCAACCCCCTGGCCCTTATTATGCCTCACTTCGCCTGCACGGCTGTACCAAACCAACGCAAGCCACCCAATAAACCAACCAACGACGTAGAGCTGCCTGTTGAGCAGTTGAGCTTGAGCTAGCTAGCTATAGGTACAGTACAGTCACGGAGCTAGTCTGCCATGGGCAACTGCGTCCAGAGCAGCGGCGGCGCCGTAGAAGCAGGACGCCAGCAGCTGCTGCATCGGAGGAGGAGAAGGGCTGCCGGTGATGATGAGGAGGGGGTAATAATTGATCAAGGGGCCTTGGCGCCGTCGGTTATGAAGGTGAAGATGGTGCTGACCAAGGGCGAGCTGGGGTGGCTGATGGCGCAGCTCAAGGCCGGCGACCGCCGCCTCGAGGACGTGCTCCAGGAGATGGCGCGCAAGCGTGAGGACCAGGCTGCCGACGGCGACGGGTGGCGGCCCAGCCTTGAGAGCATCGTCGAGTGCCCGGCCGAGACGGCGGCCGCCACCTCCGATGATTAGTTAGCATCTGTGTCTCAGTGTCTGTCTGTCATATGCGTACTTGTTTGTGAGTGTTTTTTTTTTTTTTTTTTTTTTTTTTTTTTTTTTTTTTTTTTTTTTTTTTTTTTTTTTGCGTTGAGACTTGAGAGTCTCCAAGACTCCAACCTGCAGGTTCTGGTTTACACTCCCTGGCGGGTGGAGAACTTCTTGTAGCATTTAACAAATACAAAGAGCAACAGCTCCTAGGAAAGAAACTCTATCCACGTCACCCTAAATTTTTGCCACGGTCGGATCTCGCGTTCTACGGCTGAGATTTACCGAAGCGGATTCTACCCCCTCTCAGCTTCTGACTAGAAGCTGGTTGGCTTGGCTTCTCGCTAGAATCTAAACAGACCAATATATACTCAACTTCCCTTCAGCTTCAGCTTCCCTTCAGCTTCAGAGCTCATCATTTCTTCACACCTCCAGAACCATCCACCGTTAAAAAAAAGGGAAAAAATAGCCTTCTCGCTCTTTCCTCGTCCTCCCGATGCCCGCAGGGGCGACGCCGCCGCGCCGTGCGGGAGCGCCGCGCCGTCGCCGCCGCTGCCCTCCTCCTCCTCCTCCTCCTCCTCCTCCTCCTCTGCCTCTCCTCCTCCTCCACGCCCCTCTCCCTCGTGCCGCAAGGGTGGTGCGACGACGGCTCCCGGCGCGGCCGCCAAATCGATGTAGGGTTTCGTGCCTTCCTCATCGGTGTTTGTGGCAACTCAGCTCGCCCAGCGGATCTGCCGGTACGTCATCCTATCTTGCTTCATCCCATGATTTCTCTCTTGGATCCTCTCTCCCTCTGTCTTCCCCTTTGCACAGGAGCACGAGTGGAGCGACCTGATGCACCAGATACGGCCGCGGTTGGGCGCTCCAGTGGCACGGGTGACGCGATGGTGGCCCTCAGCAGGGGGTGCACCGGCTCCAGTGGCACGCCGGCCGCGGCGAGGCGGCACAACGTAGCTCGGCGGCGCGCCGGCAGCGACGAGGCGGCGCGACGGCGGCGGGGCAGCACGCCGGCCACGGCGAGGCGGCGCGACGGCCGGCAGCGGCGAGGCGGCGTGGTGGCGGCGCGACGGACGCGGTGGGGATTTTGGAATAGGGAATGGTGGCCCTTACCACCTGTTGCCCTCTGGGCTTTTGATTTTCGAGTTCCTGTTTTCCCGAGTCACTGAAGGTCCCTGTCTTGTTTCTTGCTTTTCTCCTCCCGTGCTCATGCTTCGATCTCCTTGATTCGAGCTCTTCTGTTGATTCTGGTCGGCTGGAATTGTGAAATGACTTGTGTTGATGCTTCCCTATGAATGATTTTGATTGAAGCACCGTGAGCATGAAGAAATCCATCGATTTTGGTTTTGGCGAATTTTTTCGAGTTCATGGCTGTGATCTGAATTTTCAAGAGATTTAAGTTGGTTCGAGCCATGATCTTCTAGGAGTAGCTCGACAACATCTCGTGATTATCTATGAAAATTTTGGGATCCTTTCATGGAGGTTTGATTCGATTTCGTTGGATTTTTGCTAGCGTCTCTCCTCAGCTAGCGATCGTCGATCTTTCGTTCTTCGTTCGTCAACTTATCTTGCTCTTGCTATCGGACCTGTGGTTTTACGTGATCTTTCGTGCAGCATCATGCAGGTGTTCCCAGTGGCTCGTCGATCCCTCCCTGCTGTGTGCCTTGGCCAGCGGCCGATCGAGCACTTGAGCTGCAGTCCGTTCTTGTCGTGATTCCAGGTTGCCCAACGAAGCAGCAAGCAAGCTGCAGGGCTGGCTTTCTTCAACTCCATAACGCACTTCAACTTGCATCTCCTGTCCAGCGCTTTGTGTTTGCCCAGCATCGGGATATGTCCATCGTGAAGCCAAGGTGAATTAGCATTTCAGTTCGTTTTGTCTCTAGCTTGCTCTCTTGCAATCGTAAAACACTTCATGTCATCATGAGCTGATCATTGGAATAGCTAATTCTTGGAATGTGTTCACGGTTGTGATTGCTGTCCAGTGCATCAGTGAGCAGACCCATTGCATATACTCTTATTTGTTCAGCTACTGCAGGTTGTTCATTCTCTGAATTTTAGTCAAGATATTTGTTGGTTCATCCGTGAGTTAATACAGGCTTCTATTAGCTAATCTTTAGAGCTTTGTGTTGGCCCTTTGTTCATGATGGTTTTGGTTGGGTAAAGCTCAGCGATTTGATTCTATCGGTGTGAAGGTGCAGGTGGTTCTACAAATTCTGTCCAGCAGCAGTATGCTCTTATTCAGTGATTTTCTTGATGATTTTCCAGTGAAGTGGCACTATGAATTGGCACTTTCAACAAATATGTAGGCCTGCAGGTAATTGATAGCCTTACTTACAGATATATTTTATATGGGATTGTCATTACTGATACAAATGTTTGTGCAGGATAGTTAGCCGATAGTAAAACAGATTCGGCGTTGCAGGTTAGTGGTCCATAGGTTCCTTTTTTCTGTTCTTCTCTTTTCTATATCTAGCCCATAGATAGTAATGCCTGCTGAGTTGCAGTTGGTGATGGGATATATACTGTTTCAAATGTTTATGGCCTTTGTTGGATGTCTAGATGGTTTGCCAATTCATTGGAACACATTGTTTTTATAATTAATTATAGTTATGACATCATCATGCACACCATCGTATTGTGTCTTGGCCATACGCTTCGTTTATGATGTGTTCCTACGAATACGATATGTAGAACAATGAAAAAAGTCTAACCAAGGTTTGTTATCTCTATATTCCCATCATCAAATTTTCCCCTTTCGTTTCTCTACATATACATTAGATCTGTGTAGTATCGATACTCATTTTCATCTCCTTACCTGGTTGTAAAAAATGATGCTTTCTTTACTACGATACTTTGTTTTGTAGGATACATCAGATTGGAAATTGTAAGTGCCCCATCAATGAATCCAGATCAGATAACTTGAACAAAGCATCAAGGTAACAGTGTTCGTGCTGCTCCTGCTATCCAATGATGCTTTTCAGATAATTGTCCATATTTAACTTAAGTGTGCTCATAGTTACAACAGAAGATATTTATATTATCACGTTTTGTTCTTAGCTTTAGTTTACTAATACTATCTTTCAAATTAGAACTAAGGTGTTCATTTTCCTACACCTGCTACATTTTAGTATCATCTACATTAACATACAGTTCAAAGTGATAGCTTACAAGGATGACCCATGAATGAATCTGCTGCCATAATGAGGTTGGCCTCCTAAGAAAAGGCACAAAAAATAAGATAGGAACTACACGAGCACGTAAGCTGGGTGATCCTTTAGTCATCTACAGCTGCTATCTTTTTGCATTGTTGTAACATCATTATTTTGTCTTTAATACCTCCATGATAAATTTGAGTCCAGTGACACCTTAGATACATTAATTAATTAATATAACAAAACCATGAAAGCTTCGAGTTTTTCCCTGAAGTTTATTTGAATTGGCTCATGATATTGCTCATGATATTAAAATTTCCACTCTGTACCTTCACGATGCCTGCTGCTAATCATAATTGTTGTGTTACCAAAGAGGACGTCAAGGAACTTATATTCCAGGTGATACTGCAGTACCATCCTCAACTTCTGAAGGATTACAAGAATGCCTTCGAAAAAACGAGCTTTCTATATCCCATGCTTTTACCTTGACTGTATCTTTTAGTCCCTTTCCCCTCTTGTTATTTTGTTTCAATGTGGTAATATTCATGACATGCATCCTTAATAGTTCTTGAATATTTTATTTTGCAGCGCTGTTGACAGGTTCCGTAGGCAATTTGCTAGCTTAGAAGAAAATGGAGGGAGGAATTGCCACGCTTGACAGGAAGCATGAATCTCTCCCAAGGTGACATAATCTTCTTTTCCTCTCAATGATTTGTGCTGCCATTTAATGGGTGCTGAAATTGATTAACCAGGGTAATGTATTAGTTACTCACTAGGATTTGTCAACTAAATATAAGATAGTGTAATGATTGTTTCTTGAAGGATTTATCCCAAGAGACCTAAACCCTATCAGATGATGGTTGGCCTGGGGTGTCACAGAAAATTCGCTCAAACTTGACTCCTCACCTTGTTTGTCTGCTTGCAGGACAACCACCGTTCACTTCACTCCAATTCCTGCAAAGGAAGGTCCAGGAGCAACCTCCCAGATCACTCAATGGATTACAGCAGGTAACTATTTGCATTATTTATGGCTACCCATCGGTCTGTTTTTCAGTCACTCTCTGAATCCTGACTCCCAGTTTTTCTGACATGTTTCATCTCTGAAAATCTTGCAGCTAGACCAGGAAGAGTGATAGGCCCAGTATTACCATCCGATAGTGCAACCGTCACCGATCAACACATCTCGCGACGGGTGGCAAGGAATCAAGCTGTTCCTCCAGCAACCAACACCTCGTCAGTCACTCTATACACATCCACCCCTGCCTACCAAACCCCCACTGAAGCCCACCACCAAAACGAGGCCCAACTTAGCTATCGGAAGCTCCGAAGGGCGCGCGGAAGCGCGCGCCAAGACACTAGTATAGCAAAGCCATACCAATACGTGGACGGCCATGGCTCAGTTCCATGAGGCTACACCACTACAGTAGTAGTGTAATATTGTTGGGGGTGCTTAATTAGGGACTATCTAGTCATTAGTGTCCAGATCTTGATGAATTGTTTGTTAAGCAGCATTTGCAATTTTTCCTTTTTTTATTTTTTCTCAAGAGCAGGCATATAGCCCATATTTAATTAAGACGAAGAGGGGTGCATAGTTGATACAAAAGGGTTCTCACCGGTAATCAATGGAGGGTCCCCCTGTTCTTGTTTTTTTTGTTTCTGAATTGAAGGCTTTCTTTTATGATAGATAAGATTAGGGTCTTTTCCATGTGTGTGCCACCCGGCCCCTGCTGCACGTGACGATGAAGAAGAGGGTGTAGCAACTACTCAATCATGGTACTAGCTAGTACTATATGTAATTTGGAACTGTATATTTGGTTGCAAGTGCTGGAATTAATATTTCTATTTTTTTTTTCTCTTTAGAATTGGTTCTACTTTTACCTTGCTCTCCGGTCCCTGTTAAATGATGGTACAATTTCTGCCATCCTACTTTTTATTTGACAAAGAAGTTAACCCATGCTCACTTTGTTGAGGCTTTGACGCATGATTACTTCACACACAGTTCAACTGCCTCGAGTGTACTAGTGTCGGTGACAGTACAGCACTGTCAGCCATACGTATGCATGCATGCCGCCATATCTGAAAAGAGATCTTCACTGGAAAAAAAATATAAAACCCTGTGTTTACTACGGGTTCACCGACGGAGGTTACCAAGACATGTCATTAGTCAAATCGATCAGTGCGGAATGAAAATTTTATTCCAGTTTTTTTTACATGTGTAACCTTGAGCTAATTTAGACCGTGCATGTGCACGTACGACTCGCCACACGGTAGGATGTGGATGGCCGGCCGGTTTTTCTCGTCATTTTGCTAGCGTCAATGGTCAATGTGGAGAAGACGACGTGGTCTGATGGCTCAGGGTGACTAACACAAAAAGGAACATATTCGTATATATATATATAGTCCTTGATGACTAACCTGTGACTCGATCGATCGCTAGCCCGCGGTCCATGGACGGCTAGCTCCATGTTGCGGCAACTAATAAATCATAAACTGCCACCGCTACATTGAGCATTTTTGCCCACTCACAATTAATTTATAGAGGATAGGTTCTTAAATCTCAATGATGTTAATCATTGGGTTTTAGGAGGTGACATCAGTTTCTAGACACGTGGCAATGTGGCATGTTCTATTTTTCTTAAATCAGCTAAAAAGCAGCAACCTTTTTAATCTTGAGGGAAGCCCACCAGAGAAGTACGCTTGTGAGTGGGTTCTTAGCGAATGAATTTTAAAAAACTTTGCCTCAAACAAACCTCAGCTACCATGGTGCCACAGAATCACCTTGTGAAGCATATAAAGCTATCATTTTGTATGAAGTTTCATGAAAAAAGTGTGAACTACAAAGTTTTAAATATCTCGTTGATAAAAAATAATTTCAAAATCTATGAACTTAAAACATATCCAGAAAGTTATCATTTTTTGATCTGCCTATTTTTAGAAGCTTCCATTATTACCAACTCCCAGAAAACAATGGACATTTCTAGAGATGACTGAAAAACACCAACCATATCTAGAAATCAACCTTAAGAGACAGTGTTTGATGGAGCTACCTCTCGAGAAAAAAGAGAACCTTTGAAATCATTTCTATACTAGTGTAGTAATTGACCTAGCAAGTTCAAAAAATGAACCTGAGTTTTTTAAAGTTAAGTGTTCTTGTGGAGGCATTTAGGTTATTATACATATTATAACATATTAGTTGATACAAAATAAAAGACACCTTTAGAGGGCCTTTTGATAGAGCTCCTCTTTTAATACACCACTCTACCGCATTGTAGAAATATGTCGGTCACTAAAATAAATATAACTACAGATGAACAATCGTATGTCTCTTAAATCAACATTTAGTAATTCCATGTTTACTGATTGGCCATCAACCGTTATATATTCACATATAATGTTACATCATTTGTCTTTAAAGTACTTATAAATGGATCATTAACAAAAATGGTTCCACCTTGGTTTTTCTCGCACGAAAAATTTGGTCCACCCAGCATCAAACCCCTCGAGTTGTCTTCACCCCTATGTTCCAAATATGTGCCGCCATCCTGCTCTATTTGATCTCATCCCCATCCAAAGCATCTATTTTTCACAAATTCTTGTGTACCCTAGCTAAATCGCCCCCATTTTGCATTCACCTAAATGGAAAATCAGCCATCTCTTATCCACCTGTGCTCCTCTCTGATTCTGAGCACTGCGTGCTCTCTCATCCCAATCTACTCATGCCTCTCGTCCTATGACTTTCATTGGCGCCGTTCACCAAAAATTGTCGTCTCATATGCTCGTTCAATGTACATCTTCGGTTGTACATTCGATCTTCCATGTCTCCCAATTGAAGAAGGGTACCTAGTGAACCAGCGAGTTCAACCATTACATATTTCTCATGATAGCTTGCAAGTTCCTAAACAAGTCCTTTAGAAGTACATCGCAACTACGGTCTCAACTGTCCATCTACAAGCTCTGATCTAGTGGTTAGGACTTCCATGATCGTTAGCTATTAATTATTTTGTTCTGCCACAATGGCAATTTTCTTGTTTCCAAATTACAAATCGCTTTGATTTTTTTGTACATCCATTTTGCTATGTTTCTAGATATATAATAATATATTTACATACCTAGCAAAATGGATGAACAAAAAAGTCAAAGCAATTTATAATTTAGAACCAAGAGAATATGTACTTGGATGATTTGTTCAGGTACATATATAAAATCCAGTAGGGGATCACACCCCTCCTGTTTCCTCTAAAAAAACTGATTATACTTCGCACAATAATAGCGAATTTGGTTCACCTTAGCTTCCAATTCCTAAGCTCTTTTATAGTATAGAGTAGATAAAAATGAATCATGTAGGGTGCATTTGGCACATAGAATTCATTTCGATTCTTCTGAGAATCAGCAAAAACCGTGCCAAACAGCGCATAGGTGAAACGTTTCTACTCGGAACCCTACCAAATGATTCTCACTTTTTTTTTGAGGAAACAGGAGGGGTATGATCCCCTACTGGATTTATTAAAACAAAATGTATGTACAAGCTGTTACAAGCTCCAAAAAGGTGAATTAGGAAACAAAAAAGGAACAAAGAAAATTAAAATTAAAATACAGAGTCTTCTAGCCATGAAGAAAGTCGCGGTTGGAGTGTCTTCTTTGCTCTCGGGATAACCTGGGCAAATTCTTTACGAGAAGATTGTGTTGCACCGAGAATTGAATTATCAATACCCCTAAAGATCTTGTCATTGCGCGAAGTCCAGATGGCCCAACACATAGTAATTATAATATCCATAAAGAAAGGCAGTTGAAGCTGGGTTTTGAAACTTTCAAAAACCTGAAAGGTGTTTGTCGTGTTTGGCACCACGATCTGAAGGGTTCCCCAACAAGCAATGGAAAAAGGACAATGAAAAAAGAGGTGAGAGAGATCTTCTTCGACAACAAGACAACACAGAACACATTGATAGGATTGAAGATGCATTCGCTTACGATGGAGAAGAGCTCTAGTACTTAGCCTGTCATTAAGCAAGAGCCAACAAAAGAATTTCCTTTTATTTTGGGAGTTAGAATGCCACAACCAGTTAAAAGCGGGGTGGACCTGACGATGACCTATTGGATGTCGATAAACCCGACTGGAAGAGAAGAAATCATTGCCCCAAATGTAAGACCATTTATCCGGATGATCGATGAGTTGAAGATTTTGGATGGCTGCAGACAGGGTGAGGTATTGTTGATATGCTTCTGGAGAAAGAGGAAGGTGAAAGAGGGAGTGAAATTCAGGTGCAGCAACAACACAAGCAACTGAGATCCTATCACTGATAGAAAAAGAAAAGAGCAGTGAGTAGAGATGAGAGTAAGGGATATTATTCCACCCATCATGCTAAAGAGAGTAAGTGGTGTCATTTTTGATTGTGACAGAGGCAAGCCCCTTGAATTTTGTAAGAAGTTTTAAATTGTCCCTCGACCAAGAGGACCCTCTAAAGACCATTTCTGAAGAAGGGAGCTTATCACCAGAGTAGTATTTATTCCAGACTAGCTGAACCCAAGGAGTAGCCTATGAACCAGAATCAGTAAAATCGTGAGTTCGTGGTGATTTTAATTATGCAACCAACCAGAAGAAAACAAGATTCTGGACTGACTGTTGGTTATTTGATAAGCCTCTTTCTGTCATTATACCTGAGCTTTTTGCTATATGTGAACAGCAAAATGGAACTGTTGCTAGTGTTAGGAATGGTGAAACTGTGTTTACTTTTAGAAGATGGTTATTTGATGAACTGAGTGTTATTTGGAATCGAATTTGGGACCTAGCTAATGCTTATCAGCTAAATGAAGAAGGGGATATTGTTCAGTGGAAATGGGAGAGTAAAGGCACTTTTTCTGTTAAATCTATGTACAATGCTGTATCTGCTAGGAGTAATGGGGTTTATCTCAAACATATTTGGAAGGGCAAAATTCCACCCAAAATCAAGTACTTTATGTGGCTCCTCTCCAATGGAGTGGTGCTCACTAAAGATATTGTGATTAGAAGAAATTGGGATGGCTATCCTATGTGCTATTTTTGCCCTGATAATGAAAATAATGATCACCTCTTTTTCCTTTGTCCCATTGCTAAAGTAGTCTGGGGCTGCATTGCTAAAATGTTCCATGCTACTGATTTGCCCACCAGTACAGCCCACTGCTGGGATTGGCTGCAGAAGTGGTTCCCCCAGGGGAGGGACTACCATGTGGTTGGTGTCTCAGCAATCTGCTGGGCTATATGGAAGGCGAGAAACAAAGCATGTTTTGAGAAGAAGATAATAAAAATTCCAGTTGAGATAATATGTCATGCGGGTGCTCTTATGAAATTTTGGGCAGGCTTGTTCAAACAGCTAAGCAGGGAGGAGATGGAAGCTGGGTTCGACATGATGGTGCAAATTGCGATGGAGCTTTTGGTCAAAAACAACAGCAACTGCAGCGGAGAAGAAGATGTTGAAGCCCAGGAACCTGCGACCCGGCGCTGAAGGATCAAAGGGAGAGACTGCCGAGAAGGAGATGGGCAATGAGCAATTTGTTGATCCTTCTGGCGTAAAAACTCTGATGTCCGTTTTGGCTCCTACCTGTGTTGGTAATAGAGTTGTAAGCAAAGTTTAAACTGTGAATGTTACTTGTCAGTGGCGCGTTGCCGCGAGAGTCAGGCGTTGCCAAGTCCTGCCTTTTGCGTTGGAGGTTAAACACAAGTAGGTCTTAAGGGTAGTGTTGCCTGCGATGGCAGTTTGTTTTCCTCAGTTTTCTCTTAGTGTGTCCTCTCTTTTCTGAAAACTTCTACATCCGGTTCTGTATTTCCGTTTCATTGGAATGGAAATAGGGATTCCCCGATTCTAAAAAAAAAAACAGTTGACTGATTTTGATTCGTCATTTGAAACATATGTTGTGAGAACCTGGATCACAAACGGTTCTTCTATAATCTAGATCGGCCTAGTTGATCAGATTTGTTAATCAGAAAAACTTGGTTCGCTGGTGAGAAATCCCGTTTTTCTATAAGCTCGACATCAATGCTTTTTCTTTGTAATTGTTGTAAAAAAAAACGCTTTTGTTCCTAATAATATACTATGTGACGTCTAGCACTACTGCACTAGCAATGACGACAATAACCAGGATGAGCAAGGCCGAAGATGATGGTTGACAACTTGAAGAGCGCGAAGCAAAAGGCAGAAATGGCGACGACGAGCGCGAGCACCGCCCACGGGCTGCTGCAGTGGTCTCGCAGGAACTTGGCCTTGTGCCTCTGCCAGCTCGAGTGGTAGAACAGCCTGAGCTCCTCGAACATGGTAGCGAACATGTGGCTCTCGTAGTTCAAGCTGCTGCAGTCGCCGAGGTGCTGGAAGAACTTGATCGCCGCGTCGTCGTCGCCGTCGAGGAGGTTCTCGACGATGCCGCGCTTGTGGAGGTGCTCCACGTCCTTGCCTGTCCTCACCAGGGCGCCCACCAGCGCCGCGTAGCTCGTCAGCCGCCTCACGTCGTCGGCGTCGTCGCCTGGCAGTGGCAGGCCCCTGGTCTGCTCGAACGCGACGAGGTTCACCAGCAGCGCCTTGTTCGCGTAGTCCACCACCATCCGCGGCATCTCCAGGACGCCGCTGTCCCTGTCGAACGCGATGTCGAACATGTGCCGAGGAGACTCTTTCTTCTCGAACCGGACGCCGGCCTCTCGAAGCTGGGTGACGGACGGTACCACCAGGGTCGGCGGCGCCGGAGCCGGCGACGTGCGTCGGATCATAGCCAAGAGCTTGCTGAACCAGGCGCCCACCTTACGGATAAGCGTGGCCGGCACGGTCGTCGTCATCCACTGCGGCACTCGCGGCATGTCGCGGATGAAGACGAACCTTGTGGACACGGCCTTCTTCAACCTCACGCTCATCTCACGCAGCTGGACGAAGTACCGCAGCGACGGCGTCGTCGTCGGATCCTGGACCGTCGCCGTCTCATTTTCATCGGCCCTGGGCATGATGGCCTCGTACAGGAGATGCAGCAGGTGGTGGATGTCGGACTGGACCAGCACCTCGGCCGTCGACAGTTCGTAGGACGAGAACTTCAGACGGCCAAGGATCAGCCTGAGGAGATCCAACTTCGTCGCCGTCGGAGACACCACGAGGAAGAGCGCCTCGAGGACAAAGAAGGGGATCTGGTTCTCCAGCAGCAGCAGGTCGGAGTGCAGCAGAGGAAGTCCCCAGGCGACGTCGCAGAGCTTGTCCGGCTCACCGTTACACCACTTGGCGAAGAACTCGAGGATGAAGCAGCCGTCAAGCATCAGCATCTCTGCAAACCCGCCGGAGGACTGCGCTTCTTGGATCTCCCCGCCGCCCGGCGGTACGCTCTGGTCGTCGGCGTCGAAGATGCTGGTCCTTTCACTGTAGCAGCGCCGCGCCGCCTGCTCGACGTCGCGGACTGCTCTGACGTAGTCGCCCAGCGAGGCTGCCGGCGGCTGCGGCCGCGCCATGAGCTCGCGGAGGTACCTCCACTTGTGCTGCTCCATGGCGCGCAGCGCGTCCCGGCCGCGGTAGTAGGGGCCGACCGACACCAGCCGCGGCTCGTACAGCTCCTTGCTGGCGTCCCGGACATGGGCGGGGACGCGGAAGATGGTCATCGTGCTGCTCTCGCCGTCTCCATGCTGGCGGAGCCTTCGCTCAACCATGATTTCTAATCTATCCGCCGGCTGGGCTGCAGCTGGTTCGGCGGTAGGCGCCATGGGAGGCGCCGCCGCTGGTGGCGGCTCTGGCGTTGACGGGGCGGTGACGAAGGACTCGGTCTCGGCTGCCATGGCCGTGACGTAGGGCTGCCGTGATTTGCTTGAGCTCGCAAATGTATCGCAGTGACGACTTGAGTGCTTGACTTACTACTTGGAGTCTACCTTAGCACGACTGCACAGGAGGTCGCCGTGAGAAGCCAAACAAGTCTGTTTGGGCGTCGCTGGCTTGTTCAGTCGTTCTCGGCGATAGCGACCATGAAAGGAAGGCAGGAAACACACTGAGCTGAGTCAAAAGTTTTCATTTTTATCTCCGTAATTTTTCTACAGAGATAAACCCAGTTTTTATAAAAAAAAAAACATGTAAGTCAACTGGCGTTGTACAGCACTTCATCTAGCATTGAACCATCAGGCTTAATTAATTAGTTTTATGACAGAACTCTCCGGTCTCCACTTCTAATAGAGATAATGAAAGAGAGGCTCTCCACTTGTTGCATGGGTGCATTTGATATGGATTTTGGGGTCGCTCTTGAAGCCGTTTCACATATCGATTGAGCTAAGAAGGGACCGCTCCTTGGACGAACCTTCTTAGAAAACGCGCTCTCAAAAGCACTCGGCACCAAGTCAAGGTTAAAAAAAAAAAGTGGCTTCGTGCGGGCCACTAGAGCAGAGTAGCTAGGGCATCCAAATCCGAATTGGGAAGCCACCGGTCGGGATAGAATTTTTGTTTTTGAGGGGAGGTTGGGATAGAATTAGGAAGTGGGCAATGCATAGTAAGGAGGGATCGGGAGGTGGCCAGGCAAGGTAAGAAAGTGGCTGGGGTGGATGAGACAGAAGAGAGACAGAAGATGCTCTATGGACAAGATGAGTTGGCTTTTACATGCCACGAGCCTTTAGCTAGGCCATTCGCCTTCCTCTCGGTCAAGAGCTTGAGGACAATAACCTTAGATCAGCTAGTTGTTTTACCAAACGGTAATGCTTCACGGGGAACGTTCGAACGTGCCAGGAGCCCATTGGGCCGCGAGCGCCTCCGCACACGGGAAAGCGGCCGCCTCGTGCATATCGGTCCAGCTCCGCTCTCAACCTCTCACTCCCCACTTCGCCCGTGCGCTCGCAGCGCTCCCTCTCCTTCTGCCGTGCTTCGTCGTCTGCCGGCGAGCCGCCCGTCCTCCCTCCCTCCCTCTCCTCTCCCCCGCGAGCGACCTCGGCGACCTCGGGTGTGCCTATATGCCTCCTTCCCTCCCTCTCTTTTCTCCTTGCTCGCGGATCCACCCCATCCGCCACCGGCGGCCATGGAATCCAGCGACGTCGGCCTTGGATTCGCCAGATCCGGCGGGTACGGTTGGCGGATCCGCCTGGATTTGACGGGATGGTGGTGGAGCCGGCCGGATCCGCTGTCCTCGTGCCTCCTCCTCGGCCGGATCCCAGGCACGATCTCCTCCTCATACTGCTCCCCCAATCTATCCAGGTAGGTCTCCTCCAACTTCAGTGAGACCCTAGGATTCCTACGAGCATGCCCTCCTTCCTTCCCCCACATTCCCCTCCGTGTTTTAACAGGGTGTTTGCCGTGGTTCAACTCCGAGCTACCGTTGTTTCAACTGGTTTGGGTAGGATGTTTCAATTGATTCTCCGTGTTTCAACAGGGTGTTTGCCATGGTTCAACTCCGAGCTAGTGTTGTTTCAACTGGTTTGGGCAGAATGTTTCGATTGATTCTTCTGATTAAAATTTATGTGTGTTTTTCAGTCGTGTTTTTTTTGGTGTTTCAAAAATTATGCTCATCTTGTTTCTTTTTCTAATTTTTTTGTTTCAGTATAGTTGCAGCAGATTAGGTTTTGCTACTATGTATCTTGATATCCAGGTAGCAGATTAGGTTTTGCTACTATGTATCTTGATATCTATGTAGTTGATGTTGTGCTATCACAAAGTCGACGTTCTGCTAGTATTGCACTGATGTTCTGCTAGTACAAAATCGATGTTCTGGTAGCTGCAAGGTGATGTCCCGCTAGCAGCAGGGCGATGTTCTGGTAGTTGCAGAGTGATGTCCCGCTAGTAGCAGGGCGATGTTCTAGTAGTTGCAGGGCGATGTTCTCAGTTTTCAAACTGAATTTTTCATGTGTTTCAAACTGAATTTTCCCCGTGTTCAAAAATCATCTTCATGTGTTTCTTTTGGTTCGTTTCAATTTGTTTCGCTCGATCTTTTGTTTCTTTTTTTTGTTTCTGTAACTTTTTCATTTTTGTTTCAAATCTTTTTTCCTGTTGTTTCATTTTTTCCTCAAATTTGTTTCAATTTGTTTTCATCTCTTTGTTTCAACTTGTATTCATCTTAGTTTCAGTTTGTTTCAAATCTTTTTTCCCTGTTGTTTCATTTTTTCCTCAAATTTGTTTCAACTGTTTTTCATCTCTTGTTTCAACTTGTATTCATCTTTGTTTCGATTTTTCCAATGGCATGCCGGCCATGGTGGGCGGCGGCGGCGGACTGGTGTGCACGGCGGAGCAGGGCTGTGGGTGTGCTCCATGTGTGTGGGTGTGCCCCGTGTGTGTGTGGGGGGGGGGGGGGGGGGGGAGGTGTGGCGCCTGCGTGTGCCCGTGTGCGTGTGCGCCCCACGCGGCGGTGTGCGTGTGTGGGGGGCGGAGGTGGGCCGCTCGCTCCGTACTGGGCCGCGCGGTAGGAGCATTCGATGGATCGAACGTTCGATCGCTAGTCACGCCCTTTACCAAATGTCTGCAAGTGAGTTGTGTTTCCAAAAATTTATGGACCTAAATGGCACCCCTTGATATGTTTAGAGGCCATTCGCGCATTTTACACTTTTGGAAAGATGCTATATATACCCCCAAGCTTGCCATTTGAGAATTATTGGAGCTGAGGAAAGTTGTTAGTGAGTTGAGGCTCATTTCTAAATGCTGTAGCCACTAGAAGTACTTAAGTAAATATTAGATGATTTGCGTAGTGCTTTCAAGATATCCATCGTTGTATTGTTTGGAGCTGCATTGTCCAATGTAATGCTAAATAACTCATCCTCAATATTGTAAAACTTAATAGTCCTAAACACTGCAGTGCAGTGATCAACACCTCATGTGATTTTTTACCACACAAAACATAATTGTTATTATCTAAAATTTTCAATCATGATCTATATTGTGGCAAGTGGAGCACATATAGCCTATGTTCCGATTGGAAGTCCCTAAATCTGCTGTCAATGAGAACTATAGTTCTCAAACATTTTTTTCATTGTGTTTGATAGTTTTTATAAGTTTCTAAGTAATTTTCCTTAATTGTTGTCATAGAACTTGCTTCTACGAGTGAGTTTAAGCTAGCGAAATAGCTACAAAATCCATCACAATCCATAAAAGACAACTACATCTCATGTAAACAAAGCTCACATCGAGTTACTCTAGATATCAAACATCCAACTAGTGAGAGTAACATATATGAAACCTCTAACTAGTGAGAATAACCGACTCGGTCATATGTGTGTGTTGGTGTGATTTTATTAGATAGAGGCTTGGTTCAAGAGCTGCACAATTTTTTGTTTGATTAAAGGCTTGGTTTCTGAGATATGAAATATTGAACTCGAACTTGTATTGAGGCATATGTTTTTCTACTAGAAAACATATATTGGATAACCTGTATTGAGTAACTTCTTGTTTGGCACAAGTGCCACAATAAGATATTAAAGCTTAATCATCAGATACTATTATTCGTGTTAGTTGGGCCTCTGAGTTATTCATTATATTCTGCATCTTGTTGATAATAAATGTTGTTCAGACTGGAGAACACTGAAATGTCATTTGTTTGAGTACCTATGTAACCTTGTTTATTTATGGAGCTCAGGTTTCAACCAATAACCAATTAGCTATTAACTTCAAATTTTCCAGACTTCACTATGAATTTGGTCTCCTTTTAATTTTGTATAGTATATTATGAAATTTTGTAACTTCTCCGATTGTACTTGCTCTCCTAAGCAGGTTCGTTTGCTGGGCTTTGCCCTTAGTAGTTAGGAAAAAAATAATGTTTGTATACATTAGTATTTATATTAGTTTTATTAGTTACTCAACAATTTTATATTTGATTTTGTTCGCATTTTCTTAGAAAAAATATCAAATATATCATATTTTTCTGGAGTTAGAATTAATTAATTATGAGTTTCTAAGTTAAATCGGTTTGGTATGTATTCAAGAATTGAAGAATATAAAGGGCAAACCATGAGCTCATTCTGATTTGCATTATCTAGGCTACGACATATGTTGGGCTGCCCTAACCCCTTCACTTTTTCCTCACATGCATAATAAGTATGACCATGGATAAATTTTAATGGCAATAACACTCTTCTTGTAACAGCACATAAACCAATATAACCACGTATAAAATTGGTGGCAATAGAACCTCAATAGATGCAATGGACGATTTTTTGGTTGCAATATAATAAGATCTTTTGCAACATAGAGCTAGATTAAGGCAACAAAATTTTGTCGTGGCTATATTCGTAACTACTTGCAACTAATCATTTCTTGGATGCAATATAGATCTGAGCTATCACAACGTAGGTCAAAACTAACACAACGCACTTACTTCATTGCCATATGCATAACATCTTGCAACCAACTTTACACTGTGACAAAAACACCTACCTATCGCAACGCAACATCAATATTATCACAACTCAACACTAGTTGTGGCTATAGACACCCGTGCTCGCAACCACCTTTTTCACCATGGCATTAACTCCCACGTCTTGCAACGGAGCTTTATGACTAATGCAATGCACCATTTTGGTCGCCACAAGGCCCAATATATTGCTACCAATTATCATGGTCGTTGCCAAAGAACCCAATATTGCAACCAAGTGTGTGGTGTCGCAAAAACTAGTGGTGCTATAAGGGTCAAATCCTAGTAGTGGGTGCACCATAGTCATCGATATGGTGCATCACTTAACAAGTTTAGGGACCCAAAAGTGTGTTTTGAAAATTCATGAACCTTGGCACACCTTGACAAGTTTAGGTGTTCTTTACGCATTTAACTCTTTTGCGGGAGAAGATATATATAACCCCCAAAGGCGGGCATTTCAGAATTCTTGGAGCTTCAGAAAGTTGCTAGTGAGTTGAGGCTAATTTCAAAATGCTCTAGCCACCAGAAGTGTTCATGGAAAGATTAGATGATTAGCATAGTGCTTTGCGAGGTGCTTTCCGCAACGGGCTGCGTGAAAGTTGATTTTGCTAGCTTATGGTCGCAACATTTGTTTAAAATGTAATAAGACTTTGAGTATCCATTAGATAGGGTTGCGCTCTGCTGTGATGACGGTCGCGCCATCATCTTATAATGCCTATTTTGTAGGTCTTACGACCATTCCTGTCCTCTTAATGAAATACGGGCATATATTGATATATGCCTGCATGTGAACAAAAAAGAAATATCAAAACATTTTGAGACGGAGAAGGTACAAGCTAGTTACCCAGCTCTGATAAATAGCTCTGTATCATTAATATATAGACACCCCATCTGACTTATATATGGTGGACCAGGTAAAAGTGTGGAACCGATTTTTCGACTGGTATCAACCATAGTCTACACAGTATGAACCTTAACAACAAGAACACAACATTTTGCCTTGTTGCGTTGGACTTTGATGGTTGCAGTTAATAAGGTATGGTTGCCTTATGTGAATTGGATGAATGCTTGTTTGCGATTTTAATTCAAGTTTTGTATTGAATTTTATACAAAACTGAATACAAGTTGAACCTGTTGGGGGCATATGCTACCGGACAGGAGAATAAGATCGATGCTATACTAATTACTTGACCAGTTCGGCTGCCTTGACATTGACACAAAGACAGACAAAGTGCGCGTGTATGCAGATATGCAGACGCATGCAGTACGCATACATGCTGCCTTGAAACCCACTACATCCTTTCTCTGTTGTCAAAAAAAAAAAAAAATCCTTTCTCTTTGTCCTATTTTCCCCGTATAAGCGAAGCAACCTGGCGTGCTTTTTCCTTCACCTCATCCTTTTGGTGTTGCAACGCCTTCTTGATGAATCCCACTGGAGGCGAGGATGACGACGTAAGCTTGGGGTTCCACTGCTCCTCCTGAACCGGAACTTGATGGCTAGGCCTGGAGTTGGAGATGCCAGGGATGAAATGCACCGGCTTGTCCTCTTTTTTATATCGACCCTGTGCAGGAAGACCCCTACTAGCGCAGGTACCAGCCATGGTCGGGCGAAAACCTGAGTTTAATTACAGGCCACTTATATGAGTTGTTGATCTAGAGACGACATCTCTCGATCTGCACAAACTAATACCTAGCTAACAAGCAGAAAAAAAAAGATGGCAATTTCATGGAACCATCTATATTTGTTGCTTGATCTTGTATTTCTATTGCAAATTAAACACCCAGCGTGTAGAATGAAAGTATGAAACACAAATTTTACAGATCGAAGTGTTTCTAGTTTTTCTAGTTACCTGCTGCCGCTGCTTCAGTGGGAGTGGACATCTGCTGCTTAGCATAGATGAAACCAGCCATTTGGTGTTCTGCTGTTCTCTGCCTCTGGGATGCTGCTGCGTGCTTAGCTTGATGCCTTCGCTGGTAATATATAGCATGGAGTGAGGTGGGAAGCAACTTCCGTTTATTCCTTCTCGATCTCTCCAATGGCTTGTTGACGAAGTCTCAAGTCAATGCAAGGCGGGGAAACCGGACACGGCATATTTGATTGACTAAAGTCTCAAGTCAATGCAAGCAAGGGCGAGATGGGCAGGACACGGTTATTTTACACACACGCGCTCTACTCTACTAAAATGATTTTTTGAACTACTCTACTAAAATGATTAGTGGACACATGATACTGTATATTTTTGCTAGATACACTATGTATTTAAACATAGTGTATACAAAATGTCATCGTGTCTTCCAAGCCCAGTATATAATCCATTCTTGTTTGAGTTAAAACAATTCACGTCTAGTAAGAACACAAAGTCCAGCTCCAAGATGTGTATTGGGTTCTATTGCTGTTGACGCTCAAAAATGGTCAAGAGAGGATCAACACATCGAAACGGTGAAACGGGTGATTTCGGCGCACGAACAAGTGCCGGACGCATCCGGCGCACGCCGGACGCGGTCCAGAGCCGACCGCGGAGGCCCGTGGCGCCGGACGCGGCACGCGCGGACGCTGCGGCATGTGCGCGTGTGGGTGGTGGTGGTGGTGGTGGGGGGGTGGGGGGGGGCATCGCGCGCCGGACACAGGTGCTAGACGCGTCCGGCACGCGCCAGACGCCATGCAGGGAGGGCCGCGCGCGAGCGGAGACGCCAGACGCCCGCGCCGGACGCACGGCCAGAGGCGTCGGACACGTCCGGCGTGTGTCGGGCGCGCCCGACTCCGTCCCAGTCGTGTTTTTGGTAATTTTAGACGTGGGAAACTTGTAGAACGCAAGTTGGAGTTGTTTTCCACCGGGATAAGATCACCCCCCTCCATATATATGAGAGGATCATGGCCGATTGATCCCAACCACATCAATCGTCAAAACACAAACCAAACTATCTCTCTTTTACCCTAATTCTCTTCTCCACCTACCCCTCTTTTTTCGTCGCTACCGCCATGGACATTGAATCGACGATGACAAAGCCCTAGAGCAGTCAGGCCGGCTAGGGCAGCCCATAGCTGCTACGCGCCCACACGGGGTCTGTCCCGGACGTGTAGGGTTTTGGGTTTGAAGAGACTTCGCCGGCGTGTCTTGCGTATCGCGCTCCCGACGAGGCTCCTCCAGCGACATGTCTTGTGTATCGTGCTCATCGCTGGAGGTACAAGGTCCAGGTGTGGACATCTACCAGGCGTCGGTCGATCCCCGAATTCGGCTTGCCCTACATCGAGCGATCTAGCTCGCTACCCAGTACATTGACCTAGTTTTAGCGTCAACAATTGCAAACGCACAAGCATGTTTGCTACTCTAACATTGAAATCAATAGAGTACTTTTTTGTTCCATCCGCCATATTTTGCGATGCACAATACCCTTACCCATATCTCCAATTTGTTCGTTACTCGGACTCATGCATGTCGTCTATTGATTGCACAATTAATGAGATATACAATATATCGCAACATATACATACTACACTCGCAGATTTGATAACCTAATATAACGAGCACGTAGCGGCTAGCGACTCATGTTCGAGTGCTGCCCGCCCTATCGAGTTCTACTCGGATCGTAACTCAGGTGTCTCAGCGAGGCTTGTCCCCCAAATAAATTTTGATGCTTCCTTACATGGTTCTACTATCGTTAGAACGACGTGTCCGCCGTCTACGAAACCCTCAGTGACTCCATCGATCGATCTTACTAAGGATGTGATCTTCATGTTGCGTGCAGTTGTAGATCTTAATATGTGTATAGGGGTGGAGTGTGAGTGTGTGTAGGGTTACATTTGTTCACACATGTACAGTCTGACCCTCTCCTAGAGTTTGTATCCCGTTTATGTACTCGCGATTTGTCTGAGTACGAGTTGATTAATACAAGGCCATGATGGCCGGGGCAGAGTTTCAAAAAAAAAAACAAAAAGAGGCATAAAAAACCTTTTGTAGTCTTAGGATAAGGCTGCCCAAACATGCTTTGCGGTCCAGTATAAGGGTATGTATACAAGAGAGTTCTGGCTCCACAAGCAACTTTATAGCGAGCAGCTCCGTCATAGAGTGGATCTACCGTTAAACGAACTTGAGGTCTACACTAGTACACAAAAAAATTTCAGTGACGCCCCCCTTTTCTAATAGTGGCAGCTCGCATAGCAAACCGCCTCTCACCGCGCAAGGCAGCATTATAGTTTCAAAACTGCCCCTGAAGATGCATCTTAAGAGACGGTTTTGTTAAGAAAATTGCCTTTGAAGATTGTTCTAGCTCGACAAGGCTATGGGTGTGTATTTATGAAGTTAATGTTAATCATTTGAAATTGGGTGGTGGGAAACCATGATCTTAAACATGGCGGTAATTTTCAAATTCAAAAATTTGAAACTGATTTTTAGTGGCGGTGGATTAAATCTCCCAAATAATGCCTTTTCAGAGGCGGTTATGTATTTTGATGCTCCTAAAAAACTTCATTAGAGGCGGTTTCAATCGTCTCTATCAGAGGCGGTTCTCCTAAAGCAACCACCCCTGCAAATAGTGTTATCAGATGAGGTTCTCTTGGCAGAACTGTCACCTTAAAATGCCATTTGTAGTGGCGGTTAGAAACCTGTCGCTAACCACTGGTATCTTTACAATCCATGGCATCGAATCATTTGTTTTGGACGCCCCTGAAAATGGCATTTAGCCATCCCTGTTAAGTTTTTCTATAGCAGTGCTAGCTATGAGGAATCAATCTGAAAGAGCTCTACCATGCACCTAAATTCATATCTAGTTATAAAGACTAGAGTTAAATACATTGTCTGTCCTTAAACTTGTGGCCCTGTGCCACCTAGATCCACGAACTCTCAAACCTAGAATCTGACCACCTGAACTTGTTTAGTCGTGCAACACAGGTCCATACCTCTTTGAGAGATGCTATAAAGACATCAAAATCGCACTATCTATGTAGCCATGCATGATATGGGTTGCTAAATACTGCTTTGTTGTTTGTCAGATCTTTTTTGTTGTAATTTGATAATGGATAAATTAACAAGTTCTCAATCAGCTGTAGAAATTGCCTTCAGCTATATTTTCCCACGCCACATTGCAACTGGGCTTTTATAAGTTCTCATTACATCTATTGTCATTTTACATTTTGTCATATAAATTTTCCATATTTTTATATGTAGCTTAAGGTAGAATGTGCTTCTATGAGGAAAACATTGCTTATTCAGCTAGAAAGGCTATAAGAATTTGTTAATGCATTATTGCGGTAATTTACATTTATACTTTTTTGTTCTTTCATTTTTATCATTCCCTTTCAAATTAGTTGTGTATTGACTGATATATATTCCTAATTTTTTTATTTTTAATATTGTTGGCCTTTCTTAGCACAACCACCGGAAGTATGGCAGCAACGCCGGAGATGCCGGGAGGGGTAATTCTATATCTATTGGATACGCGCGCACGTAATGTACCGCTGTAGCATTTCACCAAGGAGTATTTCAAGGTTGTCGATTTATATTTTTCCCAAGAGAAAGCCGTAGCTAGGAGTCAATAGGGAAAGGAGATCCAGATGTCTATCATCTAGTATCACTAGTGATAGGGGGATGAATGAAGTGGATAGGAAGGATGGATCAAGAAGCTGGCTAGAGAGTCTAAGGGATAACTAGTGGAATAGTAGCTAGGTGAGAGGACAACGAGAGAGTGTAAGATTCCTAATGGGTCTTGGCTTACTTCCATGAATTAGTCCTAGCGTTTAGATTCTGACCCAGCTATCCTAAGGATACGTGAGAGTTAACTCACCCTTCTACTGCAGCCGACAGGCGAGACAGATTGTGACTCAGCACAGCCAGAGGTGCCCACCAATGCAGACCTACTATCTTGCCTAATAACACCCGAGGAGAATTCCAAGGTCCCGATGGAAGTCTGTCACACTTCACTCCGGGTGTTCCTGGGTGCGACAAGACGTCCACACCGGTAGATCTAGTCTAGACACCACGTCTACACTATCTCTACTACTCTAAACCTAGCAAGGGCCTAGAGCACTTCACTCAAGAGCCTAACATACGCTCGCTCAAGAGAGAGCAATGCGCCAGTAGAAAGGATGTATACTTACGATAAACTAAGGCAGAAAGTAAATACTAGCAATACTCAGAGGAAAGCAAAGCAAGAATAATATATTAAATACTGAGAATCTTACTAGAACAAGAGGAAGACATACCAGACTCTCCAGAAGACGACTCCGGAGACCCCGAGCTCCGCTCGACTCACTCTAACTCACACACTACTACTACTACTACTATAGTAGACTACATAGCTTCACATGGCTCTCAAGAGGCTTCTCCTTGATGATTTGAATGAGAGGGAGTAAGGGGGTATTTATAGGGGAGATGGAGTAGACCCTACTCCAGTGCCACATCATCGATCCGCGTGACATGGCTTCTCCTCCCTTGGATCAAACCGACTTGAAATGGACGTTTGTCGGCAGAGGACACGTGGAGACCATGCAGGAAGTCGGTGGGAGGCAACCGACCTTTGGTGGGCCCACATGTCATGGTTGGCCGACCAGCCTTTGGCTGACATGTGGGTCCCACCAGCCTTCTAGAAGCTCCTGAGGTCGGTGGGATGCTTGGCAAGGTGAAACCCACCAAAGTCCGGTCGGCCGACCGGGCTTCTGTCACATGGGCCCACCAGCCTTGCTCCACAGCTGTCCTGAGGTCTCTGGTGTTCTGGCAGTGTCCGAGATGGTCCCAAACCATGGTCGGTCGACCTGTCTTCGGTGGAATCAAAGGGCCATCTTTTGCAGGTACTTTCACCATGCAATTCTAAGCACAATGGTGGTATTGGACCCACAAATGTCAGGTCGGCCGACCTGACCTTTGTGCTCATCTTTTGCACACCGTCTCCAGAGGCTATGGCATTGATGAATGTGGAGTTGGTTTGGTCGTTGGCCATCTTGGTTGGTTGCTCTACCTTCATTTGTAGCTTCCGAACACTGAAAAGTGCCTGTTTGCACCTGCACCCAAATAATGACACGTACATCTGGAACCAAGTCAATTGTACCTTTGTCACTACTCAATGGCATGGTGTTATCTCCGAACTCAACCATTGTTGATGGCTTTTCATGGGGTGAAAACAGGGTATAATTGCCGTCAACAAGATCCCCCAAGCTTAACCTTTGCTCGTCCCGAGCAAACAATAAGACTTGGCATCAGTGGATCATGTGTTATCACTAAGTTAACATTTCAATAATACTAAGTGCAAAACAAAGAACTTCTCCTTGAATGGAAAAATTAGCAATGTTAACACACCAATATTACTCTAGCACTCATGGGGCCTATGGCATTAACTTAGTCTTGGGATGTTGGAATACAGAACAGTTTTGACTAGAGCATCTACTTTTCTCATTTTTTTAACAAGTTTCATGCCAGAGGTTTTTGATAAGTTTTTCAAGAAAAGTCTTAATGTTCCTCAAATGGTTCCTCTCAAGTCACTCAAGTGGTGTATGAATCCTCACCAAGTTACATCATGTGTTTGCCTTTCAAAACATCCTACCTCTAATAGGGCTTTATGTGGAGCTTAATTAGGTATGTCAAGTAATAGCATACTAGCAATGCATATGTTGTCTTAGTTAAGAAAAACTTGGACCACAGAAGAGACTCGTCATACTCCCAGATCAAGATGTAAAATGATATGAATGGAGTGAAGGAATGTAATGGATGGTAAGGTAATGGAAGAAAGGTGGATGTGTGGTGGATGAGGTTGCTCCTTTATTTGATTCTATCTCTCTCTACTTCTATTGATACAAGGCTAGATCTCTTTTTTCTTTTTTCTTTATCTCTTTTTTTTTTCTTTTTTCTCTTCTTTTTTTGAATCTATCTAAGGAATAGATGCCTAGCCTTTTTTGGGATGTGTCTCACCTAACAAATGATTACTTTTGAGAGAGGATTTCTAACTTTGGAACATGGAGCAACCTATATGATGGAGATGGTAAATATGGAGGTGCGTACTTCCAGTGTAGAAGCAGCACAAGAATGGTGGTATGAATGAAGATGCGTGCTCCCAGGGTAGGAGTAGCATGGTTGCGTACTTCCGGATTAGAAGCAGCATATTTAGTGGTATGTGGATCTTGATCTTAGGACCATGACAAACCTCTAACACAGGTTCTACAAGTCTTAACCAAACTCAATGCAAGCAAGTAGCTTATGTAGAAGGCTTTTTGATATCAAGTGCATATGGCTGTGGTAGGAAATTCAACACCATTGAGGAACAATTAAGTTTTTCATTCATTTTCAAAATAAATTCTCTAGCAATCATGCGTGCTTAGAACAATAGAGTAGAGCTCTTATCTCAACTATATCATATCTCACAACAACTTAAACTTTGTCTTAGCACTTGCAACCCACTAACTGATCAAGTTCATGATGGTTAAAAGTGCCAAGTAATCCATACTTAGAGAAGTACTAAGTTGTAAACAAGTACTAGAGAAACATTAACTAGCAATTTAGCAATCATTTCCATAGGAAGAAGAGCACTCATGAAGCATGAGATAGATAAGCCTTTTTATTATACTCAAAATTTTTACTTTATTTATAATGTAATAAAGTAAATAAAAGAAAATGCAAGATAGAAGACATACCTTGGATAAACGTACCTTAGTGGGGGAGAGGATCTCCCCCAAGCTTGGCTTTTGCTCATCTTGTATAGTTGTAGAGGTTGGGCGTTTTGTTGAGCCAAGCTAGTGTTGTCGATGAGGTCGTCCATGTCCATCTTTTGATGGCGCCTCTCTCTACCCCATGGGTAAGGAGTTCGCACTCTTGGAGTGTGATCTGCACAGGTCTCCATATGGAACTAGGATGTCCATGGACTTTACCTCATCGTCTTTGTCTACACTTTCACCTGTAGGGTCTGCTTGTTCCTGCAACACTTTGGCTTCGTGCCTGTGCAGTCCAAGAGGGCTGGATATGAGGCCGCTCTTGGACTCCCTTACTCAGTGGAGGTGCACAAGGCATTTATTGGGGGGAACCACTTCTTCTCTTAGCTGCAAAAGGTGAGATAACATAAGAACACACTAGGGAAACAAAGATTAGCGTTAGCATTAGTCTTCCCAAGTGTTAGTGGTCCTTGCGGGGCATAGTTACTCCCACAGCAAGGTGTGCTAGTGGGTAGTGACACACACCACACTTCCTCGTTGAGCAAGTCAAACTTCTATTGCTACAGGAAGAAGGGATCGCAAAAAAGTGTTCACAGGGGGAGGAGAGTAAGTGAGCAAGGGTACTGGTGACCAACTTTATGGGTCGGTCGACCTGGACCCTTGGAGACCTTAAAGTGTGGATTTAGCAGCAAGATGGTGGATAGCTGTGTGATAGAGTGAGGGTGCTGGGCGGCCATACCACAGGTCGGCCGTCCCATGCAACTCCTCCAATTCAAAAAGAAAAGAACCACCATGAGCATTGGTAGGATGAGTAGAACAAAACTCATATGCTGGCTGCCTACCTCCTTGGTCGAGTGACCCAGTATGCTCCTCCCCTTGCTTTGTGCCAAAGTGTGAAGTGAGTGGAGGTCAATCTATGTTGGATACACTCCCAAAACATCTCTCTCTTTCTCTCTTTGGGAGCATGCTCATGGCATCCCCCTTATTGAAGTGAGTGAGGATAAGGAAGAGGGCAAAGGCAAGCTTCTACTTATCCTAAGCTTAGAGAGAGAGAGAAGAGAAGGCAATGTGAGCTCAAGATGATTCTGAGTGTGGATTTGGGCTCACATTGCAAGGGTGTTCACAGGGGGAGAAGGGCAAATGGTGGAGTTCCAAAGCTAAGATCGACCGATCTCCCCTAAGCACAACTAAATATTCTATTGGACTGTGAGCAGGGAATCCTGATGAATCCATGAAAACATCTCTGAATTGGCGCAAAGTGGGGGTCGACCGACCCCCAAGCTTGGCCTCTCAACACTCTCAACCTTTTGCCATGGAATTCTAGGAGAGTGAAGGCTAGTTGTGGATCAGAGGTAGTGATATTTCAGTGATTCCCTAGTCTAGTGCTTGGTGAACGATAGAAGGTGATTGGCAAAAGTGGGGACATGGCTCGAGTGATTCCCACGAACCATGGGAGCACTCAAGCGTGCCTCGTTGACCACTTTGCAGATGTGAGCTGGTGGTTTGGTCCCTAAGGTGAAGAGGGGTATCTAATGCTTAGAGTGATGGACCAAGGGACCACTTCTTTCAATGTTTGGCTAGCATAGTGTGTATAGGATTGCGAGGTGAATAGGAGACAACAGGGAGCCAATGGGGTTCATGTGTGGGTCGGCCAACCCACACTTGGAAATCCCTTGCATCCAAGTGTTGTTCCTAAGTCTACACATCTAGCCAAAGTGAAATAAGCATGAGTGGGCCCGATGGTGGGATCGGCTGACCCCTACCTTTGGCAATCTACCAGCTCAAAGCCTTGGTGCAAGAAGCTCTCAAGGCTATTATTGGCTTAGTGGCTTGAGCACTCTTGCTTAGCTAAATGGAATGGTGAGTTTCTTCATCTTCTTAGCTAAAGCAGGAGGTGAGAGTGAGGGAGTCTAGCTCCTAGGATGTAAGTTGACAGTTTCCTGTCTTTCTTTTCTTGTAGCACTCACCCTAGAGCTATAAGATCACACATACCAGAAGCTGGAAGGAGATGGGCCTCCCCCAAGCTCTGGTGACACTCTCAACAACAAGCCAACTAAGTGCACTGAAAGTTCTTTGCTTAAAGCTGCAGAGTTTGCCAAGCTAGCTTCATCTAGATGTTTAAGTAAGCCTATGAAGCTATGCATGTCATGATTTAAGATTTTAGCTTGAGCAAGTCATGAACATGGCATGGCAAAGCAGGGGTCAAAGTTGGCAGGTGGGTGACATCAAAGCTGGGTTGGCCGACCCAGCCATGGGTCCCACCTGGTGCCCATGTTGCTCAGCAGGTTAAGCAAAGGGTTTTCTTTTTTTTTTAATTTTGTTTTATGCATTTGGAAAGGGAAATGTTTTTGGGTTTTTGGTTATGGCTACTACTACACTAAGCTTGAGAAGGCTTGGAACACTAACGAGAAAAGAGAAGGCCAAGTGAGCTTGAGATGTAGGATTGAGCTCAACTTGAGATGCTAGTTATAGGGGTGAAAGGGCAAGGCAAGGCCACCCAAAGGTTAGGTCGGTTGACCTGGCCCTGGTCCCTATGAAGCATGCTCTCCCTCTGACAAGGAATCTAGCCTAGTGTTTGCAAAAACTCACAAACATTGGACCATAAACCTAGTCGGTCGACCAAGGTTTGTGCCCCCAACCACTTTAGTCATGCTAAGTCAGGTTGTCTGGCAAAGATGGTGGTGTTCATGGTCCAAGGTTGTTGAGGTTGCTTCGGATTCCTATGTTTAGTGTTTGGTGAAAGAGAAAAGGAGGAAGCAAAGGTGGAGACAAGCATCAAAGTGATTCCCATGAACCATGGGAACACTTAAGCATGCGTTGCTACTCCCTATGCTGGCTTTGGCTGGTGGCATGCTTCCTAAAGCATTCAAGATGCTTGAAGTGGCATCCTAAGCTAAAGTCATGAGCAATGAACCATCTCTCCTCGAATTCTGGCTAGTGTGGTGGGCATAGGATCCTTGGTTGTCATCATTGGGAGACAGCAGGGTGCCTGGAGACACCAAGTCCAGGTCGGTCGACCTGGGCTTTGGAGCCCCAGAGCATCCTATGCTGCTCCTTGGATCCCTGCTTCTAGCCAGAGTGAAGAGAGAGGTGTTGGCGTTTCTTAGCGTGTGCAGCCAAATCCGCAAGCGCACGGAAATCACCGTTATAGCACTTCACCCGGTGAGTAATCGGGTATCGTATTTCTTTCATGAAGAACGGCTTGTGAGTTAATTCTAGACAGAGGTTGCCCAGAGATGGAGTAGGATAGCTTAGGTAGTGAGGTTTTCTAAGGGTAACGTCCTAGGAGATGGCTAAACTTGAGGTTATACTTCTTACTTCGGGCGCCGGATCGCACCTGGTCTGCCAGGTGATGCCGGCCTGAGGCTCTACGGTGTAACCGGACGTGGGGGATTACAAGGGACGGACAGGGCTGTCACCACCTACCTCATACCACCTCAACCGTGGGCTACGAAGCAAACGAAGGTAGGTCCTAGCCTAGACACCACGTCTATGCCAGTCGCTACAACTCTAGCGGTGATCAGGAGTTCCCGTCTCTATCAGGGGTCCTTTTACTAGAGCTTCCATCATAGGGACGAATGACGAACCCAGAAGAAGATAACAAGCAAGAATAACTTACTCAAAGGTATTACCGAAAGATAAACACGATGTCTTACTTCAAGTAGCAAGACATCGTAGAGGTACAAGCGAGGAGGGAGCCAACAAATCTGGCACTCCGCCCCGTGGAAGACTAGCTTCCCGAGAGCTCTCTTGGAGAGATGCTCTACTCTTTCTCCTCTCTCACTCCTTACTTCTATTCTAGCTAGGCTAGGTAGAGTGGCTCTACTCTCTCTATTGTACACTTGTAGAATGGAGGTGTGGTGAAGAGTGAGAACTAAAATGAATAGTGAATTGTTGTTGAAGGGGAGGCTTGCCCATGCTTATATAGGAGTGGGATGGTCGGTTTCCGCAGGGCAAATGTCGAAAACAACCCCCGAACCGACCATCAGAGGCGGCAAACGAACCGACCAACCAAAGCTGGGCTCAGGCCGCGCTCAAACGGGCGCGCGTGCGCCTCAGGCGCGCCCGCGCCTGGTTGGGCCCCGCTGGTCCTCAGCTTTGGTCGGTTGCCTCCTTGTTGGGCCCCTGGTTGGCCCATGCTAGTGTTTTTGATTGGCTTGGCCTCGAATTTGGATTTCTCTTCTTTTTCTCTTGTTTGCTTGGACCAAAAATAAAAAGTATTTTTACACAAGTGTTTTTCTTCATGTCTTGGTCCATTTTGAGTGTATTTCAGGTATGCCCTGCAAAACAAGGAATCTGCACCACACTGTGGAAATAGTTAGAGTAGAGCCCTATTCTAGGTGAGAATTAGTGTTGCCTAGGCTAAAGTTGACGGGGTTAGAAATGAGTTAAGCACCGCCAACAACTCCCCCACACTTAGCTCTTTGCTCGTCCTCGAGTAAAGGATGAAGAACTAGGTGGTTGTATTCTCCCAAGAGTTGACCTGCATACAGATTATTCCGAGCTTTTCCTGCATTTGTGAACATTCATGGTGGCTACCAAGTTATCTTACTGCTATTGAAGGAGGAATAGCTTGAAATCAAGTCAACTCACACTACCCATGCTTTGAGACTTGGGGTTTTTAGTATTTTTGCAAAGATAGCCTTAGCTCCTCATGTGATACTCTCAAGTCGCTCTTTTCCAGGTGGCTAGTCCTATCCAGGTGTTCTTGATCACCCTACCACTACAGGCTGATATGTGGAGTTTTGGGTATGGATGATGAACAGAGTTTCAATGTCAAGCCCGCTGGATGTCATGAAGAGAAGGCCATATCCCTAGATGATGCATGTGCAAGTGCAAGTGTAGAAAAATATTTGTGGACTCCTGATCATGCTCCCTCTCTTATTGAAGAGAAAATTGTAAGAAGGTATGGACTTTGAAGAACAAAAACTTGCCTTAACCCTTTTTTTCTCTTTTTTTTTCTTTCTTCTCTTTCTTTCTTCTCTCTCTCTTTTTTTTATCTCAAGACCTTGGAGAAAAAGAACTCTTCCTTATTTGTGATCTAAGCTTCTTTTCATAGGATTTTTCCACTAACAGTCCATACCTTTCTTTGAATGAATGATGGAGAGAGATGCATGACTTATTGACAGGAGTATTTTGGTGGAAGAGGGAGAAGGCGTGGAATATATGTGCTCAATTCTCAGTGTAAGAAATGAGCGTTTTTGGTGGAAAGGTGGGTGCAAATAGTGCGCGACTTTCAATGTGAGAGTTGGCGTGTTTATTTGGTGGGTGAATGCAATGATCTTGGGGATAAGGCCATCTCTAGCAAGAATCTCAAGACTTGACATTGCTAAAAGTGGCTAAACAGGTTTTGCATAAGTGAAAGCGTAGAAATTTGGCTCTGGTAGGACATAGCACTTATCACACGAGGAGCAATTGCTAAAAAGGTTTTGAATTTTTCCATAAAAATACCCAAGTCCATTGCACGGGTTGGTAAGTCTTATATCATTCTACTATATCTCACCTGCCAATAACTTAGATAAAATATGGGGTCCCTATTGCTCAGATTGTTCACATAATCAAGATAGCAAGGAATAAAAAGTATGCAACTCATTCTCGATTGGTGAAAATAGGAGATGGAGTTTTGCAACATTTTTAGTTTTATTCATTTTATTTTCAGCAATAAAGAGAATTAGCAGGGAGTGAGAGGGCACGCAAACTTTGCGCGTCAAGGAGCAAGGTGCCTCCCCCACACTTGTTTTTGTACCTGTCTTTTTCTTAAAATGCACACAAAAACAAGTGGAGACAAGACACAAAATATATATATAACAAATATTTCATTGATAATCAAAGCTTGATACAAAAGGCACATTTAGGGAATTTAAAATTTGAAAGGGAAATGATTAAAAGGGAAAAGCGTGCATGTGCCTAGTTACTAGAGACGAGGTTCTTCGAGGGCATGCATGACTCCGTGCTTACGAGCCATTTCTTTCAACTCCTCAAACATTTCAACATGATAGGAGTTGATTTCGTCCTGGAGTTGGACCTCATAAGTTCGCCCCTCTGCCAACTTTCCCCTAAGGTGGCGAATGTAAATAGAAATTTCCTTGATTTTCCTATTCAACTCCGCTCTAGTGGGTTCTTTCTTTTTCGGGGGATCTTCTCCAAAGATGCCGTCAGGCTGCCCTTGGATAGGTGGGTCGCAAACGAGGTGAGTGACACATGGGTAACGACCCCCGGATTTACTAAACAACCCCTTCCCTTGCCTTCCATTTGGCAGATTCGTCCCCCCTACGGTGTAGGAGAATCTTGGGGCCTTGAATGACGAAGATCCGGCTGACGTGGCCTTGTAGCGTTTGCTTGGGTAGGCATTGCCATCCTTGCTGCCCTTCAATGGAGTTGCACTGGCGATCACCGGGGTTTCTTCATTCTTCCTCTCTAGGAACTTTCTAGCGAAGGAGAGAGCTTTCTCTTTGTTGAACCCACCATTGGTAGGGACTAAGGCCATGACTAAGGCTAGAAATGCTGCTGGAAAGTGAGAGAGAGAGAGGTAGAAGACAAGGTTTGTCTTGGTGTGAAGAGAATGAGAGGTGGAGGGTGGTATTTATAGGTGAAAATGAGCCATCCCCGCATCTCTTTCGCATCAGGATCAGAATCACTAGGATCATCAGCATCGGCCAAACGGACGGGAAGGAGATGGGAAAAATCGGGCACCGAGGGGGCGCCGGTCGGCGCGCGCGGGGGCACCGCCGCCGCCGGTTTTCTTCCATTCCCGGGCTGATGTGTTTGATTTTTGAATTTCTTGGTGATTTTGATTCCTCCGCACGAAAATTGGATTTTGATTGAAAATCTAGAAAATTTTTGACATTTTGGATATAAAAAAAATATTTTTGTGTGGGAAAATCCTAGAAAAATTCAGAGAGAAGCTAGAGGGTTCCCACACAAAATATACATATAAAAATATATATATATTTTTTAGACAAACACAAGAAAGATAGAATAAATAAAAGTCATGCCTTGAATTAAACCAAGGAATTATCCGGCATGACTAAATCTATTCTATCAATTTCTTGGTCTAACCTTGCATGATAAGAAGGCTCAAGAAAAGGTTTTAAGCGGTAACCATTTACCTTTGAGATGTTACCATTGTCGTCCTGGATCGTGATTGCGCCATGGAACGATGTGTCGACGACGGTATATGGCCCCTTCCACTTGCTTCTAAGCTTTCCTTCATCGAATAATTTTACCTTGGAGTTGAATAGCAGGACCTTGTCGCCCTGCCGAAACTCCTTGGTTTTTATCCAGTTGTCGTGCCACCTCTTCATTCGCTCTTTGTAGAGCTTGGCACTGTGGTACGCCTTCTCTCGCCATTCCTCAAGCTCAGAGATCTGCCTCTGGCGGTTTCTTCCGGCTAGCTTGAGGTCCATGTTCCAGCTTTTGATTGCCCAGTAGGCTCGATGCTCGAGTTCTACTGGCAAATGGCAGCTCTTTCCATACACAAGCTGGAATGATGACATGCCAATGGGGGTTTTGTGCGATCCCGTATGCCCGAGTGCATCGGGCGGCTTACTTTTCCATCCTTTCCCCATGTCGTTGACCGTCTTCTGCAGGATATTTTTGATTTATTTGTTCGAGGTCTCAGCTTGGCCACTGGTTTGTGGGTGGTATGGTGTGGCGATGTTGTGCTTGGCCCCCAGCTCTCTCAGGAATGCTCTGAAGGTTCAATCAATGAAATGTGATCCTCCATCACTTATCACCATGCATGGTGTGCCAAAGCGAGTGAAGATTATTTCGTGGAACATCGTTCGGGCATGTTTTGCGTCAGCTGCTCGGCATGGCATGGCCTCCATCCACTTGGAGACATAGTCAACAGCAACAAGGATGTACTCGCAGTCTTGGGACTTCTGGAAGGGTCCCATGAAGTCAATGCCCCACACATCAAATATTTCTATTTGAAGGTTGAAGTGGAGGGGCATTGCGTTGTGAGCTGTGATGCCACCCTGGAACTGGCACTTCCGACACCTCTGAATGAATTCTTTGGTGTCAGCATACATCATTGGCTAGAAGAATCCACACTGCCAGATTTTTGCTTGAGTGCGGAATACTCCATAGTGGCCTCCGTATGGTGCCGAGTGACAGCTTTCAATGATCTGCATCCCTTCTGCTGCCAGTACACATCTCCTTAGTATGCCGTCTGAGCACACTCTGTACAGGTACGGGTCATCCCACAGATGACGACGGCTCTCAACCTCCAGCTTTTTTCTGCTTTCTTCAGGTGGTACATGTCCTACAACCATGTAATTCACAATGTTTGCATACCAGGGGTTGGAGCCCGTCACTGCCAATAGCATGTCGTCACGAAGGAAGTCATTGATGGGCAGATCCTGCATGTTAGTGACTTGCAAACGTGACAAATGATCTGCTATGGTATTCTCTACTCCTTTCTTATCTTTTATTTCTAGATCGAATTCCTGGAGCAAAAGAATCCAGCGGCGTGGTTTCGCGTCTTTCTTAGTGAGCAAGAACTTCAAGGCAGCGTGATCTGTGTAAATGATCACTTTTGCGCCCACTAAGTAAGACCAAAACTTGTCGATAGCGAATACCACAGCAAGAAGCTCTTTTTCTGTCGTGGTATAATTGAGCTGAGCTCCCATTAATGTCTTGCTGGCATAAGCTATCGCGTGATGCTTCTTATCTTTGGTTTGGCCTAAGACCGCACCAACAGCATAATCACTTGCATCACACATGATCTCAAAAGGTAGAGACCAATCGGGAGGTTGGATGATAGGTGCAGAGATGAGTGCTTGCTTGAGAGTGTTAAATGCTTTCAAGCACTCATCAGTAAACTCAAAAGGAGCATCCTTAGCTAATAGGTTCATGAGGGGTCTAGAGATTTGTGAAAAGTCTTAGATAAATCTTCTATAGAACCCCGCATGACCTAAGAAGCTACGGATTCCTTTTACGTTTACCGGGGGAGGTAGTTGCTCGATAACCTCTATCTTAGCCTTATCTACCTCGATTCCCCTCTCGAACACTAAGTGTCCCAGGACAATGCCCTCTCGGACCATGAAATGGCACTTTTCCCAATTAAGTACCAAATCTTTGTCCTGACACCTTTGCAAGACCCTGTCTAAATTTTTAAGACAATGATCAAAAGTTTTTCCATAGACGGTGAAATCGTCCATGAAAACTTCCATGATTTCTTCGATCATGTCCGAAAAGATAGACATCATGCACCGTTGAAATGACGCGGGTGCATTACACAACCCGAACGACATCCTACGTTACGCGTACGTTCCGTAGGGGCACGTGAAGGTCGTTTTGCTTTGGTCATCCGGGTGGATGGGAATCTGATGATATCCCGAATACCCATCAAGGAAGCAAAAGAAGGAGTGTTTCGCTAACCGCTCCAACATTTCATCAATGAAGGGGAGCGGAAAGTGATCCTTCTTTGTTGCCTTGTTAAGTTTTCGGTAATCGATGCACATTCGCCATCCGGTGACAGTTCGTTGAGGTATGAGTTCATTTTTAGCGTTCTCAATGACTGTCATTCCTCCCTTTTTGGGAACCACTTGGATTGGGCTAACCCAATCACTGTGTGGTACGGGATAGATTATCCCGGCGTGAAAAAGTTTCAGGACTTCCTTTTTCACGACTTCCCGCATCGCATTGTTCAGCCTACGCTGAGGTTCCCATGAAGGTATGCTAGATGGCTCTATGGGAATGCGATGGGTACAGAGCGTTGGACTTATCCCTTTAAGATCGTCTAGACAATACCCGAAGACCGACTTATGTTTTTCTAGGACGGCTATGAGTTTGGTCGTCTCCTCATCTCTAAGTTGGTCACTTATGATGACAGGAGTTTGGGTGTCGCTGTTCAGGAAAACATAATGTAAGCCTTTGGGTAGGGGTTTAAGCTCAACTGGAGGTCTAGGCGGTTTCTCCCCTATAGGAAGATCAACTGTCTCCCCGAACTCATCTTTTTCTTCTATAAAGAACTCGGCATCTTTATCTAAAGACGATTCGGGTGACTCAAACATGTCAACCGCTAGAACCTCTATGGGCACACTAGGGGGAGATTCGGCCACTGAGTTCCTGGCTCTAGTGACTTGAATCGGGAATGTTTCTTTCCCTAGTTTCATGTTGATTTCCCATGTTTTTGACGGATTGTCAAAGAGTGGTTCTAGGGGGTGCCCAATGAGTATGTCGAATTCCTGGATGTCAAAGACAAGAAAGTCAAGGGACATTTCGACATCTCCATGGTGGAGTGTCACGTTATGTACAATCCCTAGTCCTTTTTGAATAGAATCTGGTGTTCTTAAGGACCGTGTTGTTGGAGTAAATGACTCCATTCCTAGACATGTAGATGCATAGGAATGGGACATCAAATTCGCCCCAACTGTGGGATTATACAAAGTGTCCACCCAATTCCGTTGAATTTTGCAACGGCGGGTAGAAGATGGAGCGCGAATCTGAATTACTTCAGACGAGAGCTCACCTTCTGCTACCCACTCCGTGCTCATAACAAAAGTCAACTATCTAACTGACTCCTTGAGAAAAAGTTCATCAAGGGGCTCGCTAGGAGCGACGGGAATTGGTGGTCTTGTGCGACATCCATATTGCGAGGTATTTCCTAGATTTTCGAAAAGCTCATCCTCGAAGATTGGAAGATCCATGGGTTCTTCCGTCTTAGGTTCTGGTTCGGGAGAGGGTCTCTCTATGGATTGGGAAGGTTCGGCTGATGCCGAAGAGACATCCTCTTTTATGGGCTCGGGTTCTACACGGATAGGTTCTAAGGGAGGAGTATTCTCTTGGATGCGATCCAAGAGAGCCTGCCCCTCTTCGGTGGTTTTGTGCTGGAACGACCCTCCAGCAGCTACATCGAGCAATAGGGCAGAATTTCTGTCTAATCCTAACCAAAAATGTTGTAAGAGTACATGGTTAGGAATAGACAGGTTTGGGCCTAATCGTGTTAGGATCAAAAAGCGTTCCTAGGCTGCACCTATGGTTTCGTTCTCTTTTTGTTGGAAGTTGAGCAACTCCTATCGTAGAGAAGTGACACGAGAAATAGGGTAGAATGTGAAGCAAAAATGCTTACGCAATTCTTCCCAATCTCCGTTTACTTTCCCTACGTTTTGGGTGTACCATTGCTTCGCCTTTTCATGGAGGGAAAAGGGAAACAATTTCCACCGCAATGTATCTTGTGACATGCCCGCAATGGTCGGGCATGCACGAGTTGCTCAAACTCCCGTAGGTGATCATATGGGTTTTCATATTCCAAGCCCGAGAAGGCTTGGTCCCGAACCATGGCTATAAAGCCGGGCGGAGCTCATACTCGGAAGCTGTGATAGGCTTCGAGGATTGGGGTGTTTGAATGAGCTCGCCCTTCGGAGCGGATAGGTTGTAAATGCAACTCCATGAATATTTTTGTTTTCTAAAATAAAACAAAAGAAGTGGAGCAAAGGTAGGTCAAGGTACACGGGCAATCTAGGTTCGAGCTAAGCTCGCGACAACCATTCCCCAACGGCGCTTAGAAATGCTTGTTGGCGTTTCTTAGCATGTGCAGCCAAATCCGCAAGCGCACGGAAATCACCGTTATAGCACTTCACCCGGTGAGTAATCGGGTATCGTATTTCTTTCACGAAGAACGGCTTGTGAGTTAATTCTAGATAGAGGTTGCCCAGAGATGGAGTAGGATAGCTTAGGTAGTGAGGTTTTCTAAGGGTAACGTCCTAGGAGATGGCTAAACTTGAGGTTATACTTCTTACTTCGGGCGCCGGATCGCACCTGGTCTGCCAGGTGATGCCAGCCTGAGGCTCTACGGCGTAACCGGACATGGGGGATTACAAGGGACGGACAGGGCTGTCACCACCTGCCGCCTACCACCTCAACCATGGGCTATAAAGCAAACGAAGGTAGGTCCTAGCCTAGACACCACATCTAAGCCAGTCGCTACAACTCTAGCGGTGATCAGGAGATCCCGTCTCTATCAGGGGTCCTCTTGCTAGAGCTTCCGTCACAGGGACGAACGACGAACCCACAAGAAGATAACAAGCAAGAATAACTTACTCAAAGGTATTACCGAAAGATAAACACGATGTCTTACTTCAAGTAGCAAGACGTCGTAGAGGTACAAGCGAGGAGGGAGCCGACAAATCCGGCACTCCGCCCCATGGAAGACTAGCTTCCCGAGAGCTCTCTTGGAGAGATGCTCTACTCTTGCTCCTCTCTCACTCCTTCTATTCTAGCTAGGCTAGGTAGAGTGGCTCTACTCTCTCTATTGTACACTTGTAGAATGGAGATGTGGTGAAGAGTGAGAACTAAAATGAATAGTGAATTGTTGTTGAAGGGGGAGGCTTGCCCATGCTTATATAGGAGTGGGATGGTCGGTTTCCGTAGGGCAAATGTCGAAAACACCCCTGAACCGACCATCAGAGGCGGCAAACGAACCGACCAACCAAAGCTGGGCCCGGGCCACGCTCAAACGGGCGCGCGCGCGCCTCAGGCGCGCCCGCGCCTGGTTGGGCCCCGCTGGTCCTCAGCTTTGGTCGGTTGCCTCCTTGTTGGGCCCCTGGTCGGCCCATGCTCGTGTTTTTGATTGGCTTAGCCTCGAATTTGGATTTCTCTTCTTTTTCTCTTGTTTGCTTGGACGAAAAATAAAAAGTATTTTTACACAAGTGTTTTTCTTCATGTCTTGGTCCATTTTGAGTGTATTTCAGGTATGCCCTGCAAAACAAGGAATCTACACCACACTATGGAAATAGTTAGAGTAGAGCCCTATTCTAGGTGAGAATTAGTGTTGCCTAGGCTAAAGTTGGCGGGGTTAGAAATGAGTTAAGCACCGCCAACAAGAGGTGGTGGACCCCACAAGACAGGTCGGTCGACCTGGCCATGGTGGCCCCACCAGCTCAACTTTTCTCTAATCACTCTTCTCAAGTTTTATTACCTATGTCTAACTTATTTTCTTGGAATAAAATATGCAGTTTTAAAAGTAAACATGCAATTGAAAGGGAAATGCAGAATTGAAATGCAGAAAGTAAATATGAGATAACTACCGACATACCTTATCAGCGAGGGCTCCATGTTTTAGGTCCATAGAGCAGGACCTCTCCGTTGATGATTGAGCTTGAATGTGCACCATTCCATCCTGGAGATGGATGGGGATGATTGCACTTTGCCAAACCTTCGAGATCTCCATTCTCTTCTTGATCAAGGTTTCATTCAATGTTCACCGCATTTGTGAATTTTTCTCATAGACTTACCCTTTTGGATTTGAACTTCCTGCAGGTGTTAGTCTAGGCATACAACCAAAGTCTACACTAGTAATTTTCGGTTCAATTAATCAAACTTGACTCCATGTCTTATTTAATTAAGGTAGGCAAATTAACCTAAGCACCACGCTTAATTTAAAGAGCCTATGGAAGCACCCCAAATTGAAGTTGGAAAATGAAGCACAAAGATTCACAACAGGTGTGAGGTTGGATGACATCCTTGGATCAACTCATCACTCACAATTTGTGATTGGATTATGAGTGATGTGGTCGTTCCGTCACTAATGATAGGATGGTTTTCTCTTAACGGTGACTTCTTCTTTGTTGGTGTAAAACTACCGCTCCGCCTTTCCCAATAGCAAGAATGGGAAAAGGCAAAGATAGATGGCTTCTGTGGAGACATTCTGATTGAAAGCTCCACACACCTACAAGAAGTGTTGGAGACGGGTATTGGCATTCCCGTGTGGCTTCCCACAAACGGGTTGGCTTGCACCATATTGATAAGCACAGACTCAAAAGTTGCATCCCCCAAGCTAGGCTGCGAACCCGTAGTGACATAGTCAGCTAACGGTGCAGAATAGTCAGGGATGACCTTTTGGGTCATGGATTCTTTGATAACTAGTGCAAAGCCTCCTTCCTTGAACGGATTTAGGTTCGAATGAACCCTGGAGGTGGAACTTGACAATGTCTAGTTCTTCTCAACAACCGTTCATGCACCGTCTAGCTTCACGATAACGAGAAGCAAGACAGGTGAGAGGTAAAACCCTAACACTAATTGATAACTAGACTGGTCACTGACCCTGGATTCGATCCTATTAAAACTCCTAGGCTGACGCTTTCCCCGGCAACAGCGCCAGAAATGCTCGTTGGCCTTTCTTAGCGCAACCACCAGAAGTATGGCAGCAACGCCAGAGATGCCAGGAGGGGTAATTCTATATCTATTGGATATTCCGCAAGCGCACAGAATGTACCGCTGTAGCATTTCACCAAGGAGTATTCCAAGGTTGTCGATTTATATTTCTCCCAAGGGAAAGCCATAGCTAGGAGTCAATAGGGAAAGGAGATCCAGATGTCTATCATCTAGTATCACTAGTGATAGGGGGATGAACGAAATGGATAGGAAGGATGGATCAAGAAGCTGGCTAGAGAGTCTAAGGGTGTTGACGCTAAATTAGGCCAGAACACCGGGTAAGGAGCTAGATCGCTCGATGTAGGGCAAGCCGAATACGGGGATCGGCCGGCGCCTGATAGAAGTAGGGCAAGCCGAATACGGGGATCGGCCGGCGCCTGGTAGACGTAGGGCAAGCCGAATATGGGGATCGGCCGGCGCCTAGCGGATGTCCACACCTGGACCTTGTGCCTCCAGCGATGAGCGCGATACGCAAGACACGTCGCCGGAGGAGCCTCGTCGGGAGCGCGATACGCAAGACACGCCGGCGAAGTCTCTTGAAACCCGAAGCCCCACACGCCCGGGACGGACCCTTGTGGGCGCACGGTGGCAATGGGGCGCCCTAGCCGGCCCGACCGCTCTAGGGCTTGTTGTTGTCGTCGATCACCTGGTTCATGGCGGCGGCGACGGAGAAAGAAGAGGGAGAGGAGAGAGGTAGAAGAAGATAGATTAGATCATGTTTGATCGTTTTGAGTTTTGTCGATTGATGTGGATGGGATCAATCAGCCATGATCCTCTTATATTTATAGAGGGGGGTGGTCTTATCCCAGTAGGAAACATCTCCAAGGCATAATCTCCAAGTTTCCCACGTCCAAAACTGACCCCAAACCGATTTAGGAACGAATCGGTTCGGTATTCGAAAGCTAGATTCGAACAGGCACTCCGGTAGTACCGACAGGTTTTGTCGGAGTACTGGCCTTTCCCGGTAGTACCGGTGGAAGCCCGGTGGTACCGGTAGTTCAATTTTTCGCCAATGCGCACCAAATCTCCGCCAACCATCGGTAGTACCGGCCTCTGCCGGTAGTACCGACGTAATCCTGGTAGTACCGGTAGTTCATTTTTGCGCCAAACTGCGTCAGCCTCCGCCAATCGCCGGTAGTACCGACCTCACGGGCCGGTAGTACCAACAGTACTTCACGCAGTCTTCCCGGGAGTATAACTCTCGCATCCGGACACCAAATTGGACGTTCCATATATGCTTTTCGATCGTCTCGACGAGAGGAACGCAATGGTGAGGTCCATTATTGCATTTTATGCGCGTTGACTTTCCATTGCCAATTTTGAGTGTTAACACATGCCCCCCTGTTTTCAAGTGAATTAGTCGATGAACTTGAAAATACTCTTTCACCTGTAACCAACTAGCAACGATACCCATCACATCGGCTAGCTGGCGACTAAGGGCGATGTATACACTGGCCATTTTTGTTCTAAGGGCGATACATGTATCGGCCATTATTTGGAAGAACACTAGGCTTCTCGCCAAATACTTGGAAAATACTTTTAGGCATTTTCCATTGATTGCTCTTGGGAGATTTATTAACTTTGCATCATCTCCAGCTTATATGATTTCGCCAATCACTTCATGAATTTCTCCCCCAGCCACTATTGCTTGACCAGATCCTAGATCCTTGAGAAGTGAATCATCATAAACCTTCGATAGAGTTCATCATATTGCGAAGCATATTTAAATGAAACTCTTCGGATGCTCTTGTCAACTTGATGCTAGGATCCTGCAAATATTTTATTTAAAGGAGTCCTCCAATTTTCTAAATCGGCACTAGATTTACTAAATTAAACTAGACCGATTTGAGGAATCAGCGGTGTATGTCCCAGAAGAATTGGTTAATCCGACTGTCAAGTCGGCTGAACCAATTCACTTGCATTCACATAGACAAATATGCATCGGCTATTCTTACATATGAAAGTTATCACCGATGCAATAGCCAGATGATCGTTGAGCTTATCATGTTGGCCTTTAAATTTTCATGCCTTTGGCCTCAACATGTTTTACCTGCATGACGTGAAACAACCCCAAGCCGAATGAAAGAATATGTTCGGCTCTAATGTTTGATGCAAATATGATTTTAATCAGCTTGATGTTTCAAATAATGCATACTGTAATAATCATGCCAACACCTTGGCCTTGTTTGCAAGCCGATTAATCAAGATTAAAGCCTCCAATGGGTAACAAAACATGCTCAACAATAAAATCAGCAATGACTTGACTTTTAATTATTTCTAGTGGCTCAAGAGTCAAATCATATTTCAGCAAAAGTGTATGCCCACTTGCCCATCCTAACAATGAGGATTAGCCGATATAAAATGCACACATCGGCTTGGCATGCAATGACACATATATTTGTCAAGGAATAACCCAAGTATATAATATAGTGACATGCATATATATTAAAATATGGGCATACCTTGTCTGGGGATCAAGAAGACATAATCAATAATAGCACACTTCCTTTTCCTGTCTTCTTGAATCAAGGCAACACTATTGTAGCCACTTCGGCAATGATATGAATGGAGATCACCCTCTAGATGCACGAAGAACAAGTAGTGTTGACAAATAATTCATGAGAAGCTCGATTAACCAAATTATAATCGCCTTCTAAATTTTGTTTAGCATGCATCGGCCATGGAATAATTCCAATATCAACTTGCTTGTACAGATTGGCCGATGATGTTCTTGTTCAAGCAGAATTCATATAATATGATGATATGGAGCCGATCATCGATCGGTTCTAGAGAGACTGGAACATGACTTCCTCTATTAATTCAACATTAGTAAGATCTCTCCCTGACAAACATGTCATATCACCATGCCCCCCATGCATAGGGGCATCAAGCATAGCATAGGTGAATAAATCTGCATGCACAATCTCAACCTTGTTATCCACCCATTGAATGAGGAACTGGTGCAAACTAGAAGGTACACATTGATTGTTATGAATCCAATCTCGCCCAAGGATCAAACTGTAGTTCCCTTGCACCTCTACAATGGAGAATTTGGTGGCTAATGTCTTGCTGCCAACGGTAAGCATCATTGAGACAAGTCCCTTGACCAAAGTAGGTTTTCCTCCTCCAATTCCATTGATCTTTCTCTTGGTTTTAACTAGTTCCACATCAGATCCACCAAGCTTCTTATAAAGCGAATAAGGCATCAAATTCACACTGGCCCCGGTGTCCACTAACATGTGATTGACCAAATTGTCATTGATATACCCTGTCACATGCAATGCTCTAAGGTGTTTCACTAGATTTGATGGCCTCTTGAAGATAGCGTCCTGAGGTATGCAATCATCATGACCTTCAGAAGATTCTCTGATATGCACAAAAGCAAGATCATTAATAGTGGAAACCGAATCAACCAAAGTCTCATCGGTAGGCACTTCAATAAGTGTATCGCTCATCAACCGAGTACGCTGAAGTTTACGCTTTTGTGTTCTTAACACACCCGCAGGACACCATGGTGGCTTGAAGTTTTTAGGAGTTGATGCTTTGCTCTGAGCTTCACAATTGCTACCATTAGTGCCCCTTGACATTCTCCCAATGCTTGATTGGTCCGGATTATCAACGATAATCGGTCCATCATTTTCTTTGGCGGAAGCACTGTAGAAATAGTTTTAACAACAACTCGCTCACCGATCTTCTCGCTGGACCTGATTCGCAAGTTTGCATGTAACTCGGCTTAATCGGTCTTACTTTGTTGAGACTCGATTGTCTAGAGCTCAATCGGCCATGGAAAACGCAAAGGTCTTTGCGTTTTTCGCTTACAACTAGCTTGCCCGATTTGAGAAATCGGCCTTGCTGATTTTTTCTGCATAGCAATATTAGAATCGGTTTGGCCGACTTTTAAAGTCGACTTATTCACTATCTTCTGCATAATATCATTACTAACTGATTTTTGCTTATCCCTGAAAGTTTGGGCTTGCCCCCCGAGCCCAGAAGACTTGATAGTAATCTTGAGACTCTCCCGGTTGCTATTGGTCTTCTCTAGCACCACTTCACGGTCCAAAATCTGCTTTCCCTTCTTAGGCTCTCTTGGCTCACCGATTATCACATTCTTTCCAATAGTAGAATCGGCTTGCTCCGGTCGGATCAAGATGGTCGGATTATTTATCTTCAAAGTTTCAGCCATGGAAAGCACTTTATTGCAGGGTGAAGGATTTGCATCTCCAGGAAGTATAGTGCTAGCCATTTCTAAATTGGTCTTATCGGTTTCAGGCGCCGAAGGGACCAATTTAGGTTGCTTCCTAAAAACAAGCTTGCCCGTTGATCAATGAAACAATAGGACAAACTCATACCGGGAGGTATAACATTAGTCTTTTTTAAATTGGTCTTATCGGTTTCAGGCGCCGAAGGGACCAATTTAGGATGTTTTCTAAAACAAGTTTGCCCTGTCGATCAAAGAAACAATAGGACAAGCTCATACCGGAGGTATAATGTTAGTCTTCCCTAAACCGGTCTTATCGGTTTCGGATGCCGAAGGGACCAATTTGGATTGACCTTTGGCCGATGACTTAATTGTAATCGGCCTTTTTTCATTGGTCTTGCCAAAATATTTACGGAACAATTTCACCAAACAAGACCATGATCCAACAGAACATTCTGGTAAAGATGTAAACCATACAAAAGCGGTACCAGTAAGAGATAAAGGAAAATTCTACACTTTCATATAGTCTTCTTTACCTGTACTACATAACTGCAAATACTCAAGATACCAGCGAACGTGTTCCGAAGCAGTATGATCATCATCTTCACCGCTAAATTTTTCAAACTTCGGTACAGTCCAACCACTAGGTGATTTTAAGTAATCATAATGTAAAGTGTATGGTCTATGATAAGTGGGCACTTTCCTTTGAGAAGAGCCATATGGATTTCTAGCGTGGGCTAAATCCTCTTCGATTCGGCTAAAGCTACAAGTAGCATATGAAGCCGAATCACAAGTAATGGCCTTCTTGCATTCAGTTGAATCCTCATTGATTCGGCTAGAGTTAGTAGTAACACATGAAGCCGAATTATTAGAATTGCCACTAATGCACCTTGCTGAATTTTCAATTGTTCGGCTAAAATCATATGAAACCGGATCATGAATTTTATTGGAATAAGGTGCTAAATTTTGAGAGTAATTGGCTAAATTATCATCATAGCCAATTGTCTCATTCATCGGCTCCTCTTGTGGTGAAAACAAATAATGTGAGCTATTAGCCGATGAATATGAATCTACATGTTGCATGTTACTAAAGAAATCAAAATTATCAAACATCGGTTCTTGATCATGATATTCATCAAAAACATTAACCGATGAACAATATTTATTATTATCGCAGCTAGCAACATCAACATCATGATTTGTATTACTTGCAAAATAATTGTAAAATTCATCATCTGAATCTACAAGTTGTACCTTGGGATTATTGCAGTGATAATGCGATGATTCCCCTTGGTACTCCATGACTTGGATCCTTGACCTCATTGCTGAATTCTTCCAATGAATAGCACAAAAATCATGGGAGATCAAAACCAGATGCGATCGACCTTGTGGGCCAGATGCAACGGTAACGGCGAACACAAAAGATTGAAATCAATGGATAGGCTAGGTCAAAAAGATTCAGCTACAAAGTAGAGCCGAAGCAATCGTCCCCAGTGGAGTCGCCAAAAAGTGTGTTGACGCTAATTTAGGCCAGCACACCGGGTAAGGAGCTAGATCGCTCGATGTAGGGCAAGCCGAATACGGGGATCGGCCGGCGCCTGATAGATGTAGGGCAAGCCAAATACGGGGATCGGCCGGCGCCTGGTAGACGTAGGGCAAGCCGAATATGGGGATCGGCCGGCGCCTAGCGGATGTCCACACCTGGACCTTGTGCCTCCAGCGATGAGCGCGATACGCAAGACACGTCGCCGGAGGAGCCTCGTCGGGAGCGCGATACGCAAGACACGCTAGCGAAGTCTCTTGAAACCCGAAGCCCCACACACCCAGGACAGACCCTTGTGGGCGCACGGTGGCAATGGGGCGCCCTAGCCGGCCCGACCGCTCTAGGGCTTGTTGTTGTCCTCGATCACCTAGTTCATGGCGGCGGCGACGGAGAAAGAAGAGGGAGAGGAGAGAGGTAGGAGAAGATAGATTAGATTATGTTTGATCATTTTGTGTTTTGTTGATTGATGTGGATGGGATCAATTGGCCATGATCCTCTTATATTTATAGAAGGGGGTGGTCTTATCCCAGTAGGAAACATCTCCAAGGCATAATCTCCAAGTTTTCCACGTCCAAAACTGACCCCAAACCGATTTAGGAACGAATCGGTTCGGTATTCCGAAAGCTAGATTCGGAACAGGCACTCTCGGTAGTACCGACAGGTTTTGTCGGTAGTACTCTTCTTTCCCGGTAGTACCGGTGGAAGGCCGGTGGTACCGGTAGTTCAATTTTGCGAAAATGCGTACCAAATCTCCGCCAACCATCGGTAGTACCGGCCTCTGCCGGTAGTACCGACCTAATCCCGGTAGTACCGGTAGTTCATTTTTGCGCCAAACTGCGTCAGCCTCCGCCAATCGCCGGTAGTACCGACCTCACGGGCCAGTAGTACCAACAGTACTTCACGCAGTCTTCTCGGGAGTATAACTCTCGCATCCGGACACCAAATTGGACGTTCCATATATGCTTTTCGATCGTCTCAACGAGAGGAACGCAATGGTGAGGTCCATTCTTGCATTTTATGCGCATTGCCAATTTTGAGTGTCAACAAAGGGATAACTAGTGGAATAGCAGCTAGGTGAGAGGACAACGAGAGAGTGTAAGATTCCTAATGGGTCTTGGCTTACTTCCATGAATTAGTCCTAGCATTTAGATTCTGACCCAACTATCCTAAGGATACGTGTTGATGTCTATTAAGTGCAACTGAAATAAGGAGGGTTCCGCAAGCGCACAGAATATATCATCGTAGCATTTTAACCAGGAGTAATCCAGGTATCGTTATTTATAATTTTACCACTGGGAAGGGAATGCACTGGATAATGAGTGATGAGCAATGCACATGCAATAATGGAGAGCTTAACCTTGTCTCGTATCGATCATCTCATACGGGGTAAGTGTCACATAAAATATAGGAATGAATGATAATTGACATAAGATAAATGAGAGCATTTAGCCACATAAAATAATAGTAATAACCATCTCAACTTAGTACTCTAAGCTTATAACACTAGCATGGACTAGGACGATCTAGGGTATAATCCTATGTTATCCTAACTATAAGGTCAAAGCATACAATGATTAGTGCAAGAACATCTAGCAATCATGGCGGGAAAAGGTTACATCTATGCATAGTGATATTACCAGAGAAGACTAGAGACATAGCAATGACTTCAATGTAATAGGGTTGTTCTGCTAGACCTATACTCGCGAAGAAGGGCTACAAAGGACTCAACAGATCACATCCTTTCCCGCGATCTACCTCACGATCCGGAATATAGGGTGCAATCGCAGATAAATACGGTCTAGGCACCACGCCTACACAATATTTACCACTCACCCATCGATCTAATGAGCAAGCGCTATACGATCCTATGCATAAACATAATTCTAGTCCAACTATGCTAAACATATAATCAAAGTAGACTAAGAACAATATAATTGAGAACATAATCAAATAGAGCAAAGTCAAGTCTGATATAATAGAATAGAATAAAGTACTACTCATAGTATCACGAACAATGATGAATATTACAAGAATGTAGAGGGGAATTACCAAGAACTTCGACAGATCCGGACTCCAAGCTAGGCTTGATTCCCTCTAGATCTATTCCTATGTAGCTATGCTACTAAACTATAGAGCTCTAATTGAGATGGTGGCTCGCTTCTCGAATTCCGATGAGAGAATGAACTCTTGAATGAATTAGGGTTTCACCCGGGGCCGGGGCTCGATTATATAGCCCCCTAGGATGCACCACGGCCCTCGGATCAAACCGACCTAAATGGATGATAATTATTCATCCTCAAAGGCGGTGGAGGGAGATCGCGAGACTCCACCTCATTGGCCGAGGTGGAGGGCGGCCGACCATAGGCCGGGCGGCCGCCCGGTCAATGGCAGTGGGCCCCGGCCGTGTGTCGCCTTCCCGGACTCTTCTAGAGTATACAATTTTACCCGTTCGGTCTTTATCTCTATGTAATCCCGACATGTGGGCCTCTTTTGGTTCTCTTTCTGATAACCCCCTGCAGAAATAGACAATCACCAAAACTCGTGGAATTCTATCAGTATAACCCCTATATCTAACATGTGAACTCATATTAGTCCTTTCTCTTGCTGCGTTGACGGTATAAAATTGATACTTAACCACCGTCAACAAACTCCCCCAAGCTTACCTTTTGCTCGTCCCTGAGCAAAGATAGACTCAGTGATGGATCAGGAGTTGCTACAATGCTTTCACTCCTCACAAGTACACATGCGTTCAAACAAGAACTCTCCTCTGGATTAGAGTGAACTATTCTGACTCAAAACTTACTCATATTACCTTTCACCATGGGGCTTGTAACCGTCACTTGGGTCTTGAGTAGTTGAAAGATAGAACGGTCAAGTCAAGCGCCATGTTTTCTCGCTCTTTGATCAACTATTATCCCGGAGTTTTTGCAAAGTTTTGAAATAAAACTCAGAGTTCCTTGTATGAGCCTTTCAAGTCTCTCATTTGTGGTATTTCTGGATCCTCTCCAAGGCATGAGTAGTGTATGCCTTCTCTCTTCTCTCAGAATATGTGGTATTTGTGGAACTAAGGCATAGTGGAAAGTGCCTTCTCTCTCTCACCCTACTTTCTAATAGCTTATGTGGAGCTCATAGGTGGGGAGACACTCAAACTCACTTGCATATATTGCACATTTAAACCATGGATCCAAATAGGAACTAAAATAATAATAAAGTCATATGTGCATGTGAATGAGGGAATGGATGATAAGATGATGATGGGATGATGATGATAAGGAAATGATTATGAGGGGTGATCACTTAGTGAACATCTACTTCTACACTTGCTCCTTTGGGGATAACATGACTCCCTTTATTTGGAAACCTTGAAAACTTCTTGAATGGGAGAACTTGGCTACTCTTTCTTTCTTTTTCTTTTCTTCTTTTTTTTCTCTCTTTTTTTTAGAGCAACCAATCCTCTGAAAACAACACTTTAGCAACGGGGAGTGTATAACTTGCAATGATAGTGACTGGAGCTTTTATGTAGGCAAATGGAATGACAATGATTATTTCTAGATGTTCACTCCCAGGATAGGAGTAGAACCTTTTTCTGGATGAAGTGAAATAAGTGGCGTTTGTATATGTGAATGTATGGATGGATGGATGGATGGATGCGTACTCCCAGGGTAGGAGCAGCATAAGTGTGTATCTCCAGGGTAGAGATAGCACAATATATGGGGAATGCGTACTCCCAGGGTAGGAGCAGCATAGGTGCGTATCTCCAGGATAGAGATAGCACAATATATGGTGGATATGGATCTATATATATGGGTGGTACTTCTAGGGACAGAAGTAGCACAGATCAATGGATGTAACATTTATAAAATGGGTGCATGCTTCTGAGGACAGAAGTAGCAGAGATCAATGGATGGAGAGCACATAGTATTGACTTTAACTGCATGATTGATTCCTTATGGGTCCACAACATAACCACACTCAATGCCTACAAAGACTACACTCAAGCCTACAATATGATCTATATAAAGAGATGGGTTTTCCTAATCTAGTAAGCATGAATATATGGCTGTGGTAGGAATTTAAACTCTCATCATAAAGGAACTCATCATGCAAGAATTTAATATTTTCACGATAAATTCTCCAAAACTCTAGTATCTCTAGAAACAAGATGGACAAAGAGCTCAAAACCTTCCCATATCATACCCGTCAACCACCTAGACTTAGATCAAGTGTTTGCTACCCACAAGATTCAAAGTTCGAGCAAATCTCAAATCTAAAAAGGTTGTGTCCAAAACTCGGGAGAGTGCAAGGTTGAAAACTAGGTACTTGAAAGGAATTACAGCAGAGCAACTATTCATCATCTCCATGTAGAGTTTATTCTAGGGAATAACTTAAAGACACATTGCAAAAAGCTCTCCAAAAGTAGAAAAGGATAAATAAGAAAATCTTTCTGGGTTTCTATGGTTATGTAACTTTTTTAGTTGTTTTAACAAAGCACACTCTAATAAGGCATAAATAGATAAGTTGGAAACACTTAGCTTGGTACACGGGGGATGCCCTCCCCCAAGCTGGATATTGACATAGTCTGCTGATGTTGCTGACAGGCAATGAAGACGTTCTAGTCCTCCTGGAGTGTCATGAATAGTTGCTGTTGGAAACAGCACTTGAATGTTGCGGGCAGCACTCCGACAGGGGACTGGATGTCCTTCTGCCTGTTAGCTCTTCTTGATCCTTGATGTTCTATGAAGCTCAAATAGACAACAAAGCTTGTGGAACTAATTAAGTGTTAGTGATAAAACCTCTGAGCCTTGGCTGTCTAGAACTTTCCTTCAACTTATTCTAACAGGATCTCAAGAAATACTTTTATCTTTTTATTATTATTTTTTTAAGGAATGCGAGATAGGGAAAGATAAATATGCTGAAAAATTATTTTTGTGCCACCACGGTGAATGATTATCCACATGGGGCTTAATGATTTTCTAGATGCAAATGCACAACATCTTTATTTTTCTTTTCTAATGCAGAGATGAAAGAGTAAAGGTGCAACTAAGATGCAACTAGGGAAATAAATATGCTAAGTTAAAAATAATGCAATGCTAAAGAGGAAATGCTGATAAATACCAAGTTACCTCTTGGCGCGGCGTTCGGTGGTTTTAAGTCCTCCGAACGGGACTTGTCATGTTCGCTCATTTGTCAAGGGGCGCATTGGTTGGCGCCTCTGATGACGTTGCCTCGTGTGTAGGACTTGATTCTGATATTTCTTTTACCTTCCACACTTTCTTTGTGGGAGAGGCTGACCTTGAGGAGGAAGCTTCTTGGAGCACTTGTTTTTCTTCTACTGGTAGCACCTCTTCTTCTTCTACAACGTTTTTCTCTTCTGAGTATCGATCTTCATATCTAGACACTTCTCCCTCATAGTCAGCCCATCTATCTGTAGTGATGTTCTTCTTGTTCTGACGACGGGTACGCTGCCTTCTTCTTGCTCTGTTCTTCTTTGGCTCCTCAGTGATTATATAATTGTTGTTGAAGTAGTGGCGTACCTTCTCAGTAGGAAAGTGGAAATGGATCTCTCCTGTCCCAATATAGATGATAGCTCTGGTGGTGTTTAGGAATGGTCTTCCTAGGATGATCGGAGGATCGTAGTCATCTCCCATATCGACGACTAGGAAGTCTCGTGGGGATATAATGGTCATCTATCCGGATGAGGACATCCTTCACTTCTCCTTCGACGGCGTAATGTCCGATCCGCCATCCGTAGCCGTGCATAGGTGGGCTCCAAAGGCATTGTACCATATAGATACTCATAGGTTACCTTAGCCATAATGTTGACGCCCGATCCGGTGTCACAGACAGCTTTATTGAGAGAGCTTTTGTTGATGGAGCATTGAATGGTTGGGACACCTGGGTCGTCTTTCTTGATCAGACGTGGGGACCTGAGTTGGTGATCATGCTCCTTGTGGACTGCAGTGACCATCCTCACTGTCTCCGTCTTCTTTGTCTTCTTATCCTTGGTCTTGTTCTTCTTAGCTAGATTCTTCTTCTTCTCATTGTTCTCGATGAGGGTGTCCGGGAACCGGCAAAGACACTGTTCTTGAAGAAGAAGGTTTTCTCTTGCCCTTGATGTTGAAGACGATCTTGGCGGTGTTGGCATACATAATAGCTCCAGCGGTGTTCAAGAATGGTCATCCCGTAATGATGATGGGGGACCTTTCGTCACCGCCCGTATCCACTACCACGAAGTCTGCAGGAACATACGAGTTGCCTACTCGTACACATATGTCTCCAAGTATTCCCAAGGGAACACGGAGCGACTGATCTGCAAGCTGCAAGCACATGGTTGTGTATGCTAAGGGGCATCTGAATAGCTTCTCATATATCACTCTTGGCATGATGTTGATGCTTGCACCGAAGTCACAGATTGCCTCATTGAAGTTGGTACTTCCAATGGAGATCGGAATGACTGGTCTCCCTGGATCGCCCTTCTTGATTGGCAGAGTTGAGTCAATCCATGACCCCTTCGATGGGTTACTCCAGCTCTCTTCTACATTGAATATATCAACAAGATTTGCAGTTTCGAGCTCTTCCGGTTGTCCTGCCAGTTTACCTTGGCCGGCGGACGGAGCAAAGTTGGCAAGCTATTGTACCTGAGACTCTAGCATTTTATTGAAGCTGAGCTGATTCTTGATGGCATTGGAAAAGCCATCCATTCTGTTACTGATGGTCTCAAGGGCTTTGTCATTTGATGCCAGCTTCTTGGACAGGTTGTCCATCAACTTGCCTTGATTCAGCACTAACTCTCTCAAAGGCGGCTGGTTGTAATTATTGTAGGAGGAGTTGTTACCTTGGTAATTGCCTGAATAATTGCCTGAGTAGTTAGGCCTCTGCTGCTGATTCCAACCTTGATTCTGCTGAGGACGATAGTAGTAGTAGTAGTAGTTGTTGTTGTTGTTGTTGTTGTTGTTGTTGTTGTTGTTGTTGTTGTTGTTGAGGTAGTTCACATCCTTCTTCAGCTCTAGGCAGTTAGCACCTGTGTGCCCAGTCTCTCCACACTCTTCACATGTCATGCGAGCATCATGTATATGCATGACTTCTTTCTTCTCCGTGGCTCTCCCATCGAGCCTCTTCATTAGCAGGTCCATTTTGGTAGACAGCATGTCTACCTCCTTCAGCTGGTGCATTCCTCCACCTCTCTTACGGGTCTGAGTTCTTTCTTCACTCCAACCTTGGTTGGATGCCATCTTCTCCACAAGAGCTGTGGCCTCGAGGAATAGTGAGTGATAAGAATGCACCTCCGCAGCAAAGATCCATCGTCTCACGTGTGCTGTTGCTGAGCCCATGGTAGAATGTCTGCATAAGCAACCAATTCTCCATGCCATGATGAGGACATTCGAGGATGTAGTCTTGAAAGCGCTCCCAAGCTTCTGGGACAGTCTCATCATGTTGTTGCTGAAAGCTTGATATCTTCCCACGAAGAGCATTTGTCTTGCCCATGGGGAAGAACTTCGCCAAGAAATTGGTGGAACATAGTGCCCACGTAGTATTCTTCTCCTTATTGGCGTAGAACCACTGCTTCGCTCTCCCCAAGAGTGAGAATGGGAAGAGGCGAAGTAGTATAGCATCTCTGGGGACATCCTTGATAGTGAATGTGCTACAAATCTCCAGGAAGTGTTGGAGATGAGCACTAGCATCTTCATGGGCCTTCCCACGTAACCGGCTTGCTTGCACCATGTTGATCGTTGGCTTGAGCTCAAAAGCTCCTTCGATGTCCGCACCTGGTCCAAGCATTTAATGTTGTCTGTAGTGGGAGCTGAGAACTCGCGGAGTGACTTGTTCGCCATGGCTTCAAATGCTGGTGTCAAGTCTTGAACAAAAGGTCGACTTTCTGCTTCTGACAAACTTTCAAGTTGAGTTGATGATGATGATTGATTGGTCTTCCTCAACTTGTTTCTGGCCTTCCTGAATAAAGCTTCTGGATTGTCAATATAATTATCAGGAAGAGTAGTCTTTTTCATACATTACCCCAGCATAAGATATAAAGTAAACGAAAGACAAGGGTAAGGCTGTATGAGTAGAGAATGGTGACAGTGCTCAATCTCATTATGTAGTGCAATGCTGCTCATTATCCATTGGCCTTCAACCTTCCCCGGCAACGGCGCCAAAAATGCTTGTTGATGTCTATTAAGTGCAACTGAAATAAGGAGGGTTCCGCAAGCGCACGAATATATCATCGTAGCATTTTAACCAGGAGTAATCCAGGTATCGTTATTTATAATTTTACCACGGGAAGGGAATGCACTGGATAATGAGTGATGAGCAATGCACATGCAATAATGGAGAGCTTAACCTTGTCCGTATCGATCATCTCATACGGGGTAAGTGTCACATAAAATATAGGAATGAATGATAATTGACATAAGATAAATGAGAGCATTTAGCCACATAAAATAATAGTAATAACCATCTCAACTTAGTACTCTAAGCTTATAACACTAGCATGGACTAGGACGATCTAGGGTATAATCCTATGTTATTCTAACTATAAGGTCAAAGCATACAATGATTAGTGCAAGAACATCTAGCAATCATGGCGGGAAAAGGTTACATCTATGCATAGTGATATTACCAGAGAAGACTAGAGACATAGCAATGACTTCAATGTAATAGGGTTGTTCTGCTAGACCTATACTCGGGAGAAGGGCTACAAAGGACTCAACAGGACTGTCACTCCCGCGATCTACCTCACGATCCGGAATATAGGGTGTAATCATAGATAAATACGGTCTAGGCACCACGCCTACACAATATTTACCACTCACCCATCGATCTAATGAGCAAGCGCTATACGATCCTATACATAAACATAATTCTAGTCCAACTATGCTAAACATATAATCAAAGTAGACTAAGAACAATATAATTGAGAACATAATCAAATAGAGCAAAGTCAAGTCTCGATATAATAGAATAGAATAAAGTACTACTCATAGTATCACGAACAATGATGAATATTACAAGAATGTAGAGGGAATTACCAAGAACTCCGACAGATCCGGACTCCAAGCTAGGCTTGATTCCCTCTAGATCTATTCCTATGTAGCTATGCTACTAAACTATGGAGCTCTAATTGAGATGGTGGCTCTGGCTTCTCTGAATTCTGATGAGAGAATGAACTCTTGAATGAATTAGGGTTTCACCCAGGGGCCAGAGGCTCTGAATATATAGCCCCCTAGGATGCACCACAGCCCTCGGATCAAACCGACCTAAATGGACGATAATTATTCATCCTCAAAGGCGGTGGAGGCAGGATCCGCGAGACTCCACCTCATTGGCTGAGGTGGAGGGGCGGCCGACCATAGGCCAGGGGCGGTCGCCTCTGGACAATGGCAGGTGGGCCCCCGGCTTCAGGTGTCGCCTTCTGGAGTCTTCTAGAGTATATAATTTTACCCGTTCGGTCTTTATCTCTATGTAATCCCGACATGTGGGCCTCTTTTGGTTCTCTTTCTGATAACCCCCTGCAAAAATAGACAATCACCAAAACTCGTGGAATTCTGTCAGTGTAACCCCTATATCTAACATGTGAACTCATATTAGTCCTTTCTCTTGCTGCGTTGACGGTATAAAATTGATACTTAACCACCGTCAACAATACGTGAGAGTTAACTCACCCTTCTACTGCAGTCGACAGGCGAGACAGATTGTGACTCAGCACAGCCTGAGGCGCCCACCAATGCAGACCTACTATCTTGCCTAATAACACCCGAGGAGAACTCCAAGGTCCCGATGGAAGTCTGTCACACTTCACTTCGGGCGTTCCTGGGTGCGGCAAGACGTCCACACCGGTAGATCTAGTGTAGACACAACGTCTACACTATCTCTACTACTCTAAACCTAGCAAGGGCCTAGAGCACTTCACTCAAGAGCCTAACATACGCTCGCTCAAGAGAGAGCAATGCGCCAGTAGAAAGGATGTATACTTACGATAAACTAAGGCAGAAAGTAAATACTAGCAATACTCAGAGGAAAGCAAAGAAAGAATAATATATTAAATACTGAGAATCTTACTAGAACAAGAGGAAGACATACCAGACTCTCCAGAAGACGACTCCGGAGACCCCGAGCTCCGCTCGACTCACTCTAACTCACACTACTACTACTACTACTACTACTACTACTACTACTACTACTATAGTGGACTACATAGGTTCACATGGCTCTCAAGAGGCTTCTCCTTGATGATTTGAATGAGAGGGAGTGAGGGGGTATTTATAGGGGAGATTGAGTAGCCCCTACTCCAGTGCCACGTCATCGATCCGCATGACATGGCTTCTCCTCCCTTGGATCAAACCGACTTGAAATGGACGTTTGTCGGCAGAGGACATGTGGAGACCATGCAGGAAGTCGGTGGGAGGCAACCGACCTTTGGTGGGCCCACATGTCATGGTCGGCCGACCAGCCTTTGACTGACATGTGGGTCCCACCAGCCTTCTAGAAGCTCCTGAGGTCGGTGGGATGCTTGGCAAGGTGAAACCCCACCAAAGTCCGGTCGGCCGACCGGGCTTCTGTCACATGGACCCACCAGCCTTGCTCCACTGCTGTCCTGAGGTCTCTGGTGTTCTGGCAGTGTCCGAGATGGTCCCAAACCATGGTCGATCGACCTGCCTTTGGTGGAATCAAAGGGCCATCTTTTGCAGGTAGTTTCACCATGCAATTCTAAGCACAATGGTAGTATTGGACCCACAAATGTCAGGTCGGCCGACCTGACCTTTGTGCTCATCTTTTGCACACTATCTCCAGAGGCTATGACATTGATGAATGTGGAGTTGGTTTGGTCATTGGCCATCTTGGTTGGTTGCTCTACCTTCATTTGTAGCTTTCGAACACTGAAAAGTGCCTGTTTGCACCTGCACCCAAGTAATGACACATACATCTGGAACCAAGTCAATTGTACCTATGTCACTACTCAATGGCATGGTGTTATCTCCGAACTCAACCATTGTTGATGGCTTTTCATGGGGTGAAAACAGGGTATAATTGTCGTCAACAAATATCTAGACTAAATGTATTCTCAAACAAGTTGTCAGTGATCTTAGTGTATGTACAATTAAGTTGTCTTCACTATCTATTCAAAAAATTGTCAAATCTTATGTAATGACAATATAACTACTGATACTGGTATTTCGCAACAAGCCTACATGGTTGACCATGTCAATAATGCTGGCACTAGTGAAAATATTGCAACTGCTACTAGTCTAAGTGCCACAGAACATGTTGTCAATACTCAATACTACTTTTTAAACCACAACATTAAATATTCCTATCTAAAATACCTCTAAGGATAGCACCAAGGTTTTAGAATCTGGTGACCATACTTATTCTGGCAGCAACAAGAAGTTTGTATGATTGCATTTGCTGGTATTGGTGCTTGTAATATAGCTCAAGACATAACTTCTAATTTAGTTTGTGAGATTAGGTCACATAGTGCTACTGTTAGCACTAAGATTTTGGAAAATCTTAATTCTTATTCTGGGTAGAAAAATAAGAATCTGGAATTATTTGTAAGGAGAAGCAATCTGATTTCGAGAGGGAGAAAGGTCCCATCCCCAACACAGTTGAGAAGAGATGATGATGAAATAAACAATGAATACATAGATTTGTCACCTCTCACTAGATCTGATATACCTACCTACAATCTATTCAGGGCCGATCAATGCATATGTGTTGCTTCAATCTCCCTCAAAAGAGCATTCTTAACACTACCTTGTAGAACAAAATGTAATTCTTGAATCACCTCTTCAGCCAAAAATGAAATAGATGGTTGATGACAATGTTGATGATGAGCAACTTCAATGTATTTGGAAAATAGTACTGTTATGGGGAAAATGTCGAAGCACAATTGCTATTCACTTTGGTAATTCTCCACTGTTCTCTCACTCACTCGCTACACTAAAAATAGCTAGAGCTAAGAATAGGAATGAGGCTTTTCTTCTCTTGCTAAATGGTGCTCTTCTCTTGTGTGTGTTGTTGAAAATGAGGAGCTCTACCCCTCGTTTTATAGGTGGAGAGGGGGAATATTACTATGGAGTACTCTCCTCATAATGCCACGGACCGACCTCCACACCGACGTTGGGCAAGGAGGTAAGAGACGGCCTACAAAAGTTGAGGTGGTTTGGCCCAGATATTGGGCGGTGGCCTTCTTTGATCCCTTGGACTTGGCCTATGGTAGGGTTTCGTCGAGATGAGATGTTTTGATGTTGCCTTTAGCTTTTATGCACTTGTCTGGGTCCTGATGTGCCTGGTAATGGCCCTACTCTAGCTGGGCTTATGTCGGGTCCATGTTTTGTTGCACTTCTTGTACACTCTTGGTATGGTTTCTTTTGTAATTTTGACATATCTTTCTGCAGATGGTGGACACTAACACTCGTGAAATTGATTTGTTATGTCCTAATTCTAAGTTTGGTGTCCATTGAGCAAATTTTTATACGATAGTTGGTGGTTAGAAATGTGAGTTAAGGACCATCAACAAAAGGCTGCAAATGGAAGTAGAATAGATAGTATGCAAGCATGGTTAATTGTTAGTGAAACTAGAGGTGGAGCATTGGAGCATATTCCTTAACTACTATTTTTTTTAGTTTGCTATTCACTAGAGTGGTGGCTTGATATTAGGGTTAATGTTCATGTTTGTTCTGACATTTCCACGTTTTCTTCTTACCAGGTTGGTAGGAGTAGAGGCTTGCTAATGGGAAATGGATGTCATGCACGTATTCTTAGTATTGGTACGATCATTCTGAAGCTCACTTTAGGAAAAGACCGTGCAATTAAAGAACATGTTGCTTGTCCGATCCATAAAACGATCTAGTTAGTGGCTATGTATTATGTAGAGATGGCTGTAAATTGGTCTTTGAATCTAATTAATGTGTATTGTCTAGATTTGGGACTTTTACTAGAAAAGGTTATCAATATGGAGGCTTGTTCCACTTCTCTATATTAGATGTGTGTACTAACGTTGTGAAACATGTTGTTAGGTTTGCTATGTGTGCTCACTAAAATCAAAACATGAAGCTTTGCATTATTTTAAGACTTATAAACATGAAGTAGAAAATTAACTCAGAGGAATATCAAATAGATATGTTATGATCCTAGTGGAGAATATTTTTAAATGAATTTTCCGAATTCTAATTAATGGGAACATGAGAATTGTTCTGAGAAGACGCCAAGAAATGGTGTTGTGTACGTGAGGATATAATTGACTATGAGTCATGCCGTCCATATAGGGTTCCTAAGAAGAACAAATAAATCACACCTTCAGTGGAACCTAAAAAGAATAGACTAAATTATATCTCCTAATTGTTTGTTTGGCTAAGGTAAATGTGCTAATCAACAAGAATTGTAGACTTGACCAAAAACTACTGATTGTGTTTTCTTTAGTTATGCTATTCACAGCATGGAACATATAGTCCTACCAATAATAAACCCTGGAGTACCTAACATGCATGTTGGTATGATCTTAAGATTCTAAATATTCTATATCTTTTTGAGAATGGATTTATATTAAAGTAAACCAAGGTCATTAGCCATGAACCCATGTTACTCCCTAAACATCATGTTCCAATATAACACGCTGAGGAAGTACATGGAAAACCCTAAGGAGGTTGGTCGAAAGAATAATAAGAAACAAAAAAGTATTACAAAGTCTTTTGGTGCCCTAAACATCATGTTCCAATATAACACGTTGAGGAAGCACATGGAAAACCCTAAGGAGGTTGGTCCAAAAAGTAATAAGAAACAAAAAAAATATTACAAACTCTTTTGGTGATGGCTATATTGTATACCTCTTGGCTATGACACTCCAAGGATCATTAAGGAAGCATATTAGGTAGTAACAAGTAACAAACACGCAAAAGTTACATTGTTAGGAAGTTAGGGTTTGGGGCGCCGCCGCCAAGACCACCACCGAGGGGCGCTGCCGCCGTCACCACCGTCTGCGGCCCCCGTACCCTCGCCTCCGGCTTAGCTGCCGGCGGTGCCGCGGAGTGGGGGTCCGCCTCGTTTTCCAGTTTTTCCTTTGTTTTCATAGGGTCTTAATCGAGTTCTAGGTATAGGGTTTGCTCGCCGTCGACGTTCGGCGGCGAAGTTAGGTTTGGTCGGAGGAGCGTGGCTCCTTTGCAACTTGGTCTTCCTGGCGACGCCGGCGATGCGGAAGCGACGGCGGTGCAGCGGAATAATTTCTCCCAGTCTCTTCCGTTCTCTAATGGCGATCTACTCCGACATCAACGGAGAGGATGGGGAGAACTCTCTTGGAGTCGAGGGCCGGCGCATCATTGTCTTCATCAAGTGATAATGTTGTTAACCCTGTTAATCTCAAGAAACATGTTTGGTTAAAACTTGAGCACTGCTCGGGTTGCCGGTGATGGAATCGAAAGATGCGTCATGGGTATAGGAGTTGGCCGATGCGCCTAGGAGGCAACGTCGGCTGATTCGCCCAGAAGTAAGTCCTCCTCTGCGGCCTCCACCTTGTGGAGTTTGGCTCTGGTGCCTGACGACGATTGGTACACGGCTTCAATGGCGGTGATGGATGGATCTCTGAAGGCTTCGAGGAAGATGAACAGGAGTTGTAAACTTCTATGTAATTTTCCTTTATTTTGGAGTCTAGTCTGTAAAAGCGCCGGTGTAAGGCACTAAGATGAATACATGTTTCTTCTAAAAAAAGGAAGCATATTCATCTTTTAACATGGACTTGTTGAAGGAAGCAGTATGTAATAAGATGGATTTGTCCGCACGTAGGTATGCCAGCTAGTGACCGAGGTAGCTGCAGGGTTCTTCTCTTCCTCCTCACCCGTGGTCCGGGGGTTTTGGCCCCTGTGACTCGGAGGAGCGGGTTACTTTGCCACCGTGGATGCGTCTCCGCCCGTGTTGGTCGTTGAGGTCGCCGAGGTGGGGACGGATGGATGGCCGTCGGGAATGGCTCCGACCACTGCTGCTACCTAGGTGTTGAGTTCTTTTGTTGTATTAGGTTCGGCTTGCTGGGGTTGTTAGGCGGAGGTCACCACCTTTGAGGATGAATAATAATCGTCCATTTAGGTCGGTTTGATCCGAGGGCTGTGGTGCATCCTAGAGGGCTATATATTCAGAGCCCCTGACCTTGGGTGAAACCCTAATTCATTCTCCATTCATTCATCTGAGAGAATTCAGAAGAGCCAGAGCCTCCATCTCAATTGGAGCTCCATAGTTTAGTAGCATAGCTACATAGGAATAGATCTAGAGGGAATCAAGCCTAGCTTGGAGTCCGGATCTGTCGGAGTTCTTGGTAATTCCCCTCTACATTCTTGTAATATTCATCATTGTTCATGATACTATGAATAGTACTTTATTCTATTCTATTATATCAGAATTGACTGTGCTCTATTTGATTATGTTCTCAATTATATCGTTCTTAGTCTACTTTGATTATATGTTTAGCATAGTTGGACTAGAATTATGTTTATGCATAGGATCGTATAGCGCTTGCTCATTAGGCCAATGGGTGAGTGATAGATATTGTGTAGGCATGGTGACTGGACCGTATTTATCTGCGATTGCATCCTATATTCCGGATCGTGAGGTAGATCACGGTAGTGACAGTCCTGTTGAGTCCTTTGTAGCCCTTCTCCCGAGTATAGGTCTAGCAGAACACCCCTATTACATTGAAGTCATTGCTATGTCTCTAGTCTTCTCTGGTAATATCACTATGCATAGATGTAACCTTTTCCCGCCATGATTGCTAGATGTTCTTGCACTAATCACTGTATGCTTTGACTTTATAGTTAGAATAACATAGGATTATATACTTTAGATCGTCCTAGTCCATGCTAGTGTTATAAGCTTAGAGTGCTAAGTTGAGATGGTTATTACTATTATTTTATGTGGCTAAATGCTCCCATTTATCTTATGTCAATTATCATTCATTCCTATATTTTATGTGACACTTACCCCGTATGAGATGATCGATACGGACAAGGTTAAGCTCTCCATTATTGCATGTGCATTGCTCATCACTCATTATCCAAGTGCATTCCCTTCCCGGTGGTAAAATTATAAATAACGATACCTGGATTACTCCTAGTTAAAATGCTACGATGATATTTTCTGTGCGCTTGCGGAACCCTCCTTATTTCAGTTGTACTTAATAGACATCAACAAGCATTTTTGGCGCCGTTGCCGGGGATAGACTTCCATTCTATCTTTTGGTGATTGCGTTAACAAATGCCAACAGTGTCAAAGATGACGATGTCGCCAGTTACGCCTCCGGCACCAACGATCCATGCGTGGTGCGTTGACCACACAGAGATGAAGGTCTTGTCGGTCGAGAAGCATTCGAGGCGGGTGCGTTCCTTCAGGCGCTCCAGGATCGCCGGCGACAGAGAGGAAACGCCGGCGGGGTCGACGCCCAATTTGTACACGTTGTAGGGTATGGAAACCCTAGACCAGTCCGAGTGGCATGCCACAAGGTAACCTGCAGACCGATCCGGGCCCTCATCCGCATCACCGCCGGTGACCCCCATCTGCTTGGGTCCTCCTCTTTCCATCGTCGTATCAGCATCCGCTCGGGCCACCTTCCCATCACCGCTGACCATCCCCATGTCCTCCACTTCAGACGGCTTGGGTTTGCCAGGGGAAGCCACAGCCCCTCCTTCTCCATCGAGCCGACGAGACTTCATCTCCCGACGCGACTCTCTCTCTCCCCGTCAACCATCTCTCCCTACCAAAGGTCGCCGCCGCCGCTGCCGCCGGAAGAGAAGGATTATTTAGGGCTGAAGTTTCCAGGAGAGGATTATTTCCGGTTGTCCCTACCAAAGGCAACGGGTTGATTCTGCCTGTACGCACGGTTGCCGACCACGTGTTCACGGAACCGGGTGGGAAACCTATTCAGTATCGTGGCCAAACAAGCCCAAATCCATTTTGACGAGCGTTCACCCATTTGGATTCCAGCGAACCATCCGACCGCGTCCTTTCCTTTTCCATGGTTACAACAGCGCTGCGAGCAATTTTGAATAGTGCCACAGCGAAGACGCGCGGGGGTGGTGCATCGCCGTCCTTCACTCCCACATGCATGCTGCTGATGTCGCATTGTGAAAAGCAAAAGATTTTTTAAAAGGCTATAACTTGCAAACGGTGTATTTATTTATAATTTCGTGTGCACCTGTGTCTTCAGGTGTGACGAGACGAACGTAACTAGATCCCACATGGATATGTTTTGAAAAACTTTTTTTCTTCATTTTTTCTATACTGCTATCATTCTTTTATGCGTTCTAAGTTAGATCATCTAAGTCATGCGTTCTAAGTTAAATTTCTAACTTTGCAATATGTTAGATCACCTAAGTTATGTGTTCTAACTTCTAAGTTAGATTTCTAAGTTAGATCACGTAAGTCATACGTTTTAAGTTAAATTTCTAACTTTACAACGTGTTAGATCACATAAGTCATAGGTTCTAAATTAGAATTCTAGGTTAGGTCACGTAAGTCATAGATTCTAAGTTAGATTTCTAAATTAAAGCACGTAAGTCATATGTTCTAAATTATATTTCTAACTTTATAACGTGTTGAGTCACGTAAGTCATGCATTGTAAGTTAGACGTAAAAGTTAGAGAACGAAAGTTATGCGTCTACGAATTTGCAACTTTTACATTTCCTTTGCTATAAATAGAAAACTTTTTAAAAAGGAAAGTTACGGGATTTTTTTTTCAATCTCCGGAGATCATCCGCCAGTTTTGTTTGAGAACGGTGCTTAATTAATTTGCTTGCCTAATAAGGAAAATGGTGGGATTCATTTATTTCTTAAAATGAAAACTGGAGTTGTTGTCTGATCGTTCGCTGGTTGAGGAACGGGTGAACGTTCGCTATTTAGCTTTGCCCACAAGCAAGTGGAAACCTATTCAGTATCGTGGCCAAACAAGTCAGTCCTCCTTGGCTGCGAGAACGAGGGTGCTGCTGCCGTGCTCTTGGCCGGCAGATTCCAGCTTCCAGCTTCCACCGACAGCTACCCATTTTCTCGAAGAGCCATGTTTTTCTAAGTTTAACTAGTTTATTAATATTTTGTATCTTCAAATAATTTATTACGAATCTGCATACCATCGATATAACTATGCACATTGCACATCGCAGATACTACTAGTGTCTTTGTGTATATATTTGCTCAAACTCCAAAAACAAAACCCCTCGAAAAGTGAGTGAATATTTATTTTGAACACTCCATCCGTCTCAAAATAATTGCCGCTCTCGTTTCTCCACAAATAACTTTGATCAAATATATATTAAAATTTATGCTATATAATTAGTATCGTTAAAAAGATTTTTAAGTCTAGTTTTTTTATAAATTTATTTAGAGATACAAATATTGCACGTATTTTGTACAAATCGAATCATATTTGTAACATGAAACAAAAAAATGACACTTAATTTGGAAAGAATATGGAGTACTTTTGAGTCTCTGACACAAAAGATCAATTCATGTTTGCTAAAAACTATTATCAAACCTGAGACATACGTAGTGTGCGCCTTTGATTTGAATATTTCAACTTGGCACGACAGTTTGGAACGGGTACAAAACCTGAAGAAGTTGCCACTGTCACACGTAAACCAAAAATTGCGACATCGAGTTTCTTACGTGGCGACGAGGACGCCGTTCTTTCAAAAGCGAGACCTTTGCATAATAAACAAATAATAAGAAGATTAGCATATTTTATCTTTTCTTTACCTTACTTTTTACGGGTTTTCGTCTCGTCTGTTTTCTCTCTAACTTATAGTCAGTGGCGGACCTAGGAATTGGCGAAGACTAGGGCGAACTCCTAGCGGCCACCAGTGACCGCCTGACCAGCGAGCGGCGAGCTGGAGAGAGGCAGGGGGCTGGAGAGAGGCCGGACTGCAGATCATGAGCTGGAGAGAGGCAAGGGGCGACCGGTGACGCCGACGGCGAGGGGAGACAGCAGTGGCCAGCGGCGCGTGGGAGGATGGTGTTGCCGCGCGGCGCGACTCGTGAAGTCGCGAAGAACGGAAGAAGCAAGTCACGGCGTGGTGTTGGGCGTGTTGCGGCTGTTGCCCTACTCGCTGGTGTTGGGTTGGCCCAAAAAACTAAAGGCTTGTTCCAAAATTTCATGGGCCACGAGTAGGACAGCTGCCTGGGCTGCCCTACTGTTGGGTCCGCCCATGCTTATAGTCACGAGCGCCGACAGTACGTACGTGCCTCCGTGCAACAATAAAGCTGAAATTAGAGCTGATTTATTTTAAAGAACGGAGAGTTTACATTGTCCCACTCCATAAGCTTCTAACATTTGCTTCGTCAGGAAGTTCAAAAACTTAGAAGCTCTCTCAAACAGGGTGGTTACTTCAGGCCGCTAAAATCTCTAAAAACTAGTAGAAAGGGCGCGCCCTGCGCGCCTGGCCATGTGGACATAATTAGATAGTGTTAATTCATATTTCATCAAAAAGATAGTGTTAATTCATAACTTCATATACAACAAAGTGAGTACATACAGGCAAACACATGCTCTGTTTATATAGATAGACAATATGTACATAGTGATCCAGTTTGGTATTTGCCTTATTTTTGAAGCCATACAAGGCATAATCCATGGAGGCACCATACAACTGATAATTGGTAGGGCCTATTAATTCAAGTCATCAACATGACAAAACAAAAGACTGTTTTTCGCACAACGCAAAAGAAAGTTGTAGATACATAGTGAAGCATTTTGGCACGAACAGGCGGCCAAACAAAGTGGCAAATGTTCTTGTGACAGGCCATGTAGCGTACTTCGGCTGGATGGCGGTAATGTCATGGTAGGTACTTTGGCAAGAGTGTGAATACATATATAGCTTCATTCAGACATAATGCTGTTAGAACAAGGAGAAGAAGAGTAGGTAAGAATGGTATATAAATCTTGAGCTGCAATATGTAGAGGTAAAAAGGGTAGAAGTAATTTAGAATGCAATGTGGTTACCTGAAAACACTGGTTAATTTTTGTTGGTTTTAGAAAGAAATCTAGTGAAGTGCTATAGCAGTCTTTTTGGTTTGACTAATTATTAAAATAAACCATAAAAGAGATAACGGCGCACACAATAGGTAACAGGTCAAAGCAAAAGAAACCGTCAATGCAAACGACATAGTATGAATAAGTGAAAATCCAAAATCTAGAGTCAGATTGATAAGGAACTTTGTGTTCTTCAAAATTAATGCCTGGGATTTCATTTGTGTCCCAATAGTATCCACACATATGTGTTATCAGGGGTGCATATAGAATGTTCTGAAAAGATAGCCATAGTTGTAGCAGCCCAAAAAATAGGATCATCAAAAGAGAGTCCACAAAAAAGGGTCTCAACAAAAAGAAGAAGCACTCAGGTATATCTTACAACCTGATATTAGCAAAGTTATACTTCAGGCTGTATATACTTTAGGTTGTAAAGCTATACTATAGATGCTTGTATAAGAGTTGATAGTAGCTACGAGCACAGCAATGTTCATAGTTACAATTAAGATAGCAAGTAATAATTACCTAGCTAGGGAGCCAAACTACCTTTACAATTCTAAAGACAGTTGCAGGCAGCGCTGCTCATCCCACTTCCCTGGTTGCATTGCTCCTACAGCTTGATGCAACACATGGCACTTGAATTGACCTGAAGGCAACAATATTGTCATAGTAAGTAACAGTCGTCCTCAAAGGTACAGAGGGTAAATTATAATAAAGAGAAATCTCTTTTTCCTTACCTTTGAAGCTTTATAACCCCACCTCTTTCTTTTGCCTATGAGATTTAAGCAATCCTCAAAGGCATGCACTATTCTATACAACATGCCCACATGAACTAATCAGGCTTGCAGTGTCATACTGCCTTCATCGGCTCCAATCTTTTATGGTCTTGGGCCTTTCAAATGGCAAAAAATAAGAATATGGCATTATCTCTACAAAACCACATAGTAACAATTTATCAGCTACAAATATTCTGCACTTACATATTTTAGTCTGAGACTTCCGAGTGGGATCCTGGAGATAGAGTCTCAGTTTATTTGTCATGACTCGCTATCTCGCAAACAGTTATGCAAGAGTGGCTGGGTTCACATAATGTTGGAAGAAATTATAAGTTAACATGTGCTCGGAAGTCTATCATAAATAATAAGCAAAATAAAGAACAGGATGGAGCCATAAGCAGTACATTCAGTTCTCGTCATTAGATGATTTGTCATAGCAATGTTAGGTTTAAGGGGCTTGATCATTTCTACCCCTGTTTTGAAGTCCGTTTGTGATTTTACCCTCGTTTTTTTAACATTGTGATTTTACCCCTGTAATTTTTAAACAAAGGAAGACTTTACCCCTAGTTTGTTAACTCCTTCAAACGATGTCAACTTTTGGACAAAATAATAACTTTGTCCATGAGTTTTTACCCCTGTTTTCCTATGTTGTGTTTTACCCCTATTTTTAGACATCAAGCTCTCATTTTTATTGGACAGATTTTTTTAAAAAAATTCTAGAACACTTTAATTAACAATCCACATAAACACAATTTAATATCGCTAGATGTGTGAACTATCACCTCCCAGTGGTAGGAGAGGGACATAAGAGTATCCTTGTCTTTTCGCGCGGGTGTTTTTTTCATTTATTTTTCTTTTTTTTGGCTATTTAATCAATCTGTCTCAGACAATGTTACATACTAGGGGTAAACAGGAGCTTCGTTTAGAAAAAACGGGGACAAAATCACAAAGTTAAAAAAAAGAGAGGCAAAATCACCATTGGACTTTGAAATAGGGGTAGAAACACTAAAATTCCTAGGTTTAATGTTTAGCTAGTTCACGATGGAACCGTTACAATCTAGAATTCATGAAAGCACAATACAAAGCATAATGCAAAAGGCAGTTGTATATCCGTAGGGAGGCTGTGTGGCTTCAGGAGGTGGTCAACCAAATGTCAAGCGTGTCCGCGACAACCCACGTATGCTAGCTGGACTGAATGTCATAGAATGGGACAATGGTTTGTTAGCAGTGAACAAACAAACATAGTCCAGCACGAATCTAGATATTTAGTTCATGAATTTACAAAGGCAGGACCACAATGTCGAGAGCAGTTCCTGTTACAGAAAAGAGGAGATTAGGTACTGATGGTAGGGGACTCTCCAGCTGTAATGTGTTGGGCTAAAGACGAAGAAAAGCTACTGACAGTTTGTTCACAAAAATTTTGAGTGCGAAGCAAATTGGGCAACGGATCAGATGAGTTGTGTCGTTGTAGAAGCTGAATACTAAATTATTTGATGACAAACAAAGTCAGACGAAGGATGCAGCAAGTTTCACCTATAAACTGGGCAATAAATATATGCAACATCTTATATCAGTTCTGTTGACCTGCAACTGTGTATAGGTTTCAGATACTTAGTTACTTTATGTTTAAATTAAGTGGGGTACAGGAAGATTGGAGGTCTATCAACTTACCGACTGATTTCAGCAGATGACTGTGATTGTTTTGCTAATGACAAAGTGCATGTACAGCTGCTGATCTGAATGGAAAAGGAAAAAAAAGAAACTTGAATAAACTGAATGTGGTTGGTAAATGAGGATTATAAGTTTTGTAAATAAGTTTGTGGGCGACATTTATAACGACTTTTAGTCAAGAACAGGTTGAAGACATGTGTAATGTAGAATAGAATAATGTATCGTGAATTTTTCCATCGCCATGATAAATGTGTCTATAGTAAGGAGTATGCCTGTTGATAGAGTCCTTTCGCTAGCTCTATTTTTGGTAAACATATATGAAACAAACAACCAAAACAAAGCAAAGCCAGTGTTCATGTGTGTCAAAATGAACACTGGATGTAGAATTGATATTATCCCAAACCAACGTCCTATTTCAGATACTGAAGTTCATAGCCAAAGTTCAGAAATAGCTACGGAATCTGAATCAAACAACGAAGCTAATCCTTAGCTTTAGCTGACGAATACCACAGAAAAATCGGAGCACCTTGATATTTGCACTGTCAGCAAGTGATAATTACCTTTGCTAGGAAGCAAACCAATGCAGGGAGTGGCAGGTTGGTAGCACTCGCCCCATTGTCCTGGTTGCGTTGCTCCTGCATGTTGCTGCAATCAGAGACACGACACTTGGCTTGACCTCAAGGCAATACAACAGTCATGGTTAGCAGCCTCGAAACTGAATCCTGATTATCAAACCATGCAAACATGAAACTAATGATTCTCAGATTATTACCTTGTTGTAGCAGCCATGAAACTGAATTAGGATTAATATATTTTTTTAGCAAGCATGCTCTGATCATGCACCTGGAAAAGATTGTTTGTGAAGATTAGCTATCTCGAAAAATAATAGCTAGCTGCATATATCATCAGACCATTACATGCACTACCGGAGACCGAGGCTTTTCCGATGGCGGCAGAATTTGCCGATGGCCAAGGAATAAGCCATCGGCAAACAGGCCGATTTGCCGATGGCAAAGTAACGCCATCGGAAAACCTATTATTGCCGATGGCCGGATCATCGGCGAAAACGCCCATCGGCAAGCAGCTAGTTTGCCGATGGCCGGGCCTTCGGCGAACAAAAGCCATCGGCCACGAAATTTTTTTGCCGATGGCCGGGCCATCGGCACATTTCCACCATCGGCAAAATTTGCCAGGAGCGGACGGCGGCAGACGCCGTCACTTTTGCCGATGGCGGCCGCCGTAAGGCCATCGGCAAACCGACTCCTTTGCCGATGGCCGCGGCCAACGGCACACCATGGCCACGTGGCTGCTCGGGGAGCGCCAGGCCCACCTTAGTTGCCGATGGCCGGCCATCGGCATAGACTATTTGCCGATGGCTTTCCAAGGCCATCGGCAAACAATCTTTTTTTTTTTGTTTTTCCTTCCCAATTTTTTCTCGTGTCTTCCAACCTCACATACAACCCACCTCCAAAGTTTGGGACAATTTTGAATTTTTTAGCTATATTTGTTGAATTATTTCGATTTCTTTGAATTTTTCCCGCACCTCAAAATTTGAACTGCAGGTACATGAAATAATGCACACTTTTGATTCAAAAAATGATATTCATGATTCTCGGAGTATGTTGAGGCCATATCCGGAGCGGCATGAAATTACGACCCTGTTGGCCTCGTAACATGGGTAGTGACGTGCCGGAAAAGTGTTTTAAAATTCTATAAAATCCAAACGGAGTCCGAAATTGACGAAACTTGACGAGTTGTGTTGGCATGGCATGTGTAGTGTGTGGTAAAAATTTCAAAAAGTTTCGAGCAGGTTGTGACGTCGGATGGTCAAAACCCAGACATCTCCACATGTTTGTGGATGTCGGCCTTCGTGCCGTTCTTTTTGCGGGTTTTCGAAACCTCCCCATGCGGGGAGGTTCGCCGAAATTTTTAACTTATAGTCTTATTTTTTTCTTGTTTTGCGTATACTGGCCCGTGGGAGGTGAGTTGGAGGACACCGTTCTTCTTCGTTGGCGTTGCGGTTCTGCCTGACTTCTCCGGCCCCCTAGGTATAACCCCTCTATCCATATCATGGTCTTAGCTAGGTCACATAACCGAGTTAGGCGTCTCCCGTCCGAAAGGGATTCGCGGTCGTTGGTATGCGGATCAGTGCATATCTGCGACGGTTTCTCTTTCGGATTGTCCACGTTTTTTGGACAGCCCGAGGATGCGTAGATGGGTTAGCTTCCATGTTCTGCCCCCGTCCGAGTCGGAGTTTCGTCAGCCCGTCCCCGTTGTTCTCCGGATACGCACTCTCCCTGTCGGGACGTGTATCGGGAGAACAGCGGGGAGGTGCTTGCCGAAATTCCGTCTCGGACGGAGCGGAGCATGGAAGCTAACCTCATCTACGCATCCTCGAGTGGGATTAGGACCTATCCTTCACCTAGTAGATGGTAGGAACGCCTTGTAGATGCAGATGTTGGTCTTATTACTCGCTTACGTTGGCGCATGACAGAGGATGGCTGACCGTGAGTGGATGTACACGGGATTCAAAGACAAGACCAATGAATGGGTTAAGGGGACCGGGGACTTCCTGGAGAAGGCATTTGGCCCAGCTTCTAAAGGGGCGATTCGGGTGTTTTGTCCCTGTAGCAAGTGTAAGAACCAGACAAGGAAAGAGCAATGGCGGAGATGAGGAATGATATTTGGGCGAACGGGTATGTTCCAAACTATACCCGCCTGGATCCTCCATGGGGAACCCCAACGGGTTACGGAGGCGGTGGTGAGACCGGACCTCGAGGGGTTTGATCAAGATGCCGGAATGGCGGAGACTTGCTTGAAGATGTTGAAGCCGTTCAAGGATTGGAGGTGGTGGAAGAAGATCCGAGGCGACCGCAAAGGCGTACTACGACATGATGGAGGCGGCAAAGGAGCCCCTTCACGACAAGACCCGCATTTCTAAACCGGATGCCATTTCACGCCTAATTGGGTTGAAGTCGTCACTTGGGCATCGGTCGGGAAGGTTTTGATCTCGTGTTGGCAACTGTTGGCGGGCCGCTTCGGGAGGAGCACCGCCCGCCGAAAAACACGACCGAGTCACGAAGCTCCTTCGTGCACTCAAGATGCCTTATCGCCCGATCCAAGCTTGTAAGAACGGGTGTGTCCTGTTCCGGGGAGACCACGAGGCAAAGCAACACCGTCCGGAGTGCAAAGCCTCTAGGTACGTGGAGGTAGAAGGCGTGATGGCACTAAGAAACAGTCTAAGATCCCCGAGATGGTCATACGACACCTTCCAGTACTACCGAGGCTGCAACGGCAGTACATGACAGAGGAGTCCGCGAAACAAATGACTTGGCACAAGAATGGCAAAAGATACAGTGACAAGATGCAGCACCCGGCGGATGGTGATGCATGGAAGCACTTTGATACCATGAATCCTCGCATGGCCGAGGAGGCTCGAAATGTACGCGTAGCGCCTGGCAAATGATGGGTTCAACCCGTTTGGAATGATGGCGGCCCCGTACACTTGTTGGCCCGTGTTTGTGATCCCCCTCAATCTTCCCCGGCGTCATGTTCGACCCCAAGAACGCGTTCTTGATGCGATAATACTGGACACCGGCAACAAAATGGGTGTGTTCATGCAGCCGGTGTGGGATGAATTGCGTAAAGCTTGGGATGAGGGGGTGCGACGTATGACCGAGCTACGAAGACGAACTTCACGATGCATGTGTGGTACCGTACTCAATGCATGACTTCCGGCGTATGGCTTGTTCGGCGCGTGGTGTGTTCACGGGAAGTTCCCTTGCCCAACATGCAAGGCAGATGTGATGTTCACCTGGCCGGCCAAGGGTGGCAAGTATTCTTCTTTCGACAAACATCGTCAATTCCTAAAGGAGGACGATCCACCGAGACTTGATAAAAAGCACTTCACGAAAGGTGTTCAAGTCACCGGCCCCATCCCTAAGGAAAAGAGCCCGGTGACATCCTTGCACGAGATAGAGGCTCTCGAAATTGATGACAATGGTGGTTTCAAAGGATATGGTACCGACCACATGTGGACTCATATATCGGGCTTGACTAGGCTCCCCTACTACAAGCACCTTCTTCTTCCACACAACATCGATGTAATGCACACGAGAAAAGAATATCGCCGAGGCACTTTGGGCAACACTCCGGACATTGGCAAGAAGTCAAAGGACAATGTTAAGGCTAGATGGACATTGAAACGATTTGCGATAGACCAAATCTAGTGATGAAGACCCCGCGCCAGGCAAGAGATGGAAGAAGGGCCCGGCCGATTACATCCCGAAAAGGCCGCATAGGAAGGAAGCACCGGAGTGGTTGTCGAAGCTAAGGTTCCCTCGATGGGTATGCGGCGAACCCGAGCCGGGGAGTGAACTTGCCGGGGCAAAGTCTTAGGGATGAAGAGTCATGACTTCCACAGACGGATTGAGCGGCTCCTTCCCCGCGATGACCCGGGGATACCTTCCCGAGCCGGTGTGGCGCGTCCCGGCGAGTTGAGCTTTTCTTCCGCCGCTTTGTTCCAAGGAGTTGTCTCGGGACGTTTGTCTTGAACTGGAGGAGGCTGCACCTAAGTTGCTCTCGCAAGTTGGAGATGATATTTCCACCGGGCTTCTTCCCGTCCATGCAAAGCATATGATTTTGCACCTACCAAGGGAGGCACGGTTGGGGGCCCGTGCAAAGACCGTTGGTGCTATCCAATCGAGAGGTGTCTAAAGCTTCTTCGGAAAAAGTGTAAAAATAAAGCCAAAATTGAGGCTTCGTGGCAGAGGCATTCATTCTCGGAGGAGGTGTCCACATGCACACAGCGTACTATACCGAGAAACTTAAGAGACCACGAGATCCAATCCCTCGTTACAACATCGACGAGAATTCATGCACTCTCGGCCTTTTCGGAGGGGATCTCGGAAGAGCGGGAGCGGGGACCCCTCGTTACTTGCGGCATGATGAGTGGCACACTATCATGATGTACTTGTTGTTGAACCTTGAGGAAACGATTGATTATCAAGAGTAAGTTCTCGATGAGCTTGTTCCATACGTCGCCACTATCCTCCACCTATTGATCCGACCCCTCTTGTCTATTGTTTCTCCGGGGACTTTATTAATGAACACCGGAGCTGCAAGTAGGGCTCCTACCGAGGATGAGAAAGACCATCTTCTCGGACATAATACGCCCGATTTTGTCAATTGGTTCAGCAAAAAGGTAACTATCTACCTAACCTCGATTCCACTTTGCTCCTATGAGCGATTAACTTAACTATCCATTGTCCTAACCGTGCGGGCTAATTGTGATGCGGAAATGAGTCCCGCATTGAGATGTGTGGGCCAAACCTTCGATCGACATGTCAAGTCATTCGACGTTTATGACGTGAATGGCTATCGGTTTCGCACGAGAAGCTACGAAGAGAAACGGGGCAATCTAAAAACCACGTGCACCGGAGTTCGGACTCCGGCACGGATGGGAAGGACTATTACGGCATAGTCGACGAGATATTGGAGCTTGACTTTGGCAAGTTCCTAGGTTGTAAGCTTTGTGATGTTCAAATGCCATTGGTTCGATCCCCAGGTCACAAAAAAGGACCTTAAGATTGGGCAAGTCGAAATCCGACAGATTCCAAATATGGAGGAGACGATGTCTATATTGTTGCTAACCGAGACGCCAAGCAAGTCTATTACCTCCCATGGGCAAACCGAATGACAAGCGCCTTGCGGGTTGGAGCCTTGTGCGGTTCGTATCGCCACGCGGTAAAGCGGCGGCCCCGAACGATGATGATTACAACTTTGACCCAAGGGCGAGATGAGTTCTATCAACCCGAGGGGCTAGAAGGTAAGTTGGAGATAGACATTGATTCGTTGATGAGTATGGAAGTAAACAACAACATCGATGAGGACGAGGGTGATGAGGTGCACGATGCCGAGGACTTAAGAATCCTAGATGCCGGCGAGTACGTGACGCGATGTAGAAGTTGGGGAACATGTAGCGCCTAATGATGAGGACTTAAGAGAGCTCGACAATATTGATAGTGATGACGACAAGATCGATGACGAGGATGCGCTCGCAAAGCAATATTGCCGTTTGCGGAGATAGTTTCTAATCCATGTAATATTGATACGTTATTTATATTACCTTACATTTATGTTTTCTTTACAAGTACTTGCAATCTACTAATACTAAGCTGTTTTAATCTTTGTCATTGCAGGCACTCGACAAAATGCCAGGCGGAGGACGGTCGCGCCGACAGAACGTCAGGTCCAAGTACATGCACCTCGGGCCCCAGCAAGACCACGTGGAGGCCGGCCACCACGAGGAGCACGTGGAGGCCGGCAACCACGAGGAGGAGGACGACGAGGAGCTTGAGGTGGAGCCGTCGACCAGCAGGGGTGGGAGTCGGCGGAGGACTACGCCGGGGATGAGTTTGTTTGAGGATGAGGCATTTGTGCCGGCGGCGGTGGTGACGACGATGACGACGACGAGGAGGACGGCGGCGGCGGTGGCGGTGGCGAAGACGACGACGAGGAGGACGGCGGCGGCGGCGGTGGCGACGACGACGAGGAGGAGGAGGAGACTGCAGGCACCTCGGCTTCCACAGGCACCGCGAAGAAGCCCTTCCAGCGCGGGCCCGCTAGGCTCCCTGAGCACTTGCCGTGCCCTGAGGACCGCCCGCAGATCGTGATCTCTCGGGACGTAAGTATCTATTGTTGATTTCGTACTTGTTCTTAATTCATTTTCGAATTAAAAGCGCATACTAACAATTGTTGTGCTTGTGCAAAGTGGCTGGAGAAAGGTGTCGGCCGGAAGAGTTCGCCCCATGTCACTAGCATCCGGGGCGAGTGATTAAGGCAAACTTCCCCGGCTTGGTCACCATCGAGGGGAGGACGATCGTGCCCGACAAATGGCCATACTACTTCCTAATCAAGGACGCACATGGGGAAGTCCTCGCTGAGAAGATCAAGAAGCAGTTCTGGGTGAGTCTTTCAATCGCAACGCATATCTCAATACTACGCATTTGTTGGACTTTTCTCAAACAATGGAATGATGTTTGATGCCTGTGTGCAGTTGTACTATAGGTTGGCGGAGGGGCAGGACCCCGATGTGGCGGACCGGCATCAGGACAAGGTGTGCGAGTTGCGGATCAAGGACATGTTCTACGAGGCGCACATCCAGGCCGTCATCTCCTACTACGCCAACTTCGGGGGTGAAGGTGGATAAGACCCGAGCCGGGGAGCCGATATGTGAGCCGGAGACCGACCTCACCGAGGAGCAAGACATGCGAGGTAAATAAGTAGGAAAACATCCGCCGTGATTCCTTATGTGACACATTCAACTCATTATCTCGGAAGATCTAATACTTGAATGTCATGCGAGACACCTCCGGGCTGGTGCGGCAAGTACGCCGACCGCTGGGCGTGCGATTGTCAGAGGGCGGCAAACGCCGGCGGCGTACGTGGAGCACAGAGCACGTCGGGCGAAGCGCTTGGAAGAGATGGCGAGGTCCGGGGTCTCACACCACCGGGGAGCCGGAACCTCGGCGAGTTCATGGAAACATGGGTATGCTTGTGTTCAACCATTTCTTATAGCGCCGGATTTCATATATCTCTACTTGTAACCATGTTTTTGTTTTCCTCGCAGAGGAGCACCACCCCGGGCAGCCCATCAACGAGTACATGGGGTGGGCCCTTGCTCACAAGGGCCCGGCCGAAAGCGCCCTCCACCACGTACAGCTCTTCGGACGGGCCCGAGAAGTACACCAGCCCGGTCGTGTACGACAAGCTCACCAAGTACGCCGCCGCAGCTCGAGAGGCCCATGGCGACACCTACGACGTCACCGCCGAGCCCATAGACCCTAAGCTCGTGATGAGGTTGGGAGGAGGAAGCAAAGCACGGCCGGTTCTATATGGCCCACAGCGCCATTGACCCGTCCTCCGTCCCGACGCCGACCGAGATCCGCAAGGAAGACCGGCGTGGGGGCGCACCGCGGTCCCCATAGCGCCTCGGCGGCCGAGCGGTGCGCGGCAGATCGCGGGTCTTCGGGTAAGTGGAGTTTCATTCGTCGTTCGACCGTTTCACAAATAATGTACCTTGCCTTCAAATACAATCCACCATGCTCGTGTAATATTGCAGGCCACGGTCCAGAGGTGCTAGCCAACCGAAGCGAGATGGCGCTTGCCTATCGGGAGCACGCGGCCTCGGTTGCGCCGCACTACCGCGGGCGTGGTCGCAGATGTCCCAAAGACATGCGTGCCATGGGAATGGGTGAGCCTCCGGCCGCTTTCTTCGCTCCACCACCGCACCTCCACCGCCGCCTTTTCTTGCACCTCGTCCGGTGAGTCCCTACATTGCCTATCGCTTTAGCTTGTGATGCCGGTCCGCGGTACTAATTCCATCACTTGGTCTTTGTGCGCATTACGTCGGAGGGTTCGAACCCAACTCCAGTGTGCTAGCCCTCCAGCCGGGTGCTTCTCCACGGGGTCCCGCTCCACGGCCCGGTTGGGGTCCTTTCGAGCCTCCTCACGCAGCCGTTCGTCCCGACACCTCCACCGACGCGGGGGTACTCGTGGCCGCCGCAGGGCAGCCCGGCCGTCTCGGTTCCCCACGCGGCCCGGGTACTCGTGGCCGGGCGCAGGCCACAGCCCGCCCGTCTCGGTTCCCTCGCGGCTCGGCCCGGGCAAGATCGTATAAAGCGGCGGACCGGCCCGCAGCCGCGGGGAGTTGGCTGCGTGGGAGGATGCTTCGGGGGCTCGGGGACCCAAGGGGACGGCGCCACGAGCTAGGTAGCTTCTATTACTTATTTTGGACCTTGTTGTGCCACGTCGGACATGTTTGGCCGATGTAGGACTTGTATGGATGCATTTGGACTTGTGATATGGATTTGTATGCATGGACATGGATTTGATGCTATATTATGTTTGAAATGGTGTATTATTGCGAATATATGTGATGAATGTTGTATATATTGCTTGTGATATCATGCTCGTGATTAAATGTGCTGGGAATGGAAGAAAACAGGGAAAAAAGGGAAAAAAAAAATTCCCCACATTTGCCGATGGCCAGCCATCGGCAAACCTGGGGAATTTGGGCCGAACCCGGGTTTGCCGATGGCCGAGGCCATCGGCAAACCGACCATAAATTTGCCGATGGCCGCGGCCATCGGCAAAAAAATCGGGAAATGATTTTCTTAAAACAAAAAAAAAATAAGCCGACGGCCGTGGCCATCGGAAAACATAATTGTTTGCCGATGGCCACGTGGCGTCAGCCATCGGCAAACCGGCCGTCAGCCTGACGGCGGGGCGGCTGACGTGGCAGGGATTGCCGATGGGGGCCACGGCCATCGGAAAAGTTTGCCGATGGCTTATACTTTTCCCATCGGCAAAAAAATGTTTTCCGATGGAAATATTGCCGATGGGAGATTGCCGATGGCCACGTCACTTTGCCATCGGCAATCTATTTTCCGATGGCATATATGGGTTTGCCAATGGCTTCAAGCCATCGGCAAAAGCTGTGGATCCGGTAGTGATGGCTAGGCAAGGAAATTTTAAAAATTATAGAACCTCACGTAAAAACAATCAACAGAGCTGAATGAGTACTCGAGCGTTAACTGAATGACAGTGAAGCGTTAAACATATGTATGGCCACTGAATGATGAAGCGTATACCTTTGAATGCTTCTCACGCACCACATGAGCCATTGCTCATAGATGCACCTGCAGCTCCAAAAGTGAACACATATGACAGTATGAATGTATGATGTTGGGCATTCTCTTTTTGTTTGTTTAGAGAAACCAAGGAAACATAGACAGACTGTTGGCAGGTGGACATGATTTCATATTGTACTTCTTATAAAAGGAAAATAATATCATTCTTGGAGCTGCAGGTGTTGTGTAAAAGACTTCCATAGCTAGTCATGATAGGGAGAATAGTGTTTAGTGAAATTAATTAAAAGGAAGAAAAATAACATTTTTAATATAGCTATTAGAACAGACAGAGCACATGCGTAATTATTTATGGAGTTTGTTAAAATAGTAGGCTTACTATGGTATTTGCCCTGGGTGATGCATATTGACAGAGGGACTTTAGAAACAATGTAAGGTCGAGATGGCGGACTAGAGGGGGGTGAATAGTCTTTTTTAAAAACTAATCGCTCTAGTTAACCGATATAAGTGCGGAATTAAATCTATCGGACTAGTCAAGACTTCACCCTTCTAACTATCACTCTAGATGCACCTTGTAAAAGATTCTAAACAAGCAAGCAAGGTGACAATCTAGCTAGTGCACACTAAACAAGTCTAGCTTGCAAGATCACACAAACCTAAGCAACTAGTACTTTAGCAACCGGGTGTGCACCTACACAATTCTAATGAGCAAAAGCACAAAGCCAACCTAAGCTCACTAGATGCTCAAGGACAAAGCTACACAAGCTAAGCAAGGTAAAGTACTCTACTTCTAGCTACAAAGAAGGTGATTAACAAGCTACACAAGCTAACTAATCACTAAAGTAACTACACAAGCTATACAAGAATGTAAGCAATATAAATACAAAGCTTGTGAAAGAGATTGCAAACCACCGCGAAGTGTGGACACAAGATGACTCGGCGATTTTTCACCAGGTTCACTTGGTTGCCCCCAAGCTACGTCCTATTATGTCGACCAACACCTTCGGTGGTTCCTCCGGTCTTTTCACCTAGATGGTTCTTCGGTGTGACCCTCAAGTCACTTGCCCCTCAAGGCACGCCCCGCAAGGCACCGCAAGACACCACTCTCAAGTGAGCCCCTCAAGGCACCGAGCAAACCCACACACGGAAGGGTGGTAACTCAATGACACGCGCAATCCAATAAGGCTACTCTTTGCGATCCCCGCGAGGTGAGCACCAACCTCTCACAATCTCTTCTCCGGAGCACCGTATCTCCACGCGTGCTACCACGGAGCCTCTTGCCACCAAGCCGTCTAGGAGGTGGCAATCCTCCAAGAGTAACAAGCTCTCCCGCTTGCAACACAACCACCTAGTGCCACAAATGCAATATCACAAAGCACTCGCACTAGAATCGCTCTTCTCACACTATCGGATGGTCACTACCAAGCATATGTGAGTTAGAGGGCTTCCAAGCACCACCACACAAGGCAACATAGCCAGGGCGTGCTCAGCAACCAGCCACAGCCGGCCAAGACACATATTTATAGCCCCAAGGGCTGAAAGAGCCGTTGCCACCTCGGGCAACCGAAACATGAGCGCCGGACGCGTCCGGCCTCCACCGCCGGACGCTCCAAGCCGCGTCCGGCGCTCTTCGTCACGCCACGTGTACCGACCGTTCGAAGTCGACCGTTGATCCCCAACGGCTACCTCACGATCTGCTCAGAAACCCTGCGCCGGACACGTTCGGCGCTCTTCAGCGCGCGCGCCCGGTCGACCGTTGGAGTTTAAACTCGCCACGTGCAGCGCAGAGAACTGCCGGACACCAAACAGTGACTCGCCCGAGTCCGCCGCCTGCGTCCGGCGCGCGTCTAGCGATCGTGCTCGCGCGACACTCGGCACCAGAAGTTTCTGGTCCGAGTCCGGCGCGCTCAGCAGCGCCCGAGCCAGCCGCCAAAGCCAGTCCTCCACGCGCCGGACGCGTCCGGCCCGCCTGGCCGCGCGTCCGGTCGCCGCGTCCGGCGCTTGTAAATCCATGATTTACAGCCCGTCGAAAACGCGATCTTCTCTACCATGCTATCCAACAAGTATACCAACTTGATCACTATGGATAGTATGTTTCCAACAACATTTGCATCCGGCGCAATGGAAAATATGCATCCATTTTTCCCAAAAGTGCCGAATCCGAGAGGGACCCAAACCCATCTCTACCCTGCAAACCACAGCGCGAACATTCGCCACCTTTATAAATGTGCCAACACCACCAAGTGTACAACTCCATGTGCTTGTGTGTTAGCATTTTCACAATCATTTTCAAAGGATTTTCTCTTCAACTCACAACGCCACTCGATCCTAGCACATCGCAATGTTAGATCGCTCAAGTGGCACTAGATGACCGATATGCAAACAAGATCACCCCTCTTGATAGTACGGCCATCTATCCTAAATCCGGTCAAGCACTTCTCTACTCAATCTTAGACCGGTGAAATGAAATGCCCTAGGTTATACCTTTGCCTTGCGCATTTCCATCTCCACCGTCATCCTCCATTGTGCCAATGCACCGCATGCACGACACGATAATCAAATGATATGATCCACTTCATATCATCATGTGACACTCTTGGTCCATCGATCTTGACCTCACTTGCTCTTCACCGTTGCGTCGGTCCATCGGCGCCAAGTCTTGCCCAAGCTTCACCATCGCATGGTCCTTCGCTTCGCAGCCTCAACTTGCCCTTCACACTTGCAACCGGTCCATCAAGCCAAGCCTCATCTTGATCTTCACCTTTTGGTCACGTGATTGCATGTCATGTCTCATTTGCAATGAGCTCCTTCATCAACTCATGTGTTGAGCCTCACAACATCTCCAAGCCATCTCCACCATGGCATATGTTGCTCACACACATGTACCTGTGAACTAACTCCTGTGTATCTCAACCATCACACATGTTTTTTTTGAGGGGGTAACCATCACACATGTTAGTCCACCTAAAGTTGTCACTTAATTATCAAAACCAAACAAGGGCCTTTCAAACAATAAAATTAAAAAGTCGACGCTATTTGATAACAGGTCTCAACTATCTTATACCACATCTGTGGGGCTGTTGTAAGTAGCCATTACACTTAAAGGTTACAAAAACAGGGATTGTACAAAAGTGCTATCCTAAAATGAATATGTAATTATGACATGGCAGATTTGAATTCAATAGGGTCCAATTGACCCGAATGTCACACAAAGAACATTGGCTTTCCCCATGGCCCAAAGATTCAACTTCAGATTATCACTACCCTTTAGACCTCATATTTATTAGTAAAAAAAATTGGGGCTGCAAATAACTGCAAGCATTTGGGAGACAGGGCCTACTTAAAAAGGTTGTGACTCTTCGATATTGGGACTGAAGAAGTATGGTGTAATATGTTTAATAAAATATGGCAGATTTTAATTCAGTAGGGTCCAAGTCCAATTGACCTGAGTGTTACACAAAGAACATTGGCTTTCCGTATGGCCCAAAGATTGACATTCATATCATCAACACCCTTCAGACCCCATCTTTATTCGTCCAAAAATGAGGCTACAAATAAATGGAAGCATTTGGGAGACATAGCCTACTTAAAAAGGTTGTGACTCTTCGATATTGGGATTGAACAACTATGGTGAAATATGTTTAATAAAATGCTGAAAACAATGTCAGAACTCCTAAAACTCATTTGCTTTGAAAACTGAGGCAGGACAACACTGACAAGAACAAAATCCATGCTAGTTTCATATAAAATGCAGATGCTCTCTACACATTAAGCTCATGACCATAAAAGATCTATAAATGGGAGGTTGGAATTATGTAATTCGGCCCGTCCCTATTTTTTTTTACCTCCACCAGCAACCAGGTTTAGATTGTACTACCTATGCCACTGCATTACATTATAGGATAGGACGGTGTTTTCTGTAACTTGCTTTTTAGGCCTAATGTGGAGATGATGAAGACAAGCAACAGTGAAGCTGAATGCCTATCAGGAAGGTTTATTGGAACAAATAAACTATAGCAATCCATTTTTTGTCTGTCAATAATTGACAATTTACATTGCAACAGGAGGACAGGAAAAGGATAAGTCATAGTATACATTTTTTTACCAGGCAGCGGGAGGGCAAAAAATCTTTCCAATAGAAATGTTATGTAGCCCATAACAATATTGTGGCATCGTCTTTCAGAGGCACAAACACAAATCATCTTAAAAAATAGCCTGAATGCTAACCTCTCATCATTCTCATGTTGGTACTAAAAGCAAGCAGGTGACTGATAGATATGCCAAAAATCAGTCGCATCCCCCTCCCTGGGCCCGCGCTCGCTAGTGTGTTTTGTGCAGTGTACGTACGTGCAGGATGGAGAAGTTCAACTCCTCAATCATCAGACTGCATGGATCGCACGGCCTGGTTCCTCCGCTGCTTTGCTTCTCCCCATCGCACGTTTGATGACCTGGCCCCTCGCCTCCGCTCTTCACACGCAAGGACGTACTAGTACTACTACTACGGACTTTGGTCTCCCCGCTTCCCTTCCCGCGGGCAGGGCATGCAGGCAGCCGGTGGGGATGATCCCGTTCCCGTGTGTGTGTTGTGTACTAGGACGATTGCTCCCGCTGGACGAGCCGGTCGGTCAAAGCCGGCGCCTGCACCACACGGGCGTGCACAGCCAAGCCGCGGCAGGCAGGCAAGCGCCGGCGGCAGAGCTCACGTGGAGGCCAGCCTTTTCGTGAGCTTTTGCTTGCCCCGGCCCCAGCCAGTCAGCACCAAACTTCATTTCTTCACTGCGTAATAACAAGGCTTTTGTATTGTTATACACCGAACGATTCAATGGTACACAACGGTGCTTTCCCTATCCCTTGCTTAGTTCGTTTTCAATACCCTTATTCGTAATAAGGACGACTGGTGCCTTGGCCTGATAGCGATGGCGGAGCCGACCTCACACGGAGTAGGTCTGCTCGTGGTCTTCATCAATCCCCTTTACTGTTACAGAAGCCATGTAAAAGTGACGAACGGCAGAGCTCGTCACATTCCTGCACAGTCTTTCACTTTATTCTCTTCTGCAAGTTCTTGGGTTTCACCACAGCTCGACCACCTCTTCTCAAAAAAAAAAAAAAAAAAAAAAAAAAAAAAAAAAAAAAAAAACCCACAGTTCGACCACCATGTCCATCAAAACGATGTCGCCCGAAAAGATTGTTCATTTCGTTGTGGGACTGTTTTTTGGGTACTGTTGATGGCAGGCTTCTTGTTTGCTGATGTAAGGCGCCGATTTGGCATCTACAAGGTGGACAAGAGATTCAAGACAAGACTCATAGGTAAAGCTTTTCTACGATCTACTGTATGTACGATGCCATTCGTTCGTATCTTTCTTTCTATTCCCTGATCTCTTTCCAACGTTCTTTTCTACGATCCGCACGAAGTCATATGATTTCTTTCTTGGGATTCGTACCATCTTCTTTCCTTGGTCGAGTGTTCTTGCTGTGCATAGTCAGTTCTACCTTACTAGTGATTAGTACAGGCCGCGATACTGTACTAGTATCTTTTTTTTTTTTTCTGATGGGGCTGCCAGTAGTCAAAAATAAAAAAATTGGGATCTTAAGCAAAGTTGGCTGTCCTCCCCCTCTCCTCGAACCCCACTCCCCCTCTCCTCGAAACCCCACCACCTCCTCTCCGCCGTCCACCACCGCAGCCTCCAGCCACCTCCTCCCTCCGCCACCTTTCCTCCCTGTCCCTTTTCTCCTGTAGCGATCTAGGGTTTCCAGTCGCCGCAGAGCCAGTGGCGGACTCGCGCGGCAGTAACGTGTCGGGCTTCGAGCCGCCGCAGCCGGCGGCGCCGTCGGCACCGACCGCGATGCCGCGGGCTCCGCCGAAGACCATGGTGGTCCGTCCCTCCGCCGGGGCGCCCCGCGCGTCGGCCGGCTCACTGCCGTTGCCGACCTTCTGGACCGGCGCGTACAGCGGTCTTGCATTTGTTTAGATCTAGCACAGATTCAGGTGATTAAGGGATTGCGGCCTACCTTTTATCCATTTTAAGTATGTTTACCACTACATTTGGGCATGTGCATTGATAGTATCAGAATTTAGGCATGCCTTCATTTGTTTGTTTATCTTATTTTTCGCAGTGTTTTTCTCTCGCTTTCCACCACATGCCTGCAAGGGCATATGTGTTGTGTGCATCTTGATTCTTGATGAGGAGATCAAAGAAATGGGAAAGACCTATTTACATGTCGTGGGAGAACTTTTTTTGGCCTTCATGGACATGTTTGTAGCGGATCTTATGATTAACGCAGTGAAGCGAGCAGCTGAAAAGTTGTCAACAACTGGAGCTGAGCACCTTCCAATTAGTAAGTCTCATGACACTTGACTTAAAGTAATATAAATCTGTTTACTTAAACCTAACCTAACAAAATCATGAACCTCTTTTTATATTCTTGCAGATCAGGATAACTTTGTCCCGTGGCAGAATTATGAAGCCGAAAAGGCAAAACAAAGACAGCAGCAGGCATATATAAAGGAGCTTGAAACTGAACTTGCAAAAATGAAGCATGAAATTGCCAAACTCGTTGAAAAGCAGGTATGCTTGGCTTGGTTTCCTCTGCTCCTTTATATGCGGTCTCGGCTGCTTTGTGATCCTAAGACTTAATGCTCTGATAAGCTGAAATAACGAATACCTGTACTTGTAGGCACAGCTGGAATCAGAAATGAAGAAAGTAGATGACCGGAATAAGGCGATGCATGAAAATGAGGTGAACATCTATTATCTTCAGATATATATTATTATTTCGTCTCTGATCCTTTGATAATCCACTTGACTTCATGTTATAGGGGAAGCTTGAACCTGTTCGTGAACTAGTTGAAGACAGCACTCATCCAGGAGAGACCCATGGTTCTAATTCTGATGATCATACAACAGAAGAAAATACAGCAGAGCCATCTTTTAACACACAAGAAGTGCAGAATCTGACATCTCAAGAAATCAAGGGCAGTGAAGATGACAAAACAGATGAATTCTCAGATGTCAGTAGGAAAGCTACTGTAGAGGCAGACCAAAGACCAAGAATTGAACCAACTCCTGATGTCCAAGAAGTGCAAGAACTGGGTTTAACAGAAGAAACAAGAGACATTGAAGCCGTAGAACCAGAAGATCAACAAGAACACATAGTTTCTACCCTTGAGAAGCCAGCACTAGATGGTGAGCCAAATGCTGATGATCAGCAGGTTCATGAGGATAAACCAATTGAAGCTGATGAAGCCTCCAAGCAAAGTAATATTGCAGATTCATATGCCCAGCCAGCAGAACAAGTAGAATTATCCAAAGACAATGAGAACAGCAAGCTTGTAAAGGCAGAAGAAACCTCAGACCAAAGCAGCACTGTCGCCCTTGAAGAAAGAACTACAGAATATTCTGTTGCAAGCGAAATAGACCCACCTGTTGATATCAAACAAGAGCAACCGGTGGAAGAAATCAAGGATCTCAATGCCACTGAAGCAGAAGACTTCCATACAAGCCAAGCTGATGCAATAGAGAAACTAGCTTCAGACAATAATATAGAAACAATAGAACTGACTTATGATATTCAGCAAGTGGATGACTTGGAAGCAACGGAGGAAAAGCAGAACACTGAAGCCATTAATGATGGAGAACCATCCAATATTGCTGTTTCAGAGGAACCAACTCCAATCAAAGATGAAATACAGAAGTCAGCAGAACTAAAGGTATCTATATTTTGTACATTAACCTCCCTTAGCATAAATGCTAGACCAATACACGATGTAGCTACTGGCATACTGCTCACTTAGAATTTATGGGAACACCTAGCATTACCGCAGCATTTTATCCAGTATGAGACAGATAACAAGCTGGCTAGAATCATTATTATATAACTTGGAGTCCACCAAACAAAGATAAAATTTTAACTTAGACTATTTTTCATTTTTGGCACACTAGACTGTTTAGTTAGATCAACATAAAAAGTTAATAAGAAGGCTCTATGCAAAGTTGGAAGCTGAAACATATATTGTAAAGTATAAATTGAACAGTGAAGGTATAACTATTACTAGCCAAGATGCAGAATTATTAAGCTAAATCTAAGTTGCATATTGCAAAGAAAGAAATAACAAAAGAAAGAAAGAAAAACAGCAGTACTGCTGTCTGAATATGACTCTAGTTTGAGTGAGGGTGTGGTGGGTGGTGTTTGTTTCGTATTTGAGAAAAATATGACTATTCTTTGAGATTGGACATAGCTAGACACCTCACTAGTGTATCTTATACAGGACGATCCACGTGATTTGGGCAAAACTGTTTTCACAACTCAGAGAAGTGAGAACTTGATTGATGAAGATGCTGTTCAAACTTCTGTCAGTGATACAGTACAACACAGACGTCCATAATACGTATATATACTCACTTCTATGAATACACGTACGTAATCCTGTTGGATAATTAGGCAATTTCCAGATTAATTTCCAAATTAAAACCAGAATATAGATCATGACAAGATGATCAACTAGATTGAGCATGGCAAGATTACTAGCATTGCAGATCAGTATATCGCATATACTAGCAGGACAAATCATGATATCGCATAGCATGAACATGATAACTAGTGTAAACCCAACTCGTACACTAGTTAGATTTATACCTGCCGATTGTAAAAGTACTTGGTGGTGAAGATGCATACGACGATTGCAACGTGAGTTTATCGCTGAGCGTCTCCCGTAGACGATCCCACAAGCCTGACGACGACGAGACGACGTGCTGCCGACGACGATGGCACGAGCTTGTAGCTAGGCGTCTCCCGTAGACGATCCAGCAAGCTTGATGACGACGAGACGATGTTCTGCCGACGTAGAAGATTTGGGAGCAGTCGCGCTAAGAGCGCTTCCCAAAAACCTTATTCGCCTTCTCCCGGTGCAGGATCACAAAGACGAGGGTTCCGGAGACCTCGCTCTCCCAAGTCACCGTGCGCGCCGACGATCGGGATGGAGAGACTACGACGGCAACGCAGTAGCGAGAAGAGGAAAACACTATTTTACTACGTTAGGATTTTCTAATTGAAACTCCCAATTGTAGTCTTTGTTGTGTCTATTAGGGAGGATCGGTACGTATATATACGAGAGGAAGACCACTACATCCGTATCAACAAGCAATATGGTACTAATTGTTATTGTCTCCACCTTTACTCATGGGCTTAAACATTAAAGCCCATTAGGGAACACATGTATTGGGCCTTTGAGATTTATTAGAATTCCTTCATATGGATTTTAGGGGAATATCCATATAAATTCTAACAGATCCTACCCCTATGAGCATCTTCGAATGACTGGGCAACTAGCAGATTTGAAGATTCCCGAAGCCACCACAGGCGCCTCGTTATTGACCGGAACGTCGCTTACCACTTAACGCATAACGCCGAAAATAATTTATTCGGCGAGATAGATTATTTTGGAGACCGTACCACTGTCCTAACGACTTGTTGATTTATTCATCATTTATATTTCCAAGGTTTGACTCAAACCTTGTGCAAAACGACTTGTTTTATGGGTACAGAGTGAGTATATCGTAAACCATATATCCTAATTAAAATCTGATTGCACCATAATATTTCTTACAATAAGCTCTTTAAAACAGGACCCCACATAGATATATTTTGAGAAAATTTTAACGAATATTTATCTCATGATTAATATTATATTTAAAGATCTTATGATAAAAATACATTTTGTTATTGTGAAATTAGCCCTTGGATAATACCTCTTTGGATAGAGTTAGTTTGGGCTAGTTTAAAACTAACTCTAACTTCTAGTCTCTAGGCAAGCTAGAGTGATCCAAACATGGCTAGTGTTAATATTGGCAGTTTACTTTTTTTAGCCGATATGATACATAGCTATTTTCACAAATTAAAAAAAAAAACCATCAGCCGCACATGACACGCGTGCCTACCGGCGTTCACCTCTACAAATCGTTGGTGTGTAGAGACTAGTAGGTACCAGCCATTTCTACAAATCTAGCATATAGTAATGATCTTATAATTTCATCTAGTTGTCAATTCTTGTAAGTTTTAAATCTACCATTTGTCTTTAAAGAGTATCGACGCATATCTTTATAAAATTTGTGTAAAGTGACAACAACAATACCCTAAATATTCAAATAAAGTGACCAAATATGTGCACGATGTAAATTAATAACCCCAAGACCACCCTCTAAATTTAAAAAAAAAATTATAACAACGTGCAGGCTGTACAATTCAGCTAGAATTCCAGCAGAATCATAGGCAATTTCGAAGCGAAACCTGCCTGTGTCGTCGTGATTCTGGAACTAAAAAGTGTGTTGTCGTGATGCCATGATGTACGGAACTACTAAAAAGTGGATTGAAAACGCAACAGAAAACAGGAGGAGCCAGGTAGCGCCGCACTCACGTACTGTACCGATACTCCAATGGAGTCAGACAACGCGGGTGTACGGACGACTACGGACCAGGTAGATTCACCAAGCTTGGACGCGATCCAAAGCGCTTTCCCTCGTCAGAGTTCAGACCAGAGCACACAGGAGCCGATCGCGGCTCGATCGGGGGGAATTGACCCGGCCTAGCCCACCCGGTCAGATGTTTCCACCTCCCGCGCCAGTCCTCTCCTCCTCTTCTATAAATAGCCTCGCCATCGCTCCCAGCTCCCATCAACCCACACACCCAGCTCTCACAACCCAGCCGGTCATCGACTCGAAGCAACAGCAATCCGCAGCGACTCAGCGAGCAATTCTGCAACCTCCGAAAAACGCAACCGACGCCTGCTGATCCGAACCGGCCATGGCGACGGCGGCTCTTCAGGCACAGCGCCTCTTCCTGACGGCCTCCACCTCGTCCTCGTCATCGTTCACCACACGTCAGCACCGGACCACAGTTCCCTGCCGCGCCGGCCTGCGCGTGCCGTCCGGCGTCCAGACGACGACGACAGCCTCCTCGTCCATCCCTGCTGACAACGGCCTCGGCAACCTCAAGCTAGACTGGATCGACGTCACCACCACCACCACCAGCAGCTCCTCCAACACGACGGTAATCGAGAAGCTCCGCTTGGTGGCGGAGGCGGCGGCGGACCGCGCGGAGATGCACGACATCATCGGGCGCCAGCGGGACAACTGGAACCACCTGCTGCTGCACTCCACCAACTCCCTCACGCTGGCCGCCTCCGTCATGGCCGCGCTCGCGCCCTCTGCCTCGGCCGCGCCGGGCGCCGTGGCGGGCTCCGCGGGGGTGCTCCTGGCCACGGCGGCGGTCACCATGGCCGTGGTGAACAAGGTCCAGCCGTCGCAGCTCGCCGAGGAGCAGCGCAACGCCACCAGGCTCTGGCGGCAGCTCGAGCGCAGCGTCCGCGCCACGCTGGAGCACCACGCTGGAGCGCCATTATATAGGCCGTGGCGTGCGGCGCGCTGGCGGCGGCGGCGAACACGGTGGGGCACGGGGGCCAGCTGGGGATGCTGTTCGAGCTGCTCCGCAACTGCGCGGGGTTCTACCGCAAGCTGCAGGAGGACATCGAGGCGGCGCTGGGCGAGGCCGACGTGGAGAGGAGGGAGAACGGGGACGTGTTCCGGACCAAGGTCGCGCTGCTGCTGGGCCGGGATGTGGCCGAGCTCCGGCAGTTTAGGCGCATGGCGTCGGCGTCGGTGAAGGAGGAGGATATCAAGGACTACGCCGGGAAGCTCTTCTTTTTTTTTTTGAATCCGGGATTCCCCACCCTTCATATTTCTTGCTTTGTGTTGTGTTGAGGATTTCGCTGGTAATCTATGGATTACCCGCGACTCCTTTTGTATCATGTTTGTGTAGGTCTTTTGACCATTCCCACTTCTCTTAGAGCAATACGTGCACAATGCATGATTTCGAAAAAAAAGTAATATGATGGATTGTGAGGGGCCCCAATCGATCAGCTGACCTAAATCGGGTGCCGTCCTGTCAAACTACTAAGTTTGAGCCGACCAAATCATAGAAACCCCCTAGATGCACCCCTACAAAGCTCCACAAGCATGTAACCATTGGATCATCAAGGTGTTGCAAGGTATACAGACATGGTGACCACACATTGAAGGCCAATTTACTTAAAGATTCATCACATCAAAAAAAAAAGGCAATTATGACAAAATCAGTTATATTGTTTATAAATAAAATAAGTGGACATAGTAAACTTTCCGAAGCTTGGCTGTGGAGAGCACCTGCGTGTGCTTGCCGATTGGTCATTATTAATGGTGATGATTGATGAAGGTTGTCTACCTGATTTATGTCTATATTTTTTTTTATTATAATGTTTAGAATTTATATTATCGAGTCTATCGTGAGGATTAACATGAACTAGGGGGATGTTCTGTTGGGAACTACATACCTCCACTAACATTTAGTAGTGAAATAATAAGAGGGACTCGATGCTCATGATTCAATAAAACTTAAGATGGTAACTAAATTGTTGAGTACGACAATTTGTGTCAAGCATATAAAATGTCAATAAGAATCATAGAACAAAATATTGCTGCGCATGGGGAAATATCGAAGATGATTATAAACATTTCAAAGAACTGCTAAAACTTCCGAGTAAAATAGAGGGAAAACTGATCCACCAAAACTACAAGAGCCTCTTCTCCAAGGACAGATAATTTCCATATCGTTTAATCAATCTACTTGGAAAACTTGAGGAGATCTTATCATATCATCAGTGTGAAAAAGCCAATAAGCTAATGGAGAGGCAGCCTGCTATGCAGTGAAGACGTGCTCATTTCCATGTGCTGCCGCGGCTGCATCTGCTGTTGATAATGGTGAGGCACTGCTAAGGTTGTTCCCGCGAACTTGCAATGGAAAAGTTGGTCAAGGTTCTGGTGTGACGACAGCAGCTTGTCGAGGATCGACCAATCCGCGGCGGCACCGAAGCGCTCACCGCTGTTCAGCGGCATGTCACTGGCAGAGCCACATGTTGTTGTCATCGTCTTCACCATGTTGTGGGGAGAACAACCCATGTCGAGCAGGTTCATGGCGGCACCCGAAGTGCCGCCGGACATAAATGCCGCGGCGCCCAGCGGCCCCTCCGCACTCGTGAGGTGTGGAAGGTGCATGGAGGGATCGAAGGCTGGTACTGGGACTGGGACGACTCCGCCGTGCATGAGCTGGTGGAGGTGGAGGCCGTGCTTCTGGTCCACTGGAGTCACGCCCCCCGGCGAGTGGAAGGAATGGAATTCGTCGTCATCGTCGCCGGCAGCCACCATGCCCTGCTGGTCGAATCCCCTCTGGATGCTCTTTTTCTTGAAAACCCTACACACCACCCATCCATCCTCCTGCATCCCATGCATGTTCCAAGAACCATATATATCATTGACCTATTCCAATTTTCATATGTATCTCTCTGCACCAAACAATTACTAGCTAGTTTTGTGCGCTTGGTGCTGCTTACCGTAGTCGGCATCTCGACGTTGTCATCGTTGAGGCGGTACTCGTGCATGATCCAGTCCGCCTTCTTGCCATGGGGTGCCCTGCCGGTGTAAAACACCAACGTCTTCCTGAGGCCAATCCTCCTCCCTGAGTTGCCAAGGAAGATGGCCTTGTCCCGGCCCGTCGCCTTCCAAAACCCAGCCGTTGTTGCCCGGTTGGTTCGTGTCCCCGTAGGATACTTCTTGTCCTTGTGGCTGAAGAAATACCACTCATCCTGAGGCTCCGTCCCAATCCTGCACCGATCTGCATCGTCCACCATGTATAAATCTTGTGAATTACACTTGCTGCTAGGCACATTAGCTTCTTGTTTTCTACTAGTACATCGCATTCATTCACATATATATGGGATCATGGATGAATCGGCAAGTTAGTTACCTTTGAGGTCCCATGGTTCAAGCTTGTTGAGGTCCACCTCCCTTATGACATCAAGATCTATGGGCTCATAAGCAACCTTCTTTCTCAGGTAGTAGTAGAGGAGCTCCTCGTCTGTCGGGTGGAACCGGAAACCCGGAGGCACTGCCAGTGGAGAGCAGCTCGGATGCATGCTTCTTTAGTCTACCTGAGAAATCACAACACAAGCTTGCTTAAAATCAAGTTTCAAACTTACATAAGTTGATCACTGAGCGAAAAAAAATAAAAAACATGTATATGTGCATACCTTGGAAAGGCCTTCCCTTAACTTTCCTTGGTTGTCTGCAGCTTGAAAGCAAGAACAGCAGCCTAGACACCAGCAGCTGAGCAAATTATGCAAGATGGGTGTGAAAGCTTGTGCTTGTGATGTTGCAAGAATGAAGTTATATATAAACAAGAGTCGAGAGGGTAGGGCTTGGACTATTTGGGATAATCTTATTTCCAGCATAGACAAGCTGGGCTATAAAATATGCACTATGGTCTATGGGACTGTGGCCAGTCGAGAATAATGGGAGTTAGCTGTAAAATCCTGTAGGGTATGTACGTGGATATAATGCCCCGTGTATAGTGACTTAGTAAGTGTTGTGCATTTGGTCATGGCCGGTTTTGGATGTACTACAGGAAAAGATGGGGTGATGTCTCTGGACTAGGGAGACCCTGCCACAAAAATGGCCTCAGAAGAAGCAATGGAATGTCTCCATCTGCAGACTAAAGAAGGCTTCAGAAGGTCGATTGTCTTTTGCAAATATATCCTCGCAAGAGAAGGTTAAGTATGTAGGTGCTAATAAATTGCAATCTTCACAGAAACATGTGTAATGTGTATAGATAGTGTATTCATGAACTTTTTAAGTATCAGAGGTGATTCATACAAAGTTCACTTCATGAAAAAAGAAGTTTAGATCAACATTTGACCATGGCCAGCCGCGTGGGAATCAGGGGAATGAACCTAGTAGCTCGCATTCCTTTTATTCCACAATATTCCTCTTCTCATCCCTACATGCTGGCCTTAATTTATTACAGCATAGACTTGGTAGTTTTGTTTCCGACTGAGGACTGGATAGGGATTGATTATCATATCATTTGCTTATCCCGAGTAGTATAAATATGTGGTAGAAGTTTCAAATATCGCGGCCGGCTCCTCACTTTGCGCGTGCTAGTATCTGACCACAAATCAAATTCAGACTTAGGATTTGACTAGGTATGGTGAATTAATGATTGTCTCAAGATCTTTTTCATTCTAGTTGAAACAAAGCACATTTCACAATCTGGTATGCCATCGCCACATATATATGACAAGAAAATATACAGATGAACGAAGGTGTTTCTATACCATAGTTGATAAGCCATGTTGATAAGTTTAAGCGAGTAGGATAGTACACTTCTCTAAAATGTGCGTCTAGTGTAGGAAGTGTGTGTGGGTGGGTGAATGAGAGGGAGAAAGAATCACAAGAAAAGAGTCTAGATTTTCTTTGCATGCATGCGCCGATGAGATTAGAGATTTGTTCTTGGCAACCACGGTACCTTGCAAGCGTACATTACACTAGTTACATTTTTCTTGGCAGGGCGCGTAGATACTACAGCTTTTCAACCCTGTTCATATGCTCTTTTCAGCCGGAATCAGCCGACTTATTGATTTGTGGCTCCCAAAAGAATTTCAATATGTGCGGTTGATGTAATTTTTTGGTTGTCTCCAAAAAATCTATATAGCCCACACAAATCATTTAATTAACGAACTCGGATCCTAAACCGTTTTTATTACTCACATCATTTTGTACATAGTATATCGGGTTTCTTTCGGAAAGAGGGGCATTAATAGCCCATGACGACGACCTTGCTTGTGTGTTAAGGTGTTGACTAGCCGCAGCAACTTGGAGGGTACAGTACAGTGCAGTGCAGTGCAGTGCAGATTCCTCCTGTACGCTCGAGCAAACTGAGGCACTGAGCCCAGGACTAGTGCATTAAGGGCGTCTCCAATGGTTCTCAAATAGCTAGCGAGGAGAAATTTTATTGGCTATCAATGACAATATGCAAATAGCTAGCTAGATGAGATATTAAAATAATAAAAACGTAACACTTTCATTGGCTATCAAAGAGAGAGATCAAATAGCTATCGACTCCCAAATAGCTAGCGACTCATAAATAACTAGTCTAGCGCAATCTCCTAGAAATCTCTCTCTCACATAACTCTCCACTATAGTGTTTATATCTATGTCTCATCTAGATAGCGATTTGCAAACTGCCATTAAAATATTCTCTTAGCCTAATTGAATTCCTTCTAAACTATCTATTTAAGAACTATTGGAGACGCCCTAAGCACGCACGGCACAGTGCCGGCGCCGACGCACCGCCACCACCGTGCCATACCGGACGGTTGCAGCCTTGCCCTCGCTGGTGCATGCACACACAAGACGAGTACCCAGTAATCAGCGGTACCCATATGCATCTGATCGGACTATCGATCTGAGTATTGATCTATCTTTGACTATATGTATGCAACCAGCTGGATATGATTACTACACAACCAAAACCGAAAAACATCCAGGTGCACTTTTGTGCAGCAGCCGGTCGACGACCTACCGAGCGCGCGCGCCGCCGCCGGCCGGTCGCCGGAAAAGATGGATGCATGCCTAGCCATTAACTCCAGGCATGCAGGTCGCCGGCGATCCCGGCCAGATGAGTCGATGAGGGTGCATTCAAACATGCACACGCGTAGTCACGTATGGAGCCAATCGAAATTATTGATGGTGTATGTGTGGGCGCGAGACCGATCGAGAATTAATAGAGTAGTGATGATATAGTAGTACTCCTAGCTAGGAGTATACTCCGTATAGATAATATAGAAATGTTTATTTGATTTGTCGCTGTCGAGCGATCGGAGATGTGTGCATGATATGAGATCGAGATGGAGGAAGAGGTCGCGGCAGAGGGCCCTGAAACTCTGGCTGTGGCACAGCCGCGCCGTTGCAGCTGCACGTGCGAGCGCCGCCCGCTGGTCAGCTTGTATCCCGGCCCGGTCGGGCCCTCACTTCCAGGGATCCATATGCAGTCATGCTATGCTTCTATACTGTCGCTCAAAGTATTAATAGGCTAAGGCTATATATATAGCTGACAAACGAAGGAATGAAAGATCTGCTGGTATATGTGACCAAATAAAGAAAGTTGTATACAGGGAGAGCGAGCATTCAGGGAAAAAAAATATAATAATCAGCCGGCCGTTTTGTTATTGATGAGGATGAGGGTGCTCTCTCGAGTCTGGACCTGGGTTTTTTTTACCGACCGGGACGAAAAAACCGGCCGCCTCCGGACGCGGTTTACCGGCCGGTAAGTCCGGTAACCGGCCGGATACCGCTCGAATTCAAATTTGAATTCAAATTTGAGTACCTATAACCTTGGTTTTTTTTACCGCCCGGTAAGTCCGGTTTACCGCCCGGTTTGAGCGGTTTGAGCGGTTTTTTTAAAATTCAAATTTATTTTTTTAAAAAAAATGTTAAAAAAATTCCTAAAAATACTTCATGACCGGTTTACCGCCCGGTAAGTCCGGTTTACCGCCCGGTAAGTCCGGTTTACCGCTCGGTTTGAGCGGTTTTTTAAAATTTGAATTTTTTCAGCATTTTTTTTTCAAAATTGAAATTTGAATTTGGGACTTACCGGGCCGGTCCGAACCGAAACCGGACCGGCCCGGTAAGTCCGGTAACCGCGGTTTACCGCGGTAAACCGGGCGGTAAAAAAAACCCAGGTCTGGACAGGGAGAAGGAGAGGCAGGCTCGGAGTTTCATTTCATGGTGCCGAAACCAACGTTGAAGCCGGCCTGAAGCATGAGACCGAGCAATATGTGATAATATAATGCTGAATGGTCAAAATTGACTGTGACTTCCACAGCTTGATTACTAGGCCAGCAGCATTGGAGAAAATAATTTGCATGTCCTAATTGTTAAGTTTGGCAATGTTTATATTTATAGAAAAAGGTATTTGCATTATTTTTTTTTATGAAAACAGGAGGGGCAAGCCCCTACTGTGCTTTTATTACTTTCGAACAAAGGTTTCCACAAAATACAATCAGGAAACAAAGAAACTCAAAAAGAAAATAAGGGAGATTACACATAAGCTTCTAGCCATTGGGACATTCTAGATGCTAAACTATTCTTTGCTCTTAGAATAACTAGAGCAAATTCCTTCTTAAAAATAGCCTTGCAGCGCTGCACAGCTGAACTTGCTTGAAGATTGCATCATTTCGAACTGACCATATTGACCAACACATGGTGATAATTATTTCCATAAAGAAGGGCCGGTGTATCTGCTGTTTCAGTGAGGTCAAAGTGTCAAAAGGATCAGAGAGTTGCTGAATGTGCAGGCCCAAAGTTAAAAGGTATTTGCTATATGATAGTCATCTGAATTTCCATCTTTTGTTCAGGTGGCGGATCTGAACCATTGGATGAAGATCCAATGTCCAGACTAGATCCCGCACTGTTCATCTTTTTCCCATCATCATCTTCCACCGCAACTCCAGCCTCGTGCCCGCTCCCCGGCTGAGGCCCCCGCCTCCATCGCGGATGCACTAGGGTTTGGCCTTGGCCGCGGAAGCTTGGTCGGAGGAGCTCGCCGGGGTGCCAGGGAGGATCTCATCTGGGGGAGAGAGAGAGAGAGAGAGAGAGAGAGAGAGAGAGAGAAGGGACTGGGTGAGAGAGCAAGCGCCGACGTCGCCATGGCCGCCGCCAAATCTTCCTTGGCCGTCGGAGCTCGGCCGGAGGACCTCGTTAGGGTGCCAGGGAGGATCTCATCAGAGGGAGGGGGAACATAGAGGGAGGGAGGAGAGCGAGCGCGTGCATTGGAAGATGGTGTCGCCTGAACGCATTGTCCATCTCAGGCGTTTGAGAAATAGGAAATGTGTATGGAAAATGGCATCAAACTTTTTATCTTAAAGTATTTTTGAAAAATTATATTCCTTGATTAGTCTAATAACACTTATTACATAACATAAATATTTTTCATATGTTTAATTAAATTTAAAAGAAGTTGATCTCTCATAAAACAAGATTTAGGCTAGTATTAATAGAGTTCTGTCAGAGTTTCATGGACATTAAATATGTTGATGTGACACTGTATATTAATGAAGAGAGAAATGAGAAGAGTTTCATGGAAATAAAGAGAGTTTAATGAAAACAAGTATTATAGTGAATTGTAAGAAGGCTAAATGCTAATTTGGAGGAGAGAAGAGAAGCACGTTGTGCTTGGACACAAGAACCAAGACAACATGTAAGGGAGACATGTAGGTCATATATTTATAGTAAAGGCTAACCATTATATGAGTGGGCTGAGAGATAGGCTATAATCATCCGTACAACCTGTATTAAAATACTTGCTCTGAAGATGAAACTCTACTGGTTCTAAAATGCAGAGTGTTGAACATGAAACCTTCCATTAAAACTGATCTTATATTTTAAGGTGTTTGGAATATGGATCGAGGGAGTTTACCTCGGTACCTAGCTACCAGCAACTGCAGTTCAGACATAACCAGAGAGCATCGTTCCTTCCCAAATTATTCTGCATGCCAACAGCTCACAGCATTATATTGTTCGTTCCCAAATTATTCCATCTCCATCCTGTGTTGCACTGACTTCGTTCCTCCTACTGTACATATGTCCTGTTCCTATTATTCGGACAGAGTTCATGCATGTAGACAAATTACAGTTCATCACAGCAGCAGCAGGGTTCGTCAAGAAGGATAGAGACAATGTTCCCTTTTCCCATATTCTCTCCTGCCACCCCGGCCATTCGTGTGCGTGATGAGCTCCAGTTTTATATGCTCTGTTTGTCCCCTTGACCTGAAGACACACAGGCGCACGCATTGGTTAAGTCTGAGCTTTTCGCGCGATTTCTATGCATCAGTGTGTATTCATCTGAACATGTGACCTCAGATTACAACGAAAACTAGCTGCTAAGCCGGCCATTATTAAGTTTGACCACACATACAGTTTAAAGTCGTCATGGATAGCAGGAACTTCGTTGTATAGTAATTGTGATTCAACAAGATCTAGCTAGCGCGGCTGGTCAATAGTCATGTATCGCAAGTAAGGGGGTTTGTGGGCCATGCATGTCTGTAGTTTGTAGTTTGTGTGGGTGACTAACATAATCTATGTATATGCCAAAGGCAGCTGAGGTACTCCGGCAGCACCTCCAAATCTCAGAGTGTGAATTTTGAGCTAGGTTAAAAAAATATCTTTACCTGTCCTAAGTAAAGCATTGAGTGAGCCCGGCCCAATTCTCAGCTGGTGACAAAGGCCACCGTGTATGGACGGGGACAGGGGTCGAGAGTTTTCTCGCCGTGAGAAAATATTGTCTTCTTAATTTGAAAAGTACGGTGACGGTTTTGACCATCCCAATCAAGTTTTTTTTTTCATAATCTATGTATAGTAGTTTTTGTTCCTTGGGAAATACGTATAGTTAACAGCTTCAACATGTGGTCGGCAGTTCTTCGTGGATGATGTTGGAAATTTTTCTCTCCACCATGTACATATACCGATATACCTACACATGCATGTGTGTAAATCTCTAGCTTTCTTTTTGGCATCGGTTGTACTCCCTCCGTCTTAAATTAAGTCATTTCAAAAATCTTAGAATCAAAACATCTTAAGTTTGATCAAGACTACGAAGAAAATAATAAAGGTTTGTGATATTAATTAAGTACACTATAAATATATAGTTAATGAAAAATCCAATAATGCTTAATTGATATCCTAAATGTTATTATCTTATTGTATAAATTTAATCAAAGTTGAGATGTTTTGACTCTCTAACATTTTTAGAGTGACTTATAATTTAAGACAGAAGGAGTATGTGATAGCAATAGTAGATATGCCAAGATTTTACCCCCAACAGAACACGGCGAAGCATACGAGCCGTGCAACACTTGCATCGCGATACTACAGGTATCGCGTGTGGATCCATAATGTGTTCTTCTTAGTGTGTAGGTGCCCGTGCCACGTTTGATTAACACAGTCAATGTGCTCGTGTACCTCGATTATCGGGATTGCTGATTTGTTCTACATCTCGTCGTGTCTTGATCTTAGCTTTGTGGAGAGCTATATATAGGGTTTCGTTTCCGCTGACGCACACTGACAAGGAATGGATACACGTATCTTCAGAGCAAAGCAACAACGTAGCTGATGTTGCTCCTCGTTCGTTCTGATCGATGTGTGTTGCTCGGTACGATCCGATCGAGGGTAAAATTTAACAACCCTTTTGGTACATTCATCATCAATCGTATTGAGTGAACTCCACTCCAAAAGGAATACTCCGAAGGACTGGCCTTGGCCTAGCCTAGTGAAAACTAAAAAAAAAAACTCGACCCAACCTAAGAGAAACTAGGGGCTTTTTAATTAAGAAGAAAAAAAAGCACCCAAATTCGCTCCCGATAGTGATTCGAACCCTGGATGGCTAGATGTAGTGCCACATTGAGTCACCTAGCCAAGTGAGCCAGACTCACTTCCCTTAGCCCTGTGAAAACTGGCCAGGCCAGTTTCAGACCGAGCTTGTGTTCAGTCCAACTCTCAATGTGTGCTGGCATGTTGTAAAAAAAAAAAATGTGTGCGGACTCTATCGTAGAGTCCAAAACTATTTATTACCATCCTATTTATTGTGTTTTGCTGATATGGCACTATATTTATTGAAGAGAGACGCAGAAAAACCAAGACTTCAAGTCTTAATTAGACTCCAAGTCCACAATATTAGAGGTAAATATACCGCCAGATCAGCAAAATACAATAAATAGGAGAGTAATAAATAGTCTTGGACTCTACGATAGAGTCTTGCATTGGGACTGCCCTAAGTTGCGCGCGCTGTCAAAACCAATGAGACACTGATGCTCTAGTCCGTAGCTTTAGCTGCCTAGAGACACTGATAAGCTCTAGTCAATCCAAAAACCAAATGTACTAGACTATGACTATTGTAGTGTATATTACATACATGATACAGAAGAAAAAAAAAACCTCCAACCTGGTTACATATAGAACTGATCCATACTACAAAATCAAGCCCTTACATCGCGTGCTCATTCACATTCTGGAACATATACTTGTCGAGCTACCTAAATATATAAAAAAGAACCATGACAAACACTTAGCTATTCGCCTACTCCAGATCCATATTGTTGAATTGTGTCCCATAAGCGAAGGCGAGTACAGCGAATGCAAGTATGGTTATGAAAAAGACTGCAGCGGATTTGCATGGCTGAGCTTGTCGTCTAATAAGAACCACGGCTTCCTTTTGACCGTTCTTTGCAGAATTGTCAAATTCTACACTTGGGCATGTCAGATAACCAAAGAAAAGTCCAGAAATGGTTGCCCCAAGATGTGCCCTGCAATTGATTAGAAAAAAAAAAAAAAAAGACAAAACACTAAAATGACTTATAACTCAAATGACTTTAGTCATTGGTTTCTGAAGCAATAAACAGTATTGAGTTGTATACCATGGCACCGAACCACCAACTAATTCAACCTAAAAGCTAAGTAGCTAACGTGATGGAAAGAGTTGGCAAATTCACTTTATATTTCATCACTCCCACTCACGTGGACGGTCATCAAGCCTCACTGCCTCAGACGTTGAATAGAAGTGAGCACAATCATTTTGTTTGGTTATGGTAACTAGGTTTGACAGTTAGGATAAAGACAACATAAGCAATACAATATTTGGTACCCTAATATAGTTCTGATCATTTCAGCTCTTGTGCTACCTAAGATTGTATGATTGATCCTTATGTCAATTTATTTACATACCCAGTATTGTTTAAAAACTACAAGGCTCAAAATACCCTAATCTTTAACATATTTTCATAATTCAGGCATTTGATAGGTGGGCTTGACTATTTAGCCTTCCAATTAGCGAACATTAAGAAACATGACAACATCAAGTACAAAATTACATCGAAGATTTTAGTAAATTTCGTGAACAACCTGAAAAGTGTTAGGCAATAACTTTATCTGTGTTGTTCAATTTTTCGGTCAACATTAATGTTCAAGTATATACTAGTTCCGATGGCAATAGTTGTGTCCAGATTACTTAGCAGTATTTGTATGTCATGATATAGGAGGACTAAATAAAATATAAATATTTTCTTACTGCACACTTATTCTCAGACTTAGGACAGATTAAGTTTTAGATGTTCTTTGATCATAAAAATGACCATAGAAGAACTTATAATCTGTTTTAAGAAGACTGACAACACATCATCACATTACCAGTTGTCAATTCCCCCAAATATGCTCAATAAGAAGCTCAAAGCTGCAGCTATCACAGCCTGCGAGAACATGCTTTCTGAAACGTCCTTGTCAATGACTTGCTTGTTTTGACTCTGATACACCAGCCACGCTCCAATTAAAGAAAATACTGGGCCCTGTTTTGAGTTTCAGAAAGGAACATTAATGTTTACATCCTGTGTATACTTATCCAGTGCCACGAACTTGAAACCAGATGTGCAGTCTATGTTTCAAATTAAACACATGCTATCTTTCTAAGAATGCCGTAATATACGCCTAGACGGATGCAACATACAAAATTACTGAAAATACAAGGCAATTTGCTTCAGAAAGCAACATTCGTTGTTTTAAATTTCATCCAAATTTTACAATGTCTACGTATCATTGTGTAGACTGCCACAAGTTTGGGACATAAACCAGAAGGTATATTCTTTTTTAAGTTAGCAACATGCTATACCACTATAACCATTTCAACATTACCTAAAACCAAAGCAAGTTACTAAGTTTCAAAAAACATCTGTAAGTGACCTTATCTCCAAAAAGAAAACTTTGAGTTCAAAGTGCTAATGATACAATCAAATACTGGATAGAAAGTTTCAGCTAATTTAGGTATTCCTTTCCTTCTGTAAATTGTATCCATTATAAACTATGTAATCTATTGCTTTCTGGAAAAAATAGCTTAGATTAGAGTGATGAATGAAAATAATAAAGCACGCATATGGGCATTCTTTTCATCTAATATGATATCACTCGGAGGTAGTCAACTTACTGTGCCACAAACGGTTATCTCAGGAGTGTGAACAAAACTGCTCAAATTACCACAGATTCCTCCAAGTATGTATATCAGAAAAAATGACGTTTGACCATATGCCCGGCAGACTCGAGGTCCAAATATAAGCAACGCCCAACAACCAAGGGCTATATGTAAGAAACCAGAGTGCTGCAAACGTCAAATTACAGAAACAATTCAGATAAGCTGAGTGGGTTAAAACTAAGATGCAATTATATACTTGTATTTGATTTGATATAATCATGATGTGCAACCTTTATGTCATTAGGAGTGCATAGATTTGATTCTTTTGCATAAACATGCAGCTGACTAGTTCTACAGGGAGTAAATAGGTAATGCATTTCCTAGTTCATAAGTAGTATAGGACCCCAAGATTGTGAGTTGTACTGACAGTATAGTATGCCTGCTTATGGTTGGGTTATATGGCTCAAGTGCTAGAATGAATAGTTCTAGTTGTTGCATTCTATAAGAAATCGTGTTAGAAAAGGAAAGCTACAAGACCATTTTACAGTAGCTTGGAGGCTGGAAACAGGTTTGCACAGAAAGCTTAACTCCTGACTCATTACTAAAACATGGTTACCTTGAATAAATAAATGGATAAATAACATTTACAGATATAGATATTATAAAAAGCCCCGTTAAACGTGTTTTCTAGTAAAAGGCTAATCCATTAGTTGACATCGCATTGGCATTGTAGTAGCTAAGCATTTTGCTTATATGGTATACTGGATAGCATTGCAAGCACTGAATCACAAAATAAGACAGAACGTGTGTATTACTTGATTTGTTTTTCAACAAATTCGAGCAAAATCTGAAGCTCTATGCTTACTAACATAGAATAAGTTTGACCTGAGCTACTTTTGAACATAAAAATTAACCTTGCACCTTATATTATTTGGAGCGTGGGATAGCTTTTGCCTTTATAGAATTAATAGATCACAGACCACAATAACAATGCAAGCCAAGAGAATTTTGTGAGACTTCATCTAGCAGAGGGAGAAGTAATACCAGGCACATTGGTGTTAGTAGTCTCCACCACTCCCCTGAAAGTATTAAGTTGTTTATCTTGGCACCATACAACAAAGGGAGAGACAAATATTCATTTTCAGAATTTTTCACTGGACTTGCTATTTCGAATAACAGAACTGCAATATTAATAGCAGCCAATAAGTTTCTGCATTTTTACACAATTCAAAAGTTAGCTAACAAAATGTGGCGATATGAAAATATTTATATTCGCTGAAGTGTGCAAAAGGACAAGGACTACATGTGTGTTGGACTAGAAGGATCTTAAGAGGTTAACAAAACCAATGCGAATAAGCTGGTGTGTTGGACACAGTGTGGTTTAATCTTTTGAACTGAATGTTTCCTCCGAGTTTTGTTGTCCCAGTTTTATGGGCATTGCAAATTGTTTTTTTTTATTAATATCACAATTTCAAAAATTCACCAAATTTGTAGGACAATTTCAATCCTAGATAAAAGTTGGGAACCAAGAAATTGGATTTTGAAACCTTTTTAAGGAACAAGCTAGTGAGTTCAAAAAATTTTTTGCTACTCACATACTGGGGCCAAAGTTTTAGCAATGTGACAAACAGAAGGAGCAGTTGAGTCGCACTTGCCGTACTCTGGAGTCTCTGGGGTTTTTTTTTTTTTTTTTTTTTTTTTTTTTTTTTTTTTTTGTGCTTAGAATTGAGGAATAACATTGAATTCATATCTGATGTTTTTTCTACATATGTGGTTGTGAATTTGGTAGTGTTAGCTATATCTTATCATAATTGCAAACTAATGCCACTTTTCATGAAGGCTAGAACTTTCTTCTGTTGTCTAAAAAATGGAAAGCCCACAGTTAAACAAGTGAAACCTTGATGTGAGAAATCATTGTTCACAAAAAACAGGAGGTGACATATTTATCCATTTCTTGTTCTTCTAATGAATTCCACATTAATATCAATGATAATGAAACTATATTTCTGAATATCACCAAATTTTAAAGGAACTACATGCGCAATCTGGCAGTTCTAACGGGTACCTGCAGTACAAAATATCTGCAATATGCTTCGATACTGAAAGTGGTAAGACATACTTACGTCAAACAGAAACCAGACTCTTGATCATCTGTTTGCATGTCCAGGAGACTTTTTTCATCAAATATCAAGTACTCCTTGTAGCTCTTGATACCTAAAGTAACACAGTTCTTTCAATAATTACTAAAGTAACACAGTTCTTTCAATAATTACACAGTGACATCCGTACTGCTAAGTCAAGTGACTTTACCTGTGTCTCCTCTGCCAATCTGTACTTGCAAAGAGCCTACCCTGTTCTTGAAATTGGCATCCTCATCAGCAATGATTGCATCAGCTTCATTTGACGACGATGGACCACTTTTGAGCTTCTTCTGAGGCAAAGAGTATAGTTGCTGAGTGGGATAGAGTTTAGAAAAATAAGAATCCAGTGTCCTCAGCTGATTTCCTTCTTCACTTTGAAATGGACTAGAAATAATCTCATCCTCTTTTGAGCTGCAACCCTCATCAACATCTTTATTATGTACCTTGACAATAACATACTGTCTTGCCTTTGACTTAAGTGAGTGACAGATGAGATTGTCATCCTTCCCAAAATGACCAAGATGTCTGGTATCGTGATACTTGGCACTGCTAGATCTTAATGAAAACCTCTCTGGTACCCTTATGCGTTCCATCTGTTCATAGTATGTCGGTTTCCATTTAACAACCCCAGCCATTAGATGCCTGAAATTTTAGAAGTATTAGTGTTTGTCAATTATGCAGGAGGCAGGACAGTGCAAGGCAATAACGCCATGCTCAAGATCGCATCGCGAACTGTAGACTGCATCCAACACCTACGGCCAATGTTCGGCAAAGCTCTAGCTCTGAGATTTCCTACAGCTCGTCATCTGTAGCTCTGGAAAATCTTGGATCCAGAGCTGCAAGCATATTAAATACTTTTGAATGAGTCATTTTATTTAGATTTTAGATGAAATAAAAATGCTTAAAGTTAAACCACTTTAATTTGGTCTATAAACCACAAATCTAACAAGGCAATGCCGTGGGTGGCTGGGTTGTTGTGGTGTCCCCGGCAGTGGCCGGAGCTCGACAAGACGGTGGCAGCGCAGCATGCATAGATGGAATGCGCAGCGCAGGTGAAGCTACTCTGCTACTGTAAAGCTCAAGAAGCCTTACCACCAGGTTGCTGGCGATGGTGAGCATGTAGCGTTGGTGGCAGCTGGTTGAGGAGGATTATTGGCGACCTTGACTTTGACACCTCTTCAGTTCAGCCCGGTGCTAGCGGCCGCAGCTTGCAGTCCGTCCGGCCCCGACTGGCAGCCGGCGGCGGGCATGGGCATTCGGGATCTGCGGGCAGCGAGAGCAGAGCGCGCGGGGCCAGGGGAGGAATTTGGAGGCTCCTGGTCTCCAATCTCCATAGGGGCTGGAATTAAGCGAGGGGACAAGACTACCCGCACTCATGTTCCTCTATTTCTCTCCTTTATACGTCCAGTCAGCAAGATTCCCTCCTCTATATACGTTTCTTCCGCACCCATCATCCCGTATATCTCATCCTCTATAGCAACAACTAAAAGGGGCCCTACTTGTTATCCTTTATAAATTTTTTCTAAATATATTCATGTGAGATCTTATTTTGAAGTATTTATTGTAACGAATTTAATGGTGTAATCGAAATTTAAATTGGACTTTTAATTTGTGAATTATAACATTTTTTAGTTTGTAAAATAGTGGGACCCACCTTGCATGTGCTTTCTCCACGCTTTTTCCCCTCTCTCTCGGTGACGTGTGAGCGCGCAAGACGGCGAGAAGGACGAGCCCGGGCCCCGCGTGCTGCCGTAGAGGAGAGTCCGTACCTCCGCACAGATTGCAGGATGTCTCCGCCCGTCCGTAGCTTCAGAGGAGAACACGCAGGACCCCGCCGCAAAGATTTTTTTCCCCGCATGTGCGTTTACAGAACGCATGGAGGACACCGCTGCAGTCAGTCTAAGGGCTGCGGCCGCCCAACCTTCTCCACTGATGAAAACCACCCGTCAAAAGGCTCTCGAATTTCCACCAAATTCTATAATAGTATTTTTTTTATTGATTTAGCTTCACCCTCTATACCTGCTTCATGTATTTATTTTTGAAGAAACATAAGTTTCTGTCTTTAATTATTTTCAGCTACCATGTTACCTTTAACACTTTAAACCAAAACTTTGGAAAAACAATTGTATACATATATTATTTAAAAGTAGCATGTGGGTGTGTTTGGTAGGACTCTTTTAAGGCCTGTTTGGTTCACGTACCAACAGAGTCTGGCTCGTATCTGAGAGTCTAGGTCACTTGGTTGACTTCATGGACTCAGCCTGGCTGAGAAGATATGTTGTTTGGTTGTCCGATGTTGCAAGAGACAAAAAAAATATTACAAAGTTATGATTTTGAATTTTATTTTATATATATACACTCCTAAAGTACTTATTTTTACTTATTTTTATCTAAATATATCTTAAATATCTTTAAAATACATTAATATCACTTCATATTCACTAATCATGCACTAAGGCTAGTCTCAATGGGAGGTTTCACCGCACAATTACCAAAACGTGAAACTTGAGGATGAAATAGAGGTCTGTCTCAATGCATAATTTCATAGCACGGTTTCACAAATTTTTTTCTTCCCTGGGTCCCACGCATCCCTAGTTCTCTCCCAAATCGTGGAACACAGGCAGAGCGCGCGGCGTGGCGAAGCCCACGCGCGGTCCGGCGGCGAGGCACGCGGAGCCCGCGCGGCAACTCCCGGTGGTGACGGCGAGGCCCAGCTCGGCGGCGAGGCGAGTTCCTCGTGCGCCCGCGTCGTTCAGTGGCAAGGCGAGGCAGAGCGCGGCAAGATGGGAGTTCGCGACCGTGGTGGCGCAAGGCAGAGCGCGGCGGAGGCGCTCGCCAGCTAAGCGGCCGACGCGGCAGAGGCGCTCGCCCGAGGTGGAGCGGCCGGCGCGGCAGAGGCACTCACCGGCGGAGCAGCCCGGGCGACGGCGTAGGCGCTCGCCCGCGGCCTCACCCGCGAGGCGGAGGCGCTCCCCAGCGGAGCGGCCCGCGCGACGGCGGAGCAGCCTCGCTCACCCGCGGCGGAGCGGCCTCGCCCGTGTGGTAGAGGCGCTCGCCCGGGGTGGAGCGGCCGGCGCGGCAGAGGCACTCACCGGCGGAGCGGCCCGGGCGACGGCGGAGGCGCTCGCCCGCAGCCTCGCCCTCGAGGCGGAGGCGCTCGCCGGCGGAGCGGTCCGCGCGACGGCGAAGGAGCTCGCGACCGCGACCTCGACCAGCCACGGGCGCGGGGCGGCTCCCCGACCACGGACGAGTGCCGTCGCGGACACGCCCCATCCGCCGTATCCCCGCGGCGCCTCTGCTTCGAGCCGGTGGCCGTGCGCCGTCCTCCCCGGCCGCGGCAGCCCACGGCGAGCGCGCCCGTCCGCGCCCGGCGTCGTGATTCCTCCCGATGAAATCGCTCGAGCCCCTCAGTGCGGGTTTCATCCCGTTTCACCGTCTTGGAAACGTCGCCGAACTCGTGTCGTGGGGATGAAACGAGAATCTTCTCTCTCCTCATCGTTTCATGCAAAAAGTGCAGATTTGCTGATGTGGTGCCCTATTAAATGTGCATGAAACGTCTCATGAAACTCCATTGAGACTAGCCTAATAGTGTCATTAGGTGAGAAAGCAGCTGCACCCAACGAGCTAGGCCCGGCAGGAACAGCCAATTTGCTCGTTCCGGCAGAGCGTGGCTAAGGGGTGCCTTGTGCAAGTGCAGGGCTGGCTCAACTCGTTGAGTAGGCAACCAAACGGCTAGTCCCTGCATAGCGACAGCCTGGTTCAGTCGGATGCAGGGAACCAAACAGGGCGGGTCCTCCGGTAGAGATCTCATTGACTCATTTGTGATTCTTGACTTCACTTCCTTATTCTCCAAAACAGTGATTCATGTTGAGGAGCAGGTGAGAATTAGTTCTGAAGTGATTCCTGTGGCAAATGAATTAGAAGAGTGGAAAGAGGTTGGAGAGCAGGGTTTTTTTTAGCTTTCAAATGGTTGTGTAAATGAAGTGATTCCCGTTAGCTCGCCACCAGAATTCAATTCCATTTTAAGTTTTTAGCGTGGTTCCGCGGAAGCCTAGCCTAAAGCTAGGGCCAGGGGCGGCGCCAAAAGGCTCCTTAAGGTTTCAACCTCGGCTTCTCTAATTTTTTAGTGAAAAATTGTCACATGTTGAAAATAGCTCTACAAGAGAAGCACAACCAGAGATGAGCCATTTTTTTCGACTACTACAATGGTGAAACTATCTAAATGGTTTATCTATTTTCTTAGTAGTAAACTTGTCAAACACTAACTCAAGAACAAGTTTATTACAGAAGCTTCACATGAAAGGAGCTGTCTTTTCGACTATAATGGTAAAACAATTTTAAAAAATATGGTTTCTCTGACTCTTTAGATGAAGCGGTTGCAAACAAAGCCCATGTAAAAACACACGCTTAAATTTCTTCTCAATGTGTAACTTCTCACTTAACTCACCAAACAAACAAGAGATGAAAAGTGAGGAACTGAATTGAAGCACAGCTAAAAGAGTAGAGGTCTAACCAATCAGCAGCTGAAGCCATCCAACTCGAACAGATCTTGGTAGCTAATCAGGTGATGAACAAACCTGTCTTTGCATCTACTTCTCCTACCAGCTCCTAGTAACTAGCAAGGTGAAAGAGCGAGTGGCCCATAGGATCCGGATGTTTTCCATCCTAGAACTAGAACCGGCGATGCTGCAAAACATGTATATATTGAGAGGTTAGTGGTTGTGGCAGGCCACGCCATGGCCCATGGTGAAACGTGTGGTCCTAGAGAAGTTTCACACCAATGGACGGGGGCGCGGCCGAGGATAGAGCCCAATGGCAAACGCCCAACTGATTCTTGTGGGCCCTGCCCATGAAGCCGGGGAGCTGGAACACCAAACAACCAAACACCCGTCTCGCTCCCCGCTCAACCACCGGACACACACAACCCACACATCGTTCCGCACACGGACGCCCCCGACACACGGGGCACACACGGGTGCGCCCGCTCCACGACACACCCGACACACACGTACGGCTCACGCGCCCGCGCGACCATGCTCCTCCATGACCGACGGACAAAAGATCCGCCGCCGCCGCCGCCAACATGGCGCCGTGCATCCGAAACAAAAAAACACAAAAAATTAAATAAAATAAAAAACAGAATCAAACAGGAACAAAAGGATTTGAAAAACAAAATCAAAATCTGAAAACAACAAAATTTGAAACAAAAACGAAGATAAAACGAAAACAAATGAACGAATACAAGAAACACACGACCGAAAAGAATTGAAACAAACCAACATGGCGAGAACTACTGAAACACTTTGCCCGCAAAAACTACGAAACACGCATGGCCATACCGTCGCAACATCAGCAAAACAACTTATGAAACACCATGTTGCGAGCTACTGCAATACTCTAGTTCGCGAAACTGCTGAAACACAAAAGGTCATACTGCCGCAACATCAACACAACAACTTATGAAACAAAAAGCACATCACGAGCTACGCAACACTTTGGTTCGCTAAACTACAAAACACAAAAGGACATACCGCTGCAACAACAAAGAAACTACTTTAGAAACAATGCACAAATTAAGCCGGAGAAAAAAAGGAACATCACCCCGTGAAATAGCCCACCGGAAAAACAGTGAAACAGCTCGCCAGGACAAATTGAAACAACTGGTAGGAAAAGAAAAAAAGTGAAACATCCAGCCGGAGTTGGAGAAGCAAGAGAACATCACCCAGTGAAACAGCACACCCAACCACAGTGAAACATCCCACCGGGACACAGTGCCACAGGAGGAGAAGAGTGTAGAGAGAGAAGAGAGAGGAACAAACCTACCTGGGGGTCAGAACCGTCGCCGCCGCGCTCCGGTGGCTCCGCCGCGAGACTGCCATGGCCGGATCCGGCTCCGCCGCGTCCGCCATGGCCGGATCCGGCTCCGCCGACGACGCCATGGCCGGATCCACCTACGACCACCGCTGCCCAGTGAAACACCCCAACCGGGAGTAGAGAGGGATCATCGCGCGGAGGAGGAGGGGAGAGACCATGCCTACCTCGGCTAGATCCACCGCCGCCGGCGCTGCTCCATCGGATCTGGGCGGATGCAAGGAGAGAAGAAGAGGAGGAGGGCGGATCAAGGAGGGAGACGGCCGGATCCGCGCGGATCCACCGCCGCCCACCACCTCCCACACCCAGATCCGCGCGAGAGCAGGAGGGGATGGCCGAATCCTGCGCGGATCCACCGCCGTCCACCACCCCCACCCCCAGATCCGGCGAGAGCAGGAGGGAGTCGCCCGGACTCGCGCAGATCCACCGCCCTCCACCACCCCACACCCCTATATCCGGCGGAGCAAAGCAGGAGACGGCGTGGATTCGCGGCGACCCGCCGCCGGATCCCACGGATCCGCGGCCGTCGCTGCCGGATCCGGCGGATTCGTCGCCGCCGGTGCCGGATCCCGCCATGGGAGGTCGCCGGGGGAGGTCGGAGAGAGAGGAGGAGTCCACGAAGAAGAGAGAGACAGGTCGGGGGAAAGGAGCGGCTCGCCGTGGAGGGTGCGCGCGCGGCCGGCGGGCTTAGCATGGCGCGCGCGCGACGCGCGGGGTGGCGCGGTGACAACGGCAGCGCGGCGATGGCGGAGCCGGAGGAGCACGAGGGAGGAGTGAAGTGGGTGGGCGAGGCGGAAATGACGAGGAAGAGGGGAGGAGCTGGGTTTGGGCTGGGACGCGCGTCCTGTGCGGGGTGCCGCCCGCGCGGTCGAGTTGGGCACGTGGTGCGTGCGTGTCCACGCGCGGGCCGCGCGCACGTTCGGCCCAACAGCGGCTCGACGCGTTGTCCTATGATCGGACGTAAGAAGCGTAGCATTACCGAATTTCTGTAGCAATGTGCGGACTTGAGTGGTTGTACTTCTCTTCCTGCGAGAAATAGATGCTGACACTGACAGAGGTATATACGAAACTGACGTTCTGTTTTTTTCTTGAAGAAATGCACTCTCCGTCCTTCAGTAAATTAATTCCTATGGCAGTATGAAATCAAACTTTTTAAATTTAATAAATAAAAACACAAAACCCTTATAAAATAAAATAAACACATTAAAAATGTAATTTTATTGATATTAATTTTACAGTAATAAAGGTTTTCCTTTTCATTTGTCAAAAAAAAAAGGTTTTCCTTTTCGGAATCCCTTCTTGGTATGGGAAAAATGGCCAATTTCATCGTTAACATCGACAACACCACCACCTTGAAATGAAGGATTTAATCCAAGAAAAAGATTGTTGTGTCATTGTGTGGCTAGAAGCACGAATGGCCAACCAGCCACTCACATGATTTAATTCTCGCCATTTATAGTAGACCTCGCACATTTTGTCTCTACCACCACACTACCTATATAAGCCCTTGTGACTTACTATGATGCAATCTATTTAATTTGTACTCATATGAATGGATCTTGTAATCAATATTTTGACTCATCAACAGTCAATAGTCTTAAATGAGAAAATTTTCAACTCCAAAGTTTTAGATCTCGTAGAGAGCAACCTCGATATAGAACATACATCCATCTAAGGTTATTTGAAAAATTCAAAATCTAAGAACTTAATATATAAATATTTGGCCCCCTAAACAATCTCAAATAAAAAATTCGTCAACTACAAAAGTTCTAGATCTTGTCAAGACCTATAATTTTGATATAAATTTTATCTTCATCCGACTTCATTTGAAAAGATTATGAATTTATTTATGCTACATTTACTTTTAAGGCCGCCTTTAAAAATCAATTTCTAGGACATCTCTAAAAGTCACCTATTTTAAGCAACCCCTTTGAAATATATTTTCAGGAACAATTCTCTTAAGCCCGACCGTTCTTGAAAATACAACTATTTTTAGTGGTGGATTACTTTAAATCGTATCTAAAAATACATTTTGCTAAGCCTTGCAAAAATTAGGAGCCCTAAGAAATATTTTTTTTTATACTGCTTGTAGATCGTCTACTATAGGCTAGATGAAAAACTCTCGTTAGTGGCTCGTCTCAAACTTGACTCAGCCAGCTCATTTTGTAACGAGCCAGCTCGAGCTGGCTAGCATTCTGCTCCCGAGCCATAACGAGCAAAGATAAATAAGAAATATTATATGGGTTAACGAAATCGATCAACCGATGATGATGCGTCATGATCATATTAGTGATAGCATACTTATATTTTCCATTATAAAATTTATATGTATTTTGTTTATTTTATTTTAAAAATGTATATGATGTGTTTGTTGCTAATTTACGATTATAATATCTATGTATATATTTTTATGCATTGGCTCGCGGGCCAAACGAGCTAGGTCAAGCTCACTGACGAGCCGAGCTAGCTTTCTGACTTTTTATATAACAAACCATAACAAGTCGAGTCTAGTTATAACGAGCCAAGGTGGCTTGATACCCAGCCAGGCAGCATACATAGTAAATCATTGGCATTATTAATAAACAGTCAAACCGAATCATCGATACAAGTTCAGAAATAACTCCAAACAATACAGAACAACAATCTCTCTTGGAAGAAGGAAACTAAGAATTCTCGAAGAATTATATAAGGCAAACAATAAAGGCAGGCAGAAATTGAGCTGATCTAGCTAGCTCCTTGACTCATCAACATTTTGCCGCAGCTAGCCAAGAGGAGGCAAGGAGCTACTGCTAATATAATAGCCGAGGAACTGGAATGGCAGTGACGACGCATGAAGGCATGATCAGCAGCCGGACTTCTTGGCCCGGAGGACGGTACACTTGGTCTTCTGATACGCTGTGGCGGCGACTTCCGGGTCAACGAGCTGCAGCTTGAGTGGGCAGGTGACGACGAGCGGGCACTTGGCCTTCCGGCCCTTGTACTGCAGCACCGTGTCCAGCTTCAGCTCCACGTCGAACTTGCCCGTCACGTTCTCCGCCGCGAACTCCCGCACGCCCTCCGCCGAGAGCTGCTTGACGGGCCGCGAATCGCCGCCCATGGTGACGCGGAACGTGGACGTCTTCCCCGCCTTGTGGAGGAACCCCGGCACCTTCTTGGCGGACTCGTCGAAGCGGGAGCCGTTGAAGGAGAGCGCCACTGCCATGGGCTCGTAGTCGATGCCCCGGTACCAGTTGGGGTTCCGCAGCGACAGCGTGGCCGTGAGGTTGTAGGAGATGGTGGAGTTGTCGGCGGGGGTGCCGGGCGCGAGGTCGAACCGCTGCAGCACGGCGTCGTCGGCCGTGGCCTTGGGTGGGTATACGACGGCGAAGGCGATGACGAGGACGGCGATGATGCCGCCGAGGGCCACGACAACCGCGGCCCAGATGGCGATTTCCTTCCAGTGGCGCTTGAACCAGTCGCTCTCCCAGCAACCCATGGCCGCCGGCGCTGCCTCCGCACTCCGCCTCTGATCTGGTGGATGGATGTTGGTGCAGGCGCACTGGCTGACCACTGAGACTGAGAGTTTCGGGCAGCTAGCTGTCAGCTGCAATGTGGCTCTGGTTTAAGTAATGCTACACACTGCAATGAAAACGGTTGCATCGATCGAATGCAGGATGGATATATGTATAGATGAAGCTCCAATCAGAGACCAGAAATCAGACATCCGAGATTCGATCCGAGGAGACCGCAAGTCGTGTGGTGGTGGTGGGTAGCAAAGAAATGGATTCACATTGGTGAAATATAATGTATTGGGGAGGTTCTCCATGCCAGCGGCTGCTGCATATGCAACTAGGGCACTCGGCCTCGTGGGAACAGGTTGTCTGAGGACGACGACGGCAAAAAGCGTGCTTTCGTCAATTTTAAGTACTGCATGAATCCATGATTGAACAGAGCGGTTGAGGTTGGCACAACGTGCCCGGTATGAATGCATGATTGGACCGAGGAAATAAATAGTCATATGGGGTTCATGTGGTCGTCTCCGTCTATACACAAGTCTTAGTTTTTTTATTGTTCTTGTGGGTAGCTGAGCGAGATGAAGCTGCAATTGAGCGCGAAGCACACAGAGTTAACAAATAGCACCACCAGCTTGCCTCTGCATATGAGGATGCTAGAAGCAGGGCACACAACCAACAAAAAATTAACAAGAGTACAAAGACAATAAAACAATATTGAAAGCTCTTCCAGCTTCTACATATGATGGAGGATGAACACAACCGTCAAAAAATGTTGTCAAAAAAATTAGCAAGAGTACAGAGACAATAAGGGGTTAATGACTATCAATTAGTAAATTAGATCACCGCTCATGCGCCTAGAAATGAATGACTTAGCCACCGGTGCACACCATCACCATGCCGCTACAACCAAAATAAGTAAAGTTAGGATAGACTAGTACAGCAGCAATTTATACTGGCGCCACCCCTTTGTTTTACCAGCGGTTGGGAATGTGCATGCGCTATTACAAAATAAACGGTGGGCCAGTACCAAACTGACTGTGTAAACACAGTTCCACAGGCGGGTGGTTTATGTCAACCGCCTCTGTAAATGTCATATTATCACTGTCGGGTGTTGTGACAGTACCGCCTGCGTAAACGAATCTTTCACTAGCGTGTGCCGTAGGTATCAAAATTTTTAAATGGGTCTGGTTAGACAGGTTACATGAGTGGGCCTGCTTTCGCGGTTGGATTCAGCAGCCCATGCGCACAGGGGAGGCCAGTTTCGTTTTTGTTTTTAACAACTTAGGCCGGCGAATCGATCGGTGGATGGGTAGCTGCTGATCCATGCCCGGTGTAGGAATTTCTAAGGCAAATTCCTAAGGATCTCGTCTGGCACTGGACCCTTGTCTGGCACTCGAAGCTTGCACCCACCCAGACACAGTTATTGCACAGCTACCTCTCTCTCAGCTTGCTCTTCACGCTTTCAGGCAAGCTGCTCGATCGGGATCGCGAAATCGATCGACCGGCCACGGCCAGCGCTCGATCTCCATTTGTGGCGACTTGCAGATCTCCTCTCTCACGCTACAGGACTCAATAAGAAAATTATTACATGCCGTCAAGAGAAAACAATTTGTAACACTCAATATGAAAATTAATACATACCATCAACAAGTAAAAAAAATGCCCTCAAACATACAACAACAAGATAGTCTTTTGTCCCAAGCAAGTTGGGGTAGGCAAACATACACATCAAAAATTTTCTCAACAACAAGATACAACATGTTGTCAAACATACACATCTCTCAAGGCCTACTCATCAGCACAAGCGCAATGGAGTCACGAAATGCATTCATAGGGGAAGGAACACATGGTGGCTGGCCCTTTCAATGACATTTCTAAGAGATGAATGCGTATAGTTGAATACCTCCTTTCTAATCTGTGTTTTTTTTTGCTGCGTTTTGAAAGTCTTGCAGATGATGCTTCCTTCTCTTGTGACGGGTTGAATAGCTAGCATCCACCAGGTAATTCCATAGACGATGTCGAAGTGTTTCAATTAGAAAATTGTAATGAACTACCACCTAGGTGTGTACAATAGGTGGATGAGGAAAGACATTGTTGTATGTTGTCATTGCACCATCAAACACTAATATTATGAACAGAACCAAGCCACAGCAAGGACAAATGTAAAGATCATGTCTAAGTCCCAAGCAACCATCACATTTTGGGATGTCATGCTTTGTGACACAGGTGCTGAACAAACAAACTTATCAGTTGGCAGTGGCACCACCAAAGGAATGTTAGTGCCATCTATAGGCCCTATGCAACTCTTGAATTCGGGATACCTCACCCTAGCATGCTAGTGCTGAATTTTTCGTCGGCAAGCTTGATCACGGACTTCAAAACTCTGTAAAAAAGGTTGTGAACTGTGCCTAGAGATCTCACAAATCAATCCTCAGCTTGCCTAACTGATTGTGGAGCACTAAGGACCCAAAAGAATTCCTAGAGCCTCAATAGAGGTAGACTTGGTTGTAGATTTTAAGGCCATATTTTTTGTCAATAAATCATGCAGCGATAGAACATAGTTGGGCTCATTCTAAACATGTTGTGTGGTACTATTGGCTTCTGCTGTACCCATTCCAACCCAGTCAAGGGTGGTTTCCTATATTCAGCCCTATTGCAGTACTTCTTTAGATGTGTAGCATGATCAACATACCGTAGCTGAATCCAACTGGACTATTCTCTACGAACGTGTTGAAAACTTCATCCCACTCCGTTTCAGAATCCTCAGCAGTGTTTACATCGCTTTGCAGAAATAAAAAAAAAGGTCAGTACTTCCTCAACTGATTTGGCACTAATTAAATTAGGGCAACATTGATTTGGCGAGAAAGGAACTTCGATGTTTGAAAAGGAAGGATCTCATCAAGACAATGGCCAAGATCATACCTTCAAGTGTGATTTCCTTCGGAATTTAAGTGGCTGCGATCCACAAAGATCCTGGCACCGATGGACCTTGGCATAGTGCTTAATGATGTTCAAAGACATGATACACAACAAATGCTAAAAAAAGGCATGATACACATGGATCACAATACAGCAAAATGTTAAAAGACATGATACACAAGAAATGCTAAAAAAAAGACATGATACACAAGACATCTAATAGGCCTTCACTAGCGGCCTTCTTATAACTCGTACTGCTTGGCTACGTTTTCAAGGTAGCCCCTCGTTTGAGGCACCGGCGTCCTCATGAGCACACCGAGCCGAAGACGATCCTTGTTTGACACCATCGCATCCACAACATCCATCAGATTATCACCGTCGGTGATACCACCCTCGCCAGCCATAGTGTACGCGACACTTAGTGGATCGCGAGCCGTGCCGTCGTCGCTCTTCGACCGTTTGCCGCTGCCGGAGCCCCGGACGCGGGAGCAGCAGGACAGGAACGAATATCTCTTTCTTTTGGTCTTGCTCCCCTATGAGGTAATAGATTAAATGGATTTATAATTGCCATATGATCATCCCAGCCTTTTTAGTTGTATATAAGAAAGATTGAGTTGAGAATACCTGCTGGCCGGATCGGCGGCCCATAGACGGGCCACTCCTGGGGTGGCCGGATCGGCAGCCATAGACGGGCCACTCCTGGGGTTGACGGATCCCATAGCAAACGGGGCACTCCCAGGGTCGAACATGGAGAGTCCTCCGAGAGAAGACGATATCTCATTGAGTGGCCCGTCGGGGAGCTGGATTGGCTGGGGGGCAGCTTCTCCATTGGGTGGTCCACGTCCATTGGGTCTTCCTGGACAACGTCGAAGAACGACGCGGCGTGACGAGAAACACTCGGACGAGAAGAGAAAGGAGACTTCGTGGTTGGAACTTATGGCAGAGGGAGTTGGAGAGGAGAGAGAGCGAGTGGAGCTGGAGAGGGAGGGAGCTGGGTGACAGGAGAGCGAGCTGGGAGAGAGCGGTGAAAGAGGAGTGCCCGACGCTCGTCTTTTGTAGCGGTGGGCAGGACAGGCGGGCCGCACCACGGAACGGCCGGCGGGCGCCATTAACGGCGGGCGGAGCAGGAGGACAAGCTACGGGACTGGACGGGATAGGTAGATGGACTTAATGATTCTCGTGGTCAGAGTGGTGCCAAAAGAGGTCCAGTGTTTGGAGAGTGTTTGGGTGGGGTGTGGAGAGAGAAGCATTGGGGTGGGGTGAGAGAGGACGATATTCTCCACACCCCGACCGTGCACCTTTGCAACCTGCTGCATGTGCTTGGATGCTATTACTCTTCTCTCACCCCACCCCAATGCTTCTCTCTCCACACCTCACCCCAAACACTCCCCAAACACTGGACCTCTTTTGGCACCACTCCGACCATGAGAATCATTAAGTCCATCTACCTATCCCGTCCAGTAGCTTGGCCTCCTTCTCCGCCCGCCGTTAATGGCGCCTGCCGACTGTTCCGTGGCGCGGCCCGCCTGTGCTGCCCACCGCTACAAAAGACGAGCGCTGGGCACTCCTCTTTCACCGCTCTCCCAGCTCGCTCTCCTGTCACCCAGCTCGCTCCCTCCCTCTCCAGCTCCACTCGCTCTCTCTCCTCTCCAGCTCCCTCCGCCATGAGTTCCAACCACAAAGCCTCCTCTTCCTCTTCTTGTCCAAGTGTTTCTCGTCACGCCGCGTCGTTCTTCGGCGTTGTCCAGGAAGACCCAATGGACGTGGACCACCCAATGGAGGAGCTGCCCCCCAGCCAATCCAGTTCCCTGACGGGCCACTCAATGAGATATCGTCTTCTCTCGGAGGACTCTCCATGTTCGACCCCGGGAGTGCCCCGTTTGCTATGGGATCCGTCGACCCCAGGAGTGGCCCGTCTATGGCTGCCGATCCGGCCACCCCAGGATTGGCCCGTCTATGGGCCGCCGATCCGGCCAGCAGGTATTCTCAACTCAATCTTTTTTATATACAACTAAAAAGGTTGAGATGATCATATGACAATTATAAATCCATTTAATCTATTACCTCCTAGGGGAGCAAGACCAAAAGAAAGAGATATTAGTTCCCGTCCCCCGTTCCCCGTCCGGGCTCCGGCGAAGAAGAACGGTCAAAGAGCGACGACGGCACGACTCGCGATCCACTAAGTGTCGCGTACACTGTGGCTGGCGAGGGTGGTATCACCGATGGTGATAGTCTGATGGATGTTGTGGATGCGATGGTGTCAAACAAGGATCGTCTTCGGCTCGGTGTGCTCATGAGGACGCCGGTGCCTCAAAGGAGGGGCTACCTTGAAGACAAAGGCAAGCAGTACGAGTTATAAGAAGGCCGCTAGTGAAGGCCTATTAGATGTCTGTGTATCATGTCTTGTGTATCATGTCTTTTTTTTTAGCATTTCTTGTGTATCATGTCTTTGAACATTTTGCTACATTGTGATCCATGTGTGTCATGTTTTTTTTTTTAGCATTTCTTGTGTATCATGTCTTTGAACATCTTGCTGCATTGTGATCCATGTGTATCATGTCTGTGGGCTTGAGTTCTTTCTGTGTGCAAAACGTCAACGAGTTAGAACATAGGTCCCTAGAACATATATAGTCATATATAAAAAATGTAGATACGTACTACCGTCATAGAAAGAATCCCATAATGATTTTTCAGCTCTAGAATATAATAATTGAAAAGAACATATTTTAAGTATAGGCCCAATCAATTTACTAGTTCTTTTACCTAGATTAATGTGTTTTTAATAATTTTTATATTTAAAGTTACAAAATCTTAGGAGAATATCCCCAAAATTTTGAATGGATTACAATAACCAGGGGTTGCCTATAAGACAACACACCATATTGTCTGATGTCATGGGTAACTGCTGTAGAAAAATATAGAATCAACAAAACAAGCAGATGTTACCTTTGGCTTTGTAAGAGAGCCATTAATCTCTTCTGTCAATAGAACTTGAACAGGTGTTGGTTCATATCTGTAACATTTGGAGTATTGTGGTTATTAATCACCAATCATAAAACTAAAAAATCAACACATGTACCAAGAACAATAGCTTCATAAAATATTTCTCTGCCACAATGTTCCCCATAATCTACCATCTTATTAGCACTACATGTAACTGGTGTGATGATGTGATTTGCTAATTGAGTTATGTGGCAACAAATTAACTCATAACAACAAATTAACTCGTAACATTCTTTTTTTTGAAAGCAATACATCTCTGTCAATGAATATGCATAATAATAACATAACCCAAAACCAAAAATTGTGCCCTGTTAGATTGAAAGATAGGCAGCTGTCGCCCGCGCCGCGACAGCCTCCGTTGTACTGCCAATGTCAGGAGGGAGAGAGGGAGAGAAGAAGAGAGAGGAGGCGGAGGTGAAGGCGGAGGCGGGGGCAGGAGCGGCGGAGGAGCCGGCGCCGGCGCGGCCCGTGCCCTCTCGCAGACACATCGGGAGAAGCGGCCTTAACCCTAACCCTAGGGCACATAGAGACGGGAAGACGAAGAGAGAGAGGGAGAAGAGAGGGGCTCACCTGCGCCGCTGCCGCCTAGGCGCGCGTGCTCGGGGCGCGCCGCAGCCGCAGCCGCGCCCCGCCCCCGCCGTCCCGGCCCGCGCCCCGCCCCGCCACGCAGGTCCGCGGCCGGCGCACCGCTGGCCAGCGCCCGCGGCCCCACACGGAGGCAGCAGAGGAGGAGGGTGGCGCCCGCCGTCCCGCCTAGCGCCGCTGCTTCGCGAGAGATCGAGAGAGAAGGAGAGGTACGGTTGTTTTTTTTTTTGCTGGATGGGAAGTGGAAGCTGGGTATATATTGCCTGTAGTCTGAAGCGGAAGCTGGAACCTGCTCTATTTGTCTATTGTGGATTGTGTGAGAAGCTGGAAGCAGGTAAACAGAAGCCGATTCGGGTAGAAGCTGGTTGTAGTAGATGTTAGTGGGAAGAATTGGAGCCGTCGATCTTTAGATCCAACGGTGGAAAATAATTGAGACGATGTGGATAGTTGTTCATCTCTAGGAGCTGGCCATCTTTGTAGACTCTTCAACTAGAACGGCAAGCCACGCCGCGGCCAGACACTGTCCAGGATAGCAAAATTCTTCCTGGCAGTTGCGATGTCGATCACCGGTGCCGCGCTCGTTAACCTTTGCAGATGAATAGGAGTCCCTTGGTCAGGCGATGTGCCAGTTCACCGGGTAAATCGTTGTAATTCGTCCATTGGACGACCCGGGCCGCTGTCGATGCGCGGTTGGCTTGTTTTTCTCGTTGAAGTCGAGTTGTTATTTATATAGACACAACTTCCTTGCACAACAATTTCTTGCTCCCAGGCCTAATAGAACAAAATCACCCAACAACGTGCTCTATACAAATCAAGTATCAACTACAGGTTTCATTGACAACCATGCTTTTTTTCTATGTTTGAATAGCGAAGCCACACATGTTGGGGCAGACCAACACATGCTTCACAATAATTCAAATCCATCTCAGCAGGCAACAACCATGGCCCAAGAATGTATCACCCGCATTTATCTGGTACATCTGAAATGCAATGAAACGGCAATGCAACAATTTGACTAGATGGTAAGAGTTAGCTTCCAGCTTCCAGATTCCCCTGGCGTGAGCTCAAATGCCATTGGTAAGAGAATAAGTAACAATTTACCAGTTTCACTCAAATGCCAAGCAACCAGTTTCAACTAAAATGGCTAAAGAAGCTAGGAATTATGATGAGCTCAATACATCATAGTTTTATGGATGCAAAGTATCGAGACCGTACTTGCGTGAAACTAAAAGTACCATTTCTAGGCACAACTGCATCCATAGCTATGCATGGCAAGCATATAAAAGTATATGTATCAAATGCTAGGATTGTCAAGTCGCTGCTTATCAATGAGTAAAATTTTAAGAATTAGCTAAATTAAACAAGCAGAACACAGGCTGGGTCTGCTTTCAGGACAAGCTTTGTGGTAAGTGGAGTTTGCACGGTCACAAATGACAAAAGCTATGCCAATTGCCGAACAGGGCCATACACATGCCAATCTAGAAGTATCGATATAGTAACTACACATGATTATCTACGTATATATGATTAAGCACCGACGAACATCAATGAACCAGTACGGGCGTGTGTTCAATATATTTATTTGTTTGACACCAGACTACCAGAGGCATAGCTAAGAAAAGGAATCCAAGCCAACCTGCACAAGGGGAATCCCACTCTGCTACATACTTGCCTTTGCCCTCGGCCGCAGATCCGCGACTGACGCAGCACGCCGACCTTCACACTCGCCGGCTCGTGCTGGTGGTGGCTGCCCCCAGCGCCGTTCAGCTTCTCCGGCTCCTCCGGCGAGGCGGTGGCCAGATCGGACCCCGTCCACCGCGCGCACGAAGCCTGTGTTGGCCAAAGGATGGCGCCGGGCTGCGCCGCTAGGGTTTGGCCCGGCCGGGCTCCCGTGCTTGCGCGGCGCAGAGCCGAGAAGGTGGAGGGATGGAGCGCGCGCTGGTAGGAGAGGACGGAGCGGCGGCGGGGCCGGAGTAGAACCGTCGGGAAGACAGGAGAGGCGAGACCTTTTTTTTATTTTGTGCCTCTCGTTAGTAAAACAACAAGCGGTTGTTGTAACAATACCGCGACGGTTTTCTTTTCTACTGTCGAACGCTACTGGCGGTTCGAGGTTCCGTCAGTAGAGATGCCTGTGGAACCGCCACTAGAAATCCCGGCTGTAGATCAATATTATATATATATATATAGGAAAACGAATTATGTTTCTTGTAAAAAAAATATGTATGTTGACGACCATAAGTGACAGAGGCTTTCAATAAATTTATAGCAATGGAGAGTCCCAAAACATATTTTGGATCGTTGTATTGAGGTCCGGAGGAAAAAAAAGGTGGCGCTCCTCCTGCTGAACTGGCATGGCCAGTCCGGCAGGGTGGCCGGCTGGCCTGCCTCCTACGCACCTCTCTTGAATTTTTTTTTAATTTTAACCTTTTTTTAAAAGTATTTAAGAAAATGCACCCGTTTTTTTTATAACTAACCCTTTGCAATAGCCGCCTTCACGCGAGGCGCCACAATTCTACTCGTGGCGCTTGCATGCAGGCGCCCTGCAGGGGCCCACGAGGGCGCGGCCAGCCCAGCCGACGTGGCGCCCGCCGTGGCGCCCCATGCGCCTTTGCATCTTCGTGCGCCGCACTGTGGCGCTCCTTTGGGGCGCTTACGCCGCTTAACACCGGCCGAGCCCGAGCCGAGCCCGACCACCTCGGCTACCTCCTCTCGCGAATCCTCGCTCCGGCGCGCCGTTCGTCGTCCTCCCGCCGTCAGACGTCCTCATCTCGCCGTACGTCCTCCCCGCCACCACTCGCCGCCAGCAGTTCGTCTCCCCGGCTCCACATCCGCCGCCCTCCACATCCGCGCCCTCCACATCGCTAGCGCGCCGCCGCCGCGGTGAGGTGCCGGGCAGTTGGGGAGTGGGAGGGGCGCTCGCCGGCGGGCGCCTCTCGGGGCGGGGCCGGTGGGCGGGCGAGCTCCAGTGCAGGCGCCACGCGCCCGCACCAAGGTATTTTTTTTTGTAATTAGTATAATCGGTTTGTTAGTTAGGGTAATGAGTATAGGTTAGTGTACCTATTATAGTTAGTTTATTTAATTAGTGAGATTAGCATTGGTTAGTTTAGCTATTAAATTTAGTTTAGCTAGTAAGTGAAATTAGTATAGGTTAGTTTTAGGCATTAGTGACATTCTAGGTGACATTAGCAATTTATTTGTAATAGACGTTAATGCATTGTCGTCATATGTCTTTGTAGATGGATTGTTGTGTCCATTTGTTCTACGGAGGAATTGTTAGGAAGGAAGATGGTATGTTTCGGGGGATGGATGATGAGGTGGAGTGGTTTGATGGACCTCCTAGCTTCGAGGACCTTTGTGGCCGATTGAGTGACAAGTTTGGCGGTGATTTCACTCTCAAGGGGAGGTTTGATAGTGGCAAGACTAGGCGCGCATGTCGTGGTGCCCTTGCCGTAAGGTCCTAGATGGCTAGAGGGGGGTGAATAGCCTATAAAAATTTCTACAAACTCACTAAGCAAACTTCGTTAGATACACAAACGGCGGAAAGCAAGTTTTGCTTAGCCTACTAGATGTTGCAAGCCTCCTATACAAACAATTCTAGTAGGTGATCACTAGCACAAACAATAGCTACCACTAGTGATCAAGAGTTCTACCCACGGGATTTAATCTACACAAGGAGTGGTTCCCGACCGACCACACAAGCAATTCTACCCACGGGATTTAGTCTACACAAGTTGTGGTTCCCGACCGACCACGCAAGCAATTCTACTTTGCAAGAAAGTAATCAAAGTAATACAAGAGAGGGTAGGAGCGTGTTATACCAACGCGCAGAGTCGAGGTTGCCAATCACCAATAAGATGAACAATCAATCACAATCGGCAACACACAAAGGATGATGACCAATCACCGGGAGACAAGATGAACACAATGATTTATCCCCGGATGTTCACTTGGGCACCGCCAAGCTACGTCACCCGTTGTGTCGACCAACACCTAGATGGTTCCCTGTGACCCTCAAGTCACTAGCCCCTCAAGGCTCGCCCCGCAAGGCACCGCAAGACACCACTCTCAAGCGAGGTACTCAACGACATGCGCAATCCACTAGGATGCTCTTCGTGATCCCCACGAGGTGAGCTCAAACCTCTCACAAGCAACCGGAGGTGGCCAAGAACAATCACCTTCTCTTGCCAACGCCTCCAACAATCTCCAAGCCGGCTAGGAGCCGTACTCTCCAAGAGTAACAAGAAATCCACTGGCTAAACCACCCACAAGTGCCACTAGATGCCCTCAAGCAATGCAATGCACTAGGTGATTCACTCAATCTCTTAGGATGAACAACCAAGCAAGGAGATGAGTGGGAGAGAGTCTCTTAGCTCATAGAATGCACAAGGGATGAGAAATGGCCAAGAGACCTCCCCAAGGGCCGGCCACCTTCTATTTATAACCCCTCAAACAAATGTGACCGTTACCCCTCGGGAGGCCGAGCAAGACGCGCCGGGACGCGCTCGCCGCAAATCGCGGACGCGTCCGGGGCGCTTCTTCCTCGCGCGAGCCAAGTCGACCGTTGGCTCCGCGTTCAATCTCGTCCCACCACGTGTGCGTCCAGCGCCGCGTCGGCGCGCCATCGCACGTCCGGCGCCAAGGCCCGGCCTCCGAGCCGCGCCCGGAACTTTCGTTCGGGCCCGCGCGCGCGGACGCGACACCGGCGCGTCCGCCGCCTTTCGCCCGCCGGCCATGCCGAGGCTCAAGACTTCCGCCGGACTCAAAGATGTGATTTGCCCGCGTCCGCCGCGTGCGTCCGTCGCGAGTCCGCCGCTTCGACCATGTCGCCCATCGAAGACATGTCAAGACACAATGCGCGGACGCGTCACCGGCGCCTCCCCGCCGCTTTCGCCGTGTCGTCGATCCAAGTTCTCGACATGCTATCCAACAAGTATACCAACTTGAACAATGCAGATAGCATGATTTCAACCAAATTTTGCATCCGGCGCAATAGAAAATATGCATCCATTTTTCCCAAAAACGCCGAATCCCGCGAGCTCGTTCGGCGGGAGGAAGAGAGGACCCAAACCCATCTCTACCCCGCAAACCACGCCGCGGGCCCAAACGCTACCTTTGTAAATGTGCCAACACCACCAAGTGTACATCTCCATGTGCTTGTGTGTTAGCTTTTCACAATCATTTCCTGAGAGGTTAGGTTAGCTCACTAGGCCCTACATGCAATGCACTTCATGAATTCACCTAGTGGCACCCGTGCGTCGAATAGCCGATAAGACTTCCCCTCTTAATAGTGCGGCTATCGATCCTAAACCACTCACACCCTCTATGGTGTCTTGAGTGCAAAACAAAATGGCCCTATCGGTTATACCTTTGCCTTGAGCCCATTTTGTTCCTCCAAATGATATGAACACTTCACACCATCATGTGACCGTCTCGATCCATCGACCTCGACTTCACTTGAGCTTCACCATCGCATGGTCCTTCACTCCCAAGCCTTGACTAGCCCTTCACCTTCAACACCGGTCCATGGAGCCAAGCACCGTCTTGATCTTCATCTTTGATCACATGACACGTGTCATGCTTCATATTCAATATGCTCATCATGTGGACAACCTTTCTCTAAATCAACCACTTAGATAAACAAGGTTAGTCCTAGGTTTCATCAATTAGCCAAAACCAAACTAGGGACTTTCAATCTCCCTTTTGGTAATTGATGACAACCTCAACAAAGATGATTTTATAATAAAGATTTTGAACTTGTCATACTTGTCCAATCAATAAGCTCACAAGAGGAATTTGGACAACTATAGCAAGTTCGGTTTTGGTAGTATTGCTCCCCCTACATATGTGCATAGAGTTTGAATTTGAAGCTTTGCACATATGCATGGATAAGATTATGGGGAGAGTGATTCTACCAAAATGATGCTAAGGTGTAAGAAATGGACCTTTGAAGCATGATATCAATCGGAGTTGCAATTTACACCATCCTTAGCACCATGAAGTAACTAGACATCCATCAAAAACTCAAGAACCCCGTGAGATCAACATTATAAGCAAAGTTCTTGAACCACTTGTAAAGGCAAGGGGAGTCTAGTTACAACCTATGCATGCTAGTAGATCATTTTATCATACAAGTCCTATACTAGCATTGCACCACACAAGCAAGGAGACACCACTTGTATAAAACTTTAAAACTAGGTGCCATGAGCAAGTCATATGAGAATGCACAAACAAATGCAACAACTTGTTCATGGGCTTGCTCCCCCTACTTGTGTGCATCAAAATTTTATTTTATTTACCCCTTTATCATGTTCAATCATCTTTTTCTCTCCCCTTTGTCAACAATTGCCCAAAAATGGGATCAAATTATGGAGAGAAAAGGATTTTGATGGAGTAAACAAAAACTTTAGTCAAAAATTGGTTCAATCTAGACCACTTGCCAAAGATATTTAATTCGGTTTGAACCAAAGACAAGCTTCTTCACACCTCATGACAAGGGTTATCTTGCCTATGTTGAATTAAACACTTGTAGCAAATATTCTAGATTCAACACTAGGATTGCAAGCCCACAAACATGTCATATGCCACCACTAGAACAAACAAAGCATAAAAGCAATAGTGGTAAGCATATATACATCAAACACATTTGATTTATCATGAATGTTCCAAATGCACCCTGTATGTCTACATGTGCTACCACAAGTATAATTCTAAGCATGAATGACATGTCAACCAATGGTACCTTGCTTTGTCGAAGGAGAGGCATGTCAAGTAGTGGTGGGGTGCATTCAACACATGTTTGAGAAGTCAAGAATGTTCAATTCATTCCTTAGCTTACAAAACCTTCTTTCATCAAGTGGCTTGGTGAGGATGTCGGCAAGTTGATCATCGGTGCCCACACTTTCAATGGAAATGTCACCCTTTTGTTGATGATCTCTAATGAAATGATGTCTTATGTCAATGTGCTTTGTTCTTCCATGTTGAACCGGGTTTTGTGTCATCTTGATTGCACTCTCATTATCACAAAATAATTCCACATTCTTGAAATTGATGCCATAATCCTTCAAAGTTGACTTCATCCAAAGCAATTGTGCACAACAACTCCCCCGCACTAACATATTCGGCTTCGGCGGTAGAGATTGCCACACTATTTTGTTTCTTTGAGGACCATGACACAAGTGATCTTCCAAGAAGTTGACATGTACCACTTGTGCTCTTTCTATTGATCTTGCAACCACCATAGTCGGAGTCCGAATATCCAATCAATTCAAACTTTGACCCCTTGGGATACCATAGTCCAACATCTCTTGTTTGCTTCAAGTACCTCAATATTCTCTTTGCGGCCGTGAGATGACTCTCTCTTGGTGAGGCTTGATATCTAGCACACATGCAAACACTAAACATGACATCCCGGCCTTGATGCGGTGACATAGAGTAGGCTTCCAATCAATGACCGATAATCCTTTTGATTCACCATATTGCCATCATGATCACTATCAAGATTCCCATTGGTGCCCATTGGAGTTGAGATTGGCTTTGCATCTTGCATCCCAAACTTCTTCAACATGTCCCTTATGTATTTCCCTTGACTCACAAATGTCCCATTCTTCAATTGCTTGACTTGAAGACCAAGGAAATAGCTAAGTTCACCAATCATGGACATCTCAAACTCTTTTGCCATCATTTCACCAAATTCTTCACAATATGCTTGATTGGTTGATCCAAAGATGATATCATCAACATATATTTGCACAATGAAGAGATCATTGCCAATCTTCTTGGTGAATAGAGTAGTATCAACCTTGCCCATAACGAACCCCTTGGAGTGAAGAAAAGTCTTCAATCTCTCATACCATGCTCTAGGTGCTTGCTTCAAGCCATACAAAGCTTTCTTCAACTTGTACACATGGTTGGGCTTCTTCTCATCTTCAAAACCGGGAGGTTGCTCAACATATACTAGCTCATTGATGATCCCATTGAGAAATGCACTCTTGACATCCATTTGATATAACTTGATGTTGTGGGCACATGCATAAGCCAATAGTATCCTTATTGCCTCCAATCTTGCCACGGGAGCATATGTTTCGTCATAGTCAAGACCTTCAACTTGAGTATAGCCTTGTGCAACTAGTCTTGCTTTGTTTCTAATCACAACACCATCTTGATCTTGCTTGTTTTTGAAAACCCATTTGGTTCCAATGACATTGTGATCCTCCGGCCTCTCAACTAACTCCCACACATCATTTCTTGTGAAGTTGTTGAGCTCTTCTTGCATTGCCATGATCCAATCGGCATCATCCAAGGCTTCCTCAACTTTCTTTGGCTCTTTGGTTGACACAAATGATGCATACTCACAAATCATAGCCACTCTTGATCTCGTTTGCACACCACTTCTAATATCACCAATGACACTATCAATTGGATGATCTCTTGCAACATGTTGTGGTTGTAGCACTTGCACTTGATTGCTTGAGCTTGGTTGATCACTTGACTTGTCCTTATTGGATGAACTAGCACCATGATCTTGCACTTGAGCATTGCTAGCTTGGTTCAATGAAGAATTGAGCACTTCATCTTTATCATCTTGCACATCAACCACTTGCTTTGCTCTTATGTCACCAATGTCCATGTTCTTCATAGCTTCAACCAATCGGTTTCCACCAACATCTTCTAGATTCTCATCTTCATCTTGTGACCCATTGGTTTCATCAAATTGCACATCATGGGCTTCCTCTCTAATGCCACTTGAGTTGTTCCAAACTCTATAAGCCTTGCTTGTAGTTGAATAACCGAGTAGGAACCCTTCATCACATCTCTTTTCAAACTTCCCCAATCTAGTGCCCTTCCTCAAGATATAGCATTTGCAACCAAACACTCTAAAATAGCCAATGTTGGGCTTTCTTCCATGAAGTAGCTCATATGGGGTCTTCTCAAGCAAAGTATGACAATAGAGCCTATTGATATAGTAGCATGCCGTGTTGATTGCTTCATCCCAAAATGATTGACTAACATTGTACTCATGAAGCATTGATCTAGCCATATCAAGCAATGTTCTATTTTTCCTCTCAACTAGGCCATTTGATTGTGGAGTGTACTTGGCCGAGAATTGATGACCAATGCCATAGTGATCACACAATTCTTCCATTCTTGTATTCTTGAATTCACTCCCATTGTCACTTCTCACTTTCTTGATTCTCATGTCAAACTCATTGTGAACTCTAGTGAGAAAGGTTTTGAAGGTGTCATACACTTCACTCTTGTCACTAAGAAAGAATACCCATGAGAATCTTGTAAAGTCATCCACTATGACAAACCCATACTTGTTGCCACCAATGCTTGTGTATGTAGTTGGGCCAAATAGATCCATGTGCAACAATTCAAATGCCTTGCATGTGCTCATTATACTCTTCTTTGGATGTGAGCTACCAACTTGCTTCCGGCTTGACATGCACTACACAACTTGTCCTTCTCAAATACAACATCTTTCAAGCCTTCAACAAGATTGTGTTGTGTGAGCTTCTTCAATTGTTTTTCATGCCAACATGCCCAAGCCTTCTATGCCAAAGCCAACCCAAACTTGATTTTGATATCAAACATGTTGTCAAAGAAGCTTCACTAGTGTTGAAATCAACAAGATAGAGATTCTCATATCTAAAGCCTTTGAACACCAAGTTGGAGCCATCAAGAGAAACTACCTCAACATCATTTGCCCCAAAAATGCACTTGTAGCCTCGATCACAAATTTGTGCCACGGAGAGAAGATTGAAATCCAAGCTTTCAACTAGCATCACATTGGAGATACTCATGTCATTTGATATTGCAATCTTGCCCAAACCAACAACCTTGCCTTTCTTGTTATTGCCAAAAGTAATTGACTCAATGCCACTATCATTCTTCTCAATTGAATCAAACATTCTTGATGTGCCGGTCATGTGTTGAGAACACCCACTATCAATAATCCAATGCCTTCCTCCGGCTTTATAATTCACCTACAAGCAAATCAATGAAGCTTAGGTACCCATTTTTGCTTGGGTCCTTGTAGGTTAGTGACTAAGCTCTTTGGTACCCAAATTGCCTTCTTCTTTGGGCCAACAATGGGTGTACCAACAAACTTAGCTTGCACACCTTTCATGACCTTGGTAAGCATATAACAAGAATCAAAAGGTATAGCATTGTCAAGTTTCTTGTTTTGTTGCTTCTTGTTGCAATTTTGCTCTAGGTGCCCAACTTGCTTGCATCTATAGCAAAACCGACCATTGCTCTTCACAAAGCTAGGCTTTGGAGTTGCAAAGGCCGACTTGCCCTTCTTGGGGTTGTAGCCCAATCCCTCTTTGTTAAGAGAGAACCTTTGGCTACCCAAGCACTTTAGCAAGCGGGCTTCACCACCATAGGCTTTGCCTAAGGCATGAGTGAGCTCATCCACCTCCTTCTTGAGGGTCTCATTCTCTACCATTAGTGTAGCATCACAAGTGAAGCCATCACTAGTAGTGGAGATAGAGTCGGTGGTGGTGGTGGATGATGTGCTACAAGAAGGGTTAGCATTTGTCATGATGATAGGTTGATAAAATGACTCATCAATGATGTCACAAGTAAGATCTATATCACATGATGCAATCACCACTTTCTTTGCTTGTTGCTCAAGTAGAAGTGAGTGAGCTTCTTTAAGCTTAGAATGAGCATCACCAAGCTTCTCATGGTCTACCACTAGACTCTCATGAGTGGTCATAAGCTCACCTAGGGCTTTCTCAAGTATTTCTATTTTTATTGAAAGCTTCTTGCACTCCTTTTCCTTGGCAATAGCTATATCTCTAGTTTCTTGCATCAAGTCATATAATTGATCCTTAGTCGGCTCATCATCATCATCAACATTATCAACATCGTGAGCATATTCCATCTCACTATCATCATCACTATCATCATATTGTACCTTTGTTTCCTTAGCCATGAAGCATGATGGTGATGTGGAGAATAATGAAGACTTCTTGTTGATAGCGATGGAAGCCATAGCCTTGTTGCTTGAATCTTCATCTTCATCATCATTGTCACTCTCCCAAGTGACCACAAATGCACCATTCTTACCCTTCTTGAGTGTCATCTTGGCCTCATGCTTCTTCCTCTCAAACTTGCCCTTGTTGTAGTTCTTCTTCTTCTCATATGGGCATTCGGCTTGTAGATGCTCGGTGCTATCACAATTGAAGCACTTTCTTGGTTGCTCTTGCTTCTTGAAGTTGTTTCTCTTGAAGCCTCTTCTCTTGATGAACATGTGTCCCATCTTCTTCACCACAAGAGCAAGTGCCTCATCATCAATCTCAAAGTCACCATCTTCCTCATTGGTTTCTTCTTCTTCAAAGATTGGTGCTTTGCTCCTTGGAGGATGTGGCTTGGAATGCCACGGTCTTCTTCTTCTTCTCCTCTTCTACCTTCTCATCATCTTGATCAAATTTGTCATATGTCAAGACTTCACCAAGCAAATCATTTGGCTTCTTAGCTTCAAGCCCATCTCTTTGTAGCATAAGCTTCAACATCTTGAAGCTCCTCGGCAAGCAAATCAAGAACTTGTGACAAAAATCTTCATCTTTTGTCTTGTGCCCCAAACTCTTGAGATCATTTACAATGACTTGTAAGCGATGAAACATTTCAATGATTGTTTCATCCTCTTTCTTCTTGAAGTTCTCGAACTCACTCTTGAGTCCATATAGCTTGGCACTCTTCACAACCTTGGTGCCCTCATAGGTCTCACCCAACCTAGTCCACACTTCACTTGCAAGTTCCAAATCCTTGATCCCCTCAAACACCTTTGTATCAATGCCATTGTATAGGGTGTTGAGAGCCATTCTATTGCATGTGATGTTGGCTTTATCTTCATCGGTGAGATGATCATTATCAAGAATAGCATAGTCGTGCAATGTGACTTGCAAGACTCTCTCTTGTATTGAACCAAGATACATGATCATCTTTCTCTTCCAATGATCAAAGGAACTAACTCCATCAAACATAGGCGGTTTGCCCCCAACATGGTTGAACACAATTTGAGCCATCTTAACACCGTAGGATGTTAAGCCTTGCACTAAAACGGTGACCTCGGCTCCGATACCACTTGTAAGGTCCTAGATGGCTAGAGGGGGTGAATAGCCTATAAAAATTTCTACAAACTCACTAAGCAAACTTCGTTAGATACACAAACGGCGGAAAGCAAGTTTTGCTTAGCCTACTAGATGTTGCAAGCCTCCTATCCAAACAATTCTAGTAGGTGATCACTAGCACAAACAATAGCTACCACTAGTGATCAAGAGTTCTACCCACGGGATTTAATCTACACAAGGAGTGGTTCCCGACCGACCACACAAGCAATTCTACCCACGGGATTTAGTCTACACAAGTTGTGGTTCCCGACCGACCACGCAAGCAATTCTACTTTGCAAGAAAGTAATCAAAGTAATACAAGAGAGGGTAGGAGCGTGTTATACCAACGCGTAGAGTCGAGGTTGCCAATCACCAATAAGATGAACAATCAATCACAATCGGCAACACACAAAGGATGATGACCAATCACCGGGAGACAAGATGAACACAATGATTTATCCCCGGATGTTCACTTGGGCACCGCCAAGCTACGTCACCCGTTGTGTCGACCAACACCTAGATGGTTCCTGTGACCCTCAAGTCACTAGCCCCTCAAGGCTCGCCCCGCAAGGCACCGCAAGATACCACTCTCAAGCGAGGTACTCAACGACACGCGCAATCCACCAGGATGCTCTTCGTGATCCCCACGAGGTGAGCTCAAACCTCTCACAAGCAACCGGAGGTGGCCAAGAACAATCACCTTCTCTTGCCAACGCCTCCAACAATCTCCAAGCCGGCTAGGAGCGGTACTCTCCAAGAGTAACAAGAAATCCACCGGCTAAACCACCCACAAGTGCCACTAGATGCCCTCAAGCAATGCAATGCACTAGGTGATTCACTCAATCTCTCTTAGGATGAACAACCAAGCAAGGGAGATGAGTGGGAGAGAGTCTCTTAGCTCATAGAATGCACAAGGGATGAGAAATGGCCAAGAGACCTCCCCAAGGGCCGGCCACCTTCTATTTATAACCCCTCAAACAAATGTGACCGTTACCCTCGGAGGCCGAGCAAGACGCGCCGGACGCGTCACGCGCAAATCGCCGGACGCGTCCGGTGCTTCTTCCTCGCGTGCGAGCCAAGTCGACCGTTGGCTCCGCGTTCAATCTCGTCCCACCACGTGTGCGTCCCGGCGGCGTCCGGGCGCTCGCCATCGCACGTCCGGCCCAGCGCCCGGTTCCGAGCCGCGCCCGGAACTTTCGTCTCGCGTCCGGCGCGCGCCGGACGCGACACCGGCGCGCGTCCGCCTTTTCGCCCGCCGGCCGCGCCATGCCGAGGCTCAACTTCGCCGGATCGGCCAAGACAGTTGATTTGCCCGCGTCCGCCGCGTGCGTCCGCGCGAGTCCGCCGCTTCGACCATGTCGCCATCGCCACATGTCAAGACACAATGCGCCGGACGCCGCTAAGGCGCGTCCGGCGCCTCGCAGAAGCTCGCTTTTGCCGTGTCGTCGATCCAGTTCTCGACATGCTATCCAACAAGTATACCAACTTGAACAACAGGGATAGCATGATTTCAACCAAATTTTGCATCCGGCGCAATAGAAAATATGCATCCATTTTTCCCAAAAACGCCGAATCCCGCCGAGCCTGTTCGGCGGGAGGAAGAGAGGGACCCAAACCCATCTCTACCCTGCAAACCACAGCGCGTCCAAACGCTACCTTTGTAAATGTGCCAACACCACCAAGTGTACATCTCCATGTGCTTGTGTGTTAGCTTTTCACAATCATTTCCCAGAGGTTAGGTTAGCTCACTAGGCCCTACATGCAATGCACTTCATGAATTCACCTAGTGGCACCCGTGCGTCGAATAGCCGATAAGACTTCCCCTCTTAATAGTGCGGCTATCGATCCTAAACCACTCACACCCTCTATGGTGTCTTGAGTGCAAAACAAAATGGCCCTATCGGTTATACCTTTGCCTTGAGCCCATTTTGTTCCTCCAAATGATATGAACACTTCACACCATCATGTGACCGTCTCGATCCATCGACCTCGACTTCACTTGCCCTTCACCGTGCATCGGTCCATCGGCGCCTAGTCTTGCCCGAGCTTCACCATCGCATGGTCCTTCACTCCCAAGCCTTGACTAGCCCTTCACCTTCAACACCGGTCCATGGAGCCAAGCACCGTCTTGATCTTCATCTTTGATCACATGACACGTGTCATGCTTCATATTCAATATGCTCATCATGTGGACAACCTTTCTCTAAATCAACCACTTAAATAAACAAGGTTAGTCCTAGGTTTCATCAATTAGCCAAAACCAAACTAGGGACTTTCAATTGCGCAACCCACTGGATTGGTCGCGGTATACTCGGGTCCTCCAAAGCTCGAATAATGCAATGCCTGAGGTGGTTGTGGAGAATGGCTATAGGTTCGAGCATGATGAGGAGGCTCCATTTAATGATGATCTTGGTTACAATGAACAAGAAGCAAACGAAGTAGGGGAAGAAACTCATGGTGCTATGGATTTGGATGGCACTTTGACACAGGGGAAACGGTTGTAGGTCTTTGAAGTAGGCCCCGTATTAGCAATGATTTTGATGTGAGGGACTTTGAAAGGGAAGAGGAGGAGCGGGAGGCGGAGGACATGATTGGTGATGATGTTATGGTGATTAGATGACTGCGGTGATGACAATGCGGCCACCGGATGGTAGGGCAAGTCCCGTGCGTCAGGATGGCACAGTGAGTTCCTATAGAGGTACTTCATGCCATGCCTAGTCATGGTCGGCTAGTCCATGATTTTAGAGCAAGGTGACGTTTATGAACCATGGGGTAGGATTAGCGAGGCACGGCAATTTGTCCCAGCCACCTTACACGAGGCGGAGCTTAGAGCGGATGAGGGCGGTGGCAAGCCTTTCAGTGATGTTCCTAACTACGAGAGATGTCGGTGAGGTACATATGGCGGTATGTGACAGGCCTCCAGTGTGACACGCTCATTGTATGACCATACAAAAGGTGGTATCCTTAGGAAGGGTATGGTATTTGATACAATAGGAGATGAAGCTATTTAACGAAGGACTATCTTGTGTGGCACCATAGACCATGCAGCGTCACTCATTAGAGCAAATTATTTGGTACCGGTACACGCATGCATCGATCATACTTGCCGTGGGTGTTCCATGCGGAAGAAAAAAAGAGTGACGGTAAGTGGCGTGTAAGCAAAGTGGGTGAAGACCACGGATGCGGGGACAATTACGCAAATAAGGATCATCGCAACTCCTTTTGCAAAATACCTTGCCCGCCGTATATTGGGTTGCGTTGATGCCGACAACAATGTCTACGTAGCGATGTTACACGCGGAGACATATACATATTTACCAAGTATGGTCGATCTACGGAAAGGCTTGGCATGCAAAGCAAATTGCCCTTGCCATCGGTTGGGGTAGGCAGGAGGAAGCATACAACATGGTTCCTCGTATATTGTGTGCAATGAAGCATTTCAACCTGGCTTTGAGATGGCAAATTTACACGGGAGGTTTCTATGTGGATGCCATTAAGCGGCATGTTTTGCCGTGTCTTGGTTTTTCTCAATGTGGGATGCCTTCGGTCTTGTCGTCGGTTATTCTTGTTGATGGGACATTCCCCTTGGAAAGTACAAGGGCACCTTGATGATGGCTAGCTTAGTTGGCCGGAGAACCCGAGATAGTACCCATCGCGTATGCTTTAGCGGAGTCGGAGAACAATGAATCTTGGGCATGGTTCATGAACAACCTCAGGACGAAGGTTCTTGGTGTCGATCCGAACCATTTGTTTGATCTCGGACCGCACGCGGGGATCATTAATCTTTGCTGACTAAACATATTGATGGGTACGCCACTTTGTACACGGATGGTGCGTGCGCCAGCCGCTTAACTTTCGGCGAGGAAGGAAGGCCGAGGTTTGTGACATGTTAAAGAATCTATGTTATAAAAGAGAAAAACATAAGTTCGACGAGGGGTTGAGAGAATTGAGGAAGGTGTTGGAGCGCGAACAATGGTTAAACAAGCGGTTGGAACGTAAGGAACAATGGCTAGTCCATGTGCCCACATTTCCTTCTCGTTCCAACCGCTTGTTTAACCATTGTTCGCCGCCTCGGCTCCAACACCTTCCTCAATTCTCTCAACCCCCGTCGAACTTATGTTTTTCTCTTTTATAACATAGATTTTTTAACATGTCACAAACCTCGCCTTCCTTCCGCTACGCTTGGGGTTAGCGGCGAAATGGCGCACGCACCATCTCGTGTGTACAAGTGGCGGGTACCCATCAATATGTTTAGCCGCAAAGATTAATGATCCCCGCGTGCCGGTCCGAGATCAAACAAATGGTTCGATCGACACCAAGAACCTTCGTCCGGAGGTTGTTCATGAACCATGCCCAAGATTCATTGTTCTCCGACTCCGCCAAAGCATACGCGATGGGTACTATCTCGGTTCTCCGGTCAACGGCAAAGAGCCATCATCAAGGTGCCCTTGTACTTTCCAAGCAAGGAATGTCCCATCAACAAGAATAACGGACGAGAGCATCGAAGGCATCCCGACATTGAGAAAAAAAAACCAGAAGACACGAAGTAAAAAACATGCCGCTTAACGGCATCCACATACAAACCTCCCGTGTAAATTTGCCATCTCAAAGCCAGGGTTGAAATGCTTCATTGCACACAATATACGAGGAACCATGTTGTATGCTTCCTCCCAGCTACCCCAACTGATGGCAAGGGCAATTTGCTTTGCATGCCAAGCCTTTCCGTAATCGACCTCATACTTGGTAAATATGTATATGTTCCGTTGTAACATCGCTACAGACATTATTGTCGGCATCAACGCAACCCAATATACGGCGGGCAAGGTATTTTGCAAAGGAGTTGCGGATGATCCTTATTTGCAGAATTGTCCCTGCATCTGTGGTCTTCACCCACTTTGCTTACACGCCACTTACCGTCACTCTTTTTCTTCCGTGCATGGAACACCCACGGGCAAGTATGATCGATGCACGCGCACCGGTACCTCGCCGACTTGTCGGAATGAGTGACGCGGTATGGTCTATGGTGCCACACAAAGATAGTCCTTCGTAAATAGCTTCATCTCTCGCCATTGTATCAAATACCATACCCTTCCTAAGGATACCACCTTTTGTATGGTCATACAATGAGCGTGTCGCCACCGGAGGCCGGTGTCACATACCGCCATATGTACCTCACCGACATCTCCGTAGTTAGGAACATCACCGAAAGGTTTGCCCCCGCCTCATCTCGCCTAAGCTCGCTCGTCGTGTAAGGTGGCGGTGGGACAAATTGCCGTGCCTCGCTAATCCTACCCCATGGTTCATAAACGTCACCTTGCTCGGGCAAATCATGGACTAGCCGACCATGACTAGGCATGGCATGAAGTACCTCTATAGGAACCGCCGGTGCCATCGGACATACCGGACTTGTCCTACCATCTCGTGGCGCATTGTCATCACCGCAGTCATCTAATCACCGCTAACATCATCACCAATCATGTCCTCCGCCTCCCGCTCCTCCTCTTCCCTTTCAAAGTCCCTCACATCAAAATCATTGCTAATACGGCCTACTTCAAGACCTACAACCGCTCCCGCGTCAAAGTGCCATCCAAATCCATAGCACCATGAGTTTCTTCCCTACTTCGTTTGCTTCTTGTTCATTGTAACCAAGATCATCATTAAATGGAGCCTCCTCATCATGCTCGAACCTATAGCCATTCTCCACAACCACCTCAGGCATTGCATTATTCGAGCTTTGGAGGACCCGAGTATACCGCGACCAATCCAAAGGGTTGCGCAAGGGCACCACGACATACCGCGCCCTAGTCTTGCCACTATCAAACCTCCCCTTGAGAGTGAAATCACCGCCAAACTTGTCACTCAATCGGCCACAAAGGTCCTCGAAGCTAGGAGGTCCATCAAACCACTCCACCTCATCATCCATCCCCCGAAACATACCATCTTCCTTCCTAACAATTCCTCCGTAGAACAAATGGACACAACAATCCATCTACAAAGACATATGACGACAATGCATTAACGTCTATTACAAATAAATTGCTAATGTCACCTAGAATGTCACTAATGCCTAAAACTAACCTATACTAATTTCACTTACTAGCTAAACTAAATTTAATAGCTAAACTAACCAATGCTAATCTCACTAATTAAGTAAACTAACTATAATAGGTACACTAACCTATACTCATTACCCTAACTAACAAACCGATTATACTAATTACAAAAAAAAAAATTACCTTGGTGCGGCGCAGGGCGCCCTAAGACCGGAGCTCGCTCTCTCGCCCCGCCTCGAGAGGGCGCCCGCACGAGGCCGGCGAGCCGCCGCCCCCTCCCACGCCGGCACCTCACCGGCGGCGGCGGCGGCGGCGCTGGAGATGTGGAGGGGCGGCGGATGTGGAGGGGCGGCGGATGTGGAGAGCCGGGGAGGACGAACGGCGGCGGGAGTGGTGGCGGGGAGGACGTACGGCGGCGAGATGAGGACGTACGGCGGCGGGGAGGACGAACGGCGGCGGCGCCGGAGCGAGAGGGATTCGCGAGAGGAGGTAGCCGAGGTGGTCGGGCTCGGGCTCGGGCTCGGCCCGGGTGTTAGGCGCTGTGGCGCCCTGAAAGGTCCTTTGTTTGGTTTTGATAATTGAGTGACAACTTAGGTGGACTAATTGTGTGATCATGAGAATACACAGGGATTTAGTCCACAGGTGAATGTGAGATGAAGGAGCTTCATTGAATATGTGACATGACATGGAGTCATGTGACCGATGGTGAAGATCGAGATGAGGCTTGGCTCGAGGCCGGAGGGTGTGTGAAGGACAAGTCAAGGCAGTGGAGCGATGGACCATGAGATGGTGAAGCTCGGGCAAGACTTGGTTCCGATGGACCATGAGGCGGTGAAGAGCAAGTGAGATCAAGATCGATGGACCAAGAGGGTTGCATGACGATATGAAGTGGATCATATCATCTTGAGATCGTGTCGGTGCATGTGTTGCATTGGCACTTCGGTGGAAGACGGTGGAGATGGAAATGCGCAAGGCAAAGGTATAACCTAGGGCATTTCATTTCACCGGTCATGAGGAGTGTAGAGAAGTTGATGACCGGATTTAGGATTGATAGCCGTACTATCAAGAGGGGCAAACTTGTTTGCATCTCGGTCATCTAGTGCCACTTGAGCGATCTAACATTGTGACATGCTAGGATCGAGTGGCGCGTGAGAACAAGAGAAAATCCTTTGAAAAATGATTGTGAAAATGCTAAAACACATGCACATGGTGATGTACACTTGGTGGTGTTGGCACATTTACAAAGGTGGCGTTGATCGCGCGTTGGTTTGCGGGGGTTGAGTTGGGTTTGGGTCCCTCTCTCCCTCCCGCCGAGCTTGCGAGGCGGATTCGGCGTTTTCGGAAAATTGGAGGCCTATTTTCTATTGCGTTCGGATGCAAATTGTTGGAGAAGTTGGCGTTCGCGGCGGGCTGGAAAACGTTGTTTTTCGGGCGCCGGACGCGGCCGTCGGACGCGCGGCCGCGGGGCGGACGCGTCCGGCGCATGGTGGCTCGGGCGTGGGCGGGCCGGGTCGGAGCGCCGCGAGCGCCGGACTCGGAGGTGGCGCGTCCGGCGGGGGCGGACGCGACCGTAAACTTCAGCCGGGGCGCGCTAGCGTCGCTCGGCGGGACGCACGCGGACGCGGCGCGGACTCGGGCGGTGTATCGTTGAGCGTCCGCGCGTGTTGCGCAGACCTCTTCGCACGTTCGGGAGATAGCCGTTGGGAGCCAACGGTCGTCTTCGATCGAGGTGACACGTGGCGCGACTTGGAGCGCGGACGCGGCTTGGAGCGTCCGGCGGTGGAGGCCGGACGCGTCCGGCGCGCCTGGCTTTTGCCAGCGTGGGGGCAACGGCTATTTTAGCCCTTGGGGCTATAAATAGTGGGGTTGGCCGGCCATGGCTTGTGCTTAGCACCTTGGGGACTTTGTGTCCATGCTTGGGAGTGCTTGGAGAGCCCTCTACTCACTTGTTCTTGATAGAGTTCATCCAATCGAGTGAGAGAGCGATTCTAGTGCGTTGCATTGAGAGATTTGCATCGAGTGGCACTAGGTGATCGTGTTGCAAGCCGGTGTGCTTGTTACTCTTGGAGGTCGCCACCTTCTAGACGGCTTGGTGGCAAGAGACTTCTTTGAAGCACCGCGTGGAGATTGTGCGGTGCTCCGAAGGAGGATTTGTGAGGGGTTCTTGAGCCTTCCCCGCGGAGCGCGAATTGGCTACTCTAGTTGAGCGTGGCTTGGAGGATCCCGTTCTTGTGTTGATTGGAGTTGGGGCTCCCTAGAGGGGTTGTTGGCAAGTGAGCCAACTTGAGCGGCCATCTCATCACCAAGTCGGTGTATCGCCACAACCGGACGTAGCTTGGTGGCGACCAAGTGAACCGGGGAAAAATCGTGTGTCGATTTGTGATTGCCGAGGCTTCGACCTCCTTGTGCTTGTGTGTGAGGCTTCGACCTCCCTTGTGATTGTGTGCGGGTGGTTGGTCTCTACGCCGGTGATTCGCCACCGCCGCGACTTCGTGTGTCCACTCTTTGCGGTGGTTTGCATCCCCTCTAGCTCAAGCTTGCATTTACATTTGTTACATTCTTGCTTAGCTTGAATAGTGGCTCTTGTGCTCGTTTGCTTGTGTAGCTAGTTGAGCACCTTCTTGCTTGTGTAGCTAGAAGTAGTTTTAGTGTCTTGCTTAGCTTGTGTAGTTAAGTGAATTGCGCTCTTGGGTTCGGCTTGTGTAGCCTTGTCCTTGAGCATCTAGTGAGCTTAGGTTTGGCTTAGTGCTTTTGCTCATTAGAATTGTGTAGGTGCTCCCGGTTCGCTAAAGTACTAGTTGCTTAGGTTTGTGTGACCTTGCAAGTTAGAATTGTTTAGGTGAGCACTAGCTAGTTTAGCACCTTGCTTCTTGTTTAGGATCTTTTACAAGGTGCTACTAGAGTTGTAGTTAGTGGGGGTTAGTCTTGGCTAGACCGATAGTTTTAATTCCGCGTTTGTTTTGGTTAGCCGGTGCGTAAGTTTTTAGGAAGGACTATTCAACCCCCCCCCCTCTAGTCCATCTCGACCCTACACGCCCCCAAAGGAGGCGCCACGGCAGGAAAGGCAGATGCAAGTCGCGCCACACCGTGGCGCCTTGCATGGGGCGCTACAGCGGGCGCCACGTCGGCCCCGGTCGCCGGTCGGGCGCCTCGCGGGCCACCGTGGCGCCTCCATGCAAGGCGCCACGTAGTAGAATTGTGGCGCTCGCGTGGAGGCGCGCCAAAAGGGTTAGTTATAAAAAAAAGAAAAACGGGTGCATTTTCTTAAATACTTTTAAAAAAGGGTTAAAATTAAAAAAAAAAATCCCTCTCTTGGGCCTCCTTGCTAGCCCTTGAAGAAACCGCACGACCTGGCTGACTTGGGAACCGACCAATCCGGCCTTAGCTTCCTGCTCCCCACTCTGCCCATCCGGCCTGGGCCGGCCTGAGTTCATTAGGGAAATACATGAGCAAGTTCAAGCAAATATCAACCATCAAATCTGATGCAACTCTGCCAAACAAGAAAACAAGGGACAAAATAAGGTCATCTTTGAACAAGGAGATAGAGTTTGACTATATATCGAAGGAAAGATTTCTAGAACAATGACGATCTAAGCTTCATCGATCGTACATATGGACCCTTTCGAGTGATAGATCGCATCAATGACAATGCATATAAAGTTGAATTATCTAATGAGAGTATGGTGTTAGTAATTCTTCCAATGTCTCAGACAAATCCTTGTAATAATGTAGATGACGAAGCCAAAGATATTTGAGGAAAAAATATTGTCGAAGAGGGGGAGAATGATGCAACATGCAAACGAAATGAGCTACAACAAAGCAAAATCTCATATATCACCATAAGTTTGACCAAAAGATGGATCCCATCAACTTTCCAAGTGTATATGACAAGGTCCCATGCAAACAAGTCTAAATAAGTACTCACTATAGGATAACAAAAAAATAATTGATGGAAGGTAGAAGAAGTGTAATCAACTCATCCAGCCAATGTGCTGATCTGTTGTGCTAAGTTCATGATATTCAGATGTACAGGTCACTAATATTCAGATCTATCTAGTATTAATGTTTATGGTCTATAAATATCCATATGTATTCAGAACAATGTTTTGTTTCGTTCGCAAAAAGAAACAAAAAAGAACAATGGTTTGTTTAAGCTTGGATAAATATATCAAACACTTGGTGGTGTTCTTCCTTCTTGAAATGATTCTGAATACAAAACTTGTTCTTGTTGATCTTCGACTTATCATCAATATCTTGGGACCTTGGTGTGGTGTCTTCTTGATCCCAACATCCAAATTGACACTATGAGAGGTCATCTCATGCGTGCTCAAGACATGGATGAGTTGGCCTTTTTAGTGACTTTCAGTTTGCTTAAGAACCTTTCATCTGGCCACCAATATTCAGATCTATCGGAGTATTAATGCTTATGGTCTATAAATATTCATATGTATTCAAAACAATGTTTTGTTTTGTTTGCAAAAAAAAAAACAAGGTTTGTTTAAGCTTGGATAATATATCAAACACTTGGTGGTGTTCTTCGTTCTTGAAAGGATTCTGAACAGAGAACTTGTTCTTGTTGATCTTCGACTTATCATCAGTATCTTGGGACCTTGTGTGGTGTCTTCTTCATCCCAACATCCAAATTGACACTATGAGAGGTCTTGGGATTGTGTGACTCGCTGTTGTTGGGCCGCGCACACATTGTTGTTGTTTTTTTTTTTTGTTTTTTTTTTTGCGGGTGACGCACACATTGTTTGTTGTGGGGTTTGCATCACCATTGGATGCTATGTCAACTAGCCCTTGTGGATCGTTGCTGCCTTTTTTCCTATGGTGTTTTATCTGGTGCCACACCGTTGAACATCGATCGGTGCTTAGTCATAGCTTCAATTCTTCACTTGATATATATATAGTGCCCATATTTCTGTCTAAGCCTCCACCATGCCTATATGCACTATTCTTTGTCTTAGTGAAGCGAGTATACTCAGACCAGATCAATTACCATTAGGTGAAAGAGGGACGCACGATCAATGCGCGCGCGCAAGTGCCTTAGTGCCCGTCAATGGCATCGCGGTGTACACACACCGGAAGGCTCTTTTTTGGGTGTATAACGAGGACGAATGCACGCACGTTCTTTTACCTGGCTCCAATTCAATGGTGAACGACGATGTTGTCAAAGAAAAAAATGGTGAACGACGGAAAGAGAAAGAGGAACATGCCTACTAAAATGCGATAGCAGCTGCTGGAAGCCTGGAAGCAAGTTGCAAGCACGCAGACGTCAACTGGAGCGGTGTCACCGTCACCATATGCCCGGTCGTGTCACGTACTGGCTCACGTGTGCGGTTTCCGGCCGTGCAGTGCTGCGGCGGCAGCCGCCAGGAAGTTGGGCCGCGGGCGTCAAAGCGCACGCAACGAGCGACACAGACAGCCTGCCGCGGCACGGGCACGAGTGCGAGACCAGCGTCTGACCACCCACCTGCTCAAGTTGACCGTGGCCGGGGCCCCTTCCTCTTCCCTCGCTGTCAGTGATGACTAGGAGTATATACTCCTCTCGACTCTCTCAGCTCGTTGCTGACTTGCTTGTGCCCATATAAAGACGACCAGTCAAACGCCTCTGCTTGCTTGCTATACTACTAGTTGCTATACCAGTCAGAAGTCAGAGTGAGTGCGCCGCAAGAGGGCTCGCAAATCATTTTCCGGCGGACTAGGTCTCGCTCCAGGGGTCTCCCTCACGCACGTACTCCTACACTTGTACTCACCTATAAATAGAAGAGCCAAAAGGCAGGTTGACATACAAAGCACAGCGCCTCTTGCTCCATCATCAGGACAAGTTCAGGCAAAAAGCACTGCGTGAAGTACACTACGCTGCCACGACAGCTCTAGACACAAGCAAGTCTAGTCTAGCGAAGGAAAGATCATCTAGCATGGACAGCAAGAACGTCACTAGAGGCGTCAAGGTGACCTACATCGAGACGCAGTTCGTCACCTCGGACGCCGCCGGCTTCAAGGACCTCGTGCAGCGCCTCACCGGGAGGTCGTCGTCCGCTCCGCGGCCGTCAGCGCCGCACAGGCCGCGCCCGTGCCGACCAGACGACGGCCGCCCGCGGGGCAGCACGACCGCTGCCAGAGCCGCTGTGCCACACGGCTATCATCATTACACGGCGGCCGCGGAGGTGCGTCGTCCGGCCGTCACCATCAACCGCACGCCGCCGTACCTGCAGGAGGACGGTATCGGCCTGCACGACTTCATCGACGTGGGTGATTTCTCCGATGTGTTCTGTGTCGGTGCCAGCGATCGGAGATGTACCCCTTATTGATGGCTGCTGCGGCGGTTTCCCATATTGATCGAGTACAGCCATTACTCTTAATTAAGCCTCTCAACCATGCATTCCATACATTTTCCCCCGTTTCAGTATAGTTTGTATATATGTACTTGTACCCCTGTAAGTACTCATTGTAAATTTTGAAACTACTCGATGGTTTTTGGCCCTCAAAGCACTCTCAAGCCTGAGCTAAACTGCGCCTTGACAAAGATTTGATCGATTTGATTCGATCAAGTAAACAACTTAATTAACCCTTATAAAGAAAAAAACGCGTGCTTTGTGCATGACAAAGTTGTTGAAACAAGCTCACTAGTACTTGCAAAGTTTCAATCTTCACAGTATAATGTGTTTATTGTTTATTGTTCTTGCAGTAGCTGAGCGAGATGAAGCTACAATTGAGCGCGACGCACGCAGAGTATACAAATAGCACCCCAGCCTGCCTCTACACATAAAGGATGTATGGCACACACAACCAACAAAAAAAATAACAAGACTATTTATAAAAAAAAAACAGAGTACAAAAACAATAATTTACTCTTATTTGGCCGGCGAGCCTTGGGAAGCAACCGGGGTGTCTACGTCGACAAATTTTTTTACCACGTTTGATTCCCAATCTGCGGTCCTGATTTACCCCATTGGTGATTTCCTGTACCACACCAGGTGTCCTATTCTAATTAGTTGATGGGCAAATAACTCCCTCACCTGCCTCCGCTCCGTCTCTCTCTCCCTTTCCTCCCGATGCAGCGACGGGCACGAGGCGGCGCCCTCTTCGGCGGTTGGCGCGCCAACGGGGCTCGGCGGCCCCCTCCCTTCCCCCACCCCGGCGTGGCGCTGCGCGGCGTCGCCGAGCGCCGGAGGTAGCGCGCCGGCGAGGACGGGCCCGGCGGCCCCCCTCCGCCACCGCCCGCGCGGTCGTGCCCTCGTCGCCAGCACGCGCGGCACGGCACGGCACGGCGCGGCCGACCACCGCCAGTGGCCGCCCCACCCCCGGCGCGCTCGGCACGGCACGCGGCGGCTCTCCCTCGATCCGTCCGCTCCCTCATCCCCTCCCGATGTGGGCGACGGGCGCGAGGCGGCGGGGCGTCGCGCCGGCGAGGACGGGCCAGGCGCCACCCCTCCTCCGTCGCCTCCCGCGCGGCCGTGCCCTCGTTGCCGGCGCAGCCGGCCACCGCCGGTGGCCGCCCCACCCCCCGGCTGCTTCCCCTGCCGGGCGCCCCCTGGATCTGCTCGAGACCGGCACCTTCCTCCGTCATCACGCTCGGCGAAGATGCATCTCTCGCGGCGAGTCCGGAAGAGCCCGGCACCGCATCTCTGCTCGCGAGCGGCCCCGCCATCCCCGTCCGCACGCCCGGCAGCAGCAGCACCAACAGCGGTACGTGCTTACCCTAGATATGCATTGGATTGGTTGGGCACTCTACAACTCCAGATCAGGCCAGCGGCAGCGGTTCCTCTTCCTCCGCCAGCCAACAGAAATTGGGATTTTTTTTTTCCTTCTGAATGAATGCTGATGACTACTCACCACAGCACTACTTCCAAGCCTCGCTGGAGGTACTGAGTTGTTTCTCTGAGGTTTCCATGATTTGATCCTAATCCCCCACTTCCACACACACAGACACAACCAGGAATTTTAAACAACATTTGCTCTTCTTTACTCTGGATTTCAGATGACATACTTCTATCGAAGACAGTGATGAATATGATGCTGCTCCAGAGTCAGTGATTGATTCTGCTGCAGATTTGGATGTGCCTCAGTCTAAAGAAGTGACGATTGATGATCAAGATTTGAGGATTGTGAGTCTTCATTAAGGCTGTTGCACTTGATTTTCTCGATTTTGTAATGTAGTGTCCACTGAGTTTAAAGTGGTGCTGTAATCGCAGGATGGCACTGAAAAGGAGCCTGGGGCAAATGACCACTGCAATGAAGAGTATATCTTTGGTATAGTTTCAGTACCTTGTATGGGTTAGGAGGCTTGCTGCGTATGTTTACAGTCCTTCTTTGGTTCCTATTCTATAGTGTTTAATTACAATGGGTATGATTTTTCTATCTAAAATATGGTTTTGCTTTTTGCTAGTGTTAATTCTGCCACTGGAATGAAGAGTATATCTTTGTAGCCTTGTATAAAACTTTGCCATAAGGATATTCGTATTCTTTTACCCTTGCAACAAACTGAAATCATGTTTCTTCACCAAGAGGCGTACCATCGCAAAGTTCTAATTTCTATAACCTGAATTGGTGTGTTAGTTATGTAAAAGAACAAACCTGAACTGAATGTCAGCTCTGGTTCAGTTACTGATTTTTTAATGGAATTGTCAACACGCAGGGTATGAACTTAGTTTGGTCATGTAAAATTTTGATTTGTGCCTTGACATTGCAGCTGCTGCATTAGTGATGCTGCATGATGCTTAGTCAAATGGCCTGTGCACCTGTCTATAAATAAATCTACATGTGGGTTCATATGCCTGGTATCATGTGTTTATTTAAGCTTAATCACAATCAGGCATATGCAAGCAAAATTGCTGTCATACTTTCCTAATATGAAACACATCTATCTTATTTTTCCCATACGGGATGGCTTTTGCATTGGACCAGTTTGCAAATGAAACATGTCCTCTTTTATGTCGTAGTTAAATTACAAGAAGAAGTTAGGCCTGCTCTCCATGTTTTGATCTGCTAGATTATTTTATAGTCATGGCATTTACGAAATTGCAAATCCATGTTAGTATATTGTGACGCAAGAACTAATTAGTCAAATCCTTTGATGCGTATGTATCTCAGTCGTCATTCTGTTAATAGACTGTTCAGGTTTGATGTGTTGACACTCTGTGATAGGATTGTTCTGGAGATACTTACAGGAATTCTTGTTATACATCAATAGTGACGTCTCTTGTGGAGATGCATATGGTCAATGACTATTTATTAGGCTAGCAAAAGAGGACAGTATGAGAAGTTGTTTTAATTTAGTGTCATCTACATGGCTCCTGACTATATTTTAACATTAGTACATTAGTATCTTCTGATCTTTGGTTGAGTTGATGATACATGTTGGTCTTTTCCTTCACTATACCCTGTAACAATTGTAAGTTACTTTCCCCCAAGAAAAAATTTTGTGTGGTGTTTCAAAATTGATGGTAGCATTAGAGCATACCAGGGATTATGCCAAACTTATCCATGAGACTATATTTCACATAGTGGCCATCTACTGTTTAAATACTTAGCTGCTGGGAAACTTAAAGTTTGAGAGCATAAATGTACCATTACAATTGCGCTTTCTGTTTCTCTGATTAAAATTGGATGTAAGATTAAATTGGGCCATCCTGCTTTTCCCAATACACAGTATTGGTGAGTAATATGTGAAGTGGAAGTCTATTGTCTCTCCTTTGCACCATCTTGCGCCGATGGATGCCCTTTGCTAATGAATCAACACAAATACATATTGACAGATTTCTAAAGTCACATATTCAAACCCTGTTCTAAGAATGTTAGATTTTGCAGAGCGGTGAAACCTTATTGCCTCTTCTTTAGCCTCTAATACTACTCAAGTGGGTCTCATGGATTTTCTCTATGCAGACTATGCCCAGCAATGAAAAATGATTTAATGTTGACAATTTCTGGTTAGATCTTGAACCTGTGGGTAGCAGAAATTCTGTGAATTACTAAATGTAAGTGCCCTGACACTATTTCTTTCAGGTTCTGCATTTTTGCATTATGGGTAGCCTCTGACACTACTTTCTTTCAGGTGCTCCATTTTTGCATTATGCTCTGTAGAGTTGAAGCACTATGTGCCAACTGCTGATTATTCGTGGCTACAGATTTACTGACTGTCAGGCAGGGAATTAAGCACTGTACTTATGGAATTTGTGATGACTACCCAGAGAATTCTTTACCTGATGCATGACAATTCTAATGATCTGTCATAAGGTCTCATGGATATCATGTACTTGACTGCTCCTGTGATTCATTGCAGTTTCTACAAGAGGTAACTTATACACTGAGAACTCCATAATATTGCCAACATATTGTTTCTTAAGCTCAGTTGTTTCATAAATTATGTGTGCCATATTTGGTAGCTTCCAGCAGTTTTTTATGTAAATTGCTACTCTATGATGACAAATGCTTTAGGTCTTAGCTTTCTCCCAGGTGCCTCGAAAATTCATGACCATGTTTCTTAAAACACTTCTACCTTTGGTGTTTTTCCTTCATTGCCTGATGGTTACATGTCAGTTGTTTGGTAAAATTCAGATTCAGATCCAATGGTGTTCTTATCCCACTGGAATATTTTGTCCTTACTGTTTACTACTTCCGCTAAAAAGATGAGGTCTCAGACATAGATGGTTTAAATAAAAACAATTTGGCTCCATTTGCTACGCTACAGATGACATTCTAACCCTGATGTTTATACAAAAACACATGCTTAAATTTTCCATGTAGTAAGCAAGTTCGAGTGCCTTAGAGTAAAAGTATTTCTAATTTAGTTTATCATTTTTTCCCCTTAGGCAGTCCTGTTGGCAAGTGTATATCCTTTAAATTTTCCGTAGACTAATTTCTTCACGACTGCCTCTTGACATCTTCACATATGTTATAGATTCAGATATTCCCCACGTCCATATTGTCATATTCTCATTAAATATAACATACACCTTCCATTGCGCAAGTGCTAATTTCCTTCTTTGGTCCATGGCAGAATCAATTACTAAGGCTATCACAAAGGCAAGATTAAAGAGGCAACAAATGCTCCTTAAATAGAATCTATTCAAACATGGAGTGCAGTGTTTAATGGCTGACTTAACTGATGAGCGTACATGTGCAAAAAAAAAAAAAAAACACCCACAATCACTTTGAGTTGAAAAGAAGAGTAAGCAACACTTTGGTTGTTCTTTTCCGATAGCTGTTTCTGCTGCATAATCTAAGCCTGCAATGTGGCTCCTTCTGTAGCAGGTAAAATTTTCCTCATTTTAACTTTTCCATGCACATAGAGAAAGTTCCTACAACTTTTGCTAAATACATATACAGTACTAATATTTCCTCGCCCTTACCATTTGTTGTTCTTGATAGTGCTGATAAAGCTATTGTTTCTTAATCAAAGTTCCCTGAGATCAAATCTGTTTAGGTCTAGGTCCACTTTTTTTACATGCCATCATCCTCATAGGATGAGGTTTCTTGCCCTCTTTACATGATCCTGTCTTTGTTTCCTCCACAATCCAATGCATTGCAACAATTTGTTATGAACAAGTGACAATCCCCTTGCACACCCATGCCCACAAAACTTTTCTCGGTAAAATGTTTTGACTGTTAATCTCTTTTATTTTTCCAGTCAATCTTCAAACCTCCTTTTCAAGCTGTTAGCATCAATTGCTTCAAGCGAGAAGAGGGTACAGTCGTGCCTGTTTTGTTACGCATATATGCAAGATCGCCATCACTGGCTGCCATTGAAGAATTGTACTTTCTAGCGTATTCTTCGTGTTCAAAATATGCCATCATTTTTATTTGCTTATACATGGTGCAAAACTAAATGTTGTATTTCAATTGTAGTTGCCTCATACATATATGCCACCTTTTCCACTGCGCCTAAGTCTATTGAACATATGGTGTGCTCTGTTGCACTATGGATTCAGTTTTAGTTGCTTGCTTGAATATATTTGAAACAGTACATGTTGTTCCTTGGGCTTCCAATCTTTGTAAGAAATTCTGAATGGTCTTCTAATGCTTTACTGTTCCTACTAATTCACGTGGTCAACACCTCTCATTTCTTTGCTCTTTGCTTCTCCTGTACATAAAAGCATGGGAATTGGATGGCCTTAATTCGTCAATTTATAAGGCATCACCTATGCATGATGACATCACTTTGAAAATAACGGAACACAAATATTCTTATTTTCTATCAGTATTCTCATTCTCGCCCCGTGCATTTGTTTAAATAAAACAATTCGGCTCTATTTTCTATCGGTATTCTCACCCTGTGCATTTTTAGGCCAAATTAACTCGCGCGCAATGGCGCGCGCAATGTACTAGTACAATATTGAAAGCACTTCCAGCCTCTACACACGGTCGAGGATGCACATAACAACTAAAACAAGAGTACAGAGAGAGAGTAATGGGTTAATGAGTATCAATTAGTAAATAACATCACCAGTCACCGGCGGCGCACACCATTACCATGCCGCTACAACCAAAATATGTAAAGTTGACTTCGTAGGACATACAGATCAAGTACAAAACCAATATATAACCGGGTATGACATGTATAGGGGTGAGGAATTATGTTTCTTTCACAAAAATTATATGGGTCTTTTGTGCAACTGCCCCTGTTTTGGAGCCTAATTACTCGTTTGCCCTTATTTTTTTGACTTTGCTCATTTGCCCCTGTTTTTCAAAAATGAAGCTTCTAGTTGCCCCTGTCCCGTGAAGTGGAGTTAACACCGTTAAGTCCAGGCTAAAAAGACGAAAATGCCCTCTCTCACTGTCAAGTGGACCCCACATGTCATCCCCACTCAACTCCCTCCCTCTCTCACTGCTGAGTGGAGCCCGCTCGTCAGCCTCTTCCTCAACACTGGCCTAGAGGGGACTGGGAGAGAGTCGAGGAGCGGACTGCGGCCATGGAAAGGCCTCGCGCCGGCCATGGACCTGCCCATGCCTACGCCCGCCCGAAGCCAAGGACAGGGATAGGGACCTCGCCCTGGAGCCGCGACTCTACATATTGTCAAGAGCCCTTGACATGAATTGAAGAAGTAGAACACATGCATATTGTCAAGAAAAGTCGCTGGTTCTTCATATTATAAAATCCGAAAAAAGAAATTACAAAGTATAGGAAAGAAGAGACAAATAAAGCAATAGGCGACGAATGTCTAATCTTTGACTCCATTTTCTGTTGGCCATGCGGTCATGCCGCATGGATCCAGGGAAGGAAGACAGAGAGGGAAACTCGGACGGGTTACTCCACGAATAGGACTTGCTTGGGCACGCACGCACACACGCATGCCAGCCGCGCAAGCCTGTTGCGTCACCGCCCGCTGTGCCCCGGCACCCGCCAGACGATGGATCTGCCGCAACGCCACTTGCCCGCCGCGCCCAGCACACCGGCGGAAGCCACAAGCTGCCAAACCGCCCGCGCGCCACCTCGCTGAGCCCAGCCCGCCGCGCCCGGACCAGCAGCTACGCCCCGCCGCCGGAGCTAACCCTAGCCGCGTACAGAGTCGCGCAGAGCAGCCGCGAAGAGTCGGGACGGGGACGGGTTGGGAACGAGTGGAGTAACAGAGAGGGATGGAAGAAAAGAGATAAGGGGTAGTTTTGTCTTTTTTTCCATTTTTCTTTTTTCTTTTTCTTTTTTTTGAGGTATTATTTAACCACAGCTGACGGAACATGAAAAGAGGGGCAAACGGTGGCTTCGTTTTTAGAAAACAGGGGCAAATGAGCAAAGTTAAAAAAATGAAGGCAAACGAGCAATTAAGCTCCAAAACAGGGGTAGTTGCACAAAAAACCCAAATTATATATATATATATATATGTGTATATATATATATATATATATATATATATATACATATATATATATATATATATATATATATATATATATACATATATATATATATATATATATATATATATATATATATATATATATATATATATATATATATATATATATATATATATATATATATATATATATATATATATATATATATATATATATATATATATATATATATATATATGTATGTGTCATTCCTGCATAGAAACCCCAACTATCAAGTAGTTTCCACCCCAGCAGGACTTGTAGTTTCGAACTTTACGAAGTTATATCAATAACACATTCATTAAGTTGGAAACATGGCATCAACTATATTAATGACAACCATGTAACATGAAGTATGAGAAAGTTGAACAAAGGAAACGTTGATTTTCACCCCCTTCGTACTAGGTTCATATCTCATAAACTAAACACAACTCCATTGTGTATATGAAAGTCTATAGGAATGTAGATGCATGAGCCCCAAAACCATTGTTGATGGCTCTTATACCTCAAATTTAGCCATTAACACAATAGCACAAAAGAGCATAAAGTCAATGTGAAAGCAACATTTACGTTATTATTCCACCTAGTTCCACATGCACTTGGAAGATTGTACATACTTGGCAAAATGGTCAAAATACACCATAACCAAGCTTCTAGAAGGAATCCATGCAGCGGGGTTAATGCCCATCTGGTGTGGTCGGTTGACCCCACAAAGGCATCGCCCAAATGCCCCTCTCCCCCTTTGCCATGTTACCAATCCATGGGGGAGTGAGGAAGCACACTTTGGAGCAAAGGGAAGTGTTGGAATGAGTCGGTTTGATCCAAGGGCCACCAACTCCTATGATGAATAGCCCACCGTCATATATACACTCTAAAACTCAATCGACATGGAACCACCTTAATTAGTATAGCAAGCAACCGGCACCAAGAGTTCACCTCAACCATTAGATGGCAGGTCAGTGCCATCCTAGGGTCGATCGACCCTAAGCATGTCACCCGACCCCACCTGGTAGGTTCCACTGCCTCTCCACACCTACAGTTAACCCTTACCCTCTCTTACACTATAAGAAGGGGTGTTGGTGTCGAGTGAAACATCAATCTCCCTAAGAAAAGCAAGCATTAGTATAGTTGGTCTTAGGCGAAGCCATATCTCTAGAACTAAAGATATGGAGAGAGTGAGGAAGAGCTTGGAGAGGAGTCAGGACTATCAGCGACCTCTCATCCACTTGTACCACGACGAATGCAACTCCGTTCGAGTGAAGTCTGGATCTTCTATGGTAATTGTAATCTTCTCCATTAATTAATTGTTGTTATATTACTATTGTTTATAGGTTGCACCACTTGGTTAGAGTGCTTTGGTTTTTTCATCAGGATTCGGGTCAGTGTAGTGAGCCTATAGATTAAGCATAGTGTTTAGGCTATATAGCTTGCTTGTGTTTATGGCAAGACCTTCGGGTAGTTAGTGGTATGTGGCAATGCCCGTCCTATGTATTACACTATGATAGGACTAGTTGTTAAATCATAGAGCTCGCGACATTTCATTATTAATCAATCTTTCTAGATTGGTTAACCAGATGCACCGTGAAGCAAACAGGTTTTATTATCCTCAACCTTGTTCTTGTTTAAATCATGAAGCCCATAGAAAGTCCTCTCTGTCCCTTCTCGTCACTTCTCGTTCCTTGTAGAAATTTGATACCTTTGAATATTTTTGGGTTAAAGCTACCTTGTTAGTGTGTGCTTCGGTTCATTCTATGTGCCACCTCTTTTGTCAACAAGCTTTTTGTGCTGTTGATGGGGAATGGTAGCTGACTTTTTCAGTTTAGGACCTAGTCATCTATCTTATCTTTATCTTATTTTGTTTTTTTGAGGAAAATCTTTATCTTATTTTGTTATGGACCGTACTTCCATATACCATTTCCCTGCTCCAAAGGGCACACGATGAAGCCACCATCTTTGTCCAAACATTATCCTTATCGATAGCTATGAGCTTCACCCTGATGAATATATCTTTTCTAGAGACAAAAAGTAGAACTCTTACACCCACATATAAAAGTTCGAACAAGTGTGCTCATGATTTGCATATTTCAGGTATGTCACACGAAACCCTTAAATAGAAGCTATTCATGTTTTGTTACATGGACCAGAGAGTTCTAGTGTTCTCTAAGTCTCCATTGTGCCCATGCGCTACTCCACAGTACAGTCTATGAGTACAATTGTACGCCAGCAGGTCTGACTAACTAATCCAATACCAATAGACAATTGGTGAAAGAGGAACAGTCAATGCGCACATATATGCATGCAAGTGGCTTAGTGCCGGTCAAATGGCATCGCGGTGTACAAACAAACTAGCTAGGCTGGAAGGCTCTTTTGGGTGCAAATCGAGGATAAATGCATGCATTTTCTTTTACCTGGCATGGCTTCTATAACAAGTTCAATGCAGGCTCTCCGAATTGGGCAAGAAATTGGGCCAAACTGGGTCCACGGGAGGGGCCCAACCGCGCCACCGCCGCCGGGCGCGCGCCATGGGCGTCCTAGGGGCAGGCACGCCGGCCATAGGGGTGCAATCCCCTCGTGTCGTCGCCCATTCATCAATCGCTTGGTTTCCTTAATTGAGTCTCCCGCCAGGGGACGCCGCCGCCCAGGTTTGAAAATAGCCGGTTGCATTTACCATGACAGTTCAGTTCAGTTCATTGCCTGCCGTGCCGCAAAATGTGCTGCGAACCTGCGATACGTGCTTGTTTCTTCACGTTTCTCTGAATATGACATAGCACCTTAACCTGTTGAGTTCGATAAACGTACAGAACAGAAGAATGTACTGTAGCACCTGTGTGTTTGTGTCAGATACTAAAATTTCCATGTCACGGTTCCTTCGGATTGGAATTTAGATGACGCAACACGATCTACTTGGTTGCTGCAGAATCTTGAGTACGGCGCCAACAAATGGCGTGAAGACCGAACGACGGCGGCGGCGTACCGAACCCAACTGGGCGGCGGCGTCCCGGCGTACGGAGCGGCGGCGGCGTAGCGTACTGGACTGAAGGAGTACGGGATCGAGCGGAATTAGATAAGTAACGTTACGGAGCGGTGACGGGAAAAAAGTTTTTTAGTAAAGGTAGGGATGGTGGGGGGCTAGTCCAACTATAATAGGAGATTTAAATCCCGAACTATAAATAGGAGACCCCTTGGGATCAAATCAATAAAAAAGGGGTCAACAACCCTATCTCTAGTTCCTCTCTCTATGCGCCACCGCCGCCCAGCCCGCGCGCTGCCGCCGCCCCACGCCGCGCCATCTCCACCACCGCCGCCCCCTCCGTGCGGCCACGGCCCCCGACGTCACACCCAGCTTCGATGGTGGACGACACGACGGAAATGGAAAGAGGAACAAACGTGCGTGCGTGCACATAGTGGGACTAGCATGTAGCGCCTGCTTGGAGCCTGGAAACAAGTTGCATGCAAGCATCAACTTGTGCTGTCAGTCTGTCGCCGTATGCGGTATGCCCGGTCGTGTTACGTGCGTGTGCGGTTTCCGGCCGTGCGGTGCAGGGGCGCGGGCGCGCGCGGCGGCAGCAGCCAGGAAGATGGGCGCACGCAACGAGCGAAGCTATAGCGACTCGACACAGACAGCCACAGGTACGGTTCCGCACGAGGCCACGAGCGGCTGACCACCCACCTCCTAAGGTTGACCGTGGCCTGGCTCCTCTCCCTCTATTCCCTCGCTGTTAGTGACGATTCTCTAGGAGTACTCCTCTCTCAACTCTCGTTGCTGACTTGCTGTGCCAAGAGAAGACGACCTCAAACGCCTCAGTCAGACGAAGTCAGAGTGAGTGCGCCGCAAACCAACCTCCAGCTCCAGAAATCATTTTCCGGCAGACTAGGTCTCGCTCCAGGTCTCCCTCACCCACGTACACCTACTCACCACCATCCTATAAATAGAGCCAGCAAAAGGCAGGTTGACAAATGTATAGCTCCTACCACTGCTTGCTCCATCAGCTAGCTATCTAGTAGGATACGTGCGCGCAGTACGCTACGCTGCCAAAGACGACAGCTCCAGCCTTCACAGGCACAAGTTCAGCTTCAACCAAGACGAGCGAAGGAAGATCTACCATGGACAACAAGAACGTCGTCACCGGTGGCGGTGGCGTCAAGGTGACCTACATCGAGACGCGGTTCGTCACCTCCGACGCCGCGGGCTTCAAGGACCTCGTGCAGCGCCTCACGGGGAGGTCGGCTCCGCCGCCGGCGCCGGCGCCGCACAGGCCTTTCCCGTGCCGACCAGACGACGGCCGCCCGCGGGGCACGACCGCTGCTGGAGCCGCTGCTGAGCCGCCGCAAGGCTATCACCATTACACGGCACCGGAGGTGCGTCTGGTCGTCACCATCAGCCGCACGCCGCCGTACCTTGAGGACGGTATGGGCCTGCTCGACTTCATCGACGTGGGTGATTTCTCCGATCTGTTCTGCAGTGTCGGTGCCAGCGAACGGAGCGACGGCTGTTACGGCGGTTTCCCATATTGATCGGCGGTTTCCCATATTGATCGACATGGCACGTTTCAGTGTAGTTTGTATGTACTTGTACGGTTGTAAATTTGGAAACTACTCAATGATTTTTGGGCCTCAAGAAGCACCTCTCAAGCCTGAACTGAGCTGCGCCTCGACAAAGATTTGATTCGATCAAGTAAACAACTTAACCCTTAAAATGGAAAAAAAAAAACCACACGCTTTGTGCATGACAAAGTTATTGAAACAAGCTCACTAGTACTTGCAAAGTTGCACTCTTCACATTATAATGAGTACAATGTACTTTCGCTACAAATAGCGTAATATGCGTGTTACATATATGAGTTAATTAATTAGTGTAATATGTAATTACATATTACATATTAGATATAAATTTTCCACTTCCCAAAATGTGCAACTTTAACTTTTGAATGCATTTTCCCCTTTCATATATACCCATGCACCGCAGCGAAGCACACGGGGTTGGGGGCAACTAGTTATACAATATATATTGTTATTGTTCTTGTGAGTAGCTGAGCGAGATTGATGAAACTGAAATTGAGCGCGAGGCACACAGATTATACAAATAGCACCCCCAGCCGGCCTCAACATATGAGGATACAGAGCACACACAACCAACAAAAAATTATCAAAAAAACAGACAAGTCCAATGCAGAGACTCTGAATTGGGCAAGAAATTGGGCAAAATTGGGCTCGCAGGAGGGGCCCAACCGCCGCCACCGCCGCTGGCCGCGCGCCATGGGCGCCCTAGGGGGGAGGTGCGCCGGCCATAGGGGTGCAGCCCCTCACGTCGCCGCCAATCCGTCAACCACTTGGTTTCCTTAAGTTGAGTCTCCTAGCTTTGGAAAAATAGTTGGTCGAATAAAAGGAAAGGGCCGAATTATAAAAGGAGAAATCCAATCATGAGGATCTCCTCGTTAGCTCAGGATTGAGGCTAGGCCAACTCTAAATAGGAGATGTACCCCTTGGAAAAAAGACAATAAAAGAAAAGGGTCAATCCCTATCTTCCTCTCCCTCTCCTAGTCGTCGCCACCCTTGCCCCCCGCGCGCCGCCGCCATATATCTGGTGCCGCCTGGTGCCGCCGCCGCCACCGCCGCCCACGCTGTAACAGAACCGACCAACTAATATAATTACTGTTCACTAATCAAGCCACCGTGGCAGCTTAAGTAGTAAACCGTAATTATACCAGCCCAGTAGTCCGCGAAATCCCGAAAGATCTCGAACTTTCTCAAAGTCACACCCGGATCACAAAGTTCAGCAGTTCCCATTCACTTAAGTTACTTTTACAAACTTTATAAATACACGGATGGTTACAAATAAAATATTTTACAACTCAGGATTTTCAAATAATCAGCGGAAGAGAATAGTCTTTGCAATTACACTCGCACCTAAATTTTTAAATATAGTGCCAGCTCAGAGTCAACTCCTTCAAAAGCATGTAGATAAGATATAAGAGTTGACTTGCCCGAAGTCTATTCCTCCCGTCATGGGATATAAGTCCACCATGTCACCACCGTGGTAGTTTTTCAACCTACAACAAACAACATTGGGAATTGCACCCTGAGAACGTTGTACTCAGCAAGACTTACCCGACTAAAAGAAAATAAAGACTCTTTGGTGGATGCCAGGCTTTATAGTGGGGTAGCCGACTCTTTTGTTTGCCAAAAAGATGAGCTTAGTAATAATCATTTAGTGACAAAAGAACTCTCTAGCTTATCCAATTAAGTTGGATCCTGCCATTACTACATTAGCACCTGCAACTACTCACATTTTAGGTAGAAGCAATCAACATTAAGTATCCGCATTGATTGAGTAATCATTAAACCAACATGAGTGAACATAACCAACTCGCACAAGAGATATTATTGGCGACCGTGCCGCTGTCTCGATCAAGTATTCACTGTCCAGGAACGATGGCGATTATAATCGATTGCAAACCAGCTGGCGGGGTATTCCTCACACAAACCACACAACTCCCGTCGGAGTCGATTAGATCACCATGATCTACTCGGGAAAAGACGCGGGATCAACAACTCACCACCATGACCAAGGAAACTCCGGCAGTCAACAGGGTAGCGTGCCCATCAAATGACAACGCCCCATCTTAAGGACTCACTCTTCGGCACCTTGTTTTCCCCTCCCCCATCGCCGGCATGGATACCTGGAAGTTTAAACCCGGCCCAAGTAGATTCTTGGCTTCGCGGATGGGCCCCACACACCCTTTCCAGCTATTTGTGAGGCGGCATTCAACATGATCGAGGACGTACAAAGCCATATTTCTTTAGAGATGATTTAGTAGGCCACATGGTTATGTTCATATCCAACATCTCACTGTTCTCAATCCAAAGGGGGTAGTAACCACCTATCATTGCAGACGATGGTCGATCATCCGGCTTCTACCGATTAATAGAGCAGGCCTAAGCATGTAGTCGATCCTGTACTTAAAGTAGGATATTTCTGGTGGCAAGGTAGTCCTGATGCAACTACGGTTCCATTCAACGCCTATAACTTAATGCATCATAAAAATAAAAGGACGCAAGGTAAAACATTTGCAAACCGTAGGAGGGATGCTTCGGGGCTTGCCTCAGTTAGAAGATCAGGTTGGAGCTCCAGGTACTCGACTACTCCACGTTGGGTTCCTGGTTCTCGATCACTTCGCGTGCAGATCTCCGTTCGCGACTTGTCCTTCTGGATCCTTGACTTCGCGACGAATGTTCTACACATGATCCTGGAATGATGCGTATGCATATGCATGAGTGCGTGTTCGTCGGTATATGTATGATCATGAATGATCAAGAATGATAGATGTTCATAAGCGAATAGCCTATTTGATCTGCTACGCTTATCACTAGCAAACAAGCCAGTAAAGCCAAAGAATTAAACCTAGGCATAACCATCCTAACTCAATCATCAAGACACACACACTAAGTAACAACCAATCATACATAGCCCAATCACTGTGAGTCACCATCGTTATGCGCTACACATAACATCACACATTCACGCATTGCTACCAATTGTCGACCTACAACTGGCAGTCCAGTAATAACATCATAACTAAAGTTATATAAACCCAATGAGCATAAAAGAGGACAATCTGGAAAGCTTACTAAATTGCCCATCATTCGTCTCAAGACACCAAGACATAATTCTCAACTGGTTCTGAAACAGATAACACCGGAACTGGTTCTGACCAAACAGCAATTAAACAATCAGGTCCATCATAATGCAATGGTCATAACTACTAAACTAATGATCCTATGACCACCAAATTTGAACAGTAGTTAGCTAGCCTAATTACAAACCAATCATATAAAGACAAGTTTCCCAACAAACCAAAGTATAATTGGGTTAAGCATGTCATCATGCAAGCAACCCCAATTTGACCAACCATGGGTTGAACAGCAACCCATAGCTATACACCTCCTAAAATCCTACAAAAATTACAGTAGATAACACATGGCAATGCCAGTGCATCATCCAAGTTTCACCCCATTTGGATGATCCTACTGGCCTACAAAAAAATGACATGGCAGCACCAAATCAAGGACCTATAAATACTTTGTACTACCAACTTGACCAAACAATGAAACCAACCATACACAGAGCTATATTATGACATAGAATAATCCTACAGAAGTATCAAACCTAAACTAGGCCTCTATAAATCATTTATGAATTATCTTATGAAACTAGCCATGCATGCACTTAAACTATAAATCCCACTTTTCCCACAGAAAGCATGTATGATATATTTATCATGGACAGGGCATCACATAAGAAGACTAACAAAGCAAGAATCACATTTTTCAGAGCAACCTATGAATTACTATGCATTTCCTAAGATTAAAGGCATTTCCAAAATTAAATCTAAACTCAATATAAAAGCACAGCAAACATGGCATTTCATATTTTCTATGCATAGGGCATCTCATAAGATAAATCTAGGAACTTAAATCGTCAGATTTGGACAACCATAGCTGCCTCTATGATTTTATAAAGCTTTAATCCATTTTCTGAAAATCTATTTCCTAATTCCGAATAGGACAAGCACTTTGCAGAAAGGCCCCTGCACTTTCTAGAAATTAGCTGGGCCCTGTTTTGCACTGCACTGTGTCTGGCTACTTTGCACCAGGGCCCCTCACCTTCTTTCTATTCTAAGAGGGAGGTCCTCCTCGGGGAGAAGACAGAGGTGCTCGGTGCGCCGGCGGCAGGGCGGCGCGGCGGCGGCCCTAGGAGGTGGCAGAGCACCGCGCGGGTGCCACGCACGTGCCGGCGGTCGCGGCTCGCCTTGCGGTGGCCCGAGGCCCTCTGCGCGCATGCGGCCGCGGCACGGCGGCGACACGGACGGCGGCGGAGGTGCGCACCGCACGCAGGAGGTCGAGGCGAAGCTCGTGGCGGCTATGGATGGGGACGAGGACGCGTGGAGCAGCAGACGGGTGGCGGCCCGAGTTTGACGGCGGCCATGGCGGCCCGGGCCGCTAGCTCTGCGGCAACGCGGGATGGAGGCGGAGCACGTGCCGCAGACGACGGCGAGGCGAGCGCCGGGCTAGGCGAACTCGCGGCAGCTTTAGCGCGGCGCGGTTGGCGAGCGAGCGTCGCTGGCGGCAATGAAGCGCGGCGGCGGCGCTTCCCACGGCGGAGGAGAGGAGAGAGAGAGAGAGAGGAAGTAGGAGGAGTGAGGGAGAAGGATGGGGAGTGAGGGCGAGAGAGCGCTGTCCCTCTCAGGCGCCGAAGGCACGTGGTGGAGGTGGCGGTGTGAGCGCGGCGCGTGGCGGCGCGCTGGCGGCCATGCAAAACGCCCACGTAGCCATTTCCCCGAACAGGTGGCGTGCAACAGAGTGGGTTTGGTGGGAGGTGCTTTTGGGCCCCTTCTGGGCCGAATCTCGACTTGGGCCCAAAAGGAAGATCGAAGCCCATGCGTCATTGGTCATTTTCTATTTAGACACTTTGGTCATTAGAGCTATGGTTTAGCGGATAATTGGTTGCCAACTTGGCATTGTCAACACGCTAATGACGGCTGACCTAAGCTCGGGTTTTCTTGCAATTGGATGGTCAAACTTGATCGAATGGATCCCAACTTTTGGCATGTTGTGCCCCAATGGGTTAACTATGTCTTTCCTATTTGGGCCAACTAAAGTTGTTTCACGGAATTTGGAGAACGCGGCATGCCAATCGGCCGACGTCGTTAAGCCTAGCGACTTCGTCACTCGTTTTGAGCACCTTCTAGGCATTTTCATCAAAAAGTCAAAACATAAAGTTTTCTCGAAATACTCTCCTCTTCGAACTTTATTAAAGGTTCGACTCGAGATAAGCGACATAGCTACTACTTCTAGTTCAAGCCAATAATCACACTTATAGGCTAAGTCAAACAGAGTGCAAACACACATCAAGCAATCATGTCAAAAATGTTGATTAGATGCTAATGATATGATTATGCTTATGATTTGCAGAGTTAATGCATGGTTAACATCTAGGATGTTACATACGCCATCTCCCACTTCGGAGCCGCCACGTGCCCCCCGGCGTTAGCCTCATTATACATGGTATCCAGCTACCGGTACGATCCCGCCGCTGCCATGACGAAGATCTCGGAGATTAAGGAACTTATTCAGAACTTCACCGCCGAAACTCTCGGCAAAATGGAGGACCTCCATGGACAGCTCGTCTTCGTCAACAACCATCTCCAAGCATTGGAGAACAAGGAAGATCCACCATGAACGACGACGACCGACATCGAGATCGGATCGGTGGAAGCATGAACAACTACCCCAACCTTCAACATCAATCAACAGGTCACCATCCATACAAACGGAGGACGCAAACGCCAAGAGGAAGAAGAGCCGGCGCAGCCGTGGGTGGGCCGCTGCCGCTCATCGACACCGACACCCTCACCGTCACCGTACACCATGCCAATGAATGAAGTTATGATGTTGATCGGCAAGCGCAACGCAGAGGCACACAGAGCCCTACCCTTTATCTCCAGGCGACAATCATCAACTCCATCCTCCACATCCTCGTCGACTCAGGATCCACCCACAACGTCGTCGACATCAACATAGCCCGCAACATTGGTCTCCTTGAACGCCGTATCAACACCTCCCTCATCGTCGCCGATGGACAAGAGACCCCCTGCCGCTCGGCAACATTCCAAGCACCAATACAGATCGACAGCGACATCTACATCTTCGACGCATTCCTCATCGACCTCGGCCATAACTCGACGTCATACTAGGCGCCCCATGGCTACAAAGCCTTGGTCGCTGTTGACGATAGTTAACTCCTATTTTTAATCGTCAATAAATAGCTAAAAAGGGCATAATTGTAATATCACCATAGACTTAGGGGTTTAACTGACAAATTTCCACGAGTTTTGGTGAATGTCTATTTCTACAGGGGGTTATCTGAAAAGAGCCAAAAAGGGCCCACATGTCATGTTTACATAGAGACAAAGGAGGAGGGCCCACATGTCATGTTTACATAGAGACAAAGGAGGAGGGCCCACATGTCATGTTTACATAGAGACAAAGCAAGAGGGCCCACCTGTCATAGAGGCTAAGGTGGCGCCCCCTCTCCTAGCCAATAGGAGACAGTCTCCTGGATTGATGACATGGCACCTCACGCGGATCGATGACATGGCGCTTCACGCGGATCGATGACGTGGCGAGTCCTTAGGGGCTACTCCACCCAGGGCTATATAAGGAGGGCGCCCCCTAGGGTTTCCCATCATTATTCTTCTACAGATCAAAAGCTAGGGTTTCATCCTCCATCCAAGTAGAAGAGGGTCCCTCTAGTTCATCTAGATCTAGCTCTAGTTCATCTAGTTCTAGTTCTAGTTCGTCTAGTTGTATCTAGAAAATAGAGAGAGATAAGAGGAGAGAGCGGAGGAGGAGACGGATCTGTCGGATCTTCCTCAACATTGTACTTTTGCAGCATCTAGTTCGTCTTCCAGCTACTCTCCGGGTTCATCAATTCTTAATTCCCGAGTTCTTTATTTACTTTCGGCATTTACTTTCAAGTTATTTATTGGATTCCCATTTGCATCAAGTGCTCTAGTCTTTGCAACGCTAGAGTAGTAATTAATAGATTAGGCGTGGTGCTTAGTCGCGATTACGGAATTGCACCCAATTCTGCGGATTGTTGTGGTAGCCCTAGGGTAGTGACGGCCCTAACGGCCGACGTATTCCACCTCGTTCGGATTGGTGTCTATAGGACCGTAGTCAGACCTTCCTAGCCCCCTTCTCATCCATTTCCGTGGCTAGTGCTCTGATGTCCCGAAATAAGTAATCTTGAAGTAACCTTGATTCATAGATCAATTAGAGAAATCATAGGAAAACACTCACTCTCTCTCCACAAAAACATATAGTTATCTTTGGGTGATCTTGAACCTTAACTAGTACACTTCGCGTTCCCCGTGGAAAATCGATACCTTGGAATACTCCCGGGTGAAAGCTACACCGGTATCCGTGCGCTTGCGGATTATTCTGTGTGCGTTTAAAATACCCAACAAGCTTTCTGGCGCCGTTGCCGGGGAACGGTAGCTGTGCTAATTTGGAGCCAAGTCGTCCGTGTATCCTTTTTATTTTTCTTTTACCACCTTTCTCACCTCACCACAAACATCTACCACCATTTATCACATGGATTCCACACCTATTCATAAATTCTCCACACCAAGGGCCGAGTTCTTAGAGCCACCACAATCATCGAAGCCAATTACAGCTTCCAGCTATGAACTCCGTCCTGGCTTTATAGCCATGGTTCGGGATCAACCCTTCTCTCGGCCTAAAAGATGAAGACCCTTACAGCCATCTTAGGGAATTTGAGCTATTGTGTTCTTGCCTAACAATTGCCGGCATGACACAAGAGACCCTTAAATGGAAATTATTTCCGTTCTCCCTTTCGGGTAGAGCAAAACAATGGTATGCTCATTCCGTAAGAGGTGTAGATGGAAATTGGGATGAACTTCAAGAAAAATTTTGTCATGCTTTCTTCCCTCTTTCTAAAAGGGCAATCATCCGTAGAGAAATTCTTGACTTTAAACAAAAAGAGAAGGAGACACTAGGAGCAGCTTGGGCTAGATTCATAAGCCTTACTATATCTTGTCCAACCCATTCCTTGAAAACGTCCTTTTAGAACACTTTTATCTAGGACTTAACAAGGAAGCTGCTCTACATCTCGACACCTCTTCGGGAGGTTCATTCTCGCACAAAACCATAGATGAGGGGAAGGCCATTCTTGAGAAAATTCTTGAAAACACCCCTTACACCGGCATTTTTGATGAGTTTCCGAAGAAGAAAAAGAAGTCGAGCCCATCCCCCGAACCAAAAGAGGAGGAACCCACAACTGAATTAGATATTCCAATAGACTCTTCTAAAAATTTGGTTGTTGAAAAACCTCCTAGTAAGGGAATGCAAACCCCCTAGAGGATGATGAACCATCTCCTTTAGAGCTTCCCTTTGAATTCGAGGAAGATCTCTTTGAAGATTATGGAAATGCCTCGAATTTTCCAATCCAAGTGAGACCTCGAGCAAAGACCACTCCATCCAATCCACAGAAAGAGTCGATGGCTGTAGAACACACTCAAAGCCTTTCGGCGATCATGAGTTATGAATGGCTAAGCCGGCGAGATGTCCCCGAGGTAGCTCGAATCATCTCTCCTTCAACCATTCTTCGTGCCGAGATTAGAAGATCCGCTAGGAAGGTCCACTACAATCCTTCGTCGGGATAAATATTATTTCAAAAGAGTTAGCTAGAACTCTTTATCCCGACACGTCCTTAACCCCATCTCAAAAACTTCTACAAGATCCATCGGGATTTATTTTAAAAGTCATGGGGTACCGAGGACCATTCCCATCGGAATCAAGAACTCGGGATATGTCTAGATTTTCACATTTTTGACATCCCGAGAGATTCCTCTATTGATTGCGAGACCAATCATGAGACTACTACGGGGAAGAACCATTACGAGGTCAATTAGACTTCAAGGTTGGGAATTCCACTATTGTTGTTCCTCTTGATCGATCAATTAACACAATAGTGGAACCCAAACCTGAACGAGACCCTATTGAGGAGGTCTTAATGGTGTCTCAAGAGGAGATGACTCAACCATTCTTCGATGTAGAACACTTTGTTCAAGAAGAAGATGAGTCAGCACCCATTGAGCTAGACATAAATGAACAACCTCCACCTTCTATGATAGAGCTAAAACCTCTTCCTCCTGGCCTTAAATATGTCTTTCTTCATAACAACCCAAACACTCCAGTAATCATCAGTGACAAGCTTTCGATTATGAGGCACAACAACTTGTCACTGTCCTGAAAGACATAGATCGGCTTTTGGCTACTCACTCGAAGACCTCACGGGCATTAGTCCCGCTCTTTGCACGCATCGTATCCCCACTGATCCCAATTGTACACCCTCTAGGGAGCCACAGCGTAGACTTAACAACGCTATGCGAGAGGTTGTTAAGAAAGAGGTCCTTAAACTCCTACATGCTGGGATTATTTATCCCGTGCCACATAGCGAGTGGGTTAGTCCTGTCCAAGTAGTGCCAAAGAAAGGAGGAATGACAGTTGTTGAGAATGAGAAGAATGAACTCAACCCTCAATGAATAGTCACTGGGTGGCGTATGTGCATTGATTATAGAAAACTCAACAAGGCTACAAAGAAAGATCACTTCCCGTTACCCTTCATTGATGAAATGCTTTGGAACGGCTTGCAAATCACTCTTTCTATTGTTTTCTTGATGGTTATTCGGATATCACCAAATCCCGATCCACCCGGATGACCAAAATAAGACAACTTTCACATGCCCGTATGGAACTTTTGCATACCGACGAATGTCGTTTGGGTTGTGCAATGCTCCAGCTTCTTTCCAACGGTGCATGATGTCTATTTTACGTGACATGATCGAGAAAATCATGGAGGTGTTCATGGATGACTTTACCGTCTATGGCAAAACCTTTGATCATTGTCGGAGAATGTAGACAAGGTCTTACGCGGTGTGAAGAAAAGCACTTAGTCCGAAGGCTGGGAAAAATGCCATTTTATGGTCCGGGAAGGAATAGTGCTAGGACACAAGATGTCAGAACGTGGGATAGAAGTGGATAGGGCAAAGATTGAAGTTATTGAAAAACTTCCACCTCCCATAAATGTGAAAGGAATCCGTAGCTTCTTGGGACATGCGGGGTTCTATAGGCGATTTATAAAGAATTTCTCTCAAATTGCTAGACCCTTGACTAGTCTCCTAGCTAAGGATGCACCTTTCATCTTTGATGATGAGTGTCATGACTCTTTTCAAATCCTCAAAGAAGCACTCATCTCGGCTCCAATCATCCAACCACCTCGATTGGGAGCTTCCTTTTGAGATCATGTGTGATGCTAGCGACTTTGCGGTTGGTCTTTGTTTTAGGCCAAACCAAGGATAAGAAGCATTATGCCATATCCTACGCTAGCAAAACCTTGTCCGGACCACGACTCAATTATGCTACAAGCGAAAAAGAGCTATTGGTGTTGTCTTTGCTATAGACAAGTTTAGATCTTACTTAGTGGGGGCAAAGGTAATTGTCTATTCGGATCATGCTTTGCTCTTAAATACCTCCTCACTAAGAAAGATACTAAGCCTCGGCTAATTCGATGGATTCTTCTACTCCAAGAGTTTGACTTAGAAATCCGAGATAGAAAGGGAGTAGAAAATTCTGTAGCCGACCACTTGTCTAGGCTTCAGTATAAGGAAACACATGAGCTTCCCATTAATGACTACCTAAGGGATGACACCCGCTCAAAATACAAGACTCCGATCCATGGTACGCGAGACATCGTGAACTTTATAGTGAAAGGCTATGTCCCACTCGGTGCAAACAAAAGAAAATTGCTACATGATAGCCGTTTTCACTATTGGGATGAGCCTTACCTTTTTCGAGTCTGCGCCGATGGAGTGTTGAGGAGATGTGTCCCTATGGCCGAGGCTATTCAAATTATGGATAGATGTCATTCCTCGCCATATGGAGGACACTATGGAGCATTCCGGACACATGCCAAGATCTGGCAAAGTGGCTTCTTCTGGCCAACGATGTATGAAGATACAAAGGAGTTTGTCAGGAGATGCCACCGATGTCAAAAACATGGGAATATTAACTCACGAAATGCAATGCCTCTCACAAACAATCTCCAAGTTGAACTCTTTGATGTTTGGGGCATTGATTTCATGGGGCCATTCCCTATGTCTGGGAATTGCGAATACATTTTAGTAGCGGGGGACTATGTGTCCAAATGGGTAGAAGCATTGCCCTGTCGTAAAGCTGATTCAAAACATGCCAAGAGAATGTTCCATGAAGTAATCTTTCCTCACTTTGGTACACCCCGGATAGTCATAAGCGATGGAGGTTCCCACTTCATCGATAGACACTTCCGGAAGTACTTAGCAGATCATGGAATTCGTCACAATGTCGCAACGGCATACCATCCTCAGACTAGCGGTCAAGCAGAAACATCCAATAAACAAATCAAGAATATTACGCAAAAGACCGTAGATGAAATGGGTAAGGGATGGAAGGACAAACTCCATGATGCACTTTGGGCTTATCGAATCGCATACAAAACACCCATAGGCATGTCACCGTATCAACTCGTATATGGAAAGACATGTCATCTGCACTCGTAGAATTAGAGTTCAAAGCCCATTGGGCAATCAAGAAATGGAACATGGATCTCCACCTAGCTAGCAAGAATCGTCCGATGCGGCTATCCGAGCTAGAAGAGTGGAGAGAAAAGGCCTATCATTGTTCTAAGATCTATAAAGAGAGAACGAAAAGGTGGCACGATAAGAGAATCAAGCACAAGGAGTTTAAACCTGGAGATAAGGTTCTACTATTTAATTCAAGGGTTAAGCTCTTTGGCCATGGAAAGTTGCGAAGTAAGTGGGATGGACCATACAAAGTCATTGACACTTCAACCCACGGGGCCATTACCATCCAAGATGATGTAGGAAACACTTCTAAAGTAAACGGCCAACGCTTGAAAGTGTATCTTGAGCCACAAATCAACACGGTTGAGGAACTCGATGTTATTGAGTTCATAGAATTCCCACATTAAAACTCAATCAACCGAAGCTCTAGACAACTAATGCTCGATTACCTAACCCTTAATATGCTCCACGAGTTTTGTTGTCTATTTGAGTTCTGCAGGATTTGCTAAGTTTGAGAAGAGTGAGACCTACATCAATCCCAAGAGTGAGAGATTATGCCAACATCCGGCTTGGGGGAGAGCATCTCCCGTGTATCTAGCTAAGTATTTCTTATTACTTTCTTATATATTTTTAAAATTTGCTTTCTTTATATATTTAGTCTTGTGTAATGTTTAAGTTTGTTAAATAAAAGGAGAGTGTACAAGATTTTGCCTGCCAAATAAATCCCTAGAATAAACTTTTTGGAAGTGATGAATAGTTGCTCTGTCGTAATTCCTTTCAAGTGCCTGTTTTCAACCTAGAACTCTCCCAAGTTTTGGACACACTGTTTTGATCTAAGATTTGCTCTGAACCTGAAACTTGTGGGTAGCGAATGCTTGATCTAAGTCTAGGTAGTTGACGGGTATGATATGGGAAGGTCTCGAGCTGCTTTGTTTATCTTGTTCTAAGTGATACTAGAGTTCGGAGAATTTATCTTTTGAAAATTCAAAATGCTTTTGCATGATGAGTTCTTGTATGACGAGTTTAAATTCCTACCACCGCCATATATGCATGCTTGATAGATTAGGAAGTCCACTTATACTTACTTATGCTTTGAGTGTGGTCGATTGTGTTGACCCTTGGAAACTCGTCATACGGTTAAAGTCAAGATCACACACACGTACATCATGCACCCTCGCTACTTCTACCCCGGAAGTACGCGCCATCATATTCATCCATTTAGACACATCCCAAAATTGTTCTACTCCTACACCGGGAGTGAGCATAAAAATATCCCTTCATCCATTGCTAGCCCTTTTGTTATCCAATAAAGCTCCAAGTATGTGTTTGCTGCTACATCCGTCAATTTTTCCAAAGAAGAGATCCCGGTGCTTCATCAAAAAAAAAAGAGAAAAAAAAGAGAAGGAAAAAAAAGAATAGCAAGAGAACAAGAATGTCCCAACATAGAGAGATTTCCAGCAGTCCAAGTTCTCCCAAATTCTTCATAGTTCAAGCAAGGTATGCAGTCCAAGTTCTCCCAAATTCTTCATAGTTCAAGGGAGGTATGAATTTCTGCAAGGAGCAAAAGTAGAAGTTAGGTGTTGACCTTTATCATCCCTTTTCCCCCTTTATTTCATCTTATATCTATCATCGCCATTTTCCACTATCACCATATATCCACTTAACCCATATATAGGACCACACACATGCACATCTTGATTTGATTGTATGTCCAGTTTCTTCGGATCCATGGTTTGACTATGCAACATATGTATAAGCTCCCACCTACAAACTCCACATAAGCCTATTAGAGGTAGGGTGAGAGAGTGAAGGCGCAATGTTACTCTGCCTTATGCCAAAAATACCACATATCTTTTGAGAAGAGAGAAGGCATACACCATTAATGCCTTGGTAAGGATCCAGAAATACCACAAAGGAGAGACTTGAGAGGATCATACATAGGAATCTCTGAGTTTTATTTGAAAAACTTACCAAAAACTCCGGAATGAAGGTTGAGCAAAGAGCTAGAGACATAGTGCTTGACTTGACCGTTCTGTCTTTCAACTGCTCAAGACCTAAGTGAAGGCTACAAGCCCCATGGTGGAAGGTAATAGGGGTAAGTTTGAAGTCAGAATAGTCCACTCTAATCCGGAAGAGAGTTCTTGTTTGAACGCATGTGTACTTTTGAGGCGTGAAAGCATTGTAGCAACTCCTGATCCATTACTGAGTTTATCTTTGCTCAGGGACGAGCAAAGGGTAAGCTTGGGGGAGTTTGTTGACGATAGTTAACTCCTATTTTTAATCGTCAATAAATAGCTAAAAAGGGCATAATTGTAATATCACCATAGACTTAGGGGTTTAACTGACAAATTTCCACGAGTTTTGGTGAATGTCTATTTCTACAGGGGGTTAACTGAAAAGAGCCAAAAAGGGCCCACATGTCATGTTTACATAGAGACAAAGGAGGAGGGCCCACATGTCATGTTTACATAGAGACAAAGGAGGAGGGCCCACATGTCATGTTTACATAGAGACAAAGCAAGAGGGCCCACCTGTCATAGAGGCTAAGGTGGCGCCCCCTCTCCTAGCCAATAGGAGACATCTCCTGGATTGATGACATGGCACCTCACGCGGATCGATGACATGGCGCTTCACGCGGATCGATGACGTGGCGAGTCCTTAGGGGCTACTCCACCCAGGGCTATATAAGGAGGGCGCCCCTAGGGTTTCCCATCATTATTCTTCTGAGATCAAAAGCTAGGGTTTCATCCTCCATCCAAGTAGAAGAGGGTCCCTCTAGTTCATCTAGATCTAGCTCTAGTTCATCTAGTTCTAGTTCTAGTTCGTCTAGTTGTATCTAGAAAATAGAGAGAGATAAGAGGAGAGAGCGGAGGAGGAGACGGATCTGTCGGATCTTCCTCAACATTGTACTTTTGCAGCATCTAGTTCGTCTTCCAGCTACTCTCCAGGTTCATCAATTCTTAATTCCTGAGTTCTTTATTTACTTTCAGCATTTACTTTCAAGTTATTTATTGGATTCCCATTTGCATCAAGTGCTCTAGTCTTTGCAACGCTAGAGTAGTAATTAATAGATTAGGCGTGGTGCTTAGTCTGGCGATTACCTGGAATTGCACCCAATTCTGCGGATTGTTGTGGTAGCCCTAGGGTAGTGACAGCCCTAACGGCCGACGTATTCCACCTCGTTCGGATTGGTGTCTATAGGACCGTAGTCAGACCTTCCTAGCCCCCTTCTCATCCATTTCCGTGGCTAGTGCTCTGATGTCCCGAAATAAGTAATCTTGAAGTAACCTTGATTCATAGATCAATTAGAGAAATCATAGGAAAACACTCACTCTCTCTCCACAAAAACATATAGTTATCTTTGGGTGATCTTGAACCTTAACTAGTACACTTCGCGTTCCCCGTGGAAAATCGATACCTTGGAATACTCCCGGGTGAAAGCTACACCGGTATCCGTGCGCTTGCGGATTATTCTGTGTGCGTTTAAAATACCCAACAGTCGCGTCACTTGGGACTTCACCAACGGGACACTCATGTACGATCGCAACGGACAGCGGCATCTACTTCACGCACCACCACACATCTTCAAGCATCGCCCGCGAACCATCTACTACTTCCACGCCCTCAGCATCAACCCGACCTTCGCCAACCAGTTAGACCCTGCATCATGGCACACAGAGATCACCGAACAAGCCTACCAAACATCTTCGGCGGCCACAACAACCACGAGACCACCTTCTCCGACCAACTACGCAAAGCCATCCGAGAAGACAGGGATCTACGGGCCCTCGCGCTGGCTATTGCAGATAGCACAACAGCAAATGCGCGACGCTTCACCAAGGACCTCATCTTCTATGATGGATGCCTCTTCATCACGGCTACTTCACTGCTGGTACCCGACATCATCGACCAGATCTTATGCGACAGGACAACCGACTACATAAAGATAGCATTGGGAGCATACCGACCATCGACGACGACTCAGGAGGGCATATTGCCTTCATTCATCCTACATGGATGACTGTGGACTTCACCAATGCCAATACCAGACACCACGACAATCTTCCTCGATCAAGAAGTACGCACGCTCATCCACGTCAAGCACGTTTACATCGACATTAATCCAGAAATAGGAGGTCACCGCATATGCCCCGACATCTTCAACAGTCGAACATTGCTATTTGGCGACATGCTAGACTTGACGACATTGCCACCAACACTCGTCAAATCAATGCTATGGCGCCCCCTACCGTTACGCATTGACCCGGACCTAACCAAACACATTCGCCTATTCAACAGGCCGCCAACGGTAATGACAACTCTCCAAATGAATATCTCAATTTCCAAAGATCTTCTATCCAAGGTGCAAGGAGGACCAAGGCACGATCCAGGAACAGACGACACACTCTATCACATCTTCGGCAGCATCGAAAACCTCCAATACTGCTTCGACTTTGCACATCTTCGCACACGCCAAAATGTCATCCTCAACAACCCAATGGAAGGTCGCTTGACCTGCTTCCTGGAGAAAGTGCCACCAACAATCATGGCCCCAAAGTTTGGCATCGACAGCTAGTTCGTGTTTCGCCGAGAGGATGCGTCGATTGGAGAAGGGGAAGTGTTGTAACAAGTCCAATGCAGACTCTTCGAATTGGGCAAGAAATTGGGCCAAATTTGGCTCGCAAGAGGGGCCCAACCGCTGCCGCCGCCGCCGGCTGTGTGCCATGGGCCCCCTAGGGGGGAGGTGCTCCGGCCATAGGGGTACGTGCAGCCCCTCGCGTCGCCGCCAATCCGTCAACCACTTGGTTTCCTTAAATTGAGTCTCCTAGTTTTGGAAAAATAGTTGGTCGAATAAAAGGACATGGCCGTATTGTAAAAGGCGAAATCAAATCATGAGGATCTCCTAGTTAGCTTAGGATTGAAGCTAAGCCAACTATAAATAGGAGATGCACCCCTTGGGAAAAAGGCAATAAAGAAAAGGGTCAATCCCTATCTTCCTCTCCCTCTCCTAGCCGCCGCCACCGCTGCCGCCCATGCCGTCTCCCACTCCGGAGCCGTCACGTGCCCCCGACGTTAGCCTCATTATACAGAGTACAAAGGCAATAAAACAATATTGAAAGCACTTCCAACAACACAAGAGTGCAGAGAGAGTAATGTGTTAATGAGTATCAATTAGTAAAATACATCACTGCTAAAATACATCACTGCTAAAATACATCACTGCTCATGCACCTAGAAATGAAAGACTTGGCCACCGGTGCACACCATTACCACGCTGCTACAACCAAAATATGTAAAGTTTACTTCGTAGGACATATAGATCAAGTACAAAACCAATATAATCGGGTATGACATGTATAGGGTGCAGGAATTATGTTTCTTTCATGCATAGAAATAGCAACTAACAAGGCGGGACTTACATTTACCAAGTTGGAAACATGGCATCAACTATATTAATGACAACCATGTAACATGAAGTATGAGAAAGTTAAATAAAGAAATCGTCGATTTTCACCCCCTCGGTACTAGCTATCGATTCATATCTCATAAACTATACACAACTCTACTGTGCATATGAAAGTCTGTAGGCATGTAGACGCATGAGTCCCAAAACCATTGTTGATGGCTCTTATACCTCAAATTTAGCCATCAACCTGATAGCATAAAAGAGCATAAAGTCAATGTGAAAGCAACATTTACGTTATCATTCCACTTGGTTCCACGTGCACTTAGAAGATTGTGCATGCTTGGAAAAATGGTCAAAATACACCATAACCAAGCTTCTAAAAGGACTCCATGCAGCAGGAGGTAAGGCGTAAGGCCCATCTGGTGGGGTCGTTTGATCTCCACAAGGCAGCCCAATGCCCCTCTCCCCCCTTTGCCACGTCACCAATCCATGGGGTAGTGAGGAAGCACACTTTGGAGCAAAGAAAAGTGTTGGATTAAGTTAGTTTGATCCAGCAAGGTCCACCATGATGCTCCCTTATGATGGATGGCCCACTGTCATACACTCTAGAGCTTACCCGACATGGAACCACCTTAATTAGGATATGCAAGCAATCATCACCAAGAGCTCACCTCAACCGTTAGATGGCAGGCCAGTGCCATCCTAGGGTCGGCAGACCATAGGCACGTCGCCCGACCCTACCTAAGTTCCACCACCTGTCCACACCTACAATTAGCCCCTACCCTCTCTTACACTATAAAAGGGGGTGTTGTTGCCAAGTGAAGCATCAATCTCCTTAAGAAAAGCAAGCATTAGTATACTTAGTCCTAGGTGAAGCCATATCTCTATAATTAGAAGATAGCGAGAGAATGAGGAAAAGCTTGGAGAGGAGTCTGGCTTAACGTCGACCTCTTCCACTTGTACCTCGGAGGATGCAACTCAGATCGAGTGAAGTCTGGATCTTCTATGGTAACTCTGATCTTCTGCATTAATTAGGTGTTGTTATATTACTATTGTTTACATGTTGCACCACTTGGTTAGAGTGCTATGATTTTTTTCATCGGGACTCAGATCAATGTAGCGAGCTTATCGATTAAGCGTAGTGCTTAGGCTATATAGCTTGCTTGGGTTTATGTATGGCAAGGCATTCGGGTAGTTAGTGGTAGGTGGTAGGTTGTGACAACCATGTCCATCCTATGTATTCCACTATGTGATATGTCTAGTTACTAAATCGTAGGGCTTGTGACATTTCATTATTAATCAATCATTCTAGATTGGTTAACCAGATGTGCCATGAGGTAAACAATTTTATTTAATATCCTCAACCTTATTCTAGTTTTAAGTCAGCAAACCCATAGAAAGTCCTCTTTCTTCCAATACATCACAATATGGGCTTTAGGTGTTCTTAGTCCTTACTCTTGTCACTTCTCATTCCTTGTAGAAATTTGATACCTTCAAATACTTTAGGTGAAAGCTACCTTGTTAATGTAACTCTTTAGTTCATTCTGTGTGCCACTTCTTGTGTCAACAAGCTTTCTGGTGCCGTTGTTAGGGGACGGTAGCTGACTTTTTTTAGTTTAGGAACTTATAGTCATCTATATTGTCTTTATCTTACCTTGTTATGGACCATACTTCCATATACAATTTCGCTGCTCCAAAGGGCACACGATGGTGCCACCATCTTCATCCAAACATATCCTTACCGATAGCTATTAGCCTCCCCTTGTTTCATATCTATTGATGAGCATATCTTTTCTACAAGACAAAAAACACAACCCTTACACCCACCTATGAGAGTTCGAGCAAGTGTGCTCATGTTGGCATATTTTAATTAGGCATGTCACATGAAACCCTTAAGTAGAAGCTATTTTCTTCTTCTTATATGGACCAGTGAGCTATGGTGTTTTCCAAAGCCAGTGCTAATAGAAGTTTCATTGGCATGTGACATAGTTTAAATGAAGACATGGATAAATATAGTTTTTTTCTCTCGAAAACGCAGGAGAACTGCGCTTCATTATATTAAGAAGAGGATAAAAATAGTTTCATGGGATAAAAAAAGTTTCATGAAATGCAATAAGTTTTATAAAAATAAAACTTGTTTATATTGTTTGTAACACCAAAAAATCTTAGAAACAAAGCCATAAAACTCGCACTAAAACTGTCTAAGCCTCCATCGTGCCCGTACACTACTCCACGGTCTTAGAAAAAGAAGCATGAAACTCCCATCGAAACCGCCTAAGCCTCCAAGGTGGCCATACACTACTTCACTGTTCGCCAGTAGCTCTGACTAACTAATCCAAAACCAAATTACCAATAGCAGATAGGTGAAAGAGGAATGGTCTATGCGCGCAAGCAATTGTGGAGTGCCAGTCAAAAAGCATCGCGTTGTACGTACTACACACTGGGCACGAGCACGATCAAGTGCACTGACTCTGGAAGGCTCTTTTAGGTGCAAATCGAGGATGAATATGCATGCAACAATGGGCTCACTTCCAATGGGCTCTTTTAGGTGCAAATCGAGGATGAATATGCATGCATGTTCTTTTACCAATTGTTCGGGAGAATTGCTTATTTGGCCCTAAAAAAAGTTTGCTTACTTATTTGGCCCATTTTTTTTCGAATTTGTCTATTTGGCCCAAAAACAAAATTTTGTTACTTATATGGCCCTCTGTTAGCTTCCGTCGGGCCTCACCGTTAGTCTCCCAGTCCACGACACGCGAAAAGTCAAATTTACCCCTCATCCCCATCTTCACACGCCGGCCTCACACCGCTCGCATCGCTTCGTAAAAAAAAAAGAAAAAAATCCCGTCGCTCCCAGGCGCCGCTCCCTGGCGATGGCCGAGCGCCATTCCACCACCGGCGCCGCTCCAGCCGGCGTCCAGGAGCCGGCGCCGCCGCCCCCAGGTGTAGATCGGCCGCCGCCCCCGTCGCCCTGTGAAGAGCAGCCGCCGCCCCAGCCCCCATACGCAGATCGACTGCAGGCGCCGTCTCTTCGTCGCGACGCGGCCTTCCAGCCCGGGGGCGCCGACCTTGGGGCCGGAGGCTCTAGCCGGAGGCGACCTGGAGGCGCTGCAGCTGCCCTCGGGCGTGAGCAGCCCGTGGCAGCCAGCCCCCCCCGCCCGCGGGCAGGCCCCGCAGCTGTCCACCGTCCGTCGTGGCCAGAACGGGGAGGCCAGCTCCTCCAGCGGCGTCGGCCCCCAGCCCGACGGCCTAGCTCCTCCACTTGCACCACCTTCGTCCAGCCAGCAAGAAGAGTGAGTACACATTGTTAGTGCTTGTATCCATCGAATCCCAGTAGTTACTTTCCCATGTATCTAATTCTAAAATTCTTACTTGTGAATAACAGCATGGATCCACATTCTAGTTTCAAATTGGAAATGAAATTGATTGGCAACCGTAAGAAGCGTAGGCAAGAATTCAGTTGTTATGCCTTTGATATGGTTATTGATTCAGACAAGACAAGTTATATGGACCTTCATGACTACGTGGTAAATAAGTACTCACCTGATTATTTGGAATTGGCTCACTTCCAATATTATGATGAAGAATTAAAATCTTTCCCTCAAGTAAAAACTGACCAAGATTTGATGGCTATGATTGAGAAAAATTGGAAGAAAAAGTTGGTCACCATGTTTATTGTGTACCGGGGTCCTGATGAACCATATGAGCCTGTCACAGAGTGGGATTTTGGTGAGGAAGAAGAGCCTACTGTAGAGGATAATAATGGTGAGGAAGAGGATGAGGATGAGGATGAGGATGAGTACCTTAGGAATCCAGAACCACAGAATGAACATGTAGGTGTTGATGAGGAGGATATTTACCTTGACACTACACAACCCAACACCTTACAAGTGGTTCAGAGGGTAGTTGAGAAGGAGCCAACATATGTTGATGATGATAATGAAGGTGGAGGAGTTGAGTCAGAGGATGATGATGAGGAGGAAGAGGAGCAATGCAATGAGCACAGCTATGCTCCAAGTGTAGAGCATGATCCTAAGGATCCACCAATGATACAAGGGGCTACCTATGCAAATATGTACACCTTCAAAGTGTCACTTTCTCAGCATGCAATCAAACACCGCTTCGAGTTCAATCTTAAAAAGACTGGACCAAAGAGATACAGGGCATATTGTGCAATGAGAGACAAAGAGGGATGTCCATGGTGGATATATGCAAGTACAGCTAAGGATGACTCCACTGTAGTGGTAAGGCTACGTGCATTATTTAAATGTGTTTGCATATTGTTTATATTGGTTGCTAAATGTTTGTCTCCGTGCAGGTGAGAAACAAGGTTTCTGTTGATGATCACAAGTGTTCTAGCCGAAGGTTGTCAAAGAAGGTGAAGAATGCAACAAAATATTGGATATGTGAAAATGTGAAGGACTTCCTCATAGTGGATGCAACTTTGGGGGCAAAGGAATTGGTGAAGAAATTGAAAGAACACCATGGGCCAACTATACCGTACCATAGAGTGTTTCAAGGTAAGACCTTAGCACTAAAACACCTTTATGGTGATTGGGATGCCAGCTTTGATAATCTGTTCAAGTTTAAAGCAGAAGTTGAGAAGCAATGTCCTGGTAGCTTAGTTATCATTGACCATTACATGGTAGATGGAAAGATCAGATTTAGAAGATTTTTTTTAGCATTCAAGCCGTGCATAGACGGGTTCCTTACTGCTTGCAGACCATACCTTGCAATAGACTAGTACATTCTTGACAGGCAGGTACAAGGGACAACTGGCTAGTGCAATTGCTGTTGATGGGCACAAGTGGATGTATCATGTTTGCTTTGGAATTTTTGATTCAGAAACTACAGATAACTGGGTTTGGTTCATGAGTCAACTTAAACAGGCCATAGGTTCTCCAAGGGGGTTAACCATACGTACTGATGCTGGACAGGCTGTGATGACCGGGATGGGTAAAGTATTTCCATTTGCTGAACATAGGGAATGCATGTACCACTTGGTGACCAACTTCAAAAAAAGATATCGTGGTAAGGTGTTTGATGACCACCTATGGGCAGCAGCATACTCATGGAGCATGTATTGGTATGGAATAAATGTGAATGCCATGAAGACTGCAAAGCCAGCTGCAATAGAATGGCTACTTGCAACACACAAAAAATTGTGGTCAAGGAGCCACTTTGACACAATTTGCAAGGTAGACTATGTGACCAACAACCTTGTAGAAAGCTTTAATAATTGGATGAAGCCTCACAAGTCAATGAACTTGGATGATTTTTTTGACAAGCTTAGACAAATGGTCATGTCAAAGTGGAACAAAAGAAGGAAAATAGGGAACAAACTCCAGGGCTTGATTCTACCCCACATCATTACAAAGTTGAATAAGGAGAGTAAAGAGGGAAACTTGGAAGTTGAAGAATGTTCCGAAGAGATAGCCGAAGTTACTGCAATGGGAGGAAGTGCCCCATTTGCTTTGACTATGGACATCATTATAAAAATTGCAAGAGGGGACTATGGACCGAGAAGATATTGAAGCTATGAAAAAAATCAAGTAATAATTTCTCTAGTCTTGTCTACCATTTGTGTCTTTCCTTTGTTAGTATATGATATTCATTACTTTCATTCTACTCTTGTTTCGGGGCAGCGAGAAAAGAAGAGCGCAAGGAACACCAAATGTGCACAAAGTTCCATTATTCCTTTTGGAAGATGCACCTCCGGCGACAATGACAATGCCCCCTAGGTTTGGTCTTTCTTTCTTTCTCTCGTGGTAACAAGATCTAATAACTTTGGACCAATTGTAAATACATCTTTGTGACCGTAGTGAAAACTTGGCGACAACATCTAATAACAAAAGGAGGAGAATTGAGGACTGTACACCTGAACAATCCTCTAAGAGGTATGTCACATATTGCTGCAATCTTTTCACCATCACATCTTTCTTTCAACTCTAAATTAGTTGATTATTGTGACACCATAGCTTGGAGGTTTCAAATAACAAAAAGGGAAACCAAACTAACTCCACTCCGGCGATCAAAATTGTATGTTTAGTCATTCTGAAATTAACTTGTAGCCATTGAATTATTTCCCCTAATCTAAACCATATGTCAATATATAACATTTGAAGGTCAAGAAGTGGGTCAAATCAGCCGGGGCGTCTCTATTGCTCAAATTGAAGATCGACTCGTTCAGGTAAAAAAGAAGCGGACAACCATGAAAAAGAAGCTAGGCCTTCCAAAGAAAAAGGCCAAAATCAATCTCAATGTGCCACCTGACAGCCCATCGATGGGTACAAGAAGCAAGAAGAGATTTCCTAACAGCCCTGCAATGAGCACGCGAAGTAAAAGAAGGCTCAGTCTTTGATTTGTGATATTTGATTTGCTTCCCTATGCTCTAGGGATCCCTATGCTCTATGTATGTGAGACCCATGTACCACTTTTGTTTGATATTCTGATTCTCAGAACTGAACTACGTTGAATTTCTAAACTATGCAATTGTGCCGCACTGCCACGTTATTTATGAGTGTGAAACTATGTGGAAGACTATGTGTTGCTAATATGGTATTTATTTGAGAATATATATGTTCAGATGTGAATATTTTGAGATAATATATGTTCTGATATGGTTATTTCACAATATATATAATATATATACTCAATATATACATTAAACAGGGAAGATTCTGTTTTTTTATTTTTTTAACCGCAGGGGCAAAAGGGTCTTTTTACATGACAGTTGACACCGTTAACTCCACTAAACTGACGGAGGGCCATATAAGTAACAAAATTTTACTTTAGGGCCAAATAGACAAGTTCAAAAAAAGAGGGCCAAATAAGTAAGCCAACTTTCTTTTGAGACCAAATAAGCAATTCTCCCAAAGAGGAACATGCCTGCGTGCACCGAAATAGTAGTACTACCATGTACGTATAGCTGATTAGGTGCTCAGGCAGCATCAACCTGGAGTACTGTTACTGTCACCGTATGCCCGGTCGTGTCACGTACTGGCTCACGTGTGCGGTTTCCGGCCGTGCACTGCTGCGGCGGCAGCAGCCAGGAAGCATGGGCCGCGCGCGTAAAAGCTCACGCAACGAGCGGAGCACCCGCGGCCACAGGTTCCGCAGGAGCACGAGGCGACGACGAGCGTCTGACCACCCACCCCCTCAAGTTGACCGTGGCCGGGGCCCCTCCCTCTTCCTGCGCTGTCAGTGACGGCTCTCTTGTTGCTGACTTCCTGTGTGCCCAGAGATCGAAGACGACCAGTCAAACTAACAGTCAGAAGTCAGAGTGAGTGCGCCACAAGAGGGCTCGCAAATCATTTTCCGGCGGACTAGGTCTCACTCTCGCTCCTCCCGGAGGTCTCCCTCACGCACGTACACTTGTACTCACCCTCTCCGTTCGGATCCTATAAATAGACCCAAAAGGCAGGTTGACATACAAATCTTGCAGCTTGCTCCATCAGCATCAGCTCAGCTAGCTAGCTAGGCGAAAAGCACGGTGCGTGCAGTACGCCCGCTACGCTGCCACGACAGCTCTAGAGACACAAGCAAGTCTAGCGAAGGAAGATCTAGCAGCATGGACAGCAAGAACGTCACCTGCGGCGGCGGCGTCAAGGTGACCTACATCGAGACGCAGTTCGTCACCTCCGACGCGGCCGGCTTCAAGGACCTCGTGCAGCGCCTGACCGGGAGGTCCGCTCTCCCGCCGGCGCCGGCGCCGCACAGGCCGCGCCCGTGCCGGCCAGACGACGGCCGCCGCCCGCGGGGCACGACGTCCGCTGCTGTGCCGCAACGCTATCATCATTACACGGCGGCGGCGGCGGAGGTGCGTCGTCGTTCGCCCGTCACCATCAGCCGTACGCCGACGTCGTACCTGGAGGACGGTATGGGCCTGCACGACTTCATCGACATGGGCGATTTCTCCGATCTGTTCTACGTCGGTGCCAGCGATCGGAGTGACGGTGGTCGTTACGGCGGTTTCCCGTGTTGATCGACGTAGCTGCCAATGCCATGATGGATATAGATTGGATATTGCAGTCCATTCATTTTTTTTTCCACCCGTTTCAGTAATAGTTTGTATGTACTTTGTATACCCCTGTTAGTACTCATTGTAAATTTTGAAACTACTCGATGAATTTTGGCCCTCAAGAAGCACACTCAAACCTGAACTGAACTGCACCTCGACAAAGATTTGATTCGATCAACGAAACAACTCTAAAAGAAACACACCGCTTCATGCATGAGAAGATACCAAACATTCACATGATTAATTGTTTTAACTTTGACTATACATGTCACCACTAATATATACAGAGAGAAGCTTGTGTCAGGCTGTCAGCAGCAAAACACGCTTAGACTCGATAAATCAGTTTGGCACCAGTAAGATCAAAGAGAAACACGTAACAAGTTAACAGCGTTGCCTTCTTGCTTCGCTCAAACATGATGAAAAAGAGCTGTCTTTCCTGATGGGCTGCTCTGCTCTTCATGTCTGCCATGAATTTTCCAGCTCGATTGAATAATGCCTCAATGGACAGGAAGACACATTTGCATCCAAACAAGCTCACTAGTACTTGCAAATTTGCAATCTTTCCTGAGTTACATGTGCGTGTTAATTAGTTAGTGTAATGTCATCGCTACAATTTTTCTTCCTTACTGCAATGCCTCCATTAAAATCCTTTCTTCATATGCATCTATGATGAAATTCAGCAACGGTTAAGAACTGATGGGATTCCATTGACCGATAAAATGACACTAACTGATTCACATTTCTTTTCTAAAGTAAATGTTAGGTTGATGAGAACAGGATGATTGTGTTTCAAAAGGGTGGCAGAAGTATTTGCCAGCTCTAAATTAAATGCCCCCTCCAAAATCTAACACCTAGGATTGTTGTCAGCTTAACATGGATATGCTCATAATTCATAACTGTAGCAGTGGGCACCATTATGAAAGGCAACCTCATAACAAGTTACCAGCAGATCCGAATTGTAGTATCCATCTCAAGGAAATAGACTCACTCATCACATTGATTATATCATACCCATCTCAGGACAAATAGATCACCTCAAGAGATTTGCCTTATCATATGAATTCACCCAAGAACTGAGGGCCCACCTAATGCTTCCTAGTTTCAGTTTTTTTAGTTGTTGCAACTTGGTGAAGCCCAAGTGCTGATGCTCTGGATGAGATCATCATCTGCAGATTAAACAGCTGATAACCACTTAACCACTACCAGAGTGCCTATACATGTCTAGATGATACGGTTTCCTAGCTACATATATATGTTGTAACATCACTGCTAAGGGATTAAGACTTCACCTAATTGCCTGGTGTTACATTGAACATTTGTCGATCTTGCTTTTGGTTAGCTGAAATGCTGGAATCACCCAGGCTCCACAGCTGCACTGCATACCAGCCCAGTTGAATTGTCCCAGACGAGCTTTGCATCCCATGCAAAAGAGCTTGTTTGCAACATATCCTTCTTCCACTGCAAATAGAACACGGAGCAAATGAGAACATCAGAGATTCATGACAATGCTCTAAAAACAAGACGTAAAACATCGTGTGTGGAAAACTGACCAGTTTGCATCCACTTCATGGGCTCCACAAAGATGCATGGACATTCTGGTTTTTCGCCATTCTCATCCACATTAGACTGTTTTGCTGCTCTGAAGATCTTGCCACCAGCACCTACTTCATGGGTAACAACAAATTCTTGTGTTGCAAGCATTCTCCGGCATTTTCTGCAGCGGTAAATAGCACCTGGATCAGAAGTTCGCTTCTCTGCGTTAACATCAGATTCTGCAGCTGTTTCCTGGCATGTTTCCGTAGGTTCTTCATTAACCTCTAAGCCTGCCTCTGGAACAGCTTGCTTTTCTGGGATAACATCAGTTTCCACTACTGCGCCCTGACATGTTTCCACTGGCTCTTGGTTAACCTCAGATACTGGAGTATCATTTGTATCCTTTTCTGGGTTTACATGATTTTCCATGGGATTTTGACTGATCTCTGGTCCCAGCTTCTGATGAATCCCCGAGTTGGGCGTCTGACTGGATTCCATCTCCTTCAAGCCACATAACATCAGTTTTACTAAAATTTGCATAGATGCAACAACCCTTAGAATAATAATATATATACAGTAAACTTACCATGCTTTTTAAACTTGAGACTAAAGCCTCCATAAGTGCGTGGAAGTTTGATTTGATGCCTGCAGTGTTAACAGAAACAATAAGAAACCAGAATAGCGCTTGTAAAAATTTAAAGCAAAAAAGAGTTTCATACTGCAGACTACACACAAATGTAGAAATGTAACTGCTAACATATAATTGAGAATAACAAAAATACAAAACCTATTGTTCAGCTATCTAAGCATCATTTTCAGTTAATTACATGGTTTATAGAAAAAGAATCCCATCAATTGCAGTCTTGCAGAAGCACATCCTTTCTGATTATCAACACTTGGTTGAGACTACCCAAGAATGTTCAATCATGTTCAATCTCTGAGCGTATTAGCTACGATTCTGACAATTCAAGTCATCGTGTAGCAACGCCAAGCACACAAGACATTTAAGTCATCATAATATACTCTTCCCTTTAAGACTGTAAATTATTTAGCAATGCTGTCCACTGAACCAAACAGATTTGTATGTGCTCACAAGGAAATCCTTAAACTCTTGTTATTTAAATATCTTGTGTGCTGAACAACATAAGATAGGCCCGAACCGGAATTCAGGACAGCTATTACAACAGACAAAAAGAAATAAAGCCTACAAGATCTTTGACAAGACAGTTAATCTCTCATAACAATATCAAAGTCATTCAACATGATTGCTGATGCAGGGTATTTTGTTTCAGAGTATTTTGTTTCAACATGTCCACCTGTTATGCTATAGCCTACCAAAAATGTTGTCAAAACCAATCATCGAAGTGCAATTCAAACACAACACCATCAACCCACATTTTCTATGTGCTGTTGTGTTCTGCTAAACCAAGCAATTCCCTGTCAATTAGTTTGCAATTAAAACAAATAATTATTGTATATCAGTTCCTTCCTAAGGATTCGACCGATACCCATTGCCAAACAAAACGAAGTCAGGCATGATAGAAGCATACACTTGTAACACGAGCAGATATATACGAATACAAACAGGCAAACAGATTAAAAGTTAGGGTTCTCGGTTCCGCAGGGACGAGAAGGGGCGGGCGTACCTGGTGGTTGCCGTCGACGGGGAAGGGCCGTCGGATACCTGGGCACCTGACCTAGGCCGGCAGCGGCGGCGGCGGCGGCGGCGGTTGCCCAGTCGTCGACTCGTCGGCAAAAGATAGAAGACGGAAGCGGAAGCGGGAGCCGAGCCGGAGCGGGCTGGAGGCCGGTTATGATCCGGGTTTCTTGGGGCCCGATCGGACCCGTGACGCCTGCCGACCTCCCCGTGAATCCCAGAAGCACGGCCCACAAGTGATTCGGGCCCACAAGCAAGGGCGAGACTGTACAAGCGACGTTTGCTTGTGGGCCTGAATCAGATTTGCGCGTATTTTGATTAAGAAGGAAAGTTTTAGATGATCGGATCTTTACAGATTTAACAATAAAAGCGAAAAGAAAAGACGCCCCACAACCTCCACACACTATATTACAGCTGTATACAGAGAGTTGCAAATTTGGTTTTTTTCTCAGTGAATTGGGAGGTGCTGCTATAAGCTTCTAGGATTAACTTCCCTAGTGCCCTGGTGAACAGAGCATTGCTACCCCAGTGGTTTCTTGATTTCAGCTGTATCCAGCTGTTTACTGTGTAAAGGGGACAATTCCAAGTTGATTTTGGCAACTGCGATAGCTTAAATTAGTTGAGGTATTCAAAAATATGGCAGAGGTTTCAAGTAAGGGAAAAGAGAAAACGGCAGTGGAGATAAACGTTTTGCTACAGAAATTGAAGCTTTCTGAATCAGAGATGGAGGGAGTGTTCTTGGCGAGGGAAGAGTGTGAGAGGCTGCCCCCAGTCAAGTGGATGGCGGCAGCCAAACTCTTGACGACGAAGGAGTTCAGTGCAGCATCGCTGATATCAACTATGCGAGCAGTGTGGAACACTGCACGCGACGTCAGTTTCCGTTCTATAGGAAAAAATCTTTTCGTGGTCCAGGCATTTTGCCTTGGTGACTGGAAAAGGATAATGGAGGAAGGACCATGGATTTTTCGCGGTTGCGCTTTAATGTTAGAAGAGTATGATGGGGCGACTCCTACCCCAGTGGTGCTTCCTCATCAAGTGCCGGCATGGGTGCAGCTCCATAATGTTCCACCACTGTATCGTACTGAATCAGTTCTGAATCAACTAGCAAGCAAGATTGGAGAACTGGTCTCTGTGGAGATGAGGGCTATACCCACTGACAATGGGGAATTTTACAGAGCGCGAGTAAAATTGGAGGCGGAAAGGCCATTATTGAGGTTCGTGTTGCTAAAGCCGGAAGGTAGGGAGAGCATTCTGATCCAGATCAAGTATGAGAAATTGTCCCGCTTTTGCTCACATTGTGGATTGATGGGCCACACACATCTGGAGTGTGGCACGGGAGAGTTATTGGAAGAGTACTTACAATTTGGAGAATGGATGATTGCAACAGAGACAACATGGCGCCCGGGAACTCCTAGATTCTGGGGAAATGTTGGAGGTGAGCGTGGACGGTTTAGGGCCGAACATCCAATCCGAGCGAAAGATGACAGAGGGGGTAGTCGTGCGGGGCAGGGTTTCCAGCAGCGCAGTTTCTGGAGGGAAAAGAAGAAGACTAGTACCTTCTCGGCGCTAAGGAGATGCGCATCGGGAGAAGCATGCCTGCTCAGGGATCAGGCAATTGAGCTGAAGGGGTCGGCCACCAGCCCTATCAAGGTATTGAAGACGAGCTCACCAGTGGGTTCGTCATCAACAAAGAAACAACTCGATCTTGGCAAGACTGTGCCTGTTGGGGTGCTTCCTCCACCGCCACAGTATATGTCGCCAAGGAACAGGAAGAAATTGAAGAGGCATTCAGGAAATGAGAAGGCTATATCCCAGCAATCGGCGGGCTCAGACGAGGGGCGCCGCCGGGACCAATGAGTTGTTTGAGTTGGAACTGTCGCGGTTTAGGCAACGCCGCGGCAGTTAAGGAGCTTTGCGAACTGGCGAAGAAAGTTGCCCCATCTGTGCTCTGTGTTCTGGAAACTCAGGTCCATCGAAAGCGAGTGGAAGGTCTAAAAATTACTCTTGGTTTTGATAATGCTTTTGCTGCGAGTAGCTTTGGCCGTAGCGGAGGTATGGGTTTCTTTTGGAATAATAAGACAAGAGTTCAATTGTTACCATTCTCTCAATATCATATTGATGCAATAATAATTGAGGAGGGGGGCGAACCATGGAGGTTAACGTCAGTATATGGAGAAGCACAGGTCGCGGAACGACACAAGACGTGGAACATGCTCAAATTTATCAAGTCTACTTCAGATCTGCCTTGGGTCTGTATTGGAGATTTTAATGAAGTTCTTCACCAATCAGAGCATGTGGGTGTTCAAGAACGCAGCCACGCTCAAATTGAGGCGTTTCGAGATATGGTAGATGTGTGTGGGTTACAAGACCTCGGATATGAGGGTCGAGACTGGACTTTCGAAAAGAGAGTGGCAGGTGGTTCATTTTGCCGTGTGCGCCTTGACCGTGCTCTAGCAACGGCGGATTGGTGTTCTCGATTTCCGCAGGCCAAAGTGGCTCATCTCACGGCAGCTGCTTCGGACCATGAACCAATTGTCCTAAATTGGAGGCATAATTTGTGTGGCATGGCTGGACGGAGGAAAGGCACAGACGCTCGAGGAGTTGCATTCTAAACTGGTTAACATCTCGAGTCGGCTGCGCATGTGGGAGAAAATGTCTTTTGGACAGGTGGGACATGAGCTGAAGCGAATGAAAGCGGAGATAGACCGGCTCCGATCTGAACCGGATCGATCTGGTCCGTCACACATAGAAGTGAAGATCACTGATAGAATTGGAATTGCTGAGCTACACCATAGAGAAGAAATCATGTGGCAACAACGCTCGAGGATTATGTGGCTCAAAGCAGGTGATAAAAATACAAAATTTTTCCATTTGCGTGCAAGTCAGCGTAAGAGGAAAAATAAGATTACCAAGCTAAGGTTACCAGATGGCTCTTTCACAGAAGATAATAGGGAGATGGAAGCTATGACATCGGCCTATTACACAACACTCTATACATCGGAGGGGACAACAAATATGGAGCTGGTTCCGGACACGATTCCGTCCAGAGTCACAAGAGAAATGAATAATCAATTGCTTTGCCCTTACTCTACAGAAGAAGTGAAGCTAGCTCTGTTCCAGATGTTCCCTACCAAAGCTCCTGGGCCTGATGGCTTTCCTGCGCATTTTTTCCAACGTAACTAGGAGATTTGCGGAGATGAAGTGTCAAGGGTGGTACTAAGGGTGTTGAGAGGAGAGGATGATCCAACAATTATTAACAATACATGTATTGTTTTAATCCCAAAGGTGAATCAGCCAGAGGAACTCGGCCAGTTTAGGCCCATCAGTCTGTGTAATGTGATTTATAAGATTGCTTCAAAGGTGTTGGCCAATAGGTTGAAGAATATCTTGCCTGAGATCATAGCTCAAGAACAATCTGCTTTTGTTCCCGGGCGATTAATCACAGACAACATTATCACGGCTTATGAATGTCTACATTTCATGAAAAAGAAGAGAGGCCGGGACTCTAGGTGTTGTGCTTTGAAGCTCGATATGAAGAAGGCCTATGACAGAGTTGAGTGGGAATACCTACGAGCTGTCATGTTATAGCTAGGTTTCCATCGACTTTGGGTTCAGTCCGTGATGAGGATGGTTACAACAGTTTCATTCTCAGTCCTTTTGAATGGAGAACGCACAGAAAGTTTCCGTCCTACAAGGGGAATTCGGCAAGGCGATCCAATCTCACCTTATCTCTTTTTGTTAGCAGCAGAGGGCTTTTCAAGCCTGATAAACTCAAAGGTTCAGTCTTCGCAGCTCAATGGCATCAGGGTGGCACCATCGGCTCCGATTGTTAGCCATCTACTCTTTGCGGATGATAGCCTGCTGTTTTTCAAAGCGAATAGGGAGAGTGCGGAGGAAATAAAGAATCTACTGACTGAATATTGTCAAGCGTCGGGGCAACAAGTCAACCTTGACAAATCAGCCATTCACTTTGCCAAGGGGTGTTCGGACAGTTTAAGAACAGAGATAAAGAGTGTTCTGGATGTAAGAAAGGAGGCATTAAACGAGAAATATTTGGGAATGCCTACTGATGTGGGAAGTTCTTCCAATGGGGCTTTTAAATATTTGAAGGACTGGGTTTGGAAGAGAGTTCAGGGCTGGTTGGAGCAAACTTTATCAGCTGGTGGAAAGGAAGTGTTGATCAAGGCAGTTGCTCAAGCTATCCCGATATACTCGATGTCCTGTTTTAGGTTACCGAGAGGACTATGTCATCATATTGATGGTTTACTCCGTAATTTTTGGTGGGGAAGCAAAGAAGGAAAGAGGAAAACATGTTGGGTGGCATGGGAAGACATGACCAAGCCTAAATATGCAGGGGGTTTGGGTTTTCGAGACATTGAGATGTTCAATTTGGCGTTACTAGCTAAACAGGCATGGAGGATTCTTCAGAAACCTGAAGCTTTGAGCGCGCAGATTCTAAAAGCGATTTACTTCGCTGATGGTGACTTCCTAAAAGCCAAGATTGGGGCATCACCGTCAAGAATCTGGCGTGCTATTATTGATGGCAAGGAAGTGCTACAGAATGGCTTAATCCGCAGAATCGGTACAGGTAAGGGAACAAATATATGGAGTATGAATTGGTTACCACGTGAGGGTGCTCTGAGGCCGGTGTGCTGTTTAGCTGATAGCCCACCGCAACTAGTAAGTGATCTTATTGATCACGCATCTGTATCATGGGATCATGAGAAACTGGTGATGTTCTTTACTCCGATGGATATTGAGACTATTGAGAATATTCCTCTGAGCAAAAATGGAGGAGACGACTTTTGGGCCTGGCATTATGAGCGTTCTGGAACTTTTTCGGTGAGATCAGCTTACAGAATGATGGTCCGTGACAGGGCTACAACAACAGCTTGGCTGGATCACATTGCGGCGAGGTCAGATACAAGGTCAGAGGAGAAAGAATGGGTAGATCTATGGAGAGTTAATGTACCACCCAAGATTCGTATGTTCCTTTGGAGGTTAGCACGCCATTCTATCCCAACGGGAGACATGAGACATAGAAGAAACATGGCCCCGAATAGCCTTTGTGGTATTTGCGGGGAGCTGGACTCATGGAGGCACTCTCTAATTGATTGCAATATGTCGAGATGCACTTGGATCCTAGAAAGGAAGAACATCAGGGAAGTGCTGATTCAAAATCAGCATGTTGACGCTAGAGGTTGGATTGCTGATGTGATGAAGGAACTGGCAAATGACGAGTTCACTAGGGTGGCGGTGAGACTGTGGGCGATCTGGCACGCTCGCAGAAAGGCCCTTCATGAGAACATCTTTCAAAGCCCCCTGTCCACGCACTGTTTTGTGGAACGTTTCATTTCTGAGCTGGAGATGATGCTACCGAGCCCGTGTAGAATACAGCCGTGTAAACCTCAAGGCCCGAGGTGGATCCCCCCTCCTGCGGACTATGCAAAAATTAACGTTGATGCAGCGACCTCAAAGAACTCTAGCACGGTGGCTGTGGCCGCGGTTGCTCGAGATGCAGGCGGATTGTTCTTAGGAGCTTCATCAGTTGTGCAGAAAGGGATTACAGAAGTGGAAATTGCCGAAGCACTTGCTTGTAGAGAAGGACTGGCTCTAGCGAGAGACCTGCTCATCCGGAGGTTCAGGCTGGCATCCGACTGTGCTAATGTGGTCAAAAATCTAGCAGGTGATGGCATGGGTAGCTATGGCCAGATAGTCAGGGAAGTAAAGTTGGGACTAAGAAGTTTTGAGGCGGCAGAGTTCGTGCATGAGAACCGGCAAGCCAACAACGATGCACATATATTAGCTCGTAGCTCGATTTATAGTTCGGTTGGTAGGCATGTTTGGTTTCTAGATCCACCTGATGGTGTTTGTAACTCTTATTCCTCTAATGCTTGAATAAAAGGAGAGTTTTGCTCAAAAAAAAAAAAGATGAAGTTTGTGATTTCCTCAAAAAAAAAAAAAAGAAGTTTGTAATCTAAACAATACTCCTAAAGTTGTGGATGGGATGCCCTCTCACAAAATTACTGTTCCACGTACAGTGCCTGAGCGCCTCACAGAATCCTGTTCATTACTGTTCCAAGTACAGTACCCAGCTCCCCACCGTCCGATCCTCCACCCCGAAAGCAGCACCGTCCACGTCTCCCCCACCATCCAGCTCCTCCCTGCTCAGCCGTAAAGGTAGCATCCCCGCTCTCGCTTCTAGAGCCTTTCCGAAACCTCTCCTTCGGCCTCCTCCCCAAGCCCAATAATTACTTGGGCATTTAGTTTGCATATTTTGAGGACTGTAGCCGGATTCTGATAAGCACGATACATCTCTATATTCCTCCATGTATTCTTTTGGAAAAATAAACATGATTTCATTGAATTATGTGCATTTCAACAAATGGAATGAATCACTAAGAAATTGCATGGCTACTGTATATCCAGACCTAAAGGTAATAAACTGCTCTTCTGTCTGTGGCCATGGCCTCTTTCTCGGCAGTTTTTCTCCCGGTCTATCGTAATGCTGAACCTGAGGTTAATAAACTCCCTAATGCAGGTATATATGTCCACACAATTCGTTCATTTTGTACGTATTTCTTATTTACCTCAAAATCCTCTGTTTGCCCTTCTATCTCTGTGATTCATTATCTGATTCCGGAAAAAAGAAACAATATCCAGTAGCAATAAGTGAAGCTTCTCTTTCTCTATACATGGATTGACTGCAACAGATGACTGCCACAGGATTAATGGTGCTCCATCGAACATATACCATCCCTTCAGCAAGTGGGATGCGATAGGTCGGTTCATAGCAAGTTTGTCAAGATTGGCCGAACGAACCTGGCCCCCTCCCCCCGCTCCCCGGCCCCCTCCCCACCCCCCGCCGCCGGCCGCTCAAGCCTCCCCGCTCTCCCCTGCGTAGATCTGCCTCTCCGCCACCTCCAGCCGTCCTCTTCTTCTCTTCCCCGCGGCCACAACGGCGCGTGACGACCGGCGGGCCGCCGCCTCCAGCCGTCCTCTTCTTCTCTTCCCCGCGGCCACAACGGCGCGTGACGACCGGCGGGCCGCCGCCGCCGTCGTCTGCCTCGGAGGCCGCCGCGGGCATGGGCTGCGGGCCGGATGGCAGGCGGCCCTCCTCCACGCCTCCCTCCCCTCTCCCTTCCCCTGCAGAGCCGGCCAGGGGCGCCGCCGTGGCCCAGGTGCCCATGGTGCCGGCCGCCGCTCAACAGCCCTGGCCGGGCGGTGGGCCAGGACAGACGCCCCCTCTGCTGCTGGGGGACGCCGCCGCCTCCTCAGATCCGGTGGCCGCGGACTACTCTGGCGCCTCCCCCGACCTCGTGAAGCCCACCCCCGCGCCGTCCCCTTCTTCGTGGCCGTCCGCCGCCGCTGGGCTGATGGCGGGTGGTGCGAGCCCAGCGCCCGGGACCTGCCCCTCGGTGGGAGGGTCGCCACCACTCCCAGCGACGGCGCAGACCGCCGGCCAGCCACCGGAGCCCGCGCTCGCTGCTGCCTGCGCCTGTTCGCCTGGAGCAGAGGTCGAGTCGCAGACCCCTGCTCCCCCCGCCCACGAATGGTGGGGACTGGAGGAAGCCGTCCACGACGACGACGAGGAGTTGGAAGAGGGCGAGCTCGTTGAGGTGGTTGAGGGGGCCTCCCCGGGGCTCGGTGCCCAGGATTCGGCATCCGCAGCCGCCGCCCTCGCCGCCAGGAAGGTCAGAGCCTGAGGTCGCTCTCGTGCGCCCTTCCGCCCCGAGTGCGTCGCCACCTCCCTCCACCCCGGTCCCCCCTTCCTCCGGTGACGCCGTTGGGTCTGCTATGGTGGATGTTGTCACCGTCGAGGATGCTTCCGACGACGATGATGTCCCGGACCCGACCTTCGTCCTCTCCACGGGCAGGCCCAAGCACCGACGCTGGTGCGACTCTTCCGATGATGACGAGGAGGAGGTACACGGCCTCCTGACCACGCGTCGTGTCACCATGGTGCTGCTGCCGGACGCGGGCGCTGCCACCTCCGCCGACACGATGCCCGCCATGGCGATGGCGCGCGTTCCTGCGCTGCGCCGCCTTGGCTCGCAGCCAAGGACGCGCGCGCCGGCGCCGCGACGCCTTGGCCCACGACGTCCTCCATCGCCCAGGCTGCACGTCCCTCGCGCGGCGGCGCGTACTGATGCTGATGGCTTCACCCTCGTGGAAAGCCGCCGGCGAAGGCGCCGTCGTGCCTCGCGTCGCCCGCGCCGCCGACGGCCCGTGCCGGCCGCGCTCGTCGGGCGTTGCTTCAACTGCCTGGCGGGGGGTCACATCGCCGCCCAGTGCACCTCCCCGTCGCGTTGTTTTTTCTGCCTAAGCACAAGGCACCGGGCGCGGAACTGCAATCGCCATCGTCGTACGCCCCAACGCCTTTCTGCGGGACGCACACAGGAGCCATGTCTTCGCCGCCCGGCAAGGAGGCTCCAGGGGCATGCCGGTGGGGGTAGCAGGGACGCTGCGAAGTCGCTCGCGCCCTATCCTCATCGGGACATTCTCTCGTCCGGTTCCTTCGACGATTCTGCTTTGGCGGCACCGTTACCGGCCGTCGCGTCGACGGCGCCGGGGCAAACGGCCGAGAAGGGTCAACACCGACGCCGCGCCCTCCGGCGAGGAAGAGGGCGCTCCGATTCGGTGGACCCGATGGACGACGAGCCGCAGCCCCGCCTCGTCACGCGCCCGTCTCCTCGCTTTGTGTCTCCGCATGCTCAGGAAGAGCTGCTGGAGCCCCTATCACCGTTGCGATCGACTAGGCTCTGCTTCGCAGTGGACGACACAGGCGAGGACACCGCGACAGTGACCTCTCCGGCCACCACCGCTGTTGAGGCCCCTTTTGTGGCCTCGGCGGGCGACGCCGAGGGGCGGTCACCCGAGATGGAGGCGCCTGCACCCGGGTCGAAGGGTGACGACGCCGCGACAGCGGCCTCTGCGCCCACCACCGCTATTGAGGCCCCTTCTGTGGCCCCGGCGGGCGACGTCGGGGGGCAGCCACCAGAGCTGGAGGCGCCCACACCCGGGTGGAAGGCGTCTCTGGACGCCTACTTCGACTCTTTTCGTCTCCCGCTGGAGGAGTCTCTCATACCCCACACGCCGCGGCCACATGTGCCGAGAGAGCGAGATGGCGATTGGATGCCGCGGCGGAGTACCCGTCTGGCGGCAAAATCGGCATATCGCGACCCGAACCCGGAGCGGCAGGCACAGCGCATCATGCTGAGCAAGTGGACTGGGCGGCCCTCCAACGATGTGCCAGACTCCTCCATCCACGAAGAGTTCGCCAAGGCCTACGCTGCAGCAAGCATGTCTGCCAGGAAGGAGGCCATGGCAGTTATGTTTCCTCGGCGTGGAGCGGCGAGCTACCGTCGGCAAGATGCGGCGAGCCACGCACCGACGTCGGGTTTCGAGCCAAAGCCGTAACAGGCGGGTCGTGGAGTTCAGCAACTATGTCGCTCAATCGGTTTAGTAGTTAGTACGGCCTCCGAAGCTCCGCCGTTAGAGCCGACGCCTTTTGTATGTGTTTTATCCGTCTTATCCTATTGGCAGCTCGCCTCTAGGAAAGTCGGAATGTAACAACTATTCTAACTTCTTCTTAATGAGGTACGTGCAGTGCACGTTTTCAAAAAAAGTGGGATGCGATAATGCAATTTATATCTGCTGATTAGATCCTATCAGATTTGAATCAGATTATTGTCACTATTGATAAGTGATGCAATTTATAGTTTCACCATACAATGCCCCAATTTTAAAGCCTCCTCTGCTGTGCCCGCTGCAACGCGCGGGGTTTCTGCTAGTTTTTCTTAAAGTCGGTGCTCATCCCCTAAAAAAAGCGACGTAGCGTGGACAGATTTATAGGAGCGTAGATAGACCACCATTTTCAAGAGCGTGGATAGATTTATAGGAGTTAAAAGATAGATAATCTTTTATGTTGCCAAAGTATCGAGATTGTACGTGGTTTGAAATGCTGGAGATGCACTGTTTTGCGGCTTGCCTGAGGCCACACATTGCTCTCATTGCTCTCAACGGCAACATCACTGAAAGATAGCTAACACAAGAGAGTGAATTAACGGAAACTACTGGGATTTGATGCAGATCCTTTCCTACAACCTATTCAGCATCTCTCAATTATATGCTAACTGTTGTTCATTACATTGCAGAATGATTCCAGTGGCTATAGATTCAGAAACGAATAAAAGATGATCAGGCGCTGGGCCTTCTCTCCTCTGACACCTCTTTCCTTCTCCGTCTCTTTTGTTTCCGGCACTCCAAACAGGGGCTTAACTTCTCAGAAATGGTCTATCAGGTATCGAATTGGCAGAGTTCAAAGCCACAGACCACAGTTTGCCAAGCCCATGGGCGCTCTCCAATCTGAAAACAAGGATGAGCTGGGACTCCTTGTCAAAAAAAAAAAAAAGGATGAGCTGGAACTATTTTGTTTGTGCAATCTTTGTGCCTTCAGTAGGTCATGGACCCCCAGGAGTAAGTAGCAGTAGCACATCACTCAACAGCAGTACCACTCTCATTTCACAGCTCAATATCTTCATGGAAAAAAAAACAATAAATTAGCTGGAGCACCCACCAAAACCACTACAATAAAAGTGCATGTATGCCACATCAAAAGAAAACTAACAGAGTAACAGTTGGTACAAAATTTGTTGGTCAGCTGGTCTGGCAGGCTGCATAATATTATACTGTATTTCTAATCAAGAGCACCATCAAGCCATCTAAGACAACACAATCCATTACCTTCCAAACAGTACTTTCCAGATAATTTGCTAAGATACTGGACTGTAAATGTTCAGGTAATCAGTTCCCACAGTAAGACTGACAGATAGTTTTCAGGAGAGCAAAAGAGTAATCAACCGAAAGTTGGAAAAAACTAGCCCATTTTCTGGCTTAGATTTTCTAATGAATGACCAGACTAAAACCATTATTTCTCTGCAATCAGGACAAAATTCAAACTAAAAATCTTAATGTGGATAACTGAGTAAATTCTGCAGTCTGACAAAATGCTGCCAGACTTCAAAAGAACAAAACTAAAAATAAAATAAAAAGTCAGCATTCCTTTTATTAATCAAATTTGTTCACAAATATTTAGCCCTAGGACAACATACGGTCTTTGAAAAGCAATCATGACCATCTATTTCTATAGCAGTACATTAGTTAAAAGTATAGGAAATATCATATTCTGACAGCAATTCTCAGAATATCAAATGGTACTATCTCGATGTGATTATTCAAATAATTAAAGCAAGTTCAACACATTACGTATTTCTGAATGGAGGGTGCCAATAATTCTCATTCAAGCCATTACTGTATTTCGTAAACAGTTTATTAACATGGTTATCTAATGCGCAAAGTGAGCCCCATTAGTGGTCCCATAATCTTGAAGCATTCAAAATCTGTAATGGAAATATGGAATCAAAAATAGGAAAACTGCAATAACTATGCTTCAATCTCTATAATACAAAATGTAATAACAGTCAGATGCAACACAATCCCACTCACACCAAGACAAGAAAATTATTAAATTAGAGGGACATTGAGCAGCAAGGTACATCAAAATTATGGAAAATAGTTTTTTTTTTTCACCAAGAACTGAGAAAGGGTGTGTGGCTACCACTCCAGACTTTCAACCTGGCAACCTGGGTTCATACCCAGTGGGATGGGTTTTTTTTTTTTTTTTTTTTTTTTTTTTTTTTTTTTTTTTTTTTTTTTTTTTTTTTTTTACATAAGAGAAAATTTGTGTCACTCAGATCTAATCTTTTGGGAAATCAAAATAGCCTTTCCTAGCTCACTTTAATACCTTTCAGAAAGCTTTACACTATTTGTGACAGAATTTTAATCTATTGCGTGTTTAAAGAGCTGGGGGTAGAGGACTCACTCTTACTAGGAATCAGCAAGAGGTAGATCAGGAAGGATTTGTGGAATTCCGTCATACAGAAGGCAATAATAGAATGACAGAAATTTCTAGACTCGTGGCTGTGGGGAGGGCAAGCCTAGGCTGAACTGTAGATTGGAATGCTTGCGGACTAGGGTGAGATGTTGACATGCAGTGACTGGTAACTCAGTTTCGTTCAGGTGTTCAATGCCGTGGGTTGGAAACCAACACCAGCACAAATCACTGGAGTTACCAAAAACCAGAATTGAAGCCGATAGACTGATAGCTCGGCTCGATTCAGTCCTCAGTTTGGGGTGCCACACCCTAAGAGTTGTGCAGAGAATGGAGGCCAAGGATTCTTGGCTGGAGAGAAACAAACTTAAGAGGAGAGAGGGAGAGAGAGAGGGGATGGAGGGAGAGTGGGAGGGAGGGAGAGAGTGGGAGGGAGGGAACAGGAAGAGAGAGACGGAGAGATTTCTATATATTCTTGATCTGTAAACGAAGTTAGCAGTGGCCGAGCTTGAAGGAAATTTTACAAGGGCAAAGTCAATGAGAAATCATTCTACGAAATTGTAGAGTTGTACAACTAATTCAAACTTCAAGCTAGCAACAAGCAGCGCCATCAATGCACCTGTGCCGACTATCTCGGCCACCATGAGTGCTTCACACTGAGTGTTGTGCAGATGCTTCTTCCTCCACGGATAGTTACACAATGCAGTAATTTGCGAGCCAGCTTGCTCCTTGCCCTTTTAATGCCTCAAAATCTGAGGACAAGAACAATGACTTGTTTTTCTAGGTTTACGCAATCATCACGCAATTAAATTGTTTTTAAGAAACACTAGCCAACATTAAGCAGCCAGCACAGACAACAGATATGTCATTGGGCTAGCTGTACTTGTTGCACAATGCTTTTGAACAGCCGAGCAAGTACCAGAGGGGGCGACCATAGGAGGCTGCCACATTGTTCTAACCATGTGAAGCATATGACTTGTTAGAAAATTTTGAATGGCAGAAGGGCAACAGCCACATTGGCCTCAACTATCCTCTGCCCCTGGAAGTTAGCAATACCATGTATTTCTGAATGGAGAGAGTAGTTGGCAAATATGTCTCACTCAAACCAAGATATTGTATTTCTTAATTAGTCTATTGACACGGTACATATAATTGACAAAGCTGTGTATCATTATTGGCCCCGATAATCTCGAATGACAAATAGAGGGAACAAGCACTGGCATATCTATGTTTCAATCTTTTCTTTCAAAAAATAGTGAAAATGAACACAAACCAACATGTTCAAGGCTTCACACCAAAACTTAACAGGCTGAATGCAAACATGGCAGGAATGATTCAAATAACAAAACATTAAATAGCAATCCATTTCGTAAACACTGCTCTATAAAGTAGAAGGTGCATAATTTATTAAAACATAGAAATTAGTTGATTCCTTGTATATGATTTTATTGGGAATGACTAACAAAAGCAACACAAAGGTGCTATGATAAAATGTTATCTAGGGAGAACACACATAACATGATTCCATGCAGTGGTTATCACTCCAGACTTTGAATATGGCAGCATGGGTTCAAATCCCAGTGGAACCTACTTTTCTTAACATAGAAAGAGAATTGTGATATGCCACTCAAAAGATCCAGTCTTTTGGAAAATCCAATCAGCCTATCCTGGTTCACTTTATCATCTGTTCCAGTATGCATGCTTAATGAGCTTGGAATAGAGAACCTAGTAGCCATCAGCGCGAGGTAGATAGGCAAGGATTTGGGACCTTCCATCCTATAGACAGGATTAAGATGGAGATAGGAGTTGTGCACAAGCATATTCAGTGGTGGATCCAGAAATCATGCAAGAGGGAGGCTAAATAATTTAAGGCTATATTAGATCTTATATAACTTATAAGCGGCAAATTTTAATGATTATCTTTCAAAGGCCTAAATCAGCAACTATGTCATAAATATTAGGCTCAATCTGTGGTCTTTTTTTTACTCAACTCAACTCTCTTCCGTTCCAGCACTATTCTTTAGCATATCCTTCCTATTAAAGTACTTTTCCATCCTAACATCCTATGCCCTACCGTTGTATAATGCAATTATTTGAATCTAACAGCTAGCATTCATCAATAAAAAATGATGCGCTAATGTAATCACAATCAATAATTAATACTCACCGACTCAATGTGCAAGTGTAGCAACCAGTATTAGGGGGGTCTTGGCCCAGGGCGATCTGGCTGGGGTGACTCCGCTGGGTGCAGCTTATGCCGTTATGCGTCAGCTGCCGGGGCAGGCAGGCAGCCAAGCCATGCTTGGCACAGATGGGCACCAGCCGGTGGGGCGCTGCCGTGCAGGATGCCATGTGACAGGGGCAGGCAGCACCGCAGCCTACACAGCGCAGACAGCCAGTACCCAGCACCTAGCAGGGTCTGATCTATGCAGTGAGGGCCGGGGAGGAGGCAAGATCAGCCGTATTAGGTCTGAATGAGATGAGAGAGGAGAGAAGTGGCGCCATTACAGGAGAATGGAGTGGTCATTGGGAGAGGGTGAGCGACAAGTGCTTCCTCTGGGTGGGGTTGGACCTTTACTATTCTCCTTGCTATGGGCTAATCCTGGACTAAGTTTAAAGGGAGTACTTGATTTTTATTGGCTTGCCCCAGGCTGCGGACCTCTCCCAGCCAAGGGCAAAGGTCCACCCCTGAGTACGATAGGGAACAAGAATAGGACAGCTCAGCTGGAGAGAAACAACATACATGAGAGAGGCAAGAAAAAGCAAGTTGATTAGTAATTTTGAATGATGCTATTTCCATATGAGTATATGACCAATCCAACTGGTTTTCTACTTCTCCATTCCAAATTATAAGAGGTTTTGTCTTTTCTATATACATAGTTTTTAACAATATATTTAGATATACACTATGTCTAGATACATAGTAAAAGCAATATATCTACAAAAGCCAAAACGTCTTATAATTTGGAACGGAGGGAGTATATGCTACTAATTTGTAAAGGATGTCTGACAATTGACACCCATACATTTCTGATAAGAGATTATATTTCTTAATTATTCCGTAGGAATGGAACATCTAATTGACAAAGTTATGCACAATTAATAGCCCTATAATAATCTTGAACAGCTCAATAGTGGGAACAAGCAGTGGCATAATTATGTTTTAGGTTACTTCTATATGTTACAACAAAAATTGGCAAAAATGCACACAATCGCAACATGTTCACACAAAAACTTAACAGGTAGAATGCAGACATCACAAAAGGACGATTTAAACAATAAAACAACAAACTGGAGGGAAAATGCCCTTCCATCCAATCCATTTCGTAAATACCACTCTATAAAGCAGCAAGGTGCTTCAGTTAGTAAAAATATAGAAATTAGTTTATTCCATATATATGATTCTATTGTGAACAGCTACGAAAAGTAAAAAAAAAAAAAAGGTGCCATGATTGTGTGCTATGATAAAATATTATCTAGGGAGAACATACATATAATGGTTCCATGGTGTAGCGGTTATCACTCCAGACTTTGAATCTGGCAACCTGGGTTCGAATCCCGGTGGGACCTACTTTTTTAACATAGAAAGAGAATTTGTGATATGCCACTCAGAAGATCCAATCTTTTGGAAAAATCCAATTAGCCTGTCCTGGTTCACATTAATGCCATTCAAAGTTTTTCATCATATGTTCCAATACTTAATTTAGTGCATGTTTAATCAGCTTGGGATAAAGAAAGTAGTAGGGATCAGCACGAGGTTAGATTGGTAATGATTTGTGGGCTGTGGCCTTCCATCATACAGGCAGAATTAAGATGGAGGTGATAGGAGTTGCGTTGCGCACAATATGCAACAAGAATAGGACAGCTTGGCTGGAGAGAAACAACATACATGAAAGAGACAACAGATAAGCAAGATGGCTAGTAATTCGCAGGACATGAGAGATAAGCAATACATAAGAAAAGAGATATTTATGCATGACCAATGCAACGAGTTTTCTGTTTGCTATGAATTTGCAAATGAAGCTTGACACACCACATATTTCTGAATATAGGGTCTATTTTACAAATATGGCTCACTAAAGCAAAGATATTGTATTTCTTAATCAGTCTGTTGGCATGGTACATCCATTTGACAAAGTTGACAAAGTCACACAGCATTAACAGCTCATAATCTTGAAAGAATAAAAAGCAGGAACAGAATCAGAGACAGAAACCCAGTAGCACTGGCATAACTATGTTTTGATCTTCCAGATATAAAACAGTGAAAAAAAATGCACGCTCAAGTGCTCAAAGCATTCACAACAAAACAGAACAGGCTGAATGCAGATATGTCAAGGAATGCTATACAAGACATAAAACTAAATTGGTGTGAAAATACCCTTCCGTCGAATTCATTTTGTAAACACTACTCAATAAAGCAGCAAGGTGCATCAGTTAAAATATAGAAACTAGCTCACTCCTAACATAATTTTTTTGGGAATGGCTAGCCAAAGCACATAAAAAAAATTATAAAATAGTGCTACAAAGATGCGCTATGATAAATATATTATCCAGGGAGAACACACATAAATGGTTCCATGGTGTAGCGGTTATCACTCCAGACTTTGAATCTGGCAACCTGGGTTCGAATCCCGGTGGGACCTACCTTTTTTTTTTTAACAGGCAAAGCATTTGTGATATTCCACGCAAAAGATCCAATCTTTTAGAAAATCCAGTCAGCATATCCGGGTTCACTTTCATGTGATTCAGAAAGTTTGTCATCATCTGTTCCAGTACTTAATCTATTGCATCCTTAGTGAGCTTGGACAAAGAATGTAGTAGGGATCAGCACGAGGTAATTGGTTAATATTTTTGGCCTACCATCCTACAGGAAGGATTAAGATGGATGTGATAGAAGTTGCGGACAATACAGAACAAGAATAGGACAGCTCAACTGGAGAGAAACAACATACAAGAGGGAGACAAGAGATAAACATGTTGGCTAGTGATTCTCAAGACACAAGAGCGAGATATTCCACATGACCAATGCAACTAGTTTTCAATTTGCTACAGATTTGAAAAAGAAGCTTGACATAACATGTGTTTCTTAATATACGGGGCATTTTACAAATATGGCCCACCAAAGCGAAGATACTGTATTTTTTTAATCAGTCCATTGACATGGTACATCCAATTGACAATGTCCTCATCATTAACAGCCCTAAAATCATGATATTACTCAAAAGCAGGAACATAGTGAAACCCAGTAGCACTGGCATAACTATGTTTTGATTCCCTGCTAAAAAATGGTGAACATAAACGCAGGCCCAACAAATTCACACCAAAACATAACAGGCTAAATGCAGATATGGCAAGGAATTATTTAAAAGACATAATATTAAATTGGTGTCAAATTGCCCTTCCGTCAGATTAATTTCATAACACTCGGTAAAGCAGTAAGGCGCATCAGTTGACATATAGAAACTAGGTCTTCTGACACATTGTTTTTGGAATGGTTAGCAAAAGCACAGAAAAAATAAAATAGTTCTATGGAGATGTGCTACGATAAATATATTATCTAGGGAGAACACACATAAAATGGTTCCATGGTGTAGCGGTTATCACTCCAGACTTTGAATCTGGCAACCTGGGTTCAAATCCCAGTGGGACCTACTTTATTTTTTATATAAAAAGAGAATTGGTGATGTGTACTCAAAAGGTCCAACCTCCGGTATTTAATCTATTATGTGTTGTATGATTCTAGGATAGAGGAAGGAGCAAGAGGTAGATAGGCATGTCTTAATTGCATGGCCACTATCATTCTGCAACTACGGTTGGGGTTGAGGAGATTGGATTGCACAAACCATGGAACAGGAATAGGACAGCTACGATAGAGAGAAATGGCATACATGTGACAGAAAGTGGGAGATGACAAAATTTGGTGTTTGCTGGCTACCCAAAAGATAGTGGCACCTAGTTGTAGCATGCAACAGAAGCAACAGCAGGCATGTGATATCTAATTAGCATTAAAACCTTGAAAGAAGTATAAGGATTTCCTGGAAATCAATGGTGAAAAAGCTTGCAGATGTGATACTCCCTCTGTCCCGGAATTAAAGACGTTTTAGCACTCCTACGAAACGTCCAGATTCAATTGCCACTGCATGTATCCAGACAAAGGCTCGTCCATGTTCAAAAGAAGTTTGCTGCATGCGGTTGAATACTAGGACGTCATTTATTTGGGGACAGAGGAGTATCTAACTAGCATTAAAAAGTAATAAGCACACCAAACGTCGGGTAAAGCATCAAGGAGCCATAAGCACTGTGACATAGGACATAATGCATTATAACCAAATGTTTGACCATTTGTGATATGTTCCTTAAACCAGCAAAATATATTAGGTGAAAACATGGAAACCAATCCAAAAAATGTGTTTTGGTAATTCAAAAAAATTCGAAATTTGGAATCCATAGTGCATACGAATATGTACTCATGTGCAAAAGTTGGATGCAAATTCAAACTAGAAAAAATGATACAAAAAGTGACAAATTTTAGAAGCATGTGCACTAAAATACAAAATCTAAGGGATTTGTCTTTTAGTGTATGCACCTGAATTTGTCATTTTTGTATAAAGTTTTCAAAGGCATGTTTGATCTTAACTTTTGCATGCGAGTACATATTTGTATGCACTATAGAAGTGCCAAATTTCAGCTTTTTGAACAATTAAAATACATTTGTGTGTACAGCACATCGCCACCAACGGCCACACATTTGTGTTGTAATTCTCGACTATGTTTTACATAACATTCCTTATTTTGTTATGTTTCACAGAACATGATGCATAGAACATTCCTAACTTTGTTATGTTTTGTAGACCATGTTGCATAGAACATTCCTAGTTTTGTTAGGAAAGTTAAGCAGATTTGACTATATTCCTGGGAATTTACATAGACAAACTGCCAAACTACCAAATTTTCAACACTCTTTGTTTGGCACCATCATGCTAGTTATAGTGGTCAACCAAAAGAGAAAATCTAGTTCCACATAAATATAAGGAATCGTCTGCATATGATTGTTCCAGTAGATATGATATGGATGTTTTCTTTCATCTGTTCTGTTTTAGTATATGAGCAAGGTGCAAACAAAAAATACTATAAGATGCTCAATGAGCCAATAATAGCTCCCTCAAAGCCTAACATGTTGGTATGATGGCACCCAAAGAAGCCGTAGCAGGGACACAGGACATGCCTAGAGCACAACAGCTAAGTTCTGAAATAAGCATCCGAAAGTACCTAGCATGTCAAATTTTGAGCAGCACCCAATGTCACCACATGCTCCGGAGGCACAGCGGAAACAAAGGTTGGCCTCGTCCAAAATACAACCACCTGTAATAAACACAATGAATCTTATCAATGAGGCAGCCAACCATCCAGGTAGCACAACTGTGTCAATCATGAACACTCAACTGTGTAATCCTGACAAGCAACGGGCTGCGGATTGAGCTGCACGCGGCAAGGGATCTGCGTCCGATAACCGACTGAGGTGTGGCCGAGATGGGCGCCCGGGCGGTGAAGTCATGGAGGGCCGGCATCCCCGGCAAGATCGACAACCCAGGCTAGACTTCAGGGACGGCGACAAGGGAGCCCAGCGCCGCGGAGCACGCCGTGGGCAGGCAGCTGTTGGGCTCCCCTGAAAGGCTGAAACGGCGGTGCCATTGGATGGCGCAGAGAGAGCCCGTGAAAGCTACGCCGCTCGCCTTCCTACGATAGGAGGCGGAAGCGCCAATGCGCCATGGATGCTTGGTGGTGAGGACGCCGGGTAGGGTTTGAAGGCAAGCAGGCAGCGACGGAATGCAGAGGAAGACGAAGAGCGGCAGCCGGCGACGAGAGGCTTCGTGGCCGTCTTGGACCGTCTTCCCGTCGGCCCAGCAGGCTAAGATATTAATTAGGCCGGCCCGGTAGTTTTAGCCAGCCCACTTTATCTCCGCGCGACCGGCAGAGAATCCGAAGGAGTCCACCGTCCACGCGTGCGGACGATGAGATGGGCTGGTGTCCCCACGCGGCACACGCTGCGTGGTGCACTGGTGCTCCCCGGCTCTCGGTGAGCCCCTGACGCAGCACGAGCTCCTCGATCCCGATGCTCCGTCACACGTGGCAGCTCTTCCCGACACGCGTCACGCGCCGGTGCCACGCCAGCCTCGACGATCAAACTCCGACCGCCCAACGCCAATATTATAAGCCTCCCGCACGCCATCACCAAGCAGCAAGCGGATCACAGACCATCATCAGCTCTCACACCTCCGTTCATCAGCACACTGCTCATCTTTAGCTCTCGAAGCACACCACTGCTTCGCCACCGGGGCCAGCTCGCGTGCTCGCCGCACAATGGCGTCGTCACAGCAGCAAGCCAGGAAGCAGCAGGACAGCGGCAAGGGCGGCCACGAGGAGGCCGGCCAAGGCCAAGGCCAGGCGATGAGCCTGGAGGAGATCGGCAGGTACCGCGCCGAGGCGCAGCAGCGGTCGGCCGACGCCATTCGCGCCGCCGAGGACAGGTTCAACAAGGCCAACAGCAACCAGCAGGCTCGTGGTGCCAGGGAGACCGGCGCAACCGTGGGGAAGTGTGCAAAGGACACGGCGACGCACGCTGCTGGCACCAAATAAAATATGCCTCAGCCAAGAGCGCCAAGGCCAAGGACACCGGGGCCGCGCAGGCCATGGCGGATCAGGAGGGCCACGGGGATAGCGGCCGACTACACCAAGCAGGCGGAAGCCAACGCGAAGATGTCGAACTCGGGGATCAGCGGTGGTGTAGATCTAGTGGGTGGCTAATCGTGTTGATGATGATAGTATCTTATTTGAAAATAAAGTGATGGCAGATGCACCTTTTTGTGTCCTCTCTTGATCTGTCCTAAACTTTCTGGAATGCTTACACGACAGAGGGAGTAGCCAACTCGCATCAAAACAGTCTTCTTTCAAGATATCAGACATCCACATCACTCTTTAATTAAGTCAAAGCTGATATTGAGATAAGAAACTGACGTCAGCATAACATGCATAAGGTCATAATTCATTACTACAACAGCGGGGCACCATTACGAAAGGCAACCTCATAACAAGGTACCAGCAGATCAGAATTGTGTATCCATCTCAAGGAAATAGACTCACTCATTACATTGATCAATCATATCCCATCTCACGACAATAGATAACCTCACTACATTTTCCTTATCATATCAATTCACCGAAGAACTAACAGGGCAAATCAAATAAGTAAACTGAGGGCCCACCTAATGCTTCCTAGTTTCAGTTTCTTTAGAGTGTTGCAAACCCAAGTACTGATGCTCCGGATGAGTTATCAGCACCAGATTAAACAGCTGATAACCATTTAACCAACTACCAGGGTCCAGAGTGCCTATACATGTCCCATTTTGTTTCCTAGCTACATATATATGTTGTAAAATCACTGCTAAGGAATTAAAACTTCACCTAATTGTCTGGTGTTACATTGAACATTTGTCGATCTTGCCTTTAGTCAGCTGAAATGCTGGAATCACCTAGGCTCCACAGCTGCACTGCATACCAGCCCAGTTGAATTGTCCCAGACGAGCTTTGCATCCCATGCAAAAGAGCTTGTTCGCAACATATCCTTCTTCCACTGCAAATACAACATGGAACAGATGAGAACATCAGACATCAATTACAATGCTCTAAAAACAAGAGGTAAAACATCATGCGTGCAAAACTGACCAGTTTGCATCCACTTCATGGGCTCCACGAAGATGCATGGACATTCTGGTTTTTCGCCTTCCTTATGCACATTAGACTGTTTTCCTGCTTTGAAGCTCTTGCCGCCAGCAGTAACAACAAATTGTTGTGTTCCAAGCATTCTCCGGCATTTTCTGCAGCGGTAAATAACACCTCGATAGGAAGTTCGCTTCTATGGTTAAAATCAGATTCTGCAGCCGTTTCCTGGCATGTTTCCGTAGGTTCTTCATTAACCTCTAAGCCTGCCTCTAGACCAGCTTGCTTTTCTGGGATAATATCAGTTTCCACCACTGCGCCCTGACATGTTTCCACAGGCTCTTGGTTAACCTCAGATACTGGAGTTTCGTCAATTTCCTTTTCTGGTTTACATGATTTTCCATGGGATTTTGACTGTTCTCTGGTCCCAGAGTTGGGCATCTGATTGGTTTCCATCTCTTTCAATCCACATAATATCAGTTGTAATAAAATTTGCATGCATACAACAACCCTAGAATTATAATATATAAAGTAAACTTACTATGGTTTTTAAACTTGAAATTAGAGCCTCCATAGGTGCGCAGAAGTTTGATTTGCTATCTGCACAGAAACAATAAGAGATCAGAATAGCGCTTGTAACACATATAAAGCAAAGAAGTTTCACACAAACTGCAAAGTAAACACAAATGTAGAAATGTAACGGCTAACATATTATTGAGAATGACAAAATTACAAAACCTATTGCTCAGCTATCTAAGCATAATTGCAGTTAACTGCATGGTTTATAGAAAAAGAAATCCATCACTTGCAGAAGCACATCCCTTCTGATTATCGTGACACTGGGTTCAGACTTGAGACTACCCAAGAATGTTCAATCGCTGAGCGTATTAGCTACGATTCTGATAATTCAAGTCATCATGCAGTAATGCCAAAGACACAAAGTATTCGAGTCATCAGAATGTACTCTTCCCGTTAGACTGTAAATTATTTAGCAATGGTACCCACTGAAACAAACAGATTTGTCAGCATATGTGCCTAAAAGGAAATCATTAAGCTCTTGTTATTTAAATATCTGGTGTGCTGAACAACATAAGTTGGGAAGGAACCAAAATTTGGGACAGCTAATACAATAGGGAAGAAGCAATAAAGCCTACAAGATCTTTGAAAACACAGTTAATCTCTCATATCATCATCAAATTCACCAAACATTAGTGCTGGTGCAGGGTATTTTGTTTCAGGATAACTCTATTTTTATGTGATCACACTGTGTAGTCCACTGCTATGCTACAGCCTACCAAAAATGTTGGCAAATCTAATCATCGATGTGCATAGCAACTCGATCAGATATCAGATATATACGAATACAAATAGCCTTAAGCTAGGGTTCTCGGTTCCGCAGGGGAGAGAAGGGGCGAGCATACCTTGTGGTTGCTGTCGACGAGGAAGGGCCTAGAGAAGGGCCCAACGGATACCTGGGCACCTAACCTAGGCCGGTGGTGGCGGCTGCAGTGGTTGCCCAGCCGTCGACCATTGCACCATATGTTTTGCCAAACCCTTAAGCATGCCCTACAAAATCTTGTAGTCAAATACAAAATGATTCACACAATGGGATGAAACTAACCATACCCTAAATATATCAGCACTAAAAACAAAAAATGAAGCCGTCACAAATAGTAATAGAAAAATGGAATGTGGCAATAGGTAGATTCAAGAGAGATGAGGTAGTTAAGGACGGTGTCAAGGAAGGTTGTGTACAGCACATCACCACCAACGGCCACACATTTGTGTTGAAATTCTGGCCTCTTTTTGCAGAACATTGCTAATTTTGTTATGTTTTGCAGACCATGATGCATGTAGCATTCCCAATTTTGTTATGTTTTGTAGACCATGTTGTATAGAACATTCCTAATTTTGTTACGGAAGTTAAGCAGCATTGAATATATTCGTGGGAATTTACATAGACAAACTGTCAAACTCCCAAATGTTCAACACTCTTTGTTTGGCGCCATCGCATTGGTTATAGTGGTCAACCAAAATAGAAAATCTAATTCCAAATAAACATAAGGAATTGTATGCAAATGATTGTTCTAGTAGATATGATAAGATATGATACAGACGTTTTCTTCCATCCGTTCTGTTTTAGTATATGAGCAAGGCGCAAACAAAATGTTGGCATGATGGCATAAAAAAGGCCACCATATAAGGTACATAGAACATGCCTAGAGCACAACAGCTATGCTATTAAATATAAGCATCCAAAATTACCGCATGTCAAATTTTAAGCAGTGCCCAATGAAACCACATGCTTGGCAGGCACAGCAGAAACAAATTGGCATCATCCAAAATATGACAATCTGCAAACAAAAAGAATCCTATCAATGATGAAACCAACATCAAGGTAGCACAACTCTTTAAATCCTGAACACACAACTGCCTAATAACGTTAATTCTTGAACACTCAACTCCCTAATAAAATTTAGAAACTAACTCACTCCAGACACATTTTTTTGGAACGGTTAGCAAAAGCACAAAAAAAATAGTGCTATAGAGATGTGCTACAATAAATATATTATCCAGGGAGAACACACATAAAATGGTTCCATGGTGTAGTGGTTATCACTCCAGACTTTGAATCTGGCAACCTGGGTTCAAATCCCGGTGGGACCTACTTTCTTTTTTTATATAAAAAGAGAATTAGTGACGTGTACTCAAAAGGTCCAACCTTTTGGTTTTTGAAAAGTACAATCATATTTGTCTGGTACTCTGGTTCATTTCTCTCCGGTATTCAATGTATTATGTGTTGTATGATTCTAGGATGGAGGAAAGAGCAAGGGCTAGATAGGCATGTCCTAATGGTATTGCCCTTTTCATTCAGCAACTACGGTTGGGGTAGAGGGGATATGATTGCACAAAATATGGAACATGAATAGGACAGTTTGGCTAGAGAGAAATGGCATACATGTGACAAAAAGTGGGAGATGACAAAAACAAAATTTGGTGTTTGTTGGCACCCAAAAGATAGTGACACCTAGTTGTAGCATGCAACAACAGGCATATGATATCTAATTAGTGTTAAAACCTTGAAAGAAGTAGAAGAATCTCCTAGAAATCAATGGCGGAAAAGCTCTGGATGTCATATCTAACTAGCATTAAAAGTAATAACCATAACAAATGTCAGGTAAAGCATCAAGGAGCTATAAGCACTGTTACATAACACCTAATGCATTAAAACCAAATGTTTGACCATTTGCGATATGTTCCTTAACCCGGCAAAATATATGGTGCAAACCATATAAACATGGAAACTAATTCAAAAAACGTGTTTTGTTCATTCAAAAAAAATTTGGAAATTTGGTATATCCATAGTGCATAGAATTATGTACTCATGTGCAAAAGTTGGGATGCAAATGCAAACTAGAAAAATTCATACTAACATGACAAATTAAGGCATGTGCACTAAAAGACAAAATGAGATTGTCTTTTAGTCATTTTCGTATGAATTTTTCAAAAGAAAGCTTGCGTCTCAACTTTTGCATGTGAGCACATATTTTTTATGCACTATAGAAGTGCCAAATTTCAGTTTTTTTAACAATGAATATATAATTTTTCAAATTGGTTTCCATGCTTCCACCTAGTATGTTGTTCGGACCATACATTCTGCCAAAACCCTTAACCATGCCCTCCAAAATCTTGTAGTACACAAAATGATTCACGCAATTAGATGAAACTAACCATACCTTAAATATATCGGCACTAAGAACAAAGAATGAAACCGTCACAAATATGCGATAGAAAAATAGGATGTGGCAATGGGTAGATCCAAGAGAGAAGAGGTTAGTTAAGGATGGTGTCAAGGAAGGTTCTGTACAGCACATCGCCAACAACGGCCACACATTTGTGTTGTACTTCCGGCCTATGTTTTGCAGAACATTCCTAATTTTATTATGATTTGCGAAACACGATGCATAGAACATTCCCAATTTTGTTCTGTTTGTACACCATGTTGCATAGAACATTCCTAATTTTGTTACCAAAGTTAAGCAACTTTGAATATATTCCTGGGAGTTCACATAGACAAATCTTCAAACTCCCAAATTTCCATCACCCTTTGTTTGGCACCATCGTGTTAGTTATAGCGGTCAACCAAAAGAGGAATTCTAAATCTAGTTCCACATAAACATAAGGAATCGTCCGCAAACAATTGTTCCAGTAGATATGACATGGATCTCTTCTTTTATCCATTCTGTTTTAGTATATGAGCAAGGTGCAAACAAAGATACCATACAACAGCTATGTTATCAAATAAGCATCCAAACTCACCTAGCATTCAAATTCTAAGCAGCAGACAATGTTGCCACAAGCTTGGCAAGCGCAGCAGAAACAAAGGCTGGCATCGTCCCAGACACGACAATCTGTAAACACAATGAATCCTATCAGTGAGGCATCGTCCCAAATACGACAGTCTGTAATAAACACAATGAATCCTATCAGTGAGGCAACCAACAGTACAGGCAGCACAACTCTATCAATCCCGAGCACTCAAATGCATAATAATATTAATAAATCGAGACCCTCACAAGCAATGGGCTGCAGATTAAGCTGGACGTGGCGAGGGATCTGCGTCCGACCAACCGACTGAGGTGTGGCGGAAATGGGCGCCCGACCGGAGAGGTCATGGGAGATCGGATCTGTGGCAAGATCGGCAAGGCCTTCGGGGACGGCGGCAAGGGACCCCAGCGCCGCGGAGCAGGGCTTGGGCAGGCCGCCGTTGTCGCCCCTCGAACGGCGGTGCCATTGGATGTGGTAGAGAGAGACCCCGTGAAAGCTACGGCGCTCGCCTTCGTGCGAGAGGCGGCGGAACCGCGGAAGCGCCTTGGGTGTTCGGTGGTGGGTTTGAAGGCAGCGACGGGATGGAGAAGACGACGGAGGGCGGCCGCCGGCGACGAGAGGCTTGGTGGGTCGTGGCCGTCTCGGACCGTCTTCCCGACGGCCCAGTAGCGCTAAGATAGTAGGCCGGCCCGATAGGGTAGTTCTAGCCCACTTCATCTCCGCGCGACAGGAGAATCCGAAAGAGTCCACCGTCCAATGGTGAGATGGGCTCGCACGGACTCTGATGCGTCGCGCCGTGTTCGTGTCCCCTCGCGGTGCTCCCCGGCTCGGTGAGCCAATGACGCAGCACGAGCTCCTCGATCCCATCCGCTCCGTCACACGTGGCACCTCCTCCCGACACGCGTCGCCGCGCTCCGGCGCCACGGCGAGCTCGACGATCAAACCCCGACCGCCCAGCGACAACATTATAAGCCTCCAGCGGCGATCACGCACGCCATCACCAAGCCGCAGCAAGCCACTAGCAGCGTCGAGCGATCACGATCACGATCACGATCGGTGATCATCAATCAGCTCACACACCTCCATTGATCAGCACAGTAGCCTCCGTTCATCATCAGCTCACTCATCTTAGCCTCCGTTCATCATCAGCTCACTCATCTGCGCACGCGCGCCGCACAATGGCGTCACAGCAGCAAGCCAGGAAGCAGCAGCAGGCCAGCGGCAAGGGCAACCACGAGGAGGCCGGCCAGGGCCAGGCGATGAACCTGGAGGAGATCGGCAAGTACCGCGCCGAGGCGCAGCAGCGGTCGGCGGACGCCATCCGCGCCGCCGAGGACCGCTTCAACAAGGCCAACAGCCAGCAGCAGGCGCGCGGTGGCCCCGGGGGAGCGCGCGGGACCGTCACCGTGGCGCAGGCGCCCGGCGCCACCGTGGTCTCGTATCAGGAGACCGCGAGGCCGGGGGAGTCGTCTGAGGCGCAGCAGTGGCTGGCGGAGGCCGCGGCCGATGCCCGGGAGCGGTGCAACAAGGCCCTGGGCACGAGCACGAGCCCGGCCGCCGCGCACGGAGGCAAGGCGTCGGGAGGGCACGTGGCGGCCGCGACGGCTCGTCCACACCAGCAAGCCATGCACGAGCAGGCGGAGGGTGGCCATGTCCACGGCCGTCTGACAAGGCAGGACGAGATGGGGAAGCACGGCAGCGAGGCGCAGAAGAGCTCCACCGCGGAGGCCGCACGTGCCGCGGTGCAGAAGCACGACGAGGGCGGCGCGACCGCGGGACATGGCGCGAGGAAGGACACGGGCACGGCGGGGAAGCACGACAAGGGCAGGGAGACCGGTGCGACCGCGGGACAGGGCGTGAAGGACACGGCGGCGACCGCGGGAAAGAGTGTGAAGGACACGGCGGCGCGCGGGGCTGGCGCCACGGCGGAGTACGCCTCGGCCAAGAGCGCGGAAGCCAAGGACACGGGCGCGCGCGGCGCGCAGGCCGCGGCGGAAAAGACCCAGGAGGCCACGGGGGCAGCAGCCGACTACACCAAGCAGGCGGCCGCAAAGGTGAAGGACGTCACCGCCGGTGCGGCCGGGACGGCCGCGGAGTACGCGAAGCAGGCGGCCGTCAAGGCCAAGGACGTGACGCTGGGCACCGGGGAGACGGCCGCGGAGTACGCCAAGGCCGCGGCCGAGAAGGCGAAGGAGGCGGCGGCGGCGACGGCGAAGACGACGGCCGGGTACACGCAGCAGGCGGCGGTGAAGGGCAAGGAGGTGACACTGAGCACCGGCGAGACGGCCGCGGAGTTCGCCAGGGCCGCGGCCGAGAAGGCGAGGGAGGCGGCGGCGGCGGCGGCGAAGACGACGGCCGGGTACACGCAGCAGGCGGCGGTGAAGGCCAAGGACGTGACGGTGTCCACGGGCGCGCAGGTGGCGCACAAGGCGACGGAGGTGACGGCCGACACCGCGCGCAAGGTGGCGGAGTATACCAGGGAGAAGGCGGAGCAGGGCAAGGAGCGCGCGGCCCGCGCCGCCGACCAAGTGGAGGAGGCCGACCGGGTGGAGGAGGCAGGCTATGGCGCAACCGCGCGGCAGACCAAGGACTCGGTTTCCCAGACGGCGAGCAAGGCCAAGGACTCGGCGTCCCAGACGGCGAGCCAGGCCAAGGAGTCGGCCTCGCAGACGGCGGACAAGGTTCGCGACATGACCGGACAACAAAAGGACTACAGGGCCACGGACACCGCCGGCGAACTGACGCGTAAGGCCGCGGAAACGGCCGTACAGGCCAAGGAGAAGGTGAAGGACACGGCCGTATCCATGTTTCAGAAGGCGGGTGAGACTACCGAACGTACCAAGGACATGGCGAAGGACGCGGCCGGCGGCATGACGCAGACGGCGAGGGACACCGCTGCCCAGGCCGGTGACAAGGCAAAGGACACTACCTGGAGCGCTGAGCAGAAGGCAGGGGAAGTGAAGGAACGAGCGTCAGGGACGACTGGCAAGACCGGCGGCGGTGAGACGACGACGAGGAAGGCGAAGGTATGTGCACGCGGCGCACGGTGGTGTTCGACGTCGCGTTTGTTGTTTTGAGCAAGCGTGTGCGTAGCGTAGCTGACGGCTTAGCTATGATGCAGGGCGGCGACGACGAAGGCACGACGGTCGTGGGCGACGTCCTGGAGGCGGTGGGCGCGACGGTGGTCGGGCTCGCGCAGCACACCAAGGGGATCGTGGCCGGCGAGGAGGAGCTCGTTCCAGTCGGAGGCGAGAAAGAGAAGGTCACCGGAGAAGCCAAGGAGGAGAAGCGCAAGCTCGCTTGATGGGGAGGATGACGTGGGGCCGTTGCTGTACTGCCTTTTCGACACGTCGAGCTGTGTATAGTAGAATAACGTTGCCAGTGTATGGATGCTCCTTTGAGGAGAAGAAGCGCAATGCCTAGCTATCGATATAAATAGTGTGTTCAACGTATCACATGAGCTCTTATATTTGCTCCGTCCAATTATAAATCGCAAGTCTAAATCTCTAAACCGTAAATCTAAACTGTAAAATCGTTATTACTTACTAGTAGATATTATAACATATATAGTATATATCTATTTTTTATAAGATACATAACTTAGTATTAGATAGATACTAAAGGAAACATGAGTACTTTTTCCAATTTAAATTATAGTTTATTTTAATTTTTTTTGTGCACGTATTTTACTAGATATAATATAGACACATAGCAAAATATATACATCAAAAAAGTGAAAATGAATTACAAAGTGAACTACAGAGGGATTATTAGATATAAAAATATGTACGTAGGAAAAAAATTATGTTACATTAAAAATCAAGAATAAATTTATAAAAGGTATTTTCATAAAGTATACTACTATATAAATGAAATTTAGGAAGATTTTTCTCAAAAAATGTGTGATTAAGTTCCGATCCCTGGGGCGCCTATCTAACACCATGCAACATAACTCCGAACCAAATAGAATATTTAGAATATACTCTTAAAACATACGTCTAAAATATATACAATAACCAAAATAAAAAAGTGTTAGCAAACATAACTATGAAAACAGATAAAAACATCTTGAACAAACTTTTACAACATGTCTCTAAAAACACTAACATTCCGACCTACTTTACAACATCCGTATGAAACATTAGTAATATACCTCTAAAATATCTAAAACACACTTGAACTTAGGTTTGCAACATGTCAGACACGACACTCTACTAGGTGGGCACCACATGTCATGCGCTCTGAGGAACTTGATAACCGCCTTGATGGATTAGGGCTGTGAGACGGCGAAGCGAATAGCACCATAGACTTGCCCATTGCAAGCTTCTTCCACTATCGGGGAGCCTCAGGCTGGCATTTTGCGCACCTTTATCTTACTACTAAAAGAACTCAAATGATATCGTATTCACGCTTTCGGCCTGCCTCCCGTAATTCTCCTCCCCGCATCGTAACCCCCTCGCCCTCGCCACCGCTCGCCGCCGCCGCGCAACTTCCCCCCCGCTTCTGCACAACTGCTCTGCACGCCTCCGGATCCACCTCCACCCCACCACCGATCCTTCTCCCCTCCCCTCCGAGTCTCCGTCCCCGACTCCGTCCAAGCCGCCTCCGATGGGCCGCCGTCCCCGCAAGCGCCGCCGCCGTCACGGCGGGGCTGCGGCCTGGGACGGCCCCGACCGCCTGACCAACCTCAACGAGGACCTCCTCCGCAGCGTCCTCAACTGCCTCCCGACCCGCTCCGCCGCCCGGGTCGCCGCCATGTCCCGCCACTTCCGCGCCGAGGTCCCGCGGCTCCTCGAGCGCATGGACTCGCTCACCCTCCACGAGCCCCACTTCCCGGTCTCGCTGCGGACCACCCCGCCGCTCCTCATCCGCCGCCTCGCCCTCGCCCCGCACCGCGCCCTCCCGCCCTCGTCGTTCCGCCCCATCATCCACGAGGCCGCCGCGCACGGCCTCGCCGAGCTCTCCTTCCGCCTCGCCCGCCGCGCGCGCCTGCCCAAGAACGTGCTCAGCGTCAAGTCCCTCGTCGTGCTCGCGCTCGACACCTGCGCCGTGCCCCCGTGGTCCGACGTCACCTGCCCCTGCCTCCGCACGCTCAAGCTCCACCGCGTCGCCATCCACCAGGACAACATCACCAAGATCCTCGCCTCCGCGTCGTGCCTCGAGACGCTCGAGATGGAGTACTGCACGGGCCACGGCACGGGCAAGGGCGGCGGCTGCACGGTCGAGTCGTCCTCCGTGAGGAACCTCGTGCTCAGGCCCACGCTGAAGCAGGAGGCCACCGTGATTAGAGCGCCGGGGCTCAGGGTGCTCACGCTGTACACGCGGAGCAGGGCCAAGAGTCTGGAGCTGGTTCCTGCGCCAGAGATCAGGAAGGTGTACCTGCACATCTCCAAATCAAAGAAGTTGTCAATGGAGTCATTCGGGCTTCGCCCGTTCCTGGATGCTGCCGTGAAGCTGGAGTGCCTCACGCTCAGAGGCCTGGCCATGAAGGTGAGCTCGATCTCTTGTACTTGCTTGCTGTTTCGTGTTCTGTGCAATGTTTGGGTAGTCACTATGAACAAGAACCCTCTTCTTGCCTTCAAAAACATGAACCCTCTCCATGATACGTTGACAGTGGTTGATGGAAGCATAAATTTGGTATTTATTGCATGACATCAGGGATAAACAAAAGTTGGTAGTAGGCAACATTTTCGTTTGTAAAGTCTTCTGAGCATGTGCTTCTATAGCACAACCTGATTCTCAGATTAGTCGTAATTCATAAGAGTTCAGACCTTGAAATCAACTAGACATGTGCATTAGGAAGGACTGAACATTCAATCTTGAGCCTTAGAGTAGGATTTGACATATCTTAATTTCGTGGTTGCATAGAATTATCTTAGCTATAACTGTTTATAATGGAGAATCATGCTTAAAACCCCCCATTAAAAATGCTCTGTGAGAGATCAATTGCTAGAATCACCTGAGAGATCAAGTGATCTGATATTGCCTTAACCTGTTAACCTGGTTGACAATGCCAATTGCTCCGGGGCCGTCCATCCGTTCATGCCCGGACGTTGCTGGCCAAATCGGCTCCAGCATCAACTCCTCCGAGCTCCGGCCACGTGCACAACAAAAAATGCGTCATATTTATTTGTTTCTCCTCTTGCGGACTTCCACATGCCAGCATAGGTAATATTTTTGAAGAAATTCCCCTGAAAGCTTTTGTATTTGCTTGTCAAATTTATGCCCATCGACCTGATCACTTGGTTGAGAAAAGACACATTCTTTTACAGTTTGCCTAACATATGTTTGCTGGAAAATGTACTCATTCTGATTTGATTTCAAACTTTCCATTTGGTTTGAATGGTTCAGTTTTGATGAATGTGTCCACCAATTTTGATTCAATTTTACTGCCTCAGCAACCCTATTTTTTGCTGATTCAGTCATCTATTTGTCATTGTTCCTTTGACATCTTGCCACTGTCTGATCAAGCACAGTAGCACCTTTATGAGTGTTTAACCTTCCTTGAGTGAATGTTCTTCGGTGGTTTCAGATAATATATGGGCAATGGGCAATGTTGGGCTTGAAGCAATCCAGGCAGCATGGGCAGCAAGGGATCTCAACGCAAAATTAGACTCAGCATCAGGTGAAAATCTGAAACTGTTTTGCTCTATCTAACATTTCAATGTCTGTTCTATTATGTTATTTCCCATTCAGGAGTATCAAGCTAGAATGCTTAGTCCATATCTCCTATTGTATAACAGTCAAATAGGATTGATTGATCTATCCTTTATTTATATTTGCTTATTCAAATGGACATATCTACTTGTACTGTGAATGAGGCACTTATGTCAACAGAATTTGAGATGGACATGGTTGTCGTGTAGAACTTAGTAATAAAAGAAGCTTTCATTTCATTGTACTTGAATATGACCTAAAATTGGTTACATTATGATAATTTTAAGTGTTATCCATCAATCAGATGAATCTCAACACACACTGTGACTGCTTGTCACTATCTCACTGAATTGTTTAAAATTTGAATTGCAGCCTAGCAATGATGAGTTAGTGACCCGCTTGGGTTATTGAAAGCTAATTTCTTGGACTCTATTTGCCCTCTAAAAACAAGTAAGCAACTGTAAGCAGAAATGGCACTGTCAACAAATATTAAGAAGGCCAAACACTTTCTGCTGCTATTGCAGATAAAGAAGGCTTTTGCTGGAGATTGGGGAACTTTGGGATGGATTTAGTGTGCTGCTGGCCTCTGTTGCTATTGGAGAGAAAGAAGGCTAGGTGGGTGCGTGATTCATATGCTCCTGCTGCTTGACGGCAAGAAGGAAGAGCTACTGGTTGCTGCTAAGGTGTTGGTGGAGATAAGAACAGGGAGCAGGTGTGCTTGCCCATTTATGGGAGATGTATTGCTGGTTTATGGATTCGTGGCAAGGTGGAAAATAACATCCTTTTAATTTTGGATTGTAAAAGCATGCCATAGCTCTTGTTGGCCGTGCACCTCACTTCCCTCTCGAGTATGGCCTTCAGAATGGGTAGTGCATCACGTGCATTGTGATTAGTTCATATGTTTTTTTTTATGGAAGATCAGTTCATATGCAGCGGTGAAGTATGATTTCTCCCCCTTTTTGCTGATATATATACATATGACACATGAGGTTGAGTAGTGCTAGATACCTGCTTTCATGAAAAATCAAATAGAAACAATTAATGATTGATATCCAATCAATTTTCTGATTTATGTTGAAAACACATGTGCGTGGCCTTTTTCAACGCAGCTGGTCTTTGCATATTTCTTGAAGTGTCAGCATTTCATATTTAAATCACTAGCTATTTTTTTTCTTAAACTTTGATCTGAGGTGGAGGTCAATCAATGTAACAAAATCAAGTATGTGACCAACCTATACATTGTTATCTGCACTATAGCCTTTGTACAAGGCAATTCCCGTTGCAACGCACGGGCATTTACCTAGTGAAGGATGAAGTAGCAGCATACCTCAATAAATTGGTAAAAGGAGACGAATCAATGGCAAACCTTAACAAATCAGTGTAGCACTTCAGTGAATCGGCGCACGATGATCGACACTATTGTTGGGTTCGAAGTCACGGCCAACCAGATCTAGACGAGCTTGAAGGAAATGGTGGTCAAGGCCATGGGGTGGTAGGAGACGGCACCTATCGGCATGTATTTGCCTGGAGGAGGGTGATGGTGTCGATTACGGATAACCGGCAGTCCACCACGGGGTATCCCACGGCGGTGAGTTTTGGCAAGGCCGTGTTACGATCTACGATCTAAACGTTCGAGAAACAAGACAAACCAAGGACAACAAGGTTTACCCAGGTTCAGGCCGCTCGGAAGCGTAATACCCTACGTCCTGCTTCTCGTGTTATGCTGGATGATCAAATGTCGGATTACAATGAAGCGCTAAGCTCTCTAGATTAGGATGCCAGAGAATAGCCTGCCTTCTAGGTGGGCCCTTGGCCGCTTTATATAGCCGAGCAACCAAGGGTACACGTGAGGTGGTCGGTTACATCAAGTCGTATCCTGGGAGGACTCTATCTGACCTAACCGACTAAGTCTACTTGCGGGACAAGCATCCTTGTGCGCGATCACCTCCTGGTCGGTTGCGGACCACGTCAGCGTCTTGAAGTCCAGCCCATCAGCTTAGTCGGTAATGGGCTGGGTCTTGTCTGGTCTAGGCCGTCTTGCCGAGCAGCCCTGGAACTGTCCATGGTGGTATACCGGATTTATACCCCCCACAGCTAGTCCCCGAGCACCATGTATTTTGAGGGAAGTCCATCGTCTTGACCTGTGCTGAGCAGTGTAGATGCTGACCACGTTGAGCGCTGGCGATGATGTGCCGAGCACGTAGTGCCAACCACACGTAGTACCGACCACGTATAGTAGTGCCGACCACGTTCAGCCGAGCAGGTTCCCGAGCAGTCTGTGTCTGACCACTGCTATGTCAAGGAACTGTTGATCTTATCGAAAGATGCATGGTGCTCAAAAAGAAAAAATAATTTTTCTTTTTAATTGTCTGAGACGTGGGCCCATGTTGACACGTGACGAATTGTCGAGCGGTCGCAACGTAAGCCGGGAAGAAAATCAACCGAGGAAGCTGTGCGAAGCAGTAGGCCCTAAGTCACCGCGAGGTGACGTGGGCCCACGTAGTCCCCAAGTTCGATGGAAGATAGTATATGTTCTATTGAACTTTTTAAGAAAAAGTCCAGAGAAAAATACCTACGGCCCGCTGCTTAGGAAATAGAACAGGAAAAAATTCCAAGGAAGGACATAGGCGTTCATAAAAAAGGACTACCAGGGAGCTGTCTGGGCCGTCCCCGTGATAAAAAATTAGGCCCACGTGCAGCGCCAAAGGAACTGGGCCCGTAAAATATTTTACCGAAGTAGTAAAAAATTTGTCGGCTGCACATGTACTATACGGCCCATGGGACCGCGGCCCACTAGGGTAAAAAATGGGGCGGTCCACTTGAGTCAGAGGGGGTCCAACCCTAGAAGTCAACCGGACGTCATCCGGAGACTATAAATAGCGAGCGCCGCCGGGTAGACGGTTCCGCACTCATTGCATTCGCACTCGAGCCGGTTTCTCGAGCTCTCCGCATTCTGCGCTCCGAGAGAAAAACCGCCGCCGCCCTGTCCATTTCCGCCCGGATCCACCGCGCGGCCCGGCACCGCGAGGGGCAACCGACGAGATCCGGTCGCTCGCGCACTGCGCCGGAGCGCTGCGTGCGGTTAGATCTAGCCACCACCTTCCCGCACCCCGCTAGGGTTTCGCCGCCACCGCATCGAGGCGTCGCGGCCGGAGACGATGACGAAGCGGGCGACCAAGAAGGGCGCAAAGGGGGCGGAGCCGGCGAGGCGTGGCCCGGAGTGGACCCAATCCATCTCCACCCGGGAGTCGCTTGGGGCGCTGGCGGACGGGGGGTTCCTGCCGCCGCTGGAGATGGAAGTTTGGAGGGAGCCACGCGGCGAGGACGAGCCGAAGCCGAGGGCAGGTGAGTTCGTCGTCTTCGAGGACCAAGTTGTTCGCGGGTTGGGGCAACCAGTGCACTGGTTCCTCCAGGATCTTTGCATATGGTGGGCTATCTCCATATGCAACTTGGACCCCAACTCCATTTTCACCGTGTCCATTTTCATCGCGTCGCGAAATGTTCTTGGGCATCCCCCCCCATTTCAATTTGTTTCGCCACTTCTTCGTGCTTCGGAAGAAGAGGGTAGAGACTGGGGGGTCCCAAGTGGCCGGGGGATGCTACATCCGGCTCCGGGATGGGATGGCCGCATCCTGGTTGGGGAGCAAGTTCGCATCGGCCCCCAAGAAATGGAACAGGAGCTGGTTCTATATGAGCCAGGATGTTACCATTGGGAGGAAGGTGCCGTGCGATGTCCACCAAATCCCGGAAGCCAATCCCCGGTGGGGAGAAGGACCTCCTGTTGGGGATGTCCAGGTGGAAGAGCTGCTGGAGTTGATTGACAATCAGAAGGTGAACGGGGCGCTCGTGGCTGGAATGTGGCTGGTCCGCCGTGTCCAACCGTGCAAGGAGAGGGCCAACCCACTGCGGTCGTACAGTGGGGTGAAGGATCCAGCACGAGAGACAGACAAGAAAGCCGACGAGGCCGCTGTACACCATCTGCTCTCGGTCTTGTTTGAGAAGTACAATATGAACACTTCTCTGCCGACCACCAAGCAGTTGCCTTACCGTCTCAGCAACCCACCACCAAAGGTAACACGCCAAAAAGTTTTGACTTTGTGTACAACATGATATTATACCTGATCAATATTGTAATGCTGAGCACTTGAACTATCATGTGTGTAGGGACGAAGCGTCCAGTACTTTTCAGCTGTACCAGTTGAGGACTGGCCGGAGGGCGATGCCCTTCGTGGTCAGCGGCGTCCGTCGAGGACTGCCGAGCAGGGCGAGGTCGAGGACCTTAGCCCGTCTGATGATGATGATGATGATGACGTGATTGTGGTGGGAGCGACCACCAGGGGGCAACGGCGCGCGGCTAAGAAGCAGCCGGCCGGTGCAGCCCCCAAGGAGAAGAAGAAGCCGGCCAACCTTGGCACCAGGGGTAAATTAAACCTCGGCAAGGAGGCCGGCACCGAGGTCGGCAGCAAGAGGCCGGCCCCGGACAGCCCGGTGTCGTCGGACTCCGACGACACCATCACCATAGCCGAGCACCGGCGCAAGCGCCAGGCAGGCGCCGGGGATGGGAGTGGCGGCTCCAAGCCGCCCCAACCAGTGCCGCGGCGGTCGCCGCGGAACGTCGGGCCGACCCCCGCTCCGCCGAAGCCGAAGCCTGCCGCCGCCCCCTCGACGCCGACCTCGGGGGCGGCTGCCAAGGAGGGCGCCGAGCAGTCCCCGGGTGGGCAGCAGGTCCCTCCTAAAACAGTCCCAAGCCCCGGTCACGGAGTGCGGAGGCGGGGCCCCAAGAAGCGGCGGCGTGCCCCAGTTCAAGGGCGGCTTTTGCCGGTAGGTAGCTGTGTACTTTCAGTTGTAATTGCTTGCCTGAGAATCAGCTGTGTGTTCATGCCGATGTTGTTGATATGTAGTCGGCCAAGTACTGGCCCCACCCAGAGCTCCACCGGGACTGCTGCCACACCGCCAGCAGCGGCTGCGGCGTCAAGCGCAGAGCCCCAGCAGGGCGAGGCGGATGCCACCAGTGCTCCGCCGCATGTAGAAACGCCACGGGCCAAGGAGCCGGTGGAGCAGGAGATGGTCCCGTCGCCGGAGCCCGTCCGTCGCTCCGCCAAGCCGAGTCCGGAGCCGGCGCGGGCCATCCCGGGGTCGACCGCGCAGGCTACGCCGGAGCCAGCAGCCCAGCAGGAGCCCGGGGCGACTGCCCAGCCCAGTCCCCCGTCCTCTCCTGTGGAAGAAATCCACAGGGAGCCCCCTCAGGCACCCGCCACCTCCGTTCCTCCGAATCGTATCATGATTTCGAGGATGGTGGGGAAGGAGTGGATCTCATATGATGAGGTGCCGGAGGAGGTGATGGAGGAGGGCATTAGGGAGGCCCTGGAGACTCTCACCTCCCGGATCCAGGTATGGTTGTTTTAGTGTTTGTGATGAATCAATGTGCGGAGCACATGCTGACTGTATTGCTGTCTATAGACCCTGCAGACCACCAATGCCCAGCGTGCGCGGACCATTCAACGGTTCGCGCCGATTGATGAGGAATGCAGGATCCTCCGGGAGGAGAAGGCCAACATGCTGGCGCAAGCGCAGGTCTATGAGACCCGGCTCGCCGAGAAGGAGGCTGCCCGGCTGGCGCTGGAGCAACAGGTGGCAGTGCTGGAGGAAGGCCGACAAGGTATGTGACCGTATCCTTTGTAACCAGGCTAAGCACGGTTCTATTGCCATGAAAATGTGATAACTTCTGCCTCTGCATCAGGGCTGGAGGAGAAGGCTGCTGCCTTGGAGCGGGAGAAAACCGCTCTGGCCCAGCAATTGGAGGCCGCCCAGGAGCAGGCCAAGACGGATGCTGCGCAGATCGCGGAGCTGACCGGTAAGTTACACAACTTAGGTCAATTGGATAGGTTTGTCTGCCATGTACTGGATCTAACAGCACATGCTAACCACATTGTTGCTCGCTGCAGATATTAAAGATCGGCACACTGCGCAGTTCCAATGCCTGCGGGAGACCTGCGCCTACCTCCAAAAGAAGATTGATCGGAGGACCGGGTACATCAAGCCGGTTCTCCGTGCTGTCTTCCTAGAGGAGGTGCACCCAGCTGACCCGGTCGGCGAAGACAGGGTGGTCGGAGACCAGTATCAACGTCTGTGGCCGGCACTTCAGGATCTCGTCTCGCAGGCGGGCACATATGCGGTGTCCACGGCGCTGGCGGTGGTCCGCTCGAGAGTGGCAGCGGCTGATTCGGCCACCGTCGCGCTCGGGATCGCGCCAGAACTCAGCGACGCTGATGCCGAGGAGCTTCGGGCCACCTTCGTCCCTGTCGCTGAGCAGCTGGTCGGCGATATGACGCTCATCGAGGATCCTGCAGCGGAGAATGGTGGTCAGTAGGGCCCTTGTTTTAAACTTTGCTTATTTAAAACTTGTATATAAGTGGTGCTGAGCACGGGGTGCTCGAAACAAAACTTAAGGCCGTGTTAAGATGCAGACAAAGTAGGCATACTTAAGCGGGTGATAAGTATTTTGCCGTTTGTTTATTAGATCGTTATGCATAACTCGATGCACAATGTTTTTTAGAAAAATTATGTCGACAAATAAGTTTTGCGCCCACTCTCGAAGCAATTAGCTCTGTCAAGGTGACAAAGGGACGCACTAGTGAACATCGCGGTACGCCGGGATCACTAGGTACGATCCTAAGTACCTGTTAGAGGGTGCCTACCGGATCTCCTAGTGCCGTGTAGCGCGGAGCTGTAGCACATCGACAGAGGACCGAGACGCAGGACCTTTTCGAATCGTTCTCGGCGAGTGAAATGCAAAGTTTAGATGTGACTTATGCAGGGCGCATGTATGCAAGGTGGTGCGAAATTTCTGAAAAGAAATTGCAATGGGACGAAAAAGAGACAACAAAAGAGGAACTTTGTTAATAGAGGAAAAAATCAAGAGTACAAGATACATATCTTTATGGGTAAAAGCATATGAGCATCTCTATATGCCAAGAGTTTGGCTCTTCGACTCCGTCTAGTGTCTCCAACCGGTACGATGTTGGGCGTGTTACAGCCTTAATTCTGTACGGTCCTTCCCACCTTGGTGATAGCTTGTGGAGGCCATCCGTGTTTTGAATACGACGGAGCACGTGATCGCCGACCACGAACAATCGTCCTCGGACGTTGCGATTGTAGTAGCGTCGTACCGTGGCTAAGTACTTCTCAGTCCAAGCACATGACTCGAGGACCTGCTCTTCCTTAGCGATTATGTCCACCTCTCTAGCTTCGTCGGAGGTGGTTTCATCGTGGTAGGCTACCCGTGGGGATTGGAAAGCGACCTCGGCTGGTATGACAGCCTCCGAGCCGTACACAATAAAGTATGGTGAGACTCCTGTGTTGCGACTGGTCTGAGTACGCAGTCCCTAGACCACTGCGGATAACTCCTTGAGCCACCGACCAGGTTTGAGCTTGGTGTCAACCTGGAAGACTCGTTTTTTGAGTGCGTCGAGGATCATTCCGTTAGCACGCTCAACTTGTCCGTTAGCTCTCGGGTGAGCGATGGAAACGTACTTGACCTTGATCAGGCTGTCGTCGCAATAATTGAAGAATGCATCACTTGTAAATTGCGAGCCTAGATCGGTGATGATGGTGTTCGGCACACCGTATCTATGGACGACCTCATCGAGGAACTGGACTGCCTTCTCGGCCGTGGCTTTCTTGACTGGTTTGTATTCAATCCACTTGGAGAATTTGTCAATAAGCACGAAAACGTTTGTGTGGCCACCAGGAGCTGGTTTGAAAGGGCCAATCATGTCTAGTCCCCAGCATGAGAAGGGCCAAGCAGCTGGGATTGTTTGTAAATCATGTGCTGGGACATGAATCTGCTTGGCGAACATTTGGCAGTTTACGCACCGTCGTACGTAGTCTTCGGCGTCAATAACGAGCGGTTGCCGGTAGAAACCTGCCGGTAGGCTTTGCCGCCGGTGTCGGGACGTTTGCATGGTTACCACAAGTACCTTCGTGGATGGCTTTAAGAAGCTCGATCCCGCTTCCCGAGTGATACACTTCTAGAAGATGACGGACTTGGGTGCCTTGCGCATCAACTCGCCATTGACCATAGCGTAGGCCTTGGCTCTGCGGACCAGCTGTTGTGCAGCGAGTTTGTCCTCCGGGACAAGGTGGTCATTCAGGTATTTGATAAAGGGCTCTCTCCAGTCTTCCTGGGAAGGCGTCACCTTGTCGGCTGACTCTGTACCTTCATCATTTGCCTGCCGGCTGAGGAGACCATCGTCGTCCTCCACATTGGCGTTTGCGGCGAAGGTGGTCGGGACATTGACCACCGAAGTGGGTTGGTGTATGTTCTACCCGATCGGGGATCGAAGGTTTGATTAAGTCTTGAACAAAAACACCAGGGGGTAACTTGGCACGGGATGAGCCCAGCTTGGACAGCTCGTCGGCTCCTACATTCTTTTCGTGACGAACGTGGATGAATTCCACGCTGTAAAACTTGTTCTCAAGTTTGCGAATTTCAGCAACGTAGGCGTCCATCTTTTCATGGACTGTATCCCAATCTTTGTTGACCTGCTTGATGACTAAAGCAGAGTCCCCATAGACCATGAGTCGCTTGATGCCAAGTTCAACGACGATACGAAGGCCGTGTAAGGCTGCTTCGTACTCGGCTACGTTGTTGGATGCTTTGAAGTGGATACGCAAAATGTACTTTATCGTGTCCTCGAAGGAGAGATAAAGTAGACGCCGGCCCCGCACCGTCAATGTTCAAAGAGCCGTCAAAGTACATCGTCCAAGATTACTCGGCACTTGAATCGGCGAGAGGTAGGGTGATGTCCGTCCACTCCACGATGAAATCGGCAAGGCGTGACTTCACCGTTCGCGGGCGCGGCCGGAGGGTGTACTCGGACGGTTCTAGCGCGTATTTCACGATCCGACCTTTGGCATCTCGGTTGCGAAGGATGTCGCCGAGTGGTACGTAATAATGACCGTGATTTTGAAAGCTTGAAAGTAATGGAGCAGCTTGCGTTTGGTGATCAGGAGTGCATACAAGAGCTTTTGTACTTGGTTGTACCACTGCTTGGAATCGCTGAGCACTTCGCTTATGTAATATATGGGGCGCTGGACTCCATAAACGTGTCCTTCCTCCTCACGCTCGACTACTAACACAGTGCTGACCACGTTGGTCGTTGCGGCTATGTATAGGAGCAACTCCTCGTCCTGCTTAGGGACTGTCAGGAGTGAAAGAGAGGTGAGGTAAGCTTTAAGCTGTTTAAAGGCCTGGTCGGCCTCCTCGGTCCATTCAAACTTATCCTTGGCTTTGAGCAATTTGAAAAATGGGAGTCCTTTTTCACCCATCCGAGAGATGTATCTGCTCAGAGCGGCTAGGCACCCAGTGAGTTTTTGGATGTCCTTGACGCACCGGGGTGGTCGTAATTTCACGACGTCGGCTACCTTCTCGGGATTTGGCTTGATGCCTTCTTGGCTGACCAGGTGTCCGAGAAGGATGCCGGACGGTACTCCAAAAACGCACTTGTTTGGGTTGAGTTTCCATTGAAACTCGTTGAGTTTCTTGAAGGTGCATTCGAGGTTTGTGATCAGGGCGTCCGCCGTTCTTGATTTTATCACCACGTCATCTACGTAGGCCTCTACAAGATCATCGGCGATCTCTTTTTCGAGGCAGGACTGGATAGCCCGTTGGTACGTAGCTCCAGCGTTTTTGAGACCGAACGCCATGGTCGTGTAACAAAAAGCACCGAAGGGGTGATGAAAGCGGTTTTTCTTGGTCCTCCTTTTTAAGGGCTATCGGTGATACCCGGAGTAACGGTCAAGAAACGAGAGCAACTCGCAAGCGGCGGTAGAGTCTACGACCTCGTCAATTCGAGGAGATTGAATGCCTGCAGGGCGGTGTTTGTTGAGATCTGTATAATCAACGTACATCCTCCACTCTTTATTCTTCTTTTGAACAAGCACCGGATTGGCTAACCAGTCCGGGTGGTACACTTCTTTGATAAGGCCAGCGGCTAAAAGCTTGGCTACTTCTATCCTAATGAGCTCCTTGCGGTCGCGGGCGAACCGACGCATCTTCTGCCTGACTGGCTTAGCAGTCGTCTTGACATCGAGGTAGTGCTCGGCCTTTTCCCTGGGGACACCAGGCATATCGGAGGGTTTCCATGCGAATATGCTGATGTTTTTCCAAAGGAATTAGACCAGCGCGTCTTCCTATTTGGGGTCGAGCTCAGCTCCAATTTTGGTGACCTTGGAAGGGTCTTCATCGGAGAGGCGGACCGTCTTCGCGCTCTTCACCTTGTTGGATGGGCGCCGACCAGATCCAACAGGTTGCTCGAGCTCGCGGGCGGAACGTCGTCGACGCCCAGGCGGTGTCTTTGCAAAGCGTGTTGCAGGTCTTGGAATTCTGCCACGGCATAGGCGGCAGTCTCGCACTCTCGAGCCATGAAGACGTTGCCGCGTAGGGAAAGCGTTCCCTGCTCGGCGGGCATCTTCAGCACCAAGTAGCCATAGTGGGGGACAGCCATGAACTTGGCGATACCAGGGCGGCCCAAGATGGCGTGGTAGGTCCCTTCAAAGTCGGCCACGATGAAGGTGATGTGCTCGGTACGGAAGTGCTGCTTGGTCCCGAACTGTACGTCGAGGGTGATCTGCCCGAGTGGGTAAGAAGGCTTTCCGGGCATGATGCCCCAGAACGGTGCGTCGTACGGCTGTAGTTGCTCCTGCGGTATGCCGAGTGCCTTGAAGGCTGGGTAGAATATGATGTTCAGAGCACTGCCGCCGTCGACCAGCACCTTCTCGAAGCGGATGTTAGCTATCACTGGGTCGAGGACCAGTGGAAATCGTCCGGCGTCTGGGATGCGTGCCCACATATCTTTGCGGCTGAAAGATATGGGCTGCTCGGACCACGCTGGCAGCTTGACATCGGCAACAAGGCCATTGGGCTCCTGCTTCGCGATGATGGCGCGAGTCAATAACTTTCTGTCGTGACTTGTTTCGAGCCCGACTTTTCCGCCAAAGATTACGGCGGTGAAGTTCCGTTCGGGTTCCTTGAACGCGTGGCGAGGGTTGACATCTCGTGTCTCGTCCTCTTCTTCTTCTTCTGGCTCGTCGGCGGGCTTGCTTTTGGCCTTGGGGTTGGGCCGAGGCCTCTTGGAAGCGGACTTGATGAGAGCGTCCGTCAAAACTCGGCACTCGCCCATGGTGTGACCTTTGCCGGGATGCCGAGGACAGTCTGGGCAAAGATTTTGTCGAGCACCTCATCCCCGGCGGCTTTTGCCCCTTGACCGCGTTGACGGCGTTGTCGTTGCGGTTTCGGTTGCGTTTGCCGCCACCGTAGTTGTCCTGGCCACGGCGTCTGAAGTTGGGTTCGCTGTCGCGGGGGCCAGGTCCACGGATGAAACGCTGGTTGTTGCGGCGCTCCTCTTGTCGGCGCGGTGGTCGGTCAGTGTCACTTTCGTCGTCGGAATTGTTCCGACGGTAATTGCGGTCCGACGGGCCATCGTCGCCCGATTTAGGCCGTCGTCCGGAGCGTGTAATCGTGCGCGATGGCGAGTAGCTCCTCCATGGTTTTCGTTTGTCTAAGGAGGAGAGCCTTTTGGAGGTCTCGGCCACGTGGTTGGACCGGGCCGTCGATGAAAGCTTCGACAGTTTGTCTCGAGAGATCTACGTACGCGATTCCACTGGTCCGAAAAGCACCGAATGAACTGCCGTAAGGACTCCTTGGGGCGAAGGCGAACCTGCTTTAAGGCGTACTTGGTCCCTGGTTGGACACAAGTAGACTTGAAGTGGTCGACGAAGACTTGGCGGAGCTGCGCCCAGCTGTGGATGGATCCGGGTTGTAGCCGGAGCAGCCAGGTGGTGACTGTATTGTTGAGCACCACGGGGAGGTAGTTTGCCATGACGTACTCATCGCCTCCTGCTGCTCGGACGGCCACCTCGTAGAGCATGATCCAGTGGGCTGGATCTGCCTTGCCATCGTACGCCCGGATCTCCGAGGTACGGAAATTTTTAGGCCATATGACTGCCTTGAGCTCTTCAGAGAAGGGTGGGATGCCGCCAATGTTTCTGCATGCTCGGAGGCGCTCATCTATCCGTTCTCGGAGGTCCCGATGCTCGGGTTGGATTACTTCGTTGTCTTGTCGGCCCTGGTTGCCTCGCTGGCGATTAGGGCGTCGATGACTGTTTTGAGGACGTGCACGTCGTGGAGCTCTGCCTGGTTGCTCGACACGGTCGTCGTAGTCCCCTGCGTCTCCATAGGCATATCTGCCGTTGTGGGACGAATTGTCCCCTCCGCTCTCAACTCGCTGATCACGTCGATTCCGGTTCTGCCGAGAACGGCGGGATCGGTAAGAGCTGGCCATGGAGCCCATGGAATGAAGGTCGTTCACTTGGTCCTCGGCCGCCGCGAGGAATTCCTGAATCTCGTTGAGTCTAGGGGTCTCGGGGGGAAGCTGCTTCAATTTTTCCATGGCCACAGCAATGTTCGCCGTGGGCGTCTCGTGGACCACTGGGTCGCCAGCGCCGTCGAACTCGGGGTTGAGGTTGCGACGCCAGGGTCGGTGCCGTGGTCGGCGCCTGCATTGGGACGGCCCTGCTCGGCAATGCGTCGTCGGGCGCGATTGTTGTTACGATCTTCCCTTGCCTGCCGCTGGGCGTCCGTCTCGTTTGGAGCCGGAGGCTCATCATTGCTGACCATCAAAATCGTTGGTCCGAAACCGGGCGGATACTTGGGGAAATCCAGCGCGCTGCTGGGGGTTTCCGTCCGGTGGTCGGGAGTGATCAGCGTGTCCTCTGCTGTCGGATTGAGCTCCGTGTCCATGAGATAGTCCTCGTCCGAGGAGAGGTATTCAGTATAGCCAGGAGAATACTGCGCGAGCAGATCAGAGACAGTTGGGGAGTCCGGGTTGGCGTCCTAAGACGCACCCCCAAGCTTTCGAATCTCCACCATCCCGATTATGTGAGCGGGGCTTCTCGGGATGGTATCCTCGATAAGGAGCGTGTCGAACTGTTGCTGGATGTCCCTTGAGTATGTCGACGCCGCGTTGTTCAATCCGAAGGATAGAACGGTTGGGTCGTGCGGCAGAGCAATTGGATCTGCCGCGAGTGGTTCGCTTGGCGGAGCACGACCTCCTTGGTCCTGCTGAGCTGGTGCTCGGCGGTTTTGTTGTGCTTCGATAAACTCGTTCAACCTGGGGAGAGGAGGAACATTTGCTCTGCGCTGGATCTACTCAGTCGAAATCAGGCGGCTGTCCTGGTTGGGATCTAACCAACGGGGACTTCTAGCCGATCTGAAGGGAGCTGGTCGAGCGACAGGCTGATTGTCACCGACGAGATCTGCATGGCGCGACGAACGTAAACCGCCGGCGTGGTCGGACGGGTGTGAAATCAGAAAAGTCTGGCCCCTTGCGGATCAACTCCTGCGTGGCCTCAACCAGCTTCGTGATCTCGGCCAACCCGCGACCCTGCTGGTCAATGAGTTCGATTAGATCCAAGTTGTCGATCGGCTTTCTTTTGTAGCAAGACAGCTGATCTTCGAGTGCTCGGAGATCTGTCGTGTCCACCGCTGCCAAGGGCAAGGGGGAATCCTGCGCGGCGGGTGCTGCGACCGGCGGCGAGGCGGTTGGCGCTGTGGCCAGGTGAGCGGATGGTGCTGGGACCATCTGCATGGTGGGCGGTCCGAGACCGTCATCTGTCATCCGGGCGGTCCGAGACCGGCCCGGATGCTTCCACGGAGGCGAGGGCTGCCGCCATCTTGGTGGTCCAGGTGACCGATCCGAAGGTGAAGGCGCTGCTGGCCTCAAGATTCATGGAAGCGGGGAAGGAAACCATCTGGATCGCCTTGAGATCGAAAACTCCACCCCCTACCTGGCGCGCCACTGTCGATTACGGATAACCGGCAGTCCACCACGGGGTATCCCACGGCGGTGTTTCACCAAGGGCGTGTTACGATCTACGATCTAGACGTTCGAGAAACAAGACAAACCAAGGACAACAAGGTTTACCCAGGTTCAGGCCGCTCGGAAGCGTAATACCCTACGTCCTGCTTCTCGTGTTATGCTGGATGATCAAATGTCGGATTACAATGAAGCGCTAAGCTCTCTAGGTTAGGATGCCAGAGAATAGCCTGCCTTCTAGGGGGGCCCTTGGCCGCTTTATATAGCCAAGCAGCCAAGGGTACACGTGAGGTGGTCGGTTACATCAAGTCGTATCCTGGGAGGACTCTATCTGACCTAACCGACTAAGTCTACTTGCGGGACAAGCATCCTTGTGCGCGATCACCTCCTGGTCAGTTGCGGACCACGTCAGCGTCTTGAAGTCCAGCCCATCAGCTTGGTCGGTAATGGGCTGGGTCTTGTCTGGTCTGGGCCGTCTTGCCGAGCAGCCCTGGAACTGTCCATGGTGGTATACCGGATTTATACCCCCCACAGATGGTGACAGAGAAGAGGGAGGAGAGGGGAGTGTGTGGGAGGGAGAAGACAAAGAATAGGGGTTGTGGTCGTTGTCTATGAGAATGAGAGCCGATGTGTGAGTTTTGTGGTCTGGGTAGGGCACTACTGGAGTTATGATTTTTTTTTGTCCTCAAAGTTTAGTTTAGTTGTTTTGGGACTTTGCTATAATTACTCAAAAGAGTTTTTATTGGAACACCTAAAATTTAAATTATTTTTGAGAAACCAATTAAAATTTGATTAGACACCCGAGATCCTCCTCGGCCACACATTTGTACTCTGGGCCAAGCCCGCAAAGATAGTTTTTTCTTCCCCAGTCAGCCTCTTCCCGCTGACTGCCGCCGCCATTTTTCCCATCGCGTGCTCGTAGAGCCCTCGCCCACACGCTCTTTCCTCGTTCACGCTGGGGATTATTGGCGGTCCTTAACTCGTTTCTAACCCCGCCAACTTTAGCCTACGCTACACTAAATTTCACCTAGAATAGGGCTCTACTCTAACTATTTCCACGGTGTGGCGCAGAATTCTTGTTTTGCGGGGCATCTTGAAATACACATAAAATGGGCCAAGACATGAGGAAAAACACCTATGCAAAATTACCTTTTATTTTGGGCCCAAGCAAACAAGAGAAAAGAGGAGGAAAAGGCCACTCGGCCGAACCAACCAAAAGCACCAAAGATGGGCCGACCGAAACCCGGCCCGGGAGGCCACCGACCAAAGCTCAAGGCCGGCGGGGCCCGGCCCCAGCGCGGGCGCGCCGGGCGCGCGCGCGCCGGTGGGAGCGCGGCCCGGAGCCCGGCTTTGGTCGTCGGTTTGGTGGGGCCTCCGATGGTCGGTTCGGTGGTGCTTACGGTATGGAAGGTCCGAAACCGCCTATGGGGGTCGGTTTGGTCCTTCCATGTGGGGATGGCACTCTTCCAAAGAGCCCCCTCCTCTCCACCTATAAAAGGAGGGCCATTCCTCCATCATTCGACACCATTCCAAGGATCAAGAGCTACTACACCTAGAGAATAAAGAGCTACACTCCATGGGCTTAGGCCCTAGCTAGCTAGTAGAGCTTGGTAGTGGAGAGATGTGAGGGAAGAGCGGGGAAGAGCTGGACTTGTCGGTCTCTCCCCCAACCTTGTACCTCAATGAACACCAGTGCTACACTTCGTCGGGTTTTCCCGCTACGTGAGTGTTCGTGTTTTCTTTGGTAATAAGTCTTTCGGTATTTATTCTCCACTTATACTTGTTTGCGGGTTCGTCGACCGTCCTCGTGGCGGTTGCTCCGTAGAGGACTCGATAGAGACGGATGTTCCGTACGACGCTAGAGTAGTAGCTAATAGCATAGACGTGGTGTCTAGGCTAGCGGCTACCTTCGTTTGCCTCGTACTCCACGGTTGAGGTGGTAGGCGGCGGTGGTGACGGCCCCTGTCCGTCCCTCGTAATCCCCACGTCCGGCTACGGCGTAGAGCTACTGAGCCGGCATCACTTGGCGAGACCGGGTGCGATCCGGTGCCCGAAGTGAGCAAGTGTAGCTGTAGTTTATCTACTCGTAGACCCAAAAGCCATAGAATCCTTCTCCCCTCCTACCAACTCTACCCTTGGGTTGTCCTTGGACGTATTAGCTAGGAGAAATACCTCCGTTCCCCGTGGAAAATACGATACCCCGAATACTTCCGGGTGAAAGCTACAACGGTACTTTCCGTACGCTTGCGGATTCTTTCGCACACGTTAAGAAGTGCCAACAAGTTTTCTAGTGCCGTTGCCGGGGATAGACTTTTTATCTATCTTTGGTGATTGCGCTAAGAAATGTCAACAAGCTTTACGGGCGCCGTTGCCGGGAACGGTTGCTATTTTCTTCGAACCTAGTTCGTCCTCGTATCTATTTAAAAAAAATTAAAAAATATTGTCTTATAATTCATTCTTTTTACAAAACAAAATATTCCTTTTACTTGTTCCATAATGAAGCTGTACCAATTCAAAATCCTTCGCTTCAAAGGGGAGTTCCTTGAGCCAAAATCTTTTTCAAACCCAAAAGTTTCATCTCGGTTATGAACTCCACCCTAGTTTGAGAGCTATAGTTCGGGCACAACCCTTCTCGGGCTTGATCACGAAAACCCTTTTAGCCATCGCAAGATTTCGAGGAAATTTGTTCATGCCTAAGCATTCCTGGCATGACACAAGAAACTCTTAAGTGGAAATTGTTTCCTTTCTCCCTTATGGGAGAGGCAAAACAATGGTACACTAAAGCCGTAGAAAGTGTGAGTGGTGACCGGGATGAACCGAAAGACAAGTTTTATCTTGCATTCTTCCCCATGTCTCACATCACTTCTCTACCAAGGGCAATCCTTGACTTCGAGCGAACGAGAAGGAATCCATAGGTGCAGCACCGGGCCGGGTTCACAACATTGGTACATGCCGGCCAGTCTTGTCTTTACCCGAAAGCATGCAATTGCATCTCTTTTGTTCGGGTCTAGACATAGATGCCGCCCTATGCCTTGACACAGCCGTCGGAGGGTCGTTTTCACATAAAACTACGACCGAATAGAGGAAAATCCTTAATCACTTCCTAGAGAAGCATGCTTCTCCTGTCGTAAAGGCTAAACCGCTCCAAAACAAGGGCATGTCAAGTTTTGAGGAGCCCTCATCAGCCGAATCCTTACCCTTGCCATCTTTAGATTCAACTAATGAGCCCTCACCCGAGCCACGAACACTGAAGGAAGGGATGCTTTATCCTTCAGAGTTCGCTATCAATTTCGAGGATTATGGCAGAACCTCGAACATGTCCGGCACGAAAATTCTACATTTCATTCTAAGGAAGCCTTCCCTCACGAAAAACAATCAAAAGAATGGTTGATGGAAGTTAAACGTTCTTCTGAAGCAATTCAGATTCTTTCACCATCCACAACCATACTTTGTTCGTTAAAAGGGACTTCCATGAAAGCCCTACACAACCCCACAGTTGGGACAAATATCATGTCACAATTCCTTGCGGAAGCCCTGTTGGGAAATTTTCCGCTAATCCCGAATGATAAACTCTTTAGAGGTCCATCAGGACTCATCTTTGAGTGTTGTGGGATCGCTAGGGCCGTGCCAATCGCAATTCATGAGGCCGAGGTTTACATGGATTTTTACATCTATGCCATCCTCGATTTTGATATTCTCATAGGCCACCCTCTTGAAAGTCTTAGTCAAGAAGAACCATCCAATGGGGGCCTTGATGAAATGTTGGGAAAGATTGCTCCCACCACTCACATAGGAATTCCAATGGTGGAGCATCTCCAACATAACTTTGTTCGAGGAGGCAAAGTTCATTTCCCCGTTCATTTCACATCCTTGTGAAATTGAACATTCATCATCTTCCTCACTCGAACACAAGATTTGTCCTTCGGCCATCACAACGTTGATCTTGTTAGTGATCAAAGATCAACGTTTGACCCTCATAATATATCCTTTGAGAATGAAAACTCACAAGCCATGGACAAACCTAGAGCACCAAATTTGGAGACCAAGAAGGATTCCTCAATTGAGCATGAAACTTTCTCGTTTAAAACTTCTCAAGATTCATGCTCCTTTTTAGAGTCTCCAATATTTGTTGCTCTTGGCACCACGTACTCATACGAGAATCACAACCGCCTCTTCATTCCCGCTTTGTCAAACTATTTAAGAGGATGGTTGTCGATGCCTATGTTTATCATAAACATTGCAAATCTCGTAGTAGTACGATGGCGCTAACCTTGTAGTTTAATCTTGAATGACCAAGGGATGGTGGTGAAACCGGGAACTACACCACCATCGATCGCTACAAGGGAAAGTTCCCACGGTCAAGCTTAAGACCATAACTTAAGCCGCCGGGAGATACCCCGGATTATCTAAAAAAAGAAAAGTTTTTTCATTATTATTATTAATGTTGTTGTCTTCATCGCAATTAATTATTATCATATATATTGAGAAACTTTTATTTTCAATAAAAGCAAGGGCATGTTGTCAAGTTCGTATGCACCTTCGGGTATCCTTGTTGCTAACCGTTACAGGGGCATGGGTCATATGATGCTTGAGAACATGGAAGCTACATCAACTATAAATTTCGGTGCCCTTGGGTGATAGGAGACCCTGACCCAACACACTTGACTTTTATATAAAAGTCCAAGTGTGGGGGAGGACGGCAAGAATCCTGAGTTCCACTCACACCAAGAGTCAAGAAAAACAACAGAGAGAGAAAGTTGATGCTAGCCTTGCCTTGCTACAAAACAAAAAAAAAAGAGGGACACATGAAGGTCCCTGGATTTTGAAAAAAAAAATTGGGGACACATGAAGGTCCCTAGACTTTAAAAGAAAAAAAAAGAGGGACACATGAAGGTCCCTAGACTTTGAAAAAATGATGATGAAAAAAAAAGAGAAAGAGAAAAAGGATTAAAAAAAAGAAAGAAGGAAAAAAAAAGAAGAAGAAAAAGAAGAAGAGCCTCCCTCTGCTAGACCTTTGCAATTACTAAGGCCCATGGCCCGTGCGCACTAGTTGTGCATATGACCTAGCCTTGGTAATTACTTGAGTGGAGCTCATGAGAACAAGCCACCGTTGCAGCCCAACTGAAGTTTCCATCCACATGCTGCCGGTAAAGAAGAACACTCAGGTAAAGCAAAGGTAATAAAAGTTCACCAACTCTCTTACTCATTCTTGTCTATATGTGGTCATACAAATTCTTGCTTCTCATGTTTATGTCATACGCTCTGGTTTGGGTGTGTTTGTATACGGCCGTATACAATACATCCATAGGCTTTTTGAATTAAGCATGGTGCTTAGGTTAAAATTGCCTTCTTTGATCAAAATTTTGGCATGGTGTTGAATTTTGATTAATGAACTCGAGTTGTTGCCATAAGCAATAGGGAGTAATCTGTTATGGAGATTAATCAAGGTCTATTTTACTTTGCAACTTAATCTTGACCTTGTTTGAGTTACGAGTTGGTTGAGCAAATACAAAAAAAAAAAAAAAAATCTGGCTCCCTGGTTTTCCAACCGGTAGAGCCCTTGTTTGTTTCTTTTTGTTTCTTTGAAAATAAAAGCAGTACAAGAACAAGTGTGGGGGAGATCTTTCAAGAATAACTAACTCTCACATTCAAGATCTCCCCAACCACAATGCACAAACATCAAGCAACTCATCATGCAGAGGGACAGAGCAAACGACTTTCATCAGCTCCTTCACCTTCAACGGTGGTTTGTACAACTCTACCCTCGCATCTCCTAAAGTTTTCAAGTTTAAATTGATTAAATAAAACTAAAAACTTTGCAAAACTCCATCTCCTATTTTCACCAATTGAGAACGAGTTGCATACTTTTTATTCCTTGCTATCTTGATTGTGTGAACAACCTTGCAATAGGGACCCCATGTTTTTATCTAAGTTATTGGCAGGTGAGATATAGTAGAATGATATGATGCTTACCAACTCGTGCAATGGACTTGGGTATTTTTATGCAAAAATTCAAAAACTTTTTAGCAAATGCTCCTCGTGTGATAAGTGCTATGTCCTACCAGAGCCAAATATCTACGCTTACAATTACAAAACCTGTTTTAGCCACTTTTTAGCGATGTCAAGTCTTGAGATTCTTGCTAGAGATGGCCTTATCCCCAAGATCATTGCATTCACCCACCAAATAAACATGCCGACTCTCACAATGAGAGCCGCGCATAGCATTCACCCGCCAAATAAATATGCCGACTCTCACACTGAGGGCCGCGCACATTATTCACCCACCATTCCACCAAAAACGCTCATTTCTTACACTGAGAATTGAGCACATATACTCCACATTTTCTTCCTCTTCCACCAAAATACTCCTGTCAACAAGTCATGCATCTCTCTCTCCATCATTCATTCAAGAAAGGTATGGACTGTTATTAGAAAATTCCTACAAAAAGAAGCATAGTTCATGAATAAGGAAGAGTCCTTTTTCTCCTCGGTCTTGAGATAGAGAAGAAAAAAAAAAGAAAAAAAAAAGAGAAAAAAAAAAGAAAAGAAAAAAAGAAAAAAAAAAAAGGAGAGCAACGAGAAAAAAAAAAGAGAAATAAAGCAAGTTTTAGAGATATTCTTCGAGTCCATACCTTCTTGCATATTCCTTCATAAAGAGAGAAACATGATCGAGGAGTCCACAAATATTTCTACACTTGCACTTGCACTTGCATCATCTAGGGATATGGCCTTCTCTTCATGAGTCCAGTTGGCTTGACATTGGAACTGTTCATCATCCATACCCAAAACTCCACATATCACTGTAGTGGTAGGATGATCAAGAACACCTGGATAGGACTAGCCACCTAAAAAGAGCGACTTGAAAGTATCACATGAGGAGCTAAGGCTATCTTTGCGAAATGCTAAAACCCCAAGTCTCAAAGCATGGGTAGTGTGAGTTGACTTGATTTCAAGCTATTCCCCCTTCAATGGCTATAAATAACTTGGTAGCCACCATGAATGTTCACAAATGCAGGAAAATGCTCGGAATAATCGTATGCGGGTCAACTCTTGGGAGAATACAACCACCTTAGTTCTTCAACCTTTACTCGAGGACGAGCAAAGAGCTAAGTGTGGGGGAGTTGTTGGCGGTCCTTAACTCGTTTCTAACCCCGCCAACTTTAGCCTACGCTACACTAAATTTCACCTAGAATAGGGCTCTACTCTAACTATTTCCACAGTGTGGCGCAGAATTCTTGTTTTGCAGGGCATCATTGAAATACACATAAAATGGGCCAAGACATGAGGAAAAACACCTATGTAAAATTACCTTTTATTTTGGGCCCAAGCAAACAAGAGAAAAGAGGAGGAAATGGCCACTCGAAGCCGAACCAACCAAAAGCACCGGCATGGGCCGACCGAAACCGGCCCGGGAGGCCACCGACCAAAGGCGAAGGCCGGCGGGGCCCGGCCCGGCGCGCGGGCGCGCTGGGGCGCGCGCGCCCAGTGGAGCGCGGCCCAGGCCCAGCTTTGGTCAGTCGGTTTGGTGGGGCCTCCTGATGGTCGGTTCGGTGGTGCTTCTGGTATGGAAGGTCTGAAACCGCCTATGGAGGTCGGTTTTGGTCCTTCCATGTGGGGATGGCACTCTTCCAAAGAGCCCCCTCCTCTCCACCTATAAAAGGAGGGCCATTCCTCCATCATTCGACACCATTCCAAGGATCAAGAGCTACTACACCTAGAGAATAAAGAGCTACACTCCATGGGCTTAGGCCCTAGCTAGCTAGTAGAGCTTGGTAGTGGAGAGATGTGAGGGAAGAGCGAGGAAGAGCCGGACTTGTCGGTCTCTCCCCCAACCTTGTACCTCAACGAACACCAGTGCTACACTTCGTCGGGTTTTCCCGCTACGTGAGTGTTCGTGTTTTCTTTGGTAATAAGTCTTTCGGTATTTATTCTCCACTTATACTTGTTTGCGGGTTCGTCGACCGTCCTCGTGGCGGTTGCTCTAGTAGAGGACTCCTGATAGAGACGGATGTTCCTGTACGACGCTAGAGTAGTAGCTAATAGCATAGACGTGGTGTCTAGGCTAGCGGCTACCTTCGTTTGCCTCATAGTCCACGGTTGAGGTGGTAGGCGAGTGGTGACAGCCCGTCCGTCCCTTGTAATCCCCCACGTCCGGCTACGGCGTAGAGCTACGAGCCGGCATCACTTGGCGGACCGAGGTGCGATCCGGTGCCCGAAGTGAGCAAGTGTAGGTGTAGTTTATCTACTCGTAGACCCAAAAGCCATAGAATCCTTCTCCCCTCCTACCAACTCTACCCTTGGGTTGTCCTTGGACGTATTAGCTAGGAGAAATACCTCCGTTCCCCGTGGAAAATACGATACCCCGAATACTTCCGGGTGAAAGCTACAACGGTACTTTCCGTACGCTTGCGGATTCTTTCTGCACACGTTAAGAAGTGCCAACAAGTTTTCTAGTGCCGTTGCCGAGGATAGACTTTTTATCTATCTTTGGTGATTGCGCTAAGAAATGTCAACAGGGATTTCACTCGCGTGACGCAAACCACCAGGCGCCGCCGCCAGCCACTCCCCTCCCACCGTTTGCCAGTACGCGCCGCCGGCCTCCCTTGCCGTCCGCAAAGCACGAGACCGGCGCCCCCCTCGCGAGCGGCCCTGCCGTCCTCGCCGTCGCGCCTGGCACGAGCTGCACCACCAGCGGACAATGGTACGTGCTCTCCCCTCGGACCCCTCCCCGCAGAGAATATGTGAATGATGATGTATCAGATTTGAATTCTGCTGTATCTCCATGAATCTGTGTTCTGCTGATGTAATTTATTAGAGTTTGTTTGATCCCTTTTGTGTTCTGCTGACGCAATTAGAGTATGCAATTTTGCAATCAGAGTTTGTTTGATCGGCTTCTGTGTTCCGCTGATCTGCAATTAGTTTGGGTACTAGTAGAGACACATGAGGAGAATTTTCTGGTTCAGTCGATTGATGCCTTCTCGTGCTGCTATTTTCTTGTAGTCCCTCAAATCGATGTAGTGGAATTTTTATTGCAATGGCCTATGATTGATTAACACCATCGTCCATAACTAGGTGTAGATGGATGTTTTTTTTACCTACTATGGTGTATGTTACTTGTGTCGATGGTATATTACTGCATATGTGCGGTTTTTTTATGTTCTATGCTAATTGTTGCTCCTGAGAGTAGTTCCATGATTGTGCAGATGGTTTTCAAGTATTGCTGAAGCAGGGTGCTCAGTTTATGATTGCATTTCAGAAACTTAGATGTGCTGTTTTTCCTTTTTTATATTTGATTGACGGAACGAGGGCATTGTTCTGGCTAGTGTTGTTTTGATGAAATTATAAACCAATTGTAAATTATGTGAGAAAATAGAGGTAATTGAGAAGTTGGGGCCCTGTTATGAAGCTCCTCTTGGAATTCAGTTCAGCAAACAAGTCCCTCAAAAGTGGGGGAGCACCCAAATAAAAGTAGAGCCCTATTTTAGAGGCTATTGTTGGAATTGCTCTAAGAAACCACTCCAGTTTTAAAGAAATAGTCCACATTAATTGCTCAAAGTTTGGCTTGTCTCCACGTAACCCTGAACTAACATTTGGTTCAACTAGAACAAAATGATCTAATTTAGCCCTTAAACATGATTTGTTATTTTTATTTCTTCACACGTAAGTTGAGTTTTAGTATCAAATTTCCTGAGGTGATAGAGGACATTATAGGTTATGTTAGAAAATTATATCTTAATTTTCTCACTATTTTGATAGCTTATGAAAATTAAAATTGACACTAGAGATACAATACCATACAAAACATATAACGATAAAAATTCGAAATGTATTTTTTCTAACACAAAATATGATGCCCTCTATCACCTCAATGATTTGAAACTAGAACACAATTTGTACGAAGAGAAACAAAAAGAAAAATCTTTTGAAGGTGTAAATTGAACAATTAAAATGGTTGAAGAGAGTAAATTAAACCAAATGTTGGTTTAGAAGGTTAGTTTTTTTTTGACATAACTTCTTTTGAACAAACTTTTACTCTCTTCGTTCTAAATTATAAGTCACTTCGACGTTTTTCGTTCATCCATTTTGTTATGTATCTAGACATATTATTATATCCCTTTTTACGAATACATATTATTATATCCAAACGCATAGTAAAATAGATGTACCAAGCAACTTATAATTTGGAATAGAGAAAGTAATAGGGATTTGCTATCCTACGGTCGCCTGGGTTTTCCGCTTTTTTCAGGCGACGGCTATACATAGCTACATGTGTGAAACTCAGACCGCACGAAGCATCACCCTGCATGCGTGAAACTTAAACCACATACATCGCATGAAACAGCCCAGGCGACCGTGGAATAGGATAAGTGAAAGTAATAATTATATAAAAAATAAAAAGAATGTAGCCAAAACTATTGGGGGTGTGGGGGCACAACACCGCGGAGGAAAAGAAGAAAGAAAGAGAAAAAAGTGAACCCTAATGTGGAACCATATGGCGAGACGCTTTTGCTCCAACATATACAGATCTATATAGAGAGTTGTGACTGTGCCCACACCCACAAAAATTCGAAGAAACAACGAGAGCATCTAGATTTTCATCATATCCACACCCCTATGGTAAAAATCTACTTGCCCAGAAGCCAAAAGGCAAGTACACTCCCTCGATTTTTCTTTAGCTCCGACACTGCGCTCCAGGGCAAACTATCGCCATTCTGGATTTGTCTACAGGAGTTAGTAGTAGACTTGACCGATGACCCAGCCCAAGTCCAGCCGGAGCTAATAACACGGCAAGGCAAAGCTTCAGTGGCTACATACCCAGCCCAGGTCCACGGTCTACTGCACACCACTCACCACTCACCACATTCGTCTATCAACACTGAAGTCTCTAAGTGCAACGACACACTGTCGACGAAATATCAGCGGCGACGCTTCTCCAGTTCATTCACCATCACCAGTAGCCATGCCTAACCTTCTCGTCGTCCTCCTTATCCTCCTCTTGCTTAATGCCATCTCCGATTCGGCGCAGGCCAACGATGCCGAGCTCCAAGCTCTCTTAACCATCAAGAAAGATTGGGGCAGCCCTGCTGCCCTCAGGTCATGGAAGAACAGCAGTGCCTCTGCTTCGTCCACTTACTGCAAATGGACTGGGGTTGCATGCAACAACAACGGCCAAGTAACCTCCCTCTCCTTCCAAAACATGCACATAAGCCGTCCAATCCCAAAGTCCATTTGCAGTCTCAAGAACCTGACGTACATGGACCTCTCCTACAACAACCTCACCGGCGATTTCCCGGCGGCCGCTCTCTACGGCTGCTCGGCTCTGCGGTTCCTCGACCTGTCCAACAACGTCTTCTCCGGCGTGCTCCCAAATGACATCGACAAGCTGTCTCCGTGGATGGAGCACCTCAACCTGTCAACCAACGGTTTCAGCGGCACCGTGCCTTTGTCAATCGCTGGGTTCCTGAAGCTCAAGTCGTTACTCCTGGACTATAATAGCTTCAATGGAAGCTACCCAGCTGCCGCCATCGGCAACCTCGCGCAGCTCGAGACGCTAACCCTGGCAATTAACCCCTTCGCGCCAGGCCCCATCCCTGACGAGTTTGGCAACTTGAAGAAGTTGAAGCTGCTGTGGATGGAGGGGATGAACCTGACTGGTGGCATCCCCGACAAACTGTCGTCGCTCACTGACCTGACGCTGTTGGCTTTGTCCAACAATAAGCTTCAAGGCGAAATTCCAGGGTGGATTTGGAAGCTTCAGAAGCTTGAGATCCTATACCTCTACGACAACAACTTCACCGGTGCAATTGGGCCAGACATCACCGCCGTGAGCTTGCAAGAGATCGACGTTTCCACGAACTGGCTCACCGGGAACATACCCGAGAGCATCGGGGACTTGAAGAACTTGTCGCTGCTCTACCTGTACTTCAACAACCTCACCGGGCAGATTCCGTCGAGCGTCGGGCTGCTCCCGAACCTCGTGGACATCCGGCTGTTCAGCAACAGGCTCTCTGGCCCACTCCCGCCGGAGCTCGGGAAGCACTCACTGCTGGGCAACTTTGAAGTGAGCAACAACCTCCTCACCGGTGAGCTCCCGGACACCCTCTGTTTCAACAAGAAGCTCTACGATATCGTGGTGTTCAACAACAGTTTCTCGGGCAAGTTCCCCGCGATCCTTGGGGAGTGCTACACAGTGGACAACATAATGGCCTACAACAACCACTTCACCGGAGAGTTCCCGGGGACAGTATGGTCGGCGTTCCCCAACCTGACCACCGTCATGATACAGAACAATAGCTTCACTGGAGTGCTACCAGAAGAGGTGTCATCTAAAATCACACGGATTGAGATGGGAAACAATAATTTCTCGGGCACCGTACCAACATCCGCCACTGGCTTGACAACGTTCTTTGCGGAGAACAATTGGTTCTCCCGTGGGCTCCCAGAGGACATGACCAAGCTTGCCAACCTCATTGATCTGTCTCTTGCCGGGAATCAGATTAGTGGATCCATACCAATGTCCATCAGAGCCCTTGAGAGGCTTAATTACCTCAATCTCAGCGGCAACCAGATAACGGGAGCGATCCCGGCAGCCACCATTGGGTTGCTACCGGTACTCACCATCCTTGACCTCTCAAACAACAAGCTCGACGGCGACATACCAGAGGACTTCAACAATCTCCATCTCTCTTACCTGAATCTCTCGTCCAATCAGCTCATCGGAGAGGTGCCAGCCTCATTACAGAGTCCCGTGTTCGACGCCGCCTTCCTAGGCAACCCTGGCTTGTGCGCCAGACAGGACACCGGCATGGTCCTCCCGTCGTGCTCCCAATCCCAAGGAGGTGGTCATGGATCTGCCAGGATGATCATCATCCTAACTGCAACATTTTCCAGTATTTCTGCCATCACCTTCGTTGCTGTCATGGGATGGTTTGTCCTCCGATGCAAGAGCAAATCGCAGGATGTGATCTCGTGGAAGATGATACCGTTCGGTACCCTGAATTTTGGAGTGCAAGACATAGTCAGCAACATCAGCGAGGAGAACGTGATCGGCAGAGGTGGGTCAGGCAAGGTGTACCGCGTCCACCTTGGCAGCGACAAGGCAAGAGGAGGACACGGTGGCGATGGCGTGGACGGTCACTCGATGACGACGACGGTGGCCGTGAAGAAGATCGGCAACGACGATGGGAAGCCCGGCGAAAACGACGACAAGGAGTTTGAGGCGGAGGCGAGGGCACTGGGCGGTCTCCTCCACGGCAACATCGTCAGGCTGCTCTGCTGTATCTCCGGTGACAACAACATGAAGCTGCTGGTGTATGAGTACATGGAGAACGGGAGCCTGGACCGGTGGCTGCACCGCCGCGGTGCCAGGCGTGCGGCCGCGTCGGAGCCGCTGGACTGGCCGACGAGGATGGGCATCGCCATCGACGTCGCGAGAGGCCTCAGCTTCATGCACCATGGCTTCACGAGCCAGCCGGTCATCCATCGCGACATCAAGTGCAGCAACATCTTGCTCGACCGTGGGTTCCGAGCCAAGATCGCTGACTTTGGGCTTGCTCGGATCCTGGCCAAGTCCGGCGAGTCGGAGCCGGTGTCGGCTGTCTGCGGAACGTTCGGTTACATTGCTCCAGGTATGTGCCAGGACATTGGAAGGCTAAGGCTTTCCATGTGTTTTTGAGCTCTTTTTTTGTAATCTTTGTACTCTGGTTGGTTTAATAATATCTCAGTAGGAGCCTCTGGCTCCTCCTGTCTCTTCAAAAAAGGCTTTCCATGTGTGGCCTGTGATGTGACTGACTTGAGATTATTTGGCTGCAGAGTATGTTAGCAGAGTGAAGGTGAGCGAGAAGGTGGACGTGTACAGCTTTGGGGTGGTGCTGCTGGAGCTCACGACAGGAAGGGGGCCACAGGACGGCGGCACGGAGTCCGGCAGCTGTCTTGCGAAGTGGGCGTCGAAGCGGTTCAAGAACGGTGTCCCGTGCGCGGACTTGATCGATGGTGAAATTCAGGACCCGGCCAACCTGGGCGACATGGTGGCCGTGTTTGAGCTCGGGGTGATCTGCACCGGCGAGGATCCGTCGTCAAGGCCGCCCATGACTGAGGTCCTCCACCAGCTCCTCCGGTGTGGCCGGAACCTGACGTCCATTGCCATTGACGACGAAGAAGTCGCTAAAGATGTGTGTGGCGTTCATTCTTTGGAGTCCATGGTTTAATATGGCCTTTTGAGATGCCCACCGTCTCCAGCATATTAGGCTGATAGTAATCTTTTCGGATCCAAACAGATATAGATAATAGATTAGCTAATTGTTAGTTGGATCTCTAGATAACAACTATCTCATTAGCTGGACAAAATCATATAATAGCTATTAGCCAGCTAATTGTTATGAAATAATGAATCAAAACAGGACCTTCATTATCTCATTCCTAATATAAAAAATGCAATTAAATGGTTGTCATTGCTCCAACAGTCCAACTGATTACTTATTCTATCCATAATACATATCAGTTTCAAGTAATTACTAAAAATTCACCTTCTCCCCCTCATATGTAAGAGCTTTGTTTTTGAGAGTTCAAATGTAAGAGATTCACCTCCTCTTCTTCAAATGTAGGAGATCCACCCCTGTGTATTGGTAGTCTGTAAGAAAAGAGAAAGCTCCAATACTCATTACTAGTACTGATCATTGCAGCGTGGAGAACCCGCAAACATAGAATAGTCTTCGAGACATTGATGCATTTTGACTTTTAGCCATCCCAACAACGTGTATAAACTTGTTCGTAGAAAAAAAAAACGCGAGCCACAAGGGAAGACGGTATTTCATTAAGCGGGTGCTGAGACTCGAACCTGGGCCAGCTCAGCCACCCGCTTCTCCGGCGTGCTGTGCTGACCGGTTACACCAACCACAAGCAAATAGTTGACACAGACCCTCGAGGGATGGAAACCCATCAAAATTTTCTGCCCTTACAGTTTTGCATCATCTCCACGAGAAAATTAAAGGTTTATGATGTTGCCATGTGTCCTATAGCTCACTGTTTATACTTTTGACTTTTGAGGCCAACCTATCTCATCTAAAAATGACCCTCTGCCCGCAATGCTCCATTGCTCCTTGAGACATATAGTTATCTTATCTAAGTAGCTACCACTACCAGGCTGGGAAGCGTTGCGCTGCTGTAATGGCTCAAGCTCATGGCCTTCTTCATGAGCTTCTGGTGCAGGCGATATCTCCTCCACAGGCAGCCCTACTAGTGGTCTCTGTCCTGCTCGTCTTCCCACTTCTCGCCTTTCTGCTCGCGCACCGTCGCCGCTTTGGGACGACAGCCACTGCAAGAACCAGAGAAGATCTGTTGAGTAAGCTTCGCCTCCGCGCAGGCTCCCCATCATCGGCCACCTGCACCTCGTCAGCACCCTCCCACACGTCTCTCCCTCCGTGACCTCGCCGCTAGGCATGGCCGTGACGGCCTTATGCTCCTCCAACTCGGTGCCGTCCCCACGCTAATCGTCTCCTCGCGGAGCGCTACGCAGGCCGTGCTGCGCACCAACGACCACATCTTCGCATCCCGAGCCTACTCTCCGGTCACTGACATCCTCTTCTATGGCTCCACCGATGTCGCCTTCTCCCCATACGGTGAGCACTGGCGCCAGGTCAAGAAGATCACCGCCACACACCTCCTAGCAGCCAAGAAAGTCTGATCCTACCGTCACGCGCGCGAGCACGAGGTAATTAATAACCATGCGTCAATTTGATCCATTGATGTTAAATTATTTGCACCATGCTGCATATCATTATCGTGCATGTTGTTGTTGGTTTTTGTTTTTGTTGTTGTTCTCCGCCTCATCGATCAGATCAGCTATGCATACTGAAAATATTAGTTGACCCAGGCGAGGTTGGTCATTGCCAAGATCCGCGATGCGGCTACTGAGGGCACCATTGTCGACATGAGTGAACTGCTCAACTCCTTTGTCAGTGACGTCGTATGTCACGCTGTCTCCGGTGTGTTCTTTAGGGAGGAAGGACGGAACAAGCTCTTTCAGGAGCTGGTCCAGGCGAACTCTTCCCTGCTCAGCGGTTTTAACTGTTAGACTTAGTCATAGTTAGACTTAGTCATGATCCATTGTAAACCATGTAATTGGTCATAGAAGGAGTTAGTGTTCATAGGCTGAGATTTATTGTAATCCTACAATCATGTAATGCCACAAGAGGGGCTGTTCCTCTTCCTATAACACGTAACCAAGAGAGACCGGAGAGGTCATCTTGTTCCCTCCAGTTTTATATGGTATCACGCTTCTAATTCTCCTTGCGGAGTACTACCGATCCATGGCCATTTCCAACGCCGCTGCTGCTCTCTCCTTCGGGTTTCTTCCTCCGGTCACGGAGAAGCTCACCCGCGGCAACCACGCCATGTGGAAAGCCCAGGTTGTTGCCACTCTCCAAGGTGCCCAACTCTGGTCTTACACCAGCCCCAACCACAAACCACCAGCCGAATTTTTGCCAGCCAATGCCGAGGGAAAGAGTGACCCCAACCCAGAGTACGAGAAGTGGTTCGCTAAGGACAGCCAAGTCCGCAGCTACCTCTTCTCATCCCTCTCCAAAGATGTCTTCTCTCAAGTAGCCGACAAGACCACCGCAGCCGAGCTCTGGGCCGCGATCGTCGGCCTCCAAGCGGCGCAATCTCGCGCTCGCGTGATGTCCACCAGGATGGCCCTCGCCACCGCGCAGAAGGGCTCGTCCACCGTCGCCGAGTACTTCACCAAGATGAAAGGCCTCGCCGACGAGATGGCGGCGGCGGGCAAGAAGCTCGACGACGACGAAATCGCCTCCTACATCCTCATGGGGTTGGGGGAGGATTTCGACTCGGTTGTGACCGGTGTGTCCAACCGCGAAAATCCCATCACCCTTCAAGAACTCCAGGCTCAGCTTGTGAGCCATGAGCAGCGCCGGGAGATCCGTGGCGGCGGGTCTCACTCCTCCGCCAACGTCGCTGCAAGGGGCAACCACAACGGCGGCTCCTCCTTCAACAACCACCGCGGTGGTGGTGGTCGTCGCGGTGGCGGCGGCCGAGGCGGCAACAACAACGGGCGCGGGCGCAATGGCGGCGGCCGCGGCCGTGGCCGCAATTTTCAACCCGGCGTCTTCTGTCAGATCTGCGGGATTGAAGGCCACAGTGCGGAGCGCTGCTACAAGCGCTTCGACGAGAACGTCAAGGGGCCTCCCCAGAAGAGCGCGTCGTCAGCAACCACTTCATCCTACGGGGTGGATACGAATTGGTACGTGGACTCCGGTGCCACGGACCACATCACCAGTGAGCTTGACAAACTCACGGTGAAGGATCGCTACTACGGCAATGATCAAGTCCACACGGCCAGCGGCTCAGGTATGGCAATCAACCATGTTGGTCATAGTGTTTTGCAGACCCATTCAAAAAATTTAAATCTGAATCGCATCCTACATGTCCCCAATTCCAGCAAAAACTTACTTTCTGTTAATCGTCTTGCCCGAGACAATAATGCCTTTCTTGAGTTTCACCCCGATCATTTTGTTATCAAGGCGCAGGACACGAGGAAAACACTTCTTAGAGGTCCATGTGAGGGCGGTCTCTATCCTTTGAAGCCAATTCGGAATAAGGAAGTCCTTGGCGTCTTCAAACCTACTTCATCTATGTGGCATCATAGGCTAGGTCACGCTTCATCACATGTTGTCCAACAAATACTTAGCCATCATCATTTACCTTTTATCAAAGATTCTAGTCATAATGTAGTTTGTGACGCTTGCCAAAGAGGAAAGAGTCATCAGCTACCCTACCCAAAATCCTCTAGTATTTCCTCGAAACCATTTGAACTTGTTTTTTTTTTTTATGTTTGGGGACCGGCGCCTACCTCTCGTTGGCCGGCATAATTACTATGTCAGTTTCATAGATGATTTTACCAAGTTTACTTGGATTTATCTCTTGCGATTCAAGTCTGAAGTTTTTCAATGCTTCAAAGATTTCCAAAACATGGTCGAACGACAATTTGATACAAAAATCATTGCTGTACAATCTCGATCTGGGTGGGGAATATCAAACATTAAACACCTTTTTTAAACAAATTGGGATCTCTCATCAAGTTTCTTGTCCCCACTCTCATCAACAAAATGGTGCTGCCGAGCGCAAACATCGACACATTGTCGAAGTAGGACTCTCTCTTCTTGCGCATTCCTCCATGCCCTTGAAATATTGGGATGAATCCTTTCTTACAGCTGTGTTTTTGATAAATAGATTGCCATCCAAAATTATCAATAACACTACACCATATGATCGCCTTTATGGCTCCTCACCCGACTACACCTATCTTCGATCTTTTGGCTGCGCGGTTTGGCCAAATCTTAGACCCTATAACTCTAGAAAACTTTAGTTTCGCTCGAAACGCTGTGTATTTCTTGGCTACAGCAATATACATAAGGGCTTCAAGTGCTTAGATCCTTCTGAAGGACGCATCTATATCTCTAGGGATGTTGTTTTTGATGAACACATTTTTCCTTTTTCTGAACTACACCCAAATGCAGGGGCTCGGCTCCGAACCGAACTTGCTCTTCTACCAGATATCTTAAAAAATCCAAATTCTTCCTTTGGGGATGCAACACTTCATGATCAAACATCGGTTAATTGCCCTTCCACTAATGTTGTGCCAAGTGCTTCTGATGTTTCCCAGATTGCAGGTGAAAATTTGAGTGAAAATGGTCCTATTTTTGGCTCCTACAAACCATATCACATGCAGCCACAAGAGGACGAAACGGGCGTGGAAATCCAAGCAGATCCGCCCGGCCCACAGCAGGAACATGCAGCGCGATCCGCTTCGGGATCGCAGCCACCTGCGGCTGGTTCCCCGTCCGTGTCGGGTGCTGCAGGCGCTGCTCCCCCGACCGACGCCACAGGATCTTCTGCGGCCGATCCGCCTCCTCCGGCTTCGCCAAGCGCGGGCACACCACCGCATCCTGATCCGGCCAATCCGCCTCCTGCGTCGCCATGCGCGGGCGCATCACCACAGCACGGTCCGGCTGGCGCAAGGGGGGGTCCACGCGATCTCCTCCTGGGATCGTCCGCGGCTGGCGCGGCTGCTGACCCCGGTGCGGCGCCTTCCTCAACAAATACACCGCCACCTCCTCCACGCCCGGTCACACGTCTTCAAAGAGGTATCTCCAAACCCAAAGTACACACTGATGGCACTGTCCGCTGGGAATGTCTGGTGTAGTTGGTGCGGAGGTTGGTGAGCCGTCCACAGTAAAAGATGCTCTTAGTGATCCAAAATGGGTTGCTGCCATGAATAATGAATATGAAGCACTTATGAGTAACAAAACCTGGCACTTGGTACCCTTACCGAAAGGAAAAAATATAATAGGGTGTAAATGGGTATATAAGATCAAGAGGAAAGCAGATGGCTCAGTAGATCGATACAAAGCCAGATTAGTAGCAAAAGGGTATAAACAACGTTATGGCATTGACTACGAGGATACTTTTAGTCCAGTGGTGAAAGCTGCAACCATCAGACTTATTCTCTCTATAGCTGTCTCAAATGGTTGGTCACTACGTCAACTAGACGTTCAAAATGCTTTTTTACATGGCCTCCTAGAAGAAGAAGTATTCATGTATCAACCTCCTGGATACAAGAACACTCAACATCCTACATATGTGTGCAAACTTGACAAGGCACTATATGGGTTAAAACAAGCGCCGAGGGCATGGTATGCAAGGTTATGCAGCAAACTCATCATACTTGGTTTCACTCCATCCAAAGGGGACACTTCATTATTCCGTTACTGCAAAAATGGGTACACTATGTTTATACTCATTTATGTTGATGATATAATTGTTGCAAGTTCTTCTGATGCTGCAACTAATGCTCTTCTAAAGGATCTAGAAAAAGATTTTGCCTTGAAAGATCTAGGAAATTTGCATTATTTCCTTGGGATCGAAGTAAAGAGACGAGATGATGGACTATTAATGTCCCAAACAAGGTATGCCTCTGATGTTTTCAAGCGCGCTGGAATGGACAAGAGCAAAGCGGTTGATGCACCACTTGTCGTTTCTGAGAAGCTCAGCGCAACAGAAGGGACATGCTTAGGACCAGATGACTCCACCAGGTACAGAAGTCTTGTTGGAGCCTTACAATATCTCACTCTTACGAGACCCGACATATCTTATGCTGTCAACAAGGTATGTCAATTTTTGCATGCACCTACAACATCACATTGGTCAGCGGTAAAAAGAATCCTTCGGTATATCAAAGGAACCTTAGATATGGGATTAAAAATTCGACGGTCCCATTCTAGACTTGTGAGTGCATTCTCTGATGCGGATTGGGCAGGATGCATTGATGACGGGAGATCTACTGGGGGATTTGCTGTGTTCTTCGGACCAAATTTGATCTCCGGAGTGCCAAGAAACAACCCACGGTTTCACGATCCAAGATCGAGGCCGAATACAAAGCTGTAGCAAATGCAACAGCAGAACTCATGTGGATCCAAAAAATGCTTAGTGACCTAAAGGTTCCTCACCAACCGGTTGCAATATTATGGTGTGATAATCTTGGTGCTCGATATTTATCTCGCTAATCCTGTGTTCCATGCAAGAACAAAACACATTGAGATAGACTTTCATTTTGTTCGGGAACGAGTAGCTCAGAAACTACTTGACATCAGGTACATTCATACCAATGATCAACTTGCAGATGGATTCACAAAACCACTTGCTGTATCAAAGATGGAAATGTTTAGAAACAATCTCAACCTTGTTAGTGGCTGAGATTGAGGGGGTGTTAGACTTAGTCATAGTTAGACTTAGTCATGATCCATTGTAAACCATGTAGTTGGTCATAGAAGGAGTTAGTGTTCATAGGCTGAGATTTATTGTAATCCTACAATCATGTAATGCCACAAGAGGGGCTGTTCCTCTTCCTATAACACGTAACCAAGAGAGACCGGAGAGGTCATCTTGTTCCCTCCAGTTTTATATTAACGTGGTGGACTACTTCCCGGTGTTGGTGAAGCTGGACATGATCAAGAGGATGGCGTGTGCAAAGGCCCAGGAGGTGAACAATATGTGGGATGACTTGCTCAATAAGCTTATCGATGACCATGCAGGCAAGACATCATCAGAATGTGACGGAGAGGAGAGTGACTTCATCGATGTCTTGCTCTCTCTTCAACAAGAATACAAACTCACGAGAGACCATATTAAGGCGCAGTTTTTTTTTAGGGAACAGGAGGGGTGTGAGCCCCTACTGGATTTTATTAAATTAAAAACAGAGTACAAATTACAAAACGGTTACAGGCTCCACTTTGGGAGAATCAGGAAACAAAGAAAGAAATAAAGAAAATAAGAAAGATTACACAGAAGCCTCTAGCCATGAAGACATAATTGACTTTAAATCTTCTTTTGCTCTTAGGATAACCTGAGCAAATTCTTTCTTGAAAATCATCTTGCAACGGAGCAGGGAATTATCTATTCCTCTGAAAATTTTATCGTTCCGCACCGACCAGATTGCCCAACACATCGTCATTATTACTTCCATGCTAAACTGTCGAGGAAGCTGAGATCTTATGGATTCTAACACATAGAATACATCAACTGAGTTTGGCACTAGGACCTGAATGCACCACCAGCAAGAAAGAGAAAAGGGACAGTGGAAAAAGATGTGGAAAAGATCCTCTTCTTGATCAAGGTGACAGAGAACACAATTAAAAGAAGGTAAATGCATGTTTTTCCTCCTAAGGAGGGACCTAGTGCTCAGTCTGTCTTTAAGAAGCAGCCAAAAGAAGAACTTTCGTTTATTTTGGCAAACCGATTTCCAAAGCCATTTGAAGGCCGGGTGAGGGTGATGGTGGCCAATCAGGTCAAGGTATGTTCTGTGAGAAGAAAAAACATTGTTTCCCCAAAAATAAAACCAACTATCATTATCCCGAGATAGATTTGTGTTTTGTAGAATTTGGACAAGTTCTAGATATTGATGAAAAGCTTCTGGAGGGAGTGGAAGGTGAAATAGAGTGTGAAAGTCAACAGTGGAGACAGCTGTAGTTGTAGACAGTCTTTCATTCTTGGCAAATGAAAAAAGTTCAGGAAATTTTCCAAAGACAAGGGCGATCCAACCAAGTGTCTTGCCAAAAGAGACATGAAGATCCATTGTTTAAATTGACAGAGGCCATGTTCTTAAATTTTGCAAGGAGTTTCAGAATATCTCTCCACCAAAAGGAACCTCTAAAATGATTATCAAATTTGGGGAGTTTGGTGCACGAATAGTACTTGTTCCAAACTAGGTGTACCCATGGGGTGGGATCCTTGTTGAAAAATTTATGGAGATGTTTTAGAAGAGGACTTTCATTTTGAATATTAATGTCTAGAATACCAAGACCCCCCTCATCTTTGGGTAGACAAGCACATTGGCCAAGTCGCTTTAGGAGGTTTTTTTATAGTTAATATCTCGATCCTCTCCAAAGGCGTGCTTTCAAAACTTATCAATTTGTTTAATTATAGTTTTGGGGAGTAGATAACTACACATGGCAAACATGGGTAATGCGGTTAGAACAAAGCATTTGTGAGCCGGAGTCTACCCGCCTCATTGAGGAAAGAGGAGAAGGCCACAAGTCTTCTTTCACATTTTGTTGTAAGTGGCCGTAAATCGCCATCGAGGGTTTTGAGAGAGTTAGGGGTAAACCCGGATAAGTAAAAGGAAGATCTCCAACTACACAACCTAGGACAGAGGCAAGGGCTTGGGCTCTATCAGGAGAAATATTCAGAGGGACCAACATAGACTTATTAAAATTAACTTTTAAACCAGAAGAGTCAGCAAAAGTAGAGAGAATGTCTTTAAGGTGGCCTAGTTCGATGGGCGGGCTTTTATAAAGATAAGAGTATCATCGCATATTGAAGGATTGGGAAGTCTTGATCCTGAATATGAATGGGGAGGGTCAAAGATCCAGAGGTTGTGGCATGATTGAGAAGTGTTTGTAAAAAATCTGCAGCCAAAACAAAAAGGAGGGGGATAAGGGGTCACCTTGTCTCACACCTCTTTTACAGTGAAAAACCTTCCCAGGTAGGCCATTGAGAATGACTGAAGAAGTTCCTGAGTTAAAAATTGCTTTCATCCAATCAATCCATTTAGAGGGAAAGCCTTTGTGCTGCATAATTTGAATCATGAACTCATGCTCTACTTTATCAAAGGCTTTTTCAAAATCCAACTTGAGGATGAGGAGTTCTTTTATTGATTGATGGCAAGAATGTAAGTATTCTAAGGCCCAGGCAATGCAATCTTGGATAGTTCTTTTCTTGATAAAGCCATACTGGTTCTTGTGAAGAAGGTTAGGTAGGGAAGATTGTAGTCTGTTGGCTAACAATTTTGTTAGTATCTTTATCGAAGTATTGAGCAGGGAAATAGGTCTATAGTCTCCAACTCTTAAAGCATCATCCTTTTTGGGGATAAGAGTGATAAAGGAACCATTGATGCTTTGGAGACAGATCGAAGTAGGATCATTATGAAAGTCATCACAAAGGTTGTAGAAATCGAGCAAATAATTGGCCAACATCTTTTAGTGAAATCGTATTAAAACCATCGGGCCCCGGGGATTTGTCTCGAGGGGTAGAGCTTTGACAACAAGCATCAATTTCCTCTTTGGAGAAAGGATATATGAGGGAGTCTAGATTGGGGTGAGGGGAGAGGTAGGTGGGTAAATCAAAACCAATTGTGTTAAAATTAGAAATTCCCAATCTCTCTTTGAAAGCCAACCAAATGAGATTGGCTTTGTCTCGGTGATCAGTTAGGATTAGGCCATTGTTGGCGCTCCTTATTGCATGCTTTTTACCGCCAACTTACAAATAAAATGTTTACCAAAACTTAGATATAGGGCTTACGACTAACCGAATCCACGAGTTTTGGTGTCTCACTTGTTTTGCGGGGCTTACATGAAAATACACTAAAAATATGACATGGCTCAAGCAAAACATAGGAGTTAGGAAGAGAGGCCCAGCTGCCAGATAGTTTGGGCCAAACCACCGACACGGGAGTGGCCTAGCCCAAGCACCAAATCAGGGTCGAGTTCATTTTTGGACTGCACGGACACGTCCTAGTAAAACGGACGCCCCGGATGCATCCGAACTCGGAATTGGACAAAATACCCATCGTTTCGAAGCTAAGGAAAAGGCCCACAAGAATCTGAAAAAAGTTGGGGCCAAGGGGGCCCACAATGGGCGCGCGCGTGCCTGAGGCGCAGGCACGCCAGTTCTGGCGCTAAACAGGCCCATCTTTTGCCAGGTGGTCCATGCTGATGGCCCAAGGCCAATGGCGGTGGTGTTTCCTACAAGGAAGGTGCAAAACCGCCTCTAGAGGTTGGTTTTGGTCCTTCCATGTGGGGATGGCACTCTTCCAAAGAGCCCCCTCTTCTCCACCTATAAAAGAAGGCTCTCTCCCCCTCATTCAACACACACCACAAGGAAGAGCTCCACCTCCAAAGATCCAAGACGTAGTAGTAGTGCTAGCCTAGTTGGGAGTGAGGGAGAGAGTTCAAGTTCCGGAAGAGTCCTCAAAGGTTCGGTCAACCTTGTATCGGTCCTCTGTAAGACTCAAGTGTTTTCTTATATATCTTCTTAACATTACTGAATTATTTTTGGTTATCTTGTCATGCCTTAGTTCTTTAGCTAAGCTTGGTTAGTGTAGTGTTTATACCTTGGCATAGGTTCTCTGGTCGACCGATTACTCTAGTTATAGATTGTGACTAGAGTACGGAACCGCTAGCGCAGGCGCAGTGTCTGGGTTAGCGAGTTACCGGAGAATGCGCCCAGCCCCACGGATAGTTGTGGTAGCCCCGGGGGTGACAGCTCCGACTAGGCCTTTGTATTCCACCACGTTCGGGCTGGTATTTCATAGAGCTTTGGCTGCCTGACCCCGGTTACCCCTTCCCAGTCTTTTCGAGAACCGGAAAGGAACAGCTGCTCCGAAGTGTCTCGGTATAACTGCTATGTTGACCTCCGCTTAGCTATTCCTTTGGTTTAGACTAGAATAGAACCACAGTAATGGAGAAGAAAATAGGAATCCTAGCATCTCCCGTAGACCTCCCCCAGCTTAGCTAGTCGCTTTCGCTATCTTTTTAGGGTTCTCCCGTGTGTGTCATTTATCTAAAAACCCGATCATATCTTTTACACCCTCATTAGCTTAGTTGGTAGATTAGTTAGCAGATGTATGACGGTTAATTATCATCTTCTTTACCCTTTGCTTCCCTGAGGATAAATACGATACCCTGGAATACTCTTGGGTGAAAGCTACAACGGTATCCGTGCGCTTGCGGATTTCACTGTTTGCGTAACTTATACCAATTGGCTTTCTGGTGCCGTTACCTGGGATGGACTTAAAACCTCCATGCTTGGTAGCGACGCTAAGAAACGCCAACAAGCTTTCTGGCGCCGTTGCCGGGGAAGCAATAGGCGTAAAGGTTTTGATTTTTATATTGATATCTGCTAACCTAGTTTCCACTAGCTTTTGTGGGTATATTTTAAACAAAAATCACGAGCCCAGGGTGCCCGTTGTTTCATGAAAAATCTTACTTCCACCCTGCCATCTCATAGATAGACATATATTGTGTACACACTAACTCTATGCGAGATAGAGAGAAAGTCGTCGTCCGTAGAGCACAATCCCATCACACGTGACGGAACGACTACATTGCATCACTCACAATTCAATCACAAATTGTGAGTGATGAATCGATCATGGTATAAGAGAACCAACCAAAAAGATTTGATTTATCCTAATTTTATTTTCACTACTCCATGTTTCTAGATTTGCATGCATTTTACTCGTTTAAATTTCCTTCAAAACCATGGCATTTTTGTTTTGATCATATTCATTCACCTCGCTTGCATTGCCCCGCACATAAAAAATGGTTCTCTATTTTTCATCATTCAAAGTTTGTACACTTTGTTTGAATCAATCTCATGTTCCTCATCTTCATGCTACCTTTTTTCTACTCTAGTATGCTTAGTTTGGGAGTGTTGGTCATTGCAATGATCATACTTCCATAGGCTTTTTAAATTAAGCATGGTGCTTAGGTTAATGAGCCTACATGATTCAAATTAGACATGGAGTCTAGTTTGAATTTTGAACTAAAATTACTAGTGTAGAATTTGGTTGTATGCCTGGACTAACCCCGCAGAAATTTCTCAACCATAAGGGTAAGTCTTTGAGATAAATTCAAAATGGAGGTAATCAAAATTTTACTTGGTGAACTTTGAATGAAACCTTGATCAAAAGAAGAAAAAAATGAACCTCAAAACTGCCAAGCCAAAACCACATGAAGATCTTGATGGCATGGCGAAAACAAGAAGTCAAGCATCCTCATCGATCTCCACGATGAGATGATGCAAATTCAAGAACAAATGTCATTGGAGAAGTCCTTGCTCAACGGACTTAAAATGGTGAGCCCTTGCCGAAGGTAAATCGGTATTTATCTCATATTTGATTTCCAACTTTTGATTTTGATCTCTGCATGTTTACCTTTCCACCAAAATATTCTTTGCATAAAAACTAAAAACAATCTTACCTTCAAAGTGCATAATAAAATTGTTTTCAACTTATTTTCAAAACTAATATAAAAAAACCTTTTGATAATAAAATAATTCTTTGCTTATCATGTTTTAAAATAATAACCTCTCCCTATCTTCCAACAATAAAAAAAATCTTGGTGCTAGACAAAGTTCCCTTCGGGTATTCTTTTCCACTAACAATTTCAGGAACGGAGGATGAACAATGTCTAGTACCATGGGTACTGCAATACATTGCAAGGAGATGCATCAACAATCACACTTGGTTTTTATTGTCAAATGACATAAAAATCCAAGTGTGGGGGACCCAACTCGTATACACTAACACTCGGGCATGCTGGTTTGCACTCCTTTTCCCCATCCATGTTTTGCTCCTGTAAGTTTGATCTTGTTTAAAATGCTTCACATGTTAATAAAACTTAAAATGTGAAATAAAATCTTGCAGCACTATGAGCTTGATTTTATGAAGATTGGCTGGTATAAACGTTATTCCTAGTTCATACACTTGCTACTTGTGGATACTTCTTTACTAGGAAAACTGGTCAACTAGGTTGTTGTGAGGTGTGATATGGTACGACTAAAGTAATCCTTTCTTTTCTGTGCGATCTCTTGGAGATTTTTGTTTTGATAAAGCACAAAACTCATAGCAATGCTTCTCCTTAATGGTTATGAAATTCCTACCAAGGCCATATGACATGCTTTAATTACAAAACCCCAGTCATATGCTACTTATTTGATCATTGAGTTAGGTCAGATTGTTGTGACCGATGTTAGATTATGGTCATGCACCCACGATCGAGATTCACTTGCACCCACCAAATAATTGCTGACTCTTACACTAAGAGTTGCGCACAACATGCACCCCCTTTCGTCAAAATGCCAATTCTCACACTGAGAATTGCGCACCATTCCACCAAATAAAAATGCCAACCCTTACCCTGAGGGTCGCGCATCCCCTTAGTTGCCAAAAGTACTCCACGCATTCCATCATGACATCTCTCCATTTCATCATTTACCAGACATAAAGTTATGGGCTATGTTCCAAGAAAAAAAAAGAAATAATTTTTGCCAAGGGACATAAGAGGACAAGGGTCCCATCATTTAGACAGATGGAAAATCTTAGATCCCCGTTTCAAAAAAAAAGAAAAAAAAGAAAGAAAGAAAAAAAAGAGAAAGAAAAATAAATTTATATACTTTCTTTTTATAGCCCATACTCCTTCAACTTATCATCCACCAATAAAGAGAGATTGTCATGATGCATGGAGCTCCAAAAATACCACAAATATAGGAACCATTTCCTCATCCCACACACTTGCACATCTCGATCAAGGTGTATGTCTTGTATCTTCGTCGGTCCGGTTTTTGACTTGGCAATATATGTGATTCAAGTATGCCCACTTTCATACCTACCCAAAACTCCACTCTCGGCTTTAGAGGTAGGTCATGAAGAAAGGCATATATATCAATTGCCTTTGGCGAGGAATCATACACATTGAGCGATTTGAGAGTACCATTTGAGGAGAAGTTTGAGCTATATGTTTTCATTTGCAAAAATTTATAAAAACCCTCCAAGTATGCTCCATAGAATTAAAGTGTTGACTTGGTGTCAAAGCCGTTCCACTTTTCAACCGCTCAAGGCGACATGGTAGACACTTTGAAACCACGGGTATGAGGAATGACATGGAATATCTTTTATGCTAGCATCATATCTTTGAAGTCATGTTCCATAGTTCCTTTCAGCTTTGCTCGAGGACGAGCAAAGAATAAGTGTGGGGGAACTTGTTGGCGCTCCTTATTGCATGCTTTTTACCGCCAACTTACAAATAAAATGTTTACCAAAACTTAGATATAGGGCTTACGACTAACCGAATCCACGAGTTTTGGTGTCTCACTTGTTTTGCGGGGCTTACATGAAAATACACTAAAAATATGACATGGCTCAAGCAAAACAGAGGAGTTAGGAAGAGAGGCCCAGCTGCCAGATAGTTTGGGCCAAACCACCGACATGGGAGTGGCCTAGCCCAAGCACCAAATCAGGGTCGAGTTCGTTTTTGGACTGCGGACGCCCCGGATGCATCCGAACTCGGAATTGGAAAAAATACCCACCGTTTCGAAGCTAAGGAAAAGGCCCACAAGAATCTGGAAAAAGTTGGGGACAACGGGGCCCACAATGGGCGCGCGCGTGCCTGAGGCGCGGGCGCGCCAGTTCTGGCGCCAAACAGGCCCATCTTTTGCCAGGTGGTCCATGCTGATGGCCCAAGGCCAATGGCGGTGGTGTTTTCGACAAGGAAGGCGCAAAACCGCCTCTAGAGGTCAGTTTTGGTCCTTCCATGTGGGGATGGCACTCTTCTAAAGAGCCCTCTCTTCTCCACCTATAAAAGAAGGCTCTCTCCCCCTCATTCAACACACACCACAAGGAAGAGCTCCACCTCCAAAGATCCAAGATGTAGTAGTAGTAGTGCTAGCCTAGTTGGGAGTGAGGGAGAGAGTTCAAGTTCCAGAAGAGTCCTCAGAGGTTCGGTCAACCTTGTATCGGTCCTCTGTAAGACTCAAGTGTTTTCTTATATATCTTCTTAACATTACTGAATTATTTTTGGTTATCTTGTCATGCCTTAGTTCTTTAGCTAAGCTTGGTTAGTGTAGTGTTTATACCTTGGCATAGGTTCTCTGGTCGACCGATTACTCTAGTTATAGATTGTGACTAGAGTACGTAACCGCTAGCGCAGGCGCGGTGTCTGGGTTAGCGAGTTACCGGAGAATGCGCCCAGCCCCACGGATAGTTGTGGTAGCCCCGGGGGTGACAGCTCCGACTAGGCCTTTGTATTCCACCACGTTCGGGCTGGTGTTTCGTAGAGCTTTGGCTGCCTGACCCCGGTTACCCCTTCCCAGTCTTTTCGAGAACCGGAAAGGAACAGCTGCTCCGAAGTGTCTCGGTATAACTGCTATGTTGACCTCCGCTTAGCTATTCCTTTGTTTTAGACTAGAATAGAACCACAGTAATGGAGAAGAAAATAGGAATCCTGGCATCTCCTGTAGACCTCCCAGCTTAGCTAGTCTACTCTGCTATCTTTTTAGGGTTCTCCTGTGTGTGTCATTTATCTAAAAACCCAATCATATCTTTTACCCCCTCATTAGCTTAGTTGGTATATTAGTTAGCAGATGTATGATGGTTAATTATCAACTTCTTTACCCTTTGCTTCCCTGAGGATAAATACGATACCCTGGAATACTCTTGGGTGAAAGCTACAACGGTATCCGTGCGCTTGCGGATTTCACTGTTTGCGTAACTTGTACCAATTGGCTTTCTGGTGCCGTTACCTGGGATGGACTTAAAACCTCCATGCTTGGTAGCGACGCTAAGAAACGCCAACAGCCATCATCATTGGTTAATTGGGTTATAAAGTTTTTCCTAAATTTTGTGGTTGCATGAGCATGGAAGAATTTAGTATTTGCATCCCCAAGAGTGATCCATTTTATTGAACCTCTCTGTTTCCAATAGGTTCTTTGCTGATGCAAGAGAGAAATAAGTTTATTTTCAAGAATTTTCCTAAAATTCCACTCTATTAGACTGAGATCTCTGAATTCCTCAATGAGGTTTAAGAAGGAAAGAACCAGCTTAATATTTTTTATAGTGATGGTGAGATTGGATAAGGATTGTCTCCAAGTTTTAAGAACACCCCTAAGATTTTTTAATCTGGTAGTAATATTTTTGGCTGAGTCTGGGTGAAAAACAGGAGAGTACCAGCCCAATTGAACTTGATCCAAGAAATCCTCATGATCCAGCCAATAATTTTCAAAACGAGAAATGGATCCTTTTGGGATGGCAGTTGAAATAGAGATTAGGCAAGGAACATGATCAGAGGTCTCCATAGTAAGAGTCGAGGCAGTGGTAATGGGGTAAGAAGCAGTCCAGCTCACCGAAGTGAAAAACCAGTCTAGTCTTTCCAGGAGGGGTGGATTTTGTTTATTTGTCCAAGTATAACGTTGACCTTTGAGGGTGATTTCAATCAACCCAAGAGAGCTAATGGCATCGTTAAAGGCCAACATGTCTGGGTAATTAGCACCAAGTCGATTTCTATCCTCTGGATTACAGTACATGTTAAAATCACCTACTATTAGCCAGTCTACTGAATCTGGCATGGAAATATTTTTAAACCAATGGATGAAATCGAGCTTTCCTTGATCAGAGCAAGGTGCATAGATATTAGTTAGAATCCAAGTTGAATTATTATGGGTAGAGGTGAAAAGGACCGAGGATGCAAAGCTATTTTGAAAAATTCTATGACCATGGAAAATTGAGCTTTTCCAAATAATAATCAACCCTCCAGAAGCTCCAACTGAGGGGAGAAAATCAAAAGAATCAAAGGTAGGAGGGCAGAAAGTTCTTAAATAGGCTAGATCAAATGCTTCACGTTTGGTTTCCGTCTGAATATATATATATGACACCTTAGCGATAACTACCACCAACCTATAGTATACATGCTACTGATCATTGTATATATGTATCCATTGCATATGTAGGTCATGTTTGCAGCTGGCACAGATACATCATTCATAGTGTTGGAGTATGCGATGGCCCGGCTCATGGAAAACCCCCGTCTCATGAACAAGCTACAAGCTGAGGTGAGAAACACTATAGGCAAGGGACAAGTGATGGTTATTGAAGATGAGCTAAGCAGTTTAGCATACCTAAAGGCAGTCATCAGAGAGACACTTCGACTCCATATGCCGTTACCCCTCCTTATCCCACACCTCTCCATGGCCGATTGCAACATAGAAGGATACATGATACCTTCAGGAACGCGTACCATTGTTAATAGCTGGTCCCTTGCAAGGGATCCTAGGTATTGGGAGAAAGCCGATGAGTTCATGCCTGAACGGTTCATGGAAGGCGGTAGTGCTGCAGCTATGGACACTAAAGGCAACGATTTCCAATACTTGCCATTTGGGGCTGGGCGAAGGATATGCCCAGGTATAAACTTTGCAACTTCCACTGTCGAAGTCATGCTAGCAAACCTTGTCTACCATTTTAATTGGGATCTACCAATGGAATTAGCCGAGAAAGGCATTGATATGACTGAATCGTTTGGGGTGACAGTGCATCGTACCGAGAAGCTCCTCCTGGTCCCTATAGTGCCACAAGATTAATGTAAGAGTCCATAGCCATGTATGTATACAACAGAACAAAGGACTCAACTATGCACATGCTATCATAATAGTATCAAAAAGTGGGTTTTCCACTTGCTAAGCGTGCATTTCATCAGTGTACCATGCATCAAAGGGGAAACAAACAAAGATGTAAAAGCAAAACACGAGAGAACGATCAAAACCACTAAAGATCATATCAAGTCAGAATTTCTAAGTCTAGTTTAATTTCTAAGTCAGCCTTTGTAACACTTGGATTTTTTTTTTTTTTTTTTTTTTTTTTTTTTTTTTTTTTTTGCTTCAATTTGAAACCTCTAAAACCATTCAGCCGAATACAAGAAAACAAGAAAAGCAAGCAAGAAAGGCAGAAGGTAGAGGACCCTTCACCACACACCCAAATGACTAGACCTATAGAAAATTTCAACACAAAAGGCTGCTCGCTTATTAGAAGATGAAGTCGCGCTAACAAAGTATCCACCGATAAGAACCATGAGATAACGGCGACAACACAGTGACTAGGTAGACGTTGTGAACACGCGAAAGACCATTGATAACTTCAACAGCGACAAGGTAAACATTGCCAAGCAACTGCAGCAGCAACATCAACAGCGACCATGTAGCCGTTGTGAGTCCCGTGACAAAGACTTTATCATCAACAACGACCAATGTGAACAACTAAGCAATTGCAGCGGCAACATCGATGTTGCCGCTGCAAAATTTTAAATTTGAATTTGAATTTTTTTACCAAAAAATTAAATTTAAATAATGGGCCAATTCTTTGTTGCACATGGTCTAGCCCAGTAGTATGGACCTAATTAGAAAGAAAACAACTACAGAAAATATGGGCTTAATTAGTGGGCTGAAGAACTAATGGGCCTCCTCTAGAATGGGCTGGCATAGGCCTAGCGATGACATGGCAAGGCAGCTGCCACGTCATCACCAAGTGACATGGCAAACAATGATGTGGAACAAATCCATGACGTTTAAGCTCATCACTATAGGCTTTGGCTATTGTTGCTGATCATGTATTCCATGACGAAATGAAATGGCAATCGGTGACGGCTCTAGTTGGTCCAGCAAATGTATGACGTGAGATACATGACGCATTTTTCGATCGTCACGGCAAGTTACTCGTGACGTATTTTCGACTGTCTATGACGAAAGTGATCGTCATGTAAAGCACGATTCCTTGTAGTGATCAACTGGAGGCAGGGCAAACCGATGCGAAGGAGAAGGATGTAGCACATGCAGACACATAATATATAGTATGGACCAACACCGGCGAATGACAGTGTGGGATCAAGCAAAGTGCATCAATGAAGCCTTCAAGGTGTTTGAAATTGATAGGGATTCCAAGGTAAGTCATGGGAAAGGACCCCAAAGCACAATTTAGCATATTTGCCATCTACTCTTTCTCCCCTTGTGAAACTCCAAACACATATACTTCACTCTTATGAAAATTAATCTTGAGACCAGTCATCCATTCAAAACAATATAGAATTAACTTCAAATTTCTGATATACTCCTCTTTAGGTTCAATCATGATGATAGTGCTTTTGGCACTGGGTTTTTTTTCCTCGGCACCTAGGGTTTCCTAGGTGACTCAGGGCGGTTCCAAGGCGATCGTCTTCCTCCTCGCCAATTTCTTCCCCGTCCATCTCCAGTGCTACAATCATGGAAGGTCGGGGATTAGAAACTACGCGTTCCTTCTGGGCACATGGAAGAGAGGTAGGTGGAAAGCCTTGCACGAAACATTTTCTGTTAGCCCTTGGATCTGGCGTAGATATGTTTTGAGTCATTGATTCGAAGGAAGGAAGGTAGACCTAGAAGTATTCCATTATAGTAGAGATAGAAGATGACTTTTTTTAACACGAAGAAACTCCTCCATTTCCATTGATCTCCCAACGGAAATACCATTTTTGCATAGTTTTACATGATAAAAGAGGACATATATAGGCTTTTATGAAAGATAGGGGATATATGTAATGTGTTGGAAAGGCTAATCTTAAAAAATATCACTTTAATTGGAAATAAATAAAGCAACAGTTAGAAATTCAAGTAGTATATTTTAATCTAGAAATATATAAAGATATTTCTGACAATAATTATGTGCGTGTCTGATTTACTCGTTATCCTAAACATGCTTAGCAAATGAAACTGGTGACTGATCATGTGAAAAAAGGGCGAAGCAACAAAAGTCACTGGGATGTATTCTACTCCCTCCGTCTCAAAATAAGTGTCGTTCTCGCTTCCCGATAAAAACTATCGATAATTATATATTAAAATATATTTATGCTAAGTGATTAGTATCATCGAAAAGAGCTTTAAGTCTAGTTTTTTAATAAAATTATTTAGAGATATAAATGTTGCACATATTTTCTACAAATTGAGCCAAACTTATGGTACAAAAACCCAAAACAACACTTATTTTGGGACGGAGGGAGTAGGCACCTATGTTAACCAACGAGGGAGAAGATGCCGATGCTGGACGGAGGGAGTATGTGATACGTATAGCTATTCAACAGGACTTAGCGCGCACATGCATGTCACGCCTCTCAAATTCTCATGTTGGATTTAAAGCATAACTAGCAAAAATGCTCGTGCATTGCAACGAAAAACAATATCTTTAGGCAAAATAATATTAATTTTGTATAATTTCTGCATAATGTCTCTTATCCTTTTTTTCCTTGGTATATCCATGATTGGATATTTGAACTTTAGTAGATTGTTTTGTCAAATATGGTTTTCAAGTGCCTCTATTTATCTCATGCATGTACATCTTAATAGACATCAATCCTAGCATCTTTGTGCAGTAGAATATCGGATTTATGAATATTGATATCCAAAATATTGATTTCTTTTTTGTATTACAGTTACCATGAAAAACCGGAGGAGTGTGCTTGTTTGAAAAACCGGAGGAGTGTGCTTGTTTTTTCTATTTCCAATGTTTTATGCTCTCTACGGTATTGTTTGTTTTGGTTATATATAGCAGAATGTTTTTATGTATTCTTATTTGGACAAGAACCATAATCCTATACTAACCAGTAATTGAGATAGAAGTGTAAGTTGAATAACTCTATAATCTATTATTAGTTTTTGTTTAAGGATAGTAATGAAATCTAAGATAATTTTTAATTAATTCATTAATGTTTGAAAAAGTACTAATGCCAACAATAATAGATTTTATAATTAAATGAGGATGCCACTGTGTGCTGATAGAGGAAGTATGGTACCATAATTATAGTTTTCCATACTCCTCGATACCTTAGCCTATGCCATGTATGCCTCTCCTACAACCTCACCGAACTTATATGCATGCAATATATGTAAGGATGATTTCACACACCTATAGATAAAAGCACAACATAACAATATTCATAATATGTATGGACCGATCATATTTTTATGAAACTAACAAAAACTGGTTTGATATATTTTTTTATGTTCCTATGATTTTTGGTGAATTTTATAAGGCTTACTCGACTTTGGATATTTTGCATTAGGATTCCCGATCTATTAAAACTATTAAGGCACTTCCTCCATATATTTCTCTCTAGCATTTTTATATTTAGAACCCTATATTTATTTTTATTATCTTCTGATTTCTTGTGTTAGCGTATAAAATCATACCGGACTATCTATATATAATATAATATTTAAATGCCAACAATTTGCTCTAATTTTTTGGTGCCCAGCATGCATAACTCCCATGGCTTCTATTTTCACATCCACTCAACAATTACGAGCCAACAATTTGCTCCGCATTTTTTGGTGCTCAGCATGCATAACTCCCTTGATTTCTATTTTAGGTCCACTCGATAGTTACGTTTCCAATTCTATTTCTTTCTACATGGCCATATTTAGAACTTTTTTTGGCTATTTGTTCTACTCGTACCCGTTTTATAATAGAATATGGAGAGGGAGAGGCCTGCAGCGATATACTGAAATTTTCTCAAATTATTATTAGGTAGAGATAAGTTGATCCTAACATTAAACATGAGCTTTGAGGTTTATTTGATAATTAGATTAAATAGGCTCATAAACACAATTAAATCCGACAATCCCAACCAAATTCCAAGACACATGAGAAATGCTCTTGCTTCCACTATTGTTTGATTTACTAGTGTTTCAATAAAGATTTTTAAGTTGAACATTAATCTAAAATTGAGGTTTCACTTATTCACAACCAAACAACGGACTATACCTTGAAGTGACAATTTTCGTGAAGTTAGTTTTACCTTAGCTCTTTACTTATTATAAGGGTCTCTCTTCGTCAACAACTAGTTTATTTTTTCTATCCTACTTCACTACTTTATGGAATACATGTCCGATCACAAAAGTTAAGTTGCCACTTTGGTATACCCACCTCCTCTCGTGTGCCATCTATCACGTTACGTGGTAGTTCCTCCGTGGATTGGTACGCTAGGTTATTAAACGTATGAACAATATTAATTCTTAATCGAACTTTGTGTTTGTCTGAAATACATGCCGTACCGTACACAAACTATTCTCGGATCCTGACCTTCTATCCTCACCCCATCCCCAAACGGAAGAAACTTGGGCTCTGTAATTTGACTCATGACTGTACGTCCCTCGATCAAAGTCAAAATATTTGCATCTGGTTGCAGCGAATTTTCTACTTTTTATATTCGTTATTACCTTTTTTTATCATCTCGTTGCAGTACGCAGATCTCTAGACAGTGTCGGCGTTCTAGCGAGCATAAGATTGACGTAGCGTGCATTTTTGAACTTAAGACGTACGGGCCCATGTCCATGTGACAATATTCTACGCCTGACCGGTCCAAACCCAGCCCGACCATTGCTGCTGGTGATACGGGCCTCTTGCAATTGCAACTGGATAATAGTAATACTGCACCGTTGAGCTCTGTTGGACGGATCGATTTTTCTGTTATAACATGTCGAACAGATCGTTGATGAACTGTCGAACGACTTCACAGAGCCCAACCGTATTAAAAGTATGATTTATAGCATCTTATATAAAAAAAACTCCATCTCTTGTTTGCACTGCCACCGTAGTTTGAACGGATTTTGTTGGTTGATAAGTACCCAAGAATTCTCTTTACAACTCACACTTGAAAACCAGTAGCATGTACCGGGTCTAGGCTCACTTGAAAAGCCAGCCAAAATAAGCCAGCCAAAATAGAGCTCGTGGGCTGCTAACCCACATGGCAGTGGAATAAAACAACTCCAACTACTAGTACAACAGAGCAGCTCCAGTTCATTGGTTTCAACTCTCAACTCCCACCTGCATGAACTGTTCTCAAATCCCTTCCGTTCAGATCACTACCAGTTTTATATTGCAGATTCGTCTCCTAGCCAGAGCAAAGCCATGTTCACTAATCACTAAAAGATAGTTGCTGGCAGTATTCTAATTGTTTACAGCTACAAACTGAACTTAACATGTGTGTGTTCATATGATTTCACACACAGCTCATCCATCCCTGAACATGCACACCATGTTCAGACAAAAGTGGTTGTATAAGAATCGCAAAACTGGCATCCATCTTTAATCAGAGAATCAGAAGCTGCTCAAGCAGACAGTCTGTATCACATTTCCGGGACACAATATACATGATTATCTGTGCGTTACATTTTTCATTCATATTTATACCCCCTGACAAATCAAGAAAATCAGGCCTTTGTGCAGCCTCCTATCCCACCTTTGTACCCCCAATGGCAAATGAATACAATCAAATGGAGATGTACATGTATGCAAACATTGGAACTGTATGGAAGAGCTACTTTCCCCGCTCCATTTTCTTTCAGTGCGCTACTTTGATAGACTACAACAGGAGTGGTGTGATCATGAGGATTGGACAATTGGTTGGTCCGAGAAAGGCCCATATAACCAGCCTTTGGCGATATGGCGGTAAGCAGCCTCCGTCAGGTGAATGCCATCCCAGCTCCAATGGGTTGTCGGATCAGGACAGGCAGTTGCACCAGGCTCGCCACATTTGGCCGTAACATTGAAGTTGTAAGCTGCTCTCTCAGGAGTAGATGGAGCCCCACAACATGCTCTAGGAAGTTGTTTCGCAAAACCTGAATGAGAAAACACAAGTTGTTAGCTCCTTGCATAGACGTGCATTAGAATCAAAGGCCTAATGACTGAAGCAAAGGTGCCTTCTGTTCTAATCGACAACAATATCTGCCTACTTTTTCTCTAGCAGTTGGGACAGGAAAACTGTCTCTATCAGCAAATTCAAGACAAATAAAGTACAGATTACTTGCTAGTACAGGGCAACGATGCGATGGAAATTCTAGAAATCAGGTACATGTGATCTAGAGATGACAAAGACATGGCATCGTTCTAGATGCAGATGGTTGTTATACGCCTTTTCCCGTTATTTTATTTTTTTCTATTAAAAAATATTATGGCCAGCAAGGAAAGAAAGTAGTAGGTACAAACAAAAGTGATTGCCCAAAACGATGGTTCAGCTAACTGAGCAATTCCTAGATGTTAGTACTTGCCGCAACAAGGACTTGTTGAATTTTTGATTCAGCAATGCTTAGAAAGTGGAGCAGCAAAAGTAGGAAGGTTGGGTAGCAAAGCGCTGATTATTTTGTTTACTTGCAACCGCCATGAAATGTCCATCTTAACAACATGTTAACTAAAAGGAGATTGTTTCCAAAAAAATAATGTCTACTATTCATAGATTTTTAAATTAGGTAGCTAGTTCAGCTCAAAATACAATGCCATAGAAGGATTGGTGGTAAATCTATCATGGGAAAAGGATTACTATAGCCCTAACCTTGAAATTTAACCTGTTAATAGAACCCTTATTGTTTTATGTCCTAATACATCATTAGATTGATTGAAGAGAATCAAACCATTCTGCTGTTAGCTCCAAGTGATCTAATGGAATCTCATTTTCAATGGAAAGGCCTCCTCTCAAGTAGACAACTATTAATGGGAAGCACTCAAATGAACTGTACTAATAGCAGTGATAGCTAAAAGACCCTTTACAGACTAGATAGCAGGTTCCAAATGAGCAAGGGTAAGCACCTTTGCTTTGAAGATACTCTGACCATTAAGCTAGCCCAACCGATTTTGAAATCATAATTTTTTTGTACTCGCCATTCAAAACATGATTTGTATATTCTGCAATGCGCTAGTAGAGAAGTTTAAGGCATCGCCACCGAGATCTAAACCATCTAATTATAATATGTTGTGTCTTTCAAGAACAGTGTGGACTCCGAACAGTGGTTGACTTAGCATCTAAGCAAAACTTGTCGCACAAAAGAGATCAAGAATGCAAGAACTCACCAAACTTCTCAGGATGAAGCATGAACTGGACAACTGGGGTGTAGTAATCGCCATATCTGATCCTGACATTGGGGTGCTTAGCCCGGACCTTCTCAAGCATGGCCTTGAGATGTGCATTGTGCACCCAGGAGAATGTGTTGTACTCGCGGACACACCCACTGCGGGCGCCGTACCCCCCTTCTTTCACCTCAAGCATGTTCAAGTACACTGGGAAGCAACCGGTGGGCATGACGCCAGGCACAATCATATCCACAGCCCCCTCAGCAATCAGTGCCTGCACCAAGCACAGATGCAGTTGGAAACACGTCCGATAACAACTAACCTTGTACAATACAGAACAAAGGGAAGGGGGAAAGCCCTACCTCGATACCGTCGGAGATGCCCTGGATGACATCCGGCATGAATTTGTAGGCCGCTGGGATGCCCATGCCCGCAAAGAGGGGCGCATTGTAGTCGTTGCCGCCAAACTCACCGACCACAAACAGCGCCTTGGTGAAGAATTTCTTGCATGCTGCAAAAGGAAATGAAGTCAATTGTGATAAGTTCTACAGTTAATAAATAATCTCTCGAGTTTCTAATCTAACGCATCACTAGTGGTTGGTTGAGCTAATTAGTAAGCTAGAGAAGAAGGTGGGGGGAATGGAATCTCATCTCACCCTCCGTGGTGTTGCAGAAGAAGGGCCTGAGATCACGGAACCACTGGATTTGGGTCATGAGCGCCCCCGAGTTCCAGATGACGTCGCCGAGCCCCTTGGCGACGAAGTAGGGCGTGTCGAGCGCGGTGGCGCCGGTGATGGCGAAGTTGGCGCCGTGCGCGAAGCTGGCGTTCTGCGCCTTGGACGGCGGCAGCAGCGGCAGGCCGAACTCCTCCGCTGCAGGCAAGCCAAGCCAAGCAAACCCCGTCCCGTCAGTCAGGCACGCCCAAATCTGGGAGGGAGGGAGCAAGGGAGCAAGCAACGAGGCCGAAGCCGGAGCAACCCCCGTACGTACCGAGGTGGTCGATGACGAGGCGGCCGTCGGAGCAGCGGCCGGTGGGCTTGCCGAAGTAGGTCATGCCGTAGGGCAGGCGCGCGGTGGCCAGGATCTCCGGGGTGCCGTTCTGGATGAGGTTGCCCGCGTCGGCCAGCGAGTCCCCGAAGTTGAAGAGCGCATGGTACATCCCTTGGCCGACCCCGCCTCCTCCTCCGCGGCGCCGCCGCCCGCCGCCGCCGCAAGAACCACCACCGCCAGCACCGCGAGCGTCGCGCCCCTTGCTCCTCCCATCGGTTCTTGGATGGATGGATCTCCGGCGGAGGAAGGGGGGGGGGGGGGGGTGGAGGGAAAGAATGGATGGAGAAGGTGGAGAGAGTCTAGGGGTGAACAGGGTGGGAGCTAGGTAGCTATCGGCGGTCGGGGCGGGGGTTCTTGTAGGAGAGGGAGACGGAGAGGGAAAGGGAAAGGGTTGGTGGTGGTGGTGGCTGCCGCGGCGTTTTCTTGGACGCTGAGGCTTCTTGCTTCCTCGGTCGGTCGCTGACGGACGGCGTGTGGTGGCGTGGCTCGCTCGGTGTTTGGCGGATTAGTTTAGTTAGGCGTGGGGGAGTTATTGAGGAGGTGTGGGAAAATGGAATGGGGAGGGAGGGAGGAGGACGAAGCTTGGAGGAAGGTGACGGAGCTCTGGAATCTGCTGGGTGGAGAAGAAGATGGTCGTCGGTCGAGTGAACAGCTGGAGTGAGAGTGAGCAGATCGGGTGGGAGTGGGAGTTCCGTAGAGGAAAAAATGTGGGCGACACGGTTTGACTTGTGGCGTTTTTCGGCGCGCGGTCCATTTCCCGGCCTAATGCGGTGGACTTGGAGTGGCCTAACCGGACAAGGAAACAAAAACCACCGCTAGCTAGGAGAGGTGGCAATGCATCACATTCACAAATATATTGAAATCCCTAAAAAAAATTAAAATCGGGAAAAATAGCACAATAAAATGGAAATACACATTATTAAAAACCTATTTAACTCCACAACCAAGAGTTTCTTTGTTAAAGTTACCTCAAGTTATGTTTACATCTTTACCTAATGTCTTGCATACCATCCGGCTAACAATTAGCTATTAACTTAGTTTTTTTGAAAAAACACATTATTAAAACACATTTGCTAGCATCCAAAACGCATAAAGAATCTCAGGTGATCAGTGCATATACTGTCTGCTACTTTTTTCTGCAGTTGACGTAAGCAACGAGATGAGCTAACCCATGGCAAAAGCAACGTCGCCTCGATGTTTAGAAAAAGCTAGGCGCCTACATAATAGCAATTCCCTTATTAAAAACCTATTTAACTTCACAACTAAAAGTTTGTTGTTAAAGTTTACCCCCAAGATATGTAGTTAGATCCTTAGCTAATGTCTTACGTACCATCCAGCTAACAATTAGCTATTAACTCGGTTCTTTGAGCTACTATAACTAAGTAGTTAGACTAGCAAATACTCTGTAGTTAGTATTGTAATTGTTAGCTAGGTGAATCTAAAAGGGGCCTAAAATATACGATAGGTACACAAGATTAAGGTGTGAGGTGGCTTGACTCATCAATGCTCAAATGATCTAGTAGATCATGTGCCAACCATTTATGAGTAGTTGGTCTCTCTTTTTTAGTCTACCTACTATATATGTAAGCTACAGCAGTGTTTGACTCTTCAAGTAGGCTACCTCAAGGTTTAATTTTACAAACTCAAATTATTTAAAATTCTATCTAAAGGCATCCCATACTGCTGTAGCTCGATTATGAACATTGCACTACAGCGCCTAGACGTCCATGGCAAGGTTAGCTTTTCCCAATAAGACGAGACAAAAAAACATAGCCGAGGAACCAAGCATACCCTTTGTCTTATTGTTGATGAACTATATGTGCCAGTCTTGCGTGTTTCCGCTCTAGTGGTTGATAGTTTTTATTTTTTTTAGTTTATTGCTTCCTATGTAGGTTACTTTGTTTCTTTCCTTCCATAAACTTTTGCAACAAATATCTTAGTTAGGTGTAGTTTGACTATCAAAAATCATGCTTTGACCACTAATTAGTTCAATACTATGTAAACTATATGCCTTAGAATTTGTGCCATCTATCAGTGTCATATATACGAACCATTTTCTAATCAATGTGATCCATAGCAACTACCCATAAGTCATCACAGAAAGGAATTTATAGTCAACCATTGATTTTGGACAATCATACAACTTCACTCTAGGTCGTTAATGGATTGTCCAACTAACTACAAACGCAATCTGGATTTTGCAAGCCTCTGCTCAGGCAACGGTAATGTAGATTTTTTTAGAACTTTTATAAATGTTATATACTTCTTAATATTCTTTCTTATTTGTGTTAGCCCTCAAATGTTAGGCAAATAGATTATTGAATATAACAAAGAAATAACGATAGCATTACCTTTTGCATAAATTTTGGCACAAACTGAACAACCTTAGGATCATTGAGCCATACCAGATTAAACCAACCCTTTGGTTCATTGTATTTGTCCAGCACGCTCGTTTTAGAGGTCTGGTAACAATGCACTTGGTATGCCTTGTCAAAAAAAAAAAAAAATTGAATTCAACCAGTTAAACTAGTACGGTTGGACAAAAATTTGACTTGCAAGTTTCGACTGCAAAGTGACAGTAACAGTGGTCACAACAACAATAATTTCGTCTTTGTAATCATGTTTAGTAGTACCAACCGAGAAAAGGAGATACAATTACAACGTTCTACCAAACACGATCATCTACCGATCAGAATGTTTCTTTCTGATGAAACGAAGATAAACAAAGCTGGCGTCCAAAAACAAAAACCAGCGACGTGCAGTTCACGTAAATAAAAAAAGGTTTATATAATATAAAACACACACACACACACACACACACCGCATTAGATGGGTGAAGATTCAAGAGCATGTTTTGTTGGTTGATGAAATTTTTTAGGTGAGACGATTCTCTCCCAGCTACCATCCACTCTCCCGTAACATGGCCCCATCAGTCCACCGAGTTGATCATCAGCCAACACAAAAAAAGTCCCCGTCCATGTGAGCGATTATACATATCATTTGGTGCATGTAATCCGAGCATCCGATTCGTTCATTCCTGCTTAGCATAATACGCAGGGAGTGGTTTGGTGAGGGGTCAGCAGCCAGCACGGAAGCCGTCGGTCCAACCATAAAAAAGAAGGGAAAGAAAGGAACCCCCCGGCCGGCGTACGTGAGTGGAGTTGGTTTTCCCTTTCCTCCTCTCACAAACCATCGTTGTCAGGTCGTTGCCAAATGCACGTCCGAGTTCTTGGTTCGGCCTTCCCTGTTGGTGATGCTGCCATGTGCGGCTCGTTTTACCTTTTCTCGGTGGTTGTAAAATCAATAGATTATAAACCAAATCAAATAAAGCGAATACAGAAAAGAGAGAACCTAATATGATGATGCTAGTAAGATACTTCTATGTAGCAGAGCGGCGCGGCGTGGACCATATGATTGAGGCATGAAGCAGGCGGCGTGGAGAGATGTGGCAGGCAGGCTATGAGAGCTGTGACCGAGAGAGAGAGAGATCTCGGCAGGAGGGCAACGCAATCCCTATCTTTTTTGGGAAGCTCTGTCCGTCTGCAGGTTGATGATGTATGGTCATGCGTTGCATGGTGACCGGTTATATGCAATAATGCAAATGCAGCACATGGATGACGGATGGAAGGAGAAGCTTTGGAACCTTCGCTGGTCACCGAAGGCAGACTTACCATTTGTGTAGTAGTAATTTGCCATGCTCTGCTGTGATGTTTAACAGTAATTACTCGCTCGTGAGTGAAAACTGGGCAGGAGTTTTATCTTTGTTGGAGAATGTAGTACTAAAATCGTTATTCTGGGAACGCGCGACATAGCTCCTGATAAGACGGAACAATTCAGATCAGAGTACATGTGCAGAGACGGAGTACTCTATCCACGATTTCTGGACGCTTGTGCATTTGCTTGCACATTTTTCATTCGTGTCATAGGGAACGCGCGGGCCATAACAGGTGACGCGACGCGAAGCCTCCTGTTTCCCGCCGCATAATCCAACAAGCATGTGAGTGGCATGGGTTGGTTCCTGACGACACTACAAAGGCTCGGCCATCATCGTCTTTTTTAGCATAAAAAGAAAGGGGGACGAATCTGGTCAGCCAGCAGGAGATACGACTGGGCTGTTACGGTGACCCTACTTACCTTTAAATACCCAATACGAATACCCTACTATATTTACTACAGTAAATAGACAATACGAATACCCTACTACCTTTACTACAGAGTGCTCCTTTTAGACCAGACAGCTGACCTGACGATTGAAACTCCAATGGGCTCAGATAAACGTCGTCCAAGGAACCACCACACGTACACTGCCTAAGGAAGGCACACCCAACAGAATAACAGAATGAGCAGCCACACGTACAATTCAATTCAATTGACAGCATGTTGGAGGCCGTCATCGCAGCCCCAGCCTTTACGTATATCCATCGCTCCAACACTGGAATTTGGAAGACGCCACGCAACAAACAGCTCAAAAGACAAAAGGCGCAACAACATACAGTATTATACACAAACATAGCCACATTTCCAACAAACCATCCTCACCACACCAGGGTCCAGGGGAGGGGAGGCTACCTGCTACCCAGTACACCCACCCAAAGGTCCAAACTGCTACACAGTCGTGACTCGTCTCTCTCTTGCACAACAAAACCATCTTCCAATCCAAGCAAACAGTCCTCGCTCCAGAACATAAGAATGGACCATCAGTAGTCATGATGTTAAACATCAGGTGCATCAACAAACTTTATGCACCCCAAAGATCCAAATTCAGAACATCATCAATCCAACAGACTTTGGCACATGGTGATGAAGCCACAACAGTTACTGGTACTCCACAGAAAGGTGGTGGCGAACTAAACACCAACAGGGGTTATATGCTTGTCAATGCTTTCATCAGTCATCAGTTAACAAAAGGAAGCAACAACGCGCATACAGCAATCGCCTTCCTACATACTGCAATCAACACAGCTAAACAGAATCGATGTTCAAGCTGCCACTAATGTACAGGGCTACTGAGCCAACCAGAGGGGCTCCTAGCAACAGTGCGGTGTACCAAGACGGGTGTCAGCAACAAGCCTAGTCTTATTAGGCGGGTACACCACGAAACCTACAAGTTACTGCCTTCAGCGGGTGAATCCACATACAAATGCTACTTAAAATACAGGGGGTTTCCTAAGCCAGACAAGGTAAGCATGTACAATCTTATGGTGCCATTGTCACGTCAAATAGACAGTTATTGTCTGCTTGACAAAACTTCTGAACCTGAAAATCAAAACAAGGAAAACCACATTACACAATAGAAATGGCCTACGACCTCAGGAAAATAGTAGAAACATTGCAGAACAAGCTCAATAAATCTACTGGGTGAAACATATTCTATAGAACATTAACAACAGTCTAACAATCTGCGCATTCAGATATACAAAAGAAAACGACAAAAAACTTTGTTCCATTTGAGTTGGGCTCTGACAAGAACTATATTTCTAGTCTGCTTTTGGAGACAAAACATAGTCCAAGACTAAATGCCAAGATGTCGACAAGAGATGTTAGGATGTGCAAGCACTTGCTCATGTTTATGGTAGACAGCAATTGCCATACCCTCTTCAGGCTCACTCAGCTATCGCAAAAAGATTATGAGGTCCTTGAATTGCTTATGATAATAATAACATTATGCTCTATTGCACTATGTAAGAAATTGCCATACCCTCTTCAGGCTCACTCAGCTATCGCAAAAAAGATTATGAGGTCCTTGAATTGCTTATGATAATAATAACATTATGCTCTACTGCACTATGTAAGAAATGAGGAAGTCGACTACAAAAACAACTAAAATTTGTTTTGTTCATCAAAGCTTATGCCATCTTCACAAATGACACAATGTTGGCATACCCAACATCGCTGGAAGGTCTGCAAATATCTTATTTGGCCTTAGAAGGGATCGGCCAGCTCCCAGTTAATCTGTGACATTAGAGGCAAATATGCAATTGATGTGATGTGTCTGGAATCTAATTTCTAACTACTTAAGAGGAACCTTTGTCAACTGCACTAGGATTTGAGGACATGGCTACCCAAAAAGCAAAACTAATAAAAAATTGGGAAGATTTTTTTTTTTTTTTTTTTTTTTTTTTTTTTTTTTTTTTTTTGAAGAAGTCACTGTAATAGCTAACAGAACTTAGTGGAACAACATCCTAACTAAATAGGCCATGGCATCATGATAATGATTTAGTTTATTTTTCACACAAAATAGAAAGGGTCTGAAAGGTCCTCAAAAAGAAAATTATGTTCCTCCTTTCGTGCAAACAATAAGAACCTATCCTACAGACACCTCAAAACCCCAAACAAAGAATGGGAATGACCATCCATGTGCCCAGAAATTTCCCTACAAATAAGCCACAGACCGTAGTTTTCACTTCTGAAAGATTTCATTTAAAAAGATACACAAACCAAGTCTTCTGTTACACAGCATAATTGGAACTGTCTTTTAACATATTATTGTCGCCTCTTCCCTCTTTAAAAGTAGAGTATTTGCCCATCCAACAAGGTAGACTACAGGAACAACCAATGATCCAATCGGAAAAATAGATCAACTTCCATAGCAGCATATAAAGGATCTCTAAAGTAATGCCAGCTCAGCAAAATATCAGCTTATACAGGAATAAATAGAGCACCTGCATGGTTCACTAGAATGAGGGAATGTTTAATGATGTAGCTTATTACTTGCATTTCTCGTACTTCCATCTGATATAGTAACAGTTAGTCCTGCTGCCAAGGTTATGGGTGGGTGGTGTCCTTTTTTTATTGGTGGTGGGGGTTCACTAATTCAATGATCTGTCCGTGAGGAAACTCTACATCTCGCAGTCAATACAAAGCTCAAAGGTCAAGCCTGGAATACACTGATACAGGATGGGAGGAAATAATGGCTGTATTATTTTTTCCCCCATAACAGGATGAACCCTAATTTCATTACTAATGCAACGAAATTACAGCGTGAACAAACATCACAGGCATTACAGAGCACTTAAGACCAGCCACACAACATTTCATTGCCTACCAAACAAGAACGGTATCTAGCAGAAATGTTAACATCAGGGCCAACCAGAATGGAGGCACCCAAGGCCCCATGCCACTGGTATCAAAAGAAAAAGGCATGCATCTATCACCATGACCACAACAAAAATAGCACAGCCAGGTTAGTAGTGCCAAGTGGGCAAGCATGGTGCTTGCCAAAGTGCTTACCACAAATTACAAACAGAAGACATAAACCTTGTCAAATGGAAAACAAACAGGTCAAGCATTGCATATGCATTGAACTAGTGGAACCCGCAATCTATGGGCAAAGGCCTTATAGCTAAACATATCATCCACAATTGATCAGTTGGTCAGGTTTGCCTTCATGATGTTTAAGGCCATGTCAACAAACAAGGGTAGGCGAAAAAAAGATGTCTGAAACAGATCCTATTTTCATTGCTTAGCCATGAAAATATAAATTACCTTCTAACCATGGTCCTAAAAAATCTAATTAATTAAACCTGAAACAGACCCCTAGCAACTCGTTTAGCGTCCCGTTTAGCGTCCAATAAAACTCTGGACACGTCTAGGTGGTGCATGTAGGCGTCAGGCAGTGCTTAAGCAGTGCAGAAGAGCGAAAAAGGGGTGACATGGCTGGCTTGGTGGGCTATCTGTGACCACACAGGCTGGCGGGCAGCAAAAAAGCATGCGGAAGAGCCAGGGAAATGCAAAACATGACTTGCGGGGATCAAAATTACAAGTCCCTTCACCATTTCTTTGAAAGTTTGCAAGAATTGGAATCAGAATTTCCTGAATGTGTTACAATGTCTTCTGAGATCGAAGTTGGGAATCTAATCTGAGTCATACGTGTTGCCAGGAAAAAGAATTTAAACTAAAACAAATATAAAGGCACAAATGCTTAATCACGTTTAATCCATGCTTAATCCATCTAGGCACTAGGAAGTGGCCTTTTGGAACCTTGCTTCTAGCATAGAGGTCCCTTTGCCAATTGAGGAAACTATTAAAAGCCTAATAAAGGTAAATTGTTTTTAAAAATTTCCATAAATCACGTGGAAACCTAATAAATGGATTAAACTCATTTTGGGTAAAAGAAAGTTACTATCCTTATTTATAAACCTCCCAGAGTCATGCAGACAAGCACCTATCAAGAAAATTGTGGGATACAAAATCATGAATTTTTTTAGTGCACCAAGGCCTCTCTGTGTATGCTGGGGTTGGAGGGTAATCTTATGCTTCTATAATTTCTAAATGCAAAATTTCATACTATAATCATCCGGTTTGATTTTGATGGTAAACAAGTTAGACCTCTCATATCTTATATAATCGGATAATCAGGTAGACAACTGTACAAGTAGTAAAAAAGAACTATAAAATGGTGGTTAACCATACATACTGCAACTAGGATACTGGTATTTGCATGGAGCTATATATGTTCAACCATAAAAGCACAAAATGTTCATATTCAAACTTACCTATATCTCAAGATGAATTGCCAGCATCAGATCCATCTGAAGAGGAGCTATCACTGTCTGAGTCTGCCAAAAGAATGTTACATGATCAGGCTACTAGGCTCTTTAAGTAGTTATGAACCAAACAGGAGCGAGTTGAGAGAAGTGATACCACTAGAAGATGATCCTGAGTCACTGCTGGAGCTGCTTGAATTGCTTGAACTACTTGCGTTCTGTCTATTCTCATCATTTTGCTCGGGCGCAGACGTTGGCGGTTGCTCGCCTGGCTGCGAATCTATTTGTGACAAAAATCATAAACTTATTACCATATACTTGTAATGTGCTTTTTTTAAGATAAAGTAGAAAATAGGGCTAACCTTTCGCAGCTTGCTTCGGAGATTTTTCACCAACAGGTTCTTGGGGGGCTGGGGGCTGCAAAGCATGAAACATTAGTTTATATTGATTATAAATAGTTTTTCTTAAAACAATAGTAGTAATGATAAAAATGACAGAGTGTTCATACTGGTTGCGGTGGTTGTATTTGCATTTGCATAGGGTGCTGCGCATGCATCTCTGCATCTTGTCTGGCCAGCATCGCTCGCTCGGCCTTTCTCTTTTGCTTGCTCAGGTTCTTCTTGTAGTTGGCCACAAACCTGTCAAGCTCCCAAAGTGTCTCAGCATCCATGCTATCAATTTCAACCTCAATCTCATCATCATGCTGCATAACTGATAGGTTCTTGTTCTTAATGACTTGCACAACAGCATCAAGCTTCTCTGGCGGCAAATTCTGGAGGTTCTCACTAAGCTTACGCTTCTCATCTATTGTCATGTCCCTCTTATTTGGATCCTTTGCCCTTGGTTTCTTCATTGATGGAGTCCGGGTATAAGTGGGAGTATGACTGATCGGTCTTGAATTGGTGTCCAATGCCATGTGGTGTCTCATCGAATCTGACCTCTCTAGGAAGCGCAGGTCAATTGGTGGAGGTGGAAACTTCTTCGGCAACGGAGGACATGATGCGAGGTAGTTAACCTCAGCCTCAATCTCAGGCCACTGCGCCTCAAAGATTCCTGCCAACTGCTCCGCCATGAAATGCACATCCTGACCCTTGGGATTATATGTCATGGCATTATGGAAAGTGAGCCGGACATCCTCGGCAAACTCCTTGGGGTTCCTGTACTGCCCATGGCTGAGCCGGCCCCTTATCGTGCCAAGATCCATCGGGTGCTTGATAATAGTGAAATAATCGTGCAAACCAAGTGCAACCGGATCAACAGGCTTGTTGAACACCCACCCAAACTTGTGCTTCATCAGGCGGCTCAGAAGCGACGAGGACTTCTTGAACGCATGGGAGTACAGCCGCCGCTCGGCATCAAAGTCCGCGCCACGAGACTCCAGGGACCTATGCTTCTTCTTGTGGTGCTTGGATTTCTTGCGCCCGTGCGAATCCGAGGCAGGGATCCTATCCTTGGCGAGCAAGAACTCCGAATTCTGGTACAGCTGATTGGCCTTGGGCGTCCGTTTCTCCTTCTCAAAGGCCTCGTTATGAATAACTGACACGGTCAGCGGTCTCCGCGGCAGCAGCGTGCGGCCAGGAGTAACCGCAGCCGCAATCTGAGCAGACATGGGCAGCACCGCCATATCGCCAGCGGCGAACTGCTGCTGCACATAACCGCCCGCATCGACCACCTGCTGCTGCTGCTGCTGCGTCGGCAGCACCATCAGGGGCAGATGCGCAGGCTCGGCGGCCTCCCGCTGCGCCAGGGTCTCGGCGGCCTCCTTCAGCCGCTTGGAGAGGATGCGGACCTGGTCCAGCTCCCCCGCCAGCCGCCGCCGCAGCTCGCTCCTCGTCCTGCGCTTCCGCGCCTTCTCGGCCTTCTCCGCCGCCGCCCGGTCGTCCCCGTGGCCGTTAGGAATACGGCCACCGAGCCGGTTGGGGTCCCCCGAGGCAGCACCGCGTTCCCCAGATGGGGCCCGCGCGGGAGCTGAGGCCGGATCGGGCCGCGCCGCGGCACCGGCACCCGCTGCCTCCGCGCGGCGGATGTTGCGGCGAATCGAAGATAAGGTCTCGGAAAGGGGGTTCGGGGCCGCGGCAGGCGCAGACACCGGGGCTGCTGCGGGGGCGGGGGCTGGGGCGGGAGCGGGAGCGGGAGCGGGGAGGGGGAGGAAGCTAGGGCTAGGGCTGGGGCGGAGGAGGGGGAGGGGTGGGGAGCGGGTTCCGGAGGAGGAGGAGGTTTAGGGCTTTTGCGGGGGTGCTTACGGGCGTAGACCTTGATCTCCGCGGCCCAGCGCGACCTGCGCTCCACGGCGGGAGCAGCCGGCGGCGGCGGCGGCTCCACGGCGGGAGCGGCCGGCGGCGGCGGCGCCTCCACGGCGGGAGAGGCAGCCGGCGCCGGCTCCGCGGCGGGGGCGGGCGGCCCCGGCGTCGGCTCCTCCGCGGCGGCGCCGTCGCCGGGAGGGTCGGAAGCCATGCATAAACCCTAAATCCGGCGCGGAATTGGGGAATTTCGGGAGGGGGTTTTGCGTGGGAACCCTAGGGCTTGGGAAATTTTTCTGTGGTGCTTGTTCGCGGCGCCGATTTGATATTTTCGCTGCGGCTATGGCGGTGGATTGGGGACGAAGGGGTTGGTGGCGGCGTCGGACGCGTCTCTGCTTTTGTTTGTGGGAGCAGAGCCGACGAGCGTCGCGGAGATGGGTGGCGGGGAGTGGGCAGGTGACGGCGCTCGTGTGTTCCTGTCCGTTGGATTCGGCTTGACTCTGGTCTGGACGTCAAAGTAAAGGCTGGCTGGCAGCTGGTGGTTGCTCCTTCAGTTCTTCTGTTGCGCGCTGCGCAGATGCTAGATCCTGTTGTCCCCAAATAAAATGCTGGATCCTGTTTGATTTTACACACGGCAGCTCCAACCCAAGCCACAGTGACCAGTTTTATTTTGCAGCATACTCTAATATGTGCATTTTAGAAATTTTAGGACAGATTAAGAGAGACACAAAAGGCGCATGCGCACTCAGTTTATTTTCTAATGAGACGCTATCGTTAACCCGACTGCTTGATAAATGAAAAATATTTAATGCATAATTAGTTTCTATCTTATAGAATGCATTCTATTTGTCGATAAATTTTGAACCCTATAATGCACTAAATTATAGGACGGAGAGAGTAAGTCACCACCCCGTCAAGCTTTGCTTGGTCAGGCGAGACTAACCTAGTTTGTCCTATTGTTGGCTCGACAAGAAAAAAATTATATGCACAAAAATCAGGACAACAGAGTATGATCCGTAATTGTTTTGGATCTAGATTCTCTCTATAAACGTTTCTATGAAAATAGGAATCACTTAGTAAGAATCGGTGAAACGTTTGGCTATTGATCTAGATTCTCCTTGTAATGAACTAGAATTACCGCGAAACACCTATTTGGGTGATTCTCATTCCTAGTAGAAACAAGAAATGTTTCCCTGGGAATCCGAAACGTTGTTGTCACCTACAGTACTACTAGTATAATGCCTGTGCTAACGCTACGGATTATTTCAGGGATGAGTGTGGCGAGAGAAGCATTAACCGGATGCCAATCAGTACCATGGCCTGCTGCCCCAACACATTGCCGTTCTTTGTTTCTAACAAACAATGGCTAGTGATGACATGCGGCAGTTGAAAGCGCGTAGCATCACAATTTAGTTTGCAACAGGATACCATCTTGGCGGGAAATGAAGGCACGGTTTTATCTTCGAGATGTATATAAAAACAATCAATATTTCTTATGCATAATTTAACATTTACACATTTGTATTTTTTGAGCTTGCAATCCGGCTCTAAGGCCTTCCTACTGAATTTTAAATCTTGACACCATCGTGAGATACCAAGTCTTTTACAAATTCGGGAGGGGGGTTCGTCCAAACACAAGACTTACCCAGGTCCCAACTCAAAATCAACTTAGCTAGATCATGCGCAACGACATTACAAGTTCTAAGGATTAACTCAACACCCTCACACACAAATTGATCTTGCAGTAGCTCACGCATATCTCCAATCAGCATATCACAAGCCACAAGTTCCATTGATGAGGATGAAATTGCTTGCTTCAGCACGGAAGGGACAACTTCAATTTGTACACGAGAGATACCATAGTCAGTCGCTGGGATAAGGGCCTTCGAGCATGCCAATGACTCCGCTGTAATCACATCTGGCACGGCAGCTAACCACCCTGCCCCAGCAACAACAACTTCACCACTGTGATCATGATCAAGTAAAAAGCATATGCACACTAAAATTTAATACTCCAAAATCACCAAAGACAATGCTAGTTAAAAAAATAGATTGACTGCATATTCCCCAATCCATGGCAGCCTCAAAGAATGTATGATCAGCTAAAAAAGCGTGAAGATCAGTAGCTCCCACAACCGGTATGTTTGCCCTACAATATAGTGATAGAAAAGAACAAACTGATCAGGGTGTTTAGTATAGAGAGTCCTCCAGATCCCATTTATTCTTTTGTCTTCCATGTGATCCTCTACATGGCAATCCCACTGTTCTAGCAGTAGGTTGAGATAACTAACAAAGAGCATTAGAGTGCTAAGTCCAGTCATTTAAACACTACACCATACTGAAATTATAAGCAAAAATTTTAGAGCAAAAGCAGTTCCAGTTACTACAAATAATAAAGACTACATCTTAGTTAAGATTAAGTACCAGGAGAATTCAATGTCTGGGCCAAGAAGTTCCAGTTACTACAAGATAATTTGAAGAAAAACTGATCTACGGAGAAAAATAATAGATCATAACTTCCTGAATTCTAGTTTATTGCCCAAGCTAACGCTACGTATATATAATTGGAATATATTGCAAATCTCACAAATGTTATGGTTTCATATAAGTTGACAGTGGTCTGATCAGGCCAAGTCTTTGATCTTAGTGGTATAAGAAATAGTGGCCAAATCTGAAAAGAACTAATAAATAGCAGAACAATGCATTAGCAGGACAATTGAGGGCATACATAAAGAGGAATTCTGATAAATGAATTCGTGAAGTCCATGAACAATGTGCTTTGCTTATGCAGCAATGGCATTTGTTTTTGTTCCTTCTCCATCAGATGAGCATTTGATAGTAGCTATACATTGCAGATTTTCACATTTGATCTCATCTATTAGTAGAAGTTCTTACTGAAGTAGTGATCCCATAACCGATCCCATAATCTTTCAGAAACAAGATAAAAATAGGAGAGGATTGTTGAACAGTAGGACAAAAAGGAAATCTCTTCTTAAAAATTCAATACTGGGTTTCAAACCCCATGCTAATGCTATGGTAAAGTACAAAGCAAGATAAAATTTGTAAAAACTACTGTCAGTCTCTCACACTTACAAGCGGTCCCAGCGAAGAAGCGAATCTGACAGATGTGGCATCCAGGGGCAAGGACCTACAATCACTGCTCCAGAACTGCAAATCTGTTATCAACTCAATTATGTTAGATGTATCCATGATCACCTAATAACCATCCATTAACCGACAATGAATAGCTTTCTATATTTTTTTTATTTATTTTTGGAGAAGAGAAACTAAAGAAAATTGAAACAATGCATGCAAATGCATCCTCAAATCAAGTTTCCGTTCATATGTATTACTCCAAAAGCAATTGCATAATAAAAAATATTAAAGCAAATAAAGTTTTTTAACATCAATTGTTCCTAGGCAAGGGAAATTAAACGTGAGAGTGCTTACCGAGAGACGGGATGCAGGACGCCGGACCTTGGACGACAAGGTGTTCTGGGCATGGCGAACGATATTTCAGTCGGCATACATGTTTCTTGGCAGTTTTCCGAAACTAAACTCCCGGTGGCGAGAGAGAGCGAAGGGAGAAATGAAGATTTCCTGCATCCCATCGTTCCCCATCTCCACCTTGTAGTCGCTCATCATCCTACGATGCCAAGAAACGAAGAAAGCCGGCAAGTCCGGCCGGATCAAAAACAAAGCGAGAACAAGTCATGGAAAATGCTGAAACAAACCGAGAGGTCCAAGATCCTCGGTTGATGGAGGTCTCCATCACGTGTCGCTTGTTCGAGGATGACATCTTGAAAAGCGGGGAAACGGGAAAAGCAGCGAAGGGCCCTCCTCGGTGGATGCATCTTCCACCGGTGGCCTCCTTTTGTCACCACCGCGCATCGGGATGGAAACTCCACTTGCCAATATACAAACATGAGAAACAAAAGCTAAGCTACACACATGAGAAACAAAAGTTTCATAACCGACCTCAAATTTTTCGAATATTGACTGATGGATTGAAGTAACAAATTTTTGAACCATACCTTTCCTACCATAGTTTGCTATGTTTCTTAGCAGATTTTCCGAAACTAAACTCCGGTGCGAGAGGAGAGCGAAGGGAGAAACGAAGATTTCCTGCATCCCATCGTTCCCCATCTCCACCTTGTAGTCGCTCATCATCCTACGATGCCAAGAAACGAAGAAAGCCGACAAGTCTGGCCAGATCAAAAAACAAGCAGAACACATCATGGAAAATCTTTGAAACAAACCAGAGGTCCAAGATCCTCGGTTGATGGAGGTCTCCATCATGTGTTGCTTGTTCGAGGATGACATCTTGAAAAGCGGGGAAACGGGGAAAAGAAGCGAAGGGCTCTCCTCGGTGGATGCATCTTCCACTGGTGGCCTCCTTTTGTCACCACTTGTTGCATCGATTTGGAAACTCCACTTGCCAATATACAAACATGAGAAACAAAAGCTAAGCTACACACATGAGAAACAAAAGTTTCATAACCGACCTCAAATTTTTCGAATATTGATCGATGGATTGAAGTAACAAATTTTTGAACCATACCTTTCCTACCATAGTTTGCTATGTTTCTTAGCGGTTTTCCGAAACTAAACTCCCTGGTGACGAGAGAGAGCGAAGGGAGAAATGAAGATTTCCTGCATCCCATCGTTCCCCATCTCCACCTTGTAGTCGCTCATCATCCTACGATGCCAAGAAACGAAGAAAGCCGGCAAGTCCGCGGATCAAAAAACAAGCGAGAACACATCATGGAAAATGCTTTGAAACAAACCAGAGGTCCAAGATCTCTCGGTTGATGGAGGTCTCCATCACGTGTTGCTTGTTCGAGGATGACATCTTGAAAAGCGGGGAAACAGGAAAAGAAGCAGAAGGGCTCTCCTCTGGTGGATGCATCTTCCACTGGTGGCCTCCTTTTGTCACCACTTGTTGCATCGATTGGAAACTCCACTTGCCAATATACAAACATGAGAAACAAAAGCTAAGCTACACACATGAGAAACAAAAGTTTCATAACCGACCTCAAATTTTTCGAATATTGATGATGGATTGAAGTAACAAATTTTTGAACCATACCTTTCCTACCATAGTTTGCTAATCATATGCTACGGTCAAAACTTGTGAACTTTGCTACCATAGTTTGCCGGGAATGCAGTTCATTTATTGGTAGACTTTTTTGAGATGCGGCGTCAGTTTTTTCTTTACTTTATCTTGTACGAAATATATTGATATTTCTATATTTCTACTCACCAATCTTGCTAATTAATAGGAAGCATAGAACCAGCAAAATCTTACCTAACTATTATCTCATAGCAAATGTACATCGATTGCCTGGGTTTTTGATCTTGCTCTCATCGATTCCCGAAGCTTCGACCCATGATCTGTAGTGAATGTTGAAAAAGACAAAAGGTGCAGGCATTCAGTTAACTCAAAGTTCAGATATTAAAATCGGGGTGGACACAAATTTTCTAGAGCATCAATTTAGATTGACAAAGAGCAGCAGAGATGGGCCATACCCATCTTTTTAGCATTAGTTCCACGACACCTCATGTGCCATGACCTGGTCTTGAGCTTTCGTTTGCTTGACAAAACTATTGAAGTATCGGAAAACAACGGGTAGCTAAAAGAGTCATAGATTCGAGATAATAAAAATTCTGTTGACAATACGAATTAGATACTTTAAAACATGGCAGTCGAGCAAGGCACAGATATGTGCATCCACAGATAACGGTGTACGCCCGGCAATTGCTCACTCGATACGAATCATAACCGGAGTTATGAATAAATGTGAGGCTGCTGATGCTCTTAATAATCTCGAGCGAAAGAAACACTGCAGCAAAGAATTTTATTTTTTTTTTTAAAAAAATCCGAGACTTGGCAGCTTATGGCGTATATCAAGATAAAATGAATTTCCCTAGAAAATGATCATTTAACAACCTATGTCGGACCCTTCTTTGCAAGACAGTCCTTGGGCAAAGCTTTTCTCACCGATGGATTGCATGAGCCTTTCGCCTGATAATTCCTTTCTGTCGCAGAAAGAGAACTGCAATTAATTTTAATTCAGACAAGTACAGAAGAAAACTAATAATTACTGTAACTTCCAATCTAAGCATGATGTCCAGAGCCATACACATCAAGAAAGGATCCAGCATCCGAAAGGCATTTTACTGGAACCTCCGAAGGAATCGTGCACAAAATTTATCACGGTGCAGTAGTGCAGCAAGACCACTGTGAGAACAACCTGCAAGGAAGGCCTGAAAAATTGGACAGGGCTCGCTCAGATGCCGTTATCCCAAGAGTTCACCGAAGACTGCTTCTCATATGCGTAGTCCTCTGTAGAAAAGTTTGGTTCCGTTCTACATGAACGCATAAGTACATCATCAATTGAGGAGTGAAGGTAGGCAGAGAAGAACGGTGGAAAATCTAGATCAGCATAGCCTTTTTTACCAAGACCATTTCAGATGTGGATCATATCAATCGATCGGAAAAGCAAAGTAGCGGGGAGGGTTCCAACACTTACATCTCCATGGCGGCCAACTCATCGGCGTTCGTCTCGCTACCATATCCACATCTAAACCACCGTCGTGCACTCCGGCTGCCGCCCCGGCCCCGACGGCGGCCCGATGACGACGTCGACGGCGCCGCGCCCGGGCCGCGTCTGCCTCGCCTCGCCGGTGGCGGCCCGTCCGTCCCTAGGGTAGCGCGATGTGGGAGGGCCAGGGAGGCGTGTCGGGCAGGAGCGGCCAAGCGGGTGCCTCGCCTAGTGCCCGGCCGCCGCGTCGCCCATGCTCAGTGCCCTAGCCGCCGGCGGCCCCGATAAGGAGAGGAGTCGCGGTGCGCCGGCGTCAGGGGAGGAGAATTGTAGGTACTGGAGATGGTGTGGAGGGTGTCTTTTTTTCAGAAAGCAATGAGGCGTGAGGGTGTGAGTTTGTTGGTGGGGGTGGATGAGTTTGAGGCTGACGTGTGGGGTAGGTGTAAGGCTTAGGCTTCCCACTCCTTGAGAAGATTTCAATTATAGTATAGATATTTTGATACCTAAGAATCTGAAACACTTATGTCATCCAAGTGGGGGCCTAAGGGGTGCTTTGATCTTTGCTTAGCTGGCCTCATCTCACCATGCCACGTGAGCCATTTTGGCTACATGTCTTGGCAAGGATAATCCTGCCTACACAGAAATCAAGACAACAATGTAAGAAATCCAAACAACATACAACCTCACTTGGCAAGGTTCCACAGTGCTAACCACGGGAACCAAGCAGGCCTTAGGAAATCTTAAAATCTTAAAATGGCGTGGAGGTAAAAACAAAGATGAACAATGGCACGCATGTCCGCTTAAACTTTCCAATGGCACGAGGGTTTGGTGTATTTTTATAATGGCACACAGGTAAAAGGCTCTCAAAGTAAAGGCTGGCAGCTGGTGGTTGCTTCTTCAGTTCTTCTCTTATGCGCTAATCGCTGCACAGATGCTTAGATCGCTGCACAAATGCTTAGATCCTATTGATTTCTTTTTTTTTTTTTGAAAAAAAGATCCTGTTGATTTCTCCCTTTTCGTGAGGCCGTCGGTAATATAGTTGGACAATTAACCCCTGTTGGGATGGCTGGATGGGCTGGGAGATTTGTCTAGCCTTGCTTTATCTGGGCAAGGCTAATAAGTGACTAATAACATCAATGTTATCAAAGCGCCTATACAACGACTTTGGTAGCTATTTGTGTAGATGCTTTGATTATCATAAAAATATAAAGCATGCCAAACTGAGGTTGTCTAGAAGGAAATTGATCAGCAAATGCATTGACATAATCGATTGACTTACCCTTTAGTCTATCAAAGCACGACATGATCATATTAACCACATTAATAAGATTATTATTGGTAACCGTCCTTGGAAAGCTCTTTGAATAATATTGGATTCTTTATGGTGCCTTGGTTGAAGGGATTGGTGTGATGCCCCTTCTTCTCCTTGGTCTCATTGTACGTCGTCATAGCAAGTGCTAGCACATCCGAGGTCACACACGACCTTGATCACAGTAAGAACACAACGAATCGAAAAAAACCGACCAAGCCAGTTAGGCCGATTCGGAGCCTGTTCTTCGCCTGGTAGACTCCCGAGCACCTCTTGAGAAGACCTGTCGTGGAGGAGTACGTAAAGATTGTCCTCAGGTCGGCTTAACCACCTAGAATGCCGCCAAATCTCATTGAAAAATGTGATGAAAAGCAAGGTATACTGAGAGTTAGGGCAAAAAGGGTAGTTGACGTGTTTTTTGATGATCACAAGTTGGATTTCATCAGTCGTGCTCCTCCTGTTTATATAGAGGGGGTGGTCTTATCCTGATAGAAAATATGCTCAGAACATAGTCTCCAACTTTTTCACATGGATCAAACCAATTTGAAACAAATCGGATTTGGCAGGAAAACCAGCCTGGTCGACCTGGCCAAATTTCACGAGCATTGTGGCCGGGCCAGGCAAAGAAACTTGTCTAACCTCCGTAAAAAAAAACTTGTCTAACCGGCAGAGCAAAGCCCTTTTTTAAAACACAAAGCCCAATTTGGTAGTAGCCCAATTTTTTTTTTTAAAACACAAAGCCCAATTCATTGTAACCGGTTAGGGCAGGGCAAATATTTTTTTTAAAAAAAACACCAGATATTTTCTTGCATCATTTTGACACGAGAAACTTATTGGTGAAATCCAATATCAATGTTGGCACATTTTTATGTAACACTAGAAACAACAATTAACATCTAAACAAATGCAATGAATGATAGAGCATGGTATTAGAAAAAGGCAAGGAATGAATAATCATTGTAGGAGAAAGACTAATCTAGATTAATTAAAATTAAAAAAGAAAAAAATAATGCGATATTAATATGTTCTTCAGTGTCTTTTTTTTTTAAGTCAGTGTCTTGTTCTCGTTCTATTTTATTTCTCTACCGAAAATCCATACGGATACTTTTTTTCTGCGACTAATCCATATATGAATATGCTTCATACTTATATTTTGGACTGGCATATGGTTCTACTATCAGCACACCATCCACGAGGAGATCATAGTGCAATCAGAAATTTATTTTTCTACTTATAGGTTATTCAACTTCTAGAAGCTAGCTAGCGCCGACGGAGCACGCCATCGCCGTCGATGATTAGCTCAAGCTGCTGTCGTCGTTCGCCTCACACCTGGCTAAGCCTGTCGTCACTCGTTTTCGCGGCAGTGCAAGCAACAGCGGCGGCAATCGTCCACGCAGCGCCACGCGAGGCTTGAGGTGCCGACGGGAAACGCGGTGTGCTTGTGCAGGGACAGGCCGGACCAGATGCCAGGAAGACGACACTGTCCGGCGAGACGCACACGGAGCGGACGCGGCCGAGTTGGGCTGTTGCCACCGTTGGGCTATCAACGGGTCCAGTGGGCTGATGGAAGCAGCTGACAGCTAAGAAGAGAGGAGTTGGGCCCAATAGGAAAAGGAGGAGGAGATGGGTTGGCTATTTCCTTTTTTTTTTTTTAGAAATGGGGGCTGGTCGGTTTGTGAATGAGGGGGAAAAAGAAAAAGAAAAAGAAAAGGACTTCAACTTTATTGAAGGGGGTTTTTGAAAAAAAGGATTCTGGATATCAAGGAAGTATTTTTGGTGCCACAAATAAATTCTAGAAAACTTACGATACAATAAAGTTCATATGGTGGATCTTGATGCATCTTTGAAAAAACACATTTCAAAACGGTTATGCATACGAAAGCAAGCAAACAAATTTTAGTTTGTTATAAAATTTGTGAGCGTTCAAATTTTTAGCATCTTTTGAGGAAACGAGAGGGTTTTACGTGTATTTATTATATATTTTATAAAAAAAGACAGGAAAGATTCAAGAGTTAAGGAACAACAAAAAAAGCCAAACAGAAAATCAAATAGATTACACAAAGTCCTCTAGCCATTGATGTCGGTTGATTGCTTTTTAGCTCAGTGTAGCACCAGAGCAAAGTCTTTCTGGAAGATAGGTTTCAAACTTGCAATTGAAAGGCTTACCCTCAAATAATTTGGTCATTGCGCACACACAAACACTAGATACTCCAACTAAGAAGAATGATTATCTCCATGAAAAAGGGATCTATGTAACTGGGACATGAAGCTCTCTAGAGAAGTAGGTGGGTCACTTTGAATATCTCCATAGTTAAAATTAGTTTAGACCAGCTTATTTGGTAAATTTGATGGTCACAAATCCTCTTGCTGGTGTGGGTGCATAAGACACGATCAAATGAACATAGAGGCATATTTTTTTTTTCTTTTTAAGAAGAGCACATGTGTGCTAAGCTTGTGCTTTAACAAGACCCAAAAAACACCTTACTGCTCAACCTTCAAAAAAATATTTTTAAAACCATTTTTTTCTTATGCAACCTAGGTGTGTTACAAAAAATCAAAACATCTCGTTGAAAAATGGACTTCAGTTAAAGATCTAGAGTTGTCCACCATGCACAAAGAGTTGTTCTAGTGGGTGAGCTCATGGAAGAAGTGGGTGCAGTATTTATCTAGGCCACTCATTATCATATATAAGCGAGCATCATAAGACGACTGCCTAGTCATTACGATTGGTGAACACTTTATGATGCCCTCCTCTATTAATATGGTTACCTTGTCTGCCTCTTTTATTAGTCGAGTTTTAACAGAGGCAATGTCTGAAGCTGCCTGCCTCTACTAAAGCATTAACAGAGACGTCTTTTCCCTAGGCACCCTTCTCAATTTCTAGAAGTAGTGTTCGTTTATGCCTACCTATGTTAATCTAGGCAATAGTCACTTGAAATCTGATTTGCAGTAGCCTATAGTTTAGGTCCTAGCTCATAATCTTCAGTTGAACCTTATAAACAAATACTGTGCCATTTATGTCCTTGTGAGGATAACAAGATAGTCATGGTCGAATATTGTATAGTTGCCCGTATTTCTTCTTATTAAGCCGTCTAGGCTTGAAAGGAAACCGAGGTAGCTACGTCGGCTTAAAATTTTTTTACCGTGTGATTCACGATCTGCGGTTCAAGTTTACTCCCCACCGATAATTACTCACCACCGGTAATTTACTGTAGCCAGCGCACAGCAAGCACCAAAGCTTTACATGCGCACCACCGGCAACAGGTATATTTCTCCCTCGCTGCTCTGCATTCAATTTTTGCTCTGATCCATTATTTATTTTGTTTCCAGGTTTCTACCTCAAAGTTAACATTTCCTAAATTATGAAGTATTTGAAATGCCATCTGAGAGCTAATGTTCTGAAAAGACAGCTTTTAATTATGTTAATATAGTGTTCCGAAGAAACTATGAATGGTTGGATAAAAATGCTAAACCTATGTTGCTAAATTAATGCTAGCTGTGTCATGCTACGCCCCTAGACTACCATTTTAGAAATGAAAATATTCCAATATTCTATTAGACAAATATGATGTACTGAACTTGCATATTATTACAGGATGTTTGGCCTGTAATGGTTTTTGGACAATAATCATGCCTCTATAAATGAATAGATGAGATATTGATCTCACCTATGTTGCTTGTACAAAAACTTGGTTTGAGTGAACTGTGATGTTAATCGAATCCAAGCAAGTTTGGTGATTCTGATCTCTCTGGTTCAGGTGTGTAGCTAGACAGCTTGGCGAGCCACTAGGTGAGGTTGTGTCATAGTCTATAGGTCAAGGGAGTGGCTGCGCAACCCTGACTTGAAGCTTCCTCAAATCCAGAAAGAAGCAATCAGGTTTAGTTCTCTACCTCTATTTATCTCAATCTAACGAAACAAAATATCACAGATAATTCATTTAGGAAAGAAAAATACTTTGAAGACTCATCTATATTTTGATAGGGAAATAAGATCACCCGAGATGCTTTTGGACATGTATCCGTCTAGCGTGGTAGCGTTGGTATTTCAAATTAGGAAAAAAAACTCTTAGCAACCTGCATTTATGTCTAGGCAAATGGCATGACAAGCAGCTGATTTTGCAACCTTCAGAGGCAGTAGTAGCTGACTAGCTATGGAGAAATAAGCCTTGCCTGGAGCGTTCTGCAGAACAGCAATTGCACTTGAGCAGGGCTTGCTAGCAAGGTAATCATTACATGGGGCCACTTCAAAATCAGGGTACTTTGATTTACATCTATCTTTAATTTCTGAACTATATCTTTGTATTGGCTTCTTTGATTCCTATTGTATAGCTATCAGAATGATTATAACTTTTCTATTTGGTACATGACTTAGCTTGGCTAATAAATGAACTCTACCACCAGGTAAATGTTTAGCTTTTCCAAGAATTTTGATTGCTAATAAAATGCTATGTTATTGCACCAATTTTAATTTTAATTATGTGTAAAGTAGCAATCGTCTACAGATAGATACTAAGCTGCTATGTAATTGTGGTGCTAAATGCTATTCGGAACCATGAGAAAACATCTCCAACCCAAATATATGGATAATAGATGACTTTATACTGGATGCAAAGATAGATATTTATATTTCCTTATTCCCTTGCAAGAAGGTTTATAGTTTTGTAATGAGTAAATTTACAATGGTTGGAGAGGCATTAAGAGACATTTGATGTGTCTATAATTTGTGGGCCCATAAGTCGCGAGGCATCAATACGGAGGCATCGAGAGGCATTTGATGTGTCTATGATAGGCGGGCTACATGCGCTGAGAGGCATCGCGACGCCTTCGGATTTGGGGGAAATTAGGACTCCAATAAAAGAGTGACAATTGCTTTTTTATAGTTTATTTTTTAACCAAGGGTAAAACAATACTTTAATAATTGTAATAATGATGTTTTGACTAATATTTGCTTTATCATAAAAAAGATGAATAATTTTTTCTTGTTAGGGTTCATTAATTATCTCGTTAGGGTTCTTGTTGTCCGCCGTCGCCGCCACCGTGGATCAGCCCGCCCCCCACGCTGCCGGTTCTAGACCAGAAGCTCCGCCGGTCCTCCCCAGTCACCTCCATTCTCCAGCGCCGTGGTGCTGCGTCGGTTTGAATCCACCGGCGATGGGCGTCCCGCGCAGGTTTCTGAATCTGATCGTGGACAACCGCATCCAGGGAGCCAAATCACTGAATCGCATCGACCTGAGGCGCCACAAGCTGTTCAACACACGAACACCTGTACCGCCGCCACGGAAAGAACAACGGCCGCCGCAAGACGGTTGCAAAAACCATAGGAAGGCAGCAGCTTCATCGTCAGGTCACAAGAAAGATCCGGGAGATTCAGCTTCCTCAACCAGTCATGAACTTCCGATGCTCAATCGTGGACTGCTACTGGTACATGAATTGCTTGCCGCTTGCAGGTCGAAAGGTGCTCTGCATAGTCCGTCTTACCGTACTATGCTCTTCGACGTGAACACGCGCCAGGTGGAGACCATTCCCTACTTCCGCGTGGCCAAGCATGAGCCCAGGCGAGAAGGTTTCAAGAGTACTCAGCAGACTGCAGAGTGATCACCAGCAGAGCAGAGCATTCGGCAGAGTAGCGCTTTGGTGCAGACTCCAGTGGTATCCTCAATCACTGAATGCTAAGCGCAGACTGTAATTGTTGCAAACTGAATGTTACTCCGAAATGTAATTATGAGATTTGAGACTGGTGGCAGTTTTGTAGCCGCTGCATGTATGTAATTACGTATGCTCTATAATAGACTGTAATTGATCTGAACTGAATGTTACTAGACATGGAATTGATCCTAGAATGTCTTGTTGCATGTAAGTATGCTCTCTGAATATGCAGTGCTCTCTAATATGGATGTGTGACACCTGAGATTATTTTCCAATGAGTTGTCATCAGTCGGAAATATGAAATGGATAATTTACATGACGGAACTTTTGCTGAAACTGAAACAAGAACAGGACTGCACATGTACGCTACATTGAGACTGGAATGCAGTGCAGGTCAAGTGGCGAAATTCAGTATGGCAAAATTCTCATAACTAATTACCGAATGGCAAAGTATGAGACTAGTGGATAGACATGCTGAGTTGCTAACCGTGTTACATGTTATGGCGTCGTAGCTAGAGAAGAGCTTATATGAAATTGAGTTATGCACATATGCCCTTCCATCCTCGGGAATGTCAGATTCCATTTAAAGTGCAGATCTAACATACATATTCATTGAGTTGCCTCTTCCATGGCAAAAGAGGACGCTTGATCAAAGCAAGAGACACCGTAATCAAGCAGCTCTGCTAAGCAATGGGTGCCATTACGCTGGATTCACGACGCGTGGCAGAGGGATACATCCATGCCCACCAGCGTTTACGAGTCTGGCACCTCCTCCGCGGGCGTAGCGACCCTCGGCTCATCGGTCATTGGCTCGGCTCCAAACGCAGCGCTTTGTAGAGTGTCACGACTCGTCCCTGATTTTTCTCATCTGTTAGCATCAGGACGTGTACGTATGAACGGCGGCTGCGTGATGACCTTACGTATGTTGACGAATGCACAACAGCGAGATGGCCACTACGCTACGCACCAACAACAATCCGATGGGCGATGGCAGTGTAGAGCACCACGGAGGAGACTATACTGCCGTGGCTGGCCATGCCGACGAGGCCGACCGGAAGACGTACAGGCTGCCTCTTGTTCCTTTGATGCAGGCTTCGTACAACTTCTGATGATACAATTGCAAACATAAACTGACGGCTCAATTGCAAAGTCATAGAAGAAGCTGAGACAACCACGACGTCTTCCGGTTGGGAAGGTAGTCGCCTTGCATCGGCTTCACCATGGCCGGCCATGGCACCATAGTCTCCTCCGTGGTGCTCCACTGCCATTCGATGATTCGATCGCCAGTGGTGCAGTCGCCGTGTCCTTGTTCATGCCGCTCGTCCACGCACGCCGTCGTCCATGATGACCATAGGGTTTAGCAGATGAGAAAAACATATACGTAGTATACACATACGTAGCCCTGCCGGCCTCCTGGCGTGGATCATTGACTCAACGTGGCGCTGCACATGGAGCCGCGCCGCTGAGTGAGCCGAGCGTCGATACGCGAGCAAGCCGATCGAGATGCGCGCGGATGGGGCGCTGGTCCCTGCCACGTGTCGCCAATGTAGCGTAGGGGTGCACGCCGGCCGACTGGACCCCGGGATCACGTAATTTTTTTCCCGACGATGACTATGACTCTGTTCCGCACAAATATGAGCGGCTGCGAGCGGGGCTCCATACATCATGAGATGAAACAAAATCTCATGGCAACACATCTAATTTAAATTAAAAAAAATACAGCATCACAATTCTTTAGAAATTAAGCAAGAGCACTTATACCTATTCCATACGGACTACCAGATGGTAGTGACAAACTACTCCCGATTGATAAACTACTAGCCGAGTTATACTGGCACATCAAAGGAACCAAAGAACTAACAGCATGCACTTCAATCTTCTTTATTCTTCTTCAATATATGGTGGTGATACTATACTGCCCTTCTCTCCGTGGAAACCTTCACAACTGCAAACTAACCTCCGAAGTGGGTGGCTGGGCTATATCTGTCATCCCTTGACACAAAATACACAGGTACAGGTTAAGTTCATACTGTTTAACTCTACAAGCAGTCAACGACAATAGCTACACAGGAGGTGAAATTGCAAGGTTTTGGTACTTGAGGACGTAACCTTAATAGTTCAGCTCAAAATTTACATGGATGATACAGTCACAATAATGTGAACAAAAATGTACACTATGTTCAGTGATCTAACTTGTTTGACAGTACAATTTCAAATGTTCAGGCGTATTTAATTTACCTCCTTCGACTTGTGATCTAACTTGTCTCCAGACACAGCTGCACCAAGAAACAAGCATTGTTGGGAAGGGGGCGTAGCTGAGTAGTATAATCCTTAAAACAACCAATTTGAAAACAACTCTGCTAACTTGATACTCCTACTCTATCAAAATCAGAAATTCTTTGTACCAGTCTATGTGTAGTAACATCCGATTAGTGTTATATCCCATAAGTTTAACAAGGAGGCATACTGCATCAAAAGGAGACATATAACTATATTTCATCCATTCAAACTCAGTTGTCTGTTTGGAGAGACAGATTGAACACTATGAACTCAATTCCCCGTACCTAAATCTCACAGCACTTACTTAAAGTTCAATTGTGTTATCAGTTATTCATAGCAGGATGGAACATCACCATGAAATTATTCCAGAAGATAAACAAATTTGACTCACCTCGGCAGCTACGCGGGTGCACAGGGCTCGGCAGCTGCGCCGTCCTCGGCCGTCCTCGGTACGTCCTTGGCAGCTGCGACGATGGCGCCGGTGGTGGCACGAGGCATGGGTGCAGTGCTGCTCGAGTCAGGCCGGTGCTGGGAAGGAGGGGAAGGGGAAGGACGGCTGCCACGGCGAGCGAGGGAGAGGGCAGGACACCGACGCCATTGGAGGGCTACGGCGGCGGCGGCGGCTAGCTGGCGAGGAAGAAGGCAGGAGCACCTTGTGTCGCTCACGGCTGTGGGGTGGCGGCGGCGGCGGCTATCGTGATGAGAGCAGGAGCGCCAGGAGATACGCGGCTTCGGTTGCGAGGGCGCTAGGGCGGGCCGGGAGGTGGGCAGGGGGTGGGATAGAGTTGATATGCGAAAAGACTATAATACCCTTAGAGAAATTAATTAACAAAAATAATTATTTTCTGGAGGCATTAGGAGGCATTAAGAAGCATCTAGATGCTTCTCCAACCATTGTAAAATGGCTCTTTTGTAATTAGTGCAGGAGCTATTGTTCTTCATTGTCATTTCGAGTAGGAAAGGTCTTTCTGTAGACTTATCTGAAGCAGTCCTGAAAGCGATCTGCATGCAAGCTCTGGTCCAAGTATGTGCTCCTCTTTGTCTCTTTTCCAATATGATGTGAAGGCGGGAAGGGATGAATTCTTTTTTGAGGGATGTAAAATCATGTATATAAGTTTGGTTTTGCATTCCAGTATGAAACTGAATTTGACATTGGTATCTAAGATTTATGTTGCCTGGTATTTGGGAAGGTCTAGAATTAAAACACAAATGATGTTCCTGCCAGTCCAGTCGTCTGAATATATGATGAACTATGTAATTTTTGGCATTGAATAATCTATATATGCACATAAAAGAGTGCACACCCTTATATTAATTTTAAAACAGTAGAACTGTAGGATTGAACTTGATAGTAGCTGTTTAATGAATCATGGTTCAGAGTCATCGTCATTTGAACCACTGATTCTAGGAAGGCAAGTGATAGAGTGTGGTTGATTGTACGAAGCAAGAGCCTTTTTTTTGTTCAGTGCCCATTGTTGACTTTAATGTTTATATTTAACTTCAGTGCCTATAGACCACATTATTTTTCCTTCCGTTAAGTTAAAATTCAGCTTTGTTCATTGCTATTTCCTTTGGGTCAATTCTGATGTTTCATATAATTTCTTTGGCTGGTTACTTAAAAACCTTTGATTTCAGATAATAATGAATTGCTACTATTGCGGTGTTTATATGCTCATTTCTGTACACTTACTACTACTATGGCCCCTTTTTGCGATGCACGCTGGCATATTAGCTCATTATTTATCTACCGGATCGGTCTAGTCGAATGTTCACCACAGTAAAATCTAAATTTTGATGCTTGATTTCTCTGCATACCCTGATGAAAGTTGTTCTGTCTGATGGTGTGGTCGTCACAGTGAAGGGTGCCAGAGCTGTGAGCCTCTGGTTGTCGCTTGAACTACTGCTTATTGCTAAATTCTGTCGACTACTGACATTTTAGTGGCAACATGCTGCGTTAATGTGACCAGCTGCTGCATGTTGCCTCCGGTTGCTGCATTACCAATGAACCATATCTTGCTGCCTCTTTTGGTCCAAAAATATAAATGAAGGAGCTTCATGTTGGGCAGTTTGTCTTGTTAGATGTTTTTGATTTGTTAGCGCACATTACATGTTCCATGATAAAGTTGTTTTTTTATTCATCATATTCATCTATGAATCTCAGCTCTAAATTTAAACTCCCAATGTATAGTTACTCTCTTCTTTTACATGCTTCGAACCCTTGCCTACCCCGCCTTGCCCACCTCGCCTAGTTAGGGAAGGAGAAGCAAAGCAAGAAAATATAAACCATTTGATTCCCTTGCTCTGAAACATTTTTCATCCCCTTCTCTGTCCAAGTACAACACTTATCTACTTTCACTACAGATGGAAAATAGCAATTAGAATCCGTTGTATTGTTACTTTACTTAATTCTATAGGTTGTCCCTAATGCTATGTCTTGTTATAGGCTAGAGAGATGAACTCATCAAGTTCAGTTCAGGATCTACTGAATCCTAGCTCGATACCATGGCATCTCCGCGTATATATGGTACATGTCTCACTTTACCAAAGGTCGTTGCTCTATCCAAATCAAATACAAATTCTCATGTATTTTTGTGTAGGTACATATTTGTCCTTTCCATTAGCAGGAATCAATTGTAAGCTTCTTTACTCATCTTTCAGCAATTTGCATCTTCTTGCTAGCTATTGTTTTCTCTTATATATGCGTTATGACAGCCAACATTTATGATAAATTGTGGGTGAGCTTCCAAATGTACATCCAAAACCACCAATGAAAATAAGCACTCTCAATTATTTGGAGCAATGTTGCCTTGCCAATTAAATCGCAATAGTAGTGCAACATTTTTGGATGTTTTGCCAGCAGTGGAACGTTCCTGCAAGAGTTTCTCTGCTGACTTCCTGTTGTCTGCAAGCAGTGGCGTAGCTAGGATTTTAGGTTATGGTGGTCCATTATAAATATTTTTTTATACCACTATAAATATGACGCACCAAAAAAATTAAAACTGAACTAAATAGAACCAATCTGCAAGAGAGTTGTGCAAATTTTCCAGCTTACCACTCCAACTATGAGCAATAATCTTTAAACTGAAATTATATATATAGAATTACCTCCTACTTACGTAGGGCTTCACATTTTTAGGGGAGAAGAAAAAGAAAAACACCAAATACAGAGGGAACTAGTCACAGATTGATACCTATCCTGCTACTACTACTACGCCTACGGCATCCTTGCTTGACGGGTGCTGCTGTGTGTGTGCTGCGGTGTTGCTCGGCCTCCTCAACCATTCAGCCGGCGCGCTACGAAGACGAGTGGGGTGCCAGATGTTGTGGACTAGTGTGATTCCTCGTCTCCTAGATGTGAATATTGTGCGACGTCAGACGTCTTGAGTTCCAGGCGGAGCAAACAACGGATGAACGCATACAGAACATAAGTGATCAACGAAGTCCAACTTGCCTTCGGCCAATTTCCTAAGCGCTAATGGCCTTTGCCCAAGATTACAGGGTGGTCCATGGACCACACGGACCACCCTCTAGCTCCGCCACTGTCTGCAAGCATTGGGGTGGTCACAGTGGTGGGATTCTTGAATATTCAATTGGAACTATAGTCGTGCATTTGGTTTCCGCCTACTGCACTTTACTGTTCAGCATGTTCAAATTGTGTGGTCTTGCATGCCAGCCTGTACTTTTGGTGTCTCTTTGTTGTACCCTGATGTGCTTACATACAAGCTTAGAGCAGCCTCGTGTTCTCATATTGCCACTTGCAGTTTGCTCATATATAATTATTAACCTTTCTTGTCATGTGCTACTGAAAGTCTGACTTCTATAACCAACGTATTGTTTCTGTATGTATTTCTCTAGATTCTTATTTAGTTATTTTTTTATCTCCTTTTTCAGGGTTTCATGCCTACAGTTTCTTACAGGGTCATACCTGGGATACGATTTATTATTCCTATTAGCTTAACATATAGAGCTCACTGTATGTCACAGGTTGCTCCAATGCTCGAAGCTTTGAATTGACGAGAAGTAGCCTCTGATGGAAAGGCAACACATTGTGATCCCATATGTATATATGTAGCCTTGCATTGACATCAACTATCATAGACTAATCAAGTATGTTTGGTTTACTAAATACTATATGGTTGTACATGATCTCCCGAATGAATTATTTATGTGTCTTTCACAATACCATTATTTGCCTCTCCTTATGAATTTATTCATATTATTAGATGTCAAATTGAATCGCAAGTTGGCCGCGCGCGCAATGTACTAGTTACGAATAATAGTAGCACAAATTAAAGCCAATAGGAAGGAAGAACTAGCATTGTTAGGGTCGTTGTCCCACATGAACTAATTAATGTATACACATTACACATAAAAACTATAGTCCCAATGGATAACTTCTACAAATTTTCATTCAATCATCTATCTCCCTCTCTTATTATCTACCTATCACAGGTCTTCCTATTAGACCTGAGCAAAATAAGCCCGACCCGACCCGGCCCGCAGGCCCGACCCGAGCCCGACGGGTTTTGGCCCGCCCACAAACCTTACTGGACAGAGCCTCGACACAGATCTCGCAGCCCGCTGAAATTTTTTTGGCCCGAGCCCGACCCGAAATACGATTTTGATCAATTTTACACTACAAAGTGTGCGGGCGGCTCGCCCAAGCCCAGGCTCGGCCCGAAAAATAAGGCCCAATCAAGCCCGTGGGCAGTTCATGGGCAGGATTTTGTCTGGCCGAAAAGCCCGAATTTTTTTTTGGCCCGGCCCGAACCCGACCCGGCCCGCAAAATGCTCAGGTATACTTCCTATCTTTGTTCACACAGATATGGTTTCCTGAATAAGAAACCATTTTCTTATCTCTCTCCCCCTCCTTAATTTCAATGCTACATCAGCATCTAACTTACTTGACACACTAATTTTTTAGATAAAGGATAAAATATCCAGCTTTATCTATCCGGGAATAGAATCAAGCCAATTATTACAAACTTCAAACATGGGCACACGGTTTGGTTGCAAAAAACTCACAACCACTCACGCGACTAACAGAACAAGTAAAAATTTCTTGACTAAACAAAACCATGTCTTTGCGAAAGCCAACCATTGGAACCAAAAGAACTCTAAATTAAGCCGGCATCTTTAGGTGTTGTGCTGCAGAGATCAATTGATCTTTCAGACCATCATGCCGCTGCAAGTTGGCCCATTGACGTAGCCAGTGTGTCCCTAGTACCTGCAAAAGAGATTTAGGTTTACTTGACACATTAATTATTGCCATGGAACCCACATATTCTTTTTTTAGAAACCACATATTCTCATCAGGGCATGCCAACTGAAAAACTTGATGGTTTCTATCGCTATTAATTAGGATGATACCTTAACAAAAAAATGATGTGACATCACAATTAAAGAAGACATAGAAGAAGAAATGATTTCTTAGATATGAAGAGATGTGATAGGTAGATGATGAAGAGAGAAGACAATGTGCTCTCAGACAGAAAAACTGTTACGTACAAATATAGAAACGACCGTATATATAATTTCTGGATTGAAACTGCCCTTAGCATCATCTAGAAGATTCGTAGTCATGCAAATTTGCATGATTGGTCAAGTAGTTTAAATCTACTAGCGAATTATAAGGAGAAAAAAGTAAATATTTAAAACTGAAGAGCCGCCATATATTCATGCTAGATCACATGAAGAAACCATCGAAATTGACCAGAGCAGTGGCCAAGAACAAAAAATGAAAAATGAGATATATATAGCTCGGCATCAAAAAGAGGACAGATCTAACACCTCGTGTGCTCCCTTGTTTGGTGCTGCAGGCATTGAAAACTGGCAGTCTGCCTCGAAAATGTACGACTTCCACTGACCCTCACCTGCAACGTGGCGCAGTTGTCACGTTCATAGATCCCCAACCGGGAGACCACAGGAGCAAGAGCACAGCATAAAATAGTCCCTCCTTACAAAAAGGAAATCTCGTTTCTCAAACAATTTTAAGGCTATGACAGAAAATATAAAAACTGCTAATATTTATGATTTGTAATATAGATAGTACTAGATAGATGATGAAGTATATTTTTTATAACAAACCTATTCGAATATATAAATGACGTGATATTATCTTTTTATATTTCTTAATCAAACTAGATTTTATTTTACTCCTGAGGAAGCAAGGGAGCATTTTCCATGTGCGATCTCTCATGTGTGCATGAGGCCGGCTACCTGTTGGGCATGCCCCTGATTTCCATAAACCATTTTACTCAGTCTACGGTGAATAATATTTTAGTTGCAGTATGATCACAGAAACAATCAAGCTACAAGACCAAATAGAACTAGCTAATTCTCGACCTGCGAGGGTAAGACGTACAACCTTCGGGCATTGTGTTTATCAGTTTATCTTTTTTTTTCTCGAATGCTCAAAAGATTTGCGTATCATTGTATTAGAAGAAGAGTTTGACAAACATACAACACGCTTGGGAGAGCGCTAGTGGTCAACATAGCCGTAGTTGGACCATCTTAACAGGGAAACTCTAGGTCAATATTACATAAAGAAACGACCGAAGTTGACGCTATGGCACGACCTAGGAGGTGGCCTTACGCCTTCGCCTTCGCGGCTGAGCAGCCGGGACTATCGTGTCCAGTGCCTCGGCCTCTTATGCAGTTATGTCGCCGCCGAGGAGCTTTTCATACTTCTCGACCGCTGACACAGAAGGAGTTTCACCTAGCTTGATCGATGTAGCCCATACGTTGTATGATCAAGACCTCCCTCGCTTGGAAGCAGGAACTAGAGAGAGGGGCTGAGCCGCCAATCACCTGCTCTGCTTTGCTAGTCTAGGCCTCGGGGGGGGGGGGGGGCTGCTTTGGAGGCTCACGAATAAGAGGAGAGTCCCTCTTAACTATCACTTCGTTGATGAAGCAGTCGAGGCGGCGCTGTAAGGTGTCGTCACTGACGTCACTGACGTCACCAGAGGGGCATTGTGTTTAAGAAGAAGATATTTTCACATAAGTCGAGATGACCTCCGAACCTCTGTCTTACCCATACATACCAGCACCATAGCTCTAGTATATACATAAAAAAAATAAATGCTCAATCGCGTGCACATATATAAGTGCGTCATGCACATGGAAAAGGACATATAATGAAAATGGACCCACTCTAGCATTAGGGGTTTTCCATTATGTTGATTTAGAAGGGGTTTTTGGGAAGATCAATGCATGATCAACGATATGTTGCTGGTCGTGATATAGATGAAACTGGGTGGGCGACTGGGCGGTGCAAATGGACGGGGGCATCAACTAGAGGAGGAGGAGGAGGAGGAGGAGGAGGTCAGGATTAGCGTGGGGACGACGATCCGACGGTGGACGGCAGCGGCGATGCACCGCAGAAGTACGTACGTGTACTCTAGGAAGTGGTGGAGACATGAACGCTCAACTCGTGCCAGATCTGGAGGAGATCAAAGAAAGCTGGGTTAAGGAGAGAACCACGGTCGAGGACGGTGGTTTGAGGCGGTATGGGCGCCGCGCCGCTACAGCCCGGCAATGTGTGGTGGTGGAACATAATAAAAAATAAAAAAATTGAAATTATAAGGTAGCAGTACGTGCAATCGAAGTTACTGCCACTGCTAGTTGTCTGCAGCGCGCAGGGAGACGACGGTAATAATTGGTCAGAGTGGTAGAGACTTTCAGTTATTCCGAGAGTCAGTGTCCATGGGGGTGTGCGGGAACTGGGAAGAGATGGCAGAATTTGTAGCATGCAATGATGATGATGCTGGTGCCTGGTGTCAGGACAGGCACTTCTCGTACCGATCAAACCTTCACTTCCAAGGCTTGGGAGTCAGAGAAGTTTGCACAGGCCAGGGTTAAAGTACACACATCTTTCCACATGTTCCCCAAGCGTCAAGCTTATCCATAATACTCCTTCGTATTTAGTTTTGTCCTAAACCAAAAATTTATATCTTTAATCATCGATTTTTAAAAACTATACACGTTCATGTTCTCATGACATAAAATTTATATTTTTAGATCACTATGAGAAATACTATATATCCATTCTAAATTATAAGATGTCTTGTATTTTCATGATATATCATTTTTACTATGCATAATACATAGTGTATATATAGCCTCCTTAATGAAGTTGTTTTAGTTCTCACGCCACAGCAGGAAAACACGCTGCCGCCACTGCCGGCGTTTGCTACTCGTCACCTAGGGCCCCTCTCCCTCATTCTCTCTCCCGTGTGTTTGCTGGTGATAAGGAGAGAGGGAACCTATTTCTCTTTTTATATCTAATTGCTTAGGGTTTAGCCTAAACAAACATTTCGATGAAATCAGATGATTTTCGATTGGGATCTTGTTAATTACGATGATTTTGTGGATTACCACGACCATATTACTCATTGCAGGCATTCATAGACAGGCGACCAAATTTTGGCCGTTATCTACAAGGGCATCGACCGGGGAGGGGTAGTCTTAATGAGGATAGTTAGTTTGATATACTGATCTCATTGCCAATGATCATGGAGAGGAAAACATGGATTGAAGGTGATGAATCTGCATTTGATATTGTACCCGATAATGCAACTGTAGATATTCTTTCATCAGTTTAGATGCATTTTGGAATCGTTTTGAAACATTGGATCTTGCGGCATGTCCAATGTTTTGGGGTTAGTCGTTGGATTCAGCACAAGGACGTGCACTTTAGCTCCAGCGTTCAACAATCTGTGCATCTAGAGCATCGATTGCATCGAGGAAAGCCAAAGGAAGAGAGGAAGAAGATGGAATCTAGATAGAATAATATTATGTATTTTTTATTTCAGATTTTTTTCATGTGTAATTTGGGGATACACTGTACCTATTCTTAATATAATCCCCTTCCATAAAAGAACTATGAATCTACAAACACTAAAACGTCTTATAATTTGAAACACAAAAAGTATTTCAATAATATATAATTCATATATGAAACTAAGGATTTTTTTTTTTTGAAATGGATGGTCAATGCTAGTAATATTATTTGATTTAGAACAACCCTCTTTGTGATATATATTAAAAAAAAACAGAGGGAGAGAGGTATATCATTTTATCATTCCTCGGTTTATTCCCAATTTCCTCTCTCTTGCCTTTCTTGTACTAATTGAGTTAATGAACACAGCGGGGGAAAGGAGTGATTTTGATAAGGTACAAAACCCGGCTTCAAGTCAACAGCAACAAGAGTTATAACGACACAAGAAATAGCGAACGGAATAGCAGAAATCGAGCTACATATTGTGAAACAATATTAAGATAACTTACTAACTAACATGCGAAATCATATGCAATTCCCACGGAAACTCTCCACGATACAAATTCAAGTAAAAGATCGAAGAAGAAAGCTAAATCACTTAACCATCTAAGCTGCGTCTGCGTGCTGATCCTGCAATTATTAGAACGGCGCCGGACGGCCACCGGCGGAGCCCGGGTTCCATCCGTAGGCAGCTTCTGGCGGCAGCTGCACGTTGCCGAGCAGGTTCGGCGGCAGTCCCTGGAAGAGGCTTGGATCCACAGCGCCGGCGGCGGCGAGCTGCGCCGCTTGCTGCGCACCGGCGAGAATTCCTGCGCTGTCGGCCTGTGCCGCCTGTGCAGCGAGCATGTCATCCTCCTCCAGCGGCAACCGCTCGTACACCGCGTTGGCGAAAGACGCCGCCATTATCACCACGGGCCCAGCCGCCGTGAGCGGGCCGACGACGCTGCCGCCCACCACCTGGCCCTGCCCGCCGGCGAGGTAGACGGTGAGCCCCGTGGCCTCCGGCGGCGCGGGCGGCGGGAGGAAAGAGCCGGAGAGGGAGAGGATCTCGAAGCGGCCGTGGAGGGCGACGACGGCGCTCTGAGACGCCGGCTGCCTGAGGCTGATGTTGGTGACGCTGCCGGCGCCGCTGAGCACGCAGACCCCGCGCTGCCTGCGGCGCGCGAACGCCGTGATGCTCTCGGCGATGTCACAGCCCCCCGCCACCTCCATGACGTGCGTCCGCAGCGTGTTGGCGCTGTCCCTGGTGATGATGATGGGCGGCTTGGGCTTGTTCTTGGACCCCGCCGGCCGGCCCCTCGGGCGGCGCGGGGTGCCGCCCTCGCCTCCTCCGCTCTCCGACCCGCCACCGGACGGAGGAACCAGCGCCAGCTCGTCGCCTCCGCCGCCGCCGCCGCTCCCGTTGCTGTTGTTCCCGCTGTTCTCGTCATTGTTCTCGTGGTCGCCGCCGCCCTTGATGCCGCCGCGGGAGCCGAACAGCCCCGGCATGCCGCTGCCGCTGCCGTGGACGTCGTCCTCGGTCTTGAGCTGCAGCTGGTGCTGGTGCTGGTGATGCTGCTGCTGCTGCTGCTGCTGGAGATGGTGGTGGAAGTCGCGGGTGTTGAATGGTGGAGGAAGATGGTGACCGTGTATGGATGCTGCGACCGGATCCATCCTCGCTCACCTCACAAGCTTGTGCTAGGTTATTCTTTCCCTCCCTGCTAGTGCTAGCTCTCCTCTGACCCTCTCAACCTCTTTCTTTTTCTCTTGCGGCAGGATATTTTTCAATCAATCTTATCTGATGCTAACAAATCACTCAAGTGGCGGCCAGGGACAAGAACAAGGGAGGAAACCTACGAACGAGATGGATGGAACAGTAGCAAAGGGAGCAGTAAACAAGGTAGGAGGAACAGAAGCAGATTGATGGAACAATTAGCGAATTATCAAGCAAGAGAGCATGAATAGGAAAGCTAGCTAGGAAGACTAGGAGAGGAGCTAGCTAGGACGGAGCGCTGATGAGTGCATGGCTGTGGCTGGGCTGTGGTGTGTGAGAGAGACTAAGTGAGAGGGGGAAAAGAGACCATGGATGGGATGTGGAAAGGAAGGAAGACAGCGTCGTGCCCCCTTCTTTTCTGGCTCGCTCGCTCTCACCACGCTTTGCCGCTGCTGCTGGATTAGAAGAATGATAGGTGGGAGGAGAGGGACGCCACCACCACCACCACCGCTCTACTACCCTGTACCAGACAAAAGCAGCAAGGAGGGAGGCAAGCTAGGCACTTCTCATGTCAACCACCAAATTCTCAGCTGATTCCTCATTCTAGGGCATCTATCTAGGCCATAGCTACTTTGTTTTCTCGCTCATCTCCCCCCTTTTCCCGGTAGATGCACGCCAACAGGCGGCAGCACCTAGCTAGCTAGCAAGCGCGGACCTTGATTAGCGACAGGCTGGTTCTGGGGAGTCGCGCGACCGCTAACTAATTAATCATGCATGCTCAGAAGGGCACCCACGGCCACGGGGCTGCTGCTGCTACAGTATATCATATCCATCCCTTGAAGACCTTGCAGGCAGAGCCCTCGGTGTCTCGGTGTGGCCACCCACGCTCACGCCCAAAAGACTCGCGCCCGATTGGTCCTCGTATCGCTGTCCCATTGGTCCGACTCTGAAAGGTAAGCCCACTTAAAACTAATGCCGACCAAGTTAGTTTGTTAATCAGGCCGGCCGTCCCGGCCCCGGCCCCTGGGTTAGCGCGTAGCTAACCGCTGATTAATCAATAATGGGGTGCTCTCGCCTCCAAAGCCAGCGAGGGCTAGCGAGCTCGCCAATTTATGTGTCGTTATATGCTGAGTAATATTTTATATACATATATAGTTTGTTGGTGTGTGTAGCGTGAGACGACTCTTACGGTACGAAAGGTACAGCTCCGGTCTATCTGTAGTGCCGAGTATAGTTTGGTGTGCGCCCTACATAACAATGAGAGATGCTTGACTGATAGTAACTGCTAACTGGTGCTGAGAGAAAGTATGCAATTTTCGGATTAAAATCAGAATATCAATCATGACGATTTCAGATACTATCATGAAAAGTTCTAACCAACTAATGGTTACACGGAAACAACATAAACAACAACATAACGAACGGCACCATGATCAAGATACATACTGTAATAATAGAATGGATACACGGGGGTTATACCTTTCATTTGCAGGGGGATACGTCGTTGTTGGTGGTCAAGATGTTGTTGCTTGTGGTGGTACGGAGTTGTCGATGAGGAGGTGGAGGAACGTTATCGTTGATGATGTGAAAAATCTACTAGTGACGCAAGCGTCGTCTTGATGCACCCTTGATAATGAGCCGTTGTAGAAAGGTTGGGGTGCACCAAAATAAAGCGCTTCTTGAAAACCTTATTTGTCCACTACTAATGCAGAATTGCAAAGATAAGAGCTCAAAACACCTTCTCTCCCGAACACCGGTACTATTTGATAGACACGGGTAGAGAAGCTACGAGAGCTGCACAATGAGAAGAGAAAAAAAACCTAGCTTGATTAGATACGTTTTGGCGTTGGCCGATATGCTTGGTATATATTGACCCGATCTTGTGTCATGATCACAATCTAAACTATTTAGAATTCTTGTATACAAACTTAAAATCCTAGTAATCAAAAGCTAAAACTGCAAAAGCTATACAAGTGTTTTGTACCCCCTTCAAGGAGTGGAGAGGACTTCCATGTTAAAGTATATAGCCACCTCCACTTTGACACATTCAAAGTGGGACTAAAAGATTCTCACTCCTAACCCTTTGCACACATGAATAGGCCTCTAAGTTTTCTCTAGAAATTTAAGAATTTCTTATTTGGGCTAAGCTCATATGTTCAGCAATTAGCACGTACATGGTTAGACGTATTGCATTTTTTAGCGTATTTATTATGGGGACGAGGACGGGAAACTTTACCTCGTGGGGACGGAGATGGGAAGCCAATACCCGATCAGGAATTCTCGGTTGCCATCTCGACGTTGAGATGCGTCTGAAAAGTATGAATACTCCCGTGCGAGGCGGGAATGTGACCAGTGGGCGGGAAAATTGTAGAAGCGCGTTCTCCGCGGGAGCTGGGCCGGCCCGGCACGAGACAGGAGCTCAGAGCATGAGCGTGCGTAGCTGGGCCGGGCCGTGGGTGAATCGCGAGCTGGCGCCCGGGTGGTCGGCCCAGCGCCCAGCGCCCGCCGCCGTCCGCCGGCAGGCAGGGCAGCAGCTGGTGCTTTCTCGACGACGAACCTCCTGCCTCCGGGCTCCGGCGGCGGTGCTCCAGGGCTCAGGGCTCAAGAGTCAACGCAAGAGTTCGCCCTCAGCCCTCAGGCGTCCCCTCTGATCGGTGTAAGCTCGCGACGGCGGCGGAGCTCCGTGTGCAGGCATGGCTCGGAGCGCGCGCCGCCCACCACACCGCAGACAAGCTCGATGGAATGCCGCACCCAGTTCGCTGGATGTAAGTTCTCCACTAAACAAATATTTGTTCATCATCCAGTTATGCGTGACTTACTCCAACTTTATGGTTGATTTTCAGTGCACAATTTATGCGGAGTAGCTACCAAGTTACCGTTTCCCAATTTCAGTTAGGTCCTGCATCTGCAGTAGACTTTACATTTCATTACTCCAATTTTCTGAATAATCTTAATCTAACAGCCAGTACGGAAGCACCATCCCATCTAAACCATGGCCCTGTGGTTTTGTGGGTACTTGTCATATATAGATACATATATTGTGCGGCAATCAACTTTTGTATGGACTATTGGACTAATGGACTTTCACCATCTTGAATAGTTGGATCCATTCTCTTGTCGCCATTCAATTGTTTGCTGTTCCACTGATGCCATGGGACTGCCATGAGTACTCCTTTATCAGTCTGGAGAATTCAGAGCTCTCATTCTCCAGTAAGTTTGAGGGCGTGTCATATTCTACAATTCTTCCTGCTCATCACAATGATTCATTAAAGCACACTTATATTAGTAATCCAGCAGCTATGTCTGGTAACATATGTGTCTGGTGATTCAATCACGTGATTTACCTTCACTGAAAACAAGAATGAGATCACTGTCAATTACCGTGTGGATTCTGTGAGCTATTGTCAATACCGTGCAATTCCTGAATTCCTCACGGATCGTTTCTTGGATAATTGCATCGGTGGAGGAGTCAACCGAAGCAGTTGCCTCATTGAGAACAAGAATATTGCTTCGCTTTAGGAGAACCCTAGTTGCCTTTGCCCAACACTCCAATTTTCCCCATTCTCTACAACTGCAGGAAATATCTCGTAATCTCAGTGACAGTATCATTATGAAAGGGCTATAGTATCAACCATTGAAATTTCTATTCCTGCATCCTAAACTTTTATATTTGGCTGTGCTGAAAAGAATACATTACCTGGTGGAGTCCAGTTTCTTTGGGTTTTGCCGAACTATATCTCCAAGCTGGCATTTGTCCAAAATCTGTCCAAAAGGAGCAAACAATTATTCCTGATATGCTTGAAGAACTAAAACCTCTTTACCTTTGTCATCATGATTTTATAGTAACTTTTGTATTTTTCTTATTTACAAATTGAGTTTTGATTAAGTTACAATTTTATACAGAAATTACATCAGGGCTTTACCGTTTTAGATTATGAGAGAACTCTAAAGCATTGCTTTGCATCTATAATTCTCTAAAATAGTTGCACTTTTACATTTGTTTTTCTACTTCACCAGGAGCCACATTTAAACTATCATAGTGCACAATCACTGGGCTTGGTAATTTAGCCATGAATGCTGTTATCAAAATTTATTCACAAAAAACATTTCAAAAAAATATATTCACAAAAGATATTGTCGTCCACAATTTGTTTTCTGGTGACGTGGAACATTAAGTGTGAGAAATAATGACTAATGCCACAATATTTAGCATCTCTATTTGACATCTTGAATAAGGTGATCAACTTGTTTCTTGGTGATGTGGAACATTAAGTGTGAGCAATAATCACTAATGCTACAAAGGTTTAGCCTCTCTATTTGACATCTTAAATAAGGTGATTCGTTTGTTATAGTATCTGTTGTTCATTAAATTACCTCCCACAATCGATCATCAGAGTACTCATTCAAGGGATCCAGATTCCCTCTGACTGTTCCCTCAAACATTGTTGGATCCTGCGGAATGATGCTTAGTCTGCCTCTTAAATCATGCAGCCCTATTTTCAAGATGTCAACATTGTCGATTTCAATTGTTCCTCCCCTTGGTTCCACGATCCTGAAAAGTGCTTGGATAAATGTTGACTTTCCGCTACCAGTACGTCCTACAATCCCATTCCCCACCTTCTCCTTCCTGGAATTGTGCATGATATGTTTCTCAAAACTGATGGGAGATGCTCTGCATATCGAACCTATAAAAGCAAACAACAAATTAGATGGTTGCAATCGAGAAAGTGCATATATCAGGGTTAATACAATCAGAAGTTTCGTTCTGAAAAAGAAAATGCTTCCACTGTCTCATGTCTCATAGAGAACAACTGCATGCTTCACGGTGTTTAATCTAGCACTCTTGCCTTATATTTCTTCCTTTTCTACAATATGTGGCATTCCCTCTTTTGCTTATGTAATTGAATTACTATATTTTGTGCATGAGAAAGCATTAAAAATCTGGTTTCTATTTTTCTCTTATATTTAAAAATACAGGCTTATTATCCTTTTTGGTAAAATATACTGCAAATATTAAGTCGGCGGTTTCCTGAGTTGAGTTCTGCTCTGCAGCACTTTCTGCAGGTTGTTTAACCTTTTATAGCAAGCGATTGTTCAATTTCAGACATTAGTCTACATGAGAGATTTTTTCTGATTTGCTGATTATGACTGTACAGATCCACACTTGATTACTTACACGGTTACACCTATGGTCTTGTTTGGCTGCACTTTGTATCCACCTGAATCCATATGTATTGAGGTGGAAATCCACTCTGATCCACCCAAGTACACGCGGTTGAGGGGGATACGACTGCAGCCAAACAAACCCTATATTGGATCAGAACTCACACATACCTCCAAGGATCTTATATTGATGGTTCCGGCTTCTGGCCAGCAGTTTGGTGGGCGGTAGTGGTCGATTCTGAGAGAAGCCTCAGTCGGGATCCTCGAGTACTGCATTATTCTTTCAACTGATATCATTTTGTTTTCTGTGTTGCAAATGAACCAAATTATGTGCTGGAGAATCAGGATTCCTCGATTGGATTGGGCCAACCCTAGGGTGGCATATAGTAGTGTACATGGGCCTTATGGGCCAACACTCAACACCCCCCCGCAGTCTGAACTTCCGGCGCAGCGGAGTTAAAGACTGGACACGAAAAGAATCACACACACGAGCCCCCCCACAGACGCAACTAGCCACTAGTGATGTTGAGGCTGGAGCGAAACTCGGCGAAGGTCGAGGATGGGAGGCCTTTGGTGAAGATGTCGGCGAACTGAGAGGTGGTCGGCACGTGAAGGACCCGTACCTCGCCGATGGCGACCCGATCACGGACAAAATGGAGGTCGATCTCCACATGCTTGGTCCGTTGGTGCTGAATGGGGTTGGTGGAGAGGTACACCGCACTGACGTTGTCGCAGTAGACCAGCGTGGCCCGAAGGAGAGGGCTATGGAGCTCGGCAAGGAGCTGCCGGAGCCAGGAAGCCTCAGCCACGCCGTTGGCGACAGCCCTGTACTCCGCCTCGGCACTGGAGCGGGAGGCCACCTGCTGGCGCTTGGACGACCAGGACACCAGGTTGCCGCCCAGGAAGACAGCGTAGCCGGAGGTAGAGCGGCGAGTGTCCGGACACCCGCCCCAGTCCGCCTCAGTGTAGACAACGAGCTCGGTGGAGGAAGATCGCCGGTGAAGCAGGAGGCCGAAGTCGACGGTGCCGCGGAGGTAGCGAAGGATCCGCTTGAGAGCAGTGAGGTATGGCTCACGGGGATCATGCATATGGAGACATATCTGCTGAACTGCATAGGTGATGTCCGGCCGGGTGAAGGTGAGGTACTGCAGTGCACCAGCAAGACTCCGATATGCAGTGGGATCTGTCACGGGGGTGCCCTCGGCTTCTGACAGCTTGCCCTGTGTATCAACTGGAGTGGAGCAGGGGTTGCAGTCAATCATCCCAGCTCGCTCCAGGATATCAAGAGTATACTGCTGCTGGTGAAGAAGTAACCCGGCAGGATGAGGCTCAACAGTGACCCCGAGGAAGTGATGGAGCACACCCAGATCCTTCATAGCGAACTCCTGCTGAAGAGCGGTGATGATGCGGCGAAGGAGTGACTCACTGGAGGCTGTGAGGACAATATCATCAACATAGAGCAGAAGGTACGCAGTCTCAGCTCCATGGTGATAGATAAACAGAGACGTATCCGACTTGGCCTCCACAAATCCCAGTGTCCGCAGGAAAGCGGCAAACCGATGGTTCCATGCCTGGGGGGCCTGCTTGAGGCCGTAGAGAGACTTGTTGAGCCGACACACCATGTCGGGACGCAAAGAGTCAACAAACCCAGCCGGTTGGGTGCAGTAGACAGTCTCAGTGAGAATGCCATGCAGGAAAGCATTCTTGACGTCCAGCTGATGCACGGGCCACCCGCGAGTGAGGGCAAGAGAGAGCACCGTGCGGACGGTGGCCGGCTTCACCACAGGGCTGAAAGTCTCATCGTAGTCGATACCGGGGCGCTGAGTGAAGCCCGGGAGAACCCAGCGAGCCTTGTACCGCTCGAGAGTGCCATCAGCCCGACGCTTGTGCGTCCAGATCCACTTGCCGGTGACGACATTGGAGCCCGGCGGACGGGGCACCAGATCCCACGTCTGGTTGGCAAGGAGGGCCGCGTACTCCTCTTCCATCGCGTGGCGCCAGTGAGGATCCGACAAGGCCGCGCGAACGGAAGAGGGTACCGGAGAGATCCCCGTCTCGCAGGCAGCGGCGGTGAGGGCCTGCGGGCGGGACGCCTGCCTCGTCACCATCGGGTGAGTGTGACGAGGGTCCCGGTGAAGAAGAGGTGGATGGTACACCGGCGGTTCGGCGCGAGAGCGCGTCGGGGCCCGAGCTGGAGGCGGCATGTATGGGTGCTCCGCCGGAGGTGGCTGGGTCGACGGCGGAGCCCGCACTGGGGACGATGGCGCTGGTGGAAGCTCCGGGGCCGCCCCCGCCATGCCAGGTACCGGAGGAGGGTACGACAGAGGCGAGGGGGGACCACCAGGAAAGCGCGCCAGAGGAGTACCTGCAGGGGTGAGTGGGAACGGTGGCGGAATCACCGGGTCAGTGTGAAAAAAAGAATCCTCCGCAGGGTCAGCTGGAGGTATGGAGGTGGAGGTGGTGGAGTAGGGGAATGCTGACTCATCAAACACGACGTGACGGGAGATGAGAACACGGCGAGAAGAGAGGTCAAGACAGCGGTACCCCTTATGGTCAGGGGAGTAGCCAAGGAAGACACAGAGAGTGAAACGGGGGGCCAGCTTATGAGGAGAAGTGGCGGCTGTGTTGGGGTAACAAGCGCACCCAAACACACGAAGGTGGTCGTAACGGGGAGGGGTACCGAAGAGAGCGTGGTGTGGTGTGGGGGCAGGGGAAGCCGTGGAGGGTAAGCGGTTAAGGAGATAGGTGGCGGTGTGGAGGCCCTCAGCCCAGAAGCGAGCGGGAAGTGAGGCCTGTAACATAAGGGTGCGCATGATATTGTTCGTGGTACGAATCATGCGCTCAGCCTTGCCATTCTGAGAGGAGGTGTAGGGGCAAGACATGCGCAGCTGTACGCCACAAGAGAGGAAGAAGGAGCGAGCGGTGGTGTTATCAAACTCACGCCCGTTGTCACACTGCACGGCCTTGATGGCGAGGCCGAACTGGGTGGACACCCACGCAAAGAAGTGGCGAAGAGTGGTGAACGTCTCGGACTTGGCACGTAAGGGAAAAGTCCAGGAGTAATGGGAGAAATCATCAACCACCACCAAGTAGTACTTGTAGCCAGACATGCTAAGAACAGGGGATGTCCACAAGTCGCAATGGATAAGATCAAAGATGCGGGCCGCATGGGAGGAGGAGGTAGGGAAAGGAAGCCGAACATGATGGCCCAACTGACAGGCATGACACAGGTGCTCATCAGGAGCGCGAGAGCAAGGCACAGCGGAGCTGCGACTGAGCTGTGTCAAAGTAGCCCGGCCTGGATGGCCGAGACGATGGTGCCACGTAGTGGAGGTGGTGGTGGTGAAGGCAAATGCCGAAGGTGGAGAAGTGGATGGCAAAGGAGGTGCAGCGGAGCTAGGGAAACGAAGGGTGTAGAGAGGTCCAGTGCTGTCACAACGGAGAAGAGGATGCCGGGAGGCCAACTCCCGCACGGTGAGGCCACAGGGGTCAAACTCAACCGAGCAAGAGTTGTCAGCCGTGAAGCGACGAATAGAGAGGAGGTTGTGAACCATACCTGGAGCCACAAGAACATCAGGAATATGAAAAGAGCCATAGGAACTTGCAGTGCCCACGGAGGAGACAGGAATGCAGGTGCCATTGGCGACCATGATGGAAGAGGGACAGGAGGGGTGGGGAGGACGGAGAGAGAGGAGAGTAGACTCGCATTGGGTGTGGTGTGGAACGTGGCACCCGAGTCAGCGATCCAGTCAGGACTGACTGGTCGCAGCCCCGCGGCAGGAGGAACTGCGGACGGAGGGCTGGCGGTGGTACTGACGGAGTAGGCCAAAGCCGCCGGGTCCCAAGCGGCAAACCCGGACGAGGGACCGGGAGAGGGTGGTGTAGCCCACGGAGAAGCACCAGCGAGCATGGCCGCCGGCGGGCGAGGTACACCGCCGGGAGCCTGAAAGGGCCACATGGCCCGCGACCACGAGTTGTGGAAAGAGGCCCAGGCCGCCGGGTCCCAACCGACAGGCCCGGGCGAGGCGTCGGGAGGTGGAGCCCACGGAGGTGCTGAGAGAAAACCCTTCCCGCGGCCAGGACCCCCACCGCGTCCACCGCGGCGGCGGCGGCCGCCACGGCCCCCCCACCTCCGCTCGGCTCGGAGGGAGTAGGACCAAGAGGAGACAACAGCGGCGGAGGAGTAGCTGCAAGGGCAGTCGAAGAAAACGAGGACCCCGGCTCGATGTCCTGAAGCTGCGCCAGAAGTGGATCGGCCGGGTCGTGCCAGAGGACGCCGGAGGAGGTGGCCCGTCCGCCGTGTGAGGCAGGAGGGATGAGGGGCTGCTTCACCGCGGCGATCTGGCGAGCCAGAGCATCGGCCGCATCGCGTCCGCACGCCCAAGGGATGGCGTCCGCACGAACACGGGCCTGCCCTGCCGCGGCAGCAGCCCGGGCAGCGACGAGGGCGGCTGCGAGGTCGGAGGCAGCCCTGGTTGCTGGGAGGTGGGCAGTGGGTGGCACAGGAGGCGGGGCGGGGAAGAGAGAGGCACTGGCGCCAGTGCCGGGGCCGCACGCGCCAGGGTCCGCGCCGGGGCCGCCGGTGGCAGCCACGCTAGGGAGCCGCGCTGGGGTCCGCGCCGGGACCACGCCCGCATCGGGGCTGCACGCGTTAGGGGAGCCCGCGCCGGCGCCTGGGGCCGCGCTGGGTTCACCCGCGCCAGTGGCAGCACCGGAAGAGGGAGGAGGAGGAGCGCCCGCGCCCTGGAAGGCAGCGGTGGCGGCGGTGGCGCCGGGGGCGCTGGTGGGGAAGGAGGGCGGGCCCTGTGCCCAGGAGAAGTAGGGGAGAGGTGGGGAACGGCCTGCCATGGCCGCGGCGGCTGGAAGAAGCCGGCCGGCGGTTTTGGTGGCTGGATCGGGGAGGAGGGTCCGGGCGGGTCCTTGGCGCCCGCGCCGGCGTCTGCACCGTCCCCCGCGCTCGCAGCCGCGCCTGGGACGGCCGCGCCCGTGGCGGCCCCCGCGCCCGCGGCCAGAGCGGCGGCGGCGCTGGGGGCGAGCTGGACGGCGTGCTCGGCGGCGACCGGCGCCCAGGAGGGATGGGGAAGGGGAGGGAAGGAGGAGTAGAGAGGGGGAGAAGGCCGGCCGGCCATGGCCGCCGGCGGCGTGCGTGCGGCAGCGGCGGCGGCTCGGGGCGGGTGGGGCGGGTGGGGAGGGAGGAGACGAACAAGCTCGATACCATGCTGGAGAATCAGGATTCCTCGATTGGATTGGGCCAACCCTAGGGTGGCATATAGTAGTGTACATGGGCCTTATGGGCCAACACTCAACATTATGGATTTCAACTGTGAGTTGAGGTTCAATGCATAAGTCACCGCAAGTCCAGCAATACCTATATATACAATCATATTAGTTAGTAAATAATCAAAAGTAAGATAGCTTGAGGATTCTGCAATCATCCATGACTCTATCTGCATTTAGAGCTTACTTGGGTTTATAAAATCTTCAGGGAGGCTCACTAGCAGAGTCAAAGAAAAGGCAAAGACAAAGTTGGATAGCATGTTTAGCCTGAAAAAAAGCCACTCCATTGCGGAAATGTTATGGAACCATGGCCTGGAGTGGTTGTCAACAAGATGAAGGTTTGCTTTTCTGAAACGATCGTTCTGTCCATATGCTCTAATACTTGATGCTCCTGCTACCGATTCTGCAAAATGGTGTAGGATTGGAGCCCTTTGAATTTGCGAAAAACGAGCCAACTCTCTCGCTGTTGGTATGTAGTAGCGTAGCACACATACAAAACATGAACTGTTCAGCATTCTATGAAAAGGCTACCATCAAATAAAGGAATGCTAGTGAATCTTCCTGGAATTCACGGTGCAAAAAAGTAATAGGAAAGGGCTAATTATAAACAAAAGACATTTTTAAGAGTTCATACCTGACACAGGAAACAGAGCACCATCACCGGAACAAAGATAGCAAAAACTGGCCATGCAACTTGTGACAGAACACCAATGGTCCCCAGAATTTGTATGATTGAAAACACACACCAGCCGAGATCGTTTGGTATTTCCAGATCTAGAACACTTTGGTCATTAGAGGCCTGTTCCATGCAACAAAAAAAAAGTTAATTAGTTTAGTGGTGTGTATGTGACAGATGATGAGAATGGTCATAAAATTAAATAAGCACTAACCCTGTTCAAAATTCTACCAGTAGGTGTGGAATCAAAGAAGGACATTGGGGCACACAGGATGCGGTGGAGCATGTTCTTGAAGAACTTTTCTGATGTTAGTAGACCAATCAGTGACACAAGCAAGGACCGAGACAAGACACAAAGGGTACTTCCCAAAGATAGTGCTATGTATACGGAGAAGAGGAGGCCTAATCCAACAGTTGGAGTGGTTGCAGTTGTAGGAGGTGATGCCCATGCCATCCAGTAGTTGCTTGCTACCTGAATGTTTGAAAGAATGACTGTGCAGCTATTACTATTGGCACTAAGGCTCCTCCATGAACTGCCCTCAGGTAGGCCCAGTAAACCTTCTTGTTGATGCCTCCCTTTCCCCGGTCTTCTTCTAGTGTTAACCTCGCCTTGTTACTGATGTCTTGTGAGACATCATGTGCAGAATCTTGCTTTGTTATGCCCTGAAGTTGATCATTTGTTTCATTTTCTGTATCAAACTCATCCTCACTGTCTGCTGATTGTCGGTTGTCTGACAGTATTCTGCTAGATCTCTCAGCAACTATGACAGATTCAAGAGCCTGGATATGTGTACCTATTATAGCTTCAAATCCTATGTTTTGTTGAAGAAGTTCATCAAATTTCCCTTTCTGCACGATTTTTCCATCTTGCATCACCTTTTAGTTTGAATTCAAATGGTTAGTTAATTGGCAATTTTGATCTTTGCAATATGGACATGCTGGGTTAAGCCAAAAGTTTTTTTTGACACTTACCAGTATAAGGTCTGCAGCTGGAAGGAATTCGACTTGGTGGGTCACATACAACACTGTTTTATCTTTAAGAATTCCCATTACACAATCCTGTACAGTGAAATATTTTATTTGATTAGGATATGAACATTCTCTTCTGAATCAACAGTGAGCCTCAAACGATCAAATTATCACATTACTGGTACAAAGTTGAATGTATCTGTGCATTTAAACGAACCTTGAAAAGCTGGCTTCCAGTGTGGGCATCTACTGCACTGAAAGGATCATCAAAGAGGTACATATCTGCATCCTCATACACCGACCTTGCAATCTGAATTCGCTGTTTCTGTCCACCACTAATGTTAATTCCCTTTTCACCAATCTCAGTCAAATCACCATTTGCAAACAACTCAAGATCTTTTGTCAACGCAATTGCTTGAATGATCTTTTCATACTTTTCCTTGTCATGTGTGTTTCCAAACAGGATGTTTTCTCTTATGTTCCCAGATAGGATCCAGGCAGTTTGAGGAACATATGCTTTGCGGCCACTGACCCTGATAGTCCCATCTAGCTTTGGCATCTCGCCAAGTATGCATGATAATAGACTGGATTTTCCAGAACCAACCCTTCCACAAATAGCCACTTTCATCCCTCTCTTTACTTTAAACTCTACATCTGTCAGAGTTGGAGAAGTCGTCTCAAGTTCCCAGCTAAATGTTCCATGATCAATCTCCACATCGTAGTCTGTGTCATTTCTCGGTACTTGTGTAACTGCATCATGTTTCAGTTCTTCTTCCTCAAGGTATTTTACCACTATCAGCTGAAACTTTTCCCTGAGCAAACACTGAAAGTAAGTCAGGAAGTGTGAAAATTGGATCTTGTAGCATGCAGAATGTTGCAAGAGCTGACAAAATAGTTCCAGCTGTCAGAGGAGTCCCCATCAGTATGCATGAGCCAAATGTTATGGAGGAAATGAATGCAGGTGACGCCCAAAATATGAATGTTGTTAGATCTGTCAACCTCACAGATCTCCACAGCCAATTGTACTCCTCGCCTCGCAAAATTTCTAGCTTCTGAAGGTACTTCATATCCCATGCTTGAAGTTTCAGTATTTTCATGCTTCTAAGAACTTCCGTTGTTGCCTTCATTCTGTTGTCTTTGGCATCCATGATCTTAGCTTGTATCCTCTTTTGCATTCTGGTTAGTGGAATATTGCAAGCCATTATTGCTAATGTTGCTGCTAAACCAGCCCAGGCCCCTACCCCTAAGTTTGTATGGAGGACATAGACAGCTAGAGAAAGCTGAATGGGTAGCATCCAGATGTAGTTTATAGACCATATGACATCAGCTATCCTTTGTATATCTACACTCATATAGTTTATGATCTCTCCACTGGTATGCTTCTGCCTTGAACTGCAGGATAAGCGAAGGCCCTTTTGATAGATGTGAGATATCAAAGCAGCTCGCAGCCTCATCCCAAGCTGTCGAGCTCCAAAAACCCACTGCCTCTGTGCTATGGTCTCCACAACTTTGGCACTTAGGAAAACAACAGCGAGAATATAACCTCTTTTGAGTCCATATTGCCTCTCTTCTTCAAAGAATTTCACCAAATCATTAATCAGTGAGGGTCCGACATAGGATGAGCTGGCATTTAAAACAGCAAATCCTGCGTTGATCATTGCTTTCTGTCTTATAAATAGAAACATTGCTCTATAGATCGATAAAATACTTAAACCATGCCTGCATTCAACATCATCTATGATCTTTTTAAATGAATCAGACAGAAATTCAGCGGCGTCTTTGCCATCAACATCTGGCACCTCATTCTTCTCTAGAGGTTTCTTGTATCCAATAGAAAACACAGGGTTCATCCATGAGAAGGTGACAAGTTCAAGAATATTTGCTCTTCCATATGGGCATGGCCGTTTGGCTTCTGCCTGCTGTCCCAAAGATGGATTCAATAGTGGCTCTGTTACGCTGCTGTCTGTGAATGTGATTCCTGTTTTCCCTCTGGCTGAAATTGCAAACAGGTAAGTGCAAACAACAAGCATGAACAGATCAATCCATTCTTCAAATCCTATGTCGTCAGGGGTTGCCAAAATTGACCTGAGATCAATTACAACAGTGGTAACTGATTGTAGAAAGCTAAATACCCACCAGGACCGAATTACCATTGGAAGTTTTGCAGATTTTGTTTTCTGAAATCCGAATGCCTGTAGTGACAATATTATCCATGATAGCACCTGCAAATCTTCACAAAGAGTAATGGATACTTGCAATCACCTATTCTTTCATATAACTGTAGAAATACTGCCCTCAGAACATGACTGCCTAGTATAAGCAAGCAACAGGCTTTGCATGCTTTATACGAGATACCCAGCTTTATATCTGTAATCTTGTGTTCCTGATGTTGTTTATTGCTTTCAGGAGCTGCAGCCTTCAGTCTCTGTGTCCACCATCTGAATTTCTTGAACAGAAATTGAGCCAATATACTCATGATGAATATCAATTGTATCAGTGCAAAAGTGCCCATCCAGAAGCAAGGTGAATATAGTTCTTGCCATTCTTGCATATGGTGCAATATAGTAGAATCTGTAATAACAGTTTACAAATTTCATGTCAAAAAACCTACAGAGGAACACATTCTTGAAGCATCAGTTTTCTTTTGTGGATATAACATAGGAGGTAGCTACAATTATGTCATGGATACTCAATAAAATTATAGATAGACATGTTCTTGTGAGGACTGAACTTTAATTAATACTTCAAAGCATTATTTAAAATTCTAGATAAGCTGCTAGCCATAACCATTGATAAATTGACCTAAGCATGTAAACTGTTTGGAAAAGAGAACAATTAACACCAATCATTATCCTCATGTCTGTGGCGGAATTCCTCTTTGAATTGGGCTGCTCATCTATTGTTTCAGTTAAGGTTTTCTATTTTTGTTGTTTTAGAAACACCATGTTACACATCTTTTTTTACTTACTACTTAAAGCAATATTTTGTTGTAGGATAAGATTTGGTCACGTCCAGGATTACAGGTTCATTCTTCCTTTTACTTCTGTCAAGAATGATTGGACAATCCATTTTCAGCTTCTTTTTTTTTTGGAACTTTCGTCCTTAATTAGCTGCCTTTTAAAGTAGTGACATGGACCACAAGTGCTCAAATCTCTCACATTGGTGTTTTCCCTTACCTGAAGGTTTGCTCTAATGAACCAAAAGTACTAGTATTTGTCAGACTTGAGCTAGAATGATAAATATTGCTAGAGCTAGCAGCATCATGTGCTGACAGAAACATTCTTCGATTGCACTATAAATGTTCGGTCTTTCACTATTTTTTGCCAGCTGTGGTATCTTGCAGTGTTATCGAGGAAGCGTTACCTGACAAGTCATCAAGGAAGCCCCCCTGGATCAACAGCTGCTGAGGGAAGTGAGAGAGAGGTGGTGGTGGCGAACTGGTGATGATGATATAAGAGAGGTGGAGGGTGGAGACTGGAGGCGCATGACAAAGATGAAGACACCACTGATGATTGCGCTTTTGGCGTGTCAAACATCTATTTTCCGTAAACTATATAAAGAGGGGAAGACTGGAATGTGTTCAATTTCTTATGACCCATGAGGCCATGAATGGGATTGTGTGTATCATGTATGTGCACAGTACCTTGGCAGCCACGCAATCGGGTTCGAACCACGTTGCTACTATGTATAAGTAGAACGAGAAGACAAATTTAATCAGTCATGAACTTCTTTTCAGACAAATTAAATGGAGTGATACAGGAAGAGGGGCTGATTCGGCTGTTTTGGCTGGTTAAGGAGGAGGGGCTGAACACTGGTTACCATGAGGTACTCATGGTAAGCTACCATCAAACTATATGACTTGAGGATATGAACACTGGGCTGCTCGTGCCATTTTCTTATGAGGAAGTCAAGAAGGCCCCTTTTCAAACAGGGGATCTTAAAGCACCGGCCGGATGGTTTGCATGCGTTGTTTTTTAAAAGGTTTTGGGATTTGTTGGGTGATAGTCTTGTTTTCAAAGTACGTTCTGCATGTGGTGTTTTTAAAAAGCTTTGGGGATTTGTTGGGCGATAGTCTCCATTTAACAACTAATCTGGTCCGTGCATGAAATGTACATCTGTTTTCTTTACTCACCTAAACCAGCTAACAAATTCTATGATGTTATTGGTCCATGTGAGCCCCCCAAAAAACACTGAACCATGGAAGGCAGCAACCATAGGTAACTTAGTGAACTTGTATATCACTAAGTAAACTTATGTGAAGGAAAATCACCTGTGGACTGTATAAAATGTAGCCATCCTCCTTTCTTCTACAGTTAGGCCTCACTCACGTGGCTGGGGCAGAGCTCCATCCTCAGATCAGCCAGCTCGAGCGCCAAGCTTTCCACTGCAAGTGTGAGATGTTACAGCCAAATAATCATTTCAAAATCTGCACCCATTTGTTGTGCCTGATTGTTTTGGTCTGCTGGTGAAAAACTAGATGTTTCCGGGACTTGAAATTGATGCGTTCGTCAGCATCACTTGGATAAAAATTTGTGGGGCGGCTGATCCACCGAGGGCTTACATAGGTGCTGAAGATCTCGAGTGGGGGATTTATGCTCAGGACCATGGTCTTTTGAAATTTCAATATGTTATACAGACTCTCATTTCAATTTCTAATTCGTTCTGTTGCCTTTTCTCTACCCAAGATGCCCAGTTGAGTACGCAATTTTCACTTGACATTTCTCCTCTAACTCCTACTGAAGTTGCTTTGAACCCATGTTAGGATCCTTCTTTAGAAAAGGGATTGCCCTCTCTGCTACCAGTAGATGAACACAATTGCTTCTTTGTTCAATGTAACCTGTAAAAATGAAACGGAAGTTAGAGCAATACAGCTTGCTACAAAAATGCATACATGTGGAATATTAGAAAGAGTAAAATGCACCCTGGGTCGTCAAACTATTGAGGCATTCCTATCTAGGTACTCAAACTAAAAAGGTGACTATCTAGATACTTCATCTATTGTCGCTGCACATTGAGGTCCAAAACTTGCCACATCAGCACCTGCATATGATGTGGCCATGCCACAGCGGAAGCTAGGCCTGCCAACTTCTCAAGAAAGCCCCTACACCTTTTCTCCTTTTCACTACCAAGTCCCTGCACCTGCCACTTGCCAGAAGTCTGATGCCGATCCCTCGCTGGGCTGCATATCGCATTGCTGTTCCAGCAGGGCCACGCACGTGTGGAAGCTGCTCGCCGCAGGGCCGTCCCGGAGAAATCAGAGGCCTTGTACAAAACAAAAAAAATGAGGCCCACTAGCCTAGAAAAAGAATGACACTTGTGACGGTTTTACAATAAACTTATCCATAGCTTTTTTCTGAGACTGAACTAAGTCCTCTGTCCTTTGTTTTTTCTTACATTTTTGCCAATCCGATCCAAATCTTCTAGATCGTTTTGCAAAGACACGGCTTCAATCTTTGAATACTATTCCAGTATGTGTCTAGATGAAAAGATCAGAAGAACAAAATTTAGAGATCGACTCACTACTCGCTATAGTTCACGTCTTTGCGCTGTGATTGTGAACAAGTTGAACAAAATATGAATGATTAATATCAGTTTTAGGGCCTCAGCGCCTCGCGATCTAGGTGCCTCAATGACTCGATGTTGCCATCAGATCGTCATGCTCAGTCACTCGCGATATGCAGCCGATGGCTGATAGGGCATTAGTGTGATCCGGCAATAGGAGACGTCGAGACCAACAGGTTTGCAATCAACGAATTGGGATCGCAATTAGAACGACGTCGTGAGTGCTAATGGACCAAAGTTGCTGCTTAGCTTAGCTATTAATGTGTAACATAGTGTATTTTTAGAGGCCTACGGAAATCGGAGGCCCTGCGCCGTCGATCCTTCCGCACATGCCCAGGGACAGCCCTGGTGATCTCTAAATGCTCATGAAAAGACATAAAGTTTGACTTATATGCTCCACCCAAGGGGATGCTTTAGGCAACCTAGTATCAGTTAAGGAATTGAGGAAGCTTCCATTGCATAAAACTGGCAATTCAAGGCATAGTCCATTGTTCAGTTATGACCAAGTGAAACCCTCTTTCTAAGTGGATGTTCAACTTAACAGACTCCACCGAAACGCGCTAGTATATCAAAGAACTCTTGAATTGAGAGCACAAGTTGTGTGTGCCTTAGAAATTCAGTGGGGGTTAGTGGAATAATTGGGCTTGGCACATGTGAGTTTCAACACTTATTCACTCGAATTCTAAAGACCTACAGTAAGTGCTGAGTGGAAGTGGTATTAGTACCACATGGTGAACTTATTGTGAAGGAGCTCAACTTAAATAGCAAGTTGGTTGCTGCTCCTATGTGCAAGGTGAGAGGAGAAGCTGGGAGACCACGCGTGCGTCGCCATGCCGCGCTGTGTTGTGTTGCGCTGCGTTTTGCTACTCAGCCTAACGGTCTGCACAACAGTCACAAGTGGCACCATGGTGAATATATTGGATCAGCGTGAAAGGGCAATCAGGTAATTAAAACCGTCTATGCAGGACGTGCCTAGGGCAAACAGCAAATGACCGCAATGCCCCTGCGAGGATATGGTGCTGGCTGCCTATATGTGATGGCGCTCCCATCCTTATCCTTATCTGAAAGTCATCTTCTTCCACACTCTTCACTGGTTCTTAAGTTTTGCTGCTCTCTGCCATCTCTGGCCCGGTTCCTTGCGCGCACAGGAAGCTCGGTCAGCAGGTCTCCGAAACTGTGTCCGTCAAGCGTATTTGCTCGGGTAGGTGGACGATAAATTTTTTTGGGACCGCATCCGTGTGACTGCTCACATTCAATTCGGTGTCGTTCGTCCTCGATTCGATGCCTCGTCTCCAAACGTACGCGGGTCTGCACTGTGTATATCTACCTGCGTGGACCTAGCTAGATCGACTACTTCGAGCAGGCCACCATGACCAAGGAGGACGGTAATGATAGTTCCCAGTTCTCCGAATTTATGGGTTAAAGGATGCTAAAAATTGATCGATTTTCCAACTTGAAAGTCAGTAAGCAGTTGTTCTTGAAGTGCTTCTCCCGAAAGGACCAGAGACGATTTGGTGCGGGGCAGCCGGGCCGCGCTAACCGGAGCACCAGATCGGCGTCGAGGCAGCAGTGCAGGTTGCAGGCACTCAGCGATAGGTCTTTGGTGGTTGGCAGCGGTGGAGAGACGACGGTGGTGGCCCGACAGCGCTGAGTCATGAAAACTGGCAAAGCATTTTCAAGAGATGACCAACCATGAATAGGAGGCGAAGCAATTCAACAATCTCACTGATCCCAGTATTTTGTGTAATGTTTCTTCAACCAATCATATCACTAATGAAATTAATCAAATGGTGAGATTGATATGAGTGATTACTCACCTAAAAAACCTTCTCCAACGGTTTGCTAAACTTATTTGCCATCTTCTCCCACTTGCCATCCCTCGGCTCCGCGCGCGTATATATGCGCGTGCCTCGGGTTGCCATCCGAATTTCTGTGGTCGCGATTGCTTGTCCTGCGCGCACAAAGCGAGGTTGCATGCGGAAAGTTGCATGCAGGTGGAAAAGAATAGCTTGTGGCCTTATTTTTTCAATTTAGCAAGTTAAAATAGCAAACTCTTGGAGAGAGATACTTTTTTTTTAGCTTGGTAAATTTTTTAAGAGTTGGCAAATCATAACATTTGCCAAGTTAAAAGTAGCAAACTTTTGAAGATGCTCATTGGCGCGACCTTCAGAGCTGCATAGCAAGTCATTGCCGGGAATGAGTGGTAGCACTCCAGGTTGGTGGAGTGGCCGGTCGTGGGTTCGAGCTCTGCTCGGCTCATGATTTCCCACCGGGGTTTTTCCCCCATATTTTTAGGTGTAGCCTCTCTCACGTGGAGCCACAAAGGGATAGCGACGTGCCCGTCACCTATAGAGCCTTGGACGGTTTCGGTGATCTCTTCAAGGATGCGATCTTCGAATCTACGTATAGTTGTAGGATCCGTTTGTGTACATTGGGTGTAAGTGAGGTGTGCATGTGTGTGGTGTTTGGTGTGTGTCTATTCATGAATAGATACCACAGCTGTAACTAGATGAGAGGCGTAAAAAAAAAAGTCACAGCCACATCCAAAAATCACGACGGTGCCACACATGGTGTGGCAGGCTTGGGCCGCCAACCAAACAGCCCCTTAGTACAACAGCTCCATCAAGAGAGAGGGTAGAGGAGCCTGTATAAGCTGTCTTCCTTTTTATTTTCTTTTTTTATTACTCAGCGGTCTACTAGTACATTTGGGTTGGCACGGATGAGAGTCGATCGATCAATCGACTCGACCGTGGTCACCCACAGAGTATCCCGCCGGGACCGGCGGCGAGCGGCATTCCCTGACAGGCTCGCCGGCCAGCGGCAGGCAGGCAGCAGCTGACCAGCACACTGCGCGCACCAACCCTTTCCCCCTGGGCCATGTCTTTGTCCAACCTTTGGGAGACGCAGTGGCAGGCTGCCAACTAATGCAGTCAGTAAGGGCGTGTTTGTGAGGGCGGCCCACGGGCTCGGCTGCGCTCGTGGGCTGCAACTTGCCGTGTTTGCGGCGTTGGCCCGAGAGCAAGCCTGGCCCCGGGGAGCCAAAATCGCCCCCTCCGCCGAGCCCTCGGCGTACGCCGAAAATCGGCATTTCTTTGGGGCATGGCTCTTGGCGGCGCAGGCGGGTGATTTTTGGCGGCGGCGGGGTGGCTCGCGCGGGCTCTGGCGGGAAGGGGAAACTTCCTTCGCGCCCAACCGCCGCCGCGCGCTAAGTGAAAGAGCTGCGATTTCGCTGCCTTTATAAGTGTTCGCGCTCTCCACTGATTCTTCTTCCTACTCTTCCACTTCCTTCGTGAGATATCGGCGGCGGTGAGTGGTGGTGCGTGGCGGCGGCGAGGACCTCCGGTCTCTTTCTGCTCCGGTGCCGAGGTTCTTGGCGGCGTCCCCGCTCCTGCTGCTGCTGGGACTCCGTGGTGGTGGTCTTCTTCTTCTTCTCCGTCCGCATCTGCTCCGTCTTCTTCTCGTTCTGCGTCCTCTACTTCCAGATCTGCCTCCTCTCCGTTTGTTTCGACCCCGAGCCAAGGTGAAATCGACCTCCAAGAACCTTGCTTATTTGATTCATAAAGCTGTTAGGGTTTGTGGTTCCCTGTTCAGGTTACGCTAGGGTTTGTTTTACTTTTTTATTCCTGATCTGTTAGGGTTTAGTTGCCATGTCTTGATCTGTTGCGGATACACTGTTTGTTTTACTTTTTTGTTCCTGATCTGTTAGGGTTTAGTTGCCATGTTCTTGATCTGTTGCGGATACACTGTTTGTTGTTGTTCTTGATCTGCTTTTAATGAGTTCGGTCGATGATGTTGTCCAAATAGAGCACTGGGAGGCATCTGTTACAAGATGTAGCCGTGCTTTTCATATATATTCATTTCACATTCATGTTGATACCTTAGCAGGGTACTAAGCTGAAATCATGTTACATTTTTACATGTTTGTAGATGGATCTGTCTCTGAGCCGTGACCAGCTGTCTAGGAAGGCAATTGCCTTGACTGTTGTTATGGTGTCTTTTGTTTCCAGTAGGCTGAAAAGAAAAACCCCTGAGCCTGAAACCCCCCAGCCTGATCCTATAGCACTGGCCCTAATTAGGGATGAAAATGAACAGCACAGGCAAAGAACAATGAAAATGATATACCACTCCACAGATTCTGAGTGCATTGCTATGATTAGGATGCTATGATTAGGATGAAGAGAGCTGCCTTTTTTCATCTAGTGAGCACTTTTAGAGAGAGGAGTCTTGTCAGTGATAGGGAAGGGGTGTCTGTAGATGTCAGATTGAGGCCAATTTTTGTTCTAAGCGTAGGTGACTGAAAATTGAAACAAAACCACCTTTGTTCTGAGCTGAGGCCAATTTTTTGATCATGTAGCCTATGATGTCAGATTGAGGCAACATTTGAAGCTGAATAGTAGACTGAGGCATTTCATTGAGACCACTTACAAGTTCTACTATTGGTTTATTTCAGAGAATGGCTCCTTGCTATGTGGTCTTCAATGGGAAGAAACCTGGGATTTATTTTACATGGTGTGCTAAGCTAGTGCTTGGACACAAGGGGGTTATTTATCAGAAATACAACAACTATGATGATGCACTTAGAGATTTCAATGCAAGGGTACCTCAAGAAGAACCCTTGCTATTACCAGTTGATGCCCCTCATGGTGAAGCATCAACATCCCATCATTCTGCTACTGTTCTTAATCCACCTCTGTTGCATGGCTGTTGCAAAAATGTTGTGATCTTGCTCTTGATCTTGGTTGTAGTTGGTCTGTCAGTCAAGCTGTTCATGTGCCGCAACTGTTGTTTTAGTTAGGCCGATGATGACACAATGGGATTGATGCATTAGCTGGCTACTTGTCTTTTTGATTCATGTATTCTCCTTTCTGTTAGCTTCTTGCTCTTCTTGGCTTGCCAAACTACTGAATTCTGTCACTGTTCTTAATTTCCAGCTGTGATTATGCAATGTAGCCGGCAATGTTTGTGTTGGTTAAATGAAATTAGTCTGAGGCCTACGTGTTTTGTTCTATTTCATTCAAAACTATTTCTTCTATCCAAAACTCTTGTCATCTTCTTGTTTCTTTGCATTTCTGGTAACCTGGCTATGGGCCTGGCCGCCGCTGGACAAGGCACAAACACGATCTCGCTCTGTAAGTTGGAGTTAGTTGGTGGTTTGACCCGACTGTGTGGTGGGTTGCAAACACATTCTCGGTCTGGCCTGGCCCGATTCATACAAGGACGCAAACAAGTGCAACTGCACCTCTTCGGGCTGGCTATAACAGGCCTGGGCCTATCGGGCAGGCCAGGCTGGTTCCGGCCAGGGTCGCAAACACGCCCTAAACGTGCCTGGCCGGCTCCTGGGTCTGGCCGGTGAGTTGCTAGTGACTGACGGGCACGCACACACAGACGCCGCCGGCCAGCCCCGCTCGCAGATTCCTGGTCCTGAACCCCCGTTCGATCGATCGCCGTCGTCTGTCGTCTCATCTCGTCCAGGACGCTCGCCGGACGGCAGTACTAGTACTGCGACTGCGCGGCTCGTAAATTCTGGCGCAGAGCTATAGCGTGGCAGGGCACAGCATGCAGTACAAGCAGCTACCCCGTGCCCGTGCCCGCGCACACGCCGCTGCAGCACAGCGCCACTACTAGCACGCGCTCAAGGTAGCCCCTACCCTCGTCAGTCCCAGGGAAAGCTAGCACTTGCTCCCCTACGTACTTCTAGTCAGGAGAGAGCTGAAGCTGGAGGTGCCGGCGAGGTTGAACACTTTCCCCTTGACCAATTGGTGACCGATGGATCGTCTCTTACGCAACGCCGGTGGCCATTGCCCAGGACATGAACATGCACAGCATCAGCGCATGCGCAGGCCAGCCTGGGTGAGCAGAAAAAGATTAGGGCTAGCTGCTCGTAATGAGACGGTGATTGCATTGCATGCGCGCTGCCGTGCAGTCTGCGCCGCAGGAATCTCAAATCTCCAGCGCACGCCACGCGCGGCACAAGTAGAGTACTCACTCGTCTTTATTACTAGTAGAACTACTCTTTAGCGCGCGGGGCACAGGAGCAGTGTTCGTTCAAAATCTCTTAAACTTAACTGGATTTATAAAAAAAATAACTTGTATCGTATTAAATATATCACACTAGTATATCTGTTGAGGAGAGCGGACGAGAGGCGCGATCTGAGAGGAGAGCATGACCGACGATATCTTGGGAGGAGAGAGGTTCTTCTTCTTTTTTGTTTTAATTTGGAGGAGAGAGAGGTTCTGACTCTGATAATACAAACCGGCGGTGGTGTTTATCTATACTGCCGTGTTTTAGTAAAATTTATCAGTGCTAGGTTTTTCTCTAACTATGGTAGAGGTTTAAAATTATCCGGTAGTGATAGGCTGACAAGGATCATGGTTTCTGTAGAGTAAATATGAATCCATACTTCGTGCATTACAACTTTCCAAGTACTATATAAGTTTCAATTTTGAAATAGATCTAATGAAAAGAAATGGAGAGGGAGCACACACAGCACAGTTCACTCGAAGATTTGAATGCATACAAGCAGCCAAGCAATTATACGTGTGCTCTCGAACAGTGAGCATGCAATGCAACCTCAGTTAAAGAAGTGCAGGCTTGCATATGCAATGCAATTATACATGGGCATATGGCTGTGGCATGAATATACGAGTCCTCCTGCTGAGTACTAGCCCACTGCCCATTGCTGGCTTGCATGGAGCATGGTTATTGGAGCCTGGCCGACTGTGGCAACTTCGATACTGCATGGAGCAGCCAAACTCGCCAGGATCACTGACTCCCATGCCTCCAGTCTCCAGCAGCTGGACCTGTTGCATGTTCCTGGTGCACTTCAGGTTCTTTAAAATTCCCACACTCAAATATTTTGCAATGACGTTGGTGTAAAAAAAAAGAAATAAAAGAGTTGTTTCAAGCGCAAGCAATGGGTGGGTAGATTGCCTTGTAATCTAATCCGCCTTATTAATCTAATTAATTACTGCTCCCTCACACGAACACCCCTCGGACCCAAGAGCCGATGCTGTCTCAGTATCAGATGATGGATCGTGTCCCACATCCGGTGAACACTTGGTCACTTGCCCTATCCGATACATGTTCCGTACAGTACGTCTTTGGGCACAGTGTCGCCACAAAGTTGACTAAGAAAAAAAAATACGATTCTCAACTTTGTATGGTGGTGCCATACTCCTAACATTTTTTTTTCCTTGATTAAGAGGACGCAATATATAGCTAGTGGCATTTCTGTGGACTGCGGGCTTTCTTTCCTTATGGGATGGCACTTCTCCAGTGGGCTGTGCGGGAAAGATACACCCATCTGATCAGTGGGTTGTGCGGCTTGGTCCGTCTCAAAATTTGGATGCGGCCTGGGTACGTCCGATTTGTGAATGGTGACACGGGGATGCCCATTTGTAACGGCTACCTGGAAAGTAGGGGCCTACTTGGTTGGCATCTAAACTTTGTCAAACCAAAATCACGGCATACTAAATTTGTGGTCACCAATTGGTTCATTGTAAAAGAATTGGCACTACCAATTTTTATGTCAAGGTTTTGACAAGTCTCTACATATTTAAAAGAAATTTGGTAAGCATTTGCTTTGGCAACCAATCAAATGAATACATATGTTTCTTTTTTCCTAACTTTGGCATACCTTGATTGGTTAGCCTAAGTTTTGATTTGTCATGATTTTGGTTGGGGTTCGGCGTTTTGATCTCACTGCGATCCAGATGGTTTCCTTTCCCGCTTCCATGAATCTCGAGGCCGGCAACGCCTTCACCTTCGGATCGGTCGTCTGGACCACCAAGATGTCGACGCCCCTCAACTTCACGGGAGCAATCGGGTCGGTTCCGACACCACCCGTAGGGCAAACGGTCTCAGCACCGCCCACCACGCAGACGGTCCCAGCACCATTTGCAACTCAGCCAGCTTCCGAGCTGTCTGCTGATCAACCGGTCACAGCACCGATCACTTCGCCGCCGATCACAGCATCCGCCGCGCAAGATTCCTCATCGCCCTCGGCGACAAAGGATACAACAGATCTCCAAGAACTCGTAGATCGACTCTCTCGCTACTGAAGAAAGCCGATTGATAACTCAGATCTGATCGAGCTCATTGACCGACAAGGTCGCGGGTTGGCTGAAATCATGAAACTGGTCGAAGCCACGCAGGAACTGATACGCGGGGGCCCAGATTTCTCTGATTTCACACCGGTCCGACCACGTCGGCGAAATTCTGTTCGTCGCAACGACACAGATCTTGTCGTCAACCGTCAGCCTGTCATTCGACTGACTGCTTCCAAGGCCGTCGGACGGATTGGAAACTCTCGTTGGTTAGATCCCAACCAGAGCCCTCGCCTGACTCCGACCGAGCAGATCCATCGTGGAGGGAACGCGCCTCCCCTCCCGAGGTTGAACGAGTTCATCGACGCGCGACGAGACTCCCGAGCACCTCGCCGGCAACAACGCCGAAAGGACCGGAATCCGTCGAGCAAGCCTCGTACAGCAGATCCACCTGCTCCGCCGCATGACAAGCCAACCGCTCTACCCTTCGGACTGACCAATGCGGCGGCATCACAGGCGAGGGATATCCAGCAGCACTTCGACGCACTCCTTCTTGAGGACATCCTCCCGAAGAGTCCTGCGCACGTGATCGGGATGGTAGAGATTCGAGAACTAGGGAACGTGTCACAGAACACCGACCCAGCCACCCCTACCGTCTCAGATCTACTCGCTCAGCTGGAGTATTCCGAGGAACGTACTAACTACCTCTCTTCAGGAGATGACTGTCCCATGGACACAGATCAGAACCCAGTCACCGAGACACTTCGGTCGCTTCCGACCACCAGATGGAAACGCACAGCGATGCGCTGGATTTCCCTAAATATCCTCCTGGCTTCGGGTAGACGGTCTTCATGGCCAGTAATGTTGAATCCCCTGCTCCGAACGAAACAGATGCGCAGAGGCAGGCAAGGGAAGATCGCAACGCGAGACGTGCCGAGCAGCAAGTTGCCGACCAGGCCCGAGCAGAGTCGCGCCCTAACAGAGGCGCCGGACCAAGACGCCGTCCCTGGCGCCGCAACTTAAACCCCGAATTTGACGGGGCTAATGACGCAGCTGTCCACGGGACGCCCACGGCCAACATCGCCGTTGCTATGGAGAAGCTAAAGCAACTCCCTCCCGAAACTCCCGGACTCAACGAGATCCAGGACTTCCTCGCAGCAGCCGAAGACCAAGTGAACGAACTCCGTTCCATGGGCTCGATGGCTAGCTCTTGCCGATCTCGTCGTTCCTGGCAGAACCGAAACCGGCGAGAGCTGCGAGTCGAAAGCAGAGGAGACAACTCGTCCAACAACGGCAGACACAGCTACGAGGACGAAGAAGACTGCGGACACTACGACGATCTCGTCGAATACCACGAAGGCTCCGAGACGCGAGCGCCCCCAGAATAATCAGCGACATCCCAACCGACAACGTGGACTCAACCAGGGCAGACGAGAAGACGAGGCGGCTTGACCCGAGCGCAGGGACCTCCGAGAACGAATCGACGAGCGCCTCTGGGCCCGTAGAAATATTGGTGGTATCCCGCCCTTCTCTGAAGAACTCAAAGCCGTCATATGGCCCAAAACTTTCGTACCTCAGAGATCAAGACATACGACGGCAAGGCCGATCCTCGACACTGGATCATGCTCTACAAAGTTGCCGTCCGAGCAGCAGGGGGCGACGAATACGTCATGGCAAACTACCTCCCCGTCGTACTCGGCAACACGGTCACCTCGTGGCTGCTCCGGCAATGCCCTGGATCAATCCACAGCTGGGCACAACTCCGCCAGATGTTCATCGACCACTTTAAGTCGACTTGCGTCCAACCAGGGACCAAGTACGCACTGAAGCAGGTTCGGCTCCGCCCAAGAGAGTCTCTACGACAGTACACTCGACGCTTCTCAGACGCGTGGAATCGCGTGCCGGAAATCTCTCCGGAGACTGCCATCGAGGCATTCATCGACGGCCTGGCCCAACCACGCGGCCGAGACCTGCAAAAGGCTCTCCTCCTCAGACAGCCGAAAACCATGGAGGAACTCCTCAATGTCGCACATGACTATGCGCTCTTGGACGACGGCCTAAACCAAGGTGGCGATGGCCCATCAAACCACAACTACCGTCGGGATGATGACTTCGACGACGAAAGCGATGCCGACCGACCACCGCGGCGACAGAACGAGCGCCGCAACAACCAGCGTTTCAACCGCGGACCTGGTCCCCGTGACGGAGAACGTAATTTCAGACGTCGGGGACAGGACAGCTATGGTGGTGGCAAGCGCAACCGAAACCGCAATGACGATACTGTCAACGCGGTCAGAGGACAAAAGCCAGTCGGGGACGAAGCACTCGATAAGATCCTGTCCCAGGACTGTCCTCGGCATCCCGGCAAAGGTCACACCATGGGTGAGTGTCGAGTCCTAACAGACGCACTTATCAAGTCTGTCGCCAACAAGAGGCCTCGCCCTAACCCTAAAGCCAAAAACAAGCCCGCCGACCTGCCAGAAGAGGAAGACGAACCACAGGACGTCAACCCCTGTCATGCTTTCAGAAAACCTGAGAGGAATGTCACCGCCGTGATCTTCGGTGGCAAGGTCGGGCTCGAAACCAATCGCGACAGAAAGCTGCTAACTCACGCCATCATCGCGATGCAGGAACCAGATGACCTCGTTGCTGATGTCAAGCTACCAGCATGGTCTGAGCAGCCCATATCTTTCAGTCGCAAAGATATGTGGGCACGCATCCCAGACACCGGACGATTTCCACTGGTCCTTGACCCAGTGATTAATGGCATCCGTTTCGAGAAGGTGCTCGTCGACGGCGGCAGACGACACGCCTTTTTGGGGAATCATGCCTGGAAAGCGTTCCTATCCATTAGGGAAGATCACACTCGATGTACAGTTCGGCACCAAGTAGCACTTCCGCACCGAGCACATCACCTTCATCGTAGCTGATTTTGAGGGAACCTACCACGCCATTCTGGGCCGACCAGGTATCACCAAGTTCATGGCAGTTCCCCATTACGGCTACCTGGTGTTAAAGATGCCCACCGAGCAGGGAACACTTTCCCTCAGTGGCAACGTTTTCATGGCTCGAGAGTGCGAAACTGCCGCCTATGCCGCGGCAGAATTCCAAGAGCTACAACATGCCCTACAGCATACCAATGTAGCCGATGGCAGCACACCGCCTGCGGAGCTCGAAGCACCTGTTGGATCCGGTCGGCGCCCGTCCAACAAGGTGAAAAGTGCAAAGACGATCCGCCTCTCCGACGACGACTCAACCAAGGTCACCAAAGTTGGAGCAGACTTGGATCCTAAGTAGGAAGACGCGCTCGTCCAGTTCCTTCGGGACAACATCAGCATTTTCGCATGGAAACCCTCCGACATGCCTGGTGTTCCTAGGGAAAAGGCCGAGCACTATCTCGACGTCAAAACGACTGCTAAGCCAGTCAGACAGAAGATGCGATGGTTCGCCCGAGACCGCAAGGAGTTGATTAGAGTAGAAGTAGCCAGGCTCTTAGCAGCAGGTGAAAGGTCCTTTGTTTGGTTTTGATAATTGAGTGACAACTTAGGTGGACTAATCGTGTGATCATGAGAATACACAGGGATTTAGTCCACAGGTGAATGTGAGATGAAGGAGCTTCATTGAATATGTGACATGACATGGAGTCATGTGACCAACGGTGAAGATCGAGATGAAGCTTGGCTCGAGGCCGGAGGGTGTGTGAAGGACAAGTCGAGGCAGTGGAGCGATGGACCATGAGATGGTGAAGCTCGGGCAAGACTTGTTTCCGATGGACCATGAGGCGGTGAAGAGCAAGTGAGATCAAGATCGATGGACCAAGAGGGTTGCATGACGATATGAAGTGGATCATATCATCTTGAGATCGTGTCGGTGCATGTGTTGCATTGGCACTTCGGTGGAAGACGGTGGAGATGGAAATGCGCAAGGCAAAGGTATAACCTAGGGCATTTCATTTCACCGGTCATGAGGAGTGTAGAGAAGTTGATGACCGGATGTAGGATTGATAGCCGTACTATCAAGAGGGGCAAACTTGTTTGCATCTCGGTCATCTAGTGCCACTTGAGCGATCTAACATTGTGACATGCTAGGATCGAGTGGCGCTGTGAGAACAAGAGAAAATCCTTTGAAAAATGATTGTGAAAATGCTAACACACATGCACATGGTGATGTACACTTGGTGGTGTTGGCACATTTACAAAGGTGGCGTTGATCGCGCTTTGGTTTGTAGGGTAGAGTTGGGTTTGGGTCCCTCTCTCCCTCCCGCCTCGCAAGCTCGGCGGGATTCGGCGCTTTCGGGAAAATTGGAGGCATATTTTCTATTGCGCCGGATGCAAAATGTGGTTGAAAACATGCTATCTCTGGTGTACAAGTTGGCATACTTGTTGGATAGCATGGTGGAGAAGATCGCATTTTCGACGGGCTGTAAATCATGGATTTACAAGCGCCGGACGCGGCGGCCAGGAGGGCCGGACGCGTCCGGCGCGTGGTGGCCTAGCGTGGGCGGCTGGTCGGGGCGCTGCGAGCGCCGGACTCGGAGGTGGCGCGTCCGGCGGTGGCCGGACGCCGACCAGAAACTTCCAGAGCCGGGGCGCGCTAGCAGTCGCTCGGTCGGACGCGGGCCGGACGCGGCCGCCGGACGCACGCCGGACGCGGGCGCCGGACTCGGGCTGTGTACTGTTGAGCGTCCGGCGCGTGTTGCGCAGGTTTTCTTCGCACGATCGGGAGTTAGCCGTTGGGCATCAACGGTCGACCTCAAACGGTCGGAACACGTGGCGCACGGAGGAGCGCCGGACGCGGCTTGGAGCGTCCGGCGGTTGAGGCCGGACGTGTCCGGCGCGTCTGTTTTGTTCCAGCGTGGGGGCAACGGCTAGTTTGGCCCTTTGGCCTATAAATACTTGCCTTGCTCGGCCATGGCTGGTTGCTGAGCACCTTGGGGACTTGGTGTCCACCTTGGAGAGTGCTTGGAGAGCCCTTTACTCACTTGTGCTTGAGAGTGATCATCCGATCGAGTGAGTGAGCGATTCTAGTGCGTTGCTTTGAGAGATTGCATCGTGTGGCACTAGGTGATCGTGTTGCAAGCCGGTGTGCTTGTTACTCTTGGAGGTCGCCACCTCCTAGACGGCTTGGTGGCAAGAGACTTCGTTGAAGCACCGCGTGGAGATTGTGCGGTGCTCCGAAGGAGGATTTGTGAGGGGTTCTTGAGCCTTCCCCGCGGAGCGCGAATTGGCTACTCTAGTTGAGCGTGGCTTGGAGGATCCCGTTCTTGTGTTGATTGGAGTTGGGGCTCCCCGGAGGGGTTGTTGCGTGAGCCAACTTGAGCGGCCTTCTCATCACCAAGTCGGTGTATCGCCACAACCGGACGTAGCTTGGTGGCGACCAAGTGAACCAGGGAAAAATCGTGTGTCGATTTGTGATTGCCGAGGCTTCGACCTCCTTGTGCTTGTGTGTGAGGCTTCGACCTCCCTTGTGATTGTGTGCAGGTGGTTGGTCTCTACGCCCGGTGATTCGCCACCGCCGTGACTTCGTGTGTCCACTCTTCGCGGTGGTTTGCATCCCCTCTAGCTCAAGCTTGCATTTACATTTGTTACATTCTTGCTTAGCTTGAGTAGTGGCTCTTGTGCTCGTTTGCTTGTGTAGCTAGTTGAGCACCTTCTTGCTTGTGTAGCTAGAAGTAGTTTTAGTGTTTTGCTTAGCTTGTGTAGTTAAGTGAATTGCACTCTTGGGTTCGGCTTGTGTAGCCTTGTCCTTGAGCATCTAGTGAGCTTAGGTTTGGCTTTGTGCTCTTGCTCATTAGAATTGGGTAGGTGCTCCCCGGTGTGGCTAAGTACTAGTTGCTTAGGTTTGTGTGACCTTGCAAGCTAGAATTGTTTAGGTGAGCACTAGCTAGTTTAGCACCTTGCTTCTTGTTTAGAATCTTTTACAAGGTGCTACTAGAGTTGTAGTTAGTGGGGGTTAGTCTTGGCTAGACCGATAGTTTTAATTCCGCATTTGTTTCGGTTAGCCGGTGCGTAAGTTTTTAGGAAGGACTATTCACCCCCCTCTAGTCCATCTCGACCCTTCAGCAGGTTTTATTAAAGAAGTGTACCACCCGGAATGGTTAGCCAATCCGGTGCTTATTCAAAAGAAGAATAAAGAATGGAGGATGTGCGTTGATTATACAGATCTCAACAAACACTGCCCCAAGCAGGCATTCAATCTCCCTCGAATCGACGAGGTCATAGACTCTACCGCTGGTTGCGAGTTGCTCTCGTTTCTTGACTGTTACTCCGGTTATCACCAGATAGCCCTTAAAAAGGAGGACCAAGAAATAACCGCTTTTATTACCCCCTTCGGTGCTTTTTGTTACACGACCATGGCATTTGGTCTCAAAAACGCCGGAGCTACCTACCAACGGGCTATCCAGTCCTGCCTCGAAACCGAGATCGCCGACGATCTCGTAGAAGCTTACGTAGATGACGTGGTAATCAAATCAAGGCAGGCAGATACCTTGATCGCAAATTTGCAGCGCACTTTTGACAAACTCAATGAGTTTAAGTGGAAACTAAATCCTAATAAATGCGTTTTTGGAGTCCCGTCTGGAGTCCTTCTCGGTCACCTGGTCAGCCAGGAAGGCATCAAGCCAAACCCCGAGAAAGTGGCTGACGTTTTGAAACTACGACCACCCCGGTGCGTCAAAGATATCCAAAAACTCACAGGCTGCCTAGCCGCCCTAAGTAGATACATCTCTCGAATGGGCGAAAAAGGTCTTCCCTTTTTCAAACTACTTAAGGCTAAGAACAAGTTTGAATGGACAGAGGAGGCCGACCAGGCTTTTAAACAGATTAAGGCTTACCTCACTTCTCCCACACTCCTAACTGTCCCAAAACAGGACGAGGAACTGCTCCTATACATAGCTACGACGACCAACATGGTCAGCACTATGTTAGTAGTCGAGCGCGAGGAGGAAGGACACATCTATGGAGTACAGCGCCCCATATACTACATAAGCGAAGTGCTCAGCGAGTCTAAGCAGCGGTACAACCAAGTACAAAAGCTTCTATATGCACTCCTGATCACGAAACGCAAGCTGCTCCACTACTTTCAGGCCTTCAAGATCACGGTAGTAAGCGATGTACCACTGGGCGACATCCTCCGTAATCGAGATGCCTGTGGTCGGATCGTGAAATATGCGCTGGAATTGTCCGAGTTTACAATCCAATTCCGCAACCGCAGATCGGTGAAGTCACAGGCCTTGCCAGATTTCATCGTGGAGTGGTCAGACATCAGCCTACCCCTTGCAGATTCAAATGCCGAGTATTGGACAATGTACTTTGACGGCTCTCTAAAAATCGACGGTGCAGGGGCTGGCATCTATTTTATCTCTCCCTCAAAAGATACGATAAAATACGTCCTACGTCTACACTTCAAAGCATCTAACAATGTCGCCGAATACGAAGCAGCCCTACATGGCCTTCGTATCGCAGTTGAACTTGGCATCAAACGACTCCTAGTCTACGGGGACTCCGCTTTGGTTATCAAGCAAGTCAACAAGGACTGAGACACGGTCCACGAAAAAATGGACGCTTACGTCGCCGAAATCCGCAAACTTGAAAACAAGTTCTACGGTTTGGAATTCATCCATGTGCATCGAGAGAAAAACATAGGAGCCGATGAACTTTCCAAGTTGGGCTCAACTCGTGCCAAGTTGCCTCCTGGTGTTTTCGTTCAAGATTTAATAAAGCCTTCGATCCCCGATCAGACAGAACATACACCAGAGTCTACTGCGGTGGTCAGCTATTTGGCAACACTATTCAGTAACGCCAACATCGAGAACGACAACGATCTCCCGGTCCAGCAGGAGAACGATGAAGGTACAGAGTCGGCCGAACAAATGACGCCTCTCCAGCAAGACTGGAGAGAGCCCTTCATCAAATTCCTGAATGATCACCTTGTCCCGGAGGACAAAATTGCCGCCCAACAACTGATCCGTAGAGCCAAGGCCTATGCCATGGTCAACGGTGAACTCATGCATAAATCACCCAAGTCCTTTGTCTTTCAAAAATGCATTACCCAGCCAGAAGGGATCGCACTTCTTAAAGCCATCCATGAGGGCACTTGCGGTAACCATGCAGCATGCAGGACAGTGGTCGGCAAAGCCTACCGGGCAGGTTTCTACTGGCCTACAGCCGTTACTGACGCTGAAGATTACGTCCGGCGATGCGTCAACTGCCAAATGTTCGCCAAGCAGATTCATGTCCCAGCAAATGATTTACAAACCATCCCGGTCGCTTGGCCCTTCTCATGCTGGGGACTGGACATGATTGGCCCATTTAAACCAGTGCCTGGTGGTCATACAAATGTCTTTGTGCTCATTGACAAATTCTCAAAGTGGATCGAATACAAACTAGTCAAAAAAGCCACAGCTGAGAAGGCAGTCCAATTCCTAGACGAGGTCGTCCACAGATTTGGCGTTCCAAGCACCCTAATCACTGATCTTGGGTCACAATTTACAAGCGATGCCTTTTTTAACTATTGTGACGAAAGCCTGATTAAGGTCAAGTACGTCTCCATCGCTCACCCGCGAGCCAACGGACAAGTGGAACGTGCCAATGGGATGATCCTCGATGCCCTCAAGAAGCGAGTTTTTCAGGTCGGTACGAAACTCAAACCTGGTCGATGGCTCAAGGAGTTATCTGCTATGGTCTGGGGACTTTGTACTCAGCCCAGCCGTAATAGAGGGGTCTCTCCATACTTCATGGTATACGGCTCAGAGGCTGTCCTACCAGCCGAGGTCGCTTTCCAATCACCACGGGTAGCCTACCATGATGAAAATACCTCCGACACAGCCCGAGAGGTTGACATCATAGCTAAGGAAGAAAAGGTCCTAGAGTCTTGTGCCCGGACCGAGAAATACTTAGCCACGGTACGCCGCTACTATAATCGCAACGTCCGAGGACGTTTGTTCGTGGTCGGCGATCAAGTACTCCGTCGTGTACAAAAGACGGATGGCCTCCACAAATTATCACCAAGGTGGGAAGGACCGTACAGAATCAAGGCCGTCACTCGTCCTACATCATACCGGTTAGAGACACTAGCAGGAGTTGAAGAGCCAAATTCTTGGCATATAGAGATGCTCATACGATTCTACCCGTGAAAAGATACGTATCTTATATCTATGACATGTCTCTATTAATGTATTTTCCTCTTTTTGTCTCTCTTCTTCCCAGTTGCAATTTCTTACTTTGAAATAACGCAAAACCTTGCATACATGCGCCCTGCATAAGTCACATCTAAACTTTGTATTTTTCTTGCCGAGAACGATTTGAAAAGGTCCTGCGTCACGGTCCTCCGTCGATGTGCTACAGCTCCGCGCTACACGGCACTAGGAGATCCGGCAGGCACCCTCTAATAGGTACTTAGGATCGTACCTAGTGATTCCTGGCGTACCGCGCTGTTCACTAGTGCGTCCATTTGTCACCTTGATAGAGCTAATCGCTTCGAGAGAGGATACAAAACTTATTTGTCGACGTAAATTTTTTATAAAACTAACGTTATGCACCGAGTTATGTATAACGATATAACTAAAAATGGCAAAATACTTATCACCCGCTTAAGTATGCCTACTTTGTCTGCATCCTAAACATGGCCTTAAGTTTTGTTTCGAGCACCCCGTGCTCAGCACCACTTATATACAAGTTTTAAATAACATGTTTAAAACAAACAGCCCTACTGACCACCATCCTCCTTTGCAGGGTCCTCGATGAGCGTCATGTCGCCGACCAGCTGCTCAGCAACAGGGACGAAGGTGGTGCGCAGGTCTTCGGCAGCAGCGTTGGTGAGCTCCGGCGCGATCCCAAGCGTGACGGTGGCCGGATCAACCGCCTCCACCCTCGAGCGGACCACTGCCAGCGCCGTAGACACTGCATACGTACCAGCCCACGAGACGAAGTCCCGCACAGCAGGCCACAGCCTCTGGCACTGGTCCGCGACCGCCACAGCTTCGCCCACTGGGTCCGCCGGATGTACCTCCTCAGGAAAAATGGCACGAAGAACCGGCTTGATGTGCCCGATCATCGTGTCAATCTTCTCTTGGAGACGGCGGCACGTCTCTTGCAGGCATTGGAACTGCGCCATGTGGCGGTCCCTGGTCTCTGTTACATCAACAATGGAGGTTAGCATGTACTGTTCGATCCAGTACATAGCAGACAACACTTGCAATTAATCAATTGCGCTACATACCGGTCAGCGCGGCGATTTGCACGCTGTCCGCCTTAGCCTGCTCCTCTACAGCACTCAGCTGCTCCGACAGAGCAGTATTCGCCTGCGTCAGAGCGGCCACCTTCTCCTCCAGCCCTATGGTGGTGAGGCAGAATTTACAACATTTTCTTAACAACACAACTTTACCCAGCGTTTAAAGGATATGGTCACATACCTTGTTGACCCTCCGCCAGCTCGGTCACCTGCTGCTCCAGAGCCAACCGGGCAGACTCCTTCTCGGCGAGCCGGGTCTCATAGACCTACGCCTGCGCCAGCATGGTGGCTTTCTCCTCCCGCAGACGCCTGCACTCTTCCTCAATTGGCGCGAACCGTTCAATGGTTCGCGCACGTTGAGCGTTGGTGGTCTACAGGGTCTGTAAATGGCAAAATAATCAGAACGCGTGCTGCGTGATTGCTAATGAACAGTGCTGCAACAACCATACCTGGATCCGGGAGGTGAGCATCTCCAGGGCCTCCCTGATGCCCTCCTCCATCACCACCTCAGGCACCTCATCATATGAGGTCCACCTCTGCCCACCCTCCTCGAAATCATAATTCGATTCGGAAGGAAGGGGGCGGCTGGTGCCTGAGGCTCCCTGTGGATTTCTTCCACAGGGGTGGACGGGGGACTTGGCGCTGCTGCGCCTGACCTGGGCTGAGCAGTCGCCCCGGGCTCCTGCTGGGCTGTTGGCCTCAGCGCTATCGGCCCTGGGGTGGCCCGCGTCGGCTCCGGACTCGGCTCGGCGGGGTGGCGGATGGGCTCTGGCGACGGAACCGCCTCCTGCTCCATGCTCTCCTCCGCCCGTGGCGTCTCCACGTTTGGCGGAGCACTAGTGGCGTCCGCTTCACCCGGCTGGGGCTCCGTACCCGCGGCTGCAGCCGCTGCCGGTGGTGTGGCGGCAGTCCCGGTGGAGCTCCGGGTGGAGCCAGTGCCCGCCCGACTACATACCAAATACATTGGCACATAAGCACACCAATCTGATTCTAAAGCAAGCAATTGTGATTGAAATTACACGGTTACTTACCGGCAAAAACCGCCCTTAAACTTGGGTGCGCCGCCGTCCCTTGGGGCAACGCCCCCAGTCCCTGCTCCGGGCTTGGGGACTGACTTGGGCGGGACCCTCTGCCCACCCGGGGACTGCTCGGCAGCTGCCCCCGATGCCGGTATCGACGGAGCAGCGGTAGGCTTCGGCTTCGGCGGGGCAGGGGTCAGCCCGACTTTCCTCGGTGACCGCCGCGGCACTGGTTGGGGCGACTTGGAGCCGCCACTCCCATCACCGGAGCACGCCTGGCGCTTGCGCCGGTGCTCCGCTATGGTGATGGTGTCGTCAGAATCCGACGACACCGGGCTATCGGGGGCCGGCCTCTTGCTGCCGCCCTCGACACCGGCCTCCTTGCCGAGGTTTAACTTACCCCCGGTGCCAAGGCTGGCCGTTTTCTTCTTCTTGGGGGTCTCCACGGCCGCTGAGCGCTTCCTCACTGCGCGCCGTTGCCCCCTGGTGGTCCCTCCGACCACAACATCATCATCATCATCTTCAGGGCTAAGATCCTCGACCTCACCCTGATCTGCAGTCCTCTCCGGACGCCGCTAACCACGAAGGGCCTCGCCTTCTGGCCAGTCCTCCACTGGAACAGTTGAAAAGTAATGGACGCTCCATCCCTACACACATAATACATACAAGTGCTCCGCATTATATCACTGGTCAGACACAATACCACATTACACACAAATTAAACTCAGTGTCGTATTACCTCTGGTGGTGGGTTGCTGAGACGGTAGGGCAGCTGCTTGGTGGTCGGCAGAGAAGTATTTACATTGTACTTCTCAAACATGACCGACAGCAGATGGTGAACGTCGTTCTCGTCGGCTTTCTTGTCCGTCTCCCGTGCTGGATCGTCCAATCCACTGTATAACCACAGCGGGTTGGTTCTCTCCTTGCACGGTTGAACGCGACAGACCAGCCACATTCCGGCCACCAGCGCCCCGTTCACCTTCTGGTTATCAATCATCGCCAGCAGCTCCTCCACCTGGATATCTCCAACAGGTGGTCCGGCCCCCCACCTGGGATTGGCCTCCGGGATTTGGTGGATGTCGCACGGCACCTTCCTCCCAACGGCCACATCCTGGCTCATATAGAACCAGCTCCTGTTCCATTTTTTGGGAGCAGAAGCAAACTTGCTTCCCAGCCAGGATGCGGCCATCCCATCCCGGAGCCGGATGTAACATCCCCCGGCCACTTGGGACCCCCCGATCTCCACCCCCTTCTTCCGGAGAACGAAGAAGTGGCGGAACAGATTGAAGTGCGGGGGATGCCCAAAAACATCTCGCAGTACGCGATAAAGATGGACACGATCAAGATCGAGTTGGGGTCTAGATTGCATATGGAGATAGACCACCATATGCAAAGGTCCCGGAGGAACCAGTGTATTGGTTGCCCTAACCCGCGAGGAACGAAATCCTCGAAGACGATGAACTCACCCGGCATCGGCGTCGGCTCGTCCTCGCCGCGTGGTTCCCTCCACACTCCCATCTCCCGCGGCGGCAGGAACCCATTGTCCACCAGCGCCTGGAGCGACTCACGGGACGAGGTGGATTGGACCCACTCCGGCCCGCGCCTCGTTGGCTCCGCCCCCTTCGCGCTCTTCTTGGTCGCCCGCTTCGTCATCTTCTCCGACGGCGGCGGGTCGATGCAGTGGTGGCGAAACCCTAGCAGGGTGAGCGGCGGCGCTGGCTAGATCTATGCGACGCAGCGGCCACGGCGCAAGTGCAGGCACTGGGTCTCGTCGGTTGCCCCTACTGGTGGTTGCTGCGCGGTGGATCTGGCGGTGAAATGGGCGGCGGCGGCGGCGGCGGTTTTCTCTGAGCGCTGTAGACGGAGAGCTCGAGAAAGAGGGCGCTGCAAGTGAAATAAAAGCGGAACCGTCTCTCCTCGACGGCGCCTGCTATTTATACTAATCGGGTGACGTCTGTTTGACTTCTAGGGTTTGACCCCCTTTTGACTCATGTGGCCCGCCCAATTTTTTACCCTAGTGGGCCACGGACACATGGGCCGTACACTCCACGTGCGGCCGACTAAATGTTACTGCTCAAATAAATTTATTTACAGGGCCCAGTTCCCTTCGCGCCACACGTGGGCCTCATTCTTTATCCTGGGGACTACCGAGTCAGCTCCCTGGACGTCCTTTTTTATGCACGCCTATATCTTTGGTCCTTGGATTTTTTCTGCTCTGTTTCTTAAGCAGAGGGCCGTAGGTATTATTTTGAGCTTTTTTTCCTTGAAAAGTTCAATCGAACATACACTATCTTCCATCGAACTTGGGGACTACGTGGGCCCACGTCACCTCGCGGTGACTTAGGGCCTATTGTCTCTCACAGTTCTGGTCGCTTTAACCGCTTATGTTGCACGCTGACTTAACATTTCTGTCACGTGTCAACGTGGGCCCACGTCTCAGGACAATAAAAAGAAATTTTCTTTTTTTCTTTTTTGAGCACCATGCATCTTTCGACAAAGATCAACAGCTCCCTGACATACGAGTGGTCAGAAACAGACTGCTCGGGAAAACTGCTTGGCTAAACATGGTCGGCACTACGAGTGGTCAGCACCATACGTGGTTGGCACTATGTGTGGTTAGTACTACGTGCTCGGCACTTCATTTACGGCGCTCAACGTGGTCTGCGTCTGCACTGCTCGGCACAGGTCAAGGTGATGGACTTCCCTCAAGATACATGGTGCTCGGGGACTAGCTGTGGGAGGTATAAATCCGGTATACCACCATGGTCAGTTCCAGGGCTGCTCGGCACGGCGGCCCGTACCATACAAGACCCGGCCCATTACCGGCCAGGCTGGTGGGCCGGATTGCAAGACAAAGGCGTGGTCCGCAACCGACCAGGGGATGGATCACGCACAAGGATGCTTGTCCCGCAAGTAGACTTAGTCGGTTAGGTCAGATAGAGTCCTCCTAAGACACGACTTGATGTAACCGACCACCTCACGTGTATCTTTGGCTGCTCGGCTATATAAAGCGGCCAAGGACCCCCCTAGAAGGCAGAGGCTATTCTCCGGCATCCTAGATCTAGAGAGCTTAGCACCTGTTCATTGTACTCCGATACTTGATCATACAGCATAACATGAGAAGCAGGACGTAGGGTATTACGCTTCCGAGCGGCCTGAACTTGGGTAAACCTTGTCTCCTCGGTTCGTTTTGTTTCTCGAACATCCAGATCGTGGATCTAAACTAGCCCTTACCGAAATTCTACCACCGTGGGGTACCCCGTGGTGGACTGCCGGTTATCCGTAATCGTCTGGGATGCGTGCCCACATATCTTTGCGACTGAAAGATATGGGCTGCTCAAACCATGTTGGTAGCTTGACATCAGCAACGAGGTCATCTGGTTCCTGCATCGCGATGATGGCGCGAGTTAGCAGCTTTCTGTCGCGATTGGTTTCGAGCCTGACCTTGCCACCGAAGATCACGGCGGTGACATTCCTCTCAGGTTCTCTGAAAGCATGACGGGGGTTGATGTCCTGTGGTTCGTCTTCCTCTTCTGGCAGGTCGGCGGGCTTGTTTTTGGCTTTAGGGTTAGGGCGAGGCCTCTTGTTGGCGACAGACTTGATAAGTGTGTCTGTTAGGACTCGCCACTCACCCATGGTGTGACCTTTGCCGGGATGCCGAGGACAGTCCTGGGACAGGATCCTATCGAGTGCTTCGTCCCCGACTGGCTTTTGTCCTCTGACCGCGTTGACGGTATCGTCATTGAGGTTTCGGTTGCGCTTGCCACCACCATAGCTGTCCTGTCCCCGACGTCTAAAATTACGTTCTCCGTCACAGGGACCAGGTCCGCGGTTGAAACGCTGGTTGTTGCGGCGCTCGTTCTGTCGCCGCGGTGGTCGGTCGGCGTCGCTTTCGTCGTCGAAGTCATCATCCCGACGGTAGTTGTGGTTTGATGGGCCATCGCCACCTTGGTTTAGGCCGTCGTCCAAGAGCGCATAGTCATGTGCGACGTTGAGGAGTTCCTCCATGGTTTTTGGCTGTCTGAGGAGAGCCTTTTGGAGGTCTCGGCCGCGTGGTTGGGCTAGGCCGTCGATGAATGCCTCGATGGCAGTCTTCGGAGAGATTTCCGGCACGTGATTCCACACGTCTGAGAAGCGTCGAGTGTACTGTCGTAGAGACTCTCTTGGGCGGAGCCGAACCTGCTTCAGTGCGTACTTGGTCCCTGGTTGGACGCAAGTCGACTTAAAGTGGTCGATGAACATCTGGCGGAGTTGTGCCCAGCTGTGGATTGATCCAGGGCGTTGCTGGAGCAGCCACGAGGTGACCGTGTTGCCGAGTACGACGGGGAGGTAGTTTGCCATGACGTATTCGTCGCCCCCTGCTGCTCGAACAGCAACTTCGTAGAGCATGATCCAGTGTCCAGGATCGGCCTTGCCGTCATATGTCTTGATCTCTGAGATACGAAAGTTTTTGGGCCATATGACGGCTTTGAGTTCTTCAGAGAAGGGCGGGATACCACCAATATTTCTATGGGCCCGGAGGCGCTCGTCGATTCGTTCTCGGAGGTCCCTGCGCTCGGGTCGAGCCGCCTCGTCTTCTCGTCTGCCCTGGTTGACTCCACTTTGTCGGTTGGGATGTCGCTGATTATTCTGGGGACGCTCGCATCTCGGAGCCTTGCCGTGGTATTCGACGAGATCGTCATAGTGTCCGCAGTCTTCTTCGTCCTCGTAGCTGTGTCTGTCGTTGTTGGACGAGTTGTCTCCTCCGCTTTCGACTCGCAGCTCTCGCCGGTTTCGGTTCTGCCAGGAACGACGAGATCGGTAAGAGCTAGCCATCGAGCCCATGGAACGGAGTTCGTTCACTTGGTCTTCGGCTGTTGTGAGGAAGTCCTGGATCTCGTTGAGTCCGGGAGTTTCGGGAGGGAGTTGCTTTAGCTTCTCCATAGCAATGGCGATGTTGGCCGTGGGCGTCTCGTGGACAGCTGCGTCATTAGCCCCGTCAAATTTGGGGTTTAAGTTGCGGCGCCAGGGACGGCGTCGTGGTCCGGCGCCTCTGTTAGGGCGCGACTCTGCTCGGGCCTGGTCGGCAACTTGCTGCTCGGCAGGTCTCGTGTTGCGATCTTCCCTTGCCTGCCTCTGCGCATCTGTTTCGTTCGGAGCAGGGGGTTCAACATTACTGGCCATGAAGACCGTCTGCCCGAAGCCAGGAGGATATTTAGGGAAATCCAGCGCATCGCCGGGCGTTTCCATCTGGTGGTCGAAAGCGACCGGAGTGTCCTCGGTGACTGGGTTCTGATCTGTGTCCATGGGACAGTCATCTCCTGAAGAGAGGTAGTCAGTACGTTCCTCGGAATACTCCAGCTGAGCGAGTAGATCTGAGATGGTAGGGGTGGCTGGGTCGGTGTTGTGTGACACGTTCCCTAGTTCTCGAATCTCTACCATCCCGATCACGTGCGCAGGACTCTTCGGGAGGATGTCCTCAAGAAGGAGTGCGTCGAAGTCTTCTTGGATATCCTCGCCCGTGATGCCGCCGCATTGGTCGGTCCGAAGGGTAGAGCGGTTGGCTTGTCATGCGGCGGAGCGGAGTGGATCGCGTACGAGGCTTGCTCGACGGATTCCGGTCCTTTCGGCGTTGTTGCCGGCGAGGTGCTCGGGAGTCTCGTCGCGCGTCGATGAACTCGTTCAACCTCGGGAGGAGGCGCGTCCCTCCACGATGGATCGCTCGGTCGGAGTCGCGAGGGCTCGGTTGGGATCTAACCAACGAGAGTTTCCAATCCGTCCGACGGCCTTGGAAGCGATCGTCGAATGACGGGCCGACGGTTGACGACAAGATCTCGTGTCGTTGCGACGAACAGAATTTCACCGACGTGGTCGGACCGGTGTGAAATCGAGAAATCTGGGCCCCGCGTATCGGTTCCTGCGTGGCTTCGACCAGTTTCATGATTTCAGCCAACCCGCGACCTTGTCGGTCAATGAGCTCGATCAGATCTGAGTTATCAATCGGCTTTCTTGGTAGCGAGAGAGTCGATCTACGAGTTCTCGGAGATCTGTTGTATCCTTTGTCGCCGAGGGCGATGAGGAATCTTGCGCGGGCGAATGCTGTGATCGGCGGCGAAGTGATCGGTGCTGTGACCGGTTGATCAGCAGACAGCTCGGAAGCTGGCTGAGTTGCAGATGGTGCTGGGACCATCTGCATGGTGGGTGGTGCTGAGACCGTTTGCCTTGCGGGTGGTGTCGGAACCGACCCGATTGCTCCCGTGAAGTTGAGGGGCGTCGACATCTTGGTGGTCCAGACGACCGATCCGAAGGTGACGGCGTTGCCGGCCTCGAGATTCATGGAAGCGGGAAAGGAAACCATCTGGATCGCAGTGAGATCAAAACGCCGAACCCCTACTCCGCCCCCTTCGCGCTCTTCTTGGTCGCCCGCTTCGTCATCTTCTCCGACGGCGGTGGGTCGATGCAGTGGTGGCGAAACCCTAGCAGGGTGAGCGGCGGCGGTGGCTAGATCTACGCGACGCAGCGGCCCCGGCGCAAGTGCAGGCACCGAGTCTCGTCGGTTGCCCCTGCTGGTGGTTGCTGCGCGGTGGATCTGGTGGTGAAATGGGCGGCGGCGGCGGCGGTTTTCTCTGAGCGCTGTAGACGGAGAGCTCGAGAAAGAGGGCGCAGCAAGTGAAATAAAAGCGGAACCGTCTCTCCTCGACGGCGCCTGCTATTTATACTAATCGGGTGACGTCTGTTTGACTTCTAGGGTTTGACCCCCTTTTGACTCATGTGGCCCGCCCAATTTTTTACCCTAGTGGGTCGCGGACACATGGGCCGTACACTCCACGTGCGGCCGACTAAATGTTACTGCTCCAGTAAATTTATTTACAGGGCCCAGTTCCCTTCGCACCACACGTGGGCCTCATTCTTTATCCTGGGGACTGCCGAGTCAGCTCCCTGGACGTCCTTTTTTATGCACGCCTATATCTTTGGTCCTTGGATTTTTTCTGCTCTGTTTCTTAAGCAGAGGGCCGTAGGTATTATTTTGAGCTTTTTTCCTTGAAAAGTTCAATTGAACATACACTATCTTCCATCAAACTTGGGGACTACGTGGGCCCACGTCACCTCGCGGTGACTTAGGGCCTATTGTCTCTCACAGTTCTGGTCGCTTTAACGGCTTATGTTGCACGCTGACTTAACATTTCTGTCACGTGTCAACGTGGGCCCACGTCTCAGGACAATAAAAAGGAAAATTCTTTTTTTATTTTTTGAGCACCATGCATCTTTCGACAAAGATCAACAGCTCCCTGACATACGAGTGGTCAGAAACAGACTGCTCGAGAAAACTGCTTGGCTAAACGTGGTCGGCACTACGAGTGGTCAGCACCATACGTGGTTGGCACTATGTGTGGTCAGTACTACATGCTCGGCACTTCATTTACGGCGCTCAACGTGGTCTGCGTCTACACTGCTCGGCACAGGTCAAGGTGATGGACTTCCCTCAAGATACATGGTGCTCGGGGACTAGATGTGGGAGGTATAAATCCGGTATACCACCATGGACAGTTCCAGGGCTGCTCGGCACGGCGGCCCGTACCATACAAGACCCGGCCCATTACCGACCAGGCTGGTGGGCCGGATTGCAAGACAAAGGCGTGGTCCGCAACCGACCAGGGGATGGATCGCGCACAAGGATGCTTGTCCCGCAAGTAGACTTGGTCGGTTAGGTCAGATAGAGTCCTCCTAAGACACGACTTGATGTAACCGACCACCTCACGTGTATCTTTGGCTGCTCGGCTATATAAAGCGGCCAAGGACCCCCCTAGAAGGGAGAGGCTATTCTCTGGCATCCTAGATCTAGAGAGCTTAGCACCTGTTCATTGTACTCCGATACTTGATCATACAGCATAACACGAGAAGCAGGACGTAGGGTATTACGCTTCCGAGCGGCCTGAACCTGGGTAAACCTTGTCTCCTCGGTTCGTTTTGTTTCTCGAACATCCAGATCGCGGATCTTAACTAGCCCTTACCGAAATTCTACCATCGTGGGGTACCCCGTGGTGGACTGCCGGTTATCCGTAATCGACGAGCAGGCCCTAGAAACTCATATGACCCATCTCCAGTTCGGTGCATATTCACGTCGCCACAAACGCAAAGGAGCGTGCCTCATCGCCTTATATCTGCATCTCTCTCCTTTTTAAAAGATTTTTTTTTCGACCTATGCATGAGTAACGTGCCAACAAACATCTACTAAGTATCTTTTTAGCACGTTTGCTCACCTTCTTATGATCAAGCTTATGGCTTTATGATGATGGAGAGAGCTCAGCAATGAAGATTTTCGCATCAACCTTAGCATGTCTGCTCTCCTAGTTCCGGAGGATGGACCATAAATATAATATCCACTAGTAGGTGACCCGAAAATAACCTGCAAACAAAGTTTTTTTCTCAAAAAAACCATGTTATTTCGAGTCAATTAAATCAGCCATATGATTGAACATGCCTCCATACAAACTTGACAAGCATACTATCCATTTACCGATTGTAATTTGTAACCAAGGACAAAAAAGTGGCTGTGTTTTTTTTTTGTTAATCATAAACCGCATGATAGATGAAAGAGAGATGTTTGAATTATTTCATAATTAATTGGTACAAAAATGACCAGTCTAAATGCCTCTCCAATTTCTCTCAACCACGATTCACCTAAAAAGTCGTTTAGCCATTTATACACCATTTAAATGTTACACAGTGATATGACATTTCTGTTTTATCAACCGTGTATCATATTTTTTTTGACCGAACCAAAAGGGGAGCCCCCTATCTATATTTTTTGATTTTTCTATTAAATAAATTAATATTATGTGTAAATTACAAGGCATCTAGGTCCAAAGCAAAACGATGTAAAAAATTACATATAACTATCTCTTCATGAATTAAGAAGGGTTTGTCTACTGGGTTTGGCTTTGATGCACAACAAACCAAGTGCTGCTTTGAATTATCTTTTCCAAAGGTTGAACCATGCATCATATTCGTCAAATGGGCATTTGCTAGGTTAAGTGGTCGCTTAGCCAGAATAACGAGTGAGTGACCGACCATTTACCTTTTGATTTTAGGATAACATTGCTCTTTATAAGGTTGCTTTCGTTTAAAATCACATCCATCATAAAAGCCAAACGAAAATATCAATTTTCAAGGCAAGACCATGTAAAAGGAATTTTGTGTACAAGGAAAGCACACTAATGGATGGTCCTTTTTTTTTTATGCAGTCCTAACCCAAACACTATCCAAATTGTAGATCGTGCCAAAAATCATGCCACGGGTGGCCGTAAAGTAGAGCGCGGGCCATTGAGTGTATCATCTATTATTGAGGGTGCTCTAAGGTGCATAGTTTGCTGATTTGGCCAGCCACACACTCCAACCTAAAAACGACTTTAGAATAAGAGCAAAATGACAGAATTTACATTTCGGTGATGCCTAAGCTTTCTATCCACTAAGCCAATGAACTGCATAGGACGACCGAGTTGTGTACTGCAGTGCCCCTGATCATTCAGCCTACAAGTTAGGCTGTTGCTTTATATAATTTTCAGTCAAATTACATTTGAAAAACGTAATACCTTTTTTTTTTTGAACTTAATGAAAAAGAAAAAAAAAGGAGTTGCGAAATTGGTGAGCGGGCATGCCGCCACCTAGCTAGCTACGAAGATGGCACGAGGTGCGCATAGAGCATCTTGGTTCCAGACGTCGGGAACGCCGGGGAGGCACCAGTGGATGCAGTCGGCGTCGCTGCTGGGGTCGCGCGCCAGCGCCTCCAGCTCGGCCGCCGTGGGCGGGCTCCACTGCCGCCGGCACGGACGGGTGCGCGTCCTTGCGGTGCTCCGACAGCTGCGTCACGTTGAGCACCCGCACGGCGACGCCGCGCGCGCCCAGGCGCGCCACCTGCGTCTCCACGGCGCGCGCGAACGCCGGGTCCGTGTCCTGCCTGCGGTGCCCCTCCGCCATGATCGGCTCCGTCTCGTTGTAGCACTGGTGGTTGCCGCCGGTTCCGGCCGCCTCCCACTCGTCGGAGTGGAGGTGCGTCGGCGACATGCTCGTGAAGAAGAGCTGCGTGCGGGCGCGGTCGACGTGGCGCTCCAGCCACTCCGACCACGTCTTGATCGACAGCTCGAACGCGCGCAAGCTGTCGGTCACCTCGTGCGCCGCCCTGTGCGCACCCTCCGCCGCCGCCTCGAACGACCCCCACCTGCACGTAACGCACGGTCAGTGTCAGCGTCAGTCAGACGGTGAGACGGAACAGAGTACACACACTGACACTCACAGGACTTTCATGGTCGGGCGGCGCCACCAGAGGTACGAGTTGAAGACGAGCGCATCGGCGTCGGCCCAGCGCCTGGCGTGCTTGTCGATGGAGCCGGCGCGCACGACGCGGTCGGCTACACGGTGGTGAACCGGATGGTCCGAGTTCGACTCCACCAGCAGCGGCGACCAGTAGAAGTCCACCGACGCGTTATACTCCTGCACGCAAAATAATTTTGATTTTGTCACTCTCACTCTGGTGGCAGGGCATACATGCAGGTTGAATGACAGACGTCGTGGATCGTCTGCACGTACATGGATCTTGAAGGAAACTAGGGAGCCGTTGCCGCCGCCCATGGACTTGCGCAGCATGGGGGTGGCGGTGTCGATGAGGCAGACCATGGATACCCACTGGTTCCGGTTCAGGGAGTCACCTACGAAGGCCAGCCGCTTGTCGCGCAGCCTCTGGAGCAGCTTCACCGCGTCGAACCTGGGAAGATCGCAGCCGTGCGGCTGCCACCGCCAGTGCTGGTACTTGAGATCCGTCCTCCCGAACTTGCCACACGCCGCCTGGTCCGGCATGAACTTGCACGCGCTCTCCTCGTACAGCGGGTACGCCGCGTCGTCGTACACCCACCGGCCGGACGACATGTCGCACTCACCCTGCCTGCCGGCGCCGGCGTTATCTGCAGGTGGCGGCGCGTTCGTCGTGGTCTTCCGTTGCTCGGGACCGCCGCCGCTGTCGTTCTTGGTGTTGGTGGTGACCGAAATGGCGAGGACGACGAACAAGACGAGGAGCAGCAGCACGAACGAGTTGAAGTGGCCGCGGCGGAGGTCAAAGCTGACCGTAACGCCCCACGACGCCGCCCTCGCGTGGGGCTTCTTGGTCGGCACCTCCGGCACCAGCCACGCCTCCTCGAGTGCGTCACCGCCGGCGCCGGCCGTGCTCCGCCCCTTCCGCGTCGGGGTGTACCCGGTCATCTTGATACCTCGGACGACGACGTCGATCGGGGCCGACGAACTATATTTGCAGGGCCCGGCCGTTCTCGCAAGCACTGGCACTGCATGCGCGATCAAATAGCTTGCATGGTGTGTACGCAGGCTGGAGAGTCGTGAGTGCACTGGCACTGCACTACTGCAGCAGGTGCTAACCGATCGCTTGTGGTAAAAGATTCCTTTTAGGTGAGACTCAGAGAGTTGTTGCCCCTTGATCTCGTAGGTTTTGGTGCACCTAAACAGCTACTATATATGAACTGCATCAACACCTCAATTCCTCCCTAAATCGCACTTCTCTGCGTATATAAACACTGGAGATGGAGAAGTTAGGAGGTGGTTCTGACCGATACACAAAGAAGTGGAGAGCAGCTGAAACAGGCTTGGCCTTGGTGTTTCTGAAGACAATTGTTCATTGTAGTACCACTGTACCCGTAATGTATCTGCAGAGTCAGAGCTGCCCTATTTGGCTTGCAAGCTAAGGGTTTTTTTTTTTCGAATACGCAAAAGACTTGTGTATCTTTATAGTTAAGTAGAAGAGCTTTTACACTCGCATTTTCGCGCGTTTTTTTTGGAGTTAAATATTACAGAAAGCGCCGTTTCCATACCTTTACTCCTAAGCGGATTACCCACAAGTTAGGCACCCTAGAGCGCGCGCAACGACTTCAACCATGGATCGGTGGTGGCGCTCATGCGTGGTTGACGCGTTGCCCGCGAAGCTTTCGTGGGCGTGCGAGGTCGGGGAAGAGCTCCTACATCGACTCGGCGGGCGAGGTCGGGGAAGAGCTCCCGCATAGACTCGGCGTCAGAGCCAACGGGGTCGTCGCCGAACACGGCCACCTACTCCTGCTTGGCCTCCTCCATCGTTCTTCCCTCAAGTAGTCGCAACCGTTGTATGACGAGGGCCTCCCTCGCCTGGTGATCGGGATCATGGCGAGCGGCTGTGCCGTTATTCGCGCGCTCCTGCGAAGAAGCCTGGACGAGGGGTCGAAAACCCTGGTCCGCAGCATGGGTGTGGCAGGCACCTGCAGCAGGGTGTGGCAGCCTTCTTCAACACTCGTTGGGCGAACTTCTTGATGTGCCCGCTGAGCGATGAAGAACAGTGTGCACTGGCTGCAACATTGTCGTCGTTGCACGACACGTCCCGGTCCATCCTAGCGGTAGGGGGGTGGGGGTGAGAAACTGGTCCTCGGTTGCGCCCCCAACGCGGCCAGTAGGCGAAGGCTGTGAATCCGCGCTGGCGACCGGCGCTGCCGACTCTAGGGTAGAATGTCTGTGTACATTGGCACAGGGAAGCCTGGTGGCCGCATGCAGCATCGGTCACCATCGTCCAACGCGCCTTGCTCCAGGGTGGTGTGGTCATGGCTAGCACCTGCTGTGTTGGCATTGTCAAGTCGCACCCGGCAGCCCCGACACTAGCGGCGGCGTGGTTGGCCGCTGGTGCTGGTGTCGGCGTGCCTGCGGCGTCGGGTGCAATGTCCTCCAACGCCGAAGTCGCGGGCTTGTCGCGGTGCTCCCTGCCCCGTTCATCGATCACGGTTGCGTCCGGATTCTGTGTGTCCATGTCTTGGGCCTCCATCCCCTGCCTGGAGTCGTGCTCGTTCGGCTTGGACCTCCATCCCCTGCCTGACGTCGTGTGGCAGCGTGCTGCTGCTGCTCTCGTCAGAGTCCGGTTTAATGATGGCGACCGGGAGATAGTCATCGTCACCCTTTTCTTGTTCTCCAGGATAGCGTCGTCGATGCTGGCGCGCCCAGACCCAATCTGGGCTAGACCTTGATAACGGTGGTGCCACGGTTGTTGGCGTAGTCATGGCCGGTGCTGGCGGCGTTGATGATGACCTTGTTGTTGATGCCGTTGCGTGTCCACTTGGCCTCTGTGGCCGCGATGCGCCGATCTAGTTCGATGATCTCATCGTCGAACAGTTGGTGGGCGCCGCGTCGTTGGCGACGTCCAGATCCGATATGATTTGGACCGCGTTTTGTTGTTGGAGGACAAAATTGTTGAGTTCTTGTACTCCACCTGTGATTATGACGCGGATTTCCTTGGTGGTCGCGACATTGGTGTTGTCGTTGCCGGCGATGCGTGCTAGCACGTCTTTCTTGGCGTTGGGCGGCAACGATCTAGTTCAGCGATCTCGTTGTCGAAGTTGAAGGCGTCGATCGCAAACTCTTCCTTGGTGAAGGCGGCGATCATGGTGCTTGCGGCGGCCATGAATCGATCTGGTCTCCGGATACTAGCTATAACAGGCTGTGCACAGGGGTGCGCGTGGCAGCCCTAGGTGGCGGCAGCGCAGCCGCGGGCAGCGGCGTAGGCGGCGGAGACGGCGCTGCGTGGGCAGCGGCTGCTAGCGTAGGAGAGGGGGAGAGAGAGAGAGAGAGGAAGCCCTTCTATTACTTGATTCAATTTGATTACAATGCCCAATTATTTGGGGATTACTTAGCTCCTAATTAAGCGACCTAAACACTAAACTACGCAATCGCGACGGCGGCGGCGCGGTGGGCTGCGCTCCCGGCCCTCCTTGGCATGTGTGCGCGGCGTTCATGGCCCATGAGGCGCAGCTGCTGGGGCGCTCCTCTTCTAGGCCTGAGTTGGTCCAACTTCTTCCCTAATTTGTCAGGCCGTTGTTAGACTTGTTATACTAATATTGCATTTAAATTGGCTTAACTATATAATTAGTTTGTCTATAAGCATCTGCAGGTTTATCCATCCTTTTACTCATGCTACATAATATTAATGTTTATTTAGTCGCCACAGTAGAGATTTTTCTAGAACCTTTTCCTTTTAGTTTGTTCTTCTGTGATATATTTTCCTACCTACCTTTTGGTATTTATTGGTTAGACAGTAGAACAACATTATTTTCAATAATTTTGGTTAGATCGGATTAAAATTTGCATTATGAGGCTTCGAATTAAATAAGCTGTATTGCCGTTTGTTCATTGTTCTTATGAGGGAGGTTGACTTCAGATGGCAAAGCTCTTATTCTTCTTCACCTAACCTATATTGGAGAGAGGTTGATGTCTCACCTAATCTATATTGGAGAGAGGTTGATGTTCCAACTGGTACTTGCTGCGGAAACAAAAAATGGTTACATTCTGGAGAAATAATTGGAATCCGGTTGACACATTGATCACTTCAGTTATAGGCATGTCGCCTTCAGAGATAACAAGGCTATACAACATGCAATGTGAGCCACACCTCACCGCTTCTCTTGAAGCACTCCAAAAGATGGAATCTATTTTTTAGGTTGGTCAGCGTTTTATCCGGCTTCTTAATTCTTTGTGCTTACATATGCATCTTGTAAGTTCGTTCACAAACAGATCTTTGGCATTCAGCCTTCAGCTGATCCATATGGTGAAGGTTCCTCCAGTGCAAAACCTATTAATAAATAACACCAGAGGTCAATACCTGTATCTCTACTCACTAACTAGCTAAGCCTGTACATCTAAAAAATTAATATAGTTTTTCCATAGGTTTGAATTATTAGAACTTAGGTTTAAATAGTTGTAGTTTTGATGATGAGCATGACAAACGTTTTTGTTTTGTCAAAGCTATCTGTAAAACAAAAATTACACTAGCAAATTTGACCTTAGGATTGCAGGGTGGAGCCATGCAGCTTTGGTTGTACCTGCATCCATTGCATGGATGAATCTTATTGACGTGTCTGTCCCCTCATTCAACCACTACTACATTCAGGCACTGTAGGGGCGGTTAAAAAGCCACTGTAAGGGCGGCTGGGCGAGCCGCCCCTACGCCCCCGATCTTACAGTGGGGGGGCACTGTAGGGGCGGCTCAACACCAGCCACCCTTACTACACGATCACTGTAGGGGTGGTTGGTGTTCCAACCGCCCTTACTGTGCCTTCCACTGTAAGGGCGGCTGGTGTTCCAGCCGCCCCTACAGCGTCAATGTTGTAAGGGCGGCTCAATCAAGAGCCGCCCCTACAGTGAATTTTCAGGAAAAAAAATATAAATTCACAAATATTAGATCTGACCACAGCATAACGTATATATATTATGCAAATACACAATTCCATCACAACAAGTTCATAATTCAAAAGTTCCACAAGTCCATCAAATTTACAAGGCATTTCTAAGTACAAATGGTCCACTTCTAAGTACAAGTGAATGATTTCTAGAAACAACTAAGTAAATGCCTCAGCTACTCTTATTCCAGTTTTCACTTTTCACTAAGCAAGACAATCACTAATTATTTGAGCAGCAACTATCATCCAGCATGCAGCAACAACTATCATTAGTTGGGTTCTTCATCCTCATTGAACAAAACTGCTGATGATATGGAATTAAGAACAAACAAGTTTAGATCAAGAATGACATTGCCCCATGCTAATGCCTATGACAATTATAGAGAGCATTACAAGACAGTGACCTTAATAGTTTGCAGAACCAAAGAAAGCAGGGAGCTCACCTTGCTATTCTGGATGGAGTGGCTAACATGTAGATGGTAAAGAACTGAAAAAGAGAAAGAATGATAGTGCTTAAGATCCCAAGAAATGCACAAGAAATAATAATCAACGAGCAAGCGGCAGTTGGAAATTACAATAAACTTGTGATTACAATCTACTATTACCATGATTCGAAGGATAGTAACTGTAATCACATCACCTGGGGTTACACGTCACCTGGGGCTCATTTCCATGAGAGACAATAGGAAGCTGCTAGTCTTTCCAAGCAAGCACACACTACATTGTAGATCAAGCAAATCTTGATTCAGTTAAGCACAAGCAGAAGGAGAATGTGCATAGACAGCGAAAACAATAAAGGTTTTAAGATGAATAAACTGGAGAACAGCTAGTATAACAAAATGGGTGTTAATGGATATACCGTAAGTTCTAACTGCACCATGAAAAATATAGTAACTGCACCATGAAAACTATATAGTATTGTTGTATCAGGCCAACCACTCTGTCAATAAAACAGCAAGTTCTAACTCTGCAAATCATGAAATAATCACCTATAGCACTCTGTAGATCATATGGCAGTTCGAGAAGCGCCCAAACGGTGGAAGGTATACAGGACATAGTATTTCAGAAGTGCCAATAGTGGTAGCAAGCAGTACCAACTGTACATAATATGGGATAACCTCAGGACTGATACCTACATATAAATAATGGAAAAATAGAAAATAACTTACTTATGTGAAGTGTGGAGAGGCAGCCACATATATTGTTAATTTGCAATATGTAATAGAAGGCCAGGGCTCCATATATTGTTAATTTGCTATCAGACCGACCTCCATATATTGTTAATTTGCAATATGTAATAGAAGGCCAGGGCTCAGAACAAAAGCCTTCAACTCCTAAACAGAAAGACAAATGGTCTACTCCTACACGCCACATGCACAAAATTTTGCATGAAAAAGAAAAACATGCAATGGAGCAGAAATATACTGCTAAACCTACTCACAGCAGAATGTTGAGGAAATGCAGAAAGATTGAACGTTTCCTCACCATTCTGCTGAAAATCTAGCTTGAGATGGAATCGTACGTTTAGCTAAGAATGGTCTAAAAATGAAGAGAAAGATTAAACATTTCCGCAGTAACCATGCACAGGGAGTACCAGCCACGAATTAGCGAGACTGAGAGCGCGTGTCTGCATCCATCATCTAACAACAACAGAAAGAAAAACTGAAACGGAGTGGGTAAAGATTCCCGGACCTCTGCTAGATGTAGCGGAGGAGCTCGTCGTTGACGAAGGCCTCGGCGCCGAACGCCTCCATGGTGCCCGCGGAGCGGTCGACGGCGGCGCGCGCCATGGCCTCGACCTCCTCGGGCTGCATCTGGTCCCCCTGGTAGGTCATGTCGACGTGGCGCCACAGCGTGGGGTCGGAGGCCGCGAGGCGGCGCCACGCGCGTCACACCAGCCCGGCCCCGAGCAGGATCTCCGCCACGTCCAGCTTCGCGAACACCGCCGCCAGCGCGTCCGACGGCATCTCCGCCCAGTCGCGCGCCTCCTCCTCCTCCTCCTCCGCGGCCGTGGGCGGCGCCGGCGCCGGCGCCGGTGGCGAGGACATGGGGTAGGGTTAGGGTTCACAGCAGATGTTTGCCCCGCGGGCAAGCGCCGCCTCCAGGCCGCGCGGGCGAGCGGAGAAAGAGGGGATAGGGTTTGGCCGGCGGCGCGGAGAAAGAGGGGATAAGGAAAGGAGGAGTGAGGGCACTAGGGTTTGGCCGGGTTTTATATGAGTTCATTTTAGCCGGTCAGATCTCAGCCATTCATATGAGATCAACGGTTCTTTGTTGCACGGGCCTTAGCGGCCGAGAGATTGGACCGTGAATCAAGGGCCGTTTTGGCCCGTTTTTTTTTTTTCAAAGGTAAAATTAAGATATATTAATTTTTATTTTCAGAAAATACGCGTTGACCGGACCCTAGATGGCCTCGGGTGTAAAAGTGATAAACAGCAAGTTTGATCCACTCATCAAGATACATATTTTCTCCAATGGTCACCTTTTCATCTGGGATTGTTTGGACCACTCAAACTTTGAAACATCGTTTTTCGCGGCTAGATGCGGGTTTTCGACCCCTAGACGGGCCCACCTTGAAAAGTCATGATTATCAAGTTTGATCCACTCGTCAAGACGAACAATTCATACAAAGGTCATTTTTGCATTCGACGAAGCGTTGCGAAAGTGTAGTTCTAAATCCACTCGTCCCGCATGAAGTTTCATTAAGTCTGTGTGGGATTCAAGAATTTGTGACTAGAGTTTACCAACACTTCCTCAAATATAAAAGTGTTATATCTATGAAATATGTATCTTGATGAGACAAAACTATCTTGTATTCAAAAGTTTTTCATTTGAGGTTTGACCAAATCTCGCCTTGGATTTTGTGAGAAGAGTTTACTAAAACTTTTCTAAATGCAAAAGTGTTCTATGTATGAAATATGTATATTGATGAGATAAAAATCTTGTATTCAAAAGTTTTTCATTTAGTGACCGGACCCTAGATGGCCTCGATGCAAAAGTGATGAACAGCAAGTTTGATCCACTCATCAAGATCGCGGAATTGTTTGGATCACTCAAACTTTGAAACATCAGTTTTTAGGGTTTTCGACCCCCTAGGCGGGCCCACCTCGAAAAGTTATGAACATCAAGTTTGATCCACTCGTCAAGACGAACAATTCATACAAAGTTCATTTTTGCATTTGACGAAGCGTTGCGAAAGTGTTTCTAAAACTCGTCCCGCATGAAGTTTCATTTAGTCCGTGTGGGATTCAAGAATTTGTGACTAGAGTTTACCAACACTTCCTCAAATGCAAAAGTGTTCTATCTATGAAATATGTATCTTGATGAGACAAAACTATCTTGTATTCAAAAGTTTTTTATTTGAGGTCATTTGGTACCTCGTTTGACTAGAGTTGACCAAGTCTCGCCTTGGATTTTCAAACCCTGTGAGAAGAGTTTACTAAAATTTTTCCAAATGCAAAAGTGTTCTATGTATGAAATATGTATCTTGATGAGACAAAACTATCTTGTATTCAAAAGTTTTTCATTTGAGGTCATTTGGTGCCTCGTTTGACTATGGTTGATCAAGTCTCGCCTTGAATTTTGAAACCCTGTGAGAAGAGTTTACTAAAACTTTTCCAAATGCAAAAGTGTTCTATGTATGAAATATGTATCTTGATGAGACAAAACTATCTTGTATTCAAAAGTTTTTCATTTGAGGTCATTTGGTGCCTCGTTTGACTATGGTTGATCAAGTCTCGCCTTGAATTTTGAAACCCTGTGAGAAGAGTTTACTAAAACTTTTCCAAATGTAAAAGTGTTCTATGTATGAAGTATGTATCTTGATGAGACAAAACTATCGTGTATTCAAAAGTTTTTAATTTGAGGTCATTTGGTGCCTCGTTTTAACTAATTTTGTGAAAAACCACTGTAGGGGCGGCTGGATCACCAGCCGCCCTTACAGTGGCCTGTAGTAAGGGCGGCTGGATCACCAGCCGCCCCTACAGTGCATTAGCAGGGGTGGCTGGCGATCTGGCCGCCAGCCTGCCGGCTGCATCACGAGCCGTCCCTACTAGAAATGGCCAAGCGCTCTTACAGTGCCTTTTTCACGTAGTGAACCAAAAGCGAAGAACCGTATATTTTTCTTAAATAATGTATTATCATGTTGAGCACATTCATGTAAACAACAATTATGAGATTTTATAGTTCAAATTCTTTGTCAAAATAGCAGTTCAACTGCTGCTAATTGTTGACTTCAATTGTATATGGTCGATCAGTTGCTGCTAATTGCTCCCTCCGGCATTTGTGTCTATTTATTTATTGTTTAGCATAACAACTCTGATAGTGCTATATACCTCATTCGCTATCTAAGTCATTATTCGTTCTTTTCGCAAAATATAATCTAAATTGTGCCTAAAGTGAGACGGCTCCCTAGCTATTCAAAGCAACCAGAATTGCTCTCACATGCATTAAAGAATCCGGGCGCGGCCAAGCGCGCCTGCTGACCTACTCCCTCTGTCCCTAAACATTTATCGCCACAATTTACATGCCGCTAACTTGAACTTAATTTATAATGATATATACAACAATTTTATCTCAAAATAAATTTATTTAAAAATATTTTTTAGATAATATATAGTTTATATCTGACTTCATCTATCAATAGATATTTATCCAATAATACTAATTATATATTATACATATTTATACTTTTTACTATTTATTTAGTCAAAGTTATTTTCTCGGGAAATGAAAATGACAAACGTAGAGACGGAGACTAGTGGTAGATCAATACTAGCTGGGAAGTAGCATTCATCTGCTCCGTGCTACTCTCTCCGTCTCATATTAATTGTCGTCATTGGTGTACGTGCCACAAGTTTAACTCGATTTGTATAAAATACGTGCAACATTTGTATCTCTAAATAAATTTGTTAAAAAACTAGATTCAAAGATCTTTCTAATAATACTAATTATGTATTATAAATATTAATATTTTTAATATAAAATTGTTGATAGTTTTTTTGAAAAGCGTAAAGCGACAATTAATCTGGGACAGAGGGAGTAAGTAGCATTCATCTGCTCCGTGCTTACTTGGCCTGTACTTTTTTTTTTATGAGGCCAACGATGGTGACAGGCCGAGTTGGACGTGCCCTGACCATGGCTGACACCTGCCATATTTTTTTTAGCTTTGCTCTCTACATATCCTACGATGTTCTTTCAAATACGAGCGCTGGCCCAAAACAAAACACATCTCGAGAGATCAAGTATTAGCCATAGGCATTGTTTACATATCAAAATTTACCTCCAGAATTTACTATATAAAAAAAAGATTTCTATCACATCAAAATGTCGACATATACATGGAGTATTAAATGTAGACGAAATCAAAAATTAATTACATAATTTTGTTGTATTTTACAAGACGAATCTTTTAAGCCTAATTAATCAATATTTGAATAAAAATTTACAAATTCAAATAAAATGCTATATTAGGAAAATTTTTTACTATTCAAAATTTACATGTGCCAACTTTGGCTATCTAAAGGAGGCCTGGACGGACCAGACAAGACTGGATGTGAATGGCCCGTTAAAAAAACATTTTCCCGAGCAAACAGATGGACCCAACAAAACAATTGACAAAACTTAGGCCTTGTTTAGATTCTAAAATTTGGACCCCAAATTCACTATGCAGAATTCCTATTCCCCGTCACATCAAAATATCAATATATATGGAGTACTAAATATAGATAAAATAAAAACCTAATTGCACATTTCTGTTGTACTTTGCGAGACGAACATTTTGAACCTAATTAATCAAAAATTGGACAATCTTTATCAATAAAAATAAAATTGCTACAGTGTGATAGAACCTTTACTATGCAAATTTTGGTCACCAAGTTTGTGATGTAAACAAGGCCTTTGATGCGCAGTGAGCCCTCGATGGACGCCCGAGGCGCATGTGACGAATGGGTAAACCTCAACGGCCACTCATACAACTAGGCTATGTTTATCGAGAAAGTACATGAATAAGAGAGCCGTTAGGGCATCGCTATTGATAACTTAAAGTATTCCCAACCCAGAAACTATAGCATAGTTTTTATACATATAGATACGATTGTGCCTGGTTTAGATTGCTTCAAAATTCTAAATTTTTACATTCTCTCTTTATCACATCAATCTTTGAACATATGTATAGAGCAGCAAATATAAATAAAAATTAACTAATTGTATAGCTTAGTTATAAATCATGAGAAGAATTTTTTAGCCTAGTTAATTCATAATTGAATAATAATTGTCAAATACAAACAAAAATGCTATAAAGCTTCGAATTGTAAAACCTTGCGATCTAAATAAGACCCAAAACGTGTTTGAATCCACGATTTAAATAGCGCGATATTCTATAGCTGCGCTATAGCGGGAGAAAGGACATGCCGTGAAGCTATTGCTTATTTTCACGCTATCGGCGCTATTGACGCTATAGCGCCATAGGGCGCTAATTTGCCGCTATCAGTGTTTCCCTAGCTGGGCCAAAAAATTATGGTTTTGCTATTTTGGTTTTCGTATGGATTGTGGATGAGTTATGAACTTATTATTAGTTTTGCTATTTTGGTTTTCCTGTGGATTGTGGATGAGTTATGAACTTATTATTATCATCATAGTACGACTTATCAAGTTAACATTTATCAATTTATGAACTTATATGAATTATTATGAACTGTTTTGCTATTTTTTCCGAGTGTACTAAAATAGCGGCGCTATAGCGTGTCAAGCTATGTGGCGCTGCATCGAATAGCTGCCGCTATAGCGCCGTGAAAAAAATTAGCGCGCGATTTAAAACATGGATCTAAATTGAAGCCTGGAGACATACCTTGGCCAAGCAATGATTCTCAAACGTAAGATTCCTGAGGTTTAGATTGTTGAGTATAAAAGGCTGCATAGCAGGCAACAACAAACACGCTCATAGAAATTATTTTCTTAATAAATAGTATTCTAAATTATGCTTTTACATAATCTCTTGTCTTGTCTCTCATATTTTCTGCTCCCTCCGTCCTATAAATAATATCATTTTCACTTCTCGATAGTCCAAATATTTTTAACTTTGCACAACCACTTGCTTTGTAAAAGAGTAAAATGCACCACAGGCCTTTGGACTTTGCTCGTTGTATCAAACAGGTTTCTGGACTTCGAAAATGGCCATTTGGCCTCTCAACTTGCCTGCCTCTTGGTTTACCGGAGGCCTAAACCGCCCTAGTCAGTGGTTTTGGGCGCATGTGAGCTGGTTTGGACGCGGTAATTTTGCATGTAGCCCCCTGGACTCTTCTCCTGTCATTTGGCTCTCATCCACCCGATCACTCTGCTCTCTCTTCCCCTCTGTTTGTCTGTCCACGGCAAGGCGGAGGAGGGGCGTGCCGTCGACAGCTGCAGCTAGGCAAAGCAGGAGCGGGGTATCGGCGGCCATGGCCAGGAAGAGGAGGGGCGCAGCGTCGGCGGCTGCGGCTTGGCGGAGCAGGGGCTCGACGTCGGCGGCCACAGCGAGGCCGAGCGGAGGCTCGCGGTCTGGCCCGAGCAGCGCAGGCCTCCGCGCGCTGCGACCACGGCCAGGACCCCTTGGTTGAGAAGGGGAGATGGGAGGCGACCGGGGCACACGAGGTGGCATCGGCGGCGAGCTCGGCTGGGGCGTGCGAGTCGGTGTCCGCGATGAGATTGGCGATGGCGCGCTCACGGGTCCAGCCGTAGAGTCACGGACTAGCTGGCGGGCTCGTCGGTGCTTGCCGCGCTGTGCAGGCAGCCCCGCGGACGGACGAGGCGGGCCATGGCGGCCGCGGGAGCTCGCCGCGCGTGCTGCTGGCCGCGTCTGAAGCGCTGCGCGCCATCGTCGGGGTGCTCACGCCCATGGCCCATGCCATCGCGCCGCCCGCTGGGGAAAGCAATGCCGCGGCGGAGTGGAGACGGCGGCGCTCGGGGCGCGCGAGGCAGAGCCGCTGCTCGCTCGCGGCGGCGCGCCCGCCCATGGCGGCGCCCGCGCGAGGCAGAGTGGCGCTCGCCCGCGGCACCGGCCCGCACGCAACACAGAGCAGCTGCTCGCCCGCGGCGGCCCCCGCGCGAGGCAGAGCGGCGCTCGCCCGCGGCGCCGGCCCGCACGCGAGGCATGGCAGCTGCTCGCCCGCGGCGGCGCCCGTGCGAGGCAGAGCGGCGCTCGCCCGCGGCGGCGGCTAGCACGCGAGGCAGAGCGGCGACGTGGGCGCGGGGAACGGGGAGCGCTTCCTCTGCTCGGCCGCTGCGAGCGTGCCCCGAGCGCCGCCGTCTCCACTCCGCCCCGAGCGAATGCGCGGTCGACGGCAAGTTCCGCCCCGCCGTCGCGGTTGTGCGTGCGGGGGACCTCCGCCACTGTACTCCAGCAAGCCTCTGGCCAAGGCCCTGGACCTCGGCCTGGTCTACGACGCCGGGGAGGACGACATGTGCAGCATCGGGTACGAGCCAAACACGATCGAGGTGGAGAAGAGTCCAGGGGCTACATGCAAAATTGTCGCATCCAAACCACCGCATCTAAACCAGCGCACGTGCATCTAAAACCATCGACAAGGGCGGTTTGGGCCTTCGGTGAACCTGGAGGTAAGTTAAGGGGGTCAGATGGCAATTTTCAAAGTCCAGGGGTCTGTTTGACACAGCGAACAAAGTCCAGAAGCCTGTAGTGCATTTCACTCTTTGTAAAAATCCAGTTAAATATAAGATTCATTGATTCCACAAAATACAGGCACTTTTTTTTTAGGAACAGAAGGGGCAAAGTCTCTACTGGAATTTTATTAAAATACGGGTACTTAGAGCACCTCCACTGTGCATGCAAATCGAACCGGGGGGAGAGAGAAACCGATGAAAAATCGATGTCCACACTGCAGCAAGCGAACCATGCGAGAAGATTCCTTGGTTCGAGGTTCGATGCTTCAATGTTGAATATTAACTAGTGTTTTTGCGCGCGCCCATGCGCGCGTGCTGTTGCCTATCATTGTATTTGCGCAGGAAACAGAAATGCTACAGATGAGAGGCAATTAACTTAACCAGGAGACAGAATACGACAGCTAAGTGGCCTAAGGCCACCGAAACATACTACTAAGTATCATTAGTACATACACACATGTTCACTTCACAACTAACCGACATGATCCTTATGTGGTAGGATAGGCGTGGGGGCAGTGCTTAATACTACAGGGGGCAGTTCATGGCCATAATATTAACAAATGGCCTCTAGGGTAGTCTACATAGGACATTGTAGAGAACAAAAGCGGCCTTGTAGTGGCTGTCTTCAGCAATGTTGAGTGGCTGACGACATCAGTAGAGGTGCCAGCTTCGATCTGGTTCATACTCTGGACTCTGGAGAACGGATATGCACATTTCAGCATGCTTCTGTAGTATAATTGGAAGAAAAATGTTTGAATGTCGTAGTTTTTATGGGTGTTATACCTCTGGGCAGGTAGAAAGTCTCATCCGAAGAACAGGTGAACGCTGAGGAGTCGCGGGCAGTGGTCAGCATAGTATTTGTAGAGAGAATGCCAAACAGAGGATCACACGCTCAGGTTCCTAATCCCAATGGATGAACTCGATCTGCCAAGCACTAATCCCAGTCGGCCATTGGCCCATAGTGCCTACGATAACTGAAACAGAACAGAATGGCCGTCCATGCATTACTGCTGTGGAATAGCACTGAAGAAAAATTGATTTGACACCACATCAGTGCAGCATTGAAGCAACTGATGGATTACTGCCATTATCTAATATGGGAAATATATAGAAGAACTGCTTAATGCGTTAGACCACATTTGCTTGCAAAAAAATAGGCACCAATGTAGTAAACTATCTCAGTATATTTCACAGCATTTCTATTCTTCATATGATCACAAATAAATTGCAGGACATGAAAGCAAAGTCCATGTCTATAAATTTGTCATTGGGGTTGAACGGTGGATGCAGACCTGATCAAGTATGAGCCAAGCAACGGCACATGATGCCCCACTGATTGTCACTAACTTGCTCAAATACAGGTACCTACAAATGGAGAGCTACTATCAAACAAAAGCAGTGGCAGAAAAAGCAAGGTCCACTACATACTGATAATTACTCTTGAAGCCTATATCAAGAAAATAAAACAACTAATAAACCTTCATATGATCATTGTGCTTTCAGCAGGAAGTAGCCATAGATCCAAAGAATTATATGAGAAAACTATGAAACAAACAAATCTTGCAGAAAAAAAAGGAATTATATAGCATTCAATTTAAGAACAGAGTTCCAGCACTCAATTTATCAAAGGAAAAACAACTCAATTTGGTAAACAAAAAAAACTGTGTCCTAGAAAAAGGTAAAAAAGAAATAATTGCAAAATCTATGGATAACCACCCAAAGTCTCTGCAGACCTAGACTTTCAAAGAAGGTGTCTGAAGATAATAGGAAAGCTTTTTAGGCAGCACTATATTAAAATAACTGACCATAAGAGAGCTGCAGTCCATATATATTAAAATAACTGACCATAAGCTTTTTAAACATGTATGCAGGCGTGCCACATGTATAAAAACTGAAAGCAAGCAAATGTTGCCTAATATTTTGTATGAAAGCTGAAAACAAGCAAATGTTGCCACATGGACAGCAGGTTATTGGTACATCCATCTATGCTATAAATCGAAGAAAGGCTCAAATGGCGTGCAAAACAAAGAAAAGACCTGCAGTTTGGCATTCGTAATGGTTAGACTGCAAATGCAGTCTCAACTAACCAGAACTTCATGCCAAAGACCTGCAGTTTGGCATTCGTAATGGTTAGACTGCAAATGCAGTCTCAACTAACCAGAACTTCATGCCATGTAGATCCTTGTCGTTGAGCTCTGCATTTGACACCAAATAGAGCCAGTTAAGCAATGCATATCCAAATCCTCAGCAACAGATCAGAAGATATATTTAACGGTCATACATAATAGGGAAAACAAAAGTTGCAATGTCCAGTCTTTTAGAAGGCAAAACAATTATTTTTAAATAGAAATGACATATGGCATGGATCAAGTCAATGTAACATCACCATAAAAGAAGAGTGAGTAGACAGAAAAACAATGTCTAGAACTGGATTGAGAAATATCATCATTTGTGGCAGCTCATGCTGTGGAAAGCAAGGTACAAACTGATTTGCAAGAAGAGGACACACCGGAGAAAAAGGTCTTTCTCAGCGCAGATAGCTCACTCTTCACTGAACTTGGTGGCCTCTAACCACAGCACGTCGAAGAGGAGCTTGGTGACCGGCTCGAAGTTTCAGCACTGAGGTAGTCCATTAAGAGAACCAAAAGGATGGATCACTGCTGCAGAAACACAATTCACATTGTGGTTAGCAAAAGAAGGGAACAAAAACACCTTGACCTTGATGATATACATGCAGGATAGAATTCAAATCCAAATATGATACCAAAGCAAATAAAAAGGGATAAAGATAGAAATGGAAATCAAGCAAACAGAAATCGACGGTAAATCTACTAACATAAGAGAATAACACATCAAGTTAAATCTACAGGTAATCATTGCATAAATCTCATTGAATGACATCCTTTTTTTTGAACTTTCACTGAACAACAGCTGAAGAGCTTCCTCTTGTTAATGTGAAATACCTGATTCCCGCCTCAATTCAGAACACAGAAAAAGAATTCGTTCATCCACTGCACCCAAACTGAGTCAAACTGAAAGGGCCACCAGGGCCTGAAGGCTATTCGTCTCGTGGCTTGGCTGCAGGTGCTGCAATCAAAGAACTGGACCAAACAAGAACATGGCACAGTGCTTTGGAAATCAACGGATACAAGAAGCTAGCTCTACTCCAAATAAAATCAACCACGTGTCTTCATCCTTGAATCACGACAAGCACATCCTGCATCCAAACAAAGGACTGGGCACGAAGGCACCAGACAAACGAACGAGCTGCCAACAGCTAGCAACGCAAAGAAATAAGCGGCGCACGGTGCCTGGACCTGCACAGCGATTGAGCTGACCAGCGCTCTTGGGAGACCTGATCCCACACGCGAACCCGTGCAGTACTGAAAGAAAACAAGGCACCGCCACAACACAGATCCACGAATTCCGACAACGAATCGAACTGCCCAAGGTTGGATTTACCCGAGAACCAAACTGGAAAACACGCGAGAGAAAAAGAAAGACTGGACCTGCAAAGCGTGACAGGAAGCAGAGGACAGCACCGAGCAGCTACGAACGACGACGCCGCGGAACCCTAGGTCGGCGGGCCGCTCCGCCGCGCCTCCCGCGCCCGCGCCGCCGCGCGCCGCGCGCCGCCGCACCGCGCGCCCGCCGCCGCGCCCGCGCGCCGCCGGAGGGGGCTCGTCTCGCCGCCGCCGCGGCCCTCCTGCTCGCCGCGCCGCCGCCGCTCGCCGCCGCCGCGCCGCCGCAAGGCCGCCCGCGCCCGCTAGCCGCGCCACCGCCGCGGGGGGGAGCTCGTCTCTCTCTCTCGCCGCCGCCGCGGAACCGCCGGGTCGCCCGCGCGCGCGCGCGCGCCGGGGTGCCGGAGGAGGATGGTGAGAGAGAGAGAGAGAGAGGAGGAGGAGGAGGCCGGGCGAGGGCGGGAGCAGGAGCCCCGCCGGGCCCGGAGAGAGGAGGGAGAGGGAGGAGAGGCGGCCGTGGAGAGAGTGAGAGCTAGGGTTAGGGTTGGAGGCTGAAGGCCGTATATATTTGGTGCGAGGAGTGATGAGAACCGTTGATTCGTAGATCCGACGCGTCAAAAATTTCGAATGACGTGGACGTCCTCGAGCGCGTTTTGGCCACACGGTTGGGTATTTTTAGATATCGCGTACACTGCGTCAGGCAAAAGAGAAAGCAAATACCTCTCACCACGGGCTTGTTTATTGTTTGGTGTGGGTCCAATGAAGAAGAAAACGAACCATACACCGGAGCACTGTGTTTTTTTTACCGGTGGGAGTGAACCGACCGGAGGCGGCCGGAAGCGGTAAACCGGCCGGTTAGTCCGGTTACCGGCCGGAAACCGCCCGAATTCAAATTTAAATTTGAATGGCGCAGTTGTTCCGGTTTGTACCGGTAAACCGGCCGGTTTGTGGCGGTTACCGGCCGGTTTTTCCGGTAACCGCTGCAAACCGGATTTTTTTTTTTGCTTGAATAAACACTTTTTTTTGGTAGTTTTTGGACACCTATTAATGTTCATATGCAACACAATACGGTACTAAATAGCATAAGTCACTAGCAACAATATTTAGTCGAATACAAATACATAGTCCGTTACAACTACAAACCGATACGTAGTCTCATACAAATACAGCCACGTCGTCGCATACAAACACAACCACATAGTCTCATTCACTATGGAGGATGTATGGGAAGACCCCATATCGGCACGACGCTTGATATTCGGCGGTGGACATAAGAGAGATGCCCTGCTCCTGGAGCAGTTCAGCCTTGTATTGTTGCCAAGTTTTGCCCGTCCATGCTGCTGTTGTCTCCCAATCCTGAACTAATGTTCTATAAAACTCAGGGTCTTCCCATTCAAACACCCATTTATTAGCAGGCTGCACGCTCACGTCAGTAATGGGATAGCTATAAGTAGGCTGTGAGGTATCACTGTAGGAGGAAGAAGAGTACTGTGGGGTGTCGTAGTCCGTCGGTGCATATGATCTCCTCTGCGATGACGGTTGTCGGATACCTAGGTTAGGGGTCCTACATTGGGTGAATTAGAGATGAGCAAATCAGCCTCATCCCTCTCTAAGAATCCCAAAAGATAATTGACCACAAAAATCCCCTCGAGCTGGGCCGGCCCACTATCAGGCCCACAAAGCCTCAGAACTTCCTAAACTCGAGCAGCGGGCGCTCACCCGCTCGACAGAGAAGTACGGAAACCGCTCGAGCGTGCGACCGCTCGAGACGATGACGCAAACCGCTCGAGCGAGCAACCGCTCGAGCGGGACGGAGAACGCTCGAGCAAGCAACCGCTCGAGTCTGCCCTCAATCATTGCCTGTCCAGAGCACGCACGTGGCTACAGGGCTCGAACAGCGCCAAAGTACTCTGACGCCGCCTAACCCCATGGCTACAGGGCCTGCAATAGTGCAACTTGCGCCGGTCGCATCCGCCATTACGCTGCCCATCCCCTGGATTCAAGGATGGCAGGTGCCACTGTGGAACTGTGCTACGCACCGTGCCACGCTTGACGCCCCCTTAGGCGCAGTAGTCAAGCCCCCGCACCGTCAAAAACGTCGTGCCGTCCCATCGCTCGGGTCGACGACCCCTCGAGCCGGCACCCAGGCGCTCGAGGAAGTAATGGCGGACGCGATCGGCGTACGGAGCAAGCAGTGCCCTGTCTTTCCCACCTCGACGACCATACCGCAGGGTTCCCGGGCGCACGTGCTCGGCTACGCCGGCACCGCACCTCGACTACGTCAGCCCACGACCGAGAAGGACGAGCAGGCCATCAATGACCATACCGCTACAGGCTCGAGCCGGACCACAGGGAGCGTCTACAGTCTCGATGACTTGACATGGCGCATGTACCTCGACGTCACGCCCACGACAGCCCTATCTACTCTGTACTCCTGAGCCTCCTCTTGGCCTATAAAAGGGGATGCCAGGGCCTAGTTCAAGAGAGGCTTTTACGCGTACACGTTTTTACGCCTTCACTCACACTCACTCACTAAGTCTCTGGACTACCTTGTATTCACCCCTGTACAAGCACCCCGGTGCAAGATAATACAAAACTCTCCCCTCTGCTGGACGTAGGGCACTCCTTGCCTGAACCAGGATAAACGCTTGTGTCCATCTTGCATCACCATCCGGATTAGGGAGCACGCATAGAAATTTACTCGTTGGTGTTATACCCCCCGGGGTACGAAACATCGACAGTTGGCACGCCAGGTAGGGGCACTGCGTGTTTTTCGCTCGATTCCCGCCATTTTCCGGATGGCATCACCCGCTTCCTCGCTCCCGTTCGCCACGGTGATCTGGTTTGGGAGTCTAGAGTTCGTGTCGCTCGGCCCAGGCCACGACATGGCTCTACTCTCGATCGGTGAACCAGGGGGGGACGCTCGTCACCCCCACGCGCTGATGGGGCCGCGCGCCGACCGCGCCACCACGGCTCGCCACCACGTCGCCGACGCCACCAGCATCGGCATCACCACCAGCAGGCACAGGGCCTTGAGCACCCTGCTCGTGTGCCCTCCCCGCCGACGCCACGATGCACCCGGCCGGGGTGCCAAGTGTGCGGGGGGGGTGGCACGTGGACAGGAGTCCCCGACGTGGGCCCCGGCTTCACGTTCGCCATGCGTTCGCCGAGAGAGCCCGGCGTGGCGCCTCGAGCGCGCACGGCCGACGTCGCCCAACCTATTGCCACACGGGCTATACCGAGCTCGGCGCAGGCTCCCGTTTGGGCTCGCCAACACCGCCACTACCTATGCCAACGCGATCCGGCCAGTCATGGGACCGCGGGAGGAGAGCCCCGGCCCCCTCCTACGTGCCACTATGAACTTGGAGATCGTGTGGCCGACGTCGGTGGACCGCGGATTTGACAGAGCACCAGGCTCACAACGCCGCAGCACGGTCGGGAATATGCGACGCTGGATCGAGGAGGAGAGCACGGGGAGGCCCTGGACGCCGTCCAGCGCTAACCTAGACTCCGATGACTCGGACTCAGGGTGCTATGACCCGGCCCGCGAGTGTTTCCATCTCAACAACGACGTCCGTCGGATGAGGAGACCGAGAGATCTTGCCGCCGCGGCCGTCCCTACAGCCAACCGAGCGAGACGTAACGCCGGCGGTTGGGACATCGGCACCGGAGCTCGCAGTGATCGAGCCGCGTGGGCCGCTACCACAAGCCCAAGATAACCGGCGACCGAAGACGATGCTCGAGCAAAGCACAATGGGCCCGGCTCGGAGAAATCGAGGCCAAGATGAATGAGGAACGCGCGAATCCGAGCTGCTCAAGCGCGCGCTTGAGCAGAACCATCCGCCCCTCCTCGAGCTCTTGGCGCTCGAGGAAAGGCACGAGACGTTTTCAACCGCATCGTCAACGACGGGCGGCGGAGGCGCCAATCGAGCCGGCTCACTTCCTCGAGCAAGCCGGGAATGTACTTGCGGCAGCTATGCTGCTGCGGGACATGCCGGCACCCTCGAATCCGCATGCATTGCGGATACGAGATGAGATCTAGGGGCTCCTCCAAGTCGCGGCCGTCCAGCAGGCCGAGAGCTCGGCCTCGAGACAGCGTGAGGCAGCCCCAGAACAACCACGGCACGAGCGGGAGGGTTCCGTCCACCAGGGGCACCCCCTCGAGATGGTAGAGCCCCTGCTCGAGAACGCATCCTCGACAACCGCGCGCCTCAAGATGCGCGTCATGACATCAACGATAACCGACGACGCAAGGCTGCGGGCGCCGAGGACCGTGGCTACAAGGCACATCGAGGGGGGCGTTACGACGACGCGACGAGGACCGGCGGGCTCCGAGCCGCCGGGCCCTCGAGTCTTCGGGCCGAGCTATCCGCAACACGCCGTTGCCAAACCCGTTTCGACCCCCCACGAGCGTGGTCAAGTACAACGGAGAAACCAAGCCAGAGCTCTGGCTAGCTGATTTCCGGCTGGCCTGCCAGTCGGGAGGCGCTCGAGAGGATAGGGCAATCATACGCCACCTTCCCCTATTCCTCTCCGACACCGCTCGACGGTGGCTCGAGGAGCTTCCCCCCAATCAGATCTACGATTGGGCCGACCTGGTCCAGATTTTCGAGGGGAACTTCAAGGGCACCTACATCCGACCCGGCAACTCGTGGGATCTCCGTAGAATCGCAAGCAAAATACCACGGAATCTCTCCGGGACTTTGCTCGACGTTTCTCAAAGGTGCGCACCGAGCTGCCACACATTCCAGATCACGACGTCATCCTGGCGTTCGTCTCAGGCACCACTTGCAAAGAGCTCGTACGGGAGCTCGACGCAATCGCCCAAAGACGGTGAACGAGCTCATGGATGTCGTCGCCGACTACGCCGCGGCGGCGACGAGGCCGTGGGGGCCTTCTTTGGTGGGGCGGGAACAAGCCCGCGCCGTCCCCGGGATGCGGTGAGGGCTCGAGCAAGGCCCAGAAGAAGAACGGGAAGAAGAAGAAAGGCAACCAGCAAGGCAAGCGTGCGGTCGTGGAAGACGAGGTGGCCGCAGCCGAACGCAAGAAGCCTAGACCCCCACCGGATGGGGGCGTCTTCGACAAGATGCTGAAGCAGCCCTGCCCGTACCACAAGGAACCGGTCAAGCATAACCTCGAGGACTGTCGAATGCTTCGAGGCTACTTCAAGCGGCTCGGGATCGATAAGGACGACGACAAGAAGGACAAGGGTGGAAACGATCAAGCCAACGACAACGACGACGATGGGTACCCGCCCATCACCGAGTGCTTCATGATCTACGGCGGCCCAACCACCCAGATGACACGCCGAGAGCGGAAGGCCGAGCGCAGGGAGGTTTTCGCCCTGAAACCCGCCACGCCTCAGTTCCTCGACTGGTCGGATGCTTCCATCACGTTCGACCGTGATGATCATCCGGAGCACGTCACCAATCCCGGCGCATACCCTCTCGTCGTCGACCCGATCATCCTCAACGCCCGCTTCACCAAAGTTCTCATGGATGGAGGCAGCAGCCTCAACATCATCTACATGAAGACCCTCACGCGGCTCGGCCTCACAAGAGCTCACCTCCAGCCGAGTGCCGGGGGCTTCCACGGAGTGGTCCCTGGCAAGAAGGCGCTCACGATCGGCCGCATCGACCTCCCCGTCGTCTTTGGGACACGCTCGAACTTCCGTCGAGAGGTCATAACTTTCGACGTGCCTAGTTTCGAGGGGACCTATCACGCCATCTTGGGCAGACCGTGCTACACCCGGTTCATGGCGATCCCCAACTATGCCTACCTCAAGCTCAAGATGCCGGGACCAAAGGGAGTCATCACCGTCGACTCCACGTACGAGCACGCCTACCACTGCGATGTGGAGTGCGTCGAGTACGGGGAATCACTGACAAACGTGATGGGAACATCTGAAGACCTAGCCATGATGCTCGATCACATGGCGGCTAAGCCCTCTGCTCCAACGCCCAAGCGACAGGCCGGCAATTTCGAGCCCGCTGAAGACACCAAGAAGATCCCGCTCGATCCAAGCTCCTCGGGGGAGAAGACGCCGGTCATCGCGCCTCCTCGACATGACAGCAAATAGGAAGCGGTGCTCGTCGACTTTCTCCGCGCCAACGCCGACATGTTTGCGTGGAGTCCCTCGGACATGCCTCGGCATACCGAGGGATGTCGCCGAGCACGCCTTGGAGATCCGTCCCGGTTCAAGACTGTCAAGCAACGCGCCGCGCCGCTTCGACGAGGAGAAACGGGGATCATCCGCGAGGAGGTCGAGAAGCTCGAGAAGGCCGGATTCATCAAGGAGGTACATCATCCCGAGTGGTTAGCTAATCCTGTGTTGGTAGTGAAAAAGAATGGAAAAATGAGGATGTGTGTAGATTACACTAGTTTAAATAAAGCATGTCCCAAAGTCCCATTTCCTTTACCTCGAATAGATCAAATCATTGATTCCACTGCGGGTTGCGAAGTACTTTCGTTTCTCGACGCTTACTCTGGCTACCACCAAATCAAAATGAAAGAGTCCGACCAGCTCGTGACTTCATTCATCACCCCCATGGGCATGTATTGCTATGTCACAATGCCTTTCGGCCTTCGGAACGCCGGGGCAACATATCAGCGCTGCATGCTCCATGTCTTCGAGAAACACATAGGAGAGACCGTCGAGGCCTACGTCGATGACATCGTTGTCAAGACTCGAAAAGTAGAAAACCTTGTCGCGGACCTCAAATTGACGTTTGAATGCCTTCGGGCTAAAAACATCAAGTTGAATCCCGAGAAGTGTGTCTTTGGTGTGCCTCGAGGCATGTTGTTAGGGTATATCGTCTCCCAGCGCGGCATCGAGGCCAATCCCGAGAAGGTCGCGGCCATCATGAGAATGGGGCCAATTCGAGACCCGAAGGGGTGCAAAGATCACTGGATGCTTAGCTGCACTCAGTCGGTTCATTGCGCGCCTGGGAGAAAAAGCTTTGCCTCTGTACCGGCTCCTCAGAAAATCCGAGCACTTTGCATGGACACCTGAAGCAGAGGAGGCCCTCTCGAAACTAAAGAGCATGCTCACATCTCCCCCTGTGCGCGTGCCGCCTCGGCCGGCTCGAGATGGCATACCCACCGAATCCCTCCTCCTCTATGTTGCCGCAACCACTCAGGTGGTCAGCACAGTCATAGTGATCGAGAGGCAGGAAGAGGGGCACGCGCTCCCCGTCCAGCGGCCGGTGTATTTCATCAGTGAGGTGCTCTCAGATGCCAAAACTCGATACCCCCATATCCAAAAGCTGCTCTACGCAATCGTAGTCACCCGTCGAAAACTCCAGCACTACTTTCTTAGCCATCCGGTGACGGTGGTAACGTCATTCCCACTTGGGGAAATTATCCAGAACCGAGAAGTCGTGGGTCGGATCGCCAAGTGGTCGGTCGAGCTCATGGGCGAGGCCATCACGTACGCCCCACGAAAGGCTATCAAATCCCAAGTGCTGGCTGACTTTGTCGCTGAGTGGACCGAAGTCCAACTCCCCCCAGTCCAGATCCAGGCCGAGCTGTGGACCATGTATTTCGACGGGTCACTTATGAAGACAGGAGCAGGCGCGGGCTTGCTCTTCATCTCACCCCTCGGAGTACACATGCGTTACGTGGTGCGCATCCACTTCGCCGCCTCAAACAACATGGCAGAGTATGAGGCGCTCGTTACCGGGTTGCGCATTGCCATCGAGCTTGGGGTCCGACGCCTCGATGCTCGAGGCGACTCGCAGCTCGTTATCGACCAAGTGATGAAAGCCTCGAGCTGCCATGATGAAAAAATGGAAGCATACTGCAATGAGGTGTGCAAGTTGGAAGCCAGCTTCCATGGTCTCGAGCTCAACCACATCCCGAGGCGCTTCAACGAGGCTGCGGACGAACTGGCCAAAATCGCTTCATCTCGAGCGCCGCTACCCCCGGACGTCTTCTCGAAAGATCTTCACAAGCCATCCGTGAAGTGGGACTCGGGGGCTGGGGCAGGACCAGCCGTTGAGCCTGCTCCTACGATCGAACCCCCCTCGACGGGTGCCACAGTCATGGAGGTCAACCAGGTCACGAGCCCACCAACCGACTGGCGTGCACCATTCCTCGAGTATCTCATTCGAGGGGAGTTGCCAGAGGATCGAACGGAGGCGAGGCGACTAGCTCGTCGAGCCAAAACTTACGTCCTTTACGGGGACGACAGAGAGCTCTACCGCCGCAGCCCGACCGGTATACTTCAACGGTGTGTCTCGATCGAAGAAGGCAGGAAACTGCTCAGAGACATGCACTCGGGGGCTTGTGGCCACCACGCTGCGCCAAGAACCCTCGTCGGGAACGCATTTCGTCGAGGCTTCTACTGGCCCACTGCAACTGCTGATGCCATCAAGCTTGTTCGAGCGTGTGAAGGATGCCAATTCTACGCCAAGCAAACGCATCTTCCAGCACACGCGCTCCAGATGATCCCCCTCATGTGGCCATTTGCGGTCTGGGGGCTCGATCTGGTCGGACCCCTCAAAAAGACGACGGGAGGCTACACCCACTTGCTCGTGGCCATCGACAAGTTCACCAAGTGGATCGAGGCCAAGCCCATCACCAACATCCGCTCGGAGCGAGCGGTCGAGTTTTTCACCGACATCGTCTATCGCTTTGGAGTCCCCAACGTCATCATTACTGACAATGGCACCCAGTTCACGAGGCAAAAAGTTCTTGGACTTCGATCGGTACCACATCCGTGTGAAGCGGTCGGCGATCGCCTACCCTCGAACTAATGGCCAAGTCAAACGCGCAAATGGCATGATCTTGCAAGGTCTAAAGCCAAGGATTTTCAAACGCTTGAACAAACACGGCAACAAATGGGTAGCTGAACTCCCATCTCGTCCCGTGGAGTCTGCGGACGACCGAGAGTCGAGCCACCGGGTTCACCCCGTTCTTCTTGGTCTATGGGTCTCGAGGCCGTCCTCCCCACCGACCTCGAGTACGGGTCCCCTCGACTCAAGGCCTACAACGAGCGAGACTAATCGGGAAAGGCCGGCAAACGCTATCGACCAAGCGAAGAGGCTCGAGACACGGCGCTCCTACACTCGCGCGCTACCAACGAAGCTACGGCAATATCACGAGAAGAATGTGCGCAAGAGGGACTTCAAGGTCGGCGATCTCGTGCTCCGTCGACGCCAAGATAACAAGGGGCGCCACAAGCTCACTCCTCCTTGGGAAGGCCCGTTCCTCGTGGTCAAGGTGCTGAAGCCGGGAACGTACAAGTTAGCCGACGAGAACGGCTCGACCCTCACCAACGCGTGGAACATCGAACAGCTACGTCGCTTTTTCCCCTAGACCTCGATGTTTTGTACATATTTCGTTTAAATGTACCGCTAGTATGAATAAATGTTTCTTAACTTGTTGTTCATACACAAGGTGGGCTCAACTTTGTTTCCACAAAGTCAAGCCCCCCTCGGGGGCTAGACCAGGGGGGGACCCCCCTGAAGTCCTCGAAAAAACGCCTCTAGTTTTTTCGAAAACAGTGCTCGACGTAATCTTCCCCTCCTCGCCTCAAAATTTTTCGTAAGCTAAGTATTTGCGTCACCTCGAGCTCGTCGAGCCAGGGCGATCGAGCACAAGGCTTCCCACGCTTCCGAGCTACGGCACCCTAACTCATCCCCTCTCGAAATGGTTCGAGCACAGCGCCAACACTTAGCTAAAACAAAGTAAAGGCGGGAAGTGAAAAATGACATCAAGCGCAAAGAAAAACTAGAGCATAACGGTTTAAATTACAAGCATCAAGATTTTAGGCCGCTTAGGCCATTCCACGACCAGAATATTTTGATTCTTACAAGGGCCTTGTCGCCCAGATTTTGGCTCGCAGGCCGGATAAAAACTACTCCATGTCAGGCGGGAGGACTTCTTGCAGCAGATCACCTCCAAGATGGGCGCCCGGCTCCTCAGCCTCGGCCTTGAGCTGCTCGATCCGGGGGTTGACCCCTCCTTCTTGTTCGCCCTCGGCGTAGGTAAAGCCGCTCGCAACGGCCTCCATCCCGGCCCGGGCGTCCTCCCTCGAGATGCTAAACCCCGAGTAGAAGATGGCCATCGTCCGGCGCGCAGCAAAAACAAGGGCCTCCCGGATACGACCCCGCAGAGAGGCGCCGAACTCACGGACCCGGCTAGCATAGCTTTGGCCAGCATCCGGCCCCTCGACGTCCACCACCGGCGGGAAGCCCCACTTAGCGCTGAGGGTGTCAATGGCGCCGGTGATGTGGGCCTTGGCTGAGAGCACGCGGTCAGCCAGCGCGTGGGTTGACTTTGCGTACTCACGCGCGTCCCGCAGTCCGCCTCCAAACCTGAAAAAGGACGACAAGAATCAAGTACTCAATCGAGTACTCGAGCAATACGTACGAATCACGCAAAAAAAAAAGGGGACTAAAAGACTCGAGCACTTACCGGTGCAGCGGGTCGAGAGCCCTTGCTCGCGTTCGAGCGCCCGCACGAGCTCAGCTTCTTTTCTCCGGAAGGCGCGCTCGATGTCGCGCTTCTCCACGCGCAGTTCCTCGTAAGCCTTGCCGGCGCCCTGGATCGCGAGGTCCTTGTCCGTCACCACCTGACGGAAGTTGGCCACCTCCGTTTGGAGACCGGTCACCCGCTCCTTCTCCGCCTCGAGCGCACTCGAGAGAGCCTCCTTCTCGGCAGCCTCCCGGGTGACCGTAGCCTGGAGCTCCTTCACATAGGCCTCAACGCCGGCTTTCTCCTTTTGGAGCTGCTCCATGTCCCGGCATTTGGCCTTGTAGCTCTGCAAAGCCGTGGCTGCATCCTTCTTGAGCTGCTCGAAGGTTGCATGCAGCTGCGCGTATTTCGACGACGAGCGTCTCGGCCTCTGCGCGGCTTGGGCGAGCTTCTCGCCGCCCGCGCGCGCAGCCCCGGCCTCCTGCGCCACTCGAGCGAGTTCATCTTGGGCTTTCTTGGCGTCCTCCTTGGCAGCGACCAAGGCGGCGTTGGCCTCTCGAAGGAGCCGAGCAAAGCGGTGCCGCTCGCCCTCGGCCTCCTGCCCCATCCGCACGTACTGCCGGATCTCGTGCTCGCTCTCTTGAGTAGCAAGGATGTGCGTCGATTTGGCATATGAGCGGCTTTGCGTCGTCTGAACCACGAAGGGGAAGCATTAGATCGTAAATCACGATAAACCTAAAAGAAGGGCAACAAGAAGTACTCACGAAAGAAGCCGGGGCATGTCCTCGAGAAACAAGCGACGTAGGGGGCGGTCCTCAAGGCGTTCTCAAGCCCACCGCCGGCGTTCCTCGGCCTCCGTATACGCCTCGAGCTCCTTCGGTCGTTCATCACGATCGGAGGAGCCTCGTGGTCAAGAGGGTCGGGGAGCACCGGCGGCGGCCTTTCCCATAAGGGGAACTCCTCCCGCATCTCCTTGTCGACGGAGGAGCGGAGTTCCTCACCGCCTCCAAATCGACGCCCGCCGTCACCACCCGTTCGGCCAAGGTTGTCGGGCGTTGCGGGCGGCTCCGGGAGGAGGACGCTTTCGAGCAAGCGCCGCGCCTCGAGCCGCCTCCGCTCTTCGATAGAGGCATCGGTGGGCTCGGTGGGCCCTAGACCGACCGACCGCATATGGCTGTCGACGATGGCGGCCGCCGTCAGTCTCCTCTGGGCCTCCTCCCACTGGTCGGCGTCGGTCATGGCCTCGAACCTCACCTCGCCCGTTTCCGAGTCAGGCACGAGGTGGGGCACCAGCTCCCCCAGCAGCTGTGGAGGTTGTGGCGGCGCATGATACGGATGCAGGTGGTGCTCCTGCTCGTCGCCCTGACGCTCATCGCCGCCTGTAGCAGTGGGCTGCTCCGCTCGCTGCCCCGCTGCGGCGCATTTTCCGCTCCCAGCTCGGCCCGCTGCTCCACTGCGGGCGCGCTCCTCGACGCTGCGGCGGCGGGCTGCACCACCGGCCCCGCCGCGCGCTACACCGGCTCCTCCGCCTTCTCCTCCTCTTGCGTGGCGGCGGGGTGCTCCTCGAGCGCGCCCTCTCGAACGGCGGCTTGGGCCTCCCCCTCCTCGACCCGTTGCCCAGCTGAGGACTCGACCTCCATATCCCGAGGAGGGGTTGAGGCCCGGCTCGGCTGAGGTTCAGGCACCGGTCCCGCCTCCTGCATCACCACATCTCCCACCGGCCGATCAGTGGCTGCCGGCGTCTCCTCCTCCTCCTTCTCCCTGCGCTCCTCCTCGAGCTGGCGCAGGCCGATTGGCCAGGAGGACTTGGCGCCCGAGCTCGGACTCTCGTCCTCGAGCGTGATGGGCTGCTGCTCCGATCCAGCCCCCGTCGCCGGGATAGAGGCCGCCGGCTCTGGCGCCGTCGCCCCTTGGTCGCCCGCCGCCGCGTCGCCCAGCGCGCCTGACGACGACAGAGTCTCGAGCGGGAGGGCGGACGAGGCCGTGGTGGTGGTGACGTCCTCCTCCCCCGTGGCCTTGGTCACGGCCCCGGCACCTGCACGGGACGCAGCTGCCATCAGCCTACCACGCCTAAGCGCATCCTTGGCCCGCTCTAACCAAACTGGAGTGGAAGGAGGGAGAGTCACTCCACCTGGCATCGACGGGGTGCCGAGCGACCCTCCCGTGGTCCTCAGCCTCTTAGTAGGCAGCATGGGGGGGAGGGATGGTAAGGTCTGCAGGGGACGCTTAGTCCTGGAAGAAAGAGAAAAACAAAAAATTTTCACTGTGACAAGGTACTCACACGCGAACAAAATAGTGCAATAAGATCGACCGGAAGACTCACCCTGCGGTCGGGGTAGCGCTGCTCGAGCCGCCTGGCTTGCTCGAAGCGCTCGAGGGCTTCCGAGCCTCAGGCGCCCCCCTTGAGTCCCTCGAAGACTTGGGGGCCTCGAGCCCACCACTGGTGCCGCTCGGGGGCTCTGACACCCTGGCGGCCGCCCCCGTTCTGGCCGACTCTTTGGCCGGCTCGGGCACAGAGTCCCTTACGGGATCCTGGGGCCGGCGGGTCGAGGTCCGCTCAGCCCGGCGGTCGCCGGAAGGAGCCCGGCGCTGCTCGCCGGGCTGCGCAGAACTTGAAGCGCGCACATTTGCAGCCTCATGCTGCCGGGTGTGCGCGCCCGTTGAAGATGGCTGGTGGCGGGAGGAAGAATCCCGCCGCGTCGGAGACGGCGCCCGCCCGCCATGGCTAGAGTGACGGGCGACTCCTCCCGCCGCCCGCTCGAGCCGGCGGCGACGAGCGCGCGCGGCGCGGCCGGAGTGTTGAGACGCCCCACCCCGTTGCCTTGCTTGGCCCGGCGACGGCGCTCGAGCACCACGGCTCGACGACTCCTCCTGCTGACCCGCCCGAACCAGCGACGAGTCGTCGCGCAGGAGGCCTGGCGCCAAAGTTGGCTCCTGCACGCGAGAGCGAGGAGGCGTCAGGGCTCGAGCGGCGGTGGCGTCATCGCTGTCGGTCGCCTCGTCATCCTCATCATCATCGTCCTCGTCCTCGTCGGTCGACTCGAGACTAGGGCTCCAGTCGGTTGGGTCCGCCGCCAGACGTATTTCACGCTCCCGGCGGCGCCTAGCCTTACGCTTCTCCTTCTCCTCTAGCGCGCGGGCTTTCTGCGCCTTTTCCTCCCTCCTCGAGACCACGGCAGTATGTGCTCGTTCGCCCCTCAGGCGTCTTACCTCGCGGTCGGGTGCGTCCTCCTTCACCGGGGGCCTCGACTCCGCGTGATCGTTGATATTCTGAAAAAAGGAGAGAGAGGACAGGCCTCGATAAGGATCGCTCGAGTAAAAGAAACGACGAGAGAAGAGCTCGAAAAAAAAAACTTACAAAACCCAGTAGGTTGGTGGCCGGACGCATGCGGAAGAGGCCGACTTGGTTCTCGCCGAAGTTCCTCCCGCCGTCGATCGCGTCACGCACCCGAGCCACGATTGTGGCGACCGGGAGGGGCGCGTCCGACATCCTGCTGGCCGCAAGCGCCGCAGGATCGGCGTCCTCCGTCATCTGGTCGAGCCGCAGCGGGCGCTCGGCGAGCGGGAGCACCCGGCGGCTATGGAACTCGGCAACCACGTGCGCAATATTGAAGAAGAGGTTGCCAGACCTCCGGTTGCGGAGGCTCGAGATGGCGTTCAGCAGGGAGTCCATGCGGGGCGCGCGCGCCCCGGGCCGTGCGTCCAGTTGAAACCGGGCGCGGTTAGCACGGCGCCGGTGTATTCCGGGAAGAGGCCCCCCTCGTTCCGGAGATAGAACCATTCTCGGTCCCAGCCGGCGTTGTTCGACGACCACGCGCCGGACAGCCAGCATTCCTTCCTCTTCAGCCCAATCGAGCAGGAGCCCGCTCGAACGTAGCGGCGGACCTTTGGTTTCACCACCTTCTCCTCTTCCTCCTCGTTCTCCTCCTCCTCCTCCTCGTCATCGTCATCACCGTCGTCGTCGGCGGCCTCCTTGTTCTTCACCGCCTTGGTGAAGAGCGTCGCCTTGAAGATGTGGGTGAACAGGTCCCCGCGCGGCGCCATTCCCAGATACCCCTCACACACAGCGGCGTAAGTAGCCGCGAGCGAGATGGAGTTAGGGTTGAAATGCTGGAGCTCGACCCCGAAATGGTGGGGGAGCGCCCGCATGAAGCGGCTCGGCCGCGCACCAAGTCCCCGCCGGTGGAACCTGATGAAGCTCAGGACGTAGCCCGGCGGGGGATTGGGCTCGAGGTGATCGTCGTCCGGCACCCTCCACTTCGGTAACCCCTCCGCCGGATTGGGCGGAAGCAATCCGCCATTCACCAAGTTGAGCAGCATTGCCTCGGTCACCGAGGACCGAGGCCACGGGAGCGCATCCTCCATCACCACCGGCGGGGAAGGCTTGGCGGCACTCCGCCTTTGCCCTTGCCCTTGCTACCACCGGCACCACTCGGCCGGAGCTCTGACCCGACTTCCTGACCGACCTCTTCATGTCGATGACGGGAGCGGGACGGCGGAGCAACGACGGCAGCGGAGCGCGGGGAACGGCGGTGCGGGGAACGGAGGCGCGGAAAGCAGGCGCGATCACCGGCGGTCACAGGCGGCAGCAGCGGCGGCGGTTGCAAATGAGGGGCGGCGGTGGACTGAATCGGAGCGGGCGCAAGCGGCGGCGAGAGTGGCGAGAAGGGCGAGAATGCGGGGAAGAAGAACCGGGGGCCTACTTCTCCATATTTATAGAGCCCAAGCCGATCCGCGTGAATCGCATCCGACGGCCTAGATTACGCCATCCGACGGCCGCGCGCCCCCGGCGGACTCGACGAAAAACGGTAACCGCATTTATTGCTCTGACAAAACCGCCATCTACCTCACTTACAGGGCGCACGCGTCGCGAGACGGAGCGGAACCGTCGCCAAGACACGATCACCACGATGCGCCGGTTTCCGCCTAAAAAGGCGCGCCGTTCGCAACGGACGGATGCGTAATGACGGGACGTCTCGATAGACGGTCCCTTACACGGTAAGAAACCCAGGGACCCCGGTCCCACAAGTAAGTCTCGAGGAGCGGAGGGCGACCCACGGACGGGTTTGAACAGCCGCCCTCGAGCACCCGAGTCAGGGGCGCCTATGGGAAGGAACCCTCGAAAGGTTCCGCTCGAGAACGAACCCTCGAACCCAGATGGCGTGTCCAAGGCGGGGCACTAGGTTTCCAAGAGATCCCGCCGACGGGAGGCACTCGAGCCGCCGGTCCCCTCGAACGGGGCCGGTCCTCTGGAAACTAAGCACCCTGCTCTAATGAGAGCGCCCCGGGCCACGGCCGTCTCCCCTCGAAAGGAGACGAGCTCTCACTTGGACTACCCGCCATCGGCTCACGGGGAGGTATGGCGCTCGCTCGGTCGCGAGTAGTGTCGACCTCTCACCACTTGGATCGATCCAAGAGATCCGAGAAAGCGGATCACGACTCCGGCCCGGCCATTCGAGGCTCGGGGGCTCGAGTCACACAAACAACCTCCTCGACACGGGAGGAGCGGGAAATACTCGGGGCTCGAACGGTTATCGAAACCCCCTACCCTGAGCTGCTACAACTCCAGTTAATAATACTCTTACTTAAACCCGTTCATCTCAAAGCCCCCAGAGGAATGCCTCATTCCTCTGGGGCCTCGGGGGCTACCCCCGCGGGGGACGCTCGCGCGCCCCCCACGGAGAAAGGACGAAATGACTCCTCGAAACGACATGACCCTAAGTCTAGGTACTTCAACTCCACTTCATGATCCCTTGCTTGAAGTTTTTTTCACAATCAAGCAAGGGCTCGGGGGCTACTGTCGGATACCTAGGTTAGGGGGTCCTAAATTGGGTGAATTAGAGATGAGCAAATCAGCCTCATCCCTCTCTAAGAATCCCAAAAGATAATTGACCACAAAAATCCCCTCGAGCTGGGCCGGCCCACTATCAGGCCCACAAAGCCTCAGAACTTCCTAAACTCGAGCAGCGGGCGCTCACCCGCTCGACAGAGAAGTACGGAAACCGCTCGAGCGTGCGACCGCTCGAGACGATGACGCAAACCGCTCGAGCGAGCAACCGCTCGAGCGGGACGGAGAACGCTCGAGCAAGCAACCGCTCGAGTCTGCCCTCAATCATTGCCTGTCCAGAGCACGCACGTGGCTACAGGGCTCGAACAGCGCCAAAGTACTCTTTTTTGCCGCCTAACCCCATGGCTACAGGGCCTGCAATAGGGCAACTTGCGCAGGTCGCATCCGCCATTACGCTGCCCATCCCCTGGATTCAAGGATGGCAGGTGCCACTGTGGAACTGTGCTACGCACCGTGCCACGCTTGACGCCCCCTTAGGCGCAGTAGTCAAGCCCCCGCACCGTCAAAAACGTCGTGCCGTCCCATCGCTCGGGTCGACGACCCCTCGAGCCGGCACCCAGGCGCTCGAGGAAGTAATGGCGGACGCGATCGGCGTACGGAGCAAGCAGTGCCCTGTCTTTCCCACCTCGACGACCATACCGCAGGGTTCCCGGGCGCACGTGCTCGGCTACGCCGGCACCGCACCTCGACTACGTCAGCCCACGACCGAGAAGGACGAGCAGGCCATCAATGACCATACCGCTACAGGCTCGAGCCGGACCACAGGGAGCGTCTACAGTCTCGATGACTTGACATGGCGCATGTACCTCGACGTCACGCCCACGACAGCCCTATCTACTCTGTACTCCTGAGCCTCCTCTTGGCCTATAAAAGGGGATGCCAGGGCCTAGTTCAAGAGAGGCTTTTACGCGTACACGTTTTTACGCCTTCACTCACACTCACTCACTAAGTCTCTGGACTACCTTGTATTCACCCCTGTACAAGCACCCCGGTGCAAGATAATACAAAACTCTCCCCTCTGCTGGACGTAGGGCACTCCTTGCCTGAACCAGGATAAACGCTTGTGTCCATCTTGCATCACCATCCGGATTAGGGAGCACGCATAGAAATTTACTCGTTGGTGTTATACCCCCCGGGGTACGAAACACCGACAACGGTTGCCCATGGTCACGGTCTTGAGTACAATGTGTGAAGTCGGTCTCGCCTGCAATCAACCATAATTAGTAGGCATTGACAGAAAAAACTGTGCGAATGTAGGTGCAATGGATACCTGTGAAATGAAGACCTGCGTAACGAGGATCACCAGCATCACTACCACCACCACCACCACCTTCATAGGCACCACCACCACCTGCATACCCACCACCACCGCCACCTTCACCACCACCGCCACCGACAAAGTTCAGGATTGGGAGACAACAGCAGCATGCTTCTGTGTCTCTCGGACCGCACCGACAAAGTAGGGATTGTCCGCACTCGAGCCCGCTCATTGGTTCTTTGCGTAGTTGTGTCAAGCTCTCGCCGAAAGTAGGCACGCACATCTGGTGGCACTCTATTGCAATGCACGACATCCGCCCCGCGCCCTGCCAAATGCTGCTTGAATCTAGTGCAACCACCGCCATGTTTCGTCACTTTACAGTAATTGCAATACCATCCAGGAGCAAGGTTTTGACCATGCTCCCATACACGATCGTGGGGTCTGCCCGACATTGTCTACCTGCATGAACGAACAACAATATAGACACACCAATTTATAAATACACCAAGTGCACAAAATGTATGTGAAGAATATATATCAACTCCCTAAGTCACTAAGTCACACCTAAATTCCATGTATCTCAACAATATAAAACAAAAAAATACATGCATCCTACCCCAAATCCTACCTAAATCATACCCTACACTATAAAATCCTACCTAAATCATAGATCGGGCCCAAAATCATACCCTACAAGCATATCCTATCTAAATCCTAGAGCTAAAAGTACTCTAAAAAAAAACAGACTTACCTACCCGGCGGCTAACCGCCCGAGCCGCTCGGTAAACCGCCTCGCCGGGGCGGTTTACCGAGAACGCCTGCGCGGGGCGGTAAACCGCGCCTCCGGGCCGGTATACCGCCCTCCCGCGGCGGTTGGTCGGGGCGGGGCGGCGGAGGGCGGCGGGATGAAGGGGGGCGGATTGGCCCGGGGGCGTTGACCCCCCCCCCCCGCGAGCCGCGCCGTGATATGCGGCCTCGGGGCCGATTGGGCCTCATGGGCCGTAATGGGCCGGCGGCTTTTTTTTTCTTTTTTTCAACCAAGTCAAATTTGAATTTTTCATATCACACGACGACCAATTTGAAAAATTTTTACACCATTGGGTTCCATAATTCAAGAGCTATTTTTAGGAATTTTTTCAGCATTTTTTTTTCAAACTTCAAATTTGAAATTTGGGCCGGTCCGAACCGGACCGAACCAGAACCGGACCGGCCCGGGAAGGTCGGTAACCGCGGTTTACCGACCGGTAAAAAAAACGCAGCCGGAGCATTGCTACTTTTCCTTGCAAACGATTGAGAAGGCTGCAAGCGGTCGGTTCGGATATCTTATTACGCTGACAACCGGAATTACAGATATTTTAAAGCATACGAATCTAAAAAAGTGACTGGAGGGTGATGGAGAGGGAAGCAACCACTTCCATTTCCATGTGCTTGCTTTTAAAGCATACGATTCTAAAAAAATTACTGGAGGGTGATGGAGAGGGAAGCAACCACTTCCATTTCCATGTGCTTGCTGTCAGGTTATCTGCTGTACCGCTCTAGCCAATTTCATCAGCTCGTGATCCATGGCTGTACCTCTTGCCGCACCAGTGGAATTTGGGCCGAAGCCGTTGAGCCTGAGCACGGAGCTGCTTCAAGTGCTGACCGCAGGCGACGCTGTCCGCTTGTCGCAGCTGCTCAGCACGGCAGGCCAAACGGGCGGCCACGTCTCGATAACCGTCAACGCCACCGGCGCGTCACCGGGCACACAGGCGTCACCGCCGCTGGCACCCGTGGGAGTGGGACCGAGCTGCCTCTGCCTCCTCGGCGTGACGACCGACGGTAACACGGCGCTGCACATTGTCGCCAGCCGCGGCCACGCCGAGCTCGTGGCGATCATTTGCGAGAAGGCGCCCTCGCTCGTCTTCACGCGCAACCGGAGCTTGGACACGCCGCTGCACTGCGCGGCCAAGGCCGGGCACCCGGAGGTAGCGGCCTGCCTCTTGCCAAAGATGCGAAACGGCGGAGAGGACGAGGCAGCGGCGCTCCGGGCGAGGAACTGCCTGGGCGCCACGGCGTTGTACGAAGCAGTCCGGCACCACTGTGTCGGGTTGGTGGATCTGCTGATGGCGGAGGCTCCCGAGCTCTCCGCGATAACAACCGAGGACTGTTACTCGCCGCTGTACTTGGCAGCGTTGATGGTCTCGCTGCAGATGGTCCGGGCGATTCTACGCCCGTCGTTACAAGGAACGCCGTCACCCGCGTCGTATTCTGGTCCGGAGGGACGGACTGCGTTGCATGTTGCGGCATTTTTCAGAGGTGCGGCAGCAATAAAAGTTATTTCAGATTAATTTATGCGGTCCTGTGTTGCGACATACAATTTTTTATTTCATATTCATTTTCAAAAACGTTTAGATCCGAAATTCCAGTAAATCGTAAACTGTGCTCAAACTGCCACATTTAGCAGAAATCGGTCGACAAATGGCTCAAGAAATTCTCAACTGGGAGCCTGAAGGTCCAACTTTACTTGCCAAAGTTGATTCATCTGGAAGAACGCCTCTTCATATTGCAATTCAGTATCAACATCTCAGTGTCATTGATCTGTTCCTGGATTTTCCTACATCAGACGAGCTAGCTCGCATTCCTGACAAGCAGGGATTATTTCCCGTGCATATTGCTGCTATAGTCGGGAACACTACAATCATTGATAAACTCGTAAAGAAATGCCCCGACTATTACGAAATGGTGGATGATCAAAAAAGAAATTTTCTTCATTGTGCCGTGGAACATAACCAGGATGGGGTGGTTCGCTACATCTGCCGAAACACCACCTTTTCTGGGATGTTAAACGCGATGGATTGTGATGGAAATACACCGCTCCATCTAGCCGCAAAGAATGGATTTCCACTGATCGTGAGTATACTACTGCAGACGATGAGCGTGAAAATAAACCTTGCCAACAAGGATGGTCTAACTGCTGGAGATCTTGCTTGTGCAACACCATCATGGAAATATTTGTTGGTAATTTTATCTTGTACCTGCCTCCTTGTTATTTATTTTAACATTCTCATTAGTGTGCATCATTCCCTTTAGTAACTACGGAGTATTACCTGGCCAATCGTCATAGTATATACATTGTCCGGCCGTTCTGATATCGTTTTTGTTTTATAGTAAGTAGTATCTCTTTCTGGCTGGTAGCAACTAACCTGACGAGATCAGGCTTTGAGTTTGGCTTGCAGCCTGACACTATTTTCCCCCCAGTTGAGACACTATAACTTGTTTGCCAATGCACATGAGAATCTATGCAGTTGAGGCCCAAGTGTGGATTGATGAGAGATCGTAAGATGCGAGTGAAAAGTAACAATAAAGAATATTTTTAAGACAAATTACAGAATACTATTGCATGATTTGTCTACTGCACATTGCGTTATATAGGCTATGGCCAACCCAGTTGGCTTTGTTATTGAAGTTGCTCTCAGTTGGCTTTGTTATTGAAGTTGCTCTGAGGCTTCTCTACTGATGACTTACGTACTACTGCTATGAGCTAGCTCTAAGCATATTATTTCATTCGTCGCAAAAAAGCATATTATTTCATATTTAAATAGAAAAAGACCACTGCCCGCTGTTGCTGCAGACGAACATCCACTCGACACCCAGGTTCCACTTCGAGTTATACTGGCCGAAGTCGGCTGGGTACATGCAGGCCGTGGTCAGGGGTTGGACCTGCGCGCACCCCATCGCCAACCCCCTGTGGTGACTGGACGCACTGTTCCGAAACCTCAAGCAGGAGTTACAGTAGTGGGCCTTGCGAAGCATTGGGAATGTCCACGAACAACTTCTCATGGCGCGCGCCATCATCTTACATTTCGACCAAGCCTCGGAGCAGCGCGCCTTAACAGATGAGGAGCACAGGGTCCGCAAGGAACTGAAGCTCAAGTGCCTCGGGCTCGCCTCGCTCAAACGAACTATGGCACGACAAAGATCGAGGATCCGGTACCTCGCCGACGGGGACGCAAACACGAAGTACTTCCACTTCCTCGGCCGGGGAAGGAAGCGCAAGAACTCGATCTACCGGCTTCGGAACACAGGCTCGATGTGCACATCACACGAGGACATGCAGGAGGCCATCTACAAGCATTTCAAGGGAGTGTTCGGACTCATCGGCATGGGAGGCGCCTCCACGACTGCTTCTCGGCGATTGGAATTACACCAACGGAGCTGTCCGCACTAGACCTGTCATTCTCACAGGATGAAGCGTCACCGTCGTCACCACCACGAGTCGGGCCTATGACCGACAGGAGTGCGATTGCCTGAGAGTGAGCGCCACCGCACCGCCATGAGGACGGTTGGATCTAGCCCAGACTGCGACATACCACAACCGCTGGCCCCTTGTCAGCGGCTCTCACGATGGATGTAGGCAGGGGAACCGTTCCCCGACCTCCCACCTCCCCACCCCACCCCCGCCGCCGCCGCCTCGGTGATGGCCATGCCCAGCCCGCCGGCGGCTAGCCCGGCCCCGGTGGCCACCCCCACCCTCTCCTCCCCCTCCGCTCAGGAAAGGCCCTCTCACTGGAAGCTCGGCCCATCGTCCCCGTCTCCACCAGACGCTCCAAGCTCGCAAGGTAGATGGACGGGGAGCTCACGGATTGCTCCGACGACGAGGACGAGGCGGCTTCTCCGCAATTCGCCTCCCCACTCCGGTGAGGGTGTGGCGCACCGGCCCCGTGGTCAGGGAGACCCCGGCCGGGAGCGACGCCCACAAGGTGTTCCACCGAATGCCAACCTCACCGGAGGTGGATTCTGAGCCGGCGGCGGCGGCGGTCCCTATCCCTGGCGAGCCGGACACCTCCTCCGGCGCTCGCGCAGCTCCACCGGTCCTCATGGCCACCCCGGTGGCGAAGCCCCCTCTTGCCCACCCGCCGCCGCCACCGGCCAATAGGGGCGGCGTGGCGCTCGGGGCGGCCGGGCGCTCCGCGGTGGAGGCACTGCCGCGTTCCAGGATGGTGCGCCACGTAGGGGTTGCTTCGTCTGCTGCCGGCCCCGGCCCGAGGAGCTACGCAGTGGCGGCCGCCGGTCTTCAGGGGGGTGCCCTCGGCCGGCGGCGCCCGGGGCGCGACACCCTCTGCTACGACCGCGGGCACGACCGCCCCTCGGCCCGCCACTTCTGGTGCCGCGAGCAAGGCTTCGACCGCTAACCAGCCCGCCAGCGATGGCCGCCCGGCGCGGGATGCACCCCACCTGCTCGACGCCCGTCCGGGCCACACCGCCCCCGACTTGGAGGTCGGGGAGACCTCGTCCGGGGCAGGATGGCTGCCGCAGTGGAGCACCACCACGCGGGGGCTCGGGCGCGCGAACAGTGCGGCTCCCAGCCGTGGCTCCTCGCCGGCATCGTCAGGGGCCCGAACTGGCCTCTTCCGCCCCTGTTGCACCTACTGTGCGGATGGACGTGTGGTGCCGCATCGGCCCAACGTCGGAGGCCAGGGCGCCTGAGCGCCGCCGGCTCGGTCGGACCTAAGCTCTGCGCGAATGGATGTGCGGTGCCGCAACGGCCCAAGGCCATAAGCCAGGGCGCCTGCGCACCGTCCGCTCGGCCCGGACCTCAGCACCAGGGCGCCGGCCTACAAGCGACTAGGGCGCAACCCGACGCCGAGGGCACCGACCACCAAGCGTCTCGGCACCGACCGCGGGGCGTCACCTCCGGACCGCGAGGGGTGGCGCGAGGTGCTGCCCCGCAGGAGCTCCCCGAAGGCGGCGATGCGGAAGCCTGCTGCTGGGCCGTCCACTGACCCAGTACCCGCCTGGCGCCGCAAGGAGGTGGATGGAAGATGTCTGAACTGCCTGGCCACCGGGCATAGGATTGCCACGTGCACAAGAGAGCCGAGGTGCTGGAGGTGCTACGTGCTCAATCACCAGGCATGAGACTGCACCAGGCCTATGGTGGACCCCACCCCTCGGGACCGACTGCACGCGACCGTACTCCAGGGGGGCCCACGGACCTGATTACCGCGACCGTGCTCCAGGGGGACCTTCGACGACACGCGACAGTGCTCCAGGGCGGAGCAACCCCACCTTCGAGCATGCGGACTCGGGCCGTCCGGCCAAGCGCAGGAGGGTTCTGAGCCCCAGTGACGTGGGGACGTCCAGGGGCCACGGTTCGCCATCCCTCCCCTCCTAGGTCACCCGGGACGTCGGTGGGTGCCCAGGGGCCGACCCCGTCGTTGACTCCCTCCTCCGACGTGGACGCGGACACGTTGACCTTGCGGCCGGGCGACCCACGCAACCAGGCGCTTGAGTCCTGATGCTTCATCAAGCGGGACGTGCACACCAATGCCTCGGAGGAGCGGCTTCAGTCCTCTCTGGTCGGCTACGCGCAGTGCGGCGCAGAGGTGGACCTCGCCGAGGTCAGGACAGCGGTCACAACGGCTGTGGGGGTCCAGCCGGAGGAGATCGCGATAAGGCGATTCTTCCCCGAGAAGTTCATCATCATCTGCCCTAACCAGGAGTGTCGGGACAGCATCCTAGCCATGACACCATTGCCTTTCAATGGCACGGCCTTTGTCTTTCAGCCTTGGACACGGTTTCATCACACAGCGACGACCACGTTCCGCTTCCATGTGAGCTTGGTCTTGGAGGGCATCCCGCCGCACGTGTGGCGTGAGGACATGGCCGCCAAGATTCTCTCACCGGCATGCTGGGTGCAGGGGGTGGACCAGGGCACCATCAATGGCGATGACCTCACCTCCTAACGAGTCACTGCCTAGACCTCCAACCCAGACTTCATTCCACAGATTTGCTGGTTGAGGGTCAGGGGGAACGAGGTCATCGACCAGAGTGCGCTTTCCATCACGGAGAAGTGGATGCTCGGCTACGAGATCCTGATCCACCTCAGGGCTGTGGCCGACTTCAACCCACCGGAGACGCCGCCTGGGAGGCCGGGTGGGCTGTCGTCTTCGGGGAACGGCAACGGCGACGGCGACGAAGACTTCAGTGGACCACCGTCGGGCTAGGGACCCAGACCGCGCACCTGCTACAGCTTCACTTGCGAGCGGCGGACGCCGGACGGTTCCCTGCACAACGACCTTCGCCGCATAGGCGGGTCGCTGACCGGCGCCGAGGTGCTCAGACGCGGCCCACCATCAAGCTGAGGCCGCCAATAGATGCAGGCGCGTAGGACGCGACTTCATCTATGACAATCGTAGCATGGAGGCAGCTGTGCATCCTGAGGCTAGGGACGACAGCACGCGTACCAAGGAGGTGCCCCCCAGGTGGCCACGGGGCGCCCAGGCACCAGGAGGAGCCAAGGCCTGGCGCCCTCGTGCCACGACGCCCGAGAACGACTGCGGCATGGCTGCCGTCGCTACGACTGCTCCACCTGCCCGGGCCGCGTGGGGTGCATGCCAAGAGCACAGAGAGAGCCGAGCCGGCCCCAGCCGTCTGCGGATGGAGTGGCGGCTACGGACAGTGCAGCCGGCACCGCCGCGGCTGGCCGGGGGAGATGCCAGCCAGCGAGCGCAGACGTGCAGGGGGCCGGACCGAGCGGGGCGGCTTCTGTCGCGGCAACTGTAGACCTTCACGCCATGGAGCCAGCGGCGGCCTTCGACGCCTTGGCCGCCGACCAGGCGACATGCTCAGCCTCCCCTGCTCAGGAGCCTGGGGCGCTGGACAACATCGACAACGCATGGACGGCCGCACTCGAGGGGCCGTCACCCAGAGCCGAGGGGACGGCTCAGCCCGGGAACGGCCCGGTGGAGGCCATCGTGGAGACCGTGTTTCTCGACACGGAGGACGACGTCGCCGACTACCGGACCCTGGCACAGCCGGTGGACACCATCACGGTTGACTCGGCAGGGCGCCTGGAGTCACCCGTGGAGGAGTGGGAGGAAGAAGAGTTCCGGCCGGGCGTGGCCGTGCCTAGCCTAGTTGAGCAGACGAGGACGCTCGCCCCACCGGTGACGCGGCCCCGCAGGCCTGGGGCGACCTGGCGCTGGCGGCCCCGCAGGCAGGCGCCGGCACGGTCGAGGTGGGCGCGGGGAGCGCCGCTTCATCCGGAGTCCACAAAGATGCCGAGGCAAGGGAACGCTGACTTACCTCGGCATCTGGTGTGACGACTTCACCGATAGGCCGCTCGGCTTCCAAGCTAGAACAGTCGGCCGCGTTACCAACCAGTTCGCGTTGGAGGACCAGGCGGGCATGATGCAGCACAGGACCCCCACCGACACTGCACCGGGCTACCGACCACCGGAAATTGTGGGCGCGGGTTCGGCCGTCACAGACGGGCCTGACGACGACACTCAGGGGATGGGGACTCTGGCTTACTGTAGGGTCGAGATGGCGGACTAGAGGGGGGTAAATAGTCCTTTCTAAAACTAATCGCACCGGCTAACCGAAACAAATGCGAAATTAAAACTATCGGTCTAGCCAAGACTTCACCCCTCTAACTATCACTCTAGATGCACCTTGTAAAAGATCCTAAACAAAAAGCAAGGTGCCAATCTAGCTAGTGCTCTCCTAAACAATTCTAGCTTGCAAGGTCACACAACCTAAGCAACTAGTACTTTGGCAAACCGGGGAGCACCTACACAATTCTAACGAGCAAAAGCACAAAGCCAACCTAAGCTCACTAGATGCTCAAGGACAAGGCTACACAAGCCGAACCCAAGAGCGCAATTTACTTAACTACACAAGCTAAGCAAAGCAAGAGGGTTACTTCTAGCTACACAAGCAAGAAGGTAACTAGCAAGCTACACAAGCCAACTAATTACAAGAGCAACTACTCAAGCTATGTAGGAATGTAAGAATGTAAATACAAGCAACTACCCAAACCCAACTCAACCCTGCAAACCACAGCGCGAACAACGCCACCTTTGCAAATGTGCCAACACCACCAAGTGTATAACCTCTTGTGCTTGTGTGTTAGCGTTTTCACAATCATTTTCAAAGGATTTTTCACTTCAAATCGCCACGCCACTCGATCCTAGCACATCGCAATGGTAGATCGCTCAAGTGGCACTAGATGACCGATATACAAATGAGTTTGCCCCTCTTGATAGTACGGCCATCTATCCTAAACCCAGTCATCAACTTCTCTACACACCTCATGACCAGTGAAATGAAATGCCCTAAGTTATACCTTTGCCTAGGCGCATTTCCATTTTCACCGTCTTCCTCCGAAGTGCCAATGCAACACATGCACCGACACGATCTCAAGTTGATATGATCCACTTCATATCATCATGCAACCTTCTCGGTCCATCGATCTTGACCTCACTTGCTCTTCATTGCCTCATGGTCCATCGGAACCAAGTCTTGCTCAAGCTTCACCATCTCTAGGTCCATCGCTCCAAAGCCTCGACTTGTCCTTTACACATCCTCCGGTCCATCGAGCCAAACCTCATCTCGATCTTCACCATCTTGGTCACATGACTCCATGTCATGTCACATATGCAATTATGCTCCTTCATTGCACATTCACCTGTGGACTAAATTCCTATGTATTCTCATAATCACACCATTAGTCCACCTAAGTTGTCACTTAATTATCAAAACCAAACAAGGGACCTTTCACCTACCTCCGTCTGTGGCACGACGACCTGGTGGAGGGGTCGCCCGGCTTCGCAGCCGGGGTGGCCGGCCGTGCTACCGGCGCGCCCGCGATGGAGGGCGCCTAGCTGGACGAGGAGCCACCCCGCACACCGGTTCACCGTGGGGTTGGGGCCCACGCCGGCACCCCGCCTGACTTCGGCTTCGACCAGCTGCCGGCCTACGACAGCGAGGAGCCAGCGGGCACCGGGCTGGACGAGGACCCCCTGTACACTGATCCACCAGGGGGTGGGAGCACGGATGGCGCTCCTCAGTTCTCCTTACCAGGGGCCTCGGGAGGAGCATCTCCGGCAGGCAAGACCGGCACCTTCACGGGCCACCTGAAGAACTTTGCCACAGCGGGTGGCGGACTCCTCCTCCGCCAAGTTGCCACTCAGGAGTTGGCGGATTGCAGCAAACCCACTCTCCAAGATTCCCGTCTCCAAGAGGGGCGAGGTTCTGGCCATGCAGCGCCTGGGGTTCATCCAGTCGCAACCGACCGAGGAAGGGCAGCAGAAGCTAGATGAGATGTTCGAGGGCAAGCCGGGGGACGCCCAGGCGATGCGCGAGCTCTTCCCCGACGAGGAGCGATGACGGAGGATGCGACGGCGCCACGGGTGCCGCGCATGAGCGCCGGCTGACTTTGGAGTGTGTTGCCATGGATAACATGACCATTGTATGCTAGAACATGCATGGGCTAAACACTAGTGCCCGCCACGACGCCGTTCGCACTATGGTGCAGAACGAGCGACCTCAGATAACTTGTCTTGTAGAGACAAAAGTGCAACTTGTACCGCAATTCTTGGTGGCATCTATGCTAGGAATGAACTATGTTGACTATGCTTTTGTGCCAGCAAATGGGTCCCGGGGAGGGATCCTAATTGCAGGTAAGCAGCCGGATGTCCACCTCTCCGACGTTCACATCAGCTGCTTCTCAGTTACGGTGCGCGTGCACACCGGTGGTCACCTCGGGCGGGGGTCCTGGTGGCTCATGGTTGTGTACGGGCCACAGGACAATGACACCAATGTGCTATTCCTCGAGGAGCTATCGGCCATCAGGGACACCTATGACGGGCCATGGGCGGTGATCGAGGATTTCAACCTCCTCCTCGATGAAGCAGACAAAAACAACGACAACATCAACAGAAGTAACCTGGCGCACTTCCGCCAGGCCGTGGTTGACCTGGAGCTCCTGGACATCCACCTACACGGCCGGAGGTACACGTGGAGCAATGAGAGGCAATCGCCCACATTGGTGCGGCTTGATCGGGCGCTGGTGTCGCTTGACTGGCAGTCAATGCACCCAGACTACCACCTACAGGCCCTCTCATCGGACGTCTCTAACCACTGTCCAATTCTCCTACAAACAAACATCTCCATCCATGCCACGACAAGGTTCCACTTTGAGTCCTACTGGCCAAAGTCCACAGGCTATAGTGAGGCCGTCGCCAGGGGATGGACGTGCACGCCACGCATAGCCGACCCCCCGCGACGTCTCGACATATTGTTCTGGAGCCTAAAGCTGGAGCTACAGCGCTAAGCGTCAAGGAGTATCGGGAACACCCGTGAGCAGCTACTCATGGCACGTGCTCTGATCCTTCGCTTTGACAGGCCTCGGAGGTCAGGGCCTTCACCGACGAGGAGCACCGAATCCGCAAGGAGCTCAAGGTCAAGTGCCTTAGCCTGGCATCCCTCGAGCGCACCATGGCCAGGCAGAGGTCCAGGATCCGGTACCTCCGGACGGTGACACAAACACCAAGTACTTCCACCTACTCGCTAGGGGCCGCAAACGCCGGAACTCGATCTACCGCATAAAAGATGACACTGGCAACATGTGTACATCCGAGGCTGACATGGAAGAAGCGATCTACAGGCATTTCAAGGGAGTGTTCGGAGTCGACACCCCGGGGGGGTCGCGGCAGACTTCGTCGGCCTAGGCATCGAGCCTTTGGACCTGTCAACACTTGACCTGCCATTCTCAGGGAATGAGATGGAGGCAGTCGTGCGGGACATGCCATCCGACAGGGCGCCAGGACCGGACGGATTCACGAGGGCGTTCTACAAGTCAGCCTGGTCTATCATCAAGGACGATGTGCTTACGGGGTTCAACACACTTTTCTTCAGGGAGCCCGGCCACTTCCACAGCCTAAACAATGCCCTCTGGTCATGCTACCCAAGAAGGCAGAGGTGGCAACGCCTGTGGACTACAGGTCGATCATAATGATCCACAGTTTTGGGAAGCTCGCCTCCAAGCTGCTGGCAATGAGACTGGCATCCAGGCTAAAAGATATCATCTCGGCCAATCAGAACACCTTCATCCAAGGAAGGACGATCCACGACAACTTCACGTTCATCCAGAGGGTGGCAATGCACCTACGAAAGAAGAAAAATCCCCAAGGCACTGCTCAAGCTGGACATCTCCAAGGCCTTCGACACTATCGCCTGACCCTTCCTGCTTGACACCTTGCGTGCCTTAGACTTTGGCGACCATTGCGCGGATAGATCACAACGCTACTCTCCTCAGCATCGTCGCGCATCCTCCTCAATGGTCGGCCAGGGAGGCCAATCAAGCACCGGAGGGAAGTCAGACCAGGTGACTCACTTTTGCCCACGCTATTCATTATTGCCATGGAGGTGTTCGCTAGGCTGATGGAGGCAGCGGTAGGGGTGCTGCAACCGCTAGGGACGCCGGCTGTCAGACACCACTGCAGCCTCTACGCCGACGACGTCATCATCTTCATGCACCCGAGTGTCAATGAAGCGAGGGCAATCATGACATAAGATGGCAACGGGTACATACCCGACGGGTAATGGCCACCCATACCTGCACCCGCCAAGTCAAAAATCTATTCAATCGGGTTACCCACGAAAGCAGACGGGTAAGGAATTCATTCCATACCCGCACCCTATGGGTAATGCATACACGACGGGTATTCCATACCCGAGAACACACCCGAGACTTGTATAGAAATTTCAGAGATTCAGCAAACAATACAGAACAAGCTTGCAAACAAATTTAGGAGTTTTAACAGCACGGAATGCGGTTAACAGCTGCACGCATGCTGCATGCATCAAGCCACTAGCAACAGAAGAACGGATAGTCAATAAAAAGACATGCAATTCATCTATTCTTGGCAAGTTGACTTCTTCGTTGTGACAAAAAAAATGCCCTTCGGCTTAGCAATGGCTTGCATGACCGAGGAGTGGAAGGGGAAGGCAGAAGCGGCGGCATGCGTGTGGACTCCTGTGCCCCCCGACGCAGCGAGGTCGGGAATCACGGTCGCAGTAGCGCGAGGACGAGGCCGCGCAACTGGGCGACGGCGTATGCGGCGGACTGAGAAGGGAGAAGGGAGGGAGTGAAGTGAAGGGGATAGGGTTTCAAAGAGGGTTCAAGAGTATATATACTAGAAGTGTTTAGATGGACTTGGGCTGAATTCGTGGGCTAAATTGAGCCGGGTGGCTAGCTACTTATGCGGGTATTTCTTACCCGTGGGTAGGTGGGTATGGATAATATACATCCACACCCATACCCGCCATACCCGATGGGTAAAGAATTTTGCCCAATAACGTACCCAGGGTATAAAACTCATTCCACACCCGCCTCCTTAGCGGGTAAAACCCGTCGGGTTCTCGGGTTTCGAGTACCCGTTGCCATTTTGAATCAAGATGATCCTGAGATCCTTCGGAGATTCCTCTGGTCTACGAACCAACCTGTCCAAGTGCTCCATCACACCGATTCATGCACCGAACGCTGATATCAGGGCCATCCAAGCCATCATCGGGTGCCAGATCTCAGGATTTCCTATCACCGATTTAGGCCTGCCACTTAGCACCAAGAAGATCCCCAAGGCTAGAATACGCTCCGCTGTCGACTCTGTGGCCGTGAGACTGCCGGCGTGCCATGGGCTGCTGATGGCAAGGAGTGGATGACTCATCTGGATAAAGTCCGTCCTTTCGGCGATCCAGATCTACACAATCATTGCGGACAACCTTCCTCCATGGGCGATAGAGGAGATCAACTGCATCTGCTGAAGGTTCCTGTGGACGGGCAAGGAGGGGTCCATCCGGGGAAAATGTATGGTGGCCTGGCCGGTGGTATGCAGGCCGACCGACCTAGGGGGACTGGGCTTCCCGGACCTGCGCCTCACTACCATCGCACTGCAGGCAAGATGGATGTAGTTTCAGCGGACGGCCGAGGGGCGTGCGTGGGCACAGCTGGAGATCCAGACATCACGTGAGGTCCAGGGCTTCTTCTGAGCTTCCACGTACACCATTCTCGGCAATGGAAGGAGTACGCCCTTCTGTACCGAAAGGTGGATCGGTGGATGGGCGGTAGCCGACATCGCGCCCTCGCTGTTGCAATACGTCGGGCGGAGGCAGATCAGGGAGACCACAGTTGCTGAGGGTCTACAATGTGGACCTAGGGGGAGGACTTGGGTGCGGCAAATATCCGGCGGGATCTCAGTCGCGGTCACCAGGGAGTACCTAAGGTTGTGGCACCTCATCGACCAGACACCCCTCACGGATGCAGACGACAAGATCATTTGGAGGTGGACCACCGACGGAAAGTACACAGCCAAATCCGCCTACAGGGCGCTGCTGGGCCCTCACACCCAATACCGGGATGTGCAAGGATCTGGCGAACATGGGCATCCCTCAGAGTCCGGATTTTCCTCTGGCTTGCCATCCCGCAGGAGACACTGGACCGCAGACAGGCGGCACCGCCATGGTTTGCCGGCGAACGACAACTGCTACCTCTGCGATCAGGAGCCGGAAACAATTGATCACATCATATCAGCTTGCTCCTTCTCAGGATAGATCTGGTGGTCCATCCTCGCCTTCCTCCAAGTAGATACTTCTAGGATTGGGGCGCACACCATAGGAGTCTGGTGGGACCAGTGGAGACAGAGGTGGCACGAAGACAAGCGGAAAGGAGCCGACACCCTTTTCGTCCTGGTGGCTTGGGAGATCTGGAAGAAAAGGAACGCAGGATGCTTCAGGCGCACCGAGGCCAGCGTCAAACAGATCCTCAACACCATCAAGTGCACTGCCGACCTATGGATCAAAGTCGGGGCACGGAAGCTAGAATGTTTAGTGTGTGAGTAATCCGTTATCTATCCATTCCGCGGGTGGCGAGGCGTGTTTAAAATCTTGTACCCACCCCGGAAAACCTTGTAAATTCTCTTCTACTTAAATACAATGATGCGCAAGTCTTTTGCGTATTCGAGAAAAAAAATATGGGTACACCAGTATTATGGCAAACCAATGTTTTGGTAAGGCAATGAGGGTTGGTGTTTAGTTTGCTATCAACAAGAGAGAAAAATATAGTCTTGCCAAACATTTGGAAAGTATTGCCAAAATTTTAGAAAGTATTGCCAAAACCATGGCAACCAATCGATTGTGTGTCAAATCTTTTAAACTTATCCATATATTGGTTTGGCGAAGATTGGCTACAAACCAAACAGGCCATGAAGCTTGGGGAAAGCAGAAGAGAGATAAGGAAGAGAGGAAGCAGGAGGGGAGGAAGAAGCTTCGGCTGCTCGTTTTTTGAGCGCCCCGCGGCGGGCCGCTTGCCACCGCTAGCGAGAGGATGGGGTGGTGGCTGCTAGATATGTGCGTGTGTGCGCGCGCGCGCGCGCGTGGGTGTGTGTGGCGTTCCTGATCGGAACCTTTTTTTTGTCGGATCAATTCTATTTGCTTTCAAAAAAAATATTGGACGATCAGGTGTCACACGCGTATTCTTTGGAACATCTTTTCTTCAGAAACATTTCTACTTGGTTAATGAATTTTTTAGAACGCCGTGTGTCACGCATGCACATATTCACTGTAACTTTTTTATTTGGAACATTCGTTTTTATTCCGAAACATTTTCTATTGTTTTGAACATGGAATTATCTTTTTGAACATGGACATTTTGTTTCTGTGATCTAGAATGATTTTCTATTGAACCTGTAACATTTATTTTAATTATATGTATACCTGTCACACAATCACACACGTAGAATATTAACCTTTTATTAACGGGTGTGGAAGGACATGACTCCTTTGAGCTATTTTGTTAGAATTTAGTTAAATTTCGGTACATTTTCATCTGAAATTTGGTTAAGATAAATATGGAAAATATGTGCATGAGTGATCTAGTGCAATTGCATACGCATTCATCGATCGTGCTAAGGAGCATGCAAACAGTAGTGTCTATGGACAATATTAGTCCGGGGCGAAACCAGAAAATATGTCACCGGGGTCCGGCTGTAACTATTGGATCAAAATGCATTATTCTATGTTTAAAAGAGTAACTTGCACTTAGTGAGTAATTTAATGCATGGTTCATTTATCTCTCTCATAAATTTCTTGGTTCTTATATCTAAACCCATCGTAAGCTTACAGCCCGCTTCTTCTATTCTCTCCTCCGTCCTCCACATCAACATCGGACTGCTTACAATTTGTTATTATACTTTGTCTAACGAAACACTCCTAGAAAACTTAATCATTTGTCTACCACTTGACACAGTGCACACAATTGCTACATACTCTAGTCAATTTTCCATGAATAAGAGACTAACTTTTATTTCACATGTCATTTATTATATGCATTAGAATTTAATTGAATAGAAAATGGGTCTAACCCAATATCCAACATTTTTTTACATTAGAAAGTATATCGGTTGCACATATTTTAATATTTATAGGGGTATAAAGGTATAAATGGAAACGAACATTTCATATGCCACTGGATTGGGTGAATTTACATTAAAAAAGCTACATTTTCTCTCAAGTTCTCTGTAAAAATTCCTGATTTTTCTATACATAACTAGTTTTTTCTTTTATTCCACAGAGTCCAGCTTCTGTTGTGTCTTCTGTTTTCTGGTCTGGAGTACGTGGTGTTATTACTCTACATGGAGCTCACCGTTTGAAAGAACACCAGAAGGAAGAAGCATACAACGATGGTGGTAGCACGTCTAAAACCGGAACGATCGGATCGGTCCTAATCGCCACCGTGGCATTCGCGGCAGCTTTCACCGCGCCTGGTGGTTTTGTTGCCGACGACCACCCGGGTTCAGGGTCAGCTGTACTGGCAAGACGGTTTGCTTTCAGAGCATTCGTGGTGTCAGACACCATGGCCTTCCTCTGCTCCGCGGTAGCAACCTGCTTCTTTATTCTTGGTGGTACAGACGACGTTCCACGCAGGTATCGTCGCTGGTACAACAGTTCAGCTTCATTCTTACTGGCCCTGTCGGCGCTGTTTACAGTCGCGGCGTTCGCGTTCGGGTTTCACTTGGTGCTTGGTGATGCCAATCGTGGGCTTATTATCTTTGTATACACGTTGTCTTCGGCTGCCGTGCTCTTCTGCCTCCCTGACATTTGGGTTCCCTTGCGAATTGGGCTGGTGAAAGCCATATGGCGGCGAGCCGGATGGAGGGGACTCGTCAACATATGGAGGTGCCCATCGAGCCCTCTGCGCTTGGTTCAACTACTCAGCGGAAGCTTTTTGTTCGAATTCATGACTGCCCCGTTGCTTGTTGTGCTCATCATCGCCACCTTCGTCGTTGCAATTGCACTGAATATTGCTGTACCAAACTATTGATGAGTGAGGTCTCGGGGTCTATCAATCCGCAGCAAGCTGGTTGGTCTCGGAATTGTTTTGTCTGGAAGCAAACTGAACTTCATCGACTGCTGTCCAGCAACTGAACAAGATAGCACACGAGCACACATGCACGAACACCTGATCACAAGAGCACTAGAGATTGAGGAGGGAATGAGCTTCTTCTTTTCTGATTCTTGTTCTCTGTTTATTACAAGCCAGGAGGTGGTGTGGAGTGCCCCGGGAGGGGTTCTGTAAAGTGCTTTGGGTGTGTCCAAGGGGTAGAGCCCATTTTATATTTATATATGAACCTACGGATCTACCTACTGGATAATGATAAACCCGTTGTATGTACATGCTGCATCTCCTTTATTCAGAAGGTAATTCTGGTTACAATAAAATCTTTATGGCTAAAGAGGATGTTTCTAAAACTGCTTTTATAAGCTTTAGATTAGTTGGCCTCTTTGAGTGGGTTGTTTTTGAATTGAACAATTCTAGTGTAACATATCAACGGTCTATGAGCTTCATGATTGCTTCATGTGATTATGGAAGTTTATATTGATGGTTATATTGATGGTTATGATGTTTGGCCGATTTACATCTTGCTTTTGAAAGAATATTCCATTATGGTTTGGAGATCAATCCACTCAAGTGTGTTTTTGATGTATCAGTTGATAAATTCTTAGGTTTTTTGTTTTATGATAAAGGCATAGGGATAGATCCCAACAGAATAGAATCCATCAAGAAGGTTCAGGCGCCTAAATGCAAGTACTTGCAAAAGTTCTTGGAGAAGGTGAATTACTTGAGGAGATTTATTGCAAACTTATTTGGGAACATTATTCCTTTGACCTCATCATTTACCTCCTTTCACATAAAAGAAAGTCCTTGATATGTAGTTAATATTTATGAAATAATAAATCTATATATTATATGCTCAGTAATAAACTCAATCACCTCTCTATATGGCATATTCTTCAAAGGAACTGCTTTAGTCCATTTAGTGAAGCAATCTGTAGCAACCAAAACAAAGTGATGCATGCCCCCTTGAAGATTGGGGTGAATTTGGCTAATGAAATTAGTCCCCAACCTCGAAACGTCTATGGTATAACAATTCAATGCATCAACGCAACATGAACCAATTGCACATTACCAACCATTGGCACTCTTTACAACCTTTCAGCAATTTATCAACAACCACTTTATTTTGGAGTCGATTGATTTGTACCACAAATGCCTTTTTCCCGCATGGCCACTCTAGCTTGATCATCATTCCAACATTTGAGCAACAAATCTTCAGCGGTCCTATGATACAATTCATCATTATGTAGAATAGACTTGAAAGCACTTCACCAAATATTTTGAATTGGCCTTAGTTTTGATATTGAGAATTTTGGGCCCATTCAGAGGAGATCTAGGTAAACCGGCCAGGTCGGTTCATGCAGGCCGCTTGCAGCAGCAGTGCAACCAAAACAAGAAAAGAAAGAAAGAAGACCATTTAAAAGGCATTTTGTGTTTCCTGGGCTACTGTTGTTACGAAGGACCATGTAAAAGGCATTTTGTGTTTCCTGGGCAACTCTTGTTACGCTAGAGTGCAAGAGACCATGTAGAAGGCCAACACACTAATGGATGATCCTTTTTTTTTTTTTGACTTTTTTGGGTGTGTGTGTGTGTGTTGTCCTAGCCCAAACATTACACAACCCAAACTGTAGATCGTGCCAAAAATGATGCCGCGGGTGGCCCTAAAATAGCATGGGTCATTGAGTGACGTCGTCAAAAAATCCACACATTTCTTTCCTGCTTCCACAACTCCCGAAGGCTCTTGCTTAACATCCATGCTATCCTAAGAGCACCTCTAGCAATATTATCTAAAAGGCTTTGCCGCGGTATCCCAAATGACTATGGATCATTTATTTATTTTGATCGGACAGTCATGATGAACAGTAATAAATTAAATGTATATTTATTTAGTTGATATATTATATTAACTTTTTAGTTGATATGTTTTGAATGTCATATTATTTTGACCCTTATGTGGTGAGCGTGTCCTTGCATGCATGTTAGAATAGCGTTTATATAATAATTATATGTTAAAAAGATTTAGTGCAAAACATATTTTAGGCAGTCTCAATGATAGAAACCATACACGTTGTCTAACAGAAACACATCAGTAAAAATCATCTATAGAAACTATACTTAAAAATGGTAGTGTCTTGGTGTAATAAATATCAGTCTTTCGTTCTCTCTCAGCCTCACATGACGCAGGAGTGCAGGACAACAATAGAACGCACGCCGGAGTTGGAAAAAAACAGAGCGCATGCAGCGGTTTTGTCAAGTGCGGATCCACGCAAGCACGCGGCGGCGGCTGAGCGAGCACGGGCGCCAGCAACAGATGAGCGCGGCAGCACCGGGCGAGTGCAAGCAGAAGACGAGCGCGGCAGCACCGGCAAAGTCAAGATCATGTTGTGGTAGTGTTGGTTGGGCAGGAGAGAACAACGTCGAGCCCCCAATTGATGTTTTTCTTAAGATTACATGGTACCAAACCACGTAGGCGTCCAATACGCACGCATACTCACCCTCACTCCTATGAATACATATACGCAAACCATACCTTATGACCACCTCCGAATGACTAAGCTAGCAGGACGTCACGTACCGCATTATGCATAGCACCGGAAACTCCTATAATAAATAAAAAAAATGCAAGCACCAATGCCATGTCGAAGACTTAACCCTGGTGGGCGGATTCCACCACAAGAACAACTTAACTGTCTAATCTATGATTAGTTCGCCCCAATTGGTGTTTTTTTCTCTATATGTAAAACAAATGGAGCCGCGTTGAGGCAGAATATCATAATTTTTGATAGTATAAGAAGAAAAGTTGAGGCAGAATATCATAATTTTTAATAGTATAAGAAGAAAACACCTCTTATGTCCTCCCTTTCCGTTAACAGCGTCCATGACTCTCCACAGGAAACAAATGGGCCTCCGATCCACTCGTTTGGCCAGATGCACCAAGGCTGCGACAATTTTATAGTGGGAACATAGCCTCTAGCTAAGTTTGTATTAGAACATTCAATTAAAAGAAGAATTATTGACAGGATGCAAGAATTCCATAGCACAATTTCAAACCATGTTCTGCAAACGTTCATAATCCACCCTACAATTCAACAATGTTCAGAAGTGCAAACCTTCATAATTAGAATGTAAGAACATCTAACTGAGACTTGACTGCCCTTTCTTCTTCCAATATACTAATTGCTCCGGCAAAGGCAAATTCTGATAAAGAATGTCTATAAGGTTTTGACCTCTTAGAAGAAGCCACATGTTATATGCTATCAATAAATTCACATGTTTGTTGTCAATGTCAACCAGCTGAGTTAAGTTGCCACATTTGAAGTCAACAAATGCCTCATGAAATTCTAGAATGGTATTAATGAGGCGAGTACCCATGAGGTTATGGGAAATTGTTTGTTTACTCGGACCAAAACCATTTATAACTTCGATACTGCCATCATAAGCTATTGTCAGAATTTGTCTATCAATTGTTGTCCACAGGCCAACTGTTCTGGTACCAAGACTTGCACTAGAGGTCATAATTTCATGGTCTTCTCTTCTGGATCCCGTTGCATTGCCTCTTTTCCATGACATTAAAGATGGGATACCTCGTACTACAAAAACCAAATCACTGTTACCAAAAGCAATCTCCTTGATTCCATGAAAAATTGCCCAAGTATTGACCAGACATCCAGGTATGGCTAAAAAATGTCACTATTATCTCTTTTTCTCTTCCTCTTTCTTTGAGTTCGGTGGCTACCTCTCTTCTACAGTTTTCCTTCTGCCTTATCGACAATCTTGACACCACATTCAACAAAGATTTTTTTTCTAAACCACCACAAATAGTAGCCCAAGAATTGGCAAGTTTTTCAAACTAAGTAGAAAACGCAACTCTCCTAAAATTTAAAATGAAACTAGTCAACCAACAGACATAGCCATTAAAGAGATAGTTAGACTTATCAAATAAGCAGCACGATTAGAACGACTACAATAGCCAAAAAGAATATAAGAGTACTCTAAAACCTAGTTTCAAGCCATTAACCTAAAAGTAGGAAATGGTGAGAGGGTTAGGTCCTAGGAAGATCAGTGGATTGGTTATATTAGCTTGGCTATTATGTACTGCCCCTGTATGTCATCAATGAATGAAGGAGGTTTGGAATGGAGTGAATTTGAAGTTAACCTTCAAATTAACTTTGAATATGCTTCTAGATTGTGGCTAGCAAATAATGAAGTTACAAACATTGTATCTGTTGCTGTCTTATGGTCCATTTGGAAATTTCCCAATGAGATTTTGTTTCCAGGAGTGCAAATGGATGGGCATGAAGGATATTCTATTCAAGATCGCTAAGATGCTAAGGAGGTGGGTATCTTTACTTGTAGCTTGAATGCACCATCTTTAGAGAGGGGTGAGAGCCACTATTTATAGTGGTGGAGAGGGTGCCACATCAGCGATCTGTGTGCTATGCCCCATGCATCCCTTGGAGGATGGAGATCATTTGACATGTGCTTGGCATGTAGGAAGGTGGTGCCCCAATATTCAGCTCCTTTGGGTACATAAGGGATGACAGGTTAGGCCCACTCCTTCCTTCTAGAAGGTGCCCCCATGTGTACGTCATAGTGGAAGTTGCATACTTTGGCTATGTTGGTTATTTCATTGTGGGTTTAGCACGGTGGAGTTAGAGTCCTCTCTGTGCTCCCACTTGTGTATCTTCTTCTTCCTCTCCCTCTCCATTTTCTCCTTCCGCTGTTGCTCATTCTGAGCCGTGTTGGCCGCCCATTCCGTGTTACTCCTCGGCAACTAGGCGGGTGCTCTCTAAACATGAGATGCACTAGATGAAACCACGCAGATCCAGTATGAGCAGCCATTGAAACAAGGGTTTACGGAAAAAGGGGAAGGACGAACACTTACGAACTGAATAGCGCCGCATTCTGGGCACATCGGAGGGCATCCCGGCATCGGGAATTTAGGGTCAACCATGTTCCTGTCATCGTCCTTCACAGTCTCCATTGCTTCCCTAAGCCAGCGAGAAAGGTGAGTGGGGGACGGCATGCCGGATGTTATCACTATCCCCTTGAGTGAAACACCAGGCTCTATCTCGTCCGGATGGAGCGTGCGCGTCATCAATGTTGCCACCCTCCTATGGTAACATGTCTCCATGATGGCCATCGCATTCAATCCTTTCTCCCGTAGGGTCGCAATCATGGCGAGGTGATCCTAGATCCAAGACCGATCGTCGGGGCCCTATCCCCAAGATAGGGGAGGCTCATTGATCCCTTGTGAAGATAGGCTAGAAGGGTGTGCCTCGGAGCATTGGTAGTGGCAACTTTATTGAGGTAGAACCACCGGGCGTGCCACCTTTTGTTCGACGACATAGATAGCCAGACGGAGATGTACTCCTTGCCCCGATCATTTCGAAGGTGGATGATAGTGCACCCCACAAGAGGCGCTCCCGTTGAATCTCTTCGCCTCTGCAGATCGACAACAAAGATGAACCTCCACAAGTCAATATGAGGTGTGATCCCTAGATAGCCCTCGCACAGGGCGACGAAGACAGCGATGTGCTAGATTCTACTGGGATTGAGTTCGTGGATCTAAATGTGGTAGAAGTTGAGGAGGTCGAGCAGGAAGGGGTGTCGCGGCATCATGAATCCGCGCTTGGGGAAATGGGTAAATGACACCACATACCCGGGCTGCGGTTTCAGATCCTCGTTGTCCCCATGCAGCAGCTACTCGCTGGTGGACGCCAAGTGGATAAGCCCGCACGAGATCAGACCTTTGTCACACTCCGAGCAGTCCCAACCAGCCATGATTTGCATTGCCAGATGACGAGAACAGCTGTGACATGAACGGGTGACACTCAAGACTTTAACCTAACTATCTTGTAGCAATGACGATGGCAGCAAGAATACAGCGGAAAGATGTGGTTTGAAGTACGCATGGGAAGACGAACGAGAACCTCCCGGTTTTCATTATGGACCAGCGCAGGCGAACCATCCGCCACAGCTGTGAGAGTACTCACAATGCAAGACTCTATCGTAGAGTCCAAGACTATTTATTACCCTCGTATTAATTGTGTTTTGCTAATGTGATTTACCTCGAAGATTGTGGACTTGGAGTCTAAATAAGACTTGAAGTCTTAGTTTTTCTTCCTCTCTCTTCAATAAAATATACTGCCACATCAGCAAAACACAATAAATAGGAGGGTAATAAATAGTCTTAGACTCTATGGTAGAGTCTGCACTGTGAGTGCCCTGAGGGGTATGATCCCATCAATCCCATCGGCACACTTCTCCCATACGACACGTGCACATACCATTGCCCGGGCCAATCTCTCGATTTGCGCATCAGGGCACTATCACTAATCGGTTGATGAGTCGTAACCGCTGCAAGGTAGAAGTTCACTAGGCAAATCGAGTACCATGACCCAAAAGGGCCCATGAGCTCGAGGGCCAGCTCACGAACCGTTCAGGTAACTTTGGGCGCTCGTAGGGAAGGACATGCGGCGTTCCCATTACTCCGCCAGGAGTTAATGCCGCTCCACGCTTCCAACCACCCCATCCGCCCTCGCTTGCTTGTTGAAGAGGCTATTGACATTTCTAAACGCGATCACCAAAGATAGATAAAAACTCTATCCCCGGCAACGGCACCAGAAATGCTTGTTGGCGTTCCTTAACGCAACCACCGAAAATGACGATCACGCCAAGAAATGCCAGGGGGTTTGATAGATCCGAACCTTATAGGAATGTTATCCATAAGCGCATGGATCTATCGTTGTAACATTTCACCAGGAAATATTCAGGGTATTGTTATTTATATTTTCCCAAAGGAAGGCAAGGTGTAAAATAGTCTTAGCATGAATATAGTTATAACTTTCACATCATCGAAGTATGACCTTAATACTATGCAGAGTCAAGATAACAGGTTTTTAAGATAGTGGACACACACTTGGCCAATCCCTAAGGATAAAAGAGAAATAATGAATTATAAAGAATAAAAGAATAAAGAATAAACCTACGCGGAACAGGTAGGTCATACATAGTTACGTGTAGAACAGCTAAGTCACAAGTCATACAAGGTTAGAAATAGGTCAAAGTCTAGGGCAAAGGGAGACCCCCGCAGCTGGTCTGCCAGCCGATAGAGGCATTTACGAACTCCTACACGGTAATGCGGACGTGGGGGATTACGGAGGGCGGACAGGGCTGTCACCACCTGTCGCCTACCCCTCAACCGTGGCATACCGTCATATTCGAAGGCCCTCTCGCATCCGGACACCATGCCCGCATACTAAGAACTACCTATGTCCTCCGCGGACTCCCACCCTACGGATGGACGAGCAAGAACATAGGCAAACCCGAAAGAACATCGAACTATCATCGGACTATACTCAAGTTCTAGCACAAGACTATATATATAAAATGAGAGCTTGAATAAGGAAGAACTCTTCATAGTATGTTACCAAAGAGTAGCACTTCTTCCTAGGAGACAAGCTCTCCTGGGTAGCTCAACCTTACTCCAAAGAATACTAAGTGTCTAAACTAGAGAACAAGTGTGAGGAATTGAGAGAGGCACAACTAGTGTGTGTGTTGAGGGGGGTGCTCCTCTCCTTCTTTATAGCTCCCTGAAGGCGGTTCGAGGGTAGAGGAGGGAATTCCCGCACGGCATCGTCCTAGATGGAAGGAGGCAAACCGACCTGCGCTGGCCGAGCCCACGAGCTTGCGTGGGGTGCGCGCGCGCCTCGGGCACGCCCGCGCCTGGTGGCCGCCTCCCCGCGACTGACCTTTGCAGGTCGGTTGCTTGTTGGGCCTGGGCCTCCTCCTCGGTGGAGAATTTGTCCATCTCGGTCCCGAAGTGGACTTCTTCAATGTCACCTTGGTTTACACCTTCCGGAAAGCGCACTTTTATTTTATAATTCCCTGTACTTTATAAATAATCCTACAAAATAGATTTTCTCCAAGTACAAGTGGAATCATGTTAGTAGAACAGGTGAATGTGCATAAAAATATATAATTCTCCCCTTTTTGGCCTTGAGTTGGCGGTGTAAATTTGTCGATAAGAACCGCCAACAAAATCCTCCAAGCTTACCCTTTGCTCATCCCGAGCAAAGCTGGGCTTTAGGTTGCTGATCAGGGGTTGCTACTATGCCGATCGTATTTCAAATATACCAAGTTTATAAGTAAGTTTTCAATCTCTTTGAATAAATCAGCATTTCTATCCGTCCTGCTATTATTTTGAGCCAATGGGGATTTTTAGCCTTCTCGAGTCTTGGGCGATTGCAAGACAGAACAGATTCACGGACTTTGCTCAAATGAAAAAGTTTTTGAAAGTTTTGTAAATGAAAAAGTTAGTTCCTCAAAAAGTTTTGTAAATGAAAAGTTTACGAGGTTTTTGAAAGTTTTGTAAATGAAAAAGTTAGTTTCTCAAATGATTCTCTCGATCGCTCAAAGTGTATAAGTACCTCACCAAAAGCATTTGGAGGTGTTGCCTTTCTTTCATAACCTACTACTAAGGCTGAGAATGGAGCTTTAGGTAGGTATGAAAGTGGGCATACTTGAATCACATATATTACCGAGTCAAAAACCGGACCAGACGGAGATACAAGACATACACCTTGATCGAGATGTGCACGTGTGTGGGATGAAGAAATGGTTCCTATATTTATGGTATTTTTGGAACTCCATGCATCATGACAATCTCTCTTTATTGGTGGATGATGAATTGAAGGAGTATGGGCTATAAAAAGGAAGTATATAAATATATTTTTCTTTTTCTTTTTTTTTGAACAGGGATCTAAGATTTCCCGTCTGTCTAAATGATGGGACCCTTGTCCTCTTATGCCTCTTGGCAAAAATCTTTTTTTTAACTAGGAACATAGCCCATAACTTTATGTCTGATAAATGATGAAATAGAGATATGTCATGATGGAATGCATGGAGTACTTTTGGCAACTAAGGGGAAGCGTAACCCTCAGGGTAAGGGTCGGCATTTTTATTTGGTGGAATAGTGCGCAATTCTCAGTGTAAGAATTGGCATTTTGGTGAAAGGGGTGCAGGTTGTGCGCAACTCTCAGTGTGAGAGTCGGCAATTATTTGGTGGGTGCGAGTGAATCTCGATCGTGGGTGCATGACCATAATCTCACATCGGTCACAACAATTTGACCGGACTCAATGATCAAACAAGTAGCATACGACAGAAAGGTTTTCCTATCTAAATCATGTCATATGGCCTTGGTAGGTATTTTATAATCACTGAGAAACTTTTTGTTTTTGATATTTTTGAAATAAAAACTTCGGATGTCAGGTTTCACTCAGAACGAAGTCATAGCGGTGTCCATGGCACTATATCATATCGAGCAATAACTTAGACAGGATTAAGCATGTGCACCCACTAGAGCAAATTTTTAGGATGGACATTCTAAGCCGATAAACCCAAATCTAGAGAAAACTCAATTATAAACTGGGTATAAACAAAACAAGAGACAGAGCAACCAATCATTTCAATAAAGGTAGAACTACACATTTCTACAGCACAAACACGGAATGGAATAAAAGAAAATATTTTTGGTCTTTTTAGTTTTTTTCAATGCAAGAGCGCTGGAATTTTAAACATGCTAAGCAGAAAATAAACTGCTGAGGAAATAAATATGCAATGCATGTACCTTTGGAGATCCTCCCCCAAGCTAGTGTGGAGCTCACTGTTTAGGGGGATACCCCATGAACCTCCAGAACGCCTCCTGTTGCGCCTGCTCTTGCTGCATCCGTACACTCAGCTCATCCCAATGGTGATCCTGACATGCCTGCCACTGGTGGGTTTTCTGCACGAAGGAAGTGAGAGAGTGCTGTATTTCACCTGTCTAGATCTACAGCTCTCCGAGTTGGGCGTTGAGCATCTCCCATCCGGGCTATGGCTGAACTGGTGGAGGCTCAGCGACGTCGAGCTCCCTCCTGCGATGCTCCCACTGATCCACTCCCACATCGGCCCATCCGGCTTCGACTTGTGGGGAGTGAACGTACTGGTCCCAGCTCCCGCTACCCTCTTGGGCATACCCAGTGTGCCCGTGGTATGGAGGCCACTCTGGGTACTGCCCCTGGGCTTTGTACTCTGGCAGGGGCTGCTGCGAACTAGACCCTCCTTCATCTCTTGCACCTGCTCGGGCCATCCTTCTTTCTACGTTCTCCCTGCGAATCTCTTCAGAAGTCTTGAGATCAAAGGTTAATATCTCACAGTCATACAAACGAATATCCAGGTTAGCTAACCGGATCTCATTTGCATAACCAGGAAAGAAATAATATATCTCTTTGCCCTTCCCATCTGACTTCAAGGTGTGCCCTTGGAGTAAAACTTGCCAATCAACAATGGGGCGTGGAATAGTAATATAATCAATATCTCTACCCTCCAGCACCCCGAGGGCATTCGCAAGACGAGTAACTATAGAGGTGCACGTAACAGCGTAAGACTGCCTAATCACATCCCGCCAATGATGAAATATTTCAACTATGGGAGCAGCCTTAATCTTACGAATAATAGTATTAAAGCAATTTAAGCTCTGTTTTGTGCACCCGTCTAACCTTGCCCATAGGAAATAAAGTCATAGAAATCTAACGGTGCATGAGTCTCAGAGTGGGATGTTGGATTTGGGTGTGTTGAGGTTTGAAGGAGCCAACCTCAATTTTACCCAAAATCTCTTCCCAAAACTTGTTGCGATCGAGACCAGAAATAGCATAATCAAGTTCTAGTGCACACTTCCTATTGAAACCAAGATGCCTAATAAGATCTAGCCATGGCACAAAATGATCTTGGTTAAAGAAGCGAAAGATAATACCGTTGTCGCCCATCTGAAGTGTGCAAAGGAACTGAATGGTTAGGAGGCGGGAACCTTCTTCGTTCGATTGCCTCCCAACCGACAGCCTTCCAAATGGTTTCAAACTCAAGGTCCATACCTGTAGCCTGGAAGAGTTCGGAGTCGTACGTATGGGTGTGGTAGAAGGGACGATCCTTGAGGTGGAATTAGGCTTACATCTCCCATCCTTCCTCAAGGTTGAGGAATGGCGCATCGGCTTCGTCCATGATGAGCTCTTGCGGCGCCTCCTCTTCTTCTTCTTCTCCTTGCTCATCGAACTGCTCCTCCTCTTGTGGCTCGATCACGGGGTCGTGGGAACTTGCGAGCTTGACTCTCCATGATGACGCTTGGAGCGCCTCTTGAACACGCCCGAGAACTTCCCCATGACCTACAAGAGAAAGAGAGAGAGCTTCTTCTCGGGTGCGAAAGGGTTAGTGAAAGATGATGACTTTCCACACCTGAGAATCACTCTACTACTAAAATTAGCTAGAAATTTTTGCTTGGAAGTGAGTAGGGAGAGAGTGAGAGGGTGAAAAAGAGTGAGAATGGATGGTGTTGTGCTCACCCCGCCCCCCTTCTATTTATAGGCAAATACCCAGCAGCAGGGGGTTGGGAGCGCTGGCATAGAGCCGTTGGCGCTCTAGCCGACTGGCAGAGCCAGTAGGCCTGGCGCGGCCGCACCCATGGCTCGCGCACACCTGCTGACGCCTGCCAGCGGCCCTCCTTTCGCCGGTAGCCTCCAACGGCTACTTCTTTGAAGTAGCCGTTGGGGATTTTCCCCCGGCCACTCTCTTTTTTTGACAAAATATTTTCTAACAATTTTTTTTCAAAATTTTTGTTTTCAAAATTTATTTTTTAAAAGAATACTTTTCAAAATAGAAAATTTTGCTTGCTCTAAAAAGCAAATTTTTAGAGACAAGGCTTTTTATTGAAAATAAAACTTTATTTTATTTCACTCATTAAAAGTGAGTAGAGAAAAATTATTTTTATAAAAAGACTTATTTTTAAGAAGGATAAAATAAAAAAATTATTTTTTAAGAGAATTTTTAGAATAGCATTTTTAAGAGGGAGAAGGAAAAAAAATTTATAAATATGAATACTTTTTTTAGATAAATGTCGTTTACCTGTCGGCCAGGGCTCACCTTTTTAAAGTCCGTTGAGCGGGACTTTTCTCCCATCATCCTTTTCTCGATGATGGCACATCTGTCCTGGGAGAAGTGAGCCCAGATGTGCTCGGCTTGATCTTCGGTTGCTTCTTGGGGTAGCCGTTGAAGCGAAGGTTTATCACCTTCCCTCCAAAGTGAAAATTGGTCGTCCCCCTCCCGACATACAGGGCCGCCTTGGTAGTGTTCAGGAACAACCGTCCAAGGATGAGCGGTTCTTCTTCACCACTATCTGTATCTAGGATAAGGAAGTCCACAGGGACGTATTCATCCTGGATACATATCAGGATATCTTTGGCCACCCCCTCTAGTCTTCTGGTGGTGTGATCCACAAACTGCATTCTGCAAGTTATGGGGACAGAGGTCCACCCAATATTCTTTCGAACATTGCCTTGGTCATCATGTTGATGCTTGCACCAAGGTCACAGTAAGCATTGTCGAGTGTGTGGGGGCCAATCCCGATAGTGATGGTTGGACGACCGGGGTCTCCTTTCTTGGCAAGAGCACAACCCCAATATGGACAAGGTTTACCAGGCCTTGTCATTATCATGTTCACGGTCTCAAGAGAGATCTCTGGACTCCTCGGAATCTTTCCTGTCCTGCTACTGTTCGGGATAGAAGTGGCAATCTGAGCTATTTGTGATTCGATCATCTTGTTGAAGCTCAGTTGGTTCTTCACAGTAGACGATAGGTCCTCTATCTTGGTGTTTATGTTTCCGAGGACCTTGTCGCTCTCAAGCATCTTTTTGGTGAGGTTTTCGTTGATCTTGGCTTGACCTAGGACCAAGTCTTTCAAGGATGGTTGATTTGAGTTATAACCAGACTTCTAATTCGAATTGCCTTGAAATGGTTGGCGTGGATAGCCATTATTCCCTCCTGACTGTTGGCGGAATCCGTTGTTGATGTAGGCAGCTTCATGGATTTCGGGGCAATCGTTCCCCGTATGGCCAACATTGCCACAGACCTCGCAAGTCATGCGGGCGTCTATGGCCTTGACGGTGTCAGACATGCTGCCAGTGGCATGCTCGTCCATCTTCTTCAGGAGTAGCTCTACTTTTATGGCAAGAATATCCACCTTCTTCACGGTATGCATGCCTTTTTGTTGCTTAGCGGGGGCTCTTTCTTCCCCCCAAGCTTGGTTTTCCACTATTTTGTTGATCAATGCCGTAGCATTTTCAACAGTTAATGATAGAAGTGCTCCTCCAGCAGCAGCATCGAGGTGCCCCTTCAACATGGGTGTTAACCCATTGTAGAAGTTCTGAAGCACCAACCATTCCTCCATCCCGTGGTGTGGGCATGCTTGAATGTAGTCTTGCAGCCTTTCCCATGCCTCTGGGATGGGTTCCATCTGAGTCTGCTAGAAGTTAGCGATTCTCCCCCGCAGGGCATTTGTTTTGCCCATAGGGAAAAACTTAGCGAGGAATGCCGTAGAGCACTTTTCCCAAGTTCTCACCACTTCCTTATCCTTGTAGAACCATTGTTTCGCCTTCCCCACCAGGGAGAAGGGAAACAACCGGAGCCTGATGACATCGGCCTCGATATCCTTGATGACGATTGTGTCACATAGCTCCAGGAAGCGCTGCAGATGCGCATTGGCGTCCTCATTTGGCAATTCACAGAATGGAATTTCCTGTACCATGGTAATGAGCCCAGTCCGGAGCTCAAAATTCTTGTCGCCAGTGTTGACAGCGGGCCCAGTGGGCACGTTGGCAACAGCCGGGACGAAGAACTCGCAGAGGGTCTTGCGGGCCATTTCAGCTGGTACGGTGGTGGTTGGTTCACTTGTCAGTGGAGGTGTGGAAGAAGAAGTACGAGGCTTGGTCTTCCTTAGGAGTGCCTTCGGATTCGATCTGAAGTTTTCCGGCAAGAGGAAACTAGTCATGCACTAACCTGTTTTCATTCACAATAGGAGAAAACATAAAAGTTAGCCTGCATAGACAATGGTCAATTTCTAGTGAGGTTATAATCATATTTTTCATGTTAGATTATTTTAACCTATGCCTTCTCCGGTAACGGCGTCAGAAATGCTTGTTGACATTTCTAAACGCGATCACCAAAGTTGATAGATAAAAAGTCTATCCCCGATAATGGCGCCATAAATGCTTGTTGGCGTTCCTTAATGCAACCACCGAAAACGGTGATCACGCCAAGAAATGCCAGGGGGTTTGATAGATCAGAACCTTGTAGGAATGTTATCCGCAAGTGCACGGATCAGGGTATCATTATTTATATTTTCCCAAAGGAAGGAAAGGAGTAAAATAGTCTTAGCATGAATATGGTTATAACTTTCACATCAATGAAGTATGACCTTAATACTATGCAGGGGTAAGATAACAGGTTTTCAAGATAGTGGATGTTGACGCTTCTTAGCGATAGCAGAGAAATCCGCAAGCGCACGGAAGTATCGTTATAGCACTTCACCCGGAAGTATTCAGGGTATCGTATTTTCCCAAAGGAACGGTAATTTGTACTTAGTCTCTTAGCTAGTTTACCCCGAATGGATGGAAGAGATAACTTGGGAAGAGAGGTTCTTCTAAGGTAAAACACATATAAGCGATATTAGCTTTCCCACTACTTGTTTGCTTTAGGCCCACTGAGAGTCCTAGCTAACTAGGCGATCCCAGCATCAGCACTACGCTACGACTGATCGTGGGGGAGTACTACGGATGCCAGTAACTGTCACCGCACTGACACCTACCCCTCTGCCCGAAAGCCGTACCACATACGAAGGTAGCCCCCGTCCTAGACACCATGTCTACGAAGGTGACTACTGCTCTAGCGTTGTACAGGAGTATCCGTCTCTATCAGGAGTCCTCATACTAGAGCACCCGTTCTAAGAACGAGCGATGATCCCACAAACAAGTAGCTTTATGAAAGTAACATGCTTAATGAATTAAACCAAAGCTGAGCACGAACATCTTACTCAAAGTAGCAAGATGATTGTAGAGGTACAAGTTGGATCGAGAGCCGACAAGCCCGGCACTCCGTCCACCCTAGGGTAGAACTTGCTTCGACTCCGCTCCTCCTCCAACCCTTTCCCTCTCTCTCTTCTCTACTAATTTAGCTAGAAGCTACTAGAATGGAGCTTGCTCTTCCTCTACTACATTGTAACCACTTGTGTTGATTGACTAATGATCTCTATTCTCTAATCTCTAATCTCTAATCTCTAATCTCTAATCTCTAATGATGTCTAATCTTCTTGGTGTAGAGAGGAGGCCTCCTTTTATAGCTTGAGAGGAGGGGGCAATATGCAAAAGGTTCATCCCCACATGGAAAGCACCAAACCGACCTCAAAAGGTCGGTTTCCACCTTCCATCTATGTTGATCGTAGGCGGGAAGATACTGGGGGAACCGTCCTACGAACCGACAAAAAAGACTGGACCCAGCGGGCCCCACCAGCGGTGCGGCCGCACCCGGGTGCGGCCGCACCCCTGGCTGGCTCGTTTGGCCTCCGGCTTCTGGGGTTTGGTCGGTTTCGTTGCCTGGACCTCGTACGTGATTACGGATGGATCCAGTTCGGTGTTTTGGTGGGCTTTTCTATTTTATCTTGATTTTGCGCCTTTTTTGAATACGCTTTCTAGAGTGCGCTTTCTTGTAGAGTTTGGTGTATTTCCTCATGTCGTACCTGCAAGTCTAGTATACACCAAAACTTGTGGAAATGTTAGTTCAAAGCCCTACCTACTATTTATTTTGATATCATGTTGGCATTTAGAAAAGTATGCAATAAAGACCGCCAACAGTGGACACACACTTGGCCAATCCCTAAGGATAAAAGAGAAATAATGAATTATAAAGAATAAAAGAATAAAGAATAAATCTACGCGGAGTAGGTTGGTCATACATAGTTATGTGTAGAACAGCTATGTCACAAGTCATACAAGGTTAGAAATAGGTCAGAGCCTAGGGCAAAGGGAGACCTCCGCAGCTGGTCTGCCAGCCAATAGAGGCATTTATGAACTCCTACACGTTATGCGGACATGGGAGATTACGGAGGACGGACAGGGCTGTCACCACCTACCGCCTACCCCTCAACCATGGCATACCGTCATATTTGAAGACCCTCTTGCATTCGGACACCATGCCCTCATACTAGAGAACTACCTATGTCCCCGTGGACTCCCACCCTACAGATGGACGAGCAAGAATATAGGCAAACCCGAAAGAACATCGAACTATCACACTATTCTCATCCGTAAGTCTAAACTTATAGAACCTATGAACTATGAAGAACATTGAAGAACATGTTATGAGATGATCATATAAACTTTGGTCTAGTTCATGATCATCGAATATAACATGATCTAGACTATACTCTAGTTTTAGCACAAGACTATATATATAAAATAAGAGCTTGAATAAGGAAGAACTCTTCATAGTATGTTACCAAAGAGTAGCACTTCTTCCTAGGAGACAAGCTCTCCTGGGTAGCTCAACCTTGCTCCAAAGAATACTAAGCGTCTAAACTAGAGAACAAGTGTGAGGAATTGAGAGAGGCACAAATGGCGCGTGTGTTGAGAGGGTGCTCCTTTCCTTCTTTTATAGCTCCCTGGTGGCGGTTCGAGGCTAGAGGAGGAAATTTCCGCACGGCATCGCCCTGGATGGAAGGAGACAAACCGACCTGCGCTGGTCGGGCCCACGAGCTTGCGTGGGAGGCGCGCGCCTCAGGCGTGCTCGCGCCTGGTGGCCGCCTCCCCGCGACCGACCTTTGCAGGTCGGTTGCTTGTTGGGCCTGGGCCTCCTCCTCCGTGGGGAATTTGTCCATCTCGGTCCCGAAGTGGGTTTCTTCCATCTCCCCTTGGTTTACGTCTTCCGAAAAGCGCACTTTTATTTTATAATTCCCTGTACTTTATAAATAATCCTACAAAATAGATTTTCTCCAAGTACAAGTGGAATCATGTTAGTAGCGAAGGTGAATGTGCATAAAAATATATAATTCTCCCCTTTTTGACCTTGAGTTGGCGGTGTAATTTATCGATAAGAACCGCCAACAGAGGCCACGCCGGTTTTCGCTCTACCTCAGAACTGGGAACCTCCGCCAGTCCACCAAGGGGTCTGAGTGATGTCACAAATCGCCGAGGTGCGGCAACGAATGGCCCAGCTATTCAACCATGTCACAGCACCGATCAAAACGACACTTGGTCCCCGCTCCAGTACCTCGACCCGAGGGCTCGATGCCGTCGAAAAAGGTCACCGGCAAACTCAGTACAGCCTCTCAAGGAATCACCATTCCCCTAGAGGCTCGGGGTCTACCTCCGGCGTATGCGCTTGCGCGCTTCCGCCGGTCAGATAGGCCCACAGCAAGAACCCAAGATCGACACGATGAAAAATCCAACAACGAAGATATTCAAACTCCATTGTAGACACGAGGGATACTGTCAAGAGGAAAATCTCAGTGCCTAAGACCGACGGGTCAAAGGTCAGTAAACTCTCTAGCTCCCATCAGAGCCGTATTAAGTGGTTCCGCCTCACCTGGCCTCTAGATTGCGGGCCTCGCCCCGGCGACTGGCTGGGCGAAACTTTCACCCCGCTCGATCTCTGCTAGGTAGGGCCGCAGCACTGACCTGCAGCACTCTCCTCCTTGCCTAACTTGGCATTTTCCACCTAGACCCTCGGTAGTCGCCCCACCTCATCGAACCAGCATTTATTCAGATAAACCCTCGGGCCAGGCAGGCGTAGCCCGTGGGACCCAAAACACTTTCCAACCACTCTGATGAGACCCGCGTGCCCTAGAATGGCACGGACCATCAATTTACCGAGCCTCGATGCCCATAACGGCCAACGATAGGCCAGAGTTTGTGACTAATTCGCTTGACCTTGTATTGGCCATGTCTAGTCCACGATCCGGTCATCCCGTCCCCGACGACTAGGCAGAGTGCCATGGAAAGAATCGCCGAAGCTGCATGACGCCATAGGAGCAAGCATGGTGCCCATCGCCATCAACACCCTACCACGATCAATAGTGACCATCCAATGGAGGAGAAGATGAGGCCATGAACCACACCATCCCTTTTCTTTGTTTTCTTTCTTTAATGCTCTTTACTTCTTCTCCCTCCTTCTAAGTCGTTGTAACCTAACCTCCCCTTAGGCTATAAAAGGGAGGCAAGCCTCATGGCCATCGATCTCACACACACATGCACCAGAGACCTGGGAGCTCACTTCCCTCTGTCGCGCAGTTTGTAGCCCATACTATAGACCATTTGGAGCTAGTTGCATGAGCATTCGCTCGACTGGACATAGGGAACCTCGACACCAGATCCGTACTGCAACTTTTTGTTGGTGAAGTCCCAAGTGACACCTCCTTGTGGTGGGGGTCATGACATCAACGTGGTGCTCAGCACACCATGGCTTGAAAGTCTTGGACGTGTCACTTGGGACTTCACCGACAAAAAGTTGCAGTACATCTGCGAGGGGATGAGCATTTTTCGAACCTCTGATGATGGCAACCATATCCGTAGCTTCAACGCCCTACCACTGATGATGTTTCGCTTCGAAGTCGAAATGGCGATACCATGACACCTCCTTATTGCAGCACAAGGTGGCGCACGCTCGGGGGAAAGCACGGGTGACTTCATCTATCACTACTTCGGCTACGTCGATAACCTCTGGTACGGTTTTGACTTTGCACCACTTCGCATGCGTCAAAACAGCATCCTCAAGGATCCATTGGAGGGGCGCATGGCACGCTTCTTGGAGGAGATTCCATCCGAAGGAGCTCTACCGTCATACGACGTCAACAACTTGGTCGTATTTCAGCGCGAGGACGCGCCGAGTGGAGAAGGGGGAGTGCTATCACACGCCCAACGCAGGCCGTACTTCTCGTCGAAGAAAATGGGTCAACTTGGGCCTGAGCTAGGGGCGCCACTACCCTCGCCGCCGCCATGGCCGCACCTTGCGCCCTAAGTTGCGCACGCACAAGGAAGGGGTGCCGCCCCCGCCGTGTCATCGTCCGTTTTCATATCAAGTCTCCTTAGGTTTTGGAAAGAGTTGGTTGGGTTAGAAAATTTGAGTTTGTTAAGGATTGGAAAGGATAATTCATATCATATAAGGATCTCCTAGTTTCCTTAGAAGTTAGGTCCCAAAGGGGACTATAAATACTAGGGAGATGTAATCAATTCAATCAAGTAATAGATGGACGAAAGCTCTTTCCCTATCTCTCTACCGCTGCCGCCCCCTCTCCCTACCCTAGCTGCACGCTGCCACCCCCTCCTCCTGTAGCGTCGTCGCCCATGCCGCTCCACTCAACCCTATTGGCGTCGTCGGGCAGTGAACGCATTTGGCGAAGAGGCTAGTTAATTGTTCCCATTTTCCAGTCAATATTAGTTGACTCCGTATTTATAGTATGCCTTCTTTAATTCTTGTATCTCTTTTGTCCATTGCAGATATACCAAGAGGATGTGATGGGGTTATTGCCCACTAACCAGATATGCAGCTTTGATATGATAACTTAGGTTTATTTAATCATGGGAACATATGCTATGCAAACTAGCCTCCTATGCAAACTATAATCAAGACCATATAAATCTAATCCGATGGCTAAGGTGTGGGGGGTTTAAGTGCTAAAATAACCCCACCTTTAGGATGGGATGAGTGGGGGGGGGGGGGGTGTTAAGTGCTAAAATAACCCCCCACACCTTAGCCATCGGAAATAGATTTACGTGGTCTTGATTAGAGTTTGTATAGTTTGCACCGGAGGCTAGTTTGCATAGGAGCTTTTTATCAATTTGATTGTATTCAGTTGCTCAGGAGCTTTTTATCAATTTGATTTTGGTTTATCGCCTAGACTCCCTTAAATGGACATATAGCATTTGATATTCTATTGTAACCAACTGTAATGTGAGAACATAAAAGAAAAGGTAGTGAATCAAGTTAAATCGACATATAGTTCATTTGATATTCTATTGTAACCAACTGTGTTGCTATCGCTGTTATATGTTTTTTTCTAGTTTTGTTCTCTGCAACTCGGTACAATTTGCCCTTGCTTGTATAGTTTTGCATTGGGTTTACCACTGAAATATTTGTTTCTGAGGATGGTTATTAGCTCTTCAGAATGTTTCGGATTTACCACTATGCAATTAAATCTCAAGTTCTTCATTGATTTGACGTCATGGTAGTCGCAGGTTGGTATTACATACAAGAAACTTTCAGTAGTATCAAATTCCTAGCTACCTAACGGATTGGCTGGCGTGGCAAAGCCGCTCCATTCTTTCTAGTTATCTAAAGTTGACTCAAAACTATTTCACACCACCAACATGTACGAAAATATCAATATACTTACCCTAAGCTGTGCAGACTTGAACACCAAAATGCCATCAACTAAACTGGCCTCACTTGATAGGGCAAGATCCCCCAAAAAAGTGGATTTCTTGAAGTTGGTATTTCTAGCACCATTAATAATTTACCAAAGTTTAATAGAGAACGGGGAAACATGACCTGCTACAGCAGCTTACACATACTACAATCAATCAGAAATTGAACTGCAGAACCCAGTAAGTTCCAAAGATATTTATCATCAGATATCAAACTTGAACAACACATTCCCTGTTCCACCAATTGGCTCATTATTATGCAAATTAACTAACTGTCCACAACTTGGGTTCTTTGATGCCTCTGTCATCAAACTCTTAATTTTGCTAAGCATATGTCCAAATTCCAAGCAACTCATGCATACAACTCAAGAACATAGGGCAATCCAACTGTCTGGTATATAGTTCCATTGAAACTTCACATTTCAAGAATCAAATAAGATATAAGTAAAGATCTCACACCATATAACTTCTCAGCATCATGCACAAAATTTCAAATGCACCGGATACATAAAAGCCACCATGGGCAGAGATCTCGAGGACTGATGAGTCTCTTGGATTTTTGAATCACAGCAGATAAAGAGCGCTAACTATGCAACTATGGGCAAGAAATAAGCCTGTTTGTTTGGTTCCTTGCGACAATTTTCCTACTTCAGCGCCTGATACATTTTGAGCTAGCTACATACAAACCCAAAAGAAACATGCTCATCAGTATATGGGATAGAGGCAAGAACTTATGCCAAACCAGTCTTTTGTCAAATTCTAGCCAGCAAAAGTCAAAATATGCTTGGAAGGATGGATGGATGAAGGCCTGCCTTACACCAGCACACAAGCGGTCAGTAAACACCCAGATCAAAAACATTACCGTTTTTTCTGCCTTCCATTGACAACCTAGCATTAGCAGCTACCTAGGAGCTTTCCTAAGCGAGAAGATAAACACGTACAGTCTAACTAGGAATTGTCATGCTGAATACAATTCTTGAGTTACAGTCAACTTGACTAACTCCTGAACCTGCAAAACCGGCATAAAATATTTGTGGTTACAGTTGGAATCAACTCATGAAAATAACAGAAACAGTTCAATAGAGCAAGTAGACTATATTATCAGACAGTCCTAGAACACAAATAACTCCGAGAAAATTTTACTTCAAACAAGGGAATACTAGCAAAAGATTTGACAATACAAACAGGAAATAGTTGTGTATTTGCCACTATTTGAACCTAATGCAGGCTTCTACTTTGTTCAGAATTAGAAGGTATGTTTTCCCAGGGCAAAAAATCAACAAGGTAGCTAAATTGACTAAAGTGCCCTTGGTTATTCCTAATTACCATCGGCCAAACAGGGGGTGTGCACTAGTTGCATGTACGCATGCATCTGTACTGCCCGGTAGCAACAAATTGCTTTCTAGTAGTATTGAATCAATGTTGTGAGCAGGAAGTAAATGGGGGTGTTTTGTACAAACCATTTACACCTACGCACTATATTTGCACAACAACCAAGGATGAAGCACAAGTAAAACCAAATGGATGGAGTATTATACTCCTAGATAGGCTGGGCAAAATAAACCAAGATCGAAGACCAAACCCAAACAGACCAAACCCGAACTGACCGAAAATTCAGTCCTCGATTCCTTTGGTTGCCTGTGCTGAAAACCAGGCATTTTTTCTTTCTTCGAACAAAAACTGGACATTATATCAGGTACACGGTCTCATTGTTCAGGCAAGTAGGTAACCATATGACCAAATAGGCAATGGCCCACTAGAAGTGGCCCAGTGGCCAGACGGCCAGCCCACCAACCCTGCCTCTATAAAAGTGCACGCTGCTTCACTGGAACTCTGGAAGACTCCGACTCCTAGTCCGCCTAACCCTAGCCGCCGCCACACCAACTCACTGAGCAGCAGGCAGCAGCAGAGCAAAGTGCAGGCACAGTAACTGCCCGCCAGTCACTGCCACAGATCCACGGGTGCCAGGCCCTCAACACTCCATCTGGGTGCTGTGCACTTCCGCTCCACATGCAGGCATCGACCACGAGCAGCTAGTCCGGGTGCTGTGCAGCCAGATCCTGAAGGAGTGAGGGAGTGAAACTGGAAGAAGAAAAGAAGGTATGTGGAAGCTCCATGTAACTATTTGTGCAATAGACTATTTCACAGGGAAGTCTAAGTTCAAATATTGAGTGATTGAGTCCAAGAAAAAACAGAATCCTGAAAAGGCGATGAGATGCCACAAATCAATGCTCAATCGATTGAAATTCCAAAATGGGAACCTTCACATAACAAAACATTTGAAGATTTGTGTAAAACAAAGCAGAGCTACTGGCTCAAAAATTACTACTTGGATAACCTTTTGTGCATGGATAAACTATGGTGAGTAATAAGCATTTTTTTAAATGTACTTGGAGCATGAGATGTGACAATTAACTTCTATTTAGTATAGATCCACTTCTTTCCTAACTAAAAATTCAACTAACATACAATGGACAACACGGGTGGTCCACAGGCCACAAGGGGATAAACCCCTCAATAAATAAATTGTCCATAGGAGCTTATTCAATATGACAAAATTAATTATTCACTCTCAGGACGATTGCACAAAGTATTATAGCAAGTGCCAAGATATAATTGAAGATGAAACCTAACAAGCTTATATGACATTTCAGGCACGAGATTGAATAGTTGGTTTTCAAAAAAAAATGTTGTTTCTTCCTTTCAAAAGAACAGGTGGTGCAAAAAAAGGAGAAGCAGCTTTGCAGACAGAAATTAATTGGCCACCTAATCAGTTCCTCTACAACACTTATACTTGTTAAGTTGTATAACACTAACAACTAGCAATACGATACTACTCTCACGCAAATAGGAAGGACCTCTCTAACTAACAGAAAGGACAAGGATTAAATCCCATATAAAGGGCACACAACAAAATCAGTATGTAATGACTGTTAATTATGCCTTGTTTTCCCCAGGGGCATCTGGTTAAAACAAATAAACCAAGTGTCTTGATTCAAAACAAAATTGGATTTTTTTTTTGTAACATTTGTTGAAAGTAATGGCTTGATAATGAAAACACATAAATATACACTAAATGTCTCATTAATTGAGGAAATAATAAACAGTTTAGCTGCATCTTGTGTTTACCCTGTTTTCGTCTCGTTTATTAAGGATCCCCTATCTCCTGTCTCTGTTATATAGGCAAATACCCAGGGCCCACCAATCTGCCAAGACCTTTTTCGTGACAAAAGAAACAAGACTAGCATATCCAAGCCGAAAAACATTTCTTATCGTTTTCCTTTACCCTAAGATGACACTCCTATTCCTTTCTGAAAACATATCTGCCAATTTCTAATATATATAGAAGCATAATCAATGGAAACTAATCTTTTCCTAAAAAGATCTAAAACATCTGAAATCCAACACCATAACATTTCATTTGTGTCATGGTTAGATGTGGGTCATATCCAAGCTGCGAGGTAGCAATACAGGATGGAAGCCATAATTGAATGCCTAGGTGATGGATAAAGGCAGCTGGGTAGGATTCCAGTGCCACAACAAGCTGGAGGAAGCTGACACCGCTCTAAGACAACTGGTGGCATAAAGTGAGAAGCAAAACAATAAGGAAGTTTAAACTTATTATTGTGACACAGTGCAGGACAAACAGTGCAAAGTAAAAAATCTGAATGTGACACCACAGAAATCAGAGTGGCCTTGTTTAGGACAGAAAATATCTAATTTTCCACCTTGTTTCATACCAAGCTCACCAAGTGTGCCAGATAGGACATGGTCTTGTGGATCATTGCCATCAAGCTACAAGTGAGGCATGGCCAAGTATATGCCACTCACCTTGATCAGTTGGTTTGCTTCTTCCGCATGCCATCAATACAAGAATAACAAAGAGGCCATGTGGCTGAGAGCAAGGGGAAGACTTAAGAATAATATGAAATCTAAAACCTTGTCCTATTTCATCCAGCAAACATGAAAGTAGTCAACCACGGCTTTATTAAAAATACAAACTGCATTTTATGAAATGTTTAGAGCAAATAAGTGAGAACTAGTAAACACTTTATTACCATATTGTCTACAATTTCTATTTAGAAATTTCCAGGTTCTGTGCTGGGAACAAAAGTAACTCAGAAAATATAGAAGCATAAACACAGATCATGAAATCAAGGTTCATATCAGGGTTTTTTTTTCCTTGTACTGATTTTGAAAATAACCATCAGGTTGACCTCATAGCTGGCAATATGCTCCAGTGTATTCGTATCAGATGCTATTACCCTATGATTGGTCAGTTTAACTATGCAAGGGTAAGTTAACAGATGACAGCTATAACTTCTTTTACAACATTGTGTTATAATGTAAATATTTCAAGCATGCATGCTGGTATAAAATAATGCTAAGTTTAATTTTTGGTAAAAACGGATTTTCCCAATGTAAGAGCAAAGATGTGAATGATTGCACTTTCTGAAACCCAACTTAAGCCACCAAATAAAACAAAAGAGAAAGAGAAAACGGACATATGTAGTTTAGGACTTTGGGTTAAGGATGCATAGTTGCACCAGCTTTGAGTTCTGACATTTCCAGAATAATGATTAAACAAATCTAGAGTTCAGGTTAAACTAAATCAGTGCCAAAAAGTTGAAGGCCAAAAGTAGCCATTCACCTAAATAACACATATTGACTGCTCTCGATGTTCTTGGAATTAACATGTAATTTACATGAAAACAATATCATTTGATTACAAATCAATAAAATTGAACAAAAGAACTCTACTGAAAGGAAATAATGAAATGCAAATTAATGTCCATGCAATAAACCACAGTTATTCAAAGAGCAATCAACAACACAGTTGGCTGGATACAGTAGCCAAAAAGGGAACACAGTATTCTGATGAAGTTACCTATATTTCAAGATGGATTAGCCGCACCCGATCCATCTGTAGAAGAACTATCACTGTCTGAGTCTGCCAGAAAAAAAAAGAATGTTAAATGATTCAGATATGATACAATAGGTTTCTCAATGGTCCATACTAATTTAAAGTACCAAAGAAGTTAATATTAAACAAAGGCCAAAAGCAATATGAAAGAACAAAATATTACCACTAGAAGATGACCCTGAATCACTGCTAGAGCTGCTTGAACTGCTTGAACTAATTGCATTTTGTCCATTATTATTATTAGCTTCATCTGGCGCAGACGTCAATTGCTCGCCCGCTGTCAAATCTTTGGTACACACAAAAAATTACAATCTTCCTTACAATGTGGTTTTAAAATGATTATACAAAATATAGCAAACCTATCTTACTTTGCTTCGGCGATTTTTTACAAACATTAGGCTCTTGAATCTGCAATGAAATGAGATTGTACCATTCAGCATCATTGATAGCTTTGCATACAATCATACTACTGCATATAATTATTAATGATTGAATGCTCATACTGGTATTTGTTGCACAGAATCCCGTGCACACAACTCCGCATCTTGTCTCGCAAGCAATGCACGCTCTGCCCTTCGCTTTTGCTTGCTCAGGTTCTTCTTGTAGTTAGCCACAAACCTATCAAGTTCCCAAAGTGTCTCAGCATCCATGCTGTCAATTTCAACCTCAATCTCATCATCATGCTGCATAACTGACAAATTCTTGTTCTTAATGAGCTGCACAACTGCATCAAGCTTCTCTGGTGGCAAGTTTTGGAGGTTATCACTAAGTTTACGCTTCTCGTCCATTGTCATGTTTCTCTTATTTGGATCCTTTGCCCTTGGTTTCTTCATTGATGGTGTGCGGGCACTGTAAGTGGGAGTATGGCTTATGGGCCTTGAATTGGAGTCCAAGGGCACCTGGTGTTTTACAGAATTTGACCTCTCAAGGAAACGCAAATCAATAGGGGGTGGCGGAAACTTCTTTGGCAGTGGAGGACATGATGCAAGATAATTCACCTCGGCTTGGATCTCTGGCCACTGTGCCTCAAAGATTCCTAACAACTGCTCAGCCATGAAATGGACATCCTGCCCCTTGGGGTTATATGTCATGGCATTCTGAAAAGTGAGGCGCACATCCTCAGCAAACTCCTTTGGGTTCCTGTACTGCCCATGGCTGAGTCGTCCTCTTACCGTTCCAAGATCCATCGGGTGCTGGATGATTGCAAAATAGTCATGCAACCCAAGCGCAACTGGATCAACAGGCTTGTTGAACACCCATGCAAATTTGTGCTTCATTAGCCGACTCAAGAGAGACGAAGATTTCTTGAATGCGTGAGAGTATAGCCTCCGCTCAGCATCAAAGTCTGCACCACGAGATTCAAAGGCCCGGTACTTCTTCTTGTGGTGCTTTGATTTCTTGCGTCCATGAGGATCTGCAGGCGGGAGCCTATCCTTGGCAAGCAAAAATTCAGAGTTTTGGTACAACTGATTCGCCTTAGGCGTCCGCTTGTCCTTCTCATAGGCGTCCGTGTGAACCACCGACACGGTTAGCGGCGCCCGCTGCAGCATCGAGCGGGCAGGGGCAAACATATCCCAGGCAGGTACGGGCGTCACCGGACCTGTTGGCGAAAACTGTGATCGCATGGACCCAGCATCCACCACCACCTGTGACGGCAGCAGCACTATGGCCTGGGGCAAGGCCATCGAATCCTCTTGCGCCAAGGCGTCAGCAGCCGCCTTCAGCCGCTTGGAGAGCACACGCACCTGGTCAAGCTCCGACGCAAGCCGCCGCCGCAGCTCGCTCCTCGCCCTGCGCTTCTGCGCCTTCTGAGCAGCGACAACCGCCCAGCCATTGCCATGGCCATGGCCATTGGGAACAGCGCCCCCGTCCGGGCTAAGCCCCGGAGAAATGCCACCTGAGGAGGGAGCGTGTTCCACTGGCAACACCGGTGCGCCATTGGGAACAGCGCCCCTGTCCCGGTCAAGCCCCGGGGAAATGCCACCTGACGCGGGAGCGTGTTCCACTGGCAACACCGGTGCAGGAGGCGGAGCACGAACAGGAGAAGAGGAAATGTCCCCCGAAGCAGGCGCGTGTTGTTCCCCAGGGGACGCCGGTGCGGGAGGCGGCGGAGCAGGAGCAGGAGAAGACGAGGTAGGCGCCTCCAGGGCGGGGAGCGGAGGGGGAGCGGAGCTCGGCGTCGCCGGATCGGGCCGCTCAGCGGCCGCATCCTCCGGGCAGCGGACGGACCGGCGAATCGAGGATAGGGTTTCCGGGAGGGGATTCGGATTCGGATCGGGGGCGGGTTCCGGAGGATGGGGTTTGGGATTTCTGCGAGGGTGCTTGCGGGAGTACACCTTGATCTCCGCCGCCCACCTCGACGCGGGCGGGGCGGCGGCGGAGGCGGCGACCGGCGCGGGGCACGCTGCCGCCGCCGGCGCCTCCTCCTGCCCGCCGTCGGCATTGCGGGGCGGGGTCGATGCCATGCATAAACCCTGGCTCCGGACCCCGAAGGGGCCGGATTCGGGGGCGGGCGGCGGCGAGGGTTTCGCGAAGAACCCTAGCCCTAGGGGAGTTTCATATTTTTGCGGTGGCGCGGCCGTGCGGTCGGTGGTGGTAGCGGCGCGTCGGTTTTGGCCGACGGCTCGGAGAGGAGAGGGAAGGGCTGCGGTAGGGAAGGGGCACGTGACGTGTGATCCTGGCCGTTGGAAACTTGGGATCCAATGGGTGTCCCGTGGCCGCGGCCAACCGCCAAGCGAATAGAAATTTGGGGCGTGTTTGCGCACCTGCTCCTGCCAGCTCGGCCTGCCCCCATTCGAAGCCAGCCTCAAGTGCTGCAACTGGCGAATTTTTTTTCAATTTTGACCCTTTTTTAAAGTATTTATCAAAATGACCGTGTTTTTTATTTTTTTTATAACTAATCCTTTTGGTGGCGCTGTGGCCACGCGGCGCGCCACAATTCAAATCTTGAAGCGCTTGCGTAGGGCGCCACAAGGTGGGCCCGGATCGGAGCCGGTCTGGGATTTCGGCTGACGTGGCAGACACTGTAACGCACACATGCAAGGCGTCACAGTGTAACGCATACATGCAAGGCGCCACACTATGGCGCCTTTAGTGGAGGCGCCACAGTGTTGACTGTGGCACATCTATCTCAGCAGCTACCTTCCTGTGCTTCGTACTGTAGTAGCACTATGTTGACAGCATGGTGAGCAGTGAGCACAGTCAGGACAGAGTGAGCACTGTGGCAGCATGGTGATGCTGATGTGATGGATTGACAAGCATACATGTATTTTTTTTCTACGGCTACAACAAATGTACAAGGTTCTACTATTTTCTACTACTGTATAAACATGATGATATGGCTCATTTTATTTAATTCTTTAACTATTTTAGTATAAACTTGATACTATTAGATTTTTAGTTAAAGTATATTGTATTTCTTTTAGTATAATTCTTTAACTATTTTAGTATAAACATGTATTTTAGTATAATTTCTTTGTGGTTGTTTGGGTCACCTAAGATAAGCGCAAGTTTTAAGTGAATTTTTAGTAAAATGAGTTTATGGTTGTTATTCTATTAACCGTATGTTTACATAAAATTTTGTTTAGATCTCAGGAAACGAAAAAATAAACTTTGATCAAGTGCTAGTGCTGCAATAAACATATTTCTTCCGAATTGAGTAAAATACAAACCCGGTCCTTAAACATTTCATGGGGTGTCATTCCGGTCCATGAACTTTTAAAGTATGTCATTTGGGTATCTAAACTTTATTTGGGCCTCAAAACAGCCGTTTGCGGGTCTTGGCCCTTTAATATTTTAGCAGATAACCCCCTCACGTTTATTTGTTTTAATTATCAACTTAACCTTCGTTGCCGTACGGAAATAGCATATGATGGCATCGTTAACGTGTTTCGGACTAAAAAAAACTCGCAAATAGCACCTGTTGTGTTACGTTCCTTTGTTCTGTTAGGATCAAATAGCACATGTGACCATCGTAAATATATGTGATCATATATCTATCGATTTTGCCAGGAAACGAAACATAATTTCACAGAGATAAACTCAACGACATAAATCCCAGTACTTAACAGTGAAGGTAAAAGTATATCCCAGTAATTAACAGGTCACACATAACTCAACCACATGTGAAATATTGACATAGTGCATACACCAAAAGAGTACTCTAGAAAAATAGTAGGCGGTGACTACATAATGTCACCATGTCTAGTAGGCAGTAACTACATAATGTCACCATGTCCTTCCTCTTGCACTTCAGACGTATTTTTGGAAGATTTGCCTCTTGACGCCTTTGCCTTCTTCGAAGAAGTCTTCTTACTTGATGATGATCTCTTCTTGGACAATGCAGCCCTGCCTGCAACTGTGCTTGTGGTCAGTGGAGTTGGCCTTTGCACCGACAGGTTGGACATGACAAAGCTTGGATCTGTTCTGGCCCTTGGGAGCGTGATAGTGAGCTTTCATGTGTCTCCTGTTTTACAAATATCATTGAATTATTTTAGTTAGAAAATATGAGTGTACTATTCATGTCATTCATTGGAGAGCAATGAAATACATGAGTAAGAATCATACCTCTCCAAGCATTTGAGAAAGTACAGTAAGTCCAGCTTGTGTCATTTGCTCAAGTGATGGTGGCTGCGTGGATGAGATGTTTAGCTGGTCTGGTATCTCATTTTCATTTACTTGATCAGCAGCTGCTCTCATTGCCTGTTCTTCTGCTTCTACCTGAATTGTGGATTGTGCTGTAGCAACCATTGCCTTCGCTTCTTCTGTACTATAGCCCATTTTTTTGAGTCTACAACCAGCTTTATTATGACCACCATCTGAACAATGGCTGCAATGCATTGTCACACCATGCCTAGACAACCTTGGTCCATTTCTGCCTGGTACCTCATGTGGTTGCTTCCTCCAAGCCTTAGGAGGTCTACCAGCCCTTTTCTCATAAAGTGGCGGGAGCACCTCAGGTCCATTCATTTTCTCCCACTGTGTCTTATCTTTGCAAGGCCAAATACTGTAGGCATAAGCATTGTTATAAGCATCCAGTGAGTAGCAGCTCGGTAGCACAGATTCAGGTGCTACCCTCTCATGTCTTAGACAACTAACTGCATGGCAACAAGGAATTCTCAGTTGCCACCTCCTACAGTCACATGTCTTGGCTGTCAGGTCTACAATGTGCTGATAATCTTTGATTAACACCTGAAACACTCCAGCCCCAGATGGCAGAGGGTAGCATACATTTGCAAACTCAATATTTCTGGCCAACTTTTTCCTGATTTTTGGGCAAAAAGAACTTGTGATCTCATTTTCTAGTTCCTTTCTCTTGCTAAAATGCCTTGTCATCAACTGGCACTTGATCTTCTCAAACATAGACAAAATTGGTAACTCCCTAGCTTCCAATATGTACTTATTGAAGACCTCACAGTTGTTGTTCAATAAGATATCACATTTGGGAAAAGTAGAAAAGTAGGCTCTTACCCAAGTGTTGGGTTCCATTTTTGACAGCCATTCATAAGCACCAACATCTAAGGCCTTCATCTTTTCCATATTCCTTTTCCATGAATCCTCTGAGGAAGATCTTCACTACATCTGGCCTCTTCACATCAAAAGACTTCAGCCTGCTACCCTTTGCTTTCTTGTTATCTTTCGCACTAATATCTCCCGCATACACTTCTTTTTCATCAGCAATTGTCTCCAAAATGTCTTCATCCCCATCCTCCATTTCATAGTCACTATCAAAGAAACCATCACATTCTTCACTTGCAGGAGGACCACTTGATTCACCTCCAGTGCATTTGAATTGGTGTACAGCCATGTTCTGTGCATTTGTATAGAAAACTGGGATCTTTTCACCAACCTTCTTAGGCATTGTATGATGCTCAGCCATTTCATTAGCTACAACGTCATCCCAATTAACCCCGGCAGCAGCGTTTTTATGTTCGAAGTACAATACAAAGTTTTTGACCTTGTGCACAATATCAACCATGGCATTGGTGTCTTTATCTTCAAGTAGAATTCTAAGGCCATCTGGGAAGGTCAGCCCAGGTAACAACCAGTGAAATCTAATCTTGTCTTCCTTTTTGTAGCCTAATTGCTGCACAAAATCATCAAACCATAGAAGGGACCAAGTCTCTGCCTCCAACTCATCAAAGAAATCAATGTTTTCATGCATGTAGCTTCTGTGTTTTCCACTGCCAACAAAAATTCCACCATGGTGAACCTCTACACTAAACTGACCTCCATCATCACCTACATTATCGAAACAAAAAACATCATAAAAATAATCGATTAATAAGTCCATGATAACAAACGGTCCATAACATGATAGATGCATAATATTAGATCACTATATTTAGATCATAAACCCAAAATTACACAACTATATTTAGATATCAGCACTCTCCACAAAATAATAATCCGCATGCATAATAGTAGATCACTATATTTAGATTATAGAATCTTATTTTAGACAACTCACGGTACACAGGCTGCAGTTGCCCTTTGCACCGCAGAAACACGGCTATGGTAAACTGCTGGTTGTCCCCAACTTGCGCAGCTACTCCAGATCGCGTTGTCCTCAACTTGTGCGTCTCCTCCAGATCGCCTAGGGCCTACGCGCGTCCGCGCCTGATCGCCGAGCCGAGGGCAGCCTTCAGCCGCGCCGCCACACGCGTGAGTAAGCCCGCGTCTCGCCTGCGTCGTGAGGGACTCCGTGACTCGCGTGCGTCGCGAGGGTTACGAAGAAGTGAAGGATCACAAATGAATCAACAATTCAAGTCAGGGGTCTAATTGCATTACAGTGCACGTTATGGGTCTTTGTCGGGCTGTTTTGAGACCCAAATAGAGTTTAGATACACGAATAACATACTTTAAAAGTTTATGGACCGGGATGACACAGCATCGAAAGTTTAAGGACCGGGTTTGTATTTTACTCTTCCGAATTCTACCGGTTTGGCTAAAACGCACTTTGATCAAGTGCTAGCGGAAGGAGAAGTTTCAGGAGTAAAATAGCAGATTAGAAACGATCATTTTATTAAAAACAACAAGAAGTCGATTTGGCTAAAACACACTTTTCAAGTTTACGGTAACCTGGCTTTAGTTACGCTGAAGTTTGTTGCTCCAAACAAAGTTTTAGCAGCAAATTAAACGATTTTACAGAGTACTTATAAACTTTAGGACAGAGGAAGTATTTTGTTGTGACTTATTTTACACTTGTATTTCATTATTAATCTAGCAATACTTATTTGATTATTATTTGATATGTGTATTTCTTTAGGACGGAGGAATTATTTTGTTATGACTTATTTTATATTTTAGTTTTAACAAGATTTTTAGTGCACGGAGAATGAGATATACTTATTTTATACTTATTTTATACTTATTTGATTATTATTTTTAGTGCACGGAGAATGAGATATACTTATTAATCTAGCAATACTTATTTTAAATTTGTTTTTTAAATAAAGGGAGTACTTAAAAATCAAATATACAAATACTTTGATGTCAGCGAGTGTTTTAGCAAAAGCAAATTGATTGATGGTTGCCGTCCAGCGTCCATCCATGCTGCGCAATGGAGTCAAAGGCTGCATGTCTACAGCGGCACACTATACACAGCAGGCATGGCGGCTCCCTCTCTCTCTCTTGCATGCATGTGAAGACTCTCATGCATGTGAAGCGAAGCAACAAGCAAAGCAACAGCAACCGTCAACAACTCAACACGGAGCTACAGTACAGAAGCATTGTGGCGCCCCCAATGGAGGCGCCACAGTGTGGCGCACAGAAACGAGGCGCCACACTGCCCACCCTGTGGCGCCCCCATGCAAGGCGCCACAGTATTGAATTGTGGCGCCTCGCGTGGAGGCGCCACCAAAAGGGCTAGTTATAAAAAAAAATAAAAAACGCGGTCATTTTGATAAATACTTTAAAAAAAGGGTCAAAATTGAAAAAAAATTCCAACTGGCCTTGTTTGTGCACCTGTCCCGATTCGGCCCAGCCCAGGGGAGCTTGTGTTTGCGACCCAGGAGTGAGCCAGGCCAATACACCAACCGCCACCAACCGCCTAGCTCGAACGTGTTTGCGAGCTGGTTGTTGGGCCCGGCCCGAAGAGCAGCAAGATGAAACCATTTCAATGAGAATGCAGCAAACCTTTGGCCTCGAGACTAATTGCAATTGATGAACACATGCATTGCCGGCTACATTGCATAATCAAAGGTGCAAATTAAGAACAGTAGCTGAATGAACAAGTTTGGCAAGCCGAGAAGACCATTAAGTTAACAAAATACATGAATGAAAGAGGAATGTAGCCAGCTAAAGCAGTTAAGGCATTTTGTCATCATCGGCCTAAAAACAGCACTTGTGGCACATGAAGAGCATCACTGACAAAACAACAACAACTAAGACCAAGAGCAAGATCACAATATTTTTCCAACAGCCATGCAAGTAGAGGTGGATCAAGAACAAGTAGGAGAATGATGTGATGTTGATGCTTCACCATCGTGGGCATTAAGCGGTAATAGCAAGGGTTGTTCTTGAGATACCCTTGCATTGAAATCTCTCACTGCATCATCATGGTTGTTGTATTTCTGATAGATAACCCCCTTGTGTCCAAGAACTATCTTAGCACACTCATGCCATGTCAAATAAATCCCAGGTTTCATCCCATTGAATACCACATAGCAAGGAGCCATTCTCTGAAAGAATTCAGTAGTAGAACTTGTAAGTGCTGTAAAAGAATTGCCTCAGTCGACTATTAAGCTAGTAATGTTGGTGAACATGAGTGTGGATTTGAAGAACTCAACCCACACCCATGGTCAACAACATCAATAAGCACATAGCAAATCTGACATCATAGGCCACATGATCAAACAATTGGCCTCAGCTTAGTTTGGTGGATTTTCCCATATGTACTCACTGGTGGCTGCCAGCAAATGAAAGAAGCAAATGAAGAAGCAAATGAAGAAACAAATGAGCTCAGTTGCACTCACTGCCATCAGCCACCAGTAAATGGTGTTGTTGCAAAGTAGTGCAACTGAGGCAAAGAACCAATCATAAGAATTCAAATGAACAACAAGAACACTTAGACAGCCACCTCATTTCAGGTTTTGCATCATAGGCCATTAAACCCCACATGTACCACCAAAAACATACACAACAACAAGATGCAAATAGTTCTCAAATATAAAGTAGCCAACAGAGGCTACAATTAAGTTTGTTACAATACCAAAGGTCAGCCCAACAGCTAAGGGCTCAAATGTTTCTACACCATTGCCTATTGTTAGCCACCCTCCTAGGCAAAGCACACCTCCAAGGTTAGGTGTCAAAAGAACAAGACTGCACAAAAGCTCCTGTTGTCAAAAGAAGAGAGAGTGGGTGAGAGGGGTGGAGGAACTATACATCTCTACAGTCAACCCCCTCCTGGCCATCTGGACCATCATGTGTAGTGGAACTACACATAGTAGTTCTTGGCTAGGAAGGTCCTAAGCCAAATGGTCCTGTGGGCATCACTCATGTTCACAAAGCCCCTGCCTTAGGCCTTGTTGTCCAGGAAGGTGTAGGCAACAATCAGTGCCTCCTCAGAGAAACCAGGCATCTCCATCACAGCAAGATAGAGATTGGCATCAACATGGGCAGGTCCAGTCTCCCTAAGTGCATTGGCCACATTGTTCACAGCATCAGACATGTTGGTCAGCAGGAGGATCTCCTCCTCAGAGAAGTTTCCTCTCTTCCTCTTTGGGCCAGCAGTTGAGGAAGTAGGAAGCAGTTCAGTGGCCTGGCTGCCACCACCAAGTTCAGTTGGAACTGTTGTGTGTGAAAGAGGGGGCCCTTCAGTCTTGGCATCAACACGTCGGCTGGTTACGCCCTAAGGCTTCACGGACCCAATGACAAACTTGCCGGTGGCCATAGCATTGGCAAAGATAGCCTCCATCTCAGTGTAGAACCTAATAGGGTAGTTAAGGAACTCTGCATCTTTTGGGTGATCCTGCATGATTGGGCAAATGATGCTTAAGACAAATAAGGAAGGTAAGTTAAGGAAACTAGTTTGGTTAATCAGCTACCTTGCAATGGCCAAGGTAGTGGTCATGCTCAAGCATGATAGCATTAGTGGTAGCATCCCAAAGGGCACCACTAAGATCCTTGAGCTTGCTCACTCTAGACCACTGCCTCCACTTCCTCAAGTGGTTGTACACTTGAGTTGGGCTCACAATCTCCCCACAGAACTCCTTTAGGGCCTTGGCCACAGCATTGACATCCTTGTCCTTGAAGACCTTTTCGTGCCTGGTACCATCACTAACCACAAGCAGACCATCCTCCTAAGCACAAAACCCGAGGTGTTGTTGGTCCACCTCATTGGCCTCCCATTCCCAGCCAGCGGGAGCATCAATGTGGTCTGTCGCAATCGGAGCAACACCGGACACAAGACCAAGAATACCGCAACAGGGCAAGAAGATCGGCACCAAGCACCGGCTACAACAGAGCAGATCCACCATTGATCGGCTGGTCCATCACATCATTTCCAGTCCACAAACCCACCCTCAAATGCATTTGAATCCATCCTAAGGCCGGCAACAATGAACAATATACTACCACAATGAATTAACCAGATCACTGATAGGTAATAACATGATAGCAAGAATGAAAGTAGATGGGAAAAAATGGCCTCAGCCTTGTCCAATTACTTATTACATCACCATGACACACACATGAGTTCCATAGCAGGGTACATAAACCAAATTCATGAACAAATTACATCAAATAAGATTTGTTCCCCTCCCCTCCCACATAGCATTAGAGATTGCATCCCTGACTGCAGTCATGTCAACAGAGTCTTGGTCATGGGCAGGGGGTGGGTTCGGTGGATCAGAATCACCAGTAAACCCTTCCTCGGCAGGAACCACTTCATCAATGCCAAAACCTAAGATGTGATTGTGCAAAATGGCACAGGCAACTACAAGCTTGGCTTGTGTCCTATACTTGTGGAAGGGTTTGTTGTCCAATATCCTAAACCTCCCCTTGAGTGCACCTATAGCCCTCTCCACAGTCACTCTAAGTGATGAGTGCCTAAGGTTGTACAGTTCTCTTGCATTGGTTGGCCTGTTCCTTGGACCATACTCAGACAAATGGTACCTCACCCCCCTGTAGGGAGGTAGGAAACCATTCTTGCATGCATACCCAGCATCTACCAAGAACATTTTACCTACATAAGACATCTACTGTGAGACTGTGTTAATGGACCATGGTATATTTACTTAGTGTGGGTGTGCAATTACCTTCGGGCACAGTGAAGCCATCTGCCCTTTCCAAAGCATCTGCCAAAACAGTTGCATCATGGGCTGACCCCTCCCATCCAGCTAGGACATAGGTGAATTTTAAGTCACAATTCATAGCAACCATCACATTTTGTGTTGGCTCCTTGTACCTACCCCTGTAAGCTTGTTGAATGCGCTTAGGAACCCTTGCTAAGAAATGAGTGCCATCTATAAAGCCAATGACCTCCTAAAAATGTGGGTGATCAGTCATTGCAATAGTACTAATGAAACTAAAAAACCCAAGGTAGACAATTACCTTAAAGTATGGATTCCATCTATGGCTTCCAAGGATCTTTGGGTGTGTGGTAGTGGAGGATGGTTTCATCAATTCATTCCTAAGCTCACCAACAGCATACAACCTGATGGAAGTGCTTGTGGACAGTTTGGATTGACCTTCTAAAGGACTGGTGCACCACCCTAAACCTTTGGTTGTGGCCAACAATATGCAGGAACATGGCAACCTGCTCCTCTACAGACACCCCTTCCCTATCACTGACAAGATTCCTCTCTCTAAAAGTGCTTACTAGATGAAAAAAGGCAGCTCTCTTCATCCTAATCATAGCAATGCACTCAGAATCTCTGGAGTGGTATATCATTTTTAGTGTTCTTTGCCTATGCTGCTCATTTTCATCCCTAATTAGGGCCAGTGATATAGGATCAGGCAGTGGGGTTTCAGGCTCAGGGGTTTTCCTTTTCAGCCTACTAGAAACAAAAGACACCATAACAACAGTCAAGGCAGCTGCCTTCCTAGACAGATGCTCACGGTTCAGAGACAGATCCATCTACAAAGATGTAAAAATGTAACAAGAGTTCAGTTTTAGTACCTCGCTAAGGCATCAACATGAATGTGAAATGAATATGTATGAAAAGCACGGCTATATCTTAACGAGATGCCTCCCAAAGTGCTCTATTTGGACAACATCATCGACCAAACTCATCGAAACCAGATCAAAAAGGACATCAAACGGTGTACCGCAACAGATCAACAACATACCAACTAAACCCTAACAGATCAGGAACAGTAACCAAGAACAAACCCTAGCATAACATGAACTGGGAACCACGAACCCTAACAACATCATGGATCAAATAAACAGGGTTCCAGGAGGTCGATTTCACCTTCGGTCGGGGTCGAAACGAACGGAGAGGAGGCGGATCTGGAAGTAGAGGACGGAGTCGGAGCAGATGCGGACGTAGAAGAGGAAGAAGACCACCGCCACGGAGTCCCAGCAGCAGCAGGAGCGGGGGACGCCGCCAAGAACCTCGGTGCCGGAGCGGAAAGAGACCGGAGGTCCTCGCCGCCGCCAAGCACCACCACTTACCTTGCGGTATCTCAACAATGGAGTGGAAGAGTAGGAAGAGGAATCAGTGGAGAGCGCCACCACTTATAAAGGCAGCGAAATCACAGCGCGAAAGCTTCGCGCGCAGCGGCGGTTGGGCGCGAAGGAGGTTTCCCCTTCCCGCCAGAGCCCGCGCGAGCCACCCCGCCGCCGCCCGAAATCGCCCGCCTGCGCCGCCAAGAGCCGCGCCCCAGAAAAACGCCGATTTTCGGCGTACGCCGGGGGCTCGGCGGAGGGGGCGATTTTGGCTCCCCCGGGCCAGGCTCGCTCATGGGCCAAGGCCGCAAACACGCCAAGTTGCAGCCCACGAGCGCAGCCGAGCCCGTGGGCCGCCCTCACAAACACGCCCTTGGAGACCCTTGCTGGAACACCACTCCCCGTAATTGAGATTTATATAAATGTTCTTTTTTTTTGTTATTTTCGAAGTTTTTGCACCTAATTAATTGGCCAAAATACGGCTTTGTTTAGTACATGCCTGGTTGCTTGCACCTAACTTACAAACTTTTAAAGGCCAAGTTCTTCTTGATTGTATTGTTTATGGGCTGATGTGGAAAGCGACATCAATTTGTTATCGTTTCTCCTAATGATGAAATTTTTTATATGTCAACAATCAAGCCAAATATGAGGCTCTCTTATTCGGATTAGAAATAGTGCAATCCATAGGGGTGAGGCATGCTATAGCCTTTGGTGATTCTTTACTAGTTGTGCATCAACTTATTGCTTGGAAGGATCACTCAATGTTTCTTGACAAGTGCCATGGCATCATTGTGTACTTTGCCAAATTCCAAATTCAACACATCCCAAGTCAACATCTGCTCAATAAGCATCAGGCTTTGACGTCAATGGGCAAAATTTTCACATCAAAGAAAAGTTGATGCAAAAGGGAAGAGAACGAGCCAAATCGTGTCCAAATTTATTCTAATGAGATTGGGGCCAGTTTACATTATTGGAGGACTCCCATTATTATTTAGTTATGTGATCCCAAGTGCCAAAGTTGATAAAAGTGTCAGCATTCGAGTTTATTTTGCACAATGGTGTGTTATATTAGAGAGTTGTAGAAGACTTCTTGCTAAAGTGTTGGGGTGATGATCAAGCTAAAGTGATATGGGAGAGGTTCATGAAGCATCGTGGTATGCATCAATCAACTCCGGACAGAAAATGGCTATTGTGCTGGGCTGGTTTCTGTTGGTCCAATATGATTGTTGATTGTTTTTGTCACCACTAGGATTGCAAAGAGTGTCAATGGTTTGGTAATGTCCACCTGGTGGTTCCTACTTGATGCATCCATTTATCAAGATTCATCCCTCATCATCGAAGGGACATTATTTTGTCTTGGCTGGGACATTATATTGTCTTGGCTAGCACATTATTTCACTAAGTGGGTGAGGCTATTCCTTTGAAGAATATTATAACACATAGTGAGGTGATGGAGTTTCTTACTGAGCGTATTATTCATAGATTCGACATGCTTAGACATTAACTACAGTCAAGGGTTTTGTGTCAATTAGATAAGAGACTTTGTTGAATTATATATGATTAAATTGCTTAATTTGTCTTCATATTAGGCTCAAGCTAATAGCCAAGCTGAATCGAGCAATATGACATTGATCAAGCTAATCAAGACAATGATTTGATTGAAGACAATCCCAGAGGATGGCATAAAGTTTTGTTCGAGGCTCTGTGGGCTACTAAGGTTACTTCTTTTGAACTGGCCTTTTATCCAAGTTAGAGTTGGAGAAGCCATATTTTTAAGTGCCTTTACATTTGTAGTTAAAAATTGCTCTTCTCATTTTTAGTTAATATTTGGCAAGAATTTGTCGATGAATTAGAGAAGAGGGAGCCGATCAGATACACTGGTGTTGTCTCATGTGTGGTCCTATAGTGCTATCTAATTTTGTAATAAGCAACATGTATAACATTTGTCTTTTAAGTTGTCTCATATTAACTCACAATTCATTAGTTTACGAATAGAATAAAAGTAAAGTTATAAGTTACGTTACAACAACGGCTCATACAATGTTACCAATAGTTTACTCATAATCCTAAATTTCAGCTCATGAGAGGAATGTTTCACAAAACAACGATCTCTTTTTCTCTCATCTTTTCTTTACTGGGAACAAGAATTGTTTGCTAGTAATTTAGATGTGACTAGATCACTAGCTGAACCAAAATAATATAGAAAATAGCTTGGTATTAGAAAGTTCTGCTCTCCTTTTTTTTCTGAAAAAAATGGTTTCTTTTTGGTTGCCCAATCTCATGTTTGTTTCCCGGTGTTGCATTTGCAGTTGAAGATCAGGATGCATCATCCCTGTTAAATTAGCTGCTTTACAGCTAGAATTCTCTCTGTTAAATGGTTCAGGTGGCGTGATTTTGCATCCTACTTTACCAAAGCAATTTCACTCGTCAATGAGAATAGAAAGTAGACACCACTGCCTGCCGCTGAAAAAGGATCCAGAAATCGAGTATCCTGAAGACCCGAATAGGTTACTCTTCAGACTTTAGATTCAGACTGTTCAGACTTCAGGTTACTAAAAATTTTGCATCCTGAATGCCTCAGTTTCAGACTGACTGGATCGATAGCAGCCCAGCAGCGGCAGCGCGCTCCATGCATCAATTAACAACTGCTCGCCGTCGCAGGGACATCACCATGCCAAGATGTGACAGAAACGAAGCACTGAGCAGTCAAGAACCAATGAACCAGGCTCAATAGAATCCGTTTCAGCTTCATGAATTCACCTCTGCTGCTCTAATCCTATTTCCCTATCTTTATATGACAACAATCCATGCCTCAAATCAACCAACAAGGTATTGGATCCGCTGCGCATCCAGCAGGATCTATTATGAGAAAAAACAAAATCAATCAAAGAATGCGGCGCGCTATCTGAATTCTGAACCCCATCCTGAGCGAGTGGCTTCCCCGCTTCACAGCGACCCCGTCGGAAGCGCCACTAGCGCCCGGGCGCACGGGCACGGCCTCCGTCAGGGCCACCGCGTCAGAGAGCGCCAGCAGGACGGCCGCCGACGGCGGCGGCGGGCACGGAGCGGCGGTGACGAAGAGCCGGGTGATGTCGCGGAGGGGCAGCCGGCGCCGCAGCGCCAGCTTGCTGCCGCCCCCGCCCGGTCTCTTCATCGCCTGGCGCTTGACGGCGGTGCCGATGCCGCGCGCGGCAGACGGCGGCGGCGCGTTCTCCTTGTCGAGACTGAGAACGGCCATCTGGGATTGGGATGAATGGCTCTGAGATGCGGACGACGGAGCTTGGCTGCAGGTAGAAGCGAGGAGGGAGGAGATCTGCCGTCGAGGAGGAGAGGGACGGGATGGCTGAGCAGGAGGTGGCGCTCGATGGTAGTATTTGTAAGTGTTGGTGGTGGTGGAGCGGGTCAGCGGGACATGCCGCCATGGCTCTGAAATTTTGAGCTTGAAGAGTTTTGCGAGGGAGGGTGGGAAGCCATGGATCGGATGCGGAGGGTGTGTGATTTCCAGATTTGGATTCCACGAAGGAATCGCGGTAAAGTTTTCTGTTTTCGGTGCGGCGGCAGCGGCCTCGCAGAGTCGCGCGCAGGAGTGACGCTGGAGAAGGTTCGAATTTTTCTGCCCGCTCTGGGGAGAGGCTTCCGAGGATTCGCGCCAAATTTGGGCGCGCCGGACTGCACGTGACTGGCTGATTGGCACCACCGATGCTGATTGATGCCCGTCGCTCGCACCCGTCAATGACAAGACAAATTCTAACACACAAATTCTAACACCTTACACCATCACCACCTCTGTCTTCAGCGAGCAAATACTACCCCTAGTAAAAAAAAATGCAATTCTTGATCTTTTATTAGAATGGGGCACCTTTTTAACTTTATATTTCTAAAATGAAATTCAATTGAATTGTGCAAAATTCATATATGATCCTAAAAGCATATGTTCTGAACGACCTCTAGACCTAGTAGAAGTCTATCTTCAGTTTGACTAAATTTATACATTCAACTATTATGATTCCAAATAGCTAATACTGTGGAAATGTATTATATGAATTAATTATACTGACTGGAATCATAAATGTTAACGACTTTCTTGGTTGATTATGTTAAAAAAGAAGAATAAAAAATATATGATTTATTTAGCAGAGCTCCATCATATCTGATAGTACCATTCCGCCACAGTGCCGTCGAGGTACAAGGAAGCCATCGACACCTTTCTCATCCTCTGAAACACGATGACTACTGAAAAAAAAATTACACTTATTCAGCCAGGTCAGTGGATCGGCCTCACCGTTGAAGGACGGATGAGGGATTTTTGGTGAGCCTTTTACCTGTATATCCCTGAAAAAGTTGGGTGCTACCTCTACGCCGCTAAAAAGTTGGCTCATACCTACATGCCCAAGTTGAACTTCATTTTACCCTACAAGCCACTCCGTCCTCATTCTGTTTGATTTCTGCCGTTTGGATGCTCTTACATGTGGGCCCGAGCAGTGTGTATGTCCATCTTGCCCTTCTCTATCTCTTTCTCTCTCGGTGGGGCCCACATCTTCTTCTTCCTCAGTCGAAGCTCCTGGAACCGGCGTCAGGGACGAGCCCCGAGAGGTGCACGCGAGCTCCGCCGCGATCCCCATGGCCGGCGTGCGCAAGCTCCGCCGCAGCCCACCTTGGGCGGCGCGCGCGAGCTCCGCCGCGGCCACCATGGCGGGCGTGCCAGAGCTCCACGGCCGCCACCATGGCCAGCGGGCGCGAGCTCCGCGGCGGCCCACCATGGGCGGCGCGCGCGAGCTCCGCCGCGGCCCCCATGGCCGGCGCGCACGAGCTCCGCCGCCGCCACCATGGCCGGCGCGCGAGCTCCACCGCGGCCACCATGGCCGGCGAGGACGCCGCCAGCCCCCCACCCCACCCCGGCGGCGCTCCCCATCCCGATGCCCCTGGCCGCGCTCCCTCATCCGCGCCACCATCCCCGCGCCCCCGGTCGGTCTCCACGGCCGGGGCTATGGCCTCGTGGGTGGTAGAGCAGTGGGGAGGAAGATAGGAGGAAGGGGATGAATGTGGGCCCATGCCATTGTGTTGAGATGAGAGGGTATTTTAGACCTTTTGTATGACAGTTTGACACCGTTAGCCTCAATTGTGGACGGAATGGCATACAGGGGAAAACGAAGTTCGACTTGGGCATACAGGTACGATCAAACTTTTTAGTGGCACAGAGGTAGCACTCAACTTTCTTAAGGATATACAGGTAAAAGGCTCATTTTTGGTGGCTTGTGCGGCTCGCTATGTCGATCCGGGAGGCGGCCGCCGCTGCGGTCATAGCCACGGTCATGGTTACGGCCATCGTGTCCGTAGTCATGGCCTCCACGGTCGAAGCCGTGATCGCCATAGTCGTCGTAGTCGTCACGGCAGTCGTGGTCGAAGCCGCGCCCGCTGCGATCGAAACCACGCTCGCGTGGTTGTCGTAGGAGAGTCTACCCTAGATGCCGTAGCCACGTCCGCCATGGCTGTAGACGTCATGATCAAACACACGGTGGTCAGAATCGTGTGGGTCGAGGTCGCAATTGAAGTGCTTCTGCTTGCGAAGCGCGTGATTGTAGAACGAAGCCCAACTGTGATCGCGCTCGAGGTCTCGCGTGACGTCATCCATGTCGTCGCGATAGGCGTAGTCATTGCCACCGTGGTCGTCCCGGCCCCACCAGCACCCTGCCGGCGTCTGGTTTGCCGGACTCGATGTGCGCCATCCACTGGTCGTGGGAGTTGAGGCGGTTGGTGATGGTGGTAAGCTAGGTGAACATCCGATCAAATTTCGCATCCAGCCGCGCCTCCAGGGCTATATAGGATCGAAGGAAGTGCCAGACATGGTTGTCGATGCACCCGGGACTGACTCTAGTATCAATTGATATGGCATGTGTGTCTAGGGGATTGTAGAGGAAAATGAAGGAGTAGAGAGGGTAGGGAGGCAATGGCGTCGTGGGAATTGGAACGGACAGGGTAGGGAGGCAATGGTGTCGTGGGGGGATCGCCGGCGGCAGCGGCTGAACCGCATGCAACCACCGTCGAAGAGAAACCCCACCCCCTTAGCAGGATTCTATTCCCTTATTCGATGAATTCCTCTTACATAGTAGGATTCTATTCTCTTCTTTGATGAATTCCTCTTACACCCACTTATTGCTCTTATAGAACATGAGCACGAGCGCTCTCTTCTTGATCTGTATGCTATCTAAAATAGCTAACACTCTGTCAGCTATCACTCATAGCCCAATCCAGACATTGGATGGGAGAGTACATATGCCAAGGTGATCCAGCGTGAAGGGCATCATGATTCAAACAAAATACCAAAACCAAACAGGTTTCCTCCTCCAGAAATCCCCTCGTCTACTGTTCATCTTCTTCATCCGATCCCTAAGATTCTACTGCTTCTACAACTAATTACTTCTCATTCTTGCAATCCCGTATCAGGTTGCTAACAATTGGTAGCGGCATGATGTCTAAAAAAAGCATAATGTCTAAAAATAACTCGACAGCCTTAACACTCCTAGCCAGCATGGCGTTGGTGCTGACATGGCGTAGAAAGTCCAGAATACCAATCTCATGTTTGTTTCCCGGTGTTGCATTTGCAGTTGAAGATCAGGAGGCATCCCTGATAAATTAGCAGCTTATAGCTAGAATTCTCTCTGTTAAATCGTCCATCTGGCATGATTTTGCACCCGATCCGACTTAAGAAAAAAAAAACAATTTCACGTGTCAATGAGAATAAACTGCCGCAATCGAGTATACTGAAGACCCGAACAGGTATCTGTTCAGAATTTATATCAGAGAGGGGTTTAGTTTCACACTACTGGATCGAAAGCAGCACGGCACAATGACAGAAATGAACCACAGAGTCAGAGTAGTCAAGAACAATGAACCAAGCTCAAATCTTTTTCAGCTTCATGAATTCACCTCTCCTGCTCTAAATCTCTAATCCTATTTCCCTATTTATGTACGACAACAATGCATGACTCAAGTCGACCAACAAGAAATTGGATCTCTAAAAAAAAAGGAATTGGATCCGCTACACATCAAGCAGGATATTTGTGAGAAAAAAAAATCAATCAAAGAATTCTCCGCCATTTTGCCATCTCCCGGCGGCCCCGGCGGCGCGCTATCTGAACCCCATCCGGAGCGAGTGGCTTCGCCGCTTCACGGTGACCCTGTCCGAAGCGCCACCAGCGCCCGGGCCAGCGGGTCGGCCGTCGACGGAGGCGGCGGGCACGGGGCGTTGACGAAGAGCCAGGTGATGTCGCGGAGGGGCGGCCGCTGCCGCGGCGCCTTGCCCGGTCTCTTCATCGTCTGGCGCTTGACGGCGATGCCGCGCGCGGCGGACGGCGGCGGCACGTTCTCCTTGTCGTCGCTGCCGCAGCCGAGACTGAGAACCGCCATCTGGGATTGGACTGGATGGCTCTGAGATGCGCACGGCGGAGCTTTGGCTGTGGGCGGAAGGTGGCCGGGGTGGGAGGAGATCTGTCGTCGAGGAGGAGAGGGACGGGAAAGGGATGGCTGAGCAGGAGGTGGCGCTCGCTGCTACTATTTGTAAGGGGTGGTGGTGGAGCCGTCGCCATGGCCCTGAAATTTTGAGCTTGGAGGGAAACCGCGGGGTCAATCGAACTTTTTGGGATTCTTGCATGGGATGCGGAATTGCGGAGGCTGTGTGGCTGTGTGCACTGAGCTTCCTGATTTGGATTCGACGTCAAAGTTTTCTCCTTTTGGTGCGGCGCCTGCTGCGGCCTCGCAGAGCCGCCGGCGCGGCAGGACGCTGGGGAGGTTCGAAATGTTTCTGCCCGCTCTATGACAGGCTTCCGAGGATTTTGCGCCAAATTTGGGCGCGCCGGGCTGCACGTGACTGCCTAAGTGCCTATATTGGCGCCACCAATGCTGATTGATTCTAAAACCTCTATCTACCCCACCATCACCTCGCGCTTCGGCGAACAAATATTCCCTACATTAAAAAAAAACGCAATTCTAGATCTGTTTTTTTTTTCAATGAAACGAATTCAATTCTGGATCTTTTAGAATGAATAAAATGGGGGATATTTTAAAATTTACATTTCCAATACGAAATCCAGTTGATTTATGGAAATACATATATAATCCCTTTTTACCTGATGAATAGTAGGGGAGTCCCTTTCCTATTTTTTCATTCCAGTTAATATAAAAGGAATTACAGGGCGCCCAGGCCCAAAAGAAAAAGGTTCATGTGATCCTAAAAGAATTCATGTGTTCCAAAGGGAAACTAGATCTAGTATAAATTTATTTTAAGTTTCACTAAATATATAGAGTAGTAATAGTATCACCCATTATGGATCCAAATAGCTAGTACTATGAAAATGTATTGTATGATTAATTTAGTTGTACTTGTATCATATCATAGATGCCAGAACTTCTTTGGTTGATATGTTCAAAAGGAGAATAAAGAAAAATATAGGGTCTATTTGGCAGAGCTTCATCTGGATTCACCAAAAGTAGATCGATTCAATTTTTTCTAACCAAACACTACCTCAAGGAGAAGGTCGCGTGTCTTTAGTCTCGATAGGCAGATCTCGATGCCCCCGAAGCAGAGCCTGAGAAGAGGGAAGAGATGGAGTAGCAATAGGCCACTTTGCGTGACAACGACAACCACATGGGGGCTCCTAGCATGCTGCGCGTCCCCCTGTGTGGCCTACAAACATGACAACAACTGTTTGCCTGACATCTGCGACACATCAGATCCGAAGACCAATGAGAAGCTCTAGGGGGGCAATGTATCTCTTTCACATCGCCCTTGAGTAATAGGCAGAGAGCTCGGTGTCCCGTAGTCGCGCCACTGCCTCTAGGTTGTCCTAGCTAAAGCCAACCTTCGACGGAGACTGCTACGATGCGTGCACCCTTGTCGATGGGGGTAGCAGCAATGACACCTCCGTTGATAGCTCTGAGGGCCCTAGAATTTAGGGGCACCAAGCCTCGGTAGGAGCGGAGGGCCAAGCCCTCCCGTCGACCTCCTACGTGCAACTGAATCAGAGAAGATTGGGACATGCATGACACCATTAAGGTGAGGCACTACGCTTAGGCCAAGTTGCAAAACCCTGATCCATGGGAAGGGAGCTTAAACTAGGACCAGTTCGACGGCGTTCGGTGCTGGGATTCGGTTGGCTTCCTACCCCAAGCTTCTTACTACCAAACCACATCACCAAGTACGACGGAGAGATCAACCCCAACCAAGTATGGGGGACAGACAACAACAGTGGTGGGCGAGTCCATAGTGGGCGTCGTGGGTAAGCTCATAGCGACTAGATCGAGCGAGCGCACCATGTGTGTAAAATGCATGACAACACTATTATGGTACGTGGGGGTGTAAGAGAGGAAGAAAACAAAGGGAGTTGTGGCAATGAGTGGGTGAGGGAAAAAATGTGCGGTAGAGTTTTGTGCCTTGTTTGTTTGAATTTTTCAGCCCAGCTTAATTATCAGCCATCGGACAATATTTTTCTCTCACAACAAAACACCACCAACCGACTTATCAACCACAGAAACGATCTAGCGAACAAGGTGTAGACGTGCTAGGGTTATAGCGAGTGGACTTGTCTCAAAACTTGGCATGAATTGGTCAAGCTCAAGCAAGCCTAATCTATATGTGAAAGCAATATAAAAAATACCGACCGATGTTCTGTTGCGAAAACGAGAAATGACCATCGACCGTTCATTAGAGATCTTTATCTTCCGGGGAACGAGATGTAGCTTGGTCAGTCTGCTCTCCGGTTGTGGAAGTGAAAGGTCCCTTATTTGGTTTTGATAATTGAGTGACAACTTAGGTGGACTAATTGTGTGATCATGAGAATACACATGGATTTAGTCCATAGGTGAATGTGAGATAAAGGAGCTTCATTGAATATGTGACATGACATGGAGTCATGTGACCGATGGTGAAGATCGAGATGAGGCTTAGCTCGAGGCCGGAGGGTGTGTGAAGGACAAGTCAAGGCAGTGGAGCGATGGACCATGAGATGGTGAAGCTCGGGCAAGACTTGGTTCCGATGGACCATGAGGCGGTGAAGAGCAAGTGAGATCAAGATCAATGGACCAAGAGGGTTGCATGACGATATGAAGTGGATCATATCTTCTTGAGATCGTGTCGGTGCATGTGTTGCATTGGCACTTTGGTGGAAGACAGTGGAAGTGGAAATGCACAAGGCAAAGGTATGCTATAGGGCATTTCATTTCACCGGTCATGAGGAGTGTAGAGAAGTTGATGACCGGATTTAGGATTGATAGCCGTACTATCAAGAGGGGCAAACTTGTTTGCATCTCGGTCATCTAGTGCCACTTGAGCGATCTAACATTGCGACATGCTAGGATCGAGTGGAGTTATGAGAGCAAGTGAAAATCCTTTGAAATTGATTGTGAAAATGCTAACACACATGCACATGGTGATGTTCACTTGGTGGTGTTGGCACATTTACAAAGGTGGTGTTTATCGTGCTTTGGTTTGTAGGGTTGAGATGGGTTTGGGTCCTTCTCTCCCTCCCGCCGAGCTTGCTCGGCGGGATTCGGCGTTTTTGAGAAAATTGGAGGCATATTTTCTATTGCGCCGGATACAAAATCTTGGAGAAAACTTGCTAACTTGGGAGCACAAGACGTACACGTGTTGGTTAGCATGTTGGAGCAAAGGTTGAGAAGACGGCGCGAAGAAACGTTGAGGATCGCCTCTTCTGTGAGCGCCGGACGCGGGCTTCGGCCTGTGCCGGACGCGCGGTGGGAGTCCGGCGTGTGCTGGGTGGCTGGCTCGGGCTTGGTTGAGCGCCGGACGCGGCGGTGGCGCGTCCGGCGGTCCCCGGACGCCGACCAGAAACTTCCAGAGTTGGAGGTCTCTCGCGAGCGGGGCGCCGGACGCTGGACGGACTCGGGCGACGGACTCGGGCGTAACACTGTGGAGCGTCCGGCGATTGGTGACGTGGCGCAGCTTCAAATCCCAACGGTCGACTTCAGGAGGCAGCGAGCAGGCGCCGGACGCGTCCGGCGCAGTGAAGTTGACGGCAGCGGGCTTCCAACGGCTCTTTTCGCAGGTGGGCCTATAAATATGAGTTGTGGCCGGCTGTGGCCGGTGCTTAGCACCTTGGGGACTTTGTGTCCACCTTGGAGAGTGCTTGGAGAGCCCTCTACTCACTTGAGCTTGATAGAGATCATCCGATCGAGTGAGTGAGCGATTCTAGTGCGTTGCATTGAGAGATTTGCATCGAGTGGCACTAGGTGATCGTGTTGCAAGCCGGTGTGCTTGTTACTCTTGGAGGTCGCCACCTCCTAGACGGCTTGGTGGCAAGAGACTTCGTTGAAGCACCGCGTGGAGATTGTGCGGTGCTCCGAAGAAGGATTTGTGAGGGTTCTTGAGCTTTCCCGCGGAGCGCGAATTGGCTACTCTAGTTGAGCGTGGCTTGGAGGATCCCGTTCTTGTGTTGATTGGAGTTGGGGCTCCGTAGAGGGGTTGTTGGCAGTGAGCCAACTTGAGCGGCCATCTCATCACCAAGTCGGTGTATCGCCACAACTGGACGTAGCTTGGTGGCGACCAAGTGAACCAGGGGAAAAATCATGTGTCGATTTGTGATTGCCGAGGCTTCGACCTCCTTGTGCTTGTGTGTGAGGCTTCGACCTCCCTTGTGATTGTGTGCAGGTGGTTGGTCTCTACGCCCGGTGATTCGCCACGCCGCGACTTCGTGTGTCCACTCTTTGCGGTGGTTTGCATCCCCTCTAGCTCAAGCTTGCATTTACATTTGTTACATTCTTGCTTAGCTTGAGTAGTGGCTCTTGTGCTCGTTTGCTTGTGTAGCTAGTTGAGCACCTTCTTGCTTGTGTAGCTAGAAGTAGTTTTAGTGTCTTGCTTAGCTTGTGTAGTTAAGTGAATTGCGCTCTTGGGTTCGGCTTGTGTAGCCTTGTCCTTGAGCATCTAGTGAGCTTAGGTTTGGCTTAGTGCTTTTGCTCATTAGAATTGTGTAGGTGCTCCCCGGTTCGCTAAAGTACTAGTTGCTTAGGTTTGTGTGACCTTGCAAGCTAGAATTGTTTAGGTGAGCACTAGCTAGTTTAGCACCTTGCTTCTTGTTTAGGATCTTTTACAAGGTGCTACTAGAGTTGTAGTTAGTGGGGGTTAGTCTTGGCTAGACCGATAGTTTTAATTCCGCGTTTGTTTTGGTTAGCCGGTGCGTAAGTTTTTAGGAAGGACTATTCACCCCCCCCTCTAGTCCATCTCGACCCTACACGTGGTATCAAAGCCGGGTCTCTCATTTTAGTGGTCTTCACCGACTCGAGAGGATGGCAACTAGAGGGATAGATGTTGAGTGCTCTTGTGACACGCACACTTTTGATGGCACAAACTTTGCACGGTGGAAACACCATATGCTTGATCACTTTCGTGCCTCGGGACCTAAGGTGTGGTGGGTGATCACTAGTGGGATCAATGTCGCCATGGATCATAAGAACCTCACCAAAGCTCAAAAGGCTCTCTTTGATCTTGATTCAAGTGCTTTATTGTACTTATATGATGCTTTGAGCTTTGATGTGTATGAGAAGGTGGATTCTAGTGTCTCCGCTCATGTCATGTGGGAATCCATCAAGCACACCTATGGTGATGCCTCCACATGGGATGATGGAAAGTTCAAGGTGGAGGAGCCCGAGGTAATGCCACTTGAGGATGTTGAGCATGACCACAACAAGGTTGTTGTGGAGGATTGCTCCACCTCAAGGTCAAGTGAAGATGATGAACTTCCTACCACAAGTTCACTTGACGATGATGATGATGATGCCTCAAGTGAAGCAAGTGAAGATTCTACTACAAGCTCACTTGATGATGCATATGAGGGTGATGACTCTACTACAAGCTCACCGACTTCATCACATTGCTACATGTCACATGGTGACCGCAAGGTAAAAATTGGCAATGTGATCTTTGATTGTGATGATCCAAGTCTTGAGCTTGTGTTTAAGTTGTCAAGAGCTTTAGAAAAGGAGTTTGCTAAAACAAGCAAATTGGAAAAAGAAAACTCTCTTCTAAAGAACACATGTGAACAACAAGAGCATCTACTTTATGTTACTACTTGTTCACATGATGTGCTAAAATTGGCTCATGAGGAACTTAGTGTTGCTCATGATAACTTGGTGCAAGAACATGCTTTTCTCACTAAGAAGTTTTGCAATGACGAAGCTAAAACTAGTGAGAGCTCATCACTTGGGTCAATTGATCAACCTCATGTTACTAACCCTTGTGATGTAGGCAAGAAGCATGTATCCACCTCTTGTGATGATTTATTATCTATGCCATGTTCTTCACATTTAGATGCTTGTTCTTCTTCTATGTCTTGTGAGACTAACCTTTTGAAGGAGAACAATGAGCTCAAAAATCAAGTGAAGAATTTGAGCAACAAGCTAGAGAGGTGGACCAACTCTCATGTCGCTCTTGATCATTTGTTGAAGAACAAGAGAAGATTTGGTGACATGAGTGGTCTTGGCTACAACAAGAAGTATGGCAATTTGACTGGCATCAACTACAACAACACCAACATCAAAGGCAAAAGATGGGGCAAGAAGAAATTTGAGAGAACAATGAAGAAGCTAGAAGAAGAGAAGCTATCTCATTTCATGTGCTTCAAATGCCGTGAAATGGGACATCTAGCCAAGGATTGCCCTACCAAGAAGCCTCAAGTTGAGCCAAGATCAACACCCCAAGCTCAAGTCAAGATCAACCATGAAGCCAAAGTTGATGACTTGAAGATGATGAAGAAGAAGACAAGAAGGGGTGGAAGAGCAAGGCATCCAACTCATATCCAAGATGCCAAGATGATGATGAGCAAGATTCAAGAGAAGAACACTCATGCTCACATCAAGTGCTTCAAGTGTGGTGACATGGGACACTTTGCCTCAAAGTGTTCCAACAAGCTTGAGAAGAAGGCTCAAGCAACTCATGAGAGGCAAGACCATGAAGAGCATCACATGAGCAATGAAGAAAAGGCTCAAGCAAAGAGAAGATGCTATTCATGCCGGGAAAGGGGACACATGGCATATTCATGTCCCCTAGGTAAAACTTCTAAGCTTAGTTTAATTGATGATACTAATATGCTTAGAAAGGATGGTAATGGTACCTCTTCGGTTGTTATTGCAAAACATCCCGCTACTCATACTAAGGCTTTGCCTAAGTATGTTGCTCCTAACTTGAGAGGACCCAAACTAGTTTGGGTACCATCAACAAGTGGATGAATGTTTGTAGGTACCATGGCATTGGAGGCTTGATTCAATTGAGTTCATATCCTTCATCATGTGAATGAATCAAGTATTGAAGCTTAGCGCTATTCTTATCCCAATGCCAAGTCATGACAAGTGAAGTCCAAGTGCTAAAATATACAATTGCATGATTCAAGTTGTGGTGATCAATTGTCATATGTGATGGCTTGCAATTGTAATGAGTTGAAGCTTGCTATTGGAAGATCATGTGCTACCAAGGTAAATATTTTGTTGATCACATTCATTTGGATGCATATGAGTTGATTGAATTGGATATATATGCTATAGTTGCTTGCTATGAGATGTTTGAATGGATTCAATGCTTAGTATTCAAGTTTGGGTTAGATTGGATGAATATGATCACAAGATGACTTTTAGTGAGTGGCTTGACTGCATATATGTCTTGTGAGAATGTCCAAACAAGTTGACATCAAGTTTGAGTCATCTTTGAAGAAGCATAGCTCAATTGCTTAAATCTGTTCAAATTCTGAAATCTGAGCTAGCTGTGATCAAGTCTGAGCTTGATGGATCAAATCTTATTGGATTTACTTGAAATTTGGTATGCATGCTCTATGCTTATGGGTCAATGTGCTGTGCAAATTTCATGAGAATTGGATAAGGATTGCTACAGTTTTTGAGTAGTTCTTTTCAGCTATAGTACAGCAGTTTTCAGCATGTAGCAGTGTGAGAAGATGTGAAATCTGGCAGCAATATAGAAGGCCAATGAAGCTCAAATTTTTGCAGCTGCATGAAGACTTAGTGTTGCTCATCTCGACCAAATTTCATGGCTTTTGGAGCTATACATTGGGAGATATGAGTCAATCTTTGAAGGTTGCAGAATCTGCCAGAAAAGTGACAAATATTGGATATATCAAGTGTCACTCACATTGAAAGGTCCTCAAGTTGGAATCATGATTACAAGTGATTGAGGAACCTATGTTTGGTTTATTGAAGATCAAGATCAAGCTCAAGAGCAAGAAAGAAAAGGACTTAAAGAAGAACTCAAGAAACTTCATCTTATCAAGTCAAAGGATCAATCAAATGAATGACAATTCAATTGAGTGTCTAGGATTGTTCTTAGTGAGATCGCTTCTCTCCATCGAGGAGGTGTGCCACCCATGAGAGATGGGATTGACAAGTGAGCTTGGAAGGCCGACATGGAGGTGATGATCTAAGGGGATTCAAGATGCTTAGTTGAAGATATCAAGAAGATTGATCAAGAAAGCAAGCAACATCCAAATAGAGAGCAATACATGACAAATCAAGTGATAATGCAAGTGATATTCTCTCATGCAAGCAAAGATCGAAAGAAGAAGCAAGTCAACCACGACAAGAGAGTGTACTTGATCATAAGTGGTTCTTATCTCATATGGGTGAAGCATGCAATTCTTCATGGATATCTATTGGCTTCACCAAGCTATTGAATGGACTTCACATTGCTATTGGAGTAATGAAATTGGAATCTCATGACTATCCTCTACTTCAAGATAGCAAAGGTGACATTGATTGACATATGCATACATATTTTGCTAAGGACTTGCTTAGTGCATATAGTCATGATATCTTGGAGCATTCATGAAAAATCAAAAGATTTTGATGTTTATATGGTGCCACTATTGTTTCTATGCCTTACTTGTTCTAGTGGTAACATATAACATGTTCATGAGCTAGTGAACCCATGTACTTGATCTACTTTGGATTGCACATTAGCTACAAGTACAACATTGGCAAGATAACCCTTCTAGAGAGGTGTGAAGAAGCTTGTCATTGGTTCAAACCGGACTTGGAAGCTCATGTGCAAATCAAGTTAGCTCAAGTTCAAGAGAAAGAAGCTCATGAAAACAATCTAGTTCAAGAATGTGGTATTCATGCATATTTCAACAAGGTGGTTCCACAAGGGATCCTCAACTTTAAGTGATCAAATGAAGATTTGCTCAAGATTGTCATTTGGTGTGACCCATGCTTTGTCATAGGGGGAGGAGCCCCACTTCATTGGTATTAGAGGCAAAGATCTTGAAAGTGACCTACACATGTGGTATCTTTAGTGCTATGACAAAGGGGAGTGCCCAATGCATAGTGACAAGTGGGTTCATGCAACTACATGTGAAGATTACAAGTGGTGTCATTCCAACATATGGTGTGTCCATCAAAAGGAAGATTCAAGAATCAACCATCAACCCCGAGCTCCAATCCTTTGCATCAAGAAGTTTGTCTTACATGAAGTATCATACAAGCGGTCTTGGACCCTTTTATGGTCTTTGATGACAAAGGGGAGAGAATGGTACAAAGATATGCAAGTTGCATACAAAGGGGCGAAGAAGATGGACATAGACCGAGAAGAGCAACATTGAAGAGGATCAAAGTTCTTGGACAAGAGAAGCACACAAGTAGGGGGAGCAAGCTCATGAACTTGATTGATTGCATTTGATATGTGCATATTCATGTGCTTGCTTGCATTTGCTTTGTTTTTAAATTCAATATGCAATGCTTGTGTGGTGTATGCTAGTCATAGTTTTGATCGATGATTTGATAACTAGCATGCATAGGATGGTTTAGCTAGACACTTGTGCTCCTTCCACTTGGTACTAGAACCTTGCTTCTAATGTTGATCTCACGGGGTTTCTAGTGTTGTTTCAAGTGATTTCTAGCTAACCATGATGATGCTAAGGATGAACTTCATTGTGCAACTCCGATTGGTATCACGCTTCAAAGGTTTATCCTATATACCTTAGCATCACTTAGTAGTGCTAACCCTCCCAAGAATTTCCATATCTATGCATGTGTGCAAGCTTGAAACCAAACCATTTGAGCACACATGTAGGGGGAGCTATCACTACCAAGTTGACTTTGTGACACTTATCCAAATCACAACATTGAGCTTAAAATGTTGATAAGTGACATAAAGTCCTTTATGAACTTTATTTCCATATCTTTGTAGAGTTGTCATCAATTACCAAAAAGGGGGAGATTGAAAGGTCCCTTGTTTGGTTTTGATAATTGAGTGACAACTTAGGTGGACTAATTGTGTGATCATGAGAATACACGGGATTTAGTCCACGGGTGAATGTGAGATAAAGGAGCTTCATTGAATATGTGACATGACATGGAGTCATGTGACCGATGGTGAAGATCGAGATGAGGCTTAGCTCGAGGCCGGAGGGTGTGTGAAGGACAAGTCAAGGCAGTGGAAAGATGGACCATGAGATGGTGAAGCTCGGGCAAGACTTGGTTCCGATGGACCATGAGGCGGTGAAGAGCAAGTGAGATCAAGATCAATGGACCAAGAGGGTTGCATGACGATATGAAGTGGATCATATCTTCTTGAGATCGTGTCGGTGCATGTGTTGCATTGGCACTTTGGTGGAAGACAGTGGAAGTGGAAATGCGCAAGGCAAAGGTATGCTATAGGGCATTTCATTTCACCGGTCATGAGGAGTGTAGAGAAGTTGATGACCGGATTTAGGATTGATAGCCGTACTATCAAGAGGGGCAAACTTGTTTGCATCTCGGTCATCTAGTGCCACTTGAGCGATCTAACATTGCGACATGCTAGGATCGAGTGGAGTTATGAGAGCAAGTGAAAATCCTTTGAAATTGATTGTGAAAATGCTAACACACATGCACATGGTGATGTTCACTTGGTGGTGTTGGCACATTTACAAAGGTGGTGTTTATCGCGCTTTGGTTTGTAGGGTTGAGATGGGTTTGGGTCCTTCTCTCCCTCCCGCCGAGCTTGCTCGGCGGGATTCGGCGTTTTCGAGAAAATTGGAGGCATATTTTCTATTGCGCCGGATACAAAATCTTGGAGAAAACTTGCTAACTTGGGAGCACAAGACGTACACGTGTTGGTTAGCATGTTGGAGCAAAGGTTGAGAAGACGGCGCGAAGAACCGTTGAGGATCGCCTCTTCTGTGAGCGCCGGACGCGGCTTCGGCCTGTGCCGGACGCGCGGTGGGAGTCCGGCGCGTGCTGGGTGGCTGGCTCGTGCTCGGTTGAGCGCCGGACGCGGCGGTGGCGCGTCCGGCGGTCCCCGGACGCCGACCAGAAACTTCCAGAGTTGGAGGTCTCTCGCGAGCGGGGGCGCCGGACGCTGGACGGACTCGGGCGACGGACTCGGGCGTAACACTGTGGAGCGTCCGGCGATTGGTGACGTGGCGCAGCTTCAAATCCCAACGGTCGACTTCAGGAGGCAGCGAGCAGGCGCCGGACGCGTCCGGCGCAGTGAAGTTGACGGCAGCGGGCTTCCAACGGCTCTTTTCGCAGTGGGCCTATAAATATGAGTTGTGGCCGGGCCGTGGCCGGTGCTTAGCACCTTGGGGACTTTGTGTCCACCTTGGAGAGTGCTTGGAGAGCCCTCTACTCACTTGAGCTTGATAGAGATCATCCGATCGAGTGAGTGAGCGATTCTAGTGCGTTGCATTGAGAGATTTGCATCGAGTGGCACTAGGTGATCGTGTTGCAAGCCGGTGTGCTTGTTACTCTTGGAGGTCGCCACCTCCTAGACGGCTTGGTGGCAAGAGACTTCGTTGAAGCACCGCGTGGAGATTGTGCGGTGCTCCGAAGAAGGATTTGTGAGGGGTTCTTGAGCTTTCCCCGCGGAGCGCGAATTGGCTACTCTAGTTGAGCGTGGCTTGGAGGATCCCGTTCTTGTGTTGATTGGAGTTGGGGCTCCGTAGAGGGGTTGTTGGCAGTGAGCCAACTTGAGCGGCCATCTCATCATCAAGTCGGTGTATCACCACAACTGGACGTAGCTTGGTGGCGACCAAGTGAACCAGGGGAAAAATCGTGTGTCGATTTGTGATTGCCGAGGCTTCGACCTCCTTGTGCTTGTGTGTGAGGCTTCGACCTCCCTTGTGATTGTGTGCAGGTGGTTGGTCTCTACGCCCGGTGATTCACCACCGCCGCGACTTCGTGTGTCCACTCTTTGCGGTGGTTTGCATCCCCTCTAGCTCAAGCTTGCATTTACATTTGTTACATTCTTGCTTAGCTTGAGTAGTGGCTCTTGTGCTCGTTTGCTTGTGTAGCTAGTTGAGCACCTTCTTGCTTGTGTAGCTAGAAGTAGTTTTAGTGTCTTGCTTAGCTTGTGTAGTTAAGTGAATTGCGCTCTTGGGTTCGGCTTGTGTAGCCTTGTCCTTGAGCATCTAGTGAGCTTAGGTTTGGCTTAGTGCTTTTGCTCATTAGAATTGTGTAGGTGCTCCCCGGTTCGCTAAAGTACTAGTTGCTTAGGTTTGTGTGACCTTGCAAGCTAGAATTGTTTAGGTGAGCACTAGCTAGTTTAGCACCTTGCTTCTTGTTTAGGATCTTTTACAAGGTGCTACTAGAGTTGTAGTTGGTGGGGGTTAGTCTTAGCTAGACCGATAGTTTTAATTCCGCATTTGTTTTGGTTAGCCGGTGCGTAAGTTTTTAGGAAGGACTATTCACCCCCCCCCTCTAGTCCATCTCGACCCTACAGGAAGCACCGGAAGAGTTCGGAGTTCTGCTCAGCTCGTGATCCCCACCATGATTTTCTCCCATTTTTGAGGTTGTCTCTCGCGCAGATGTGCCACAATGGTTACTTGACGTGTCCATCAGAGCTTGGAGTCTTGTTGATCTTCGAGTACCTCCTAACTATGTTTGTGTCTAAGTATATTTGTAGGATTCCAAGTTTTTCGAACCGGACCGGAGATCGGACCGGCGAGGCCGTCGGTTCACTGGTTCACTGGTTCAACCGTTTAGAACCGGTTGAACCACCGGTTCGATTAAAATGAACCGTTTTATCGAACCGGTCACAAAATATTTTGAACCGGTATAATATAATACTATATAAAAAATAATTAGCATCATATGGTTGATCGTATACACAATTATATAACCATCATAGCAAGATAGACCTTAATTTAATAGGTTCTAAACAGAATTTATATAGTAATTTAAATATTCGCTGTTGGAAAATAATCTCAAATGTTGACATAAAGTGTGCTACCGTGAAGAGCTCATCAACATAATCAAAGTACATATATTTTTTATGTATTTTAGAGCCACTATTGAGAAGATATGGAATTTTGAATATAAAAATGCGTCCAAACTTCAAAGTCAAGAGGATGCACACAGAGCCCACAGCAGGCATCACGCTAAAACACCGGGCCGGCAGGCAGGTGGCAAGCAGAGAGGCCGGGCCCAACGTCAATGGCACACAGCGCACGCGGGTACCAGGACGCATGTAGCAGCACACGCACTGTCGTGCACTAGTCCGTACTAGATGTTCAGACCGGAACGGTTCGTTCAGAACCGGGCGGTTCACCGTTCGTAAAAAACCGGCCGGTTCAGCCGGTTTTTACCAGTCCGGTTGCATAGACGGTCTTTTAAGTGAACCAAACCGCTATGCCCTCTGGTTCGGTCTTTTACCGGTCGGATCGCCGGTCCGGTCCGGTTCGAAAAACTAGGGTAGGATTGTTTATATTCAGCGTGTGTGTGTGTGCGGCGTGCCTGAGTATAGTGATGTGGTGCGTATGTGAGGCTTAGAAAAAGAAGAAATCTTTACCTTCCGACCTTCTAAAACCACTTTGGTATTTTTAAACCACATTTGATTTAAATTCTGGACCGTGGTATAGTGAGTTTAGATCAGACCTACCATTTATGCACTGACACATGTCTACTCGGGAAACTTCACAGTTGTTTGATAACACAGGCGCGAATATATAGTTCCAAGAGCGGCGTCGGGAGCGCTGAGGCGAGGGGCGCCGCTGCGTCCTCGGTGGCGACGGGGAGCCGTGGTAGGTGCTTCGAGCAGGAGCATGCGTGGGCCCAGCTCGAGGAGAAGGACCAGCAGCAGGAGTGCCTGAGAGGCGAGAGGTTTAGTACCCGGCTGCAAGCGGCGGGAGTCGATTCCTCAGCAGACGAGAGAGGCTCCGCAGCGAGCTCCTGTTCCTGTGCCGCGGGAGAAGGCATCGCTCTCGTGGCAGAATTTTCCCTACTATGTCAAGTGAGTGAGACGCCACCTCATCTGTTCGACGTTTTGTTTGAACCAAGCTAACATTAGTGGGCTGACCACTGGAGTGTGTGTTTGCTCCCTTTTGAAAGCACAGGTGAGATTGTGAGAATGCGTTTTTACCTGCGGCACAAGGGTGTCACATCAGAGTATCACGTTTGGAATCCTCAGGAATGTGGAAATATTGCTCCAAAGTTACTCCAGGTATGAAGCAGCTAGGATATTGCTCCACTCCAAATGCTTGGGTTGTGAAATTTGTTTAGTGGACATGAGTTGCACATGCCGCTGTTGGTTCTGGACAGCAGCTTTCTTGCACCAAATGTAAGATACTGCATTTTCACAAAGTATAAAGGCATGGTGTAACTTTGCAATCCTCACATTTCACCTGATTGGGGTAGGATTACTCGGAAAGTGAGGATGATGATGAGCATGCTGAGTCAGAGCATCAAGGCTCACTATCTGAAATGGAAGACGAAGGTGATGAAGATTGGACGAGCAACAGTGGAGTATCTGGTGAAAGTGACGGTGAGGATGCTCTCAAATCAGTGTAACACCTGAAAAAGTCTGTGGATGACCTGAAAAAGTTGGTCCCGGTTTAACCTCTCTCCCTGTCTTGTTGGATAAGAAATGCCTGCCGATGCTTTTCAGGATGTGTTTCTGAAAAGTTTACCTGTTTTATTTATGGAGAAAATGATATTGTGCCACCTTTGTGCCTCTGTAAAACGAGTGAATGTTTTGAAGTGCAAAATGAATGTAAAGACATTATCCCTGGAGAAACTCATCACATACTTAAGTAAATCAGAAAATGACCTACTTAAGTAAATCAGAAATTAGATGGTTAAGGTGAAATATGACTTATTATTGCCTTGTTATGCATTATAAATTTATAATTGGCCTAGACTTGTAATTTCAAGATCTGAACTTGTTGAGTGTTTTGCGGATTTAAATGTTTCTCCTAGTTGTATAACTAGATATATGAAACATTCTTTATGATTTTTTGTTTTATTTTTTATATTTTTATCTTGTTTGTATTTTTCGTAGCATTAGCATGGGCACACTACTATATGTTGTCTATTACAAACAACTGTGTATAACTTAAACTATGGGGAAAAAATATCATCATTCCGTTATATTCATGTGTATCTGAAATGTTGATGTAGTGTTAGCACGAACACAATAGTTTTTTTTAACCTAGATTTGGTTCAACAACAAAGAAAAACTTCCAAGAGACCCATAGGGCTTTTTATCCTATATATAAATTAGGATGGTAGAGGCTAAAACTTATTTCCATTATCCAAAAATGAAGATCACCAAAATAAAATATTAGAATAGTATTCTCAAATATTTTTCTTTTCCACATGAGTAAACAGAGTGCATATATAGTGCGAGAGATTGGTGATCTTGAGATTGAAAACAACATTTGTAGTTTTAGATGACATGATAGTGTTTTAATAAATAGAGTACGATTAACAACTCTCTACGAGTCTTAGAATTAAATATCTATGAAACCATGGAATGAAACTTTGTATTGAAAGTGTGTGTTTCATCCAAGTTCTATTTTATTTTATGACATGACAGTTTTAGAAACAATACAATGAAACCCTTTCCTTAAGACTAGCCTAAAATACTATTAGATTGGGTAGTAGGACTCGAGGAATCTCGAAACAAACTGGACGAATTTGCCAAACAGAATAATATAAGTAAAAAAAAAAAGAGTGTTTGGCGTAGGCTAACCTAGGAATAGGATAGTCTCGGATCCAATACTCAACGATGAAATGTCCTTGGTGCCTACGTACAAAGGCTGTTTTGTCGATAATGGCTCAAGAGTATCCTATGCCGTACACTAGGTAAAAACAAAGCATTTGATGTCGCTGCTGCTGTTGCTGATGCCATCAATCTCATCTCATCTGTCGATTCTGGCCACAATCACAAGAAGCGAACAAGGTACTGAAAAAATATTGCCTCGCCAATAGTATTGCAATGTCCCCTTCAGCCCGGCATTGGATCAGCTATCCATCGCCACCTGATTATGCAGAGGATGCAGCAAAGCTAACTGCTTGGGTTAATTACGCCACATGATTGTGCAGTTAACAGTGCTGAGTCAGTTAATTGTTCCAAGCGTTTGATTGAAGAGTAATGGGATGAGTAAGATTCATCAAACCACATGGGGCCAATTGTTTGGATAGTTCAGAAAAGGTTTGAGGAATAAGTGAACAACCATTTACCAGGATGCTTTCTGGAACACACAGAAATACAGCAAGTCATAACAAAACATCATTCTTTTTTTTTTTCCACAAGAAGAGAGCTTTACACAGAAATTTTGAAACAAGTTCCAATGCAATGCAAAATACTGCAGGACCTTCCAAAAAAACTGCTGTAAAATGCGAATTGGCAGTACCGTGCAGAGTGATTGCAGAGAAGGTTTTCACTTTTCACTGTCAAAGAATGCACAAGCGGGAGTACGTGACACGGTTTACAGACATTGTCCTTGTCCGTCCCAATCGACAGAGGGATTAACACCAAAATTATCTACTTACAGGGTGTCTATCTATCTAATCATTCACTCGAAGAAGATGGCTGCAGTTTTGGAGCAGACAGCAATAGCTACGAGCTAGTACCTACCTTTGCAGTTCGCCATGGCGCGTGCGGTGGCCGGTGGCTACACCTGGCTCTCCAGGTCCAGGTCCGGCTGCCGGCCGGAGGACCCGGGAACCTTGGCGCCGGCCTTGGGCGCCTGCTGCGGCGGCGGGAGCGCGGGGCGCGCGCGGCAGACGGGGCAGGTGGCGCGCGCGCAGAGCCAGGCGTCGACGCACGCGACGTGGAACGCGTGCCGGCACCCGGGCAGCGCGCGCACCGCGTCGCCGTCCTGCATGGCGCTCAGGCACACCGCGCACTCCATCGGCGACTCCCCTCCGCCGTTACCGCCGGTACCGCCGTGCGCGTCCGCCTTGAACCTGAGCACCGGCATGGCCGCCAGCGCCGCCTTGTCGATCCCGCCGGCGCCGGGCCTCTTCCGCGCGGGCAGCCCCGCGCCGGAGTCCGTCCGGTGCACGCCGTCGCGGCCGCTCCAGCGCACGTACAGGTAGTTCATGTACAGGATCACCCCGTACAGCACCAGGCACACCGCCGTGAACGCGCCCACCAGCTCCAGCGTCGCGGCCGAGGTGCAGCACCCGCGGTGGCCCGGTGCCGGCGGCGGCGACGGCGGAGTTCCCGGCGACGCGTCCACCGTGCTGGACATGGCTGTCAGCTACCAGATGAGGGATGCCAAGGCAGAGCAGCAAAAGCAGGGCGTCGTGGCGCGCGTTTCTTGGGGTTCCAGTAAGCTCTGCTGGTCGCCGGGGGTGATGCGACTTGCGAGGAGAGATAGGGATTTGGGGAGTGATGGTGGGGTTCGGATTGGTGGTCTGGAATGGTCAGGAGGTTTGTATAGCTGTGGATCGTGATCATGTCGGCGATTAGAGCGAGGATTAAGTGATTTGTTAACTGTGGTTTGGTATGCTTCATCGATCATGTGCTCACTGCTCATGGATGGAGACAGAAACAGGCAGCTGATGGGAGAGGGCCAGGGCTTTTGTTGCCACGAATGGTGCGGGTTGGCGATCGGAGTGGCAGTGAGCACTGAGCACACGGATTTGATTTGGATCTGGAAAAAGGGCTCATGGATTTGGAGCTAAAGATTGACCTCATCATTGATACCTACATTTTTTGACAGGATCGTTGATACCTACATTCACTTACCTAGGCAAAGTAACTTAGTGGGATTACTGTTAACTACAGTCATGTTTAAAGCTTTACTAAAAGTTCTTTTATCCACGTGTGAGTTACTCTTTCAAATAGAAAATTAACACGTCTTTGACCCTGTTGTTTAGTGCTTGACCCTAGTGACCTGATATTCTCTGCTTGTTGGGTAAGTAAAAACTACCTGTATGTGTGGTTCTGATTTCACCATCATGGATGAGTGTTCGTCCCTATATTGATTTGTGTGTAAGACATGAAAATAAATAAATATACAAGGTCAGCCATATAAAAAAAAATAATTGGCATATATTCCTCTCAAAAATAATAGTACAATTCTAGGTTTATGACAAGTCAGATTTTCTTAAGTTTGATGAAATTTATAGAAATGATAACTATATTTATGTTTTCAAATAGGTTTATAATGAAAATATATTCCATAATTAACAATTCTAATAATACTTATTTGATGAAACTTAAAATTGTTTGATTTTTCGAGAAAACGAGAATTGCATTGTTTTTGCATGGATGTTTTTGCATTATTCTAAAAAATGTGATCGGAAGGGGCACGAAGAGGTCCCAATCGTTTTTTATTAAGCAGAAGAGAAAACGATTCTCCTCGATCACACTACCCAACATTCTTTGGTGTTTTTGCATTGTTCTCAGGTGGGAGAAAACGATAAAAGTGTTCCCTATATTGTTTTTGCATTGTTCTCAGGTGGGAGTATAGTATGTTTGAAAGTGGATTCGGACTACGGTTCAGTACAGACTCCAATTGAAGCCAACGACAAACTACCTTTCTATTTGTCGAGCAAACCAGCCACTTAGGGGCTCATTATGGGCCTCATCAATACTTCCGTTTTGTTTTTACAAAACAGTGAACTGTTGTAGTCGTCATCAGCAGGTCTCCGTATTTCTGTGTACCAACAACACATACCTGCGGCGGCGCCTCCGGATTCTTCGTCCCGTTGAAGTGACTTGTGGAATTGTTCAGATTTGCCAACGATTGCAAGAAACCGAAGCGATGGAGCAGAATTATTTGAGTGATGATGGGGACATGTGAGGATTAGGCAGAACTGGGCCAGAGACATCCAGCAAGTGGACAATAACATCATGCCTATCCATAAGGAGCAGCTTAGCAACCCATGAGCTGCTGCTGCTCATGGTCTCTCACCATTGCTGTCTGCAAGTAAAAGTCTCCAGCGGTAAAAAAAAAAAGTGAAGCTGAAAACTACTGACTGATGTGAAATAGGAGTATAACTCTGCACAATGCAAAATAAAGAAAAAGAAAAAGAAAAAGAAAGAAATCTCCACGAGGAAATATCTAGTGTTACCTTCATGAGCCACACCATTGTTATCAAGATGTACAAATGATCCATGGAAATTCTGAACAGTATAAGGACTAGTTCAACATGACAACATCTGGTCATTTTCATTTATCTGGGGGATATGTGTTCTCCCCAGATGGCATTTTGAGCAGCTAAAGTCGTGCCCAAGTTGGTATTCAGCTACGTACTAATTAAATAACTGGAGGTCTTTCCCATGAGCATCGATCAGATTATGTGTTTTAGGGCCAATAAGATGGGAGAAGGCAAACACAAAGATGGCAAACGATTCAGTTAGTTAAGAATATCTTGAAACATGAAACGTGCCATGTTGCATATTATCCTGTTGTGGTTATACTTCTTCTTTTTTTTTTGATTTTCAGACATTATCTTGTCGGACATATGCAACTTGGATTTATCTATCTGTTTGTATATAGGCATCTCCCAAGCTATTGAGCAAATTTTGTAGATTTTTTTTTCGTTTTCTCTTTTCTTTGGCATTGATAGATGTTAGTTAACAGCACGTTTTTGCTAGAGTAGTTTTCCTACACTTTGTACTATTAAACTCTGGCGTGAAACGAATGTGGATTCGAGAAAGTTCATCCCTGTTTTGCAAATAGCTGTTGTAGTTGTAGGTATTTCTTTTACCAGATGTCAAATTGATTGCCAATTCTGTAGTGATGTTAAGTTAAAGAGACAGACGAACGGCAGTAAACAGGGACAAACTATATCCATAGTAAACATGGAGTCAATACAAAGCAAGTCTATATTTACTGACGACGGAGTCCAATTTCCAAAGAAAAATATATATAAATGGTCTATCAATTCGAGGTTTCAATTCGCTGCACTTTGGATGTCACATCACGGAGAGCGCTATTTTATACGATGGAGACAGAACTAATATAAGGACGTAGGAGCCTACGTGGCTGTTGATACTCACAGATAGATCAGGTTGGGACAGTGATCAAGACTGTAGGATGTGGAAAGCGGCTACCAACCAACACGGTTGCATTTTATCTTCAGTGGGTTTGAGAAACCGGCTAGCGGCTTTCAGCTAGGACATTTTTAAAGAGATGAACCTCCCTAGTTCGATGGAATTTTTTAGATGATATCAAATCTTCTTTGTGATGAATTTGATAATTGCTATGACAACTATGGGAAAAAGATGGGTCCCCTCTCCTTTTTGTCTTTGGTGGAGTTACCGGAGAGGAAGAAGAAAAGGGGCCCTAGGCATGATGGTCAAGACAAATGTCAGGCGGTGGAACAATATTTTTCTTTTGGATCAAAATGTTTCTTTTGATTTTTGTAAACGGATCAATAAAGTGCACTTATAAAACCAGGATACATTGATAACAAGTAGCAATTTGATTGTGAAAAACCCGGTAGCTGATTATGAGAGGACAAGCGCATCGCAGCTTCAAACCAGGTTGTTTGGACCATAAAAAGATTGTTTTTGAGTTGGGTAAGGTTCCTATTGCACCAAGTCCTTTGGACTGAAAAAATTTATCTAGCAGAAAAACACACATGTCACCTTATTAATGATGTGAATATTTGCAGGGTGCACATGGATTTGAAAATGTTGTTGATCCATTGGTGAAGCTTCGTCTATGACCCAAGCATGAGGAACACAGCACAACTCCAATAGACATTAGATACTTGCATGATTGACTACAATGTGAGTAGGGGATGATTGTATGACGTATTATGTTTACTTGTTTCAAATAAAGTGTTATTCAACCTTGAATTCTCATTTTACATTTTTTGGTAAGTATGTTGACTTGTTCATAAAGCTCTTTGTATTGATTGATGATCATGTTTTACTGTTTTAGCGATCATAGATTGAGATATATGAAAGCCAGATTGATGATCATTTTCCACAACATCAGCGCACGACATTGGATCGAGCTGCTCCAACTATTCTTTCGCTGTGTTGCTCGTCTAGTGATAACAATCTATAATCTCCTACTATACTCACATGATATCTTGGTTGTAACACATTAGATTTATTTATGATAGTGTAGGATACTCATTTTTTTTTGACCTGAATGTAGGATACTCATTGTCCTTTAAGTGGCCCTTCATCGCTAGCTGTAGGACAAAATCCCCAGTACCTAACAATTAGGGAGGTATGGAGGGAACATAATTTTACATAGTTTTCTACCATAAAAATCAAAAAGTGTATGAAAGTCATCAACAACATACAAGATAAGCAAGAACATGCCATTTAGAGAAAAATATTATCAACTACAAACTTATAGATGATACTATAAATTACAAAGTTATAGATATTATTGAAAATACAACTTTGATATAGACTATTTCAACATCATAGATCATTTGAAAAAAAATCAAATAAGTTTGATAAATTAAAACAAACATTTGAGCCTCCTAAATATATAAATAAAAAAGTTATTATGAACTATAAAAATGTAGATCATCTCGAGCTCTATAATTTTGTTATAATTAAAGTATGTATTTATACGACTTCTTGTAAAAAAGTAATGTTTTTTGTATTAGAGAGAGAGACCTAATGACATGGTCAACAAAACCACCCATGAAACCACTTCAAAATGGTGAAATGGGTATTTTGTCTAGTTTTAAAATGTGTAATATTGTCTAGTAATAAAGTTTGAGGGACTCTTTCAAATTCATTGACTAATTTAGGGAGTCAATGGGACTTCACTCCATCTTTTTTTGATCTTGTGTTTTTTCTCTAGTTTCCTGTTGCTTTGTTTAATGTAATTACTAATGTTACGGTTCAACATCTCTTGTACCCTATACTTGTGTTTTCTTTTTATCATGGGCTTGTTTTTTCTCAATGTACAGTGGCGCTAGCTTCTCCTGCCCGCTGGTTGAAAAAAACAACAGGAAACGGTTAACTGTCCATGTTGGGAGAAAAGGCCACATCAAACAAACCCTGAAAACCCGCATCACAAACCCAAACAAACCCTCAAAAGCCCGTGTGTCTACTAAACCCCCAGGCCACTAGTAGGGCGGTTCACGGTGGCCCAGACTGCGGCGCCTCACCAACAACCAACGAGACTACGAACACCTCCAGCTGTCCGGCGGCGGCCATGTCGTCCTACGGTCCCGCCGGCGCCACGGAGGACGCGATGGAAGCCGCTGCCGCCGCCGGCAGCAGCTACCGGGTGTGCGACATGGTGGTGCTCATCTGCCTCGCCTGCGCCTCCGCCATCATCGTCTTCACGGCGGCCTTCTGCTTCCGCCGCGCCTACGCCGCCGGGTACGCGCCCGCCGCGAACGGCGCCGGAGCCACCGCTGCCAACGGCAGTAGCCGGTGCGGGCTGGCGCCGTCGGCGCTGTCGGCGATCCCCAAGCTCGCTTACAGTAGGGGCACCGGCGCCGCGGCTGGCGCCGGGTGGGCGCAGTGCGCGATCTGCCTCGCCGTGGTGCGGGACGGGGAGACGGTGCGGTTGCTGCCGGCGTGCGGGCACCTGTTCCACGTCGAGTGCATCGACCTGTGGCTGCGCTCCCACGCAACGTGCCCGCTTTGCCGGCGTGACGTCGTCGAGGCTCCTGCTGAAAAGGTTTGAGCTCATCGCTGCTGGCCCAAGATGACACGCCGGCAGCCGGCTACTAGTGCAATCGCCAGTCACTAGTTCAACCTGCCATGATATTATTATACAAAGAATTGTAAAGGATACTAGGTCCTAGGCTAGTTTCAATATTTTTGTGGCTGGAATCGAAGTTTTTTTTTTTCTGCCATCTATTTCTGATGGGGGAAAACTCATCTTTTTATATTATTGATACACACTTGGTTTTGTGGTTTCTATAATCTGCAATCATGGAGGCAAGATAGCTAATTGAAATATTAAACATGTCCATGTCAGGGGGCTTGTCAAGGGTGTCTGACGAGGAATTGGATTAGATTGAGGTCTAAACAATATAGGAATATAGGATGATGAAATGGGTGGTGCGACATTGGTAAACTCTTAATGTATATTTTACGTATCTATGCCTATCATAAGGATAAATTATTATAGGAACAATGATTTGACGGTAGATAAGTGAAATATTGTTTGAAATGGATGTTTCTGTCTTGCTCACATTAGTCATGCTATTTTATTGCTCTAGAACTTCTGCCCTCCTTGTACCTCAAAGTGTCAGCTGCCAAAAATATAGTATTAATCATAGAAATTATAGGTCAAAGTATGAGATGAAGCAAATGATGGATTTAATTTACTTAACCAACGCACATATTAATTCAGTTATAATCTCTTATAATTTCTCATATAACCTTATAATTTAGGACAGAGGGCTTTAGTTTTTTATTGGTTCCATTACTATTTTTTAGGCGATAAAACTGTATTTTTAGCCGATGAAAGAATGAGCCTCAACAAGGTTAGGGTTCAAGGAGGCTGGGATTAGGCTAATCAGCAAACTTTGTATATAGAGTTATTATAGACTTAATTTTGTCGATTGCGGGGTGTCTCAACTCACCATATCAGCAATTTTTTTTTGGCTAGATGGATTCATTCACTGTAAAGTGCCGGGATTATTACAATCAGAGGTTATAAGCGACAACGCATGTGCTGGGTCTGTTGCCACCACCCAACTTGTGTCTCGCTTGTAACCTGTTTTGCAAGAGTATGAACTACCATATTATTATAATTTCTATTGATAAAGGAAAACCAAACTCCTTGGAAGCTTATAATTTCTATTGATAAAGGAAAACCAAACTCCTTGGAAGCTTAAGCTTGAATCCCAGATTTCCCTCAGAATTGGCAAAATGCTTGATCGTTGATTGTCTCCTGCTCGCCATAGCTTGAGTAGTTCTTGGCAATTTGATTCCAGCCACACACGCTGTGCTCCCATCTGCCTTGCCATTACCAAGCCATCGCGGCATGGTATGGTTTAGCACTTTTTTTTTGATAAAATGGTATGGTTAAGCACTTAATTAAAGCGCTGCCGTCCGAGCAGGGAAACGAGTGGCAGCAGAAAAGCCCATGACGTCTTTCCTTCTTCCATTCCAAAATCCAAATGCACGAACGGTGAGCAGGAAAGCCAAGAGGCCACGCACTCCATCAGATATGTCGGGTGAGCTAGCACTGCGGCCCCCCCTTTCGTTGGACCGTTCGGCCCACACGTATTGGTCAATGGGCCAGCCAGGCAGCCCCGCCAGCGGCCCAGTACCATGGCAGTAGCAGCGGCGGCCCAGACCGTGAGCAGGAGCCTTAGCCCAGCAGGTCGTACGCACCCAGCAACAGGCCAAGCCGGCCACCAGAGCAGGCCGAGAGCCCAGCGAGCTCTATATCCCTTTCCTTTTTCTTACCAGACAACAGCAAGCAAATTTGCTCCTTCTTCTTCGGAATACTCAACAAATCTCACTCCAAAGGATAAAAAAAAAAAAACAAATCTCAGTCCAAATCATGTGCCATCTCATCCAAATTATGCCAAACCTCATTAGCATATCCCCTGTTTTAAATCTCAATAACTTTCTCGCGATGGCCTTTAGAATCTAAACCATCTCGATTTAAAACATGCATATCTCAATAACTTTCTAGGGAATCTAAACCATCTCACATGTCACTAAGCCGCCGGTGCATATGCAAAAAGAAATTTAACTTAGTGGCATTAGATAACCATTGCAAGTAAAATATTTTCCCTCTTTATAGTACGATTATCAAATCATTCGATCATAATATTCTCTACTCACCTATGATCGGAGAAATGAGATGCCCTATAGGTTATACCTTTGCCTTGCTTATTTCATTTCATTTCATTTCTATCTTCATCTCCTTCAATGCCGGTGCAACACACACACCAACTAATCAAGAGTGATATGATCCACACCATATCATCACATGATCGTACTATTCCATCGATCTTGACCTCACTTTCTCTTCACTGTTACGTCGGTCCATCAGCGCCAAGTCATCACTCAACTTGCCCTTTGAAACCGGTCCGTCAAGCCAAGTCTTGTCTTGATCTTCTCCACCTCGATCACATGACTATGTTATGTCACATATGAAATGAATTCGTTCTCATAGTCACTTGTGGACTAATTTCTTGTGTATCTCACATAAACACTTAATAGTCCTCCTAAAATTATCACTCAATTACCAAAACCAAACAAGAACCTTTCAGCCACCACAACCATGGGCTGCCCTCTGCTACCCCAAGCTCCAGGCCCTGATAGATTGTTGGACATTCATGGTTGCAATAATTCCAATGCTTCTTAGGGGTTTAAAACAGTTAATATTAAAGATGCATATATTAAAATTAAATGAGACAAATGAATGGTGTGTGTGTATTAAAAAAATCTTTCTTTCTCTAAGATATCAATTTTTTCTTGAGATCGGGCCATTTATATTAATTTTGATGTTGGATAGTCATACTTCGTACTCAACGATTTTATGTACTTCACAACTTAGATTTTACACAAGTTCTTTCGGTTTGATGGCTCTAGCAAGTCAAAATTAAATGAATCTTATCAATGGTGTGATGAAACATATCAATTTTTTCTCAAGCACTGCATCACCTAGCTCTTGGGCATTTAATAAAAATCAAACCCATACTGGAACTATGACTAGATTGTACACCCATGCAGCGATCGAGTCACTGATGTTGATGAATTTTACACATTTGTTTTACATTAATGCACTATTTAATGTAGCACATTTGTTTTTAGAATACTTGTACATGAGAAAATAAATAAATAAATAAATAAATTAATAAATACATAAATAAATAAATAAACATGTCTTATATATGGTCTGCATCTATTAAAATAATTATATATTTTTGTAGGACATCAACTTTGATGTGAGACTATGATTTTTAGATTCCTGGACATTAATCAAAATGAAACCTGGATTGGTTCTAGGATTAGGTTGTAGGTGCCACATTAACTTTAGTACCCTTGGTGCAATTCACTTAATGTGTTTAGAGATTTTTTTAACATTTACATTCTCCTTGAGTTGGATTTCAATTGATGTACCTTTTGTATGTGGATACTAAAATATGATAATTAAATGACTCTCATGAATAGTGTGTATCTAGTAGAACAATTCTCTTTGTCTAGGGAATCATTTTTAATGTGGAACAATTACTTTCCTAATTTTTGGACATTGAATAATAGAGAAATCCATATTCTCATTTGTTATAAATAGGATGTAGTGTCAAGATCAATATTTAGTAGATATGATCAGGGATATAGAGCAAAACTTGGTCTTCTAAGATCTAGCAAGGATGACAACAAAAGCACTAGCTCGACTCATGTTTGTTTTAGTTTTTACCCTTTTTGCAACAAAACAAGCTTGGGGTGGTCGGGATTGTGATCATGATAAAAAATCGGTTCTAGAGAATTGCATGCCAGCTATCAAAAAAGGCACAAATACAGCCCCAAGTTCTGCCTGCTGTCACTTTGTAAATTATACTGACATAGTTTGTGTTTGTCGCATAGTGACATCTGAAGATGAGATCACCATAAGTGCAGCTAAACTTGTTCATGTTGCACATCTTTGTGGCAATCCATTGCCAGTTGGAACCAAATGTGGAAGTAAGTACTAAAAACTAATATTCTTTCAAATAAGTTTTTGTGATATTATATCTTTGTGTAGTAAGCTTTACTTGTTGAAATTGTTCTTGCATAACCTTAATGTGAATAAGAGATTAATATATGAACTCTATTTGACAGGTTTTACTGTTCGGCTTCCATCACTTCAATCACCAAGGGCGTAATACGAGTTTATGAATACATGTTACAACATAGTGAATGAATAAGCATGCACTTAGATGGACCTGTCTTGTGTATTTAGTTGTGGCAAGTAAATCAACCACCATAATTAAATCAATATATGAAGGATTGGTTCCATATATATAATACTATTTCTCTGGCTGTCGTAGTACATATTGACCTTTGCGCAATGACGAGAAAATGTTGCAGTATGTCCAAATTTTGTTACAAAAGGTACATGTAGCAACCAAATCACCTCCATTGCCAATGGATGCAATAAGGTCATGCAACTGCTACTAGTTTGGTATTGCAATTGTTGGAGTTAATTGCAATCACAGTTATTCATTCATTGCCAAGCATGGCAATAGGATATTGTTGGCAATATAATCAACTGGCTCGGCCACCTTCTTAGTAAGTGTTGGTACATGCAACTATCAATAGCTTGACAATAGAGACATTTTCCACGAATAGCATCGTGATAGTCTGTATTGTCACGCCATGATTTTGCTGCCAAAGGTGTTATTGCCACGACAGTAATGTCATGAACGTAGTATTGTTTGACACATAATTTTATTCACGGTCAGAAATCATATTGTCACGCAAGTGAGGCAACCAATAAAATTATCGGACGTGAGACGGCTGGTAGCGCTAGTGCGGTTTCCATGTGGAACAGAGGCCGTGTCTGTTCGCCAGCAGTAACTTTCATGGGGTCTCGAAAACTTCAAACGTTTTTTTATGAAGACCAGAGGGGTTACAACATTTGTATTGAACTAAAAGCATAAAAAAGCAGTGCAATTATAAAATAGGGGTTTTAGTGTTTCTGCCCCTGTTTTAAAGTGCAATGGTGATTTTACCCCTCTTTTTTCAAGTTTGTGATTTTGCCCTCGTTTTATTTCCCCGAAGCTGCCGTTTGCCCCTCCTTTGCTAAACCGTTAGAAGTGGATGAATAAGTGGTGAAAAAAAAAGAAAAAAGAAAAACACCAGGGCACAAAGACTTCCCTACCCTTCCCTTCCTTTCCCTTCTCTCCCGGTCGGGACCGCACAGGAAAGTCGCGACCGCGACTCCTACGGGCGAGTGCCGCGACTCCTAGCGCGAGGCCGCGACTCAGGCCGACGCTGCGACTGAGAGGCTCCAGCGGCGGCGCATCTCGTGGCGGCTGGGAGGCTCCGGCGGCGGCGCATCTCTCGGCGGCTCCATCCCCTTCCCCCTCCCTCCGGCCGCCCCACCCCACCCCACGCCCTCCTGCTCTCCATCCCGATGGGTTAGTGTTTGGGGCGGCTAGTGTTTCGTGGCTGGACGGGGCTCGCGGCGGCGGTGGCTGGAGGTCAGAGCCCCGAGCGGCCACGAAGCCCCTCTTCCCGGCGGCCTCCCTCCTCCGGCGAAGGTCCGTGGACGCGGCGACGAGCTCTCCAACCACCTCCGACGATCCATGGGAGCTCCCTCCCATTCTGGCACGACGAGCAGTGCGGCCCAGCGGTACCTCCCCCACAGGCGTTCCTATGCTCTGTGAAACTACTTATGTTGGAACAAGTTTGCATGCAATTGGTTTCGAATTTTTATGCATCTCCTTGGCGTTCCTCTCCAACTACTTTGTATGCAGGAACAAGTTTGAATGCTTCGATTGTGCATGAAATTGTGAAATAGATTGGGCTGCTCTGAATACTCGATTCATGCATAAAAAGCACTGAATGGAGTATCCTGAAAAAAAGAACAGCCCCAAAACAGGGGTAAAAATGCAATGGACATAATATAACAGGGGCAAAAACGTATGGGTAGAATTGTCGATTGTGCAAAAGTTAACACCGTTAGAGGTTGTTAACTGGACAGGGGTAAAATGTTCCTTCGTTTGTAAAAACGAGGGGTAAAAACACAAAGTGAAAAAAGGAGGAGCAAAATCACAAACGGTCGCGAAAAGAGGGGTATAAACGCTCAAGCCCCTATAAAATAAGGGGTACTAAGGCCTTATTTAGATGCTCTAAAATTCCAAGTTTTTTCACTCTCTCTTTATCACATCGAATCTTTATAAGCATGCATAGAGCATTAAATATAGGTAAAAAATAACTAATTGTATAATTCGTCTCTAATTTGTGAGACTATTTTTTAAGCTTAGTTAAGCCATGATTAGACAATAATTGCTAAATACAAACGAAAGTGCTACAGTATTTTAAGGTAATTTTTTTTGCCATCTAAACAAGACCTAAAGGAAAAAGGAAAAAACTATGAGTCTGAGTTGCCAGGCCTACATAATCAGGAGACAAAGAAAGGAGATAAAGAAAAACAGTAACAAAACTGTAGTTAACCAGCTAGGAAAGATTTGTTATCCATTGTTCAATCTCTAGAAAGTAACTTCAAACCAATTTTACTCAAATAAAATTCAGTCGGATAAACCATATCCAAGGCTAATGAAACAATCAACCAAGGACGAGGAGACGGGCGCGTGGGGATGCAAGTCATTTTCGTGGAGAGAAGTAAATGGACCAGTGTAAAATATCGTCACTGTTACATAGTCAATTCCTTGTCACGGTTCAGTAAGTTGTCTCAAATTGATAGAACAGTTCAAGAAAACTCTACTCCCTCCGTCCGGTAGAAATTCCGATTCTAAGACCAGGCACGATTACCAAGAAGAGATGGAAAAATTACGAAGTTGCCCCCTATACAGTTCAGTCATTGCAATCAGTCATTGCAGTTGTCTGTTCTAGTGAAGGACAATGCGCAGGAGCTTTCTATGGGAAACTGGATGTGAAGGCACACAACGGCTGTTGGTGAAGGTTGTGCTATTTTTTATTTGAGTCTCATGCGTCAGGGGCAGGAGCCTGGCTGTTGCCCGTTCGTGTCACACCTTCTCCCTCCGTCCCACAGAAAACGCACAGCTTGATTTTTATACTTCCGGTTTGACCAATTGTTTTATTTAAATTTTTTATATAAATAGTAAAATGAATAAATTATTATAAAAGTATCTCTAATGATAAATTTAGTCATAATAAAATAATTAATGTTTTTTAAACTTTTTCAATAAGACGAATGGCCAAATAGGAAATGCAAAGTCAAAATCTCCTTAATACGATTCATGCACAATTTTCCGGCCTACCAGTGTGGCCACGTCGCACGCTTTTCTCGGCCGTCAGATTTGCCGATCAGACGGCCCAGATCATGCGAAGCATGATCTTTTTGCAAAAAAACCCCTCGGACTTGACAAAAATCAACCCGCGGTCCTCTATCCTTCTCCGCCATAGGCGACCACGCCGCCGCTAGCTAGCTGCTTGCCGCCGCAACTGGCTGGACGCATCGAACCCAGCAGCAGCCGCGCCAGCGCCTGCGCGTGACCGAGCGACCAGGGGGCCATCACTGGACGTGACGAGGCCAAGCGCAAGTGCAGCTGGCCACTGCCAGGCCACGCCGGGCCAGACCTGAGCTCTGCCCCACGCCACCATGGCACACCCGCCCCGTTGCGAAGTGAAGGCCGCTCGCCATCCCTTGTGTACGGTCGTGAGCCGAACCGAGCTCGCCCAGCCGTGGGCATGCCTTATACAGTGTCGCGTAGCCTGCCCTCGTCGGGAGCCGCGCCCCGCCGGCAGCCGCTGAGCGCCGCGCCCGCCGTTGCGCCGTTGTGGAGGCATTGGTGAAGACGACCTCCAGCGCACGTTGGAGAAGCCCGGGCCGCTGCCAAACTCGGGGTCGCCGGAGTCGCTGTCCGCCCCTCGCCGCGCCGGAGCCGACCAACATCGCCGGCGCCGTCATGCCTCCCCTCCTTCTCTTCTCCCTTCCCTGCTCTGCTCTCCATCTCTCTCTCCTGCTCCCATCCTTGCCTTAAGCTACGCCGCCGCCGCTCTGCACTGCTGCTTCGCCCCGCTCTCTCCCTTCTGCTCTCTCTCTCTCTCTCCTCTCGCTTCCTTTCTCGAACGTCTCTTTCTGTCCACACGCTGCCACTGGGAAGAGATGATAAAGATGGAGTTTGGCTCAGCATTTCACGTGTTGCTCCTGGTCTGTGTGGACATGTTCCACTGGAATACAGAAACAGAAAGAGAAGTCCACCAGATCGGCTCACAGCACGGTGACCGGCCAGCAGTAGCCTGGGCAAAAACGCTAGGCACACACAGGAACCGTATACACAGTAGATTAAACGGTAAGCTTAATAATCACGTACAAATTTTTAGCAAATTTCTAAATAAACTAAAGCCAACCTATATCATACCTACATAATTGCCACTCATTTTTCATTAGATAAAAATTGCAGAAATAATTTTCATTGTCCTTTCTATCAGTGATTAATCGATAAACTTTAATAATTTACTAGTATAGTGCCCGTGCTAACGCTACGGTGATATCTTAAAAAATAAATATTAAAACAAAAAAATTATATCGACTGTGGGATCGTATATCTTGTTGTAGCTTTCATGTTTTTTTAAACATGGAACATATCTCCATTACTTATAAAATGATGCCAAATCTTTGACTACTGGCGACCGAATACAATACGGAATACTGTCCAACACCGAGTGGTCCGAGTGAATACCCTGACTCAAACCTGCTCCAAGAGCAGCTAAGGTCTACCATGTTACAAGAACGAGGGTTATGAACAACCTCAAAAGCAACGAAGCTACTGGCTAAAAGATTATTAAGCTTCCAAATAAGGCCACTGGCTGATGATCAATCAAAATCCAGAGAGGTCACGGCTTGCACCACCATTGCAGCATCAGTTGCCAAGATCGCTCTCTGCATCCCCAAATCGGGTGCAAACTTGCACAAATCTCAGCATGAAAGGCCTCTCCAATATGCACCAGAACTCCGTAGCCTAAGCTAATCACTCCTCTGTCCACACCTCTTTCAGACTGCTTGTAGGATCATCACAATTTAGCTTCACCCTTCCCATTTTTACATAAGTTAAAATCTGGTTATAGGTAACAGACGTCCGAACCAAGGGCAATCGGTGCATTTATTTCAAAGTAGAGATGGAAAAATCACAAAATCTAATAAAATAGAAGTAAAAGCAAAATTGATGTCTAGACTGAGGGCATACACAACATTATTATCCCATTATATAATCTTGGATGGAAACAAACAAGGCCTAAGACATAATTGCATCTCTTTTCCAAGGCTTCTTTTCCAAATCAAAACAAGGGCATGTACTTCACTCAAACTCTATTGCAGCAAAGTAAAGAGAATCTAAAACTAAACTAAACTGAATTTGGACAGTTGTATGAAAAGCATCAACTAAAACTTTTATGGAAAAAAAGGCACTGCAAAACTGTACCAAACCAATTGACTGAAACATTCAGTTAACTGAAACTTGTATCATGTGACTGTACTTAACCCGAAAAGTTCAGAACTCTATTGCTTCTTATTGAATGATGAGGGCATCACCTGATCCTTCGTTTTCATCAGCCGCCCCTGAAGCCACATGGATTTTCAGCACCATTTACTGAGGAGTGAAAAAAAGATAACTACAACGCGTACCATAGGCTGTCCAACAACACGGAGTCACTGCTAGCTGAAACTCTAAACTCTAATGCAGTTTACTGAACTTGAACTCTAAACCTGAACTCTGAACCTCAACTGAAAACAATTGCAGGGTAGGATTCAGTTACCATCGGTTGCTACTGCATCTCCTTGTGCCGAAGGAACTTGAGCGCCATTTGTTGCTGCGCTGAAGAAACTTGAACTCCGTAGGCCGCACCATCATCTTGAACTCAATCTCCTCCATCTTCGTCATCTGTGGCATGAAACAAAAACAGAATAATGAAACCATAACAATTCATAAATTGTGCTGAGATGAATTCAAGTAGCACCAATTCAGTTCCCTCAAAAAAAAGTAGCACCAATTCATGGTCATGCTGCAATGAAAAATAAATCTGCATTAGAGTTTTCCATTATAGTAGGGATAGTAGAGATAGTCGTAATTTCCATAATCCTTGTACCATAAATCTTTAAAATAAAAACATAAATACTAAAATATTTTCCCTAATTTTTAATTCACATTTAAATTCTAGATATAATTGCTTTTCATTTCCTTACTTAAATATTAATTCATACATAAATCCATTAATTTGCATCCCGTAGGCTCGCGATGAAAACGGATCGGATACAGACGGATATCACTCATACCACATTTGTTTTTCTGTCCGGATTCGGATTCGAATATGGATAGTATCAAACATGCCGGATAGGATAAGACTGGTTGTCGACATCATAAATATGTGATTTAAGTATTCGGATACGGATACGGTATCGGATGTTGAATGTCCCGACTTGCACACGGACGGATTAAAACACCTCTAAACGAATTCGGTCGAACGGACGGACGAATAAATATCCGTACCACTTTCATCGCGACCGTAGGTACGTCCACGTACATAGGCATTTACTTTCCTAATGTTCTCCAACTATATCCATTTCACATATTAAAGTATTTTTACCATTTACTTTCAGATACTTACGCTCCAAATATCGATTGCCACCGGTTAAAATCAATGCATGTGCTCGTACTATTAAATAAACACGTCTATGAACGCGGTTGCCTATTTTTTTCCAAAAAAAAAAGATCCCAAGCATGCAAATTCTAAACTTTATATAAAATTTAATAACATCCGTCGTTGCAGGCATACATACTTTATATACAATAATATTTGCATATATTAACATATCTATGAAGGTCTCCATTACTACACTTAATTTTCACCTATAATCTTTCCATCTACGTTCTGTTGCAAACCATGACACCTAAGTAAAAAATATATATGAAATAAAAAATAAATTTAACTATAATCCTACGACGATACAGGCCCTGCGTGGCAAGGCCGCGCGCCTTTCTAGTATGTGTTTATTTCTGGAAAACCCTAGCTCTGGAGTATTCAGGTTATAGGCTACTTTAGTGTTTTTTTGGAAACACCCACTGAGCACCAGGTCCTGGGTTCGAACCAGCCTCTCTGCATATTTGCGGGGGTAAGGCTAGGTTTCCGTTAAACCCTTCCCCAGAACCCCACTCAAGTGGGAGCCGCCTGGAACTGGGTCTGCCCTTAATCGAAAGCAAAACCATCAAGCCCTAACTTGGGCGACTTTGACTCTATATGAAGCGTTTGGGGGTTGTAATACCCCTGGATCTCTTCCACACAAGTCAGATTGTGCCGCATACCGTCGTGTTCATCACCATCTGCATCTAGCTCTTCCTCCATATCTCATCAATGACTTTGTTCCAGCACCAGCCACGACATGTTGCTATCCTCAAACAAGAGGTATGCACGCCTTGATCTAATCTATTATTTTAACAATGTCTCTTGTTTAGTCATGATATTGCTTGCCATGCTACTATTCTGTCCAACTAGCACCTTAGATCTTTTTACATAATAATCTTTGAGATCATCATGATTTATGTTCTTGTTTTAATCTCGAAACTGTCTATTTTGTCAACATTTCATTCTTTCCCCATAACAAAACTTAGGGTGCGTTTGGTAGGAAAAACGTTTGGATCCAGATTCTTTCAAGAAATGTTTGTGATGATAAATCAGAATCACCTTATGAAAATCGTTTGGTCGGCAAACCAGATTTTGATAAAAAAATCATTTAAATAAAAATGTGTTTAAAAGATTCTAAACTTTTTTGTGGTTGGAGAACTTAAATAAAACCATTTAGACTTGTTGTACTAAAAACAAATTAATTAAAAAATGAACCAAAAAAAGTAAGAAGCATTGAGATGATAATTTGTGTGAAAGTAGCCTCCAACCGTTTGACATGTGTATATATATGTAGAAATGCTGAAACGTTTCGGTTTCAAATCACTTGCTGGAGAGACTGTTTGGAAGTGATTCGGGTGATTCACATCAGAAACTGAAATGTCTCTCCTATCCAAACGCACCCTAGTGTGGTTTGGAGGAACATGCGTAAAATCCAAACGCACGGTGGAGGAACATGCGTAGACTATGAATGTGGAATCTAGCACATTTAAAATAACTGTGCATCGATATATAGTCTCTGTCGCTGTTTTTGTCAAAGCTTGCAAGATGCATATATATTATACATATTAAATATTATTTATTAATGAACCGGATGGGATCGGAGATGTCTATCTAACAAGAAGAAGAGCCGACGTTTAAACAATATATGCAGTCGTTGTGGAACTTAGATCTCGTGAGATTTCGCAGGCACTGTGCACATATATCTACTTCCTTTTGGAGATTCCAGTTGATGACTGAGTTATCGATGACGCACAAACTAGAGTAATGGTGCAAGAATAGGCCAGATGCATACATGCAATGGAAAGTGAATTTAACCTTCCCGTTATGCACACTCGTGGGAAGCTTTTCTTATGATTCTATAAGATCGGATCAATTAGATGTTGCTATGGGGAGAGCCCAACTCAGTCTCTCTGCCCATATGGGCTGATTCCGGATCCGCCACTATGAATAGTGATCAAGTTTATTTTTCTCTTTAAAAGGAAAGCAAAATTCACCTGAATAACTACATAACAAAGTTGGTTCATTGTTGTCAAAAACACATAGTTGGTTCATCGCGATCACTATTTCTTTGACTCACTAATTTTTATACAATCCCATTTCAAACCATGCACAATTCAGTGGATTACAAACTAGACCAATTCCAAATTTCCAATACCACGGGCAAACAAGCTGCACCGCAAGGTACATTCTCAACCAACAAATAAAATTTACTTGTGCTCTATAACTAATCTGCTATCGTCATATACTCACATCTATGAATGTCAACGCTAAAATTAAAAATTTACGACGCTCACCTTGCACAACTTTATAAATGTCCAGCTTCAAGCAAGGTCACCTCCATTCATAGGCGACCATACTACCAGTAGCTCTCAAACAGAGGTAGAGCTGCCTGCAGTTCTGCAGTGCAAAGTCTAGAGCCTTGCATTGAGCCATGTCGCTGTCGTCGGACAAAAACTCGCTGCCCTACTCGACGGACAAGGGCGGCTACAGCACGCACGACACCCTTGTGCTCGTCGGCATCGGCTTCTTCGCCACTGCCGTCTCCGTCCTCATCATCGTGGGCTGCGAGTGCCTGTGGCGTCGCCGCCGCCGCGGCGGGACGGCGGGAACCATCGTGTATGTGGCGGCCCGGCCGTTCTTCCTGCACGGTGGCACCACCGACGGCGGCGACGGTGGGTTGAGCCCCTCTGCGGTGTCCACGCTGCCGTCGTTCGTGTTCCGTAGGAGCCTGTCGGTAGGCGGCGGAGGCTCCGGCCGCCGTGGCGAGGGCAGCGGCAGCGGGCGCGGGTGGGCGCAGTGCGCGGTGTGCCTGAGCCTTGTGCAGGAAGGTGAGGTGGTCAGGCGGCTGCCGGCGTGCATGCACCTGTTCCATGTCTGCTGCATCGACATGTGGCTGCGCTCTCACTCCACGTGTCCTCTCTGTAGGGCCACGGTTTTGCCTATAAAAGATGTCTGTACAGAAGACCAGCAGCCTCCGGTGTAACGTATATAATTTTATTTAATCTATATATACGTTGATGTATAATATATAGCTATATATACATAGTTTTTAAAATGGAGAATATATATATGGATATCTTAGCTTCTGCATCGATGCATATGGCTTATATATGAAAATGTTTACTTATATGTATTTAAAACAAAGTATGTGAGAGTTCAACTGTCTCATCATATTTTTATAGAGTTGCTGCCTATACCTTTGATTACAATCAATGCTATATTTGAGTATAATGTAACTTATACATTTTTATATGGAGAAGGTTGCAATTGTCGTTCATCAGATAAGAGCATCTCCAACAACTCACTAAATCCACTTGGTATTCTATTTTTTTTTTGAAAAAAATCAAAAACACCTCTCCAACAACTCCCTAAAGTCACTTGGTATTTTCCCAACTTGGAAAAAATCTCCCTCCGCGCACATATCTATCCGCGCGCGGAGGCACTGCGTATAGCCGTATCGCTGGCTGCTCCGTCCGCTGCTCTGTCGCGCCCCGTGCAGCCCGCTGCTCCGCCGCCCGCGCGCCGCTGCTCCGCCACCCGCGTATGGCTCTCCGCCGCCCGCTGCTCCGTCGCTCGTCCGTATCGCTCGTCCGTATCGCTCGCTCGTCCGTATCGTACGTATCGCAGCTCCGCCGCCCGCTGCTCTACCGCCCTACGGTGCTCAATATTTTGATGGGAAATGCTCAAAAGTTTCGCTTTTTCGTTACGATCGCGTAGGATCAAACCTCATCCGATTTGGTGCAGCCGTTGTCGAGATATCGCCGGTCAAAGGCGCCGCGCTGCTCCGTAGGGACTAATCCTATGATAGATTTTCTTTTGCGGATTTTTCTGAAAGTACCAGACACAAAGAATTATATATATGCCCTTGGTTGATTTCAGAAAAGTTTATAGACTAAACTGCAAAGTGGTCATTTTGGGATTTACCAAGCGGGAATAGGGAGTTGTTGGAGAGAGAGCTTTTTCTCACTTGGGAAATAAAATACAAATTTGCTATAACACGAGATTTACCAAGTGAATTATTGGGAGCTGTTGGAGATGCTCTAACGTTGGACTCAATTATGCCCTTGAACTAGTTTTGTGCAGATTGCATTTGTCTATTTGTGATCCCTATTTACATAGTATATACACCTATATACGTATGCTTAAGTGTTGTGGGACCATGCATGTTTTGATCTAGAAGTTACGATAATGGACCTGGTAGCAAGAAATCGGTCGCCACTGTCTGATTGGTTCTTGAGATTGACAAATGATACAATATGGACAAAATCATCCTCAAGTCAACTCAATCATACACCTTTTTCTATCATCTCGCCGTTTGGCGAGGAGTATTTCATCGTCCAAACATGATTACATATCCCCGATGACATCATTGTTTCCCTTATCTATTGAAGTAACCGTGCACATACGCCATAGTGAAAACGATTTTTGATGTATCCATAATACTAATTATGTACTGCTAGGCTGTTATGTGCTAGTCTCCATATGAACATCTTGATTTTATTAGGAACTTTAACCTGATCGACCTTGATGGCGTGCGCCAGGAGATCGGCACCGACTCCCTCGCTTTCCTCTAGCTGGACAAGCTTCACAGCATCTACGGCGAAGAGTATCGAGTTCTGTCGGGATGACTCCGCTCCACGCTCCGCCCTCGGCGGCTGCTCCCCGCGGCGGTGACCGCCGCTGCCACTCCGCGCAGCCGTCTGCCTAATCGACGGCGGCTCGCTGTCGCCTCCCGGTACGGGCCCTTCCTCCTACTCCCTCAGCTCTCCTTGCGGGTGTCGGAGGCCTCCATGGAGCTTGCCAACCTCAACTTTCGGCCTGGACTGGGAGTCCAGCAGGTTATCCAGAGCAGGTTTGGCACTCCGTTTCTCCCATCTCCAGGAACTTCGCTTTCTTCCTGGTGGCCTCCTTTGGGCGTTGTAAGATCAGGCTTTCTTCAACCGCCGTTGGGGCTCTTCTCCAGGCCACCATTGGAGGCCTTGCCTCTGACTTTGCTGTTCGTCAATTGGGTGATCGTGTTTTCCGTTTTTCCGTTGCCTCCAAATGGGTTGGTTTTCACATCGTTAATCTTCGCTCCTTCCAGTGCTCGGATTTTAAGGTTTTTTTTCCATCTTTGGGGTGCTGGGGGCCCGAATTGGCGTCGCGAATGGAAGCTCTTTTGCGATGAAGAAGAGGCCTCTTGGGTCAAGATCGGCCGCCCTCATCAGCCTGCTCTGATTTCCCATGTCCGATCAGTCAGAAATGTGGTTCGTTCGAACCCTCTAACAGGAGCAAATGCAATCCCTGTCCAAAACAAGGGCTCAGTTCTTCGCTCTGACAAGGGGAAGGAACCCATTGGCCAAGTTCATGAAAGTAGGCATGCGCAGCTGGATTTAAGTTTAAATTTGAATTTGGAGTCTGAAGAGCTTTCTAGTCAAACTGGGCCTGCAAAAAATCTTTCTGCTCCTCTGCTACCCGAGATTTGCTCCCGTTGTTTGACCATGGGGCACACTAGGGAGATGTGTAAATCTCTTGTCAGATGCTACGTCTGTCTTAGAGAGGGACATGTAGCAATGCGCTGCAAAGGATCCCGGTTTTGGAGGGAAAAAGCAAAGGGGCCGAGTGGTGCAAGGAGAGAGAATCCAGGGGTTTTAAATGAGAGCCAGCCCGTTAACCAGCAGCTTGTCCATTCGACTGATGGGCCGCACAGCCCAATGCATTTTTTTCAACTCTTCGGGGCTCGGGTCAATGCAGCGGACGGCACCTCTCAGCGGCCGCCGATCGCTGAGCCAACCATAGGGCGTGTAGATTGCCATTTGAGACTGTTTAGTGGACCGGATCGCTAGCAACCCCACCTGGAAGGGGAACAAAGGAGGTCTACTTTGGTTCCTAATCTCAACTCTGTTTTTACTCAGCACATATCACCAATCCGAATGACTAGTGGGGCAAGTGAACAGCGGGCCCATGTCTCAGTGAACCAAGAGCAAATGAGTGAATCGAGGAGGCCTGAACGAGAATCCCCTTTTACTGAGGCCCCCTCGTCTTCCTCCTCTGAGCACCTAATCACCACTGTTGGAGAACGGAGAACAAAACCCCAGTCCAATACCACAGTGCCTAGCTCGCCACCATTGCCTCATCTTCAATCCCACACTGCCTCTCCACAAGAAACAACCAGCAAAATGGCATTTCAAAGGGCTGATCCGAATCCGTTCAAGCCGCCAGGTTTCAATATCCTCAACATCCCCAACAGACCGGTGATGGTGAGGACCATGGCACCCAGGAGGCCGAGAGCGAGGAACGAGAACCTCGCCATCGTCACCATCACTCCGCTGCCTGGTAATGTCCTCCACTTCCCTAATGTGGAGGAAGTTGTCCTGGAGTGTTGTGACAGTAGAAGGGTTCGTGTCACTGAGATGCAGCGCTGTCCTTTGGGTCAAGCGTTCGTCAGATTTGCAATGAGTTTGATAGAGACAGGATGGTTCTTCAGAGTCCGCATGAGTATGGGGGGTCCCTTTTCAATTTTGTTAAGCATGATCAGGCTCGTAACTGGAGGAGCGTAATCTTTAACCATGAGTGCCTAGTCTTGCTCATGGGCCTACCTGAAGATTATTGGGAAGACGATTTCATAGATGCCGTTTTGGGTCCTTATGGTAAAATGATTACCTGGTACAAAGAGACCATAGTTATAAGGAAAACAGTGTTAGCCAGGTTGCTTGTCAAAGTGAGGGTGGTTGATCTAGAAGACATACCACATTTTTCAGTTTTCTCTCAAAGCCCTGGATATAATGGACACTCTTGGTCTGTCCAGTTGGAGATCCTGCAGAATGAGAACCTGGGACCAGAAGCTCCACAGGAGGAGCTAGTGCCACAAATGCCAGAGGATGGGGGCCCTTAATGTTTGATTTCTTTGGTTTAGGACAGCAGGTCCTGGCATCAATTGCGGGGCATGATGATGGTCTTGACCAACAGGTTGAAAATGACAATGAGCAGCAGCAAGAGCAGCAGGAGCAGGAAATGCCTGGGTGGGGTGATTGGCATCAACCACAGCAGAATGCCATTCAGCAAGAAGAAGCCCAGGGATGGGGGTTGTGGCCCCAACCTCAGCAGAATGCTCAGCAGCTAGACCTGAACATGGAAGCTAATGTCATTCAGCAGGACCTGAACCAGCCACCTGTTGATGACCCTCTTGAGATGATCATTGACCCCCCTCTTGGTGAGGGACAGGAGGAAATTATCCAGATTGCTCCACCAGTTCAGCAACCAGCTCAGGAACCTATTGTCCAACAGATGCTTAACCTAGAAGAGGATCAGGGGATCCAGATGCCTCTTCATTTCTAGTAATGCAAGTTGAAGAGGAGCAATTGATGGAGGTGGAAGAAATTGAGCAGCAGCTGGCACAGGAGCAAGAGGGCAATGCTGATGCTCTGATGGAAGGCAACTTATTCCATGCTAATGAAGAGAACTTGACCGTTGGATTCCACCTTGAACAGCAGCCCGATGAGTTGGCATTTCAGCAAGAGGAAACTGCAATTGACCAGATGGCTGAAAACTCAAACCCTGTGAATGAAGATAATGTCATCAATGTGTTCAACCTTGAGCAGCTGCCTGCAGAGGAGCAGGTGGGCAATGGAAATGTACAGGTAGAGGATAACCTAACCTTTGTTGAGGGAGAACAATTGAATGAGCACCTGCAGCAAAGCAACCAGCATGTTCAGCTAGATCTAACTCTGCAACAACAGCCTTTTTCGGATGCCCAGGGTCATGGGCAAACTGATTTCACCCACTTGGTTGAACTTCAACCCGGTGACATCCGTCTTGGGCAGAATAACACACTGGAAGTTGGAGAATCTTCTCGGCATAGGCAGCCAGATGGAACATCACAGACAATGAACAACTCAGCTGCTCAGTTTAATTAGAACATTCAGATTGGGGTGGTCCAGACTTTCTTCTTCAACTCACAGGCCATGCCACCTACTTTGGCACCAAAACCTTTTGAACCCAAACTGGTCCATGAAATGCTGATGGTGCCAAAGGAGTGGGCTGGATTCTTCAAATCTATTGTTAACTCACCAGCTCAACACACCTGGGCCAAAAAGTTGGCCCAATCTGAAATGCCTGAGTTCCTAACTATGGGCCTTGAAAGCCCACAGCTGGTTTCAATAAACTGCTCCCCACCGAAAGGCAACACTTGTTCTCTTCTGGCATCTGAACCGGAGCTGGCTAAAAACCTTGAAGATTCCATTCTCAATGAGGAGCCCGAAGAGCGGACTCCTAAGAAAAGATCAAGAAGAGGAAAGTACTCAACCCCCATTGTGGATTCTGTGGTCAGAAGGAGTTCTAGGGTCAGGGCAAGCTCTAATGGCTTTAGAAAGGACCCCTGCTACAAAAATTGTGATGTCTGTGCCTCTCCTCCTCCAACTCTGTCACCTGCAGCTCTCAAGATGCTTGGTTCCTCTATCTGTCAAATCAATGAAGACCTCCTTGAGGAAGCAGCTTGAATGGAAAGGCCTGCCTCAAGCCAGTTGGGAAGAAGATGAAGAAAGCAAGTGTTTCCAAGAAGGCACCCAATGGAGAGAAGGCCAACAAGGAAGCTGATGACGAACCAAACAAGGATGATGCCTGATTGGCTCCAAGGACTACTTGAAGCAGCCCCCAGCTTTTGCCCCTTCTGTGGGAGTTTATCTTTTCTTTTTTATTTCCCTTTTTTAAGCAAAGACTGTTTGTTTGTCTTCCTTTTGTAAACCTGGCTTCTGTTGCCCGGGTGAACTTGATCGGTTATGAATGTGTTTCTTTCTAGTTGGTTGTGTATCTTGCTATCGTAATTGGGTCTTTAGCCCTTGTTTTGGTGGATCTCACCCGGGTCTGGTATTATGTACTCAGACAAAGTGTTTCTGTCTTGGTTCAGTTTTTTTAATGGTAAACCAAAGATCTTGGAAGGTCCTTGACTGGAATGTCAGAGGTTTAAATAGTGAGAAGAAGTGGAACTCGATCAGAAACAAGATCTCCGAAAGTAGCAGTGAGATCATTTGTCTACAAGAAACAAAGAAAGAATCTTTTGATTCTTTGTTCATCTCAAAAATTTGTCCACCTGGGTTCGACAGTTTTGAGGTATTGCCTTCGATCGGTGCTTCGGGGGGATGATCATTATCTGGAAAAGTTCAGCATTCACTGGGACACTGACTTTTAGAAATAGCTATGCACTCTCTGTACATTTTACCTCGACCCTGGACAGTTCTTCCTGGCTTCTAACTTCCATCTATGCTCCATGCACCCCAGTTGGAAAGAGGGAATTTCTCCTCTGGTTTAAGAACTTCGAATTAGATGTTGGCGTTGACTGGCTAGTTGTTGGGAATTTCAACCTGTTAACAAGACCGGAGGATAGAAACAGGGATGGTCCGATCTTAATGAGATTTTTCTCTTCAATGAAGCCATTGACAAGCTAAGCCTGGTTGAGTTACCACTACATGGCAGAAGATTCACATGGACGAATAAACAATTCCCACCTCTCCTGGAGAGGATTGACTGGTTTTTTACTTCAAACTCTTGGACCTCAAAGTACCCAGACACTTTAGTCAAATCACTGGTGATGGAGACTTCAGATCATTGGCCTTGTGTCATTGAAATATCTACAAACATCCCAAAGCAAAACATTTTTAGATTTGAAAATTACGGCTTGATAGTGAAAGCTTCTTACAAGTGGCTGTGAATGGCTGGTCTTGTTCAACAACTGTGGTGGATCTAGCCAAAAGACTTACTACAAAGCTTAAGAATATGAGAAGTGACATCAAGGATTGGAAGAAAACTTTGCCAAAGCTAAAATTAGCAATTGAAGGAATTACACTAGTACTCAATTTCCTAGAAACAATTGAGCTTTACAGGGACTTGTCTATTCATGAATGGAATTTCAGAAACTTAGTTGCAGAGAAACTCATTTCACTTCTCAAGCAACAAAGAAATACTGGAGACAAAGGGGAAAGATAAAGTGGGTAAGAGAAGGGGATGCTGCTACTAGGTTTTTCCATTCTCATGCAACCATTAAAAATAGAGCAAACAGAATAACTTGTCTGCAGGATGAGAATGGCAATACCTTCTTTGGTCATGAACAGAAGGCCCAACTTCTGTGGAACTCTTTCAAGTCAAGAATGGTTGTTTCTGAACACCCTGTAATGATCTTTGATCTACATCAGCTACTGCAGCCTGATACAGACCTACAATAGTTAGATGAAGCCTTCACAAGAATTGAAATTGAATCAGTAGTAAGCAGATTACCAAACAACAAGTCTCCTGGTCCAGATGGTTTCTCAAATGAGTTCTTCAAGCATTGCTGGTCACTTGTGGGTCCTGACATAATTCTACTCTGCAACAAATTCCAAAATGAAGATATCTGCCTACAAAGCATAAACAACTCTCATATTGTCCTAATCCCAAAGAAAGACAGCCCACTGACTGCTGCAGACTATAGACCTATTTCCCTTCTGAACACTTCAATGAAAATCATCACAAAGATCCTAGCAAACAGACTTCAAGCAGTGATAAAAAGGCTAATTCACCAGAATCAATATGGGTTCATCAAGACTAGAACTATCCAGTATTGCCTATTCTGGGCTCTGCAGTACATTTATATTTGCCATAAGTCCAAGAAAGACCTCATAATTCTGAAGCTGGATTTCGAAAAGGCATTTGACAAATTAGAGCACAATGCCATTCTAAGGATCTTGGAAGCAAAGGGATTTGGTGTGAAGTGGTTGGCCTGGATAAAGGCCATCCTAACCTCTGGTACATCATCTGTTTTACTGAATGGAGTTCAGGGTAAAATGTTCCATTGCAAGAGAGGTCTCAGGCAAGGAGACCCTTTATCCCCCCTTCTTTTTGTACTTGCTGCAGATTTACTTCAGTCAGTGGTCAATAAAGCTAAAACCAGAGGTATCATCAACAATCCTATTCCACTAAACTACACAGATGACTTCCCAATTATCCAGTATGCTGATGACACTCTGCTAATTATGGAAGCCTGTGCAAGGCAGCTCCTAGTGCTAAAAGCTTTGCTGCACACTTTTGGGGAATCAACTGGGCTCAAGGTCAATTTTCAGAAATCAAGCATGGTGCCCATCAACACAAACCCAGTCAAATTAAGCCATCTCGCAAACACTTTTGGGTGTGCTTCTGGGCAACTGCCTTTCACATACCTTGGATTACCCCTGAGCCTGTCTAAGCCAAGGGCTATTGACTTCTCTCCTTTAGTCAGTAAATGTGAGAGAAGGCTGGCAGCAACTTCTTTGTTCTTAAACCAAGCAGGGAGATTAGAGATCACTAATTCTGTCCTAACTGCTATGCCAACCTTCTGCATGAGTACCTTTCTTCTGCAGCAAAATGTAATAGATCAAATTGATAACTTCAGGAAATTATGCTTATGGAGAGGGGCAGATGTAAATGCCAAGCACAGGCCAAAAGCTACTTGGCCAATGGTTTGCAAAGAGAAAAAAGAAGGAGGGTTGGGAGTGCTTGACCTCAAGGCTCAGAATGAGGCACTTCTTCTAAAACATATGCACAAGTTCTTCAACAAGGAACAAATCCCTTGGGTTCAGCTAGTTTGGGAAAAGTACTACAGCAATGGCAGCTTACCTAGTTCCCAGAAAAGGGCTCCTTTTGGTGGAGAGGAATCTTGAAACTTTTACAAAAGTTCAAAGGAATGGCAAGAGTTAATATCAACAGTGGGGATACTTGTCTTCTTTGGACAGATCTGTGGCTTGATCAGGTACTAGAGCAGAAGTGGCCTGAACTGTTCTCGTTTGCAAAGAACAAGAAAATTAGTGTTAGCACCACTAAACTCCACAATAATCCTCAGCATTTGTTCCACCTGCCACTTTCACAGCAGGCTCATGATCAGTTTTTGCTTCTTCAGACAAGTTTGGAGCGGATCCGAACAACAGCAAATTTTCAGTTAAAAAGGCTTACAGGCAACTAAAAGGGCATCAGTTAGTTCACCCAGGGTTCAACTGGATCTGGAATTCTTCTTGCCAATCCAAGCATAAAGTGTTCTTTTGGCTTGTACTGAAGGATAGGATCAGCACTAGAGAGTTGCTGAGAAGGAAAAACCTGAATATCCAAAGCCTAAACTGCGTCCTTTGCAACCAAGGGACAGAGGAGTCTTTAGTTCATCTTTTGTTACATTGCCAGTTTTCAGTGCAGTGCTGGGGATGGCTTGGCATCCAAATTGATCCTACTTTAAATCCTTTTGACACACTGCTAAGTTTCAAAGACCAACTACATGTGCCTTTCTTCATGGAGATCATAATTTTGATGGCCTGGACTATTTGGATGATGAGAAACGATCTAATCTTCAGGAACTTAAATCCAACCATTCAAGCAGCAAAGGTTTACTTCAGACAAGAATGGAACTTGCTTCTTCTACGAGCGAAGCGAAGGTTTTTCCCCCAAATTGAAGTATGGACAGCAAATCTTCAGTAGCTAGTTGGTGCATCCTTTTGTGGATGATTTTTGCTTTCTCTTTTTATGTGTCCTGAAGGGACATAGGAGTGGTTTTCAAGGGGCTTCCAGGTGGTTTGTTGTGCCTCCTGCCGCCTTTCTGATTCTTTCTTTTTCTTCTTTGTTCTTTCTCTCTTCTTCTTTTTGTACTACTCCTTTTCTTTGTAAACTGTTCCCTTTTAATAAAGTACTGTAGGGGTGTAAACCCCTCCAGTTTCCTTCAAAAAAAATAATACTAATTATGTACTACTATCTAATATGCCCTTGTGTTATAATGAAAGAAAAAAAAAGAAAACTATTAAAATTCATTCAAAATGATAATGCCCATGATAACTTATGTTTCATGATTTTATAATTTATTTTATGATAACTATGACATTCATATTATAAGTTAATGTTCACAAGTCACAACAAATAACAATGTTCTATTAAATCCGTATCGATTAAAACACATCTTGGTATATTTTTCTTCCGTTGCAAAACATATAGTTATTTAGATATAAATAAATATGGAATTTGTTATTTATCTGTTAACAGATTTTTTGGCCTTGTATCTGTCTAATTATGGGACGTTGATTTTGTTTGGTGATTCGTGCGGTCAGTGGGGCATTTGCCGGGTCCGCAACGGTGTGTTTTTGCTTAACGGGTTCGCAACTGGGACACTGTAAACCCATGACCCGTTAGTTTTGAAATCCGCGCCCACGTTGTCTTATCCTCTTCTGCTTCCTTCCCCAATCCGCCGTTCCCCATTTCGCTCTGTTCGGGAGGCGAACGGTGGCCAGGCGTGCCGCCCGTCGCCGGCCCTCCCCGGCGAGCTCGCCGCGCCCCTTCCTGCGCCAACCTCGCCGTGCACGCCTCCCCGACCATCCGTTCCCCATATTCGCTGCGTCCGGGAGGCGGACGGTGGCTAGGCGGGCCGCGCCGTCGCTTGCCCTCCCCGGCGAGCTCGCGCGCGCCCTCCCTGCGCCAACCTCGCCGTGCACACCTCCCCGTCCTAGGGTCGCCGTGCGCCGCCCCCGACGTTGTGGCGCTGCTCGCTGACGCTCTAGCCGACCGGGAATCCGCCGACCCCTGCAGCCAATCCCGCACGAGAGCCTCGTCGTGCCTCCCTGCTAAGGTGAGCAATCCCCACTTTGTGGTGCTTCGTTGACTACTGTCCATCCCAGATCGGGAGCCCCTTTTTCGCTTTTGCACTTTGTTCTAATCAGTGGTAGATTTAGGGATTTTCTGTACGTAGATTACGTATTAGTTAATTTGTAGATGAGTGTGTTTGGTATTTGTTAGCAACTGGATTTAGTTAGTTACACGGCATATGAATTCACCCTGATTGGTTTCATGCCGTGTCGAGGGCTGGGTGTAACTGAAGATGGGAAGCTTCCAAGTTATCTTTTCTGTTGCTTGCTTTTCCTGATCTTACTGTCTGTTCCCTGTTTTCTGAATTGTTCTACAAAAGAGATATAGCTACAATTAGTTTGCTTGTGCCTTTTGGTAGCAAGGCCATGTGTTTCATTATGGTATTTTGTCACATCTAGAAAGGTGGTACTCATTGGAAATGTGTGTTTGCACATATAGCTTATTTGTTTGGATGTCAGGTCAAATGCCTATACATGTCTTGTAAGGAGGAAGCTTCATATGCTACTGCACAATCAGTTACCTACTATTGAGTGCATTTGATTTAATATTCTGCCAACTTTTTACCACTACTAGAAAACCCCCCCTATAGCTACGTTGTTTTTAGACTGTAAATACGCTTTTATTCGTCTCTATATGGATGTAGGCATGCTTTACAAAAGCGTGTTAGAAGCGTCTTCGCATGGACCGTGTCTGCCTCTATAGAGACGATTTCTATAAGCGTGTCTATAAGATGAATAGACGTTTCATAGACACGCTAGATGCATGTCTAAACATATTGACACACTTTTATAGATGCGCATATAACATGTGTCTATTAGTGTAGTTACGTCGTATAGATACGTTTTGTAACGTCTGGAAAACTATAGAGACGATATTATAGATACATTCACAATTCGTGTCTACTACTATAGTCACGTTTTATAGTGACGCATTATGGCGCATTAAGCAGGATAGAAACGATGTAGTAGGTGACGTCAAAGATGACATGGAAGGTGACGTGGAATTGTGACGTGGCAAGTGATATGGAAGGATGATGTGGCAGCTGACGTGGACATGTGACGTGGCGTATGACGTGTTTTATAGTAACACCTAAACACGTGTCAACAAAAGTCGAAACGATATTGTAGCTACGTCTTTATTGCGTGTCTATGAAGTTTGAGACGTTGTATAGTTTCATTGAAACGATTTGGTACATATGTATTTATTTTGTGTGTAGAATAGTATAGACACGTTATATGGTAATGTTTTAAAACTTCTCAACAAAAAATATGTATTTTATATTATATATATATATATATATATATATATATATATATATATATATATATATATATATATATATATATATATATATATATATATATATATATATAATGCATCGAGATGAATGTAGAAATTAGAATTTTTTTATTTTTTATTTTCTATTATTAATAATGGAAAATGTATCATAAAGTATATTGCATCTAGCGTTGACAAAACATAAAGAATCTAACTAACTCTATAGCTAACATGTCCATTACTCAACTAACAATTGTGTTTACAATGAAGCATAAACAAAGTGGCAATGCCATACAAATATTACTTACATACTTCTTTGTAACAACTAAAACCTATTTTATTCATTTTGCAATTTTTACTTTGCTTTCCATCTAGCTTTGTCCACGTGCTTCAGGTACTAACTTGCTGCAGGTACGGGACTTCCAGCCTTCTCACCTGCAATGGAACATGAGTTACATGAATAACTCAATTTTCAAGATGCTACAGAAACAAGGTTAAAAGACCCACATCAGGAGTGCATGCCAGGAAATATTAAAATAGATTTGAAAGAGCACAGCTGCCTCCCTCTCTCGGCAAACCTGCTCCCATGGAATTTATATTATAATGTTTCAATCCATTTCAATCTTAGGTTCATGGAAAAACTCTAAATTAAAATAAAACATAATGTGCGCAAAAACATTCCTACAATAATCTAATGAGTAGAAACCTTGTGCCTTGTGCACTTTGACTGTCCATGCTGAACACCTATTGTCATCAAAGCTGAAAAGAAGAAATACAACGATTAATTAAGAAGTGAAGGGTAGCAGGCAGCCTGATTGGCTCCTAACAGCATGACGAGAGATCAGACTTTAGACCGTGGCGAAACGGTGGTGGCGCCATGTGTCGATTTGAGGCGAATAATTGCTACTAGGTTGGGAATGGATGATTGTCAGATGGAAACATACCTTGGGCAGATCGTGGATGGCGGTGTCGCAGGTCCGAAGAGGCCGGCGTCGTGTCCGGCACACGGCTTCAGGCACTCTCCCGCTCGGCATCAGAGATCACTGCGTAAGACAACCTACAACAATCCAAAAGGCAGATCCTCCTGCGGTTAGCAGTTAATCAACTCGTACAAGTTAAGAAAGAATAGATGTGGGATTTGATAGGGGCTCACCACGGTGGAGGTGGAGACGAGGTCGTCGGAGTAGAAGCCTCCGGCAGTGCGGATCATCGACTGGTGGCGGGTGGGCGTGGGCGAGGGCCAACAAAGTTGAAGAGGATGTCCATGACGAGCACTGCTGAGACAAATCAAACACCACGAATCAATGCGCCATAGGAGAATGCTCTAGAATCTTGAGCAGAAAAATTCTAGAAAATGTAACCAAACCTAATCGATTGATGCATGCTAGAACAAGGCATAGCTATACCTGGTCTCTGCCATGGCGCCACCCTGCCGGTCCTGCAGAGGGTGTAGGATGTCCTGCCATGGCGCCGCCGTCCGTCTGGGGCCTGCGGGGTCGCTTTGAAGATCCTGGAGCAGACGCAGGTGAGATGTGGAGTTTTGCGATGGGTGGATGGAACCCACGATCTTTATTCCATGAATTAGGGATCTGACAGTTAGCAAAATGGTGAAATACTATTTTTGTTACACGACTCCTCTTTGATATCTATGGAAGGTGGGGTCACGTACTGTTAGGCACCCCACTACTTCTGCGGCATGCAATTTGTGGCGGCCAAAAGATGGAGGGAAACCGATTTGCTTGAGATAAAAGTGGAGGGAAACCGTATTGCTTGAGAAAAAAGTGGAGGGAAGCCAAAGAACGAGGCACCATTTTACCGGTTCCCTCTTTAACTTCGTACCATTTCAATTTTCTCTCAGGTCACAAGGGGACAAAAATATTCCTGTACAATTATTCGATACTAAAATTTGGATTTTTCAAACGGTCTCAGATGCAGAAATAACTAAAACAAAAATGTAGATCTTAAAATGTTATAAAATGTTGATTTTTTATAAGTTTTAATTTGAATGCATTTGATGCCTCAAAATATTGTTTAAAATTTAGTTTTAAAATTATTGAAGAACTATGATTTCTCTTTTTAATTTGTGGATAAAACTTGTAACTAATTTTTATTCCTCATATAACTCCAAATGTGATAGTGCTTTCCTAAAATTTTCTAAAACTATACTATATCAAGTTCTTGTGTTCTTACTGCTATTATTTTCTTCATCTTTTTTGTTATAAACATTGCAAAATTTAAATTTCAAAGAAAAACACTACAAACAATGCATTGAAACAACAAATGTTTCAAGTAAGAAGTAATAAACATCAAAATTGTAGAACTCATCAAAATCTACTACTGTTATTTTGTTCATTTCTTCATCTGACAAAGTGAACACTAACATTGCTCACAAAATTTACATCCCTCTTATATAGTTCACGAAACTACAAGAGAGATATACAAGATTTGTGAATAATGTTACTACAACTATGCCAGACGAATTAATCACTAAAATAAATTGTAGATCTTGAGAGGCTAAATAACTTTGTACTTTAAAATCTTTTTATTTGATCTCAGTTTGTTAAGGAAAACTATGTTTGTTTCTCAAATTTAAAATTTGATTTTTTGAAAATGATCTCGGATGGAGAAACTACCATAACGAGAGTTGTTGATCTCAAAAAGCTATAAAACTTTGTAATTGACAACGTTTTCATTTAAATTCGTTTAGAGCCCCAAACAATCAATTTACACTCGGTTTATGATAATATGTGGGGATCCAAAATGGTTTATAGACACAAGTGATTGTAAGGTGTAGTGGTAGAGGAGGCTACCTAAGGGTAAGGTTGGGGAATCAAACCCCCACAAATGTGGTTTGCCAAAATGTTTATTTTTTTTTTGTTGCGCCGGCCCTGGCTTGTCTGTAAAAGCATTTTTTTTCCTCGTCGATTGGGTTATTATAATATATTTGGCAGTGCTTTTGGATTATTTTTTGAACTTCTTTTAGGTTGGGACGGCTCAGGCTGGTCCATAAAATCATTTTGTCTACCGATTGTGGTACTCTAATTTATTTTTGTAGTGTTTTGGATTAATAAAATTGTTTTTTAAATTTCTACAATCCAAAATAGTTATAAAGGACCTTAAGCATGCACGTATTTTGTTAAGAAGAGATATGCTTTTTGGTGGATGGACCTAATGAGCGTAGTGAAAGTTATATAATTTTAAGTTGTTACAAAAATTCAACATATTATTATTTGCTAAATTAGTGAGGCAAAGTAACACAAGTTGCTACAAGTTGCTACAGATGGTACAACGTCCTGCTATAATTAAACAATACTCTCTTCGTCCCCTTTTAGTTGTCGTTGGAGCTCGAGTAGTGTGTCCCCAAATAATCGTCGTTCCCTACTGTCGCTAGACCATAGCTGTAGACCCATACCGAACTGAGCGCATGCACTCGATGAAGTAGTCTTATCCTTCCCCTCCCCACCACGCAAAATTCTAGCCTAAATAAAAAAGAAAAGAGGTGTAGAACGTCTTGTCACTAATAATGTTCAGGTTATTGCCTAATTCTTGTGCTATCTCCCCAACTACAACTAAAAGGTAAAAGACGGAGTATATGGTGAGACTGACATCTGTTCACCGATGACAATAATATATATTCTAGTGACGCCATCTAACACAACAGTTAAAGCATCTCTATTGGTTAACGTAGGAAAGTGGTTTTCAATTGGTCTTGTTTTCGAGCCTTCAAAAGCATTCTTTTTTGTTAGACATATATATATCTAACCATTCAATATGCGTTTTCTTTTTTAAAATAAAAATAGCGCAGCCCAATTGCTTATTTTCTAAATAATAAATAAAATCAAAGTTAAAAAGGATGATAAAAAATTGACGCAACACCAAAAGTTTCTTTTCATACATGGCTCATACTAAAAAAACAAAAAAAAAAATTAACTCCAGCTTACACAACTAGACGAATGACATAATGGTAAGATATATTCATCTTGGCCCCTAAGTGCTTGGTTCGAGTCTAGTTTTTGATATTTTTAACAGTTTTTGTTATTTTATTTTTTTCCTACTAGTATTTTTAATTAAAGGTTATATGCCACGTCAACTCTATTGGAGGATACATCACATCAACTTTAGTGTAATATGCCACGTCAGCTCAAAGCCCTTCTTGGTAGGGCACACGTTTTTTAATTTCGAATAAAAACGTCTCTACCAACCAGTAACGTTAAAAGCGTATCTAATTTAATGTCAACTAGAGATATTCTGGTTCAGATATAAGAAAAAACATCTCCATACGCATAATGACGATTATTTGAGACGCTTTATAGCGTGTCTTCGTGCTACTCATGGTCGAAAGCATATCTAATTATGTGTCAACTTTATACTTTTTAGTTGCATGTCAAAAAGCATTTCTAGGTGCCTATCAACGATTTTGAAATGCGCTTTACAACGTGTGTAGATATTATTGATGGTTGAAAGCGTGGCTAATTTCGTGTCATTTAAATACGATTTCAAGAGCGTGTTAAGAAATGTGTCTAGATATCTCTTGACGCTGAAAACGTGTTAAATATCGTGACACTAAGATACGTTCTTGAAATCATGCCAAATAACGTCTTTACGTGCCGACGTAGATACGCTTTTGATGGCGTTACAAATACAGCGTAGCTACAGGGGGGGTTTTCTAGTAGTGTACATTACCTGCACTTTTATCACATGTTCATGCCAGGCAGAAGCTTTTTGCAGTCATGATTTCACTTTCTGCAGTTTTATCATATACCAGTTTTTATCAATATGTGTGTTTGAAACTGTCTGTGTGTGTTATTTGTGCATGAATATGTGCAAAAATGCAGGCATATGCAGTGACTGCAGTATGTTCCTTTTTTGCCCTGTCGTGTGCTAGTGGTAGAACTACTTGTAGATTCAATTCAACTACAATTTTTGGGGGTGTTCAACTCATCATCCCAGTGTGCGGCTATGCCCCGTCCATCTTCCAAAAACATGCCATCATGTATGCTTTTTTAAAGGCTAGGCACTGTATATTTTTAACTTTTGCTGCCCCTGTTATGTCCAATCAAATTTTCATGATTAGTAGGCGATGAACTCTGTGTGGGTGTCCTCGTGTTTGGACTTTGAAGTGGAGTAGCAGACATGTACTTGCCTGATTGATTTTTGCAGCATTGCATTTTTCTGAAAACGAAACGGATTTCTTCATGGTGAATTGGTCCATTTTGTGGTTTGAGCGCATTTCTTTATTCATGTTTTGATCAATAAACATGTTTTCAGTCAATGGGCAGTTAACTAAGATGCCAGTCTAAAATTATTCTGTACTCACGCACACTCCCCTGTGTTTCCCTTTCATCTTCCCTGTGTTTTAGACTCAGGTTTTGGTCTCCAGATTGTTGTTTTCTTTGGAGATTTGTTACTGGATCCTTTGGGATTTTGGGATCAACCTGTGATGTGTTTTTTGAACTCTCTTTTCTCTCTTAGTTCAAAGGCAGAACTCCTGCCATTTTCACTGTCACAAACACTCCATTGTATGTAACACTAAAATGGAGTATTTGTTGTAACACAACTGCATGGTGTTAGATGTTTCAAGTAATTTGTTCAGCAAGAACTTGTAAACTTGAAGGGTGATCAGTTCAGTGCCAATCTTTGTGCTGTATACATCTTCCATTCCATGTGCTTTGATCTTAGGCATAGGATGCCAAGAGATATTTTATACTTAGTTGATTGAGTTGCCCAAGAGAAACTTAGTTTTAGTATATTTGGTGCTGCTGTTTCCATGTGCTTAGGGTATTTCTCTGTTTCAATGTCTATTCAGTTCCAAGTCATACTTTTATAGTGGTTACTTATGTGAGTGGAGAAGCTAGCAGCACTGCGGTGTCTACTGGATGGGATTTGGTTGGACATTAGGCCTTAGCCTATTCTTGAAAATGAGTATTCTGTGGCGCCATAGTCCCAACCTGTCTGAACATGCATTGGTTTGTCTTTGCTTATTTAGCAATGCAAGTTAATATCAGATGTTTTTGATATATTTGATACGCTATATGATAGGGTGAATTATATTTTTTTTTTGTTCTAAATTTGTCACTGGTGCATTTGTCTTTTTGTATATATGGATTGGACTGCAAGTTTGTCTTTTTCTGGAATTCGAAGTCATAAACTTGCTTAGGCAATGTACTGTCACATGCTCTTTGTAAAACATGGGTTTAGTCAGCATGCAAATGAAGCCTCAACTGTAGTTCTTTAGGTCTCATTCTGTATTTGCATTTATTGGTTTAAGAAAGTCATTAGTTCGATTTTTTTGTTTGCTGCCCATGATACTTTTATAAATCCACAATACTGTGTAATGCTTTTTTGTTTTCATGGCATCAAACTATGATCTCCAATTTGTTTGTGGTAATAAGGTGATTTTGCACCTCGATTTTTTATGGTGGTATCTTTATTGTGGTTGTAGCAGTCATGGATGACACTCCCTCATGAGTCATGAACGTTCAATCACCTTTTTTCGTAGCCTACGGTAGTTCTTTGTCTTTTGAGAAACACTAGCATAGTAGTAGTGGACTGAAATTAGAGAAGTCACCTATAAGCTTGTAATAAAATATGTAAGGAAACTCGCAACATATGAAAGCAGTTTTCTGGATTCTTTTTTGCTTTAGCACATGATGTTTTTTCCTACCCCTGTCATTAAAACGATGTAAGGCATAACGAGTGTTTTTGATACTTGTTTGTAGACTGGTAGGTAGCAACCTCTCTTTTTTTTCATCCCAAAAACCACCCATGTTCCATATTTTCTCAACTTCTTTTCCTCTGAAAATTGATTGCTGTGTTCCTGTACAAGTTTGGTTTGCAATGGAGAATCTCCAATCTGATGGTGTTGATGATTTGTTGTTCGACATGTATAAACAGGAGGTATGTATTTTTTTCAGATTTTTTTTGTTCTGTCAGGTGCTAATATAATATATTTTTATATATCCTCCAATCATTTTTTTTGCTGTTTTAGGTTTTGAAGCATCTTAAAAACAACATGAGTGTTGAAATGCTAAGGACATTGGTAATGCTGAAGGTTAGTTAGGAAGCTTTTTTGCTTTTTTCCATATGCGGGCTGACTGAAAATTTGTTCATAAATGTGAAACTAATCTATTATTTTTCACTTTTTTAAGTACATTGAACTGCTATTATATATTTCCTGAACCGTTTCTTTTAGCTTGAACCTTTCTCATTTACCCCTTTTATTACTTGTTTTTCTTTTTTTGTAGGATGGTGGTGCTGGTACATCCGATCTTGGTGCTAGGAAGTTGAGGCTGGATTCGTTTTTAGCATCATTTGTTGCCGGCAGTGTGAGTTGTTTTGCCTCTTCTTTTGAAATGAAAATTTATCCAGCATTTTTTTTTGTCCATTGGATTGCGTAACCCTTTTTTATTTACATAGGATGTCCACGCATCCGATGTTTTTCGAGGCATTCCTCCCTGGTCTGAAGTCACGCTTGGAATCTTCTTATGGATCAGTGCTGAGTCAGGAGGTGTGCACTTTTATTTGTTGTTTAATGGGATTCTTCTATTTTTGTCTCTTGTCGAAGTGACAAAATGTTTTTATGTTGGTTGTTACTATTTTTTGAATAGGTGATTTCGGGCATTGTGGGTTTGTTTGCCTTGCGTGGTTCAACTACGCCATCAATACTACAAGAAAATGAGAAACTAGTTGTTGATGTGTTAAAATTTCTGATTGATTCTTCATGTATCAGGATGGACGGTTAGTTTCCTAAATATCCTTTTTTTGAGCAACTCACATATGTTTCTCATTCGGTCATTTTTTTGGCTTATAAGTTTTTTTTCATGAAGCTTCTGCCTTCATTACACCTCCTTTGAAGCGCAAGGAAGTTTGCAAGTCCCCAACGGCTCCGGGTATGTTTGTATCTTTTCTTCTTTTTTTGCTTTTAACTATTTTTTAATTTGGATTTTCTGCTTCATTTTTATGTATTCACCCCTCTTATTTTTTGAAAATCCTTATGCAGAAAAGCGTCTTACAAAAAAGGTCTGTCCCAATGAGGCGGGACTCAACATTAATGCTAGGGATGCCAAAGTGCTTTTTCCTGAGGTTGAACTTATTCATGCTATTGATGAGGTTGGTTTATGTTTTTTCATGAATTTTTCCTCATGCGTTTTTTGCTCTATGTATTCTTTGTTTGTGTGTGGGTTTTTTAGCAATTGACGTTTCTTTTTCATGTCTAAAAACGCAGGATGATTTGTGATGTGGTTTTTGTGAAGGAGGTGAGATTAAATGATAAGCTGAACAAGATGTCCAACAATTCAGATGCCATGTACAATGCAAACATTGGTGTGGGAAGCAAAGTTGACAATGAAGCTACCGCATTGAAGACCAAGCCTGGCGTGTCATTTGCGAAGGAAGAAAGGCGCAAGGATACTGTTGGTGTGTCATTTGCGAATGAAGAAAGGCATAAGGATACTGCTGATATTGTTTCAATCACTGAGTCTGCGCGATTCCCTGTTTTAGAACGATCGAAGAATGTTTATAATGCAGTGTTTTCACTAGCGAAAAGCAAGCTTTCTAGGTAAGACTTCTATCTTTTTTTGTACTGCAATATTTTTGTTTCAGTTCTTTGTTTCTTTTCTTGTGTTTCAGTTTGTTTAGTATTTTCATTATCTCTGAAATGATAATGCTAAACGCAATATCCTTCAGTATTTGAATCAACGGAAATAGGAGATAACATGTTTTCAGTATGTTATGACATTTTTAATCAGAGCATAGCAACTGAATGGGATACACCTTAATCAAAAATAATGAAAGGCAATAATCAATCCATGAAACGCAATATCCTTCAGTTTCTTTTCAGTTTTCATGTTTGCTGATGTTCTTTCTAGTGCCGAGTCAATGTTCGCCTAGTACGTAGGTGATGTTCTTTTGCTAACTCTTTTTAGTTGATGTTTTGAGCTACTATACAGCCCATGTCCTGCTAGTTTTTTCGCTGCTTCTATATAAGTACTAATATGTCCTTGTTGTAGGCTTGCATATATTTAGTTGTTTGTGCATGTCTATCTTTTATCTTTGTGTTTGTTCGTGAATGGGGGATGCCTTTTTAATAGCATTTACATGGATCTTGAGTTGTGCAGCATGGTAGGGGCTGTCTTGCTAGCCACACGTATATCAATGTTTTTTCAAGTGTTATGGTAGCATGTGACTAGTCTATTTTTTTTTTTTTGAATGCAGGTCTATTATTGTTTTGATCGGGAAATGCAACCTACAATATTTCTCACTTGGTGAATCATTGACTCAACAGAAAGGAGTATCTACTTATGTAATCAATATTTTCTGTCGGAAATTCTTTCTTGACAAGCGTCCAAATATTTCAAGGAAGCACTTTTTCTTTTCACAAACAGCCGTAAGTCTGTCTAAGAAACAATCTGCATATCAATTTGTCTTTTTTATTTTTTTAGAAAAACATTTGTTCAATTACTCTATTTGTTATATAAGATTTTATTCATGCAGGATGTGTTTTTGAGTGACTCACCTGACTACTCGCAAGTTGAAACGAGCTTCACTGCTGCTGCTCAAGTGTGCAAATTGCACGAATGTGATAGGGTAATGTGAACTTTTGATCATTATCTATTTTCTACTTATTAGATAGTAAGATACATGAGTTTTTTTGTATTCCTTTTTGAATCCTTTTTTTCTTCCCAGCTGTTTTTCCCCACGAAGCATAAGAAACATTGGTTCCTTTTCGTTGTTGACATGCATCAGAATTTCTTTATGTTTCTTGACTCCCTCTACACAAAAGATGATGAGTTCAGTTCTGACACAAGGAAAAAGTTGGTAAGAATCACATGCATATATGTGTGCTTGTCGAATTTTTGTCTCATTTTTTTTGGACTTGAATGTTTTTTGTTGTTGTTTTTTTGTAGATAAGGGGTTTCCTCAATGCATGGGCAATTTTTGATAATTCAAACACAAGCTTCGACCACTTCAAGGCTGCTTATCCTAAAGTTCCCAAACAGGAAAATGAGTAAGACACTTCTTTTTACCTGTCTCCTACTCTTAACATTCAGTGAAATAGAGAGATACAGTAGTAATTTTTTTATTACTTACTTTTTTGTATTTTTCTGCAGGGCTGACAGTGGTATATATGTGATAAAATTCATGGAGCTCTACGGAACTGGTCCCAGAATGAATGATCTATTCAGTCCCAAGGACATCCCAAGCATTCGTGCGCATTTAGTAAATAGTTTAGTGTTTTCCAAGCACAACAAGGCCGACATACAACCTTTGCTTGATCACATTGCTGCGGTTAGTTTATATTTTTGGTTTTCTCCTTTTGATAAACCATTTTCAGACCCTAGTCATAGTGCATTCATTTTGATTTGTCCCTCTATTTTATTTTTTGCAGGATGGCACCGGGGTTGATGTGCAGATTTTTCATCTATTTTTTTAATAATGCTGCACATTTGGTGCACTTGATGAACATCTTGTATATATGAACAAATTATGTGGGTTTTGTTTGTTGAATGTGGATGTGGTTATTTTTGAATTTGTGTCATGGTTGATTTTGCATTTTGAATATTTGTCAACTATTGTTTTTTTGAATTTTTTTTGTGGCTTACTGTATATTTGCCCTTTATTCATGTTTATATAAGTTATCTGCAGGTTATTTTGTTGACAAAGCTGGCAAGAATGATGCCTTGATAAGAAGTAAGTTTTGTTATAGTTTTAGATTTAAAGTTATTTAATTTTTGTCCTTGTTATTATTTTGAGTTTGCATCTATTTATGGCATTTTATATATTTGTTTTTGTCCTTAGTTTAAATTTGTTATTAATTTAAGTATCTTTCTTAGCTTGTGTTATCTTTAGTTGATATCCTTTTGGTCTTTGCTGTTTTATGAAGATGCAGTTTCATTTGAAGTTGTAGATGTATTTTGAAGTTGTTTTTGCTGACCTCTTTTTTAGTTATAGATGTTGCAGCTTCATTTTTCAGTTGTATTTTTCTTCAAGAGTTGGTGCCATCTATTGGCCCTTTAGGTTTTTTTGTGTTTTATTTTTGTCATCTTTGGTGAGGCTTGAGTTGTATTTGTGAGGGTTGACCGTGTGTTTTTGTGAGGCTTGAGTTGTATTTGTGAGGGTTGACCGTGTGTTTTTGTGAGGCTTGAGTTGTGTCATCTCGAGGTTGTGGCTTTAGGTTTTAGTTGTTATTAGTGTGCCATATGTGGTTGAGGCTTGAGTTGTATTTGTGAGGCTTCATTTTTGTGCGTGTGTATTTTTGAGGGTTGACCGTGTAGCTGCATTTGTATCAGTGATTGTAAGGTCCTGTTGATCATTTGTGTTTGTATTTGTAGTTGTAGGCATTTTTTTTAGTTTTCCTGACCTTATTTATTTGAGTTCACTTATTAGTTATTTTACCTTCTTTCGACTAACATATATTCATATCTGTTATGTTTTGTTTAGGTGGCAAGCTTCCTTGCATTTTGCAACCCACAAGATGAGCCATTCTGCAGGTATCTTCATTAGTATCTGTGTCTTTTTCACCCACAAGTTGTTGGCCTTACTGTGTCTTTTTCACACCTTAGCTGCTCTGAAAACACAGCTATGACTCTTTTAATTGGAGTTGCCTAACTGCAGTTTTCTAAGTAAGCTTCAGAGCTGTCAGTCTGATACGAATCCATGCATAGTATGTCTAGTTTGGGTCAGTACCAATCTTATGTCATGATCCGGCGCATCGATGAAGCCACCCACAAGTGGAGTCAGGTGCTCTAATGTTAGTAGATATAGTTGAGTCAGGTGGCATTGTGATAATATCTGTAGCCTTCTTAGATTATACTTGTAGCTTTAGTACGGCAATATGGGAAGACCTCATATTTTGTGAGGTGTCCAGGAACTGTAGTTCACTGTATTGTGTTTTCAGATTAGGAAATAGTAAGTTCTCATCAGTGATAGAAAGCAGCAGCTGCTATCTCTTCTCTCTTACTGAAGTTTATGTTAGTCCAACCATTCAGATAATATAACTTATATAAGCCTGGGCGTCTCTTTTTTTGCACCTACTCCGTTATCGCACCTCCACTTGCTGCTGATTTCAGCACCATAATGTTGTCTTTGCATTTGTTTTTACCTGAAAATTGTTAAAAACTAGCACACAATAGCTCGATCCTTATACTTGCTCTATGCAACACAAACAAGGTGGATCTCGAGGCCTTGTTACTAAGGTTAGTACCTAACTTTGTTGAGCTTTTTGGATGACTCTTTTGTATGTTGCTGAGTAAAGCTCCTATATGTCAAATAAATGTTACTGTTAGCATGGTTCTCTATTTCTTGATAGTGATTGTGCATGCTCTCTCTCTCTCTTTCTCTCTTAGTGTGATTCTGAGTGGGGGGTGGGAGTTTGCCATCTGAGTGTGTTTATATGCTTGGGTTCTTTCGAGTTGTCATGGTCTGTTTAGATGAGTTGGTGAAAATGGCAGTAGTAGCTCTAGTGAAATTTGTTTTGACAAAGTTTGAATGAAATCTGCGCTCTTTTGTCATTTTTTATGCAGGTCATGTTTTCGATGATGTGTTCCACGGCAAGCGACCGTCATACGCCCCAATGGCAGCTACTAGTCGGAGGGCATGTTGTTTTTTTCACCATCCATTCCCCTCCGGGGTACACCTTCAATCCTCTAAAGGTCAGTCCACGGGCCTGGTTTCTCTCTCTATCTATGTGTGAGACAGTATGAGTGTGATTGTGAGTGCTCGAGTTTCGATTTCTTTGCTTGTTGTCAAAATGTAGTGTCATGACTTCCATTTCATCGCTCATGATTTTTCCCCTCCTTGGTCGATTTGTTGCTAGTCACTTGTCCAAATGTTGTTTTTCTCACCATCCATTCCCCTCCGGCCTACACCTTCAATCCTCAAAAGGTCAGTTTGTGATTGTGTTGGACGATTCACCTTTTTACTGAATATGTACAGTTTTTAAAGAAATGCTTTTTCAAACTGAATGCGTCTTACTGAACATGGCTTTATGTCATCTATATCTAATGATTTATTTTTTTGCTGTTTTTATTCTGCTGCACATGCATCTAAAAAAATTATGATACAAGTACTGCAATATAGGAGTGATAGGAGCAGCAGCTACTATATTTTTATTCTCCCCCTCAACTGTCAGGTTACTAAATAACAGTGCATTTAAGCCATGTGAAAAAACAGTACATCGAAAGGAGCATGTAGCTCTTTACACAAGTAGGTTCTTCAAAGTACATGATCAGAAAAAATACATTAATTTTTTTATGTTTTCCTAGTGTCATTCCCTCATCAGCTTTGTCCTTTCTCCTGCATCAGCTTGTTTCTTTTGTACCACATGCATTGTTGGGGTGGGCTGTGCTTTTCTCAAAGGGGCATTTCCTGCTGTTGTGCCCCGAGTTCTTGCAGTTCTTGCGGGTGTACTTTTGCTTATTTTGTCTCTTAAATCCCTCAACCAAGGGCATTGCTCTTTTGTTTGACTCTTTTGTTTGTCGTCCTTTTGTTACGGCAATATCCGGGTCTTGTAGTTGTATTTCGGTCTTTGTCCCTCTATTCGAAAGCGGAGTGTTTGATGCAATATCTCGGAGCAGTTGATGCATTTCTCTTTGTCCTTGAATCCATTTCTCTCATCTCTTTTCTTATTCTTTCCATCTCTTTAGCAAGGTAGTCGTGTTTCTCTTCGTTTTTGATGCTTCGCAACTATCTCGCGAGACATAAGTGACAAATTATTGAATCTAAGGATAGATCTCTCTCGGCAAGCTTGCGAAGATTCGTACAAAACATTTTACTTTCCTTCTTCTTCCATCTCGTTGATGATGTACTTTTCTCGGGATTTTTATAATGTCCTTTTTCATCATGACTTTCGGGATGTGGCTGCATAAGATTCCATCCTTTTGGAATTTCCCACACGTACGGAGAGGTCTTCATTCTGCCTATCCATTTCAACAATGTAAGTTCTGTTCTTGTATGGCTGACATGGATGATCTAGAGGCGTGTATACATTTATGTCCTGTCATTATCCATTTCGTCGCTCGTAACATAGTTGCACGCCTAAGTTGCCACTGAAACTTTTTGAATATCTTCAAGTTATATGCTTCTTGTGCTTGCTTCTCCATGTAGTAGATTGACCATAGTTTTGACTTTTGTTTCGTGTTTGACTCATGTTCTGCTTGAGCTTCATTGTCAAAAATTGTCTCCTGAATCCTCTCATATTCCTTTAGGAAGCTTGCCATGCTTTACTGAGGCCCTACATTCTTTTTGAACCTTGCGTTTAGACCTTCACTTCTTGATGTTGTATTTATGAATGGGCAGAAGTCATACTTGAACCACACGGGCGCCCACCTTTCCCTGGTAGCATATATGTTTTGGAAGTACTTCACATGCTCAATCTCATGCTTGATAACCATTTCCTGCCATAGTTTTTGAATTCCTCCTTTGTCAATGAATTGTCAATAATGTCCTTTAATTCCTGTCTCAGTCCTTCCCTTCTATCCATGCACCTCCCACATTTAAGCTCAGCGTTATATTTGATATGAAACACGCAGTTTCTGTGGGTAGCTTGGGGGAATATTTGTGCTATAGCGATCTCATTGCACCATCCGGTCGGTCATGATCGTTGTTGGATGCTTTCCACCCTTGCTTCAATGAAAGTCCGAAACAACCATTTGAAAGTTTCGTGGTTTCATCGAAATCGGTGCACACCCAAATATGCACGTGAGTCCATGTCCCGTAATCCCAGCAAATGGTGCGAATGGCATACGGTATTTGTTTGTTAGGTAGGTCGTGTCGAAACTCACACAATCTCCAAACTCCCGAAAATATCTAACCGACCTTGCATTAGTCCAAAAAATACATTTGACTTTATTTTCACTGTCCGCAAGGAACTTGTAGTAGAAATTGGGATCCTCTACTTTCTTCTTATTGAAGTACACAAGAGCTTGCATCATGTCGTTCTGATTCGTCTCCCTTTTGATCTTGCTTCTATAGTTGATGATATCTCTGTCCCTATACGGCGTTGCTCCAAGCCCACCTTGGAGGAATGACAAGATGTACATCATTGTTTTTGTCGGTAGGTTGCATTCATTGAGTGTCCGTATCATTCTTTTTTCTTGATGTGTCATATGCTTGTGCACCCTGAAAAATCTTGCCCCCAAAGTCATTGGATGATTATGCTCAAGTATTAGCTTTGTAACTGCCCAGCCCCCATTTCTTTCACTAATGACCATGCTACATTTGCAACTTTGTTTTCACAAGCACATTTGTATCTCTTGCTGTAGTAACTTCTTCTTCTTGCGTGTTTCCTTCCTTTGATGTCTTTTGCTTCCCTTGTCTATTGCACCTAAAAGTCTCTCTTATGACCTCACGGTTTCTCTTTTTGCTCTGTGTGCGAGCATGGTCAGCGCGAATTGCTGCAAATCCTTTTTTACCAGCATACTCATTGAAGAACTCGTATGCTTCAGTACGAGTTTGGAACTCCTGCCCCTCATACGGGATGTACTGACTCTGAATTTCTTGAGACCCGCTTTGACTTGATAGCTTTTCATTTTCTAGAAAGTTGTTCACATCTTGCTCATCCAAAAGTTCATGCCCTTGTGCTGCCTCATCAGTTTCTTTGTCTGCTATGTTGATTTCTGGATTTTGTGCTTGCTCTGCCCTCTCTTCATCCCCTTCTCCTTTTTCCTCCTCCTCTTCTTCAGAGACATATGTTTGATTTGGCACAATCTCTTGCTCCTGTTGGAATGTTAATTAGTTTTGTTAGCATTAGCAAAGTATCTATATCTTTTTTCTAAAGATGAATTCTGCTATGGGAAAAATTACATCTTACACGACTATCATGGATGTGTTTAAAAAAGGTCGATGTCCCGAGTGGACTTCATCTTCTTCCTCTGCCAGCTCGTATTCTCAAGCTGCAGGTATATAAGGTGAATTTGTCTCATTTTTTGTTGTTCAAGTTTCATAGATTTTGTGTGAAAAACTAAATGTTTACAGCATCCATACCTCAATATCCAAATTTGACATGGGTTGTTTATCAAATGGTGTATTGATGTCTCTTGTGAGGATTTCCTCATGTGATGTGAGGTCGAGAGTTTTTTCCCGTATTCCGCTTTGCTTGATCACTCACCCTACTCGTTGATATGATCATATTGTTCGCAAAAAATGAAATTATTAATTTGATTTGCAATATCATAGTTGCGAGACAACATGATGGAAGTAAAATAAACTTTTTTGCATACCTCAAAATTATCTTGCTCTTAAAAGCCCTGCATAGCTCGTATGGGTAGATCCATCATGATCATTGATAACTCATCATTTGCATCCCATGTGTTTGTATCTTTTGACATTATCTCGCTTAAGTAACTGATCGCAACTCATTTGAGTAATATCAATATACTCTCCACCCAAATCCAATTCAAGTAATTTGTAATATCGATTGCAGCTGGTTACAATGTATTTGTGCTCCCATATATTCAATATTTGTTTTACGCAATGTGGGGGAACAAGCCTTTGTTGTAATTTTTTTCGTTTGACGAACACAAGTAAAAATGATGAATAGATAAGTACCTGTTGAAGCTCATGTCCTCTTGTATGTATTGTGGTTCTTTCATGTACTCCTTCCATGATGTTGCCCCCACTTGCTGATTTTATAGGGTCTGTAATAGAATTTGACAGATATTAGTGACTGAACAGGCAATTTTTTTTTTTTTTTTACTCTCTTGCTTGCTAGAAATTCAATCAGCCATGTCTAAAATTTGTGATTCGCTAAACGGGGACTAAGCTTTGAAGGTTATAGAATGCCATCAAGATTCTGTAAAACATTAAGTGTGCAAATGCAATCAGAATATAGTGACTATCTGTACAGCATATTACTGTGAATTATCTTCCATCAAATTCCCACTTCCCATGTGATCTGTTTGTGTTTTCATTTTCTTATGCTTGCCAATGGATTGAATGGAATCACTAACACTATGAACATAGCATTTTGACTTGTACAGTTGTACATGATATTCCCTTATGTTTTACTCTACAATAACATAAGTACTTTGTTCCTGTGCAAGGGTAGAGATGAACTATCTTCATCTGGTCCAAAATCCAAAGCTTTGTAGTGAAAAAATGAGGAGAGGACATGCTGAATGACAGGTACTGCAAATATATACTATACCTCTCAAACCATTGCTCAATATTTTTGTGAATGCACTTGCACATATGTTAGTTTTCATTCGTTATTTTTTGAAATTGCAGGTTCCCGGAATTAAGTTCAGTTATGAATCCTGGTAAACAACCAAAGTTGGATAAAACAAAACATCTTGAGTGATGCAGCCCGTATGGTGGCACAACTTAGAGGTGAGCAACTAGGTGCATTTTGTCATGTCCAGCAGGCAAACCTAGTTCTACTGAACTCACAATCACGCCCAAATGTGTCTGCAGCCATTGCTTGGTCCAATTTAGTTTCTAGACTAGATTTGACACATTTTTTAACTATGCAAGTTAGTGATGGCAGTGTAACCTCCAATGCAGCTATAACAAGCCTCTTGTCGACTAAATTTGTATGTTTTTGTAGGTTTGGAGCAAAGTGATGACGTTATCGAGACATTATTGAATGCAAACAAAGCTAGAAAACAAGCGGGTAGCTGCCCGTCAATATGGATGTGGAGCTGTTCGATGCTTTTTTTGCTGTTTTGTGCCACACCTAACCCCAACCCCACCACCCCAACCCCCTCTCGAATAGAGATAAAGATCAACCCCCTCTCGAATAGATATAAAGATCAGATCAACAGTTTTTTTTTCAAATCCAAGGGTTTCTTTTGTTAACAGGATAGAACGAGCAAGGCAAAAGTAGACAAGAAGTTGAATCCGAAGGGATGCTTTCAGTATAGTGGTTTACCTTTCTTTGTAATTCCATGATTTTCTGGAGGTATCTTTTCCCCGGCCTCCATGGCTCGTCTTTCTCCGTTCTCTCTCTCCCTCAGATCTGTTTCTTTCTTCTTTCCCAAGACACCGGCTGTTGTGTTTTTGGGCTACGGGGAGAACGATGGGGTTTATCTTCGGGCTACGGAAACGATGGGCTTTCTGCCTTTTTTCTAATGGATGTTTTTTGCTAACGGGTTTCGATTTGCGAGATGTGGTTTTGCCCGTTATTAGTATCCGACAGATTTCTACGTAACAAATCTGTTGTGTTTTCTTTCTTCAAAACTCGACAGATTTGGGGGTACAGAAATCTGTCGTTTTTTTTTTCTTTGTGTTTGTTATCTTTGCTGTTGAATGTAGGCGACAGATTTGTGGACAAAAAATCTGTCTACAGATATATAAAGGGTCCCAATAAATATTTTGTAACTTTGTAGCGTTTTCGTACTGCTCATGTCTTTCTCCTCAAATTTTAATACAAATACGTTTTTTCATCAAAACTACATAGATATTATAAATATTTTCTCCTCAAAACTTAACACAGAAAGAAACATAATAATTATTTAAAAGTAGGGGCCAAGATTCGTAACATATATAGATCACATTGTTATGAAACTAATGAAACTGGTTTGATATTTTTTCTGTTTTTTCTATGATTTTTGTTGAATTTTACAAGATTTCTGACATTTGCATCGGGAACCTCGATCTATTTCAAAAACTATTGAAGTCCTTCCATCATTTATCTCTTTTTATATCTTTACATCTAGAACCCTGTATTGTTTTTTTATTTGCTTCCCCACTCTAATCTCGGTTGGACCGTATTGTAGACGGAGGGGAGTCGAGGGGCGGTGCTGCCGGGAAGAAGCGGACAAAAAATTTTGTGGCAGACTGTTATTAGGTATAGATAAACATTAAATTTTCTTGTATATAGAGAATGATATTTATTTTGGAACAAAGAATTTTTTCCTGTATAATGGCACATAGTAATTTGCTTACTTGCACATATTAGTAGCCACATAAGCCATTCAGTTTTAGGTGGGAAGTGCCCTTAACCAGAGGCGGGCCTAGAATTTAGAGGCTGGGTATTCAAAATATTTAAGGGGAATTTTTATGTTAAGAACCCAAAGGAATTTTTTGTTAACAACCAATGTACAACAAATATAACTTAGAACTGAGTACGATTTCACATACTGATTGCAAATTCCAATCTATTGAAATAGAGAGTGAATTAACCAAATTACATTAGGAATCCACAACTTTTGACCTATAGTATGTTGCATTCAACAAATAATGGTTATTCATTTGAATACCCTTGCTCCAATGTAGGCCCGCCACTGCCCTTAACTAAGAAATTCCTACGTAATATATATAAATACCGGCCTGAAAAACCAGAAGATTTTGACAAATTCAACAGTGATTTGTGAGAGGAAATCTACCAAAATTTGCTGAAATATACCAGCTGAACAGGACCATTACCTTGACAATTGGTACGCCGTCTATCACTAAAAGAATAACACTGTTACATCTATAGTCTCTCAACTACGCATTAGCCAAAAAAAAGGTGTTCACTTGGGCCCTATCTATCACCAGAAGAATAACTGGGAGAGATCCAATTACCAAAACAGATTTTAATTCGTTGTCGCGTGTATATACAATTTTTTCACTGTCCGTCCTGTCCCTGCCATTAGGCCAGTCTCAATGAGCAGTGTCACTGCACGGTTTCACATACTAACACGTCATCAAGATTGAAATGAAACCATCCGTAAAACAACCCCAGCAATGGAGCATTTCACTTTGTTGTTTCCAAGGCTAAGCAAAGCATTTAATTGCTGCAAAATGATTGGATCACATGCAAGATGGTGAAACAATCTGGCTCTCAGTGGGGTTTCACGCGGTTACCAAAGTCTAGGAAACAACGCATACGAGTTTCACCATGGTGAAACTCTTTTCTTCTCTCTCATCTCTGTTTCATGTAAAAAGTGCATATTTGCTAATGTGGCACTCTAATTAATGTGTATGACACCTCCATGAAACCCCCACTGAGACTAGCCTTAACACAATTAGTTCTAGAAGGCACACACGAACTTGAACGTGCTGTAGCCGGCGTTCAGATTTCAGACACGGTGATAGACGAGCAAGGAACACTTGGTTACTGCCGTTTCCGCCTAATAATCTGAACCTGATGCGCTCCTGAATTACTGTACCTGTGTGGTTCATACCCAGTGAGCAATAATTTTTTTTAAAAAAACTCAATGCTCCAGCTGCCACATCACTCAAATCTATCCGTATATGTTCATTCATCTCCTGCTCTTCCGTGTATATATTAATATATGTTCATTCATCTCCTGCTCTTGCGTGAAGGTAGCTGAGCTAGATATGACGTCGGCAGCAATTTTGGCGCCCATTTTGATTACCAAGTCGTGTAGACGCTGTATACATAGAAGTCCCATTCCTAATGGATGTGATTTTCAAAATTAAATTATGTCAAATCAAATATCTTTTCTCTATTTTGAGATGGATGGAGTACTAATAGTATCTCTTGGTATCTTGCTCATCATGTTGATATGGTTTTCTATATTAGAAACTACTCCGAACGATATTCATACCGGTTAAACTTTCTTAAGTTTGACAAGATTTGTAAAAAATATTAGCAATATTATATTCTCAAATAGATTCAACGATATATTGAATGATACTAATTATATACTATAAATAATAATATTTCCTTTTCATATTTGGTCAACATTAAAAATATATTTGACTTCTTGGGAATACCGGAAGTGAGAATAAAATTAAAAAACACTTTTTAATTAAATCTATAATTTTTAACTACGAATTGGTGAATAAGCAAATCGTTCACTAGGGTCCAGTCTATATCACCAAGAGAATAACCCCGAGAGATTCAATTAACGGAACTGTATTATTCCTTGTTTCCTATAAACAATTCTCAGTATCCGTCCCGTCTCTCCCATTAGAGCATCTCCAAGAGCTCCCTAAACTCACTTTGTATTCTATTATTTTGGACAAAATCACAAATTCTCCTCTCCAACAGCTCCCAAAACAAACTTGCTAAAATACGCACTTGGGAAAAAACCCCCTCCGCGCGCGTAAAGATCCGCGCGCGGAGGGGCCGCGTATCGCCCGCGCGCCCGCGCTGCTCGGCCATCGCCCGCGCTGCTCCGCCTCGCCCGCGCTGCTCCGCCGCCGGCTGGCGCCCGCGCTGCTCCGCCGCTCCCGCGCTGCTCCGCCGTGCGCCCCGCGCGCCGCTCCGCTCGCTCCGCCGGGCCGGCTGGCGCCGCGCTGCGGGCCGGGGCGCCCGCTGCTCCGCCGTGCGCCCCGCGCGCCGCTCCGCTCGCCCCTTCGCGCCGCTCCGCTCGCTCCGCCGCCGGCCGGCGCCCGCGCTGCTCCGCCGCGCGGCCGCGCTGCTCGGCCGGCGCCCGCGCTGCTCCGCCGTGCGCCCCGCGCGCTCGCTCCGCTCCGGACCGGCTCTGGCTTCGATTTCGCGTGAAGGAGAAGAAGAAATATGCATGACATGCGGGTCCCATCTGTAATCCTCTGTTTTTACCAAGTGGGAATACAAAGCTGTTGGAGAGAGGCTCTTTTTTCACTTGGGAAACAAAATACCAAGCTGCTATAACACAAGATTTCCCAAGTGAAGTTTAGGGAGCTCTTGGAGATGCTCTTAACACAACAAGTTCTAGAAGCACGCAAGAACTTGAGCGTGCACGTTCTGTAACCGGCGTTCAGACTTCAGACTCGATCGACGCGGTGATAAACGTGCAAGGAACACATGGTTCACTTCCGTTTCCGCCGTAATCTGAACCTGATGCGCTCCTGAATTTCTTGATTAAATACTCTCATCAGGTACTAACCTTCGGTGGTTTGACGCTGTCTCCTGATCAACCGATGTCAGACTATTTGGAATTCTGACTATTTAATGCCGCGCGCTAAACGCTTTGGCCGCAAGCTAAGTGCAAAACTGCAAATCAAGTTATCAGCATACGCCATAGCACAAAGATACAACCTTTCTACCGATCATGCCGAGGTTGTACACGAGGCCCTCGGCGCTCTCTGTCTCCGGCGAATCCGTCGACGACGACGTCATCGGCGACAGCAGCTACGGCGTCTTGGCAAGCTTGGCCGGCGAGTCCTGCTCGCTGCTGGTCGCGTCCGGCGTGCTCGCGGCGTCCGTCATCATCTGGGAGGCCTGCGCCTTCGCCGCCCTGGCCGCGGCGCTCGTCGCCGCCGTCACCTGGTGCGTGAGCCTCGTGGTGGCGGGTCGTGCGGCCGGCACGGCGGCGTTTCCCACCGCGAGCACCGCGCCAGGCAGCAGAGCCAGGGCAGTCGCCTGCGGGCTTGCCCCAATAGACATCAGCGCGCTGCCCAAGTCCCCGTACCACCGCCTCGCCGGCGGCCCCGGCCCCGCTGCGGACGGCGACGGAGTTGTGACGTGCGTCGTGTGCCTGGAGGACCTTCGCGGCGGCGAGATGGTGCGGAGCCTGCCCGAGTGCCGGCACGTCTACCACGTCGGCTGCATCGATGCCTGGCTGCAGATGCACGTCACTTGCCCCCTGTGCAGGTTTGATCTCTCGCCGCGGCGACCGGTTACGCCGGCTGCGCCGGTAGGATCGCAGGCGAGCTTGTTATCTTCGCAATAGCGCTATTGTAGTGGGAGCTGTAATATAAAGAGTTAAAAATGTTTTCGACTAGTAGCGTACGTTTTGATCAGTTGTGCAAGGTGGGAAATGTGAAGCCAGAAGGCCACAACAACTACTAGCACTGTGGCAATCAATATAAGCTTGTGATAATTGAGGGCATGTTTATAGGGCTGTGCAGTCTTTTTATATAAACTAACAAAAACTGAAAATTCTTCCTCCAAAAAAAAAAGAAAAAGAAAAAGAAACGAAAGAAACTGAGCAGATCCAAACTGATGAATCAGTTCTGTTCTCGGTTTCGGTGTCAACAATTTAAGTTTCACTTTTACTAATCGTTGGTCGCCTGGGTTCTGTCCGTGCGTCGAGGCGACACGCGGCGCGTGCGGGGGCGACGCGAGGGGCGGCACGCGAGCGCTACTCGTCACGGGTTCGGTGGTGCTTGTCGGGTCTGTGCCCGGTAAAAAAAAACACCACACCCTGGCCACCGCAACTCTCGAGTCCTCTACCACACACTTCTCTGACTCCCACCGTCTCGTCTCAGATCTGCCCATTCCGTCTCCGGCTCTCTACACATCCCCTTCTCCTCTCCTTCAGCAGGCCCCCGGTGGAGGAGCGGCGGAGGAGCATCACATGCACGGCGGCATCAGTGGACCAGGGCGTGGGGTAGCGGCGGTGGAGTAGTGCGCGCAGCGGCCCATTCCCCAGCGGCGACGGCTCCCTGGCGGTGCAGCAACCGCTTGATTTTGTTGCGGGTTTTAGAAGTTCTCTGCTCACCGGGAGCAGCACAGGCGCCGGGCAGGTTCAACTTGCTGTGTTTGTGTTCTGTGGTGGCGTCATTACTTCTATTTTTGGCGCTTTAGTATGTCTTGTGTCTACTTGTGGGCGATAGGAGCTCCTCTGTGGTTGCATTGTTTTTTCGTCAGTAGGCATGACGAGGGCCATTGGGGTGCGGCTTGCCGGCAAGGCGCTTTGTCTTTGCAATGGAGGATTGGCTGGAATGGGGATCTGCTGCATATGGATTGGGATGCTATCAGTCGAGTGATTTCTCATGTGCTTCGCGTTGATTTGCAGTAGCCATGTTCTATTTCGGTCAGGGGAACAGGATGCGGTGTGGTGTCGGTTTGATTGAGCCATTGGTCGACGCATGCCATTTCATCTCCCTCGAGCAGGGCTCTATGGCTCTGTTTGTGTCTTCAGAAATGTTCCCACTATATTCACTAGTTTGTCATTGATTACTTGCTGCTTTTGGAGCTGTTCTTCTAGTGAATCAATAGATGCACCATGTCCATGTTGATCTTCTGCTGGACTTTATGTTTGTTGGGCAGCAGAAGATCTTCATATAGTGGTGGTATGAAGATATGGTGCATCAATAGGTACCATAGAAATTTAGCTTTGTGTGCTTCTTGGTGGTATGTCAAGTGGCTTCTAGTGAAGTAATGAGATGCTTTGTTGGTAACCTATTGTTTTTGTGATTTCAGAGAAAGGAAGAAATGAGAGTAATGAGATGCATGGATGTAGAATGCATCCTCATTTAATTGCTTTCTGTTTTGATCTCGTGTCCACTTGTTAGAGGAAAGCATTTCCTCTATAGCTAATATTTTTTGTTGATCAATGATTAAATTAGATACTACAATTGCTATGGATCATGAAACTAATTAGCTTGTCAGATCCATTTTTGTCATATTCAGACCATTTATCTCGTTCATTGAATTGATATCTGTGGTGTCAGATTCAAACTTCTCTTTTAGTTTCCATCAACTTTTTTATTTAATGTTTTGTTTCAATTTATGTTGGAAATTGGCAAGTTTCTGGAGTATGATTATGGAAGGCTTATCTAGGTAATAGGTATTGTGCCTGGTGATTTCTTGTTTGTTACAGGCAGGCTTCAACTTTGCATGCTTCCATATTCAGTATGTCAGTTTGTAGTGCCTCTGATCATGGATGAAATTAGTTGTTTAAGTGTTGAAATTGCAGAATAGTTGTTCTTTTCTAATGCATTGGAATCCAAATGTATCTCTCTTATAGTCATATGGATAGTATCAATGGCTATAATTGTCAGATTAGTTCTAATAGTATTTGTCAGGTTGCTTAGGTGATGTCAGAGTCAATCCTGAAATTTGAACTGACCTATCTATATAATTCAAAGGCATTCTAGTTGTTGACTAATACTACTAGAAACCCAAATCATTTCAAGCTAGATCCAACTATTACTGCATTATAATTAATAGAGAGTAATGGATTAGTATGAAGAACAATTAACATGGTTGATTGTATTACCAGAGGTGAACTTACTTTTTACCATTAAGAAATTTGCCATCCTTCTGTGTGAAAGCAATGACAGATTAATGACTTGGTCCTGTGTTCCTTGCCCATGGTTTCTTTGTTTCAATACAAAGCTTCAGCACCATCGTCTTATCTTTTTGGTCCGTCTCTCTAGTGTTGAAAAAAATATCTATTGTGATCTATGCTAAAACATGTTTAAATCTATTTTTATTGAACATTGTTGTACATGGTCAAGCTCTAGCACTTTGTTATTTGTGATTTGTGCAAGCACACACCATTTTTCAATCTTTCTCTATTTCTTGGTTGGATTGACAAATAACGATAGCTTTGTCTGTTCAATTGTTCTTGCGCATATCAGGTGGAGCCATCGACAAACTAGGTGGATGAACAGCACCCATAGCTTTACAATCTCCCATGAAAGATCCTGTGTGAGGTCATGAATGTAGAATTGAAGGTACTTAAGCCACCTCTTTGTTGCGAATGTGATCTTCGCCTTTCAACCAATATTTGTGCTTGATTGATGCCAATTTGTTAGATACGCTGAGCCGGACAATGAGGAGGTTTATGCCCAGCTCACTCTACTACCTAAATCGAAGGTGAGTAATGTTTTTGGCTTTCACGCTCTGGTCCATCTTTTTCTTGATCTGAAGTGTCTAAACCAACACCATTTGTACATCTGGCCCTGATGTAGAAGCCAGAGGGGAATGGCTCTAGTGGGGAGGAGATGCTTGCTGCACCTCCTACTGTGGTTTGCAAGGCCACTTGTGCACTCTTGCAAGATATTGACAACCACCATCACACATGGTGGTTTCTCCATGCTGCGATGCCATGCAGATGAATGCCTTCCATAGAAAATTATGTCTTTTGTCTTTCCACAGAAAAAAAATTGTTCTTTGTCCTTGTGCTTGTGTCAATCGAGGGAGATATTTCTGTAATTGTTATTGTTTCGATCTTGGTAAAATTTTTTGTCTCTTGTCCTTCCATAGAAAAAATTGTCCCTCTGTAATTGTTCTTGTTTCGATCTAGGTAAAATTTTTTGTCTATTGTCCTTCCATAGAAAAAAATTGTCTATCGTAATTGTTATTGTTTCGATCTTGGTGAAAATTTTTTTCCCTTGTCCTTCCATAGAAAAAATTGTCTATTTGTAATTGTTATTGTTTCAATCTAGGTGAAACAATAACAATTGTAATTGTCTACTTGTCATTGTGCTTGTCTATTGTCCATTTGTCTATTCAGCTTGTCTATTATCCATTTGTAATTCTCTCATTGTTCTTGTTCAGGGAAGCATTTGCGGAAAGTGAGGACTCCATCTTCATGGATCAGCCCCTTCCATATGTATGTATGCTGTTTGAACTGTTCTCCTTCCATATGTTTATTGCTTTTAATTATGATTAATTTGTCATTTGTGACCGATCGTTTTTTGTGTCTGTGAGATTCAGGTTTGATGGCCAGCTGCCTGAGGCTATCAAGTGTGCAGTTTTCTGGTTTGCATCATGTGAGTTTCGCATGTGTCTATGACCAAAAGGTATACAGTTGTGACATTTTTTGCCTACTGATGGTGTGGTTAGGCTTCACTCTATAATGGTTAGCTATGGAATGCATAAGTCCTTAATCTTGTAAGGTGTAGCTGAAATGGTGTTGAATTGCTAGGATGAGTAGTTATAGGTCCCTGCCTTAATAAAATGCACTTGTATCCATTTTATTTTTTAGATGGGCCATATGCTTTTAATTTTCCATATGTTCCTATCTTTGCAGTAGCTTTTTTTAGTCAAGGGAACCACAATTCTAATTTAATCAAAAATGCATTCTAATTTAACCACAGTTCCAAGCACATGCAATCTAAGCCCTTTAGGAAGCATGATATAGTTACTTTCTTTTACTGTTACAGAACTGCAGTGACAAATGGTAGTGCCATTAAGCATGATGGCTCTTGAATCTGATTCAACAGTTTGCCTAGGTTGTTTTCTGTTGAGTTGCCTAGGTTGTTTTCTGTTGAGTTCTACTGTCTTTTGTCATGAAGTTTGGAACATAAGATGCCAATTCAACCTGTACAACGTAGGCAATTCATGAAACCTTTCTTACTATCGTCATGGTTTGTGAACACAGAATTCTGGCCAAATTGCCCCCTTGGATGAGATTGTTAGGTTGAAGGAGAAATATCACTTCCGTGTTATTCTGGAGGAGAGCCATTCTTTTGGGGTCCTTGGCAAGTCTGGGGCGTGGCCTTTTGGCCGGTGGTCAGGTACTTTGAATTCTGAGAAGTCTGCACCTTTTATCCATTGTCGTTTTCAGTGTTTTGTGATTAGAGATGCTCTGTTTGCTGTCTCATATTAGGAAGAACATTTTTTGTTCATGAGCTGAAATATTGTGCAAAATTGAGTATTATTATTCACAAAATATCATAACTTGTGTTGATTGGTTCAAATTACTGAACTTTTTTTTAGCTTTTATTGTTTTTTGTTCACAACTTATTTGGATGAAGCCATTTCTCTTCATTACTATCATTTTGAGGTACTCATTGCAACGGTTGTCATTACTATCATCCTATCATATCTGAACTCACTTGCAACCATCATTGATGTAATGTTGTTGCTGCTGTTGTAAGCAGCCTAGGGATGTTTGAATCTTTTGTGTTTTGGTTTATGCTTCCTTCTCACTTATGTAACCTTGTATTCTACATTTTCTATGTAGAACCATTGGCTAAAACTGCAGCTCCTTATTTCGATCATACTGGTTAGTATCTATTTCTAGATTGCACATTTATTAGTAAACAATTGTCCATTTGATTTAATGCAACTAATGTATTTAACATGTGCAATATCCATTGTCTTCCTTAGTTTTTGTGCATCTGTATCCTATAGTTAACACTGAAGAGGTGTTTCTATGGTTTATTTCTGTTGGCACAGTGCTTGGTGGTTGCTACTGATCAACATGGAATGCTAGAGGAGTTATTCAATAAGAGATGATCCTCAAGGTTCTGATCTCTATGCCGTGACACTATGATCAGAGGTGGTCCTAGAGATTAAGAGGTGACGTTTTGGTCAGAAACACATCAGCAGGTTTGCTCTTATTCAGTGTAGTAGGCACCTCTGTTCTTATTTTAGAGGTCTTAGCCTGAAACCCACATCTGTTCTAGTTTCTTAGTTAATGTATGCTGATTTGCTGATAATGGATGGAACTGTGCAGATATAACCTATCTAGCTAATCTTCTTTCTTTGTTTCTGTGTATGCTTGATTCTACAATCCTCTTTGATCTTTGTGCAGAAGGATTGTCTTTGTGTGTGAAGACGGCCATCTTTGTTCCCTCTATTGAGCTCAGAGTGTAAGGATCTTAGAGATGCAAGCAGTAGACGTGTGTGCTAATATTTATTGTTGAGGTGAGTTCTTTTTCTCCTTGGATCTGTTCCTTGTTGCCTTCTTCCTTGTTCTTCGTGAGGAGAAGAGGTAAAGAGGTTTGGCCCACGCAGGCAGATCAGTTCAGGCTTTAGCTGGTACCATATGTATAAGTACTAGCTGTTGTGCATTTTTGGGCCCTTTGCATATAGTTCTGGTAGTTCATTAAAGAATCAGGCTCGCCTTAGCTTCTAGGTCAGTTATGCCACTTACTTACGTAGTGCTTACTACTAAGTAGGGGATTTTTATAGATCCATTGTGGAGTCCATTTCTTAAGCGAATGGTTACTTGAAATGTTGTTATTCTTTTATCTGGTTTGATAGAATCATAGAACATGGTCACTTCTGGCGTGATATATCATGATGTTCATTAGCACTAAATGTCCGGTTTGCTATTGATTCCTTGTTTACCGAGTTCCTTCTTAAAATGTGGTCATCATGACTAGTGTGTTGACTTTGTGATTTATTGGCTACCTTCTCCATTACAGCCATGCAGGATTGGCACCAGAAGGGTCTCAGTTTGACGACAAGCAGTGAACAACCAGAGTGTGCTTTAGCAATATGACTAGAAGATGCACCTAAGATTCCTACAGATTTAGTATAATCTCATAATTTGTTCGGTTGCATTAATAACAAGTTGTAATTGCATTATTGTAACAGTGCAATTTTCATTTTTATAATCATGTATTTTTATAAGTGTATGCTTTTATTAGGCCGATAGCTGCATTGTGGCCCAAATGAGCACAAATAGAGTTTGTGGGTTTCGGATCTTGCACCCGTTAAGGTTTGGCGGGCCCGGTAGCCGCCTGCATTGGGTTTGCGGGTTCATTCACAGACCCGTTTGTGTTGCCTAGTACAGAGACAAAGCAGACAACAGATCTGACCCTTGGATGGAGGTCCAACGGTCCAGGATGTCGCCTGGGTTTTTTCCTAAATCCCAGGCGACTGGGATATAGCAAGTCCCTTTAAGTTTTTGACCCGAAGTTTGATATCTGGCTACAGCTTTGTTTTTTGTCAAACCGAACTAATTAAGACAACAATCAATAAACACCAGCACAGTGACAGTAGTTTGAGGAAGGATACCACTAAATGCCACCTTACCTTGCTATTTAGAACACTAACCACCAGCCTTGCTCACTCCCACTCCCACCCCCTAGACTTTCACATTCAGAATTACATGCACTGCAAACCCCAACTCGTCTGGTGCAAATCTTTATGGATAACCTAACACCTTGATTAGGGAAAGGCTTGGTGGTTGCAGCATATCTCAATGGAGTTCCAACGTGGCCAAAGGTTGTGGTTTGGTGTTCAACACTAGGGATACATCACCACGTGATTGAGAACTCTACACTCTTGTTTGATCCTTTTCAGAATATATCTTACTAGGTAAGGTTATCATTGCTTTTGTGTGTGTTGACACTAGATACGCACACGAAAGAATCAAAGAGAAATAATCCGCAAGCGCACGGATATCGGTGAGCACTTCACCCGGAAAATAAGTCCTGAGTATTGTATTTATTTTTATCCGCTAGGAGAAAACGTGCAATAGGCTAACCCGATCTTTACTACTACCCCTGGGCTTCTAGTCAAGTGAGAATTAAGCGATATAGAGAGAACTCCTTCATCAGTCTTCTTCTAACCTATGGCAAGCTTTGAGACTATTGTTCTAAGGGGGTACCTGAGGAAAAGACACCGCAGAGGATGCTAAACCGGGCACAAAGGACCTACCTTACCTACCAACGGGAAGTGGATTACAAAGGTAACAAAGGGACTGTCACTTCCCTCGCTACTACCACGGTTCCGGCCGAATAGGGAGCATCTACAAGTGAACCTAGCCTAAGCACCACACTTATGCTAAAGAACGATTACTCTATTCCCAACACGAAGCGAATCAAGTAAACTTGTAAACCAAAGAACAATAACAACAATGAACTTACTAGTTTTGGAAGTTGAATTGCCGAATGATCCTGAAACCAAGCCTCGGGTTAGGAGACTTGATCCCGCAGGTACACTGGAGAGGAGTCACCGATAGGCCGGGCTTCCTCCAAATCTACCTCCACTCTATACTCTCTCAATCTCTCTTGATACTAATACCCTATAGAGATAGATCCATTCTAGGGACCCTTCTCTAGCTAATTCTCTCTAGAAAATATGATCTAGGGCTTCTGAACTCGTCGTTCTCTCTTGAGAATGAATTAGTCCTCTCTCCCGGGGCCAGGGGCTCTGATTATATAGCCCTCTCGGATGCACCACAGCCCTCGGATCAAACCGACCTAAATGGACGGTTTTTATTCATCTTCAAAGTCGGTGGAGGCAGGATCCGCGAGACTCAACCTCATTGGCTGAGGTGTGGGGGCGGCCGACTTCACCCCTAGGGGCGGCCGCCCCTGGTCTATGCCAGGTGGGCCCCAGGTTTCAGATTATTTTGCCTTCTGGAGTCTTCTAGATTATACTTTTTCACACGTTCGGTCTTTCTCTCTATGTAAACCTGACATGTAGACCATCTTCGGTAGTTTTCAGCTGTCACCCTGCAGAAATAGATATTCACCAAAACTCGTGGAATTCTATCAGTGGTAACCCTATATCTATCAAGTATTTATAAATAGGTCCATTTTCATGCTGAGTTGATGGTTGAATTTATGAGTTAACGACCGTCAACAAACTCCCCCACACTTGTATTTTACTCGTCCTAGAGGAAAATGATGGATTACTTTAAGCATAACCTCAAACCAAGACATCAACATTAGATTATCTCTGATAAGCATAACCTCAAACCAAGACATCAACATTAGATTATCTCTGATCATACCTGCACTGCGGGATTCAAAGTGTCTACCATTGAAGTTTGGGGAGTTGAAAAGATGGAACAACACGAATGTAACACCCCGGCCCAGAGCTTAACAGGATTAATAGGATACTCATATCAACAAGTTGCAACTTCTTTTCCGGAAGCCCATCTCATAAAAACTCCAAAGTTAAGCATGCTTGGCCTGGAGCGATGGGTGACCGATCGGGAAGTTCTTCCCGGGTGCGCATGAGTGAGGACAAAGTGCGCAGAAAAGACTGGTGTTGGTCTGTGAGGGCAGTCTATATCCTAGTTAAGATGTAAGCGGGCCCGGCCTCGGAGGGGCGGGACGTTATAGATGGTATCGGAGCCGACCCTTGCGGTTTCACGGGCGCGTGTGTCAGTGCGCAGGCATGGTGCGCATGGCTGGTGTGGATCTGGAGTGGTCGCTCAGCATGGCTCATGCGCTGGCACTGGACACACGGACGTGGCCAAAAGGGGGCGGTCCTGGCCTGGGGTTGACCGACAAGGGCGTCGGTCTTCTAAGGGGTGAGAATGTAACACCCCGGCCCAGAGCTTAACAGGATTAATAGGATACTCATATCAACAAGTTGCAACTTCTTTTCCGGAAGCCCATCTCGTAAAAACTCCAAAGTTAAGCATGCTTGGCCTGGGTCGATGGGTGACCGACCGGGAAGTTCTTCCCGGATGCGCATGAGTGACCTCACAAAGTGCGCAGAAAAGACTGGTGTTGGTCTGTGAGGGCAGTCTATATCCTAGTTAAGCGGCCAGATGTAAGCGGGCCCGGCCTCGGAGGGGCGGGACGTTACAACGAAGTAGAGATCCTTCTTCTATCAATCCTGTCACTTGGAGTTTTTATAATATTTTTGTAAAGAGAACTTAGCTTACCCTTCTCCATCATGTAGCACACTCGAATCACTCATTGTATGTGGTATTTGTAGAACTCACCATCATGTATAGAACACTCAAATTACTCAATATATGTGGTATTTGTGGAACTCACCTTGAGGCATGTGAAGAGTATGCCTTGCTTTGTATCCTATTCTATAAAGGTTTATATGGAGTTTAAGGTTTTTCAAGGAATCACCTGTTGTAAGGTCCTAGATGGCTAGAGGGGGGTGAATAGCCTATAAAAATTTCTACAAACTCACTAAGCAAACTTCGTTAGATACACAAACGGCGGAAAGCAAGTTTTGCTTAGCCTACTAGATGTTGCAAGCCTCCTATCCAAACAATTCTAGTAGGTGATCACTAGCACAAACAATAGCTACCACTAGTGATCAAGAGTTCTACCCACGGGATTTAATCTACACAAGGAGTGGTTCCCGACCGACCACACAAGCAATTCTACCCACGGGATTTAGTCTACACAAGTTGTGGTTCCCGACCGACCACGCAAGCAATTCTATTTTGCAAGAATGTAAACAAAGTAATACAAGAGAGGATGAGACTTGTTATACCGACGCGTCGAGTCGAGGTTGCCAATCACCAAGAGAATGAGCAATCAATCACAATCGGCAACACACAATCGATGACAACCAATCACCGGGAGACAAGGATGAACACAATTGTTTTTGTTCACCCGGTGTTCACTTGGGCACCGCCAAGCTACGTCACCGGTTGTGTCGACCAACACCTAGATGGTTCCTCGGTGTGACCCTCAAGTCACTAGCCCCTCAAGGCTCGCCCCGCAAGGCACCGCAAGACACCACTCTCAAGCGAGGTACTCAACGACACGCGGATTCCACTAGGATGCTCTTCGTGATCCCCACGAGGTGAGCTCAAACCTCTCACAATCAACCGGAGGTGGCCAAGAACAATCACCTTCTCTTGCCAACGCCTCCAACAATCTCCAAGCCGGCTAGGAGCGGTACTCTCCAAGAGTAACAAGAAATCCACCGGCGAAACCACCCACAAGTGCCACTAGATGCCCTCAAGCAATGCAATGCACTAGGTGATTCACTCAATCTCTCTTAGGATGAACAACCAAGCAAGGGAGAAGAGTGGGAGAGAGTCTCTTAGCTCAAAGAATGCACAAGGGATGAGAAATGGCCAAGAGACCTCCCCAAGGGCCGGCCACCTTCTATTTATAATCCCTCAAACAAATGTGACCGTTACCCCCTCGGGAGGCCGAGCAGCACGCGCCGGACACGTCTGCCGCAAACCGCCGGACGCGTCCGGCGCTTCTTCCTCGCGCGCGAGCCAAGTCGACCGTTGGCTCCGGGTTCAAACTCGTCCCGCCACGTGTGCGTCCGGCGCGGCGTCCGGCGCGCGCCATGCCGAGGCTCAGCACTCAACGGACTCAGCGCAGTGAATAGCCCGCGTCCGCCGCGTGCGTCTGCCGTGCGTCCGCCGCGCCGACCATGTCAGCCACCAGCACAGGCCGAGCCACAATGCGCCGGACGTCGATCCAAGTTCTCAGACATGCTATCCAACAAGTATACCAACTTGATCAACAAAGATAGCATGATTTCATCCAAATTTTGCATCCGGCACAATAGAAAATATGCATCCATTTTCCCAAAAAACGCCGCAAACCCATCTCTACCCTGCAAACCATAGCGCGTCCAAACGCCACCTTTGTAAATGTGCCAACACCACCAAGTGTACATCTCCATGTGCTCGTGTGTTAGCTTTTCACAAACATTTCCCAAAGGTTAGGTTAGCTCACTAGGCCCTACATGCAATGCACTTCATGAAATCACCTAGTGGCACCCGTGCGTCGAATAGCCGACAAGACTTCCCCTCTTAATAGTGCGGCTATCGATCCTAAACCATTCACACCCTCTATGGTGTCTTGAGTGCAAAACAAAATGGCCCTATCGGTTATACCTTTGCCTTGAGCCCATTTTGTTCCTCCAAATGATATGAACACTTCACACCATCATGTGACCGTCTCGATCCATCGACCTCGACTTCACTTGCCCTTCACCGTGCATCGTCCATCGGCGCCTAGTCTTGCCCGAGCTTCACCAACGCATGGTCCTTCACTCCCAAGCCTCAACTAGCCCTTCACCTTCAACACCGGTCCATGGAGCCAAGCATCGTCTTGATCTTCATCTTTGATCACATGACATGTGTCATGCTTCATATGCAATAAGCTCATCATGTGGACAACCTTTCTCTAAATCAATCACTTAGATAAACAAGGTTAGTCCTAGGTTTCATCAATTAGCCAAAACCAAACTAGGGACTTTCAATCTCCCCCTTTTTGGTAATTGATGACAACCTCAACAAAGATGATTTTATAATAAAGATTTTGAACTTGTCATACTTGTCCAATCATTAAGCTCACAAGAGGAATTTGGACAACTATAGCAAGTTAGGTTTTGGTAGCATTAGCTCCCCTACATATGTGCATAGAGTTTGGATTTGAAGCTTTGCACATATGCATGGATAGAAGTGTGGGGAGAGTAATTCTACCAAAATGATGCTAAGGTGTAAGAAATGGACCTTTGAAGCGTGATACCAATCGGAGTTGCAATTTACACCATCCTTAGCACCATGAAGTAACTAGACATCCAACAAAAACTCAAGAACCCCGTGAGATCAACATTATAGGCAAAGTTCTTGAACCACTTGTAAAAGCAAAGGAGGAGTCTAGTTACAACCTATGCATGCTAGTAGATCATTTCATCAATCAAGTTTTATGCTAGCATTGCACCACACAAGCAAGGAGACACCACTTGTATAAAACTTTGAAACTAGGTGCTATGAGCAAGTCATATGAGAATGCACAAACAAATGCAATAACTTTGTTCATCAGCTTGCTCCTCCTTCTTGTGTGCATCAAACTTTATTTACCCCTTTATCATGTTCAATCATCTTTTTCTCTCCCCCTTTGTCAACAATTGCCCAAAAATGGGATCAAATTGTGGAGAGAAAATGACTTTGATGGAGTAAACAAAACTCTAGTCAAATTTGGTTCAATCTAGACCATTTGCCAAAGACATTTAATTCGGTTTGAACCAAAGACAAGTTTCTTCACACCTCATGACAAGGGTTATCTTGCCTATGTTGAATTAAACACTTGTAGCAAATATTCTGGATTCAACACTAGGATTGCAAGCCCACAAACATGTCATATGCCACCACTAGATCATTACACACATAGAAGCAATAGTGGTAAACATATATACATCAAACACATTTGATTTATCATGAATGCTCCAAATGCACCTTGTATGTCTACATGTGCTACCACAAGTATAAACCTAAGCATGAATGACATGTCAACCAATTGTACCTTGCTTTGTCAAAGGAGAGGCATGTCAAGTAGTGGTGGGGTGCATTCAACACATGTTTGAGAAGTCAAGAATGTTCAATTCATTCCTTAGCTTGCAAAACCTTCTTTCATCAAGTGGCTTGGTGAGTATATTGGCAAGTTGATCATCGGTGCCCACACTTTCAATGGAAATGTCACCCTTTTGTTGATGATCTCTTATGAAGTGATGCCTTATGTCAATGTGCTTTGTTCTTCCATGTTGTACCGGGTTTTGTGTCATCTTGATTGCACTTTCATTATCACAAAATAATGGCACATTCTTGAAGTTGATGCCATAATCCTTCAAAGTTGACTTCATCCAAAGCAATTGTGCACAACAACTCCCCGCACTATCATATTCGGCTTCGGCGGTAGAGATTGCCACACTATTCTGTTTCTTTGAGGACCATGACACAAGTGATCTTCCAAGAAGTTGACATGTACCACTTGTGCTCTTTCTATTGATCTTGCAACCACCATAGTCGGAGTCCGAATATCCAATCAATTCAAACTTTGACCCCTTGGGATACCACAATCCAACATCTCTTGTTTGCTTCAAGTACCTCAATATTCTCTTTGCGGCCGTGAGATGACTCTCTCTAGGTGAGGCTTGATATCTAGCACACATGCAAACACTAAACATGACATCCGGCCTTGATGCGGTGACATAGAGTAGGCTTCCAATCAATGACCGATAATCCTTTTGATTCACCATATTGCCATCATGATCACTATCAAGATTCCCATTGGTGCCCATTGGAGTTGAGATTGGCTTTGCATCTTGCATCCCAAACTTCTTCAACATGTCCCTTATGTATTTTCCTTGACTCACAAATGTCCCATTCTTCAATTGTTTGACTTGAAGACCAAGGAAATAGCTAAGTTCACCAATCATGGACATCTCAAACTCTTTTGCCATCATTTCACCAAATTCTTCACAATATGCTTGATTGGTTGATCCAAAGATGATATCATCAACATAGATTTGCACAATGAAGAGATCATTACCAATCTTCTTGGTGAATAGAGTAGTATCAACCTTGCCCATAATGAACCCCTTGGATTGAAGAAAAGTCTTCAATCTCTCATACCATGCTCTAGGTGCTTGCTTCAAGCCATACAAAGCCTTCTTCAACTTGTACACATGGTTGGGCTTCTTCTCATCTTCAAAACCGGGAGGTTGCTCAACATATACTAGCTCATTGATGATCCCATTGAGAAATGCACTCTTGACATCCATTTGATATAACTTGATATTGTGGGCACATGCATAAGCCAATAGTATCCTTATTGCCTCCAATCTTGCCACGGGAGCATATGTTTCATCATAGTTAAGACCTTCAACTTGAGTACAGCCTTGTGCAACTAGCCTTGCTTTGTTTCTAATCACTACACTATCTTGATCTTGCTTGTTCTTGAAAACCCATTTGGTTCCAATGACATTGTGATCCTCCGGCCTCTCAACTAACTCCCACACATCATTTCGTGTGAAGTTGTTGAGCTCTTCTTGCATTGCCATGATCCAATCGGCATCATCCAAAGCTTCCTCAATTTTCTTTGGCTCCTTGGTTGTCACAAAAGATGCAAACTCACAAATCATAGCCACTCTTGATCTTGTTTGCATACCACTTCTAATATCACCAATAACACTATCAATTGGGTGATCTCTTGCAACATGTTGTGGTTGTAGCATTTGCACTTGATTGCTTGAGCTTGGTTGATCACTTGACTTGTCTTCATTGGATGAACTAGCACCATGATCTTGCACTTGAGCATTGCTAGCTTGCCTTAATGGAGAATTGAGCACTTCATCTTTATCATCTTGCACATCAATCACTTGCTTTGCTCTAATATCCCCAATGTCCATGTTCTTCATTGCTTCAACCAATTGAGTTCCTCCAACATCTTCTAGATTCTCATCTTCATCTTGTGACCCATTGGTTTCATCAAATTGCACATCATGGACTTCCTCTAGAATGCCTCTTGAGTTGTTCCAAACTCTATAAGCCTTGCTTGTAGTTGAATAACTGAGTAGGAACCCCTCATCACATCTCTTTTCAAACTTCCCAAATCTAGTGCCCTTTCTCAAGATGTAGCATTTGCAACCAAACACTCTAAAATAGCCAATGTTGGGCTTTCTTCCATGAAGTAACTCATATGGGGTCTTCTCTAGCAAAGTATGACAATAGAGCCTATTGATATAGTAGCATGCCGTGTTGATTGCTTCATCCCAAAATGATTGACTAACATTATACTCATGAAGCATTGATCTACCCATATCAAGCAATGTCCTATTTTTCCTCTCAACTAAGCCATTTGATTGTGGAGTGTACTTGGCCGAGAATTGATGACCAATGCCATAGTGATCACACAATTCTTCCATTCTTGTATTCTTGAACTCACTCCCATTGTCACTTCTCACTTTCTTGATTCTCATATCAAACTCATTGTGAACTCTAGTGAGAAAGGTCTTGAAGGTGTCATACACTTCACTCTTGTCACTAAGAAAGAATACCCATGTGAATCTTGTGAAGTCATCCACTATGACAAACCCACACTTGTTGCCACCAATACTTGTGTATGTAGTTGGGCCAAATAGATCCATATGCAACAACTCAAATGCCTTGCATGTGCTCATTATGCTCTTCTTTGGATGTGAGCTTCCAACTTGCTTCCCGGCTTGACATGCACTACACAACTTGTCCTTCTCAAATACAACATCTTTCAAGCCTTCAACAAGATTGTGTTGTGTGAGCTTCTTCAATTGTTTCATACCAACATGCCCAAGCCTTCTATGCCAAAGCCAACCCAAACTTGATTTTGATATCAAACATGTGGTCAAAGAAGCTTCACTAGTGTTGAAGTCAACAAGATAGAGATTCTCATATCTAAAGCCTTTGAACACCAAGTTGGAGCCATCAAGAGAAACTACCTCAACATCATTTGCTCCAAAGATGCACTTGTAGCCTAGATCACAAATTTGTGCCACCGAGAGAAGATTGAAATCCAAGCTTTCAACTAGCAACACATTGGAGACACTCATGTCATTTGATATTGGAATCTTGCCCAAGCCAACTACCTTGCCTTTCTTGTTATTACCAAAAGTGATTGCCTCAATGCCACTATCATTCTTCTCAATTGAGTCAAACATTCTTGATGTGCCGGTCATGTGTTGAGAACACCCACTATCAATGATCCAATGCCTTCCTCCGGCTTTATAGTTCACCTACAAGCAAATCAATGAAGCTTAGGTACCCATTTTTGCTTGGGTCCTTGTAGGTTAGTGACTAAGCTCTTTGGTACCCAAGTAGCCTTCTTCTTTGGCCAACAATGGGTGTACCAACAAACTTAGCTTGCACACCTTTCACACCCTTGGTAAGCACATAACAAGAATCAAAAGATATAGCATTGTCAAGTTTCTTGTTTTGTTGCTTCTTGTTGTAATTTTGCTCTAGGTGCCCAACTTGCTTGCATCTATAGCAAAACCGACCATTGCTCTTCACAAAGCTAGGCTTTGGAGTTGCAAAGGCCGACTTGCCCTTCTTGGGGGTATAGCCCAATCCCTCTTTATTAAGAGAGAACCTTTGGCTACCCAAGCACTTTAGCAAGCGGGCCTCACCACCATAGGCTTTGCCTAAGGCATGAGTGAGCTCATCCACCTCCTTCTTGAGAGTCTCATTCTCAACCATAAGTGTAGCATCACAAGTGAAACCATCACTAGTAGTAGAGATGGAGTCGGTGGTGGTGGTGGATGATGTGCTACAAGAAGGGTTAGCATTTGTCATGATGATAGGTTGATAAAATGACTCATCAATGATGTCACAAGTAAGACCTATATCACATGATGCAATCACCACTTTCTTTGCTTGTTGCTCAAGTAGAAGTGAGTGAGCTTCTTTAAGCTTAGAATGAGCATCACCAAGCTTCTCATGGTCTACCACTAGACTCTCATGAGTGGTCATAAGCTCACCTAGGGCTTTCTCAAGTATTTCTACTTTCATTGAAAGCTTCTTGCACTCCTTTTCCTTGGCAATAGCTATATCTCTAGTTTCTTGCATCAAGTCATATAATTGATCCTTAGTAGGTTCATCATCATCATCAACATTATCAACATCGTGAGCATATTCCATCTCACTATCATCATCACTATCATCATATTGTACCTTGGTTTCCTTGGCCATGAAGCACGATGGTGATGAAGAAAATAATGAAGGCTTCTTGTTGATGGCGATGGAAGCCATAGCCTTGTTGCTTGTATCTTCATCTTCATCATCATTGTCACTTTCCCAAGTGACCACAAATGCACCATTCTTGCCCTTCTTGAGTGTCATCTTGGCCTCATGCTTCTTCTTCTCAAACTTGCCCTTGTTGTAGTTTTTCTTCTTCTCATATGGGCATTCGGCTTGTAGATGCTCGGTGCTATCACAATTGAAGCACTTTCTTGGTTGCTCTTGCTTCTTGAAGTTGTTCCTCTTGAAGCCTCTTCTCTTGATGAACATGTGTCCCATCTTTTTCACTACAAGAGCAAGTGCCTCATCATCAATCTCAAAGTCACAATCTTCCTCATTGTTTTCTTCTTCTTCAAAGATTGGTGCTTTGCCCTTGGAGGATGTGGCTTGGAATGCCACGGTCTTCTTCTTCTTCTCTTCCTCCACCTTCTCATCATCTTGATCAAACTTGTCATATGTCAAGACTTCACCAAGCAAATCATTTGGCTTCTTATTCTCAAGCCCATCTCTTTGTAGCATTAGCTTCAACATCTTGAAACTCTTCGGCAAGCAAATCAAGAACTTGTGACAAAAGTCTTCATCTTTTGTCTTATGCCCCAAACTCTTGAGATCATTCACAATCACTTGTAGACGATGAAACATTTCAATGATTGTTTCATCCTCCTTCTTCTTGAAGTTCTCGAACTCACTCTTGAGTCCATATAGCTTGGCACTCTTCACAACCTTGGTGCCCTCATAGGTCTCACCCAACCTAGTCCACACTTCACTTGCAAGCTCCAAATCCTTGATTCCCTCAAACACCTTTGTATCATTGCCATTGTATAGGGTGTTGAGAGCCATTCTATTGCATGTGATGTTGGCTTTGTCCTCATCGGTGAGATGATCATTATCAAGAATAGCATAGTCATGCAAAGTAACTTGCAAGACTCTTTCTTGTATTGAACCAAGATACATGATCATCTTTCTCTTCCAATGATCAAAGGAACTAACTCCATCAAACATAGGCGGTTTGCCCCCAACATGGTTGAACACAATTTGAGCCATCTTAACACCGTAGGATGTTAAGCCTTGCACTAAAACGGTGACCTCGGCTCCGATACCACTTGTAAGGTCCTAGATGGCTAGAGGGGGTGAATAGCCTATAAAAATTTCTACAAACTCACTAAGCAAACTTCGTTAGATACACAAACGGTGGAAAGCAAGTTTTGCTTAGCCTACTAGATGTTGCAAGCCTCCTATCCAAACAATTCTAGTAGGTGATCACTAGCACAAACAATAGCTACCGCTAGTGATCAAGAGTTCTACCCACGGGATTTAATCTACACAAGGAGTGGTTCCCGACCGACCACACAAGCAATTCTACCCACGGGATTTAGTCTACACAAGTTGTGGTTCCCGACCGACCACGCAAGCAATTCTATTTTGCAAGAATGTAAACAAAGTAATACAAGAGAGGATGAGACTTGCTATACCGACGCGTCGAGTCGAGGTTGCCAATCACCAAGAGAATGAGCAATCAATCACAATCGGCAACACACAATCGATGACAACCAATCACCGGGAGACAAGGATGAACACAATTGTTTTTGTTCACCCGGTGTTCACTTGGGCACCGCCAAGCTACGTCACCGGTTGTGTCGACCAACACCTAGATGGTTCCTCGGTGTGACCCTCAAGTCACTAGCCCCTCAAGGCTCGCCCGCAAGGCACCGCAAGACACCACTCTCAAGCGAGGTACTCACCGACACGCGGATTCCACTAGGATGCTCTTCGTGATCCCCACGAGGTGAGCTCAAACCTCTCACAATCAACCGGAGGTGGCCAAGAACAATCACCTTCTCTTGCCAATGCCTCCAACAATCTCCAAGCCGGCTAGGAGCCGTACTCTCCAAGAGTAACAAGAAATCCACCAGCGAAACCACCCACAAGTGCCACTAGATGCCCTCAAGCAATGCAATGCACTAGGTGATTCACTCAATCTCTCTTAGGATGAACAACCAAGCAAGGGAGAAGAGTGGGAGAGAGTCTCTTAGCTCAAAGAATGCACAAGGGATGAGAAATGGCCAAGAGACCTCCCCAAGGGCCGGCCACCTTCTATTTATAATCTCTCAAACAAATGTGACCGTTACCCCCTCGGGAGGCCGAGCAGCACGCGCCGGACGCGTCTGCCGCAAACCGCCGGACGCGTCCGGCGCTTGTTCCTCGCGCGCGAGCCAAGTCGACCGTTGGCTCCGCGTTCAAACTCGTCCCGCCACGTGTGCGTCCGGCGCGGCGTCCGGCGCGCGCCATCGCGCATCCGGCGCTCGCGTCCCTGCGCGTCCGCCGCCTTCTGCCCGCCAGCCAGCGCCATGCCGAGGCTCAGCACTCGCCGGACTCAGCACAGTGAATAGCCCGCGTCCGCCGCGTGCATCTGCCGCGCGTCCGCCGCTCCGACCATGTCAGCCACCAGCACAGGCCGAGCCACAATGCGCCGGACGTCGATCCAAGTTCTCAGACATGCTATCCAACAAGTATACCAACTTGATCAACAAAGATAGCATGATTTCAACCAAATTTTGCATCCGGCGCAATAGAAAATATGCATCCATTTTCCCAAAAAACGCCGCAAACCCATCTCTACCCTGCAAACCATAGCGCGTCCAAACGCCACCTTTGTAAATGTGCCAACACCACCAAGTGTACATCTCCATGTGCTCGTGTGTTAGCTTTTCACAAACATTTCCCAAAGGTTAGGTTAGCTCACTAGGCCCTACATGCAATGCACTTCATGAAATCACCTAGTGGCACCCGTGCGTCGAATAGCCGATAAGACTTCCCCTCTTAATAGTGCGGCTATCGATCCTAAACCATTCACACCCTCTATGGTGTCTTGAGTGCAAAACAAAATGGCCCTATCGGTTATACCTTTGCCTTGAGCCCATTTTGTTCCTCCAAATGATATGAACACTTCACACCATCATGTGACCGTCTCGATCCATCGACCTCGACTTCACTTGCCCTTCACCGTGCATCAGTCCATCGGCGCCTAGTCTTGCCCGAGCTTCACCAACGCATGGTCCTTCACTCCCAAGCCTCAACTAGCCCTTCACCTTCAACACCGGTCCATGGAGCCAAGCATCGTCTTGATCTTCATCTTTGATCACATGACATGTGTCATGCTTCATATGCAATAAGCTCATCATGTGGACAACCTTTCTCTAAATCAATCACTTAGATAAACAAGGTTAGTCCTAGGTTTCATCAATTAGCCAAAACCAAACTAGGGACTTTCAATCTCCCCCTTTTTGGTAATTGATGACAACCTCAACAAAGATGATTTTATAATAAAGATTTTGAACTTGTCATACTTGTCCAATCATTAAGCTCACAAGAGGAATTTGGACAACTATAGCAAGTTCGGTTTTGGTAGCATTAGCTCCCCCTACATATGTGCATAGAGTTTGGATTTGAAGCTTTGCACATATGCATGGATAGAAGTGTGGGGAGAGTAATTCTACCAAAATGATGCTAAGGTGTAAGAAATGGACCTTTGAAGCGTGATACCAATCGGAGTTGCAATTTACACCATCCTTAGCACCATGAAGTAACTAGACAAGGTTAGTCCTAGGTTTCATCAATTAGCCAAAACCAAACTAGGGACTTTCACCTGTGTGTATTGATTAGTCAAAAACGGGATCCACGGAGGGGAATGCCATACTCTAGATCAAGTGTGTGCAAGTGTGTGGAATATTTGGTGGCTAAATAATGATGCTCCTTTCTTCTCTTGCACACTCCTCTCTTGAACATTGCTTTTGCTGATCTTCTGATGATTTGATCTTCTTCTGAATAACTCTTTGAGCTTCTTTGATCTTTCTTCTTTTGGGATCAGAATACTTTGGAGCTCATGGGCTATCTCTTTTCTTTCTCTCTCTCTCTTTTTAACAACTGTTTTTGCATAGCCCATGTCTCATCCTTGGATACATGTAATACCCGGTTTTAAGAACAAAACCAGATATACACCATATGTGAGTCCTAGGAGTCAATTCCCACATATAGCTACAAGTAAAGGGTAGTATCAGTAAACAATGCTTAATAAATAACGTACTTAGTATAAAAGAGATATACCCTTGGTAGCAATTAGCGGGAAGACAAATCCGATCTTCATATAAGGACTCCACTCCACTGGATCCAAACTGACTGGTTGATCACAAGCCTAAACTTCTCCTGAGGTGGTAGGAATAGCAAGAGTGAGTCCATGTCGAACTCCGCAAGTATAGCGGGGGTTCATGGGGCTCAAAAGGATGACACGGTTAAGCGCAAGTAGCTTTTAGTGTATGTCATATTTTAGCACTTAGCATCAAGATAGTGTTCCCATAACCACATGATCGGGTAAACATGATTAAAGAATACAATTAACATCAATATTAACATTAAGCATAAACAACAGTGGTCATCTATTCTGCAATGTCTCAGGGCCGCCCTAACCATGGGCACGGACGACATATCGATTTAACTCTGCGCAGAGGTGTACCCTTTACCTGTGAGTCGTGATTTACCCTTTCTCCCGAGGCCCGTCGACCTCTTAGCTCTCTTCCAAGGAAAGCCGGCAGGGATCACTATAAAGCCACTCATAGGTTCGTCTAACAAGTTAGGGCCGCAGGGTCATCGAATATAGGGAAACCCTCCTCCCAGAATGGTACTTAACCTACCCGGTAGTTCACATAATGGAGGAGCCGCCCTATACCCAACTCGCAGATCCTCTAACTCGCTAGAAAAGGTCCTATGAACAACTAGAGCCAGAGCCATATAGCCCTCACAGCGGCACGTGAAATCCCGTATGATCACGTATAGATAAGTCCTTAAGGAGAGGGAACATCAAGTGAATGGAAACAGCCAATCACCATAACCCTCTTGATTCCAAGTTGCTAAAAAGTCATCTTTTAAGATTGTTGCATAATCCGTTAATCAAGTTACAAGATCATGTTATGAAGCACTAGCATCACTACCCATATGCAATAGCCCAGTTTATCAAGGTAACAAGTGATCAAAGCTAGGTAATTCTAAACAAGGTGACAAAGGACACATGCATATGAAATTTAGTGTGATGGTGAATAGGACACAAGGATGGTACTACTATACTTGCCTTAAAATTAGGTCCTTTCTTCAAATCCCAAATCTTCTCATAGAACTTCTTCTTGATCTCCAACTTCTTTTGAGCACCAACTTTCAGATCATCAACGCAAAGCTCACCGATTTGGACACGATTATAGAACACACAAGCATCCGAGCAATCATACACGAAGCAAACAATATGACTATATTAGAACAGTACATCAATCATAAATAAATAGAAAGGAAAGTTTATAAAATAACTCTAATCGTTTCTACGATCACATAGACGTCAAGTTCACCGAAAAAGGAGCTAAAACGTAGAAGTTATGATCTAAAGAAGATAGAAGCAATTTTTGTAAATAACTGGAAACCGATTTTTGAATTTAAGTAAATAAAATCAGATATTTAGATAGGCCAAGGAGTAAAATTAAATTGATAGACACAAGAGTTTACAGGAAAAATTGAAAATGTTGATTGATAGCTGTTTTCCACCGTTGTGCACAAGCATGGCACTGAATTGGGGGCATGTGTTTGCAAAGCAACGTGATGAGCAATAGGGTATATATATATATATATGTGTGTGTGTGTATTTCTACTGTATTTGAGGATTTATTTTTCTAAAGAAAAACGGCAAGAAAACAAGGTTATGTCATCATATGATGTCATCAAGCTAAGCAAGCTAAGGAGTAAAGCTAGCAAGAGCATGCATACGCACGGCACAAGCATGGCCAGCGTTGGAGCTTCACTGGAGTTCGATGATAACAACATATACACCTCGATTTGACTTGGGGCAGGATCTTACGATCATACGAGGAGCTCACCTAGGGATTTCTCAACGACGATGAAGGCACGGCGATGATGGTGCGTGGCTAATCTTGATTTGTGCTGACTCGAGCCATGGATTGAAACGACGTGTAGATGTTTCTTTCAAGTGCTGGCAACGGCAATACAAGTCTCAGGGAGGTAGCAACGTATGGAACAATGAACAAGATAGACAGCAAGACGGAGAAGCTCTGTAGATGGACGTGCTCCTCACCATCAATCAATCAATCAGCCGTCGACGAATTGGTGCTTCACGTAGGAGTGAGAACGTACGTGTACACCAGCAGCAGATCGACGACGGCACGGAGACAACCAGGCAGGGAAGATCTCCATGGCCGGTAGCTAGCACACCTTGCCGGTGAAGCACGAACGGAGCTGAGCAATGGGGAGCTGCGGCATAGACGACGGCTAGATGTAGCTGATATGGCCGCGGCTTAGTGTTCCCGTGACGATGGTTCTGTGCCCATCTCGGCAAGATCCAAACCAAGGCAATGGAGCAGAGCTAGGGCTAAAGACGGCTTGGGGATGGGATACGGCAAAGGCGACGCGTAGAAGCTAAACAAACAAGGGCACACGGCTGGAGTCCCTCGAGGCTTTATAGGAGCAGCATGGCGTGTACGCCACGGACGAGGATGCGACGCCGGGACGGACTCCAACTCGGATCGATTCCATCTGCGATACGATGGAGGTGGTTCTGGTTCAGCACGTCGATGAGATAGAGCAGGGCCGGCTACACATTTTAGAACTGTATATACCTATGTTGGGTTGGCAATGTATATAAGCGCATATACATATATGGCTGGAACGGGATGAATTAACGGGCAGGCTTGATTTCTTTTGGGCTGGCTTCAAGGATGATATGATCCCATCCCTATTTAGATTAGATTCATACGATGCAAAGCCTGATGAGCAAGGGTATATATAAAAACGAGACTCAGGCCATACGTAAGGGAGAGAGAGATGAAAAGCTTTTCCTTTTCCTTTATTTTCAAGACCTTTTCAAATAAGTTTTAAATTGATTTTGAAATCCTTTTGAACTTGGATCAAAACCACTCATCACACAATAAAACAATGCAGCAGCATGTATGCTCAACATGTTTCTAGCTCTATGATTAATTTTAATATAGTAAAAAAAATATTATTTTACCTAGGTTTTTATGAGCACAAAAGTTCAAATCAAATCATTTTTACTCTATTTTGAAAAGTGCAAAATTTGGGGTGTTACAACTCTACCCCCTTAAGATGAATCTCGTCCCGAGATTCGGAAGATGGTGATCGAAGAGATTGGGATGCTCTGCCATTGAATCTTTTTCACTGCCTTGAGTAGTACCATCTTACAGGCAAATGATTCCACTTTGCTATGCATACTTCTTATCCATACTCCAAATAACATGCTCGCCGATTCCAAGTCTTCGACGGACACTCCAAACAACTCGCACGTAACTCCAAACCAATCGTTAGTTAATTTCCAACTGTTAAAACATATTCCTTTCCTTAAATAAACTATTGTAGACTCGGGGTGCTAGCTTTTCTTCACACCAATGCACATCGCACTTATCATAAAGATCATCTTAGGATGGTTGTATGAACTGGGTTCTATGACATACTCTTGTCACTCTCACTCCAATTTATTATAACAAAATTGTTTTTAGCATGTACCACTATATCCCCTTTACGCAACCTCATAATTGTACCGCTGTAGTGTAATGCTAGTTTATGCTTGACACAAACACCCTTTATGCTTCTCATGAAGACCACCTTCGAGATGAACTGTATGACAAGCTCCTCGTCCCCACAAATTCCACATTATATCTTGACATATTCTGCTATTTCCAACTTCAATATACAATTGACTTTTGGGTCAAGTTCCTCAAACCTCAAACATAATTATTAACCCATGGCGACGTCCAAAACTCCTTAGCACAACCCTACCTTTGCTAAGAGCAATGATAACATCAATTCCTTAGTTCTTTCTTCTTCCAATTAATCGTTGTGATTCTCCTTGTTCAAAGGTGACTTTATTAACTAACAACTATATAGTACTAGTGACATCACTTGATTTGTCACTCGAACTTTTATAGTACCCATTATATGTGAAGAACACTGACAACAACTTTTTCCTATCCAAATGATTGCATCCCTCCAATCATAATCCTTTAATTACTCAACTAAGCAACAAGGTAACAATAAGGTTACAAACTTTATTCACTAATTGACCAAATATGATAGTACCTCCAAATCTCCAAGGCATAAACCATGTTTGAGACCTGTGGGTTATGGCCCACTATAACTCCATATCACTCTAATTATAGCGTCACTAGGTCAACATCAACTTAGTAATGATCCTTTGAATTCCTTTTGATCGACCTTGACATTGCTCTTCACTTCCAAGTAAGAACCTCTATGCTCCACAATTAATAACTCGACATCTCATAAGTTGATTAGTCCAACTCATGCCTCCATAGTTCAGACATAACCCAGTGCTTTCTTACATAGAGCACATCCAAAATCTTGCTAAAACACACTATAGTATAGGGAAAACATTCTTTTGTTCAATTTTAGTGCCTCTAGTGATGCCTTGATAGAATCTGATCATCCAAGAATGTTCTAAGTTACTCTTGCATACATAGGCTGACTCCAGCTCGACACATATCTCTTGAGTTCTTCGTGTAATTCCATCATTGGAGACATACCATAACCAAAAAGATAACTTCCTCCAAACAAAACTCATACACCAAAATTGGTGTAAGCATTGAAACTTTCATAGAATTCAATCATAGAGAAGTCCGACGTCACATTAGTTCTATGCCATCATCACCAACTTGTCTTGAGGCTTATTCAACCACACTACCTTCTTGTATAAGAACACACCTCAAACCTTAACAAGATGCATCACAATGCTTCTTACTCTGACCTGGTAACACCAACACCAGAGTTGTAATTGATTTCTTCTTTAACTCGTCAAAACTAGCTTGACTCTCATCAGACCATACGAACTTGGCACTCTTCTCTAATAGAGCCGTCATAGGTTTAGCAGGTTTGGAGAATCCTACAATGAACCTCCTATAGTAACCAACCAAACAAAGGAAACTGCACACATCTTACTCACATCAGTAAGCGGCTTCTAATTCAACGCACTCTTCACCTTATCTAGATCCACTGCTATACCTCCAATGTAGACAACATGACCCAGAAAAGAAACTTCCTTTAACCAAAACTCACACTTGCCCCGCTTAGCATACAATTCATGTTCTCTAAACTTCTGTAAGACTAGCCTTAAGTGTTCTGCATGTTCTTCTTTAGTCTTAGAGAACACCAGGGTGTCCGCAATGTAAACCACCATAAACTTACAAAAATACTCCATGATCACCTTATTCATCATGTGCATAGGATAGGTAGGTGCATATGTCGGACCTAAGAACATAACCGTGTACTCATGCAACTCATACCTCATGGTGAAAACTGTCTTCAGTATTTCTGCATTCTGAATCTTTGACTAATGATAACCAAAACATAAATCCATCTTAGAAAACACAAAAGAACCTCTTAACTTATGAGACAAATCATCAATCCTCAGCATCGACACTTGTTCTTGATGGTAACATCATAAAAAGAACCATAATCATCACACATACGTTGAGTATCATCCTTCTTGTAATCTAAGATCGCTGGAGCACCTCATGGAGACAAACTAGTGTGTGTGAAATCTTTCTCTTGCAACTCCATATCCTGCTTCTTATAGATCAACTAACAAGTCACTAATACTTGCTCATGGATAGACCTCTCAACAACGGAGATGGTTGCTTCCTTCCAGGTAAAGTGCCTCTCAACAACGGAGATGGTTGCTTCCTTCCAGGTAAAGTGCTTGAGTGCATAAAACTTTCACCTTGCATCTTCTTCTTCGTGGCTACCCCCCTTAAGAAAAGATCTATTAGGGACACCACAGGGTAGCTCGTATTTTCAAGTAAGTTAGTGGATTCTCATCATGTCCTTCCATCATCCAAAAGAAACTCATGTACATGGATAGAGACTTGTAACATGCAATTCTTCACGAGCAGGAAAACAGCAGCGCAGAAAAGCAGACATAACTCCAGTTCTGTTGATCCAATGAAGTTGTTCTTTATACCGTTTGAAAGCTTATGAAATCCTCTAAAACTTTCTTATAGAATATTTTTCCATATTCTGTAGTTAAGATAATCTTTCATAATCATATAAGAAATCTATCCAGTCAATCTGGCAGTGCAGTAGCATCACATTGCAATAGTTATATCTCGAGCTCTGTTGACCCACTAAAGTCACACTTTACACCATTGGAAACCTTATGTAATCCTATGTAACTTTCCTATAGAACATGTTTCCAGATTTCATAGTTAAGTGGGTCGAAAATACTCCACAACAGAAACTGTTCTGGATTCCAGACAGCACAGATACACCGCCTTGTGAATTCCATAGCTCTCAAACTAAAGTTGATATGAGGGTGATGCTGACGGTGTTGGAAAGTTACTGAAGTCTAGATTCTCCCACAAAAATTTCATAACCATTGCACAAATAAATCTCGATATATAACAATAAGACCACAGACTGCTCCAGATTTCTTACAGCACAGATTCTTCATCTTGTGATTTTCGTAACTACCAAACCAGAATAGCTTTTATGATGATTCTTGCGCTCAGATAAAGATGTTGAAGTCTACTTTTGTCCAGAATTTTCTCATGATTTTTGGTCATCCAAGAACTGAGATATAAACCGAAGAATAGAGACTGGTCCGAGAAGACATGATGCAGAAACCAGGAGGAACCCAAAACCCAACTATCTATTCACTAATCCTTATACCTTAGGCCTATAAACTAAATGAAATTGTGAACAAAGCCCACAATATCATTGCACTCATTACAAAGATGTAACTCAAACATAAGAATAATAACAACACAACAAGACACTTAAGGTTCACAAACCACACATTAAGACTGACTGACTACACTAACTTCGCAACTAACGGTTTGTTAAATAGGGGACACTAACTCCTACTTCTTGAACACGGTGTGACTGCAGCTTCATCCGGGGTAACCTCTTTGCATGGGGTTGAGCGAGACATGTCTACCACTCCATTTATCTTGGGTAATCCAACACAACTTCTCCACTTATCTATCTCATCAAGAGCTTCCTCATAGTGTTGCCTTACTTCTGCCAGCTCTAGTTGGTGATTTTGCAGCAACACTTCAATCGTGGATGTAAGAAATCCTCACTGCTAAAGGGCGTGTTGATGTACTCCTTGCACCAACAAGTATGAGTCTCTTATAAGGCAAGATGATCTTCTTAGTTCTGTGGATCTCTTAGAGTATAGTTCCATGTAGTGAAGCATGGTTCTCCAAATCTAGTGCGAGTGGCCTTCTTGTTACGAACCAGTTATAGAGAGAAGACTTAGAGAATGAGACAAGGTTTGGAGAGATAGAAAGAACACAACAAGGATGAGAACAAAGACTTTGAAACAAGCATCAAGGAGGAGTTGAATATCAAGGCTAGAGATACAATAGAGAAGAAAATATCAAGGTATGTAGAACAAGGATGTTCTAACAATGTCAAAAGCTTAAGACGGCCAATTTCTACCTAGGCTTGCGTCCTACAGTCAGCATTGAGCTGATACCACTTGTAATACCCAGTTTTAAGAACAAAACCAGATATACACCATATGTGAGTCCTAGGAGTCAATTCCCACATATAGCTACAAGTAAAGGGTAGTATCAGTAAACAATGCTTAATAAATAACGTACTTAGTATAAAAGAGATATACCCTTGGTAGCAATTAGCGGGAAGACAAATCCGATCTTCATATAAGGACTCCACTCCACTGGATCCAAACTGACTGGTTGATCACAAGCCTAAACTTCTCCTGAGGTGGTAGGAATAGCAAGAGTGAGTCCATGTCGAACTCCGCAAGTATAGCAGGGGGTTCATGGGGCTCAAAAGGATGACACGGTTAAACTGCAAGTAGCTTTTAGTGTATGTCATATTTTAGCACTTAGCATCAAGATAGTGTTCCCATAACCACATGATCAGGTAAACATGATTAAAGAATACAATTAACATCAATATTAACATTAAGCATAAACAACAGTGGTCATCTATTCTGCAATGTCTCAGGGCCGCCCTAACCGTGGGCACGGACGACATATCGATTTAACTCTGCGCAGAGGTGTACCCTTTACCTGTGAGTCGTGATTTACCCTTTCTCCCGAGGCCTGTCGACCTCTTAGCTCTCTTCCAAGGAAAGCCGGCAGGGATCACTATAAAGCCACTCATAGGTTCGTCTAACAAGTTAGGGCCGCAGGGTCATCGAATATAGGGAAACCCTCCTCCCAGAATGGTACCTAACCTACCCGGTAGTTCACATAATGGAGGAGCCGCCCTATACCCAACTCGCAGATCCTCTAACTCGCTAGAAAAGGTCCTATGAACAACTAGAGCCAGAGCCATATAGCCCTCACAGCGGCACGTGAAATCCCGTATGATCCGTATAGATAAGTCCTTAAGGAGAGGGAACATCAAGTGAATGGAAACAGCCAATCACCATAACCCTCTTGATTCCAAGTTGCTAAAAAGTCATCTTTAAGATTGTTGCATAATCCGTTAATCAAGTTACAAGATCATGTTATGAAGCACTAGCATCACTACCCATATGCAATAGCCCAGTTTATCAAGGTAACAAGTGATCAAAGCTAGGTAATCCTAAACAAGGTGACAAAGGACACATGCATATGAAATTTAGTGTGATGGTGAATAGGACACAAGGATGGTCCTACTATACTTGCCTTAAAATTAGGTCCTTTCTTCAAATCCCAAATCTTCTCATAGAACTTCTTCTTGATCTCCAACTTCTTCTTGAGCACCAACATTCAGATCATCAACGCAAAGCTCACCGACTGGACACGATTATAGAACAAACAAGCATCCGAGCAATCATACACGAAGCAAACAATATGACTATATTAGAACAGTACATCAATCATAAATAAATAGAAAGGAAAGTTTATAAAATAACTCTAATCGTTTCTACGATCACATAAACGTCAAGTTCACCGAAAAAGGAGCTAAAACGTAGAAGTTATGATCTAAAGAAGATAGAAGCAATTTTTGTAAATAACTGGAAACCGATTTTTGAATTTAAGTAAATAAAATCAGATATTTAGATAGGCCAAGGAGTAAAATTAAATTGATAGACACAAGAGTTTACAGGAAAAATTGAAAATGTTGATTGATAGCTGTTTTCCACTGTTGTGCACAAGCATGGCACTGAATTGGGGGCATGTGTTTGCAAAGCAACGTGATGAGCAATAGGGTATATATATATATATATATATATATATATATATATATATATATATATATATATATATATATATATATATATATATATATATATATATATATATATATATATATATATATATATATGTGTGTGTGTGTGTGTGTGTGTGTATTTCTACTGTATTTGAGGATTTATTTTTCTAATGAAAAACGGCAAGAAAACAAGGTTATGTCATCATATGATGTCATCAAGCTAAGCAAGCTAAGGAGTAAAGCTAGCAAGAGCATGCATACGCAAGCATGGCCAGCGTTGGAGCTTCACTGGAGTTCGATGATAACAACATATACACCTCGATTTGTCTTGGGGCAGGATCTTACGATCATACGAGGAGCTCACCTAGGGATTTCTCAACGACGATGAAGGCACGGCGATGATGTAGATGTTTCTTTCAAGTGCTGGCAACGGCAATACAAGTCTCAGGGAGGTAGCAACGTATGGAACAATGAACAAGATAGACAGCAAGACGGAGAAGCTCTGTAGATGGACGTGCTCCTCACCATCAATCAATCAATCAGCCGTCGACGAATTGGTGCTTCACGTAGGAGTGAGAACGTACGTGTACACCAGCAGCAGATCGACGACGGCACGGAGACAACCAGGCAGGGAAGATCTCCATGGCCGGTAGCTAGCACACCTTGCCGGTGAAGCACGAACGGAGCTGAGCAATGGGGAGCTGCGGCATAGACGACGGCTAGATGTAGCTGATATGGCCGCGGCTTAGTGTTCCCGTGACGATGGTTCTGTGCCCATCTCGGCAAGATCCAAACCAAGGCAATGGAGCAGAGCTAGGGCTAAAGACGGCTTGGGGATGGGATACGGCAAAGGCGACGCGTAGAAGCTAAACAAACAAGGGCACACGGCTGGAGTCCCTCGAGGCTTTATAGGAGCAGCATGGCGTGTACGCCACGGACGAGGATGCGACGCCGGGACGGACTCCAACTCGGAGCGATTCCATCTGCGATACGATGGAGGTGGTTCTGGTTCAGCACGTCGATGAGATAGAGCAGGGCCGGCTACACATTTTAGAACTGTATATACCTATGTTGGGTTGGCAATGTATATAAGCGCATATACATATATGGCTGGAACGGGATGAATTAACGGGCAGGCTTGATTTCTTTTGGGCTGGCTTCAAGGATGATATGATCCCATCCCTATTTAGATTAGATTCATACGATGCAAAGCCTGATGAGCAAGGGTATATATAAAAACGAGACTCAGGCCATACGTAAGGGAGAGAGAGATGAAAAGCTTTTCCTTTTCCTTTATTTTCAAGACCTTTTCAAATAAGTTTTAAATTGATTTTGAAATCCTTTTGAACTTGGATCAAAACCACTCATCACACAATAAAACAATGCAGCAGCATGTATGCTCAACATGTTTCTAGCTCTATGATTAATTTTAATATAGTAAAAAAAATATTATTTTACCTAGGTTTTCATGAGCACAAAAGTTCAAATCAAATCATTTTTACTCTATTTTGAAAAGTGCAAAATTTAGGGTGTTACAATACAATAACTTTCTCGAACATAATGATGACGATGATGATGATAATCTTCTTTCAAATACTAGATGATGATAACAATCCTTGGAGCATATAGAAGTCCTAAAAAGTGTATGTATCCTCTCCCAGTGTAGGAGGTGGATAAAAGGCGGAAAGCATGTTTTTGCGTACTCCCAGTGTAGGAGCAGCAGATATATATGTGGGTGTAAGTGCACTTGATCATATGAGTAAGACACCCCTCTCCACGGCTCTAACACGCCAAGACTATTCTCAACAAAAATTAAAAGCTTATGTGCTGGTCTTTCAGAATTTTGTCGACGAGGCTCTAAGCATTTATTACCACAGAGGAGAAGTGTAGCTAAAATTTTTAAGATTTTCGAAAGAAATTTTCCAAGCAACTAGATATCAAGAAATCAGGTTCTCATGGTTCATGCTATCTCACTGTCCACAACAACCTAAGTAAAATGGGGTCGCTAAAAATAAAGTTCCCAACAGCAACAGGGATTCCTAGGGATTATCATGGTGTGAGTCTATCTTGGGGTCATGGTTAAAATAATCTACCTTCTCAATATATATAGCAGGTGATTTAATTCAAGGTGTTCCCCAAACGAATCGAAAAAACACGATCGGTATAAAATTTGAAACGTAGGGAAGCAAACCTAACCATGGACGAAAACTGGAGTCAGATGGCCCCACCCCTGGGGCGGGCGCCTCGGGATCTGGGGCGGCCGCCTCTGGCAAGTGGCCCCTCGGGGTCCGCTTCGCCGAGCGCGATCTTTGTGTCATATTTTCTCAAATATTTTTGCTGTTTCGTTGATATCCATTAGTTACGTCGTCGGATGCCTCCCCCACACTAGATTCTTGTTATCTTTATTCACAACAAGGTGGAGACAAAAGAGGCAACACATATCCAATAATAAATATAACTAGAAAACTTTATTCATCATCATTAAGGCCTGGATTACATGTATTGAAAAGAACTACGAACGAACTAAACTTTTAATTAAGCACACTTTTAACTAAATCTCACTAGGCCTTTCCGATGCTAAGATGAATCTCGTCTAATTATTACGCTTCTCTAGAGCGTCTAACCTCTTCTCTAGCTTATCCGACTTCTTTTCTAGCGCACGAATTCTAGCATCGGAAGTGGTAATACATCTACTTTGGACGCATTGGCAGGCTTCTAGAGATGCAGTAATGGTGCACTGAGTCTCCAGCTCCTTCTCCAAATTCGCAACGGTCTTGCGGCGCTTCTGTGGAGCTTTTGATGCAGCAAGAGCTGCCTTTGGGGCTTCCTTAGGAGGGATGAACTTGACCTTGCTCAGGTGAGCACGGACTCCCTCAAAGTAAGAGCGCTCTCCAGTGCTATATCTAGCACAGACAATTTCTCCTTGCTTGTTTGTCTTCACTCCTATAAGCATCTCATTGTGCTTAGGAGGGAGGAGCTTGGTGCCTTCAGTGAGCTTCACAATGGGACCCTTTGGTGGAGGTCCCTCTAAGAGCAATGGCTTGGGCGCAACGATGACTGGCTGGACAAAGTAGCAATGGCTGTATGCTTGGGGTTTTGGAGGGATAGAGGCTAGAGGTTTTGGCTCGGATCAATCTCCTATCTAAGTTTTCTGGCTCTGGCTTCACCATGGCTGCGTAGCAAGCTTGATGCTAGGAGGAGAAGGCTTGGATGGAATGAGGTTGACCTGAGGTCTGGGCTTCTTTATATAGGGGCTGAAAAAGGGCATCTAAAGGGAATCTCCGAAGGAATTACGTGTCAACGAAATCTCAAAAACCCTAATCGGCAAAAATTCCCGATGGAAGAGTGTAGAAGAAACGCGAATGCAAAAGGTGGCGGCGAATGGGCAAGGTCAGGGGGCGGCCGACTCTAGGTCAGGGGCAGCCGCCTCTGACAGGTGGCCTCCCTGGTCAGCGTTTTTCGCAACTTATTTTACGTATTTTTGTCATTCAGAAAAATATACTGGACCCCGAAAAACGAAAAGTAAAAAGGTCGGGCCCAACTACCCTAATTGAGAAAGAAATTTATTTCATCTTCAATGGGCCCTAAAATATTTTAAGACGTTGGCCATTTACCTTGAATAACGTACCTTCGTTGTTGCGAAGCGTAACGTCTCCATGTGATGATGAGCTCATCACTTCGAATGGTCCTTCCCATTTGCTTCGAAGTTTTCCATGCCCGAAAAGTTTGACCCTGGAATTAAAAAGTAATACCTAGTCTCCGGGTGTGAACTCCTTGATCTTGATTCTCTTGTCATGCCATCTTTTTACTCTCTCTTTATATATCTTGGCATTGTGGTAGGCTTTTTCTCTCCGTTCTTCTAATTCAGAGATTTGCATCCTCCTCTTCTCTCCTGCTGCTTCTAGATCCATATTCCATTTCTTGATGGCCAAGTGAGCTTTGAATTCCGGCCCTACTGGCAAGTGGCAAGTCTTTCCATAGACCAGTTGATATGGTGACATTTCATTAGGTGTCTTGTATGTGTTCGGTATGCCCAGAGTGCATCGGGAAGCTTGTCCTTCCATGCAGTTCCCATTTCATTAACTGTCTTCTGAAAAATATTCTTGATTTGCTTATTTGATGTTTCTGCTTGGCCACTTGTCTGAGGGTGGTTGTTGGTGGTCCTTATCGACGATTTTATACCGCCAATTAGACATGAAAAAGGGTGAATTATATATTCCTATATCCATATACATGTGCAACTAACCCAAATCCACGTGCACTAGGAAATATACAGTCATTGCAGGAATCAATTAAAAGTGCAGGGATTAAACATCAAAAAGGCGCTTTCTGGAAAGCGCCAAACCACCCCAAAGGGAGATGGGCCACCTCAGGACCAGATTGGGCCAAAACACCAAACCAGCACGGCCTAGGCCCACTCCACAACCGACCACCCGAAGGTGGTCAGGGGGCGGCGGCCCCCTGGCGCGGCCGCACCAGGGGCGCGCTCGCGCCACCTAGGCTGCCAGGTGGGACCGGTCGGCTGGAGGCGGTTCATTCAATGCTGAGGAGGGCGGTGCGCTGGTGTACCTGCCTAATCAAGCTCAAACCAACCTCCTCACACATATAAAAGGGGAGATGAAAAGAAATTCAAGACACACATTCATTTGGCTTCTCTCTCCCTCACCTCCACTTGTTCCTTAGCTTAGAGCTAGTAGTGTTGGAGCTAGGAAAGCTACTAAGGAGAGCTTGTCTCCTAGGAAGAAGAGATACATCTTGGCAATCATCTATGGAGTGTTCTTCCTTGTTCAAGTTCTTATACTTTATATATTCAGTTTGGCGTGACAATTACTCTCAAATACTAGCCCATTAGTCACACCTCCACGTCATACAATAACAAATCTAAATCGTCACTAATTGTTTGACTTAGAGACAAAATAAGTATTAGTACCAAAATGTTGGAGTAAATCAAAGCAATAGTGAGCTACTAAGGAGAGCTAAGTTATTGTCTTCACACTTAGGAAGAAGAGATACATCTTGGCAAATCATCTGGATGGAGTGTTCTTCAAAATGAGCTTTGTTACCACTAGGTTGAAAGGTGCCTTACCACCAAATCACTCACCTTGTTGTTTAATGTTATGCATATTATTGTATTTCTTAACTTACAACATGATAATTGACATGATAATTGAAATTTAGACGAAGCGGGTCTCACATAGAGGACGTGGCGCTAGGGTCCCACCAGCGGGGCGTGACAGCGAATAAATAACCGGCGCTGCGGGAGCTCCACGGGCAACCTCCCACCTCCCTTTTTAATTTTTTGCAAAAATAATCACGCGCGGGGGTGGGAGTTGGGGAGCTCGATCCCGGGACCTGCTGTTCCAGCAGTAGCAGCGCTACCACTGGGACGCTGGTCATTTGGTGTATATATCAAACAAGGTTTCCTATTTGTAGGCAGAATACGATATTTTTTTTTTTTATTTTTATCGATGACTTAATGGGCCTTGTATACATGATGGCGTAGATGTCCGTGGCGGCTGGTCGTGTGTTCCAGATCCTCGCAAAGGCATACACATATATCCTATACTCATCTTAGTTCTAATCTTGTTTGTCCCAACACCGATCGGTGGACCTTGCATTATCTTCCTCTAGTCTATAAACACCGAGTCTTCGGAGGAGAGTAGAGGAAAGCACGCCTGTTAATTTGGTCACGCTTAGAACTAAGTTTAAGTACAACTGGGCTCAAGAAATACCAAACACACTTGAATATTGCTATGGTAAGGCACATTGACTTTCACCCTAAGCTCTCGGGTTCAAACCTAGCTGATGCCAAATTTTTTTTTGTTGTTTTTCCAACATTTTTTGTGTTTATTATTTTTTTATTTCTCTATGTTCATTTATGTACGAGATTTTTAATTAGTATAATATTGCTTAATAATCTCATTCATTTTCAAACATCTTATTACATTTGTTATGTATCATTGTACTTAATTATCATGCACATCCTCGCAAAGGCATACACATATATCCTCACAGAGTTGTTCATGTTTGTACAAGATGTATAGTAGCACGTTGTCAAAATCATTTGAAATTTTTATGGAATGTTTATGGAGCCAAACTATGATGTTGTGTGCATCTATGCAATTTTCTGACCAAGTTTGCATATTACTGTCATTTTTGTTTGATTAGAGAAGCATAATTGTAGAAATATGCTATACTAGCTAAAAAATTCTAAAAACTTGCATAGACGCCCCACTTTGTTGTATGAGGTTGACAAAAAAGTTTCAACTAATTTTGAGAAAGTGGTCATGCACGTCCTCGCAAAGGCATACATGTCTAACATATAACCTAATAATAATAACTAAATGAGAATTGTTCATGCTTGTACAAGATGTATAGTAACACCTTGTCAAAATCATATGAAATTTTTATGGGATATTTATAGAACCAAATTATGATGGGCTTTGCTATGGTACTCACAAATGATTGTGAGCTCTTCATTCGTTTTTATCAGATGGTTAGAATCATCTATTAGGAGACAATAAGTGAGATAAGAAAAATTTCAGCTATACAGATATTTTTAGATCTAATAAACATATACACGATCTATCATATATGGTGAATCTTTTTTAATTTTACAATTAGATATATAGCATAACTTAATTATAGCAAACAAAATTATATTTGATGCACCGGTGCAACTCAGGAACGTGTAACGCAAACATGAGTATATATGATGAATGTAACGCAAACATGAGTATATATGATGAATTTGCTGTTTTTTATATGGTACTAATATACGTACGCACACATGCATGGATCTGCTAGGCTATCAACAAACAAGTAGGGAAGGGCCACGCGGTCTGTTTCTATTTCTCTGGTGCATGCAAACAAATTTGTTTCTGTCCGTCAATGCCCGTGACTTCCGCCGGCTTATTATTTTTTTTTTAAAAAAACTTCCCAACGCTCCCGCTACCCGCACGATCCGAAACCAGCGCTCCCTTCCGCCTCCCCTGCACGATCCAAATCGACCCGCTCCCATCGCGCTCCCATTGTTTCCTCGCTCGGCGCTCGCTACCCCGTCGCCGCAACACGCACGTCGTCGCGGCCGCACGTCGTCGAGGACAACAGGAGCCCCGACGTCGAGTACAAGTGGGGCCACATTCACGAGATCAACTCAGCACGTCACACCGCCGCCGCCCACGTCTGCCACGCCGGCGTCCTTCGTGCCCGATGTCGAGGACACGGGAGCGTCATCCATGAGATCAACTGTGAGGTACTCGACTCACGTCTACTAGAATCAGAAATTTTGTTACGAGTTCAGATGTGGCCCAAAGTGATACTGAATCTTCTGTTGGTCTGCCTAGGGTATTCCCGGTCCTTCCCTGCCGACGAGCACCCGCCTAGGGTATTTTCGGTCCTTCCCTGCCGACGAGCACCCACAAGGTATGCCATCTTTGTGCATAAGTGATACTGTATCTCATCTCTAAAATGGCTGCCTGCTCTAGCTCACGTTGTTTCAGATCAGGTTGAATGAAGTAGTTTAACGATAGTAGAGATTGAGTTCTGACAAGAATAAATGTCGCTGATTGGTTAATTCTGAAGCATCGTGCAGGGGAGGTTACGATGGAGTAGCTAATTAGAAGCACCATATACCTGTATAATGGAGAGATCAGGACGAAAATTTTGGTAAGTCACACCTCTATACATCCCAGATTCAAACAAATTGAGGAAATCTCCAATATATTTTTATTCAATAATTTTGCCTTCTCCTAAAATCTATTTTTCTCTAAATTGATTGTTCATGAATTGCGTTATTTCTGAGTGATTATTGTTAGTATTTTGATATGCAACTGTCTTCATTTGTTTGAATTTGTGCTGACAAAGACATCTTCTAAACCATCCTTCGATATATATTACGTACAATCCTCGCAAAAAAAAATATTACGTGCAAGGTAATTGAACAAGACCGCTGTTTATCCACTTGCCTGCGCTTTTGTATTGTCTAATTGCTTCCATATGAATATATACTCCAGACCTGTACCTAATTTAATTTAGCTTCTAGATACTGCATTAATTCACAAGAACATCGATTTCAGTTATCATGCACGGAGTATCATAGTATATGAAACTAACACTGTTAACCTTGCAGATCAATAGTCCTCGCTAGTCTCGGGTACTTGGAGTACTGTGTTGTTTTAAACATAATTTAGTGAAGTTTTTTTATCAGTAATATTTTAGTTTCTTCTGTTCAGGTAGATCAAACAAATGCGATCATATCCAGGATCAGTAAAGCTAGATCAACACAAGTATGTCACGATAGATTGTATGATATTAACCATATTTGATTTGCTATATCAGTGAAATTAGTTGAGTCTTTTGGATTGAATATCTATTATTTACAGCCTAATATTGCTAAAGAATTGTGTGGCAAACCTGCTACTGCTATGCATACACAGATGCATACACAGTTTGTCAACAGGATCAAGGATGTGAACTACGAACTGTTTTACTTGATTTGAGGTATGATTTTTTAACATAAATCTCATTTTGATACATGAGCTGATCCACTAGCATTATGTTTTACTAGCATTATGTTCCTGTTCTGTTGTTGTAATTTGCTACAGCTTGTCCATTTTACTTCTACCTCTCTCTAGTACATATCTTGTTGTCTATATTTTTAAAAAATGCTCTTGTGTGATATTTGCACCTCAAATTAATTCACTAAGTATGAACTAATGATGGCTCATTGTTGTTTCAGTCTAACATGGAAGCTTTGAGGGCATCACCTATTGCTGAAGGTGAGACAGGAGTATATTACTCAAAAAAAAAAAGGTGAGAGAGGAGTATCCAGTGTGTAGGTTGTGTCACAGGCGCTATCCAAGAATAGTTCAAACATTTTTCTAAAGAATATTGGCATCAAACCAGTGGCATCCTCCAACTCAGTAGCATCAAAAGAAAGTGAGCTTCGGGAACAACTAGCAGCTAAAGCTAAGGCTGCCGTACAAAAGGCAATAGAGGAGAACATGTTTAGGCTAATCTTATGTTGCTGGTGGTTGCCTACTTTATATTATTAGTTGTGATCTTAGTGTGAACTAAGATGAACTACCACCTAGATTGTTATGTCGAGTTATGTGTGAACCGAGTCTAGTAACTTGTGTGGTCTGTGGTGACTGGAAACCAGATTTGTTCATTTCTGGAAGTTTATGGTCATGTTAATGTTATTTGCATTTCCTATTAAAAATAGAATGAGCATTTTTGTGATCAAATTCTGGTTCTTTTATATGATGATTTTGTATTTGATCTGTGACGATTACGTAATTTGATCTGTGATGATTTTTAATTTGATTTGTGACGAAAATGAGAACCAATCACGAAGGACACGTGGAAAAATCGAGCCCGCCACGTGGACTAATCACAGACTGCCACGTGGCCCTTTAAAAAGTGAAAATGGACCCTCCACATCACCTGCCACGTCAGCTGACACGTGTCAAGCCATGTCAGCTGGACACGTCACCTACCACGTGGGCGTGCCACGTGCGCACGACACGTCAGCTGCCAGCGTGGCAAACGGCGTTTGGCAGCCTAACGGAGCGCCAAGCTATGATGAAAACAAGGCCTCATCGGTGACGAATCGAATTCGTCACTAAATGAATTCCATTCGGTGACGATGGCTATTTTGTCATTGAATAAATTTCATTCAGTGACGAAAATAGTCGTTTCGTCACCGTTGTTAATCAATGACGCTCATTCCATGACGAACCTATTTTCGTCATAAGTTCGTCATAGAACAACGTCGGTGACGATTTTGGAGTCTTCCATGACGAAAGTGGAACGTCATTGATGAGCACTTCCCTACTAGTGTGTATGAACTAGAGCATAGTCTTGATCATGTTCATGTTGATACATATGAACTAGAGCATAGTTCATATGATCAGTTCATAGCATGTTCATCCCTGTTCTTCATCGTTCATATGTTCTATAGAATTAGAGTCCACGATGAGAATGAAGTAACAGTTCGATGTTCTTTCGGGTTTGCCTATGCTCTAGCTCGTCCATCCGTAGGGTGAGAGTCCTGGGGGAGCATAGGTAGTTCTATAGTATGCGGGTGTGGTGTTCGGATACGAGAGGGCCTTCGGATATGACGGCATGCCACGGTTGAGGGGTAGGCGGCAGGTGGTGACAGCCCTGTCCGTCCCTCGTAATCCCCCACGTCCGCATGTCGTGTAGGAGTTCGTAAATGCCTCTATCGGCTGGCAGACCAGCTGTGGGGGTCTCCCTGTTACTCTAGGCTCTGACTTGTCTCTAGTCCTGTATAACACGTGACTTAGCCGTTCTATGCTTAGCTGTATATGACCAACCAGCTCCAGTAGGTTTATTCTTTATTCTTTCCGTTTCTTTTATTTCTTATTTCTCTTTATCCTTGAGTGAGAGCCAAGTGTGTGTCCACTATCCTCAAATTACCGTTTATCCTACCCCTGCATAGCACTAAGGCTTATTTCAATGATATGAAGTTCCATATCCATATGCTAGAGGTATTTTACACCATGCCTTCCTTTGGGAAAATATAAATAACGATACTCTGACATACTTTCGGGTGAAATGCTACAATGATAGATCCGTGCGCTTGCGGATAATATCTTTAGAACACGACTATCACCTGGCGTTTCTTGGCGTGACCACTGGGATGTAACATTTCTTGTGATTGCATTAAGAAATGCCAACAAGCATTTCTGGCGCCGTTGCCGGGGAAGGCATTGGTTAAAATAATCTAGCATGGCATGGATATAACTTCATTAGAAATAGTCCGAGTCTATGCTGGCTAACTTTTATGTTTTCTCCTGTTGTGGGTGAAAACAGGATAGTGTATGTCCGGTTTCTCCCTGCCAGACAATTTCCATCCAAATCCGGAGGCACTCCTAAGGAAGAAGAAGCCTAGAGCTACTCCTTCTTCTGCCACTCCGTCGGCAATCGAACCGGTCATCGCCGCACCATCAGCAACCATTCCAATGGCTCAGAAGACTCTCCGCGAATTCTCCGTCCCCGCTGTTGCCAACGTGCCCACCGGGCCCGTTGTTAACGTGGCGGACAAGAACTTCGAGCTAAGGACTGGCCTGATCACCATGGTGCAGGGGATTCCGTTTTGCGGACTCCCCAATGAGGATGCTAATGCTCACTTACAGCGTTTCTTGGAGCTCTGTGACACTGTCGTCATCAAGGACATCGAAGCTGACGTCATCAGGCTCCGGCTGTTTCCCTTCTCCCATGTGGGAAAGGCGAAACAGTGGTTTTACAAGGACAAAGAGGCTGTGAGCACATGGAGCAAATGCTCCAAGGCATTCCTCGCAAAGTTCTTCCCCATGGGAAAAACAAATGCCCTGAGGGGAAGAATTGCAAATTTCCAGCAAACGCAGCTGGAACCCATTCCTGAAGCTTGGGAGAGGCTCTAGAGCTTCATCCTAGACTATCCTCATCATGGGATGGAGGAATGGCTGGTGCTCCAAAACTTTTACAATGGGCTCATGCCCATGTCAAAAGGGCACCTCGATGCTGCAGCTGGAGGCGCATTTCTATCACTCACTGTTGATAACGCTACGGCGTTAATCAACAAAATGGTAGAAAATCAAGCTTGGGGGAAGAAAGGGCCCCAACCAAGCAACAAAAAGGCACGCACCCCGTGAAGGAGACGGAGGCGCTTGCCGCAAAAATTGACCTACTCTTGCAAAAGTTTGATGAAAGAGCTGCCGGAGACACATCCGGCACTGTCAAAGCCATAGAATCTCGCATAACATGCGAGGTCTGTGGCAATAATGGACATTCGAGGAATGATTGCCCCGAAACCCGTGAAGAAACTTCATACATCAACGACGAGTATCGTCAACAGCAAGGAGGTAATAATGGATGGAATAATCAGTCCCGTCCATAATATCAAGGTAATTCGAATTACACTTCCAATTACAATTCGAATCGAGTCTACTCTCAAAGATTTAGTCCTTGGCCAAGCTAAGATCAACGAAAACCTTACCAAAAAGATTTGGCCAATGACAAAATCTTAGAGAGCATTAGTACCAAGATAGAAGGTTTAACTTCTCTGCGTTAAGAATCGTTGAGCTTTAACAAAATGATAGAAAGGCGGTTAGCTCAAATTGCTTCGATGTTCGTTGATCCCAATGGTAAAACATTGGATCAAGCTGCTAGTACTTTTGAAAATGTTAATTCGTGACCACGAGAGGCGGTAAGGCCACTCGCGATCCACCATATCCTAAACAAGCAGCTAGGAAACAAGCAGCGCCGCAACAAGAAGTACCTTCATCACCTGAACCTCAAGGCGAGGCAGAATCAGGGACAACCCTGGATTACCCAGACACGACACACCTGCCATTCGCCACGAGGACTAGGAAGCAAGCTGTGAATGATCAGTTCGCTCAGTTTGTTGAGATGGTCGAGAAAGTACATGTGAGCATTCCGCTCATGGACGTCTTACATGTACGTTCTTATGCCAAGTATATCAAAGACATCATCAACAACAAGCGACCACTGCCATCCACAGCTGTGGTCAAACTGACAGAAGAATGTAGTGCGGCAATCCTCAATCACTTACCAGAAAAGAAGAAGGACCTTGGATGTCCCACTATCACTTGCTCCATTGGAGGACAGCAGTTTGACCACGCACTCTGTGATCTTGGTGCCAGCGTCAGTGTCATGCCCAAGACGGTGTTTGACAAGCTGAATTATACACGGCTGTCACCAACAACGATCACACTCCAATTGGCCGACTCCTCTTTATGCTACCCAGTGGGAATAGCTGAAGACATTCCTGTGAAAATCCGAGGATACTTCGTCCCGGTGGACTTCGTGGTGCTCGACATGGAGGCCACCGAAGAATCACCGCTCATCTTGGGACGACCATTCCTCAGTACCGCTGGAGCACAGATTGATGTTGGAGCTGGAGAAATCCGGTTTAACATCAATGGGAGTGAGGAGAAGTTCCACTTCCGGCCAAGAAAGACGGAGGAGTGCAACATGATTCGCATCAAGTATGAGCCAACCACGAGGGAGGTCACGGAAGTTGAAATCCGACCTCATGATGCGAATCGAATTCCCAATATTATCTGGGAACAGAGGCCAGAGCCGCAGAAAGCAAAGGGTACCCAGGAACAGAAACAAAAGAAAAAGAAAGAGCAGGAGCCAAAACAAAAAGAAAAGAAGGAGCAAAGAGCTCCTAATAAAGGAAGAAAGAAGGCTCCTACAGAAGAAACAAAATCAAAGGTCGTTCCTGCGCAACCCAATGAGGAGAAGAACAAGGGCAAGGCTCCGGCCCAGGAAAGAGTGGAACCCAAGGCAAAACCAATTCCACTCAAAACCTTTGGGGCACCAAAACTGGTCCCCAAGGAGGAGACAAAGGTGTTGAAGGTGTACAAAACTGCCACACCTCCAAAAGAGGACGATCAACCACCATCCTCACCAATTGTCACCGCACCACCAAGGATGAAATTGGTGTGGAAACCCAAGCAGGCATCCTCGTCTAGTTCTCCTGAGACGGATGTCCCATCATCAAGCTCAGATTGAGAAGGAGAAAAGTCTCGCTTCACGGACTATAAACTGTGAGCCCTGACCGATAGGATAATCGGTAAGTTATCTTTTTATAGTATTTTATTTATTCATCTATTTTATAGTCTGTCAAATAAAGTTCTATCTTGCTATCCCTGTTCCTGCATAGTTTGATGTTTTGGAACAAGTTTAAGCTTAGAATGTTCCATAGACTTGTAGCTTGAGCATGGTGCTTAGGTTGCTAGTTTACCTTGGTCAACTTTTGTTGATCATTGAGACAGATTGCTAGTAGGAATATCAGTAGTATGCTATGAGCTAACCCTTGCAGGATGGTCCTCAATCATAAGGAAGTCCTGACGACAGACTCAAAATAAAATAAAATAATTTTACCTCAGAATAAAATTTTTAAAAGGGGCCCCGTTTCCAAGCAAGCTTGGGGGAGGACCCCCAATAAGAGGTATGTACTTTACTAACACTTACGCATATAAAAAAAATGCTTTGTCACTTCCTATATATATGTGTCAAAGAAATATTAGATTCTACCCTTGTTGAAATAATGAAAAGTTGCTCTGTCTCATGACTCGCTTGTACCTTGTTTATAATTAGGCTTTCTCTAAAGTTTGAGTTTTTTGGCTAATTTGTCTCATCCTTAAAAACATGAGCTTAGTGGGTTGCATAGGCTAGATCTTGTCTAAGTTATTGCCGGATATGATATAGTGCCATGAGTTGCGCTATGAATCTGTCATGAGTGAAAACCTGACTTCCGGAGTTTTATTTTCCAAAATTATCAAAACGAAAGTTCCTCAATGGTTTTAAATACCTACCAAGGCCATTTGACGTAGCTGTCAATCTCATACAAAAACCAGTTGTCATATGCTGCTTGATCACTAGAAGTCTGTAACCTCCGCAAGATTATGGTCTTACACTCATGATTGAGATTCACTTGCACCCACCAAATAAATTTGCCAACCCATAAACTGCGAGTTGCGCAACCTAACTTTTCATCCAATCCACCAAAAACGCCAACTCTTGACCCTAGAGTTGTGCACCTTCTTCAAATAAAGCATGCCGACCCTTACACTGAGGATCGTGCATCCATCATCCATCACAAACCTACTCCTCGCTTCTTCATCATGACTTCTTCCCGCCAAAATTTTTCATCGTACCTGAAAGAGAGTATTGGGCATTAGCATCTCTTGAAAAAAAATTGTGCCAAGAGGCAACAATAAATTTCCAAAGTAGACAAACGGGAATTCCAGTTAGTCTCCCGTTCAAAAAAAACATGAAGAAAAGAAAAAGAGAAAAAGAAAGAAAGAAAAGAAAGATATTAGTTTTCTCATTTCCAAGCCCATACTCTCTCAATTTCCCTTCCACCAAATAAAAAGGAGTCATGATGCATGGAGTACCAAAAACATTTAGATATAGGAATCATTCACCCTCACACACTTGCACAAATCTCAATCAAAGTGTATGGTTTTAACCTTCGGATGGTTCATTCCTTGACTTCACCAACTCTATGTGATCCAAGCATGCTCACCTTTCATACCTACCAAAAAACTCCACTCTCAGCCATAGTAGTAGGTTAGAAAGAAAGGCAAAACCACAATGCCTTGGTGAGGTACAAACACTTTTTGAGCGATTGAGAGAATCATTCGAGGAACTTGAGTTTCTTTACAAAACTTTTAAAACCTCCGAAGACTTGGTTGATCTTAGATAGACGATAAGCAATGCTTGTGAATCTGTTCTATCTTGCAATCGCCCAAGACTCGAGAAAGCTGGAAAGCCCCACTTGTCTTGAGACAATAACAGGGTGAGCAGTCATGCCGATTTATTCAAATCTTAGTAGAAATCTTGCTTATACGCTTGGTACATTTGACTCATGATCGGCATAGTAGCGACTCCTGATCAACAACCTAAGGCTGAGCTTTGTTCGGGACGAGCAAAGGGTAAGCTTTGGGGATCTTGTTGGCGGTCCTTATCGACGATTTTATACCGCCAATTAGACATGAAAAAGGGTGAATTATATATTCCTATATGCATATACATGTGCAACTAACCCAAATCCACGTGCACTAGGAAATATAATGTCATTGCAGGAATCAATTAAAAGTGCAGGGATTAAACATCAAAAAGGCTCTTTCTAGAAAGCGCCAAACCATAGGGAGATGGGCCACCTCGGGACTAGACTGGGCCAAAACACCAAACCAGCACGGCCCAGGCCCACTCCACAACCCACCACCCGAAGGCGGTCAGGGGGCGGCGGTACCCTGGCGCGGCCGCGCCAGGGGCGCGCTCGCGCCACCCAGGTTGCCAGGTGGGACCGGCCGGCTGGAGGCGGTTCATTCAATGCTGAGGAGGGCGGTGCGTTAGTGTACCTGCCTAATCAAGCTCAAACCGACCTCCTCACACATATAAAAGGGGAGATGAAAAGGAATTCAAGACACACATTCATTTGGCTTCTCTCTCCCTCACCTCCATTTGTTCCTTAGCTTAGAGCTAGTAGTGTTTTTTTTGAACCAAAAAGACTGTGGGGGAGTTCCCCACAGTACCAAAGCTTTTTCATTAATAAAGAAAACAAAGGGAAGAGAGTTCTTACATACAAATTAACTGAAGGAATCTAACCAAACACAGAAATCAGATCTAAGATCATCCTTGAAGCTAGTAGTGTTGGAGAGTTCCCCACAGTACCAAAGCTTTTTCATTAATAAAGAAAACAAAGGGAAGAGAGTTCTTACATACAAATTAACTGAAGGAATCTAACCAAACACAGAAATCAGATCTAAGATCATCCTTGAAGCTAGTAGTGTTGGAGCTAGGAAAGCTACTAAGGAGAGCTTGTCTCCTAGGAAGAAGAGATACATCTTGGTAATCATCTATGGAGTGTTCTTCCTTGTTCAAGTTCTTATACTTTATATATTGCTTAGTGTATGAACTAGAGCATAGTCTTGATCATGTTCATGTTGATACATATGAACTAGAGCATAGTTCATATGATCAGTTCATAGCATGTTCATCCCTGTTCTTCATCGTTCATATGTTCTATAGAATTAGAGTCCACGATGAGAATGAAGTAACGGTTCGATGTTCTTTCGGGTTTGCCTATGCTCTAGCTCGTCCATCCGTAGGGTGGGAGTCCTGGGGGAGCATAGGTAGTTCTCTAGTATGCGGGCATGGTGTCCGGATATGAGAGGCCCTTCGGATATGACGGCATGCCACGGTTGAGGGGTAGGCGGCAGGTGGTGACAACCCTGTCTGTCCCTTGTAATCCCCCACGTCCGCATGTCATGTAGGAGTTCGTAAATGCCTCTATCGGCTGGCAGACCAGCTGTGGGGGTCTCCCTGTTACTCTAGGCTCTGACTTGTCTCTAGTCCTGTATAACACGTGACTTAGCTGTTCTATGCTTAGCTGTATACGACCAACTAGCTCCAGTAGGTTTATTCTTTATTCTTTCCGTTTCTTTTATTCCTTATTTCTCTTTATCCTTGAGTGAGAGCCAAGTGTGTGTCCACTATCCTCAAATTACCGTTTATCTTACCCCTGCATAGCACTAAGGCTTATTTCAATGATATGAAGTTCCATATCCATGTGCTAGAGGTATTTTACACCATGCCTTCCTTTGGGAAAATATAAATATCGATACACTGACATACTTCTAGGTGAAATGCTACAATGATAGATCCGTGCGCTTGCGGATAATATCTTTAGAGACGACTATCACCTGGCATTTCTTGGTGTGACCACTAGGATGTAACAATTCTAGTGATTGCGTTAAGAAATGCCAACAGTGGTACAGAGTAGCGACGTTATGACGTACCCCATGCTTCAATAAGTATTGCTCGAAATGCTTGTCGATGAAATGTGATCCTCCATCACTTATGACTATCCTCAAAACTCCGAATCTTGGAAATATTACTTCTTCGAACATCCTCTTGGAGCTTGAATTGTCTGCCTTCTTGCATGGCAGAGCTTTGACCCATTTGGACACATAGTCCACTGCTACAAGGATGTATTCACATTTCTTCGACAGTGGAAATGGCCCCATGTAGTCAATTCCCCAGACATCAAAGAGCTCGATCTGGAGATTGTTGACAAGTGGCATGGCATCCCTTGAATTAATGTTGCCATGACGTTGACATGGGTCACATCTTCGAATGAAGTCTTTCGTGTCTTCATACATTGTTGGCCAGAAGAATCCACATTGCCAGATCTTCGCATGTGTACGGAACACACCATAATGGCCTCCTTATGGTGATGAGTGGCATCTTTCAATAATTTTTATTCCTTCTTCAGTTGGCACGCATCTTCTGAGTACGCCATCAGAACACACTCGGAAGAGGTAGGGTTCATCCCATATGTGAGTACGGCTCTCCTGGATAAGTTTCTTTTTGTTGCCTCCTGGTGGTACGTAACCTGTAACCATAAAATTAACAATATCTACATACCAGGGGTCAGATCTGTTGATTCTGTAGAGCATGTCATCCCGGAGTGCGTCGTCGATGGGTAGTTCCTGTGGTTTCTCAAACTGCATTCTAGACAAGTGATCGGCAACAGAATTTTCTACTCCCTTTTTATCTTTTATTTCTAAATCAAATTCTTGGAGTCATAAATCCATCTTATCAAATGAGGTTTAGCATCTTTCTTAGTGAGCAAATATTTCAAAGCAACATGATCAGTGTAAATAATCACTTTGGCACCCACTAAGTAGGACCTAAACTTATCAATAGCAAAGACAACAACCAGAAGCTCTTTTTCAGTGGTGGCATAATTAAGCTGAGGTCCTGTCAAAGTTTTGTTAGCGTAAGCTATTGCATGATGCTTCTTATCCTTAGTCTGTCCTAATACTGCCCCTACAACGTAGTCACTTGCATCACACATAATATCGAAAGGTAATGTCCAATCAGGGGGTTGAATGATTGGTGCAGAGATAAGCGCTTTCTTAAGGATCTCAAATGATTGCAAACAGGCATCATCAAAATCAAAAGGGACATCCTTGGCCAATAAGTGGGTAAGAGGTCTAGCGATGAATGAGAAATCTTTTATGAATCTACGATTAAAACCAGCATGGCCAAGGAAACTTCTAATCCCTTTCACATAGATGGGTGGAGGCAGTTGCTCAATCACTTCTATTTTGACTCTATCTACCACGATGCCTCTTTCAGACACTAAGTGTCCTAGCACTATTCCCTCTCTGACCATGAAATGATACTTTTCCCAATTAAGGACCAAGTGTTTTTCCTCACATCTTTGCAAAACTTGATCTAAGTTTTCAAGGCACTCATCAAAAGTTTTTCCATAAATAGAAAAATCATCCATGAAAACTTCCATAATCTTTTCAATCATATCAGAAAATATAGACATCATACATCTTTGAAAAGAAGCTGGTGCATTACATAACCCAAAAGACATCCTACGATAGGCAAAGGTTCCATAAGGGCATGTAAAGGTTGTTTTGTTTTGATCATCAGGATGGATAGGGATTTGATGGTATCCAGAATATCTATCAAGGAAGCAAAAGAAAGAATGGTTGGCTAATCGCTCTAGCATCTCATCGATGAAAGGCAAAGTAAAATGATCTTTTCTGGTTGCCTTATTAAGTTTTCTATAGTCTACGCACATCCGCCATCCCGTGACGGTTCGTTGAGGGATTAACTCATTCTTCTCATTTTGGACAACAGTCATGCCTCCCTTTTTAGGCACAACTTGGACAGGGCTAACCCACTCACTGTGTGGCACAGGGTAAATGATCCCAGCGTGCAACAATTTCAAAACTTCCTTCTTAACAACTTCCCTCATCGCATTATTGAGTCTACGTTGGGATTCTCTAGATGGTGGAACATCGGGATCTGTGGGAATGCGATGGGTACAAAGGGCAGGACTAATTCCTTTGAGGTCCAGGAGTGAGTAGCCAAAAGCTTTTTGATGTTTTTCTAGGACATCCATCAAGCGAAAAGTTTGCTCCTGAGTGAGAGTATCACTTATGATGACAGGAGACTCTGGATCATTTCCTAGAAAGGCATATCTAAGACCGGCTGGTAAGGGTTTGAAATCAATAGGAGGTTTAGGTGGTATAGCAAACTCATCTAAAGGTTCATTCTCAGAAGGGTCAGCTTCTTCTTCTACGAAGAATCTAGCTTCATCTTCTAATTCTGGTTTAGCTAGGAATTCTAGAGAAGCTGCTCTAAATTCCTCCAATGGATCATAATGTGGATAGGGCTTGGTCCTAGTGTTTAAGGAGTGTGAAATGGACATTATAAACTGGAGTTGCTTGCCTAAAGAAATGTTTAGTCCTTCATAAAGAAGTCTTCTCAACGGTTGCCCTATCAACAGGTGGAAATCCCCTATGTCAAAGACATAAAAGCTTAAGTGAACATGGGTTTCTTCTACCTGGAGTGGTAGGACATGTAGGATTCCTAAACAGGGAAGAATTTGTCTTGAAAGATTTCTTATGAACTTCACGGTTGGGGTTAACGTCATGTCCTTTTGCAAATATTTTGCTAATGTTACAGACATGATATTTATACCCATAACTGGATCGTAGAGAGTGTCTATGCGATCTTTGTTAATTATGCAATGAATGGGAAGAGAAAATGAATCCAAAACGAATTATTTCAGAGGAAAGCTCTGACTCTTCTAACCATTCATTGCTCATAACAGTCACTAGCTCTCCTGAGGTCTTTCTTCTTGGAATATCCTCATCAATATTGCATGGCTTTATTGGATGATATTTTCCTTGTTGTTTCTTCACTGTGTGATAGTTGAAGATGTTTCCAAAATAGGAAAATAGATCAGGTTCAATATCTAACATAAAATCAGGAAGTGGAATTTCTTCCTTGTCTTGCTCAAGACATGGGTTAGCTGAAGTTGATGGTGTATCTGGCAAAGGGTTGGCTTCAGCTACTTGAGGTTCTATTTCTAGGAGGTTGTCTAATTCACTTGGATAGGATTTGATGCGGGATTGATCTTGCTTTCTCGCGAGAGATATGCAAGAAAGATCCTCCGAAGTTGTGTCGAGCAATTTTCTACTATCTCTACTCGGACTTTTATAAAAATGTTGTAAAAGAATAGGGTGCGGTAGACTAAGGTCCGGGCACGATGCTAAAAGTGTAGTAAAATGATTCCGAGGATGAGGCCAAAGATTCTTCAGGTTCCTGCTTAATAGTCAGAACCTTGACTCTAAGGTCGACGATTTGGGAGATGGGATAAAAATCTGGACAAAAATTGGAGCGTAAGGATCCCCAATCCCCTTGTTGCTTACCTACAGCTTTATCATACCATTGTCTAGCTTTTCCCTTTAATGAAAAAGGAAATAGCTTCCAACGGAGGGTTTTGTCGGACATGCCCTCTATGCGAAGACAGTCGCATGTTTGCTCAAAGTCTCTAATGTGAAGATAAGGGTTTTCGTCTCCTTCTCCTGAAAAGGATAGGCTTTGGACCAATGCAATCAACCGCGGACTCAGCCTATAGCTAGGTGTTTGGATAGGTTGTGATGACTCATGTGGCACTAGGCTGGTCTCCGTGGGTGCAGAAAATTGAAAGATAGGAATGGAATTTAAATTCTCCATAAGGATAGATAAAAAAAGATAAAGTGAAATAAAAAGATAAAAGTATAGGTACAAGGTAGAGCAAGATTTAGGTTATCTAAGCAGACCGTCTTTCTCCCCGGCAACGGCGCCAGAAATGCTTGTTGACACTAGATATGCACACGAAAGAATCAAAGAGAAATAATCCGCAAGCGCACGGATATCGGTGAGTACTTCACACGAAAGAATCAAAGAGAAATAATCCGCAAGCGCACGTTGTTGACGGTCGTTAAGTATCAATTTTATACCGTCAACGCAGCAAGAGAAAGGACTAATTTGAGTTCACCTGTTAGATATAGGGGTTACACTGACAGAATTCCACGAGTTTTGGTGATTATCTATTTCGCGGGGGTTATCGAAAGAGAACCAAAGGAGGCCCACATGTCATGATTACATAGAGATAAAGACCGAACGGGTAAAATTGTATAATCTAGAAGACTCCGAGAAGGCAAACCCGGAAGCTGGGGCCCACAGCGGCAGGCGGCCGGTCGGCCGACCCGGGGAGTCGGCCGACTCCCCACCTCGACCAATCACGTCGAGTCTCGCGGATCCCGCCTCCACCGCCTTTGAGGATGAATAATTATCGTCCATTTAGGTCGGTTTGATCCGAGGGCTGTAGTTCATCCTAGGGGGCTATATATTGAGCCCCGGCCCCTGGGTGAAACCCTAATTCATTCAAGAGTTCATTCTCTCATCGGAATTCGGAGAAGCCGAGCCACCATCTCAATTAGAGCTCCATAGTTTAGTAGCATAGCTACATAGGAATAGATCTAGAGGGAATCAAGCCTAGCTTGGAGTCCGGATCTGTCGGAGTTCTTGGTAATTCCCCTCTACATTCTTGTAATATTCATTATTGTTCGTGATACTATAAGTAGTACTTTATTCTATTCTATTATATCAGACTTGACTTTGCTCTATTTGATTATGTTCTCAATTATATTGTTCTTAGTTTACTTTGATTATATGTTTAGCATAGTTGGACTAGAATTATGTTTATGCATAGGATCGTATAGCGCTTGCTCATTAGGCCAATGGGTGAGTGGTAGATATTGTGTAGGCATGGTGCCTATACCGTATTTATCTGCGATTGCACCCTATATTCCGGATCGTGAGGTAGATCGCGGGAGTGACAAGATCTGTTGAGTCCTTTGTAGCCCTTCTCCCGAGTATAGGTCTAGCGAGAACAAACCTATTACATTGAAGTCATTGCTATGTCTCTTGTCTTCTCGGTAATATCACTATGCATAGATGTAACCTTTTCCCGCCATGATTGCTAGATGTTCTTGCACTAATCATTGTATGCTTTGACTTTATAGTTAGAATAACATAGGATTATACCCTAGATCGTCCTAGTCCATGCTAGTGTTATAAGCTTATAGTGCTAAGTTGAGATGGCTTATTACTATTATTTTATGTGGCTAAATGCTCTCATTTATCTTATGTCATTTATCATTCATTCCTATATTTTATGTGACACTTACCCTGTTTGAGATGATCGATACAGACAAGGTTAAGCTCTCCATTATAGCATGTGCATTGCTCATCACTCATTATCCAGAGCATTCCCTTCCCAGTGGTAAAAATATAAATAACGATACCTGGATTACTCCCGGTTAAAATGCTACGATGATATATTCTGTGCGCTTGCGGAACCTTCTTTATTTCAGTTGCACTTAATAGACATCAACACACGTGCAATAGACTAACCCGATGTTTACTACTACCCCTGGGCTGCTAGTCAAGTGAGAATTAAGCCATATAGAGAGAACTCCTTCGTCAGTCTTCTTCTAACCTATGGCAAGCTTTGAGACTATTGTTCTAAGGGGGTACCTGAGGAAAAGACACCGCAGAGGATGCTAAACCGGTCACAAAGGACCTACCTTACCTACCAATGGGAAGTGGACTACAAAGGTAATAAAGGGATTGTCACTTCCCTGTCTACTACCACGGTTCTAGCCGAATAGGGAGCATCTACAAGTGAACCTAGCCTAAGCACCATGCTTATGCTAAAGAACGATTACTCTATTCCCAACGCGAAGCGAATAAAGTAAACTTGTAAACCAAAGAACAATAATAACAATGAACTTACTAGTTTTGGAAGTTGAATTGCCGAATGATCCTGAAACCAAGCCTCGGGTTAGGAGATTTGATCCCGCAGGTACACTAGAGAGGAGTCACCGACAGGCCGGGCTTCCTCCAAATCTACCTCCACTCTATACTCTCTCAATCTCTCTTGATACTAATACCCTATAGAGATAGATCCATTCTAGGGACCCTTCTCTAGCAAATTCTCTCTAGAAAATATGATCTAGGGCTTCTGAACTCGTGGTTCTCTCTTGAGAATGAATTAGTCCTCTCTCCCAGGGCCAGGGGCTCTGATTATATAGCCCTCTCGGATCACTAGTAGGGAAGTTCTCATCGATGACCTTCCCCATTGGTCACTGAAGATGCTCGAATGGTCATAGAGATTAATTTGTGACGATTTTGTGACGAAAATAACTTGGTCACTGATGGTGCGTCACACATTTTCTGTTGTGACCAATTGGACATTTTCGTCACGGATGGGACTTCATTCCATGACGAAATAAGCATCGTCATGTTAGTGAATTCAATCTATGACGATTGGTTTTGGTCATGGATGAAGGCTGGTTTTGGTCATAATTCGTTGTCCGTCAGTCGTCCTAACGCCATCGCTAACGGCGTTAGTGTTGTGTGACGTCTCCATTTCGTCACAGATAGACCCGTTTTGTCGTCATTACTGGCCGTTTGGAATCGCCCGACGGCGTATGCCACGCTGGCAGATGATGTCATCGCTGACGTGGCAGATGATGTCATCGCTGACATGGCAGATGACGTCATCGCTGACGTGGCAGATGACGTCATCGCTAACATGGCAGATGACGTCATCACTGACGTGGCTACCTTCGAAATCGTCACAGATACATTTTAAAATTGACACAATACATTTCCAAATCGACATAGATACCATAGCCAAGATTCCAATTACCATACAACTTAATCAACACTACTAAACTCAGTTCACCAACATTACTAAACTCAGTTCACCAACCCTGGATTTTATCACTATCAACATAAGTGCTAAACAAAATAACCAGCAAACATAAGGATTGCATAAACATAATCACCAGCATGCCAACCACCACCAGCTACAGTTTTTGGTCATGCCAACCACCGGCAGGGTTCATGTCGAAGAAGCGTTGTTAGGGGACAGGATACGTTTGAGCAGCACATTGTTCTCCTCCATTGCCTTTTGGTTTACCTCTGCCAGCTTCTTCATCTCCTCCATCTGATTTGACGATGATGCTTTGGAGGATCCCACTGGTTTGATGCCAACACTCTTCAGGAAAAGATTTGAGCTGTTCTTGGAGAGCACCTAGGACACAACCTGCACACTGGATACTCCTATCTCACCCTCAGCAACAGGTTCTGCACTCAAAGCTTCCATATCATGTTGAAACACCAATGGCCCATCGTTAGTTGATACTTATTGCAAAAGCTGAGGAAATATCAAACAAGATGTATTTTTAAAAATATAAACAGCAAGATGTGTGCTAGAGAGAGCTAGAAGTAAAATTAGAAAAATGGACAGACATATGTGACTATTTCAGTGTTAGATCACCACCACAAGCCATTCCAATAAAATACAATGAGACATAATTGTGTTGCAACTACACTGCAATTTTAGAACTACTATGTTGCATTGACAGAAACTGATTCCAAAAAGACACATAGAATCCATGAGTCATTTATTTGTTGCATTGACAGAACTACTATGGCCTGATGTTGATGTTTACTGCCAGCCATTGCAAAAGCAATAGAGCATGTAATATTCTATCACTATTTAATACTATTTCTAGGTTTACATATTGCAGTAAAAGTAAACTTTTTACATATATGGGTACCACTGTAGCTGTTGGAAACTGTTACCTTATAAGCAAGGAGGCATTTAGTAGCATGTGTTATGGCAAACAGGGTAATGGTGAGACAACATCTGTACCTTTCAGGAACCTACTAAAATGGTAATGGACCCTGTTGTCCATCGTCCATCATACGCAGCCTGTTGTCCATCATACGCAGCCTGTAAGAACCTGAATGGAACCGAAGGAAAAGGTTCACATCATACACACAAAGAACCTGAATGGAACCTAAGAAAATGGTTCACTTGCAAACACAAACACTTAGCAGAATGAAATTGAGTCTGACACAATCTTTTATGAGGCTTGCCCAACTGGAACCTGAATATTGAGAGAATAACAAAACCGCAAAAATCAGCACCACCCTCGACATTCTGTTGAGCAAATTGTCAAACACCTTGAATCATGTATCAGTATTTATAATGAGCGCTCCGCAAGAGAGAGGTTGGCTCATACGGCCTGCCTGTCACATGACGCAGGAGGAGGTAGACCCATTACTGTAGATCTACAGTTTGGTTCACCAAAATTAAAGATCTTTTTAGATGAAATATAAGTTGAAAGAAAGGAAAGGATATATCAGATATATGGATCGTAGATGAATCCTTGCAATCAAGGAAAAAAAATCATATTATCCATCCAGGTGAACCAAATGACAGGAATGCCTTTGATCTTGAAAAACTAAATGACAGGGATCAGAGATAACTAACAAGTCGTGATACACCATGTGCCGCCAGTAGTCACCGTGCCGTGGCACTTACATCTCTGCAGTTCTTGGAGCCGCCGCCGCCGCCGCCAATGAACTGGCATCGCTTCAGTTCCAGGAACCGCCGCCTCTACCGCACATCAGAGAACCGCCAGAAGCAACATCCCCTCAGATGTCTGATCGATTCAACCAAAACAAATGATTATGGAGATGCAAATTAGTTGATCTGTGATGGAATATCGTAGTGAGTATGGACTCCCAGAAGATCCAGATGTGGATCGTGGTGCATTCAGATGATAGAGGAAGAATAGGGAGACGCATCGCGCATGCAAGGGCGGCGGCAGTTTTGCCTCTTGGCTCTGTGATCTCTTGAGGCGGCGACAGGGACCGGCGAGAGTGACGTTCTCCTGCGGCGACCGGCGGCACGTTTCAGCCGCTAGCGCTGGTGTCGACCTGCCGGGACGCAGCGCCCCTGCTGCGCCGATGGTGGTGTGGTGGGGATTCTTCTCCTTGTTGTGCGATGGAAAAACAGAAAATGAGCCACGAGTCAGCTGGGAGAATTGACTAGATCCACGATTAGGGGGCGGTTACCACGCACGTTGTATTTACACGATCCTATCGAGCTAGTCCCTATGAAATGTGGGGCACCATTTGGCTTCCCAACAATTAGCTGTTGAGATAACTGTACGGGAGAAAAGAAGGCAGGAAATTAAATAACTCGAGGGAAAGAATGGCGGGATCAAAAATAACAAAAAAAAAAAAGATTACTTAGCTGAATTTATACACTATTAACTAGGGAAATAATGGCGGGAGCCAGAAAAAGGACAAAAACCTGAGATTTCACTAAATTTATATTATTGTTATTTCTTGTTATAATTTAAATAACATAGCTCAATCATAAAAACATATCCAAGCATTTCATTGGGCATAACAAATTAACTAAATTATATTTATACTTGGCTATGTACTATTACATAAAAGGTTTTAAGAGATATAAGATTCCTGATTAACATAAGTGAACATTGTAGTGTTCTCGCTTTTATATATATGGTCAAGAGAGCTTGAGGCACATGGTGGTCCCTATTAATCTTTTCAGAGGTGAGCATTGTATGGTGACCACCATTATTAATTGACTATTAGTGTAGAGGTGAGCATTCTAAGGCTATACTTCTTAAAATGACTCTATGAAAATAACTATTATTAAGACAAACTATTAGTGTAGAGGTGAGCATTCTAAGGCTATACTTCTTAAAATGACTCTATGAAAATAACTATTAATTAAGACAGACTATTAGTGTAGAGGTGAGCATTCTAAGGCTATACTTCTTAAAATAACTATTAATTGGTTCTATAAACATCCCATAAAAATTTCAAATGATTTTTAACAAGGTGGTACTACACATCTTGTACAAGCATGAATAACTCTGATTTAGTTATTAGGATATACGTTAGACATGTATGCCTTTGCGAGGATGTGCATGACCACATTCTCAGAATTAGTTGAAACTTTTTTGTCAACATTGTACACCAAAGTGAGGTGTCCATGCAAGATTTTAGAATTTTTTAGGTAGCTTAGGGTATTTTAACATTTATCATTCACTAATTCAACAAAAAATTACAATAATAGATAATTTTGGTCAGAAAATTACATAGATGCACACAACATCATAGTTTGGTTCTATAAACATCCCATAAAAATTTCAAATGATTTTGACAAGGTGGTACTACGGTACAAGGATGAACATCTCGACTTAGTTATTAGGATATATGTTAGACATGTTTTGCGAGGATGTGCATGACCACATCCTCAGAATTAGGAAATGAGAAATTTGGAAATGAATGAATTTCTTAAGAAAAAATATACTAATTAAAAATCTGTCAAAGAAGAGAACATAGAGACATAAAAAAATTATGAATACAAAAAATGTTGGAAAAACAAAATAATTGGCTCCTGTTGGTTCGAACCCAGGAGCTCATGGACAAACCGTAAGTGGCTCACAATTGCGCTATTAAAGTGTGTTTGTGAGGTCTCTAACGTAGTTTTATGTAAACATTCTAAGCGTGACCAAATTAATAGCCCTTCGCTGACTTAGTCGCTGCTTCCTCCCCGCCAGCTGACGATGCGGAGAATAAGGAAGAAGGCCTGACCAAGCCGGCTACGGCAGCGGGCACACGCAGCGCCGGACGGAAGAGTCGTGGCAGAGGTAGACGGGCGATGATCAGGTGCCGGACGGAAGATGGCGACGATGATCAGGCGAACAATTCGACGAGGACGATCAGGGTCGGCCGCCGCACTGTTGTCACGATCTTTTTTTTTTTTTTTTTTGGATATCGTCCTCGTTAGGATCGTAGGTTTAGGTTTTTTTTACGGAACGATCGTACGTTCAGGTGGCTTACGGGATCAGGTGTTTAGGCCCATCACCTCTGTTTTATTTAATTAATGGGCCTACTAACAAATATCAAACTTACAAATAAATAAAATACATACCTTTGACAACTAAGATGACTTACTCTAGTGGTAACGTTCCTACCTGTGCTTCCCCAGGTCGCGGGTTCGAACTCGCGCCGGGGCAAGCTTCCCCAAGTCGCGGGTTCAAAGTCGCGCTGGGGCAAGCTAAATTTTTTTGCCTCCCGAAATACGTTGCTGCGGGCATGCCTTCTTAAGGCCATATTGGGCTGGCTTTGTGATGGGCCCAACGGCCAACTCGTGCGCGGCTCTTCCGGGGAAAAATATTTATAAGTCGCGGTTGCAATTCTCTGCTGCGGCCCGCTTGCCCCTGTTTAACACACCTATCGGCGCGGCATGCCCTAAAAAAACTATCGGCCCAGCCTGCTAGTGTGCTCTGCCAACGACCTGAAGTGTAGCTCAAAAAAGGAGTGGGACCAAGACCACCAAACCAAAACTGTGTCACGCCAAAAAAAAAAAAAACTGATCTGTGACGAATATGTGACGAATATGTTTCGACATTTGACTGCCGAAATGAGGCAAATTAGCAATGACGATATCAAATCTAATCTGTGACCAATATATTTCATCATTACAATGCAGCTCACGATCAACACAATCTATGACGATTCCCTTGCGTTGTTCCATGACGTTCCTTTCATTTTCGTCATTAATTTTCAAGGCAAATTTTCGTCACTTGCAATGTATGACGAATCTACAAATTTCGTCATAGTATGCTACCATTCTGTGTCGAAAGTAACCAGCGTCACGAGCAAATCGTCACCGATGATCACTTTCCTACTAGTGGATGCGCCACAGCCCTCGGATCAAACCGACCTAAATGGACGGTTTTTATTCATCTTCAAAGTCGGTGGAGGTAGGATCCGCGAGACTCAACCTCATTGGCTGAGGCGAGGGGGCGGCCGACTTCACCCTAGGGGCGGCCGCCCCTGGTCTATGCCAGGTGGGCCCCAGGTTTCAGGCGTTGCCTTCTGGAGTCTTCTAGATTATACTTTTTCACACGTTCGGTCTTTCTCTCTATGTAAACCTGACATGTGGACCATCTTCGGTAGTTTTCAGCTGTCACCCTACAGAAATAGATATTCACCAAAACTCGTGGAATTCTGTCAGTGGTAACCCTATATCTATCAAGTATTTATAAATAGGCCCATTTTCATGCTGAGTTGACGGTTGAATTTATGAGTTAACGACCGTCAACTGTGTGCTAAAAAAGTTAGATGTTTACTCTTGGCCCCCGTGTCGCCCAACCCTAGGGCGACTCGGGTGGCACCTCCGAGCGCCGCCACTCGCCGTCGCCCCCTCCCCTCGCCTCCCCGGCCGTCGCCAGAGCCCAACGCCGGCACAACCCGGCGGACAGCCGTGAGGGCGACGGCTGGGCCGTCCTCGCTGAGTTCTCGTGAGGCGGCGTCTCCACCTTCTCCTTCCCCACGCCCCCTACCTCTCTCCTTCACCTCCAGCCTCTCCGGCCAGCTCTCCGGTGGCAGATCATGTGTATTCAAGCCGTGATCTGTGATCCACGACGTCGCTGGATGCACCTCCCCGATCCACTATGGCGGCGGCCGCGCCAACCCCGATCCGCCGTGGTGCGGCCCTGCCCTGCCCCTCGTTGACCCGATCCGGCCTCACCATGCCACCGCCGCGGCTTACATCGTCCTGCGGCGGAGCGGCTCCGGGAGCAGCGGCCGCGTCGGGATCCCACGGCGGCGCGGCGCCCCTCCCCCTCCGTGCCGGAGCCGGCCTTCCCCTCCATGGATTTGTAGCGTGGTTGGGTGGCCCGGTTTGGGGCGGTGGATTCAGGGGCGGGGCGGCGCTGGGCTTCATCGGCCTGGCATGCCCCCGAGCTCGGTGCCGCCTCCTCGGCTTGGGGTCGCGGTGGTATTCCAACCACCGCCGCGTCCTAGGCCTCCCGTCCCGGCCAGGTGCCCGTCCGGGATCTCTCTGCCGGCCGGATCCCGCCGGGCGGATTTGGGTGTCATCCTTCGGCCTCGAGTACACGGTGTACGCCACGGCCGTCCTCGGCGTTTAAACTGCGTTTGGGAGAACCTCTGGGAGTACTGGCTCGACCCATTCGTGGGTACGGCCATCGCGGCGCTCGTCTACGACATCACATCGGACAGCGCCCGCATCACGCTTCTCGCTACCTCGCGACATCGATGAAGACCCCGCCGATTCTCCGACATCTCGTTGTATGTAGGTTTGGCTTGGATGTGTTTTTACGGGACTTTGGACTACGGGTGAAAACCCCGCCTAGCAGCTTGGGCCGGCGGCGATGACGCACAACGTCATCTTCCCCTTGGAGGCGTCGCTGCAATTTCCTCTTCCTTTCGTTGATGATTGCGGCTGCGGATGTCATTTACCTTCTTGAAGGCATCAACACAAGCACACATACTCCTCGTCATGCCCTGCACAGCGACACTTGGGTCTCAGCTGCGGCGTTAAGAGCAAGCCAAGGACACCCTCTCTCAAATAGAGGGTGAAGCATTTTTGATGTATTGTCCTGGTCATTCTATAAGACTATGGATTTTTTTTCTTTTGTTTTTCTTTCGCTTTTGTAACTTTGGGCTGTGTACATCCCCGGATGTAGAGGCCGAATTTTAAATCCATTATCTAAAAAATTGCTTTTGTGTGCTAGTTCACAGAGCGCTTATCCTGTTAGTTTGTCGAATAGGCTAGGTTGGTGAGGCTTGTGTAAGCATGGTGCCTACAGAATGCTCTGCCTATGAGTACACCGTGTTCCCTGGTTGTATGGTACCAGTGGGGTGACTTTTACCCCCGTCCCATACCAAATCAAGTAGGTCTTAAATTGGATGACCGTAGTCGCGTCGGTAGAGGTATCATTTATGGTGCTCTCTCCTGTCTAAACGGCGTCCGGAAGTGCACAAGAGTAAGGTAAGTCTTACTATTGTTGGTATACATTAACCATGTAATGAGAACAACATAGGAATCTATCTCACCCGTTGACCTCCCAAGTTAACTAGTTATTTATCTTCAATGATCTATCCTCTGAGTGTCATATTGCATAACTGCTATCATTACATTTAACCCGGCTTTAGCTATGCTGGTATGTTGATTAGTAGACATTCCTTTGCTATCCAATAAATCTTTACTCCATTGTTGCTTCGTGAAAAAATGTAAATAACGATACTTGGAATACCTGAAATACTCTCGGTATAATGTTGTAATGATATAAATTCTGTGCGCTTGAGGAATTAATAATTACCAACAATGGCCTAGGTGTCTGGGCCGAAGAAGATACCCTCGGAGGCAGTGACACATGACTTTGGTAGAGACGGACGACGACCATGATCACCAATGACGACGGCCCCTTTGCGCAGAAGAAGCCATGGAATTCGGCAAAGTGGAAGCTAATCTTGTCAGCTTGAGTGACAAGACGATGATGGAAGAAGGGTGTGCTAACCTGCAGCACTTAGGCGTCATCTCAGTTGAAGCGCATGAAGATGGCATTAATGGAAGTTTGCAGGGATGGCACACTAGGGGCAACGATGACTTGACGATCTCTGTCTTCGAATCTGGTCATTCCAAGAGAAGATGTCGAGAAGCAGAATGAGTAGAGGTCGTAGTTTTTTTTCTCTTGTCTCCCTTTGTTGAGCTGTGAGTCTAAATGCTCTTGTATCATTTTGATTGTGTACATATTTTGTGTATATAAAGGCCAGATAAATAAATCCATTACAAAAAAGTATAATCACGTTACGACGCTATTTTTTCCATGTAATTGACACCGTTGATTTGTTTGTTCGTGAGTGTAGCGCTAATGGTCGACACTGGTATCGATTACAGATTACATGAACCAAAAGTTAGATTGGGGCGTAAACTGGTTACGAGCCGAGAACCCCAAAACAAATTAAACACACCTATATCATTCACAATTCATTGTATTCATATTCTCGCTCGCACTATTTCTCAAAAAAAAAAAAAATCTCGTAGTAATGACATTTTGCATTTTAATTAGAAGTTATTGCAAGATTTTTGCCAATTTGTGGTCATGTGAGGATAAGCAGGAATGATGTAAGGATGTCATATCATATCAGGGGTTCAGTTAATTAACTTCTACAGCATCAATGTACATGTCGTTGGCTCGTTGCTCACGGTAATGGAACATCAGTCAATAATCTATATATATTTCGTTTCCTCAGTAGACAACGCTGACCAGATTCTTCAGAGGCCAAAACTACATCCCTCTGATGATTCCTAGGACATATGGAACATATATTTATATTTTGTTCATTATTATCCATGATTTGAGATTGGACGACACGAAGTTCTCGCGAGCGGCATCAGCATCGCTCGTACAAAGAGGGTCGTCCGCCGTGCAGTTCCGGTGGACGCGCCGGCGGCTGGACGCCGTGTCGTGTCGAACATGGCATAGCTCTCAATTCCACCGTGCGGTAATACGTCGTATATATATAATCCTTTATTAATTACTAATTGTTCATTTGGATAGGTAGCTGAATGTTCATGTTCATTTATTAATAAATTTGCCGTGAAAATATTGACCAAACGGCAGCCGTGACACGCTAAAGCCGCCTGTGCCAAACCCCCATGCCGAAGGCGAACACTATATATATTGCCGAGAAAACGTTCGTTCATGGCGGCAGTGCACACGATTGAAGCTAACTAGCTAACTGCACGTACGCAAGCTAAGCACGGTAATCAGCTTCTGACGACGAGCTCACCGATCACCATGCTCAACTCGTACCCAAGGCACCGGCTCCAGGCGGCGAGGAACGCCGACGAGGGCGTCGCCGATGAGATTGACGATTGCTACAACCCTTTCTACGCCATCGCCGTCGTGTGCCTGTCCATCTTCGTCTTCTGCGTGCTCGCCGCCTTGGTCAACGTCTGGAAGGCGCTCGCCGTCGCCGCTCTGGCCGCGCTGCTGCTTGCCGTCGGCGGCTGCTTCGCGCCCAAGGGGTGGCTCCGTCGACCAAGGCCAGCAACAGTGCGGGGCGCGAGCACCGAGCTGGTTGTCACGGTCAGGGCGACCACCGGTCCTGCGCGGCCGGGCTACGCGTGCGCTGTGGTAGTGGACGCGCCGCCGGCGTTCGCGTTCCAGTGCCCGACGCTAAAGGCCGACGACGGCGGCAGGTCTGAGCCGGCGGCGGCTGCAAGCAGCGGCGTCGTGTGCTCGGTGTGCCTGGAGGACGTGCGCGGCGGCGAGATGGTGCGGCAGGTGCCGGCGTGCAGGCACGTGTTCCACGTCGGGTGCATTGACATGTGGCTGCACTCGCACGGGACGTGCCCGATGTGCCGGTGCGTGGTCGTCTCGCCGCCGTTCAAAGCAGTGGCAACGTCAAGAGATGCACCGGAGCCATCAGATGATGATGATGATGAGTTGCCGCCGGTGTAGTTAACTAGCGTATATATACGTGGTAGCTGTGTGTATATACACGTCATGTATAACATAAATTCTATATACGACAAACTAGCTGTGTGTATATACACGTCACAAACTCTATGATGAAAAAAATTGACTCTGTTGGTGTCATTAATTAGAGACAAACTAGCTAGTTATTAAAGAGTCATTTTTGTCATGCCATTGTCGCCGATGATAAAACTACAGTCATTAGTTAGCAGAGTTCTTGTCAAGCTCCCTATCGATTCCGTGTGATCGTACCATACTACCATGTCAACGATCAGGGCACCTGATGGCAGAGTTCCCCATACCCAAAGAGACATGGGATCTTTATGGTGGAAAGATATTTTCAGTTTAAAAGATCTTTATGGTCATATTACCACCTGTGTTTTTGGAGATGGGTCTTCTATTCTTTTTTTGGAAGGATAACTGGGCTGTGGGGACTACCTTGAGGACTTATTTCCAAATCCATTATGTCAGATTTCCTGACATATCAGTTAAAGCAGTCTGTGAGGCAGTCTCATGCTGCTGCCTTGGAGCTACAAGAGTTGAGGGAATTGGCCCAGAGCCACTTTGTCTCTGATGATCCTGATCAAAGAGTCTTCTGTTGGCGTAATAGCAAATATGCTGCTTCCAAGCTTTTACAAGCTTGCATTTTCCAATGTCCATGTCCCTACTCCTTCCAAATGGTCTAGAAATCTAAAGTGACCCCAAGGGTTAAATTCTTTGCTTGGCTAATTCTGCTGGATAGGCGTAACACAAAAAGCATGCTGCTGAGAAGAAACTTCAATGTGCAGCCTGACAACTTGTACGTGATGTGTGCTGACAGAATGGAGGAATCAATTGCTCACTTGTGTTTTGGGTGTGATTTTGCTAAAGCTTGTTGGGAGAAACTAGGAATTAATTAGGAGATAGACGCTGATCTACACATGATGATTGTGAGAACCATGCAACAGGCTAATTTGCCACTCTTGATGGAAGTTTTCCTTATCGCTGCATGGGAACTTTGGAAGATTAGAAGCAGGAAATTTTATGATGGCATTCAACCAAGCTTCAGAAGATGGATTCAGAATTTCAAAGAAGCAGCAGCTCTTCAAGTTCATCGACCTAGGAAGATGTTAGAGTCTCGATTGGTGTTTGGCTCGATGCTTTGTAATTTTTGTTAGTTGTGCTGCAACTATAATTATTAGGTATCCTCTTTCATTAAACCCCCCCCCTTCTCCTCCTCCTCTGCTCCTTGTAAGTTTCTCTATGTTCTCTCTTTGTGTTACTGTCCTTCTTTTAATAAAAAGTTTTAGAACACCACGGGGAACTCCCTCACGGTTTTTGCGTTGCTGATCAATTCTAGTGCGGCTGAAAAGTAAAGAAACAAAAAAAAAAAGAGGAAGCATAACGCAGCACGGAGCTTGAAATTGTCAACATAATAAAAAACTGAGTAAAAACATGACAGTATGGAGCTTGAAAGTGATGGCCAACAATGTCCACATTAAGTCGAGTGTTGTTGTAGAATGAAAGTGAAATGTGCTTTAACAGCCCAAACGATTGGGTACTATACTTTTATTGCCCCTCTATTTGTTTGAAAGAGCTAAGAAATACATAGATGGGGATAACAAATCTGAGGCAAATGGTTGTTCGGCTACGGATAAGCCGACTTATATTGTTGTAAAAAAAAACACTCTACTATGGCTGATCAGCCGGGTTGATAAGTTAGAATGAATGGAGTTAATTAGTATTTTTAACTTTGACCAAATATCCTATGTAAAATTAGCGCTTCCATAATTATCATGTTTCTGTTTCTGTAGTGTCTATTTAACCCCATCTGGCTCTAGAGGAAAGCCTGTGACCGGCATTCCGCGTCTACTTGTGGATCTTCATTAACAAGAGTGTCATTCTCACTTTCCGGGTAGTAGAACACTTTTAACTTAGACCTCACAAAAAAAATATAAAAACATTAATATTTATATTATATAATTAGTATTATTAGATATATTAGTAAATTTACTTTTATAATAAATTTATTTAAAAAATTGACACGAATATCATATGACACTAATTTGGGACAAAGGAAGTAGTTTTTGTCGAACAAATCATTAACCAAGGGGCAGGGGTCACATTTGTCTTTTATATTTGCTTTTCATCTTGTGTCCAAAATTTGTTTTGACCTCTTTGTCCTCAATTGACAGGATTGGCAGCCACGAAACCAAAACTGCGGCCATAGGCAGTTGATACGAGCAAATCCTGAAAACCACGTGCCCAAACTACGCGCGCTATGCCGGTCGTATTAGCGGTTTCTAAAGCAATTGAGCACTATCCTCTTCCTAAGCTCAGTGTTAGGCGCTGTCTATTTCTTGCCGCGGCTACCTAACATTCGTGCAGCCATGGTAGCAGGGCGCAAAGCCTGTCACCCTTGTGCAAAGGACACAGCGAAGGCATACTCATAATGAGCAGTGGCAGCACGATTATTATGCTCTCCGCCGCGAGTTCGGCCGGCGGCCGCAGCGACGACGTCGAGTGCCGCACCTGCTACGGCGTCGCCGTGGCCTGCGTGTCGCTGCTCCTGTTCTGTGTTCTTGCGGCCACCGCCGGCGTTGTTAAGGCCAGCGCCGTCACCGGCTTCACCGTGGTGCTCTTTGGCATAGTCGGCTGGTTGGTCCCCGGCAGTGCCGCCACGGCTACCGGGCAACGCGCCATCGGCGCACGGCGACACGACGAAGGCGCCAGGATCGTGATGGGGCTGTGGCGGGCCGGCTACTCCTGCCACCCGCTCGGTGGCGCGGCGCCCACCGACGTGCCGCCGGCGTTTGCCTACGAGTGTCCCGCCGACGCCGAGGGCAGCGGCAAGTCTGCGGGCAGCGCGCTGTGCGCGGTGTGCCTGGAGGACGTGCAGCGCGGCGAGACGGTACGGCGGATGCCGGCATGTGGGCACCTGTTCCACAAGGAGTGCATCGACATGTGGCTGAGCTCGCACACGACGTGCCCGCTGTGTAGGTGTGACCTCCTCTCGCCGCGGCGGCATACCACGAAAGCCATCGCGACGGTGGCGGCGCAGTCGGCAGCTGAAGCGCTGCCGCCGGTTTAGTTTTTCTTTTTCAGATTGTTTGCAGCATTTCTTGGTCCGGCCATAGTGTCTGTTTGTGTGACTGTGATCTGTATATTCCTATATTTCTATGTGTGTTGTACACATTGTTCGTAGGGTAAATTTTGTCCACGATGAATGTCGAGATAGAATGATAGATAGAAGTTTATCATCAAGCCTACCAAGGTGGTGGCCAAACTATTTGAATCCTGGAATCTGAAAGCAACAACTAACATTGATAAACATTTAGTACTTTCTTCATTTCAAATTATAGGTCGCCTTTAATTTTTTTTGATACATTCATTTTACTGTGCATTTAGATAAATAATATGTCTAAATACATAGCAAAATGAATGAACATCAAAGTGACTTATAATTTGAAATGGATGAAGTAGCAAATTAGAATTTCTAAGAAGAGACAAATTGTTGCAACTGATGAAGTCGCTGGAGTATCTCTAAGGTTTTCCAGTGTAAGAAACATGAAGTCTGTGATTTTGTAAACCCAAAAGCCATAAAAGTGTGGCTTAGAAAATAAAGTAATAAGTGTAGTTTTTAAATAAAGCTAAAAAGAGCAGCAATACTATGGTATTAAAAACCATCAAGTTTGTTGCATACAAATACCCATGTCACTCTAAATCTAGTTAAAACTAAAAATAAATTATACAGTAAGACGTTTCCATAACGTCATCTCATATGTGAGAGAGGGAGTACCTCCGAAACTTTTCTCGGACTCTTATGCTTATGCTTTGTCCTCACCTACCTCAGTGTCAAGCGTTCTGTATCTATTTCTTTCCGCGCCTACCAACCGTGCAGCCATGGTAGCAGGGCAAAGCCTGTCATCCTTGTGCAAGGACGACACAGCTACGGCATACTCACAATGAGCAGTGGCAGCACGATTATTGTGCTCTCCGCCGCGAGTTCGGCCGGCGGCGGCAGCGATGGCCACGACGTCGAGTGCCGCACCTGCTCCGTGGCCTGCGTGTCGCTGCTCCTGTTCTGCGTTCTCGCTGCCACCGCCGGCGTTGTCAAGGCCTGCGCGGTCACTGTCTTCACCGTGGTGCTCCTTGCCATAGTCGGCTGGTTGGTACCCGGCGCCATGGCCACCGGGCGCGACGATATGGGCGCCGCGCAGGAAGCTACTCATCACGACGCAGGCGCCAGGGTCGTGATGGCGCTGCAGCGGCGGGCCGGCTACTCCTGCCGCCCGCTCGGTGGCGCGGCGGCCATCGACGTCCCACCGGCGTTTGCGTACGAGTGTGAGTGCACCGCCGACGCCGAGAGCTGCGGCAGCAAGTCTGGGGGCAGCGCTCAGTGCGGGGTGTGCTTGGAGGACGTGCAGCGCGGCCAGACGGTGCGGCGGATGCCCGCGTGTGGGCACCTGTTCCACAAGGAGTGCATCGACATGTGGCTGCAGTCCCACACGACGTGCCCGATGTGCAGGTGCGAGCTCTCGCCGCGGCGGCATACCTCGAACACCATTGTGACGACAACGGTGGCGGCGCAGTGGGCGGCTGACATGCTGCCGCCGGTTTAGTTTCCCTTTTTCAGATTGTTTTGCTTGCAGCATTTCTTGGTCCGTCACACTTCTTTTTCGAAGGGCGGCAAAAAAAGCTTTTGCCGATTTTTATTAGACGATACAAAGAAAAATATAAAAAAGAACAATTACAAAACCACCGGTACCACTCTCAAGTACACTCTACTGTCCCAACCTTGGAGCCACCTGTTACATCTCAAGAACGAAAAGCCAAAACCAAGAACAAAACTACACATTAGAATTACTGGCCCGCTGGAACTTATCAAACTCTTCTTTGCATAAGAACGCCAAGGCTCTTGCTTTGAAATGTTCTTCTATTCCTTTCCTTCCAAACATTTCACCAAAAATATATAATAAGGCCGTCAAAATTTCTCCTATTTGCTTTCTTGATTTTGGCCCAACATCTTCTCAAAAAATTATGGATAGGGCCACTTGTACCTATTGAGTTCAAAGCCGAGAGCTCGTACCATCCCTTCAAGTAGGACCAAAATTTATGGTCCGGCACAGTGTAACGAACCATAATGTCTGTCCTATTTGTGTGATCTGTATATTCCTATGTGGGTTGCCCATTTGTAATTTTATTTTTCTCGAATACACTAACATTTGTGTATGATTGTATTAAGAAAAAGAATTTAGATAAACATCCAGTGTCCTTTAAAGTTCAAATGAACGCTGAAGTAGATTAAGGTAACACAGCCGTAGCTAGACATTCCTAGCCAAAAACCTCTATGGTCGATATTAGATACAAGAAACAACCAATACGCCACCTCGCGACGAGGTGAGCTTGCGTCGTCGTATGGTAAATTTGGTCCACGGTGAATCGTCAAGCCTACCCAAAGGTGCATGGTAGCCAAACTATTTAAACCCGTAATCTGAAAGCAACATCTAACGTCTGTAAACGTTTAGTAAATTAGAATTTTAAAATGAAAGAAATTGTGCAGCTGATGAAGCCGCTGGCGTATCTCTGAGGTTTTCCTGTGTAACAAATACTGCAGGAAGTCTGTCAGTCGCTTTCGATTTTTTTTTTTTAGAAAAGGAGTCAGCTTTCGATTTTGATACCTGCAATCTCAATCAGGCTGACATAAGGAACATTTCTCTGATGTAATCAACGTGCCCCCGACCAAAGTGATGAGATAAGAATCTAAGATCTTTCTCCCGAAAAAAGAGGTGTTTACAATCCGACAAAAGCGGCCAGAATCAAAACAAAAACTAGAATCAAACGCGGCCACCAGCGGCCAAGCCAATAGCTGGGGCCAGGCCAAACTTGCCGCGGTGCGCCGGTGCCGGGCTCGCCAATGCGCGATTGGAATTGGAAGCCGAACGCGGCCGGCATGCCGCAGAGTCCACGTACTGGCCGCCCGCCTATTTCTTGGTGCCGCGACGCCGCGCCATAGCAACCTCGTGTCGTGACGACGACACCGCAGCGCACGCGCCGGCGCGCGCAGGCACAAGGCTTAGAACTTTTCGGCATCTTATCTTAGATTTGATTCTCCAATGCACAACCCGCAGCACCGGCGGCCGCTGCAGCAGGGCGCCGGGCGGCGCAACGACCGCTCCCTCATCTGCTATGGAATCGTCGTCTCCACCGCGTCGCTGCTCCTGCTCGCCGTCCTCGCCACCACGGTCAGCATCCTCAAGGCTTGCGCCCTCGCCGGCACGGTCCTGGTGCTGTTCAGCGCCGCCGGTTGGGTCTCCCGGCGGTGCGCGGCGGCAGACAGAGCCGCCACCGCTCCTGCTGCGCTGCCCACGACGGAGGCGACGATGCCAGTCACCACGCGCCACCGCGCGGCGTGCGGTCTCGTTAACGCGGCGATCGATGCGCTGCCGGCGTTCGCGTACGCATGCCAGCATCCGGAAGGTAGCAGCAGCAAGTCTGGCAGGTGCGCGTTATGCTCGGTATGCCTGGAGGACGTCGAGGCCGGCGAGATGGTCCGGCAGCTGCCGGCGTGTGGCCACTTGTTCCATGTGGGGTGCATCGACATGTGGCTGCAGACGCACGCGACGTGCCCTCTGTGCCGGTGCGACGTCTCGCCGCAGCCAGTTGGTGTGGAGGTCGTCACGGCAGCTGCAGAGCCACCGGATGGTGCTCTGCCGCCGGCGTGAGCTGCTGAGATCATAGTCACGGGAGTCCTGTCAGCGTGTGTTTGGATTGAGTGTTGACGTGTGTTCAGATGGGTTGGACCATGCATATTTGGCAGGACCGTGCATATTTGGCAGAGAAATATGCAACACCGTCGCACGTCGCCTCGCGTGCAACGCCCACCGTGTCTCACAGGTCCCACTAGGCAAGGAGATCAGCCGGAGAAACAGGAAAATGTGTCATGTGTGTTTTTTATTACTTACATATGTCACGTGTGGTTACGAGCTTTTATGGTCTTATATCTCTCAGGTTTTAGATAAATTTGTAGGAGCTGACATTGTTTTTGTGGGAAGCATGTGGCTTAGTGATAAGAAGTTTGCTGTGCATAACATGTTCTGTGCTGCTGCCCTGTGGGGGTTGTGGAAGCTAAGGAACAACTTGTGTTTTCAGGGTATAGCCTGGAGAGGGGTGCATGTGTTGTTACTGATGGTGACAAACATGCTGGAGAACTGGAGGATTCTGTGCCCCGCGGAGAAAGTTCAGGTTTACAGCTATCGCTTGAACCAACTCAAGCTGATGGCTTCAAGACCACCCGAGCTGCCTTGGTTGCCCAGATCAGCAACCGGGTAGACAAGGCTCTGTTTGCTGCTGCTGGTGACTGGGAAGCAATCATCCCGGCAGAAGCAAGAGAGAAGCTGACGTCAGACGTGGAGAAAGCTCGTGATGGAATGTGGCTGGATCTCTCGTCAATGCGTAAAGCTTGGAAGATGTAGTGATTTGCTAGTTTTTACTGAACTTGTGCTGGCCTGCAATGGTCTTTATATTTGCTTGTAATTGTGTTGGCGCGTTGGCCACTGCTCTTGGCTACAAACATCCTGAACTTAAACTTTTATGGTCTTAATGAAAAGGCCGGGGGCGCCAGGGAAGTGACATAATTTTATTCCCTACTTGTGTAGTGTTTGGTTATATAGGATCAAGTGGATTTGGTTCATCCAGGGGCGGATCCAAGATCACACTACCGGCCGGCCTAATAACACATGAAAGTGTACAACTATTAACTTTAAGAGCCATAACACTTCATTGCTTATGCGATTTACCACTGATTTTTTAGTCGTCGGCCAGGGTTGCAGCCCGGGGCGTGCATCCGCCACTGTTCGTCCGCAAAGAGGTTAGATTGATTTCTCAAAAACGAAAAACGGGGCGTGCATCCGCCACTGTTTGTGCAAGTGGAAGGCATAACTTACGATTGGTTATGTGATGTTATCCATTTGTACCAATATATACACGAATCATGTTATCAATATTTTGACTTGTAATTCATTACATCACATGTCCTATATAAAACTTATTAAGAGGTAAACTTAGATCACATGTCCTATATTCCAAACGGTAGATCTAAAATGATCTAAAAATTTACTTCTTAACTTTAGCTAGCTAAATTTAGACCAGAGAATTTGGGGAAAAAAACACTCCAAACAACCACGATTTTTTTTTTTTTGAGAAATGAATAGGATGAATTGTCGGATGCAATTATTTTAGGTTAGACTTGTACCGATCGCCCACATCACCGTTAGGCTTCCCTGATCGTTGCGTTCTCTGTAGAAACAAGAATACAAAACAAAAACAAAAACAAAAAAAAAAACAATTCGAAACCACAGGACGACGACTTTGCAAAAAACACACGGTGCAAAGCGAGATCTTCGGAGTTTCCGTACTCTTTAGCCTTTTCCACTATTGAACAAGTACTACAAACACAAGAGGTCCAGCAGCAACCCAGCCGGCATCACCGGACAAGACGAGCCACGGGCGGCGGGCGCCCATGAAGATGCGTCCAGCGAGCCAAGCTAGCGCCTGACAACGAGATCGAGGCGAAGCACCACCGGCCACCACTCGCCGCTGCACCCCAGCCATGGACTCGTGCGACTGCTGCATCAGCGTGTTCATGCTGGCCTTCGCCAACTCGTACGTCCTGGGCGGCACGGGGATCATCGTCTACGTGCTCGCGCAGTATCACTCCCGCAGCACGTCCGGCACCGTGGCGGGCTCCGTCTTCCTCGTCTTCTGGGTGGGCATCGGCGCCTTCATCTACTATGCCTTCTGTTCCATCTTCTTGCCGAGGGCTGCGCTTGACAACGCGCTCCTCTGGCGTTGCATCGGATGGCGCGGGCGTACCAGCAGCTGGACGCCGGGCACGGGCAGGCAGATGGCGCTGGCGCGCCTGATTGCGCCGTGTGTCTTGGCGAGATGGAAACGGGCGACATGGTGAAGCGGCTGCCGGTGTGCCTCCACATGTTCCACCACCAGTGCGTCGACAAATGGCTGAGCAACAACTCGACGTGCCCGGTGTGCAGGTGCGACGTGTTCGCGCCGCTGCCGGCGCAAATCTCTACTACAATAAATGTGAAATGGACCCGTCAGCCAGGCCCATGGTGAAGCCGCCCTCCGAAACGATCCCGTCCGGCAGCGGTGATGCTCTCCCGAAAAAAAATTCCCGCCCGGCGCTCCCAAATCACGGCAACTGCCCCCGCCGCTGCACGCCGTGAATACCTTCCTCCCGTAAAAAAAAAAAAAAAAAAAAAAAACTCGCCATAAGAAAACTTCCCCCGCCGCCGCACGCGACGCCTGCGACCGCGTCGCTGCCGAGCCCCGTGCGCGGCCGGACGACCTCGCCGTCCTGTCGCTGCCGCGACGAAACCGCGCTGTTCTACGTTGCAGCACCTCCGTTCCTCGGCGTCGAACACGCCGCCGCCGTCGGAAGGGCGCCTGCCCTCCTCTCCGCCGCCTTGACGCCGCAAGGCCGTGCGCTCCACTTCATCACTGGCAACTGCTCATCACCCACCGGTCCCAGGCAGTCTCCGTGCCGCCGCCGTCGGCGCCCCCACAGTCCCTGGCATCGATTGACCTCTATGGTGGCGGAGTCAATCTCGAGCCCACGTCACTAACCAAGGCCTGCCGGACTGGGATTTGCGAGTTGCGACGCCATTTACGTCTCCCGTGCCAGGCAACACCTTCAAGCCTCAAGGTGAGTTCCGTCGTCATCCCCTCTCTCCCTCAGATCTGAATGGTCGTGCATACTACTGGTATTTTAGACCAAGTTGCATTTTGTTTCCATTGACCGTACTAATAACTATACTCACTATCTTGATGGTATTAGGCCAGTCTCAGTGGGAGTTTCATGGCATAGTTTCCAATGCATTAATTTTTTGGAAACATTGCATAAGAGTTTCATGGGGATGAAACTCTCTCTGCTCCCATGAAACTCTATCATCTCTCTCTTTATTAATATAGTGCCACATCAGCGTATTTAATGTGCATGAAACTCTCGTGAAACACCATTGAGACTGGCCTTAGAAACTATGAAATTTGGTTAGTGTGAAATGCATCTATCATACTATACTGTAATAAAAAAACTTGCAACAGTTATAAATAATATATTCAGATCCTACCTCGTGATATATGGAAATCTAGAAAGTCAAGGCACCAGAACAATAAATGAATTAATAGTTTAGATATTTGTGAGTAAATGGTTAGATGAAATCATGATTGGTGCTGCAGAATGATGCTCGTGAGTAAATGGTGAAATGCAGTCTTCACTGGTAAGTTGCTGCTCGTGGACATAAGGAATTCAGCAATGTGGCCAGCTTAGAGTTTAGGGTGTGGATGCAGTGGGTACATTCATGACTGTCCACGAGAAGGTAAAGAACCCAGGAGGGGCTCTCCAAAAAATCAGTGCAGCAACTTTCATGTTCATATAATTCTGACAGCGATGCAAATGCAAGCCAAGACACTAAGGGGGACTCACCAAAAAAAAAGTACAACAATTTTCATGTTCCCAGTTCCATTGAATCAATAGCGATGCAAATGCAAACCTAGAGGGCAGTTGAGTGGTTTTAGCAAAGCACTAATTCTATATATTTCCTTATTAACTAAACAGTGCAAAATCCCAAATTGACAAGACAACATAGAGAATCATAAACCTTTTCAAAACACACATCCAAACAATCATTTGGTGTTTATCTATTCCAGTTTAGCACAGCATGTCGTTGTGCTCTGGTTTTGGTTCACTGGTTCTTCATGTCATGTCAGGCTAAAAACCTGTCATTTAGCTCTTGTTCAGATGACAAATGGTTGAGAACTCTTTGAATTGATAAAATCTGAAGATAACACTGAGTCACTAGGATTTCTTTTTCATGTATGAATGCATCATCTTAATTTTTAAGTCATTGCTGAATTACATTCTTCTTGCACTTGTTTATGGTGCAACACTGCTATATAAATGGCAACATATGAAGGTGTTTCTGTAGCTGACTATCTGTGCTTTGCACTTACAAAAATGTTTGTAGGCTACATGGTTGAATTATCCTGCTAAATATCCTTAGCCCGAGAAGGTTATAAAAATAATGATTTATTCCAACTTACCAGTAATCATCTATAAACTTTTGATAGATCAGCTGCAGGTAGTTTTATGGCCGTTTCTTTTTGCTACCTACTAAGAGGTTCATGCTTTTGCTATGCTAATTGCTACATGATGTTGCTTTTTAAAAAATTCAGTGTGTGAGCATGCAAGTCTAGGGATCCATGAAGTCTGTTGCAAATTCCCACTTGTCGTTTCTTGGAGCCCTTCATTATTTAGAGAGATCAGGGCTCATAGATTACCTATGTTGCTAGCTTAACCTGGTAGCAATAGAGTTAGATATGATCTCTCCCGCAGTTTGTTCACAGTATCAGTATGTTGTGCCCATCTCTGTTCCCAATCTTGTTCAGTTTGGAGCCTCCATTTGCTGACCACAAACAGTATCAGGTGAGGATTTGTTGTATGTCTTGTGAACTTGAGTTTCATATTGAATAATAAAATTTGGCACTGTTGGGCACTTCAAACTTTTTTTGTGATGTTTAGAGACTGAAGGACCGAAGAGATTCCTTACAGTTCAGATCTTCTATTCTCAAAAACAAGAAAAAGGTATCTATATTGTTATGGAAAATATATCACCACCAAATAGTTGTTTAATCCACTGCTCGCTATCTGGCGATGGATTCAGAGTTTCAAAATTTCAGTTATTCAATGTAGTCTCTTACTCTCTTTGATTAATGGGGCTAATGCCTTTTGTATTTAGAAATGAGCTGAGACAACAAGACGTCAGCTGGACTGCGCCGGAGAAGGAGAAACTAAAGTCTAGCTCTTGAATTTTACTATAATCTTATGTGGAAGACTCAATTCCATGTGCAATAAATGAATATTTTCTTTAGTTCACAAAATTATGTGTGCTGATATGATAATGTTTTTAAGACATTGTTCATAGTTTTGATCCGAGATAAATGTATTTCAATAGGTATATGCTTTGACTTATCCACATTAAACATACTTCATTGTCCAAAAGTATATGCACTACTGAGTATTGTGAGTTCTGTCAACCAGCATATGATTGATGTGCCCACTGAAAATATTTCATTCATTGGTTTGTAGAGAGCAATATAATCTATGCAATTGAAGTCTGGTTGTGACGTTGTCTACATACTTCAGGATGTAGAGTTTTTTTTTCTTTTTGAAATAGAGGTGGTTTTTGCTGGTGATGATCTCATGTGAAGTGGAGCTTCCTTGCCGTGTGACAGCAAGCATTGAAGGCTACACCAAGAAGCACCTTTCTTTACAAGGAAGATTTTTTTTATTAAAAAAACTTGAAATTATTCATGTTTTGTCAAAACTCATGTAGGGTTGATGATTGGTTACAAATGAATGTTGTGGAACATGACACGTAAAATTATCTTCTTTTAATATAATAAAGCACGTGTTTACATTTGATTTACTGTGGTATTGTGTTGTCCCGTTGCAATGCACGGGTATTTACCTAGTGGTATAACCTTTGCCAAATTGGCCGTGTGGGCCAAAAAATCACTTGAGCCCTAAACTTTCAGGTATCTGCAAACACGCATACCAACTAACCATTTTCGATTTTTATATTGTATATTTAACACTCAAACCAATCTCAAATGAAAGGTTGTTAACTGCAAAATTGATCTTATCAAGTACTAATAACTTTGATGTTGACTTTATCTTCATTCGACATCGTTAATAATGCCAAACCTGATCGACAACTTATATTAAATATATAGACTTGTAAATCAGCTTCCAACTAAAACATTTTGAATCCTTTTCATAAAATCTATAATTTGATAAAAAGTTTATCTTACACTACTATAAAAAAAATTACAAGGCATTATTGTTTCTTTAACCGTATTTAATTAGAGGTTAAATTCTAATATTTCTGACTGATATTATTGTAATGCGTGTGTGAAGGACCGGTAAGGGCGACCATAGGGGGGTGAATGGGAGCTTCAATAATTTCTTTCGAAATCCAGAGCCACTGTCCCAGATTCACACCCCATGAACCGAAACACAACGCAGTAGTGATCATGACCCTCGAGAAGGGTGGATGTTCTCTAGGAACACAGCGGATCAGTACTTGAACGAATCGATGCAAACGTAAATCTCAACTTCTATCGAGGAAAAGTGAGAAAGCAAAGCTCCAGAGTGCGGTCAGCGGAAAAGAGCACTGCATTGAAACGACCTACACGAAAACAGACAACCAGAGTGCCAAACAGTGCGCAAAACGGAGACCGGATGAACAAAACACAACCAAAACAGCCCTGAGGGAACTCAAGTTGGCTTGGCCGGCTTGAAGACTCGGCCTGACCGACTCTGGCCAGCTGCGGCCAGCCTGGCCGGCTGTCTGGCTAGCTGAGCCGGTTTTTGGCCTAGCCGGCTTGGCCGACGGCTGGCCGGCTTGGTCAGGTTTGGCCAGGGCAGTCTAGAGGGTCGGCTTACCTTGGACCCAAGTCGGCTTGGCCCGCTGAACCAGGCCTGGCCGCTTCTTGTTGGAACAGCATGGGAAAAATCCCCAAAAACCTTGTATCTTCTCCAAATCAACTCCAACTGCAACCAAATTTCACAGAGGTGTTCCTAATGCAGTTGGGGAGCTATTCGTAAGAAATCATCGCTCAATTTGGAGAGAAGAGGGAGAAATCAAGAAAATCCCCAAAAACGAATCTTGAGCACTGTTGACGGTCGTTAAGTGCCAATTTTTACCGTCAACTAAACATGAGAAAGGACTAAAATATGTTCACCAACTAGATATAGGGGTTATGCGACGAATTCCACGAGTTTTGGTGAATGTCGTTTTCTGCAGGTGTCACTGAAAATACCCAAGGAAGGCCCACATGTCAGGTTTACATAGAGATAATCGGGAACCGGTGAAAATTCTGTAATCTGGAAGGTTCGAGAAGGCTCTGGACCAAACGGGAGCCCGAACGGGCTCGGTGGAGAGTCGGCCGACTCCCCCCTTGGGCGGCCGACTGGGCACCTCAGCCAATCAGCGTCAGCCTCGTGGATCCCTGTTCCACCGCCTTTGAGGATGAATAATAATCGTCCGTTTAGGTCGGTTTGATCCGAGGGCTGTGGTGCATCCTAGAGGGCTATATAAACAGGACCCTGGCCCCTGGAGGAGGCAATCCTTTAAACCCTAATTCATTATCTCCCAGCGGGATCAGAGTTGTAGAGGCGTCCCTTGTATGGATGACTTCTCTTCTCTAGAGAATTAGAGATAGACATTCCAATGTAGTAGATTAGATCTAGATGAGAGTTAGGGAGAGCGGAGCTGCGCTCCGGTTCTGGAGAAGTCTTCAGAGATTTGGTATGCCTTTGTATCTATTCTTTACAAGACTTATGCTTTAATATATTTATCTTCTCTATCTACTTTATGCCTTCCATATGTATGCTTAGTATAGTTGTTACATTCTAGCATGGGATCTTCGCTCGTATTGAGTGCTCTAGTTATCATATGTAATTAGAGTAGTAATCGATAGTGTAGGCATGGTGTCTAGACTATAGGTTACCACGAGGTTGCGCCCAATCCCACGGATAGTTGTGGTAGCCCCAGAGGTGACAGCTGTCGGGCCTTCGTATTCCACCACGTTCGGGTTGGTGTTTCGTAGAGCTTTCGGCAGCCTTCTCCCAACTACTCTTTACCCATTCTTCTTCGAGAGTTGGAAAGGACCCGCTTTGCTCCAAAGTGCTATTGTGTGATCGCTATATCTAACCATTCCCTGTTATCATAGAACCCGAGTATTAGAGAAGTATTTAGAACCTTGATCTCTCCATTGTTCTCTCACTCTAGCTAGCTACTTATATATATATAGAATTCTCATGTGTGCTTTTATGCTTATATCCTATCATATATCATTTACCCCTCGCTTTAGTCTAGTTGGTTTACTAAGTTAGTAGATACATGATGGTGAACTATTAGATTCTTTAACCCTTGCTTCCCGTGGTAAAATATAAATAACGATACCTGGTTTACTCCGGTAAAATGCTACAATGGTAAGTTCGTGCGCTTGCGAGAATCCTTCTTATTTTAGTTGCACTTAACAAATACCAACAAGCATTTTTGGCGCCGTTCGGGGGAAGCAATTGGTGTTAAGTTTTTGATAAAGATCTTGATATCTCGCTAATTTAGTGTACCACTAGCTTTAGTAGGATTACCCCTTGTTCCGTTGAGTGTGGAATAGACAGGACAAAAGATGTCGTTTCGACCTTCCGACAAGTTTCCACAAGACATTGAAGAGCCCAGGGTCCCTCAACATTCAACATTCAACTGGAACCCTGCCATCTCTCAGGTTTGCGTATACATATATATTCTAACCATGTGTAGATTGGAGAAAAGGTCATCGTCACAGGAATTCAAATCACATCTCAAGTGACGAACATAGATGTTGCACCACTCACAAATTTCATCATGTGAGTCATGGTAAGTATGATCAAGAAAGGTGAGATAGTCTTGCTCATGGACTTTAAAATTGATGAGTAGTTATCTTTTTGAATTCTTGCACCCCACTGCATGTTTACTTTTAAGAATTCATGCATCCACTCCACTCTTTGATATTTGCTCAACCCATTGCATGTTTTGTTTCTTGCATTCATCCATGCCATTTGCATCTAAAAAAAAAATTCTCACCATGATCATACTCTTTCTTCTCCACTTGAGTAAATCTCTATAGTGCTTTTCATGCTACCGTTGTTTACTATAGTATGCTTTGGTTTGGAAGTACTACAATTGAGTACTTCTATGGACTTTTAATGTAAGCGTGGTGCTTAGGTTAAACGGTCCTCCGTAATCCAATTAGACATGGAGTCTAGTATGGTTATTGAACTAAAATTGTGCTTTAGTAGATATTGGTTATTTTGGTGGACTAACCCCTGCAGAAAACTCTCAAATCCAATTTGGGTAAGTCAAGAGATGATCTCATATTGGAGATGAAGACTCAATGAAAATCAAGAATGATTGATGAAAGAAGATTATGCAACTGTCTGTACGCTCATCATGGATTAGACAATACAATCAACAGCAGAATGCAAAAGAAAGATCTTTGCTCAATGGACTTATAATCAAAAGTCCTTCTCAGACAAATGAAGGCTTAAGAACAGAGAACAAACAGTGTCTAAGGACATAGGAATACAACACATTCTGAGGGATGACTCAACATCATATTTTGTTTCACGTGGCGAGCGACAACAAGGTCAAGCTTGGGGGAGGAAGGCCGATGACTCTTCAAACAATGATCCAAGCAATGCTCTTCCTCTTTTCAAGCCCCGTCGCTCCGGCACGTTGAGAAGAAACAATGAGTGGAGCACAAGGTCTAGGCATAAAAAAAAAGAGGAAGCAAAAAGAAAGAGTGCAATTTTAGAAGACAAGATGCTCAAGGAGAGAGGTCAATCAAGCAAGGCAACTACAAGAAGAAGTAAAGGACCACTAGAAGCATCTACTCTTCATCACAAGTTCTCAAAGTCTCTACCCTTTGTGATCAAATGATGCACTAAAGAAGTGAACATGACAAGAAGTCCAGTTCAGAGGATTTAAATTACCGAACCCTCACCAAGGAGGTAACTTGGTATTTATCAGCATTTCCTTTCACAGCATTGCATTTTCCTTTTAGAATATTTATTATCCCTACATGCATCTTAATTGCATCTTCGCTTTACTATCTCGCACTAGAAAAAGAAAATAAAGATTTCTGCATTTTGCATCCGAGAAAACTACTAAGCCCCATGTGAATAATCATTCATTGTGGTGGCATAAAAATAATTTTTTCAGCATATCTATTTTTCTGTCTCGCATCCCTATATTATAAAATGATAAAAATATTTCTTGTGATCCTGTTAGAAGACATTTGAGTTAAGACAGTTCTAGACAACCAAGGCTTAGAGGTTTTCATCACTAATGCTTAATCAGTTCCACAAGCTTTGTTGTCTATTTGAGCTTCACGAACATAAAGGATCAAGAAGAGTCAATAGACGAAGGATGTCTAGTCTCCGTTGGAGTGCTGCCCTCAACATGTCGAGCGCTGTCTCCAACAACTATCCACGACACTCCGGGCATACTAGAACGCCTTCACCGCTAGTCGGCAACATCGACAGGACTACGTCAACATCCGGCTTGGGGGAGAGCATCCCCGTGTACCAAGCTAAGTGTTTCCAACTTATCTATCTATGCTTTCATAGAGTTTGCTTTGTTAAAACAACTAAAAAAGATGCATAACTTTAGAAACCCAGAAAGATTTATCTTTTCTTTTTAGGAGAGCTCTTTTAATCTATCTTTAAAGTGATCCCTAGAATAAACTCTACATGGAGATGATGAATAGTTGCTCGCCGTAATTCCTTTCAAGTACCTAGTTTTCAACCTTGCACTCTCCCGAGTTTTGGACACAACTGTTTAGATTTGAGATTTACTCGAACCCGAAACTCGTGGGTAGCAAACACTTGATCTAAGTCCAGGTGGTTGACGGGTATGATATGGGATAGTTTTGAGCTGCTGTCCATCTTGTTCCTAGAGATGCTAGAGTTCTGGAGAATTTATCTTTGAAAATCTTAAATTATTGCATGATGAGTTCCTTTATGACGAGAGTTCAAATTCCTACCACAGCCATATATTCATGCTTACTAGATTAGGAAAGACCCATCTGTTTATATAGACCATATTGTAGGCTTGAGTGTAGTATTTTTAGGCATTGAGTGTGGTTATGCTTGTGGACCCATAAGGAATCGTCATGCGGTTAAAGTCAATACTATGTGCTCTCCATCCATTGATCTATGCTACTTCGTCCTCGAAGCATGCACCCATTTTATAAATACTACATTCATTTCGTGCTACTTGTCCCTAGAGGTACCACCCACATATAGATCCATATTCACCACATATTGTGCTATCTCTACCCCGGAGATACGCACCTATGCTGCTCCTACACTAGGAGTACGCATTCCACCATATGATGTGATTGTCTCTACCCTGGAGACACGCATTCATGCTGCTCCTACTTTGTGAGTACACATCCATCCATCCATCCATCCATCCATCCATCCATCCATCCATACATCTATCCTCATATACATACGCCACTCATTTCACTTCATCCAGAAAAAATTTTACTCCTATCCTGGGAGTGAACATCTCGAAATAATCATTGCCGTTCCATTGCCTACATAAAAGCTCCAATCTTTATCATTTCAAGTTATACACTCCCGTTGCTAATGTTTTGTTTTCAGAGGTTCGTTTTCAGAGGATTGGTTATTCTAAAAAAAAAGAAAAAAGAAAAAGAAAGAAAAAAAGAGAAAAAAAGAAGAGAGAAAAGAAAAGAGTAGCCAAGTCCTTCCTTTCAAGAAGTTTCAAGGTTTCCGAATAAAGGGAGTCATGTTATCCCCAAAGGAGCAAGAGTAGAAGTAGATGTTCACCTAGTGATCACCCTCATAATCATTTCCTTATCATCATCATCTTATCATTCATCCCATTTTCTCATTCATATGCACATATGACTTTATTATTATTTTAGTTCCTATTGGATCCATGTCTTAACCGTGCAATATATGCAAGTGAGTTTGAGTGTCTCCCCACCTATGAGCTCCACATAAGCCTATTAGAAAGTAGGGTGAGAGAGAGAAGGCACTTTCTACTATGCCTTAGTTCCACAAATACCACATATTTTGAGAGAAGAGAGAAGGCATATACTACTCATGCCTTGGAGAGGATCCAAAAAAACCACAAATGAGAGATCTGAAAGGTTCATACAAGGAACTCTGAGTTTTATTTGAAAATCTTGCAAAAACTCCAGAATAATAGTTGACCAAAGAGCGAGAAACATAGCACTTGACTTGACCGTTCGTCTTTCAACCGCTCAAAACCCAAGTGACGGTTACAAGCCCCATGGTGAAAGGTAATATGAGTAAGTTTTGAGTCGAATAGTTCACTCTAATTCGGAGGAGAGTTCTTGTTTGAACGCATGTGTACTTTTGAGGCGTGAAAGCATTGTAGCAACTCCCGATCCATCATCGAGTTTATCTTTGCTCGAGACGAGCAAAAGGTAAGCTTGGGGGAGTTGTTGACGGTCGTTAAGTGCCAATTTTTACCGTCAACTAAACATGAGAAAGGACTAAAATATGTTCACCAACTAGATATAGGGGTTATACTTGTGAGAATTCCACGAGTTTTGGTGAATGTCTTTTCAACGGGCAGGTGTCGCTGAAAATACCCAAGGAAGGCCCACATGTCGGGTTTACATAGAGATAATCGGGAACCGATGAAAATTCTGTAATCCGGAAGGTTCGAGAAGGCTCTGGACCAAACGGGAGCCCGAACGGGCTCGGTGGAGAGTCGGCCGACTCCCCTTGGGCGGCCGTGGGCACCTCAGCCAATCAGCGTCAGCCTCGCGGATCCCTGTTCCACCGCCTTTGAGGATGAATAATAATCGTCCGTTTAGGTCGATTTGATCCGAGGGCTGTGGTGCATCCTAGAGGGCTATATAAATAGGCCCCCTGGCCCCTGGAGGAGGCAATCCCTTAAACCCTAATTCATTATCTCCCAGCGGGATCAGAGTTGTAGAGGCGTCCCTTGAATGGATGACTTCTCTTCTCTAGAGAATTAGAGCTAGACATTCCAATGTAGTAGATTAGATCTAGATGAGAGTTAGGGAGAGCGGAGCTGCGCTCCGGTTCTGGAGAAGTCTTCAGAGATTTGGTATGCCTTTGTATCTATTCTTTACAAGACTTATGCTTTAATATATTATCTTCTCTATCTACTTTATGCCTTCCATATGTATGCTTAGTGTAGTTGTTACATTCTAGCATGGGATCTTCGCTCGTATTGAGTGCTCTAGTTATCATATGTAATTAGAGTAGTAATCGATAGTGTAGGCATGGTGTCTAGACTATAGGTTACCTGAGGTTGTGCCCAATCCCACGGATAGTTGTGGTAGCCCCAGAGGTGACAGCTCTGTCAGGCCTTCGTATTCCACCACGTTCGGGTTGGTGTTTCGTAGAGCTTTCGGCAGCCTTCTCCCAACTACTCTTTACCCATTCTTCTTCGAGAGTTGGAAAGGACTCGCTGCTCCAAAGTGCTATTGTGTGATCACTATATCTAACCATTCCCTGTTATCATAGAACCCGAGTATTAGAGAAGTATTTAGAACCTTGATCTCTCCATTTGTTCTCTCACTCTAGCTAGCTACTTATATATATATAGAATTCTCATGTGTGCTTTTATGCTTATATCCTATCATATATCATTTACCCTCGCTTTAGTCTAGTTGGTTTACTAAGTTAGTAGATACATGATGGTGAACTATTAGATTCTTTAACCCTTGCTTCCCGTGGTAAAATATAAATAACGATACCTAGTTTACTCCCGGTAAAATGCTACAATGGTAAGTTCTGTGCGCTTGCAGAATCCTTCTTATTTTAGTTGCACTTAACAAATACCAACAAGCACACCTAGAGGAAGAAATCCATGGATCTCCGATCTCGTGAGGAGTTAGATAAATTCCTTCGGTGGAATCACTTCACTCATGTTCTAGATCAATCCATAGCAAGAAAAATCAACTTAAACGGCCTCAAATCGAAGAAATCGAATTGGGAACACAAGAGGCAAAAGGGAGCTCAAGAAAAGCACAGAAGATGAGAGCTCGAACTGTCCGCTGTATACACCTGCGAACTGTCCGAGATCACTTCAACTCTGAAAGCCACAAATTCATCTCAAGAATCACAGACGCATGATTAATCCTAGAGGAAACAACAGAGACTAGGCACTCTGCTTACCACACACTGGTTCGAGTACAAATCAAAGATTTACAGACCTCTCTCTCACACAGCAACTAGAGGAAGGGAAAAACCTAAAGGAAGAAATGGAAATGGAAGAGGTGAGGGGGAAGGGAGTCCCTCATCCTTTATTTATAGTGGTAAGCCTATTTTACATTCCTTCTTTGCCCTTGGATACATGAAGAGCCAAACCACTTAGCCAGGGGTATAAGGGTCCAACTTAGGCTTCTCTTGATCCGACGGCCATCGCGCCTTCTCACCGGTAGCCTTGGTCCCACGCAATCTCCCCGATGCCGCCACGTGCCGTCCGTCCGCGCGGGACCTCCGCTCCGGTTTTGAGGCGCAAACCAGGGAAACCCGCCACCGATGGTTTTGAGGCGAAACCACCAAACCATCGCCGATGGTTTTGAGGACAAACCACCGAACCCTCTGCGAGTAGTGTAGCCCGTACGCATCCCCCGCCGTGTACACTTGCACTCGTCGATGTCCCAGCTGTCAGCCACCACGGCTGGCCGCCCGGTTCTCTAGTCCCTCAGCTCGATCCAAGCCTCACGTCCTTCCTTCACCGCGCCCGGTCCGTCAGCACGGTACGCCCTACTTGATCTTCACCAACCGTCGACCCCCATCTTCGAGCTCAACACCTGCAAACAACACAAGCCAAGAGACACCGTTGTTTGACACGAAACCGCATGCCATCAGTTAGTAGGAACACACACATGCCGTTGTGTTGGCATGTTGACAATTGCTCATCACAAAAAGGCCACACAATGGTTATGGTAAAAACTATGTGTCCTCAATCTCCCCCTTGATGAGTGCATTGTCAACATCAACATAAACTAGAGACAACTCATCAAATGACAAAGAGCCAGAGAAAAGCGGAAAGCGGGTCATTTGTAATGAGCAAAGCAAGATCACAACTTGGTCCCCAAAGACATGGGCAATGGCTCAACATGACCAAGAAAATGAAAGCTAGCCCTCAAGAAGTAGCATAAGGCTCAATACCACTAGCAAAGCACAAAGCACCTAAAAAACAACTAGACCCTCAAGAAGAGGCAACGGCTCAACACATCTAGCAAAAGCAACTCAAAACCAACTCAGAGTGCAACTCCCCCTTGACAAATGCATCCTCACAAGTGAACTCTCTGGATTTGTGGATATCTAGATTTTTGGATATTTCTCCCCCTTGTTGGCACATGCACTTATCAAGATTGAAGTAAAAGAGACTGCAACTCCCCCTCAAAACATGCCATGAAAGAGATGCAAAATGCAGAGCTTCAAGTGTATAGCAATCCAAGTACATAGATGCTCTAGCAAGTATGGCTAGTGTATAGCAACAAGCACAAGTCAAAGCCAATGCTCAAACTGATCAAATGAAACCAAATATGATACATAAGCATTTTTGGATCAGTTTTAAGCATTTTCATAAAAATAGGGTTCACCATCAAGTTTAGCACATAACAAACATAAGCTGGAAGCCAACCCGGTTCTATCCTGTTCACCCCAAGGGTCTATCTCATGCATTTGCCTTGTCAAAGGCCCACCAGTCCCTTATGCTCGGTCTTTTGCCACAAGGTCACGTAGGCACTTGCCAGTCCTTTATGCACTCAGTTGTTTCTTTCCCCTTGTTTTGTTTTAGTTTTTTTGTTTTGTTTTGTTTTGTTTTGTTTTAATGACCATAAAAAGAGTCTTTCTATTATTGCCACAAGGTTACGTAGGTGCTTAACCAGTCAAGTAAACTGTCGGTGTTTCGTACCCCGGGGGGTATCACACCAACAAGTAAATTTCTAAGCGTGCTCTCTAATCCGGATGGTGATGCAAGAAGGACACAAGGCGTTTATCATGGTTCGGGCAAAAGAAGGCCCTACGTCCGGCCCGGGGGGAGGAGGAACTTGTATTATCTTGCACCGAAGTGCTTATTCAGGGGTGAGTACAAGGCAGTCCTGAGACTTAGCGCTTGCGATGTGTGTGTTGTGAGCGCAAAGCGTGTAGGCATGAAAGTGTGTCCCCTCAACTAAGTCCTGGCGCCCCCCTTTTATAGGCCAAGGGGAGGCTCAGGATCACAGGGTAGATAGGGCAATCATAAGCGTGACGTCGAGGTACGGGCGTCGGGTCTAGTTGCTGGAACTGTGGATGCCTCCCTCGATCCGGTTCGAGCCTGTGGATCCATGCTTTTACCCGGTTCGAGCCTGTAGCAGTGTGGGCAATGATGATCTGACCGTCCTCGGCTGATGCGTGCTGACGTAATCGGGGAGTAGGTGATGATGGCCTGCCCGGGAACTCCGGCGAGTGGCCGTCGAGGCCGGATGGACGGGTCACTGCGTGCCCCGTACGCCGGTCACATCCGCTCTCATTCCTCGAGCGGTTGGAGACCGCTTCGAGGGGTCAGCGATCCGAGCGATGGGACGGAGCAGCAGGTTTGGTGGTACGGGGAGTTGACAATGGCAATTTGAGGGGGTGCCGTACGTGGCACAGTGCGTGGCATGGTGTCACAGTGGCGCCTGCCATCCTTGAATCCGGGGCATGGGCAGCGTAATGGTGGAAGCGACCGATGTACGATCCACTGTTACGCACCTAGTAGCCATGGGGTTAGGCGGAGTTGGCGTACTGCGGCACTGTTTCGAGCCCTGTAGCCATGTGCACGCTCTGGGAAAGCAATCATGGAAGGCGGGCTCGAGCAGTCACTCGCTCGAGGGGTTTCCGCCACCGTCTCGAGCGGTCGTTCGCTCGAGCGGTTTCCGTCACTTGTTCTCGAGCGGGTGACCGGGCACGTCTTGAGTTAGCGGGCTTTGTGCTTTTGCGGGCCTGGTCGTGGGCTGGCCCAGTTTGTGGCATGGAGGAGAATTGAGGATTTCTCTAGTCGGTTTTCGGGATTCAGGGAGAAGCAAGGCTGGTTTGCTTATCTCTAATCCTCCTAGTTTAGGACCCCCTAATCTATGTACCCGACAGTAGCCCCCGAGCCCTTGCCTGATTGTGAAGAAATTCAGGCAAGGGATCATGAAGTGGAGTTGAAGTACCTAGATCTAGAGTTGCATTTATCTTGCTTCGAGGGGTCGTTTCCTCCTTTTTCCGTGGGGGGCGCACGAGCGTCCCCCGCGGGGGTAGCCCCCGAGGCCCCAGAGAAATGGTGAATTCCTCTGGGGGCTTTGAATGAGTTGTTTCGAGCAGGAATATTGTTAACTGGAGTTGTAGTGCCCGTAGTGGGGGGGTTACTCTCGATTCCTCGAGCCCCCGAGTACTTCCTGCCTTACCCCTGTCGAGAGGTGTGGTTCTTGTGACCCGAGCCCCCGAGCCTTGAAATGCTGGGCCGTAGTCATGATCTAATTTCTCATTTAGATCTCTTGGATTAGATCCAAGTGGTGGGAGGACTGGTGCTACCCGCGGTCGAGCGAGCGCCATGCCTCCCTGTGAGCTGGTAACGGGTAGTCCAAGTGAGAGTCCGTCTCCTTTCGAGGGGAGACGGCATCGAGGCCTAGGGGCACTCTCATTAAAGCTGGGTGCATAGCTTTCCAGAGAACCGGCCCCTGTTCGAGGGGACCGGCGGCTCGAGTGCCTCCCGCCATCGGGATCTCTTGGAAGCTTAGCTCCCTGCCTTGGATGCGCCTTTGGGATTCGAGGGCTCGTTCTTGAGTGGAACCTTTCGAGGGTCCCTCCCCAAAGGCACCCCTAACTCGGGTGCTCGAGGGCGGCTGTTCGGACCTGTTCGTGGGTCAGCCTCCACTCCCTCGAGACTTACAGGTGGGACCGGAGTCCCGGGATGTCTTACCGTGTAAGGAACCGTCTGCCGAGACGTCACATCGTTGCGCCGGTCGAGGGAAGCCCGTCCGTTGGCGGCGCGCCTTTTTAGGTGGAAACCGGCGCGTCATGATGATCGTGGGCTGGTGACGATTCAGTTCCGCCTCACGTCTCGCGCCTCTGGTGAGTGGAGGTAGGTGGCCATTGTCAGTGGGAATTAAATGCGGTTACCGTTTCTTGCCGAGTCCGCCGGGGCCGCGTGACCGTCGGATTACGGAATCTGAGCCGTCGGATGCGCACGACGTGGATCGGCTTGGCATTATAAATTTGGGGGAGGGGACTCCCAGTTTCCTTCCTTTGCATTCATCGTCTTCTTTCCTCCTACCGCCGCCGGTTGCGCTCTTGTTCCCAGCCCTAATCGCCGCCGTCGCGCTCGCTTGCAACCGCTGCCACTCTCGCCCGCATCCACCGGAGAGACCTAGAAAAGGGGAGTAAAAGTTCTTGAGCGTGCGCATCGCTGGAGCCACAGTTTCCACCTTGCGCCGCCGCCTCATCGGATCCCACCGTCGCCGCCTTCTCGGATTCCGCCGCCGTCATGGTTTCCAGCAAGAGAGTCAGCAAGAAGACCGGCCAGGGGTCCAACCAAGGCGCTGGGGGTAGCAGGACCGGTGGCAAGGGCACCGCCGGTAAGGGCGCCGCCGGCAAGGAGCCCGCCAAGGCTCCTGTGCCGGTGGTGATGTACGATGCGCTCCCGTGGCCTCGGTCTACGGTGACCGAAGCGATGCTGGAGGGCCTCGTCGAGGAGGGGCTGCTCCTCCCTAATCCAGCGGAGGGGCCGCCGGAGTGGCAAGTGCCGGAGGCCGCCCACCGTGAGCCCGTCGTGCCGGAGGGCTACGTCTTGAGCTTCGTCAAGTTCCACAAGTGAGGACTCGGGGCGCAGCCGAGCCGCTTCATGCGGGCGCTCTCCCACCATTTCGGGGTCGAGCTCGAGCACCTTCAAGGCGACATTGTTCACCTTGGCAGTGAGCGGGAACGACAACGATGACGACGACGAGGAGAAGGAGAAGGTGAACGCTCGCCGCTACGTTCGAGTGGGCTCTTGCTCGCTCAGCTTGAAGAGGCAGGAACACTGGCTGCCCGGCTCGTGGACGACGAACAACGCCGGGTGGGTCTCGGAATGGTTCTACCTCTGTAATGAGGGGGACTATTTCCCAAGGTACACCGGCAAGGTATTGACCGAGCCTAATCATAACTGGGGCTACGGCAACCCGTGCAAGCTCCAGCCCCATCTCGACCCCCTGACCAACGCCATGGAAAGGCTCCGCCGTCGGAGGGCCGGCGATATTTCCTTCAACCTTTCCCATGTCGTCGCCGGATTCCACTCCTGCCAGGTGATCCCACTCGCCGAGCGCCAGCTACGGCTTGACCAAATGACGGAGGACGCCGACCCCCAGGCGCACGAGGCCAGCAGGATGTCGAGCCTGCCTCTCCCAGCCGCCACGGTTGTACCTCGAGTGCGCGAGGCGATCGACGGCGGCAGGAGCTTTGGGGAGAACCAAGTCGATCTCTTCCCCATGCGCCCGGACGCCAACCTGCTGGGCTACGTACGTTCCCTTCAAGACCTTTCTTTCCGTTGATATTGCTTTTTCTCTGGTTTGCGCCCATCTCATCGAGCTGTGCCTTTCCAGGAGATCATCGACCACGCGGACTCGGTGCCCCCGGTGAAGGAGGACGCGCCCGACCGCGAGGTAAGACATCTTAGAAACGATCGAGAACACGCAGCAGCACTCTCGAGGAGGGAGAAGAAGGCGAAGAAGGCCGCCGCGCTGGAGGAAAAGGAGAAGCGCAAGGCCAGGCGCCGCCGAGAGCGGATGATGTGTCTGAGGGCGGACCCAAACAACTGGAGTCCCAGCCTAGAGTCAACCGATGATGACGAGGAGGAGGGGGACGAGGGGGACGATGAGGCGACTGACAGCGACGACGCCATTGCCGCTCGAGCGCTGACGCCTCCTCGATCTCGCGTGCAAGAGGTGTCCCTGGCGCCGCCCCGTCTTGAACTGGGCGGGAGCTCGTCGCTGGCTCGAGCGGGCCAGCAGGAGGAGTCGTCCCACCGCTCCAGCCGCGGCGCTCGAACGCCGTCACCGACTCGAGCGGGGCAGCGGGAGGAATCATCCCGCCGCTCCAGCCATAGTGCTCGAGCGCCGTCTCCGTCGCGGCGGGATTCTTCTTCTCGTCAACAACCAACGTCAACGGGCGCGCGCACCCGGCAGCAAAAGGCTGCAGATGCGCGCCAATCTTCCTCGGTCCAGCCCAGCGAGCGCCCCGTCGAGCGCCGGACCCCTTCTGGCGGTCGCCGGGCCGAGCAGGCCCCGACTCGCCGGACTCAGGATCCCGCAAGGGATCCCACGTCGGACCCAGCCAAGGTGCCGGCGGGAGCGGGGGAGGCCGCCAAGGCTACAGAGCCCCCGAGTACCTCGAGCCGAGCTGCTGACGCCCAAAAGCCCCCGAGTGGCTCGAGCGGCGCGGTCGTGGCTCGGAAGCCCTTGAGCGGTCGAGGAGTCGGCCGTGGCTCGGAAGCCTCCGAGCGACTCGAGCAAGTCGGGTGGTTCGAGCGGCACCACCTCAACTACAAAGTAAGCTTTTCGACCGGGTCTTTTCTTATCGCCCTTCTGCTTTGCTCGTAAATTTCTTATCGTCATCGTTTTTTGTTTTTTCTCTTTCTTCTAGAAACAAGCGCCCCCTGCCGTCCCTTCCTCCCATCCTGCCTTCAAAAAAGCTGAAGGTCGCAGGAGGGTCGAGTGGTACCTCGTCCGCCCCAGGTGGAGTGACCCTTCCTTGTACTACTTTGATTTGGTTAGCACAAGCCAAGGATGCGATAGAGCGCGGGAAGCTGATGGCAGCTGCGTCTCGTGCAGGTGCCGGGGCCGTGTCTACAGCGGCGGGGGAGAAGGCCGTCACCACCACTATCGCCTCGTCTGTCTCCCCGCTCGAGGCGTCGTCGTTACCAGCCGCGCAAGGTGAAGCAGCGGCTGGCAACAAAGAGGTGACGACCGAGGCGACGGGGCCGGAGATGACAGCTGCCACGCCACCGAGGGGGGTGGGGACAGAACGGCATCCCATCACACTCGAGGAGGAGAGCCCGAGCTCCAGCACCGAGGTGTGGCCAATAGGCCTGCGTCAGCTCGAGGAGGGGCGGAAGGAGAAGGAGGAGGAAGCGAGCTCCTCGGTCGTCATGTGGCCGGTGGGCGACGTGGAGATGCAGGAGGCGGGCCAAGTGCCTGAGCCTCAGCTGGACCGGGCAGCAAGTCGAGGTGCCCCAAGCTCTCCCAGTCGAGCAGGGGGAGGCCCAGGTCATAGCGCAAGAGGAGGCGCCTGAGGAGCACCCTGCCGCCGCACAGAGGGAGGAGCAGGTGGAGCAACCCACCGCCGCACGGCAAGAGGAGCAGCCCAAGGAGCTCCGTATGGTGGTGTATCAGGCACCGCCGCAGCCGCTGCAGTCGGGGGAGGTCGTGGTGCCCCACCTCGTGCCTGACTCGACAACGGGCGAGGTGAGGTACACCAGCATGCCCGAGGCCGATCACTGGGAAGAGGCCTAGAGGAAGCACACGGCGGCCGCCATCGTCGACAGCCATATGCGGGCAGTTGGCTTTGGGCCCACCGAGCCCACCGAGTCGTCCATCCTGGAGAGGAGGCGGATCGAGGCGCGAGCGCTTGCCCGGGAGGCGTCGACATCCTGGAGCCAACCTCAGCGCCCACCTACGCTGGCCGAGCGGGTGGTGACGGCAGGCGTCGACTTGGAGGCGGTGAGGGGGCTCCACAGCGCCGTCGACCGGGACATGCGGGGGGCGTACCCGATTTGGGAGAAAGCGCCGCTGGTGCTCCCCGACCCGCTCGAGCCCGAGGCTCCTGTGATCATGATGAACGATCAAAAGGAGCTCGAGGCTCATGCGGAGTCCGAGGAGCGTCGGCAGTGGCTCGAGAACACCCTGCGGGTCGCCCTGTCACTTGTCTCCGAGGATATGCCCCGGCTGGCTGCCGTAAGTGTTCTCGAGCACAGTTGTTTTCCTGGCGTTTTTCTGAATTGATATAGTCTATATCCTTACTTTTCCTTTTCGCGGTTCAGTCGGTGCAGAGCCACTCGTACGCCAAGTCCGTCCACCTCCACGCCCTTCATGAGAGCGACGAGGAGATCAGGCGGCTCGTGCGTTTGGGCCAGAATGCCGAGGTGGAGCTGCACCGATCTGCCCGGCTCCTCCGAGAAGCCAACACCGCGCTGAACGCTGCCAAGGAGGATGCCCAGAGGGCTAGGGACAAGCTGGCTCAAACCGCACGGGAGGCGGAGACGGCTCGAAAGGAGAAAGAGCGGGTGAAGGCGATCGCTGCTCAGATCAAGGAAGCTGCGGACACGGTGAATGCCGGCTTCAAGGCCAAGGCCCAGCTTGTCGAGCAGCTCAAGAGGGAGAAGGCCGCCGCCGAGACATACATGAAGGACCTGCAGACGGCGGTCACCCGAGTAACCGCACAGAAGGAGGCCCTCGCGAGTGCGCTCGAAGCGGAGAAGAAACGAGCGGGCGATTTTCAAACGGAGGCGATCAATCTCCGTCAGTCAGTGACGGAGAAAGATCTTGCTATCCAAACTACTGGCAAGGCCCTCGAGGAGTTGCGGGGAGAGAAGACCGAGCTCGGTCGTGCGCTCAAGGGGAAGCAGACGGAGCTCTCGAGCGCGCTTGAGCGCGAGCGGGGGTTATCGACCCGCTGCATAGGTGAGTGCTCGAGCCGCTCTCGTTATTTGCCAACTTGGATTTTTCCTTTGCTGACTTGGGTTTTTCTTCCCAGCGCTTGAGGCCGATCTGTCCGCATCGCGAGCGGCTCTCCAGCTCGCCCAGGCCGATCTCTCCACAGCACGCACGGCCCTCCAAGTCACCCAAAGGACGTTGGACGCCGAGGTGGGTGCCAAGGCTCGGATCACCGGCGCCATTGACACCCTTAGCGAGCGCTGGGGATTTGGGCCCGTGGTAGATGTTGAGGGGCCGGACGTCGGACGCTGTTATGCTGCTCGCGTCTTCGCCTTTGGCCTCTCCCTGCGGGACCGAGTCCGGGACGCCCTCGTCTTTGCCGCGCGCCGGAGCCTCGCCATCTTCTACTCCGGGTTCGCTCTTTCAAGGGAGGATGCTCGGAGTGGGATGGAGGCCGTCTCCACCGGCTTTACCTATACCGAGGACGAGCATGAGGGAGCCGTCAATCCAAGGATCGAGCAGCTTAAGGTTGATGCCGAGGAGCCCGGGGTGCGTCTTGCCGAGAGCTTTGAGCCCTACGTCCTTCCTCCTGATATGTAGTGGTGATGATCGTTGCCGGCCTGCGAGCCGAGATCTGGGGAAAAAGGCCCTTGTAAGAAAAATATTCTGGTTGTGAAGTGGCCCGAGTGGCCTTTAAACATTGTGTTTACGGTTCATGCAACGTGCTTTAGTTCTTTTCTGTGCTTTTGAACCTTCCCTTGTTCTTTGCCTGGACTTCTCTCTTTTCGGCTAAGTGTTAGCATCACGCTTCGAATGCCTCGAGGGGAGATGAGTTGGGGTTCCGTAGCTCGGGAGCGTAGGAGACCTCGTGCTCGATCGTCCTGACTCTGGGCGCTCGAGGCGATGCTTGTCCTTAGTTTTTTGAGAGAGTTTCGAGGCGAGAAGTGTTTTTTCGAGGACTTCAGGGGGGTCGCCTCCCTGGTCTAGCCCCCGAAGGGGGGCTTGACTTTGTGAAGACAAAGTCGAGCCCACCTTGTATATGAATGAAAAAAGTATGTAGCTAATTTGCAAAGCCTTTATTCATTCAAACTAGCGGTACATTGCGTGGAAAAATGTACAAGGCATCGGGGCCTAAGGGAAAAAACGACGTAGCTGTTCGATGTTCCATGCGTTGGTGAGGATCGAGCCATCCTCGTCAGCCAGCTTGTAGGTCCCTGGCTTTAGCACCTCGACTACGATGAACGGGCCTTCCCAGGGTGGAGTGAGCTTGTGGCGCCCCTTGTTGTCTTGGCGTCGACGGAGTACAAGGTCGCCGACCTCGAAATCCCTTTTGCGCACGTTCTTCTCATGGTACTGTCGTAGCTTCTGCTGGTAATGTGCAGAGTGTAAGAGCACCATGTCTCGAGTTTCCTCGACCTGGTCGACGGCATTGGCTAGCCTTTCCTCATTGGTCTGCTCGTTGTAGGCTTTGAGTCGAAGGGATCCATATTCGAGGTCAGTGGGGAGGACGGCCTCTGACCCATAGACCAGGAAAAACGGAGTAAACCCAGTGGCTCGGCTCTTAGTCATTCATAGACTCCACAGAACTGACGGGAGCTCGGCCGCCCACTTCTTGCTGTGCTTGTTGAGGCGGTCGAAGATTCTTGGCTTTAGCCCCTGCAAGATCATGCCATTGGCACGCTCGACCTGGCCATTAGTTCGAGGATGGGCAACTGCTGACCAATTCACACGGATGTGGTGTCGATCGCAGAAGTCTAGGAACTTGTTGCCCGTGAACTGGGTGCCATTATCAGTGATGATGACATTAGGCACCCCAAAATGATGGATGATGTCGGTGAAGAACTCGACCGCTCGCTCCGAGCGGATGTTGGTGATGGGCTTGGCCTCGATCCACTTGGTGAATTTGTCGATGGCAACGAGTAAGTGGGTGTAGCCTCCCGTTGTTTTCTTGAGGGGTCCGACCAGGTCGAGCCCCCAGACAGCAAATGGCCACGTGAGGGGGATCATTTGGAGTGCGTGCGCCGGGAGGTGGGTTTGCTTGGCATAGAACTGGCACCCTTCACATGCTCGAACGAGCTTGATGGCATCGGCAGTAGCCGTGGGCCATTAGAAGCCTCGACAGAAAGCGTTTTCGACTAGGGTTCTCGGCACAGCGTGGTGGCCACAAGCCCCCGAGTGCATGTCCCTGAGTAATTTTCTACCCTCCTCGATCGAGATGCATCGTTGGAGTATGCCAGTCGGACTGCGTCGGTAGAGCTCTTTGTCGTCTCCGTAGAGGACGTATGTTTTGGCTCGTCGAGCTAGGCGTCTTGCTTTTGTTCGATCCTCAGGTAGTTCTCCTCGAACTAGGTACTCGAGGAAGGGCGCGCGCCAATCCGTTGGTGGGCTCGATGGCCCATCGATCTCCATGACCTCAGCCCTCGTCGAGGGGGGTTCGGTCATAAGGGTGGGCTCGACAGGTGGTCCTGCTCTAGCCCCCGAATCCCACTTCACAGATGGCTCGTGCAGATCCCTCGAGAAGATGTCTGGGGGAACTGTCGCTCGAGATGACGCGATCTTGGCCAGCTCATCCGCAGCTTCATTGAAGCGTCGTGGGACATGGTTGAGCTTGAGGCCGTGGAAGTTTGCTTCTAACTTGCGCACCTCGTTGCAGTACGCCTCCATCTTTTCATCATGGCAGCTCGAGGCCTTCATTACTTGGTCGATGACGAGCTGCGAGTCGCCTCGTGCGTCGAGGCGTCGAACCCCGAGCTCGATAGCAATGCGCAGCCCAGTCACGAGCGCTTCATACTCCGCCATGTTGTTAGAGGCCGCGAAGTGGATCCGCACTACGTAGCGCATGTGTACTCCACGGGGTGAAATGAAGAGCAGGCCCGCGCCCGCTCCTGTTTTCATGAGCGACCCGTCGAAATACATGGTCCACAGCTCGGCTTGAATCTGTGCTGGGGGAAGTTGGATGTCGGTCCATTCAGCTACAAAATCAGCCAACACTTGGGATTTGATAGCTTTTCGTGGGGCGTAGGTGATGGTCTCGCCCATGAGCTCGACCGACCACTTAGCGATTCGACCCACTACTTCCCGGTTCTGGATAATTTCCCCAAGCGGGAACGATGAGACTATAGTCACCGGTGGCTAAGGAAGTAGTGCTGGAGTTTTCGACGCGTGAGCACGATTGCGTTGAGTAGCTTTTGGATTTGGGGGTATCGAGTCTTGGCATCCGAGAGCACCTCACGACAAAGTAAACCGGCCGTTGGACGGGGAGCGCGTGCCCCTCTTCCCCGCCTCTCAACCACTGTGGATCGCGCTAACCACACGAGTGGTTGCGGTAATGTAGAGGAGGAGTGGCTCGGCGGGTTTATCCAGTGTAGCTGGTCGAGGTGGCACAAGCACAGGAGGGGAGGTGAGCATGCTCTTCAGCCTCGAGAGGGCTTCCTCCGCCTCGGGTGTCCACGCAAAGTGCTCAGATTTTTTGAGGAGTCGATACAAAGGCAAGGCTTTCTCTCCCAGGCGAGCAATGAATCGGCTAAGGGCGGCTAGGCACCCTGTGATTTTTTGCACTCCTTTCAGATCTCGAATTGGCCCCATTCTCATGATGGCCGTGACCTTCTCAGGATTGGCCTCGATCCGTCTTTGGGAGACGATGTAGCCTAGCAGCATGCCTCGAGGCACACCAAAGACACACTTCTCGGGGTTCAATTTGATGTTCTTGGCCCTGAGGCACCCGAACGTCAACTTGAGGTCCTCGACAAGGTTTTTGACTTTACGAGTCTTGACAATGATGTCATCTACGTACGCCTCGACCATTTCTCCTATGTGTTTGCCAAAAACGTGAAGCATGCAGCGCTGATATGTTGCCCCGGCGTTTCGAAGGCCGAAAGGCATCGTAACATAACAGTACATGCCCACAGGAGTGTTCGTGAGCTGGTCGGACTCCTTCATTTTGATTTGGTGATAGCCAGAATAAGCATCAAGAACGGAAAGTACTTCACAACCCGCCGTGGAATCAACTATTTGGTCTATTCGAGGCAAAGGAAATGGAACTTTGGGACATGCTTTATTTAAACTAGTGTAGTCTACACACATCCTCATCTTTCCATTCTTTTTCTCTACTAATACAGGATTAGCTAGCCACTCGGGATGATGTACCTCCTTGATGAATCCGGCCTTCTCGAGCTTCTCGACCTCCTCGCGGATGATCCTGCGCTTCTCCTCGTCGAAGCGGCGCAGGCGTTGCTTGACAGGTCTCGAATCGGGACGGATCTCCAAGGCGTGCTCGGCGACATCCCCCGGTATGCCGGGCATATCTGAGGGACTCCACGCAAACATATCAGCGTTTGCACGGAGAAAGTCGACGAGCACTGCTTCCTATGCGCTGTCGAGGGAGGCGCTGATGATCAGCGTCTTCTCGCCCGAGGAGCTCGGATCGAGCGGGATCTTCTTGGTGTCCTCGACAGGCTCGAAATTGCCGGCTTGCCGTTTGGGCGCTGGGGCAGCGGCCTCGGCTGCTAGGCAGTCGAGTGTCTTGGCTAGCTCCTTGGATGTGGTCAGGGATTCCCCGTACTCGACGCATTCTACGTCGCAGCAGTATGCGTGCTCGTACGTGGAGTCGACAGTGATGATCCCTTTGGGCCCCGGCATCTTGAGCTTGAGGTAGGCGTAGTTGGGGATTGCCATGAACTGGGCGTAGCACGGGCGGCCCAAGATGGCGTGGTAGGTCCCCTCGAAACCAGGTACGTCGAAAGTGAGGACCTCTCGACGGAAATTTGAGCGTGTGCCAAAATAGACGGGGAGGTCGATGCGGCCGATCGTGAGCGCCTTCTTGCCGGGGACGACTCCGTGGAAGCCCCCAGCACTCGGCTTGAGCTGCGCCCTCGTGATGCCGAGCAGCGTGAGCGTTTCCATGTAAATGATGTTGAGGCTGATGCCTCCATCCATGAGGACCTTGGTGAAGCGGGCGTCGAGGATGATCGGGTCAACGACGAGGGGGTACGCGCCCGGGTTGGTGACGTGTTCCGGATGATCATCACGGTCGAACGTGATGGGCGCATCCGACCAGTCGAGGAATCGGGTAGAGGCGGGCTTCACAGAGAAGACCTCCCTATGCTCCTGCTTCTGCTCCCAACGCGTCATCTGGGTCGTAGGCCCGCCATAGATCATATAGCAGTTGGCAACGGGTGGGAACCCGTTGTCGTCGTTGTCGTTGGCCCGATCGTCGGCACCCTTATCCTTCTTGTCGTCGTCCTTGCCAATACCGAACCTCTTGAAGTAGCCTCGAAGCATACGGCAGTCCTCGAGGTTATGCTTCGCCGGCTCTTTATGGTACGGGCAGGGCTGCTTCAGCATCTTGTCGAAGACGGCCCCATCTGGAGGGGGTCGAGGCTTCTTGCGGTCGGCTGCAGTGACCTCGTCTTCGATGACCACGCGCTTGCTTTGCTGGTTGCCCTTCTTCTTCTTCTTCCCATTCTTCTTCTGGCCCTTGCTTGAGCCCTCCCCGTCGCCGGGGGGTGGCTTGGGCTTGCCTCCGTCGCCGCCAAAGAATGCTCCCACGGCCTCGTCACCGGCTGCGTAGTCGGCGACGACATCCATGAGCTCATCGACTGTCTTTGGGCGGTTGCGCCTGAGCTCCCGCACGAGTCCTTTGCACGTGGTGCCCGAGACGAATGCTAGGATGACGTCGTGGTCGGGGATGTGCGGTAGCTCGGTGCGCAGCTTGGAGAAGCATCGTGCAAAGTCTCAAAGAGATTCCCCGGTATGCTGCTTGCAATTCCGGAGGTCCCACGAGTTGCCAGGTCGAATATAGGTGCCCTTGAAGTTCCCCTCGAAAATCTGGACCAGATCGGTCCAGTCGTAGATCTGATTAGGGGGTAGCTCCTCGAGCCATCATCGTGCGGTGTCAGAGAGGAAGAGAGGGAGTTGGCGTATGATTGCCTTATCCTCTCGAGCCCCTCCCAGCTGGCAGGCCAGCCAGAAGTCGGCGAGCCAGAGCTCCGGCTTGGTTTCCCCGTTATACTTGGCCAAGCTCGTGGGCGGTCGGAACGGGTTGGGCAACAGCGTGTTGCGGATGGCTCGACTGAAGACTCGAGGGCCCGGTGGCTCGGGAGCCTGCCGGTCCTCGTCGCTGTCGTAGCGCCCTCCTCGATGGGCGTTGTAGCCACGGTCCTTAGCGCCTGCGGCCTTGCGCTGTCGGTTGTCGTTGATATCGTGACGCGCATCTTGAGGCTCACGGTTGTCGAGGATGCGATCACGGATGGGGGCCCTACCACCTCGAGGGGGTACCTCTTGGTGGACCGAGCCCTCTTGTTCGTGCCGTGGCAGGTTGGCCGGCTGCTCTGATTCTGCCTCGCGCAGTCTTGAGGCTGAACTCTCGGCTTGTTGGGCGGCCGTGACCTGGAGGAGTCCCTGGACCTCATCCCGTATCCGCAATGCCTGCGGATTCGAGGGCGCGGGCATGTCTCGCAGTAGCATGGCAGCCACGAGGACATTCTGGCTTGCTCGTGGGAAGCGGGCTGGCTCGATGGGTGCTTCGAGCCGCCCGTCGTTGACGATGCGGTCGAAGACACCCCGTGCCTTTCCTCGAGCACCAGGAGCTCGAGGCGGAGGGAGTTGGTTCTGCTCAAGGGCTGGCTTTAGCAGCTCCAAGTTTGCACGCTCGGCATCCATCTTAGCCTCGATCTCCCGGAGCTGGGCCCATTGCGCAGCCCGGGCATCTCCTTCAGGTCGTGGGTTGACGTGTCCTTGCGGTGGCTCCTCGCGAGGTTCGATCACCTGCAAGGCTCCAGCCGCTGGCGTTCCGGCCGCCGGTGTTCCGACCGGCCGGTTGGCCGCAGCGGCTGCTGCGGCGGCGTCGTCTCTGGTCTCTGAATCTGATGGGACGTCATCCTCGAGATGAAAACACTCACGTGCCGGGTCATAGCAGCTTGAATCCGAGTCATCAGAGTCCGGGTCGGCGCCGGACGGTGTCCAGGGCCTTCCCGTGCTCTCCTCCTCGATCCAACGGCGTATACTCCCGACCATGGCGTTGCGTTGCGAGCCAGGCGCCCTGTCGAACCCGCGGTCCACTGATGCTGGCCACACGATCTCCAAGTTCATGGCGGCGCGCAATAGGGGGCCAGGGTTCTCCTCTTGCGGCCTCATTGCGGACTGGATCTTGTTGATGTATGTGGTGGCGGCGTTGGTGAGTCCGAACGGGAGCCTGCGACGAGCTCGATAGAGCCCGTGCGGCAAGAAGTTGGGCGACGTCGGCCATGCGCGCGCTCGAGGTGCCACGCCGGGCTCTCTCGGTGAACGCATGGTGAACGTGAAGTCAGGGTTTGCATCGAGAGCCACCTGCCTTCGTGCCACCCCCTGCCGTGCGCTCGGCGCCCCTGCTGGGTGTGCCATGGCGTCCGGCTGGGATGGCACGTGAGCGGCGTGCTCAAGACCCTGCATCGGCAGGCGAGGAAGCTGGTGCTGGTGGTGCCTGCACCTTGACGGCGAGCCGTGGTGGCGTGGCCTGCGCGCGGCTCCACCAGTGCGTGGGGGTGAAATGCGTCCCCCACTTGGTTCACCGATCGAGAGCAGAGCCATGTCGTAGCCCGTTCCGAGCGACACGAACTCCAAGCTCCCGAACTAGATCACCGTAGCGAATGGGAGTGATGAAGTGGGAGATGCCATCTGGAAAATGGCGGGAAATCGGGCGAAAACACGCAGTACCCCTACCTGGCGCGCCAACTGTTGGTGTTTCGTACCCCGGGGGTATCACACCAACAAGTAAATTTCTAAGCGTGCTCCCTAATCCGGATGGTGATGCAAGAAGGACACAAGGCGTTTATCCTGGTTCGGGCAAAAGAAGGCCCTACGTCCAGTGGGGGGGGAGGAACTTGTATTATCTTGCACCGAAGTGCTTGTACAGGGGTGAGTACAAGGCAGTCCTGAGACTTAGCGCTTGCGATGTGTGTGTTGTGAGCGCAAAGCGTGAAGGCATGAAAGTGTGTCCCCTCAACTAAGTCTTGGCACCCCCCATTTATAGGCCAAGGGGAGGCTCAGGATCACAGGGTAGATAGGGCAATCCTAAGCGTGATGTCGAGGTACGGGCGTCGGGTCTAGTCGCTGGAACTGTGGATGCCTCCCTTGATCCGGTTCGAGCCTGTGGATCCATGCTTTTACCCGGTTCGAGCCTATAGCAGTGTGGGCAATGATGATCTGACCGTCCTCGGCTGATGCGTGCTGACGTAATCGGGGAGTGGGTGATGATGGCCTGCCCGGAAACTCCGGCGAGTGGCCGTCGAGGTGGGATGGACGGGTCACTACGCGCCCCATACGCCGGTCACATTCGCCCTCATTCCTCGAGCGGTTGGAGACCGCTTCGAGGGGTCAGCGATCCGAGCGATGGGACGGAGCAGCAGGTTTGGTGGTACGGGGAGTTGACAATGGCGATTTGAGGGGGTGCCGTACGTGGCACAGTGCGTGGCATGGTGTCACAGTGGCGCCTGCCATCCTTGAATCCGGGGCATGGGCAGCGTAATGGTGGAAGCGACCGATGTACGATCCACTGTTACGCACCCAGTAGCCATGGGGTTAGGCAGAGTTGGCGTACTGCGGCACTGTTTCGAGCCCTGTAGCCATGTGCGCGCTCTGGGAAAGCAATCATGGAAGGCGGGCTCGAGCGGTCACTCGCTCGAGTGGTTTCCGCCACCGTCTCGAGCGGTCGTTCGCTCGAGCAGTTTCCGTCACTTGTTCTCGAGCGGGTGACCGGGCGCGTCTTGAGTTAGCGGGCTTTGTGCTTTTGCGGGCCTGGTCGTGGGCCGGCCCAGTTTGTGGCATGGAGGAGAATTGAGGATTTCTCTAGTTGGTTTTCGGGATTCAGGGAGAAGCAAGGCTGGTTTGCTTACCTCTAATCCTCCTAGTTTAGGACCCCCTAATCTAGGTACCCGACATAAACAAAGCATGAGCCATAGTCGCTTAGCGTACACAGAGTAGAACAAGGGACTTGACAATCCTATGCATGCTAAGGACCAAACTGGATGGTGAACATTTTCAATTTTCATCATGTATTAATCAAGTTCACATACTGAAAAGCAGGCTTAGCTCATAACATGTAACAAGTGATCAAAAGGAGCCTAAGCTGCAAGCACCATTATGTATAAACAAGGCATACTAGCAGGAGCATAGATGTAATCAAAACTGGTATAGTCATGAAGCTCAACAAAAGTGCTATGATACATGATGAAACACAATATGATACAAAAGAACAAAAAGAAAGCTAAAGAACCAAAAGCACAAGAACGAAAAGCAAAAAGAGAAAACCAAAGAAAAACTGTACAACAGAATATAGCTACCCTACTCTAAAAAGGGTAGCAAACGCCAACTCCGATCTCAAGTGGGCAAACTGGTTTTGGTCGAGGGGCTTTGTGAATATATCTGCAAGCTGGTTGTGGTTCGAATGGGCTGGAGGTATATGTTTCCTTTCTCTTGGTGATCTCTCAGGAAATGAAAGCGGATCTCAATGTGCTTAGTTTTTGAGTGGAGCACTGGGTTTTTGGCAGCGCTTATGGCACTGGTGCTGTCACAGAAAAGAGGCACTCTGGTGAAGTTTAGGCCATAATCCCTCAAAGTAGCAACTATCCAAAGCAACTGAGAACAACAAGCAGTGGCAGCGACATACTCAGCCTCACAAGTGGATTAGGAAATAGAAGACTACTTGCGAGAAGACCAAGAGATCAAAGACGAACACAAAAACTCACAAGTACCCAGGTAGACTTCCTCTTGACCCGATCACCCGCATAATCAGCATCAGAATAACCCGAAAGAGAGAGAGAGAGAGAGTCAAAGCGGTAGAGTACCAAAGACCAAGCTCAGGGGTGAAGCGTAAGTACCGTAAGATGCGTTTGACGGCCTGCCGATGCGAAGTGCGTGGTGAAGACTAGAAACGTGCGCAGAGGCAGACGGTGAACTGGATGTCGGGCCTCGTCATCGTCAGGTACAAAGCAATGACCCGATCATGCTGCGGTACTCTTTCGGTCCATGACTTCACATTCGAGTCGGCATCCAGCGCCGCCGTGGTCAACATGGGGGTTTGAAGTGGCTTGGCATCACCCATGTCGAAGCGCTTCAACAGATCTTTCCTGTACTTGCCTTGGTGTACAAATGTCCCGTCTCGGGTTTGCTTGATTTGTAACCCGAGAAAGAACGTCATCTCACCCATCATGCTCATCATATCTGAAAACTTTGCAACAAGATCTTGTGAAGAGCCACCAAAGATGATGTCATTGACATAAATCTGCAGCAAGAGAGTGTCATTGCCATGCTTGAGGAGAAACAAAGTTTTGTCAACCGACCCCATGGTAAAACCCTTGCCCAACAAAAAGGACTTCAGTCGCTCGTACCATGCTCTCGGGGCTTGTTTGAGACCATATGGGGCTTTATGGAGCTTATACATAGTTGGTATGCTTGGGATTTTCAAAACCTGGGGGTTGCCTCGCATACACTTCCTCATCTATGAACCCATTCAGAAATGTACTCTTTACATCCATCGATACGGCTTGAACCCCTTCGAAGCTATAAAAGCTAGAAAGATCCTAATGGCTTCTAAACGGGCAATAGGAGCAAAAGTTCCCTCATAATCTATTCCCTCTTTTTGGCAAAACCCCTAGGCAACCAACCTAGCCTTGTTTCTCACCACAACCCCATCCTCACTTTGCTTGTTCTTGAACACCCACTTGGTTCCTATGGGATGACATTGAGGTGGAGGTGGCACTAAAACCCAAACTTGGTTTCTCTCAAAGTTCTCAAGCTCCTCATACATAGCATTGACCAAATCTGGATTAGTTAATGCCTCAACCACTTCTTTGGGCTCAAAGTCGGCAACAAAAGCAAAATGTGCAAAGTGTGAAATCTCATATGACTTGTTGCGAGTGACATGCTCATTTATGTTACAAATCATGGTTGAAGGAGGATGGCGATGCTGAATGTGCTGAGGTGCTTCCCTTGAAGAAGTTGTCTCCCTCTCAACAGCAGCTGGAGCTCCCTTAGGTGCAGTTGGTGCAAGCTGAGGAGCCTGGTCGTACGGCCCCCAAGTGGTAGAAGGAGTGGGAGTGGGGCCGTCAACCAAACTAGTCATCGTAGGGTCGACTGGGACAGCCGTTGGAGTCGGCTCAGGATCACCCCAATCGGCATCGTCCTGCTCCTCCTCCACAAAAATGCTCTCATTCATCTCCTCATCACCTGCATGCTCAAAAAACAGGAGAGGAACAAGGTGCGGTCTCGTCGAAGGTGACTTCACAAGTCTCCATGACACAGTTAGTTTCAAGGTTAAGTACTCAATAAGCATGTGAATGAGATGCATAACCAAGAAAAATCCTGTCGAAGATCTCGATTCAAATTTGTCCAAGTTTCCCTTCTTCAAGATAAAGCACTTGCAACCAAACACCGAAAATGGCTCACTTTAGGCAAATGGCCAAACCGCAACTCATAAGAAGTCTTTTTCGTGAAAGCTCAAAGGAAAATGCGATTTGTGCCTAGGAGTCCTATGCTCATCAAGCATCGTCCTGGCCATCTCAACAAGGGTCCGATTCTTGCATTCAACAATCCTGTTTTGCTGTGGGACATATGGCGAGGAAAACTGATGTTCAAGACCTATAGATGAGCAGAAGGTCTCAAAATGAGTATTTTTGAATTTAGTGCCATTGTCACTGCGAATAGCTCGCATGGCATGCTTTGGTAACTCATTTTGCAACCTTAAGATCAGGTCGTAAACATGACTGAAAGCCTCATCTTTACTCTCCATGAAAAAGACCCACGAATAGCGAGAAAAGTCAACAACAACGACCAACACGTACCACTTGCCACCATCTGACCGGACCCGAGCTAGACCTACAGTGTCCATATGTAAAAGCTCGCCGGGCCCCTTGGTCATCACTTGGTTCATGGGAGGATGAGAAGATGCATTCATCTTCCCATGACGGCACGGGTGACAAACAAGATCCTTCTCAAACTTGAGCTTGGGCAATCCTCGGATTTGAACAAGTGAGCTCAATCTTGCAAGCAAGTTGAAACTCAAGTGACCAAGCCTTCGATGCCACTTTCAGAGCTCAGAGGAGGAACTAGTCACCAAATAGCGAGAAAGACCAAAAGAGCGAGAGAAATCGGCGTCAAACACCTTGCCAAACGGCACAATCTTGCAAACGAGGTTTCCCGAGCATCAAGAACATGACAAAGTCTTGGCTTAAACCGCACCTCAAAACCATCATCAAGCAATTGCGAAACGGAAAGCAAATTGAAGTGCAAATTTGATACCAAAGCCACATCCTTAAGCAAAAGTTCTCATTCAGACGAATAGACCCACGCGAAAGCAATTTACCTTTGCTATTATCCCCAAATATAGTGTACTCACTACACTTCATTTGGGTGAGGCTGGAGAACCATTTTGAGTTTCCGGTCATATGACGAGAACAACCGGAATCAACAAGCCACGTGTTCTCCAAACCTAGCAAGTACCATGTAGTCCGCATTCTCACAGATCTCCCATACACGCGAATCAATCCCTTAGAGATGCGCCGACATGCGTATCTTCCAATAAGGTTAGTTTGTGCCATCGAAGTGCGGTGGCTTGCCAAGCCCATGGTTCTCCATACTATCACCTTCGGGGATTACGGACCGATTAAGGTGGAGTGATCCTTAACCGGCTCTGATACCAATTGAAAGACCAGTAAGGGCGACCAGGGGGGTGAATGTGAGGTTCAATAATTTCTTTCGAAATCCAGAGCCACTATTCTAGATTCACACCCCAAGAACCGAAACACAACGCAGTAGTGATCATTGGGCACAGAGGTGTTCCTGATGCAGTTGGGGAGCTATTCCTAAGAAATCATTGCTCAATTTGGAGAGAAGAGGGATAAATCAAGAAAACCCCGAAAAACGGATCTTGAGAACACCTAGAGGAAGAAATCCATGGATCTCCGATCTCGTGAGGAGTTAGATAAATTCCTTCAGTGGAATCACTTCACTCACGTCCTAGATCAATTCATAGCAAGAAAAATCAACTCAAACGGCCTCAAATCGAAGAAATCGAATTGGGAACACAAGAGGCAAAAAGGGAGCTCAAGAAAAGCACGGAAGCTGAGAGCTCGAACTGTCCGCTGTATACACCTGCGAACTGTCTGAGATCACTTTAACTGTGATAGCCACAAATTCATCTCAAGAATCACAGACGTATGATTAATCCTAGAGGAAATAACGAGACTAGTCGCTCCGCTTACCACGCACTGGTTCGAGTACAAATCAAATATTTGTAGACCTCTCTCTGACACAGCAGCTAGAGGAAGGGAAAAACCTAAAGGAAGAAATGGAAATGGAAGAGGTGAGGGGAAGAGAGTCCCTCATCCTTTATTTATAGGGACAAGCTTATTTTACATTCTTTCTTTGCCCTTTGATACATGAAGAGCCAAACCACTTAGCCAGGGGCATAAGGGTCCAACTCAGGCTGCTCTTGATTCGACGGCCACCGCGCCTTCTCACTGGTAGCCTTGCTCCCACGCAATCTCCCCGATGCCGCCACGTGCCGTCCGTCCGTGCGGGACCTCCGCGCCGGTTTTGAGGAGCAAACAAGGGAAACCTGCCACCGATGGTTTTGAGGCGAAACCACCAAACCGTCGTCGATGGTTTTGAGGACAAACCACCAAACCCTCCGCGAGTAGCGTAGCCCGTACGCATCCCCCGCAGTGTACACTTGCGCTCTTCGATGTCCCAGCTGTCAGCCACCACGGCTGGCCGTCCGGTTCTCAGGTCCCTTGATCCAAGCCTCGCGTCCGCCCTTCACCGCACCTGGTCCATCAGCACGGCACACCCAGTTGATCTTTACCAACTATCAACCACCGTCTCCGAGCTCGACACCTGCAAACAACACAAGCCAAGAGACACCGTTGTTTGACACGAAACCGCGTGCCATCGGTTAGTAGGAACACACACGCCGTTGTGTTGGCATGTTGACAATTGCTCATCACAAAAAGGCCACATAACGGTTATGGTAGAAACCATGTGTTCTCAGTGTGCTTCTATTATACAACGTGATTCAATCAATATTTTATATATTATAAATTACAAATATATACACAACGCGTGGCCACATGTTCCACGTGGAGTGCATCGACATGTGGTTGCTCACAGTTTAGAATGAGGGTTCGTTTATAACAAAGGATTTTTATAGGCAAAATGAATCAAGTGAGGTATCCCTTTCCTACAATGTAGTGTACAGGAATGAAAACCAAGTTTTAAAAGGAAATCAAAACGGATTAAAGTAAGCTGAATAGAGGGTTTGAAACCAAGTGAGGTATCCCTTCCCTACAGAGTACTGTATAGGAACGAAAACCTCCACTCCGTGCAGTTGTGCATATGTAGTGGATGGAGAAGGATAGCAGAAGTTAATGGAACATTGATCCCACAGCAATGCAAACCAAAAAAATCATCTTAATCATGTTAATGTTGTCATTATAATCTAATGTGTATTTTTATTGTCACTTTTTTCATTCCTTTGTTGTGGATTGCAGCCATCCAAAAACGGCTTAAGCTTTTCATTCCTATATTTCGTTTGTTTTTCACTTTTTACTTTACCATATTCATATTTATTTTTTCTATTCCTCTATTTCTGTTCTGGATTCCTGTATTCCAACACGTCCTAAGACTAAAACCACTATTTCCCTCTAAAATGGGGCATAAATGCCAAAGCCTTGTTTTTGTTTCTGTCGAATACAAATCGGTAATGCTCCTGATCGAACGTCCTGGTCTTAGGACGCACCGCGCGGCCATTGGGCCTCGGCCCATCGCGCGTAGAGAGTGCCCCGCGCGTACCCCACACATGCGTCGCCGACCCCGACCCCGACCCCAGCGTCTCCGCCTCATCGTCTCCGCCACTTCTTCCCCAGTCGCTCCCACTCCCTCCCACTTTTTCCTCTGCCGTCGCCCTTCCCTTCCCTCTCCGTTATCCCCACGCCGGGACGAGGGGGGCTGCCACCGGCGGCGCGCATGTCTGCCGCCCTCCGCCCCTGTTTCGCCACCCTCCACTCCCCCATGCCTCCTTCCTGGGGCGCTGGAATTGAAGATGACGGCGGCGGCTCTCCGGTGAGGCACCACACCTCCCTCCCTACATCCTAGGCCCAGATCGAGCGCCCTCCTGCCTGGATCTGGTTTCTCGGAGCCTATCTCGGCGGCGTCGCATGACGCGTGAGGGCACATACGGGCTCATATCCACTGTACAGCGAGCGGACTCAGGCAGGCGTGCCGGCGGTGACCGGCGCACGCACGTGCCCGGCGACGCTCGTGTGGGTCTGGATGAGGTCAGAGCACCTGCAACCACTCGGCCCGCGCGTGGGGATCCTACTGCCATCGACGAGGTGGGCAGTCATCTAAGGCGCTCTCTCCCTTGGATCTGAGTAGTTCTTCCACCTCCTCCTTCCTCCCCACCTCCTGCTCTTCTCTGAGTTCTCTCTCGATCTATAGTGGATGCAGAGGGGGTTAGGGTTCCGGCTGTCATCTTCCTTTTTTTCTCCAACCCGCTTCCCCATCGCGTGCTTCAAAAGGATATTTTGTTTTGGTTCAGTAGGAGATCCCATGTTGTTTTAAAGGGACATGCTTGAATGTTTCTAGCAATAAACAAGAATTTGATGTTTCTGCATTTTCTCAGTGATGTTTCATGATGCTTCTCTTCTCTGTTTCAACAGAATCGTTTACGAGTTACTCCTATGTTTATGTTTTTGTTTCACTACATCTTGAGGATTTTTTTCCTGTTATTGGTTCGCATGTTGTTCTTTTTTGTTTCTGTTACTCCAAATCCATTGTTTCAGCGGTTGCAATTGGTTTGTTTCACTTTTTATTTTTCAACTTTTTTGTTTATGTTTTGTTTCAGTTGATGTAGTCATTTTGTTTCTTTTTTCGAATCCATTGTTTCAGTGTTGAAATCTGTTTTGTTTCAGATGTCTTCCCCCAATCTCTTGTTTCAGTTTTTATTTCCAATCTCTTTTTTGCTCTATCAGCAGTCAATTTGTGTTGTTTCAACCACACACTTTCCGTTGTTTCAATTGAAGTTTTTAATTTGTTTCATTTGATTCCTACTTTTTGTTTCAGAGGACACGTCGTTCATGTGTTGGAGGCTGTGGCGGCCATGGAGGAGCAGGGGTCGTTTGGTTGGGTTGCAGTCTGCTTTGGCGCTGGGGGCAGGCATGCATGTTTTCGGCGGCGGAGGCGGCCATGCATACAAGCTGGCGGCGGAGGGTGGTTTTTCGCTGCACTGTCCGAGTTGCGGTCTGAGGTTGCGGTCCGAGGTGGAGTACTGTCCGAGTCACACGGGCGTGTGAGAGGGGGCGCGGGCGGGGAGGGTGGCGTGGGCTCTAGTGTCGAGTTGGGCCGCGCGGGAGGGCGTCCTATGATAGGACGTCCTAGCGCTTGTACGTCCCAATACAAATACAGGTCCAAATATCTCCATACACTGAAACAAAAATATGAATAGTTCGGATATGGATCCACATATCCATTTAACTTTTTTTTTTGTGCGAGGAACATATCCATTTAACTTTGTTGTTTATATATATATATCCACCCGATAGTTTTAGATGAACAAATTATATAATGAAAGATCAAAATATAATAACTATACTAAACTAGATACATATAAATGAGCAATAGTAAAACTACATGACTATACAAATTACAAATCAATACTAATTGTGTATGCATCACTATATGTTTAAGATAAAAACACAAGATACTAATTACTCATGGCACAAATTTTAAATAGCCTCAGCTATTCAAAAACTATATTATACATCATTGACCATATTAAATAAATTTAGCATAATTTTAAAATCATAAAATTAACATAATTAGTCATATTAAATTTTATCACAGCACTAGTCTCGAACTAAACCTTCAGGCCATGTCTTACACAAAAAGGAAATCAAGTAGAAATTTGATCTCTAGTACAGCAAAAATGTAATAGAAGCCTTTTGCGGTGTTTTTCTTCATGACACGGAAATGTACTTATTGCATCCACAGCAATTTGCTACGGCCACAAAACAAAACACTGATCATACTGCTTCTCAGATACAAAATCATCTACTGGAAGAACAGGTATACAGTAAATAGAATTAAATTTGGTGATGAATGCACCAAATTTTTCCATGGTATGACAACCATTTCTTATAGAAGGAACAATATAGCACAGCTGCAAAATGATCAAGGGGCAATGATCGGTGATCATGCAGGAAAAGCAGGACTCTTATGGACATCATACAAAAACAGAATGGGCTTCACCTCAAACCCCAACATGCTTTTTGACTTGTCTGAGCTAGTTCAGCCAGTAGATGGCCTTGAAGATCTTATACTGCCTTTTTTGTCAACAGAGATTGATCTCATAGTGAAGAAAATGCCCACAGACAAAGCACCTGGACCTGATGGGTTCAATGGTCTCTTTTTGAAAAGATGCTGGCCCATAATAAGGCAAGATTTCCATGACTTATGTCAAGCTTTCTATGATGGCCTAGTAAACTTGGAATGCATAAACAGTTCATTCATCACATTGATCCCCAAAAGGAAAACCCAGAGCATGTTAATGACTTCAGACCAATTTCTTTGATGAACATATCACTGAAGCTCATCACCAAGATTCTGGCTGACAGATTGCAAACAGTGATTTTAAAGCTAGTGCACCAAAATCAGTATGGTTTCATTAGGAGCAGGACAATACAAGATTGCCTGGCTTGGAGCTATGAATATATACACCAATGTCGGCAGTCAAAAAGAGAAATCATCATCCTTAAACTAGACTTTGAAAAGGCTTTTGACACCGTGGAACACTCAACCATCATACTAATGATGCAAAGCATCTAGGTCTCCCCCCCCCTCCCCCCCCCCCCCCCCCAATTGAATGGATGCAAGTTATCCTATCCTCGGCCTCATCTGCAATCTTGCTGCATGGAGTTGTGGGCAAATTTTTTAAGTGCAAAAGAGGAGTCGGGCGGGGGATCCCCTATCCCCACTCCTATTTGTACTTGCTGCTGAACTTTTACAAGTGATAATCAACAAGGCATGCCAAATGAACCTGCTGGTCAAACCATTGCCTCAACCAAATGAAGACTTCCCCATTGTGCGGTATGCGAGATGATACACTCCTATTCCTGCAAGCTGAAGCTAGACAGTTAGTGTTTTTGAAAGCCATGCTACATAGCTTTGCCGAATCCACAGGTCTGAAGGTAAACTATGCCAAGTCACATATATACCCCATCAATGTAGACCCAGAGAAAATGAGCATTCTGGCACAGACACTAGGATGTGATATTGGCACAATGCCATTCACATACCTTGGCCTACCAATGGGAACAACAAAGCCAAGAATTGAGGATTTCAGCCCTCTAATGGACAGAGTTGAGAGAAGATTATCTGCCTGCTCCACCTGGTTTTCCTACACTGGTAGATTGGAAATGGTAAACAACTCAAATTCCCCTATAACTACCTATGCTATGTGTACCATCAAACTGCCCAAGGGGGTAATTGAAAACATAGACAGAGCTAGGAAGCAATGTCTATGGAGAGGAAACACAGCAAAAAAGAAAGGGGGAAACTTAGTTGCTTGGCCGGTATGTTTGCTGCCCAAAGAGAAAGGAGGGCTTGGAATCATCAACCTTAGTTTGCAGAATGATGCACTTCTCTTGAAGCACCTAAATAAATTTTACAACAAGGAAAACATACCTTGGGTAAGAATGATCTGGGCAAAATATTACACCACTAAAGTGCCATATGCTAGTAGAGAGCTGGGATCCTTCTGGTGGAAGGACATACTAAGATTGAACTTGATCTTCAGGGGTATTGCTAAGTGTCAGATTGGAGATGGAACCTCGGTTTGTTTCTGGGATGACCTATGGGCAAATGACATCTTCTCTAACAAATACCCCAGACTCTCATCATTCTCAAAAGTGGATGGGATTTCAGTCTTTGATGTTATGCAGGCTGAAGATTTAGACACACTCTTCATGTTGCCTCTATCAGCCGAAGCTCATGTGGAACTTCAGGATCTGCAGACAGATCTGCAGCAAATGTCTTATGATCAAGACAATATAGATAAGTGGGTACCCATCTGGGGCAGCACATACACTGCAAAAAAAGTTTTATGCTTATGCTTTCAAAGGTATACAGGCCCATCCCATGTTCAAAGTTATCTGGAAATCCAAATGCATTCGGAGAATCAAATTCTTTGCATGGCTTATCCTGGTGGATCATCTTAACACAAAGGACATGCTGCAAAGGCGACACCTGAACATTCCAGGAACCAACTCTTGTGTTATGTGCAACTTTGGTACAGCTGAAACAATTGAGCATCTATTTTTTGACTGCCCCTTCGCCCAAGATTGTTGGCAACGCGTTGGTATTAACTGGGACAACAGCTTGGAGATCATTGATCGCTACTTCCAGGCAAGAGCTTCAACTAATATACCATTCTTTGTTGAGGTGGTGATGATAGCAGCTTGGGAATTATGGAAGCTTCGAAACGACAGTCTTCCAACGACGTGATCTAGCGCCAAGTATCTGGCTTTGTAATTTTAAGCAACAGTGTAATCTTCAGTCGATTAGATTCAATGATGCCCTTAGGACATCATTTTGCGTTTGGTTAGATGCATTCAGCTAAACCCACTGTATGTATAAACTCCTGTTCTCTTTTTAACTAGGAGGATTCCCCGCGCATTGCAGCGGGCATGAAGGAGAAATAAAAAATAAAATACACCTTGTATGTCAAGATAAATTGCTAGTGGCAAATGATAGTGGATTGCTGAGGTGGACACATTGCATTAAAAGAAATAGATATTGAGTTTGATAGTGGATGCTGAGGTGGACGCTTTGCATGTCTAGAGAAATAGATAGTGGGGTTTGTTTATATAAGAGTTATAAGATAAATTGCTAGTGGCAAATGATAGTGGATTGCTGAGGTGGACACATTGCATTAAAAGAAATAGATATTGAGTTTGATAGTGGATCTTGAGGTGGACGCTTTGCATGTTTAGAGAAATAGATAGTGGGGTTTGTTTATATAAGAGTTATAGATTAATGAAAATGATCTTAACTATGGGGATCTCCCCCACAGTCCTTTTGGTCAAAAAAAAAAAAAAAGCTATCACCTAGATCTTCATAGACCAGACACCCACAACAAATGGAATTAATGTCTTCACTAAAAACCGGAAAGCTCCTATAGTATGGTCCCTGTACAGTAATGGTAATTTACAAGTGCAGCAGATCACATCTCCATCTACTTTGGTGCTATAGGGATACCAAAGGACATCAGTACAGTGACGCATCGAACAGCATATCTGTTCTTATCCTCAAATGATCCCCAGCTCCCACATGCCTATAATTTACACTTGTTTGCTTCAAAGTATGGCCCTTGTCCTCTCCTACATCCTGTCCAAGCTACGTCAATCAAAGGTCTGTACATCAATGCAGCTCGGGTTCCACATTCTAATATGCCAAATAGAGCTCCACTGGTCGCAACCTCCTAGCACAAAGCACTAACTTGATAACTGCCGATGACTGTACACTTCAGAGGGGGGATCACATGAAACTACAATGCAGGCACCAATCTGTCTCCCTAGTTGACCACGAATGTGCAATGCCACATGAAAACAGTGCTCAATTTACCTAGTCCACTCCTGAAAATCTGATATGGGGTGCCAGTATAGATCAGCCCCAAACTGACCTATGCAATCACATGGTTTACTCCATGGATAAGAGAAATTGGTGTCTGAATGAAACTGTTGCCCGTGGGGAAAATGATAAAATCCCATTAAATACTCTCTGGTAGTAATCATATTGCCAAGTGCGCCAAGCATCCATGCTGCTACTGATCAGTGAGAGCGCCAGGGATACACATTGCTGCACCCATCATAGCGTAATAGTTAGAAAAAGTTATAGGAATGATGATGACTAGCAAAGATTCGCAAGCAAACCTCTTCAGTTAGACTCAAGTGGAACATCTTCCTCAAGTTTTGTATAATGCGAGGGCCACCTTTGAAACATGGAAAGCCAGAATCCTGGTAAGGGAACACAATATAACACTTGTAAGATAATACTTCCTCTGTACCATTTTGTAGGTCGTTTTGGACCTCTACTACATACACCAACCAATCAATGAATAAAAACAAAAGTGATATCCAGATACGTAATGATTACTATGAACCTGGACATTAAAAATCAGAGCCAAAATGACCTAAAAAAAGAGACGGAGGTAGTAATTTGTAACAATTGCATACTAGACAAATCAGAGAAAAAAATCTAAATAAACACAATTATAGATAAACAGCATACCAGATACCAGACATGCAGGGGCAACATTACACCATACAGAAAAGGTTATTAAATCAATTTATATATGCTCGAATGCAAGAAATCAGCTTCAATGTAGTAGGTCAGATTACATGGCACCGCGAAAAAAGTTCAGTTCGTATTTGATGAAAATTGAGAAACAGTGGAACTTTTGGCCAATAAGGAGAACCTGTCAAAGGATCTAATGCAATAATGCTTTAATGAAATACAACACAAAATGTTGAGCTAAAAATGTGTTTGCTTAATATTGGTCCTTAAAACTTAGTTGTATGACATGACATATTAGGCAACACAGATGCTACCTGCAACATTTCCACAAGAAGTATAATACGCTCTGCATGCTTTCGACAAGTAAGGAAACCTTGAATGAATAGCACCTGAAGAAATACAAATTAATATATAGTCTACACAAAAATGAGAAGAGCCAGCAACCAAACAAGGGAATTTATAATTTAATATACCTTGAAGTAATCAAAGAACTCGCTGGGAGTTCCCTCTGCATCAGAATCCATCACCTAGCAAATTTTCAACCCAAAAAATAGAAGTATTTAGAACTCTCTTTTTTATATTTATAAAAATAAAAAATAACTAAAACAAATTACAAGTTTCCATCATACTTCAAGGAGTTCCGTTGTCAGCTTAAATGGTGCACTCTCAAAGCTTACCCCTCCAGGACAGTTAGATAGTATAAAACCAAAATCAATATGAATAATATGCCCTTCCTCATCTATTAGAAGATTCCCATTGTGGCGATCTTTCACCTGTAAATTCACAAAAAAAGGGAACACCAGCTATGGGCTTAGAATTTGTATGAGTCATGACATCAATCATTTACCAGATATGTTGCATTTCAGCACCTGAAGTAGGTAGCACAGAATTGAATATCCAGCCATACTTTCAACAAAGTTTCTCTGCAAAAATGAAAAGGAAAAAACAGTTCAGATTTTCTGAGTTCAAACAGTACTAGATTTCATATTAACCCTCCTAGATTGACCACATGAAGACCTGACGGACAGTTTTCTTGCAGTTGCTTATCAAGTATCACAAAAACATGGTAGCATAATGCATGAAATATTATTCTTATAAATGACAATTAAGAAGCAAATGCAACTAACCGCATTCTTTGCAGACATGCATAGCATAAGGATTGACAAAGTTGTTATAGTGGTTACTGAAATACAACTAAATTTTACATTCAAGAAACAAATGAATAAATATACAAATCTTGTTTTTTCTCAGAAAATGCAAGCATGAGCTCTGCACACCAGTGCAAGTAAAAGTACAAAGGAGAAGCCAACAGGCCCAACCCCAGTCACAAGGATATAATTTGCTTCTACCTCAAAAGGTACCATCTCACCTGTGCGAGTTTGAAATTTGGAGAATTCTCTCCATACTTGGCTACATAGTAGTCTCGGAGACTTGAAATATTGGGAAACCTACTTTTGAGGGAATGGATTGATGCCTGCAGTAACAAGGAATAAACTTGTTATAGAACCAAACATATATAAAGATCAAAAAGTAATAATGATGGTAGTTAAGAAGAAGATAAGGTACCTACCGTATCAGGGATGGTCTCAATTAGTGCTGTATAAGCAGAAGTAACAATCACTTCATAAGGCCGCAGCCATAGCGGTAAACCAGCTTCTTGATATATATCTGACATCAGGAGTTTAAATTTAAATAAGAGCAGAAACAGATAATTAACATTACCAATGAAAAAAAAAAATACTCCCCTCTGTCGTGTAATATAGCACATACAAGCATTCAAAAATTTGAGACTGCAGTATATTAATTTTGTTTCAAACACAAATATGACAACCAATAGGAGTGGTGCTATTTCTGTAAGCAAGAAACTAATGCTATATCTATGTACAACAGTACAAAAGTCAAAATCATTCACATACCCAGATAGGTTATTTAGTAATCATGGCTTTACCTAGGAAGAATATATATCCAGATATGTTATTTAGTAATCATGGCTTTACCTAGGAAATTTTGGTTGCATCTGCAAATTTTGGTTCATGAAGTTTGAATTTTGAAATATTTGCATATATAGGAGATGTCAAAACAGCAAGTTAAATGCTTAAGCATTGAGGTATCTGATAGAAACAACAAACTAGCGTATGACAAAACAATAGTCCAAAAGGCGATTTTCTGAAAGAAATAGCATATATTTATCTGATGGAGAAAGGCACAATGCAAATGCAAACGCGAAAATGACAAATCACTATAGGAATAAGAATCAGCTTTCACCATAGAAGTGTGCAACAAGCTGTACAGCCAAGTGTTCCTGACGGCAGTCATCACCACTCTTGACAATAATCTACAGTTGGAACAAATGTTTCAGAAGCATGGAAGTAATTGAAGATGTTTCAGAACCAAAAACAATGGGAATTGACAGGGTGTATAATCTCTGGAGTCTGGAATGAAAATGCACAGAACCTAACACATGCTAACAGATTACATAAATTGGTCCAATGTTTTTAGTACATAAAAAGGATCACCACATGCTAACAGATTACATAAATTGGTCCAATGTTTTTAGTACATAAAAAGGATCACCAAATTAACTATTCGTGAAACACTTGATATTTAGCTGTAGCTTTTCTTCTCAGTATTCGATTTCTTCCAACAGTTGACAGAGCTAAGCCACTCCTCCAGAGATGGACAGACATAGGGATGCAAGCAAGAATGGAACATTCCATTTACCGGGGGACATTTCTGTAATAATGCTATCATTTATTACCGCTTCTGACCATTATTGTATATTCGTATTTCAACTTTTGATTTTCTACTAAATTTCATGTACTGTATTGATGTCCTCACTAATAAATAAATATATATGGTGAGTTCCTGACTGACCCAGAATCATTTCCATACAGTAAATACACACAGTTGGATTGAGGTGAATGCAAGTACATTCAAACAAACCAACCAGGGGCAAAAACACAATCTCAACCAAACTACCAAGCCGCCTCAATAATCTCTAGCTCCCGCTAAATGCCACAGGTGTCCCTCTTCTAAAGTTTGCCTGAACCATATTTCAGTCAATATAAATTATATGTTCTACCTAAGAGGTTACAACAATATTTCACACCAAAATAAAAGAACACTAAATTTCATTTGGTTAAACCTTACAAAATCAAGTAAAATATAACAAATGACATAATTTGTAGAGCACCTATATCTAATGAAAACTAGTAGACAGCATTTGCCATACTGGAGGCAAACGTTTGTTTACAAGACCGACGAACGGAGTAATAATCGTGTAGATAATAGCACATCCACGAATGTAAAGGGTCTATAAGAATTAAGAATAGCAGTAGAGTAAATCTAATAATGAAACAAAATTTGACTTACAGAACGCAAGTCCCAGCCAGGTGATTTTCCATGAACCGAAGACCGTCGAATTCTCTCTCGTTTGACAGCCCAAAGCTCACCAGCCAAAGCATCAGTTGGTTTTGGATCCCCTCCATCAGTAGCCTTCAGGAAAAGGACATTGTGAGCTATTGACTTATTGGTCAAAAAGAAACTAGATTCTAAGGGATTCACCTTAGGATCTAAATTTTGGGTGCTCTGCCCAACTCCTTTTAGAGGAAGACCAGGTGGAGCTTGTCCTTTTAATGCTGCAGCCTAGCCCAGCAAAAACAAATATTAGCATAAAAATCAAACAGTAAGTTGGATGCCATCGCTGCATGCCATCTCATTATGCTTAAAGGTTGCATGTTTCTAAAGCAACAACACAACCAGTGGAGTGCAAACAAGATAACTCATCAAAGGAGAATGTTAGGATAACTGCAGGTTGTGGATGTTGAAGTATTTGTTAGAGAAGGAACAGGAGAACAAAATTAGCATTACAAGAAGTATAGGACTTAAGACTAATGAAAAAATAATCAAATGTCAAGCCCACCTTTACTTCCTCGATGGAAATTGTACTAGGAACATGGCCATGGTCCTTCTTTCGTGCTGGTTCATTATCATCTACATCTTCTGTGTTAACTCCTGGAACTGCAGACAACGTAACCTTCACCCATTCAATAGGCTGATCAGCAACTGTTTGCGAATCTCCAGGTGGATCATCAGAATCTGCAGCATCATGTGGCAGCCTAAAGCTCGTTTCAGAAAGTTCAATGCTCCTTGAGCGACCAAGTTTCTCAATAGAGAAACTAACATTTACAAATTTTACTTTAGTCTCCCAGAGTTGAGCCATTGCTTGGTCAATAACCTGAGAAGTAGACTTCAGCATTCTGCCTGTTTCATAGTTTTGTGTTTCGTGCCTGCTCCACAAAGGATAAGCCCATGGAGGTGGTTTTGGTAGTTGCACGTCTCCATTAGCCAATGGTATCCCACCTTTTGATAATTTGTGCCCATCTGATGATCCTTTAGAGTGGCTGGAAAGAAAACGAGTTGTGACCAGAATGGCATCTGATTGGGGAAATGGTACCCCTGACATAACTCCACATCGTGACATGATAACTAGCAGGTGGGTCCTACACCAACGGGACCACATGCCAGTGACCACATCAGGTTGCAGAAATCAGAGGGTCCTTTCCAGTAACAAAGTGACAAAGGCCACCATTTCATTGTTTATCAAATAAAAAAATTTCAATAGGAAGTCTAGTTGTCAGCTATGTATCTTTAGCATCATATATACAAATACAATTAGTACAAAGACAAGCCTGACCAGGTTTATGAAAGACTCATCATTAACTTTCATTGAACATCCAGAAAACCAGCATACCTAGGAGCTTCTGCTTTTAAAACTTCAACGCATATAAGGTAAGGAGCTTTGTCCCTAGAATTCAGAAGAACAGATTCGTCTTCAGGTATATGAACCACTCGATATATGCCCTTTCCCATCGGAAAGCATACTCCTACCCATAGAAGAATAAAGAAATATTATGAGGTTATTCTAGCTGGTGCTTTGCAATATGTAAATATTAATGGAGCATTGGTATGTAACAAGAAAACAATGGTTCAGAGCGTCAAGTCACAAGAAGAGAGTGCTCTTCTTTAACACAAAGCAATGGGTAGGCATATTGCTCTCTGATGCCTTGTGCATCTATGGCCTGTTTGGTTGGCCCCCATGCGACCTTGCTTCTCAGGAGCTGCAACCCCAGGCATCCAAGTTCGACTGCCTGGGGCCGAGTATCGCTGCCGAGCAGCAGATTGCTAGGAAGACATCCAGGAAAACACGCCCTTAATTCATGAAGGACCGGAATTGCGACCAGAGGGGGGGTGAATGGGAGCTAAAAAATTTCTTTCGAAAGTCTAGAGCCTCTGTCCCAGATCCACACCCCAAGAACCAAAACACAAAGCCTCAGAGTGCAGTCAGCGGAAAAACGACACAACCCCAAAAACAAACACACAAAAGTAAGTCGACCTTCACGACCACATATTCTATTGGTGAAGCTCGCTCTTTTCCTTGTGACCTTCGGTGAAGGTCGGCGAAGGTTGGTGAAGCTTGCTCTTTTCCTTGTGGCTCTTGGTGAAGGTCGGGACGCGATGCGAGCTTGGCGTAGCTTGGGCCGATAGTGAAGGTCGAGCTGACGGTGAAGGTCGGGACGACGATGAAGGTCGGGACACGCTGCGAGCTTGGCGGAGCTTGGGCCGATGGTGAAGGTCCCCCAGAGCTTGGCGAAGCTCGGACTGTCGGTGAAGGTCCCCCGGAGCTTAGCGAAGCCCGGACTGTTCGGTGAAGGTCCCCCGAAGCTTAGCGAAGCTCGGACCGTTCGGTGAAGGTCCCCGGAGCTTAGCGAAGCTCGGGACACTGTCGGTGAAGGTCCCTCGGAGCTTAGCGAAGCTCGGACCTGTTCGGTGAAGGTCCCTCGGAGCTTAGCGAAGCTCGGACTGTCGGTGAAGGTCCCTCGGAGCTTAGCGAAGCTCGGACTGTCCGGTGAAGGTCCCTCGGAGCTTAACGAAGCTCGAACTGTCGGTGAAGGTCCCCGGAGCTTAGCGAAGCTCGGGTTATCGGTGAAGGTCCTCGGAGCTTAGCGAAGCTCGGATTGTTCGGTGAAGGTCCCTCGGAGCTTAGCGAAGCTCGGATCATCGGTGAAGGTCCCTCGGAGCTTAGCGAAGCTCGGGCTGTTCGGTGAAGGTCCCTCGGAGCTTAGCGAAGCTCGAAGCGTCGGTGAAGGTCCCTCGGAGCTTAGCGAAACTCGAGTGGAGCTCGGGACGACGGTGAAAGTCCCGGAGCTCGGCGGAGCTCGGGCGACGGTGAAGGTCCCCGAGCTTGGCGGAGCTCGGGCGGATGGTGAAGGTCCGCGGAGCATGGTGAAGCTCAAGGATCAAAACACCATCAAAAAGAAAGTGATCCCAGATTTCTCAAAGGGGAAAAGTGGAGCTCGCAAAGAACACAAAAAGTACCACAAAATTTGAGACAAGTCTTTAAGCCCGGAGGAAACGGCGAATACTAGGCGATTCGCTTGCCACACATGTTGGTTCGAGTATGAATCAAGGATTCATAGACCTCTCTCACCAAGCAACTAGAAGTAGAAAACCTAAATGAGAAAATGGAAATGCAAGAGGTGAGGGGGAAGGGAACCCCTCATCCTTATTTATAGGGCCTATTTTACATCCCCTCTTTGCCCTTGGATACATGAAGAGCAAAACACCTCAGCCAGGGGCATAAGTGTCCAACTCAGGCTTCACTTTGATCGGACCGCCACCGCGCCTCCTCACCGGTAGCCTCGCTTCCACGCGATCTCCCGATGCCGCCACGTGCCGTCCGTCCACGCGGGACCTCCCGGGTTTTGAGGCGCAAACCCGCGAAACCCGTCGCCGATGGTTTTGAGGACAAACCACCAAACCCTCCGCGAGTAGCGTAGCGTACGCATACGCATCCCCCGTGTACACTTGCGTTTGTCAATGTCCCAGCTGTCGGCCACCACGGCTAGTCGCCCGGCTTCGAGGTCCCTCGGTCCAAGCCTCACGTTCGCCCTTCACCGCACCCGGTCCGTCGGCCACGACACGCCCTACTTGACCTTCACCGCACCGTCGACCACCGTCTAAGCTCGACACCCGCAAAACAACACAAGCCAAGAGACACCATTGTTTGACACGAACCCGCGTGCCATCGGTTAGTGGAACACAACACACGCACACACTTGTGTTGCCATGTTGACAATCACTCGGCACAAAACCTGCTACACCATGGCCATGGAAAAGCCATGTGTTCGCAATCTCCCCTTGATGAGTGCATTGTCAACATCAACACAAAAACGAGACAACTCATCCAAATGACCAAAAACCAAAGAGAAGCTAAAAACGGGTCACTTGCTATGAGCAAAGCTTAGAGCAAAAACTTGATCCCCAAAGACATGGGCAACGGCTTGACGCAACCAAGCAAAAAGAAAAACTAGCCCTCAAGAAGAGGCAAAACGGGCTCAACACCGCTAGCAAAGCACAACTCGCAAGAGAAACAGCTGACTCAAAACTCAAAGCTCGGAGTGCAAAAACTAGCAAAAAACAACTCAAAACTCAAAGCTCGGAGTGCAACTCCCCCTTGATAAATGCATACTCACAAATGAACTCTCTGGATTTGTGGATGTTTCTCCCCTTGTTGGCACATGCACTTATCAAGATCGAACCAAAAGAGACTGCAACTCCCCCTCAAATCATGCCATGAAAGAAATGCAAAAATGTAGAGCTTCAAGAGTATAGCAATCCGGAGTACATAGATGTTCTAGCAAGTATGGCAAGTGTATAGCAACAAGCACAAGTCGAAGCCAATGCTCAAACCGATCAAGTGATACGGAATATGAGACATAAGCATTTTGATCGGGTGTTGAGCATTTTATAAAAGGCGTTCACCAAAAAGAATAGCACCTAGCACATATAAGCGGGGAGATCAAACAAGTGCTAACATATGTATACAAAAGTGAACTACCCCATATAACGGTCACACATCATGTCTCAAAGATGCACTTAACAACACTTGTAACTTCAACATTGATCAGAGTTAAAACAGAAGTTAACAAGGTTTCATTTAGACATGTGTATGCGAGAGGATCAAAACTGTCCGCCAAAAGGTTGTTTTTATCATGTTTTTCAACCACGCCGAGTTCATCCCTTAGTGCAAGTGGGAAGCTGTCTCGTCACGAGTGGTTGTGGACTAACACTACAATGCCCAAGTTCATCTCACTCAAATGAATGAGAAGCAATCTCGTGACATTGCCGTGGGACATAAAAGATCCAACTCAAAACTTTTCATCATTTCTTAGCTTAGACATCAAGTTTTAGCACAATATTCTCAAGAGATCCGAGCTAAGTGAATGACTCAAGAAACATGAGACATAGCAACTCAAGCATACATATGAAAGCAACAAGGTTCTCACAAAACCTACACATGCTAGTTGCCATCTCAAAGGTGAACATTTTTGGGTTGCATCAAGATTTAAGCAGGTTCACATTCAGAAAAATAGGCTTAGCTCATAACATGTAACAAGTGATTAGAAGAAACCTAAGCCGCAAGCACCATTATGTACAAACAAGACATACTAACAAGAGCATAGATGTAATCAAAACTGCTATAGTCATGAAGCTCAACAAAGGTAGTATGATACATGATGAAGTGCACTATGATACACAAGATGCAAAGAGAAAGCCAAAAGCAAAAGAAGAAAGCCAAAAACCATACTATACATCAAGATATAGCTACTCCACTCTAAAAAGGATAGCAAATGCCCAACTCCGCTCTCAAGTGGGCAAACTGGGTTTGATCGAGGGGCTTTGTGAAGATATCGCAAAAGTTTGTTCATGGGTTCGCACAAGTGAAGGTCTATGTCTCCTTTCTCTTGGTGATCTCTCAAGAAGTGATATCGGATCTCAATGTGCTTGGTTTTTGAGTGGAGTACTTTGGGTTCTTAGCAACGCTAATGGCACTAGTCTTGTCACCGAAAAGAGGCACTTTCCTAAAGTTCAACCCATAGTCTCTCAAGGTAGCAACCACCCAAAGCAACCGAGAACAACACGCGCGCAGCGACGACATACTCGGCCTCACACGTGGATTGGGAAATAGAAGACTATTTGCGAGAGGACCAAGAGATCAACGACGAACCCAAAAACTCACAAGTTCCCGAAGTGGACTTCCTCTTAATTCGATCACCGGCATAGTCAGCATCAGAATAACCCGAAAGAGAAAGAGATGAAGAAGTCGAGTACCATAGGCCAAGCTCGGGAGTGAAGCGAAGGTACCGTAAAATGCGTTTGACGGCCTGCCGATGCGAAGTGCGCGGTGAAGACTGGAAGCGTGCGCAAAGGCAGATGGCGAACTGGATGTCGGGCCTTGTCGCCGTTAGGTACAACAACGACCCGATCATGCTGCGGTACTCCTTCTGGTCCACGGCTTCTCCTTCTAGATCGGCGTCCAAGGCAGTTGTGGTCGACATGGGAGTTTGGAGTGGCTTGGCATCACCCATGTCGAAACGCTTCTTAAGATCCTTCGTGTACTTGCCTTGATGTACAAATGTCCCTTCTCGAGTTTGCTTGATTTGCAAACCGAGAAAGAACGTCGCTCGCCCATCATGCTCATCTCGAACTCCCCGCTCATCATATCTCGAAAACATTGCAACAAGAGCATGTGACGAACCACCAAAAATGATGTCATTGACATAAATCTGCACCAAGAGAGTGTCACCGCCATGCTTGAGGAGAAACAAAGTTTTGTCAACCGACCCCATGGTAAAACCCTTGCCTAGCAAAAAGGACTTGATCGCTCATACCACGCTCTCGGGGCTTGTTTGAGACCATATAGGGCTTTGTGGAGTTTAAAGACATGGTCGGGATGCTTGGGATTTTCAAAACCCGGGGGTTGCCTCACATACACCTCCTCATCTATGTACCCATTCGAAAAGCACTCTTTACATCCATTTGATACAACTTGAAACCTTTCGAAGCCGCATAGGCTAGGAAGATCCTAATGGCTTCTAAACGGGCAACTTGGGTGCAAAGGTTTCCTCATAATCTATCCCCCCTTTCGACAAGTACCCCGAGCAACCAACCTAGCCTTGTTTCTCACCACAACCCCATCCTCACTCGCTTGTTCTTGAACACCCACTTGGTTCCTATGGGATGACACCGAGGTGGAGGTGGCACTAAAACCCACACTTGGTTTCTCTCAAAGTTCTCAAGCTCCTCATGCATGGCATTCACCCAACTGGATCAGTTAATGCCTCAACCACTTCTTTGGGTTCGAAATTTGCAACAAAGGCGAGAATGTGCAAAGTGCGAAATCTCATAAGATCGTTGCGAGTGACCCGCTCATTTATGTTACCGATCATGGTTGAAGGAGGATGGCGATGCTGAATGTGTCGCGGTGCTTCCTTTGATGAAGACGCCTCCCCCTCAACAGCAGCTGGAGCTCCCTCAGGTGCAGCTGGAACAAGCTGAGAAGCCTCGTCGTACGGTCCCCATGTGGTAGAAGATGTGGGAGTGGGACCGTCAACGGAAGTAGTCGTCGCAGGGTCAACTGGGGCAGCCGGTGGAGTCGGCTCGGGATCACCCCAATCAGCATCGTCCTGCTCCTCCTCCACAAAAATGCTCTTGTTCATCTCCTCATCACCTGCACTCTCAAAGACAGAAGAAGAACAAGGTGCGGTCTCGTCGAAGGTGACTTCACAAGTCTCCATGACACGGTTAGTCTCAAGATTAAGTACTCGATAAGCATGCGAATGAGATGCATAACCAAGAAAAATCCCGTCGAAGATCTCGATTCAAATTTGTCTAAGTTTCCCTTCTTCAAGATAAAGCACTTGCAGCCAAACACCCGAAAATGGCTCACTTTTGGCAAACGGTCAAACCGCAACTCATAAGAGGTCTTCTTCGTAGAAGCTCGAAGGAAAATGCGATTTGAAACATAACAAGCCGTGTTGATTGCTTCGGCCCAATAGCGCCTAGGAGTCCTATGCTCATCAAGCATCGTCCTGGCCATCTCAACAAGGGTCCGATTCTTGCGTTCAACAATCCCATTTTGTTGTGGGACATACGGCGAGGAAAACTGATGTTCAAGACCTATAGATGAGCAAAAGGTCTCAAAATGAGTATTCTTGAATTCAGTGCCATTGTCACTGCGAATAGCTCGCATGGCATGCTTTGGTAACTCATTTTGTAACCTTAAGATCAAGTCATGAACATGAGTAAAAGCCTCATCTTTGCTCCCCATGAAAAAGACCCACGAATAGCGAGAAAAGTCATCAACCACGACCAACACATACCACTTTCCACCATCTGACCGGACCCGAGCTGGACCTACAGTGTCCATATGTAAAAGCTCGCCGGGCCCCTTGGTCATCACTTGGTTCATGGGAGGATGAGAAGCTGCAATCATCTTCCGTGACGGCACGGATGACAAACAAGATCCTTCTCAAACTTGAGCTTGGGCAAACCCCGAATTAGATCAAGTGAGCTCAATCTTGCAAGCAAGTCGAAACTCAAGTGACCAAGTCATGCGGTGCCACTTCCGAGCTCGAGGAGGAGTTTGCCATCAAACAACGGGAAAGACCAAATGAGCGAGAAAAATCAGCACGAAACACTTTCCCAAAAGGCACAATCTTGCAAACGAGGTTCTCCCGAGCATCAAGAACACGACAAAGTCTTGGCTTAAATCGAACCTCAAAACCGTCATCAAGAAGCCGAAACGAAAGCAAATTGAAGTGCAAATTTGAAACCAAGGCCACATCCTTAAGCACAAAGTTCTCATTCGACGGATGGACCCACATGAAAGCACTTTACCCTTGCTTTGTTATCCCCAAATGTAATGTATTCACTACACTTCATTTGGGTGAGGCCGGAGAACCATTTTGAGTTCCCGGTCATGTGTCGAGAGCAACCGGAATCAACTAGCCACGTGTTCTCCGGCCCTTCATCCCGCATCAATAGCGAGACATGGGATGAGCAAATGATCCAACACCGGGGTTAGTAAACCGAGGAGAAAACCGGTGTTGGCTCATTCGCCCACGAGAAGTGTTAACAAAAGCATCATGCATGCCATGTCCCATTTGAGTAGAGCGATCACCACGACGAGAAAAACGTGGTCCGCTCATCCTGTAAGACTAAAAGCCACGGTCACGAGATCCAAGGTCATAAGAAAAACCTAAACCCCGCCGGGCACGACCACCTCGTGGTCTCACACCTTGAGGCCTAGGTCCTTGAGGTGTTGCACCTCTTGGCCTAGCACTGTGCCTCTGGAAACGTGGAGCAAACACACCATGAGTAGAGTTATGGAAAAGCTCATACTCATGCCGCTTATCTCTCTTCCTTCGAAAGCAAAACTCAAACAAGTGACCATCATGGTGACAATAATCACAGTGATACACCTCTCTCTTGGGTGGTGGTTGACTCACTCTCTCATGGGTATGGATCACTCTTTGGGTTTGCTTGTTCTTTGGGGGTTTAATAGAGATGTCGGGAAGTGTGTCAAGTGGGTTCCTTAGGTGGTTTGGTTTTGGAGTCCACACTTGCTTTGGAGGTGAAGCTTTGGGAGGTTCCTCAAACACACCATCTTTCACATTGGGCTTGTTAGGGTGAGGTGGAGTGATTTTGATCAACTTGGGAGTAGTGGAAGGCTTGGTGGATTTCTCGATGCACTTATACCACCGTGTTCACCAACCTTACCAAAAACATTTTCACCCTTCCCACCTGTAGCAAAGCCTAATCCCGTTGTGTCGGTTCCCCTCTTGAACCGACTCATCATCATGCCAAGCCGTGGTTCACCGCAAGACAACCAACCGAGCATGGACCGAAGATTTGTGATTTCTTCTTCGGCCCTTTTCTTGTCATGCCTACAAGAGTCTAGTTCTAGTTCCAAAGCTTCACAACAAGCACATCTAGAAACTTGACTAGTTTTCTCTAGCATGGCAATCCTAGTCATTTTCTCACCTAGCTCGAGACTTCAACTCATCACAAGATTTGCAAGGACTCAAAATGATAGGCCTAGCCTTAACCTCATCAAGCTCATCTACCAAAGCCACATACTTAGACTACACATCAGCTAGGTTCGCCATATGAATGGCACAAGCATCACACTCGACTCATCGAGATGTGCACGAGACTCCCTAACAAACTCTAGCTCTTTGACAAAGAAGCTCCCACTTAGCCTTGAAATCTTTTCTCTCACGAGCAAAGACGCTTAAGCAAAGCATCTTGACTAAGCAAAGTGGTAGTCAAGTTATCAACCTCAAGAAGCAAGGGACTCGAGATTTTGTTCTACCTCGGGCTCGGTGTCGTCGTTCTTCTCAATGCTTGGGGTAGACTCGTCGAGTGCCATGGTGCGTAGCCTCCATGCTTGGAGTCGAAAGAAGAAGCACGGCCGTTGAACTTGTTCTCGACCTTTGCTCGGCCTCATCATCACTTGGGGGTGAGCCGTTGTCGGAGTCGTCGTCGAGATCGAGGGATGCGAGGAAGGCTCGCGCTTCGCCTCTTGCTTCTCCGGGAACTTCTTCTTGACCGCCTCCTTGTCGAATCTTCCCTTGTACTTGTACTTGTACTTGGGTGTGGAAGACTCGTGCTTGTCCTTGCGCTTTGCCGTAGTCGTTCTTGTTGTTGTAGTGGTTCTTGTCGGCCTTGGGACGGTTGGCGACGTAGTGGTCGGGATCTCCACACCCGAAGCATCCTTGCTTGGTGATGCCACGCCGGCGATTCAAACGGTTGTTGTGAAACCGTGAGAACCGGCTAATCACCAAGGCGAGCTCGTCGTCCCCAAGAGCCTCCATCTCGCTCCTCTCGTAGCCGAGACCCGAGAAGACAAGGCAAAAGACAGTGTTTGTGAAGGGTTAGTCAAAGAACTTGAACCTCCGTGCCCGAGACCAAAGCCATGGTAGGGCGGACGGATTTCGATCCTCGCCGCGTCCGGTGGTCAATCTCGGTGGACTTGAGCTTATCGAACGGCTCATCCACGGTGAGAGTCTCATAGCCGGGCGATTCGATGATCGCCGAGACCTTTACTTCCCAAACCCTCCGATCTAGAGCATAAAGAAGCTTAAGCGCTCTCTGATGATCGTCATAGGGCATCTGAGGGTTGTTTGCCCTCATCTTGTTCACGATGGTTTGAAAGCGAGTGAACAAAGAATCAATAGATTCACCATCGGTTTGAACAAAATTCTCATACTCTCTCTTATGTGTCTCATAGAGTCGGGTCTTGACATGGGCGTACCCTCATGATATTTCAGTCTAGACCTAGATCTCTCGAGCGTAGCACAATCGAAACACGCTCAAATTCCTCCATAGAAAGAGCAGAAAACAAGACGGTTCGCGGTGTTGTTCGCCTTGTGTTGGTCGATCCGTGCTTGGTCAACACGGGCAGCAAGTACCACGTAGTCCGCATTCTCACGAGATCTCCCAAACACGCGAATCAATCCCTTGGAGATGCGCCGACATGCGAATCTTCCAATAGGGATAGTTCTTGCCATCGAAGTGCGGTGGCTTTCCAAGCCCACGGTTCTCCATGATGTCGCCTTCGGGGATCACGGACCGATTAAGGTGAAGTGATCCTTAACCGGCTCCGATACCAATTGAAGGACCGGAATTGCGACCAGAGGGGGGGTGAATGGGAGCTAAAAAATTTCTTTCGAAAGTCTAGAGCCTCGTCCCGAGATCCACACCCCAAGAACCAAAACACAAAGCCTCGAGTGCGTCGGCGGAAAAACGACACAACCCCAAAAACAAACACACAAAAGTAAGTCGACCTTCACGACCACATATTCTATTGGTGAAGCTCGCTCTTTTCCTTGTGACCTTCGGTGAAGGTCGGCGAAGGTTGGTGAAGCTTGCTCTTTTCCTTGTGACCTTTGGTGAAGGTCGGTGAAGCTTGCTCTCTTCCTTGTGGCTCTTGGTGAAGGTCGGGACGCGATGCGAGCTTGGCGTAGCTTGGGCCGATAGTGAAGGTCGAGCCGACGGTGAAGGTCGGGACGACGATGAAGGTCGGGACACGCGCGAGCTTGGCGGAGCTTGGGCCGATGGTGAAGGTCCCCGAGCTTGGCGAAGCTCGGACTATCGGTGAAGGTCCCCGGAGCTTAGCGAAGCTCGGACTGTTCGGTGAAGGTCCCCGAAGCTTAGCGAAGCTCGGACTGTTCGGTGAAGGTCCCCGGAGCTTAGCGAAGGTCGGTTTGTCGGTGTAGGTCATTCGGAGCTTAGCGAAGCTCGGACTATTCGTTGAAGGTCCCTCGGAGCTTAGCGAAGCTCGGGTATCGGTGAAGGTCCCTCGGAGCTTAGCGAAGCTCGGACTGTTCGGTGAAGGTCCTCGGAGCTTAGCGAAGCTCGAACCGTCGGTGAAGGTCCCCGGAGCTTAGCGAAGCTCGGACTATCGGTGAAGGTCCTCGGAGCTTAGCGAAGCTCGGATTGTTCGGTGAAGGTCCCTCGGAGCTTAGCGAAGCTCGGTTGTCGGTGAAGGTCCCTCGGAGCTTAGCGAAGCTCGGGATGCGGTGAAGGTCCCTCGGAGCTTAGCGAAGCTCGAATCGTCGGTGAAGGTCCTCGGAGCTTAGCGAAGCTCGAGTGGAGCTCGGGCCGACGGTGAAAGTCCGGAGCTCGGCGGAGCTCGGGCGGACGGTGAAGGTCCCCGAAGCTTGGCGGAGCTCAGGCGGATGGTGAAGGTCCGCGGAGCATGGTGAAGCTCAAGGATCAAAACACCATCAAAAAGAAAGTGATCCCAGATTTCTCAAAGGGGGAAAAGTGGAGCTCGCAAAGAACACAAAAAGCACCACAAAATTTGAGACAAGTCTTTAAGTCCGGAGGAAAAACGAATACTAGGCGATTCGCTTGCCACACATGTTGGTTCGAGTATGAATCAAGGATTCATAGACCTCTCTCACCAAGCAACTAGAAGTAGAAAACCTAAATGAGAAAATGGAAATGCAAGAGGTGAGGGGGAAGGGAACCCCTCATCCTTATTTATAGGGCCTATTTTACATCCCCTCTTTGCCCTTGGATACATGAAGAGCAAAACACCTCAGCCAGGGGCATAAGTGTCCAACTCAGGCTTCACTTTGATCCGACGGCCACCGCGCCTCCTCACCGGTAGCCTCGCTTCCACGCGATCTCCCCGATGCCGCCACGTGCCGTCCGTCCACGCAGGACCTCCCGGGTTTTGAGGCGCAAACCCGCGAAACCCGTCGCCGATGGTTTTGAGGACAAACCACCAAACCCTCCGCGAGTAGCGTAGCCCGTACGCATCCCCCGCCGTGTACACTTGCGTTTGTCGATGTCCCAGCTGTCAGCCACCACGGCTAGTCGCCCGGCTTCGAGGTCCCTCGGTCCAAGCCTCACGTCCGCCCTTCACCGCACCCGGTCCGTCAGCACGACACGCCCTACTTGACCTTCACCGCACCGTCGACCACCGTCTAAGCTCGACACCCGCAAAACAACACAAGCCAAGAGACACCATTGTTTGACACGAACCCGCGTGCCATCGGTTAGTGGAACACAACACACGCACACACTTGTGTTGCCATGTTGACAATCACTCAAGACAAAAACCTGCTACACCATGGCCATGGAAAAGCCATCTATGCAGATGACTGAAACTATTTTTTAAAGATTGCCATCAAAAACAATTTACATAAAATAACCAGAACTATACCAACCTCAAACACAAATAATGGACAAGGAAAAAATAAATGTACATCATGTAACTTCCAATTTCAACGGAAGAAGCTAAAGTAATATTACCAGCAATGCAATCCCAAAAAGTCAAATATCCAAAGGCTTAACAAAGGCGTATATAGTAAACAAAATGCAAAAAATAAAAGTTCAGGAGATAATAAGATAGCAGAAATCACCTCCATTTTTTTCAGCAGAAGCGATGTGATTATTGATCTCTGTAAGAGACTGCCACACAAAAGAAGATATCATTGCAGGGTACAAGTTAGAATGGTGCAAAGACCACACACAGGATGACTGAAATGTTGAGAAATGAATAGCCATGTAGTTACATGGTAATGCGTTTGACCTACCTCGCGGAGGGCAATCTTGCGATCCTCAATAGGAAATAAGTCTACCAGGCCGTAAGATATATCACATAAAGCCTGAACAAATTTCAATGAAGCATAGTAAGAACCTTTTTGAAGCTCTGCTACTGCATTGATTGGCAATGGTGGTTTTCCACTTAGCTTCTCATTGCTTCCTGTGCTACCTGGGTGTTTCTGCAACACATCACCACATTTGGAAGATGAGTACAGATGCAAAAGGAAACCACTGTAAATAAAACAACATATAAAAAACTGGAATAATATTATACTACTACAACATAAATACAGGGAAGGGCGGCCCTGGTGCAAGTGGTAGTGTCTTACCACCTGTTACCGGTTGGTCCAGGGTTCGAGCCCCAGCCTCCGCATATTTGTGCGGGTATCGGCCTGGTTGCAAAATCCCTTCCCCAGATTCCACGTTCAGTACGGGAGCCTACGGCACTGGGTACGCCCTTTTTTTTACAACATAAATACAGGATCTATCAAGCTAAAAAAATAATGAGACTGATCCCTTGCCTCTTTTGCTATTTTTGAGCCGAAAAATCTCAGAATCTTTAAGTGAGCGGTCTCTATCACGGAATAGCCTCTTAAAAAAGCTTTCTGATCCTGGGCTCCCCTCAGAAAGATTGTTAGATTGACTGCTTTCTATGTGCCCACTCTTAGAATCTTCTGGGTGCACTCTAAACAACCTACGGAATGACAAAAACTCTGGATTATCTTCGTCTTCGATACCACTAGTACCCTTACCATCATCATCATTTTTATCAGGCCCCTCAGTTCTCCTCTCCTCATGCTTATCCTTAAATAATTTGCGGAACAAGTTTTCTTTATCACCTTCCTCACACTTGTCATCATCATTCCTCTCATGAGCGATCCCTTTCTTTTCTTCATTCTTATCCTTGAAAAGCCTGCAGAAGAAATTATCATCATCTGCATTTTTATGGCTTTTATCACCTTCCTCTTTCTTCCTTGGCGTGCTGCCTTCCTTTTTCTCATCGTTTTTCTCCTTAAAGAGTTGCCTGAAAAAACCCTCTCTCTTATACTCTTCAATGTTCATACCAACCTTTTCCCTCTCTTCAGGCTTCTGATGCCCTTCATCTTTCCTCTCCTCATTATTATCTTTGAAAATTTTGCGGAAGAAACCTTCTCTGTCATCATCTTCCACACTCTTGCCCACTTTTTCCTCCTACCTGTGTCTTGCTTGGATGCTATCTCTCCTCTCCTCATTCTTATCCTTGAACATCCTGCGAAAAAATCCTTCCTTCTCATCATCCTCACCTTGCCTGCCCTCCTTATCACGGAAGAGTCGCTTCAACAAACCATCTGAGCTTGGTGTCAGTTCCATGTCCTCCTCCTTGCTATCCCTGAGCAATCTGCGGAAGAAACCATCTCTATCGCCTTCTTCCTCCTCATTATCCTTCTCCCTGCTATCCTTAAGTAACCTTTTGAAAAATCCTTCTCTGTCCCCATCATCTTCCTCCTTGTCTCTGCTGTCCCTAAGAAGCCTCTTAAAAAATCCATCCCGGTCTTGTTCTTCGTCCTTCTCTCCTGATCGTCTGAAGAGCAGTGCATCGCGCATCTTTGGACCAATGCTCAGCCACTTGAGCAACTTGTTATCCTCTGATGATGGTGTGGCTGGCTGCTTCCCTCCAGCACTCATACTATCTTCGGCAGCATTGACCCCACCACCAGCTGGGGGGCTCAGTCCAAGCGACGGTGACGATGCAAGGGACAATAGCCGCTGCTTGGACGACCGTATTCTGCTGAGCATGAGGTTACCTCGCGGACTGGCAGCAGGGGATGGAGGCGCAGGCCGGACCAGCGGTGGCCATTCGCCATGTATGGTCTCTGCGACCTGGCACTGCTCCTGCACCTTGTCGATCCCATCAAGATCGTCTGCGTCCTCCAGCTCAAGCTCTGCAGCGAGGAGCCAGTGCACCTTGAGCGCGATGCGTAGCGACTTGGCGTAGGTGTTGATGATGAAGCGGCCGAGGAAGGGCTGGGCTTGTGGACGAGCATGTAGGACCTGGAAGCGGTAGGCCTCGAGAGCATGTACATGCGGTTGCAGAGGTAGTCGCGCACTCCAGCATGGTCATGCTTGTAGAGGTAGATGACGGCGATCCACTCGCAGAAGAAGGCGGAGTCGAAGAAGCGCACGAGCCAGCCGCTGCTGCCAACGGGCGGGGCCGCATCGGCGGTGGAGGGGATCTCCCGCGGCGACTCCTCCGGCCCGAAGCTGAGGCTCCGCAGCCCGACAAGCCGCACCATGGACGGCGCGGCTTCAGCCCCAACACAATCAACAAACCCTACTCACCACCACTGCCGCCACCACCGCCGCCGTCTACTCGTCTTCCACCGCCGCTCACCACCATCACAAGCCGACGCGGAGTAGCTCAATCCAGCACCGCCGACCCGCAGCAGCAACTCCCGAATCCAGACCCTTGCCTCCGCACGGCCCCGCGATCCGGAGCCTCCCAAACCCTAGCCTCGAAATCGCACCCAGATTCGCAGCGAGCGGCTACGGAATCGGGGCGGCGGGCGGCGAGAGCATAAGAGATCGGCCGCGGGGTTTGCGCTGGCTTCGATTCGAATCGTATGGATTTGATTTGAATTGTCGCAGCGTTTTCGTCGCTGGGTGTAGTAGGCAACTTGGATTTGAAATTCGAAAAAGTCTACTTACCTCCCTGAAGTATGAAAACGCTGGGTGTAGTAGGCAACTGGGTGACTCGCCTGAATCCCCAACTACAAAATCGGGTTTCCTACACCCTAGTTCGCGAAACCGGGCAACTAACCCCTGGGCTGTTTTAAGGAGCGGTTTTGGTAACGTGGCAACTAGCAGACCCGCTTGTCAGCTTCTTCCTTCAATCTTTCCTCCTGCTTTCTTATTTTCTTCTTCCTTCATCAGCTCAGACTTTGCCACACGCGTGTGGCTGCTGCAACACGATGACGACGAGCGTGGCTCAGGCACCGTGGTCACCGCGATCTGTTGAACGACCGAGCGGGCGCACGGCAACGCCGTCCACCGTGGCACGCGCTCGGCCCACCTCGCGCATCAAGAGTTGGGAGGACATGCATCAACTTGCTTGCTAATCAAGCTTACAATGGGACACGGGAGCATGCAACTGACAAGCTTATATGCTGGAACAAACTATGCGCAGGATTAGAATCAACACTCGCTGTGCCTTGCATACCGCAGCGCGTCTTCCACGTGCATCGCGGATGCATGGCGGCTTGCACCTTGCTGCCATTGGCCCAGTACAGCCTGGGGTGCCTGCTCGCGGCCAGGTGGTGGAGGACGTCTTCGTTTTCGAGCGCGGACCTGGCCACGGCGGCGAGCACGGACTGGCCGTGGCGGGGGGGGGGGGGACCGGGAGGAGGAGGAGCAGCACATGGAAGGACGAGGCGCTGCAAGGGCGAGGACGAGGACGGCGGCGGCGCGGCGAGCTCCACGGGAATGCCGCCCTGGGTGCTAGCACAGGAGCACACGGCGGGTGGGCTTGGTGCAGCGGCGCAAGCTCGCGGGACAGGCGACGGCGTGAGCTACCGAGGGCAGGCCGCAGCGCGAGCTCGTCGGACAGGCTCCGTCGCTGCGGTGCGAGCTCTTGCGGGCTTATCACGGCGCGAGCGCTAGACGGGCTCCAGGGTGAGCTGACGCGGGCCGCCGGCGGCGCGAGCTCGTCGAACGGGCGACGGTGTGAGGTGCCGTGGGCGAGCCGCGACGCGAACTCGATGGACGGGCTCCATCGTGAGCTAGCGTGGACGAGTGGCGGCACGAGCTCTCGCGGGCTTGCCGCAACGGGAGCTCGCTGTACGGGCTCCGGCGCGAGCTGGCCGGACGGGCGACGACGCGAGCTGCCGCGGACTGGCCGCACGGCGAGCTCGTCGCAGGGGCTCTGGCGTGAGCTCGCCGGACGGGGTGACGATTCCAGCTGCCGCGAGCCGAGCGCGCAGAGCTGATGAAGGAAGAAGAAAGGCAAAATAGCCGTTTTGGCCCCTTAAGTATCGTCGAAGGCTCAAATTGGCCCCTGAACTATCAAAACGGCCACTTTGACCCTTAATCTTATGATTTTCGACTCCATCTCATCCATTTGCCTGTTTTGCAGGACACGTGGCCAGATGAACACGTGAAAAGTTGATGTTGCCCCTTCCTAATTGCTTTTCCTGTCCACTCACGGCGTTTCTCTCCGTTCTTTCCTTCCTCTTGTTTTCTCCATGGCGGCTGGACAAATAGGTTAGGGTTTCGGCTTGGGGAGGATGGCTGTGGTGGCGCACCCTTCTCTTGTGGAGGCGCACCCCATCTATTGGTGGAGGCGCACCCTTTTGCTGGCTCATCTACAGCAATGACGCAGGCAGTGGAGTGGACGCCCCACCAGCGCGCCTCCACGTCCGCCCTACATCCGTGCCTCCACGGCCGCCCTTGCCTCCATAGGTCGACGGGGACAAAGATCGATTGGATGGGGACCGAGAGAAACAGAAATAAGGCAAACGGCTTGAGTGGCCACGAGGTAAAGAAAACAGGGAGTGGCAAATTCGACATTTTGCATGTCCTCTGTCCACATGGCGAGCAATTGTGGTGAATGGACGAGATTTAGTCGGAAATCAAAAGATCAGGGGCCAAAGTGGTCTTTTTGATAGTTCGGGGGCCAAATTGAGCCTTGTGCGATAGTTGAGGGGCCAAATTGATTATTTTGCCAAGAAGAAAATAAGAAAGCAGGAGGAATGAAGAAGCTGACAAGCGGGTCTGCTGGTTGCCACGTCACCAAAACCGCTCCTCAAAACAACCTAGGGGTTAGGTGCCCGGTTTCGCAAACTTTAGGGTGTAGAAAACCCAGTTTTGTAGTTGGAGACTTAGGTCAATCACGGGGTCATACTTAGGGCGGTAAGTAGACTTTTTCCATTTGAAATTAGTTTTTCCTAACTTTCGGGGTTCTTCTCGGGCGTGGTGGGGTGCGGGTGGGGATCAGAGGACGCGGAGCAGGTGGGGGCGTCGGTGATGGCCGGGGACGCCGGATACACCATGGTACCCACTCTGTTGTCTCTCGTGCTGCTTTCATCGAGTCAAAGCCAATGCATCGACGTTTCCCATACGGAGTAAAATTAAATTATGTTTTAATTTTTTTATATATACATTGTTTTTAATGCTTTTAGACATAATTCATATGTAAGTGTGTAGCAAAAGTTATGTATCTATAGAAAAATTAAAATGTTTTATAATTTGGAATGGAGGATGTAGCAAAGCATAAAATGGGTTTTTTTTTTTTGGAAACTGTTTTGCACCATACCTCCAAAATTCCCTCGATATCGCAATCCAACTCCTGAATACTGGTCACAATAAACTGCTCATGATCTAATACTTGAAAAGCCAGTCATTTAAAGAAAATAAGCAGACATGCAACTAGGAAATTTTGGTGCTGTATAATAGATTAATCAATTTGCTGTCAATGTTAAATAAAGCTTCCGATCTTCTTAACGTTTCATCTTGTAAATCATTCGGTCAATGAATCGTGTATTTTTGTTACTATAGTAAATAAATAAAGCAGGTCAACCTTGTTCTATTGATGAAAAAGAAGGAAAAAAAAACATTCTTTAATATATGTACATTATGGCAAGAGAGAAAACATCTAAGGTATAGTGGAGAATAGACCTCGTACAATACTGATAAGATGATAAAAAGAGTAGTCAACACGCAAATAAATAACATTTTTATAATTGATAGGTTGGAAGAGAGAGCACGTACGACTACTTTGATCTGAGGGAGCTTCATCTTATTCACCTCTGATTTGCACCATTGAACTAGGTTAGGGCAGTAATGAATTCCTAGGCATTGGAGCAGCGTGAGTCGCTGTATGCTTTCTGGTAGAGCCTTGATACGTTGGCAATGAGATATGGTAAGATGCTTGAGAGATGTGAGGTCGCCCAGACTACCTGGCAGTTGAGTGATGCTTTTGCATTGTTCTATCGATAGAGTCATGAGGGAGGACAGACATTGAAGCAAATCTGTTGAACTGCATGTGAGATCGCTGCAGTCCTCAATAAACAATTTTTTGAGGCAAGGGAGGTGGCGAAGCAAGCCCCAGTGATGCAGAGGCGCTTGACAGCGCTTCACACGAAGAAGGGTAGTTCGGGTAATTTGGATGTGGCCTCTGTCTCCGTTCCCCTTCCCCCATGACGACAATACTACTTGGTCGCTATCAGATATCTTCATCACAGCACCAGGAGGTGGGCAAGATTTGAATCTCAACTTAGTGCAGCCTTTTATTTTTAACTCCTTGAGGTTGGGGAACACGAGCTCATTCAAACCATCCTCGCCACTGGGACTGGGGTATTCTGTGTTCCACTCCTCCAGGCATTTCATATCCCTCAGTTGAAAGCACTTAAGTCGAGGAAATGCTCTTGTGCACCCGTACAAGCCCCTGTCAATCTTACTTATGCTGTCCATTCCTACGATGTACAGAGTTTCGAGGTTTTGTAACTGACCAAGTGGTGGTAGGTTCTTGCAACTGGGCAAGTCCCACAGGGCAACCTCTGCTAGTTGAGGTAAATAAGTAGCAATGTTCATTATCCAGGATGGAAAGCTTACGCCATTGTAACCTTCTATGCTGAAACTTTGTAGGGTATCTGGTGGCACTAATTGCTTCAAAACTTCTGTGTCATCCACAAATCTATTCACATCTCTATTCCAAACTAACTTTAATTCTCCAATGCTCTGCTTTTCCAACAACTTTATTCTCTGCGCCTCTTCTGTGGACTTGACATTTTCAAGCCTGCTGATCTCCAGGATAGTAGGAATTTCATATTCCAGGTCACAAAAATCACCATCATGGACCACAAAATTTGGTAGAGTGGAGTGAGGTAGAGTGGACTGATCCAACATGCGGCAATTTGTTACGTGTAGATACTTCAGACTGTGAATTCCAGATAAGCTAGCTGGCAGCCTCCTCAGGTTGTTGCAACCTGACAGATCTAGTGTATGTAGCTTGCTGAGGTTCCCAAAGAATTCGGGTATACAATATATATTGGAAATCTCAGCTACACTAAGATATTCTATATTGGAAAGGCTACTGATAAACTCAAGTCCTGTCCTATGTTCAACTTTGCGACCTATGGTGTGATTCTCGACTCTTTCAGCTGCACTTACCAGGTCTCCATCAATGATGCACTCTGATATACTCAAATACTCCAATCGGCTCAGGGTCCCCAACGATTCTGATACATTTGACATACTATGGCAACCAGAGAGATCCAGATGGACCAAGTTTTTAAGATTCCTGAAAGAGACTGGTAATTGATGGATCCGTCTGCAGTATGATAAATCAAGATGCATCAGACATACCATTTCTCCGATTGATTCTGGTAGTGCTGAGATGTTAGATTTTTTAAGATTGAGGTAAATTAGATGCGAGAGCCCTGTGATACATTCTGGAAGCATCTTATCCGCGATACCAGAAGCATTAAGATATCTCAACTGCTTCAGTTCACCAACGGAATCTGGCAACTTCCCAATGGAGCACTTACTTAAATCCAGTACTCGCAGGGACCTAGCAGGTGCAATTGCAGCACCGCATAGTTGGCCGCACCACCGATAATCAAAAAAACGCAGTGCTATTAGCATTGCACGAGAAGTCAAGCATGACTCCAGTGGCTTGCTGCGATCTGTGAGCAATGCATACTCGCAGCTGCTTCCTCTAGTATTGCCTTGTTTGCTCTGATCCAGAATTCGGTTGCCAAGAAGTGAAATTGCCAAGTCATGCACCAGATCATGCATTCTGAAAATTGTAGCTTTTTCGTTATACCCTTCAGAAGACTGCATCGATAAAAGTACATATAGAGTCAGGTTTCTCAGCAATACTTAATTAATTTTGTACAATATCGCTATACATATCAATGCAAATTAAAGCCCCCCTTTTGCCGAGTTGGAAACAAAACACTCAGCAAATAGAACTTCGCCGAGGGGTTGAAATTTAACACTCGGCAAACAAGAAAAACCCTTTTCTTCCCCCTTTTGCTACTCCGATTTCACCTTTTGATCTTTGATTGAAAACTTGTAACTAGTTTTTCTCCGTCATACGAACTCCAAAATTTGACGATTTTTTCCTAAAAATTTCTAAAATCGTGCTCTATCAATTTATTTTGTAATTATAGCTATTACTTGAGTTATCTTCTCTTGTGACTTTCAAAATTTTGAATTTCAAAAATGAAAAATTCAAAGCACATTTGAACCAATAAATTATTTTAAATTAAAAAGTTTTCAACTATAAAGTTGTATAACTTTTCAAGATCTACAACTTATATTTTGGCTTCACAAAATCGACATCTCTCTCGTATAGTTTCATGAAACTAGAAAAGAGATATATATGATCTATGAACAACGGTACTACCCCTATGAAAAAAATTTCCAAAGTGTTTTTTGCCAATTTTTTGGTGGCCAGTGGGGCCTCCCAGAAGAAACAAAATTGCTATTTTTTGGTGCAATTCTTGCCGAATATTTTTTTTCCAAGGGTCGTTTCAGCTCCTTCAAGTTTATTGCTCTCGGCAACTTATACCATATTTATGGCAGACAAATAGCATTTTTTTTTTTGCGAAGACCCAGTTACAGACTCAGACACTTCTAAGATTGCACCAAATTGATTAGACAACCAAGGTAAGACTAATTAAACCAAAACCACGGTGTGGTCAGCTAAAATCAAAACACTAATGAGCCAAAGTATTATAAACACACCACTGCAAATTTTATTAATATATAGTATTGATATAATTGAAAGTGAATTGACAATGATGGATAATTGATATGTGTTTACTGAAAAACCATTTTTGCATTAAAAATACAAAAATAAATGTTAATCCTAATGTTGGCATTTTTACTTGGTCTATACATGGTACATGTTCTTCACAATTGCCTCGAGCAGCCGATAGAGAGCTCGGCGTTCTGTTATCGTATCGATGCCTCCAGGCTATCCCAGCCGGCACCAACCGTGGGACCACCCATAAAGGCCATAGGTGGCGGCGGAAACACTCTGCCTACAGCTCTGACCGTTCAAGCATAAAAAACACTAAGATCGGTAGGAGCGGAGACCTGAGCCTTCCTCCCACCAGCCAACTCACGCACAACTGGATCGTAAAGAAGACCGGAATGTCCCCGATATCATCGAGGCTAAGCGCTATGCTCAGGCCCTCCCTGAATCCTAGCCCCAGATCAAACTGCTTTCGAGTTTTGTTGGGCATTTCAAAGGTATGTATGCTCAACCGGGTAACTCTTGGGACCCTCGAGATGTGTTGAACTCAATCCCGTGCACACCTTGATCATGATGTAATTACATAGATTTTTTAGATAAAGACGTAAATAGATAGATGCGTTGTCACGCTCGTGTTTACATTCAAAACTTAGCTAGCTGCATGTATTAGTGGTCAGGTCTGAGACGTGCTGCTTTCACAGCGAGACCGAGAATCTTTCTCGCCACTACGCGCAAAAAAAATCACTCCTACGGTCATGGCCATATAGTACACAAATACTTTATACAGGCGGTTAGAGATCTATTTTTATTAGCGTTTTTTTCAACCGCCAATAGAAGAGGCCAACATTTGGAGATCTATTTCTATTGGCGTTTTTTCCAACCGCCAGTGGAAGAGGTCAGTGAAAGTCATTTTAACTGCGGTTGGTTGAAAACTGCCCAGGCGGTTCTCTTAGAGAACTGACTGTAACTGTAGTAAGTCGAACATTTTTTCGCGTAAAATCGCACGCTACGCGGCCGTAGGGGTTCAAATCCGCGACCTGGCTCGCACGTAGCCCCCTCTACCACTCCACACAGGTCACTTGTGTCTATATCCTATTTCGATTCCCCACGTATTATCCGAAACCGATGATAAATTCAATATTTTAGGGTCTAAACGAACTCAAATGAAAAAGTTCAACTGTAAAGTTTCATAACTTTTCAAGATCTACAACTACCATCTAGAGTGTTTCACCATCCGAGGCCATTTGCAAAATTTAAATTTCAAATTTAAAAATTTTGTTCGTAGTTTTCCAAAAAAGATGATTTTAAATGAAAAGATTGTGAATTACAAAGTTTCATAACTTTTTGAGATCTGCAACTTTTATTTTTGGAGTTTCCCCATCCGAGGAAGTTTGAAAAACTAAAAAAAATATTAATTTCAAACTATTTTTAATGGCGGATTTCTTAAAAAACCGCCAATAGAAATCGATTTCTACTAGCGGTTCCTTAAGAAAACTGCCAACAGTATCGTATTTCAGTGGAGGTGAATTTGTTTGGGAGCCTCATCGGCCATATGGGCCAATTTAGATGGTCCTTCGAATACTTAACAACGCATACCACTTCCAATTATTCAAAGTCAATAGATAAAGATCAACTTATACTCAAAGTTTGAATTGACTGTCTTTATATAGGCAGCCACAAATGAATACTTACAAACTTACAACAGATTGTAGCTATAATCTATGTATTGTGTTTTCCTAACTATGATTTTCTAAAGTTTAGTTCCTCTATTACTTGATATAGTATTTGTTGAAAATATTAGCTCATGAATAACACTTTTTTATGACTTGGTATTCCAGTCCATTGTACCATGTATGTTATAAAAGTAGTTTTTGTCAAAGTTGCTATTTGTAAGATTCTTTTCAATTGATTGGACAAATTGCAAGAAAAAAATCAAACATAGAATTGTTTCTGAAAAATAACACACCTTGGGTGACAATGAATAATGTTGAATGAATGATAGCCCTAGTAGTTGCACAATGTACTTTTCACATAGGTGCATATTAGAGTGTAGCTTTGTTGGTTTTACTAAATCCAAAGAAATCCATTGGTAAATTAGATCATCTTTAGCCATCTTGCGACCTTTTGGAAAGGTTGCACAGTAGGTGAAACATGTCTTCAAGCATGGAGCCATGTAGCTATAGCTTAACTTTAAAGATGGAAGAACATGATCATTTAGTAAGTTCCAGGTATCACTGTCTTTCACTTCCATCCATCGATCAATATTCATGGACCGCAATGTGAAACCAAGAGATTGAGCTGCTAAAGCCACACCGCCACACTTTTTGGCAATCTCCTGTCCTATACCGATCAACTGTTCATTGTTATCTCTAGCATCAAAACCACTTCTTTGTTTTATAATGTCCCAACACATGTCATTTGTCAAGTGTAATATCTTGTGTGGTTGAATGTTGGTACAAATTCTATGTGCAACATCTTCACTGCGTGTCGTTACTAAAACAATTATGTTGCTCTCTTTATTATACAACATAGCCTTTAACTTATCTAGCTGGAACTGATTACCCTCCCATAGGTCATCCAAAACGACCAGAATCTTCTTATTAGAAAGGAGGATAGAGAGCCTATGCATCATCTCACTTTCACTGTCACAGCTCTCTTCCCCAGGTATCTGTGAAACTATTGACTTTCCAATTTTATTCAAATCAAATCTCTGGGTGACATCAACCCATACCTGTGAATAGCTATTGAACTTTGGATCATTGTAAATCAATCTTGCCAAAGTTGTCTTGCCAATGCCTCCAATACCATGAATAGGACGGATGACGATCGTTTTTGACATGACCTTCAGTAAAGAAGTCATTATCTTCACTTTTTCTTCATCTCTCCCAACTACATATGATGATGTCTCTTGTGCATCGACAAATTCCAGTTTGCTGCAATTAAGGCCTGCCATCAATTGAACATTGTGGTATTGACCTGTGATATCCTTCGGTACCTTTCTCATCTTGTTATTATGGCTTGTTGATCTGGAAATATTTTTACAACATCCGCTCCTGGGAAGCTGCAACATTTCATTTGGTTTGTGAGCAAACTAGATAATTTAATTAATAGTGTTAGTTTTGAGCCACCAAAACAAATTTCATGTTGACATTTGAACCAACAATAACCTACTTGATATATGTAATTCAAATGGGGAAAAAGAGATTTTTTTCAAAATGTTTAAATAATATCAATATTGTGTTGTAAATCTCAGTCCAAAGTTTGATGAACATGAATAATCATAGAATTAAGTTTACTGTGGATTAGAGAAAATAATATTCAAATATCATGCAAATTTAGCTATTCTATTTTCCCAGACACAGATAAGTTATATATGAAATTGCCTATATTGCAGAAACAAGAAATAGTGCTAGACATTTCTGATATTTAAAATAATGGAACCTATATTACACAAAAAAATTGTCTTGGAAAGGTTTTCCCCTTTTAGTTTAGTATCTACAAGACAAATGAATGACGAATTGTTGTTCCAATCGTCAATTATTATAGGTATGAAATTATGAGAGTGTAGCATTTGATTTTGGAGAAAAGATAGCACACACATTAAGGGGTTGTTTGGTTGTCTGCCAGGCAGCTTTGTTTGGCTATGGGAGCTCCCTTAACACTACAGGAATCCGCTTTGTTCGCCGACAGCCTTGGGTGCCGGGATCCGGGCTGTCGGCGAACCAGCCTTTTTGCCGACCCGAAACCCGCTGTCGGCAAATTCAACTTCGCCGACAGCCCCGCATCCACGGGGCCGTCGGCGAACACAGTCGTCGGCGTAACATGCTCAAAACCCAGACATCTCCACACATCTCACTTGTTATCACATGTGGAGTTGTGTGGCTTTTGAGCATGTGACGTCGCAACTTGCTCCAAACTTTTTCAAATTTTTTTCATAGCCTCCACATGCGATAACACGACACCCCGTCAAGTTTCGTGATTTTTTTAACTTTGTTTGGATTTTATATAATTAAAAAACACTTTTACCACTCCGGATGGTCGTGTTACGTGGACAAGGACTTGAAACTTTTGGGTGAGCTTTGGTACACGGCCTTAAAACACACTCCCCATCATGAATATCATTTTTCCAAGGCCAAAGTTTCACTATTTCATGCACCTGCAGTTCAAACTTGAAAAATGCGGGAAAATTGCAGTGAGCGAAATAAATTAAGGAAATATAGAAAAATAACTCAAAACATCCCCAAGTTTTGAATTTGAGATGTAATTATGGTAGGAAGGACCCAGAAAAAAATGGATAAAAAAACAAAAATTTAAAACTTTCTTTGCCGACTGCACTTGGATGCAGTCGGCAAAGAAAGTTCGCCGACAGTTTTTGGAGCACCGGGCCGTCGGCGAAGAGGATATTTACAAAAAAGGATTTTTGCCGAATTTGTCGGCGAACCAGCCGCCGAAGAGGATTTTTTTAAAAAAGGATTTTTTTTGCCGGCTGGAAGGGCGCATTGCCGTCGGCGAACTTGCCGGCGAAGAGGATTTTTTTAAAAAAAAAGGAATTTTTTTGCCCGACCGCCCCCGGGGGTTGCCGGCGAACCGGCCGGCGAAGAGGATTTTTTTAAAAAAAGGAATTTTTTTGCCGACGGCCGCCATGGCGGGTCCGGCGAACCGGCCCAAATTAAAAAAAAAATAAAAAGGCCCATCCCTCTAAACCTAACCCATCCCGACCCCGACCCCCCATCCCCATCCCGCCCGACGCCCGCCGCACCCCGCAGCCCGCCGCCGCCGCGTCGCCCGCAGCCCGCGCCCGCAGCCCCGCCCGCGAGCCCGCTTCGCGCGCCGCCCCACACCGACCGACTCGCCCGCCCCGCCACCTCGGCCGCCGCGCCCCGCAGCCCCGCCGCCGCCCCCGTGAGCTCGCCCGCTTCGCCGCCGCGCGCATCTCGCCGCCCGCCCCGGAAGCTCGACCCGCGCCCCGCCCGCAGCTTCCGCGCCGCGCCCGCATCTCCCCCCCGCAGCTCGCCCGCCGCGCTTCGCGCCCTACATTCCGCGCCGCCCCTCCTCCACGGTGGCGCCGCCTCCACCGTGCCACCGTGCCGGCACCGCCTCCACCAGGGCCCCGCTCCTCCACCAGGGTCAGCACCGCCGCTCTGCGCCCCGAGGGGAGAAGGGAGCAGAGGGGAGCAGTGGGGGAGAAGGAGAAGGGGGAGAAGGGAGAAGGGAAGGAAGGAGGGAGAAGGGAAAAGGAGAAGGGAGGAGAAGGAAGAAGGAGGGAGAAGGAGAAGGGAGGAGAAGGAAGAAGAAGGGAGAAGGGAGAAGGAAGGAGAAGAAAAAAAAGAAGAGGGAGAAGGAAGGAGGAGGACGAAGAGAGAAAGGGAGAGGGTGAGGAGGTGCCTCGAAATTTGTCTTCTTGACGTGTCCGTCCCGCCGAAACCTCCACCATCGTCGAACCGGCTACAAGAGCAAGGTATATTAACCCCTTAACTACTTGTCGGCCTTCGTGCCGTTGTGATGTTGGCCTTCGTGCCGCTATGGTTGTCGGCCTTCGTGCCACTGTGGTTATCGGCCTTCGAGCCGCTGTGGTTATCGGCCATCGCGCCGTTGTTTTTTGCAGGTTTTGGAAACCTCCCCGTGCAGGGGAGGTGCTGCCGAAATTTTGCATGGATACTAACCTTTTTTTGCCCTTTTTGTAGGACTTGTGGGAGGTACTCGGTGACCACGATCGTCTTCGTGGGCGCTGCAGGTCTTCCTGCACCGCGTCGACTCTCCACCGCCTCGCTACCCACCTCTGCGCCGCCACCCTAGGTATAAATCACCTCTCTGTCTTATAGTTGTTGTACTTACTTTGCGTAACCGAGTTAGGCGTCTCCCGTCCGAAAGAGATTCGCGGTCGTTGGTAAGTGCATATCTGCGACGGTGTCTCTTTTGGATTGTCCACGTTTTTTGGACAGCCCGAGGATGCGTAGATGGGTTAGCTTCCATGTTCCGCCCCCGTTCGAGTCGGAGTTTCGGCAGCCCCTCCCCATTGTTCTCCGGATGCACACTCTCCCAGTCGGGACGTGTATCGGGAGAACAGCGGGGAGGTGCTGCCGAAATTCCGTCTCGGACGGGCGTGGAGCATGGAAGCTAACCTCATCTACGCATCCTCGGGTGGGATTAGGACCTATCCTTCACCTATTAGATGGTAGGAATGCCTTGTAGATGCATATGCTGGTTTTATTGCTCGCTTACATTGGAGCATGTCGAGGATGGCCGACCGTGAGTGGATGTACACCGGCCGGACAAGGGAGAAACAGACCACCGAATGGGTTAGGGGGACCGGTGCTTTCCGGGAGCGTGCATTTGACCGAGCCGCTAAAGGGTCGATTCGGATGCGGTGTCCGTGCAAAGCAAATGTAAGAACAAGAAATGGAGAGACAGGCGTACGGTTATGGAAGATCTTTTCAAGTACGGATACGTTCCAAACTATACGCGTTGGGTCCACCATGGTGAACGAGATCCTATTAGGAAGGTGCTGGTGAGGCAGCTCCTCGAGGACCTTGATGCAGATGCCGGGATGGCAGATCTGATGGAAGACTACCAGGAAGGGGGGTTCCCTGAAGGAATAGAGGCGGAGGAGGATCCGGAGGAAACCGCAAAGGTGTTCTTCGCCATGCTGGAGGCGGCACAGAAGCCTCTTCACAAGAAGACACATGTTTCGTAGCTGGATGCCATTTCTCAACTAATTGCGTTGAAGTCGTCACTAGGCATCAGTCGAGAAGGTTTTGATCTCGTGTTGGCGACGGTTGGCAACTTGCTTCCGAAGCTTCACGAGTTGCCGAAGAGCACGTACGAGTCACAGAGGATGCTTCGAGCACTCAAGATGCCGTACGAGCCGATTCATGCTTGTAAGAATGGGTGTGTCCTGTTCAGGGACGACCACGAGGACACAACACACTGTCCAAAGTGCAAAATCTCTAGGTATGTGGAGGTAGAAGGCAGTGATGGCATCAAGCATCAGTCAAAGATCCCCGAGATGGTCATAAGGCACCTTCCTTTTTTACATCGGCTCCAACGGCTGTATATGACAGAGAATACCGCGAAAATGATGGTGTGGCACAAGAACGGCAAGAGGTACACTTCCAAGATGGTACACCCAGCGGATGGTGATGCGTGGAGGCACTTCGATGCCATGAATCCTGAAAAGGCTGAGGAGGCTCGGAATGTACGCGTCGCGCTGGCAACAGATGGGTTCAACCCGTTTGGAATGATGGCGGCCCCGTACACTTGTTGGCCGGTGTTCGTGATCCCCCTAGATCTTCCCCCCGGCATCATGTTTGAACCTAGGAACGTGTTCTTGACGTTGATAATACCTGGACACCCGGGCAACAATATGGGTGTGTTCATGCAGCCAGTGTGGGATGAATTGCAACATGCTTGGGACGAGGGGGTGCTGACGTACGACCGAGCTACAAAGAGGAACTTCACAATGCATGTGTGGTACCAGTATTCATTGCATGACTTCTTGGCGTATGGCTTGTTCAGCGCGTGGTGTGTTCACGGGAAGTTCCCTTGCCCAACATGCAAGATAGATGTGATGTTCACCTGGCTGAAAAAGGGTGGCAAGTACTCTTCTTTCGACAAACATCGACAATTCCTGCCCGAGGGCCATGAATTGAGACGGGATGAAAAGCATTTCACGAAAGGTGTTCGAGTCACCGACCCCATTCCTGAGCCTAGGAGCCCTGCCGCTGTCCTTGCCAAGTTACAGGCTCTCCAAATTGATGAAGTGAACGGTGGTTTTATTGGATATGGTACCACACACATATATCGGGCTTGCATAGGCTACCGTACTTCAAGGACCTTCTTCTTCCACACAACATCGATGTAATGCACACAGAAAAGAATGTTGCCGAGGCACTCTGGGCAATACTCATGGACCTTGGTAAGAAGTTGAAGGACAATGTTAAGGCTAGACTCGACATTGAAACGATTTGTGATAGACCAAAGCTTGTGATGAAGACCCCTGTGCCAGGCAAGAGATGGAAAAGGGGCCCGGCCGATTACGTCCTAAAAAGGCCAGTTAGGAAGGAAATACTGAAGTGGATGAGCACGTTGCGGTTCCCTGATGGGTATGCGGCGAATCTGGCCTGGGGAGTGAACTTGGAGACTATGAAAGTGTTAGGGATGAAGAGTCACAACTTCCACATATGGATTTAGCGGGTCCTTCCCGCGATGACCCGAGGATACCTCCCCGAGCCAGTGTGGCGCGTCCTGACAGAGTTGAGCTTTTTCTTCCGACAGCTTTATGCCAAGCAGTTATCTCGAGAAGTTTATCTTGAACTCGGAGAAGGGTGCACCTAAGTTGCTCGCAAGTTGGAGATGATATTTCCACCGGCTTCTTCCAATCGATGCAAAGATCGATTTTGCACCGCCAAGGAGGCACGATTGGGGGCCCGTGCAAAGACCGTTGGTGCTATCCAATTGAGAGGTGTCTAAAGCTACTTCGGAAGAAGTGTAAAAATAAAGCCAAAATTGAGGCTTCGTGGCGAGGCATTCATTATGGAGGAGGTGTCGACATTCACACAGCGTACTATACCGAAAAACTTCAAAGACCGCAAGATCCAACCCCTCGTTACAACGTCGAGGAGAACTCATCGAACCTCGGCCTTTTCAAAGGGGATGTCGGAAGAGGAAGCACGGCTACCAACAAGAACTTGACCCATGAGGAGTGGACCACTATCATGATGTACTTGTTGTTGAACTTGATGAGTGCCTGGTTTATCAGAAGTAAGTTCTCAGTACGCTTGTTTCATACACCGTCACTATATCATCTTACCTATCGATTCGACCCCCTGTCTCTTGTTTTTCAGGGAATTCATTAATATTTACTGGAGGGGCAATACTGCTCCTACCTCCCAACAAGAGGACCGTCTTCTTAGACATAGCAAGCCCAACTTCGTTTCCTGGTTCTGTTCAAAGGTACCTATCGTTTCCCGACTTTGTGATTCCACTTTGCTCCTAGGAGCGAGTAATTTAATGGTCGAATTGTCCTAACCTTGCAGGCCCAGACCGATCCACAAATGAGTGCTGAATTGAGAGAGGTGGGCCTTGGCTTCAACCGTAAGGTCAAGTCATACACCGTTTATGATGTCAATGGCTATCGCTTTCGCACTAGAGGCCACGAGGAGAGCCGGCCCCAACAAAAAACCACGTGCAGCGGAGTTCGTACTCCCGGCAATGATGAATTGGACTATTACGGCATAGTCGAAGAGATATACGAGCTCGAATTCAAGGGTGGCAGTTCTTTGAAGCCAGTGGTATTCAAATGCCATTGGTTCGATCCTTATGTCACGAAACAAGACCCTAAGATTGGGCAAATCGAAATTCGACAGGATTCCAAATATAATGGAGACGATGTCTATATTGTGGCTAACTGAGACGCCAACCAAGTTTATTACCTTCAATGGGCGTGCCAAACTGACCCAAGGCTTGCGGGTTGGAGCCTTGTGCACATGGTATCGCCGCCGTAAAGCTGCTACCCCAAATGATGACGATTACAACTATGACCCAACGACAGATGAGTTCTATCAACCTGAGGGGCTAGATGGGCAATTCGAGATAGACATTTCTGCGCTAATGAGCATGGAAGTAGAGAACGACATCGATGAGGATGAGGGTGATGACGTGCTCGATGCTAAGGACTTACAACTCCTTGAGCAATGGCAGAGGAAACGCGAAGGAGTTGTTCTGGACGATGACGATGACGATGACGATGGAGATGGAGATGATGAGGACGATCGAGAGCTTGACAATATCGATAGTGATGACAAGGAAATTGGTGACGACATCTCACCAGTCGTATTGCCATACTCGGAGATTATGTCGCCTCCACGTAATACAACTACTTGTCATTTACAATTATGTTTCTTTATTTACAACTACTTGTCATTTACAATTATGTTTCTTTATTTATAACTACTTGTCATTTACAATTATTATTATTATCACCTTGCAATTTATGCTAATTGTTTTAATCTTTGTCATTGCAGGTACTCGGCGGAATGCCAGGCGGCAGGAAGAGGCTGCCTCCACGGAACTGCCGCTCGCGCTTCGCCGGTCACGGCGTGCAGGAGCCGGACGTGGACGAGGAGACTGGTAGGGAGGAGGTGTCGGTCGGTACGGAGGAGACGGCCGGTACGGGGGAGACGGCTCGCTCCGGACGTCTCCGGCAGAGGAGGCTGGAGTTCGAGACGAGGACGACGACGACGATGACGACCGAGGACAGTGGCAGCGGCGGCGGCGGTAGCTGCGGCGACGTCGACGACGACGACGACGATGACGACGGGGGCCACTGTGACGGGGGCGACGGGGGGCCTTCCTCAGGTTCGAGGAAGCTCTTCGAGCACGGGCCCTCGACGCTCCCTAGCCGAAAGCCGCTCCCCCACCACCGCAAGGTGATTTCAACCGTCGGCGAGAGGTAAGTAAACTACTTTGTTCACATTGTTCATATGGCATGTAGGAAACTGAACTGCAGACTAACAATTGTTGTTAATTACTCGTGCAGGAGCTGGATGTTTTCGAGGGAGGTGGACCCCTGTGCTAAACGGGACTCACACCATGTCAATGGCATCCTCTCCCTATTGATTAGGGAGTACTACCCAGGCATGGTCACCATCGACGGCGTTCGATAGCCGCCCATGGTCTGGGACCACTTCCACCTGCATACCGTCCCCATCCCCGAGCCCGAAGGCAGCGATCGTGCTGATTCACCTGCACGCGAGCCACTTGCGGTGAAGATCAAGAGGGAGTTTTGGGTGAGTGTCTTCATCACAACGCATTTCTCAATATACTACACATTCATTGGATGTCCTTGAAACAATGAAATGATACATGATGTCTGCGTGCAGGAGTACTTCAGGTGCGAGGATGGGAAACAGGCCAGGGCGCAGGTGGTGCTGGAGAACGCCTGCCACTCACGCCTCAAGGACTTGTACCACGAGGCGCGCATCCAGTGCGTCATCAACCACTACTGGAACGTGCTTGGCGAGGCGATCGATAAGAAGCGAGTCAGGCAGGACATCGTGCTGGAGAGGGAGACCGACCTCACCGAGGAGGAGTACTTGTGGGTAAGTAAGTAGGAAACATTCGTTCTTATTTCTTCCGTGAAACATTCAATTCATCTTCTGACATGTCAAATACTTAATGTTTCTTAGTGGATACCGGGGTGGTGCGACGCGGACCCGCAATGCTGGGAGGAGATTATGCGGTACTGGTGATCGGACAAGGCGTACGAGGTGAAAAACGAGCGTCGGGAGCGCCGGCTCAAGAACAAGGGGGTAGCACACCACCAAGGGAACCGGTCCCTCCCGCAGTTCATGGACGCCTGGGTATGCTCCTTTTGATACACATGGACTCATGTAGCGCTCAATCTATTTACCTCTAACCATGTTTGTGTTTTCCTCTCGTAGAGGGACTCCCATGATGGGGAGGAGATCAACGTGGTGGTGGGGTACGCCCTTTCTAAAAAGGGCAAGGCGACGGACCCGAACAACAGGTTCGACCCGCAGGACGGGCCGGAGGCATACACCAACGCCGGCGTCCACCCCAAGCTCGTCGAGTACAGCACCGCGTTTCGCCAGTGCCATGGGGACGACAAGGACCCCACCACGGAGCCCCTGGACCCGGAGCTCGTGAGCACGGCTCCTACTGGATGGCCAACAGCGCCATCGACCCGACCACTACTCCCACGCTGAGAGAGATTCGAAAAGCCAACTCCAGCAGCTCCTCCGGCATCCCCATAGCGCCACGACGGCCGAGCACTGCCCAGATGTACACGCAGATGGAGGTAAGTGCGGTTCCATTCGTCGTTCACACACGATCCACCTTCGCTTCACATACCATCAACCATGTGCGGGTGTAATATTGCAGGCTAGGTTCGAAGAGCTGGAGGCCAACCAGGCGGCCCAGGACGTGGCCCACAAGATGCAGCTGGCGGCGGTGGAGGCAGCCCACCAGGCGCACCTGGCGGCACTGACGCAGCACCACCAGCGTTAGATGGCGGACCTGGCGAGCTTCCTCCGGACCCAGCACCAGCAGGAGCTTCCTCCCTCGCTCTTTGCTCCAGCACCAGTCCCAGTGCCTGCTCCTGTTCAGCGTCCGGTGAGTATAATACTAATTGCCTCACTTGCTTTAGCTTGTGCGGCCATCCTGCAGATACTTTACTAATTACCTCACTTGTCCTTTGTGCAGGCTCCGTCGGCGGGTTCGAACCCGACTCCTGGTGCCAGCCCTGCACTGGGTTCCAGCCCTCCACAGCAAGGCTGGCCAGGGTACCCGACCTACCCGACCTACCCCACGCAGCCGTTCACGTGGGGGCCTCCTCCTCCACAGTCGCAGGGCTACTCCTCGTGGCCGGGGGCGCAGACGCAGCAGGGGCCTCGCACAGGACTATGGCACTACGACGCCGCGCCGTCAGGGTGGACTCAGGCACCACCACAGGCAGGGTGGGGTTCGTGGGAGCAAGGTGGGGGCGATGGGACCCCTGGGGACGGTGCCACGAGCTAGGTACGTTTGCCTCCCTTAACTACTTGTTGGCCTTCGTGCCGCTGTGTTTATCGGCCTTCGTGCCGTGGTGGTTATCGGCCTTCGTGCCGTGGTCGTTGTTGGCCTTCGTGCCATGTTTTTTGTAGGTCTTGGAACCTCCCTGCGGGGAGGTGTCCGCGAATTTTTGAGTGGATGCTAATCTTTTTATCTCTTTTTGTAGGAGGACCTGTGGGAGGTACTCGGTGACAAGCTAGGTACCTTTGCCTCCATCTTCTCGACTAGGATGCATGTTAGACCCTTTTACCCTTATGTTGGACTTGTAGGACTTGTTGGACATGTATGTTGGACATCCATATGTATGTTGGACATGTATGCACTTGTTTCGTGACGTTATGTGTATTTCAGACATGTATCGATGGATTTGATGATGTTCATGTGTGGATTCATGTTGAGATCGAATCCGATGATGAAATGCACTTTATATGCTATATTGTTGTTATAAATGTGATCTGTGGTATATATATATGCTATAAATGTGGTTCAAATGCAATGAAACAACAAAAAAAAAAAAAAATTCTCGCCTTTGCCGACGTTTTTGGCCATAGCCGTCGGCAAAGCCGGACCTTTTTGCCGCCCGACGCAGAAGTTTGCCGACAGCCTTGGCAGGGGCTTTGCCGACAGCCTTGTGGCCATGGCTGTCGGCAAACTCACCTCTTTGCCGACAACCTTCTGGATCTGGCTGTCGGCAAACCCACCTCTTTGCCGACAGCCTTGTGGACCTGGCTGTCGGCAAACTGTCGACTTTGCCGACAGCCCTGGCTGTCGGCGAAGCGAACGGCAGCCTAGTTGACGGCGTTGTTCCTTCGCCGACAGACCACGTGGCTGTCGGCGAAAGTACGCCGACTGCACCCTGATTGCTGTCGGCAAAGTCCTGTTTGCCGACAGGATTTTTGCCGACAGCGGTTTGCCGACAGGAATAAGGAAATCCTGTTGGCAAACCCTTTGCCGACTGTATAACGTTCTTTGCCGACAGCTTCGCGGATTCCTGTAGTGTAAGCATTCAATTTTGGATGCCTAGAGGGTTGAGCTCTCTGCCTGGGCATGGAGCTAACTGGGAGGCCTTCATTCAAACATGCCCTAAGAGTTCAGCTTTCTCACTATGAATCCATAGGTTTCACACAATCAGTATCTATTTAGAGGATTGAATAAGTGCTATGCATTATTAAGCTGTTGAATCATGAAGGGATCAATATTGATATTAATTACAAATATTAATATTGTGGAGAATAATTCCTTATATACTAGGAAAATCATAAATAGTTGCATGACTTTATAGATGATGTAAATTACTGTGCAATTGCCAGTTTCGATCCCATTCAGCATCTTAGAGATGTTAACTATGTCAGGCCTTCGCTCTGGATTTTTTTCCACACACTCCAGTGCTATCTGGATGCATGTCTCAACTTGGCGGCAGTACATATCAAGCGAGGAACCACTAAATGTTGCCTGCAACCTATGCCGCCAGTTTTCCCAGACCTGGTAAATCAAACTATCAGTCTAGGCTGATACAATTCCAATGTAAACATGGCATATGAGATTCAAAAAATTGTTTTGTTATAGTAAGAAGAATTATTTCTCACTTGTTTAGTAAAGTCATCCGAAGACATCTGTCCACATTTGTGGTAGCCCTTGGGTCCTGACACTATCATTATCATCACGACACCCAAACTGAATATGTCAAACTTATCTGAGACTGCACCTGTATCGATGTATTCTGGTGGCTGGTACCCACTGCATTGCACCAGAAACAATGAATTTGCAATACGCACATTTTGTTGACTAGAAAAAGGACAAGCACAACAACTTACAGCGTTCCTAGGCAATACTGTGTCGACCTCTTTAGTTTTTTATTATCAAAGATCTTGGACAAACCAAAATCTGCAATCTTTGGTGTCATGTCCTTATCGAGCAATATATTATCAGGCTTTAGGTCCAAGTGACAAAGTTGTTCTTCGAGATCATGAAGACAATATTTTAGACCCTGACATGTCCCCTTGATTATCTTGAACCTTTTGTCCCAGTCAAGTCCACTAGACTCATCTGCAGTAACAAACAAATGGATTGTTGCCGATCGAATACAGCACATCTACAAGATAATTTCCTTCAGTGACAAAAGAGGATGGTGCAGTATAGCATACCAGAAAGATGGCCGTGAAGGCTCCCATTGTGCAAATACTCAAGGCAGATTGCTCTATGTTGCTCTTCAATATGCAATATTTCACCATTAAACACCATAGTTTTTTTCTCTATTTCATAGCAATAGCCAAGAATCTGCACAATGTTTTGATGCCTAAGCATGCCGAGGTGGTAAATCTCATTTTTGAACTGCTTACTGCCAGTGTCACAGTTAGACATAAGCTTCTTCACAGCAACATCCTCTCCGGCGTGAGTCACTCCCTGTTGAAGATATATATGCTAAGTAGTGAGTACAAGTAGATCATTAAACAGCAAGTTCGTCGAACTTGTTTCACAATATTCCTTTTTTTTAAAAAAAATAAGCATGCCCAAATATTACCCTGTAAACCTCTCCAAATGATCCTTCACCAAGTTTCCGCTCGCTAGAGAAGTCATCTGTCATTTCTCGTAATAACTGAAATGTTACCTCCTCTGGTTCCATTGCTGTGTGACTTGTAATTCGCTGTCCGTATAAAGGCCCTTGGGTGAGCAAAGCAAATGGAGACTTACAGAGCTCCAAGCAACAGATCGAAGGTGAGCGTTACTAATCAAGTGAGCGCACCCGCTGCTGAGTGCTGAGGATCCGAGGAAAAGCTAGTATAGGGCGCGCCGACAGGCCCAGATCCAGGTGTTGCTTCACAGATATTCGGTACTGGATCCGCTGGGACGAGAGATGATTGATGGAGCTGTTAGCTAGACGAGATTTAACTTTAGAAGGAGCTAAGCACAGTATTAGTGCAGCGGGATGCTGAAAGAATCGAACCTGATTAGGGACCAGCTAGCTAGCGTAGCATCAGAGGCACGCCGCCCGTCGAACTGAAGTGCGGCTGCTGTCGATGTGGGAACTTCTGGACGCGGTACTGGAGGCTAGAGACAGATCAAAGGATCTCACCTAATGATTAGGGTGAGCTCTGTTAGAGGAGAGACATGAAGTAGACGCACACAGTACACAAACTAGTAGTTTGTATAGATTAGATAGAAGAGATATGCTACTGGTGCTTCAAGAACTCGAGGTGGAGTTATCCTGCTTTGGAAATGATGATCATATCTGCATGAATCAAATTGTTAAGTGCTGCAACTCCACCACTGCCACCGTCACAATTAAAGGATGCTCCTCCACTACCTTTCAGTTAACAACAGGGTCCATCACGTGCCAGCCTCAAGCAGGCTTTCCTCGATGAGCATAAAGAACTTCAGCCTACTGAGGGCACCAACTGGCTCCTCGGAGACATCAACCTCATTTACAGAGCCAAGGAAAAAATAATAGGAACTTGAATCAGCGATGGATCCGTCCCTTCCGGGACACTGCACAGTACTCTAGTATGGCTAGACAGGGTTCTCTGTAATCCTGACTGGGACTTCACTTTACCCTCAAACATTCTTCAAGCCCTTTCGACATCACTTTCTTACCATTGCCCATTACAATTGTCCAACCAATGCGAGTATGCAACCCTCCAAGACCGAGAAAATTTAAGTTCGAAAACTTCTGGATCTTCATGCTGGGCTTCAGGCAGGCAGCGTGGGCACTACATAACCCACATACTGAACCAAGCCAACGTCTTAATGTTCATCTAGCAACCACAGCTAAGAAGCTTAGGGCATGGAATAAAAATCTCTTCTCTGAATGCATGCTCCAATTTCACATGGCTTTAAGCGTAATCCTGCAGCTCGATAATTGCCCAAGAGCATAGAGTTCAAACAAATCTGCATGAATCAAATTGTTAATTGCTGCAACTCCATCACTGCCACCGTCAGATTAAAAGAATGCTCCACTGCCTTTCAGTTAACAACAGTCCATGGCTCATCACGTGCTAGCCTCAAGCAGGCTCTCGATGAGCATAAAGAACTTCAGCCTACTCAATCATCAACTAGCTCCTTATCGGAGACATCAGCCTCATTTACAGAGCCAAAAACAAAGAATAATAGGAACTGTATCAGCAATGGATCCGTCCCTTCCGGGACATAATAAACTTTTGTAACATGAAAATCCACCTCTAAAACAAAAAAATCACATGGAACAATAAAGTTTGGGAGCCAAAGGGGAAAAATAATGAGTTTGCCGAGTGTCAACAAAAAATCACTAGACAAAGTGTCAAGTGCCGAGTGCCGAGTGAAAACATTTGACAAATAGTGTCTTTGCCGAGTGTCAACGGAGGACATCCGGCAAATCACTGACAGCCATTGGCCGTTATCACTGTTTGCCGAGTGAAGCAATGTTGACACTCGGCAACGATACTTTTTGCCGAGTATTTTCACGTGGCACTCGGCAAACTTGACACTTTTCCTAGTGTCTTGGCACTAGGCAAAAACACACTTTGCCAAGTTTTTTTCTAGCACTCGGCAAAGAAACCCTGTGCCAAGTGTTTATTATTTCGCCGGGTGTTTTGGGTGATGCACTTGGCAAAGATGCTCTTTGCCAAGTGCCTGATAGCATACAGTCGGCAAAGAAGCCATTTCCGGTAGTGACACTGTAGGCTTAACCAATTCCAATAGTCGGAGATCGAAAGGAGCAAAAAGAAGAGGTCTGTTGACGCTAAGATAGCTCCCGGCGCCAAGCACACCACACATAGGCCTTGGACGCCCTCGAGGTAGCCTAAGCAACCTGCAAACGCGGTGTCTTCGAAGCGTAACCGGTGTAAATCGATCTAGGGATCGGTAAGCCGATGTAGAGCTTGAAGTTGACCGAAAAAGCTCCCGAACTCACTCCCGGAAGGATCCGTCAGGGATGAGCACGTAGAGGATCTTCTAGGACCAGCGGATGGCGCCTAGAAAGCCAACGGAACTCACGGAGAAAGCCGCCATACAACAACTAGAGGGGTTGAGGAGAGAATTAGGGCAAAGGAGATAGTTTTGTTGTAGTTTGATGATTCGATTGATAGATGGGATCAATCGGCCGTGATCCCCTTGTATTTATATGAGGGGGTGGTCTTATCCCCGTAGGAAACAACTCCAAAGCATATACGACAAGTTTCCCATGTCCAAAATTACCAAAAACGCGACCTGGTCCGGGTCGGTCGCGCCCCGACACTGCGCCGGACGCGTCCGACGCGAAGGGTGCGCGTCCGGCGCTCCGCGTCCATCGCTCGCGCGCGCCAAAATACTTTCTGTCCGGCGCTCACGTCCGGCGCCACGTTACGCATACGTGCGCGCTTCCGTGTCCGGTCCGCCGCTCGATGCTTCATCCGGCGCTCCCATGCCACGTCCGGCGCTCGGGGTCCGGCGCGCCGGGCTGCCAAGGTTGGCTCTGGACCGCGTCCGGCGGGCGCCGGAAGCATTCGGCGCCGACCCAGCCGCGCATCTGACGCTCGGGCCAGCCGCAAGTGGCTCTGTGCCGCGTCCGTCGGGCGCCGGACGTGTCTGACGCCGCAAGGTGGCGCGTCCGGCGCTCGTTCAACGCCGTTTTCTTGCCCGTTTTCCGCCGTTGAGCCACTTGGCGACATGTTGACTTATATCGGACATTTTGCACGTCAACACATGCCCCCTGTTTTCAGGTGAATTAGTCAATAAACCTGAAAATACTCTTTCACCTGTAACCAACTAGCAACGATACCCATCACATCGGCTAGCCAGCGACTAAGGGCGATGTATACATCAGCCATTTTTGTTATAAGGGCGATACATGTATCGGCCGTTATTTGGAAGAGCACTAGGCCTCTTGCCAAACACTTGGGAAGTATTTTTTAAGATACCTCCCATTAATTGCCTTGTCGAGACGTTCTTTCTTCATTGCCTCTAGCACATAAGAGTTTCCGGGCGCCACCTTGATCACTCTTAAAGGACCCTCCCAATTAGGCGACCATTTGCCAAATTCGTTGCTCTTCGATCCAATAGGTAGTATGGTTTTCCATACTAAATCTCCCACTTGGAACAATTTGCTTCTTACTTTCTTGTTATAGACCTTTGCAACACGCATCTTGTCTTTATCAATCTCTCTAAGAGCTTGCAATCTCTTATCGGTCACCTCATCTATGTTGTCCATCATGAGATCATGGTACATTGTTGGAGATAGATCATTCTGTTTAGCAAATCTGAATGCACCCAAGTTCACTTCAACGGGCAACATAGCTTCTTGACCATAAACTAATTCAAAGGGAGAGGTATTTGTAGCACCATGCTTTGATATGCGATACGCCCACAAAGCTTCCGACAAGACTTCATGCCACTTTCTTGGAGCCTCTTCGATCTTCTTCTTAATGAGCTTGATCAAGGTTTTGTTACTAGCTTCAGCTTGGCCATTAGCTTGAGCATAGTATGGAGATGAATGAACAACTTTAATCTTGTACGATTCGGCAAAAGCCCTCACCTCTTTATCCATAAAAGATGTACCTTGATCCGTATGCAATGTTTGAGGTATGCCGAATCTATGAATGATATGTTTTTTGAGAAACTCAATCACCTCCGTATGTGTCATATTCTTCAATGGGACCGCCTCACACCATTTAGTGAAATAATCTGTAGCAACCAAGACGAACCTATGTCCCTTTGAAGATGAAGGGTGTATTTGGCCAATGAAATCAAGCCCCCAACCTCTGAATGGCCATGGCTTTGGGATAGAATGGAGCTCCGAAGCGGGCGCCATCTGAATATTCCCGAACCGTTGGCACTCTTCACATCCTTTGTAGTAGCGAAAGCAATCGGCTATCATAGTAGGCCAATAAAAACCAGCCCTTCTCAACAACCACTTCATCTTAGGAGCCGATTGATGCGTACCACACACACCTTCATGGACTTCTCCCATAGCCACCCTTGCTTGATCAGTCCCTAAACACTTTAGCAACAAACCATCAGCTGTCTTTCTATAGAGCTCATCACCTTGCATCGTAAACTTGAATGCAAACTGCCGGATAGTCTTGTCAACTCTAGTGTTAGGATCCTGCAAATATTTCATTATGGGAGTTCTCTAATCCTCTGAATCGGTATTAGAATCATTATTTGAACTAGATCGATTTGAGACATCATCAATAGCACACGCCTCTAAAGAATTGGTTGATCCAATCATGTTGAACGGTTGAACCAATTCACTTGTTCCTGCACAACAAAAATTGATATCTTCATGAATCGGCTTTGTTTGTATATGGAAGTTTCGCTTACTAACATCAAAGCCGAATGCTTGTTGAGCTAACATATTAGACTTTTGATTCTCATGTCTAGGAATATGCCGAATTTTAAATTCAGCAAGTTTGGAAATATAACCAAGACAAGTATCAAGACAAGAATGTAGCGATTCATCTAAACATTGATACTCTCCATTAACTTGTTGAACCACCAGCAACGAGTCACCATAAGCTTCAACATGCTGCACTTTTGTAGGATCTATCATACCATAGGCCTCAACATGCTGCACTCTGTTGGCATTTCTTAGCGCAACCACCAGAAGTATGGCAGCAACACCAGAGATGCCAGGAGGGGTAATTCTATATCTATTGGATATTCCGCAAGCGCACAGAATGTACCGCTGTAGCATTTCACCGAGGAGTATTCCAAGGTTGTCGATTTATAATTCTCCCAAGGGAAAGCCGTAGCTAGGAGTCAATAGGGAAAGGAGATCCAGGTGTCTATCATCTAGTATCACTAGTGATAGAGGGATGAACAAAGTGTATAGGAAGGATAGATCAAGAAGTTGGTAAGAGAGTCTAAGGGATAACTAGTGGAATAGCAGCTAGGTGAGAGGACAACGAGAGAGTGTAAGATTCCTGATGGGTCTTGGCTTACTTTCATGAATTAATCCTAGCGTTTAGATTCTGACCTAGCTATCCTAAGTATACACGAGAGCTAACTCACCCTTCTACTACATCCGACAGGCGAAACAGATTGTGACTCAACACAGCTTGCGGCGCCCACCAATGCAGACCTACTATCTTGCCTAATAACACTCGAGGAGAACTCCAAGGTCCCAATGGAAGTCTGTCACACTTCAATCCGGCATTCCTGAGTGCGGCCAGACGTCCACACTGGTAGATTTAGTCTAGACACCACGTCTACACTATCTCTACTACTCTAAACCTAGCAAGGTCCTAGAGCACTTCACTCAAGAGCCTAACATACGCTCGCTCAAGAGAGAGCAATGCGCCAGCAGAAAGGATGTATACTTACGATAAACTAAGGCATAAAGTAAATACTAGCACTACTCAGAGGAAAGCAAAGCAAGAATAATATATATTAAATACTGAGAATCTTACTAGAACAAGAGGAAGACATACCAGACTCTCCAGAAGACGACTCTGGAGACCCTGAGCTCCGCTCGACTCACTCTAACTCACACACTACTACTACTACTACTACTATAGTGGACTACATAGCTTCACATGGCTCTCAAGATGCTTCTCCTTGATGTCTTGAATGAGAGGGAGTGAGGGGTATTTATAGGGGAGATGGAGTAGCCCCTACTCCAATGCCACATCATCGATCCGCGTGACATGGCTTCTCCACCCTTGGATCAAACCGACTTGAAATGGACGTTTGTTGGCAGAGGACACATGGAGACCATGCAGGAAGTCGGTGGGAGGCAACCGACCTTTGGTGGGCCCACATGTCATGGTCGGCCGACCAACCATTGGCTGACATGTGGGTCCCACCAGCCTTTTAGAAGCCCCTGAAGGTCGGTGGAGCAGGTCTGGCAGGTGGAACCCCACCAAAGTCCGGTCGGCCGACCGGACTTCTGTCACATGGCCCCCTCAGCCTTGCTCCACTGCTGTCCTGAGGTCTCTGGTGTTCTGATAGTGTCCGAGATGGTCCCAAACCATGGTCGGTCGACCTGCCTTTGGTGGAATCAATGGGCCATCTTTTGCAGGTAGTTTCACCATGCAGTTCTAAGCACAATGGTGGTATTGGACCTACAAATGTCAGGTCGGCCGACCTGACCTTTGTGCTCATCTTTTGCACACTGTCTCCAGAGGGTATGACATTGATGAATGTGGAGTTGGTTTGGTCATTGGCCATCTTGGTTGGTTGCTCTACCTTCATTTGTAGCTCCTGAACACTAAAAAGTGCCTGTTTGCATCTGCACCCAAATAACGACACGTACATCTGGAACCAAGTCAATTGTATCTATGTCACTACTCAATTGCTGGGTGTAGCTCTGAATTGTGACCATTGTTGATGGCTTTCATGAGATGAAAACAGGGTCTAAATGCCATCAACAAGATCCCCCAAGCTTAACTTTTGCTCGTCCCGAGCAAACAATTAGACTTGGCATTAGTGGATCATGTGTTATCACTACGTTAACATCTCAATAATACTAAGTGCACAACAAAGAACTTCTCCTTAAATGGAAAATTTAGCAATGCTAACACACCAATATTACTCTAGCACTCATGGGGCTTATGGCATTAACTTAGTCTTGGGATGTTGGAAGACAGAACAACTTTGACTAGAGCATCTACTTTTCTCATTCTTTTAGCAAGTTTCATGCCAGAGGTTTTCGATAAGTTTTTCAAAAGAAATCTTAATGTTCCTCAATTGGTTTCTCTCAAGTCACTCAAGTGGTTTATGAATCCTCACCAAGGCACATCATGTGTTTGCCTTTCAAAAACATCCTACCTCTAATAAGGCTTTATGTGGAGCTTAAGTAGGTATGTCAAGGAATAGCATACTAGCAATGCATATGTTGTCTTAGTTAAGAAAGAACAAGATCTTGGACCACGAAGAGACTCATCATACCCCCAGATCAAGATGTAAAATGGAATGAATGAAGTGAAGGAATGTAATGGATGGTAAGGTAATGGAAGAAAGATGGATGTATGGTGGATGAGGTTGCTCCTTTATTTAATTCTATCTCTCTCTACTTCTATTGAGACAAGGCTAGCTCTCTTTTTTTTCTTTTTTCTCTCTTTTTTTCCTTTTTTTTATTTTTTTGGATCTATCTAATGAATAGATGCCTAGCCTTTTTGGGATGTGTCTCACCTAACAAATGATTACTTTTGAGAGAGGATTTCTAACTTTGGAACATGGAGCAATCTATATGATGGAGATGGTAAATATGGAGGTGCGTACTTTCAGTGTAGAAGTAGCACAAGAATGGTGGCATGAATGAAGATGCGTGCTCCCAGAGTAGGAGTAGCATAATAATGGTGGTATGATAATGCGTATTCCCAGGGTAGGAGTAGCATGGTTGCGTACTTCCGGATTAGAAGCAGCATATTTAGTGGTATGTGGATCTTGATCTTAGGACCATGACAAACCTCTAACACAGGTTCTACAAGTCTTAACCAAACTCAATGCAAGCAAGTAGCTTATGTAGAAGGCTTTTTGATATCAAGTGCATATGGCTGTGGTAGGAAATTCAACACCATTGAGGAACAATTAAGTTTTTCATTCATTTTCAAAATAAATTCTCACGGCAATCATGCGTGCTTAGAACAATAGAATAGAGCTCTTATCTCAACTATATCATATCTCACAACAACTTAGACTTTGTCTTAGAACTTGCAACCCACTAAGTGATCAAGTTCATGATGGTTAAGAGGGCCAAGTAATCCAAGAAGAGCTAAGTTGTAAACAAGCATTAGAGAAACATTAACTAGCAATTTAGCAATCATTTCCATAGGAAGAAGAGCACTCATGAAGCATGAGATAGATAAGCCTTTTATTATAATCAAAATTTTATTTTATTTATAAAGTAATAAAGTAAATAAAAGAAAATGCAAGATAGAGGACATACCTTGGATAAACTTACCTTAGTGGGGTAGAGGATCTCCCCCAAGCTTGGCTTTTGCTCATCTTGTATAGTTGTAGAGGTTGGGCGTTTTGTTGAGCCAAGCTTAGTGTTGTCGATGAGGCCGTCCATGTCCATCTTTTGATGGCGCCTCTCTCTACCCCATGGGTAAGGAGTTCGCACTCTTGGAGTGTGATCTGCACAGGTCTCCATATGGAACTAGGATGTCTATGGACTTTACCTCATCGTCTTCGTCTACACTTTCACCTGCAGGGTCTGCTTGTTCCTGCAACACTTTGGCTTCGTGCCTGTGCAGTCCAAGAGGGCTGGATATGAGGCCGCTCTTGGACTCCCTTACTCAGTGGAGGTGCACAAGGCATTTATTGGGGGGAACCACTTCTTAGCTGCAAAAGGTGAGACAACACAAGGACACACTAGGGAAACAAAGATTAGCGTTAGCATTAGTCCTCCCAAGTGTTAGTAGTCATTGCGGGGCATAGTCACTCCCACAGCAAGGTGTGCTAGTGCGCAGTGACACACACCACACTTGCTCTTTGAGCAAGACAAACTTTTATTGCTACCAGAAGAAGGGCTCACAATGTAGCTTTGTGCCAAAGTGGAAAGTGAGTGGAGGTCACTCTATGTTGGATGCATTCCCAAAACATCTCTCTTTTTCTCTCTTTGGGAGCATGCTCATGGCATCTCCCTTCTTGAAGTGATTGAGGATAAGGAAGAGGGCAAAGGCAAGCTTCTACTTATCCTAAGCTTAGAGAGAAGAGAAGGCAATGTGAGCTTAAGATGATTCTGAGTGTGGATTTGAGCTCACACTGCAAGGTTGTTCACAGGGAGACACGGGCATATGGTGGAGTCCCAAACTAAGGTAGGCTGATCTCCCCTAAGCACAACTAAAATGTCTTATTGGACTATGAGCAGGGAATCCTAATGGAAACATCTCTGAATTGGCACAAGGTGGGGGTCAGCCGACCCCCAAGCTCGGCCTCTCAACACTCTCAGCCTTTTGCCATGAAGTTTCAGAGGAGTGGAGGCTAGGTGTGGATCAGAGGTAGTGATATTTCAATGATCCCCTAGTCTAGTGTTTGGTGAACGATAGAAGGTGATTGGCAAAAGTGGGGACATGGCTCGAGTGATTCCCATGGACCATGGGGGCACTCAAGCATGCCTCATTGACCACTTTGCAGATGTGAGCTGGTAGTTTAGTCCCAAGGTGAAGAGGAGTATCTATGCTAAGAGTGATGGACCAAGGGACCACTTCTTTCAATGTTTGGCTAGCATAGTGTGTATAGGATTCTTTTGTGAGGTGAGTAGAAGACAATAGGATGCCAATGGGGTTCATGTGTGGGTCGGTCGACCCACACTTGGAGACCGCTTGAGTATCCAAGTGTCGTCCCTAAATCTACACATCTAGCCAGTGAAAGGAGTATCAGTAGATCTAATGGTGGGGGTCGGCCGACCCCACTTTTGGTGATCCACCAGCTCAGAATCTTAGTGCCAGTTGCTCTCAAGGTAATGATTGGCTTAGTGGCTTAAGCATTCTTGCTTAGCTAAATGGAATGATGAGTTTCTTCATCTTCTTAGCTAAAGCAAGAGGTGAGAGTGAGGGAGTCTAGCTCCTAGGATGTAAGTTGACAGTTTCATGTCTTTCTTTTCTTGTAGCACTCACCCTAGAGCTATATGATCACACATACCAGAAGCTGGAAGGAGGTGGGCCTCCCCCAAGCTCTGGTGACACTCTCAAACAACAAGCCAATGAAGAGCACTGAAAGTTCTTTGCTTAAGGCTGTAGAGTTTGCCAAGTTAACTTCATCTGGATGTTTAAGTAAGCCTATGAAGTTAATCATTTCATGCGTTTTAAGATTTTAGCTTGAGCAAGACATGAACATGGCATGGCAAAGCAAGGGGGGCAAAGTTGGCAGATGGGTGGCACCAAGGCTGGGTCGGCCGACCCAGCCATGGGCCCCACCTGGTCCCCAAGTTGCTTAGCAGGTTAAGCAAAAGGTTGTCTCATTTTTTTTGTTTTATGCATGATGACTACATTGAAATAAATGATGTAGAGGTAAACCATGCAATTGGGAAGGAAAATGTTTTTGGGTTTTTGATTATGGCTACTACTACACTAAGCTTGAGAAGGCTTGGAACACTAAAGAGAAAAGAGAAGGCCAAGTGAGCTCGAGATGATTCTACTGGTTATGGTGTGGTATTGAGCTCAACTTGGGGTGCTAGTTATAGGGGTGAAAGGGCAAGGCAAGGCCACCCGAAGGGCAGGTCGGCCGATCTGGCCCTGGCCCCTATGAAGCATTCTCTCCCTCTGACAAGGAACCTACCGTAGTGTTTGCAAAAAGTCACAAGCATTGGACCATAAACCTGGTCGGTCGACCAAGGTTTGTGCCCCCTACCACTTTAGTCATGCTAAGTCAGGTTGTCTGGCAAGGGTGGTGGTGGTCATGGTCCAAAGTTGTTGAGGTTGCTTTGGATTCCTATGTCTAGTGTTTGGTAAAAGAGAAAAGGAGAAAGCAGAAGTGGGGACAAGCATCAAAGTGATTCCCATGAACCATGCGAGCACTTAAGTATGCGTTGCTACTCCCTATGCTGGCTTTGGCTGGTGGCATGCTTCCTAAAGCATTCAAGATGCTTAAAGTGGCATCCTAACTAAAGTCATGAGCAATGGACCATCTCTTCTCGAATTCTGGCTAGTGTGGTGGGCATATGATCCATGGTTATCATCATTGGGAGCCAACAGGGTGCCTGGTGACACCAAGTCTAGGTCGGTCGACCTGGGCTTTGGAGCCCCAGAGCATCCCATGTTGCTCCTTGGATCCCTGCTTCTAGCCAGATTGAAGAGAGAGGTGGTGGACCCCACAAGACAGGTCGGTCGACCTGGCCATGGTGGCCCCACCAGCTCAACCTTTCTCTAATCACTCTTCTCAAGTTTTATTACCTATGTCTAACTTATTTTCTTGGAATAAAATATGCAGTTTTAAAAGTAAACATGCAATTGACAGGGAAATGCGGAATTGAAATGCACGAAGTAAATATGAGATAACTACCGACATACCTTATCGCCGAGGGCTCCATGTTTTAGGTCCATAGAGCAGGACCTCTCCATTGACGATTGAGCTTGAATGTGCATCGTTCCATCCTGGAGATGGACGGGGATGATTGCACTTTGCCAAACCTTCGAGATCTCCATTCTCTTCTTGATCAAGGTTTCATTCAATGTTCACCGCATTTATGAATTTCTCTTAAAGACTTACCCTCATGGATTTTGAACTTCATGCAGGGGTTAGTCCAGACATACAACCACAGTCTACACTAGTAATTTTTGGTTCAATTAATAAAACTTGACTCCATGTATTATTTGATTAAGGTAGGCAGATTAACCTAAGCACCACGCTTAATTTAAAGAGCCTATGGAAGCACCTCATGAAGCACAACCAAACCAAACTTACTAGAGTGGAAAATGGAAGTTGGAAGATGAAGCACATAGATTCACAATAGGATTGAACGACATCCTTGGATCAAGTCATCACTCACAATCTATGATTGGATTATGAGTGATGGGGCCATTCCGTCACTAATGATGAGAAGGGTTTCTCTTGACGGCGACTTCTTCTCTGTTGGTTTAAAACTACCGCTTCATCTTTCCCAATAGCAAGAATGGGAAAAAGTGAAGACAGATGGCTTTTGTGGAGACATGGTGAAAGTCTCACACACCTACAGGAAGTGTTGGAGATGGGCATTGGCGTTCCCGTGTGGTTTCCCACAAACGGGTTGGCTTGCACAATATAGATAAGCACAGACTCAAAAGTTGCATCCCCCAAGCTAAGCTACGAACCCGTAGCGACATAGTCAGCTAATGGTGCAGAATAGTCAGGGATGATCTTTTGGGTCATGACTTCTTTGATAACCAGTGCAAAGCCTCCTTCCTTGAACGGGTTTAGGTTCGAATGAACCCTGGAGGTGGAACTTGACACTGTCTAGGTCACCTCAACAACCGTTCATGCACCGTCTAGCTTCGAGAAGCAAGACAGGTGGGAGGTAAAACCCTAACACTAATTGATAACTAGGCGGTCATGACCACGGATTCGATCCTATTAAAACTCCTAGGCCGACGCTTTCCCCGGCAACGGCGCCGGAAATGCTTGTTGGCATTTCTTAGCGCAACCACGAAGTATGGCGGCAACGCCGGAGATGCCGGGAGGGGTAATTCTATATCTATTGGATATTCCGCAAGCGCACGTAATGTACCCGTAGCATTTCACCGAGGAGTATTCCAAGGTTGTTGATTTATAATTCTCCCAAGGGAAAGCCGTAGCTAGGAGTCAATAGGGAAAGGAGATCCGTGTGTCTATCATCTAGTATCACTAGTGATAGAGGGATGAACAAAGTGTATAGGAAGGATAGATCAAGGAGTTGGTAAGAGAGTCTAAGGGATAACTAGTGGAATAGCAGCTACGTGAGAGGACAACGAGAGAGTGTAAGATTCCTGATGGGTCTTGGCTTACTTCCATGAATTAATCCTAACGTTTAGATTCTAACCCAGCTTGTAACAGAACCGACCAACTAATATAATTACTGTTCACTAATCAAACCACCGTGGCAGCTTAAGTAGTAAACCACAATTATACCAGCCCGGTAGTCCGCGAAATCCAGAAAGATCTCGAACTTTTTCAAAGTCACACCCGGATCACAAAGTTCAGCAGTTCCCATTCACTTAAGTTACTTTTACAAACTTTGTAAATACATGTATGGTTACAAATATAATATTTTACAACTCAGGATTTTCAAATAAACGGCGGAAGAGAATATTCTTTGCAAATACACTCACACCTAAGTATTTAAATTTAGTGCCGTCTCATGGTCGACTCCTTCAAAAGCATGAGGATGAGATATAAGAGTTGACTTGCCCAAAGTCTATTCTTCCCGTAGCGGGATATAAGTCCACCGTGTCACCACCGTGGTAATCTTCAACCTACAACAAACAACATTGGGAATTGCACCCTGAGTACATTGTACTCAGTAAGACTTACCCGACTAAAAGAAAATAAAGACTCTTTGGTGGATGCCAGGCTTTATAGTGGGGGTAGCTGACTCCTTATTTGCCAAAAAGATGAGCTTATTAAATAATCATTTAGTGATAAAAGGACTCTCTAGCTTATCCAATTAAGTTGGATCCTGCCATTACTACATTAGCACCTGCACTACTCATATTATTAAGGTAGAAGCAATCAACATTAAGTAACCGTATTGATTGAGTAATCATTAAACCAACATGAGTGAACATAACCAACTCGCACAAGAGATATTATTTGCGACCGTGCCGCTGTCTCGATCAAGTATTCACTGTCCAGGAACGATGGCGATTATAATCGATTGCAAACCAGCTGGCGGGGTATTCCTCACACAAACCACACGACTCCCATCGGAGTCAATTAGATCACCATGATCTACTCGGGAAAAGACGCGGGATCAATAACGCAGGCCCATGACCAAGGAAACTCCCGGCAGCCAACAGGTAAGCGTGCCCATCAAATGACACCGCCCCATCTCAAGGACTCACCAACCAGGCACCTTGTTACACCCACCCCCATCGCTGGCATGGAGTCTGGAAGTTGAAACCCGGCCCAAGTAGTTTCTTGGCTTCACGGATAGGCCCCACACGCCCTTTCTAGCTATCTGTGAGGCGGCATTCAACATGATCGAGGACGTACAAAGCCATATTTCTTTAGAGATGATTTAGAAGGCCACATGGTTATGTTCAAATCCAACATCTCACTGTCCTCAATCCAAAAGGGGTAGTAACCACCTATCATTGCGGACGATGGTCGATCATCTGTCTTCTACCGATTATTAGAGTAGGCCTAAGCATGTAGTCGATCCTGTACTTAGAAGTAGGATAGTTCTGGTGGCAAGGTAGTCCTGATGCAACTATGGTTCCAATCAATGCCTATAACTTAATGCATCATAAAGAATAAAAGGATGCAAGGTAAAACATTTGCAAACCATAGGAGGGATGCTCCGGGGCTTGCCTTAGTTAGAAGATCAGGTTGAAGATCCAGGTACTCGACTACTCCACGTCGGATTCCTGGTTCATGATCACTTCTCGTGCGGATCTCCGTTCGCGACTTGTCCATCGGGATCCTTGACTTCTCGATGAATGTTCTACTCAGAGTCCTAGAATGATGCGTATGCATATGTATGAGTGCGTGTTCATCCGTATATGCATGATCATGAATGATCAAGGATGATAGATGTTCATAGGTGAATAACCTATTTAATCTGCTACACTTATCACTAGCAAACAAGCCAGTAAAGCCAAAGACTTAAACCTAGGCATAACCATCCTAACTCAAAGCATAAAACACACACTAAGTAATAACCAATCATACATAGCCTAATCACTATGAGTCACCATCGTTATGCTCTATGCATAACATCACACATTCACGCATTGTTACCAATTGTTGACCTACAACTGGTAGTCCAGTAATAAAATCATAACTGGAGTTCTATAAACCCTATGAACATGAATGAGGACAATCTGGAAAGATTAACAAATTGCCCATCAATCATCTCAAGACACCAAGACATGATTCCTAACTTAACTGGTCCTAAAATAGATAACACCAGAACTGGTTCTGACCAAAGAGCAATTAAATAGCCTTCCTAACCAAGTTGCAAGAGCCATAGCTCCTAAACTAATCATCCAATGACCACCAAATTTTAACAGTGGTTAGCTAGCCTAATTACAAACCAATCATATAAAGACAAGTTTCCCAACAAACCAAATTATAACTGGGTTAAGCTTGACATCATGCAAGCAACCCCAAATTTGACCAACCATGGGTTGAACAGCAACCCATAGCTGCACACATCCTAAAATCCTACAACAATTACAGTGGATAACACATGGCAATGCCAGTGCATCGTCCAAGTTTCACCCCAATTGGATGATCCTACTGGCCTGTACAAAAATGACATGGCAGCACCAAACCAAGGACCTAAAAATACTTTGTACTACCAACTTGATTCTACCATGAATCTAACCATGCACAGAGCTATATTATGGCATATAAGTAGCCCACAAAAAGTATCAACCTCAGATTCCATCTATACAATTGATTTATGAATTATTCTAAGAATTGCCCCTAAGTCACACTTGAACTACAAGTCCATATTTCTACACAGCAAGCATGCATGATATATTTATCATGGACGGGGCATGGCAATACAAGACTAACACAACAAGAACCATATTTTTAAGAGCATCCTATGATTTGCTATGCATTTCCAAAGATTAAAGGCATTTCAATAATTAATTCTAAACTCAATACAAAAGTACAGCAAGAATGGCATTTCATATTTTCTCTGAATAGGGCATCTCATAAGATAAATCTAGGAACTTGAATCGTCGGATTTGGACAACCCTAGCTCTCTCTACAATTTTTGCAAGGTTAAAGTGAATTTTTGGAAATCTATTTCCTAATTCTGAATAGGACAGAGCGTTTGCAGAAAGGCCCCTGCTGTTTCACCAAATTAGTTAGGCCCAGATCTGGAAATGGCTGTGCCTATCCTCTTTGCGGGAAAGACCCCCACCTTTTCCTAATTCAAGCACGGGGTCCTTCGCGTGGTGGGGAACAGAGGAGACCGGGACCGGCCGGGCGGCGGCTCGCCGGCGGCGTGGCCGTGGTAGCGGGCCTGAGAGGATGTGAGACGCACCCGCCGGTGCCCTCAGAGCGGCGCGAGGCAGCCCATAGCCTCGCGGCCACGTGAGCAGGCGGGCCGGTGGTGGACGGCGCGGCGCGGCGGTGCGCCGAGCTCCATCGACCGGAGCCCATCTAGGGTTTCGCGTCCGGCTTGGCATGACGACGCAGGTGCGCTTGGCGGCTTGAGTCAAGGCGGCTCCAGGTGCCCTGGAACGGCGGCCAAGACGGCGAGCTTCCGCGGCGGCCATGGTGACGTCCGCGGTAGCTGGCGCGTCGAGCGGAAGAAACTGGAGGGCGCGGGGCGCAGTAGCGAGCGTGGAGCAGCGCGGGCAAACCCAAAGCACGGGCGCGGCGGCGATGTGGCTATGGAGCGGCGGGGAGAATGGCAGCGGCGGTGCCTGGCCATGGCGGCTATGGCGGCTCTGCGGCGCCGAGGCGGAAGCGAGGAAGGGGTGAGCAGAGAGTGAATGAGAGGGAGGAGTGTGGGAGAAGAGTGGGGAGGCATCGGTGTCCCCCTCGCTGGGGCGCAACGCGAGCAGAGGGCAAGAGCACGTGGCGGCGGCGTTCGAGCGAGCGCTGGCGCGTGTCCGCGGCCGTGGCGAGCATGCAGCTGCCCACGTCGGCAATTCACCGAATAGGTGGCGCGCGTTCGAGTGGGTTCGGTGGGAGACGATTTTAGGCCCCTTCCGGGCCAAATCTCGAGATGGGCCAGAAATGAAGTTTGCAGCCCATGCGTCCCTCGTCATTTTCTGTTAGGCACTTAGGTCATTTGAGCTACGGTTTAGCGGATAATTAGTTGCCAACATGGCAATGTCAACATGCCGATAACGCTTGACCTAGAGCTCATTTTTCTCGAAACGGATGGCCAAACTCGATCGAATCGATCCCAACTTTTGGCATGTTGTGCCCCAATGGGTTAGCTATGTTTTTCCTAATGGGGCCAACTAAAGTCATTTCACGGAATTTGGAGAACGCGGCATGCCAATCTGCCGACGTCATTAATCGTAACGACTTCGTCACTCGTTTTGAGCACCTTCTAGGCATTTTCATGAAAAGTCAAAACATAAAGTTTTCTCGAAATACTCTCCTCTTTGATCTTTATTAAAGGTCCGACTCGAGATAAGCGACGTAGGTACTACTTGCAGTTCAGGCCAACAATCAAACTTATAGACTACGTCAAACAGAATGCAGACAAGCATCAAGCAATCATGTCAAAATGATAATTAGATGCTAATGATATGATTATGCTCATGATTTGCAGAGTTAATGAATGATTAACATCCAGGAAGTTACACAGCTATCCTAAGTATACGCGAGAGCTAACTCACCCTTCTACTGTAGCCGACAGGCGAAACAGATTGTGACTCAACACAGCCTGCGGCACCCACCAATGCAGACCTACTATCTTGCCTAATAACACTCGAGGAGAACTCCAAGGTCCCAATGGAAGTCTGTCACACTTCCATAAAAGTCAACACACTCCCATAGAAGTCAACATGATCAATCCGAATAACCAAGCTTGATATTCGGCTTGATTGTTAGTACAATTAAATTCCAACCGGCTAGACATCTGAGTCACAAGACCGTTGGGAGAGATTAAAACAATACCAACGCCTCGACTGTTACTGCAAACTGATCCATCAAAATATAACTTCCACGGAGTGATGGTAACATAATTGATTTCATCATCAAGATTTATGCCATGCTCAACAATAAAATCAGCAAGAACTTGACCTTTGATTGCTCGCAATGGCTCAAAGATCAGATCATATTCAAATAAAGAGTATGCCCACTTGCCTAACCTCGCACTGATGATTGGCCGATGCAACATGTGCTCAATAACATTGGCCTGGCATGCTACAACACATGTACTTGATAGCAAATAATGTCTCATCTTTTGGCATACAAAGTACAACGATAAGCATAATTTTTCAATATGGGCATGTTGGTGTTTCGTACCCCGGGGGGTATCACACCAACAAGTAAATTTCTAAGCGTGCTCCCTAATCCAGATGGTGATGCAAGATGGACACAAGAGTTTTATCCTGGTTCGGGCCAAAGAAGGCCCTACGTCCAGCGGAGGGAGGAGACTTGTATTATCCTACACCGAAGTGCTTGTACAGGGGTGAGTACAAGGCAGTCCTGAGACTTTGCGTGCGGTAATGTGTGTGCGTCATGAACGTGAAAGTGTTCCAGACTTGCCCTAGACTAGGCCCTGGCGTCCCCTTCTATAGGCCAAGGGGAGGCACAGGATTACATGATTGCAAGGGCGATCGTGGGCGTGACGTCGAAGTATGGGTGTCCTGTCGAGTCGCTGGAACTGTGGATTCCTTCTTTGGTCCGGTTCGAGCCGATAGACGCAGGCTTTGGTCTGGTTCGACCCTGTAGCAGTATGGCTAATGACAACCTGCCCATTTCCTCTGATACGGGCTGACGTGCTCGAGTCATGGGTGATGATATCCTGCTCGTCCTTGTTGACGTAAGCTGACGCATCGAGGAGTGGGCGATTATGGCCTGCCCGGGAACCCCGGCGAGTGGCCGCTGAGGTGGGATGGACAGGTCTCTGCGCGCCCCGTACGCCGGTCCCATCCGCCATTATTCCCCGAGCGGTTGGGGGCCGCTTCGAGGGGTCGACGTTCCGAGCGATGGGAGGGAGCAGCAGGTATGCCGGTATGGGGAGTTGACCGTGGCGTCTTAAAGGGGTGCCGTACACGGCTTAGTGCGCAGCGAGGCGTCACAGTGCCGCCTGCCATCCTCAAATCCGAGATATGGGCAGCGTAACAGTGGAAGTGACCGACGTACGATCCACTATTACGGGCCCTGTAGCCATGGGGTTAGGCGGGGTTGGTGTACTGAAGCACTGTTTCGAGCCCTGTATCTATGTGCACGCCCTGGAAAAAGCAATCATGGAAGGCGGACTCGAGCAGTCCCCCGCTCGAGCGGTCTCCGCCACCGTCTCGAGCGGTCGCCTGCTCGAGCGGTTTCCGTGATTGTCTCGAGCGGTCGCTCGCTCGAGCGGTTTCCGTCACTTCTCCTCGAGTGGGCGTGCGGCTGCATCTCGAGTCGGCGGGTCTTGTGGCTTTGTGGGCCTAACCGTGGGCCGGCCCATCATGAGGAGAATTGGAGATTTCCCTGGTTGGTTTTTGGGATTTAGGGAGAAGCAGGGCTGGTTAGTTTATCTCTAATCCTCCTAGTTTAGGACCCCCTAATCTAAGTACCCGACAGTAGCCCCCGAGCCCTTGTCTGATTGTGAAGAACTTCAGGCAAGGGATCATGAAGTGGAGTTGAAGTACTTAGATTTAGGGTTGTGCTGTCTTGTCTCGAGGGGTTGACTTCTCATTTTTCCGTGGGGGGCGCGCGAGCGTCCCCCGCGGGGGTAGCCCCCGAGGCCCCAGAGGAATGGAATGAGGCATTCCATTCCTCTGGGGGTTTTGAATTGAGCTGTTTCGAGTAGGAGTAGTGTTAACTGGAGTTGTAACGCTCGAGACAGGAGTTCTCCTATGATTCCTCGAGCCCCCGAGTGCTTCCTGTTCTTCCCTTGTCGAGGGATTTCGTTTTACGTGACTCGAGCCCCTGAGCCTCGAAATGCTGGGCCGTAGTCGTGATCTAGTTCTCGCTAGATCTCTTGGATTAGATCCAAGTGGTGGGAGGACTAGCACTACCCGCGGTCGAGCGAGCACCATGCATCCTTGTGAGCTGGTAGCGGGGAATCCAAGTGAGAGTCCGCCTCCTTTCGAGGGGAGACGGCATCGAGGCCCGGGGGCGCTCTCATTAGAGCTGGGAGCATGGCTTTTAGAGGACTGGCCTCATTCGAGGGGACCGGCGGCTCGAGTGCCTCCCGTCGTCGGGATCTCTTGGAAGCCTAGCGCCCTGCCTTGGACGTGCCTTTGGGTTTCGAGAGTTCGTTCTCGAGTGGAGCCTTTCGAGGGTTCCTTCCCAGAGGCACCCCTAACTCAGGTGCTCGAGGGCGGCTGTTCGGACCCATTCGTGGGTCAGCCTCCGCTCCCTCGAGACTTACAGGTGGGACCGGAGTCCCTAGCTGTCTTACCGTGTAAGGAACCGTCTGCCGAGACGTCCCATCGTCGCGCTGGTCGAGGGAAGTCCGTCCGTTGGCAGCGCGCCTTTTTCGGCAGAAACCGACGCATCATGATGATCGTGGGCTAGTGACGGTTCAGTCCCACCTCGCGTCTCGCACGCCTGGTGAGTGGAGGTAGGTGGCGGTTGTCAGTGGGAATTAAATGCGGTTACTGTTTCTCACCGAGTTCGCCGGGGCGCATGACCGTCGGATGGCGGAATCTGAGCCGTCGGATGCGCACGACGCGGATCAGCTCAGCCCTATAAATTTGGGGGAGGGGACTCCCGGTTTCCTTCCTTTGCATTCATCGCTTTTCTTCCTCCTGCCACCGTCGGTTGCGCCCTTGCTCCTAGCCTTAAGCGCCGCCGTCGCATTTGCTAGCAACCGCCGCCACTCCTGCCCGCATCCACCAGAGCGGTTTAGCAAGGGGGAGTAGAAGTTCTTGAGTGTGCGCTTCGCCGGAGCCGCCGTTTTCGCCCGGTGCCGCCGCCTCATTGGATTCCGTCGTCCCCACCTTCCCAGATTTCACCGTCGCCATGGTTTCCAGCAAGAAGGTTAGCAAGAAGACCGGCCAGGGGTCCAGCCATGGCGCTGGGGGTAGTGGGGCCGGTGGCAAGGGCGCCGCTGGCAAGGGTGCCGCCGGCAAGGAGCCTGCCAAGGCCCCTGTACCGGTGGTGATGTACGATGCGCTCCCGTGGCCTCGGTCTTCAGTGACCGAGGCGATGTTGGAGGGTCTCGTTGAGGTGGGGCTGCTCCTCCCCAATCCGGCGGAGGGGCCGCCAGAGTGGCAAGTGCCGGAGGCCACCCACCGTGAGCCCGTCATGCCGGAGGGCTACGTCCTGAGCTTCGTCAAGTTCCACAAGTGGGGGCTTCTTCATGCGGGCGCTCCCCCACCATTTTGGGGTCGAGCTCCAGCACTTCAACCCCAACTCCATCTCCCACGCCGCCAGCTTCGTCAGCGTCTGCGAGGGGTACCTGGGGATGGCGCCGCAATGGGACTTTTTTGTCCACATCTTTAAGGCGACGTTGTTTACCTTGGCGGTGAGCGGTAACAATAACGACGATGACGACGAGGAGAAGGAGAAGGTGAACGCCCGCCGCTACGTTCGAGCGGGTTCTTGCTCGCTCGGCTTGAAGAGGCAGGAGCACTGGCTGCCCGGTATGTGGATGACGAACAACGCCGGGTGGGTTTCGGAATGGTTCTACCTCCGCAACGAGGGGAACTATTTCCCGGAGTACACCGGTGCCGTATTGACCACGCCCAAGCACAATTGGGGCTACGGCCAACCGAGCAAGCTCCAGCCCCGTCTCGACCCCCTGACCGATGCTATGGAAAGGCTCCACCGTCGGAGGGCTGGCGACATCCTCCTCAACATCTCCCATGTCGTCGTGGGGTTCCACCGCCGTCATGTGATCCCGCTCGCTGAGCACCCGCTACGGCTTGACCAGATGGGAGAGGACGCCGACCCCGAGGCGCTCGAGGCCAGCAGGATGTCGAGCCATCCCCTTCCGGCCGGCATGGTCGTAGCTCGAGTGCGCGAGGCGATCGATGGCGGCAAGAGTTTTGGGGAGGGCCAAGTCGACCTCTTCCCCATGCGCCCAGATGCCGACCTGCTGGGCTACGTAAGTTCTCTTCGAGAGCTCTTTCTCTGTTGATGTTGCCTTTCCTCTCATTTGCGCCCATCTCATCGGGCTATGCCTCTTCAGGAGATCACCGACCATGCGGATTCGGTGCCCCCGGTGAAGGAGGACGCGCCCGACCGCGAGGTAAGACGTCTTAGAAATGATCGAGAGCATGCAGTAGCGCTCTCGAGGAGGGAGGAGAAGGCGAAGAAGGCTCTCGCGCTAGAGGAAAGGGAGAAGCGCAAGGCCAGGCGTCGCCGGGAGCGGATGATGCGTCTTGAGGCGGATCCAAATGACTGGAGCCCTAGTTTGGATTCGATCGATGACGACGACGACGAGGGGGAGGATGACGAGGCGACTGATAGCGACGACGCCATCGTCGCCCGAGCGCTAATGCCCCCTCGATCTCGCGTGCAGGAGGTGACTCTGGCGCCTGCTCGTCTCGAGCTGGGCGGCAGCTCGTCGTTGGCTCGAGCGGGCCAGCAGCAGGAGGAGTCGTCCCACCGTTCTGGCCACGGCGCTCGATCGCCATCGCCGACCCGAGCGGGGCAGAAGGAGGAATCCTCCCACCGCTCCAGCCACAGCGCTCGGGCACCATCTCCGACGCGGCGGGACTCTTCTTCCCGTCGTCAACCATCTTCAACGGGCGCGCGCACCCGGTAGCAGCAGGCTGCAGATGCATGCAAATCGTCTTCAGTCCAACCCGGCGAGCGCCCCGTCAAGCGCCAGGCTCCTTCTGGTGGTCGGCGAGCTGAGCAGACCCCGGCCCGCAGGACTCAGGAGCCCGCAAGAGATTCCACGCCGGATCCGGCGAAAGAGCCAGCGGGGGCGGGCGAGACCGCTAAGGCCTCAGAGCCCCCGAGTGGCTCGGGTGGCGCGGTCGAGGCTCGGAAGCCCTCGAGCGATTCGAGGGAGCCGCCCGTGGCTCAGAAGCCCCCGAGCGATCCAAGCAAGTTAGGTGGTTCGAGCGGCTTCGCCTCAACCACAAGGTAAGCCTCTCGATCGGGTCCTTTCTCATTACTTTTCTGTTTTGCTTGTGAGTTTCTTATCGTCATCGCCTTTGCTTATCTCCTTCCTCCAGGACCAAGCGTCCCTTGTCGTCCCTGCCATCCCTTCCTCCCATCCTGCCTTCAAAAAAGCTGAAGGTCGCAGGAGGGTCGAGTGGCACCCCGTCCGCCCCAGGTGGAGTGACTCTTCCTCCAACTGCCTCAACCTGGCTAGCGCGAGCCAAGGACGCGATCAAGCGTGGGAAGCTGACGGCGGCTGCATCTCGTGCAGGTGCAGGGGTCGCGCCTAAGGTGACAGGGGAGACGGCCGTCGCCACCATTGCCACCTCAACAGCTGCCCCGCCGGAGACGCCATCGTCTGCCGCCCAAGGTGAAGCGGCAGCCGGCGGCAAGGGGACGACGGCCGAGGCGTCCAGTCCTGAGGCGGCAGCCGTTACTCTTCAAACCAGGGCTGGGTCGGAGCAGCACCCGATCACGCTCGAGGACGAGAGCCCGAGCCCCGGCCCTAAGGCATGGCCGATGGGCCTACGTTAGCTCGAAGAGGGGCGGAAGGAGAAGGAGGAGGAAGCGAGCTCCTTGGTTGCCGAGTGGCCTGCGGACGACGAGGAGATGCAGGAGGCGGGCCAGGTACCCGACCCCTAGATGGACCGGGCGTCCACCCCTCCTCGAGATATGGAGGCCGACCCCTCTGCCGGGCAGTGTGTTGAGGTGCCCCAGGCCTCCCCGGTCGAGCAGGGGGAGGCCCAACCTATGGCGCAAGAGGAGGCGCTGGAGGAGCACCCTGCCGTTGTGCAGGAAGAGGAGAAGGTGGAGGAGCAAGCGGAGCAGCCCGCCGCCGCGCGGGAAGAAGAGCAGTAGGGCAGCAGGCAAGGAGAAGAGCGACCCAAGGAGCTCCGCATGGTGGTGTATCAGGCACCGCCGCAGCCGCTGCAGCCGGGGGAGGTCGTGGTGCCCCACCTCATGCCAGCCTCGACGACTGGCGAGGTGGGGTACACCAGTATGTCCGAGGCGGATCACTGGGAGGAGGCCCAGAGGAAGCATGTGGCGGCCGCCGTCGTCGACAGCCACATGCGTGCTGTTGGTTTTGGACCCAGCGAGCCCACCGAGTCGTCGATCCTGGAGAGGAGGCGGATCGAGGCGCGGGCGCTCGCTCAGGAGGCATCGTCGTCTTGGAGCCAACCTCAGCGCCCACCTACGCTGGCCGAGCGGGTGGTGATGGCCGGCGTCGACCTGGAGGCGGTGAGGGGGCTCCACAGCACCGTCGACCGGGACATGCGGGAGGCGTACCCAATTTGGGAGAAAGCGCCGCTGGTGCTTCCCGACCCGCTCGAGCCCAAGGCTCCCGTGATCGTGATGAACGATCAAAAGGAGCTCGAGGCTCATACGGAGTCCGAGGAGCGCCGGCAGTGGCTTGAGAACACCCTGCGGGTCGCTTTGTCGCTCGTTTCCGAGGATATGCCTCGGTTGGCCGTCGTAAGTGTTCTCGAGCGCTGTCATTTTTCTGACGTTTCTCTGAATCGATATAGTCTGTATCCTGACTTTTTCTTTTCATGGTTCAGTCGGTGCAGAGCCACTCATATGCCAAGTCCGTCCACCTCCACGCCCTTCACGAGAGCGAAGAAGAGATCAGGCGGCTTGTGCGATTAGGCCAGAATGCCGAGGCAGAGCAGCACTGAGCCGCCCGTCTCCTCCGAGAGGCCAACGCCGCGCTGGCCGCTGCCAAGGAAGAAACCCAGAAGACCAAGGACGAGCTGGCCCAGACCGCCCAGGAGGTGGAGATGGCTCGAAAAGATAAGGAGCGGGTCAGCTCAAGAAGGCCGCGGACTCGGTGAATGCAGGCTTCAGGGCCAAGGCCCAGCTTGTTGAGCAGCTTGAGAGGGAGAAAGCCGCCGCTGAGACGTACATGAAAGACCTGCAGACGGCGGTCACCCGAGTAACCGCCGAGAAGGAGGCCCTCACGCGTGCGCTCGAGGCGGAGAAGAAGCGGGCGGGCGACTTTCAAACAGAGGCGGCCAATCTTCGTCAGATGGTGACGGAGAAGGACCTCGCCATCCAAGGCGCTGGCCGGGCCCTCGAAGAGCTGTGGGTGGAAAAGCGCGACCTTGGCCGCGATCTCCAGGGGAAGCAGGCCGAGCTCACGAGCGCGCTCGAGCGCGAGCAGGGGTTGTCAACCCGTTGCACAGGTAAGTGCTCGAGCCACTTTTGACTGAGTCCTTGAGCACGCTTAAGGCGCTCTTGTTTGTCGACTTGAATTCTTCTTTTGCTGATTTGGTTTTTACTTTTCAGCGCTCGAGGTCGATTTGTTCGCATCGCGCGCGGCCCTCCAGCTCGCTCAGGCCGATCTCACCACGGCACGCACGGCCCTCCAAGTCGCCCAGAGGACGTTGGACGTCGAGGTGGATGCCAGGGCTCGGATCTGCGGTGCCTGTTGGTATAAATTAAGTGCAACTAAAATAAGAAGGATTCAGCGCACGTAACATACCATTGTAGCATTTTACCGGGAGTAAACCAGGTATCGTTATTTATATTTTACCACAGGGAAGCAAGGGTTAAAGAATCTAATAAATCACCATCATGTATCTACTAACTTAGTAAACCAACTAGACTAAAGCAGGGGTAAATGATATATATGTAAGGTAATAAAGCACACATGAGAATTCTATGATAAATGAGTAGCTAGCTAGAGTGAGAGGACAACGGGAGAGATCAAGGTTCCTATATACTTCTCTATTACTTTGGTTCTATGATAACGGGGAATGGTTAGATATAGCAATCACACAATAGCACTTTGGAGCAAAGGAGGTCCTTTCCAACTCTCGAAGAAGAGGCGGGTAAAGAGTAGTTGGGAGAAGGCTGCCGAGAGCTCTACGAAACACCAACCCGAACGTGGTGGAATACAAAGGCCCAGAGTCTGTCACCTCGGGGCTACCACAACTATCCGTGGGATTGGGCGCAACCTCGGGTAACCTATAGTCTAGACACCATGCCTACACTATCGATTACTACTCTAATTACATATGATAACTAGAGCACTCAATACGAGCGAAGATCCCATGCTAGAATGTAACAACTATACTAAACATACATATGAAAGGCATAGAGTAGATAGAGAAGATAAATATATTAAGCATAAGTCTTACAAAGAGTAGATACAAAGACATACCAAATCTCCGAAGACTTCTCCGTAACCGGAGCGCAGCTCCGCTCTCCCTAACTCTCATCTAGATCTAATCTACTACATTGGAATGTCTAGCTCTAATTCTCTAGAGAAGAGAAGTCATCCATTCAAGGGATGCCTCTACAACTCGATCCCGCCGGGAGATAATGAATTAGGGTTTAAGGGATGCCTCCTCCGGGGGGCCGGGGGCCCCGCTTATATAGCCCCCTAGGATGCACCGCAGCCCTCGGATCAAACCGACCTAAACGGACGATTATTATTCATCCTCAAAGGCGGTGGAACAGGGATCCACGAGGGCCGACGATTGGCGAGGTGCTTGGTCGGCCGCCCAAGGGAGGGAGTTGGCCGACTCTCCATCGAGCCCGTTCGGGCTCCCGTTTGGTCCGAGCCTTCTCGAACCTTCCAGACATGAGAATTTTCACCGGTTCCCGATTATCTCTATGTAAACCCGATATGTGGGCCTTCCTTGGGTATTTTCGGTGACACCCCGCGAAAGACAATCACCAAAACTCGTGGAATTCGTCGAGTATAACCCCTATATCTAGTTGGTGAACATATTTTAGTCCTTTCTCATGTTTAGTTGACGGTAAAAATTGACACTTAATGACCGTCAACAACTCCCCCAAGCTTACCTTTTGCTCGTCCCTGAGCAAAGATAAACTCGTATGGATCGAGTTTGCTACTATGCTTTCACGCCTCAAAAGCACACATGCGTTCAAACAAGAACTCTCCTCCGAATTAGAGTGAACTATTCGACTCAAAACTTACTCATATTACCTTTCACCATGGGGCTTGTAACCGTCACTTGGGTCTTGAGCGGTTGAAAGACGTAACGGTCAAGTCAAGCGCTATGTTTCTCGCTCTTTGATCAACTATTATTCTAGAGTTTTTGCAAGATTTTCAAATAAAACTCGAGTTCCTTGTATGAACCTTTCGGATCTCTCATTTGTGGTATTTCTAGATCCTCTCCAAGGCATGAGTAGTGTATGCCTTCTCTCTTCTCTCAAAATATGTGGTATTTGTGGAACTAAGGCATAGTGGAAAGTGCCTTCTCTCTCTCACCCTACTTTCTAATAAACTTATGTGGAGCTCATAGGTGGGGAGACACTCAAACTCACTTGCATATATTGCATAGTTAAGCTATGGATCCGAGAGGAACTAAACATACAATCAAGTCATATGTGCATGTGAATGAGGGGGATGAAATGAGTGATAGGATGATGGCGATAGTAAGGAAATGATTATGATGGGTGATCAATGGTGAAGATCTATTTCTACACTTGCTCCTTTGGGGATAACATACCTCCCTTTATTTGAAAACTTTGAAGACCTTTGAAGAGGAGGACTTGGCTGCTTTTTTTTTCACTTTCTTTCTTTTTCTCCTTTTTTTCTTCTTTTTTTTTAGAGCAACCAATCCTCTGAAAACGAAACTTTAGCAACGGGGAGTGTATAACTTGAAATGATAATGACTGGAGCTTTTATGTAGGCAAATGGAACGGCGATGATTATTTCTAGATGTTCACTCCCAGGATAGGAGTAGAACCTTTTCCTGGATGAAGTGGAATAAGTGGCGTATGTATATGCGGATGGATAGATGGATGGATGGATGCGTACTCCCAGGGTAGGAGCAGCATATGTGCGTATCTCCAGGGTAGAGACAGCACAATAAATGGGGAAATGCGTACTCCCAGGGTAGGAGCAGCATAGGTGCGTATCTCCAGGGTAGAGATAGCACAATATGTGGTGGATGTGGATCTATATGTGGGTGGTACTTCTAGGGACAGAAGTAGCACAGAATGAATGTAGTAGTTATAAGATGGGTGCATGCTTCTGAGGACAGAAGTAGCATAGATCAATGGATTGAGAGCACATAGTATTGACTTTAACTGCATGACTGATTCCTTATGGGTCCACAAAAGATAACCACACTCAATGCCTATAAAGACTACACTCAATGCCTACAATATGATCTATAAAAACAGATGGGTTTTCCTAATCTAGTAAGCATGAATATATGGTTTGTGGTAGGAATTTGAACTCTCATCATAAAGGAACTCATCATGCAGGAATTTAATATTTTCAAAGATAAATTCTCCGAACTCTAGTATCTCTAGGAACAAGATGGACAAGCGGCTCAAAACCTTCCCATATCATACCCGTCAACCACCTAGACTTAGATCAAGTGTTTGCTACCCACGAGTTTCGGGTTCGAGTAAATCTCAAATCTAAACAGTTGTGTCCAAAACTCGGGAGAGTGCAAGGTTGAAAACTAGGTACTTGAAAGGAATTACGGCAGAGCAACTATTCATCATCTCCATGTAGAGTTTATTCTAGGGATCACTTTTAAGACAAGACTACAAGAACTCTCCAAAAGTAGAAAAGATAGATAAAGAAATCTTTTTACGGGTTTCTAAGGTTATGCATCGTTTTAGTTGTTTTAACAAAGCAAACTATAACATAGATAAATAGACAAGTTGGGATCACTTAGCTTGGTACACGGGGGATGCTCTCCCCCAAGCTGGATGTTGACATAGTCTGCGGATATTGCTGACAGGCAGTGAAGGAGTTCTAGTCTTCCTGGAGTTTCGTGGATAGTTGCTGTTGAAGACAGCACTCGATTGTTGAGGGCAGAACTCCGACCGGGGACAAGACGTCCTTTAACTAATAGCTCCTCTTGATTCTTTAAGTCCTGTGAAGCTCAAATAAACAACAAAGCTTGTGGAACCTGATTAAGCATTAGTGATAAAAACCTCTAAGCCCCGGCTGTCTAGAACTACCTTAACTCAAATGTCTTCTAACGGGATCACAAGAAATATTTTTATCTTTTTATAATAAAGGATGCAAACAGAGAAAATAGATATGCTTTGAAAAATTATTTTTATGCCACCACAATGAATGATTATTCACATGGGGCTTAGTAGTTTTTTTTTGGATGCAAAATGCAGAAATCTTTATTTTCTTTTTCTAGTGCAGAGATAGTAAAGCGAAGATGCAATTAAGATGCATGTAGGGAAAATAAATATGCTTAAAGGAAAATGCAATGCTGAAAAAGGAAATGCTGATAAATACCAAGTTACCTCCTTGGCGAGGGTTTAGTGATTTAAGTCCTCCGAACAGGACTTCTTGTCATGTTCACTCCTTCAGTGCATCATTTGATCCCAAAGGTAGAGACCTTGAGAACTGCACCTCTTGAGATGGTAACTCTAGGAAAGGAGTCACCCATGTTCTTTTCTTGTCCAGTAGTCTTTATCACGGGAGTACCTTGTGACGAAGAGTAGATGCTTCTAGTGGTCCCTTATTTCTTCTTGGAGTTTGCCTTGCTTGATTGACCTCTCTCCTTGAGCATCTTGTCTTCTAAACTAGCACTCCTTCTTTTTCCTTCTTCTCTTTTTTTCTTATGCCAAGACCTTGTGCTCCACTCATTGTTTCTTCTCAACGTGCCAGAGTGACGGGGGCTTGAGAAGAGGAAGAGCATTGCTGGATTTGAAGAGTCATCGGCCTTCCTCCCCCAAGCTTGACCTTGTTGTCGCTCGCCACGTGAAACCAAATATGAGTGTTGAGTCATCCCTCAGATTGTGTGTACTCCTATGTCTTTAGACACAGTTTGTCCTCTGTTCTTAAGCCTTCATTTGTCTGAGAGGGACTTTTGATTATAGGTCCGTTGAGCAAAGATCTCTCCTTTGCATTCTGCTTTTGTTTGTACTGTCCAATCCAAGATGAGCGTATAGACAGATGCATGATATTCTTTCGTCAACCATTCTTGATTTTCATTGAGTCTTGGTTGACGCATTGATGTTCATTGGAGATGTAGACTCGAGTTCTTCCTTGATGGTCTTTGTCTTCTAGCAGCATGGTGAAGAGTTGCAGTTAATGACACGCCATCTTCCTTGATGATCAAAGAAGAGGCTTCATTTTTATTTGTATGCAGACTTCATCTCCAATGGCTTAGGGACATCATCTTGTAGTTGTTCATGGTCTTCTTGGGCTTGGGCGTAGTCAACCCTTGATGTTGATTGGTTGACACAAGGATGCATGCTTATCATACCATCCTTGTCCTTGCTGGCGATGTGCAAGATGGTGTCTTCAGGAACAATGAGAGCAGGTCTTTAATTGGCTAAAATGAGATGAGTTGCACCATGCTCCTCATTGGCATCCTAGCTCAAGTTTTGGGCTCAATGCTATGATGCCGAAAAGGTTGCTCATAGCTTGTCGCCTTGATCCACTTCTTTGAGTGAGTTCAAGATGTTGATCCTTCTTGTGGAACTCTTGTCTTCTTCTTTGTTCCATCACCGAAGTGGCGACTACGCTCGGTGATGCCAATCCATGAACAGGCACATCATAAATTCTTTCAATTCTTCCTTGAACGATGGATGAGTTGTGTCTTTTGAGAGAGCTCAGAAACAGAGGGAACCTCCTGTAGAGGAAGAGCCGCAGGAAACTACACCAACAGGAGCAACAATAGACTACCCTGATACAACTGGCCTACCGTTCCCCACCAAAACCAAGAAAATGACTGCGGATGAACAATTCGCACGCTTCGTTAAGATGATAGGGAAGGTACATGTGAGCGTCCCACTCATGGACGTCTTGCATGTCCCTTCTTATGCAAGATATGTGAAAGATATCATCAACAACAAGCGTCCTCTACCTTCCACAGAGATGGTCAAACTGACGGAGGAATGCAGCGCAGCAATACTTAACCAGCTGCCTGAGAAGAGAAAGGATCCTGGATGCCCAACCATCACTTGTTCAATCAGGGGCCAACAGTTTGACCATGCTCTTTGTGACCTAGGGGCCAGCGTGAGCGTCATGCCAAAGAGAGTCTTTGACAAGTTGGATTGCACGCGGCTTGCACCAACAACCATGACACTCAGTGGCCGACTCCTCCATTCGCTACCCCGAGGGGGTTCGAGGACATCCCAAGTAAAAATCCGAGGGTACTTCGTGCCGGTCGACTTCGTGGTGCTTGGACATGGAACTTACCAAGGAGAACCCTCTCATCCCGGGGGAGGCCATTCCCGAGCACCGCCGGGCCCAAATAGATGTTGGAGCCGGGGAAATCCGCTTCAACATAAATGGCCGAGGAGGAGAAGTTTGAATTCCGACCCCGCAAGGGAACAATGCAACATGATCCGTATCAAATACGGACCAAACACTCAAGGCATACGGGAGGTCGAAATCCAACCCCAGGCCTTCATAAGCAAGCCAAGGAAAGAAAATAAGGAGAAGCCAAAAGCAACTCCTAAAAAGGAGCAAAAGGCTGTGACACAACCTAAGAAAAAGAAATCCGCTCCTAAACAAAAGGGCAAGAAAGAAGAGGTTTCCACACCACCAAAGAAGGTGGTGCAGAAGGGGCAGGAAGAACCGCCCGCCGCTGCACCACCCAAGGTTATCAAAATGGAGTGGAGACCCAAGAAGCCATCGGCAACAATGGACATACCATCCCCGAGCACGAAGATGGGGGGGGGGGGGGTCTGCCCAACCGAGAAGATCAACCCTGGGCCATGAGCTTCAGGATAAGCTTGGGGGAGGACCCCCATTGAGGTACTCGCATTGCATATTTAATTTCTCATAAATTTATTTTTTTAGCATGTTTAAATTCAAGTTTCTTACATTGGAAAATCCTTAAAAAATTATTTACTTTTATAATTCCATTCCATATATGTGCCATGAAATGTTTAGTTCTACCCATGTTGAAATGATTGGTTGCTCTGTTTTATGTCTCGTTTGTACTTGTCTAGAATAGAGTTTTCTCTAATATTTGGGTTTATCAGCTTTACATTATCATGCTCTAGAAACTTGATTTAGTGGGTTGGATACAATTACTCTCATCTAGGTTATTGCGCGATATGATATAGTGACTTAGACCACAGCAATGAAACGTCCCTTGAGAAAACCTGACGTCTGGAGTCTTTGTTTTAAAATTTTTTAAAAACAATAGTTCCTCAGTGATCGCGGAATACCCACCAGAGCCATATGATCTATCTATAGAATAAGAACCTTCTTACGCTGCTTGTTCATACATTGAGTTCGGTCGGATTGTTACCGATGTGAGATTATGACTCTACACCCATGATTGAGATCCACTTGCACCCACCAAATAAAAGCCAACTCTTACACTGAGAGTTGCGCAAAACATGCACCCTTCACCAGCCGCCGACTCTTACACTAAGAGTTGCGCACCATTCTTTCCACCAAATAAAAATGCCGACCCTTACCCGAGGATCGCGCACCCCCTCTCTTGTAGTTTGCAAAATTTCTCCATGCATTGATCATCATGACATCTCTCTCCACCACATCCTTTCCATCAATAAATTTTTGGGCTATGTTCTTAGTCGAAAAAAAGAGTGAAAGAAAAGAAAGAGAAGAAAAAAAAGAGAAAAGAAAGAGATTGTTATAGTTAGATTTATCTCTCTTGTAGGCAAACGGGAAACATCTTAGATCCCCGTTCAAAAAAAATGAGAGAATAAATTTAGTTGTTCTTTGATAGCCCATCTTTTCTTCATCTCATTCATCAATAAAAGAGAGCATGTCATGATGCATGGAGACCCAAAAATACCACAAAAATTAGGAATCATCTTTTTTTCCATCCACACACTTGCACATCTCAATCAAAGTGTATAGCTTAATCTCCGTAAGGTTTAATCCTTGACCTTACAACATATGTGACACAAGTATGCCCACTTACATACCTACCCAAAACTCCACTCTCAGCTTTAGTGGTAGGAAGGTGGCAACTTGAAAAAGCCTTTGGTGAGGTCACTATACACTTTTGAGCGATCGAGTGGGTCATTTGAGGAACTTGGTTTATTTATAAAAACTTACAAAACCTCCGGATGAAAGTTGATCTTGGGACGAATGAAAAGCACCGGTCTTTGGAACTGTTCTATTTTGCAATCACCCAAGACTTGAGAAAAATAGAAGCCCCACTCCATCGGGAATCATAGAGTAGATACAATTGCCGATTTATCCAAATAGCAAGAGAACGCTCTCTTCTAGCTTGTACACTTGAGATATAATCGGCATCGTAGCAACCCCTGATCAACAACCCAAAGAAAAGACTTGCTCGGGATGAGCAAGGGGTAAGCTTGGGGGATCTTGTTGGCGGTCCTTAACTCAGTTTTATACCCGCCAACTATAGGTCACTATGGGGGAAATAAATATTTTATGTCACATATATCTTTACTATTGACCTAGTTCCACCTGTGCTTGGAAGAAATATTGTTTGCAGAATATATACCAAGTACGGGAATTTCGGAATAAAAGTACGCTTTTCGGAAGGCGTAAAACAAGCTCAAGAGCAAATAGGCCACCGGGGTCGTGGGCCAAAAGCACCAGCATGGACAAGACCCAGATGGCGGCCCAGGCCCACCTGCCAAAGGCGGTCAGGGGGCGGCGTCACCCAGGGGCGCGTGCGCGCCCACCCTGCCGCCAGGTGGGCCCGGCCAAAGGCGGTTGCCTCTTTCCATCTGGGGATTGACGGTTTTGCTGGTGATTTTACACCACTACCCCTGAACCGCCTTCTGGGGGCTATAAATGAAGAGGAGAGGCCCCCCACCTTAACACACACCATTTGGAGCCATCTCTACACTTCTCACTTGTTCATTAGTCTTAGCATTAGTCCTTTGGAGCTAGGCAAAGCTACTTGGAGAGCTTGTCTCCAGGAAGAAAAGCTACACTCTTGGTATAAATCTATGGAGCGTTCTTCCTTAGTCAAGTTCTCATTACATTTATATAGTCTTGCATATGAACTAGAGTATAGTCTAGTGCACGATAGATTCGATGATCAAGAACTAGGCCATAGTTCTTGTGAGAATTGTTCATCGTGCTCTACATTGTTCTTCATCGTTCATATGTTTTACTTGTTTAGATTAGATTGTAGGAGAGGAATAGCGGTTCGATGTGCCTTCGGGCTTGCCTATGTTCTAGCTCGTCCATCCGTAGGGTGGGAGTCTGGGGGACGTAGGTAGCTCCTTAGTATGCGGACGTGGTGTCGGGTGCGAGGGAACCTTCGGATATGTCGGCATGCCACGGTTGAGGTGGTAGGCGGCAGGTGGTGACAGCCGGCCTGTCCGTCCCTTGTAATCCCCACGTTCGCATGTTGAGTAGGAGTTCGTAAATGCCGCCATCGACTGGCAGACCAGTTGCCGCGGTCTCCCCATATTCCTAGTCTATAGTCGAGTCTTGACTTGTATAACATGTGGAATTAGCTGTTCTAACATTGACTATATAGGACCTGCCTGCTCCACGTAGATGATTCTTTATTCTTTATTTTATCTTTATTCCTTTGAGGTTGCTCTAAGTGTGTGTCCACTATCCAAACTACCGTATGATTACCCCTGTATAGCACATTGGTCGGTTTCTCCTCATGCTAGATATCGTATTCATACCCATGCTAGATTACTTAACTACCCCATGCCTTTCTTTGGGAAATTATAAATAACGATACCCTGAATACTTCCGGGTGAAATGCTGCAATGATAGATCCGTGCGCTTGCGGATATTTATCTACTAGGATGTGATCTATCTCTGGCAACACTCGCGTAGTTGCTGGAACCAGTTTCTAGCAATTATGCCGAGTAAAGCCATTTAGCGTTTCTGGCGCTGTTATCAGAATTGGGCTCTAAGTCTATTTTGGTAATCGCGCTAAGAAATGCCAACAAGCATATATCCACTAGATCCCTTTCAGAAATATTAAGATAAAAACATTTATTCTTAATCCCTCTAACTCTAGTAAAAAAGTCTAAACAAGCTTCATCACGCATTTGCCTAACAGCAGTAAGGTGTGCCAGTCTAGTTTCTTGGGTTCCAGTGTAAAAGTGACTATGAAACTTTTCCTCTAATTGAGCCCAAGAATTGATAGAACATGGTGCTAAAGAAGTAAACCATGTAAAAGCAGTACCAGTCAATGATAAAGGGAAATTATTAATTTTCATATACTCATGAGCACTATGTTCCCCTAATTGAGCAAGATACATACTAATGTGTTCCCTGGTAGTTTTATTACCAACACCATTAAATTTCTTAAAGTCAGGTACCTTCTACCCCTCGGGATTCTTCATGCAATCATAAGCATAAGGATAGTGTACATGTTCTGAGCGGTCTTCAAGTGGACACCTAAACTTTCTTCAAGGGACTTAGTAAAATCCTTTCTAAGCCGATTCAATATATTATTGAAATCGGTAGAGGGAAGATTAGAAGTGTTTTTGCCCTCAAAATTAGGAATCGGGCTAGGAGACTTCGATGGGTTAGGTAAAACATTGTTCCCCTCTGAAGATCTTGATGCCTTATGATCGGTTCGCAATTGACCCGATTTAGGGGCACCACCCGATGTGCTAGCTCCAGGATGACCGGTTCCAGTGAATGGAGCCGATTTCAATTTACTAGCATCAGCAAAAGATGATTGATTCTTAAAGAATCCTTGGGGCATGCCTAACTCAGGTTGTGATAAAACACCCGAACCTCCTGGTTCAGTTGTTTTCCCCATCATCTTAGCCATCTTAGATTCTAACAAATCGTGTGACGCATGAATAGTTTGAGTCAAAGCAATATTCTGATCTAACAACATCTTAGCTACACCGACTTGAGAAATTGGGCCATCATCAAATTTAGGGCCAGTTTCAAGGTTTACCTCTTCCTCTGCCGATGCTCCCAGAATGTCATCGATGCTCGGTTCTTCCTCCAGAATCACCCGTTGTTGACGATCCTTCATGCAACCGCCCAAGAACGCTTGCTGAAGAGCCGCCATCTTTTCTTCTAGCTGGGCCTTCAATTCCGGAGATAGCTCCTCTATGGAGGTAGGTCGGATGATGTTGTCGCCATGGACATCGCTCTTGTCGTGCGTTGAACTGTCACTCGCCATGTCACCGTTTGAGGGAAACTTGAGCTTGCGCCTAGTCTTCCACAGCGGAGTCGCCAAAAAGTATGTTGACGCTAAGATAGCTCCCGGCGCCAAGCACACCACACGTGGGCCTTGGACGCCCTCGAGGTAGCCTAAGCGACCTGCAAACGTGGTGCCTTCGAAGCGTAACCAGCGAAAACCGATCTAGAGATCGGTAAGCCGATGTAGAGCTTGAAGTTGACCGAAAAAACTCCCGAACTCGCTCCCGGAAGGATCCGTCAGGGATGGGCACGTAGAGGATCTTCTAGGACCAGCGGATGGCGCCTAGAAAGCCAACGGAACTTGCGGAGAGAGCCACCGGACAACAACTAGAGGGGTTGAGGACAGAATTAGGGCAAAGGAGATAGTTTTGTTGTAGTTTGATGATTCGATTGATAGATAGGATCAATCGGCCGCGATCCCCTTGTATTTATAGGGGGGAAAGGTGGTCTTATCCCCGTAGGAAACAACTCCAAAGCATATACGACAAGTTTCCCACGTCTAAAATTACCAAAAACGCGACCCGGTCCGAGTCGGTCGCGCCCCGACACTGCACCGGACGCTTCCGACGCGAAGGGTGCGCGTCCGGCGCTCGCGCGCGCGAAAATACTTTCTGTACGTGCGCGCTGCCGTGTCCGCGTCCGCCGCTCGATGCCGCGTCCGGCGCTCCCATGCCGCGTCCGGCGCGTCGGGCTACCAAGGTTGGCTCTAGACCGCGTCCGGCGCCGACCCAGCCGCGCGTCCGACGCTCGGGCCAGCCGCGAGTGGCTCTGTGCCGCGTCCGTCGGGCGCCGGACGCGTCCGACGCCGCGAGGTGGCGCGTCCTGTGCTCGTTCAACGCCGTTTCCTTGCGTTTTCCGCCGTTGAGCCACTTGGCGACATGTTGACTTATATCGGACATTTTTGCACATCAATCTTTCACGGTTTCATCACACTGAGAGTTATAGAGGACATAGCGATAGGATGATGGCAAGGACATGCATGTTCTTCCTTCTATAAGAGGCCCTTACGCCGAACTTTGTCCCGGAGAAGAAGCTCGAAAAACTTTGCGTTTCTGTTGATATAAAGAGTTCCAAAGCCATTTTAAAAGCATGAAGGACCCATCAGTGGCCTAAAAAGATATTTAAACCCTTATAAAAGAAAAATTCATTCCGTCACATATCTTTATCTTTATCTTTACTTGACGAAACCTGCGGACAATCTCTGAGCTCTTTACTTGACGAAACCTGCGGACAATCTCTAAGCAATGATGATTGGGCCACGTCGCCTAGATATCTCAACCATTTGTTCACCTGCTCAAACAAATCTTACCGTCCACGTATAGCCTAGCTAGGACTTTCTAGTTCTAGATATATACATCACGAAAATAATCCCAGACCAGAGCGCAGCTGAACCGCAGCGCCGTGTGCTCTGTGCGTCTGCCCTCCTGACAGGTCCATGATGGAACACACTCACAAATCCCCACCACACCATGGACCATGCACGTGGTTGACAGACAGCATAGTACATGTCACTTTGCAGATTACGATAAACCAGATAACAAAATTAGGGATAGAACTCTGCAATGTTTTGTGCTAAAATTTGTGTTCAGATATAAATATTTAAGTGACCCTGTTCAGATATAAATATTTAAGTGACCCACAAAATCTCATTTTTATCATCTCTTTGAATTCGTATAAACACCAAAATAACTTGTAGACTATAGCTGCCATGTATGTACGCACCTCTTTTCTCTGTATTTCTAATCAATTATTCAACCTAAAAAACTCGATCCATGGTACCAACAATGCCCAAAGCATTAAAGCTTAGGAGATCTTTTCACATAAATCGACAAAAACCTCAAACTTAAAGCTCTCCTAAGTCAAGTCTTGGTCCTTTTCTTGACCTCTCAAATTAAATGGAATAATTCCCATAATATAAGTCAAGTCAAAGGCACTTGGGATTCCAATTCGGTACAATTAATAATTCCCACAACTAAAAACCATAGAGTTATTGATTTATTGAATTATAAATGGGCCTAGCCCATAATATATCCAACAATCCCCACCAAACTCTAGGGTTGTAACTGTGAGATTCCAGAATCACAATTCTTTGATATACCAGTGTTTCGATGGAGACTGTTAAGTTGAACATCCACCTAAAACAAGAGTTTCACCCAGTCACAACTGAACGATGGACTAAGCCTTGAATTGACAGTTTTGTGCGAGCTGAGATTCACTCAAGTCCTTTGCTGGTACTAGGCTACATAAGGCATTCCCGCTGTTTGAAGCATATAAGTCACACTTCTGTGCCTTTCATGAGTATTTAGGGATTACCCAAGTCCCAAAGACTGTGACCAGCAGTCTGACTCATATAGGTGTACTCCTCAATAGATGTTCTGTAGGACAACATCTCACCTTTGGAATACATTAAGTTAAAAACCAACTTGCCTTACAGATAGGAAAGATAAGCATCAGAGATGAGTCAAGAAAGGGATCTTTCCTCTCAATCTACTCATAGCTTTTTTCACCACTCTACTTCACGGGATCTCCGATCACATAGAGCAGGTTACCACTACAGTAGATTTCACATGGGTCTCATACCCATCTCTCTCGATGCACCTTCTATCACATTGCGTGATAGACCCTTGGTGAATTGATCTGCCAGATTATTCGACGTATGAACATAGTCCACCGTTATAACTCGGAGGTTTTCAACTTTTCGATGATTTTAATCTTCTCTTAACATGCCTTGTGGATTTCATGTTATTACTTGGAACCGTTGACCTTTGTAATCACATCGGGTTATCATAGTTCATGGAGATAGCCAGTATCGGTTCTTCAACTACCGGTAAATCCAATAGGAAATCACGCAACCAATCGGCCTCAGCCCCAGCAGTGTCTAATGCAGTGAGTTCTGCTTCCATTGTAGAATTCGTTAAGATAGTCTGCTTGCAAGACCTCCAGGAAACAGCGTCACCTCCAAGCAAGGACACATATCCGCTTGTGGCATAAAGCTCATCAACACCAGAAATCCGGTTGGCATCACAATAGCCTTCCAACACTCTGGGATTTCCGATATAATGAATACCGTAGGTCATAGTACCCTTAAGATAACACAATACTCTATCAAGAGCACGCCAATGATCATCTCTTGGGTTTGACACAAACCGACTCAGCTTGCTCACAACATAAGAGATGTCTGGCCTTGTTGCACTAGCAAGGTACATAAGAGAACCAATGATCTGGGAGTATGTCAATTGATCCCTTGCTATTTTCTGATTCTTTCTCAATAGCACACTAGGGTCATAAGGAGTTGGAGCGGGATCAAATCACTAAACGCAAAGCGACTTAGAACCTTTTCCACATAATGGACCGTAACAAAGTTCCCCACCATCACTTTCCTTTATAAGCTTGATGTTAAGAATTACATCAGCTTATCGCCAAATCTTTCATTTCAAAGTTGATCATCAACAATTTCTTTACTTCCTCAATCACATTGAGGTCCGATCCAAAGATCAAAATGTCATCAACATAAAGGCACAAAGATAACGTGCCTCTCCCCCACCATACCGATAATACACACACGTGTCGGCCTCATTCACAAAGAAACCGGCGAGATGTCAATGTATTGTCAAACTTTTCATGCCCTTTGCTTAGGTGCTTGTTTCAGCCATATAATGATTTTAACAACCTCGCACACCTTGTTCTCTTGACCATTTGCAATGAAGCCTTCCGGTGATCCATATAGATCTCGTCTTATAACTCTCCATTCGGAAAGCCGTCTTAACATCCATCGATGTATAATAAGACCATAAGAGGCAGCCATGACAATCAAAGTGAGAATTGTAGTCAATCTAGCAACTGGTGAATAGGTGTCAAAGAAATCTTCACCCTCTTTCTGGGTATATCCTTTGGCCGCAACCCTTGCCTTGTACCTCTCAATTGTACCATCAGGCCTAAGCTTTTTCTTGAAGATCCAACCCATAAGGACGGTCCACTACCTCCCAAGTTTCATTTGACATAATAGAATCCATCTCACTCCCTTCGCTTCCTTCCATAAGTCAGCATCAGGAGAGGAATATGCCTCTTGGATTGTGGATGGTGTGTCTTTCACAAGGTACACTATAAAGTCATCACTAAAAGTTTTAGCAACTCTTTGCCTTTTGCCCTTGCGTGTGACTATAGTGTCATCATCCTCAGGGATGTGCATACGAGAATCCTCAGCATGCTCTATTGGAATTGACAATTCATGCTCATGGGAAATTATAGTCTCATGACTTGTTTCACTAGGTGTATTCTTCATGGGAAACTCATTCTCAAAGAATGTAGCGTCTCTTAACTCCATGATAGTATCAACATACATATCGGGAACATCGATTTTATAATTAAGAACTATATCCAGTGCTGTGAAAAGCATAATCAACAGTTTTAGGTCCAAGTTTATGCTTTTTGTTGATTGGCACACTCACTTTAGCCAAGCAAACCCAAATGCGCAAATAAGAGAGATTTAATCTCTTTTCCTCCCATTCCTCAAATGGAGTGATTTCTTTATCTTTCATAGGAACTCTATTCAGGACATGACATGCTGTTAATAACGCCTCACCCCACCATTCCTTGGATAACCCCGCAAAGTGCTTAACATGGCATTCACCAACTCTGTTAAGGTGCGGTTTTTCGTTCGGCAATCCTATTCGATTGTGGTGAGAAAGGCGGTATCCTTTCATGAACAATACCATGTTCCACACCTAAATTATCGAAATCATTAGAGAAGTATTCTCCTCCTTGATCGGACCTTAAATGTTTTATTTTCCTTTCAAGTTGGTTCTCAACTTCAAAGCATTGTAGGCCTTAAAATAGTTAAATGCTTCATCTTTTATTTTTAAGAGATACACATAGCAAAAACGTGTTGAGCCATCTATAAAAGTGTGGAAATACTGTTCACCTCCTTTGGTTAAAATTCCATTCATCTCACATAGATCGGAATGAACGGGTTCTAAAGGTGCCAAATTCCTCGCCTCAGCGGCTTTATGAGGCTTGCGAGGTTGTTTTGATTCAACACATACATGGCACTTAGACTTTTTAACCAAGTTAAATTTAGGAATTAAATTCAGATTTGCTAACCGCATAAGACAACCAAAACTTGCATGACAAAACTGTGAATGCCATAAATCCGACTCATCAGAAATATCAACAGAATTCACAAGTTTATTACACACATCTTGCAATGATAAGCGAAACAGACCTCCGCAATCATATCATTTACCCACAAAAGAACCATGTCTCGACACAACACATTTATTTGATTCAAGAACAACTCTATAGCCATCTCAAAATAGCATAGATGCACTAACAAGATTCTTCTTGATGGATGGTACATGTTGCACACTCTTCAATAGCACTGTCTTCCCTGAAGTAAACTTCAGAATGACTGTACCGACTCCAAGAACATGAGCACGCGACCCATTGCCCATCAACAAGGCGCCAGACCTCCCGACCTAGTAAGTAGAAAACAAAGAGACATCAACTCATACATGGATATTTGCACCACTGTCCATCCACCACTCAGGTGAATTACAAACTGAAAGAACAAATGGTAAAGAATTACCATACCCAGTTCCATCTTCAGATTCAGTGCTAACCATGTTCACAGCTTTCTTCTCCTGTTTGTACTTGCAATTAGGGCACTCACTTGCCCAATGATCCTCACTGCCACACACATAGCAGCCATCTTTTTTCTTCTTGTTATTATTGTTTTGTTTCTTGAACTGTGTGGTTTGAGTGGGTTTAGGAGTGTTCTTCTTTTTCTGATCCTTCTTCTTATTCCACTTGTGAGGTTTCTTCTGCACCACATTAGCAGAAGAGGCCTCAACACCTTTCCCATTGCCCTTTGCTCTAGCCCTCTCCTCAACATCTAGAGTGCCAATGAGTTCCTCAACACTGAACTCTTGCCTCTTGTGTTTGAGAGAGGTGCCAAAGTCCTTCCAAGAAGGTGGTAGCTTGGCAATAATACCACCAGCCACAAACTTGTCAGGCAAAGGACACGGGAACATATAACTAGCAGGAACAGATATCAAACATCTTATGATACGATATAACAGAGCTGACAAAACATATTCAGAGCAGCATATGAAATGATACATACGAATCACAGAAACATCTATATAACTCAGAATAATAACAGACAACAGCAGACTTATGAAACAGTGCAACAGATCACATGACACATATCCATGACAGCATACGAAACAACAGACACGAACTATTGCAACATATAGATTCAGGGAAACGGAAAACAGGGAGAAGATCAACAGTTCATGCCCCGATGATCCCGATCCTTGTCTTGTTTCCAGCGACATGATGAGGAAGAGGATGAAGATGAACTTTCCAGGAAGAAGATGAAGAACTTGAGGAAGAAGATGGCGACGCCGACGGTGATGATGACGAACAGCGGCGGCGAGAGTTGGGCAGTCGCGTAGACGCTCCCCAAAAACCTAATTGCCGTCCTCCCCGTGAAAGGATCACGAACAGCAAGGGCTTCAGAGGCACCTGCCCTCTCGCTCTCTGTGCGCGCAGAGGAACGAGATGGGAATACCTAAGAGTTGCGGAGTTGTGTTCTAGAGTTTTTCATCTGTCACCCGAATAGACAGGGGACTCCCCTTTTATCCCTTGCGTAGGTAGGAGGAAAGCCAAGAGACGGGCATGTGAAGAGATTAACTCAGAGCTGAAACTCCTCTCATCAAAACAAGTGAGTGCTAAAAGAAAACACCCGCCCGCGCCGCCTGCCTCGCCCGAGCCCGGCCCGGCCCGGCCAGCGGCGGCGGCGGCGCGCGTGCGCGTGTGGCAAGCCTTGGTCCTTTTCTTGACCTCTCAAATTAAATGGAATAATTCCCACAATATAAGTCAAGTCAAAGGCACTTGGGATTCCAATCCGGTATAATTAATAATTCTCACAAGTAAAAACCATAGAGTTATTGATTTATTGAATTATAAATGGGCCTAGCCCATAATAAATCCAACAAGGAGTGCGCCCCCCCCCCCCAGGGACGTTGTGGTCAAAGGCACCAAAGAGTAAGCTCCTCATAATTCAAACTCTGATCACCTCAAGAGGAAGGTAAAAAAGGCACCAAAGAGTAAGCTCCTCATAATTCAAACTCGAGCACCTCAAGAGGAATGTAAAAAATCACTAACAGAGGTTTCAAATTATCCAACTGACCTCTTTTCTTAAATTACTTGGCTAAAACATCCAATTATAACTTCGATAAAATGCTAAACATCGAGCAGTACCTGGCTGCAGTAATCACTTCTTTAGGCTACTAAATAAGCTAAAATGATTTTTATATTCAGAATAATTGATTAAAAGTTATGCAATCTATCGGTTTTAGTATAGAACAATTCAATGTGTAACCCAGAAACAATGGTCTAGCAAAATAAAAGCTGGCCCACTCAGCGGACAGTGCAGCAATGCCACGTGTATTTCTAGTCCGCTTGAAGAACCTGAGAGAAATTATTTAGGCCACATTTTAAAACAACCTAGGCACCAAAATGTGTAAAAAAAATGTCACTAAATGTTCTTTCTCTCATGTTATTTAATATTTTAAATCACCATGTCCAAAGTCCGAATACAACAAAAGGATATACCAAACAGAATGTAGGGCCTACTTGGTTCACTTCCAAAATTTGCCCAACCAAAGAATTGGCAAGTCAAAATTTTGGCTAGCAATTGATTTGCAACCAAAATTTGCCAAATCTCTCACAATATGGCTTGCCAAATCCATGGCAATTTTTCTTCCTCTCTTTTGGCTTGCCAAATCTTTGGCAGGGCAAATCTTGGTAGTGAGGCCCGTAGAGTCACTCCGTTCGAGGAGCGGTCCTCGTTACCGGCCACAGCGTCGACACCGCTCAATGTCTAACCGTGGACCCCGCAACGGAAGTTAACGTGGACCGCTGCATGTCTGCCTTAGACCATCTGCAGCGGGGTACGCTCCCGCGTACTGGAGTAGGATTTTTCCGAAAAATCTTCCGCAGCAGGTTATGTTAAAAGTTCCTGAACCGTTCCGGACTAGCCACCATCCTGGGTTTGTGGCAAACGTATGGAGCATCCAGAATCAGGCCCGCGGGGCCCGTGCTCAGGGGGTGTGGGGGCGAGAGCAGTAGATGAAGTTGAAGCCAGCGTCCGAAGGTCACGCGTGCCGCCTCGCCGACCATCCGCGCACGCCTCGCCCCGGCCGCGTCGCCTCGCCGCCCTTGCATTGCCTCACCGGCTGGCCGCGCATGCCTCGCCACCCGTGCTGCTTCGTCGTCTTCGCCATGGCGGCCGGAGGGAGCAGAGGCATGCGCTGCTTATGGAAGAGGATGCGGGCCAGAGCCTCGCGCCTCCATAGACACCGGGGATGCTGCCTCGATCCCACGATGCCATGGCCGGAGGGCCGACGTCGCAACCTCCGCGCCCCCGCGCCTACGCCCGCCGGGGAGATGGGCGCAATGGAGCGCCACTCGCCGGGGGAACATGGCCGCGCCCGCCGCGCCCGCACTGGCTACTGGGGAGTTGGCCTGCGCCCGCCGGGGAGATGGTCATGCATGAAGGTCTCCGATGCGAGCATGGAGGAGCCGATGAAGGAACAAGCGGTGGGGAAAAAGGATAGAGGAGAGAGAAGAAATTGAGAGAGGTGATGGGAAAAGTGTGTATGACGTGTGGGCCCTGCAGCTGTTACAGTATGGATTTTGAGGATGACGAGTACGGAAGAAATATGTATAGAGTAGAGAATCTTGATGACCAGGACACATGGAGTATGGATTTAAGGTATGACGAGTGCAAGTAGTCTTAGCTTCTCGATATTTCACCTGAGACTTTTCCATCTCTGCTCCCGCCACGGCGGATCACCTCAGTCCAGCTCACGCCGCCTACAACACCCAGCCCGCCGCCGTCGCCGCTCCACCGCACCTCGACGCCAGAGGAGAAATCGATGTGTCCGCGCGAGAGACGTGGTGTGGGGCCGTGGGCACGCCGTCGTGCCGCTGGTGGATCTGAAGAAGAGGACGACGACAACGCGGAGGACCGCACGACTGTTGACATTTCTAATGCCACTCAGTGTTAGGTTGTCATCCCCAACATGGCGCCAAAAATGCTGGTACTAAATAATGCAACTGCTACTAGAAATAAATATGGGATCCGCAAGCGCATAGATAATACCAATGTAGCATTTTAACCAGGAGTAATCCAGGTATCGTTATTTATAATTTTACCACTGGGAAGGGAATGCACTGGATAATGAGTGATGAGCAATGCACATGCGATAATGGAGAGCTTCACCTTGTCTGTATCGATCATCTCATACAGGGTAAGTGTCACATAAAATATAGGAATGAATGATAAATGACATAAGATAAATGAGAGCATTTAGCCACATAAAATAATAGTAATAAGCCATCTCAACTTAGCACTCTAAGCTTATAACACTAGCATGGACTAGGACGATCTAGGGTATAATCCTATGTTATTCTAACTATAAAGTCAAAGCATACAATGATTAGTGCAAGAACATCTAGCAATCATGGCGGGAAAAGGTTACATCTATGCATAGTGATATTACCGAGAAGACAAGAGACATAGCAATGACTTCAATGTAATAGGTTTGTTCGCTAGACCTATACTCGGGAGAAGGGCTACAAAGGACTCAACAGGACTGTCACTCCCGCGATCTACCTCACGATCCGGAATATAGGGTGCAATCGCAGATAAATACGGTATAGGCACCATGCCTACACAATATCTATCACTCACCCATTGGCCTAATGAGCAAGCGCTATATGATCCTATGCATAAACATAATTCTAGTCCAACTATGCTAAACATATAATCAAAGTAGACTAAGAACAATACAATTGAGAACATAATCAAATAGAGCAAAGTCAAGTCTGATATAATAGAATAGAATAAAGTACTACTCATAGTATCACGAACAATGATGAATATTACAAGAATGTAGAGGGGAATTACCAAGAACTCCAACAGATCCGGACTCCAAGCTAGGCTTGATTCCCTCTAGATCTATTCCTATGTAGCTATGCTACTAAACTATGGAGCTCTAATTGAGATGGTGGCTTTGGCTTCCCTGAATCCTCTCAGATGAATGAAGAGAGAATGAATTCGGGTTTTACCCAGGGGCCAGGGGCTCTGAATATATAGCCCCCTAGGATGAACCACAGCCCTCGGATCAAACCGACCTAAATGGACGATAATTATTCATCCTCAAAGGCGGTGGAGGCAGGATCCGCGAGACTCGACGTGATTGGTCGAGGTGGGGAGTCGGCCGACTCCCCCCTTGGGCGGCCGACCCTGGCCTATGCCAAGTGGGGCCCAGCTTCCAGGGTTTGCCTTCTGGAGTCTTCTAGATTATACAATTTCACCCGTTCGGTCTTTATCTCTATGTAATCATGACATGTGGGCCTCCTTTGGTTCTCTTTCTGATAACCCCCTGCAGAAATAGACAATCACCAAAACTTGTGGGATTCTGTTAGTGTAACCCCTATATCTAATAGGTGAACTCATATTAGTCCTTTCTCTTGCTGCGTTGACGGTATAAAATTGATACTTAACGACCGTCAACAAACTCCCCCAAGCTTACCTTTTGCTCGTCCTGAGCAAAGATAGACTCAGTGATGGATCAGGAGTTGCTACAATGCTTTTACTCCTCACAAGTACACATGCGTTCAAACAAGAACTCTCCTCCGGATTAGAGTGAACTATCCTGACTCAAAACTCACTCATATTACCTTTCACCATGGGGCTTGTAACCGTCACTTGGGTCTTGAGTAGTTGAAAGATAGAATGGTCAAGTCAAGCACCATGTTTCTCGCTCTTTGATCAACTATTATCCCGAAGTTTTTGCAAGGTTTTGAAATAAAACTCAGAGTTCCTTGTATGAACCTTTCAGGTCTCTCATTTGTGGTATTTCTGGATCCTCTCTAAGGCATGAGTAGTGTATGCCTTCTCTCTTCTCTCAGAATATGTGGTATTTGTGGGACTAAGGCATAATAGAAAGTGCCTTCTCTCTCTCACCCTACTTTCTAATAGGCTTATGTGGAGCTCATAGGTGGGGAGACACTCAAACTCACTTGCATATATTGCACAGTTAAGACATGGATCCAATAGGAACTAAAATAATAATAAAGTCATATGTGCATGTGAATGAGGAAATGAAATGGATGATAAGATGATGATAGGATGGTGATAAGGAAATGATTATGAGGGGTACTCAACCTGGTGAACATCTACTTCTACACTTGCTCCTTTGGGGATAACATGACTCCCTTTTATTTGGAAACCTTAGAACTTCTTGAAAGGAAGGACTTGGCTACTCTTTTCTTTCTTCTTCTTTTTTTTTCTTTCTATCTTTCTTTTTTTTTAGAGCAACCAATCCTCTGAAAACGAACTTTAGCAACGGGGATTAATGACTGGAGCTTTTATGTAGGCAATGAAATGGCAATGATTATTTCTAGATGTTCACTCCTAGGATAGGAATAGTACCTTTCTGGATGAAGTGAAATGAATGGCGTATGTATATGTGGATGGATGGATGGATGGATGGATGCGTACTCCCAGGGTAGGAGTAGCATAAGTGCGTATCTCCAGGGTAGAGATAGCATAATATGTGGTGGATGTGGATCTATATGTGGGTGGTTCTTCTAAGAACAGAAGTAGCACAGAATGAATGTTGTAGTTATAAAATGGGTGCGTGCTTCTAAGGACAGAAGTAGCATAGATCAATGGATGGAGAGCACATAGTATTGACTTTAACTGTATGACTAATTCCTTATGGGTCCACAGCATAACCACACTAAATGCCTATAAAGTCTACACTCAAACCTACAATATGATCTATATAAACAGATGGGTTTTCCTAATCTAGTAAGCATGAATATATGGCTGTGGTAGAAATTTGAACTCTCATCATAAAGGAACTTATCATGCAGGAATTTAATATTTTCACAGATAAATTCTCCAGAACTCTAGTATCTCTAGGAACAAGATGGACAGCAGCTCAAAAACCTTCCCATATCATACCCGTCAACCGCCTAGACTTAGATCAAGTGTTTGCTACCCACAAGTTTCAGGTTGAGCAAATCTCAAATCTAAACAAGTTGTGTCCAAAACTCGGGAGAGTGCACGGTTGAAAACTAGGTACTTGAAAGGAATTACGGCAGAGCAACTATTCATCATCTCCATGTAGAGTTTATTCTAAGGGATAACTTAAAGACAAGATTGCAAGAGCTCTCCAAAAGTAGAAAAGATAAATAAGGAAATCTTTACGGGTTTCTATGGTTATGCATCTTTTTTAGTTATTTTAACAAAGCATACTTTAACAAGGTATAAATAGATACATTGGAAACACTTAGCTTGGTACACGGGGGATGCTCTCCCCCAAGCTGGATGTTGACATAGTCTGCTGATGTTGCTGACAGGCACTGAAGATGTTCTATTCCTCCAGGAGTGTCGTAGATAGTTGCTGTTGGAGACAGCATTCAATTGTCGCGGGCAGCACTCTGATAGGGGACTTGATGTCCTTCTGCCTGTTAGCTCTTCTTGATACTTGATGTTCTGTGAAGCTCAAATAGACAACAAAGCTTGTGGAACTGATTAAGCGTTAGTGATAAAACCTCTAGGCCTTGGTTGTCTAGAACTTTCTTAATTAGACTTGTTCTAACGGGATTACAAGAAATATTTTTATCTTTTTATTATTTAAGGAATGCGAGACAAGGAAAATAAATATCTTTGAGAAATTATTTTTGTGCCACCACGGTGAATGATTATCCACATGGGGCTTAAAGTTTTTTTCGGATGTAAATGCACAACATCTTTATTTTCTTTTCTAATGCGAGAGATAAAAGAGTAAAGATGCAACTAAGATGTAAGTGGGGGAAATAAATATGCTAAGGTAAAAATATAATGCTGAAAAGTAATTGCCGATAAATACCAAGTTACCTCTTGGCGCGGCATTCGGTGGTTTTAAGTCCTCCGAACGGGACTTGTCATGTTCGCTTATTTTTCAAGGGCGCATTGGCCGGCGCCTCGGATGATGTCGCCTCGTGTGTAGGAATTGATTCGATTTTGCTTTTACCTTCCACACCTTCTTTGTTGGAGAGGGTGACCTTGAGGAGGAAGCTTCTTGGATCACTTGTTTCTCTTCGGTAGCACCTCTTCTTCTTTTACAACATTCTTTTCTTCGGTGGTACCGGTCTTCATATCTCGGACACTTCTCCCTCATAGTCGGCCCATCCATCGTAGTGATGTTCTTCTTGTTCGCGACGGGTACGCCGCCTTCTCCTTGCTCTGTTCTTCTTGGGCTCCTCGGTGATTATATAATTATTGTTGAAGTAGCGGCGTACCTTCTCGGTGGGAAAGTGGAAATGGATCTCCTGTCCCAATATAGATGATAGCTCGGTGGTGTTCGGGAATGGTCTTCCTAGGATGATTGGAGGATCATAGTCATCTCCCATGTCAATGACTAGGAAGTAGGGACATAATGGTCATCTATCTGGATGAGGACATCCTTCACTTCTCCTTCGACGAAGCGGAATGTATGATCCGCCATCTGCATTTACTTGTGCATAGGTGGGCTCCAAAGGCATAGTGCCATATAGATATTCATAGGTTACCTTGGCCATGATGTTGACGCCGATCCGGTGTCACGACAGTTTTATTGAAAGAGCTTCGTTGATGGAGCATTGAATGGTTGGGACACCGGGTCATCCTTCTTGATCGACGTGGGGATCCGAGTAAGTGGTCATGCTCCTTGTGGACTGCAGTGACCATCCTCACTGTCTCCGTCTTCTTGGTCTTCTTATTCTTGTTCTTCTTAGCTGGATTCTTCTTCTTCTCACTGTTCGGATGATGAGGGTGTGCTGGGAACTGCAGCACTCTGTTCTTGAAGAAGAAGGTTTCTCTCTTGCCCTTGATGTTGAAGATGATCTTGGCAGTGTTGGCATACATGATGGCTCCAGCAGTGTTCAAGAATGGTCATCCCAGAATGATAGGGGACCTTTCATTACTGCCTGTATCCACTACCACGAAGTCTGCTGGAACATACGAGTTGCCCACTCGTACACATATATCTTCTAGTACTCCCAAAGGGACATGGAGTGACTGATCTGCAAGCTGCAAGCACATGGTTGTGTATGTTAAGGGGCATCTCGAATAGCTTCTCATATATCACTCTTGGCATAATGTTGATGCTTGCACCGAAGTCACAGATTGCTTCATTGAAGTTGGTACTTCCAATGGAGATCGGAATGACTTGGTCTCCCGGATCACCCTTCTTGATTGGCGAGTTGAGTCAATCCATGACCCCTTCGATGGATCACTCCGGCTATCTTCTTCATTGAATATATCAACAAGATTTGCGGTTTCGAGCTCTTCGGGTTGTCCGCCGGTTTACCTTGACCGAGTGGAAGGAGCAAGGTTAACAAGCCGTTGTACTGCGACTCAAGTATCTTGTTGAAGTTTGAGCCGACTCTTGATGGCATTGGAAAAGCCATCCATTCGTTGCCGAGTGTCTCTAGGACCTTGTCATTTGATGTCGGCTTCTTGGACAGATTGTCCATCATCTTGCCTTGATTTAGCACTAACTCTCTCAAAGGCGGCCGTTGTAATTATTGTAGGAAGAGTTGTTACCTTGATAGTTGCCGAATAATTGCACGAGTAGTTAGGCCTTTGCTGCTTTGATTCCAACCTTGATTCTCGCGAGGACGATAGTAATTATTATTGTTGTTGTTATTGAGGTAGTTTACGTCCTCCTTCAGCTCCGGCGTTAGCACCTTTGTGTGCCCGATCTCTCCACACTCTTCACATGTCATGCGAGCATCATGTATATGCATGACTTCTTTCTTTTTTCGGGGCTCTCTCATCGAGCCTCTTCATTAGCAGATCCATTTTGGCGAGACGGCATGTCTACCTCTTTCACCTGGTGCATTCCTCCACCTCTCTTGCGGGTCTCGAGTTCTTTCTTCACTCCGGCCTTGGTTGGATGCCATCTTCTCCACAAGAGCCGTGGCTTGAGGAATAGTGAGTGATAAGAATGCACCTCCAAGCGGCATCCATCGTCTCACGTGTCTTGTTGCTTGAGCCCATGGTAGAATACCCGCATAAGCAGCCAATTCTCCATGCCATGATGAGGACACTCGAGGATGTAATCTTGAAAGCGCTCCCAAGCTTCCGGGACAGTCTCATCATGGTGTTCTTTGAAAGCTTGATATCTTCCCACGAAGAGCATTTGTCTTGCCCATGGGGAAGAACTTCGCCAAGAAATTGGTGGAACATAATGCCCACGTAGTATTCTTCTCCTTATTGGCGTAGAACCACCGTTTCGCTCTCCCCAAGAGTGAGAATGGGAAGAGGCGAAGTAGTATAGCATCTCGGGGACATCCTTGATAGTGAATGTGCTACAAATCTCCAGGAAGTGTTGGAGATGAGCACTAGCATCTTCATGGGCCTTCCCACAGAACTAGCTTGCTTGCACTATGTTGATTAGCACAGGCTTGAGCTCAAAGGCTCCTTCGATGTCCGTAGCTGGTCCAGTGCGAATGTTGTCCGTAGTTGGAGCTGAGAACTCACGGAGTGACTTGTTCGCCATGGCTTCAAACGCTGGTGTCAAGTCTCGAACGAAGGGTCGACTTTCTGCTTCTGATAAACTTCCAAGTTGAGTTGATGATGATGATTGATTGGTCTTCTTCAACTTGCTTCCGGCCTTCCCGAATAAAGCTTCGGATCGTCAATATAATTATCGGAAGAATTGTCTTGATTACCCAAAGACATAAGATACACAAGTAGACAAAACAAGGGTAATCCCGTAGAGAAGGGTTAGTATGACAAAGACAACTCAATCACATTATCTAGTGCAATCTTTGCTCATTATCCATTGGCTTTCAACCTTCCCGGCAACGGCGCCAAAAATGCTTGTTGACATTTCTAACGCCACTCGGTGTTAGGTTGTCATCCCCAACATGGCACCAAAAATCTGGTACTAAATAATGCAACTGCTACTAGAAATAAATATGGGATCCGCAAGCGCACGATAATACCGATGTAGCATTTTAACCAGGAGTAATCCAGGTATCGTTATTTATAATTTTACCACCTTTGGGAAGGGAATGCACTGGATAATGAGTGATGAGCAATGCACATGCGATAATGGAGAGCTTGACCTTGTCTCAGTATCGATCATCTCATACGGGGTAAGTGTCACATAAAATATAGGAATGAATGATAAATGACATAAGATAAATGAGAGCATTTAGCCACATAAAATAATAGTAGTAAGCCATCTCAACTTAGCACTCTAAGCTTATAACACTAGCATGGACTAGTACGATCTAGGGTATAATCCTATGTTATTCTAACTATAAAGTCAAAGCATACAATGATTAGTGCAAGAACATCTAGCAATCATGGCGGGAAAAGGTTACATCTATGCATAGTGATATTACCGAGAAGACAAGAGACATAGCAATGACTTCAATGTAATAGGTTTGTTCGCTAGACCTATACTCGGGAGAAGGGCTACAAAGGACTCAACGGGACCATCACTCCCGCGATCTACCTCACGATCCGTAATATAGGGTGCAATCGCAGATAAATACGGTATAGGCACCATGCCTACACAATATCTATCACTCACCCATTGGCCTAATGAGCAAGCGCTATATGATCCTATGCATAAACATAATTCTAGTCCAACTATGCTAAACATATAATCAAAGTAGACTAAGAACAATATAATTGAGAACATAATCAAATAGAGCAAAGTCAAGTCTGATATAATAGAATAGAATAAAGTACTACTCATAGTATCACGAACAATGATGAATATTACAAGAATGTAGAGGGGAATTACCAAGAACTCCGACAGATCCGGACTCCAAGCTAGGCTTGATTCCCTCTAGATCTATTCCTATGTAGCTATGCTACTAAACTATGGAGCTCTAATTGAGATGGTGGCTCGGCTTCTCGAATCCTCTCGGATGAATGAAGAGAATGAATTCGGGTTTTACCCAGGGGCCAGGGGCTCTAAATATATAGCCCCATAGGATGAACCACAGCCCTCGGATCAAACCGACCTAAATGGACGATAATTATTCATCCTCAAAGGCGGTGGAGGCAGGATCCGCGAGACTCGACGTGATTGGTCGAGGTGGGGAGTCGGCCGACTCCCCCCCTTGGGCGGCCGACCCTGGCCTATGCCAGGTGCGGCCCAGCTTCCAGGGTTTGCCTTCTGGAGTCTTCTAGATTATACAATTTCACCCGTTCGGTCTTTATCTCTATGTAATCATGACATGTGGGCCTCCTTTGGTTCTCTTTTTCGATAACCCCCCGCGAGAAATAGACAATCACCAAAACTTGTGGAATTTGGCCGTGTAATCCCTATATTTAATAGGTGAACTCATATTAGTCCTTTCTCTTGCTGCGTTGACGGTATAAAATTGATACTTAACTACCGTCAACAACGACTCCGAGCGCTAGAGCTTCTTCTCCCCGCCGGGCGCATCTCCAGGCAGCGGGAGCTCTTTCTCCTCATCGCGGGCATGGCTCCGGGCAGAGGAGGTCCTCCCCGTCGTGGCCGGCGGACCACCTCGTCCTCACGGGCCTCGAGTCAGAGAAGCCCGTCAGCGGCTTCCGCCCATCCGCGTAGCATTTTTATTGTTCAGACACCGGTGAACGAACTTGCCTCGATGCCAAATTTCCTCCCAAAGTTCACTAAAAAAATATGATTTTTTATGACAGATTTCTTCATGACGGGGCCCAAATCTGTCATATAATGTTACATAATGTGACGGAAATATTCTTGTCATCACAAATTCAGAAGGGTCCGTAATTTTTATGACAACATAGAAATTTTGTCACATAAAGGCACCAATTTTCGTCACATATTGTGCATCCACGGGAGACGGTTTGAATTTCCTTTTTGTCATGCAAGGACCTTTCTTTTTATGATTATTTGCCATTGTCACGTTTAGGTACTTGAAAAAATGACCAATCCAAACCAGTTGTGATTTGTGTGCACTTGGTTTGAAATCTTTTTTTTGAGCATACTTAGTATGAAATCTGGGCAGCAAATTTCATAACATATATTCTGTAAAAATATAATCATTGCATGTGGACAACAATTTCATAACATATATTTGTACGAACATTAGAAACTCAACAAATGAGCAAATATTAGAGATTAATATTATATATAAAGACTGCAGTTCAAACTAGAACCTTATAGGCTACCACACATAGTTTCATTCCATCATCCCCACATAGATATAATACAGACTAAGTTTCATTCATGTTACATATTGTCAATGCCCACCACTTGGGCTAACAAAAGTCATCACTGGCAGAGATGAACATCATCAAGTGCACACTTGGGCTTCCAAAAGTCTTTGGTGTCGCCACAGCTCTACATCATCACTGTGTCTTCTTGTGTAGGCCAGCGTCCTCCAACATCTTCTCATACTTGCCTATGTTGGCTTTGATGGTGGCAAGTTCCTGAAGAATTGTGTCCATCTTCTTCTTGTGGATGTCATCCTTGACCATGTCAGTGAGGGCATCAACCTTCCAAGTCGGACTAGTGATGCTCTGCTCCAGGGGTCTAGTCACAACTTCTATGGCGCTTATGAGCATTGGTTGAGTCATCGTGAATTGCTCAACATGGTACTACAAATGGACAAGATGAACTATTATAGTATTTTTTTACAGCATGGTAAAACAGGTTGAACTGTTATAGTACTAAGTACAAATGGACAAGATCAAATGCACGTCTATTAGCTACAAATGTAACACCTTCAATGTACAACAAGGTAAAAGAAGTACACAACAATTTGCTTATGCCTTACTGAAATAAAGTGATCTATGTGTAACTAAGAAAGGTTTGTCCAGACATCATTGGCTTTTGAAACTGAATGAAAAGCAAAAATGAAGAACATATGCTGGCCTTAGAGTCATCTTCCCAATGACAAGTTCAAGGCAGCCATGGAAGCATGACACACATCCACCCCTAGCCTTTGATTGAGAAACAAAGTAACCTGGGGATGGATGTGAGTCATGCTTTGATGACAGACTCGAGAAACACAAAATCCAACTAAGTTCTCATCATTGGCCAACTAAATTGCTAAGTGACAATCATCAGTTCTATGCCACAGAAGCTAAGTCACATGCCAAGATCAATTCTAATATACATTAAACAGTTGCATGCTAATAAAGTTCAATTCACAGTTTGGTATGACAAAAGATCAATGCCATGACTGAGGCAAATATACATTACACAATTCACCTAATGCCGAGACTGTGGCATAACAAAAGATCAGCGTCATGATGTAAATCCTAATTAGGGGAGAAATTTGTACCTCTGTCCGGTGGAGAAGTTGTTGAAGCTAGATGGTGGACTCAAGCTGGAGCTGGACGGCAGAGCTAAACTTGGGGTGGAGTTGAGACCATCGCCGGCACATTGGGGAACCCGCACAGAAAATACCTGTAGTACTGGGGCTGTCCGGTGAAGCACTCACGGCAGACCTGCATCACAGCGTCGCTCTCCGAAGATGAAGAGGGAGAGGGGGCCTTCTTGGCCGCTGCCTTCGTCTTGGCTGGCTGCATGGCCCCCGTTTTGGCCGCAGCAGGCTTGGCCACCTTCTTGCCCGCCGCTGGTGTGGCCACCTTCTTGGAAGCCGGCGCGGCTTGCTTCTTGGGCACCGTCGCGGCCGCCTTCTTGCCTGCCGTTGCGGTAGTCTTCTTGTCCGCCGCCACGAGCTTCTTCTTGGCCGTCGGCGTGGCCGTCACCCTAATGGCCCTTGCCATGGCTTTGGCCTTCCTCGTAGCCACCGCGGACCGCTTCTTCCCCGCTCCGGGCATCTTCTTCTTCGCCTTCTTCTGCGCCGAGGAGGCAGGGGCCCATCTGCTGGTGAGTTTGTCCTTTATGGAGTGCCTTCCACTAGGCTTCATCATCTCTAGCGGCGGCGGCAGTGGGGTTGGGCCAGTGTCTTGGGTGGCAGCGGCAGTGGGGTTGGGGGCGGCGATGAATGAGGGGAGGTGAAAAGTGGATCTGGCGAGGTGAATGAGGGGAGTTGAAGTGGCCGGTAGGGCTAATGTGGAGGGCCATCTGACAATGGGCCCAGAGTATCGTTGGCCCACTCGGCCGAGTTCAAAATATTTGTAACTTTAAGTTAAGTACTATATCGAACTCACTATCCTTGTGCATTGGTTAAGTAACGAGCCGTTGAACCCGAGCTCTCCGGTTCGAGCCACGTTGTGGGCAATTTTTTTGCCATTTTTGATGATTTTTTGTAATACAAAGTTGTTTTAGGTTTAAAATATTTGTTAATTAAAGTGCACCATGCTAACAAAATCACTATCCTAGTGCAATGGTTAAGCTACGAGCCTGTTGAGCCTTAGGTGCCCGATTTGAACCCCGTTCTGGGAAATTTTTTTGCATTTTTGTTATTTTTTGCCCTTTTTGTGACGACGGCGGCGGCCAAGGCAGCTTCCCAGGTGGACCCAATCCAGGCGACCGGCGGAGCGCGGCATGGGTGGCACGGGCGGGCTCTGCCCCTTCCCCTAGGTGCTCTTCGGGCTCGCCCTCTTCCCCTCTCCCGAGGTGCTCATGCTCGGCAGTGCAGCACGAGGCTAGGTTTTACCGCGGCGGGATGGGAGCGGAGCGGGTCGGGCTGACGGAGCGGAGCTTGGTTCGGCGGCTGAGTGCGGCGTGCGGGTGGGCAGAATGTGGCATGTGGGTGGGTAGAGCACCGGTGGCGGGCGGTGCTTTGGTGGGCGAGTGTGAGCTCACGGTTGATGTCGCAAGCCGCGTCTTCATCTACTCAGAATCAGCGTTCTAGGAATGCCCTAGAATCGAGACCCCTATCTATTGTTTTTGCTGGCACTGAGCCCACGGTTGTTGATCTAGAGGCGCCAATCGACAATGACAGCGGGCTGCCATTGATATTTTGCCCAGATTTGCAAGGATGTGAGGGTATTTACTGCCATCACCACGTACTCTGATGCTAACCGTGGGAAGAGATACTTCAAGTGTCCTAGGAAGAACTACAGACCGGTCAGTGAAGTGGTTGAATTTGAATTTGCCAAATTTCATTCTTGTTTGCCCAATTTTGATTGGCTTTGTTGGCATTTGGATGCAGGGAAAATGTTTCAGCTATTGGTTTGAGGAACAATATTTGGTGTACCTTAGAGATAACGGTTATCTACAATCTGATCGACCGTTGAAGTAGCTTCAACAACTAAAGCTTTAGAGCTAGTTGGCAAAATGGATAGCTTAGAGCAAAATCTAAATAAGGTGAAGGAAATGGTTGGCAAGGACATGGGAGGGATGGGAAGCTGCATCTATCTTGTGTGTGGATGTGTGAATGTAACATTGTTCTTGGTGTTGGACATCTTCATGGTTGCAGCTTTTGTGTTCAAGTAGGCAATGCTAGTGAAGTATGGGCCTTTGTGTTCAAGGTTGTAGTGTTCAAGAATGTTGTATTGAACCTATTCAAGGCAGTAGTTTGTGCTATTGGACATCTAATTTGCATTGCTGCTTTATGATGTAAATGATAAGCACTTTTGATTATGATGTTTGACTGTTGTTGGAACAATTGGCAGTCTATAAATATATAAACTCCATCTTTTGTATTTTGTGACGGTTTTTACTCAATGTGTGATGGTGTTTGTTCATTATTTGATGGGTTTTGACCCTTTTGTGACAGAATTCTGGGAAACAAAACATGGTTCATGTGAAATAAATCTAGACATAACAACTTGCTTCATGGGAAGGAAATATGGGAACTGTAACTTGCTTCACACATCAAGTATCCATTGAAAACAGACTCACTGCATATAAGGTCTTATAAGTTTAAAGTAGAGATGCAAATCTAGTAGCATAATTCAAATACAACAAAATCAAGTTCATGGTTCATAAAACTCTAGAAATGCAATGTTCGTCATCATCATCGCCTGTCTTCTCCTGAAGCATTGCCATCTGTTGATAGATCTTACGCAGTTACCAGAAATAGATAAATACTCTAGTTCCCCGGCAACGGCGCCAGAAATGCCTGTTGACACTTCTTAGCGCACACCGACTAGAGTAAGGATGAATACGACTAGCGTCTGGTAGCTATGCCTACTGCAAAACCCAAACTACTACCAGAGAGAGGGTGTCACAATTCCTCCTCTGGCAACAGCCTAAGAATGCTAAGCAAAGCTAGATTCTAGTGACGACGTAAGACCGACCAAGGGTAACTCTGCAAGCACACAGGTACCGCTGTAGCACTTCGACCGGGTGAGTATTCCGGTGTCAAGATTTGTAGTTCACTCACGGGAAGTGGATTAAGACTCTCTAGTAAATGGGTGATGGATATCCGTGGTGGTTCTACCCAATCTAAACTATCGATGTTGATAAAAGGGTAGGTGTTGGTAAAGGATATGAGTGATAGACTAAAGGTAAGCTGGTAGGTAGCTAGCTAGGTGGGAGGACAACGAGTGAGTAAGGACTCCTATGTATAACTTTACTCCTGCGTTCTAATCCTACTAATGTAATGACTTAACTAAACTAATGCCTAGACAATCTGTGTGATAGGGGAAGTCGACTGACAAGCAGGAGGGTTCATCTCCTGCTCCAGCGGACCTTTGGCATATGGTCGCCCTACAGACCTAACCCTGACGCAAATAGAACCTAAAGGGAGACAGAGTCCTGCCACGATTCGCCGTTCCCGCTAATATACGTCGGAAAGTGAATGTATATACCAATCAGCGATAGGTGGCATCCACTATTAAGCACTAGCCTAAGCACCTCACTCAGTCTAGCCTTAAGACTCCGGCTACCACGTAAGTAACCTTGGCCCCAGTTGGTAGTGAAACACACACAAAGGATCTAGACACTAAACTAGCTAAGACTCTACAATAAAGGGACTAAGACACAACACTACTACACTAGTATAGTAGTGCACTAAGTAAATACTTAAAGTAAAGTACTCAAAGTAAAGACTTAATAAAGTAAAGCAAGACTATATTAATATAAAGAAAGTACTAAAAGAGTAAAGGTACAATAACTATACCAGATTCTCCAGAAGACGACTCCGGAGATCCGAGCTTCGCTCGACTCGACTCTAACTCCCACTCTAGACTAGACTACACTACTCTTGATCTCCCAAGAGAGCTTGAGCTTGAGAACACTATTGTGGACTACTTGGGGACATTTTGGAATGAAGGACTAGGGGGTATTTATAGTGGAGGTGGAGTAGGGGTTACTCCACCGCCATGTCAGCGATCCGTGTGATGCTGCCTCCTTGCCGTTGGATTAAACCGACCTTCCCACCTACTTGATTGGACGACTCTCGGTGTAGGACACGTGGAGACCATGCAGGAAGTCGGTGGAGTCGAACCGACCTTGAGTTGGGCCCACAAGCAGGTCGGCCGACCTGGAGGTGGCTAACATGTGGGTCCCACTGGCCTTCTAGAAGGTCCAGGGTGTCTTAGGAGCGGTGCCAAGGTGTCGAGGCCACCGGGGCACGGTCGGCCGACTGGACTCGGGGTCCCGGCCCACCCGGGGCTTCTGGTGATGTCCCGACTTGTCACATGTAGTCTTGTCCAAAGTTGGGTTCACTTGATATCTTGCTTGCTTCTATGTGGATCCTTGGACCAATGTGCCAATTGATTGGAATGTTGAGTTGTGGCACATTTGGATCTAGGATCAGGTCTTCGTGTAGCATGTCAGGGACCCTGCTTGATGGTCAGATCCTGGTGAGACCAGAATCAGGCTGGTAGACCTGGGTTTTGGTCTCACAGGGCCTATTTCCAGTTTTCCTGTATTTCACAAGCTAAGAGTATAAGTGAAACTTTATTAGTGATAAATATGCTCATGTGATGCTTCGAGGACTGTTGACGGGTTTCTGGGTGTACCAAAACTGGTCTTTATTCCCGTCAACAAGACTCCCAAGCTTAACCTTTGCTCATCTCGAGCAAACGATCAAAACTTGGTTCGATTGGATCAGGTATTATTACTAAATTAACATCTCAATAGTACTAAGTGCACAACAAAGAACTTCTCCTTGAATGGAAAATTTAGCAATGTTAACACACCCATATTACTTTAGCACTCATGGGGCTTATGGCATTAACTTAGTCTTAGGACATTGGAAGACAGAACAGCTTTGACTAGAGCATCTACTTTTCTTATTCTTTTAGCAAGTTTCATGCCAGAGGCTTTTGATAAGTTTTTCAAAAGAAGTCTTAATGTTCCTCAAATGGTTTCTCTCAAGTCACTCAAGTGGTGTATGAATCCTCACCAAGGCACATCATGTGTTTGCCTTTCAAAAACATCCTACCTCTAATAAGACTTTATGTGGAGCTCAAGTAGGTATGGCAAGGAATAGCTTACTTGCAAAATATATGTTGTCTTAGTTAAGAAAGAAAAAATTTTGGACCACAGAAGAGACTCATCATACTCCTAGATCAAGATGTAAAATGGTATGGATGGAATGAAGGAATGGATGGTAAGGAAATGGAGAGAAGGTGGATGTATGGTGGATGAGGTTGCTCCTTCATTTGATTCTAATCTCTCTTTCTACTTCTATTGAGACAAGGCTAGCTCTTTTTTTTTTGGATCTATCTCAATAGATGCCTAGCCTTTTTGGGGTGTGTCTCACCTACAAATGATAACTGAGAGAGAATCCTAACTTTGGAGCATGGAGCAACCTTTATGATGAGGATGGTGAAGGTGCGTACTTCCAGTGTAGAAGCAGCACAAAAATGGTGGTATGAATGAAGATGCGTGTCCCAGGGTAGGAGTAGCATAATGATGGTGGTAAGATGCGTACTCTCAGGGTAGTAGTAGCATAATGATGGTGGTAAGATGCATACTCCCAGGGTAGGAGTAGCATGGTTGCGTGCTTCCGGATTAGAAGCAGCATATTTGGTGGTATGTGGATCTTGATCTTAGGACCATGACAAACCTCTAACACAGGTTCTACAAGTCTTAACCAAACTCAATGCAAGGAAGTAGCTTATGTAGAAGGCTCTTGGATAAATCAAGTATATATGGTCGTGGTAGGAAATTCAATACCATTGAGGAACAATTAAGTGTTCATTCATTTTTCAAAATAAATTCTCTGGCAATCATACGTGCTTAGAACAATAGAATAGAGCTCTTATCTCAACTATATCATATCTCATAACAACTTAGACTTTGTCTTAGCACTTGCAACCCACTAAGTGATCAAGTTCATGATGGTTAAAAGTGCCAAGTAATCCAGACTTAGTGAAATGCTAAGTTGTAAACAAGCACTAGAGAAACATTAACTAGCAATTTCATCATCATTTCCGTAGGAAGACTAGCACACATGAAGCATATGTACAAAAAGGGAAATAAAGCAAATAAATATTTTTGGATTTTTAATTTTTCAGATTTTTTAAATGCATGAAAATAATAACTAAAATGCAATAAGATAAGAATTAAATAAGGGGTTAGAAACATACCTTGGGATGAACTTACCTTAGTGGGGGAGAGGATCTCCCCCAAGCTTGTCTCTTGCTCACTGTCGTGGAAACCATGCATTCCACTGGTTCCAGCAGTGCTCTTCCTCCGTGTGGATGCCTTGAACCATGTCCAAGTTCTGTTGCATGATTTGCAACATGGCCTGCCGCTCGATGTGGATGTTCTCCACCTCCTGTGCTTCGATCTCGGACGGTGGCTGACGCCTCCCTCTACGAGGGTGAGGAGTGTGTGCCTAGGAAGGTGTCCTGGAGTGAGGAAGTGCTTCCATGTGGGAAGAGCTCACATCCTCCTCCTCATTGTGTGCAGCATGAGAAGGGCCAGCTTGCCCCTGAGCAGCACGGGCTTGTGCTCTCTGTTGGCGGTCCTTATCGACACATTTTAACCGCCAACTTAAGATAGAAAAGGGAGAAATACATGTTCTTATATGCATATACTTGTGCTATTAACCAAATTCCACTTGTACATGGAGTTTAGTAACGTTTACAGGAAATACACCAAGTACAGGGAATTTTATACAGAAAAGGCGCTTTTCGGCAAAGCGTAAAAGAGGCACAAGGAGGAGACAGGCCCAACCAGAGCAGAAATGGGCCAAAACACCACACCACCTCGACACACCTAACAGGAGAGGCCCACTGGCCAAGGTCAGTTTGGGGGCGGCTCCAACCTGGCGCGCTCGCGCTAGGGGCGCGCTCACGCCCCCAGCCTGCCAGGTGGGCCCTGCTTCCTGGAGGCGGTTCCATCAATGCGAAGGAGGGCGGTGCGCTGGTGTTCCTTCCATATCTAACTCCGAACCGACCTGCTCAAGATATAAAAGGGGAGAATCAAGAATTTTCCAAACACACATTCATTTGAGCCATTCTCCTCTACTCTTGTTCTTTAGCCTAGTCTAGTAGCTTAGGAGCTAGGTTGAGCTATCAAGGAGGGCTTGTCTCCTAGGGAGAAGATTCATCACTTGGTAATATATTATGGAGTGTTCTTCCTATTTCAAGTTCTTGTTCGTATTATGTAGCCTTGTTCATGAACTAGAGTATAGTTGCGTTCTTGCTAAACCTGATTCATATGAACTAGAGCAAGGTTCTTATGATCATTGCTTAGCATGTTCTTCGTTGTTCTTCGTTGTTCATATGCTTTATAGGATTAGAGATCCTGATGAGAATGAAGTAACGGTTCGTCGTTCCTTCGGGTTTGCCTATGTTCTAGCTCGTCCATCCGTAGGGTGGGAGTCCGCGGGGAATGTAGGTAGTTCTCTAATATGCGGACGTGGTGTCCGGATATGAGAGAGCCTTCGGATATGAGCATGCCACGGTTGAGGGGTAGGCGGCAGGTGGTGACAGCCCTGTCAATCCCTTGTAATCCCCCACGTCCGCATGTTGTGTAGGAGTTCGTAAATGCCTTTATCGGCTGGCAGACCAGCTGCGAGGGTCTCCCTATTACTTTAGGCTCTGACCCATCTCTAACCCTGTAGACTATATGACTTAGCTGTTCATGACATTGCTATGTATGACCTACCTGCTCTGCTTAGATTTATTCTTTATTCGTTCATTCGTTTATTCTTTCTTTTATACTTTATCCTTGAGTTTGGCCAAATGTGTGTCCACTATCTTGCAAAACCATTATACTTACCCCTGTATAGCACTAGAGTCACATTTTGATGATGTGAAGTCAAGTATCCATATCCATGTTTAGACACCTATACACCATGCCTTCCTACGGGAAATATAAATAACGATACCCGAGAATACTCCCGGGTGAAATGCTACAATGATAGATCCGTGCGCTTGCGGATAATATCTTTAGAACACGACTATCACTGGCGTTTCTTGGCGTGACCCTTTGGGATGTAATAATTCTAGTGATTGCGTTAAGAAATGCCAACAAGCATTTACGGCGCCGTTCGGGGAAGGCATTGGTTGAAAAGAATCTAGCATAAACATGGATATGAATTGACTTCATTAGAAATGGACATAGTCTATGCGAGCTAACTTTCATGTTTTCGTCTGTTGTGGATGAAAACAGGATAGTGCAGGACTGGTTCATTTGCCAGAATTTTGATACGAATCTAGAGGCAGCTTCGCTGACAGTTGAACCAGTACCATCCACACCATCAAAGATGGCCCAGAAGTCAATCCACGAGTTCTCAGCTCCCGCTGTTGCCCATGTGCCCAAGGGGCCCATTGTCAACGCAGCGGAAAAGAACTTTGAGCTCAGGACTGGACTCATCATGATGGTGCAATCTAGTCCATTCTCTAGACTACCCAATGAGGATGCAAATGCTCATTTGCAACACTTCATGGAGCTCTGTGACACAGTCATCATCAAGGACATATCCGCTGACGTTATCCGGCTCCGTCTGTTTCCCTTCTCCCTCTCAGGGAAGGCGAAACAGTGGTTCTACAAGGATAGAGAAGCGATGAGCATGTGGAACGAGTGTTCCATGGCATTCCTCGCCAAATTCTTCCCCATGGGCAAAACAACTGCCCTAAGAGGAAAAATTACCAACTTCCAGCAAACGCAGCACGAACCCATCCCTGAAGTGTGGGAGAGACTCCAAGATTATATTCAAGATTGTCCTCATCACGGGATGGAGGAGTGGCTGGTGCTCCAGAACTTTTACAATGGGTTAACACCCATGTCAAAAGGGCACCTTAATGCCGCTGCTGGAGGAGCATTACTATCACTCGCAGTTGACAAAGCTACGGCTTTAGTCAACAAAATGGTGGAAAACCAAGCTTGGGGGGAAGATAGGACCCCAACCAAGCAACAGAAGGGCATGCACACAGTCAAGGAGACTGGTATGCTTGCCGCTAAGATAGAGCTACTCCTCAAGAAGATGGAGGAACATGCTACAGCTAGCACGCCCGACTCCGTCAAAACCATGGACTCTCACATGACTTGCGAAGTCTGTGGTAATGTTGGCCACTCAGGAGGTGACTGCCCTGAGACCCGTGAAGAAGCAGCATACATCAACAACAGGTTTCGCCAACAACAAGGAGGGAACAGTGGCTATTCTCGACCACCATTCCAAGGTAATTCGAATTATAACTCCAATTATAATTCGAATCAGCCTTCATTCAAAGACCTAGTCCTTGGGCAAGCCAAGATCAATGAAAACGACCAAAAAGATGCTCGACAATGATAAAATTCTTGGAAGCATCAATGATAAGATAGAGGGCTTATCTTCGTCAATGTTAGAGATCAGTGGGCTTCAACAAAATGATAGAAACCCAGTTAGCCCGGATAGTTGCATCTCTCCCAAACAATAGTGGCTCGGGAGGAATACCCGGGCAACCCCGAGATCTCACTTGAAATAGTTAATATGATCTCGACATGGCACGGTAAGCCATGTCCCGGTTGGGGTTTGTCTTGGAAAAGAAGGGAGATCCAGCCGACCGACCATCACCATCGCAATAGGCCCACACACCATTGACAATGCCTATTGCGACCTCGGAGCAAGTGTAAACATGATGTCCAAGGTGACATATGAGAAAGTGTTGGGAGGACCTCTGTCCCCGCCAGCATTTATGATGCAAATGGCAGATCGGACTATCACACAGCCCGAGGGGATAGCGAAGGATATCCTAATCAGGATCCAGGATGAGTACGTCCCAGTGGATTTCGTCATCCTCAACACAGGGGACACAGAAGAAGGACCACTCATTCTCGGTCGACCATTCCTCTTCACCACCAAGGCAGCACTATATGTCAGAAAGGGCGTAGCCAGTTTCCACTTTAAGCAGAAGGTGATCAACCTTCGATTCAATGGCTATTCCAAGCCGGCAGAAGTAAAGAAGAACCCGCCAAAGAAGCGACAACCCGGGACTAAGGCCAAGAATTCTGGACCCACTTCTCCTGGGCCGGGTGAATCATCAAGCAACAATTGATGAGGGAGGAAGTCTCGCCCAACGGACTTAAAAATTGGTGAGCCCCGCCGACAGTGTAAACCGACGGTTATCCGAAAAAAATCTTCCTTTATTTATAAATTTTTTTATTTTATAAAAGTATTTTCTTTGCACTCACTTTTTAGTGAGCAAATAAAATAAAAATTTATTTTTCAAAACTTTTTGTCCCAAAAATTCTGAAAATAAGTTAGTTAGAAGGAATAAATTTTTTTGTTATTAAAAATTACTTTTGAAAATTTTGTTTTTGATCAAAATTTGTTGGAAATTTAAAATTTGGGGAAGATTTGGGCCGGGACACCAACGCCCAACGGCCACATTTTTCAAATGGCCGTTGGGGCGACTCCGCCAAAGGGGGGGCGACGGGCGGGCCGGCGGCGCGCGGCGAGGGCGCGGCGCGCGCCCGAGGCGGCTCCGCCTTGCTGCCGCGCCAGCTTGCTAGGAGCCATTGCTCACACCCCCAAGACCGGGTGTTTGGCCTATAAATAGGAGAGGAGCCGGCGGTGGTAAATTCTTTTGAGATGAAAGCTAATGAAAGTGCTAATGAGATGTATTCCCGTTTGAACACTATTGTAGAGGAACTCAATGGGCTTGGACTCAATCAAATGTCGCCATCCGATGTTGCAAGAAAGATCCTATGTGTCCTCCCCATTGAGAAATATGGGCACATTGTCACCGTGCTTCACCAAGGTGATCTTTTCAATGCTACACCGACTCAAATATTGGGAAAGATCAATGCTCATGAGATGTACATGCATTTCACCCCCGAGGATGGCTCATCATCCAAGAAGAAAGACTTGGCCCTCAATGCAAGTCACTCAAGAAAAGGCAAGGCCAAGGCAACTCATGATGATTCTAGTGATGCTGAAATTGATGATGTGAGTCTTGCTCTCATGGTGAAGAAGACCACCAAGATGTTGAAGAAGCTCAACAAGAATGGTGTCAAGTTTGATGGCAAGAAGAAGAAGTTCTTCACAAGTAGCAAAAGGAAGCCCATCTCCGAAATGGAGTGCTTCAACCGCCGCAAATGGACATCTAGCTCATCAATGTCCGGAGCCTCCAAGAGACAAGAAATACAAGAAGAAGAAGGGCAAGGACAAGAAGGATGACTCAAGTGATGATGAAGAAAAAGAAAAGAAGAAGAAAGACAAGCATCACAAGAAGAAGGAAGAAAAGAAAGAGCATCACAAGAAGAAGGATGGAAAGGCCTATATTGTTGGTGATTGGCTCACCGATATTGAATCCTCTTGTGGGTCAACCGAAGAGGAAAGTGATGATGAAGGTGTTGCTGCTATTGGCATTGGATCTTCACCACCTCCACAAATCTTGCCATCATCATCTACTCCATCCCACTTTTGCCTTATGGCTAAGAGTGAAAAGAAGGTACATTCTAAACATGGTGATAGTGATGATAGTGGGAGTGAAAGTGATAGTGATGATGAGTATGAGTCACCTACCTATGATGAGCTTGTCAAATTGCTTAGAAAGTACTCAAAAACCATCATTAAGACAAGAGGAAGATGTGATGAGCTTGATAGTGAAAATACCTCTCTTCTAGAAAAGATGGAAGCTATGCGAGAAAACTAGTGATGAGCTTAGAGATCAAAATGAAATCATGTCCTCTAAACTCAAGGAACTCAAAGCTTCTTCAAAAGAGCTTAAAGTTGAAAATGAGAACCTTGAGAAGAAGCATGATGAGCTCAAATCTAGTTATAGCTCTCTAAAAGAGGAGTACACAACTATTAAAGTTGATCATGGGAATCTAGCGATGGCTTATGAGCTTCTTGCCGAAACACATGAGGCTACTAACAATGTTGCTAAGAATGATGTAGCTACATCATGTGATGAGATCATTGAGCAAGGTGCTAGCAAAGCAAAGGCAAGTCGGTGGTGGTGGATCGAGAATTATGATGACTATGTCAAGATAAAGAATGAAAATGAACAGCTCAAGAAAGACCTTGAACGAGCAAAAATCGGTCACACCGTCACTATTGAAGATGAGGGACTAGCACTTGAGAATGAGAAGCTCAAAGAAGAGAACAAAAGACTCCACTTTGAGATGTCATGCTTGAAGCAATCAACAAATGAGTCACTTCTAGAAGAGAACAAGAAGCTCAAGCAAGAGAAAGAACACCTCAAGATTGGACCGAGCAAGTTTGCAAAAGGAAAGTCACTTCAAAGTGAGCTCTTGATGAACACCGTGATGAAGACCGATAGAAGTGGCATTGGGTTCAAGTCACATCAAGAGAAGCAACATCAAGCAAAGCAAGCAAGTCAACAAAAGCAAAAGCCAAAGCCAAAGCCAAAGAGATGTTTTGAGTATGGACAAGAAGGTCACTTTGCTCATGAGTGTGAAACTCCACCACCACAACCCTTGCCCAAGCATGCTAGACCCTTTGCATACAATGCTCATTATGTGGTTAGAAAGGATTCAAAAGGACAAGTGAATGTCACCTTCTTAGGTCCCCCAATAAGAATAGGCCTAAGCAAATTTGGGTTGCAAAGTCTCTAGTAGAGAAAGTCAAGGGCCCTCAACAAGTTTGGGTCCCTAAACCTCAAGCTTGATCTCTTGTGTGTAGGTGAACTACAGGACCGGTGGAAGTCAATGGGTTATTGATAGTGGTGCACTCAACATATGACCGGTGAACCTCGTATGTTTGCCTCACTAGATGAAGGGGAGCAAAATCAAGATAGGATCACATTTGGTGATAATTCAAAGGGCAAAGTCAAGGGTTTGGGCAAAGTTGCAATATCAAATGATCACTCTTTGTCAAATGTGCTTTATGTTAAACCATTGAGCTTCAACTTCTTTGTCGGTGGGTCAATTGTGTGATCTTGGATTCAAATGCTTGTTTGATGAGAAGGAAGTGATAGTGTCAAAGAAAGAAGACTCAACCGTGATATTCAAAGGCTTTAGATACAACAATCTCTATCTAGTGGATTTCACCTCCGAAGATGCAAATCGAATGTTTGTTTCTTTGTCCAAGACTTCACTTGGGTGGTTGTGGCATAGGAGGCTAGCACATGTTGGGATGAGTACACTCAAGAAGCTTTTGAAGAAAGAGTTAGTGAGGGGCTTGAAAGATGTTAAATTTGAAAAGGACAAACCTTGTAGTGCATGTCAAGCCGGCAAGCAAGTTGCAAACACTCATCCAACCAAAGCTTTTCTATCAACTTCAAGAGTGCTAGAGTTTTTGCATATGGATCTATTTGGACCAACTACGTACAAGAGTCTTGGTGGGAAACTCCATTGTCTAGTGATTGTTGATGACTTCTCAAGATACACATGGACCTTCTTTCTTCATGACAAATCCGAAGCTACTCCTTGCTTCAAGAAGTTTGCGAAGAGAGCCCAAAATGAATTTGATGTCAAGATCAAGAAAATTAGAAGTGACAATGGCAAAGAATTTGACAACACCAACATTGAAGCTTATTGTGATGAAGTTGGGATTAAACATGAAGTCTCATCCACCTACACACCTCAGCAAAATGGCATAGTTGAGAGGAAGAACCGGACCTTAATCACTCTAGCAAGAACAATGCTTGATGAGTACAACACCCCAGAGAACTTGTGGGTGAAGCTATCAACACAAGCATGCTATGCATCAAATCGGTTATATCTTCATAAGTTTCATGGCAAGACCCCCTATGAAATGCTCAATGGGAAGAAGCCGGACGTCTCCTACTTCCGGGTGTTTGGTTGCAAATGCTACATCTACAAGAAAAGGCAACATCTAGGGAAGTTTCAAAGACGTTGTGATATTGGTTTTCTTGTTGGTTACTCATCAAAATCCAAAGCATATCGAGTATTCAACCATGCCACTTTGGTTTGGTAGAAGAAACATATGATGTGGAGTTTGATGAATCTAACGGCTCCCAAGGAGCAATTGAGAATCTTGATGATGTAGGTGATGAACCATTGAGGGAAGCAATGAAGAGCATGCCGGTGGGAGACATCAAGCCTAAAGAAGATGATGATGAAGTGCAAGTCATTGACAAGCCTTTCTCTTCTTCAAGTGTGCCTCAAGATGACAAGGAAAAGATGGGATGACTGAAAATGAAGACACTCATGTTTCCCATGAACAAAGAGAGGCACAAGCTCAAGATGTTGATGCTCCTCAACCTACTCCTCAAGTGGTTGAAAAGAGAATTCCCAAACTCCACGATCATCCACAAGATCAAATCATAGGGAGTCCATCAAGGGGTGTAATGACTCAATCTCAAAGACTTGCTAGCTTTTGAACATCACTCGTTTGTTTCTTGTGTTGAGCCAAAGGATGTAGGTGAAGCTCTTCAAGATCCGGATTGGGTGAATGCCATGCATGAAGAATTGAACAACTTCACCCGCAACAAGGTTTGGACACTTGAAGAGCGTCCCAAAAATGCAAGAATCATAGGTACCAAGTGGGTGTTCCGCAACAAGCAAGATGACCAAGGCAATGTTGTGAGAAACAAGGCAAGGCTCGTGGCAAAGGGGTTCTCTCAAGTTGAAGGCCTAGATTTTGGAGAGACCTTTGCACCGGTTGCAAGACTTGAAGCCATCCGTATCCTCCTTGCATATGCTTCACACCATGAAATGAAACTATTTCAAATGGATGTGAAGAGTGCATTTCTTAATGGTTTCATTAATGAGCTTGTTTATGTTGATCAACCTCCCGGGTTCGAAGACCCTAGCTGTCCTAATCATGTTTTCGAGGTTGTCCAATGCACTTTATGGGCTCAAGCAAGCCCCTAGAGCATGGTATGAGCGCCTTAGGGACTTCCTCATTGAGAAGGGGTTCACCATCGGGAAGGTTGACACCACACTCTTCACCAAGAAGCTTAATGGAGAGATCTTCATTTGTCAAGTATATGTTGATGATATCATCTTCGGCTCAACAAATGAAGAAGAATGCAAGAAGTTTGGTGACATGATGTCAAGAGAGTTCGAGATGTCTATGATTGGTGAGCTCAACTTCTTCCTTGGTTTTCAAATCAAGCAAATGAAGGAAGGGACCTTCATATCTCAAGAGAAGTACACCAAGGACCTCCTCAAGAGGTTTGATATGAAGGATTGCAAGCCAATCAACACTCCCATGGCATCTAATGGGCATCTCGACCTTGATGTGGAAGGTAACTCGTGGATCAAACTCTTTACCGCTCTATGATCGGTAGCTTGTTGTACCTCACCGCATCTAGGCCCGACATCATGTTTAGTGTGTGTATGTGTGCTCGTTTCCAAGCCGATCCTAAGGAAGCTCACGAGTCTTGTCAAGAGAATCCTTAGGTACTTGCAGCTCACCCCAAGCATTGGTCTATGGTATCCCAAAGGAGCAAGATTCCAACTTGTTGGCTATTCCGATTCGGATTATGCCGGTTGCAAAATTGATAGAAAAAGCACATCCGGAGGGTGCCATTTGCTTGGGAGGTCACTTGTCTCTTGGTCATCAAAGAAGCGAGAATAGTGTTGCTCTATCCTGACAAGCGAGTATATAGCATTTGGGGCTTGTTGTGCACAAATCTTGTACATGAAGCAAACCCTCCTTGACTACGGTGTGAATCTTGGTCAAGTGACTCTATTGTGCGACAATGAGAGTGCAAGAAAGATTGCCAACAACCCGGTTCAACACTCTCGCACAAAGCATATAGATATCCGCCACCACTTTCTTAGGGATCATGTCTCTAAAAAGGATATATCTCTAGAAGGTGTGAGAAGTGAGGATCAATTAGCGGATATCTTCACAAAGCCATTGGATGAATCAACCTTTTGTAGGTTAAGGAATGAGCTCAATATCCTTGACCTAAGCAACTTCACAAGGAAGAGATGAAAGGTGTTGTCGGTTGCATTGCATTGTTTATAGAGCACGTCTAAATTTCTGTAATGCATATAGGGCTTGTCTAACATGGTTAAGATAACACTCTTTGGAGGTGTGAAGAAGCTTACCCTTGGTTCAAACCCGACAAGCCGCCTAGATTCAAATTCCGTAAATTTATGTGCTTGTGTATTGCTCTTCGTTTCTTTTCGTTTATCTCTTGAGCAACCTCTATGTTCGTCCATGAATTGAGAAATCTTTTGATGCTTCTATTGGTTTAGAAACTCAAGCTCATGGCCATACGTTGTTCCTCACTTGTGTTTATTGTCTATTTTCGAAAATTGTTATAAGCCTAGGGCAAATTATTTGAAAAACTGAGTGTTTGAGAGTGAGGATCTCACATTGGCTCCAAACTGTGTTTAGTTGACTCTTCAAAAGTTTGGAAACCAATTGGGAACAGGTGCCGCGAAGAAAAGATTCAACTCAGCGTTTTAAAGAGCGCCGGACGCGCACTTGGAACCCGGCGGACACGTCCGGCGCGTAGTGAAAAAAGACGTGAAGAAAGACAGAAGATCAACACTGGCCGGACGCAGCACAGTGTTTCGCCCGCGTCCGCGCTCTCGCATTGCAGCGAGTCCGGCGGATCGTCTAAGGAGCAAATTTTCTGGACTCTCTGTTCGGAGTCCGGCGGCTCCCCGGACGCACTCGAGACGCGTCCGACGCAACAAGGAAGAGCGCGGTTCACTCAATCTGACGTGTGGGGCCACCCAGTGTTTCTCTTTCATTCCAAATCGCCCGCGGCCGTTTTCTCCTTCTCGCCATCCGTACGCCGCCGACGGGTCGCCCTAACCCTAACCACCACTGCACCGCGCCGCCCGGCCCGGCCCGGCGCCGCCTCTCTCTCACCACAGCGCCGCCCTAGCCAGCGCGCCCACATTTCACTCCGGCCGCCGTGCCCTCGGCACCTCACAGGCCAGCGCCGCCCGGCTCGGTTCGCGCCGCCGTGGTGCTCACCACCGCCGCCCGGATTCCTGTTTCTCCGGCAAGCTTTCGTGCTCCGTCCGCGGCGTATTCCTCTGTGATCCCTTTCTTCTTGTGATTGTTCGCCGGCCGACGCCACTCATGAGCAGGGGAGGTCAATCCATGGTGAGTTGCCACCATGCCCGCCAAGTGTTCGGTGAAATGCCAAAACCAGTTCCCGCTCACTATCTTGGTCAATTTTTGATCAGATTTCCTTGTGCAGTGATACCTTGTTCTCGTGGGTGCCCTACATTGTCGTCTTCTCATCTTTTCACAGGAGCTTGCTTTGACATAGGTACAACGCCATGATCTATCTATTCTTACCCAATGCTATGCTCCGATAGGGTTACTCACCTCTAGAAAATGCTTATGGTTATAAATCCTATCTATTCCATTCTTTGCAGTGAGCCAGTCATTTGATTGTTTTTGACAAGGTGGGCGGGGCGGTTGAACTCAAGGCCAAGCCTATGAGTATGGTTTGAGGCCAAGCCTCTCAAGTGGCAGTTCACCTTCTTGCAGCCAGGTTATTTGATCAAAAACAGTATTGCAGATGCCGAGGTGCAAGGGAACAGGCAGGGGCTCAGGGGGAGATGATGATCCTAGTAGAAGACCAAATCTCACTAAGATGATTGAGAAAGCAAAAGGCAAGAAAGTCATGACTATGAGAAAAAGAAAGAGTGTGCCACCTAATACTCAGGCAGCAGCAGAGCGTGCTGAGAGGAGAGCTCGCAGGGGTGCAGGCATTCTGATACAAGAGCCTGGATCAGCAGAAGCACAGGAGGGAGAGGCAGAGGCCCCAGAGGCAGAGGAGACCACACTTGAGCAGCAGGATCTTTCTCCTTTACGACGGTCCTCCCGTGTCAGGACTCTCCAGCAGCAAGCAGCTCAGCAGTCACAGGAGTCAGGTCCTTCTTCCACTCCACAGAGACAGCCCAGCAGGGGCTCTACAGGACCTAGATTGAGTACAGAGGAGCTGTTGAAGGCCAGTGCAAAGAAGATACAGGCTATCAGGCAGGTGGACATAAACACCTGGTTTCCACCTTCCAGAGAGAGAGCTGGTGCACCTTATTACACAGCTTTGCACAAGTCCCTAGTTGAGGCATACAGGCAGAAATCAAAGATCACCAAGCAGAGGACAGTGATAGCTGACACTTTCTCACATGTGTTGGGCCAGGCCTTCAGAGAGTATTTGGGTGCACAGCCAGGCATGATTGATCTAATTGGAAGATCTGGCAGATATATTCCAGAATGGGTGTTAGAGTTCTATGCTACATTGTGGATTGCTCCAAATCATTCACTCATTTCATACACCATTCGTGGTCAGAGACAGAACTTGTCCAGTGAGGAAGCCAGGAACTTCTTGGGGATTTCAGGAGCAGCCCATCAAGCCGCATCACCGTGCTTTCCAGAATTGAGCCACCCCGCCGTGCACGGGGAGGAGTAGTGCCACCTCCCGAGATCATGAGAGAGGTCTTTGGACCTAACTTTGGTGCGGTGGTCGACGGGACACCACGGGATGAGCTACGCCTTGCTCGAGTCCTTGATCGATTCGAGGTACACAATTCTTGCTAGGCCCGGTTTCGAGAACGGGTTCACTAGGCTCCGGCGGTGGGTAGTGTCACATCTTGTGAGGAAGATTCCTTTTGATATCCGGGATTTGATTCTTTGTGATATGGAGGATGTTATCTATGGGAGCTTCACCAAACACCGGCTGATGCATTATGCTCATTGGATCACTTGGCTCATCTATAGAAATGGTGATCTTCCAGACTCGATCAGAAAGGAATATGAAGATCCGCTGAATTATGAGGTGTTTGGCTCCTATGATGCTTCACATTGTCGAGTCACCGCAGATGCTCCTCCAGTCATTCCTCGCCATGGAGATCCGATTCTGAGAGACGGGGAGCCGAGCGGGATGCTAGAGTTGAGCGGCTAGCGCGAGATGAAGAAGCGAGCTTGCGAAGCCGAGGCGGCGGGATATGAGATCACTACCTCGGACTCGAGGATGATGAGGAGTACTACATTCCAGTTCGTCCTCCCCCTCGTCAGCATGATGCAGAGGCGGGCAGTTCAGGAGCAGCTATTGAGCGCTTGACTCAGGTACTTGACAGGTTGGCTGCCAACCAGGAGTGTGCCGAGGAGCGGCATGAGATTGCTCTAGCCGAGATACGAGCTCGCCGGGATGCACAAGATCGGCTACGCGACAGCAGCAGCACCGGCGGACTATGACTTTGATTGCTTCACTATTTCAGCGAGACGGGTGCCACGGTACCTCGGGAATTCTTCCCTCGGCCGAGTCGCCTAGCGGGACGAGACTTTGGGAGTAGGACCTTCTCGGATGCCGATCACGAGTGCGGGCTTACCGGCTTCGAGGCATAGCACCTTCTTCTCCCAGCGGTTCGTGTGTCCCCGGTTTTCCACGGATCTCCACCGGCTTCTCACCTGTTGGCTCTCATCTCGTTATTCACTCCGAGACTCGGGCGCGGCCATCATCGAGCCTCCTACACGGTGCACTCACGGGAGAGGCGACACCCGAGTACATGAGACGGCCTATTCAAGCATGACTCGCAACCTCGCGCAGCGAGATTCCTCCGATGTGCACCGGCACATCGGGCACCATACCTTCCTCGGTGGCTTCTACGAGATCCTCTTCCTACTGCGGCGGTACCACGGGTGGCTCCTACTCTTCCACTTGCTGCACCGTCCGAGCCACGGGGTCGGCCGGAGATAGCTCCGATCACGGTGCCGACTACGGAGACGGCGCGATTCACATAAAGTGTCGGTTGAGCGAGACCCGCACCGCTTCTCCACGAGCGCCACGCCGGAGGGTCGGCGGGCTCCTGTCCTCGGTCAGCCAGAGCTCGAGATGACGGCCCGAGATGATGCTACGGCGTTCGTCATTGCTCCACATGCTCGTGAGACTAGCTCGTCTGCTCCTTCCACCCCTCAGCCTTAGGTTTTGGTCCTTGATGCCAAAGGGGGAGAGTTGGGAGTATGTAGACTTAGGGGGAGCTCTTAGCTTGGGATTTGGTTCTTTCGATTGGTACTTTTGCATGCATCATGTTTACTTTATGCATTGTATGATATGTGTGAGGTACTTTCAGTCGCAGTGACATATGCTCTTCGGTTTGGTATCACCTTCTATGTCACCCGGCTCTTTGCTCATATGTGCTTGGCTTCCGCGGTTTACTCGATTCCATATGAGCTATGCTTTTGTCTTGTGCTAACTCATTTTTGCGAGATTATATGTGCACGAGATCTTTTGGCTTGATGTCACATGAGTCATTCTAATCTTTGCTCTTATTGTCAAAGGCTCATGTGAATCAAGCATGCTTGAAAACCTCAACTAAACTCTTCATACTCCGAGAGGTTGTCGTCAATCACCAAAAAGGGGGAGATTGAAAGCATCTAGGCCCTTTGATGTGGGTTTCGATGATTGATGACAATATAGATTACTATGACTAACGTGTGTTTTGCAGAAACAATGGGAGTTAGGTCATGGTAATGGAATCTCAGGCAATTGATTGTCATGCCCTCTTATCGATAGAAATCGTTTCGGTTTTCAAAGGATGGACGACAAGGTTAAGGACGGTTAGCTCCGATTGTCGATGGTGTTGAGAGACATTGGATTAGTCATTAGGACTTTGTTTTCTCCTTTGGCCGTACTATTAAGGGGGCTGCAAATGGGTAGCTTGACCTAGTTGAGTCTCGGGTTTAGGTGTGGTGCACACCTGTGAAATCTTAGCGCTAGGAAGTTACTAGAGAGCCCTGAGATTGTTTGAAGTCGTCGCCGTTTTCAAAGGATCGCTGATCGAGTGAAAACGGGAGCTTCAACAGGTGCCGGACGCGCCAGCCGGCGCACGGTGAACTCTTCTGCTGGTCTGCTCTGAGGAGCGGACGCGCAGTCCCGCGTCCGGCCCTCGGCCGGATGCGGACCAGAAACTTTCTGGAAGCCGGCCTTGGGACAAAGTGCGCTCCGGACGCGCTCCGGACTCTGACGCCGGACGCGTCCGGCGTGTGCACTGTAGCTCAACGGCTAGCTGACCGTTTGAATCTTTTTAAGTGCCGGACGCGTCCGGCGGTGGGGCGCCGGACGCGTCCGGCGCTCACGACTGAGCTGAATTGCGGGGTAACGGTTGGATTTCAGCCTTGGCTATAAATACAACCACACCCCCTCCATTTCGGCTCTCTTGCTCATTTGTTCAGCTGGTAGACACCTTGTGAGAGCAGGAGAGTTGCAAGAGCCTCATGACTTGAAGAGATTTGAGAATCCATGAGTTCATGAGCGATCGAGAGTAGCTAGTGTGCATCCACTCTTCTCCCTAGGCTTTGCGAGGTCAAGTGAGAGTTTGTGCTTGTTACTCTTGGTGATCGCAATCACCTAGACGGCTTGGTGGTGATTGGAGCTTGGTGATCATCCGGCGGTGCTTGTGGATGACCCAACTCATCTTGTGAGCGGTTCTTGGCGATTCACCGCGTCGGAGCGCGACGAAGAATCAGCCCTAGAGAGCACTTGGTCCTTGCGAGGATCAAGGGGGAGCTACACCCTTGCGTGGGTGCTCCAACGAGGACTAGTGGAGAGTGGCGACTCTCCGATACCTCGGAAAAAAGATCGCCGTGTTCCTTGTCCCCTTAATTTTTGCATTTATTTTCTAGCTCTTACATTCTTGCAATTACTTTCATAGAATTGCCATGCTAGAATAGGATTGGAACTTAGGGTGCAAAACTTTAGTTGATCGATTGTCTAGGAACACACATAGGCACAAAGGGGTGAATCATGGGCTAGTAGGTTTAATTCCGCAAGAATTTTTAGAATTAGCCCAATTCACCCCCCCCTCTTGGGCATCTTGATCCTTTCACCTGGGCAAAGCCATCATACCAACCGCAGCAACAACTTTGTCGTTACATCCATAATATTGCCGGTAAACAACTCTCAGGTATGCAAAGGTAATGTTCACCAACTCATTTACTCACTTTTGTCTCCATAGAAATAAGAGTCTTGCTTCCTTTGTTTATGGTTATACTTCAGTTTGGGTGCATTCTAATTAAATGCATCCATAGGCCATTTTAATTTAAGCATGATGCTTAGATTAAAATAGCCTTCTTTAATCAAATTTTGACTCGGTGTTGAAATTTGATTAATGAATTTGAAGTTTTTATCATAAGCAATATAAGTAACTCATGTTGGAGACAAAACAAGGCATGATCTTTTTAGCCTTGTTTGAGTTTGAAAAAAGTTGGCTGAACATTCTTTCAAAAAAAAACCTTCGGCTATTTTGTTCACTGTGCATCACCTCATCTCTATTGGATGAATGTTATCTATATCTTTTCATGCCTCCAATTCCTATGTTGTATGTTTTGGTTTGGAAGTGTTGGTTATGCATCTTTTAAATTAAGCGTGGTGCTTAGTTTGAAGTTCAGACGTAAAATCATGCTTTCATAGGCTCTTTAATTTAAAGCTTTATGTTTAGATTAACGTGCCTACCTAGATCATACTAGACATGGTGTCTAGTTTGAGTTTTGAACCAAAGCTGCCAAGTATAGATTTTTTGGTGGATCATATGGACTAAATCCTGCAGAGATTTATCAACTTCATGGGGTCAGTCCGGAGATGACAACCGAGATGAACTTTTGTTTGGTGAACCAAAAAAATTAACATAATAATAATAATAAAATAAACTTTTCAACCCCAAGTGCCTCCTGTTATCTTGATGTCACTACAAGACAAGCTTGGGGGATGGGAGCTTCCATGCATGCTCAAAGGAGGCCATGAACCAAGAATCATGCCATAGCATGCACAAGCTAGCAACATTCCAAACTAATGGTAAGTCAAGAGCTAGCTTGGGGGAGGACCCCCGTAAAAGGTAACTCGTATCTCAGATTTCTTTGAATAAATTGATTATAAGTTATGATAAAAAGAATAAATATATTTCACTCTATATATATGTGTTATAGAAATGTTTAGTTCTACCCATATTGACATGATGAATAGTTGCTCTGTTTTATGTTTCTCTTATACTTGATTTAAAATAGAGTTTTCTCTAATATTTGAGTTTATCGGCTTTAAAATATCATGCTCTAAAAACTTGATCTAGTGGGTTGCATACAATTACTCTAATATTTTCAGTAGCAAGAAGGCTTACAAGGCCATGTCCACTGAAACCACTAGCTCTCCCTTATTCAAGTGGCTGTGGGGCTCTTGCAACATGGGAAATCACAAGTTCTTCTTTTGGCTACTAGCAAGGGATAGATTAAACACAAGAAATATACTGAGAAGAAAGGAGATGCACCTGCCAGACTACTCATGTGTCCTCTGCAACTCCAACATAGAAGAGACTTGCTTCCACTTGTTCTTTGAATGTGCTTTTAGCAAGGATTGCTGGACATCTATCTCAATCACCTGGGATCTGAATCTGAATCCAGTGGACATGCTACTCAAATCTAAAGCAGATTTTGGCAGCATCATCTTCAGAGAAGTCCTAATTTGTGCATGTTGGTCCATTTGGTGTATGAGAAACAGGGTGATCTTTGACAATGGTAGGAGAACAGTTGTGCTATGGACAAAAGAACTTTTCGATGAATTGGGTACAGTTTCGTTGAAAGCAAAACCCACCAAAAGTTCCATTTTAAACTTGTGAAGAGAGAGTCTTAGATAGTATTTTTGCTTTTCAATTTAGGCCTGAGGCCTTGTAAACTTTTTTTGTACCCATTCTTTCATTTAATGAGAAAAAAAAAGTAGGCCGGGGCCTCTCCGACCGATTCGGTCAAATCATCAAGCCTGCCCAAAGGTGGTAGCCAAACTATTTAAACCCACAATCTGAAAGCAACAGCTAACGTTTGTAAACATTTAGCAAATTAGAATTTTAAAATGAAAGAAATTGTGCAGCTGATGAAGCCGCTGGCGTATCTTTGAGGTTTTCCAGTGTAACAAATACTGCAGGAAGTCTGTCAGTCGCTTTCGATTTTTTTTAGAAAAGGAGTCAGCTTTCGATTTTGATACCTGCAATCTCAATCAGGCTGACATAAGGAACATTTCTCTGATGTAATCAACGTGCCCCCGACCAAATTGATGAGATAAGAATCTAAGATCTTTCGCCCGAAAAAAGAGGTGTTTAGGATCCGACAAAAGCGGCCAGAATCAAAACAAAAACTAGAATCAAACGCGGCCACCAGCGGCCAAGCCAATAGCTGGGGCCAGGCCAAACTTGCCGTGGTGCGCCGGTGCCGGGCTCGCCAATGCGCGATTGGAATTGGAAGCCGAACGCGGCCGGCACGCCGCAGAGTCCACGCACTGGCCGCCCGCCTATTTCTTGGTGCCGCGACGCCGCGCCATGGCAACCTCGTGTCGTGACGACGACACCGCACGTGCCGGCGCGCGCAGGCACAAGGCTTAGAGCTTTTCGGCATCTTATCTTGATTTGATTCTCCAATGCACAACCCGCAGCACCGGCGGCCGCTGCAGCAGGGCGCCGGGCGGCTCAGCGACCGCTCCCTCATCTGCTACGGCATCGTCGTCTCCACCGCGTCGCTGCTCCTGCTCGCCATCCTCGCCACCACGGTCAGCATCGTCAAGGCGTGCGCCCTCGCCGGCACGGTCCTGGTGCTGTTCAGCGCTGCCGGCTACGTCTCCCGGCGGTGCTCGGCAGTAGACGGAGCTGGAGCGGCTCCTGCTGCGCTGCCCACGACCGCGACGGCGGCGACGACGATGCCAGTCACCACGCGCCCCCGCGCGGCGTGCGGCCTCGTTAACGCGGCGATCGACGCGCTGCCGGCGTTCGCGTACGCGTGCCAGCAGCCGGAAGGTAGCAGCAGCAAGTCTGGAAGGTGCGCGTTATGCTCGGTATGCCTGGAGGACGTCGAGGCCGGCGAGATGGTCCGGCAGCTGCCGGCGTGTGGCCACTTGTTCCATGTGGGGTGCATCGACATGTGGCTGCAGACGCACGCGACGTGCCCTCTGTGCCGGTGCGACGTCTCGCCGCAGCCAGTTGGTGTGGTCGTCACGGCAGCTGCAGAGCCACCGGATGGTGCTCTGCCGCCGGCGTGAGCTGCTGAGATCATACTCACGGGAGTTAGTCCTGTCAGCGTGTGTTTGGATTGAGGGTTGACGTGTGTTCAGATGGATTGGACCCATATTTTTTGTCAGCGAAAGAAATTCTGCGACGCCCACCGTGTGCACAGGTGACACGTTCCACCAGGCAAGGCGATCAGCCGTTCCCTAGGATGAAGCCAATGAACCAAATCGGCGTTTCAAGCAACTAGCGGTTAGATTTTCTGGAGAAATAGGTACATGTGTCATGTGTTTTTTTACTTACATTTGTCACGTGTGGCTATACGCTGTGTCGGAAGTGACATAATTTTTTTTCCTACTTGTAGTGTTTAGTTATATAGGATCAAGTGGATTTTTTTTTTTTTTTTTTTTTTTTTTTTTTGACAAGGGATCAAGTGGATTTGGATTGTACCAAAGAGAATATACCATGTAAATGCAGGTTAGATTGTTGAAAAAGGAACAACGGGGTTGACCGCCCACGTCAATCTGCTGCATGCCTCTTGTGCAAAGCCTCTGGTGTGGCCGTGATTCTTTTTCTAGAATTACACGGTACATCGTAGACTTCTACAAGCATGCACACTGACCCTAGGCAGAGCTGTCAAAGCTAGTGCAAGATAAAGCAAAAGTTTGTGCATATTAGGGTGTAAATAATCCATAAAAAACAAAGTCATATCTCAGGAACAGACGATGATTCTTCAATTCTTACGACTAATTTGTTTATGGGTTATATGCAATATACTGGGCCCTGGGGCACGAACCACAACCACTAGCTCTGGATTAGTTTTCACTATTTCTAGCGACCTCTGACCTCTTGTGTTCACCCCTCACCTCCGCACCACATAGGGTCTGCTTGCTTCATAGCCAGATTTTATCATGCCAACGTTTTGGCAAGCCAAAGTTAGGGCAAAAAACTTGCCATAAAATTAATAAGCCAATTGTGAAATGTTGGCAAGTTTTGGCAGCCAACCAAATACTAGCCAAAATTTTAGCATGCCAAAACGTTGATAACCAACCAATCAAGCCTATAGTCACTTAAAATTGGTTATATGATATTATCCATTTTTACTAACATATATATGCATGAATCATGTTTTCAATATTTTGACTTATAGATCATTACATCAGGTGTCCTATATAGAAAACTTAAGAGGTAAACTTTAGATCACTTTAGGTGAGCAACTCCAACAGTTTGGCAAATATTACTTGGCAAATCTCTAGTTTTACCAAGTTTAAAACTCATTTGCCAAGTGAAAAAATAGTCCTTCTCCAACAGTTTGCTATTTTGGGCTTGTCAAATTGAAAATTAATGGTCCACATGTCTTAATTTTTTGTGGAGACGCATGTTGCTTGGTGATTTCTCTTCCTGTCCCGTGAAGGAGATTTGCCAAGCGCTCCCATGCGCGCATATTTGCGCTGGGAAGACCTCTTTTTGCCAAGCTTGCCAATTTGCCAAGTGTTTTTGCCAAGTTGTTGGAGGAGGTTTTTTATGGTTTTGCCAAAAATCCTAATTTGCCAAGTGATTTTGTCAAACTGTTGGAGTTGATTTCAAATGGTAGATCTAAAATGGTCTAAAAATTTATTTCTTAACTTTAGCTAGCTAAATTTGGACCAGAGAATTTGAACAAAAAACTCCAAACAACCACAATTTTTTTGATAATTTTAGGTCGGACTTGAACCGATGACCGGCTTCCTGAACGTTGCTTTCTCTGTAGACACAAAAATAGGAAAAAAAAAATTGAAGCCACACGACGACGACCTATCAGACGCGGTCTAGTGAAATTGGAAAAAAAAAGGGTCCTGCTAGCGACCGAACGTTCTATGATAGAACGCTGGCGCGAGCAGGGCCCGGCCCATCACCCTCCCGCAGCAGCACACCACACGGACACGGACACACGCCCACCCCGCCCCCGCCCGCGACACCCCGACGCACACACCCACCGCGACACGCCACCCCCCCTCCACCCACCCACCACCACCACCGCGGCCCTGCTCCTCCGTGGCCGGTCCTCCTCCGCCGCCGCCGCCTAACATGCTAGCACCATGCCTCTGAAACACGAAAAAAGACAAAACAACATGAAACACACGAAACAAAACTACTGCAACGAAATTAAAACGTGAATTGAAACACTGGACAATTGTGTGTTGGAACAAAAAAAAAACAGATTACAATGAATAAAAACAAAAAAAGGGGGAAATTCAAATGAAACAAAGAAGAACATATGGTTGAAACAACAGATTAAGAGAACCTGAAACAAAAAAATCTAAAACAACATGAAACACCATGAATACATCATCTGAAACAACATGAAAGCAAGATTGAAACAAAAAAAATATAAAGAAACAACATGAACACCAGTCCCCCTGATTTGTGAAACACGATGAACACATCCTGAAACAACATGAAAAGCAAGATTGAAACAAAGGGTGGCTCGGTATTGAACCAAGGCAAAACACCCTATTGAAGCACCGGAGGGGGGGTGGGGTGACATGTGAGAGGAGGAAGGGAAGATGGCATCGCAGGAACCTAAGGTCTCACACGAGTTGGAGGATACCTACTTGGACGGACCACTGCAACCCCCTCCGCGCCCCCAGTAGCGTCCACGCATCGTCCCCCTTCACCGCCGCGCCCCCTCCAACAGCGTCCACGCACCTAAAACACAAAAAACGAAAAATTAAGAGGAAGAAACATCTGAAACAAAATAGCAAACACCAAGAAACACCGAGGACAATGAAATTGAAACACAAAAAATGAGAAAAAGAAACAAGGAGGAAACCCATGTCTAGACCCAGAGAGAGTAGAAGGAGGATGAGGCGCGAGGAGGAGCAGGAGGTAGAAGAGGAACTCGCGCAGCTCGTGGCAGTCGCCACCGTCATCCTCGACTCCGGCGTGGGCAAAGGACCGCAATAGGGAGGGGGGAGTGGGGTCTCTCCCTACCGGATCCGGCCAGATCTGTGGCCGTCGCGGCCGGAGCCCGCGGATCCGAGCAGGAGGACGCCGGTCCGGGCCTAGGAGCCAGGAAGGCAGCGGGGTGTCTCGCTGGAGAACCGCTGTCGTCGTCTTCGATTCCGGCGCCATGGTCGCAAAGAGAAAAATAGCAGAAGGCCGGGAGGAAGGGAGAGGAGGCGGACAAGGGAGATAGACGGACAGAGAGCCGCGCCGGTGGCCGCTCCCCCATCCTCACGGGTTGAGGCCGGTGGCAGAGGGAGGGAGGGAGGAGAAGAGAGTCGATGGAGTGGGTGAGTGACCGAGTCGGGGCGGAGCGAATGAGGAGAGGTCCGGTGGATTGGGATAAAGCCGAGCGCACGTGGTCCACTCGTCGTCTCTGGCCCCGTGACACACGGCCCACCAAAACAGCGTTCGACCCTCGAACGTCCTAAAGCAAGCATTATAGAAAAAAATCAAATGGTGCAAGCGAGGATCTTCGGAGTTTCCGTATTCTTTAGCCTTTTCCACTAGTGAACAAGTACTAGAAAGACGAGCTCCAGAAAACAACCCAGCCGGCATCAATGGACAAGACGAGCCACGGACGTCCATGAGGAAGCGTCCAGCCAGCCAGCCTGTGAAGAAGCGTCCAGCCAGCCAGCCTATCGCCTGACAACTAGATCGAGGCGAGGCGAAGCACCACCGGCCACCGCTCGCCGCAGCACCCCAGCCATGGACTCGTGCGACTGCTGCATCAGCGTGTTCATGCTGGCCTTCGCCAACTCGTTCGTCCTGGGCGGCACGGGGATCATCGTCTACGTGCTCGCGCGGTACCACTCCTGCAGCACGTCCGGCACCGTGGCGGGCTCGTCTTCTGAGTGGGCATCGCCGCTTTCATCTACTACGCCTTCTGTTCCACCTTCTTCCCGAGGGCTGCGCTTTTGACAACGCGCTCATCTGCTGCGGGCGTTGTGGGCATCGCCGCTTTCATCTACTACGCCTTCTGTTCCACCTTCTTCCCGAGGGCTGCGCTTTTGACAACGCGCTCATCTGCTGCGGGCGTTGCATCGGATGGCTGCGGCGCGGGCGCCTCAGCGGCGGCGGAGGCAGCAGCACTGCCTTGGCCACAGTGGCTAACATCCCGGCGTACGAGCAGCAGGAGGCCGGGCACGGGCAGGCAGGCGCTGGCGTGTCTGTTGACTGCCCCGTGTGTCTAAGAGTTTAGAGTTGGCTAGAATCAGAATAAAAGAGGTGTCAAAAACAGGGGCTGAGAATCTAGAGATAGAGAGTTTTAATAATGAAGAGGAAAGAGGTGTAAATAAGAATTCACAGTTAAAAAAGAGTCAGACTAAATCTGTCAATTCCCAAAACAACAAAAAGTTGCCCAATGAAGATCTTATTTTGGCACATTAGGGGCTTGGGTGGGGCTGGCAGAAGAAAGAGTTTGTTAGAGTTAATTGCAAAGTATGATTTTAATTGTATATGCTTACAAGAAACTATTAAGAGTTCCTTTAGACAGAGAGAGTTAGACAGAATGGCAGGTACAAGAGATATGGATTGGGTGGTAATGCCCTGTGAAGGGCATTCAGGTGGTATATTGGTAGGAGTGGACAAAGAGTTAGCACAGATAATGTTGGTTGAACAGTGTGTATTCTTTCAGCAGGTGGTTTTAAATATGATTGAAGAAGACTTTACTTGGAGACTGATTAATGTATATGGCCCTGCTCATGATGAGAGGAAAGCAGAGTTCTTAGAAGAATTGCAAAAATGCATTCAATGTTCAGACTTACCTGTGGTAGTAGGGGGAGATTTTAATCTAGTGAGGAAGGTAGAGGAAAAATCCACAGGAAATGTCAATGTAACCTTGATGGATGCTTTTAATGAGGTTATAAACACTACAACATTGAGAGAGGTCCAGAGGTCAGGTAGTAAGTATACATGGACAAATAACCAAAACCCCCAATCAGATGTGTTCTAGATAGAGTTTTGATTTCATGTTCTCTGGAGGATCATTACAACCTTCTTACAGTTGCTACTGCTCCAAGAGTAGGTCAGATTACAACCCTCTGATTGTTGACTCTCGGGGTATGGTCAATACAGGGGTCCACTATTATAGATTCAGTAATCATTGGTTAAAGAAAGAAGGATTTTTAGATTTTGTAATACAAAAATGGCCTGAGAGATACAAACACAACATATTAGATCATTGGCATATACTATCAAGTAAGATGAGAAGAGCTACTAAAGGATGGGGACTGAATGTGGATAGTCAGCAGAGGAAAGAGAAAGCAGAAATTTTATAGAAAATAGGAATATTAGATGAAGAGAGTGATCTAAGAGAGTGAATTTAGAAGAATGGGACCAAAGATATGATTTGGAGGGAAAATTGCAGAAAATCTTAACAGAGGAAGAAATGCAATGGCAAAGAAGAGGAGGGGAAAAATGGATGTTGGAAGGGGATTCAAATACCAACTATTTTCATAAGTGTGCAAATGGCAGGAAAAGAAAGATGAAAATTACTATGTTGGAACAAAATGATGAAGTGTTTACTGAGCCAAATGATTTGAAGCAGCATGTTACAGAATTCTACAAGAAGTTGTTTGGGAAGGAAGAGACCGCTAACATACATCTAGATCAAGACTTTTGGCCAGCTAGACAGCAATTAAGTGCAGAGGAAAATGAATGGCTAGTAAGACCCTTTTCCATGGATGAATTAGAAATAGCTATGAAAAATATAAAGGGAAACATAGCCCCAGGCCCCAATGGCTTTTCAATAGAATTTTTCAAAGCATTTTGACTAAAAATAAGGTATGTGGTATTGGAAATGTTAGATGAGCTGCATAAAGGAGAGTTTTATGGAGACTCAATTATGGTGTGATTATACTGCTGCCCAAGGTGAAACCTGCTACTTCAATTAAGCAATATAGATCAATCTGTCTTTTGAATGTGATATATAAGATTATCACCAAGGTGTTAACATTGAGGCTGACAGAGGTCATAGGCAAGTTAATAAGCCCTTTCCACACAACTTTTATTCCTGGGAGGAACATCCTAGAAGGGGTAGTCATTGTACAAGAGGTATTACATGAGTTGGGGGTGAAGAAAATGAAAGGAATAGTTCTTAAGTTGGACTTTGAAAAAGCTTATGATAAAGTTGGCTGGACTTTCCTAGAAGAAGTGTTAAGGAGAAAGAATTTTACACCAAAATGGATTGATTGGATGATCAGTGTTGTAAAAGGTGGGAAAGTGTGCGTTGATATCAATGGAGAAAGAGGGGAGTTTTTCAGGAGTTTCAAAGGTTTGAGACAGGGGGATCCCATGTGCCCACTGTTGTTCAATCTGGTGGCAGATGCATTATCTGCAATGCTATCTAAAGCTAGTGACTCAGGGTTTATACAAGGTTTGGTGCCCCACTTGGTACAGGGAGGATTGTCACACTTACAATATGCAGATGATACAGTAATCCTGCTACAATACAGTCAAGAGAATTTGCAGAATGTGAAGGTAATTCTGACATGCTTTGAGGCGATGTCTGGCATGAAAATTAACTATGAAAAGAGTGAAGTTTTCAGTGTTGGCATGAAGTTAGAGGAAAAACAGATGGTGACAGAGATTCTAAATTGTAAAATGGGAGAGTTTCCTATGAAATATTTGGGGTTGCCAGTGAGTGATTGCAAGATTTCTAAAGCTCAGCTAAAGTATGTGGAGGACAAAATAGAAAAGAGGTTGGGGACATGGCAACGTGCCTTTTTGACATCTAGAGGGAAATCAATTTTGATTGAATCTTGTCTGTCTAGCATACCTATGTACACCATGGGGGTATATTATTTGTATGAAGGGAATTTTTAGAAGATTGACACAATCAGATCGAGATTTTACTGGCAGGGAAATAGTAAGAAGAGAAAGTATCACATGGTAAAGTGGAGGACACTGGCTAGACCTAAGGATTTTGGGGGTTTAGGTTTCACAGAGGTGAGAACGATGAACACATGCCTAATGGTCAAATGGATTGATAGACTAGAAAGAGATGAGAATAATTTGTGCTGTAATTTACTTAAGAAGAAGCATTAGGGGGAGAAAAGTATATACCAAATCAAAAGAAAGACTGGCTCCCAGTTTTAGAGAACATTGTTAGATCTGAGAGAAGAGTACCAGAAGGGGAGGATAATGCAAGTCAAGAGTGGGGAACAAACTAGATTTTGGCATGATGTCTGGATAACAGATGCCCCTTTGGCAATATGTTTTCCAAAACTATTCCAGGTAGCTGTTAGACCTGACATAAGTGTGGCTGAGAGTTGTGTGAATAGACAGTGGGAGATACAGTTTAGAAAACAAATGATAGGAGAACTCCAAGAAGAATGGCTGGAACTAGAAAATGAGTTGACAGAGGTGGAGTTGTCAGAAGGAAGAGATCAAGTGAGGTGGGCTTTAGAAAATACAGGGAGATATTCTTCCAAATCCTTATATAGAGCTATGACAAACAGTGGAGTGAAAGATTTATAGATGTTGCTTATCTGGAAGAGTAACATTCCTCTGAAAGTTAAAAACTTTCTTTGGATGGCGTTTCATGATAGAATACAATCTGGTTTCCAATTGAAACATAAGAAGTGGTCGGGGGAACTGGAGTGTGTAATCTGTGGAGTTGTAGAAACTACTGATCATATTCTATTTCAATGCCCAATTGCCATCTTTCTGTGGTCTTTTCTCAGAGATGCTTTTGGTTGGAGTAAAGCTCCTGTTGATTGCTCAGACTGTTTGTAAGAGATACTTGATGATTGCAGAGGTGTGACCAAGAAAACCATTTTTCATATTTGTGCAGGTGCAATGTGGACGTTGTGAAAGACAAGAAATGCAGCGATTTTTGACAAGAAGGTGATCTCGACTCCGGCTGTGATCGTGTTCAAGACGCTGACGCTGTTCAAAGCATGGAAGCCACTGCTCAAACCAAAGCTGAACCCGAAGGCGGAGGAGCTTCTAGAGATGCTGACGTCGAAGGCCGTTCACAGTTTGTCCAGTTTGTTTTCAGCTTTCTAATCTTGTCGGGCAAAACTGTATTAAGGCTTCTTTTGGACGCTGAGGTGTTCTGTAAACTCAAGGCTTTACTCGTAGAGGTAGAGTTTCTGGTGGAAGGTTCCCCACAGGTAGCAATGCCTACTGAGGTGGGAAGTTTAGAAGCGAGATTTAAGAGGTGTGGTAGATGTGCTAAGCCTATCTTGTAAACTGGAAACCCCAGTTAAACGCGGGATCGTGGGCTTTCGTTAAGCTTTCTAATAAAGCCGGGGGAATGCCTTTGATTAAAAAAAAAAAGCAGCTGCCGGTGTGCCTCCACGTCTTCCACCAGCAATGTGTGGACAATGGCTGAGCAACAACTTGAAGTGCCAGGTGTGCAGGTGCGACGTGTTCGCACCGCTGCCGGCGCAAATGGTGTAACCTTTGCCAAATTTCTTTTCATGAAGCCCAAAGACAGTAATTAGAGTTTTTAAATATCACCGATACATATTTTATCGGTGTGGCCGTGTGGGCCAATATTTAGTCTACATTTATATAGGTATACAAATCACTAGTTAATTCCGGAATTCAAACTAGAGACCTGAACATTCAGGTTTCCGCAAAGACGCATACCAACTAACCATTTTCGTTTTTACATTGTATATTTGACACTCAAAACAATCTTAAATGAAAAGTTGTTAACTGCAAAGTTGTAGATCTCATTAAGTACTAAAACTTTGATGTTGACGTTATCTTCATTCGACATTGTTAAATCAGCTGTCAACTAAAACGTTTTGAACCTTTTTAATAAAATTTATAATTTGTATCTTACACTGCTATAAAAATCTTTTACGAGATGTTTTTGTTTTTTATCCATATTCAAATAGAGGTTAACTTCTAATATTTTTTATTGATATCTTACTATTACTAATTAGAGATTTCAACTGATGCACAACATTAATTCTCACTAGATACGCTAAGAAAAAAGATAAATCATAAAAGTTCGACAATAATCGAAACATCTAACCCTTCATTTAGTCTACTCTAATCATCTTCATCGATAATAGCCGTCGGATCTATCGTAATTACGTTAGAAAATTACCCACCACTGATATTATAAAAAATATATAAAGTAACCCCTAATTTTGCATGTAAACTACTCACCTCTACCACTACAAAAGATAATTCAAAATAACCCACTAAAGTTTCGTCTAAATTACCCACCTAGGCCATTATGGAAAAATATTTTAAAATATTCCCCTAGCTTTGTGCTTAAATTACCCAACTTTGTCATAATTAATTTAATCTCTAACATTGATTGTAAATTACCCACATCTACCATTATGAAAGATAAGATCTATATGTACCTTAGCCATTATGAAAAAATAAACAAAAATCTATAAATCTACATGTAAATAGTAATATATACTATTACAAACAAATAATATCCAAAAAATACGATACAAATATATATTTCTAATTTACATAATTCTATCATCATGAAATAAAATAATTATAGTGCTATTTCAACATGTATGTCAAACAAACATATAGGATAAATATTAATTTTATATTAGTACTCCATGATAAAAAACTTTATAATTTATTATTTTAAATAAGTTATCTATTTTAGTGAAACATTGTGTCATCCTAATTTAGGCAGTTTAACTTTATGCATATTATAAGCTATTATTTTAAATAAGTTTATATATTTTACCATAACGTTATGTCATATCAATATTTTTAATTCAATTTATACATGTTGTGGTATATTAATAATATTATACACATTTAATCCTATGATATAACAAAATCCACATGTTTATTTTTGGGTTGCAAGCCGAGTTTCAACTTATGTGAAAAAAATACTAAAGGACCTAGACTTTTAAATTAAATTATTTGAACAAAAGATAAAAATAATACAATTTCTAATTAACAGGTCAAAAAATTAAAACAATTTGACTAAAGGGTCAAAGACAAACTATAGATTTACAAAGACAAAAAGGATTGTAACAAGTGATTTTATATCTTAAGACTAATTTTCTATTAAATACATATGATACTAGAAAAAGATAAACACTAAAAATTCTAAATAGAGGTCCCCACTAGAACTTGCATGTTAATAATTATAAAACATGGTGGGAAAATAAATTACAGGTCCTTGAAATTTTCATAAAAAACAAAAATATCTTACCATCGATTAGTTATAACCTAAGTGCCATTGATGATCATAGTATCTATTGGATATATTCTATTTTGTAAATATTATCCACTCTTCTATTGTGTAAAACAATATAAACTAACTCACTCAAATTTATATTGCCCATATATGTCGTTAAGAAACATGACCAAAGTAGACCTAAATTTATATTTAAGTATTGGCGTCCTCTAATTATGATCCATATTTTACATATTTTCACCTGATTATTAGAAAAATTATATATCGCTCATATATACTAATGATAATAAATTTTTTACAAACCCATATAATCATAACTATAATTTATATGTATTGTTACTTAAATATGTTTTTGTAATTTAATTAAAATGCTTGGTATATCTATATTGATAATACATCCATACTCTAAATATAATTTCTTTATAGAAAAATTCAATCATATTTTGGTAAGTGTGAGAGATCATTGGTGGCTATATGTTTCTGGCTCTTTAGGAATACTTTAGAATAAGTTCTCTAACTTATCTTAAAAAATATGGTGCATGTTTGAAATAATGATTTATGCTATTGTAGTACTTAAGAACATACTCGATGTCCTAAAATTAGTTTTTAAATTGTAAAAATGAGAGTTAATGAAAGATAGAATAAGCACAAGACTTTTAACTTAACCTTAGGAGATAAAAAATTCCATAGCAGTTGACAAAAACAAAATTTAGAAATAAAATAAAATTGAGATTGATGATTTCATAAGATACATGCATGGTGCAACAAGGGACACAATGATTAATGATAAGGTTTCAAAAATAGTTTTATATTTAAAATATATATAGAGGTGCCATGCAAAGGAAAAATAGAATATAGATTAATTCCCCAAAAATATTATAGTTAATAAGTTCATGGTAACTAGATATAGACTGCATAATATCCATTATGTCTATTACGTTAAAAATATACAAAGAGAAATATATACAATTTAATAAAGGTAATTACTTATTAGATGTAACTCCATCTATTCTGAATTATAAAATGTCTTAGTTTCTAAACATATAACTTTTGTTATACACTTAAATGTATTGCGTAGATAATCAAAATAGTATATCTAAACATGTCAAAGCATCTTATATTAAAACGAGAAGAATATCAAATAGTGCCTAGTACTTATATCTCATAAAATTCTAACCTGTGTGAGAGCACGGGATGTTATTGTAATGCATATGCTTCCATTGCACAATGTGATTCAATCAATATTGTATGTATTACAAATTACAAATATATTACACAGCGCGCGGCCACATATTCCACGTAGAGTGCATCAACAAGTGGTTGCACACACATCGACATCTTTTAACATGCTAGGTATCTACCTCTTTCTTCTAAGGACATCTTCAATGGCTGATTCATAAACTAGCTCTTAGTATATTTTCAATTTTTTAATAAAAAAGCAAGAAAGCTACTCCTGTGAACATGTGAGAATGTCGTATGAGGTCATTCATGCTATAAGTTATATGCTAAAAGTTACTACTATTAAATAACTTGGCTTAGAGCTAGCAACTAGCACATATCACTGCGGATGCTCTAATACAAATACACGCAAACTCATGTGTATTCGAAGGGAAAAAAAAAAAGACATGCGGCTGGTGTCAGCTTCACATCATTAATCCTTGTGATCGCTTAATTTATTTGTTATGGGGTAAGAAATTCAGTAACCGACCATTATAACATCACTTGTTACTATGAACTTACGATCCAATTGGAAACTAAAGGACCAATAATGGTCCGATGCAATTATTTTAGGACTTTGAACCGATGACGCACGTCACTGGGCTTTCGCGAGCAAGTTAATTAACGAACCAAATCCAAACATACCAGCAAAATCCAAGTTACGGCGCAACCGAGGACCTTTGCATTGGGAGTTTTAGTACTCTAGCATTTTCCGCTAGTGTGAATTCGCACAGTACAAGAAAGACAAGAGGCCCAGCGAGGCAGCGACCCAGCCGGGCATCGCAAGACAAGACCACGAAAAGGCGTTCAGCACTTCAGCTACAAGCCCAAGCTAGCAGGCCTGACCACCAGATCGAGGCGAAGCACCACCGAGCCATGGACTGGTGCACCTGCTGCATCCGCGTGTATATTCTGGCCTTTGCCAACTCGGTGGTCCTGGGCGTCACGGGGACTCTTGCCTACGTGATCGCGCGACAACACCCCCGCAGCACGTCCGGCATCGTCGGTGCCGTCTTCCTCGTCATCTGGGTGAGCTTCATGGGCGCCGCCCTCTACACCGCCTTCTGTCTCGCCTTCTTCCCGTGGGCTGCGTCGCGCCACTGCTGCTTGCGATGCATCGGATGGCTGCGGCGCCCCAGCGGCGGCCGCGGCGAAGGTGGCACCTTGCAGATGGTGCAGAGTCTGAACGAGTTTCCGGAGGACCCCACGGTGCGTCCCGGCGGGGCACGCGTAGCCGCAGTGGCAGACATCCCGGCGTACGAGCAGCGTGACGCCGGACAGGGGCGGCCCGATGGCGCATCTGATTGCGCGGTGTGTCTTGGCGAGATGGACAAGGGCGACATGGTGAAGCGGCTGCCGGTGTGCCTCCACGTATTCCACCAGCAATGCGTCGACAAATGGCTGAGCACCAAATCGACGTGCCCGGTGTGCAGGTGCAACGTGTTCGCGCTGCTGCCGGCCGAAATGGTGTGACTTTAATCTATTTCCCAATTATCTCTTCATAATATGGTTCATCTTTTTACAACAGGACTGTTACTTTATTTATCCAACTATTTCTAATTTTAAGAGACTCAATTAGGAAACATGATTGGCAACGGATTTGCGGCAGCTCACGAGGTTGCACCCTCTTCCCCGCGCACGCCCCTAGGGCGCCGGCTGCCCTTGTGCGGCGGTGGTTGCGGCGGTTGGGCCTCTCTCTAGGGCCTATGTTGGCCCGAATACTTCCTCAATTTGCTGGGAGATCGTCCCGAATACTTCCTCAATTTGCTGGGCGATCGTTGCACTTATTATACTTGTAAATCGTCTCAAGTTGAAAAGTTATCAACTACAAAGTTTTGGATCTTTTCAATAAACTCTAAAATTTTGATATGCAGTTTATCTTAATCTAAGTTCATATAAAAATGACGTATTTTTTTGTGAAAACAACTATTACTGCTTTGTTAGTGCTTTGTTGAAGGCATAAATTGACGGTGATGCTATCATTGCTGACTCAAAAATAACCGAGACAGTAATAATAGACAGACAGTGAATGTTGTTATGTAGTAACGTGACTGGCAGTACCAAGTTTGGCTTGTACATGGCATAGTATATATTGTACACTATGCCAGAAATGCTTGTTAGTGACGCGTCCAGATTGTCATTAGTGACGCAGAAAACACGCGTCACTAATCTTGCGTCTGAGATAGTATGCGATTTGTGACGCGTCTTTACGCGTCACTGATAGCCTCTATTGGTGACGCGGCTAGCCAAAAACGCGTCACTGATAGCCTCTATTAGCGACGCGTCCAGCCAAAACGCGTCACTGATAGCCTCTATTGGCGACGTGTCCAGTCAAAACGCGTCACTGATAGCCTTTATTGGCGACGCGTCCAGCCAAGACGCGTCACTGAAGTGGACCTTAACAGCGACGCGTTCTGCCAATACGCGTCACTGATATCAATTTATAAAAATAAAAAAAAAACTCTACAGTGGTCCTGATTTACACGTATTACATCCATTTCAGCAGTCAAGTCTTTACAAACTCTAGATACAATCTACAAAGCATCTGCTAGAGGAACCGCAGCCTAGAAGATTTCTAACAATATAAATGATCATTACATAAGCTATAACTACATGATTTCTAACAGTACAAGAGCTGTAACTACATTTGGGTTGTTCATGAGATCCTGCAAAACCATTATAAACCAAAGTACAAATTTAGAAGTGCCAAGAACAAAGAATATTGTAACAGGCAACAAGGTTTGAAGCTAACAATATTCAGAAAGAACAACATGTGAAATGAATACCTCCTAAGTACTTACTTTCCTCTCAGCTTAATGTAGGCCAACTGCATAACCAAATAATAAAGCTGAGCCAGTTGAAAAATCAAGAAACCAATTTGCAATAAAATACAATAGTAATTCTCAGAAAGAGAGCATTTGCTATATCAGCCTTGAATGTAGAAAAGAAAATGATGATGCTTAGCTACCAAAGTTGCATACGCTCTGCAATCTGAAGCTATTCGGCATGCTTTTTTTAATAATATAATTACAGAGTAGCAAGCAACAGTCTCAATTATTAGTTTCACTTACTTTGGCTGTTAGATTTGACATGACTAACTGGACCTTTTCCCTAGTTCTTGAGCCGCGCAACATGACCAGCCTTGGCGACCTTGCTAAAAGCACCATTCAGCCAGCTTGTTCCAGCAAACACATAACTGCAAGTTGGATAAAATACTAGAAGAAATTAGCAATACTCTAAAGAAATCCACGAACATAAAGATATCCAGTCCTCAAATACAACTAAGTGTGCAAGTATTCATTAAGGTACAACAGATCCTTTATTAAATTCTAAGACATATAGTTAAATGTATATTATTTAAGCATTAACAAAAGTGTGAATAAGAAAAGAAGAACATCACGCAACAACGTTGCAATCTAAGAGCCTTTGTTAAGTTTCAGACAAGAATAAAGTACATCATCATAACATAAGTGGACAAACATTCTGTTAGATGCAAGTGACAGCATGCCTGCAGATTCATCGAATGCAATGTACTACGGGTACAATTAAAAAGTGCAAAGCTAGACTGCGATGAACTGCCAAACTATTAAACTGCCAAGTGCTCAGATGGTCAGGTACAACATGCAACAACTCAGCTTCATTTAGCTAACATGGTGAGCTGTCAAATCCAATGTGTATTGAATGAATTCACATACCACATAGTGAAAATGTGCATACAGTTCATTAGGGCTAGACCTGGCAGTACATATTCAGACTACTTTCTACTCCTTCCATGTCAAATTACAAGGTAGAGAATAGAATATATTCAGTACATATTCAACCTTACTATATCTAAATCTATACTGTATAACGATTATATGTGTGTGAATGTACAGAATAGAATATAACACAGAAATGTGCCCAACAAAGCGTGGTCACAAGATATCTCAGCAGACATGAAGCTCAAGTGCTCAACTCAGTCATTTGTAGCTGTATTCAAGTTAAAACAATGTGAAACATGACCATGAGCCCTTGCTCCAAAACCCCATGCAGGAAATCTCTATGAGGGTCATAAAACTGCAGAACTATGCCAACCCCGAGTATTGCCTAGTGTTAAATACAATTAGCAGGCTAATGTTGCCCAAAAAAATTAAGCATAAAACAGATCCTAACCTGATGATACGAATTAGGTCTGCCAGAGGGGTCAATGTAGTGCAAGAACTATGGTGCGAGAGTCTCCAATCGAAGCTGAAAATACAGAAAAATCAGTCACTTATTTCAAATATAGACAGAGTTACAGATATTATAACATCAGCTGACAAATCAAGTTAACCAGTAAAATCTACAGCCATCATGAAATTGAGCTTGATTCCACTGGAAATATAGTCTAAGAAAGTATGCTGGACTGGAAAATTCAAACCTTTCTTTGTGATTTGTGGATGTAAAATTTGCTCCGGATCTTGAGGTATATAGATTCTCAAGCTGAGTAATGGTTTTCTGGAAGGCCCTGTTAAAGACAACCAAGGACATAACTCATCTCAGAATGGGCAGCAAAAGATAAGATATAATTCACTCAATAGTCATTTACATACCCTATCAGGACATGGTCACCACTGGAATTAAAATCAAAACACTCAACTAGTTATGCATGTGCTAAGATATGCCAACAGAAATACCTGTAAAATTTACATGCCTTGCTTCCATACTACTGTGATGTTAAGGTGATTGTTGTTCAAGTTGTCGGGCACTACTTCGGTTTTGCAGATAGCAATGGGACCAGCAGTCTCTACTAGTTTAGATATTCTTAAGAAGTGATCCTGTATAATTAATATCAAGTAAAAGTAACACTTATGAGAATTATAATTATCAGCTTATAACATTACTCTAGCGAAGGAAGTTTATTTATCCATACACTTTTGGACAACACATCTTTAGTAGAAAATGCAGAGTATGTAGGCTTGTAACGAACATCAGACATGCCAATTCTATCCAATCACATAAAGTAGCAGATATTCATCATTGCAAAAAGCAAGGGAAATACATCATCGTTGGCACTTTCTATTCAGTTCAGCTATTAAAATTCAGATATTCAGCAGATATTCATCACTTGGCACTTGATATTCAGATTCGGAAATGGCACCTGCTGTTAAAATGAAGCACGGCATCCAACTATACTATGGGCAGATTTATGAGACATTGGAGAATATCACACGCAAACGGATCCATGGAGATCCCATGTCCTAGAAGGAAAACAGGGGAAGTGTTAGGGTTTGGGGGTACCTAGGTACTGAGGGATTCAGCCGCCATTGGAGGATCAGCCATGGATCCAAACAAATTGACATGAGTGTCCATGTATCCCGTCGACCTTGCACGAGCGACCATGGATCTGGCCACCCCAGCCCCAGCCGCTGACTGTGTGGCGCCCCTGCCGCAACGGACGCCGAACCCTAGCGCCGCCGCCACTGGAGGGGGAACGACCCAAGGGAAAACGTGAGGGCAGGGGAGTCGCTGCTGCATCGTCACCAGGCGGAGGGCCTCCATAGCTCCCGACTTCTTCCAGATCTGGAGAGGAGAGGAGAGGAATGGGTGGAGACGACGAGGAGAGGAGAGGACGAGGAGAGGAGACGAGGAAGGAGACAGAGATAGGACTGGGAGCCCGCAGGGGGAGTTCGGGTGTCCGCCGGACGCGAGCCTTCATCTCCCAACTGCGTTTCATAAAAATTTCGGGTCCGGGGCGGCTCATGTGTGACGCGTCTTACGTACCCGCGTCAATGTGTGTCAAGACAGTGGATCTCGGTGACGCGTTTTGATCAGACATGTCACCCATAGGTGTATTTTTTGCCTGGGAACAATGTATCGGTGACGCGCTGTGTCTATGCACGTCGCAAATCTCGTACTTGTGACGCGTTTTCTTTGTATGTCACTAGTAGAGACGTCACAGATAAACAATTCTGGCATAGTGGTACTTACTGTCAGTTTTGGCTACAAGTTGTCTTTATTTCCCTATTATTGGTTGATATATTTTATTATTTCGTTTAAATATAGTTTAGATTCTAATTTTTTTTTACTGATATTATTGTAATGCATATGCTTCCATTGAACAACGTGATTCGATCGATAATGTATATATTGCAAATATAGCACCTCGATTAATTACAAATATATTACATGACGTGCGGCCACCTGTTCCACTTAGATGGCTTACCACAAGGTCAATTGGCAATTTCTCTTTGAATGCTTAGTTGCTAGAGGCTTTTGTCTTAAGTGGTGTGATTGGATCAGGCAAGTAGTGACTCGAGGGAGTGTGAGTGTTAAGCTAAATAACTTCATTGGCTCTTACATTAAAAACTGCAAAGAAGTAAGACAGGGGATCCCTTTTCACCAATCCAGTTTAATTTTGTAGCTGATGGATTAGCTAGAATGGTCCAGAGGGCTCAAAGGAATGGTCTTATTTGTGGTCTCGTTGATCACATAGTCCCAAATGGAGTGGCCATGCTCCAATATGCTGATGACACCATTATGTGTCTTAAGCATGATGTTGCTAATGCTAGGAACATGAAAACGCTTCTTTAGCTATATGAGCTTATGGCTGGCCTTAAAATCAACTTTTGTAAAAGTGAGATCATTACCATAAATGATGAGGACAACTGGACTGAATTTTATGCAAACTTGTTCAATTGTCATGTTGGGTCCTTCCCCATCAAATATTTATGGGTCCCTGTTAGCCAAAGCAGGCTCCATGTGATTGATTGGCTTCCATTGGATGAAAAGAGTGCTAAGAGGCTAGATGTGTGGCAGGGTAACACTATGTCCATTGCTGGAAGAACAATTATAATTAACTCTAGCTTAAGTAACACCCCCATCTACCACATGTCCTTATACTTGCTGCCCGAAACTATTATTGCCAAATTAGGCAAGATGAGGAGGAAATTTTTTTGGCAAGGTGGTGGAACTAAAAGGAAGTACCATCTTGTCAAATGGTGAAAATTTGTAAGCACAAAAAATGGTGGTTTGGGGATAAAAGGCATTAGAAAATGAATGTGATCCTTTTATGTAAATGGTGGTGGAAGCTGAAAAAGGAAAAAGGTTTTTGACAACAGATCATTCAGTATAAATACATGGGTAATAAAATAATTTGTAATGTGTCCCATAGACATAATGACTCAACTATGTGGTCTAATTTGCTTAAGGTCCAAAATGTTTACCTTCAAGGTAGAAAGATGAAGGTTGTGAATGGGCATCACACTCTTTTTTTTTGAAAGACACTTGGCTCTATGTTAAACCTCTATGCTCTCTTTTCCCTAATCTTTTCAAGATTTGTATGCAACCTGACATTATTGTGTTTGGTGCTTTTTTTGTGATAGTCCTTTAATCTTTACTAGATGGTTGGTTAATGATCTTAGAAGTTAATGGATTGATATTGTATCAGAAGCGAACAATGGTCATTTCACTAATGAGGATGATTCTATATATGTCATGGCAATTTGACTCAAATGGCAGGTTTAGTGTTAAATCTGTATATAGTGCTATGACTAGAAGTGACACTGGTAGATATTTCAAGAGGATCTGGAAGGGGGAAATTCCCTCCAAAATCAAAATATTCCTTTGGCTAATGATGAATAATGCTATTCTAGCAAAAGATAATATGATCAGAGCAAATGGGATGGATCCCCCTTTGCTGTTTTTTGATAAAAATGAAAGTATCAATCATTTATTGTTTCAATGCTCTACTACTAAATCTGTTTGGCCTATCATTGCATTTGCAATTGGAGCTAGTGATATTCCCACATCCTCAATGCTGGAGATGGTGTGATAAGTGGCTTCCAAATGGGAAATAGTTTCACACTATTGGTGTTGCCGCGATGTGTTGGGCTCTGTGGAAAACAAGAAATGCATCTTGCTTTGAAGATAAGCATATTAGTTCTCCTACTGTCATCGTTTGCTATATGTGTGCACCCATGGGTTAGTGGGCAAGCTTTTTCATGGGAGCTGACAAGATCAACTTTGAGGGCGCTGTGGAAGTAATGCTGGCGATTGCAACCAAGCTCGTCGCCAAGGAGAAGAAGAGGAAGCTTCAAGCTCCGGAAGGTGATCAAGATGATGCCAAACAATGAAGATGGAGTACCCTCCCTTGCTATTCTGATGGTGGCTTTGCTGGTGAAATCCGGGTGTGATGTCTTTTGGTCTACTGTGTCTAAATATATTTGCAAAAAACTGTGTGCATCCTGGCATCTGTTGCTTTCCCCTTCGTGGGTAATGCCAATGAACTTAGGCCGTTTAGTGGTCGATCAGGTCTTTTTCCCTTCTTTTTCCTATCTTCATCTCAAATTGCTATAAAAACTTTTTATTTTCGTTCGTTTTGAATGGGAATGGGGATTGCCTCGAGTATAAAAAATGTGGCAGCACTTACATACTGACGTGTGTTTTCTATGCCGGTGCGTCGTCTCGCCACAGGCCACAGCCAGTTGATTTGAAGCTATCGATGGCAGCTGCAACTACATATCCACCAGCGGATGATGCGCTGCCGGTGTGAGCATATAATATAATTAAAGAATGTCTAATTATATAGCAAAATGGATAATGCGCTGCCGCTTGGTGCGACTTATATTTTAGAACGTACTCCCTCTGTCCAGAAATATAGAGCATTCTGTGTTTTAGAGATGTCCTCAAATATAATACATTTGAGGAAAAAAAAGATAATATTTTCTCAAATAACAATATGTGATTGAGTGGTTTCCATATTTTCTAAAAGAAAACTCTTAGTTTACACCATTTAATCAACGGATATAGATTAGATTTCAATAATTTAGTAAGTTAAGTGGTACATGCGTCTATTGTCTCCCCTCTCATTTTTTCATAGAAGGGCAAGAATGCTCTATATTTCAGGACGGAGGGAGTAGAGAGTAAATGTTTGTGCATATTGGTTTGTAACTAATTGATTGGAAAAAAGTTCACGATTTGGAAACAAATTAACAAGGATTCCCAGCAATCCTTGCAATCGCATAATTTATTTTTTTACTGGGATAAGAATTCAGTAATCGACCGTTACAACGTCACCTGTTAGTATGATGCAAATGGAAAGGACCAATTAATGGTCCGAAGCAATTATTTTAGGACTTTGGACCGATGACCCACGTCACCGGGCTTTCGCGGGCAAGTTAACGAACTAAAAGCGCCAGCAAAATCCAAGTTACCGGCGCAACCGAGGACCTTGGAAGTTTCCGTACTCTTTAGCATTTTCCGCTAGTGAATACTACGTAGAAGAAAGACAAGAGGTCCAGCGACCCAGCCGGCATCACCAGATAAGACGAGAGCCATCCACGAAGAAACTAGCAGCCTGACAACCAGATCGAGGCGAAGCACCGCCGCTGCACGCCTGCAGCCCAGCCATGGACTGGGGCAGCTGCTGCATCCGCGTGTACATGCTGGGCTTCGCCAACTCGGTGATCCTGGGCGTCGCGGGGCTCTTGCCTACCTGCTCGCGCGACAACACTCCCGCAGCACGTCCGACATCGTCGTTGTCGTCTTCCTCGTCTTATTGGTGAGCTTCATGGGCGCCGCCGTCTACAGCGCCTTCTGTCCCGCCTTCTTCCCGTCGGATGGCTGCGTGCGTTGCATCAGTTGGCTGCGGCACCCTAGCGGCGGCGGCGGGGGCAGCGCCTTGCCGGTAGTGCAGAGTCCAAGTCATGTTATGAACGGGTTTCCGGAGGAGCCCACGGTGCGTGGCGGCGGCGCACGCGTAGCCGCAGCGGCTGACATCCCGGCGTACGAGACGTGCGACACCGGGCAGGGCAGGGGCAGCCAGATGGCGCGTCTGATTGTGCGGTGTGTCTCGGCGAGATGGAGACCGGCGACATGGTGAAGCGGCTGCCGGTGTGCCTCCACATATTCCACGAGCAATGCGTCGACAAATGGCTGAGCACCAAATCGACGTGCCCGGTGTGCAGGACCAACGTGTTCGCGCTGCTGCCGGCCGAAATGGTGTGACTTCAATCTATTTCCCAATTCTGTCTGCATGATGCGAGCCCGATCGAATTGATGACCACTGTCTTTTCTAAACCCGGTATCATTGCTGGGGACGCGGATTCAGTGACTTTTCTGGGTCGAGCATGTCCTCTGGTGCGATACAAGGTGCTTATCTCTTGTGCTGCTTCTTCGAGGCTCGTCGTCCTTGATGGGGTGCACGACATGTTCGATATCCTTGGAAGCAAATTTTGATTCATCGTCTCCGCAGAGGTGCTTCCCAGAGTCCTGTGTCGCTAACTTCTTATCTTCGACTCAGCTTCCAATCTCCAGAGCCGTTCCAATGTTTTAATATAATCTGAACTTTAAAAACAAACAATAATGACACTTATTTGCTTTTGTTTGATGCTTTCACCTGACATTTTTTTTTAGGAAAACAGGGGTGCAAGCCCCTATTGTGCTTTTATTATATAGGGGTGTTCATACAACAAGACTCTCATCAAACAAAGAAAATTACAAAGAAAATCAAAAGGATTACACATAAGCTTCTAGCGATAAACAAATATTTGGTTTGTAAGAACTTTTTGCTCTAAGGATAACTTGAGCAAAATCAACTCTGAAATGCTGCCGAGCTCTAGCAATAGATGGCTGAAACTGAAAACCTCTAAAGATGGCATCATTTCTGACCGACCATATTGCCCAGCACATGGAAATGATTATCTCCATTGAGAAAGGCACTGCTAGCTAAGCTTTGAAGGATGTGATTATCTGATAATGATCAGTTGGACTGATTCATCGAAAGGCCTAAAGTATCCCAGCATTCCGTTGCAAACCTGTAGCAGAGTTTCTTTAGAACCATCAGATATCACAAGTGTAATACTCCAAGAACATATTTTTCCTTCGCAACAAATTTCTAATACCCAAACTGAATTTTAGAAGCAACCAAAAGAACAGTTTCCTCTAGTTCTGACAGCAGCTATTCCAAAGCCAAGAATAAGCTTGATGGACTTGCCTTCAACCAATAAGATGACCATAAGCTTTTTTAGTTGGAAAAGAATTATTGTTCCAGATATAACACCAAATATCAGGTTCCTCCAAAATAAGAAGGTTGTCAATGAAGTCCGAAAGATCCAGAAATTGATGGTAGGCCTCAAGCTTTCACCTGACATTGATAAACATATTCCACCGTTGGGTCAAAAGTCAAAACCTGCTGCGCCCGCGGCCCACGGCCCGCGCTAGCGACTGTTACCTCGTCTGTTATGCCATCGTTATTGCCACAACGTCGCTGTTCTTGCTCACCGTTCTTGCCGCCACGGTCAGCATCGTCAAGGCGTGCGCTCTCGCCGGTGTGGTAGTGGTGGTGTTGAGCACCATAACTAGACCCACTCACGGCAGTGCGCAGCAGACGGAGCGGCTCCTGGCGATGCCAGCCGCGCGCACCCGCACGGCGTGTGGCCTCGTTGGCATGGCGATCAATGCGCTGCCGGTGTTCGCGTCTGCGCGCCCTGCTGGCACGTCTGGCGCGGAAGGTAGTAGCATGCATATCCAAATGGCGCGCACTCTGTCCGGTAATCCAGTATGCCTGGAGTTGGAGGGCGTCGAGGCCGGCAAGATGGTGCGGCAGCTGCCGGGCGTGCGGCCACCCAGTTCCATGTGGACAGCATCGACACTACTACAGAATCGATTTTCCAAGATGAGGCCTTTTTTCCGGAGACGGGCTCTTTTTTTTGCCCACTGCGGTAAATCCCACGATTAACCATAGCGGGGATTTTTTATTAACCACAACACGCATATTTGCCCGCTACGGTTAATGTATTTACCGCAGCGGGCATCTTAATTTGCCCCAGGCCCAACCAGCCCATCCAAGGCCCAACCAGATGGGTTCATATAAATTAGCAAGTTAGGGTTTGTGCCTCACTCCGCAGCATCCCGCACCGCGCGCACCGCACGCGCACCGCATCGCACCTCGCGCCTCTCCCTGCCCTGCAGCGCCCCAGCGCTCCAGTCCGCCTCTCTCCACTTTCTCTCTCCACACCCCCTACCAGGCGGCGGTGAGCACCATGGCGCGGAGAAGCAGGCGGCGGCGAGCATCGTGGCGCTGAGGAGAAGCAGCGCCCCGGCTTGTGCAGCGGAGGAAGAGCAGCGACCCGGCCGCGGAGGAGGAGGAGCGCCCTAGATGGCGCACGACCAAGCAGCGGAGGAGGAGCGCCCCAACCTGAGCCGGCGCGGGCTAGGGTTTCAGATCTGGTGAATTCGTCTCCCTCTTCCTCTCTATCTCCCTCTTCCTCTCTCCATCTTCCTCACCCATCCCTCTTTCTCTCTCTCCAGATCTGGCGGGGACGACCTTCCTCCACCAAGCCGAGCAGCAGCGGCGACGGCGGTGCACCTCCCTAGGCCGAGCAGCAGCGGTGGCGGCGGCGCACCTCCCCAGGCCGACCAACAGCGGCTGCGAGCGGCGGCGGCGGCGCACCTCCCCAGGCCGACCAACAGCAGCTGCGGCGGCGCTCCTCCCCAGGCCGAGCAGCGGCGGTGGCCACAGCACGACGACGGCGGCTCCCCATCCTCTGCTGACTGGATCCGGCTTGAAGAGGTGGAGGCGAGTGGATCGATCCGTGGACGACGGCGACGATCCTGGCGGCGCTAGGGTTGCGAGCTAGGGTTGGGCTCGCCGGTGGCTTTGGGTAACGGGCCCGCCGGTGGGCTTTGGGATTTTTTTGTTTTTTTCCAGATTAACCATGGCGGGCATTGTAAAGTGTCCGCTGCAGTTAATCTGATTAACTGCAGCGGGCAAGGTGCCCACCACGGCGAGGGCCTAATTTACCGTGGCCTTCCATCGGAGGCGCACAACTTTGCCCGCTCCCGAAAATCAAAAGTGCCCGCTGCCCTAAATTTTTGTGTAGTAGTGCGACATGTGTGGCTGCATTCGCATGCGATGTGTCCTCTGTGCCAGTGCGACGTGTCGCCGTAGCCAGTTAGTGTGAACGTCACGACAACTACAGTCTACAGATCCACAGGACAGTGCGTTGCCGCCGGGTGTCAAACAACATTTTTACCGAGTACTCCCTCTGCCCCGTATTTAATGTCGTCCTTGGGTCCCTTTGATTGTCCAAATGCAGGTAATGGTCTATATATCTAGATGCAAAAGCTGACCAAATTCACTTCACATCCCATGCACCTAACAAGAGGCTACAACGACGTTTAAACTGGGACGGAGGGAGTATCACCCTTTACGGAGCACTTACACTCGGCAAGTTGCCTTTATGCCGAGTGCGATGTGGGTAGCACTCGGTAATGTGATTCTTTGCCGAGTGCCTAACTGATTGCACTCGGCAAACCGCCCGGCACTCGGCATAGCCGGTAGCGTAAGGTTTCAAACATAATTGCTAAAGTGTTTCAAGTTAAGTCAATCCTATTAAAACTTTAGACCATGCAAATAAAGTGGTCTAAAAATTGGTTCGTCCACATTAGCCACTAAACTTTGAACTAGACTCTTAGGGAAAGAAAGAAATGAATGAATGTCCTTTTGGGAAAATGTAGAATAATACACCTACCGAGACGAAAGCCAAAGGTGAGTCTCTAGGTGGATGACTAAGTGACATATTGAATATGGCGACGACTACAGCATGTCGTAGAAGGAGATAAGAGGCGGAGCCAACGACCCACTAAGACTCACGTATCTACAACTACATTCCCGAGCGGCAGTCAAACGGAGGCGTGAATGCAAGATGCCAGCGGAATGATCGACCGGACAGAGGCTAGGGCTGCTTTCTTTCCACCACGTCCTTCCTTGTGTGTAGTAGATATAAAGCGAGTGCACTGGAAAAGAAGGGGAACATAGTCGATCTATTCCATGGCGAAACATCCGAAGCATAACTGCACACTCACACGATCTTTGCCTGAGAGATAGGAGCATTCAGTGGAACCGGTGAACTACACTTGCTTCTTGATAGATGTGTGGGACATGCATGGCACGCCGAGAACCCCTCTGATAAGACTGCAATCCCTAATAGCGAAGATACGCCATACCTTGGAAAGAAGGCACCGCGTAATACTAAAAAGGCAGCCACAATGTTCCATGCATAAGAGTCTGAAATGCCAAGCTTTAATCTCATCTTTGACACTCCAGAGAAATCACAGTCGGACGGTGCAAGCAAAGATGCGGGTGCAGATGGTGATGATCAAGCTCAATTCATTGGGTCTCGACGTGAATAACCCACCACTGTAACAAGCCTAGAGGAGGGGGTTTAGTGCAAACGCGTAGGATGAATGTCTGATGCAAATATTTTAGGCTTCCTGGTCCTTGCATAATTTCACTAGTGATGACGTGGGTCACTAGTGAACTTGGAAAAATCACACGGTTCCTGATCTCGGATACCGGCGGACGGCGGTGCAAACGATGACCTTCGGAGTTTCTGTACTCTCTTTAGCCTTCTCCGCTAGTGAATTAACCCTATAATTTCTGTTGAACGCTCGGGCTGGTAGCTAGGCCACATCGTTAAAATTTCACTCGGTGAGCCACATCGCCTCCAAATCTCCTCCACTCATGTACCTGTTGCGGTAAATATCTCCTGCCCCACCTGATAAAAAAAGGGCAATTTTGCTGTAGGACACCACAAAAACAACGAATTGACTATAGCACATCTCAAACTCGCTTCACTGCTTAGTACCATTACGATTTCGTGGTTCTTTGCCCTTGGACACCGCCACCAGTAAAATAAGAATAACCAGGTTGACGGAGAGTGAAACTTTACAAAATGACCATTGATGCCCCTTGGACCTACTGGTTCATTTCGAAATGGTCGAACAAGACCACGTTTGGCTGGCTTAATCGGATTTGGTCGAGCCACATCCACCCACCGAACCCAAATTCACTTGACGAACCCTAGTTGTCCCAGTTTTCCTCATCCACCGCTGCTGTCGCCACCACTCGCCTGCTCGCCGCCCAGCCGCGCCGTCGCCCCCGCACCAGGAACCCTAGGCCAGCCGCGCAGCCACGCTGTCTCCCCCGCATCAGGAACCGTAGCCCGCCAACCGCACCGTCGCCCCGCACCAGCAACCCTAGCCCAGCCGCCCAGCCGCGTCGTCGCCCCCGCACCAGGAACCCTAGCCCCTTCTCAGTCGTCGTGGCCTTCCCCAACCCCTCCCCCCACCAGGCACTTGATGGACGTGTGAAGATGGTTGCGTCCCCGAATCCGAAGCGGCTCCGCCCGAGCATCGAATCTCCATCAAAGGGCGTCAATATGTCATGGGTTCCTCATGGGCATGCAGTTTGCTCCTCTTCGCCCTTATCGATTGTGGTCAGACTTGGTTGTTTGAATGAAATCGTTGTCAATTTGTGAATAGGGGTAGTTTTTAAGACATTCGTAGGGATTTCATTTGTGTTGTTCTTGTCTGTTTTCTAGGACGGACATTAGTTCTGCTTGAAGGGTAGCAGATCGTGTCCCAGCTTATGCGGTGCACAATGCAATAGATTTTCAGCTCATTCTGGATAGGGACACAATCAACTTGATCGATTTGACAAAGGATGTAGTACTGAAGTTGTCTGGTGGGACAAATCAGGGCTTCAATCTGACATTCTTTTACAAGCAGACCAAACGATATACCACTCTTACTACTGATGCGGCACTAATGTATGCTATTGATAACTATTGGGACTTAAGGAGGCTACTTTTGTTTGTGCAATTCTATGACATTGTTGCAATGGCATATAGTCTGAGCTTGTCTGTTGATAATGATGTTGGTGCAACTTCTCAACCCTCTCTGCTTGCTATTGACGATGGCCATGCTGATGTTCAGTCACTTAGTGTGGGAGATAGTGATGGCTCTGCTAACTCTACTGACTCTGATGAATCTGCTCAATCAAAAAAGGGGAACGGTACCAAAAAAGTTGTTCTAGATAATGAACCGTGGGAAGAAGCTGAGGAATATGTTGGCATAAATGATGAGCAGCAGTACATGTTTGCCCAAGAGCATAGTGGCGAAGGCAATGCAGATCAGGCTGAATCTGACTCTATTGAACATGATGATTTGTTTGTTGATGATGAAGCTGGGTGTCAGGTTTCTAAGCATGAAACTAATTTAGAGAACCCCACTATAGCCCTTGGTGTCACATTTGAGGATGGGGACACATTTAAAAGGGCTATTAAGCAATATGCAGTGCTTAACAAAATTGAAATTGCAGCTCCTTACAGTGAGTCCACAAGGTACAGAGGCCAGTGCAAGGGATTCAGCAGGAAGAACAAGAGGTGCAAGTGGAGGATCCATGCTTCTCTACTACAAGATGGGAGGACTTGGCAGGTCTATAACTTGGAATTCTTCTCAACTTGCATTATCTGCTTGTTATTGTTTGCAGGTTTGTTTTTTATTTGATATACATGTGTTTGTTGCAGATAAAGAGGTTGAGGGGAAGCACAATTGTCCAACCACTTCTCAACTAGAAAGAAATTGCATGACAAACAATTCATGGGTGAGGGATAGGGTCATTAACATCCTTAGGGATGACCCAACAAAAGGAGCTTCAGCACTTAGGGATGTGGTCAGTTCGGCCATATGATGAAAACATGCAATGAAATAGTGTATGACTTTGATGCACCCCCACCAGCAGCACCAAAGCCAAAGAGAGTGAGGCTTAAGAAAACAAGTGGAGCAACCACTGTTTCAACACAACAGTCACAGATTGAAGGCACAAACGCTAGTGTTGGACCTTCAACACCCACACTTGCACTAACAAATAGCCCAGCAAAAGCAATAACAAACAGCCCAACAAAAGCAATAACAAATAGCCCTGCAGGGAACACTAGGAGGTACAGTAGGAACAAAACTTCTTTTTGACAGCACTAATACTCTGTTCATACTATTTTTCCTAATGGTAATCCTTGTTTGTACTTTGTAATAGCTGCAAAAGGGCTTTGCTGGATGCACCTGAAGATTTGGCCAAGAGAAAGAAGATGCCGAAGGTGACCAGCTCCAAGACAACTAGGAGCAAGAAGGAGACTGCTGCAACTGAGGGAACAAGCAACAAGACCATTGAACAAGTTGTTTCCAAGAAAAGGGTGAGCAAGAAGAAGCTGATACTAGACCTGTGATGCCAATTAGGAGCAAGACAACTAGGAGCAAGAAGATTATGAATTCTGTTATGTAATGCCAGTTATGAATTCAGTCATATAATGGACCTCTAATGGACCTGTTTTGTAATGGACCTATTGTGTAATGGACATGTGGATCTGTAGAACCAATTATGTTGAAGTCAGACAATTATGTAATGCGAAAATTATGCGGAACCTTGCTCCAGTTATTGCCTCTCATTTGCAACGTATTTGTCAACGCAAGCCATATTGATATTAATTATGGCAAATTGCAACACAATTTAGGCTGATACATGTCTTGCTGCTAGAAACATGTTCACAATCTGGAGCAAGCAACGAGCGGCAAGAAACCTGCAGGTCCCTGTACGGCTCCACAGAAAAACATGACGGTGACAACGACGGGTCCAGCACCTGAACGGGATGTGGTTGAACCGGACCACAACTGCTACTCAGGCCAACAGGGGCAAAATTGTCTAGTTAGTCCATCTTCTCTCTCCCTCAAGCTGGTTATTCTTATTTTAATGGTGGCGGTGTCCATGGGTAAAGAACCACGAAATCGTAATGGTACTCAGCAGCAAAGCGAGTTTGCGGTGTTTACAGCCAATTCGTTATTTTTGTGGTGTCCTACAGCAAAATTGCCCTAAAAAAAAATCTCCTCCCCCACACGATAAAAAAACTCCCCGTCCTCTCGGTCTCTCCCTCCAGGTCGTCGAACCTCGCCTATGTATTTCGTCAAAAAAAAAAAACCTCGCCTATGTCGCCCCGCGCCTCCTCTTCCTCTCGACCTCGGCGCGGAAGACAAGAGGTCCAGCAACCTAGCCAGCATCACTGGACAAAGACGAGCCACCGTCGCCACAGGCGGCCGTGAAATAGCGTCAAGCTAACCAGCTAAATCGAGGCGTAGCACCATTGCTGCATCCAATCCCAACCATGGACTAGTGTGCAACTGTGCGAGTGCTGCGTCCGCGTGCTCATGCTGGCCTTCGCCAGCTTGTGCCTCTTTGTCAGCACGGGGATCGTCTACGGGTTCGCGCAAGCGCGACATCACTTCGGCGAGTCGCCCGGCAGCTTCGTGGTGGCCTTCGAGTTTCTCGTATGCTTGTTGCCCATCTTGCGCCTGCCTCTACTTCGCCTTCTGCCCATGGGCTGTGTTTGGGAATGCGCTCCTCTGCTGCGTGCGTTGCATCGGATGGCTGCTCTGCCTTCCCTACCCGTGCGCGCGCGCAGCGTGCGCCAAGCTGCGGCGACCCAGCGGCGGCAGTGCTTGCGCCTCGCCTCAGTATGTGGTACAGAGTGGAAGTCATGTCATGAACCGGACGTTTGATGGCGTCTCTCGGCCATCACCCGCACTTGTTCTCCTCCATCAGAGATGAGGCGCTGGTCTGGTGTTCAGCTGGGTTCAGAAGCCTGCGTCTGTTGCTAGGCAATAGGTTAAGTTAGGGACCTGGGGCTGTCTCTAGTAGCAAAATTCTTTGTAATGTCGTTGTTGTGGTTCTTGGAGAGGCGGAGGGATTTTGGGGCTGTCCGGTAACCGTGGCTACTGATGTTGCCGTGTGGTGTCTGTAATCTAATTTTCTCCCTGCTTAATGCAATACGCGTCTATGACGTGTTCTAGAAAAAAAGTCATGAACGAGCTTCCCAGGGAGCCCGTCGGCGGGGCACGCGTAGCATCAACAGTTGACATCCTGGCGTACGAGCAGTGGCATGCCAGCCGCATGGCGCGTCTGATTGCACAAAGTTTCTTGGCGAGATGGAGCAGGGTGACATGGTGAAGCGGCTGCCGGTGTGCTTCGACATGCTCCACCAGCAGTGCGTCGACAATTGGCTGAGCAACAACTTGACGTGCCCGGGTGTGCAGGTGTGGGACGTGTTGGCGCCGCTGCCGGCGCAAATGGAAAGGAAGCAGGTTAGATAGAAAGGGTAATTCCTCATCTAATTGAAGATGGTTTGTCCTTTCTTCGGTACACAGATGACATAGTGATCTTCATGAGCTATTATGTTGCAAAAGCAGTGAACATAGAACTGTTGTTGAGTGCTTTCGAACAACTATCTAGCTTAAAGATAAATTTTCACAAAAGCGAAGTTTTTTCTTTGAAAAAGCTAAAGATCACGAGGAGCTTTATTCGCAACTGTTTGGCTGCAATATTGGCAACTACCTATTCCGCTACCTGGGTATACCTATAAATTATATAATAAAGACTGGAAGAGCATTGAAGAGAGAATTGAGAAAACACTTAGTAGTTGGAAGGGTAAATTGCTCACAAACGTTGTTGTTTTCGTTATCTCCCAGAGACAATTAACCATCTCTTTTTCGATTGCTTTTATGCCAAATTCTTGTGGCGCGCTATACATATGCTTTTTAGGTTAAAACCTCCGTCCAATATAAAGGACTTGTTTTATTTTTGGTCTAAATTGGGAACAAAAAGTATAATACATTCTTATTAACAGCAGCTTCCGCATTAGTTTGGACAATCTGGTTAACAAGGAATTAGGTGGTTTTTGACAAATGCAAACCAAAAACTCTTTTGCAGGTACTATTCAGAGAAACTCGCTGACTACGTCAATGGACGAACTTGCATCGGCATGAAGACCTAAAGAATCAAATGACCTCCGTAACACAACACCTAGAGACGTCGGCTTTAGAATTCTTCGGTGCCAATGGGTGGCTTCAACAAAGACATGTTTGTTATGTTTAGCCAAAACCTTTTACATGTTCCAGTAGTTGTGTGTGTGGTTCTGAGTTTACTTTAGTTGAATCTTGTGCCCTTGTGCGGAGTTTGTAATAATTGACTTGATTCTATCCTCGGATAGATGAAGCCAAATTTTTATCTATTATCTAAAAAAAATTCACAATATATGAATTACAATTTATGACAATATTTCTTATAATCAAACTAAAATATAAATCTTGTCATATGAAACTATATAATTATTTTTGAAATCAATGTTCAAAGATACACACGTTTGACTTAGGATAAACTGAATATGACACTTACTAAGAAAAACGGAGGGAGTAGAAATAAGACGAGTAGAATGATGTTTCTGGTTTTGTGATGGTTCTTTCCTCTCAAGTCTAAAATTTCTGAACTATCGAAATGTCTTACACGATGACTTCCGACTTGTGAGTTGTGACTTGTGAGATGCAAAGCCCAGAAGTACGACGCGGCTTCGATCATCTCTCCGTGTTGCCATTCCGCGGGCACAAACAACTCGCAATGACCTCGTAAATTCCAGATGAACTTCGGTGCTGTTTACTAACTAATCCAGTTTTCTTATCATATCATGCCTTTAATTAGACCCATCGGTGAATTGAAGTTGCTCGTAGCCACGCAATCTGTGAATCATCTGGCTCGGCCAGAGGCAAGTCCAAGTCGATCGATCTCGCGGTCGCCATGGACTGCTGCTTCCGCGTGTACGGTCTAGCCATCGCCAACATGGTGTGCGTCGGCGGCACGGGCTTCCTCGTCTACGCGCTCGTGAAGCTCGCCAGGACGCCGCACAGCACGGGCGGCATCGTCGTCGTGTCCATCTTCCTCGTCTTCTGGCTGGGCCTCAGCGCCACCATCTACCCGGCCTTCTGCGGCTCGCTCTTCCCGTGGTCCGCGCTGGGGCGGTGCCTGGAGCCGCCGCTCAACGCGGTCCTCTGGCTCCTCCGCACGCCGTGCAGATGTGCGCGCGCAGTCCGGCGTCGCCTGATGGGCGGTGGCAGCGGCAACGACGACGGCGGTGGTGCCTTGCCGCAGTTCATTGTGCAGACTCACCCCGGCTACAGCATCGGCATCGGCGTGCTTCCCCGGGAGCCACCGGCCGGCTGCAGAGCGCGGGTGGCTGCCTCCACAACCACAGCTGCCAACATCCCCGCGTACGAGCAGCCAGCGGACGGCGAGCTGCCTGACGGTGACGACTCGCCGGACTGCGCCGTGTGCCTTGCTGCCGTGGAGAAGGGGGAGATGGTCAAGCGGCTGCCGGTGTGCCTGCACAAGTTCCACCAGGATTGCATTGACCTGTGGCTACGCAACAACTCCATATGTCCAGTCTGCCGGTGCAGCGTATTGGCACCGCAACCGGACCAATTGGTGTAAACACTATGTGAAGTTGTTCTTCAGCCACTAGCCATTTTTCCTCGTTTCTTTCTTTTTTTTTTTTTTTTTTTTGACAAGATGTTTCCTCGTTTCAATGTGATATTGCTTTGGAGTTTGGACGTACGAGACAACGGAAAGCTGGATTGCTAGAGCCAAACAATGGTGATTTGCGATTGATGATGATTGCTCGAATTATTTACTTGAATCGCTAAATGTATAGGAATTAGTTTGTTCTGTTGTGTAAAGAAAAGTATATATAAAAGAATAGTTGAATATACTACACTTCCAAAACCCCTCATATATTTCAGTGTTTGTTCTGTTGTGTACCCGTCAACGTGTTAGTATTTTAGACGGCTCTCTGATGTACTCTCTCAGTCCCTTTTCATGTGTCGTCCAACAAGTTTGTTTCTGAGGGCAGCACGGTTGTGAGGGCAGCACGGTTCTCAAGCGACAGATATTACAAAATAGATCAATATGGAACTTTTTATTTTTTCTTCAAGATTATCATCCTTTAAACAACAAAACAACATAAAAGTTAAATTCGGCACTGGTCGATACTTCCTACGTTATGTACATGAAAAAATCCTTTTACTAAAATACTCTATCATATTTGACTTACACGGCATTCAGTTCCTATATTAATTGGCCACTAGTTCTTTTAGAACAACCCTTTGAATTTATAATATTTTGTATTTTAATAATTTTAATACAAATATTTACATATTATTTAGAAGTTTTTAAACTACTCCCCCGTTCTGAAAAACACAGTTTTAGCTTAAGATCTCGATAAACGCTTGTCCTGGTTCAATGAAATTCGTTTTTTTTTTTTCAGGATGGGGGGAGTAAACAACTTTGAGGTCATTTTCTCCTTTTGTCCCTAAATAAATAGATTCTCAGAGTTGTTTAGACCTATACTTTTTGACTTGGGACAGACAAGGGGATTTTTTCAATGCATAGACAAATCGCGTGTCCTCAGGCCAGTAAATCCACCTCCGACTGGTTCGGCAGTCTGACTAGTAGGGTGCAAAGTTAGCGTTTAACTCATGTGAAAACATAAAACTAGTGTATTAAAAATTAATACCCTCCAAGTTAATTAAACACATTGTTATATTTGATTTTGCACAATCCTTGATTCATATTGTTTCAATTACTTTTCTTCTTAAATGTATCGTAATATCCTTAATTTATGATATTTTGCATGTATCTCGAATACGACTATGCTACTCATATAAAACCTAATTTTAAATATTAACAACTGTAGTTTTAAAAGATTGATCACCGAGTGTTGTCATAAACGACATGTTTTTCTGATATAGGGGGGAATAATTCCTACATAGAGTATCATGTAATTTGTTTTTGAAACATACTATAGACATAGACACACTCATATATACATGCACGCACACTTAATGTACACACATCCTACCTTATGACTTATGAGCACCTCGCGACCTATACCTCCAGCAGATTCTACCAGTATCAGTTTACTGCAATCCATCCCCAAAGGTCCATTCTCTGGGTATGGCAAACTAAATGTATTCCCAAGGTCAAGTTCTTTGCTTGGCTACTCCTGAATGATAGGCTCAATACCCGAAATATCCTCAGAAGACGAAAGAAGTTCCTCGAAGAAGGCTATAATATTTGAGTGATGTGTCAGCTTGATGTTGAAGAAACTCTTGAGCATCTTTTCTTTGAATGTCCCGCAGCCCCTGCAAGATGGTTTTGTCTTGGCATCAGTTGGTCTGATGATGGCTCCATTGATGAAAGAATTTATAGGGCCAAAGAGGTTTTCCCTTTTCCTTATCTCATGGAGATCTTCATGATTGGTGCTTGGTGTCTATGGAACCAAACAAATGATTTCATCTTCAACAGCAAGGTGCCAAGTTTCAGTGCATGGAAGGCTACTTTCAAGAATACAGTCAAGATCACCTAATCCACAATCAAGCCAACTATTCATCGGTCTATCTCCTCTTGGCTTGATGTTTTGTAACTGCTCCAGTTTCAGTTTCAGTCAGTTTGTTTAATTTGTATTAGTCCCCCCCCCCCCCCCCCCCTCCTGCTTTGTGGTTCTAACCCCTGGTTAGACCCTTTGTTGTAAGTTTTTTGTAACCCCTTCTTTGTACTTGTGTCTTTTAATTTATAAAGTTGCTGGGGGCGCTTTGCCCCATAGTTTTAGCTAAAAAAAAAAAACCCTACAAAGCACCTTAGAAATACTAAGTCATCACAAGCGTGTCGTTATCAATAGGCACGTCATGTACCACTGATAGAATAACGTCATTGAAGTGTAATTAAATCTTGTCATAAATCTAGGAAGAGATTGACAAAGTGCCTTATGTCTAGCACTAAAATAATAATTCAACTAAATAATATAAAGGCCCCTTTGGATTCTGAAATTGAATTCATGTAATAGACTACAATTATGGAAGAAGAATTTATGGAATCCATTAAATAAAGTGCACAATTATACTTCGGCAAGAATCCATAAAATTTATTGTCTATCTTCTACCATATGAATTTGAGATAAGCTTATATGTGAACTTTGAAAAATTGTTGAATCTCTAATTTGAAGCCACATGACCCAATTGTTTAAGGGTGTGTTTGGTTGAGCTGTGGCTTTTGGAAAAGCTACTGTGGGCTGTGAGCTGTGAAAAAGCAGCTGTGAGGAAGCAGCTGTGGGAAAAGCAGAAGGCCGTTTGGTTAGAGGTGCTGTCAAGCTGTAGGCTGTCTAAGAAATACCTGTAATACCCCTGAATGTCTGGGACATGTTTATATGGAAACTGTGAGTAACAAACTTATTTGTTCACTAATTCATGTGAAAATGACTATTTAAGCAAGGTAAAATAATTTTCAATAGTTTTTCTTAGTTCAACATTGTCACAATATCCATCAAAAGAGCTTATACAACGATGTCATTTCTCGACATAACTAGCCTCATCTCGCACTAAACAATTCATCAGCTATCCTAGAACGAACGCCATTCATGGTTTCTTCATTCGTTTATCACCGGATTTATCTGCAAATTTCGAAACAACATTCTTCCAACCTGAGGCGCCCTAGGCTGGAGCAGTGAAAATTCCATTTGGCCTATTGCCAGCTTCTATTTCTTCTTTGCAAGCCTCAAACAATTTCCTCACAAAATGGTCACCCCAATCAGCCTTGTGAGCCATACTTCAACCAAACAAATAATTTTCAATCAAATTTACTTAACCATTGATCACACAAATAGTACTAACCATACATAATTCTGTAGAATACTCATGCATCTATCACATTCCAACCAGGACACAAGGTAGGGGACGAGTTAGCGGAGAAGCATACCTTGCAGGTTCGCCACCGGCAGGGGACGAGTCAGTGGAGGAGCAAAGCGACCTGAGGCGCCCTAGGCTGGAGCAGGCGGCCACGCTTGAGGGCTTTAGGTCGGCGCAGCAGGTAGTCCAGGCTATGGGTCGGCGCAGCAGGTACTCCAGGCTTCAGGGCGGCACAGCAGGTACTCTGGGCACAGGTCAACGGCGAAGTAGACGATGGGGAGGCGGTTGGTGGTGGTCCGAGAGCGGGGCTTCAAGGGCAGCGGCAGGCTAGTCCGGCGGCGGGCTCCATGTTCGGCGGTCGGCGAGGAAGCACAAACTGGGGCGGCGGTTGCTGGAGATCCGAGGGTCGAGCTTCAAGGGCGGCAGCAGGCTAGTCCGGCGGCGGCCGTCGGAGCCTGCAGGTGCGGCGGCGGGGCCCAACTCTAGCTGCGAGTCGCTCGTTGTCTCGCGGAAGAGGAACGGGGGCGGGACGGGACGAGGAATGAGCGGACGGGGAAAAAAGAAAGGTCGATCAAATCGTTTTTTCCAACATAACCGATGGCATGCGGGTAATTTCGGGGGTCAAAAGCCAGCAAAAGCAGGGGGGTAAGGTGCTTTCACATTTGTACTAGAGTGAAAGCTGCTTTTAGGTAAAAGCCCATATGGTGTTTATGCCCTTTGGTTGGCTTTTGGCTTTTGCAAAAGCAAAAGCAGGTTGGAAAGCCCAACCAAAGGGACCCTAAGTAGATTCTAATTTTTCTAAAATGAAGGGACCCAAATGGATCTTAATAGAAAATGTTATAGAATCTGTTGACGAATAAATCCGCCAACGCATCGGTAGTGGGCCTTAGACGCCGTAGAGGGGCCTTGAAGTGACCTGCAATAGCAACGACGACGTAGCGTGGCCGGCAAACCGATCTAGAGATCGATGAGCCGACGTAGAGCCCGCCGACAGAAGAGTAAACCCTAGAACAATCTCTGGGAAGACCCGTCAGGAGGATGCACGTAGGGGATCTCCTAGAAACCAGCGGATGGTGCCTAGGATTGCCGGAGAACTCACGGAGAGAAGTACCGAATAGCAACTAGAAAATTAGGGCAGGATGTAGAAGAAGAAGGGTAAATTGATCGTCTCGATCGATTTGTTGTTGGATTTGTGTCGATTGATTGGATGGGTTCAATCGGCCGTGATCCCCTCATATATATAGGGGGTGGTCTTATCCCAGTAGGAAACATCTCCAAAACTCGTGCATCAAGTTTCCTACGAGCAAAACTTTCAAAAACGCGATTCGTAATGGAATCAGTCTTTCCCGACACGCGCCGGACGCGTCTGACGCTTCCAGGGGCGCGTCCAACGCGTGCGTCCGCCGCTCTCACGCGCCCGCGACCCTCTCTGTGTTGCGTCCGGTGCCTGCATCCGGCGCGTGGCCAGTGACGCGCCCGCGCGCGCGCTCGCAACCGACGCGTCCGGCGCGATGACCGAGCGTCCGATGGCCCGCGTCCGACGCTTGGCTTGTCGGCCGGTTGGCTCTGTGTCACGTCCGGCGTCGACTGGACGCATCCGACGTCTGTCCGGTTGCACGTCCGACACCCGTCATCTCACGCAGACCTCTCTGGCGAGCGTCCGGCGCCCTCCAGATGCGTCCGGTGCTCCTCAGGGTTGCGTTCGGCGCGTGTTTCTTGTGCCGAAGTCACCCGTCTTGCTGTCCGTTGACACGTTGATCTGCGATGTTTCTCCTTTTGCCAAATTTGAGTATCAACACATGCCCCCCTGTTTTCAAGTGAATTAGCTCATTAACTTGAAAATACTCTTTCACCTGTTAACCAACTAGCAACGATGCCCACCACATCGGCTAACCGGTGACTAAGGGCGATGTTTCACATCGGCCAATTTTGTTCTAAGGGCGATACATGTATCGGCCATTATTTAGAAGAGCACTAGGCTCTTTGCCAAACACTTGGGAAGTATTTTTTTCATATACCTCCCATTGATTGCTTTGTCGAGACGCTCCTCTTTCAATGTCTCTAGCACATAGGAATTTCTACGTATCACCTTGATCACTCTCAAAGGACTCTCCCAATTAGGAGACCACTTGCCAAATTGATTGCTCTTTGATCTAATAGGTAGTATGGTTTTCCACACTAAATCTCCTACTTGGAAAGATTTGCTTCTCACCTTCTTGTTATAGGCCTTTGCAACACGTATCTTGTCCTTTTCAATCTCCTTTAGGGCTTCAATTCTCTTGTAGGTTACATCACCTATGTTGTCCATCATGAGATCATGGTACACTTCAGTGGATAAGTCATCTTGCTTAGCAAATCTAAGTGCACCCAAGTTCACTTCAACGGGCAACATAACTTCTTGACCATAGACTAATTCAAACGGAGTTGCCTTTATGGCACCATGCTTTGATGTGCGATATGCCCACAAAGCTTCCAACAAGACTTCATGCCACCTCCTTGGAGCCTCTTCAATTTTCTTCTTGATGAGCTTGATCAAGGTCTTGTTACTAGCTTCAGCTTGGCCATTAGCTTGAGCATAGTATGGAGATGAGTTGACCATCTTGATTTTGTATGATTCGGCAAAAGCTTTCACCTCTTTAGCCATAAAAGACATCCCTTGATCCGTATGTAACACTTGAGGGATGCCAAATCTATGAATAATATGCTCTTTGATAAACTCTATTACCTCCACATGAGTTATATTCTTCAAGGGGATTGCCTCACACCATTTTGTGAAATAATCTATAGCAACTAAGACAAACTTGTGTCCCTTTGAAGATGACGGATGTATTTGGCCAATGAAATCTAGCCCCCAACCTCTGAACGGCCACGGTGACGTAATAGAATGAAGCTCCGAAGCGGGCGCCATTTGAATGTTCCCAAACCGTTGGCACTCTTCACATCCTTTGTAGTAACGCATGCAATCGGCAATCATAGTAGGCCAATAGAAACCAGCCCGTCTCAATAACCACTTCATCTTGTGAGCCGATTGATGTGTACCACAAACTCCTTCATGGACTTCTCCCATAGCCACTCTTGCATCATCAGGCCCCAAGCACTTTAGTAATAGACCATCGGTTGTCCTCCTATACAATTCATCATGCTGCCATGTGTATTGGAAAGCAAGTCGTCGGATGGATCGATCAACTTTAGTACTAGGATCCTACAAATATTTAATCAAGGGAATCCTCCAATCCTCTAAATCGGTACTAGTGTCACTAAACCAATTTGAGACATCATCAGTAGCATATGCTTCAGAAGAATTGGTTAATCCGATCATATTGGATGGCTAAACCAATTCATTTGTTCCTGTACAAATAAAATTTATATCCTCATACATCGGCTTTGTTTGCACATGGAAGTTTCGCTTACTAACTTCAAAACCGGATGCTTGTTGAGCCAGCTTATTAGCCCTTGCATTCTTGTCTCTAGGAATATGCCGAATTTTAAATTCAGCAAGCTTGGAGATATATTCTAGACAAGTATTGAGGCAAGCATGTAATGATTCATCTAAACATTGAATTTCTCCACTAACTTGCTGAACAACAAGTAATGAATCACCATATGGTTCAACATGCTGCACATCCATGTAAGTTAACATGATCAATCCGAATAACAAAGCTTGATATTCGACTTGATTGTTAGTACAAGGAAATTCTAATCGGCGAAGCATCTCGGTCACAAGTCCATTGGGAGAGATTAAAACAATTCCAATGCCTCGACCGTTTCTGCAGACCGATCCATCAAAATACAATGTCCATGGGGCAATTGTGATATAATTGATATCATCGTCAAATTTTATACTATGCTCAACAATAAAATCAGCAAGTACTTGGCCTTTGATTGCTCGCAATGGCTCAAAAACCAAATCATATTCAATTAAAGAATACGCCCACTTACCTAACCTCCCACTGAGAATTGGCCGATGTAGCATGTGCTTAATGACATCAGCCTGGTGTTGACGGTGATTAAGTATCAATTTTATACCATCAACGCAGCAAGAGAAAGGACTAAAATGAGTTCACCTATTAGATATAGGGGTTACAATGACAGAATTCTATGAGTTTTGGTGATTGTCTATTTCTGCAGGGGGTTATCAGGAAAGAACATAATGAAGGCCCACATGTCGGGATTACATAGAGATAACGACCGAATGGGTAAAAAAGAATACTCTAGAAGACTCGGGAAGGCAACCCCTAGAAGCTGTGCCCCACCTAGCAGCCTCCAGGGGTGGCCGACCCTGCCCTAGAGGCAGCCGCCTCTCCACCTCAACCAATGAGGTTGAGTCTCGCGGATTATGCCTCCACCGCCTTTGAGGATGAATAATAATCGTCCGTTTAGGTCGGTTTGATCCGAGGGCTGTGGTGCATCCTAGAGTGCTATATATTCAGAGCCCCTGACCCCAGGAGAAACCCTAATTCATTCTCTACTCATTCATCTGAGAGAATTCAGAGAAGCCAGAGCCATCATCTCAATTAGAGCCCCATAGTTTAGTAGCATAGCTACATAGGAATAGATCTAGAGGGAATCAAGCCTAGCTTGGAGTCCGGATCTGTCGGAGTTCTTGGTAATTCCCCTCTACATTCTTGTAATATTCATCATTGTTCGTGATACTATGAATAGTACTTTATTCTATTCTATTATATCGAATTGACTTTGCTCTATTTGATTATGTTCTCAATTATATTATTCTTAGTCTACTTTGATTATATGTTTAGCATAGTTGGACTAGAATTATGTTTATGCATAGGATCGTATAGCGCTTGCTCATTAGATCGATGGGTGAGTGGTAAATATTGTGTAGGCGTGGTGCCTAGACCGTTGTCGGTGTTTCGTACCCCGGGGGGTATTACACCAACGAGTAAATTTCTATGCGTGCTTCCCAATCCGGATGGTGATGCAAGATGGACACAATCGTTTATCCTGGTTCAGGCAAAGAGTGCCCTACGTCCAGCAGAGGGGTGAGTTTTGTATTATCTTGCACCGGGGTGCTTGTACAGGGGTGAATACAAGCGAGTCCTGAGACTCAGCGTGCGTGGAAATATGTTGTGAAGGTGTAAAGCGTAGTCCCGTCCCCCCTCCTCCCCCGAACTAGGTCCTGGCGTCCCCTTTTATAGGCCAAGAGGAGGCTCAGGAGTACAGAGTAGATAGGGCGGTCGTGGCGTGACGTCGAGCTACATGCACCGTGTCAAGTCGTCGAGACTGTAGACGCTCCGCTTGGTCTGGCTCGAGCCTGTAGCAGCGTGGGCATTGATGGCCTGCTGGTCCTTCTCGATCGTGGGCTGAGGTAGTCAAGGTATGGCGCTGTCGTAGTCGAGCACGTGCGCCCGGGAACCCCGCAGTATGGTCGTCGAGGTGGGAAAGACAGAACACTGTGCGTCCCTTGTTCAGGTCGCGTCCGTCACCACTCCCCGAGTGGTTGGAAGCCGCCTCGAGGGGCGGTGATCCGAGCGACGGGACGGGACGACGTAGTTGGTGGCACAGAGTGTTGACGATGGCGTCAGGAGAGAGTGCCGCACGCGCCACAGTACCCGGCGTGGTGTAATAGTGCAGCCTGGCACGCCTGAATCCCGGGTATGGGCAGCGGAATAGGAGAAGCGACCGGCATACTTCTCACCATGCCGCGCACTGTAGCCATGGGGTTAGGCGGAGCAAGCATACTTCCCACTATTACATATACTGTAGCCATGTGCGTGCCTTGGATAGGTAATGATCGTGGGCGGACTCGGCGGCTGCTCGCTCGGCGTTCTCCGTCCCGCTCGAGCGGTCGCCGCTCGAGCGGTTTACGTCATTGTCTCGAGCGGCCGTACGCTCGAGCGGTTTCCGTATTTCTCTTCTCGAGCGGGTGAGCGGCCGTTGTTTGAGCCAGCAGGTCTCTGAGGCCTTGCGGGCCTGGTAGTGGGCCGGCCCAGTGTGAGGAGGATTGGGGTTTCTCCGGTTAATTCTTGGGAGATTTAGAGGTAAGACGGGTTGGGTTACTTTCCTCTAATGTACCTGATTTGGGACCCCCTAATCTAGGTACCCGACAGTAGCCCCCGAGCCCTTGTTTGATTGTGAAACTTCAAACAAGGGATCATGTAGTGGAGCTGAAGTACCTAGAGTTGGGATTATTGTCGGTATTTCGAGGAGTCATTTCGTCCTTTCTCCGTGGGGGGGCGCGGCGTCCACGGGGTAGCCCGAGGCCCCCGGAGGAATGAGGCATTCCTCCGGGGGCTTTGAGATGAACGATTTTGGGCAAGAGTATTATTAATTGGAGTTGTGGCATCTCGAGGTAGGGGCTTTTCAATAACCGTTCGAGCCCCCGAGTATTTCCGGCTCCTCCCGTGTCGAGGGAGGTTTTTTGTATGACTCGAGCCCCCGTGCCTTGGATAGCTGGGCTGGAGTCGTGATCCAGTTCCTCGCTGGATCTCTTGGATCAGATCCAAGTGGTGGGAGGTCTGGCGCTACTCGCGGTCGAGCGAGTGCCATACCCCCCTGTGAGCTGATGGCGGGTAGTCCAAGTGAGAGCTCGTCTCCTTTCTAGGGGAGACGGCTTCGTGGCCCGGGGGCGCTCTCATTAAAGCGGGGCTCTTAGTTTCCAGAGGACCGGCCCCGTTCGAGGGGGCCGGCGGCTCGAGTGCCTCCCGTCGGCGGGATCTCTTAGATACATAGTGCCCTGCCTTGGACACGCCATCTGGGTTCGAGGGTTCGTCCTCGAGCGGAACCTTTCGAGGGTTCCTTCCCATAGGCGCCCCTAACTCGGGTGCTCGAGGGCGGCTGTTCGAACCCGTCCGTGGGTCAGCCTCCGCTCCCTCGAGACTTACTTGTGGGATCGGAGTCCCTGGGTTTCTTACCGTGTAAGGGACCATCCGTCGAGACGTCCCGTCATTGCGCCCATTTGATGCGCGTTTGTCCGTTGCAAGCGGCGCGCCTTTTTAGGCGGAAACCGGCGTATCGTGGTGATCGTGGCCTGGCGACGGTTCCGCTCCACCTCGCGTCGTGTGCGCCTAAAAAGCAGGTGACGGTTTGTCAGGGCATTTAATGTGGTTACCGTTTTTCATCGAGTCCGCCGGGTGCGCGCGGCCGTTGGATGGTGTAATCTGGGCCGTTGAACATGGTTCACGCGGATCATCTTGGGCTCTATAAATATAGAGGAGCAGGCTCCTGGTTCTTCTTCCTCGCAATCTTGCCTTCCTCGCCGCCCACGCCAGCAGTTGTGCTCTGCTTTAGATCCAATCTGCCGCCGCCGTCTTCTGCAATCGCCGTTGCCGCCACCGCCCGTGACCGCCGCGCCATTCTAGCCCGTGACCGCCTCTGTTCCCTGCGGCGCCGCTCCCAGCGCCACCGCTGCTTGCGTTGTGCTGCCGCCGTTGCTCTCCCCGTTCCGCTCCCGTCACTGTCATGGGGAGGTCATCCAAGAAGACGGGCCAGAGCTCCGGCCAGGGCGCTGGTGGCAAAGGCAAGGGCAAGGGCAAGGGCAAGGGTGCCACCAAGCCTTCTGTGCCGGTGGTGATGGCGGACGCGCTCCCGTGGCCTCGGTCTACGGTGACCGAGGAATCTTGCTCAATCCGGTGAACGGCGGATTACTTCCGCCTAATCCGGCGGAGGGTTACGAGTGGAGGGTGCCGGACGACGGCGACCTCGAGCCCAATCCTCCGCGGGGCTACATTTCGAGCTTCATCGGGTTCCACCGGCGGGGACTTGGTGCGTGGCCGAGCCGCTTCATGCGGGTGCTCCCCCACCATTTCGGGGTCGAGCTCCAGCATTTCAACCCCAATTCCATCTCGCTCGCGGCTACCTATGCCGCCGTGTGCGAGGGATATTTGGGGATGGCGCCGCGGTGGGACTGTTCACCCACGTCTTCAAGGCGACGCTTTTCACCAAAGCGGTGAAGAGCAAAGAAGCCGCCGACGACGACGGTGATGATGATGATGAGGAGGAGGAGGAGAACGAGGAGGAGAATGAGGAAGAGGAGGAGGAAAAGGAGAAGGCGGTGCAGCCGAAGATCCACCGCTATGTTCGAGCGGGTTCCCTCGCTCGGGCTGAAAGAGGAAGGAATGCTTTGGTTGTCCGGCACGTGGTCGTCGAACAACGCCAACTGGGATCGAGAATGGTTCTACCTTCGCAACGAGGGGGGCCTCTTCCCGGAATATACCGGCGCAGTGCTAACCGAGCCCGGTTTCAACTGGGCGCATGGCCGGCCGGCGGCGCGCCGGCCCGCATGAACTCTTTGCTCGACGCCATCTCGAGCTGCGCAACCGGAGGTCCGGCAACTTCTTCCTCAACATCGCGCATGTGGTGGCCGAGTTCCACGGCCGCCGGGTGCTCCCGCCGCCGAGCGTCCCCGCGGCTCGACCGGATGACGGAGAACGCCGACCGCGGCGCTTGCAGCCGCAGGATGTCCGACGAGCCCTCCCGGTAGCTACGATCGTAGCTCGGGTGCGTGACGCGATCGACGGGGAGGAACTTTGGCGAGAACCAAGTCGGCCTCTTCCGCATGCGTCCGGAGTACAACTGCTCGGCTACGTAAGTTTTCTCGAGATCCTCTTTTCGTCGTTTCTTTTACTCGAGCAATGCTTATTGAGGCCTGTTCTTTTGTCCGAATATCAACGACCACGCGGAGTCGAGGCCCCGGTGAAGGAGGACGCGCCCGACCGTGAGGTAAGACGCCCGAGGGCGAACGAGCACACACCGCCGTGGTCTCGAGGAGAGGAGAAGGCGCGAAAGCCCGTGCGCTAGAGGAGAAGGAGAAGCGCAAGGCTAGGCGCCGCCGGAACGTGAAATACGCCCGGAGGCGGACCCGACCGACCGGGACCCCCGGTCTCGAGTCGTCCGATGAGGACGAGGAGGAAGATGACGATGATGATGATGATGATGATGCGACTGACAGTGATGACGCCGTCGTCGCTCGAGCCCTGACGCTTGCTCGCTCTCGCGTGCAGGAGCCAACGTTGGTGCCAGGCCTCCTGCGCGACGACTCGTCGCTCGTTCGAGCGGGTCAGCAGGAGGGGTCGTCGAGCCGCGGTGCTCGAGCGCCGTCGCCGGCCCAAGCAGGGCAACGGGGTGGGGTGTCTCAACACTCCAGCCGCCGCGCTCGCTCGTCATCGCCGGCTCAAGCAGGGCGGCGGGAGGAGTCGCCCCGTCCTTCTAGCCATGGCGGGCGGGCGCCGTCTCCGACGCGGCGGGAATCTTCCTCCCGCCACCGTTCTTCTTCAACGGGCGCGCACACCCGGCAGCAGGAGGCTGCAAATGTGCGCACTTCATCTTCTGCACAGTCCGGCGAGCAGCGCCGGGCTCCCTCTAGCGACCGCCGGGCGGAGCGGATCTCGACCCGCAGGTCCCAGGATCCCGTGAGGGACGCTGTGCCCGAGCCGCCCAAGGAGTCGGCTAAAACGGGAGCGGCCGCCGGGGTCTCGAAGCCCCCGAGCGGCACAAGCAGCGGGCTCGAGGCCCCCAAGTCCTCGAGTGACTCGAGGGGGCAGCGAGGTTCGGAAGCCCCGGCGCTCCGAGCAAGCCAAGCGGCTTGAGCAGCGCTACTCCAACCTCAGGGTAAGTCTCCTGGTTGATCTACTCCTTATTGCATTGTTTTGTTTGTGTGTGAATATTTTATCACAATGATTTTTTGTTTTTCTCTTTCTTCCAGGACTAAGCGTTCCCTGCAGACCTTGCCATCCCTCCCTTCCATGGTGCCTACTAAGAGGCTGAGGACCATGGGAGGGTCGAGCGGCACCCCGTCGATGCCAGTGGAGTGACTCTCCCTCCCTCTACTCCCATTTGGTTAGAGCGGGCCAAGGATGCGCTCAAGCGCGCGGTCCCGATGGCGGCCGCATCCGTGTAGGTGCGGGGTCATGGCCAAGGGCGGAGGAGGAGAAGGACGCCACCACCACCACGGCCTCGACCGCCGTCCCGCTCGAGACCCCGACATCGTCGGGCGCGCCGGGTGACGGCGGCGGGCGATCAAAGGGCAATGGTGCCGAGCCGGCGACGGGGCCGGATCGGAACGGCAGCCCATCGTGCTCGAGGAGAGTCCGAGCTCGGGCGCCAAGTCTTCCTGGCCAGTCGGCTGCGCCAGCTCGAGGAGGAGCACAGGGAGAAGGAGGGGGAGGAGACGCCCGCAGCCGCCGACCGGTCCGTGGGAGATGTGGAGATGCAGGAGGCGGGACCAGTGCCTGAGCCTCAGCCGAGCCGGGCCTCAACCCCTCTTCGGGACATGGAGGTCGAGCCCTTGGCCGAGCAACGGGCTGAGGAGGGTGAGGCCCAGGCTGCCGCTTGAGAGGATGCGCTCGAGGAGCACCCTGCTGCCACACAGGAGGGGGAGAAGGCGGAGGAGCCGGTGGTGCAGTAGGTGGGACCGGTGGTGCAGCCTGCCGCCGCTGGCATCGAGGAGATCCAGCCGCAAGTGGAGCAGCGGGCTGGGCAAGAGGAGCAGCAGCTGGAGGTGGGGCAGCAGGCGGAGCCGCCCGCCGCTGTAGGCGGCGATGAGCACCAGGGCGGCGATCAAGGGGAGGAGCGACACGAGGAGCACTGCCTGGCGCCACATCAGGCGCCGCTGCCACAGCCGCGGTTGGGGGAGGTCGTGGTGCCTCACCTTGTGCCCGACTCGACGACGGGCGAGGTGGAGTTCACCGTTATGTCCGAGGCCGACCACCGGGAGGAGGCCCGGAGGAGGCGAGACGGCGGCGGCCATCGTCGACGGCCATATGCGGTCGGTTGGTCTCGGACCCGTTGAGCCCTCCGATGCCTCTATTGAAGAACGGAGGAGGCTCGAGGCGCGGGCGCTCGCCCAGGAGGCGTCCTCTTCCCAGGGCCTGCCGCAACGCCCGACTGCCCTGGCTCAGCGGGTGGTGACGGCGGGCGTCGATTTGGAGGCGGTGAGGAGACTCCACTCCTCCGTCGACAAAGAGATGCGGGAGGAATTATCTTTGTGGGAAAGGCCGCCGCTGGTGCTCCCCGACCCTCTCGACCACGAGGCCCCTGCGATCGTGATGAACGATCAGAGGGAGCTCGAGGCGCATATGGAGGCCGAGGAGCGCCGTCAGTGGCTTGAACACGCTCTGAAGGCCGCTCTGTCGCTCGTCTCCGAGGACCTGCCCCGGCTTTCTTCTGTAAGTACCTTCGAGCATGACCCCCTTTTATTTGTGTTTGACTTATCGCTACTTGTATTTGACTTTTCCTCTTTCGTGGTTTAGACGGCGCAAAGCTGTTCATACGCCAAGTCGGTTCACATCCGCGCTCTCTGTGAGAGTGAGGACGAGATCCGGCGGTATGTGCGCTTGGGGCGGGATGCTGAGGCGGAGCTGCACCGGTCTGCCCGGCTTCTTCGAGAGGCCAACGCCGCCCTGAACGCCGCCAAGGAGGATGCCAAGAAAGCTCACGACGAACTCGCTCGAGTGGCGCAGGAGGCCGGGGTAGCGCAGCAGGAGGCAGGTGAGAAGCTCGCTCAAGCCGCGCAGGAGGCCGAGACCGCTCGCCAGAATCATGCGCAGCTGCATGCGGCCTTCGAGCAGCTCAAGCAAGATGCGGCTACCGCGCTGCTGGGCTACAAGGCCAAGCAGCGGGACATGGAGCAGCTCCAGAAGGAGAAGGCCGGCGTCGAGGCCTACGTGAAGGAGCTGCAGGCAACGGTCACCCGGGTGGCTGCCGAAAAAGAGGCCCTTGCTAGCGCGCTTGAAGCGGAAAAAGAGCGGGCGAGCGGTCTCCAAACGGAAGCGGTCAATCTCCGCCTAGAGATGACGATGAAAGACCTCGCCATCCAGGGCGCCGGCAGGGCTTATGAGGAGCTGCGCGTGGAGAAACACGACGTCGAGCGCGTCCTCCAGAGAAAAGAGGGTGAGCTTACGCGGGCGCTTGATCACGGGCAAAGGCTCTCGACCCGCTGCACCGGTAAGTGCTTGAGTCTTTTAGTTCTTTTTCGTGCGTGACCTATACGGGTTGCTCGAGTGCCTGATTAAGTACTTGATTCTTGTCATCTTTTTCAGGTTTGGAGGCGGACCTGGCGGGCGCGCGTGAGTATGCCAAGTCCACCCATGCGCTGGCTGAAGGCGTGACCTCGGCCAAGGCCCGCATCACTGGCGCCATTGACACCCTCAGCGCCAAGTGGGGCTTCCCGCCAGTGGTGGACATCGAGGGGCCAGATGCTGGCCAGAGCTATGCTAGCCGGGTCCTCGAGTTCGGCGCCTCTCTGCGGGGTCGTATCCAAGAAGCCCTTGTTTTTGCTGCGCGCCGGATGATGGCCATCTTCTACTCGGGGTTCAACGTCTCGAGGGAGGACGCCCGGACCGGGATGGAGGCCGTTGCGGGCGGCTTCGCCTACGTCGAGGGCGAGCAAGAAGGAGGGGTCAACCCCCGGATCGAGCAGCTCAAGGCCGAGGCCGAAGAACCGGGCGCCCGTCTTGGAGGCGATCTGCTGCATGAAGTCCTCCCGCCAGGCGTAGAGTAGATCCCAACCGGCCTGCGAGCCGCAATCTGGGCAACAAGGCCCTTGTAAGAAAACAAGTATTTTTGGTTATGGAAGTGGCCTAAGCGGCCTAAAATCTTAACGCTTGTGATTTAAACTGTTATGCTCTAGTTTTTTCTTTGCGCTCGACATTATTTTCCACTTCTTGCCTTTACTTTGTTTCAGCTAAGTGTTGGTGCTGTGCTCGAACCACTTCGAGAGGGGGTGAGTTAGGGTGCCGTAGCTCGGAAGCGTGGGAAGCCTTGTGCTCGATCGCCCGGCTCGATGAGCTCGAGGTGACGCAAATACTTAGTCTTACGAAAAATTTCGAGGCGAGGTGGGGAAAATTACGTCGAGCATCGTTTTCGAAAAACTAGGTGTGTTTTTCGAGGACTTCGGGGGTCCCCCCGGTCTAGCCCCGAGGGGGCTTGACTTTGTGGAAACAAAGTCGAGCCCACCTTGCGTATGAACAAAAAGTAAGAAAGCGGCTTATTTATTCATACGAGCGGTAAGATTTAAGCGAAAATATGTACAAGGCATCGAAGCCTAGGAGAAAAAGCGACGTAGCTGTTCGATGTTCCACGCGTTGGTGAGGGTCGAGCCTTTTCCGTCGGCTAACTTGTACGTCCCTGGTTTCAACACCTTGACCACGATGAACGGACCTTCCCAGGGAGGAGTCAGCTTGTGGCGCCCCTTGTTATCTTGGCGTCGACGGAGCACGAGATCGCCGACGTTGAAATCCCTCTTGCGCACGTTCTTCTCGTGGTACTGTCGTAGCTTCTGTTGGTAGCGCGCAGAGTGTAGGAGCGCCGTGTCTCGAGCTTCTTCTGCTTAGTCGATGGCGTTTGCTAGCCTTTCCTGATTAGTCTGCTCATTGTAGGCCTTGAGTCGAGGGGACCCGTATTCGAGGTCAGTGGGGAGGACGGCCTCAGACCCATAGACCAAGAAGAACGGGGTGAACCCAGTGGCTCGACTCTCAGTCGTGCGCAGACTCCAAAGGACGGATGGGAGTTCAACTACCCATTTGTTGCCGTGTTTGTTCAATCGTTTGAAAATTCTAGGCTTTAGTCCTTGCAAGATCATGCCATTTGCGCGCTCGACTTGGCCGTTGGTTCGAGGGTAGGCGACTGCCGACCAGTTCACACGGATGTGATTCCAATCGCAGAAATCTAAGAATTTTTTGCCTGTGAACTGGGTGCCATTGTCAGTAATGATGACGTTAGGGACTCCAAAGCGATGGATGATGTCGGTGAAGAACTCGACCGCTCGCTCCGAGCGGATGTTAGTGATGGGCTTGGCCTCGATCCACTTGGTGAACTTATCGATGGCCACGAGCAAGTGGGTGTGGCCTCCGTCGACTTTTTGAGGGGTCCGACAGATCGAGCCCCGGACCGCAAATGGCCATGTGAGGGGATCATCCGGAGCGCGTGTGCTTTGGAAGATGCGTTTGCTTGGCGTAGAATTGGCATCCTTCACACGCTCGAACAAGCTTGATGGCGTCAACGGTTGCGGTGGGCGGTAAAAGCCTCGCCGGAATGCGTTTCCGACAAGGGTTCTTGGCGCGGCGTGGTGACCACAAGCCCCGAGTGCATGTCTCCGAGTAGCTTCTGCCTTCCGCGATCGAGATGCACCGTTGGAGTACGCCGGTTGGGCTCCGGCGATAGAGCTCTCGTCGTCTCCGTAAAGGACGTAAGTTTTGGCTCGACGAGCTAGTCGTCTCGCCTCTGTTCGATCCTCTGGCAGCTCCCCTCGAATGAGATACTCGAGGAATGGTGCACGCCAGTCGGTTGGCGGGCTCGTAGCCTGGTCGATCTCCATGACTGTGGCCCCCGTCGAGGGGGGCTCGGCCGTAGGAGCAGGCTCAACAGCTGGTCCTGCCCCAGCCCCCGAGTCCCATTTTACGGATGGCTCATGGAGGTCTTTCGAGAAGACGTGCGGGGGTAGCGGCGCTCGAGATGAAGCGATTTTGGCCAGCTCATCGGCCTCATTGAAGCGCCTTGGGATGTGGTTGAGCTCGAGACCATGGAAGGCTGGCTTCCAACTTGCGCACCTCACCGCGGTATGCGTCCATTTTTTCGTCATGGCAGCTCGAGGCTTTCATTACTTGGTCGATGACAAGCTGCGAGTCGCCCCGAGCATCGAGGCGTCGGACCCCAAGCTCGATGGCGATGCGCAACCCATTAACGAGCGCCTCATACTCTGCCATGTTGTTTGAGGTGGCAAAGTGGATGCGCACCATGAAGAGCAAGCCCGCGCCTGCTCCTGTCTTCATAAGTGACCCGTCGAAATACATGGTCCACAGCTCGGCCTGGATCTGGACTGGAGGGAGTTGGACGTCGGTCCACTCAGCGACAAAGTCAGCCAGTATTTGGGATTTGATAGCCTTTCGTGGGGCGTACGTGATGGTCTCGCCCATGAGCTCGACCGACCACTTGGCGATTCGACCCACGACTTCCCGGTTCTGGATAATTTCCCCAAGTGGGAATGATGTTACCACCGTCACCGGGTGGCTAAGAAAGTAGTGCTGGAGTTTTCGACGGGTGAGTACGATTGCGTAGAGCAGCTTTTGGATATGGGGGTATCGAACCTTGGCGTCTGAGAGCACCTCACTGATGAAATACACCGGCCGCTGGACGGGGAGTGCGTGCCCCTCTTCCTGCCTCTCGACCACTATGACTGCGCTGACCACCTGAGTGGTCGCGGCAACATAGAGGAGGAGGGATTCGGCGGGTAGACTGTCTCGAGCCGGTCGAGGCGGTACGAGCACAGGAGGAGATGTGAGCATGCTCTTCAGTTTCGAGAGGGCCTCCTCTGCCTCAGGCGTCCACGTGAAGTGCTCGGATTTTCTGAGGAGCCGGTACAGAGGCAAGGCTTTTTCTCCCAGGCGCGCAATGAACCGACTGAGTGCAGCTAAGCATCCAGTGATCTTTTGTACCCCTTTTAGGTCTCGAATCGGCCCCATTCTCATGATGGCCGCGACCTTCTCGGGATTGGCCTCGATGCCGCGTTGGGAGACGATATACCCTAATAACATGCCTCGAGGCACGCCGAAGACACACTTCTCGGGATTCAACTTGATGTTCTTAGCCCGGAGGCATCCAAACGTCAACTTGAGGTCCTCGACAAGGTTTTCTACTTTTCGAGTCTTGACAACGATGTCATCGACGTAGGCCTCGACGGTCTCTCCTATGTGTTTCTCGAAGACATGGAGCATGCAGCGTTGGTATGTTGCCCCGGCGTTTCGAAGGCCGAAAGGCATTGTGACATAACAATACATGCCCATGGGGGTGATGAATGAAGTCGCGAGCTGGTCGGACTCCTTCATTTTGATTTGGTGGTAGCCGAGTAGGCGTCGAGGAAAGAAAGTACTTCACAACCCGCAGTGGAATCAACGATTTGATCTATTCGAGGTAAAGGAAATGGGACTTTGGGACATGCTTTATTTAAACTAGTGTAATCCACACACATCCTCATTTTCCCATTCTTTTCTCTACTAATACAGGATTAGCTAACCACTCGGGATGATGTACCTCCTTGATGAATCCGGCCTTCTCGAGCTTCTCGACCTCTTCGCGGATGATCCTACGCTTCTCCTCGTCGAAGCGGCGCAGGCGTTGCTTGACAGGTCTTGAACCGGGACGGATCTCCAAGGCGTGCTCGGCGACATCCCTCGGTATGCCGGGCATGTCCGAGGGACTCCACGCAAACATGTCAGCGTTTGCGCGGAGAAAGTCGACGAGCACTGCTTCCTATTTGTTGTCGAGGGAGGCGCCGATGACCGCGTCTTTTCCCCGAGGAGCTTGGATCGAGCGGAATCTTCTTGGTGTCGTCGGCGGGGTCGAAGTTGCCACTGTCGCTTGGGTGTTGGAGGAGAGGCTCCGGCTGCCATGTGATCGAGCATCATGGCTAGGTCTTCGATGTTCCCAAAGACGTTCATCGTGATTCCCGTTCTCGACGCACTCCACATCGCAGTGGTAGGCGTGCTCGTACGTGAAACCGATGTGATGACTCCTTTTGGTCCCGGCATCTTGAGCTTGAGGTAGGCATAGCCGGGGATCGCCATGAACTTTGTGTAGCACGGCCCGCCCGGGATAGCGTGGTACGTCCCTCGAAACCGGGCACGTCGAAAGTTAAGACCTCTCGACGAAAGTTCGAGCGTGTCCCAAAGACGACGGGGAGGTCGATGCGGCCGATCGTGAGCGCTTTCTTGCCGGGGACCACCCCGTGGAAGCCCCGGCGCTCGGGCGGAGATCGCTCTAGTGAGGCCGAGCAACGTGAGGGTCTCCATGTAGATGATGTTGAGGCTACTACCTCCATCCATGAGTACCTTGGTGAAGCGGGCGTTGAGGATGATCGGCGCGACGACGAGAGGGTACGAGCCGGGATTGGTGACATGGTCTCGGATGATCATCACGGCCGAACGTGATGGGAGCATCCGACCGCCGAGGAATTGAGGCGTGGCGGGTTTCATGGCGAAAACCTCCCTGCGCTCGGCCTTCCGCTCTCGGCGTGTCATCTGGGTGGTCGGGCCGCCGTAGATCATGTAGCACTCGGTGATGGGCGGATACCCACCGTCGTCGTCGTCGTTGGCTCGATCCTCGCCACCCTTATCCTTCTTGCCATCGTCCTTGTCAATGCCAAGCTTCTTGAAGTAACCTCGAAGCATACGGCAGTCTTCGAGGTTATGCTTGACCGGCTCCTTGTGGTAAGGGCACGGCCGCTTCAAGATCTTGTCGAAAACGCCCCCATCCGGAGGGGGTCTAGGCTTTTGCGTTCGGCCGCGGCCACCTCGTCTTCCACGACCGCGCGCTTGCCTTGCCGATTGCCTTTCTTCTTCTTCCCGTTCTTCTTCGGGGTCCTTGCTCGAGCCCTCACCGCCTCCTCGGGGACGGCGCGGGCTTGTTCCCGCCCCCACCAAAGAAGGCCCCCACGGCCTCGTCGCCGGCTAGCGTAGTCGGCGACGATGTCCATGAGCTCGTTCACCGTCCTGGGCGGTTGCGCCCGAGCTCCCGCACGAGCTCTTTGCACGTGGTGCCCGAGACAAACGCCAGGATGACGTCGTGGTCGGGATGTGCGCGGCTCGGTGCGCAGCTTGAGAAACGTCGAGCAAAATCCGGAGAGATTCCGTGGTATTTTGCTTGCAATTACGGAGATCCCACGAGTTGCCGTGTCGGATGTACGTGCCCTTGAAGTTCCCTCGAAAATCGGACCAAGTCGGCCCAATCGTGGATCTCGATGGGGGGAAGTTCCTCGAGCCACCGTCGAGCGGTGTCGAGAAACAGTGGGAGCCGGCGTATGATTGCCTTATCCTCTCGAGCCCCTCCACCGGCGGCCGCCGGAAGTCGGCCGGCCCGAGCTCCGCTTGGTCTCCCGTTATACTTGACCACGCCGTGGGGGGTCGAAACGGGTTTGGCAACGGCGTGTTGCGGATAGCTCGACCGAAGACTCGAGGGCCTCGGTGGCTCGAGAACCCGCCGATCCTCGTCGCCGTCGTAGCGTCCCCTCGATGGGCCTTGTAGCCACGGTCCTCGGCACCCGCAGCCTTGCGTCGTCGGTTGTCGTTGATGTCATGACGCGCATCTTGAGGTGCACGGTTGTCGAGGATGCGTTCTCGAGCGTGGGCCCTACCGCCTCGAGGGGGTGCCTCTTGGTGGACGGAACCCTCCCGCTCGTGCCGTGGTTGTTCCCGGGGCTGCCTCACACCGTCTCGAGGCCGAGCTCGGCCCGCCGGACGGCCGCGACTTGGAGGAGCCCTTGGATCTCATCTCGCATCCGCAATGCATGCGGATTTGAGGGCGCCGGCATGTCTCGCAAGAGCATAGCCGCCGCGAGCACATTTTGGCTTGCTCGAGGAAGTGGGCTGGCTCGGGCGGCGCTCCGGTCGCGCCATCGTTGACGATGCGGTTGAAGACATCCGTGCCCTTCCTCGAGCGCCAAGAGCTCGAGGAGGGGCGGGTGGTTCCCGCTCAAGCGCGCGCTGAGCAGCTCAGATTTGCGCGTTCCTCATCCATCTTGGCCTCGATCTCCCCGAGCCGGGCCCATTGCGCCGCTCGAGCATCGTCTTGGTCGCCGGTTATCTTGGGCTTGTGGTGGCGGTCCGCGTGGCTCAATCACCGCTAGGCTGCGGCCGCCGATGTCCCGACCGCCGGGGTCACGTCTGCCCGGTTGGCTGTAGGGACGGCCACGGCGGCGCCATCTCTGGTCTCCTCATCCGACGGAACGTTGTCGTTGAGATGAAAACACTCGCGAGCCGGGTCATAGCACCCTGAGTCTGAGTCATCGGAGTCTGGGTTAGCACTGGATGGCGTCCAGGACCTCCCCGTGCTCTCCTCCTCGATCCAGCGGCGCATATCCCCGACCGCGGTGTGGCGTTGTGAGCCAGGCGCTCTGTCAAACCCGCGGTCCACCGATGCCGGCCATACGATCTCCAAGTCTATGGTGGCCCGCAGGGAGGGGCCGGGCTCTCCTCCCGCGGTCCCATGGCTGACCGGATCTCGTTGGCATACGTGGTGGCGGCGTTGGTGAGCCCAAACGGCCCGCGCGCGGCGAGCTCTCAGAGAGTCCGTGCGGCAACAGTTGGGCGACGTCGGCCGCGTGCGCGCTCGAGGCGCCGTGCCGGGCTCTCTCGGCGAGCGCATGGCAAACGTGAAGCCGGGGTCCTCGTCATGGACTCCCTGCCTATGTGTCACCTCCCGCCGCACACTTGGCACCCCGGCTGGGTGCATCGTGGCGTCCGACTGGGAAGGCACACGAGCTGGGTGCTCGAGGCCCTGTGCCTGCTGACGGCGATGCTGATGCAGGTGGCGTCGGCGACGTGGTGGCGAACCGTGGTGGCGCGGTCGGCGCATGACCCCACCAGCGCGTGGGGGTGACGAGCGTTCCCCTCCTGGTTCTCCAATTGAGAGTAGAGCCATGTCGCGGCCTGGGCCGAGCGACATGAACTCTAGACTCCCAAACCAGATCACCGTGGCGAATGGGAACGAAGGAGTGGGCAATGCCATCCGGAAAATGGCGGGAATCGAACGAAAAGCACGCGACACCCCCTACCTGGCGCGCCAACTGTCGGTGTTTCGTACCCCGGGGGGTATTACACCAACGAGTAAATTTCTATGCGTGCTTCCCAATGCGGATGGTGATGCAAGATGGACACAATCGTTTATCCTGGTTCAGGCAAAGAGTGCCCTACGTCCAGCAGAGGGGTGAGTTTTGTATTATCTTGCACCGGGGTGCTTGTACAGGGGTGAATACAAGCGAGTCCCGAGACTCGCGTGCGTGGAAATATGTTGTGAAGCAGTAAAAGCGTAGTCCCGTCCCCTCCTCCCCCCGAACTAGGTCCCGGCGTCCCCTTTTATAGGCCAAGAGGAGGCTCGGGAGTACGAGTAGATAGGGCGGTCGTGGCGTGACGTCGAGCTACATGCACCGTGTCAAGTCGTCGAGATCAGACGCTCCCGCTTGGTCCGCTCGAGCCCGTAGCAGCGTGGGCATTGATGGCCTGCTGGTCCTTCTCGATCGTGGGCCGAGGTAGTCAAGGTATGGCGCGTCGTAGTCGAGCACGTGCGCCGGAACCCCGCAAAGATGGTCGTCGAGGTGGGAAAGACGTAACACCGTGCGTCCCTTGTTCAGTCGCGTCCGTCACCACTCCCGAGTGGTTGGAAGCCGCCTCGAGGGGGGTGATCCGAGCGACGGACGGGACGACGTAGTTGGTGGCACGGAGTGTTGACGATGGCGTCGGGGGAGAGTGCCGCACGCGCCACGCACCCGGCGTGGTGTAATAGTGCAGCTCGGCACGCCCGAATCCCGAGTATGGGCAGCGGAATAGGAGAAGCGACCGGCATACTTCTCACCATGCCGCGCACTGTAGCCATGGGGTTAGGCGGAGCAAGCATACTTCCCACTATTACATATACTGTAGCCATGTGCGTGCCTTGGATAGGTAATGATCGTGGGCGGACTTGAGCGGCTGCTCGCTCGAGCGTTCTCCGTCCCGCTCGAGCGGTCGCTCGCTCGAGCGGTTTACGTCATTGTCTCGAGCAGTCGTACGCTCGAGCGGTTTCCGTATTTCTCTTCTCGAGCGGGTGAGCGGCCATTGTTTGAGCCAGCAGGTCTCTGAGGCCTTGCGGGCCTGGTAGTGGGCCGGCCCAGTGTGAGGAGGATTGGGGTTTCTCCGGTTAATTCTTGGGAGATTTAGAGGTAAGACGGGTTGGGTTACTTTCCTCTAATGTACCTGATTTGGGACCCCCTAATCTAGGTACCCGACAACCGTATTTATCTGCGATTGCACCCTATATTACGGATTGTGAGGTAGTTCGCGGGAGTGACAGTCCTATTGAGTCCTTTGTAGCCCTTCTCCCGAGTATAGGTCTAGCAGAACACCCCTATTACATTGAAGTCATTGCTATGTCTCTAGTCTTCTCTGGTAATATCACTATGCATAGATGTAACCTTTTCCCGCCATGATTGCTAGATGTTCTTGCACTAATCATTGTATGCTTTGACTTTATAGTTAGAATAACATAGGATTATACCCTAGATCGTCCTAGTCCATGCTAGTGTTATAAGCTTAGAGTGCTAAGTTGAGATGGTTACTATTATTTTATGTGGCTAAATGCTCTCATTTATCTTATATCAATTATCATTCATTCCTATATTTTATGTGACACTTACCCTGTATGAGATGATCGATACAGACAAGGTTAAGCTCTCCATTATCGCATGTGCATTGCTCATCACTCATTATCCAGTGCATTCCCTTCCCAGTGGTAAAATTATAAATAACAATACCTAGATTACTCCTGGTTAAAATGCTACGATGATATTTTCTGTGCGCTTGTGGAACCCTCCTTATTTCAGTTGCACTTAATAAACATCAACAAGCATTTTTGGCGCCGTTGCCGGGGAAGGTTGAAAGCCAATGGATAATGAGCAGCACCGCACTAGATAATGTGATTGAGTTGTCTTTGTCATACTAACCCTTCTCTACAGGATTACCCTTGTTTTGCCTACTTGTGTATCTTATGCAGGGTAATTAAGACAACTCTTCCTGATAATTATATTGATAATCCAGAAGTTTTATTCAAGAAGACCAGAAACAAGTTGAAAAAGACCAATCAATCATCATCATCAACTCAACTTGAAATTTTGTCAAAAGCAGAAAGTCAATCTTTCGTTCGAGACTTGACACTAGCGTTTGAAGCCATGGCGAACAAGTCACTCCGTGAGTTCTCAGCTCCCACTACGGACAACATTCGTACTGGACCAGCTGCAGACATTGATAGAGCTTTTGAGCTCAAGCCTGCGCTGATCAACTTGGTGCAAGCAAGCCAGTTCTGTGGGAAGGCCCATGAAGATGCTAGTGCTCATCTCCAACACTTCCTGGAGATTTGTAGCACATTCACCATCAAGGATGTCCCCAGAGATCCTATACTACTTCACCTCTTCCCATTCTCACTTTTGGGGAGAGCGAAGCAGTGGTTCTACGCCAATAAGGAGAAGAATACTACGTGGGCACTATGTTCCAACAATTTCTTGGCGAAGTTCTTCCCCATGGGAAAGACAAATGCTCTTCGTGGGAAGATATCAAGCTTTCAGCAACAACATGATGAGACTGTCCCAGAAGCTTGGGAGCGCTTTCAAGACTACATCCTCGAATGTCCTCATCATGGCATGGAGAATTGGCTGCTTATGCAGACATTCTACCATGGGCTCAGCAACAGCACACATGAGATGATGGATGCTGCTGCTGGAGGTGCATTCTTATCACTCACTATACCTCAAGCCACAGCTCTTGTGGAGAAGATGGCATCCAACCAAGGTTGGAGTGAAGAAAGAACTCAGACCCGCAAGAGAGGTGGAGGAATGCACCAGCTGAAGGAGGTAGACATGTTGTCTGCCAAAATGGACCTGTTAATGAAGAGGCTCGATGAGAGAGCCACAGAGAAGAAAGAAGTCATGCATATACATGATGCTCGCATGACATGTGAAGAGTGTGGAGAGACCGGGCACACAGTGCTAACCGCCCGTAGCCGAAGGAGGACGTGAACTACCTCAACAACAACAACAACAACAACAACAATTACTATCGTCCTCGCAGAATCAAGGTTGGAATCAACAGCAGAGGCCTAACTACTCGTGCAATTATTCGTGCAACTATCAAGGTAACAGCTCCTCCTACAATAATTAAAACCAGCCGCCTTTGAGAGAGTTAGTGCTGAATCAAGGCAAGCTGATGGACAACTTATCCAAGAAGCTGGCATCAAATGACAAAGCCCTGGAGACAATCAGTAATAGATTGGATGGCTTTTCCAATGCCATCAAGAATCAGCTCAGTTTCAACAAAATGCTAGAGTCCCAGGTACAACAGCTTGCCAACTTTGCTCCCTCCGCCGGCCAAGGTAAACTGGCAGGACAACCGGAAGGACTCGAAACTGCAAATCTTGTTGATATATTCAATACAGAAAGTAGCTGGAGTAACCCATTGAAAGGGTCATGGATTGATTTAACTCTGCCAATCAAGAAGGGTGATCCAGGGAGACCAGTCATTCCAATCTCCATTGGAAGTACCAACTTCAATGAGGCAATCTGTGATTTTGGAGTAAGCATCAACATCATGCCAAGAGTGATATATGAGAAGTTATTCAGATGTCCTTTAATAGGCACAACCATGTGCTTGCAGCTAGCAGATCAGTCAATCCGTGTCCCCTTGGGAATACTAGAAGACATATGTGTACGTGTGGGCAACTCGTATGTTCCTGCAGACTTCGTGGTAGTGGATACAGGCAGTGACGAAAGGTCCCCCATCATTCTGGGACGACCATTCTTGAACACTGCTGGAGCTATTATGTATGCCAACACTGCCAAGATCATCTTCAACATCAAGGGCAAGAAAGAGACCTTCTTCTTCAAGAACAGAGTGCTACAGTTTCCAGCACACCCTCATCAACAGAACAATGAGAAGAAGAAGAAGAAGAATCCAGCTAAGAAGAACAAGACCAAAGATAAAAAGACCAAGAAGACGGAGACAGTGAGGATGGTCACTGCAGTCCACAAGGAGCATGATTGTTGACGGTAGTTAACGTCAATTTTTAACCGTCAACATAACTTTTATAACTGCAAAAAAGTTGATCACCAACGTAGGTCTAGAGGTTTGAACTAACAAATTCCACGAGTTTTGGTGCACCTATGTTTTGCAGGGCTTATACAGGAATAGAGCTAAAATTGATAAAGTCATTGAATAAAAGTATCTCAAATGATGAATTGGACTACACCATTGCGAAGGGCTCGTCGAGATGATCGAAATGGATATATCATTTGCTATATTTGGAGTCCGGAATAAAAAGATATGAAGGAGGGAAGTTTCACATGAAATATTAAAAAGTCACCAGACAAAAGCTGACACGTGGGACCGGGCGGGCCCCGCGGCGGCAGGTCTTGTCCCCCCACGGGGGCGCGGACGCAGGCGCGAGCCAATCAAGGTCGGCCACGTGGCGCCGATGTCGGCGCGCGCGCGCGCGTGCGCGGAGCGCGTCCTCGCGCGGGAGGCGGCCCAGGCCGAGCCACGTGGCGCCAGCGGAGAGCAGGCCCAAGGGGTGGCGCGGTTCAGTCGGCCCACGAGCGGCTGGACCGCCCAAACCGCCGGCCCAGCTGGCCGGAAACCTCCAGAATCTTCCAGAAAAGGCTACGAGCGCCTGGTTTGACCGGTTCACCTCCGGTTCAGGCCCTTAGAGGCCGGTTCTCAGCCGGTTTTCTGCGGAGATCGACCAGGGAATATTCCAAGAATATGCTGATGATCTCCACCGCCCATCTAGGTCGGTTTGATCCAATGGTGAAGAATAAATGTGACGCGGATCGATGACGTGGCGAGTCCTTAGGGGTTACTCCACCCAGGGCTATATAAGGAGGGCGCCCCCCCTAGGGTGGCCATCATTATTCTTCTACAGATCAAAAGCTAGGGTTTCATCCTCCATCCTAGTAGAAGAGGATCCCTCTAGTTCATCTAGTTCTAGCTCTAGTTCATTTAGTTCTAGTTCTAGTTCTAGTTCTAGTTCGTCTAGTTGTATCTAGAAAATAGGGAGAGAGAGAGGAGGAGAGAGCTGAGGAGGAGCCGGATCTGTCGGATCTTCCTCAACATTGTAAAGTTGCAGCATCTAGTTCGTCTTCTAGCTACTCTCCAGGTTGTTTAATTATTATTTCTAAGTTCAGTTCTTTATTTAATTATTACTTTATCTTATTTACTTGATCTATGCTCGTATTGAGTGCTCTAGTTATTCTAGATAATTAGAGTAGTAAACGCTAGTGTAGACGTGGTGTCTAAGCTATAGTTTACCCGAGTTTACGCCCAATCCCACGGATAGTTGTGGTAGCCCCCAGGTGACGGCTACGTCGGGCCCTTGTATTCCACCACGTTCGGGTTGGTGTTTCGTAGAGCTCTAGGCAGCCTTCTCCCAACTACTATCTTCCCGGTCTTTTCGAGAGTTGGAAAGGACTCCGTCGCTTCATAGTAAGTATAGTATAGTAAGCCTGATTTTGATCATCCAATCAACTTAGAAAACTCTAGAAGGTTCCTCTCTACCCACCAAAAATATATATATCTTTCTTTTCTTATCTTTATCCTTGGACGGCCTTGTTTCTCTAGTACACTTCACGTTCCCCGTGGAAATCGATACTCTGGAATATTCCCGGGTGAAAGCTACATCGGTATCCGTACGCTTGCGGATTTTTCTGTGTGCGTTTAAAATACCCAACAAGCTTTCTGGCGCCGTTGCCGGGGAACGGTAGCTGTGCTAGTTTAGAACCAAGTTCGCCCGTGTATCTTTTTGTTTTACCACCATTCTCACCTCACCACAAACATCAACCATCACCAACCATATGGATTCCACTCCTATTCATAAATTCTCTGCACCAAAGGCTGAGTTCCTAGAGCCACCACAATCATCAAAGCCAATCACAGCTTCTAGCTTTAAATTCAAACCTGGATTTATAGCCATGGTGCAGGCAAAACCCTTCTCTGGGCTAAAGGATGAAAATCCTTACACCCACCTTAGGGAATTTGAGCACTTGTGTTCCTGCCTCACCATTGCTGGCATGGCACAAGAGACCATTAGATGGAAACTGTTTCCATTCTCCCTTGAAGGAACAACGAAACATTGGTATGCTCATTATGTGGGAGGAGTAAAGGGAGATTGGGAAGAACTTCGAGTCAAATTTGGTCTCGCTTTCTTCCCATCCAAACTAGTTAATGCCCTTCGAAAAGAAATTATTAATTTTGAACAGAAGGAGAAGGAGACTTTAGGAGCAGCCTGGGCTAGGTTCACAAGTCTTAAAAACACCGGCCCAGACCTCTCTTTGCCTGACCATGTCCTTCTAAGTCATTTCTACCATGGTCTTATCGAAGAAGCTGCCCTCTTCCTAGACACATCTTCTGGAGGCTCCTTCATACATATGTCCTTTAGTGAGGGGGAAGCTATCCTAGAGAAAATTCTTGAAAACACCCCTTACACGGGCATATATGATGAGTTTCCTGAAGAAGAAAAAGAAGTCGAGTCAATCTCTGACCAACAAGAGGAGATACATGCAACCGAATCTCAAATTCCTTCAGATCCTTCTAATGATTCGGTTACCAAAGAATCTCCCACTATAGGAACACAACCCACATTGGAAGTTGATGAGCTCCATCCTTCCACGTTTCTCTCGTAAATCGAGGTAGATCTTTTGAAGATTTTGGGAATGCCTCAAACTTTCCAATGCAAGTAAAGCCTCCAAGTGCACTCTGCACCATTTGAGGATAACGATGGTCCACCTTATGATCCTTTCTTAATGGAACACATTAAAGGTCTTTCGGCCATCATGAGCCGTGAGTGGTTGGCAGAAACGGAGTTATCCACAGAGGTAGCCCGTATCACTACCCCCTCAAAGACTTTTTGTTGCAACTTAAAGGGGACCACCATAGAGGCTTATTATAGTCCTATCGTTGGGATGAACATTATGTCAAAGGCTATGGCCGAAGAACTTTGCCCCAACGAGTCATTGATCCCATCTCATAAGCTTCTAAGAATTCCTTCTGGAGTTACTCTTGAAAGTTATGGGGTCATCAAGACTATTATGTTCCGCATAAGAGGCTTTGAGTATTTTTTAGATTTTCATATCTATGACATCTCAAACACATCCCTCTTGATTGGTGTGCCTTTGGGGACACTCTTTCAAGAGCGACCAAAATAAAGTCTCTTGAATTTAAAGCTGGGGAACTCTACTATAGATGTCTCACTTGCGCGTTCACATAATGCGATAGTAGAACCCAAGCCCGAAGAAGACCCTATTGAGGAAGTCTTAATGGCATCTCTAGAAGACTTAGCTCAACCTCGTTCGATATCGAACACTTCATTGAAGAAGAGGAAGAGCTAGCGGAACCTATAGAGTTAGACCCCTTCGAGTTGCCACCACGACCCCCAATAGAGCTAAAACCTCTTCCTCTTGGCTTGAAATATGTCTTTCTCAATAACAACCCGTAAACACTGTTATCATAAGTGACAAGCTTTCCCAAGAAGAAACCAACAGACTTGTCTTTGTCCTAGAAAGACATAAATCGGCCATAGGCTACTCACTCCATCACCTCAAGGGGATTAGTCCCGCTCTTTGCACTCATCGTATCCCTACGGATCCCGACATCTCACCATCAAGGGAACACCAACGCAGGCTTAATAATGCTATGCGAGAGGTTGTTCAGAAAGAGGTCCTTAAGCTTTTGCACGCTGGAATTATTTATCCCGTCCCTCATAGTGAGTGGGTTAGCCCTGTCCAAGTTGTGCCAAAGAAAGGAGGAATGACGGTTGTTAGAAATGAGAAGAATGAACTCATTCCTCAGCGCACTGTCACAGGGTGGCGAATGTGCATAGACTACCGGAAACTTAACAAGGCTACAAAGAAAGACCACTTCCCGTTACCCTTCATCGATGAGATGTTGGAACGGCTTGCAAAGCACTCTTTCTTTTGTTTCCTTGATGGGTATTCCGGATATCACCAAATCCCGATCCACCCTGATGACCAAAATAAGACTACTTTCACATGCCCGTATGGAACTTTCGCATATCGACGAATGTCATTTGGATTGTGTAATGCTCCAGCTTCTTTCCAACGGTGCATGATGTCTATTTTCTCCGACATGATCGAGAAAATCATGGAAGTGTTCATGGATGACTTCACCATCTATGGCACAACCTTTGATGATTGTCTGGAGAATCTAGACAAAGTCTTACAACGATGTGAAGAAAAGTACTTAGTCTTGAACTGGGAAAAATGTCATTTTATGGTTCAGGAAGGAATAGTGCTAGGACACAAGGTGTCCGAACGTGGGATAGAAGTGGACAGAGCCAAGATCGAAGTTATCGAACAACTTCCACCTCCCACAAATGTGAAAGGAATCCGAAGTTTTCTAGGCCATGCGGGGTTCTATAGGCGTTTTATCAAAAACTTTTCTCAAATCACTAGACCCCTCACTAGACTCTTAGCTAAGGATGCACCTTTCATCTTTGACAATGAGTGCTATGAATCTTTTCAAACCCTCAAACAAGCACTCATTTCAGCTCCAATCATCCAGCCACCGATTGACGCTGCCTTTCGAGATCATGTGTGATGCTAGCGACTTTTCTTTGTTGGTGCCGTTCTCGGCCAAACAAAGGATAAAAAGCACTATGCTATATCCTATGCTAGCAAAACCTTGATGGGCCACAACTCAATTATGCCACCACCGAAAAAGAGTTGTTGGCGTTGTCTTTGCAATAGACAAGTTTAGATCTTACTTAGTTGGAGCGAAGGTAATCATTTATTCAGATCATCTTTGCGCTTAAATACCTGCTCACTAAGAAAGATGCTAAACCTCGGTTGATCCGCTGGATTCTTTTACTCCAAGAATTTGACATAGAGATAAGAGATAAGAAAGGAGTAGAGAATTCAGTAGCCGATCACTTGTCTAGGCTCCAGTAAAAGGAAACACATGAGTTGCCCATTAACGATTATCTACGGGACGACACACTCCTCGCGGTATCACACTCTAACCCCTGGTACGCAGATATTGTGAATTTTATGGTTGCAGGTTATGTCCCACCAGGAGGAGATAAGAGAAAGCTCAAATATGATGCTCGATGCCACTTATGGGATGACCCATATCTCTATCGAGTATGTTCCGATGGATTATTGCGGAGATGTGTCCCGATGGATGATGCGATGAAAATCATAGAGAGATGTCATGCATCACCATATGGAGGACATTATGGAACATTCCGTACGCATGCGAAGATCGGCAAAGTGGATTCTTCGGCCCACGATGTATCAAGATACAAAGGAGTTTGTTAGAAGATGTGCCGGATGTCGAAACATGGAAACATCAATGCTCGGAATGCAATGCCACTCCAAAACAACCTACAAGTAGAGTTGTTTGATGTTTGGGGAATCGACTACATGGGACCATTCCAAAAATGCGGAGATGCTGAATACATCTTAGTGGCAGTTGACTATGTGTCCAAATGGGTAGAAGCAATACCATGTCGAGCTGCTGATTCCAAGAACGCCAAGAAGATGTTCCATGAAGTGATATTCCCAAGATTTGGCACGCCTAGAATGGTCATAAGTGATGGAGGATCACATTTCATTGATAAGAGCTTCAAACAATTCTTGACAGAATATGGAGTTAAGCATAATGTTGCAACTCCATACCATCCCCAAACAAGCGGTCAAGCAGAAACATCAAATAAGCAAATCAAGAACATCCTGCAGAAGACCGTGGACGAAATGGGAAAGAAGTGGAAGTACAAGCTTCATGATGCACTATGGGCGCATCGGACTGCATACAAAACACCCATAGGCATGTCACCTTATCAGCTAGTATATGGGAAGACATGCCATTTGCCTCGTTGAATTAGAATTCGAGCTCATTGGGCAATCAAGAAATGGAACATGGATCTCCATCTAGTCGGCAAGAATCGTCGATGCAAATATCTCGAGCTGGAAGAGTGGAGAGAAAAGGCTTACCACGGCTCCAAGATTTACAAAGAAAGAACCAAAAGGTGGCATGACAAGAGAATCAAGCACAAGGAGTTCAAGCCTGGAGACAAAGTTCTATTATTCAACTCAAGAGTAAAGCTCTTCGGTCATGGAAAACTTAGAAGCAAATGGGAAGGACCATTCAAGGTGATTGAAGTTGCATCTCATGGTGCCATCACACTTCGGATGATATAGGTAATACATTTAAGGTAAATGGTCAATGTTTGAATGTTTTTCTTGAACCCGAAAACATAGAAGAAATTGATGTGATTGAATTCTTGCAATTTAAAGATCCAATTTAAAAAAACTCCTTAGTAGAGGCTCTAGACAACTAAAACTCTTAGGCCTAACACTTAATCAGTTCCACAAGTTTTGTTGTCTATTTGAGTCGTGCAGAATTGGAAAGTTTGAGAAGAGTAAGATCTACATGCAAATCACAAGAGTGAGGGACTATGCCAACATCCGGCTTGGGGGAGAGCACCCCGTGTATCTAGATAAGTGTTTCTCGTTACCTTTTTATTAATTTTACTTTGCTTGCTATATATATTTAGTTCTATATAATTTTTAGTTTGTTAAATAAAAGGAGGGTGTACGAGTTTTTGCATGCTCAAATAAATCCCTAGAATAAACTCTTTGGAAGTGATGAATAGTTGCCCCGCCGTAATTCCTTTCAAGTACTGTTTTCAACCTAGAACTCTCCCAAGTTTTGGACACACTTTGTTTTGATCTAAGATTTGCTCGAACCGAAACTTGTGGGTAGCGAATGCTTGATCTAAGTCTAGGTGGTTGACGGGTATGATATGGGAAGGTCTCGAGCCGTTGTTTATCTTGTTCTAAGTGATACTAGAGTTCTGGAGAATTTATCTTTTGAAAATTTAAACCGCTGCATGATGAGTTCGTATGATGAGAGTTTGAATTCCTACCACAGCCATATATACATGCTTGCTAGACTAGGAAGTCCACTTATACTTACTTATGCTTTGAGTGTGGTCGATTGTATTGACCCTTAGAAACTCGTCATACAGTTAAAGTCAAGATCACACACACGTACACCATGCACCCCTCGCTACTTCTACCCTGGAAGTATGCGCCACCATATTCATCCATTTAGACACATCCCAAAATTGTTCTACTCCTACACTGGGAGTGAGCATTAAATATCCCTTCATCCATTGCTAGCCCTTTGTTATCCAATAAAGCTCCAAGTATACGTTTGCTACATCCATCAATATTTTCAAGGAAGAGATCAAGGTGCTTCATCATCATCAAAAAAAAAAAAGAAAAAAAAGAGATAAGAAAAAAAAAAGAGAGAAGAGCAAGAAGGAATGTCCCATCATATGTGAGATTTTCAGCTGTCCAAGTTCTCCCAAATTCTTCATAGTTCAAGGGAGGTATGAATTTCTTCAAGGAGCTAAAGTAGAATCAGGTGTTTACCATTATCATCCCTCTACCCCTTCATTTCTTCTTATATCTATCATCACCATTTTCCACTACCACCATACATCCACTCAACCCATATATAGGGCCACACACATGCACATCTTGATTGGATTGTATGTCCAGTTTCTTCGGATCCATGGTTTGACTATGCAACATAGGTATAAGCTCCCACCTACAAACTCCACATAAGCTTATTAGAGGTAGGGTGAGAGAGTGAAGGCACAATGTTACTATGCCTTATGCCAAAAATACCACATATCATGAGAGAAGAGAGAGGGCATACAACATCAATGCCTTGGTAAGGATCCAGAAATACCACAAAGGAGAGACTTGAAAGGGTCATATAAAGGAATCTCTGAGTTTTATTTGAAAATCTTGCAAAACTCCGGAATGAAGGTTGAGCAAAGAGCTAGAGACATAGTGCTTGACTTGACCGTTCTGTCTTTCAACTGCTCAAGACCCAAGTGAAGGCTACAAGCCCCATGGTGGAAGGTAATATGGGTAAGTTTGAAGTTAGAATAGTTTACTCTAATCCGGAAGAGAGTTCCTGTTTGAATGCATGTGTACTTTTGAGGCGTGAAAGCATTGTAGCAACTCCTGATCCTTGCCTGAGTTTAGCTTTGCTCAGGGACGAGCAAAGGTTTAGCTTGGGGGAGTTTGTTGACGGTAGTTAACGTCAATTTTTAACCGTCAACATAACTTTTATAACTGCAAAAAGTTGATCACCAACGTAGGTCTAGAGGTTTGAACTAACAAATTCCACGAGTTTTGGTGCACCTATGTTTTGCAGGGCTTATACAGGAATAGAGCGAAAATGGATAAAGTCATTGAATAAAAGTATCTCAAACGATGAATTGGACTACACCATTGCGAAGGGCTCGTCGAGACGATCGAAATGGATATATCATTTGCTATATTTGGAGACCGGAATAAAAAGATATGAAGGAGGGAAGTTTCACATGAAATATTAAAAAGTCACCAGACAAAAGCTGACACGTGGGACCGGGCGGGCCCCGCGGCGGCAGGTCTTGTCCCCCCACGGGGGCGCGGACGCAGGCGCGAGCCAATCAAGGTCGGCCACATGGCGCCGTTGTCGGCGCGCGCGCGCGCCGCGCGCGGGAGCGCGTCCTCGCGCGGGAGGCGGCCCAGGCCGAGCCACGTGGCGCCAGCGGAGAGGAGGCCCAAGGGGTGGCGCGGTTCAGTCGGCCCACGAGCGGCTGGACCGCCCAAACCGCTGGCCCAGCTGGCCGGAAACCTCCAGAATCTTGCAGAAAAGGCTACCAGCGCCTGGTTCGACCGGTTCACCTCCGGTTCAGGCCCTTAGAGGCCGGTTCTCGGCTGGTTTTCTGCGGAGATCGACCAGGGAATATTCCAAGAATATGCTGATGATCTCCACCGCCCATCTAGGTCGGTTTGATCCAATGGTGACGAATAAATGTGACGCGGATCGATGACGTGGTGAGTCCTTAGGGGTTACTCCACCCAGGGCTATATAAGGAGGGCGCCCCCCTAGGGTGGCCATCATTATTCTTCTACAGATCAAAAGCTAGGGTTTCATCCTCCATCCTAGTAGAAGAGGATCCCTCTAGTTCATCTAGTTCTAGCTCTAGTTCATCTAGTTCTAGTTCTAGTTCTAGTTCGTCTAGTTGTATCTAGAAAATAGGGAGAGAGAGAGGAGGAGAGAGCTGAGGAGGAGCCGGATCTGTCGGATCTTCCTCAACATTGTAAAGTTGTAGCATCTAGTTCGTCTTCCAGCTACTCTCCAGGTTCTTTAATTATTATTTCTAAGTTCAGTTCTTTATTTAATTATTACTTTATCTTATTTACTTGATCTCTGCTCGTATTGAGTGCTCTAGTTATTCTAGATAATTAGAGTAGTAAACGCTAGTGTAGACGTGGTGTCTAAGCTATAGTTTACCCGAGTTTACGCCCAATCCCACGGATAGTTGTGGTAGCCCCCAGGTGACGGCTACGTCGGGCCTTTGTATTCCACCACGTTCGGGTTGGTGTTTCGTAGAGCTCTAGGCAGCCTTCTCCCAACTACTATCTTCCCGGTCTTTTCGAGAGTTGGAAAGGACCCGCGCTCCATAGTAAGTATAGTATAGTAAGCCTGATTTTGATCATCCAATCAACTTAGAAAACTCTAGAAGGTTCCTCTCTACCCATCAAAAATATATATATCTTTCTTTTCTTATCTTTATCCTTGGACGGCCTTGTTTCTCTAGTACACTTCACGTTCCCCGTGGAAATCGATACTCTGGAATACTCCCGGGTGAAAGCTACATCGGTATCCGTACGCTTGCGGATTTTTCTGTGTGCGTTTAAAATACCCAACAATGATCACCTACTTAGGTCCCCACGTCTGATCAAGAAAGACGACCTAGGTATCCCAATCATCCAATGCTCCATCAACAGAAGCTCTTTCAATAAAGCTGTCTGTGACAGCGGATCGGGCATCAACATTATGGCCAAGATAACCTATGAATATCTATATGGCACAATGCCTTTGGAGCCCACCTATGCACAGCTACAGATGGCAGATCAGACATTCCGCTTCGTTGAAGGAGAAGTGAAGGATGTCCTCATCCAGATAGATGACCATTATATCCCCCACAGACTTCCTAGTCATCGATATGGGAGATGACTACGACCCTCCGATCATCCTAGGAAGACCATTCCTGAATACCACCAGAGCTATCATCTACATTGGAATAGGAGAGATCCATTTCCACTTTCCCACTGAGAAGGTACGCCGCTACTTCAACAATAATTATATAATCACTGAGGATCCCAAGAAGAACAGAGCAAGGAGAAGGCAGCGTACCCGTCGCCAGAACAAGAAGAACATCACTACAGATGGATGGGCTGACTATGAGGGAGAAGTGTCTAGATATGAAGATCGGTACCCAGAAGAGAAGAACATTGTAGAGGAAGAAGAGGTGCTACCAGCAGATGAAAAACAAGTGCCCCAAGAAGCTTCCTCCTCAAGGTCACCCTCTCCAACAAAGAAGGTGTGGAAGGTAAAAGCAAAATCAGAATCAATTCCTACACACGAGGCGACGTCATCAGAGGCGTTAGCCAATGCGCCCCTTGACAAATGAGCGAACATGACAAGTCCTGTTCGGAGGACTTAAAATCACCGAACGCCACGCCAAGAGGTAACTTGGTATTTATCAGCATTGCATTGTTACCTTAGCATATTTATTTTCCTACTTGCATCTTAGTTGCATCCTTGTGTTATTATTTCTGCATTAGAAAAGAAAAATAAAGATGTTGTGCATTTATATCCAGAAAATCGTTAAGCCCCATGTGGATAATCATTCACTGTGGTGGCACAAAAATAATTTCTCAGCATATTTATCTTTCCCTGTCTGCATTCCTTAATTTTTAAAAAGATAAAAATATTTTCTTGAGACCCTGTTAGAATAAGTTTAAGTTAGGAAAAGTTCTAGACAACCAAGGCCTAGAGGTTTTATCACTTAATTAGTTCCACAAGCTTTGTTGTCTATTTGAGCTTCACAGAACATCAAGGATCAAGAAGAGCTAACTGGCAGAAGGACATCCAGTTCCCTGTCGGAATGCTGCCCGCAACAACACTCCAGGAGGACTAGAACGTCTTCATTGCCTGTCAGCAACAGCAGCAGACTATGTCAACATCCAGCTTGGGGGAGGGCATCCCCCGTGTACCAAGCTAAGTGTTTCCAGCTTATCTATTTATGCCTTGTTAGAGTGCGTTTTGTTAAAAACAACTAAAAAGATGCATAACCATAGAAACCCAGAAAGATTTCCTTATTTATCTTTTTCTACTTTGGGAGAGCTCTTGCAATCTGTCTTTAAGTTATTCCCCAGAATAAACTCTACATGGAGATGATGAATAGTTGCTCTGCCGTAATTCCGTTCAAGTACCTAGTTTTCAACCTTGCACTCTCCCGAGTTTTGGACACAACTGTTTAGACTTGAGATTTGTTCTGAACCTAAATCTTGTGGGTAGCAAACACTTGATCTAAGTCTAGGTGGTTGACGGGTATGATATGGGAAGTTTGAGCTGCTTTGTCCATCTTGTTCATAGAGATACTAGAGTTCGGAGAATTTATCTTTGAAAATATTAAATTCTGCATGATGAGTTCCTTTATGATGAGAGTTTAAATTCCTACCACGGCCATATATTCATGCTTACTAGATTAGGAAAACCCATCTCGTTTATATAGATCATATTGTAGCTTGAGTGTAGTCTTTATAGGCATTGAGTGTGGTTATTTGTGGACCCATAAGGAATTAGTCATGAAGTTAAAGTCAATACTATGTGCTCTCCATCCATTGATCTATGCTACTTCTGTCCTCAGAAGTATGCACCCATTTTATAACTACTACATTCATTTTTGTGCTACTTCTGTCCCTAGAAGTACCACCCACATATAGATCCATATCCACCACGTATTGTGCTATCTCTACCCTGGAGATACGCACTTATGCTGCTCCTACCCTGGGAGTGCGCATTCCCCACATATTGTGCTATCTCTACCCTGGAGATACGCACCTATGCAGCTCCTACCCTGGGAGTACGCATCCATCCATCCACATATACATACGCCATTCATTTCACTTCATCCAGAAAGGTACTATTCCTATCCTGGGAGTGAACATCTAGAAATAATCATCGCCGTTCTATTTGCCTACATACAAGCTCCAGTCATTATCATTTCAAGTTATACACTCCCCGTTGCTAAAGTTTCGTTTCCAGAGGATTGGTTGCTCTATAAAAAAAAAAAGAGAAAAGAAGAAAGAAAGAAAAAGAGAGAGTAGCCAAGTCCTTCTTTTCAAGAAGTTCCAAGGTTTCCAAATAAAGGGAGTCATGTTATCCTCGAAGGAGCAAGTGTAGAAGTAGATGTTCACCAATTGAGTACCCCTCATAATCATTTTCTTATCATCATCATCCCATCGTCATCCTATCATCATCTTATCATCCATTCATTTCCTCATTCACATGCACATATGACTTTATTATTATTTTAGTTCCTATTGGATCCATGTCTTAACTGTGCAATATATGCAAGTGAGTTTGAGTGTCTCCCCACCTATGAGCTCCACATAAGCCTATTAGAAGTAGGGTGAGAGAGAGAAGGCACTTTCCACTATGCCTTAGTTCCATCATAAATACCACATATTCTGAGAGAAGAGAGAAGGCATACACTACTCATGCCTTAGAAAGGATTCAGAAATACCACAAATGAGAGACCTGAAAGGTTCATACAAGGAACTCTGAGTTTTATTTCAAAACTTTGCAAAAACTCCAGGATAATAGTTGATCAAAGAGCGAGAAACATGGCGCTTGACTTGACCGTTCTATCTTTCAACTACTCAAGACCCAAGTGACGGTTACAAGCCCCATGGTGAAAGGTAATATGAGTAAGTTTTGAGTCAGAATAGTTCACTCTAATCCGGAGGAAAGTTCTTGTTTGAACGCATGTGTACTTGTGAAGAGTGAAAGCATTGTGGCAACTCCGATCCATCGAGTCTATCTTTGCTCAGGGACGAGCAAAAGGTAAGCTTGGGGGAGTTTGTTGATGGTCGTTAAGTATCAATTTTATACCGTCAACGCAGCAAGAGAAAGGACTAATATGAGTTCACATGTTAGATATAGGGGTTACACTAACGAGAATTCCACGAGTTTTGGTGATTGTCTATTTCGCGGGGGTTATCGGAAAGAGAACCAAAGGAGGCCCACATGTCATGATTACATAGAGATAAAGACCGAATGGGTAAAATTGTATAATCTAGAAGACTCCGAAGGCGACCCCGAAGGCCGGGCCCCACGGCAGCCTCCGGCCGGTCGGCCGCCCAAGGGGAGTCGGCCGACTCCCCACCTCGGCCAATCACGTTGAGTCTCGCGGATTATGCCTCCACCGCCTTTGAGGATGAATAATTATCGTCCATTTAGGTCGGTTTGATCCGAGGGCTGTGGTTCATCCTAGGTGGCTATATATTCGAGCCCCGGCCCCCGGGTGAAACCCTAGTTCATTCAAGAGTTCATTCTCTCATCGAATTCGAGAAGCCGAGCCACCATCTCAATTAGAGCTCCATAGTTTAGTAGCATAGCTACATAGGAATAGATCTAGAGGGAATCAAGCCTAGCTTGGAGTCCGGATCTGTCGGAGTTCTTGGTAATTCCCCTCTACATTCTTGTAATATTCATCATTGTTCGTGATACTATGAGTAGTACTTTATTCTATTCTATTATATCAGACTTGACTTTGCTCTATTTGATTATGTTCTCAATTATATTGTTCTTAGTTTACTTTGATTATATGTTTAGCATAGTTGGACTAGAATTATGTTTATGCATAGGATCGTATAGCGCTTGCTCATTAGATCGATGGGTGAGTGGTAAATATTGTGTAGGCGTGGTGCCTAGACCGTATTTATCTGCGATTGCACCCTATATTCCGGATCGTGAGGTAGATCGCGGGAGTGACAGTCTGTTGAGTCCTTTGTAGCCCTTCTCCCGAGTATAGGTCTAGCGAGAACAAACCTATTACATTGAAGTCATTGCTATGTCTCTTGTCTTCTCGGTAATATCACTATGCATAGATGTAACCTTTTCCCGCCATGATTGCTAGATGTTCTTGCACTAATCATTGTATGCTTTGACTTTGTAGTTAGAATAACATAGGATTATACCCTAGATCGTCCTAGTCCATGCTAGTGTTATAAGCTTAGAGTGCTAAGTTGAGATGGCTTATTACTATTATTTTATGTGGCTAATGCTCTCATTTATCTTATGTCATTTATCATTCATTCCTATATTTTATGTGACACTTACCCTGTATGAGATGATCGATACAGACAAGGTTAAGATCTCCATTATCGCATGTGCATTGCTCATCACTCATTATCCAGTGCATTCCCTTCCCAGTTGTAAAATTATAAATAACGATACCTGGATTACTCCTGGTTAAAATGCTACGATGATATATTCTGTGCGCTTGCGGAACCCTCTTTATTTCAGTTGCACTTAATAGACATCAACAATCACCTTATGCCTCGAAGCATCATTGATCAACATATCGGCTATAGGCATAGGATACTCATCCTTGGGAGTGGCTCTATTAAATCTCTGAAATCAATGCATACTCTAATCTTGCCGCTGTCCTTCTTCTCAACGGGCACAATGTTAGAGACCCACTCTGCATATTGGCATGGACGTATGAACTCTGCCTGCAACAACCTTTCGATCTCCTCCTTTATTCGGTCATGGATGGCCGAATTGAAATGCCTTGGATGTTGCTTGACAGGTTTGAAATTCTTCTTGAGAATAAGCCGATGCTCAACAAGATCTCGGCTCAATCCTGGCATCTCGGTGTAATTCCATGCAAAACAATCAACATATTCCTTGAGAAGCGCGATTAATTCAACTTTGAAATCGGCTTCCAAGTTTTGGTTAATAAACGTCAGCCGCGGCGTAGTACCATCCCCAATGTCAACTTGTTCCAAAGGGTTGGCCGATGTAAAACCTTGGCCCAACTTATTGAGCTCATCAAAGTCATCAATTGCTTCACAAGTATCGGTCTTTTCAGCCCGATATTGCTCTAAACGATGCTTTAACCATTCGCGATTATCCATTAAACAATTGTGTTAAGCCGATTGTCAATCAGCTTGAGAGATATGGGAACAAAGCAGCCCCTAGAATAATCAACATAATCATATGTGGTGAGATCCCTGCCTGATAAGCACCCCATGGCGCCATGCCCTTCAGCCTCGGACGAATCGGCAATTGCAACTTCAGCCGATGAGTCCTCATGGACAATCTCCACAGCATCGCCAACCCACTGGATGAGAAACTGGTGTAGACTGGAAGGAACACTCTCATTAGCATGTATCCAATCATGCCCAAGTATCACATTGTAGCTCCCTTTGATGTCAGCGACGAAGAAAGCGGTAGCCAAGGTCTTGCTCCCGATGGTCAACTCAACGTTAGCAATTCCCTTGGCCGGAATTGGAGCATCTCCACCTACTCCGGTAATGGTCATGCTGGTCCAGATTAGCTCTTCTTCCTTGATCCCAAGCTTGTGGAACAACGTGTATGGCATGACGTTGATGATTGCACCGTTGTCCACTAGCATGCTATGCACCGGAGCTCCATTGATGTGACCTCTCAAGTTGAGAGGCCGAAGATGGTCCACCTTGACTCCTGGCTTCTTGAATATGGCATCCTCCACCGCGAATACTAACTCCACTGCAGGTGGCTCCTCCTCATCATGACGGATCACGTAGTAATCCGAAGATAGATACACTACATTGATCCGCTCCGGCGATGGCTCATAATCCACCATCTCATCATCTTGTTCCGCCGGAGCTTCCATACCTAGCACATCGTCAACCACAGCAGCAAACTTTTGGGGTTCTCCCCAATATTTTCAGAAACCGCCGTAATCGGTTCCGTCTCCTTGGGAGGAGTTGCAACCGATTCAACAACTTCTAGAACACTTGTTTCAACACCTACCGGCTCAGCCGATTCTTCAATCAGTTCGGTCGGTTCATGCTCCATTGCCTCTTGATCCACTTCTACCGGCTTGACCGATTCTTCAATCGGTTTGGCCGGTGCCGACTCTGCAGCAACACCATTGTCCTTCTTCGGTGCACTCCCTTGAGGATTCTCAATAGCTTGCTTCTTCAACTTCTTAGCTCGGGCACGCTGCAACTTCCACTTCTGGGTCTTGTCTATGTTGGGTGGACACCACTTGGGTTGTGTATACTGTTGGCGTTTCTTAGCGTATGCAGCCAAATCCGCAAGCGCACGGAAATCACCGTTATAGCACTTCACCTGGTGAGTAATCGGGTATCGTATTTCTTTCATGAAGAATGGCTTGTGAGTTATTTCTAAACAGAGGTTGCCCAGAGATGGAGTAGGATAGCTTAGGTAATGAGGTTTTCTAGGATAATGGGCCTAAGAGGTGGCTAGACTTGTTGCTATACTTCTTACTTCGGGCACCGGATCGCACCTGGTCTGCCAAGTGATGCCGGCCTGTAGCTCTACGCCGTAGCCGGACGTGGGGGATTACAAGGGACGGACATGGCTGTCACCACCTACCGCCTACCACCTCAACCGTGGACTACGAGGCAAATGAAGGTAGGTCCTAGCCTAGACACCACGTCTATTCCAGTTGCTACAACTCTAGCGGTGGCCAGGAACTCCCGTCTCTATCAGGGGTCCTCTTACTAGAGCTTCCATCACGGGGACGAACAACGAACCCGCAAGAAGATAAAAAACAAGTATAACTTACTCAAAGGTATTACCAAAAGATAAACACGATGTCTTACTTCAAGTAGCAAGACGTCGTAGAGGTACAAGCGAGGAGGGAGCTGACAAGTCCGGCACTCCTCCCCGTGGAAGACTAGCTTCCCGAGAGCTCTCTTGGAAAGATGCTCTACTCTTGCTCCGCTCTCACTCCTTACTTCTATTCTATCTAGGCTAGGTAGAGTGGCTCTACTCTCTCTATTGTACACTTGTACAGTGGAGGTGTGGTGAAGAGTGAGAACTAAAATGAATAATGAATTGTTGTTGAAGGAGGAGGCTTGCCCATGCTTATATAGGAGTGGGATGGTCGGTTTCCGCAAGGCAAATGTCGAAAACACCCCCGAACCGACCATCAGGGGCGGTAACCAACCCGACCAACCGAAGCTGGGCCTGGGCCGCGCTCCAGTGGGCGTGCGCGCCTGGCTGGGCCCCGCCGGCCTTCAGCTTTGGTCGGTTGCCTCTCTGTTGGGCCACTGGTCGGCCCATGCTGGTGTTTCTGGTGGGCTTGGCCTCGAGTTGGCTTTTTCCTCCTTTTTCTCTTGTTTGCTTGGACCAAAAATAAAAGGCATTTTTATACAAGTGTTTTTCTTCATGTCTTGGTCCATTTTGAGTGTTTTTCAGTTATGACCTGCAAAACAAATAATCTGCACCACACTATGGAAATAGTTAGGGTAGAGCCCTATTCTAGGTGGAAGTTGGTGTTGCCTAGACTAAAGTTGGCAGGGTTAGAAATGAGTTAAGGACCGCCAACATATACTTTGGATCCCTTGGCGGCTTCTCTTTTCCAGCAACCTCCTTCATTGTTTCATCTTGCATGCTTGCTGGAATTTTGGTATTAACCACAATCGGTTCATTATCGGCAACTACCGGAGCTGACATTGACCTGATGGCGATTTGTGGTGTAGGAACTTGCTTTGGAGCAACTTCCTTGGGCGCCTCTACCTTCTTCGGGGCTTCAACCTTCTTGGGCACATACGCCAATTACATTGGCGCCTTTCCTCTCCCCTGCAAAGATTGAGCATTGGGTGGAAGCACTTCTCTCCTCCCGTTATAGCCCGATTGATGAGCCAATGGCTAAAGACGGATGGATTCACCTTATATCCAGCAGCACCTTCAAACCCTTGGTGCGATGATGCAGCATTTGGGTACGGCACCCACACACCTTGGGCGCCCCACTGCAGCAAAGGCAAAACAGGTGGAGCTGGAATCACCGGTGGTCCCCAACGAGATGGCCGCGAACGAGCAACCTGCGAATAAGAACCAGCTGAAAGAGTCATAGCCTTTTGCCTCTTGTCTTCATCTTCACGTTTAGGAGGTGTAGACTCTCTTTTTTTATCGGCCGATTTGTTAGAATCGGCCTTTTGTTGTTTGTACTTTGCCATAAGTTTATCAAAAGTACAAAGTGGCTTCACCACAAATTTCTTAGGCTTCGGCTCCTTCTCCTTCCAAACTCCTACCTCTGGCTTGTGTGGAATAAATGTGCGAGTCACATCAAAGCCGGAAGTAACGGACTTTTCAGGAGGTTGTGAGTCGGTTTGACCGATTGTATCAATCGGTTTGGCCGACTTGGAAGTTCCCGGAGCACCATCAACAGGGGCAGCCTTGGGCGCCTCCACCTTGCTTGCTTGGTCGACTTGACTGATCGTAGAGATCGGTCGTGCCGGCCATTGTCGCGCTGCTTGAGTTTCATACCATCTTTGCCTTCTCAATGCCTCCACTGATCCAGCGGTGATGGTGACCTTATTCTTGCCGTCTTGATTCTTCTCCATCACCACTTGCCGCCCCGAATTCTTTTGGACATTCGGTGCAGGACCTGGTTCGCCGATGATGACGTTCTTGGCTTTAGCTCCATCGGCTTGTTCAGGACGAATCAAAATAGCTGGAGCCCCCGCCTCAATAGTATTGGTGTTGTTATTTGGGAAGGGGTTCCTCTTGATCTCCATGTCTGCAAGACTTAATCATCCCTCATTAAGGGCCAATTGTATCTGTCGACGGAAATAGTTGCAATCATTAGTGGCATGAGAATAAGAATTATGATATTTGCAATAAGCTCTCTTCTTAATCTCATCTGCAGAAGGCATGGTACACTTAATTCTAATGTGTCCGATTTTCAGCAACTCATCGAAAATACGGTCACATTTAGAAACATCAAAAGTAAACTTTACTTCCTCACCCCGATTCTTTTGAATCGGTTTGAGAGAAGGACAAGTTACAAGCTTGTTCTCTGCTGGCCACCTAATTTCAGCGGCGTTGCATTCACCTGTTTCATCCTCTGAACTATCTGAAACAATATGTGTTCGAACGATGAGACTTATATGCCTCGTGAGACTCTTTAAGGTGCGATTCCCAATAAACGGCCTTCTCGACGAGGTGATTGAAATTATTAAATTGTACATTCTTAAGTTTCTCACGAATCCTAGAATGCAAGCCATTAAAGCATATATCAACCAAATCTCTTTCAGAGATCATCAAGTGAAAGCATCGGTTCTTAATCTCTCTAGTCCTTTTAAAGAAATCAAGTGCAAGCTCATCTCGCCCTTGACGAACCAATGTGAGATGTGACAATCTAGTTTCTTGAACCCCGGTATAAAAATGACTATGAAATTTCTCTTCTAATTGAGCCCAAGAACCAATGGTGCATGCAGGTAATGAAGTAAACCAAGCAAAAGTTGCGCCAGTAAGAGATAAAGGAAAACAACGTACTTTCATGTAATCAAAGGCACATGCTTCTCCTAGTTGAGCTAAATACATGCTAACATGCTCCATAGATGTTTTATCATCACTACCACTAAATTTCTAAAAATCTGGCACTTTCCATCCTGGAGGAGGTTTCATTTAATCAAAGTGCAGGGGGTATGGCTTGTGGTAGATAGTCTTACTAGGCCTAAGGGGTATACCTAGAGTTTCCTCAAGAGTCTTAGACAAATCTTCCTTAAACTGATTAAATGTGTCGGTATAATCGGTAGAAGGAGCAGCTTTAGACCTACTTTGTTGGGGAATTTCACTAGGTGACTTCGGCGGGTTTGGGAGGATTGATTCTCCCGCCGAAGACTTACTCTTTTGCTTCTTTTCGGTTCGTGGAGAACGATCCGAATCATCAGCAAAGGTAACTATAGGCTTGGGTTTAGCAGAATCGGTCTTACTTGTTTTATGTGATTTGAAGCCCGATTTGCCTCTATTTGCCTTTGCATAAAGGGCTTGATTTTAATAAAAATTAGGAGGCATAACATATTCATATTCTACTTCCTCAACATCCGATTCATCCGAATCGGATTGTTGCTTGCCTTCTAACCTATCAAATCTAGCCATAATCATATTTACCGCGGAAGCTAAGGTGCTTTCTGAAACCTTTTTATGAGTCTCTAGCATAGCGGCATAATCATCATGTGTAGGGTTAGGATCATCAAATAAAGGCTTGTCATTATTTACCTTTTTCCCTGAAGATGATAAAGATGTGAACAACTCGGCGGAGTCCGGCTCCTTGACCTGCTTGACCTTGTCCCGGCGCCCCTTGTGGCAGCTTTCGAAGAAAGCTTTGCACATGGCATCGAGTTGTCCTTGGAGCTTGCTACGGAGATCGTCGGGAAGCTCGTCCATGTTCTGTGGACAGATGATGTTCTTGAGGTTGATGTTGGTACGATCATCCCCACTTGAATCACCATCGCGGCTTCTCCCCGTGTTAGTAGATGGATACTAGAGACGGCGCCTTGCGCTCTTCCCCAGCGGAGTCGCCAAAAAGTGTGTTGACGAATAAATCCGCCAACGCACCGGTAGTGGGCCTTAGACGCCCTAGAGGTGCCTTGAAGCGACCTGGAACAGCAACGACGACGTAGCGTGGCCAGCAAACCGATCTAGAGATCGATGAGCCGACGTAGAGCCCGCCGACGGAAGAGTAAACCCTAGAACAACCTCCGAGAAGACCCGTCGGGAGGATGCACGTAGGGGACCTCCTAGAAACCAGCGGATGGCGCTTAGGATTGCCGGAGAACTCGTGGAGAGAAGCACCGAACAGCAACTAGAAAATTAGGGCAGGATGTAGAAGAAGAAGAAGGGTAAATTGATCGTTTCGATCGATTTGTTATTGGATTTGTGTCGATTGATTGGATGGGTTCAATCGGCCGTGATCCCCTCATATATATAGGGGGGTGGTCTTATCCCAGTAGGAAACATCTCCAAAACTCGTGCATCAAGTTTCCTACAGGCAAAACTTCCAAAAATGCGATTCGTAACGGAATCGGTCTTTCCCGACACGCGCCGGACGCGTCTGACGCTTCCAGGGGCGCGTCCGACGCTTGCGTCCGCCGCTCTCACGTGCCCGCGACCCTCTCTGTGTTGCGTCCGGCGCGCGCCGGACGCGTCCGGTGCCTGCGTCCGGCGCGTGGCCAGTGATGCGCCCGCGCGCGCTCGCAACCGACGCGTCCGGCGCGATGACTGAGCGTCCGATGGCCCGCGTCCGACGCTTGGCTCGCCGGCTGGTTGGCTCTGTGTCGCGTCCGGCGTCGACCGGACGCGTCCGGCGCCAGTCCGGTCGTGCGTCCGACGCCCGTCATCTCGCGCGGACCTCTCTGGGGGGCGTCCGGCGCCCTCCAGACGCGTCCGGTGCTCCTCAGGGTTGCGTCCGGCGCGTGTTTCTCGCGCCGAAGTCACCCGTCTTGCTATCCGTTGACACGTCGATCTGCGATGTTTCTCCTTTTGCCAAATTTGAGTGTCAACAGAATCCAAATCAATGTAAAAAAATTTGTTATGAAAAAATTCAAGTTAAAGAAGTGAACCTTGATTCATATGTTATAACCTACTCTCTCTGTCCCTGAAAAAATCAATTCCTAGAGCAAAATTTATCCATAAATAAGTTGATTCCTGAAGGGTGATAGTCCACCATCCTATTTAATACATCTCGTATGCATCCCCTCGGCCAATTTTGCTACAGCTAGCAAGATGAGTAATAACAATGTGACTAGTACATAACCCAAACACCGATTAGTGTGCAACTAAGGGTGGAATACAAAATAGTCAAGGGTAACATGATCATTTGACAGCTATACTAAGGCCAGTCCTAGTAAAGGTTTCACGGAATTTCACACACATTAAATATGCTGACATGATACTGTATATTAATGAAGAGAGATGATCAAAGTTTCATAGGAGTAGTGTAGAAAGTTCCATCCCTATAAAACTCCTTTACACTATTTCCAAAATATCATGTGTTGAAAACTAGGACATAAAATCCTTCATCAAAACTAGCATCATCTATACCACACTTGCTATGAATCTATTTAGTCAAGGACATAGGTGACGTAAACTTGGTCAGAATTATTAATACTGGCAACGCACTACAAAGAGTTTTCGACTGGGACTGCTGCACACTGGACATCTCTATTGCCATTTCCACGGTGATGACACCAAGGAAATTCTACAAATTCTATCATATTTAATCCTACCACACCAGCACTCGCTGTGTGTATCAAGGGTAGCAAGTAAATTAATAACCATTCCGGGCACCAAAGCCAGCCGCTGCAAGGTGAGCCACACGCCCATGCGCCGAGACATGGCGTCCTTGGGTCGCTCCTGCCGCGTAATGATACTGATTTTCATCAACACGGTGTGCATCGGTGGCACTGGCTTCGTCTTCTACACGTTCGTCCGGGGCATCAGGGCACACAACACCAACCTCATACTCCTTGTCTGCGTCAACGCCAGCATCTACCCTGTCTTCTGTGTCACGCTCTTCCCATGGTTCGCGCTGCGGCGGTGCCTGGAGCCACCACTCACGGCGATCTTCTGGCTGCTCTGCTTACCGTGCAGGCGCGCGCGCCCCGCGTGGCATCCTCTCCTGAGTGGCGGCGGCAACGATGACGAGGGCGCCTTGCCGCAGTTTATTGTGCAGAGTCACCAAGGCAACATCATCGACGTGCTTCCCCGAGAGCCACCGGCTGGTAGCAGAGCGCGGGTGGCTGCTGACATCCCGGCGTATGAGCAGCCGGATGACAAGCTGCCGCCTGACGCCTCGCAGGACTGCGCCGTGTGCCTTGGCACCGTGGAGAAAGGGGAGATGGTCAAGCGGCTGCCGTTGTGCCTGCACAAGTTCCACCAGGAGTGCATCTACATGTGGCTATGCAACCACTCAACATGTCCGGTCTGCCGATGCAGAGTATTGGCACCGCTGCTGGACCAATTAGTGTGAACTATGTCATAAGTTGTCCACTGTGCATATAATGTAAACATAGAAAAGAAAAATATAAAAGAAGAATTGATTATACATTTCTTTCCAAGACTGCATAGATCCTCAGTGTTGCTCTCCATTTGTATTTTTCGTTTTGTACCTGTCGACGTTCTGGTATTTTAGATGGTTCTCTGATATAGATGGAAATAAAATTTTCATCTCCAAAGTTATCCTCCTTTTTTTGAATTACACACTACAACGCAGATGCCTATAACACGCATGCACACTCATTCCTACAAACACACGTATGCAAAACCCCCCATGAGATCCTCCGAAGGACTGAACTGACAGATCTGGATATTTCTAAAGTCACCACTGGCGTCTCATTATCGATAGGAACATCGCTTACCACTTAACGCATAACGCCGGTAAAGTCAATTTGGCATCGGTTGTGTTACTTGCATGTACTTGGAAATAAATCTTTGATTAAAAATACTCTATCATCACATATTTGACTTTGTACAATATTTGTTTCATATATTTGACCATTATTTTCTTTCAAAACAAATCATTTTGAATTAGTTTTCATTTTAATATTTTTAATCCAAACCATCAAAAACCTAATTTACAAGTTTGTAAATTAAATAATTTTGAAGTGATTGATATATAGTTTTTATATATAATGTCATTAATTAGTTTGATCACTATTATGAAACAAATTACAAAATAGTCATTGATAAGTTAGTGGATTTGATTTTTTGGTATGCATGGCACAATGGACATACCAAAAAAGTCAAAGCGACACATAATTTGGAAAGGAGTATCTATTATTATGCCTTTGTCTTATCGTGTTTATAAATGAACAGAAAGAAAATATGTACAATTTATTTGAGTACTTTTTATTAGTCATCAGAAGTATCAAACATTAATGTTTATGTCTCATAAAGTTCTAGATTGTGTGAGAGAGCATAGAACTGGTGTACTAGAAATAGAAAACAATAATACTCAACAGTTATGCAAACAGGATTTGCATTCTTATTTTTGCCAAAAAAAATCATGAAATCGACTCTCCAACAGTTATGCATTCTAGTTTTGCATTTTGGGAAACTTTGCAAATCCCATGGCCGGCTTGGCATATATGCATAGGCCCGGGCGACTTGGCAAACGTGAGATACCTCCTTTTCCAAATGTTATGCATTCTAGTTTTCACGAAATCGACTCTCCAACAGTTATGCATTCTAGTTTTCGCGACCTGGATCCACACTTTTCCCAAATGCAAAGCCAAGTTGCATAACTGTTGGAGATGCCTCCTTTTTTCTCCTCCTCATTTAGTTTTCAGAATTGGCAAACTACAACAAATGCATAGCCAAGTTTGCATAACTGTTGGAGATGCTCTAAGATAATAAAAAAATTTGTTATATTTGCTTTTGCTCAATCGGAATCTGATTGTTTCAGTTACTTTCTTGTGGAATGTACCCTCTAAATATCCTTTAAATTTATGATATTTTGCATGTATTTTGAATAGAATTATAAACACAACTTCTATTTTAAAAGTGTTGATGATTGTTTTTATAAAAACCTAACTTATATTTTGAATACAATTATAAACTCTTCACAACAATGATCTGCTGTTCATTTGAATCGATTTCCATTGAAGTGATCTGCTATACATGGCTAAATTTATATTAGGACGCTGGCAATCAAACACCTAACTACAGGCAGTGGGCAGCTAGCATTGCGGAGCAACAAAGCACAACACACGTTTCTTGCTCAAAGGTGAAGATGCTAGAAGGGACCTCTCCCCCAAAATCCACCATGACCCCCATCCCATAAATCTTGTTTCTCCTCTCTTCGCAGGGCTGCTGCAGAGGGGATGATCCCAAGTCCCAATCCCAGAAATCTTGTTTTGGGATGGGCTGCAATATCTAAAGGAGGAAGGGAAGAGGAGGATGTGAGAACTCACATGAGCTTCAGAGCCAAGGAGCAAACGGCAATGGCAAGACTGACGTCACGAGTATAGTAGCACCAAAGGGAGATGAAACCCTAGACATGTATGCCTAGTCTGTGGGAGATGCGCTCGCACGAGTGAAGTGAAGTCGGGAGGAGGAGGCACTCAAATGCTCTGCTGGCATGGACTCAAAGGACAACAAGCTAGGGTTTCATGGAGCATAGGGACACACACAAGCGGGGTAGGGTTGTGTTAGAGGAGACCTGCGCTGATGACCACTGGCATGGCTCGCTTGTGCAGAATGGTGGCCAACGAACGGCATTGCCAGGGCCCATAAGCGGCGCTGCGCCGTAGCCTGGGGCGCCATTGCGCCCTACTAGTGCCTGGCACGGGGATCTGGTGGCGCGGCCCGGCCGACACACACTCCCATGTCAATAAAGAGAGGAGAGAGAAAGCGAAGAGGAGAAGGGAGAGGATGAGAAGAATGTCTTTGGAACGAGAAGTTGAAGTCAAGTATTTATTTGTTTGGCTAGCCAAATTTAAAAATAATATCATAATAATATAATAAATGATCTAAAGGGATGGTGCGTGCTAGGGTGTAGCTTCCAACGATAGTGATTAATTCAGAGTGCACCCATATATATTATTACAATACTTGGACCGTATATGCATCAAATAAGCCAAGTTCTCAAATCAATTTAAACAGTTTAGAAGATGTTGGATCAACATGCACTCATTAAGATAGTTGTTATATTAAATTAACCAAATTACAAGATGTTGGACTACCATACACCCACTTAGATAGTTGTTGTATGGTGAGTGTAATTTACTCTTAAAAATATCATATCTCAGCCTTTATTGGAGCCGTGTCCCTGGCTTATATGCATGCAAGCATGCAGCCTTTAATTGGAACCAAACAGAGATTAGCTCGGCTTCCATCCGCGGTTAATTGTTGCCCTTGTTTCTAGTATAGGTATATACTCCGCGCTGAGATCTTCAAGAGGACGCGGCCACGGTCGCAAGATCTTCAAGCGGACGCGGCCTCGGGTTGGGAGCGGGGAGACCTAGCGATCGACGACGAAGCCTCGGTCACGCGCGTGACGAAGCCTCGGTCATGAGCTGAAGAACTAGCGATCGACCATCGACGCTGGAGGTGGGAACAAGAGGAGGAGATCGCCTCGGTCACGCGCGGGAAGGAGAGGAATTTCCTCGACGGCACGGGAAGAGTAATCGCGGTCGCGCGAGGAGGGATACACAGCAGGATGCACGCGCGTAAATATACGTGCGCGGCATCGGAGAATAGCAAGCTGCGAATTTTGGCAAGTCAATTTAGCAAACTGTTGGAGAGGGATTTTTACTTTTTGCTAAATTTTGAAGGATGGTAAGTCATTTACCAAACTATTGAAGATGCTCAATGCAAGGTCCAATTGACCAAAAGGCAGTGTGATAGCCCCCTAGCCGATTATGGACATTGACCTGTTCTCAATGATTTCCGTTGACGCAAGATGAATTTTTATGTGAATCCATGGGCCAACCTGAAGTTGAAAGGACTTATCGGAAAGAATAAAGAGTAATAAATGATCTGCATGCAGTGCAAATGTACAAGAGAAAAAGAATATATAAAAAACAGGATAATTTAGAAATCATATAGTATATAAAAGTTGTAACAAGTGCAATTATGGTCCAACTACTTTTTTATGAATTTGGACCAAATATGGGGCGGGAAGAGAGCGACGACGACATCGGCCTTGGCTAGGGCAGCCACGGGGCCACAACCGCCGCCGCCGCCATCCTCCGCCACGTCAGCAGTCTATCAATAAAGTATTTTCTATAATAAGGTGATGTAAAATAACGAAAGAGAATATCTCCAGAAATTCTCTAGAATAGCTTAGGATCTTTTTTAGGTCAATTAGGCTATAAATACTCCCTACATGTAATAGAAAGCGGTAATTCCCATCTATCTCTCCATGTCCCCTGCCCCCTCGCCGCCGCTGCCACTCCCCCTCGCGCGCCCCGCCTCCTGTCACCGCCAGCCCCCTCCCCCACCTCAGGCTCCGCTCCGGCTGCCACGTGGCGCCCTGGGCACCGTTATACCTGGTATCAGGCTTCCATATCGATCCACACCGCCGCCATGGCTAAAATCGCTGCGCTCCTGAAGCTCATGGACAAATTCACCAACGATCTCTCCACCAAGGCGGACAACATCACCAAGGAGATGGCGTCCATGAACGAGAGGATGATCAACCTCGAGAAAGGATCAGGCATCGATGACAAATCTCGGGAAAAGGAGAAGGACAACGAACGCCTCGCTACAACCCTAGAGATCACCACCAGAGAAGCGATGTTCAAAGCCAGCCGCGAACACATCAAGCAAAAGATAGAATAATCTCAAAATCAACACATGCCAGAAGTTGCAGCAAAAGTGGAGGCCTAATTGTTCTGCAATGAAGGAGTCAAGGAAAAAAATCCAGGTAATCCCACTAGCCTAGAGATTAAAACCCACAAACTATCTTTTCCCAAATATGATGGCAAGGAGGGAAAAAACCCCAGAATATGAGAAAACTTGGTACGCATCTTACCATCGTACCGGTACTGCACATCAATGATATATGCGTCTCTCGCAGGATAATGAAGTGACAGATTGGGATTATTTCGCCCAGTGTGTCAACGAGAGATTTGGTCCACCAACATGACGCAATCCATTGGGAGAATTAGCAGCACTCCGCAAGACAAGAAGCGTCAATGAGTATACAAAATGCTTCTTAGCTCTTGTGGCTCGTGCAGGCAATCTTGAAGAACAAGAACAAGTCAATATATATACAATAGGACTTATAGAGCCACTTAAAATAGACGTGGAATTGCTCAATCCACAAGATATGGAACAAGCAATGTCACTAGCAAGGGTATATGAGCGATGTTTGGATGTCATCGTGGAATTAGGCAAATCGACAGCACCAAAACCAACACGCTCCTTCCCTTCAAAGGTACAAGCAACAACCCCCACCTTCACAACCACAACCCCTCCAGCATCATCAACAACACAACCAACACCAGCTTCTCGACTCTTTAAACGCCTCACACCTGAGGAGATGGTGGAACGACGCCGCATGGGTCTCTGCTTCAACTGTGATGAGTCATTTGTTAGGGGCCACAAATGCAAATAGCTCTTTGAAATCATGATTGTCAACGACTATATTGAAGAGGACAAAGATAGCACAGGCACCCTAATGATGTTCATAGGCAAAACCAATTCAGAAGTGCCAGGAACAACTCCATTAGTTCACACCCTCGTCTACGCAGGCGCAACCCACAACATCATTGACATCAACTTTGCACGAGCAAATGAGCTACCTAAGCGAAGAATCTCCACCAAAATGCTAATTGGCAACGGTCATGAAGTACAGTGTCGATCCACTATCTACAACACCAACTTCATTACACATGAACATAGCTTCTCCATCATTGCACATCTGACATTGACATGGTATTAGGCCTACCATGGCTTAAAACCCTTGGGAGCGTCACTTGGGATTTTGCGGACATGTCCATATCGTTCAACAATAATGGTCAGCGCCCAATTATACTAGCTTCGAACCGACGTCTGCCAGCATCATCCGTTCTAGCACTACCAGCACCTTCACCCATGATCATCGGCAATAGACCTCCTTACACTCCAACAACGGAAGATTGCAACCACCCCTGGCTCGCATTTCGGCACGAGGACGTGCCGAGTGAAAAAAAGGACGAGCCCTGTAACAAGTGCAATTACGGCCCAACTACTTTGCTATGAATTTGGACCAAACATGGGCCGGAAAGAGACCGACGACGACATGGGCCGTTGCTAGGGCAGCCGCGGGGCCACAACCACCACTGTCGCCGCCCTCCTGCCGTGCGCGCGCCGCCATCGATCCGCCACGTCAGCAGTCCATCAGTAAAGTATTTTCTATAACTAGGGGATGTAAAATAAAGAAAGAGAATATCCGTAGAAACTCTCTAGAATAGCTTAGGATCTAATTAGGCTAATACTCCCTACATGTAATCAGATCAACTCAATAATAGAAAGGTGTAATCCCCATCTATCTCTCCCTGTCCCCTGCCCCCTCCCCTCGCGCGTGCCGCCACAGCCGGCCCCCTCCCCCACCTTAGGCTCCGCTCGGACTGCCACGTGGCCCCCGGGCACCACCTATTATAAAAAGTGGTTAAGAATAATTTAGAAATAGTATAGTAAATTATTTTTTATATTTTAGGAGCGAATTATTAGAAATTGTACAAGAGAAAAAGAATATATAAAAGTGGTTTGGGATAAATAGAAATAGTATAGCAAATTATTTTTATATTTTAGGAGCAAATTATTAGAAATGTTGTAGATGATCTTACTTGTTTCCTGCAATATTTTTAGCGAGTTTTGAAAAAACTCCATGGTTTTGAGATGAAACTGACGGGAACTCTTGGAAGCGAGAAACGTCATGTTACTCGAAGTACAGATCGCAATCAGATCAGCCAAAGAATACACCGTCGGCCGCCGCTAGATACGAAATCGATAGGCCCAGTTAGAATATAGTACGTTGTGTAGAATTTGGTTCCGTGATGGTTCCTTCCTCTTAAGTCTACGGGTCTCTTAACTATCAAAAATTCTTGGACAACGACTTTCAACTTGTGAGTTATGAGTTGTGACATGTAAATCCAAGAAGTACGTACCACGCGGCTTCGATCATCTCTCCGTGTTGCCATTCCGCGGGCACGAATATAACTACTGGCAATGACCTCGTAAATTCCTGATAAACTTCTGTGCTGTTTACTAATCCAGTCTTCTTATGATACCATGCCCTCCGATCAGAGCCAGAGGCAAGTCGCGCGATCCGTCTCGCGGTCGCCATGGACTGCTGCTTCCGCGTGTACGGTCTCGCCATCGCCAACATGGTGTGCGTCGGCGGCACGGGCTTCCTCGTCTACGCGCTGGTGAAGCTCGCGAGGACGCCGCACAGCACGGGCGGCATCGTCGTCGTGTCCATCTTCCTCGTCTTCTGGCTGGGCCTCAGCGCCACCATCTACCCGGCGTTCTGCGGCTCGCTCTTCCCGTGGTCCGCGCTGGGGCGGTGCCTGGAACCACCGCTCAACGCGGTCCTCTGGCTGCTCTGCTTGCCACGCAGGTGCGCACGCGCTGCGCGGCGGCGCCTGATGGGCGGCGGTGGCAGCGGCAACAACGACGATGGTGGTGCCTTGCCGCAGTTCATTGTGCAGAGTCCCCCCGGCTACAGCATCGGCATCGACGTGCTTCCCCGGGAGCCACCGGCCGGCTGCACAGCGCGGGTAGCTGCCTCCACAGCCACAGCTGCCAACATCCCGGCGTACGAGCAGCCAGACGACGGCGAGCTGCCTGACGGTGACGACTCGCCGGACTGCGCCGTGTGCCTTGCTGCCGTGGAGAAGGGGGAGATGGTCAAGCGGCTGCCGGTGTGCCTGCACAAGTTCCACCAGGATTGCATTGACCTGTGGCTACGCAACCACACTCCACATGTCCAGTCTGCCGGTGCAGCGTATTGGCACCGCTACCGGACCAATTGGTGTGAGAGAACTATGTGAAGTTGTTCTTCAGCCACTAGCCATTTTTCCTCGTTTTTTTTTTTTGACAAGATGTTTCCTCGTTTCTTGAATGTGATATTGCTTTGGACGTACGAGACAACGGAAAGCTGGATTGCTAGAGCCAAACAATGGTGATCTGCGATTGATGATGATTGCTCGAATTATTTACTTGAATCGCTAAATGTATAGGAATTAGTTTATTCTGTTGTGTAAAGAAAAGTATATATAAAAGAATAGTTGAATATACTACACTTCCAAAACCCCTCATATATTTCAGTGTTTGTTCTGTTGTGTACCCGTCAACGTGTTAGTATTTTAGACGGCTATCTGATGTACTCCGATCCCTCAGTCCCTTTTCATGTGTCGCCCGGCAAGTTTGTTTGTGAGGGCTGCACGGTTGTTAAGCGACAGATATTACAAAATGGATCAATATGAAACTTTTTATTTTGTCTTCAAGATTATCATCCTTTAAACAACAAACACAACATAAAAGTCAAATTCGACACTGGTCGTTACTTCCTACGTTATGTACATGAAAAAAAAATCCTTTTACTAAAATACTCTATCATATTTGACTTACACGGCATTCAGTTCCTATATTAATTGGCTATTATTTCTTTTAAAACAACCCTTTGAATTTATAATATTTTGAATTTTAATATTTTTAATACAAATCCTTACATAATTTATAAGTTTTAAAACCACTCCCCGGCACTGAAAACGCAATTTTAGCATTAAATTTAGACAAACGCTTGTCCTGGTTCAAGAAAATTCGTCTTTTTTTTCAGGATGGAGGGAGTAAACAACTTTGAGGTCCCTGATATTCTCCTTTTATTCCTAAATAAATAGATTCTCAAAGTTGAATTAGACCTATACTTTGACGTGAGATAGACAAAGGGGATTTTTTCAATGCATAGACAGACAAATCGCATATCATCAGGCCAGTAAATCCACCCGTGATCGAGGGTTCAGACTTTAACTAGCAGGGTGCAAATTAAGCATAGCTCGTGTGAAAACATACAACTAGTGTATTAAAAATTAATACTCCCCAAGTTAACTAAACTCATTGTTAAATTTGATTTTGCACAATCCTTGATTCATATTGTTTCAATTACTTTTTGTTCTTAAATGTATCTTAATATTCTTAATTCATGATATTTTGCATATCCTACCTCACCTTTGAAATAAAAGTCATCACAAGCGCCTCGCAATTCCCAACAAGCACCTTAGAAATACTAAGCCATGACAAGCGTGTCGTTAGGCACGTCATCTACCACTGACAGAATAACGTCATTGAAGTGTAATTAAATCTTGTCATAAATCTAGGAAGTTGTTGACAAAGTGCCTTATGCCTAGCACTAAAATAATAATTCAACTAAATACTATAAAGGCCCCTTTGGATTCCAAAATTGAATTCATGTAGTTGCAAACCTTGATTAATATGTTATAACCTACTCTATCTGTCCCTGAAAAAAAAATCAATTCCACCGGCCTATTTAATACTCCTCGTGTTCCCATCTTATTTACTGCTGCATCCCCTCGGCCAGTTTTGGTACAGCAAGCAAGATGAGTTGCAAACGATGTGGCTAGTACATACATAACCCAAATACCCATTAGTGTGCAACTAACGGTGGAATACAAATTAGGTAACATGATCATTTGACAGCATCTCCAGCAGTGCTACCTAAATCAGACTACCTAAAAGTCGATTTAGGTAGCTAACTATTTTTCTACTACCTAGATTTTGTTGTTGTCTCCAGCAGTGCTACCTAAACTATGGCACCCAAATTTAGTTTCTCAGTCAATGACGTGCAGGACCCACATGTCATCTCCTCTCCCCTTTGCCATCGATGAACTCTACTAGGAACTACAGGGGTGCCATTGGCCGGAGAGTGGAGGTGCGCCGCCAGGCACTCGCGGCCGGGAGTGCTCCTGGAGAGGGAGGCCCGCAGGGGACATGCGTGCCCGGGAGAGCAGCCGGAAAAGCCGCCCGCGCTGGCCGGGGAAGGTCTGCATGGCGGCGGCGCTATGCCTCGCACGTCGTCCTGGGTGGCGCGCCCCTGCCGTCTTCCACACGGGGATGGCCGCGAGCACTCCGGCGAGCACCACGGGGAAAAATCGAAGCCGCGCCGGGGAGGAGCAATGGCACAGTGGAGCATGGGGCGGCGCTAGTGCAGGAGAAGTAGTGGCGGCGGCCGTCTCACGCGAGGAGAGGAGTTGGGCGTCGGTCGGGTGGGGAAAACGACAAATAAAAATTTAGCTGCCCTATTGTTCGGCCAATAGATTTAGGTAGGCTTATCTAATCTAAATATAGGATAGGTAATGGGTTTAGGTAGCCTGCTAGAGATGTTGGCCAGTTTCAATGAGGGTTTCACATAATTTCATACACATTAAATTTGTTGATATGACACTGTATTAATAAAGTTTCATAGGAGTACGTAGGGATTCATCCTAATAAACTCTTTTACACTATTTCTAAAATATCATGTGTTAAAAACAAGGACATGAAACCCTTCATCGAAACTAGCCTCATCTATACCACACTTGCTAGGAATCTATTTAGTCAAGCACATAGGTGACGTAAACTTGGTCAGAATTATTAATACTGGCAACGCACTACAAAGAGCTTTCGACGGGGATTGCTGCACACTGGACATCTCTATTGCAATTTCGAGGGCGAAGGCACCAAGGAATTCTACAAATTCTATCATATCTAATCCTACCACACCAGCCGCTGCAAGGTGAGCCACACGCCCATGCGCCGAAACATGGCGTCCTTCGGCCGCTCCTGCCGCGTAATGGTACTGATTCTCATCAACACGGTGGGCATCGGTGGCACTGGCTTCGTCTTCTACACATTCGTCCGGGGCATCAGGGCACCCTACACGAACCTCATACTCCTTTTCTGCGTCAACGCCAGCATCTACCCCGTCTTCTGTGTCACGCTCTTCCCGTGGTCCGCCCTGCGACGGTGCCTGGAGCCACCCTTAACGGCGATCCTCTGGCTGCTCTGCATGCCGTGCAGGCGCACGTGCGCCTCGTGGCGTCGCCTCCTGAGTCGTGGCGGCAACGACGACGAGGAGGGTGCCTTGCCGCAGTTTATTGTGCAGAGTCACCATGGCTACATCATCGGTGTGCTTCCCCGAGAGCCACCGGCTGGTAGCAGAGCGCGAGTGGCTGCCGACATCCCGGCGTACCAGCAACCGGATAGTGAGCTGCCGCCTGACGGCTCGCCGAACTGTGCCGTGTGCCTTGGCGCCGTGGAGAAGGGGGAGATGGTCAGGAGGCTGCCGGTGTGCCTACACAAGTTCCACCAGGAGTGCATTGATCCGTGGCTACGCAACCACTCCACATGTCCGGTCTGCCGATGCAGCGTATTGGCACCGCTGCCGGACCAATCAGTGTGAACTATGTGATAAGTTGTCGAGTGTGCATATTATATATACAAAGAAAAGGTATATCTAAAAGAAGAATTAATTATATATTTTTTTCTCGAATAAGCAAAAGACTTGCACATCTTTTTATTTAAGAAGAGGAGTTTTTACATGAAAGCGCTCTCTCCCCCGTTACTTGTTTTCTAAGTTTTGAAGCCCCGGCGTCGATCCATTAATCTGCGGTATGCTTGATGGTAGATAGCAACTAGGAGGGAGTAAACGGTGTGCTCCTAAAGCATCTGTTTTCTTCCAAATTTCCCAGGCTACCAGGACAGATAGTGTGTCGGCTCCTTTTGAAATTGACGCACTATGTCACCATGTCACAAAAAATGTACCGCAGTGACGCACTTTTGTCACCATGGTGGATGTTTTTTTCCCCACCACGGTAAATCCCACCATTTATCATAGTGGGCACTTTTCATTTAACGTCACCGAACGAAGGTGTCGGGAGGCCCGCATGGCTCTCTAAGATGGCGGCGGTGAGGCTCTCGCCCAAGAAGGTCGTGAGGGTCGCTGTGCGGAGACGTAGCTCGGTGATCGGGGCAGTGCACACGGCCGGGACGTCGATGTGGCTATGGCATCGGTTCCAGTGCTCAGCAGATGGTTTCGGTCGGGGCGTGCCTCGATTTTGGCGGGGTGGTGGTGTCGGCATCGGATCTGGCCTACACGAGCGGGGATCCGTGCAAATCCGGTGCCCACCGGCCCTCCCCACACAACTATAGCTGCTGCAGCGGTGGCAAACGGCCTAGGTGGCTATGACGGCGGCTAGATCAAGACGAAGGCGGCGACGGGCAACTTATCGGTAGGGCCCAGTTTTCCAGATCTAATAGTTGGCGGCCTTCGTGACTAGATCCAGCAATCGATGGCGTAACAGCACAGCTATTGGTGGGAAATGGCAGTGCTACCGTATTTCGACGGCGGTGGCGCCTATGGGTGCCACTTTTCTCGCTGGAGGCGTCGTCTTGTCCTTCATGAGGATCTCTCCGGGTGAAAATCCAGCACCAGTTTCTCTGGTTGGGCGATGATGGTGTCTTTGGATGTCATTTTCTCGTTGGAGACGTCGCTTGTGGAAGATCTCTTGGCTTGCCGGCTTTGGTGATAGCATCGGGATGGTGGTTCCCTTGCACATGCACCAGGTGCTTTGTGCCGTTGCCAGGATACAATTTCTGGAGTCTCCAATGGTGGTTGGTGTCCTGAGAGCTTTCAGTACCTTACTAGGGTCTGATACACGTGTTTTGACGGTTATTTTTCTACTTGGTGGTCATATTCTTTTGTAGTTGTCTTTATGGAGCAAGTCAGATTGTCGCGCAAGACTACTCGAGCTCATTGTTGGGAATGTAATTTTCCGTCAATTTTTTTTATTTTTAGTTATATTGTTGTCTGGTGTAATTTGTCTTATCTATAGCACTGAATATTGGCTCGATGCATCCTCAACAGAGATGACTAAAGTTGAAAATATAATTTTTATTATTAAAAACAAATAATTGAGTGGTAGGAGAAATTTGGACGACATGACTGGTGCTTTATCGAGGAGCAACTCATCTTCGTGGGGTTAAATAAACGAAAGTACTGCAACAAAGCTCATGCTTTGAAGGCTCCGAGCGTGAGCTAGGATGATAGAGAGCTAGGATGATAGAGAAGTAGAGACGGGTAGATATAGTGGGGAGTTATTTAGGGTGTGTTTGGTTCACTGGCTCTAACTAGCCTGGCTAGAAAAATAAGCTAGGCTTGAGTTAGCATGTGTAAGGCAAGCCACGCTATAGTGTTTGGTTGTCATGTGCTAGCTAAGTCTGGCTAAGTTAGTTTTTGTTTGGTTGCCTGGTTTGGCTTAGATAGAATCACCTCTTCTTTGTATGGGTAAGTTTACCACCTTTAGGCAATTCATCAAACACCTGGTGAACGCCACTACCGTGCTCCCCATCCGTCCGAGAGCTCCACCGTCACCCATGCGCGAGGCATCACTGACCAAAGCGAACGCCTGGAGACCGCCATGGACAGTACAACGGTGCACGGCGGCGAAGAGTGTGCACACAGCTTAAGCACCTCTCCTCTGCCCATCCGCGTCGTGCTCAACGCCATGCCACCTGCGACACAAAAATTTTTACGGAAAAATTTGCAGCGTGTAACCTGTAGTCTTATTACAAAATACTAGTATATAGAAAACAAATACAAATTAGAAGATGACATGTTCCATCCGGCGGGTGCAAAATCTAGAATTCTAGATGAGAAATAACAAAAGAATCTTGTTCCACGGCGGGGTGCAGTCGTTGGTGGAGAAGTACGACAGGAGGAGCAGGGCGAACGGCGCCGGCGGTTGGAAGTCGAGCGACTCGTCCATGGCCATAGGAGAACTACCGATTTGGGCGTTCTTCCTTAGCCTGGCTAAGCTATACGGTAGGCTCAGGTTGGCCAGACAACCAAACACATGATTTTGAGCCCTCAGGAAGCCTGGTTGAAGTTACCCACCCAACCAAACACCCTTTAGCTGCTCGGTACATACCATAGAGAAGATGTTGTATATTCTCTCCATCTAAAAAAAGGTTATAAAAAAAGTGTAAGTCAAACTTTTTTAATTTTGACAAACCTTGAATACGTTTGTACACAATGTCCACAACATTTATATTAGTAAGTAAGTTATTTTATTATGAAGGTATATTCAATTATCTATTTAATGATATTAATTGTTTTTTAAAATATTATTTTTAATATATAATTTGTCAAAGTGTCGAAATGTTGATTTCTTGGGAATCGAGAATGCGAACTTTCAATGTACTTTTTAGGTACCCCAATATTTTTAGAAACGTCCTTCTAATGCCAAATATTAGGAAGTAACTTTTTAATATTGTTGGAGGCCGGAAGATTATTAAATTCGCTCTCCTCGATTACGCATTTTTTAACTACGGCCGGACGTCCGGCTTAGGGATGAAAACGGATCGGATCGGAGCGGATAATACTTTTCCCATATCCTAATCCTCTTTGTGTCATTGGATTCGGAGCGGATCGGATATTATACGGATTCGGATACGAATACGGATTTTTTAGGATGTCGAAAATGGAGCGGGTTCAGTCTGATTTCAGAGCGGAAGCGGACTTTTCTAAGTCGAATAATATATGCTTACATATTGTTTTTTGTGATGAAAAATGATTGATTAATAACTAAATTAATAAAGCATCAGTACATAAGTAAGTTCTCAATTTAGACGTAACGGAATAAAATAAACATGTAAAAAGAAATAAATATTCCATAGTTCTCAGTTCACGCGCAGGACTATGTCTTAGCGTGACAACATCTCCGTCCCGTTGATGATTATTTAGTGATTAGCTACGGCACCAATTAGGCAAATAGGCAGTCACATGATTAACATTCCATATAGTGGTAATAGATATTTAAATTAGTGTATATAGTTGACCTACAATATAAATATAATAATGGGCTGTGCTGCTTGTATTCTCGTCACTTGGGCTCTTTAAAATTCGGATTATCCTATCTAAAGCATCGGATAATCCACATTTAATTATAGGATAATCCATATCCGTCGGATTTCACCAATACCATATCCTACACCGCATCCCCATACAATCGGATTCAGATTATCCACATCCGCATGGATATAGAAAACACTCCTCCATATCCTTAAATTTCTGATTCGGAGCGGATCGGAGCGGAGAATTATCCGTACCACTTTCATCTCTAGTCCGGCTCAAGCAGCACGTCTGGACGTTGAGCGCCGGCCCCTCTGCCTGCGCACAGTAGGTAGTAAGGTTGCATGCTCATGTGTTTATATATTTTAAGAAAGTCATATCTCATAAATCAAATATTATTATTAGAATTTAATTGCACCATCGTGTTTCTTGTGATAAACTCTTCAAAATAAGACCCCACAGATATATTTTGATACTTTTTAAAAAAAAAATATTTATCTTATCTGAATGTACAGCAGATCTAATCAGTGGCAGATCCAGAAACCGACTGAGGAGGGTGCTAAACAATATGACAAGGCAAAAAATTATACTAACTATGTACTAATAAGACAAAAGCATAAAAAATTATACTAATTATATACTAATAATAAATAAAAACATAAAACTTACACTAACTAGATACTAATTATAGATAAAAATGAAGACCTGTTTTCTTGGCCACGGGGGGCTGCACCCCCAGCCCCCCTGAATCCGCCAATAAATCTAATTAGACGTATGTTCAAATAACCTAGAAACATGTGTTGAAACAACGTAGAAATACTTATTGCAACAATTCAAAAATCACCCGTTGAAACACCCTCAGAATATTTGTTGAAACAACCCTGAAATGTTAAAACAACCAAAGAAAACACCCATAGAAGACCTATTGAAACAACTCAGAAACATATGTTGAAACTATAAGATTTAGGGGGAACGAGATGACCTACTCGGTCTCTCGGTTGCATGTTATATAGGCAGGGAACAACCCCCTGCGTGGTGTACAAGATTACAAGATTTGGTTACAACAAACTCTCCACAAATCACTCCATAATTACCTCAACTATCTATCTATAGCCGCACACATATCGGCCAAGATCCTAGGCAACGCTAGGTGATATACATGAATACAAATATCCTTAATACCCCCCCCTCAATCTTAGCCACGAATGAGGTTAAGATTGGGATCGAAACAAACTGAGCTTAGCGGCCGAGACAGGCTTTGTGAAGCCGTCGGCAAGCTGATCAGAAGAATTAATGAACCGGATGTCCAAGAGCTTGTTAGCAACCCTTTCACGAACAAAGTGGAAATCTATCTCGATGTGCTTTGTCCTGGCATGAAAAACTGGGTTAGCAGAAAGGTACTTGGCCCCTAAATTGTCACACCAAAGTCGGGCGGCCAACGGGTGCGCAATGCGCAACTCGGTGAGCAACTTTTGCACCCAAATCATCTCCGCGGTTGCATTAGTAAGGGCCTTGTACTCAGCTTCAGTGCTGGACCGAGACACGGTAGCTTGCTTGCGAGCTGTCCATGAGATCAAGTTGTCACCAAAGAAAACAGCAAACCCACCAGTGGAACGGCGATCATCCACGCAGCCAGCCCAATCGGCATTCGAGAACGCACTGACAATAGTGGAATGGGATGGCTTGATGAGATGACCAAAAGAGATGGTACCTCGAACATACCTCAAGATCCTCTTCACAGCACTCCAATGAATAGTGGTAGGCGCATGAAGAAATTGACAAACCTTGTTCACAGCAAAAGCGATATCCGGTCTCGTCAAAGTGAGATACTGCAAGGCGCCAACAACACTTCTATACCGAGTGAAATCATCAGGACCCAACATGTCACCATCCCGCAGACTCAATTTTTCATATGGAGAAAGAGGAGTATCCAATGGTTTGGCATTGGCCATGCGGACCGAGACAGCACATCACGAGCATACCGTGCTTGAGACAGCAACAAACCTTTGGGCATCCTGGTGACTTCAATGCCCAGAAAAAAAATGGAGATTGCCAAGATCCTTCAAAGCAAAATCCTGCTGGAGATCTCTGAGAAGAGCATTAGTGGCATGCTGAGAAGAACTTGCAACTATGATATCATCAACATAAACCAAGACAAACATGATGTACCCCTTTCTATTGAAGTAGAACAACGAAGTGTCAGCCTTAGAGGCAAGAAAACCAAGAGTTTCAAGTCTTCTACATAGCCTTGCATACCAAGCTCGAGGAGCTTGTTTTAGCCCATAGAGAGCTTTATCAAGCTTGCACACATAGGTGGGATGTAACTTATCTGCATATCCAGGAGGTTGCTGTTGACGGTAGATAACTCCTATTTTTTATCGTCAATAAATAGCTAAAAAGGGCATAATTGTAATATCACCATAGACTTAGGGGTTTAACTGACAAATTTCCATGAGTTTTGGTGAATATCTATTTCTGCGGGGGGTTATCTGAAAAGAGCCAAAAAGGGCCCACATGTCATGTTTACATAGAGACAAAGGAGGGCCCACATGTCATGTTTACATAGAGACAAAGGAGGAGGACCCACATGTCATGTTTACATAGAGACAAAGCGGGAGGGCCCTTTTGTCATAGAGGTGGCGCCCCCTCCTGCCAGCCAATAGGAGACAGTCTCCTGGATCGATGACATGGCACCTCACGCGGATCGATGACATGGCGCTTCACGCGGATCGATGACGTGGTGATTCCTTAGGGGCTACTCCACCCAGGGCTATATAAGGAGGGCGCCCCCCTAGGGTTTTCCATCATATCTCTTCTACAAGATCAAAGCTAGGGTTTCAAGTCTTCATCTAATTAGAAGAGGGTCCCTCTAGTTCATCTAGATCTAGCTCTAGTTCATCTAGTTCTAGTTCTAGTTCTAGTTCGTCTAGTTGTATCTAGAAAATAGGGAGAGAGAGGAGGAGAGAGGCGAGGAGGAGCCGGATCGTCGGATCTTCCTCAACATTGTACTTTTGCAAGCATCTAGTTCGTCTTCCGGCTACTCTCCGGGTTCTACAATTATTATTTCTAAGTTCAGTTCTTTATTTAATTCTTACTTTATTTTATTTACTTGAACTCGCTTGTATTTGAGTGCTCTAGTTATTCTCGAGGTAATTAGAGTAGTAAACGCTAGTGTAGACGTGGTGTCTAGGCTATAGTTTACCCGAGTTTGCGCCCAATCCCACGGATAGTTGTGGTAGCCCCCAGGTGACAGCTCTGTCGGGCCTTTGTATTCCACCACGTTCGGGTTGGTGTTTCGTAGAGCTTTTTGGCAGCCTTCCCCGACTACTTTATTCCCAATCTCTTTCGAGAGTCGGAAAGGTACTCTTGTTGCTCCATAGTAAGTAGAGTGTAGTAAGCCTGATTTTGATCACCCAATCAACTTAGAAAACACTATAAGGTTCCTCTCCACCCACCAAAAACATATATATCGTTCTTTTCTTACCTTTATCCTTGGATGGCCTTGATTCTCTAGTACACTCACGTTCCCCGTGGAAATCGATACTACGGAATACTCCGGGTGAAAGCTACATCGTACTCCGTGCGCTTGCGGATTTATTCGCTTACGCTAAGAAGTGTCAACAAGCTTTACGGGCGCCGTTGCGGGGAGCGGTATTTGTGCTAGTTTAGAACCAAGTTCGCCCGTGGATCCTTTTCGTTCTTTTACCACCATTCTCACCTCACCACAAACATCGACCACCACCACCACATGGATTTCACACCTATCTTTAAATTCTTTGCTCCAAGGGGTGACTTGTTGGAGCCTCCACCATCATCGACCCTATTCTTACGAGATGCCTATGAGCTTCCCCCGCTTACATAGACATGATTAGGGAGTTATCCTTCTCTCGGATTAGCAAACGAAGATCCGTACACCCACCTTAGGGAATTTGAGCGGTTGTGTTCTTGTCAAATTATTGCCGGCATGACACAAGAGACCCTTAAATGGAAATTATTTCCGTTCTCCCTAATGGGAAGAGCAAAAAAGTGGCATGCTCATTCCGTAAAAAGTGCAAATGGAAATTGGGTTGAACTTCGAGATAATTTTTGTCTCGCATTCTTTCCCCTTTATAAAATTGCCGACCTTAGAATAGAAGTTCTTAATTTCCAACAAAAAGAGAAGGAGACATTAGGAGCAGCTTGGGCAAGATTCTCAAGCCTTACCAATTCTGGTCCAAACCTTGCCTTGCCTGACCATGTCCTACACTATCACTTTTATCGTGGTCTTAACAAGGAAGTGCTCTACATCTCGACATTCTTTGCGGGAGGTTCATTCTCTCATAAACTTGTTAGTGAAGGGAAAGCAATCCTAGAGAAAATCCTTGAAAACACCCCCTACACTCGGCATTTATGATGAGTTTCCGAAGAAGAAAACGAAGTCGAGCCAATCTCGACCAACAAGAGGAGATACTTGCAACTCGAATCTAAAATTCCTTTAGATTCTTCTAATGATTTAGTTGCCAAAGAATCTCCCACTATGGGAACACAACCCACATTGGAAGTCGATGAGCCCCATCCTTCCACATTCCTCTCGAAATCGAGGTAGATCTTTTTGAAGATTTTGGTAATGCCTCGAAATTTCCAGTTCAAGTAAAGCCTCCGGTGCACTCGCGCCATTTGAGGATAATGATGGTCCTCCTAATGATCCTTTCTTAATGGAACACATTAAAGGACTTTCAGCCATCATGAGCTGTGAGTGGTTGGCAGAAACAGAGTTATCCACAGAGGTAGCCCGTATCACTACCCCCTCGAGACTTTTGTTGCAACCTTAAGGGGACCACCGTACGGGCTTATTATAGTCCTACCGTTGGGATGAACATTGTTTCTAAGGCTTTTGCCGAAGAACTTTGCCCCAACGAATCCTTGATCCCATCTCATAAGCTTTTAAGAACTCCATCGGAGTTACTTTAGAAAGTTATGGGGTCATGAGGTCTATCCCCTTGCGCTTAAGAGGCTCCGAGTACCGTCTAGACTTTCATATCTATGACATCTCAGACATATTCGTCTTGATTGGTGTACCTATAGGGACACTCTTTCAAGAGCGACCAAAACAATGTCTCTTGAATTTAAAGTTGGGAACTCTACTATCGATGTTTCACTTGCACGCTCACATAATGCGATAGTAGAACCCAAACCCGAAGAAGACCCTATTGAGGAAGTCTTAATGGCATCTCTAGAAGACTTGGCCCACCAAAATTTGATATTGAACATTTCATTGAAGAAGAGGAAGAGCTAGCGAGAACCTATTGAGCTAGACCTCTTTGAGTGGCCTCCACGACCCTCGATTGAGCTAAAACCTCTTCCTCTTGGCTTGAAATATGTCTTTCTTAATGATAATCCGAAACTCCTGTTATTATAAGTGACAAGCTTTCCCAAGAAGAAACCCGTAGGCTTGTCACTTTGTCCTAGAAAGACATAGATCGGCCATAGGCTACTCACTCCATGACCTCAAGGGGATCAGTCCTGCACTATGCACACATCGTATTCCTACAGATCCTGACATCTCACCATCAAGGGAACACCAACGCAGGCTTAATAATGCAATGCGAGAGGTTGTTCACAAAGAGGTCCTTAAGCTTTTGCACGCCGGGATTATTTATCCCGTACCACATAGTGAGTGGGTTAGCCCTGTCCAAGTTGTACCAAAGAAAGGGGGAATGACGGTTGTTAGAAATGAGAAGAATGAACTCATTCCTCAAATAAGATCACGGGGTGGCGAATGTGCATAGACTACCGGAAACTTAACAAGGCTACAAAGAAAGACCACTTTCCGTTACCCTTCATCGATGAGATGTTGGAACGGCTTGCAAAGCATTCTTTCTTTTGTTTCCTTGATGGGTATTCCGGTTATCACCAAATCCCGATCCACCCTGATGACCAAAATAAGACTACTTTCACATGCCCGTATGGAACTTTCGCATACCGACGAATGTCGTTCGGACTATGTAATGCTCCAGCTTCTTTCCAACGGTGCATGATGTCTATTTTCTCCGACATGATCGAGAAAATCATGGAGGTATTCATGGATGACTTTACCATCTATGGCACAACCTTTGATGATTGTCTGGAGAATCTAGACAAAGTCTTACAACGATGTGAAGAAAAGTACTTAGTCCTGAACTGGGAAAATGTCATTTTATGGTTCAGGAAGGAATAGTTGTTGACACTAGATACGCACACGAAAGAATCAAGAGAAATAATCCGCAAGCGCACGGATATCGGTGAGCACTTCACCCGGGAGATAAGTCCTGAGTATCGTATTTATTTTTATCCGCTAAGAGAAAACGTGCAATAGACTAACCCGATCTTTACTACTACCCCTGGGCTGCTAGTCAAGTGAGAATTAAGCGATATAGAGAGAACTCCTTCGTCGGTCTTCTTCTAACCTATGGCAAGCTTTGAGACTACTGTTCTAAGGGGGTACCGAGGAATAGACACCACGAGAGGATGCTAAACCGGGCACAAAGGACCTACCTTACCTACCAACGGGAAGTGGATTACAAAGGTAATAAAGGGATTGTCACTTCCCTCACTACTACCACGGTTCCGGCCGAATAGGGAGCATCTACAAGTGAACCTAGCCTAAGCACCACGCTTATGCTAAAGAACGATTACTCTATTCCCAACGCGAAGCGAATAAAGTAAACTTGTAAACCAAAGAACAATAATAACAACGAACTTACTAGTATTAGAAGTTGAATTGCCGAATGATTCGAAACCAAGCCTCGGGTTAGGAGACTTGATCCCGCAGTACACCTGGAGAGGAGACACCGACAGTAGGGCTTCCTCCAAATCTACCTCCACTCTATACTCTCTCAATCTCTCTTGATACTAATACCCTATAGAGATAGATCCATTCGAGGGACCCTTCTCTATCTAACTCTCTCTCTAAATTGAAGTCTTGAATGAATTGGAGAATGAATTAGGGTTTCACCCGGGGGGCCGGGGGCTCGCTTATATAGCCCCTAGGATTAACCACGGCCCTCGGATCAAACCGACCTAAATGGACGATAATTATTGATCTTCAAAGTCGGTGGAGGCGGGATCCGCGAGACTCCACCGATTGGTGGAGATGGGGAGTCGGCCGACTCCCCTCCCCGGTCGGCCGACCGCCACGGTGCGAGTGGGCCCGGAGTTTCGTGTGACGCCTTCCTCGGAGTCTTCTAGATTATACTTTTTCACTGTTCGGTCTTTCTCTCTATGTAAACCCGACATGTGGGCCATCTTGGTTGGTTTTCAGTTTGTCACCCCGAAATAGATATTCACCAAAACTCGTGGAATTACATCGGTGGTAACCCTATATCTATCAAGTATTTATGAATAAGTCCATTTGCATGCTAAGTTGACGGTTAATTTTATGAGTTAACGACCGTCAACAATAGTGCTAGGACACAAAGTGTCCGAACATGGGATAGAAGTGGATAGAGCAAAGATCGAAGTTATTGAACAACTTCCACCTCCCACAAATGTGAAGGGAATCCGAAGCTTTCTAGGTCATGCGGGGTTCTATAGGTGGTTTATCAAAGACTTTTCTCAAATCGCTAGACCCCTCACTAGACTCTTAGCTAAGGATGCACCTTTCATCTTTGACAATGAGTGCTATGAATCTTTCCAAACCCTCAAACAAGCACTCATTTCAGCTCCAATCATCCAGCCACCAGATTGGATGCTCCCCTTTGAGATCATGTGTGATGCTAGCGACTTTTTTGTTGGTGCTTGTTCTCGGCCAAACAAAGGATAAAAAGCACTATGCTATATCCTATGCTAGCAAAACCTTAACTCGGGCCACAACTCAATTATGCCACCCGAAAAAGAGTTGTTGGCAGTTGTCTTTGCAATAGACAAGTTTAGATCTTACTTAGTTGGAGCAAAGGTAATCATTTATTCAGATCATGCCGCACTTAAATACCGCTCACTAAGAAAGATGCTAAACCTCGGTTGATCCGCATTTGGATTCTCTTACTCCAAGAATTTGATATAGAAATAAGAGATAAGAAAGGAGTAGAGAATTCAGTAGCCGATCACTTGTCTAGGCTCCAGTATAAGGAAACACACGAGTTGCCCATTAACGATTATCTAAGGGACGACACACTCCTTGTGGTATCACACTCCAACCCTTGGTATGCGGATATTGTGAATTATTTGGTTGCAGGTTATGTCCCACCAGGAGGAGATAAGAGAAAGCTTAAATATGAAGCTCGATGCCACTTATGGGATGACCCATATCTCTATCGACTTGTTCGATGGATTATTACGGAGATGTGTCCCGATGGATGACGCGATGAAAATCATAGAGAGATGTCATGCATCACCCTATGGAGGACATTATGGAGCGTTCCGTACGCATGCGAAGATCTGGCAAAGCGGATTCTTCTGGCCCATGATGTATCAAGATACAAAGGAGTTTGTTAGAAGATGTGCCGGATGTCGAAACATGGAAACATCAATGCTCGGAATGCAATGCCACTCCCGAGAACAACCTACAAGTAGAGTTGTTTGATGTCCGGGGAATCGACTACATGGGACCATTCCAAAAATGCGGAGATCCGAGTACATCTTAGTGGCGTTGACTATGTGTCCAAGTGGGTAGAAGCAATACCATGTCGAGCTGCGATTCTAAGCACGCCAAGAAGATGTTCCATGAAGTCATATTCCCAAGATTTGGCACACCAAGAATGGTCATAAGTGATGGAGGATCACATTTCATTGATAAGAGCTTCAAACAATTCCGAGAATATGGAGTTAAGCATAATGTTGCAACTCCATACCACCCCCAAACAAGCGGTCAAGCGGAAACATCAAATAAGCAAATCAAGAATATCCTACAGAAGACCGTGGATGAAATGGGAGAGAAATGGAAGTACAAGCTTCATGATGCACTATGGGCATACCGGACTGCATACAAAACACCCATAGGCATGTCACCTTATCAGCTAGTATATGGGAAGACATGCCACTTGCCTGTTGAATTGGAATTTAGAGCTCTTTGGGCAATCAAGAAATGGAACATGGATCTCCACCTAGCGGCAAGAATCGTCGAGATGCAAATATATCGATTTGGAAGAGTGGAGAGAAAAGGCTTATCACGGCTCCAAGATTTACAAAGAAAGAACCAAAAGGTGGCATGACAAGAGAATCAAGCACAAGGAGTTCAAGCCTGGAGACAAGGTTCTATTATTCAATTCAAGAATAAAGCTCTTCGGTCATGGGAAACTTAGAAGCAAATGGGAAGGACCATTCAAGGTGATTGAAGTTATATCTCATGGTGCCATCACACTTCAGGATGATATAGGTAACACATTTAAGGTAAATGGTCAACGTTTGAAAGTTTTTCTTGAACCTAAAAACATAGAAGAAATTGATGTGATTGAATTCTTGCAATTTAAAGATCCAATTTAAAAACACTGCTCCGCAAATGCTCTAGACAACTAAGGCCTAACACTTAATCAGTTCCACGAGTTTTGTTGTCTATTTGAGTTGTGCAGGAATTGGAAAGTTTGAGAAGAGTGAGATCTACATGCCACAAGAGTGAGAGATTATGCCAACATCCAGCTTGGGGGAGAGCATCCCCCGTGTATCTAGATAAGTGTTTCTTGTTACCTTCTTATTTATTTTAATTTGCTTGATTTATATATTCAGTTCGGGTAATGTTTAAGTCTCTGTTAAATAAAATGAGGGTGTACAAGTTTTTGCCTGCTAAAATAAGTTCCTAGAATAAACTCTTTGGAAGTGATGAATAGTTGCTCTGTCGTAATTCCTTTCAAGTGCCTGTTTTCAACCTAGAACTCTCTCAAGTTTTGAACACACTGTTTTGATCTAAGATTTGCTCTGAACCTGAAATTTGTGGGTAGCAAATGCTTGATCTAAGTCTAGGTAGTTGACGGGTATGATATGGGAAGGTCTCGAGTCTTTGTTTATCTTGTTCTAAGTGATACTAGAGTTCGGAGATTTTTTCTTTTGAAAATTTAAATTACTGCATGATGAGTTCGTATGATGAGAGTTTGAATTCCTACCACTGCCATATATACATGCTTGCTAGACTAGGAAGACCACTCATACTTACTTATACGTTGAGTGTGGTCGATTGTGTTGACCCTTAGAAACTCGTCATACAGTTAAAGTCAAGATCACACACATGTACACCATGCACCCCTCGCTACTTCTACCCTGGAAGTATGCGCCACCATATTCATTCATTTAGACACATCCCAAAATTGTTCTACTCCTACACTGGGAGTGAGCATCAAAAATATCCATTCATCCATTGCTAGCCCCTTCTGTTATCCAATAAAGCTCCAAGTATCCGTTCGCTACCTCCGTCAATATATTCAAAGAAGAGATCAAGGTGCTTCATCAATATTTTCAAAGAAGAGACCAAGGTGCTTCATTAAAAAAAAAAAAAGAAGAAAAAAAGAAAAATAAAAGAGAGAAAAAAAAGAGATAAGAAAAAAAAAGAGAGAGAAGAGCAAGAAGGAATGTCCCATCATATGCGAGATCTTCAGCATCCCAAGTTCTATCCAGATTCTTCATGGCGCAATTGCAAAGGAGGTATGAATTTCTTCAAGGAGCAAAAGTAGAAGTCAGGTGTTCACTATTATCATCCTTTTACCCCTTCATTTCTTCTTATATCTATCATCACCATTTTCCATTACCACCATATATCCACTTAACCCATATATAGGGCCACACACATGCACATCTTGATTTGATTGTATGTCCAGTTTCTTCGGATCCATGGTTTGACTATGCAACATATGTATAAGCTCCCACCTACAAACTCCACATAAGCCTATTAGAGGTAGGGTGAGAGAGTGAAGGCACAATGTTACCATACCTTATGCCAAAAATACCATATATCTTGAGAGCAGAGAGAAGGCATACACCATCTATGCCTTGGTAAGGATCCAGAAATACCACAAAGTAGAGACTTGAGAGGATCATACAAAGGAATCTCTGAGTTTTATTGAAAATCTTGCAAAACTCCGGAATGAAGGTAGATCAAAGAGCTTGAGACATAGTGCTTGACTTGACCGTTCTGTCTTTCAACTGCTCAAGACCCAAGTGAAGGTTACAAGCCCCATGGTGGAAGGTAATACGGGTAAGTTTGAAGTCAGAATAGTCCACTCTAATCCGGAAGAGAGTTCCTGTTTGAACGCATGTGTACTTTTGAGGCGTGAAAGCATTGTAGCAACTCCTGATCCTTTGATGAGTTTATCTTTGCTCAGGGACGAGCAAATGGTAAGCTTGGGGGAGTTTGTTGACGGTAGATAACTCCTATTTTTTATCGTCAATAAATAGCTAAAAAGGGCATAATTGTAATATCTCCATAGACTTAGGGGTTTAACTGACAAATTTCCATGAGTTTTGGTGAATATCTATTTCTGCAGGGGGTTATCTAAAAAGAGCCAAAAAGGGCCCACATGTCATGTTTACATAGAGACAAAGGAGGAGGGCCCACATGTCATGTTTACATAGAGACAAAGGAGGAGGACCCACATGTCATGTTTACATAGAGACAAAGAAGGAGGGCCCACATGTCATAGAGGTGGCGCCCCCTCCTGCCAGCCAATAGGAGACAGTCTCCTGGATTGATGACATGGCACCTCACGCGGATCGATGACATGGCGCTTCACGCGGATCGATGACGTGGTGATTCCTTAGGGGCTACTCCACCCAGGGCTATATAAGGAGGGTGCCCCCTAGGGTTTTCCATCATATCTCTTCTACAAGATCAAAGCTAGGGTTTCAAGTCTTCATCTAATTAGAAGAGGGTCCCTCTAGTTCATCTAGATCTAGCTCTAGTTCATCTAGTTCTAGTTCTAGTTCGTCTAGTTGTATCTAGAAAATAGGGAGAGAGAGAGGAGGAGAGAGGCGAGGAGGAGCCGGATCGTCGGATCTTCCTCAACATTGTACTTTTGCAAAGCATCTAGTTCGTCTTCCGGCTACTCTCCAGGTTCTACAATTATTATTTCTAAGTTCAGTTCTTTATTTAATTCTTACTTTATTTTATTTACTTGAACTCGCTTGTATTTGAGTGCTCTAGTTATTCTCGAGGTAATTAGAGTAGTAAACGCTAGTGTAGACGTGGTGTCTAGGCTATAGTTTACCCGAGTTTGCGCCCAATCCCACGGATAGTTGTGGTAGCCCCGAAGGTGACAGCTACTGTCGGGCCTTTGTATTCCACCACGTTCGGGTTGGTGTTTCGTAGAGCTTTTTGGCAGCCTTCCCCGACTACTTTATTCCCAATCTCTTTCGAGAGTCGGAAAGGTACTTGTTGCTCCATAGTAAGTAGAGTGTAGTAAGCCCGATTTTGATCACCCAATCAACTTAGAAAACACTATAAGGTTCCTCTCCACCCACCAAAAACATATATATCGTTCTTTTCTTACCTTTATCCTTGGACGGCCTTGATTCTCTAGTACACTCACGTTCCCCGTGGAAATCGATACTCTGGAATACTCCCGGGTGAAAGCTACATCGTACTCCGTGCGCTTGCGGATTTATCTGCTTACGCTAAGAAGTGTCAACAGTTGCTGCATATAAACTTCTTCTTCTAGGATGCCATGAAGAAAGGCATTCTGAACATCAAGTTGCCGAAGTGACCACCCTTTTGACACGGCAACTGAAAGTATGAGACGAATTGTGGCTGCCTTGACCACTGGGCTAAAAGTTTCTTCATAATCAATCCCATACTGCTGCTTGAAACCTTTGGCAACAAGTCTGGCCTTGTATCTATCTATAGAGCCATCTGCTTTACGTTTGATTTTATAAACCCATTTACAGCCAACAATATTTTTACCTTTTGGTTTTGGAACCAAATGCCAAGTATGATTCTGAAGCAACGCTTGGTGTTCATGATCCATTGCAGCAACCCACTCTTTGCTGGCGAGAGCTTGACTCAAGGTTAGCGGCTCACCGGCAGAGGATATAGCTTGCATGCCCCACTTCACAGTACCATCGGTGTACTGTTTGGGCTGTCGAATGCCATGAGACAGCCGAGTAGTCGGTCGACGCGGAGGAGACGAAGCTGACGCTGTTGGCGTAATGGTAGCAGGGGCCGGCTCGGGCGACGGCACAGCAGCAGGCGCAGCCGAGGCGGCCGCAGAGGATCCAGTCGGGAGGATCTGAACAGGACCAGGCCCAGGGTCCACGTGCGGCGCTGGATCCGCCTGCGGCTCGGGGGCGGTCGCTGAAGACTGGTGTGGCGGCTCAGGCGGCGCAGAGGATCCGGGTGCGCCGGTCGGGTGGGAACACGACGAAGCCAGCACAGCCTGGTCGCGGGCGGATCCCGAGGGCGATTCGCCCTGCGCACCCTGCGCGCCCTGCGCTGCCGGCGCAGTAGCAGGAGGCGGATCCGCCTCGGATCCAGCGCTGCTCCCCCGGGGGAGGCACATGAAATTACACCCTGTTGAAGCGGATGATGATCCATTTTCTTCCCTGTTTTCACCTGTGTCAAGAGGCAAGATGCTGGAGCTAGGTCCAGGGTTAGTAGTAGGAGAAGCACAACTACGTGAACCAATAACATCTTCATTCCCAGGGCTAGTAGAAGGAGGAAGAAGAATATCAGGAAGGAGTTCTATCTCCTTGTGGAGAAGAGCACCGGCATTGGGATGTAGTTGGGCGAAAGGGAAGACTTGTTCATCAAATACCACATCGCGAGAAATATACACTCTCCCGTCCTTGGGATCAAGACACTTGTATCCTTTATGAAGGGTACTATAACCAATGAAGACGCATTGCTTGGATCGGAAGGCTAATTTGCGAGTATTATAGGGGCGAAGATGAGGCCAGACGGCGCAACCAAAGGTCCGAAGGAAGTTGTAATCTGGTTTTTGGTTATGGAGGCGCTCAAAAGGCGTGTCATGATTAATGACAGGAGAGGGCAAGCGATTGATTAGATAGACTGCGGTGGAGAAAGCTTCATCCCAGAACTTGAGGGGCATGGAGGCGTGAGCAAGAAGCGTGAGTCCCATCTCAACTATATGGCGATGTTTGCGCTCAGCAGAGCCATTTTGTTGATGCGCATGGGGACAGGAGACATGGTGATCAATGCCTATTTTCTTAAAGAACGGATGAAGTGCCTGATATTCCCCACCCCAATCGGTTTGAACAGCACATATTTTTCTCCCATATTGGCGCTCAACTAGAGATTGGAACTCATGAAAGATGGAAAACACCTCAGATTTGTGACGCATCAAATAGATCCATGTGAATTTCATGTGGTCATCAATAAAACTTACATAGTATGAAAAACGACCGACTGAACTAGGGGCAGGGCCCCATACATCTGAGAAAATAAGGTCCAAAGGACCAGATGACACACTTGATGATCGAGGGTATGGCAACTGGTGACTCTTGCCTTGTTGACAAGCGTCACAGACTCTATGTTTATTGGAATCAGAAAAATAAGGAAGCCAAAAACGATCTAAGACTTGCTGAACCACACGCGAAGAGGCATGGCCAAGACGATGATGCCACAGGGACACGGAGGACTTGGTTGCGCCATGAGCTTGTTTATTTGGAGGCAGAGATGATGGTGGTGATGGATGAAGCGGGTACAGCCCCCGCTCACATGTTCCTCTGTGGAGGATTCTCTTCGTCGCCTGCTCCTTAATCAAAAAATGACGAGGGTGAAATTCAACAAAAACGTTGTTGTCTTTGGTAAGACGATTAACCGAACATAGGTTTTTGTGTGCTTGGGGAACATGGAGAATATTTTTAAGATGAAAGTTTCTACTAGGGGAATGTAGAATGCTATGGCCAACGTGGGCTATCTCCATACCTGTCCCGTCGGCAGCATGAACCTGATCGGCGCCGGCGTACTTGTTGCGCATGGTCAAGCGCTCCAGCTCTCCCGTGATGTGGTCGGTGGCCCCGGAGTCCATGTACCAGTTCGTGTCAATGCCATACGAACTGGTGGACGCGGAGGACACAGACTTCTGCGGCGGCCCATTGTAGTTGTTGTCGAAACGCTTGAAGTTGCGGAACGCAGGGTGGCCTTCTTTGCCGCAGATCTGGCAGAACACACCTTGTTGGAAGTTGCGGCCATGGCCACCTCCACCGTTGTTGGCGTTGGTGGTGGACTTGTTGCGCCCACCTCCACGGGTGGAGCCCCCCCGGCCACCACGGCCGCGGGGATTGTTGTTGTTGGAGGTAGATCCAGCGCTGCGGCCCCCTTGACGGCGTTGTTGGCGGAGGCTTGGGCGCCGCCATTAGGGTGAAGCCCCTTACGCTGCTCATGGGCCACAAGTTGAGCATAGAGCTCAGAGACCGTCATGGGTTCCTCCCGTGTGGCGATGGCGGTCACCACGGACTCGAAATCATCATCAAGCCCGGTGAGGATGTGGGTGACGAGGTCGTCGTCGTCGAGGCGCTTGCCTGCCGCAGCCATGTCGTCGGCGTAGCCCTTCATCTTGGCGAAGTACTCGGCCACGGATGCCGTGCCTTTGGAGGCCGTGGCAAGCGACATCCGGGTCGAGATGAGGCGGGCGCGGGACTGCGACGCATGGCGCTCCTGGATCTGCGCCCACAGATCGGAGGAGGTCTTCGCCGAGGCGACTTGCAGGAACACCTCCTTGGTCAGGGAGGAGAACAGGTAGCTGAGAACCTGCGCATCTTGAACAAGCCACTTGTCGTAGTCGGGGTTGGAGATGGAAGTCTTCTTCCTGGCCGCATCGACGGGGCCTTCAACAAACGGCGCCGGCGGGGCGGCGTCGGGGCGGACGTACTTGTCGTACTGGGCGCCCTTGAGAGTGGATGACACTTGAGCGTGCCACATGTTGTAGTTGCCGCGGCCAAGCTTCTCGGAGACGGGCGGCAGAAAGCCGAAGGAGAAGGGCATGATGGCGGCGGCGGCGGCGGAAGTCTCACCCATTGGATCTATTCCGATGGGAAAAAGAAGCTCGATACCATATAAGATTTAGGGGGAACGAGATGACCTACTCGGTCTCTCGGTTGCATGTTATATAGGCAGGGAACAACCCCTGCGTGGTGTACAAGATTACAAGATTTGGTTACAACAAACTCTCCACAAATCACTCCATAATTACCTCAACTATCTATCTATAGCCGCACACATATCGGCCAAGATCCTAGGCAACGCTAGGTGATATACATGAATACAAATATCCTTAATAGAAACGACCGAGAAACATATGTTGAAAGAACCCAAAAACTTTGTTGCAAAAATTCAGAAAGATGTATTGGAACAACCCGGAAACAAATGTTGAAACAACCTAAAAATGTCTGTTGCATATAAAAAGATATAGCAGCAGATCTAGGTTCTAGGCAGCAGGAGGCAGACACGGGATAATTTTAATCACTAGTATACTCTTATTAGATCATCTACTACGCATGTATTTAAAAGTGAAACAAGGTTTAATAGTGAAAGGGGTTAAAGGACAGTGGATATGCATGCACGTATTAAACACAGCCGGAGTTGCATGCATGCACCTAACGGACACGGACTCGTGTCTGGCCCGCGGCCGGTAACTACACCGATTTTTTAAGTTACCCCGAGATAGCTGCCGCAAAAACAATCTTATCGCACCCACTATCCTCAATGGATACAATAATTACAGATAAATTACACTTGAACAGATCAATGAATGGTATACAACTACATCATTTCATTGACTCGCGCACATTTGGGCGCAGATCGAGAAATGGCAATGGCTGTGCTGCTTCCGTGGTTGGCATGGCTTCTAGTCTCTCTGCTCGCAGCATACTTCCTGGAGCTCTATGCCCACGCTCGCCGGGGCCTTCCGCCGGGGCCCCGCCCACTGCCGTTAATCGGCAGCCTCCACCTCCTCGGCGACCAGCCACACCACTCCCTCGCCCGCCTCGCCAAGTCCCACGACCCGCTCATGTCGCTCCGTCTGGGCGCGGTCACCACGGTGGTTGTCTCCTCGCCGGACGTCGCGCGCGAGTTCCTACAGAAGCATGACGCCGTCTTCGCCAATCGGTTCGTGCCGCACGCCGGCGGCGACCACGCAAACCACTCCGTGGCCTGGTTGCCGCACTCCAGACGCCAGTGGCGCGCGCTCAGAAAGATGATGGCGACCGAGCTGTTCGCGCCGCACCGCCTTGACGCGCTCCAGCGCCTCCGGCGCCGGAAGGTGGAGGAGCTCGTGGGCCACGTCCGGATGCTGGCCCAGCAGGGAAGTACGGTGGACGTCAGCCGCGTAGCGTTCGCCACTTCCCTGAATCTTCTCTCGCGCACCATATTCTCGTGCGACCTGACCAGCCTCGACGACCATGCCGGGTCCAAAGGATTCCAAGAGGTGGTGACGGAGATCATGGAGATCGCCGGAAGTCCCAATGTCTCGGATTTGTTCCCGGCACTGGCCTGGGCCGATCTGCAAGGATTGCGCAGGAGATTGGCGAAGCTGTTTGCACGGCTGCACCAGGTGTTCGATGTGGAGATCGACCGGAGGTTGTGCGAGCGTGATGCCGGCAATCCCCGGAAGAACGACTTCCTCGACCTGTTGCTTGACACCACGACGACCACGACAGCGTTGGATCGCGACACGCTCCTGTCATTATTCACGGTAAGAAGAAAAATGCAATACAGTTTATTTTTGTGTGCGCGTGCCAGTGTGTCGTAATCAACGTGGATCAGAAATGGTTTCAATATATTTTGTCTCAACATCAGTTTTTTTGTGGGGTTATGTTACGTATAAACTCAAAGTTCCAACCATAGGCACAAAGCTTTTTTTTGTGACATACTAGTTGCCATAGTTTTTGAGATGTTGCTTTCCGCATTTCAGCAGCGACAGAGGCGTGCCGTCATTAAAATTCCATTACATATTTGGATCTCAGTTACCATTGGGTGACTTGATGATTTAATAAACCATTCAAATAGAAAGATTCTCATTACTCAGTTCCATGTCAGCGGAAAGCATCTGTCTTTATATAATAGTACATTTTTCAGTATATTTTCAGAAAGATAAGGGTGAAGCTCGTGCATCCTCTAATCATCACAAATATAAAACTATTCAGAAATCAACACCTATCTCCAATATGTTACTTTGATGAGTATAGATTTGCAGTAAAACTATATTATTACGGTATAAAGGATCATATATTCTAACAATGTTTTTTCATGTCTTCTCATGATATGATGAATCTTATGTATATTGAACCTTAATGTATATGAATTTTAGCATTACATAGTCAGTTCATTAAATGGCTATATGGACTTAGATCTAGAATTTGACGAACCACGGTATAGCCCATGATTATTGTTGACATCAAGAAACACCTTGTTTTGGATTCCTTTTCTTCAAATAAATACTAAAAGTTGACCTTGTGTGCATACTAAAAGCTTGTATCTAATAACAAAAGTAAAAATGTCTTATAATTTGAAGTTGAGGGAGTAGTAACTTTGATAGTTGACCTTGTGTGCACCTACATTGTAGTTTTTATCTGAAATACAATAGATGTAGGTCTATGTACATGTATCCTTTATCTAAAAAAATGTACATGCACATACAACTTATGTCGTCTATAAGTACCTTACAGAGCCATGGTGATTGCGCAACACTCCAGACTGATTGCGCAAAACAGCAATCAATAAACAAGTGTTGAATTATCTCGTCCTCGTGACAAAAGAAACAAGTTTTGTTTCCTTGCCATTTGCCCTTAATTAAATTATCCTTAGTTGACACAACACCTATATCCTTTGATACCACAAGAAGATTTTGAACTTACTATATCCACTTAATTTAGCAAACTAATATATCTGGAATCACTAGCTAACTTCGTGTTACATCTTTATTTCAGGATTTGTTTGCTGCAGGAAGTGATACAAGCTCCAGCACGGTGGAATGGGCACTGACGGAGTTGCTTAGAAACCCAGTCTCAATGGTTAAAACATGCAATGAGCTTCGAGCAGCCATTGGCTCGGCAAGAAACATTGAAGAATCTGAAATCAACCAGCTTCCCTACCTACAAGCGGTGATAAAAGAAACTTTTCGACTGCATCCTCCCGTACCACTTGTTGTTACCGCGACGAGCTGGGGCTACCACAGAAATAATGGGCCACATAATTCCTAAAGGCGCACGTGTGCTCGTAAATGTTTGGGCCATGGGCCGAGACAACGATACTTGGCAACAGCCAGAAAAGTTTATGCCAGAAAGATTTCTAGAGAGGTCAACTGATTTTAAGGGTGGAGACTTCGAACTCATACCATTTGGTGCAGGACGTAGGATCTGTCCTGGGATGCCACTGGCGAGCAGGATGGTGCATCTGGTTCTTGCATCATTGCTAAATCAGTTCAAATGGAGGCTTCCGAATGAGGTAGAAAGAAATGGGATTGACATGGCTGAAAATTTTGGTGTCACTCTGAAAAAGGCATCGCCTCTTTGTGCTATAGCTACACCTGTTTGAATGCGCACCCCAGATCAATCGGGACAACATTACTTTCGACTGTTCACCAGTTGGATATATAATCTATCCCTCATGTCATTTAAATTATTACAAGGTTTATGATGATTAGCAAGACTGTTTGTAAGGAGAAATCTAACGGTGATAAAATAGAATGTACCGATGGAAAGGTATTACAGGTACTAAATAAGCAAATTTTGTTCTGGCTACCGTTCAGTGAAAATTATGAACTCGTGGTTTTTTGCTGCTATACTCTGCACATATTAAAATAATTATTTTTATGGTTTAGAGAGAGAGAGAGAAAGACGTGTGAATAGACTATATTGCCCCTATAGCCGTCTTCCACCTCTAGCTCCACCCTTCTCTCTCCATTGCCCATCACCACTAATGCAACAAACTGTCGCCTTGGACTCCGCCCCATGTGGATCCTCCCTGGTGGCCCACTTCGTCAAGGGCGTTCGGGGTCAGCACCATAGGTAGCCTGATGCATCGATGATCCTCGAGTCTGACTATCATTCGGTGGTCGTCGGCTCACCTCCAATTTATTAAAGATATTAGAACGGCAAGCCAAACCGCGGCCTTAGGGTGGCCACATCATCCGTAATTCCCGGCTGTCCGATCGGCCGGCCGGACGGCCCAGATCAGTCGAGTCCAGGCCATTTTATGAAAAGACCCTCGAGCTTTTTCGAAATAAGACCCACCGTCCAGACAATTTCATGGGCCGGCCTGCCACCGCGGGCCGAACTGGGCTAGATTCGGCCCAAATGGTCTTCTCTTTATTGTGTCTTTTATTAAATCCTATAATATGCTGATTTTATTTATTTCATACAAAAATAATAAGAGCTTCTAAAATCATGAAAAAGTTTTAGAAGACTCTCCATGATGTACTCTATGTATAAAAAATATAAAACTTGGAATGTAATTTTTTTAAAATTATTTAAAATAACAGCTCCTAATTAACGAATGAAACCTCCATGGTTTCTACACATTCAAATAGTAATCTAGATATTGTAAATTTATTTTGTGGATGTTTTGTGATGTTGACAAACTCTAAAAAAGATAAATTTTAAATGTTTCACCAATTATTATTCTGTGCTCAATTAATAAATTAATTTAAAAAGAAGTTTATGGTCGATTTTTTATGACTCAAAATATATAGACAACAAAATGAAAACTCGGCGGTTACCATATACAATCATCCACAAATAATATTTTTCAAGCATTAATAAAAACACTAATACATTGCATAAACAATACGCAGACTCATATGTTTGCGCTTTTGTGTTGTTTGCTATGTCGTTATCTATAACCAGCAGTACGTTTGCATAAATATAGCTATGGTGCCAACCCGCGCGTAAATCACTAGTGTACGTGATTGCTCCTCCATTTGGCAAATCATCAAGGAGGCACATGAGGTTGGTTGTTAGTTGAGGAGGTTGGAGTTGGTGAAGATTAGCAGAATCCAGAATAATTCAACTCACGACAGTTTAGCATTATGATTAGAGATTCTTGGTGTTTTTTTCCTTGTAAGGATGTTACTTGAGTTTTAATTCATAAACTTTCCTTTTCACGAAAAAAGAAAAATGCACTCAATTGAGTTACACGAGTTTTTTTTTTCATTTCTTAGATTTTCTAAGGAATCAACGGTGATAGTGAAAGATAAATTGAAATCAACCTGCATGGTAATAATAGTACTTGAAATTGAAACCAATGCAAACCAATCCTGCCGGAGAGACCATATAAAATGACTACTAATAATAGAGTCAAGACAGAATATCGAAAGGTCAAGTGTTTGGTTGTTTAGCTCTCTGATGATGACGTTGTTTTCGCTTGCACGGACCAAGCAGTTGACTTGAGAAACAACACGGTTTGAAGTCTAACCCATCTCTTTCAATACATACGGCCATTTCGCGAGCACACTGGAGAGTAAGGAGCTCGGAAATTCCCGTAGGCCGGAGTACTTTTGAGCCCACCTCCGATCCCTTATCATCCTGTCACGCACACGCTCTAGCTAGCTGGTAGCTACAATTGTACAAGACCGTGAGGCAACCAGTTCACCTTCAGCAGCTCCGGTGTGGAGCACTGCCATGGAGTGCTTCGTCCGCTTGTTCGGGCTTGCCATCGCCAACGTGGTGTGTGTCGGCGGCACGGGCCTCCTCATCAACTCGCTCGTTCGGCGCGCACGGAAGCCCCACAGGACGAGCGACATGGTGGCGCTCTCCATCTTCTTCGTCTTGTGGGTCAGCATCAGTGTCTGCATCTACCCCGCCTTCTGCGGCACTCTCTTCCCGTGGTCCGCGCTGCGGCGGTTCCTGCGCTCGCCTCTGCGCGGCCTTGCCTGGCTGCTCAGCTTGCCGTGCCGGTGCGCGCACACGGTGGTAGCCCGGCTGCGGCATCGGAACAGCGGCGGCGGCGCTTCTGCTGCTGACTCTGGTTCTTTGCCACGGTTCCTGGTGCAAGGACGACGACAAGAGGGCCATGCTGCCATCTACGTGCTCGCCCGGGAGCCGCCGGTGCGAGGTGGGGCGCGGGTAGTCGCCGTGGACGACATCCCGGCGTACGAGCAGGAGGACGTGAAGCGGGCGCCGGACGGCCCGTCGGAGTGCGCGGTGTGTCTAGGCGAGGTGGAAAAGGGGGAAATGGTGAAGCGATTGCCGGGGTGCCTGCACATGTTCCACCAGCAGTGCATTGACTTGTGGCTGCGTGACCATTCGACATGCCCGGTGTGCCGTTACAACGTCTTCTCTACGGTGCTACAAGTAGCATGAAGTCCATCATATTCTTCCCTTTTAGGCTCTTCATAGTGACGGCCAACAACGGAAAGCTCAACATGTAAGTATAGGTAAATTGTAAAGTGATGGAATACTATGAGAAACTTGATCCTATAATCCTATTTTGGGCAATGCTATAGGTCTAAATAAATATAGGTACACCCTTTACTTACTAGTATGAGGTAATATCTCAAATAAATCCAAGCTATTGATTTTTTGAATATTTTAATTAATCTAGGACTAGGAAAACAAAAACGAGAAGTTGTTAAATCACCTCATCACTGGAGACAAGCGCGAGGGCACAACCCCTTCCTTTTCCGTTCTCATCCTTCCCTTTGAATGAAAAATATGTTACATAAAGCAACAATATAAGAAATGAAGTTAGAATTAGTGGCCAAGCAAATTACAAAAATATTAAGTCAATGAAAACAGTATATTGGTATCATACATGTGAATGGACTGAATTTGATGAAATTGGCAGGAAATGAGATCTTTCAAAATTGCCGTGAAACTTTAAAAAATGTGAAACATTTTTCAGGTGTGTGGTTCACAACATCAACCTCCCCTGAAAATCAATTTCCAATGGCAATCAATAGTTTCTACTACCCCTGAAAAATCCATTTCGACGGAGCAAGTTGCGCTAGGCAAGCTGAATGATGGAAATGTAAAAGCAATCCGTCAAGCATAATATCAACACAAGGGCGGTGACAAATTCACCATATTTCATCAAGGATGACAAAAAATGTTACGAATGAACTCTATAATAATCAAATTAAATTCCTTTATGGGAACTATGATCAGGTACATCCACAGCCCTTCATGTGTTCCCTCGGGAAAAAAGAGAGAATGGAGGGAAATAACCACTGATCACTGATGGAAACACGACTGAATTGTCACTGCAGAAGCGCTTCCAGCAATTGAGCTGTGGATGATCTCAAAGAAGGAGACACTGGGGATTTACCAAAGAAACCATCATATAGAGCATAATTAACAGTAGCAGATTCGATCTCTGCATCAACTTGACGTGGATCTTGATTTTCAGAAATGGAGATCTACACCAACAAAAGTTAACATCATTCAAATTGAGCTCACTCTCTGCATAAATCTCTACAAGTCCCCTTTTTATACTTTTTTTATGCACAAACTTTAATTGTTACAGTTTCTCCAGAATGCAATGATCATTCGGTTCAGTAACTAACGAAAATATAATTTAATGTTAAATATTCAAAAATGACAAAAAATTGAATAAATCCATCAGTAGATTAAAAGAAAATCTGACTCACAAACAGAATTCCAGCTTTAATGTTAATCTTTGTTGCAATTCAAGCTTTTTGTAAACCTCAACTAAGCTTTAAGGTAATTAAGAAAGTTTGCTCTAGTCAGTTAAAACCAATAAGATTTGCATCCTAGTAGTAGACTAATTTTTTTTTTCATTGGATAAAAAAGGTGTCAATGTGTCTGGCTTTTCTGATTTCTGCAAGTTGTCAATTCTTGTGCCACTAGTGAACTAAGCACGGTTAAATTGTTGGTCTCTCTATACTACAAGCAAGGGCAATGCATGCAGCTTTTATTCGGCCAGGTAATGTAGATAAATTTACATGACAGAATGAAGTTAGCAGGTCATTTTCATTTAATCCTATCCAACTGAACCACCATCTATCGTCATATTTACTGTTTGAATTCCACTATTTTCTATGTTAGAGGTGACAGCATTAGCCTCATTACCACAAAATGCTGCACATTGGATAATGATCTGACAGAACAGTACAGACAAAAGTGAGCTTCAACCTTGAGGTATCAAGTCCTAATAGAAGCAGTGCTAATTCTTGTTCAATGGAAGTGGGATAGTTATTTGTTATTTCCAAATAGTTTATATAGTCAATATTGAAATATTGAACTTTGAGGAAAGAAACAACGTCGAAGATTCATAATATTCACAGAATTGACTGTGACTCACCAGCATTCTTTTGGGTTCAAGCCAAGTTAAGTATATGCTTGTTCCCTGTTTGAGATTCCGCCCAAGAAAGGTATTCTGCAAGGTTGATAGGGAAGATTCTTCCTCAGCATTTGGGTTTTTTATTTGGCGAGCAATCACATCATTTAGAGCATTCACAAAGGTCTTGCCATCAACGGCTCTAACAAGAATTATACTCAATGATTTCACAACTGGTGCTGCAAAATAAACTAGAAACATTAGCACATATTACGATTCCTTAATTTTTGGAATTGATATTTATCTCTTACCCTTAAAAATGGAGTCAAAAACAGAGGAACCGTCAAAGCTCTTAATACCAATGTTTTCTTTCCATTGCTCAGTATCAAGGCGAAGTGAGTAATCGACGTAGAACGCCGCAGCATATACTTTGACAAAGAACTTATCTCTGTAACCTAAAAGTGAGCTAAAAATCAAACTGCGAACTATAACTATAATACACATAAACATTAAACTTAAGTCTGAGAACATAATTTTATATATGGCAACTTCCTATGGATTGTCAACAGAGGATTGCATGAAATTTATATGGCAACAAGAAACAATCACCTGGGTTAATCTGTTTTTAAGGGTCCCTGAGGGAAAAAGGAACTCCCCACCTGAATATATTTCATTGGGGTGGCAATATAAATTACCAAGTCAAGATGATACAACACAGTATGTACACTGACAACACAACACCAAGAACAACATGCACAAAAGAGTGAAGGACCACACCAAATAACACATGAGAGGGAACACTCCCATGACAAAAGCATGTCGTTGTTCACCAACTAACAACACTATTAAGTGACTGTATTCCGATGACCTCCATTCCACAAGCAACAAGCTTTGAGCTGAGTGTGGCAGGCAACAGCCATGATTTACATTGTCTTTAAAGCACATCTAGGATCCAATTGATGCTAAACCAACGCCCATTAACGGGAGAAAGCTTTAAAGGAGGGAGGGTCGGTGATAGGAGAACAAGGAGATTCAAGAGAAGATCTGGTCCTGCTGCCAACCCAACATTTGGTAAGACAAAGCAATCAAGAACAATGGATGATGGCGGAGTAAGGACCCTGACAATGATATGTACCAATTAGTAACTAGTGCAAACAATAGGGGTTAGATCACTGAAGGTGGTTTTGAACTGTGTGCAAGGATGAACATCCACAAGTGCGACGCCTCCAGGAAGGGAATGACATGAAAGATGCCACCATCGCACATTTGGGGACGGGATTGGGTTCACCCTAAGACCACACACACGGCAAGGTGGCAAGTGGTTCATAAGAGTGCCACTGCCACCGGCACAGCTATGAGCGGGGTTAGACTTTTGCCAAAAAAATCACATGATAGTCAAGCACCCCATGGCGAACAAATGCCGGCATCATACCACACCTGGACGCGTACATTAAGTAGGGTACAGGAGCATGGTGCAGCAGATGGACCTGCCGCTGCCGCCAAGCACCAGGGCCACGTAGGCGAAGCCGGCCGCTCAAGGCCTGTCGAGGGTGCAGATCTAGTCAAGGGACAAGGAGGTGGCCACACCCGGCCTGCACTATCTGGGGAGGTAACCTTGAGTGCCGGCATCAATGCTAGCTACAGCACTGCTGTTCTCCACCCAGACATGCATGGGGTGCACCCCAACCAGGGAGCTTGAGTCCACCGGCCCAACCACCAAAAGCCTAGGAGGAGCGCATTGGCAGGGACCGTGAATAGTTCTCTCAAGCCACCAGCAAATCCAGCACAATGACTGGATTTGGTCCTTGGAGCTCCGGATTTGCCAACATCATAGCAGCAGCACCGCCCTGCACGCTGAAACACCCGCAAGAAGGAGAAGAAATGAGAGGGGAGGAGGAAGGAGGTGCGGATGCACACCTTTTTTAGTGGCTGCCACTGCCACACGGACCTGCGACAGTGGTGGCCGGAGGTGGAGTCTATGGTGGAGTTTTTGGGCGGCGGTGGCAGCCCTCCCGTCACCCTGGGAGCCGTGGGAGGGTGACACGGAAGAGTCCTAGCGAAGTTAATTGCTGCCTCCTGGGTTAATCCGACATCTCCAATGTCAGCATCCCAAAATAGTTCACATTTAGGCAATGTTTCAAATAGGTAATGCTAAACAATGTTCTGGTATCTCATTTTCTTCTACCAAATATCAATAATCCTTTGACAAAAATATCAACTCTTTCTGTAGCAGTGAAGATTTGGATACATTGACATGCCATTTGACACTTCTACACTTCATTGATTAACTGCTTCGATTCCAAGACTTGTACACATTCGAGCTTTCGCTGTTTCTTTGTTACAATAATCAGTGTTATTTTAAAATGAATATGATCTCCATCGATGCATTTGTTACGATATAATCAACATGCAGAATCACTACTCCAAGAGTGTCTGAAAATGCACTGTTTAAAATATTACTGTAATATTAAATGTGTTAACCTTCGATACTTCTCAAAACAACCTAAGTACTAACACAACATTAACCAAATGATTTAACAATACGGTCAAACTTAGTGATTAGGGACTGCTCACAGTTACAAGAGGAGGAGATATTATGTGATCAACTTATACCAAAGGTTTTCATTTTGAACAAAAATAGGCATATAACATAGAGTGCAAACCTTTCTATGTTATAACCGTGAAATATACCTGTGCCAACTGCAACCAAAGGGTATGTATAGCCTGGAACTGTTAGTTCCCGAGGAAACTTCACATTTGTTGTGTCCTCAGTAACAAAAGCTTCACCAACTACATAGAAAAAGAAGATTGGTTGAGTCATTGTAATAGTAAATATTCTTGAGAAAAAACAAACACGTTTGAAGAGAAAAAATAATGTCAAGCAAGACAGTTTATCTAACAATCCTCTTTTCTAAAGCTTGAAAAGCGAAGATAGCAAGCTTTGCAGCTAGATGATTGGTTGTAAGACTTTAAATGTAAGACTCCTAATCAACCAATAACAACTTAGAACATATTCATATGTCTAATTTGAAGATACATATTCTGACAATTGCTATATGTGTATACATCAGACTTGGTGCAAGTCCAACAGATTGACAGTTATCAGGGGAACACCAAGAATCAGGTCTTCTCTAGATTTGAGTGTGGCAAGAATGTTTATTTTCACACTTGATGGTAGGACCAACCTGATATTAAGGAGCAACAGAAGTTCTATAAAATACATGCATTGCTAGCTAAGATGTGCGTGCACACAAAAGGGAAAAAATAGATAAATCAGGTATCAGTCCCAATCAATTTCTCCACCCTAAAACTATTTTGATTGCAATTGATTCTCTGGAACCATATTTCAGGCAAGCCCTTTGCTTGGCGCCACTACCTAGCTTTTTGGGTACTGGGAACTGTGGTAGGTGCAACGCAAGATGTTGGCATGCACATTGTTCCAGACAAAAGGTGTGATTTGAGGACAGGTTGGAGTGTTAAATATGGAACAATGCCCATATACCACTGATCAAGGTGGTTATGACATTCGCTTTAGAGGTTGAAGAATTTATACCAGCCATCCTTAAAACTATTCTTGCAGCAAAAATTAGTGCTTCAGAAGTCAGCTGAGTATACAATAGGGGGAAGCTGAAACTTCTCCATTTCCAGCTGCTAAATCCACTTCTTTTTTAGCATCAAGCAAGGTTGCCTTTCCTACTATACTGTGGACGAAACTGCTTCCCTGTATTCAGTGGCTACACATAATCCTGTGCAGGTGCTCTCTCCCCAGTGACAGCCCGCAGGTTTGCCAGTGGGATCCCCATTGGTGACTGATAATCTGATATGCTAGCTGCAGATACAGGTGCTACTCCACCAGATTTTCTGCATGGGTATCACAAGACTGCTACTGGAATCCTTTGTTCACTAAACTCCAGCACAACTGCAGGAATATCACTCAGGCCAGATATGCTAAACATGGATCATAAAAGAGGATGAAAACTACTGTTAGCCGTTATCGAGGAAGTATTCTCCTGAATATAGATAATGTGAGTATGTATGAATCGGGATATGAATTGACAAGTTGTTTTGGCTAACGTCTCAGGTATAAGTGCTCATCAAAGATATACGAACTGAGGACACTGGAAATTGCTCCAGTTCATTAGAGAACTCAGATCTGAATATTTGATTCAATGATTCAAGCTGTTGGATGAAGCGAATGCCTTATCTCCCCTCTAAGAGTGCCCCAAGCCCCCGACCAAGCAAATTCCTCCCATGCTGCATCACCAATTACTCAAATCTAACTTTCCCACTTTCTTGAACATCGAACCATTCAACTTCAGTAGCTACATTAACATACTTTCAAAAAGTAAGAACCTAATAATTACCTAAAATTTGTAATTGTACTCCAAGTTCGAACTGAAGGAAAATCGGGAACCAAAGCTTGCAGCAACCATAAATAGACGAGTCACAGAGATCCTCACCTGCGCCGCCTCCCGCTGCACAGGAGACCGGAAGCCACCGGGCGCCACCGCCCCGGCTACGCGCGACGCGGCAGGCCAATCCGCTCTTGGAGGCCGCCGCATGCGTGCGAACTCGACGGTGGGTGTGGGAGCCAGCGGCGGGGGTCGTTAACGCGGGGAATGCCTGCCCGCAGACGCAGGGAGCGACGCCGGACGCCAAGTTCACCATGGCCGTTGCCGCTGCTCGCCGGCGATCAGGGACCGAAGTGAAGTGGAGAGTGGAGACCGCCGATAAGCGGCGAAGGATGCACGTGGACTTATCTTTTTTATTTTTTAATGCAAAGCACGCGCCCTTATCTTTTTTTTTTTTTTCTGTCAAACGGCCAAGACAGCAGAGCCGAATCGGTGCCAATGGGCTGGGCCGACCCCATGCGAGCCCTTTCCTTTTAGTTAGTCAGATTTTACAATTCTAAAAAAAAAAAGTTTGTTAGATTTTATCTTTTTCAGTTCAAACCGAAATATTGTGAAATTCAAAAACCAAATCAAAATCTAAAAATAGCACAAAAATTCCGTAGGTTATTACTTATTATACATAGGGTGAGCAGCGCTTCCGTACGGATGACTCTCTCCTCTGTGGTTGCGTACAGACCATCCGGACTTGATTTATTTCCATCTAATAATAGATATAAAATTTTCACGTTCAAAGAAGTCAAAATGAGAGAGATATATATGGATTGTATTTTTAATGTACTCCTTTGTTCTAAATTGTACTTCGTTTGATCTTTTTATTCTAACTTTGACCACTTGTCTTATTAAAAAAAATACAAATATGGTTAAATTTATGTTATTCTTGAAGATCTTTGATTAGTAAAGCAAGTCATGACAAAACAATGATATTTGATATAAACTTTTGAATAAGACGAGTGGTTAAAGTTAGGGTAAAAAAAATCAAACGAACTATAAATTAAAACAGACTAGTAATAGCTTTATATCTTGCATATGCTATCCAAATGTCGTGTGAACTTATACATTAGTCTTGTTACTGAGGTATTTGAATTTGTCATATCTAGAAAACATACCATAAGATAGCATTGAATTTATCGTTCTTATTACTTGTTTAGCTTATTCAAAATGGATGATGGTAGTAAATAAATTAATATTTATTTTCACATGTTTCTTAGTTAATTTTATTTTTTTCCTCGGACGTGTTGTAGCTGGTTTTACATTAATTAAGAGAAATTAAAAGAGTTTACAAAATCCTATGATAATCCGTTAGTCCGTTCGATAGCCGGACAAGGGGCTCAGCCACGGAGACAACGGATTAAGAAAAACATGAAACAACCATTCCAACGCTTCCACTCATTCCGCTAGCTAGGACACTAAAAAACGAAAATAGATGTTAGCCTTATTTTTAAAAGAGTAAATTACACTATAGGTACTTAAACTATTGGGTGAGTAATGAATGGGTACTCGAACTAAAAAAAGTATCAACTGGATATTAGAACTATACTTTTTGATGTCTAAAGTACTAACATGGCCACGCAGGCGCCAACAGCTGATGTGGAGCTATCACCCTAAATAATGGATGTTGGGCCTTTGGCGTTTTTTTATGAAACACTACAACACGTCTCTTAATTAAAGGCGCTTTGTTAAAGACATTTTTATAAAACCGTCTTAGTTTCTTTTTATTTAAAGGTGTTCTTATGAAAAGGCCTTTAAAACCACTATTTTTAGAGGCAAATATAAAAAACGTCTCTAATTACCTATAGCATTGGAGGCGTTTCTTACAAAACGCCTTTAATTACCTTATTACTTTTTGAGGCGTTTTTCGAAACGCCTTCGAATATCCCCCCGACCATTGGGCCACCACACGAATCGGCTTCAACGGATCACTATGTTATTGTACCAGAGAAAGAAAATATGAAGTTAATTAGCAAAAGAAAAAATCGAGATTAACACATAACGCATCCCACCTCCACGATCCCACAGCCCACGTAAAGGCCCATGGAGTTGCAAGCTACCCACGCCTCCTGTACACGAGTTTGTAAAAGTTTCTAAAAAAACGAGATTGCAAAAAAAAAAAAAAAAAAAAAAAAAAAAGTGAAATGCACCATAGGTCCCTGGACTTTAGACGTTGTCCCAAACAGCCCTCTGGACTCCGAAAATGACCATCTGGCCCCTTGAACTTTCACCCTGGTTCACCGGAGGCCCAAACCACTCTTGTCAGCGGTTTTGGACGCACGTGGACGGTTTTAGCCCCATGGGTTCTTCCCCTATCCCACCCTCATCCACCCCCGCGGCCTGGGCGTGCAGTACTGCACGCCGAGCTCAAGCGCCGCCCCGCGGGGAGCTCGCTCCGCATCCTGCCCGTGGTCGGGGAGCCACATCCTACTACGGGCGCGCGCGAGCCCACCTCCTAGCTACGCCGCCGCGGGCGCGCGCGAGCCCACCTCCTGGCCGCGCCGCGGGTGCAGGCGTGCTCCGCCTCGCCGCGTGCTCGGACGGCGGAGGAGGACGCCGCTGCGTGGGCGCCCACATCTCCTCTGCGGTCTGGACGCGCGGAGCCGCAGCCGCCGGAGGCGCGTCGCATCGGGCTAGCGACGGGGACGCTGGCGTCGCGCGGTGGACGCCGTCCCCGAGCAGCGAGCCGCGGCGTGCACGCGAGCAGGGAGCCGCGGCGCGCGCGTGCGGGTAAGGTGGAGAATGCCGTGCGTCGCGTGCAGTGGCTCCGCGTGGCCGTCCTGGGCGCGAACCACGGCCTCGTCTCTGTGGCCTCGCTCATGATCGGCATGGGCGCCGTGAGCGCGACGCGCAAGGCCATGCTGGTGTCCGGCATGGCGGGGCTGGTGGCCATCTCTGTGCACTGCGGCCGGAGCAGCAGGCTGGTGGCGACGTGCCCGCTCAAGTTGCTCATGCCGAACGCGCCGTGCGGGACTCACTTGGTGGTGGTGCAGAAAATCGTCAGCTGCTACTAGGAATTACGTTCGTATGTATCTATGCTTGCTTGCTTGCTGGGAATTACGTTTGTATGTATCTATGCTTGCAATCTTTGCATATATGGTTGCATTGGACGCAGTTTGTTGGGACTACACTGTCACCTCGGCGATGGACACCATGAGCACCGCGGCCAGCAGCCCGGGCGACCTCACCGGGGTGTGCATCATGCTGCCGTACATGCACCCCAAGACGAAGGCCGCCAGGAGCAGGCAGGTGGCGACGCTCGCGTACATCGGGGTTAGTTAAAAGTCCCTCGAGTTTCCTCGCACCAGAGAAATTGAGGCATGGGTGGCTTCTCGACGAGCTGACGCGTGGTGTGGCCTCTTTTACGAAAAAAGCCCGCAAACCAATTTTACACGAAACCCCTCCCGTTGCCCAGCGCTCCCACCCCACCCCAGCTGTCCAACCCTACCTCCCCTCATTCATCTTCCTCCTTTCTCTCTCTTCTCCCTGCCGCCGCCGCTCTCCCCTCCGCTCTGCACGCGGTTTGCCGTATCCAGGGCGGCACTGGCGTTCTCATGGATGGGTGGGGGCACGGCGCCGAGAGCTCTGCCTCCCGTGCAGCGTCCTCACTGCAGCACCCGAGCAAGGAAGTCGAGCAGTCCTCTGCAGCATGAGGAGCGTGTGGATCTACAAGATTCGGTCGAGCAGTCCTCTGCAGCAAGATTCGGGTGGATCCTGCCAGTCCCCATGGCAGCCATGGTTGGTAGAGGCGGAGCCCCTCTCCTGCCCTCAGATGTGGAGGCGTGCGAGATCCGGTATCGAGCAAATTCGGCCATGGTGGAGGAAGAGGTGGAAGCTCTGGCACACGTCCGCGTCATTATCCACCTTACATCTCCGATGAGGCTCGAGGTGAGAGATTCACAGTTACTGATCTCATGTCCTTGCGTAGACTTGTGCTTTCGTTTATGAGCTCACATTTCACTGCTATGTGTTGGTATGAAAGATTTGATTAGGGATGTGATTGGTGCAGAAATGTGTTCTTGATCTGCACACCAAGTCACCACCGGGAGCTACGATTTTGGTGTTCTCTACAGATGAGATAGGCATCTTTGTCTTTTGATACATTCATGCTCCTGTTGCTTCTGCTATTGAAACTAGCAGTTCGCCACCAGACTGATAAAATCATTCTTCTTTGTTTCTGTACAATAGAGATGGATATATTAAAGGCCCTCAGAAAGGCCGGGCGGTGTTGCCGATGGTTGGACTGCTATGCGGAGCCCTGTCATGGCTGTCATCGGAGCTGAAGGTCAGTGCCTCCTTTTTCTTGTATAATTTTTTTGCTTGATGTGCTCGTGTGTTGTGTGTACAGAAACTCCAGGTTCTTTGTTGTTGACATTCTGGTGGTAATGCAGATGGGCTTGTAAACCGGCATTTTTGAAGTCACATCCGAGAACCTGGTATGTGGTAGGAGATATAATTTTGCTGAATTTTCAGGCGTGTGTGAGGACCTGCTTCCACTAGCCTAAAGCATTATGTGTAGACAGATGGGGATTGTTTAACTTAATCCATTGAGAGCTAAGAACTATGCCCTTGACTCAGGTCACCTAAAATTAGAAGCTTTGTTTTTCCCCTGTTATTGCTATGCAGAAAATATCCATATGTAGTTTAGTCATCGTGAAAATGAATGAAAGCACTTACATCTCAATTTTATTATAGTGGAGCTATATGTTTGTTTTACTGCTTATACACAACCTGTTGATAGAAATGCTCTGGTTTCAGATGTGCCTGTCAAGGCTGACTATTTTGTGTATTTTTGTGTGATTAATGTCCCCTCTCCTAGGCTTCTTCCAAACAATTGCCAACAGGCCTGAAGGAGTTTCTTCTATTGACTTGATTTTTGACTCTTTGTATGCCCGTATTTGCGCTCTTAACTGAAATCTGAACAATGGCCATATTTGCACTAAGTGAAATCTGAACTATGCCCATATTCGCACTATTACTGAAATCGGCGACTATTTTGTGTATTTTTGTGTGATTAATGTCCCCTCTCCTAGGCTTCTTCCAAACAATTGCCAACAGGCCTGAAGGAGTTTCTTCTATTGACTTGATTTTTGACTCTTTGTATGCCCGTATTTGCGCTCTTAACTGAAATCTGAACAATGGCCATATTTGCACTAAGTGAAATCTGAACTATGCCCATATTCGCACTATTACTGAAATCTGAAATACTAGGAACATGCCATGGTGTAGGACAGCAATGGCAATTGAATGCTCATCGGCGGCATGTTGTGGGAGTAAGTTTCAAAGTTCTTGGTGTAAAAGATTTAACCAGAATTAATGTAGCTATTAGCCTGTTGGACAATATTAATTGTTTAACTGGCATCACGGTGATATTGACTTTCTTTCCACAGCAAAACACCTTGGCATGATATCATGGAGCACCATGTCTGATGTCCATGTGCTCTACTGCTCTTTAAATTCTTATAAGTAAAGATCTTGTCTATTGTAGTTCCTGTCAGCGACTTTGATGTTCTGTCAGATCTTAACCTCGAATATCAGGTAAGTAGGTTCTTATTCTTTGGGTGTTGTTAGATGTTCTGATTTGAAAGTCTCAATATATCTAAATTTTTTCTCCAATTGCTTGTGGATCTAAGATCATATGAGATGTACTGGTTTATCTCTAGCTCCTCTTTGGGTTGTTTGATTGGCAAGGTCGCGTTGTTGGTAGCAAGCAGCAGGCAACTTGAATTTTTGTTTGCAGTACAGTAAGCAAGTTGTTTGGATCACCACACTATAAGCCCTCCTTTAGCACCGATTAGCTTGTACCAGAAGATGTGCTTTTATAACCCACCATTCTCTCATGGTTCAGTAGCCCACCATAAATTTTTTTTATAGGCAAACAGTTTAGTACAATAAATGAATTTTTCAGGATGATACTTCAGCCAATACTGCAGTTCTATATGGCTTCACATTTCTGAGTAATCTATTTGTCCATTAGCACATGCTCTCCATGACATGTCTTAGACTTCGAGTAATCCATTTGTTGGTTGGCACATGCTCACTGAAATGCCTTAAAAGTGCTGAAATGTCTCGCTCACATGTTAACTTCGAGTGCTACTGGAACTAAGATTCGTGCTCAGTATTTATAAATTATTTTATGGCTGTTAGCAGTGCATTGAAGGATCTCTATTCGCAGAAGATTCTGATTATTTGTACTGTGCAGGGAAATGTTTCAGGTGCAAGTTAAGTGTGTACAAGCAACCATTTGCTTTGTTTTTTAGTAACTTTTCCCGAATACCATTTTATAATCAAAACATATATACCAAATTTTAGGCTGTGGAAATAATGAATTCTTGCATGGCTGAAAGGACAAAGATGAAAAGTGAAGAAGTAGTAGCAGGATTGTGCTGAATGATGCTGAATTAGACTTGAGAGAGAAGATTGTAAAATCACGTGTTTATTTGACAATCCTTATGTATACATGGTTCAAACTTATTGATTGTAGTTGCAAAGTATGTATGGACATAGTACAATTATCGGCTACTATTCATATTGTCATTTGTTATTATATTACTCATACACTTATTTTGTTCTTTGAATCATGGTAGGGCGCCCGAAGGGCGCCAAATGTTCTAGTGAAGATGGTGGCACGCCGGATGTCGTTCCACGGCGCCGTGACAAGCAATCGAGGTGAACCAAACCAGCCCACGTCCAGGGATCGAGGTGGAGAAGAGTCCAGGGGGCTACATGTGAAATTACCACGTCTAAAACCGTCCACGTGCGTCCAAAACCGCTGACAAGAGTGGTTTAGGCCTCCGGTGAACTAGTGTGAAAGTTCAAGGGGTCAAATGGCCATTTTCGGAGTCCAGGGGGCTGTTTGGGACAGCGCCCAAAGTCCAAGGACTTGTGGTGCATTTCACTCAAAAAAAAATCTATCCTAGACACGCAACCTGCCCACGCAAATCACTTGTCCCCTTTCTTCTGCCTCCGGCGGCTCCACACGAACGGAGGGTCTCCGGCGGCTCCACGATCCGGCAGCCTGCTCCTCGCCTCCCAGGTACCTACGGCTCCTTCCTTCGCCGTCACCCACTAGCACTGCCCTCGCTGTTGCAATTTTTCCTTAATTTCGTGCTCCGGTCTGATTCTATCCCGGTGGCGCAGGAGGTGGGTGGGAGGGGCTCCGGTGATTTCAGCGCAGTCCTCCTGCTTCGGCGTGCGAAAGGAGGTGTCGCCGCGGGGAGGGAGGCACATCGGCGATGGCCGGCGCAGTTGTGGTGTGGGCGTAGAAAGGCCAGCACAAGGAGTTTATCAGCTGAGATCCTCAAGCGCTCAACAACTCCTGATCGCCAACGACGCATCCATGTGTGGTTATCCTCCCACTCCCCATCGTTGCTACACGCTGCTCCTCTGCAGGGCCATGGGGCCGCTCGCGCCTGCCTTTCTACTTATTGCTATGTGTTGTCACTGCGTGCAGTCTAGGTGTCTGATGAAATGCCAATGCAAGATGACTGTTGTTTTGCAACTTGCTGTTATGTGCTAGTTTCAGCTAGATGGTTTAGTAGTTAGATGCTTTGGTAGGAAAAGGGCAAAACAATATTTGGATTGGGGATAGGTGTTCATTTAGTTGTTGTGATATATGCATGTTGATTTGGGGAAGACGTGGGCTGACATGTGAGCCATGCTGTAAAACAATGCTAAACCTAATATACATATCCAATGTAGGATACCTTCTTTCTCTTCCACTCAGGACACACTAACATCTTAGGCTCAAGCTTTTGATTACAAAGAAATTAAATTAGCCACTCATATATGATTAATAGTCCTATGCGTGAGACGCACAAAGACTCTGTCCTTTAATTTGCACAAAGACACACAAAGAAAATAAATTAGCCACTTATATATGATTCGGGATCATTTAATTTTCATTGGGTTCATGGACGGATATTCATCATGGATTGATCATGGCGAGGGCATATCATCTGTACCTAGTCCTGCTCTGCGCTCACAATCAGAAGATGGCGATGCTGAAGATGGTGATGCTGAAATTGATCCAATGGAACAGATGTTAATGGAGGGTTTTTGGATGTATGATGCTGGTGTTTTAGGGGAAGATGAGGGATTTGAGGATGAGGATGATGATGATACTGATGCTGAAGCATACTACAAGTTAGTCCGAGATGGGAGCCAAGAGTTGTATCCGGGCTGCAAGACATTCTCCAAGCTGCGGTTTGTCATTAGGCTCCTTAGGATGAAGAATCGATGGAGGGTTTTGACATTCTCCTTAGGATCTGGGAAGTGCTACCGCTCATTGCATCCCATGGCCTCAGCAAAATATATGATTCCTAAACTCAAAAATGGTTATTCTACAGATCATTTTGTTAATTGCTAATCATAAATGTTTACCTTGATACAATGCAGATCATTTGTTCGGATCTAAGTCAATTGCAGTCTAAGGTACACCTCTATCTTAATTACTGTCACTTACTCAACTTTGGCTTGAGGTATGATGTTTTCGTTGTAGTTTTGTAGCTCCACTAGCCAAATCATAGAGAACACAAAGGAGACTCAAGGGACAAAAAGATCAACATCAAAATCTCACAAAGCTGTTGTAAAGCAAGATAAAGGCCAAATTGATTCACAAAAATTGACAGAAGACAAGACATAAAGGAGGAAGGTGTGTAAACAAAAACAAAAGGAACCATCCCAGATTGTACAAAGCTACACCAACAACATACATATATCGACTTCTCGATGTTAGTACAAAGTAAGTAAGAATCCCTTAGTGCCGATTCTTATAGAATCATGGAAGTTGGTATTGTGGAACCTGATGTTAGAATCCCTTACTGCCAATTCTTACAGAATCTTTTACTTTCATGTAGTGTTAGATTTTAGCAGAGCAGTAAGGTCATAATGTACTACTGAGATGTTGAATAGAAGAAGAAAGTAGGAGCCAGTTCCATGTTCCGGGTGGAAGAAGATATGTGATTGGAGAAAAAGTTGGGGGTTGTTGCCTGTGTACATAAAAATCACTTGAAACAATATAGCATGAAGTTAGTCATATGCCTTTGGATAGAAGTTCTGCAAATTAGACATTCATGATCATTAGACATGCGGTGATTTGATTTTCAGTTGTCCTTTGGATAGAAAAAACACTACTATTACTGATTTTATCTATTGGCCAGCTTGTAGTAGGGTAATTCACAAGTTCCACTTCCAAAGATTTAAATTGGGCAGCAATTAAAAGTTTTAAGTTGCTGCTTGTTTTCGCTCTACTAAAGCTTTGTAGGCTTATCGCTATTTTAAATTTTATTCCTCTACTTAATTTATTCAGCTTAGATTAAAAGTTTAGCTTTGTATTAAAAAATCAATTACCTGCTTGCTGATTCTATTGTTATATTACGAAGCATGGCCTACCTATGGAAAAGGTGGCTGCAGCATGGACTGATATACTAGATTCTAGTGCTGACGATGGTATTGTACTGCTGCCACTTTGAAGTAGTGTGTAGAGAGTATAGACACTGTGAAGCTGATGATGCATTATAATCCTCAGTGATTGTTGGCAATAGATAATTTCACTATTTAATGTGTCTGGAATTCTAATTTGCAACATCATTGGCCTACTTTCAACTCCTTTGGGAACTCTGCCACTCCTGTAGAGATTATTGGTTCAATTGAAACCATGTCATGAGAAATTCTCTGAATATGTGTTACTCTAAATGCATGAGATCAATTTCCTTACATACCAAAGTTGTTGGCCAATTTTTTTTTTTGGGTTTATGATCTTGTAATTCAACTATGCTGATGTTTTGTTGTGTAATGCAGAAACCGTAGAGTGAGTGAGCAGAACCGTACAGTGAGCGAGCAGGGAGAAGAAGGTAGAGGATGCAGACCGTTGTATTTGATGATGGCAAGAAACTTGTTGGTGGTGTGCGACCGTTCTCTTTCTAGTACTAGTAGTTCATATACTATTAGACTATTGAGTTATAGGTACTTGTCTTTGTATTTGTGTACCAGACCTTGAAAGCCTTGCCAGCACCTGTAAACGAATTTTATAGCTACTGAATTTTATAGCACTGCTAGTATGACTATGGATTGGAGAAACAACAATGCTTTTTGGATGCATCCAATGTTAATGTGTGCTATCACTATTAACTAATGAATTGGTAGGGTTGCATGGATACCTTTGTTTAGAGGCATTTCTAATAATGCCTCTACTGACATTTGAAGGCAAATTTCAAACTGCCTTTAAAAGGTATTTGAGGCAGCTAGAAAATGCCTTCAAATGTTGATATTCAAAGGAATTTTGGAAAAACGCCTCAAAAGACCTTTTACTTCCAAGCTATTTGCGGCGTTTTAGAAAACGCCTTAAAAGGTCTTTGAAGGCGTTTTGATCACTTTTGGAGGCATTTTTAAACGCCTTGTATGATGAGTCATGTTGTAGTGAAAACCCCCCTCTCCCAATCCCGAGTTGCCAGCCTAGCTGCTCCAATTGAGAGAAATGTAACTCTGAAATTGTTATTCGTCCAATGTAAATGTTGTTGCAGGCGTCTTTCGCATCGCCATCGCCATACATGAGCCAGAATAGAGCTCCCTTCTTCTATCAAATCGCTGGAGCTAGAACAGAGCTCCCTTCGTCTATCAAATTCAGCCAGCGCGAGCCCTCCCAGTTCATTTGTCGGCATGCCGCCGTCCCTGAATGACACCTTCCACTCCTCCATCCAGTCCATAGCTCTTGGTACCGTGCCGCCTTCACGACACCTAGGATGGCCGCACGCACCATGGCTGCCATGTCGAGGAGCCCGCAGCTCCTCCATGCTCGCCTCACGGGTCGCATACGTGACCGCGTTCCCGATGTAGCGGTCTCACGGCTCCACCTGCTTCCTCCCATCGACGATCCACGCCATCCGGTGGCTGGGGTTAGCATCACCAAGGGATACACGCCATCCGGTGGCTAGGGTTGGCATCACCGAGGGTGCGCGCAAAGCGCCATGAAACGCGACGTGCGGCGGCCCCCGCCGCCAGGAGACGACTGTTGACATTTCTTAGCGCAATCACCAAAGATAGATAAAAAGTCTATCCCCGGCAACGGCGCCAAAAAGCTTGTTGGTATTTCTTAATGTATGCAGAGAATCCGCAAGCGTACGGAAGTACCGTTGTAGCCTTCACCCGGAAGTATTCAGGGTATCGTATTTTCCACAGGGAACGGAGGTATTTCTCCTAGCTAATTCGTCCAAGGAACAACCCAAAGGTAGAGATAGAAAGGTGGGTAGAGATGGATTCCTATAGCTTTAGGGTCCTAAGCATAGCGATACAATACTTCCACTTGGTCACTTCGGGCACCAGATCGCACCTAGTCTGCCAGGTGATGCCGGCCTATAGCTCTACGCCGCACCCGGACGTGGGGGATTACAAGGGACGGACAGGGCTGTCACCACCTGCCGCCTACCACCTCAACCGTGGAGTGCGAGGCAAACGAAGGTAGCCTCTAGCCTAGACACCACGTCTATACTAGCGACTACTACTCTAGCGTCGTACAGGGTGACCCGTCTCTATCAGGGGCCCTCTACTGGAGCATCCGCCAAAAGGACGGACGACGAACCCGTGAACAAGCATGGTAAAGCTCAACTACACAAAAGACACAAAAGATTATAAGAAACACGAATACTCACTTAGCCAAGATCCCGTTAGGGAGCCGAGTAGAATATCCGCAGAGGTACAAGGTCGGGGAGACACCGACAAGCCCGGCGCTTCCCCGCTCTCTTCCCTCACATCTCTCTCTCTAACTCTATAGCTAGTAGGGCCTAGCCCTTTGGAATGAGGCTCTTGTGTGGTGCTCTTCTCCTTTGAATGGTTGATTGTGAATGAAGAGAAAAGAGCCCCTTTTATATGTGGAGAGGAGGGGCCTACTTGCAAATGTGTCATCCCAACATGGAAGGTGGAAACCGACCTTCCAACATCGGTTTGAGGTACAATGCACCTGGACGCACCCCAGAACCGACCTCCCAGCGAGTTAATGCACCGACCTGCAAAAGTGGGTCCGGTTTGGCAGCCGCCGGGGCGTGAGCGCGCCCCTGGCGCGAGCGCGCCAGCTCCAAAGCCGTTTGGGCTGAAATTTGGTGAGTGGATGGGCCTCGTCGATAGCTTTCCAACACATATTCGTTTGCCTGAATCGGAGTCCGTATGAGTGAGATATGGCCTGTTTACCGAGGCCCACTCATCCAGCCCGAGATGGAGTTGGACCGGGTTTTGGTCTTCCATCTTTTGGGCTTATGTTTGGCATTTTGGCCCATGTATAAGACTCACAATTGTCAGGCAAATAGGCCACCCTCTTATTCATGGTTTTCTTATGTGCTTTGGCCCATTTGTGTGCATTTCAGGAGTTGTCTTCCTGCAAGCGACAATCACCGAAGCTCGTGGAATATGTTAGCGTAAAGTCCTATTTGCTAAGTTTGGGATAGATTTTATATTCTTATTGGCGGTCTAAAATGTGCAATAAGAACCACCAACAAGATCCCCCACACGTACTCTTTACTAGTCCTTGAGTAAAGCTTAGGACTAAGAGGGCACATCTCTTTGATATAAAACCTGCATACAAGTTATTCCAAGCTTCACCTGCACTTGTGAACTTTGGAATTGTCTACCACATTATCTTGGGTAATTGAATAATGGAACAACATGGATTCAAATCCCCTTGCATCAGTCATATCAGAAACTTGGGTTTTTTGAATGGTTTTATAAAAAGAAAAGATAGCCTTGCTCCTCATATGATTCACTCAATCGCTCAATGTGTATAATAATCTCACCAAAGGCATTTTGAGTTTTGCTTCTTCCTACCACTAAAAAAAAGCTGAGAGTGGAGTTTTGGGTTGGTATGTAAAGTGGGCATACTTGTATCACATATATTGTAAGGTCAAGGATCGAACCATACGGAGATTAAGCCATACACCTTGATTGAGACGTGCAAGTGTGTGGGATATATGGTGGTTCCTAATCTTTGTGGTATTTTTGGCTACTCCATGCATCATGATTCTCTCTTTATTGAGGAATGCAATTTTTGGGAGAGCATGGGCTATGAGAGGTATGCTAAAAATCTATTCTCTTATTTCTTCTTTTTTTTTCTTTCTTCTCTCTTTTTTTCTCTTTTTTTTCTTCTTCTTCCTCTTTTTTTTCTCTCTCTTTTTTTTTCTTTTTTTTGTCACCCTTTTTTTTAACGGGTATCTTTGCTTTCCCGTTGTCTTATTTCTTGGATCCTAATCTAACTTATGCCCCTTGACTTCTCTCTTTTTTTTTGAATAAGCATAGCCCATAGCTCTCTATGAGGAATTTTGGAATGGAGAGAGGTATCATGATAGAATGCGGGGAGTAGATTTTGGTAGCTAAGGAATGCGCAACCCTCGTGGTGAGAATCGGCATTTTTATTTGGTGGATGGTGCGCAACTCTTAGTGTAAGAGTTGGCATTTCTGGTGGATGGGGTGCATGTTTGTGCGCAACTCTCAGTGTAAGAGTTGGCACTTTATTTGGTGGGTGCAAGTGGATCTCAATCGTGGGTGTAAGGTCATAATCTCGCGTCGGTAATAACGATCTGATCGAACTCAATGTACGAACAAGCAGCGTATGAAGGTTTTGTTCTATAGATAAATCATATGGCTTTGGTGGGTATTTCATAATCATTGAGGAGCATGCTATTGAATTTTTCTTTTGTAAAAATAAATCCCAAGTTCTTCACAAACAGAGTAAGGTTCAAATCATCCAGCTATATCACACACTCCAATTACTTAGATAACATGGGGTCCCTATGATAACTTGTTCACAAGGCATACGCATATTAGCAAGGAATAAAGAGTATGCAAATCTTATCAAAGGATGGCACTGAGAAAAAGTTTTGTCTTTTTAATTTTAACAAATCTTAAACTTCAAAACTTTAGAGATGTGAGGGTAGAGTTACATAAACCATCACCAAAGATGAGGGAGTGAATCAAAGAGTAGTTCGGTTGAACAAGAAGGTCAACCATTCTTCTCTTGAATCTTTTTCTTTTGTCCTCTTGTCTGCTTGATGTTGTGCGTTGTGTTGGGGAGATCTCGAATGCGTGTGTTTGTATTGCTCGAGAGATCTCCCCCACATTTATTCTTGTACCTGTTTTATTCAAGAAGAAAACAAAAAGAAACAAACAAGGGCTCTACTGGTTGGAAAACCAGGGAGCCAGAATTTTATTGATCAAATAAACCTTTTTTTTAATTTTTTAAACCTTTCTTTTTCATTTGCTCAACCAACTTGTAACTCAAACAAGGTCAAGATTAAGTTTGCAAAGTAAAACAAACCTTGATTTATCTGCATAACAGATTACTTCCTATTGTTTACGGCAACAACTCAAATTCATTAACCAAAGATTCAACACCAAGTCGAAATTTGATTAAAGAAGACAATTTTAACCTAAGCACCACGCTTAATTTAAAACGTCTATAGATGTGTCACATGTGTGCACATGCGAGCACACCCAAACATAGAGCATATGTCATAAACAAGGGAGCATGAATTTGGATGGTCATATGGAGACAAGCATGAGTAAACAAGTTAGTGAACATTTCCTTTGCTTTACCTAAGCGTACTCACCGATAGCGTAAGCTGGTCGACATTCTGGCCCTGTTACCGTTGTGCCACGGATTTCTGCTCAGGTGAACCACAAGGCCAGGCTACACACTCATGGCTAGTGTGTATGGACCATGGGCCTTGATAGTAGCAAAGGTCCAGAGAAGGAGAGGACCCTTGCTCTTCCTCTTCTTCTCGACTCTTTTTTAGCAAGGTGAAGCCGACGTCAACTTGAATTCACCTCTTTTTTTTTCTCTCTTTTTTTTTGGTGTCTCTTAGTGCGTGTGGAACATGGGCTTCTCACTTCCCTCCCCCACACTTGGACTTTTGTGTAAAAGCCAAGTGTAGCGTCAGGATCCCCTTGCGAGTGTGTTCCATTGCCTAAGAGAATCAAGGCTTGTACTGATGTCGCTTCTCGTTTGCAAGTGTTGTATGACCTATTTTCTTCTCAACCTGAGATGATTAGCAACAGGAATACCCGAGGGTGCATACTACTTGGAAACATGACCTTGCCTTTTTGCCTTTTTTTCAAAGATAATCCGGGGTATCTCCCGGCAGTGCTTAAGTTATGGTCTTAAGCTGGACCGCAGGAATTTATCTTGCAGTTCTCAAAGGTGGTGTTGGCCACCAAACATTTGGCAAAGGTGCTAAAGCTGCAAGGTTGGTTCCATCGTACCACTACGAGATTTGAAAGTGCTAATGATAGCCATCCACAATCATCCTCTTAGAAGTTTTTAATCAAGTGTTAAGAGATGGTTGGGATTCTCGTAGGAGCACAAGGACAGAAGCAGAACAAACTTTAGAGATCCCGTAGGCGAGCACGAAACATGAGTCTCAAAGAGACCTTATCATGCTCGTTAGCGAATTCACTCTAGTGTTGTTGCTTCAGGCATGTCCATGGCATGAGAGTTTTTGTCCTTAAAAGATGTATCATGAAGGACGAACATTGACTCTTGACAATTATCGGGAACAACATTTTGATGGCCAGAGGGACATGTCTCCTGTTCGAGCATGGGCGAAGTTGGACATTCCATTTCACAAAGATGAAAAGGAAGCTCAAACCTTGCTTGCTTGAACAGTAGCTTTGCTTTGCCTTTGGGTCTCGGGGCAAGAGATAAGGCTAGCGAAGCTAAATGCTCAACTTCTCATTTGCTCAAGAGTTTCAAAGAGCGACTTATGAGAAGTTTGAGCATCGAGGATGGCATAAATGTGAAGGTCTAAGTGAGCCTCGGTTTCGTTCATTTCAAATGGCACGGCCCTAACACAATCCCAAAACACTCAGATGAGCTTTGATGGGCTTTTTGAAGAGTTTTTTCAGTCGGGACAAGCGGCAATTTCCCAAAAGGGTTTCCGCAAGAAAAAATGATAAAAGTCCCGACTTTGAGGTTGTGTAGGGCTTCTAAGGGAGTCTCATTTAACGAACAAAATATAGTTGTGGAAGGTGAAAGAATATGAATTGCTTCAGAAGAGCATTTCACTTTCGACAACCATTCTCATGAATGTTCCTTGTTAGAGGAGACTTCCTTAGAAATAAATGCTTGATTTACGTGCCATGAAATGCTCGAGGTTCTGCCGTAATCCTCAAATGTTTATAGCGAACCACAAAGGATAAAACATTCCTTCCTTTGGTGTTCGTGGTTCGGGTGAGGGCTCAACAATCGAATCCAGCAAGGGCAAAGATTCAATTGATAAGGGCTCCTCAAAGCTTTACATGACCTTTTATGGAGGGGTTAAGGCTCTATGACGGGAGAAGCATGCTTCTCTAGGATGTCAATAAAGGTTTTCCTCTACTCCGTCATGGTTCTATGAAAAACAACCCTCCAAACGGTCATGTCAAAGCATAGGGCAGCATCTATGTCTAGACCCAAACGAGACGCGAAAGCACATCATCTGGTAGAGACAAGTCTAGGCCGGCATGTGTTAACATTGTAAGCCTTGCCTAGGCTGCACCTATGGATTCCTTCTCATTCTGCTTGGGATCAAGGATTGCCCATGGTAGAGAGTTGATATGGGACATAAGGGAGAATGCAAGACAAAACTTGTCATTAAGTTCTCCCTAGTCGCCATTTAAACTTCCTATGGCATTAGTGATCCATTGCTTCGCCTCCCCGTTTGAGGGAGAGCGAAAACAACTTCCACATAAGAATTTCATTGTGTTATGCCAGGAATGCTTAGGCATGAACACATTTCCTCAAAATCGTGCAGATGTCTAAAATGATTTTCATCATCCAGACTGAGAAAGGATATGCCCGAACCAAGGTTCTGAATCCTAGGTGGAGTTCACAGCCAGACAGAAATTCTGGTTTTTGAAAAAGAATTTTGGCTCAAAGAACTCCTCCTTTTGAAGCAAAAAGATTTGAAATTAGGATTGACTTCATGGTGGTAGGATCAGATAGAAAGTGTGTTTGGTTTATAGATAGAAATATAAAAATATTTTTCCTTTTATAAAAAGATACGAGGACGAACTAGGTTCAAAGAAAATAGCAACCGTTCCCCGGCAACGGCGCCAGAAAGGTTGTTGACATTTCTTAGCGCAATCACCAAAGATAGATAAAAAGTCTATCCCCGGCAACGGCGCCAGAAAGCTTGTTGGTATTTCTTAACGTATGCAGAGAATCCGCAAGCGTACGGAAGTACCGTTGTAGCCTTCACCCGGAAGTATTTAGGGTATCGTATTTTCCACAGGGAACGGAGGTATTTCTCCTAGCTAATTCGTCCAAGGAACAACCCAAAGATAGAGATAGAAAGGTGGGTAGAGATGGATTCCTATAGCTTTAGGGTCCTAAGCATAGCGATACAATACTTCCACTTGGTCACTTCGGGCACCGAGATCGCACCTAGTCTCGCCAGGTGATGCCGGCCTATAGCTCTACGCCGCACCCGGACGTGGGGGATTACAAGGGACGGACAGGGCTGTCACCACCTGCCGCCTACCACCTCAACCGTGGAGTGCGAGGCAAACGAAGGTAGCCTCTAGCCTAGACACCACGTCTATACTAGCGACTACTACTCTAGCGTCGTACAGGGTAACCCGTCTCTATCAGGGGCCCTCTACTAGAGCATGTGCCAAAAGGACGGACGACGAACCCGTGAACAAGCATGGTAAAGCTCAACTACACAAAAGACACAAAAGACTATAAGAAACACAAATACTCACTTAGCCAAGATCCCGTTAGGGAGCCGAGTAGAATATCCGCAGAGGTACAAGGTCGGGGAGACACCGACAAGCCCGACGCTTCCCCGCTCTCTTCCCTCACATCTCTCTCTCTAACTCTATAGCTAGTAGGGCCTAGCCCTTTGGAATGAGGCTCTAGTGTGGTGCTCTTCTCCTTTGAGTGGTTGATTGTGAATGAAGAGAAAAGAGCCCCTTTTATATATGGAGAGGAGGGGCCTACTTGCAAATGTGTCATCCCAACATGGAAGGTGTTCCAACATCGGTTTGAGGTACAATGCACCTGGACGCACCCCAGAACCGACCTCCCAGTGAGTTAATGCACCGACCTGCAAAAGTGGGTCCGGTTTGGCAGCCGCCGGGGCCCGAGCGCGCCCTCCAGGGCCGTTTGGGCTGAAATTTAGTGAGTGGATGGACCTCGTCAATAGCTTTCCAACGCATATTCGTTTGCCTGAATCAGAGTCCGTATGAATGAGATATGGCCTGTTTACCGAGGCCCACTCATCCAGCCCGAGATGGAGTTGGACCGGGTTTTGGTCTTCCATCTTTTGGGCTTATGTTTGGCATTTTGGCCCATGTCACAATTGTCAGGCAAATGGGCCACCCTCTTATTCATGGTTTTCTTGTGTGCTTTGGCCCATTTGTGTGCATTTCCGGAGTTGTCTTCCTGCAAGCGACAATCACCGAAACTCGTGGAATATGTTAGCGTAAAGTCCTATTTGCTAAGTTTGGGATAGATTTTATATTCTTATTGGCGGTCTAAAATGTGCGATAAGGACCGCCAACAACGACGTTGTGACCTACAAATGCGTTAATGCGGTACAGCCGCTGGCAGATGGCTGCGGTTAAAAGGCGGCGTAAACCGAACACCGAGGAACCATGCTTACCTGAGCACTGAGGAACTCCTGGCATGGACTATTGCTACCTTCACAATGGCTCTCTGCTCAGCAACCATGTGTTGGTTGTACTCCCTGCATATTATTCAGTAGTAGATAGAGTCAAGTCTAATTAGCTGTTTGTTTCAGTTTATAGTGAGCATTGTCCTAGTCACTTTGCATGTACATACAACTCTAAATAATAGGCAACAAAAACAGAAAAAACTGCAAGTTCAGCAGCACCATATCTCTGAGTTGAGCGTCTGATCTTGAGTGATCCAGTTCATAGTGAGGTTGATTGACTTAGAACATCTCCTAGCAGAGCCGCTGCACCATCTCCCTCGTCATCAACAGTTGTGCCCTCTCCGGCCATAGCGCGGAGATCTCCCTCCACAGAGCAAACATGTCCGCCTACCTCAACCCTTGCATACAGTCTCTGATTATAAGTAATTAGCCATCTGAACCTTATTAAGAAACAAACTAACGCATAAATTGAATTCAAATCTGAACCTGAGCTGCATAGGCACACAATATTTTTAAGGAAACAGAGTTAGGAATGTACATATATAAATGTAAAAGAAATGAAAGGATCAGAACCAAATCAAAGGTAGATTCAATTCAGTGTCAAGAAAAGAAAGCTCTTTTCAGAAACCAACATGTAGCAGGCCCGGAGCTGTAAGCAATAGGTGCCTCGTCCATTGCTGGGTGTGCGCAAAAAGTATTTAAATCGAGAAGAATGATCCACAAAAGTTAGAATCCAAATCCACCGCCACAACACATCCTTGCTTTAGTGAGTCATGATTCACTATTCAAAAATTGCACACAAAGGACAGGATATGTAAAATTTAAGTAGCATAAGAAAACTTTGGAGGATAGGTTACATTATACCGTAGCAGTATGCCAGTATCTGAACTATGCAATCCATGCTACATGAAGCATGCTGAACCTTGCAATGGAAAAGTTAGATCTGCTGAATGAGGCAAAGTGTATGTGCACTATATCGAAGGCAAAGAAAATCAATGCAAACAGTACTTGTAAATAGGAATGCAAATTTCACCTCTGTATAGCGGGTGGTGACCTGATCTGTCAAATGGTGTTAGGGTGAGCAGGACGGCACGTTGATTCTCCATGGGACGAAGTAAAAGAAGAGGCTGAGCCGCCAAGCAAAGTTGCCGCCAGGTGAGAGGAAGAGGCAATGTGTTACCGCCAACGGGAATACGAAGAGTAAGGCGGCCAATTAGACACCAATATGTGGGTCATGCAATGAATGAAAATTGCAAGCCATCGAACAGGAACAGGAATACGGCCGATTCGGTGCTGGTACGTGGCCAACAGGAACTTACCGATGTATAAGATCGGCTATTGTCTTTGCCTTGGTGCAAGGTAATCCCCAAGTAGACAAGGCTGAATATCTATGACACGAACTTGGTTGATGTCTCTGAAAAAGTCACTTAGTTCAATGGCTAGCAAACTACCGAGGGATCCATCTTCACAATTGTGAGGTCTTCATTGCTCAGGGAGTAGTTGGCGACCTTGAGCATTCCATTTCATCTCCTTTGTCGGTGTTGCCGCACAAGCATCCAACCTTCATCAAGCCACTTGTAATCAACACAAGTCTTCTCATGACTTGATCTTACATAAATGAGATGCTAGCCACTCTATATCATAATATGGCCTTATTGGTTCCTCGATCGTAGCTTGACTTGCTTTTTTGTCATTGCCTCGGTTCATCGGCGCCAAGCTCTCTACTCACGCATCAATTATAGTCCGACACACCCAAGCCTCTAGCTTGACCTTCACGGTCGCAACCTAGTCCTTCGTAGCCAAGTCAATCCTCTTGATCTTCTCTAGCCACATGACATCATATCATGTCTCATATGCAATGAGCTCCTTCAACTCACTAGTTGAGCACTTTCAACATGTCTAAGCCAACTCTCCACCATGGTTTTAACTATTGCTCACACTAGTTTGCGTTGACTAAACACCATATCTTACGTCAAACACACATTAGTCCACCCAATTCCAAACCAAAATAGGGCTTTTTACAAACGTAGTCTAACATGACAATCTAGTAAATTGCATGAAAGTAAATACTCAAAGTAAAGAGAGGGTTAGGAACATGGTGATGTTTTCCCGAGTGATTGGAGAGTCAATGCACGCACAAGGGTATTGCTCACCTTTGATCCATGCAAGGACCAAGTGCTCTATATGGGTTGATTCTTTGGCATTCTGGCATGGTGAATCGCCCACAACCATTTACACCAACTCGGGTCTCCCACAAGCTCTCAGGACTACAATAATGGAGGTGATGAGGGCAATGACTACCAATAGCAACGAGATGCTTGTCTTGTCGAGGGTTGGGAGATGACTTCTTCCACCACCCATGCCTCATTATCCTCGTATGCCGCTTCTATAGAAGGGTGACTGATTACCAGACTCACACGAGGTTCACTACGAGACTGTGGTGTACATCTAAGTTGGGACTCATGTTTGCTTCAGCCATGACTCCATCACCGACAGCTTACCCATGTGGCATCTATTGAGGACATTGCCAGACAAGCTTTGATTGTCTACCGCAACACCCACCTCTCCTCCATCAAGTGAGAGGAGGACCGCAACTTTCCTCGCCTCTAGAGTGGTCAGTCTGCAACATGGTTGTTCTCTAAGAAGGAGAACTATAGGTTTACACTAGACTACTTCGCGAGTGTCAACATCAGCTGGGATCAGACCTTTGATGAGTTGGATGCCACAGGGAAGACATACCTGGATGCTTGATAGATGGCTTAGCTGAGGAGGCAGCTTGGTGGTCCATATGTGTAGAGACCACACTCGACAACTACGTCACCAAGGAGGCATAATGGTGCCCATGGTGATGGTCACACCCACACGAACCTAGACCCATAGGAGGCTTACCATTCCAAGTAAATAAACACACATAATCTTATGCGAGTGTTTATTTAAGCTTAATGTTTGAATTCATGTCATTTAATGCTTGGATGCTTGTAATAATGTGTAATGCTTGAACTGAATTTTTGTTTTGATTATGATGAATTGTGGGCATGTCCTAAATCATCTAGTTTGAGGTTTAGACATAAGGTTTCCATGAATAAATAGTTGGGTTCATTTCTCTTGTCTCAAGTTTTATTTTTCTCAGCAATCTGAAACATCCTCAATTTTCCGCGAAGGGAAAATCCACAGAATGATATACAACAGTTGATAATCAATTCCATACATCGAATTCTGAGAATACAGAGAACAAATAGAAGGGTTTACATTAATAATTACAACGCCGCACTGGCGTAAACAAAATATTTCTAACATCCAGAACAGCTTGCGAAGGTGGAAGAATAACGCGGAAGCAGCTTCAAACTCCAACTTGAGCGCAGGCACGAGACCTTCTAATCCTCTCAACCCTAACATCACAGGAAAACTGCACACCGCCAGATGTGTGCAGGCCATGGTCAGCACCGAATGAGCTTTAGTGGAAAATAGAAAATAAAGGGATCTGGCGATCCTATATTTGGCTGTGGTTTGCATCCTAGCGCATGCGAAGTAGCAACAAGTATAATATAATAATAATCAAGTTTAACACATTCCCAAATCCCACACACACATCCATCCACCATCCCATCCATCCCATCCACACATCACCACACCTCACACACCACACCCCACCACGCTTCACGTGGCCGGCAAGACGACTCCCTCTCGTCAGGCCTCAACGACCCGCAGCCTCCCAGGCTCACGGTCGGATGTAACATACCCATATCCCAAGAAAGGCAGAGAACTCCTCTCCTAGTCAAGCGAGCATCACACGGGACTGGTCCATAGCCAACGAGTCAGCTATGTATCGATCGATCAACCATACACTCTGCAGAGGTTTCACTATTCCACAAGATAGCCATCATCGATGCGCGCACATCTAGGCAGATATCGATCGCCATAAGCCTAGAGCGAATACCATCCCGCCACTCGACCCGGCCCGCCGAGACCGTGAGACATAGTACCAGGCCTCGGGGGTCACTATGTTGGTTAAGGAGGGTGTGAGCACTCTCCCGTACCTCCCGACACATCCGCTTACTCCGCGGTAATGGCATTCGTTCTACCAAATGGTTAGACCGTCTCCCTTCCCATTAGAGAGCGAGTGGAAAGTAAGCGTCCAATGATCCGGTCACTAGCCCTCAAGTCCTTAGGTATTGGCCAGACAGCGATGTCTCCCCTGTATGGGCTAATCTTTACCGTGCTGCCACGGCACCCCCTTTCCAAGGCTCCACCCCAAGGAGCTCACACCAAGGACACCTCAATCCAAACCAGTTACCCGCCACAGGTACTCACAAAGCGGGGATACCCAGGCCGTATCCCCTCGGCAAGACTCGCTCGAAGCTCGTCGTAATCCCTGTCCGGCCGACTCAACCCTCACCACACACCCAAGACTCGCGCAGCACACCGCTCATCACCATAACCACAAGTCCGGCATCCCAAGCCATACCATTCCCAAGGGTTCACCACCCGCACCACATATACAATGCGACGTGGAGTTATAATAAGTATGGTGATAATAAATGCAAGCACGCAGAAGGGCGGTAATATATATAAGTGCGAGCGCAAGTTTGGGTAACATGGTAAAAGGGCTTCGAACAAGGTAAATATAGCTCGGGCAATATCATGCATCATATACCAGCAAAGGAATAAATATAAAGCGCTAGCAGTTCTAAACATGCAATGTCTAATAGGATTCTCTAAAATAAAGGTGCTGCCATGACACCTGCGATGTCGAGGAAGTAGTGGTACGAATCCGACAGTAGGGGTACAAGTCCGTCTGTAGTGGTACAAGTCCTCCTCCGTAGTCGTTCAGCAGGTTCACCCCCTCGAGTTCGTAATCTCCATCCTCAGATCGTTCCTCGCCCGAATCGACTCTGAAACCGAAACGTAGTAGTCGCGTTAGCGACTCCTATAGAAGCCACAAAGAAGCAAATCAAATATAGAGGAACCAAATGCACTCAAACATAGTCCCATCGTGTTGGGCTCAATTTTAGATGAATTTACATATAAAGATCACATTTTTCGGAGTTCGTATGAATAAGTTATGAATTTTTGAAGTCTATAACATTTTCTGAAAACAATAAATGGCCGAATTATAAGGGGCCGACACGTGTCAGCGCAGGACTAGGCCACGTGGCGTCTGCGGGTCCGGCTGACAGGTGGGGCCAGGGTGATATCAGCATGACGTCATGATGACGTCACCCGTTGACCGGTCAACTCTAAATGGGCCGCTAATGGGCCAGAATGGGCCGCCAATGGGCCGATTGGGCTAGACTTGGGCCGGGCCGGGCCCAACACGTGGCGGCATCAGGGGACGCCACGTCGTCTCTTGGATCTACCCTGGGCTCGGTCTATGGCGTCACTATGCCGACCGGTCCATGGTGGACCAGCAGGCGTTGGTCTATGGACCACAACATGGTCCGCCGTGAACCACGTCCATCTCCTTCTATCCTCTCTCGGTTCACGGTAAACAGGGTCTACGGGGTGGACAATCAGTGGGGTCTTGGTTCATGTGCTCGGCGCACCGTGGACGCGGTCGAGTGGGTCCTCATGTCAGCGTCACGGTCCATGCGGACCAAGTCCATCAGCACTAGCTCCGACTCCTCCATCTTCTTTCCCCTTGCACTCTCTGCTCGTTGCCATGGCCGGCGGCGGCATGGTGGAGCGTTTGGGCGCCGAGGCGAGGCTCAGCCAATGCCGGCGTGCGCATAGGCACCGCGTCGTCTTGGCGGACTCGGCAAGGTATGCCACGATAGCGGAGGGGCGTTCGGCGAGGCTTGGTCGTGGCGGCGGCGGAAGAACTCCGGCGGCACAGCGCAACACGGCGCAGCAAGCCATCTACGGTCCAATTCGGGGTGCAAACCTTCGGTTAGCATATCCAGGACCACGTTCGGCTCGACGGAATTGGCCAAGACGCACGGCGACGCGCGGCGCACGGCGGCGGCGCGCGGCGGCGCTTGGCAAGCTTGGCGGCGCGCGGCAAGGCGTTGAAACGGCCCTCCAGGCCTCATCTCTACCTTCCGGTGACGCCACGGCGTGCAGCAGCCCACGGCAAAAGCTCGACGGCACGCCCTCGACATGGAGGCGGCCGGAGCTTGCCGGCGCAATCGCGCCACGGCGGCGCTCCAGAGCGGCCCGTGTGGACGTGGTCACCGGTGAGAGGTCGTCTCCCACGGTCATCTTCCCCGTTAGCGAGCGCACGGGGTGCGGCGCGCCACGGCGGACTCAGATCCGCGGTCCATGGGTTTCAGGGGGCTTCGGTTCGCCGGGAACGGCGGCGCACCGCGGCGTGGCGTGGCCGCGGCGGCGACATGGCGGGCAAGTCCGCCGGCATGGTGGCGCCGGCTTTCCAGGGGCTTGGGTCAGGCGCGTGCTGGTGCGTGCGTGTGCCATGAGGCCGGCGGTGGCCCTCGCCTACGCGCCTCCGGTGTGAGGCGCCATGGCGGCTCAAGCAGGCCCGAGGGTGGAGCGGGGCATGGCGGCTTACCTGAGTGGCAGGGGATGGAGGGGATGCCGTGGCGATGAGGCAGCGCGGGCTTGCGGTTCAGCGTCTCGTCTCCCGGTGTTGTGCGGCTCTCGTCGAGGCGGTGGACCGGCGCGGCACCGTCTTCTCTGGAGGCGGCTCCGGCGAGCTGCACCATCTCCAAGTCCGACGTCGGCGGCAATCTTCTTTCCCGGCGTCGGCACCGGTCTCCTTTCTTCCCCGCCTCCTTTCTTCTCCTCTCTTTCTCTCTCTTCCTCCTTGGCTTGGCAGGTTAGCAGTGGTGGTGCATGTCGGCGAGGCGAGGGTGGCTTGATGGCCTCGGCACGGTGGCGTGGCTTATGGTGGCGGAGCTCGCGGCACGCACGGCGTCGTGACTCCGGCGTGGCGTTGCGCGAAGCGGTTGAAAGAGAGCGCGGTCAGGCGAGCGCGAAGGGAAAGAGGAGTGGCGGCGGCGGATGGAAGGGGCGCTAGGGCTTCGGTGCTCCCGGTCCGAGCTTTATAGCCGGCGGCGTCCATGGTTGGGGAGCGGACGGTGATCACGGCGTCGACGCGATCAAGTGGCCAGGAGGGGCTCCAAGGGTCGCTGTCGAGCGCGTCCGGGTCCCAATTGGCAGTGAAGGAGGCCAGTTTGGCTTCGTGGCCAAGGAAAGCTGGTGGCCGGCAGGCGCATGTGCGCGGCGCGCGCGAAGAAGAAAAGCGTCGCGGCCGTGGGCGCGCTTCTGCTGGCGGTTCCGCGTGGGAGTGCTCCGGTGGGTCCCGCCCATCCGCGATTCGCGGCGCGAGGCGCGGAGCGTGGCGCGTCGCGACACGAGACGGCGGCCGACGGAAGTGACGAACGGGGCAGGTCGGTGTCGGGTTCAGAGGGAGAGGGAGACGGCTCGGTGACGGGAAGAAGCGACGGCGACGGAAGTTGCTGTGGCTGGCTTTCGGGTCCCACGAAACGGCGTTCGCCCGTGCGTGGTGTCCACGCGAGGAGACGGAGGCGCCGCACACGTGATCCAAGAGGAAAACGGGCCGGCTTGGTTCATTTATGGGCCGGTTGCTCAGTTTGCTGGAGAAAAAGAAGAAACTTCAGCAGGCCGATCTGGGCCGTCTCGGTTTGGAAGGGAGGAGGTCGGCCAACGCAGTAGCGGGCTGGGCTGGCCGGTTTTAGAAAAAAAAGAAGGAGTAGAGAAGAGGTTGGCAGGCCGGGTGATTTGGTCGAGCAGGCCGAGCTGGGCTGGCTCGGCTGCTTGGGCCAAAATGGCGTTAGCCATTTATTTCTATTTCTTGCCTCTTTTCTTTTTCCTGTTTTGATTTTTGTAAGTATATTTAGACTCTATGCACTTGAGTGAGGCATAGATAACCTTGCACATTTCTTCATGGTGGTCATAGTTTGATCATAGGCTTGTGGGGATATAAGTCCCATAATAGCACATTTATTTATTATATAAATAAATGTTTATGTGCATGTGTTGGTTTGTTTAAGCAATACAAAAATCCAAATAAAAGCCGAATCAAGAACATTGAGAGTGATCCTCGTAGGCAACACATAGATGTTGTAATGCTTAACTAATTTTAGGATCTATCACGTGTTCCACTAGTGCTTCCCTATAGTGGTATGGTACCCATTTGGGTGGCATGTGTAACTTGTCGAAGACAATGGCTTATGAAGTGGTGAGGTGTAATGCTATGTTGAATCCAACATGCGACCATGGGTAGGCTTCTATGTGGCATATTGTTCCCTCTAGAGTTAGCACTAGATACTCTATCTAGGTTGGCTAGGCATCTAGATTATGGGTGGACAATTAGGTAGTTATACCTTAGTCTAACTGCTAGTCATACTTCACATAACACCACGGCGACCTGAGGGTCCACTAGGTGTTAAGCATAGGGCTAGGGCATCTCTCTATAAGTTGGCATAGTTAGTAGGTTGCCCCACTAGGGTGGTCTGGTGGGGTTTACCCATAAGAGTGGTGAGGTAGCTAGTCGAGCTAAGGTAGGTAGCTCCTATTATCGAGGTATGTGGTTTAGGCAACTACCTCTCAAGGATAGAGGTATTTTCCTGGGTTGGTGTGGGTTGGTCTACTAGGGTAGTTAGGCGGCTATATGTGTAGGTGGTTTTCTAGTACCACGACACTGAGTATCAACATTCTCACGTGGAGAGGTGTTACCACGGTTGACATGATATCACTAGTCTTTGTCTAGCTAGGGTCAGGTAGATAGTCACTTGGAGTGGATAGGTTCTATTATCATGGCCTAGGGTTCAGGATCAATACTCCTCTATGTGGAGTCATGGCATGAGTTTAAGTCACCGTCTCAGGTTAGTGTGGTAACACTAACCACTAGCTAGCTCTAGTTAGGCACTAGTTGGTCGTAGGGTTTATACTATGGGTAGGTGTACATATATACACTATGCACCATGGTGACATTGCTACTAATTCTAGCATAGGATCATTAGGGTTTAGGTTCATATCCCAGGAGCTATCACTAGGGCGTACTATAGCGAATGGTTGGTCATGGGCTCTCACCTGTAAGTATAGTAGGTTTTCATAGTGTCCTAATCACATATGGCTTAAGGACCACATTAAGACACATGTGATGTTGTTGCATCACAATGCTTAACAACTAATATAGATACTCTATATGCAACTAGTGAGGTTTCTTACACGACAAGCATCAAACATGGGTTTATTTAGAAAAAATTTTGTAGTTCGGATTTTCGGGATGTTACACAATCTGCCTTCATCATTATATATCCCTCATTATTGTTGTACAAAACTCATGAAACATTACGAATAGAAGGAGACTTATGTATCTTTCATATCTATTTTATTTTGGGAGATATAATTGTTATAAGTTGATGCATGTGCCAGTTTTAATATTGGACTATTTCTGCCTAATTTAACTTTTGAATCAAAGAAAGTGTTCTACAACAAATTTATATAAAATTCCATAAGCTCTTTAGAAATATAAATCACATCTCATTGGATTAACAGAGAAATTAATGTTTATTTTATTATAGTGTTGTTTCGTTCACCTTGCTAGAAATCCTTGATAGCATTTGGGGCAATATAAACTGAAATTTCTGGCGAGGTAAACAAAACAACAGTATAGTAAAACAAATATAACTTGATCTATATTCTATATTAATCTATTGATGGTGTAATTTATATATTTTTCAAAAGGTTATGAAATTATCTACAATGTCATTATAGAACACTTTCTTTTATTTAGAAGTTAAATTAGTCAAAAACAGACCACAACTAGAATTATTTTAAAATTCTGACAGTGCATATGCATCAACTTGTAATAAGAGTTATGACTCCAAAATTAAAATAGATATCAGTGTGGTTCCAAAGCCATATGAAAGATACATAAGTCTACCTTTGTCCCATATATGTTTCATGATTTTTGCAAGACCAAAACTAGACATACAAACTTATAAAGGCATATTACTTAGAAAAACAGAACTTGAGAAAAAGAGATAAACAAACCCAACTATTTATTCACTAAAATCTTATGTCTTAACCTTAAACTAGATGATTCTCTACATGCCCACAACTCATAATAAAAAATCCAAATCAAGCATCAAACATTATTACAAGCATCCAAGCATTAAATGACATAAGTTGAAACATTAAACTCAAACTTAAACACACTCTCGCATAAGAATATGTGTGTTTACTTCTTTGAAATTATAAGCCTCCTAGGGATCTAGGTTGGTGCAGGTGTGAGCATCACCATGACAACCTCTGCGCCTCTTGGTTGAAGATGGGGCAAGGCACGGATATCAGTACCCTGCAGGGGCGTGTGGCACTTAGCAACGCCCAGATGCGACAACCATTGTCTAGCACCGTCCAGATGCAGCTACCATATCCGTTGGTATGCATCTATCAATGCACTGATGCAGCCACCCCCAAACGGTGATGTCTTGATACAACCACCCCCAAACCGTGATGCATAGATGCAGACACCCTTGTCATCACAAGTTTCAATGAGGCTGCCTTCAACCACCGCGCACACAAGACTGGCACAATCTATCGGTGGTCGTGTTCTCCACATGAGCAGAATTTGGTGACTAGCTATGGATCAAGGTTGGCGCATCCCTGAGGGCTCGAAACCGCAAAAGATCTTTGTCTGCCCATGTACGTGTACTGAAGGTTGGATAAGTCATCCACCACTTCAGCCCTTTCCTTGATTCAAGGCGGTAGATGTTGAGTTGATCTCGCAGCACTTCCTCTGTATGAAGTGCCCCCAGTATGTTTGGTAGGTTTGGAGGAACCAAACCCTAGCTTGTTAGGAGTTGGAGGCACTATCATTGTTGCAATCTTTGTTGAAGGTGTCCCAAATATGCTTAGAGTAGGTTTGGAGGAACAAGCCCCCAGCTTCTCAAGAATAATGTAATGTGGCATTGCCCTATTTGTCTTTTGAGTCGATGAAGAGAATGCCATTAGTGGCATTGACTTGGTTGGTGGCGCACTTCTGCAATCCCAATTGTGGTGAGGCAAAACTTTGGCAGCTAGAGGATTTGGCACCCTTGATTTGAATATAGTCTCACATAGTGCTTCCCTAATCCTCATGTCAGGCTCTTGGAAGATATGACATTTTCATATCCCATATCCTCTGTGAGGTCAACCATGTTGGATACTATGTTTAGGAAGCTGATTCTTTTCAAGCCTAAGAGTGCTCATAAGTTTTTGTGTAGAGATAAGAACGGTTTTTTGGAATCCTTGAGCCTCTCGATGAGGACACAAATTTGACCAAATTCACCTTGGACCAACAAAATATTTGATTTATCACTTCATTGTGGTTTTGTTTCATCGAGAATTGCTGCACACAAGACAAACTTTTGTATATTGGAGCCATACCACCTAGAATGAGACGCTAAAAAATTAGGTTAGATTAAGTCATTCTTGATCTTCCATTGAATAGTTTAGTGTCTAAGGTCTTGTGATAATCACACCTTCTGTACTTATGTTGCTTTCTTGTAACTCAAGTAGGTAGATAGATCTTGTTGATCTTTATCTTATTGTAATCCTAACTTCTATATAAGCCACACCAAGGCTTGTTCCTGGCCTATATTAACATGAAGCGAAGACACAAAGGGGCAACTCGTTCACTTATCACCACATGGTATTCAGAGCTCATTTACTCATGGAACTGATCCGTGATCGCTTCCTCTTTCATTTTGCACGCGTTTAAGCAGATAGCGTTTAAATAGATAGAGTTTATACACATGAGTGAGAAATTAGTGAGAAACAACTTCCCAATAAGGCATGCTCAAGTCTTCTCTACGTTGCATGGTGCCCAAGCCGTTGGGTACATAAAGCTAGCGACACAGCCACCAGAGATGTATCTCACCCCTACAAAGGGTGATATCTACAAGAAGCCACACATCACCAACCCTGACTATGATAGTTGGGTTCCCAAGGACTAGCAGGTTCTGAATTACTTGTTGCCTCCATTCTCCAAGGAGATCTTCTCCCAAGTATCAATGTCCGTGGAGACCGCAGCCATTGCATAGGCCACCATTGAGGGTGCCTTCACACCCTAGTCCAGGGCATGGGTCATCAGTACTCGCATGTCCCCGTCTATAGCGTCCAAGGGGGCGTCCACACCATCATAGAGTACTTTGCAAAGATGAAAGGCCTTGTAGATGAGATGGCATTTGAGAGGAAGAAGCTTAAAGATGAGGAGATAAGTCTCCTACATCTTGATCGGCTTGGATCTCAACAACTCGGTGGTGTCTGGTGTTGATACCATGGTCAAGCCAATTGGGTAGTTGTATACCCAACATATCTCCTTTGAGCAACACATGGAGATACATGGTGGCACTCAACACTCTACGAAAATGGCTGCCAAGGGTAGTCGTGGTAATGGAAACGACAACAATGCTCGGGCTATGGTAGTGGCTACAGTTCCTTTGGTTGTGGATAGAAGGGTGGTGTGGAGTTGCACCGATGGTCACTTGCCAACTTTGCCGCAAGGATGGTCACACGGTGATCAAGTGCTACAAGTGGTTTCATGCAACCTTCAGTAGCCCACCCCAGAAGAGTGCCTCCTCCATGATAACTTCGTATGACGTCAACAAAAAAAAGCTAGGACACTCTCATACAACATTGGTATATTATTGGGGTGAATCTAGAAAACCTATCTAGTGTATTATATAAAAATGTACAATACATTCAGAATTTGCAATAAGGTAAAATGTACCAGTAAATAAGAAAACTTGCAATAACGGTGAGGCACAAGAAGGGATGAGGGCCGTTTGAAAGGCCCTTGTTTGGTTTTGATAATTGAGTGACAACTTTAGGTGGACTAACATGTGTGATGGTTGAGATACACAGGAGTTAGTTCACAGGTACATGTGTGTGAGCAACATATGCCATGGTGGAGATGGCTTGGAGATGTTGTGAGGCTCAACACATGAGTTGATGGAGGAGCTCATTGTAAATGAGATATGACATGGAGTCATGTGACCAAGAGGTGAAGATCAAGATGAGGCTTGGCTTGATGGACCGGTTGCAAGTGTGAAGGGCAAGTTGAGGCTTGTTGGCGGTCCTTATCGACGATTTTATACCACCAATATAAGATTAAAAAGGGAGAATTATTTATTTTCATACACATATACTTTTGCTTTTGACCGAATTCCACTTGTACCGGTAGAATTTACACTTGCAGGGATTATAGCCAAATACAAGAGGAATTAGAAAGAAAACACGCTTTTCTACAAAGCATGACAGAGGGTCAAAGAGCATAGCCCACCAATCTGGCAATTCTGGGCAAAACCAGCGACATGGGAGTGACATAGCCCAAACACCAAATCATGGTCGAGTTTGTCTTGGACCGCACGAACATGTTCGGGTAATTTGGACGCTACGAATTCATCCGAACTCCGATTGAGGCAAACGACCCGGCCACGCGAAGCTAACGATGAGGCCCACGTGCCTGCAAAAGCTGAGGCCCAGCCGAGCTACCCTTGGCGTGGCCGCGCCAAGGGAGCGAGCGCGCCAGCGCGGGAACTGATCGGGCCAAGCTTCGTTTGGAAGGTGCTATGGCGGTTCCAGGGTGTTTCCATGTTTAGCTACGCCGAACTGTCCTAGTTGAACTATAAAAGGGGGAGAAGAAAACATTTCTCAACACACACCACATTTGAGTCTCTCTCCCTCCACTTGTATCTTCTTCTTTAGTAGTTTTAGTTATGTAGTGGAGCTAGGCAAGCCTCGTTGGAGAGCTTGAACCTTTAGGAGGATCTCCGTATGAGTAATATCAAGGTCTCTCTTATTCGTTCTTGTTCTCATATGTTCTTGTTCTAGATGTTCTTGTTCTTGTTCTAGATGTTCTTGTTCTTGTTCTAGATGTTCTTGTTCTAGTTCTTAGATGTTCTTGTTCTTAGTATAGTTATGTTGTAGAACCAGAGCATAGTTCTTATGATATGATCTTAGCATATGAAGTAGAATATAGTTTACATGTTTTGATCTTATCATATAGAACCTAATGTTTGATCTCAGCGCATGCATGTTTAGACCTAGAACTAGGTTGTGATGTTGAGATCTATCTTAAGCGTAGTCTTGGTTAATGTTAGCTTGCAGGTTCGTCATCCATCCCCGTGGCGGATGCTCTAGTAGAGGGCCCCTGATAGAGACGGGTCACCCTGTACGACGCTAGAGCAGTAGTCGCTAGCATAGACGTGGTGTCTAGGCTAGAGGCTGCCTTCGTTTGCCTCGTACTCTATGGTTGAGGTGGTAGGCGGCAGGTGGTGACAGCACTGTCCGTCCCTTGTAATCCCCCACGTCCGGGTACGGCGTAGAGCTACAGGCCGGCATCACTTGGCAGACCAGGTGCGATCCGGTGCCCGAAGTAAGTTAACAGTGGCCCTGGCTATCTTAACGTAGAATCTCACTAACATGCATATGTTTGTGTGAATGTCCGTTGTCCTAACATGGTTATGTGGGAATGCCTGCTCCAGTTTAGGTTTTTCTTTGTTCTTTCTCTTATCTTTATCCTTGAGTTTGGCTCGAGTGTGTGTGTCAGTTATCCAACTACCGATCTTACTTTACCCCTGTTATGAGTATTGGTCTGCTATGCAATCTTGTTATGTTGTCCATGTCCAAATTAGACTCTTTTACACCATTCCTTCCTTTGAGAAATATAAATAATGATACCCTGAATACTTTCGGGTGAAATGCTACAACGGTATTTCCGTGCGCTTGCGGGCTTGTTCTGTAAACGTTGCAAAATACCAAACGGCGTTTCTTGGCGTTGTTGCTAATTCTAGTAATGACGTTAAGAAATGCCAACAAGCATTTCTGGCGCCGTTTCCGGGGATAGACTTTTTATCTATCTTTGGTGATTGCGCTAAGAAATGCCAACAAGGCTGTGAAGCGAAGGACCATGCGATGGTGAAGCTTGGGCAAGACTTGGCGCCGATGGAGCGACGCAATGGTGAAGAGCAAGTGAGGTCAAGATCGATGGACCAAGAGTATCATATGATGATATGGAGTGGATCATATCATTTGATGATTGTGTCGTGCATTCGGTGCATTGGCACAATGAAGACCGTGGAGATGGAAATGCGCAAGGCAAAGGTATAACCTAGGGCATTTCATTTTACCAGTCTAAGGTTGAAGAGAAAATCCTTTGAAAATGATTGTGAAAATGCTAACACACAAACACATGGTGATGTACACTTGGTAGTGTTAGCACATTTGCAAAGGAATTGAGAAAAGAGAAGATGTTGGAGAAGGTTCCGTGAACTTTTATGTTGGAAATGAGAGTTGGTGGTTCTTGGATTGGAAAACTGCTTTGATCCTTAATGTTTGGGATCATGAGGATATGCTGGTTGCATAGTCCTATGAACAAGCTTTCCATAGAGTCCAAGATCATTGAAAACGGAGTTCGAAGCTAAGAGATATGCCCACTTTAGTACGGGGTGGTACTGGACCAGCGTAAGTTCCGGGCCTCTGGCCGGAAGTTCTGGCTATAAGTCGAACGCTCGCAGTTGGTTTTTTAACTAGTACCGGAAGTTCTGGTGGCTGACCGGAAGTTCGGATCTGAACAGTTTCTAGAGCGTGTGCGAGGAAATGGTTCTGGGCTCCGACCGGAAGTTCCGGTGGATGACCGGAAGTTCCGGTCAGGTGACCAGAAGTTCCGATTGGCTTCGTGGACTGACCGCAATGGTCATATTTGAACGGACTGGAAGTTCCGATGGGCTGCACCGGAAGTTCCGATAGGCACATAACGGTCAGATTTCAAAGTGTAACAGCTCTATTCATGGATGGGGCTATAAATAGGAGGTGTGGCCGGCCAAGGCTGGTGCTTAGCACCTTGGGGACTTGGTGTCCACCTAGTAGAGTGCTTGGAGAGCCCTCTAACTCACATATGCTTGGTAGTGACCATCCGATAGTGTGAGAAGAGCGATTCTAGTGCGAGTGCTTTGTGAGATTGCATCATGTGGCACTAGGTGGTTGTGTTGCAAGCGGGAGAGCTTGTTACTCTTGGAGGTTGCCACCTCCTAGACGGTTTGGTGGCAAGAGGCTCCGTGGTAGCACGCGTGGAGATACGGTGCTTCGGAAAAGAGATTGTGAGAGGTTCGGTGCTCACCTCGCGGGGATCGCGAAGAGTAGCCTTATTGGATTGCGCGTGTCATTGAGTTACCACACTTGCGTGTGTGGGTTTGGTTGGTGCCTTGAGGGGCTCACTTGAGAGTGGTGTCTTGCGGTGCCTTGCGGGGCGTGCCTTGAGGGGCAAGTGACTTGAGGGTCACACCAAAGAACCATCTAGGTGAAAAGACCGGAGGAACCACCGAAGGTGTTGGTCGACACAACAGGACGTAGTTTGGGGGCAACCAAGTGAACCTGGTGAAGAATCGCCGAGTCATCTTGTGTCCACACTTCGCGGTGGTTTGCAATCTCTTTCACAAGCTTTGTATTTATATTCCTTTCATTCATATATAGCTTGTGTAGTTGCTCTAGTGATTAGTTAGCTTGTGTAGCTTGTTAATCACCTTCTTGCTTGTGTAGCTAGAAGTAGAGTATTTTGCCTTGCTTAGCTTGTGTAGTTAAGTAAGTTTGAGCTCTTGGGTTTGGCTTGTGTAGCTTTGTTCTTGAGCATCTAGTGAGCTTAGGATTGGCTTTGTGCTTTTGCTCATTAGAATTGTGTAGGTGCACACCCGGTTGCTAAAGTACTAGTTGCTTAGGTTTGTGTGACCTTGCAAGCTAGACTTGTTTAGTGTGCACTAGCTAGATTGGCACCTTGTCTTCTTGTTTAGGATCTTTTACAAGGTGCATCTAGAGACATACATAGAGGGGTGAAGTCTTGGCTAGGCCGATAGCTTTAATTCCGCACTTATATCGGTTAGCCGGAGCGATTAGTTTTAAAAAGGACTATTCACTCCCCCTCTAGTCCGCCATCTCAACCTTACAAGTGGTATCGGAGCTGGGTCTCTCATTTTAGTGGTCTTAACCGACCAGAGAGGATGGCGGCTTATGGGCTAGATGTTGAGTGCTCTTGTGACACACATTTTTGATGGCACGAACTTTTCACAGTGGAAACACCATATGCTTGATCATTTTCGTGTATCGGGATCTAAGGTTTGGTGGGTTGTCACAAAGGGTCTCACTCGCGTGATGGACAATGAGAACCTTACCGAAGCGCAACAAGCTCTTTATGATTTTAATGATAAAGCTCTTTGCTTTCTAATGCTTGCTTTGAGTTTTGATATGTTTAAGAAGGTGAATCATCGAGGAACCTCACGTATGGCTTGGGATTCCATCAAGCACATCTTCGGCGATGCCTCCATATGGGATGATGGCAAGTATGAGGTGGAGGAAGCCACGATGGTGCTACATGAGTGTGTTGAGCATGATCACAACAAGGTTGTTGTGAAAGATTGCTCCACCTCATGGTCAAGTGATGAAGATGATTGATCTACCTCAAGCTCACTTGACAAGATGGAGGATGATGCCTCAAGTGATGCAAGTGATGACTCTACCCCAAGCACACTTGACGGCGATGGTTATTCATGCTCCAATGATGATGCTACTACAAGCTTTCCAACATCATCATGTTGCTTCATGTCACAAGGCGACACTAAGGTATCAAGTTGCAATATGATTGATCAAGATTCATTTGATGAGCTTGTTAGTAGACTTGCTAGCATGACCATGTCTTTAGAAAATGAGAAAGCCAAAACAATGAAACTTGAAAATGAAAACTCTTTTCTAAAGACAACATGTGAACAACAAAAGCATCTACTTTATGTTACTAATTGTTCACATGATGTGTTAAACTTGGCCCATGAGGAACTTTGTGTTGCTCATGAAACTTTGTTGCAAGATCATGCTTTTCTCACTAAGAGTTTTTTCCATGAAGAAATTAAAACTAGTGAGAGCTCATCACATGGGTCAATTGATCAATCACATATGACTAACCCTTGTGATGTAGGAAAGAAGCATGTATCCTCCTCTAGCTATGATTTATTTGATATGCAATGCTCTTCACATATAAATGCTTGTTCTACTTCTATGTCTTGTGTAACTTTTTGAAGGAGAACAATGAGCTTAAAAATAAAGTGGAGAAATTGAGCAATAGGCTAGAAAGGTGCAACAACTCCAAAGTCCTCTTCCGGAAAATGTTGAAGAGTCAAAGGAGCCCTCATGACAAGAGTGGCCTTGGCTTCATCAAGAAGAGGAAAGTGACAAAGGGAGCAAGAAAGTTGGCCAAGAAGATGATGAGGCAAGAAGAAGAAAAGCTATCCCATTTCATGTGCTATCAATGCCGAGACGCGGCGACGCATAGTATGGGCACGCGCATGGTGGCGGTTGCAGGAAGCACGGAGGCGGTGCGAGGCCATGGCGCGCCAGGCTGACGGCAGGGCCGCGCCCCTACGGAGGCTGAGGTCAGCCCCGCGTGTGGAGGCAGCGATGCTAGGACGAAGCGTGGATGGTGACTCGAGGCGGAAGCGGTGGCGGAGGACGAGGAGAAGAGGCCGACATTTGAATGCGCAAAATGCCCTCCACCGTAGATGAAGCAGTATCAGAAAATAGTGGAAGTCATATACTGTTTTCGTAGGAAGTATGAACGACCCAGATAGCTGGTGCGGTGCGGCCACACACGCATGGGAACGATTCTTTTGCTCATCCCTATTCCTCAGGTTCCAGTAGAGCTACAGCGGCTCCCGTCCGTCCACACCACCATAAAGCTCACAATACATCCATTGGCAACCCCACTGAAAACTCCAATCCAATTTCGTGTTTCCCTCCCATCCCCTACCCCGCGCAAGCACAAACCCTCGCCGTCCACCTCCTCCTCCTCCACAGATCCCAGCTGCCGGATCCTGGCCCTCACACGAGCGCTTGCGCCGACTCTCCGATCCGCGCAGTGCTTAGATCCCCATGGCGGCCGGCGACGAGGCCGGCAAGGCCCGGACGCGGGTGCAGCTTCAGCGCCACCAGCCATTCGCGCCACTGCCGGGGGAGTAATGTTGGCGGTTCTTATTGACAAATCTTTACCGCCAACTATTAACCAAAAGGTGTGAATTATATATTTTTATACACATATACCTTTGCTACTGACCTAATTCCACATGTACTAGATGTTGTGACACTTTGCAGGAGAATATACAAGTACAGGGAATTTTTCAGAAGAAAAGGCGCCTTCCAGAAAGCGTAAAACCCATCACAAGAAGGAGAAGCCACCTCGGGTTTCTATGGGGCACCTTCCGGGCATGGGCGCTGTTATAGCGCCATCAGCCGTTCGCGCCGCTGCCGGGGGAGTACCACCACTTCGGCGCGCCCGCCACCGCCGGTGAGCAGATGGTGGAGGACATCGTCTTCCGGACGCCGGTGAGTGTTCTCAGCCTGGGCATTCGATTCGGTTTGATCAGTTTCAGAGAAATTCAGTTTTCAAGAATAGGGAACCGATCACTTCATCATAGCACATAGAACCAACGAAATCGATGTCGGTTTCGTACTTCGGTTTTCGGTTTGAGACCGAAGAAACCGAGCTGACAGAGATCGTGACTGCGAGGCATCGCTGGCTCCGTTGCTCTCCTGCTCGCGATTCCACCGTCTTTGTTGGAAGACGAGCTAACAGACAATGCAGTAACAATAATAAAAAACTTGGCTTTGGTGTAGACCTGAGCAAATTGAGCCCGGCCCAACCCGGCCCGCAAGCTCGGCCCGAGCCCAACGGGTTTTGGCCCGCCCACAAATCTTACTGGACAGGGCCTGGACACAGATCTTGCAGCCCGCAGAATTTTTTTTGGCCCGAACCCGGCCTGAAATATTGTTTTTATCAATTTTACACTATAAAATACGCGGGCGGCCCGCCCAAGCCTGAGCCCGGCCCGAACCCGGCCCGAAAAATGAAGTTCGATCAGGCCCGTGGGCAGTTCATGGGCAGGATTTCGTCATCCTGAAAAGCCCGAGAAAATTTTCGGCCCGGCCCGAACCCGGCCCGGCCCGCAAAATGCTCAGGTCTACTTTGGTGTCTTTGTTGACATCTTATTGTTCAAGATTGGGAGAAACTTTGACACATGGGCAGCTTCTTTATGCAGGCCCGCTAAGTGCAATGATGAGGACGCCATTATATTCATTCTTGATGAAACCTATCCTCGTGTGATGGCAAGCCGTGTGCTGGAAGTTTTAACTGGACTTCCAAGGGGTGATCAAGAGGTATCTGAAGAACTTCGCCAGAGTCAAACTACAGTAGCTGCTCTTCAAGCTACTATTAAAACTGCTTCTGTGAAGGATCAAAACTGGAAAATGAAATATGTTATAACAACTTGTAAATAGCTAAGTTGCAAGGTGACCACATGCTGCAAGCCAGGCTTTTTATAGCCGCTGCTTTACAGTTTGGGGTCTTCACAAGCTCTTCACTTTATCTTACTTCTACAACCCTGGGAGAGATGTCTGATATACAGAAGCTAGTGACGCTGATTGGTGTCAAAGCTTACTTGCTCATATGATGAAATGTCTAGAAACCTTCGAGGAAAGTGGAAAGGTTAACAACCCGGTGTGCTTTTCTGTAAGTATCTTTGAAATTCTTTCTTTTCCTTTCTTATTAGAACACAATGTTGTATGACTAACACTAGCTGCAACTTTTTTGTTAGAAAACATAGACTGTCCTTGCACAAATTATGAAGAAGCCAAGGAGACCCCACGGCTGAAAGGCTATACAGATAAAAGGATGGATGAAATTATTGCTACAGTTAAGGGAGGCTCCAAGGTATGTACAAATTATATGCATATACATTCATGTATTTCATTAACATGTAACAATAAAATTCCCTTTCGTGCCCCTTAGCTTAAAGACTGGAAGGAAAGACACAGTGTATGGCCACAACGGCATTCAAGAAGTTCAAGCTAGTGAGATTTTATATAAAGAGAACTACAAGAAATCGGTAAGTATAAGTCTTACCATATATGTACTTTTTGGATCAGTACATACATGTATTACATAACGCCTTTCAAGTTAAGAAGAGGAAACCGAGGAGAATAAGGTTGATGGTAACCGTCCGGTGAAGAAGAGGGCCAGATTGTGTAAGGAGTCCAATAATGAGAGAAAGAATGATGATCAGCCTGATATAGACAGGTAAATAGGAGGTGGTCTCTGTTATGTTATCATGCTCTAAGTATTGTTTACTTTAGCTTTTACCTTTCTGTTGCTTTAGCATTAAGATTAGGAGAGGGGCTTGCCTTGGCAGTCAAGAAGGTAAGGCTCCTCGGTAGCTAAGTAGCCACGCAAAACCTCTAGGAGTCATGGACCTTCTTCACCAGTAGGACAGCTGCAGTTCCCATCTCCTTCCCGAGCTGGTTAGGGTTCTTGCTTAACTTTATAATCGAGTGCCTGCATACATATATGGAGCCTAGCTCCTTGATACTATTGCCAGGCTTACGCGTGTCTGTTGAAGAGGCTCCTCGTGCCCGGCGATGGCGGCTGTACTGGCGGCCCCACATCACACTTATTAACATCCCTTAAACTCTTCAGGACACTCTTGATTTCTACAAGGAGCGTGTTCTTGGAAAAACTTGAGACAAGATAATACTGAACATATTGAATCATGAAGTGTCAGAGATGAATTACGTAGAATGTTTCAAGCTACGAGGCTATATGCACACTTCTGTTATGTTCTTGCAATGTCATTGTGGAATAAAGAGTGGAAAGAGAACGGCATCAACAAAGTCATATTGTCTCATGAGGCAATGTGTGAAGTGTTAAACCTGGAGAAGTTAGTTGCTGAGCTCTTAACTGAGCAAGCTAATTTGGTATATCATGCATTTTCTTCTATTTTCTTTTTGTTACATAATTCTTTTACATAGCTGAGTTTTAAGGGGATATCCCCCCCCCCCGCAGGTATTTGCACCTATTGTTCATGAATGTCATTGGTTCTTGATCATGATCGCACGTAACAAGAAAATTTACATCCTAGATTCATTTCCTTCCAAGTCGAGAGAGCCAGTGATTTCTCGTATTCTATGGACATTAAAGCAGCAGCTGGCAAAATCTACTGATGGATCTGATTACATCTGTAAAGTATCAAAATGTTAGCAACAAAAGAACAAGTATGCCTCATTTACCAAAACATCCTTCACTACTTCTGCTGCTGCTGCTTTCCTCACTTTTGTGGCTAATTTTTTTCAGCTATGATTGTGGTTTCCTCACTCTATAATATATCCAAGCATTCGATGATACACAGGCAGAGCTGATATTTGAATTTAATAAGGTAATTCAACAATTAATGATGCATGCAGTTACCTAGCTTAAGTTATCATTTGCTTTACCTTTCTATGCAAAGTAGGCTTTTGCTATAAATCAATACAGGGCCTAGAGCCAAACTTGCCCTCTGGCAGTACATCATCTATGTGCTTTTGCCAACAATTAACTATGAATTAATTGCAGGCTATAGTGGAAAAATTCCACATAGAATCTTTTGTACGCCTTCTCCAACACGAGCTCAACAAAGCAGCTGAGGGCGTAACTATTTCTAATGATGATGATGATGAGGTTAAGGTCATGGAAGACAATTTCGCATATGACACCTCTATTTTCAACGCTGCTCTTAGCGTGGAAAGTGGACACCATGTGCTTTCAACACCTCCATACATAGATAGAAATGAAAGTGATCTGGACTTTGATAGGGTGCCTCTGAATGATCTGAGCGGCTCTCCTAAGGTGCCTCTGAATGTTGGGAATCCGGCCAATTCGAGGATGGGAAGCACCAGAAGTAAAGAGGCTCCCAAGCAAGCCAAAAAGGCCGGCGTCAACACAGAAAATAGATCAAAGCTGTCTCGGCAGACACTCCCAAGGTTGGCAGCAGTGTGGAGGTGGAGGGGGAGGAGACTCCCAAGGTTGACAGCAGTGCAGAGGGGGATGAGGAGGAGGAGACTCCCAAGGTTGACAGCAAAGTGTTGAATTCACGTTGCGAGAGGCAACGAAACCCTCCTGAGATCAATAAGCTTTTTTTACAAAACACCACAAGTTTATTAAGTTTGAAAAACTTGAAAAGCTTTACGAGAAGATTCTTATTGATTGGTATGTTTCTGGAAACATGATTATATTCTTGTAAAATAAAACTTGCTATACTGACATGTGTATGTTTTCAATTTGAAAAGTGAGCAAGATGTTATATTGAAGTTTGGTGATGATATTCCAAAGGATGTTATTTCAATGACTGGTCGTCGGTTAGAAGAGTGCCTCCAGGGAGGTCAGGATGCCAGAGAAGTTTTCAAACTATTAAGGAGAGTCCTGGATGGAACAGTGAATTGTAATAGCAAAACGGCCAAAAGAATCATTGCCCAACCAGTAGACAAGGTAAAAGGTTTCCCCTTAGTACTTAAAAATAGCAATATCTTGTACTTATGTTTCCTCCTAACTGCAGGACGATAAAGGTTTGGCGAAAATGAATGTGGCTGCAGTCCCCTATAGGGCAGGTGAAGGTGCCAAACGCAAGGCCAACTCCAAGTTAGAACAGACAATTGTAAGTTGTGCATCAGTCTTGCTTTTTTTGGAACTGTTAGTTCCCCAAAATCAAGTTACACAAGTGTTTGTTTTTACAGATTCACCTCCCTGTTTTCTTCGAGGGAGAATGGATCGTTGTGTGTTTCCAGTGTCTTGGAGCACAGGCGGGGTGGGCTCTTTTGCTTCGTGGTTGTGGCCCAGCTGCAATTGCTTCGTGGCTTAGTGGTCGACATCCCCAAAGCCTGTTGGCCAAAAGAGGGAAATCCGTGAAGCCCGCAAGAACCTGCAACTCTTGAACACTATTGTCGTCCTTCGCTCGGTACCAGGCAAAGTTTTCTTTTAATGGTCTTGCTCTGTTATATACTTCATGAGCTATATTTTTCTCAGACATACATGCCTTAGATGAGCTACTGCTGCAAACACACTGCCCATGTATTAGTGATGGGCAAGATATCATTTTATACTAATAATGCCTTGCCTAATATGGACTGGACTTTGATTTTGAATCACAAACATGCATACGATGAATGAATGCTTGAACTGCAGATATATTTGCATTTCTTATGTAGTCCACAAAACATGTGTATATATTTACTTGTGCTGCGATTTCAGTTTCATAATGCAATTATATGTATTTTGCATTTGTAGGCGATGCCCATGCCGGAAAAGGTTCTGCATCCTCAGCTAAAAGATTTATTTCTTTCTCCCATTTCATTTTATTTATCATATATTTTATATAATCGCATTGACGTAGTTGCTGTTGATACATTTTCCTCTACGTATACTTTTTTAGTTTTTTCCGTACACTATGCAAATGCACTATTCTTAATACTTTTTGAATCAATGACTACAGATATCGGATGGAGCTAGTTGACAATATGCCTGACAACCCAAAAAGGATTGTTTTTGAGAGCACTCAACAGCCGTCAGTACATTTTTTTCATTATTTAGTGCGCCCTTTTCATGTTTTATTATTGCTTTTCTCTTAGATAATGTCATCATTGGCCATTTAGGTATGAGATCCCTCTGCGTCAAGACGAGGGTGCATCTGGTATGCAGACGCAAGGCGTCCCCCTTATATGCACCTCTTGCTATAATTACATCTTTGTTGATTTTTTTTTTGCTTCCGGTATACAGACGCAAGGCGTCCCCCTTCTATGCACCCTGTGGTAGCACCTACTTTCCGGGACCAATCTCACATAAGGTAAAGTTTTCTCGCACAATCTTGCTTACCAAATTTCACACCTGTCACAATATTGTGAGGCATGCCAGTTATGTAACAATACCGCTGCTTTCTTCTGATTCCCAAAAGTTCACGGATCATCATTTCCTTTTTTGTTCATAGGACTCATGCTGCTCAGCGTACAGTGGATAAAGTGCCATGTAACCTGAAAAGGGTTGTCTTTGAGAGCACGCAGGAGAGGTCCATAGTGTTTCCATTCTTGTTAACTTCTCACTATTGTTAATTTTGTCTTTTGATGTAATTGTTTTCGCATTTTTCTAGGTTCGAGCATCGGATTCGTCCAGATAATGAGTCACCCTCTGCAACTAGTAACTTTAGTGACGATGATGACTTCATGCCTCGTCCATCTAGACGGATTCACACATCCAGGGATGCTGGTCCGAGGAAGTCTAGGCAACCACGAACAGGAACGATGGCCGGTGAATGTTCAGAGGTGAATCTCTAATTAGCTTTATCTCCCTTGCTTTCGACTGCCTCTACATATTTTTTTGCTGACTACGCTACCCTTGCAGTAGCTTTTCATTCCTGCATCCTTTTCCCTTTTTTGTTAATTTTTTCAATATGTCTTATCGTCTACCCTTCATTTATGCAGCGCATCCTACACTTCTAAGTTTCTATTTTTTTTGTATCTATTCAAAACAGTAATATATCTAACATTCTTGATGTTTTTTCTAGGCAAGACAAAGGAATCATAGAGATACAAGCCGTTCTACCACTGTACATGTACTGTGTAATGCTTCAGATGTTAGATGCACTGTTGCTATGTTGTCTGATGACCAACATGATGCTATTGAAGCGGTTGGGTTCGGCCACTTTCTAAGAATGAAGATTGATGCTATAGAGAACAAGCAGCAGCTATCCTGGCTGTTGGACTGTACCGACCCCGATACAATGGTCATTAACATTGGCCCGGGCAAGGTTCTCCCCATCACTCCATGGATAATTAGCATTGTGCTTGGATTGCCTATCGGTGGTCAAAATTTGAAGATTTACTCACGAAGCGAAGGTGTTACGCTTCGTCAGCAGTGCTCTACAACAAAATCTGAATGAAAACCAAAACATTCATATAACAAACTTGCAACAAGAGCTCTTACATGGACATGTGAACCCCTTGATGAAGAGATGCTTCTTCATGATTCTCTTGAACAGGCTTCTACTTCCCAGCAGCAGCAGCAACTTTGGTTCACTAGACATCAAGAGGATTATGGATTATGAATTTTTCAGTGATATTGACTGGTCCCAGATTGTTTTCAATGATCTCCAGCTTGCTGTTCGCTCATGGCACAATCGGGATAAAAATCAACTCACTCAAAGCATCCATGGTTGTACCATCTTCTTGCTTGTGAGTATTCTCATCCCTATCAATATTTAAATCATTTAGCTATTTGTGTTGCTATTATTTTTGTGATGTCTTAATGCCTTGTGAATTACTAATACTGATGTTTTCCTTGGTCTTGTATGAAAGCTTCTTCTAATAAAATAAGTTACTGCCATAACATAATTACTATTTTGTCCTTCCACTCATCTTTATGATCCCCCGCACAACATCTTGTACACTGTATCATTTAATCTAACTCATTACTATGACTTATTTTTCCTGTTCCTTTACTTATTTGCTAAGTCTTTCATTTCAAATTGACCCTATTAACTTTTAGGCCTTATAAATTTGTAAACATTTTTTAATGAACAGATCTACTATCTCGACAACATTGACCACCCCTTGTCCCCGGTAGACCGGATCTCTACTCCACGCATCACTTTTTATGATGATGCTCTCATTCATCGCTTAATAGAGGTTGATACCGCTATACCAATTCAAGGCGCAATTACTTTTGGATCCCAACCTGTGAGTCAGCTATGCCCTTTGTTATATTGTCCCTTTTGCATTTCAACCTTATTATTGAGGATGTTATTGTTGCCTATTTTCCTTTATATCATACAGCTCAAGAGCTGGGATACGACATGCTACGCTACTGCAGATGTCAGTGGTGTTCTCTTACAACAAACAAATCATTCTATCCCACGTATGCCCCACTGTCACATCCCACGTCTCCAGGATCTGCTGTCTCAGCCGATAGATGGTCTTACTGGACTGCGTAAAGCAAGAGTCCAGAGCTTCTTTACCTAGTTTGATGATACCCTGTCTCTGAGTACTAGGTCCATTCAGCAATCCCTGCGAAACATCATGAGAGCCCATGCTAATCTAGCTGATCAATTCCGTCCCTTTTTACAAGCTATCGGTTCACCACAATCCGAGCTTCAGGATACGGTATCTCAGAACATAAGGTCACTTGAACAATCCTTGGGAAACATTGCGACATCCCATGTTAAGCTAGGTGATCAAATCTGTGCTACCTTACATACACTAGGCTCAATATAATCCGGGCACAATAACAATCCACCTGGCACTTCTACGGCACCGCACGCACACAATGATCATGTTCATCGTCAATCTGTCCATCGTACACCGTCGTCGTTTCCAGGCAAGCTCTTGCTTTACTCGATAACTACGTTATCTCACCATGCGTCTTATTGCTATGTATCAGATACACTGACTCATTGTTTTCAATTTATGCCCAGGTTATGAGATTTCTTCTCATGGTAGCTTTGTTTCTGCTTCTACTTTACTTCCCAACCCGCTTATTGACCAAGCACCTGCTGGCAACAACACCCCAGGTACTATGTATTCTTGTTGCTTCATGACTCAAATCCTCAACATGTGACATATCATTTTTTCGTTTGTAGGTCCAAGTTCAGTTCAGTTTGCTCCACCTACAGGCCCATTTGGCTCCCCTGTTCACGGTGTTGTTTTACCCCAACATATTGGAACATCGATTGAACCAGGTATGCCCACGTCCTCATCTTTCCATTTATTTCTTTACTACAAACTGAATTCATAAAGATTATCTCCATTTCGTCTACACAGGTTCTTTCACTCACATTAGCGATCATACTGTATCTGCTCCTACTCCGGATGTGTCCCCTATAATGGATCCAGTACGAAACATCACCTCAGTCCATGGACAATCACCGTCTCTTGTGAACAGCCATACAGATGTGAGCCCATCTAAGGTTCTCTTCACTCCTATTCCACCCTTCTCTTTTAACCATTACATCAATGCATTTTTAAAGCACCTATGGTTTCCTGAGTTCTAATTTTCGGTTGCTATTATCCTTTACTATATTTTTGATTTTAAGCATAGCAACAGTTACACATGTAAGTGCACCCGTTTAGTCGATGACATTAGTTTTTTATATATGCTTCCTTTTCTTGGTACTATACTGTATGCTGCCACATAAATTTGTACTTTTTAACTCATTTATTTTCTCAATCAACTGAAAAGTATTTCCTTTCGTATTGTACTTACCACATATTGCTTTTCATTTATATGTTAGCATATATACATCTTATATTATCTGATTTTAAATTAAAAACCTAATTTTTAAATAGTTTTCTATTGCTTATCTTTCAGCATTCAATTATATGCATACTGCGCTTTATTTCATTTCCATTTTTTTATTCGGATAGACATTTACGCCTACATGCTAATTTCATTGTTTCCCCATCATTTGAATGCTGAACCTGCACACTTATTTCTTCGATATTTTACGGCTATTCTTTTGTTTTCTTTCAAGCTTTAAATTATATCCATCAAGCATCCTTACTTTTTAAACCCACGGGAACCCGCAACAGTTGAAGCTAACACTGCCTCATTTGGCTCCCACTATTCCTCATGTGACCACATATCTCCTTCTGGTCATAATGGTCCCAAACAACATGGAGAATGTAGTCCCACCACACTTGGAAAAGACATGAGATATGCATTCAACTGGCCAGAGCTAGATCACATTCCTACGTTCAAGTTCCCCGGAAAGCGATTAACCAAGAAACCATCAAAGTTTAATTCACCCTTCAAGCATGGCATTATCTCTCGTCCTCCCCCTAATATAGATTCTGCACTGCGGATGCATGCCTATCTTTGTTCAAATCAGCCTTCACTGAAAAGGTACCTTCTGGATTCATTTCTAAATCGCCATACTTGAATACTTTTCTGAGAATGCTTATTCTATTTCATATAGGAAAACAAACTTTGATGCACTTTGGGTCAAGTTCTTTGACTGGACATCATATTGCTCTTTCATTTGCCGTTGGGAACTTCATAGATTCTTCGTTTATGGATGGATTTATCAAATGCACTGCTGAAGATGACTTGCTTGTTCGTCCTGAATGCCATGGCTATCGAATATTCCTACGCCCTCTTGTCGTGGTATGCCCTACATTTTATAACTAACCATCTTGCTTTTTATTTTCTTATTCTAAAATTGATATTGTTCATCTCTTCCCTTGTAGGACATTCTTATGTCAGAGTCCTTCAGTTTTGACAAACCTCACCCCCAGTGCAGTCCTGCCACTGTAGTAGAAACTATCAAGAGTTGCCTCCCAACAACCGACTTAAAAAAGGCAAAGTGGTATGTGTATCATGTTTACTCTTTGTTTCGTAATGTTTTCATATCTGTTCCATTTTGATATAAACCTTTTTTCATATTATCATCTCGCAGATTGTCCTTCCGGTCTTACATCTTCGACACTGGTCTGTGTACTGTATCAATCTTATTCAATCCCGTGTCGATGTTCTAGACTCCTTGGATTATTCCTCTAATAACCAACATTCATGGGATACATACCATTCAGCAATGTGCCGCACACTAATGCAACGCCTTAGTGCTGCTCTTTCTTTAGCTGCACCTCGGACCTCCCCCCTTTGCAAATTGGAGACCAGTACCTATCCAGCTTCCACTTCAAAGGGATTCAAATGACTCTGCCTTATTCTCCATGAAGTTCATTGAGTTCTACGACGGTGAGGGCCATGGTTCTTTGCGGACGACTATACATCCGGTATTTTTCATCTTCATTTTTCATATATTCATCATTTTGTTTAAACTGTACCTATTTCTTTTTCTTCCCTACAGGATCAGTCAATGGAGTTGAGGGCTGAAATGCTTCAGTATCTAGCATTCCATTCTGCCAATGGAGTGCACGTTCCCCCCGAGCTTCTTCAGTTCCGGACTCGAGAGTCTCAACCTACCTTCCACCCTTCTTTTTATTAGTGCAAGGCACCCATGGAGTTTCATCGCAGTCTACGGATGTGTTAATTATGTCATTCATATATTAGTGGGATGGTTATTCATAGTTGAGTTATCAAAGAACCACGTCAGGATGATAAGATAATTTGTTTAATATTTGGTTGCATATGCATGTCCCATGATTTCGTTCTTTATATTGGTATGGATTTGTGTGTCTCGGTCCACGTTTATTGCTTGGTTAAATCGATATGTGATATGCCCTCCTGTGTAATTTTCTATCCTTTTCCTTGTTCCACGATATGAAACTGGAGGTTGATTAGCTTAATACTTTGCAAGATATATACACTGTCTCATCATTTACAGATTACTACAGCCAAATAAGCTATATCTTAGAGGTATGTAACAGGTTTCTACAGATTATAGTCCACACATGCTACAGCCAAATCAGAATTCATAAAAATGTTTTCTTGCTTTTCAGATTATAGTCCATCTGGATCACACAGGCTGGGGCCAGGAAGGTGTACGCCATCGAGGCGACTATTTGAAGGTACATCATCCAAATTTATCTTCTAGTTCTTGACTGTGGTCTTGGAATGTAAAATTCAGGTTGTTTCAGCTTATGAATGACTTGGATTTTGTTATTATGGTATTTTATATGTCTCTTTAAGTATAATAATGTCCTCGGTTGCACCTTCTTAAGTAATTACAGTCCTCAACTTAGAGAAACAATGGTCCTTTGTACCTATAGCAGTGGTGTTCTATAGATACCAATAGTATTTTTCTCGCTAAAAGGCTGACCTAATCAATTGAGCAACCAATTCTGCACTGCTGAATCAACACGTGGACCATTGTTTGGCTTCCCAATAGCTTGTATAGTTCCACAAAAATATTCATTCAAATGGAATGAAGGACCTGTATTTTTTTCACGAACAGCTTCATACAACCTGTTATGTGCTGTCAGGTTGTCCTCACCAATATTATTGATCCTCTTACTATGAGAAACAACTTCACCAACAGACACTAAACTTGAACTTTCAGCTACACTTGTCATTCCATCAAACTGATCAGCCTCACCTTTCTCATGCTGATATGGTTTAGATGTGTACAGTCCAGCATATAAATCTGGAAAGAAGTGTTTGACATTATCATCAACCCATGCTACTGGTTTGTCCATGGTCATCTCATAATCTATGCAAATCATGTGAATGAACTCCAACAGGATTTGCTTGTTCTGGAACACAGCAATAGTAATTGGCCTCTTCAACAGGAAGTCCTGTTGTGCTAGATTGACAACATCCTCTAGAAAATCACTCCATTCACCATGTTGGTAGAAAAGCACAGGCAGCCCACTTTTCTTAAAGTTCCAATATGACTCCAATATAGCTCCACTCCCACAGGAAATTAATTTAGACTTCTTACATTTAGCTCTGTCATCAAATGTCGCAGGGTGATTTCTTGGATCATGCTGAGAGAATACCATCGCATCATTGCCTTCAGGGTGCTCCATAGCAGTCTCATGCTTTCTCTTGTGAATAGGAGCTTTCAGAACATGTTCTCCCAATGCCAGAACGTTCCTCTGTTCCATTTCTTTTATAGAGACTAAACCCAAACCAGGTAATTTTCTTTACAGATTTACACTACTAAGTCATGGCACTTTCCCTTTGTTAGATGGCTCTCTCTGCAATTACAATTAATTTTCATTTGACATGTCGTGTTCTGAATGTGGGGATAGATTACCCCTGTAATATAATTGTAGTAGGTGAACACCTTGTGAAAACATGAAATACTTCCAGATTTGTCTGTAATTCACTTTTGTTATTTAAATTGCTGCATGCTCTGTTCTGTACAAGTGTCATTGATTTCTTCAGTTTAGACAACCACGAGGAAATAAATTGTGAGCTTGACATAAGCCCATAGATTTGTAGGTAGATGGGAAGGATTCTCAGGAGTTGTTAATCTAATATTTGTTATCTTCTTGCAGGTACATACCAAATGTAAATTAAATGGATATGTACGTCTTGTAATTGCTTGCAGTTTTCAGTGTTTCAGATGAGCACCATGGGAGGTCCTTTGTTTATCGATTTCAAGCAGCCGCTCAGTTCTTGTGCAAAAGCAGGTGGACAACAACACATCAGTACCTTTGCTCTTTTCTCAAGTAGCAGAAACTGTAGCTAAGCACCAATTCACTTTTGAGTTAAATGTCCCTTTCATAATAGCTTGCTCTAACCAAAACCCCAGATGTCCTGTAGTTTGGCTTAGCATTACCAATGTATGGAAAACTAATTATGCTATGAGAAAAAACCATCTTAAATGTTAGAAATGTTATGGTTAAATTCATCTTAAATATTATAGCATGGAAGTGATGTTTGAAACATAGCTATTCTTGTTTGCATGCTGATTGTCGGCACTTCCTACCGTATAATGTGATTTTGCATTTTTTTGCCTTAGAGCCAATATGTATAAAAAAGACAAATTAGTTTATTTTCATAGTATTCCTCTACAACATGACAAATGCTACCCATGTTAAGTAATAGCAGCAGTATAGCGGTGAATTCTATTTGTTAGATCATAGTATACACCACATGGTCCTGGGTATTGTGTTTCTGTTAATTTTACTGGAGGTTCTTGCATGCACGCTAATCCCCTTTTTCTCGTGGTCCAGATATGCTGACGAATTCTTAGAAATAACCACACAACTTTGCAGAATCAGGACAAAATGGAGATGCATCCTAGGACCTATTTGTATAGGTCATTTTTTTTTGCTTAACCATGTTAAATTTTCCTTACTGTGAACGAAACAGCCAATACGTATTGCTGCTGGTGCTAATTAGATCAAGTTCCTTCAAATTTTCATATGTTTGAACTACATTTAGGATTTAATTAAGAAATTGCTTCATATGTTTATAATATTTTTAGGGTACTGCTCAAAACCCTGGTGTCGAGGAAATTGAATTATGTACAGCGCCAGATGAGCATGGTGGAACTCATTGGGCTCAGCAGGTTGGTTTCCTGGGCTTATACTGCTTATACTACAATGCTTCCTTGTCATTCCTAGAATGTGCTATGGTAGCCTGTAGTATCATATATGATGCTATGATTTTCAATTTTTCATTACTCAATAAATTTAGCATTACAATTGGTACGTACCACACATTGGTGCTATAGAAAATATTCAGAATCTTTCACAAAGGTTCACCCTAATCCTAGTCTTGCTTGTTGCCTCTTCACCTTCCTCCTCTACGTCATCTTTAGTTATTTCCGCCTTTGTTGACCCATTCTTTGCCAATAGTGGTGGTAACTTTCCGTCCACCAAGCATAGCTGCTCATAATCCCATTCTACTGCCATTTGAATGGATCCCAGACCGGGATTTCTGCTTTTTCTTTTTGATAATAAACTATGTTAGTTTCCTTATCACAAAATTCCTGAATTTAGCACAAAATTATGAATTCAATCAATATATTACCTTTTCATCCTTTCCCTTCTCGATGTCATTTTCCATTAAACCTTTTCTCCTCAACTATTCCCTCGGTAGATGCCTTCTTTGTTCTCTCCATATCACCTTGTCTACCTACTGAGACCAATAAATTCTTGCTCATTTGCATTCCTTTTATAAATGCTCCCTCGCCCTTGCCCATATCTTTTCCTTGGCATGCGCATGCAAAGTCGTACATGACCAAGCCTCCTTCCTTTTCCACCTTTCATCTCACAAACGAGCAAGCCACCTTTCTATTTTTACATTGACCAACCCACACATGCAAAGTCCTACACGACCAAGCCTGTTTCATTCTTCACCTTTCATCACCTTTCATCTCACAAACCAGCAAGCCACCTTTCTATTTTTATAGACCACACACTACCATTTGACCAACCCACACATGCAAAGTCCTACACGACCAAGCCTGTTTTATTCTTCACCTTTCATATCACAAACGACGAAGCCAGCTTTCTACGGACACTCCTGATCGCTTCTTCACCTTTCACTATCAACTCCTACGACCAAGCATCTTCTTTCATCTTTGCATGCAAATCCATAACTCTAAACTATTTGTAGTCCTCCCCTTTCCTTTATTTTGGTATTGTCTTCCTTTCAACCGTATCTTCTTTCATTTCATCCACGATTTCACCATGCCTAAGCCTCCCGGTTTGTCTGCATACGAGGTCATAGAATACTATCAAAATCATGATGTTCTATATGAACGTAGAACTGAGGATGAAACCTCTGCAAATTACACTAGGCGGATCCACCCCAGTCCACTTATTCCAACACCTAAATCCCATGCTAATCCTCCACGCAACGTGCCACATAATACTCCTCAAGTCCCTCCTACAACAAAATCTTCTGATCCCACCACAATCGAAAACTTCCATTTAGCACCGAGAAGGATCGAGGACGTTCCTTACGGTGATAGTATTCATGAAGATCCTCTTTCGCCTGAACTGTCCGATCCTTATGGCGATAGTCCTCTTGAAGAACCTCTCACCCCTGAACTATCGCCGCCATCTTCTGGCACCGAAAATGAAGGAGAAGGCTCCAATGAAGTTCAAGGTCCACCTGTCATTGCTTCACGTGAAGACGCAGGCGACACATCTTGATTGCTTTGTTCTTGATTGCTTTCTTCTACCACTACAATTTTGTGATCTAAATATTTCTTTAAATCACTTATGTATATTTCTTTTGTTCACTTCTCATACGTGTAAATAAAGCACCGGGATAAAATTTTTAAGTTGGACCCGTGGTGTGTATATATGCTACTAAACAATATAAATGAAAATCAACTAAAACAATACAAATATATTAAAAATGAATAGTTTCATATTATTTATTTTCACCATTACAAATTACAAATGGACATAATATGCCTCTAATAGCAAACTACGACACGATTATTCCTGAATATTCCCCTTTTGTTTTCTGTCCATCTTCTTTCCTCACTTGAATTCATGCGTTTACAATATAATTTTAATACAAGATAACAAAAATCCAATATATACATGTCTCACCTTTGAACCATTGTCTTCATCTTCCTTATCTTCAACCCGTGCTAATGAATTTATTTTTGCAAAAGCAGCCTTGCATTTCCTATATTTTTTTAGATTTAGCTGCTTCTCGCACAAGTTCCATTGCTTTTTTCATGAGTTCTTCTGCACGGGAGTTTTGGCTGCATTCACTCTCATCATAACCCCCTTTCTCTTTCCCTTCTCTTCCTAACATGCTCGCGTCTTTTCTAATATCGATGTGGCTATGAATATATAGGTATATATATATATATATACTTATTTGATGGTCATGCAGCCACACAACTCTAGGTCTACAATTTGCTATAATGAACCAAAATGGCCATGCAGCCGCACAATCCATGACTTATTCTCACCATAGCCGCACAACACTAGGAGAAATGGTCTTTTTCTATTATTAAAACTAGTGGATAGAAAGGGTCAATCGAGGTACAATGAGAAATGTTCTTTTCTATTTTTAAAACTAGTGGAGAGAAAGGGTCACCCGAGGTAGAATTGGTCGACACATGTGGGTGGCATTCTAGCTTGTGCATGTCGCGATTAAACATGATACATGGCCAAGTGTCAAACAATATTCTCACCACACAACACTATGAGAAATGGTCTTCTATACTTTTTAAACATATGGAGAGAAAGGGTCAAGCAATGTAGAAATGGCCCACAAATGTGGGTTGCACAGCAACCCGTGCATGGTAAAACTAATGGAATATAAATATTCCCCGGACTACCCCGTCTTGTACAAGATTAGTATACCTAATAGTGTGGATAGTCGTATCAATCCTTCTTCCAAATAGAGAGGGTGGCATTTTGATTTCCAGATAGCGTACTTAGAGTTGTAGCTACCTGATTAGTATTTAGTATAATCCTACTATTAGTATGGCTCCACGAAGAAAGGGATTTTCCATGTCGACGAAGCTTGATGGAACAGTAAAGGTAGAAGGATCTGTCACGGTGCGGATGGAGGTACAAGGTCCATCATCGCAGAACCGGATGTAGGTGTCATTTTTCCCCTTTTAGTTTTCTCGGGTCAATAGTTCACCAAAAGTCGTTTGTCATTCATGCATTTTTAAATTCCAATTCTATATGTTATAGTAGTGACGACGGAGACAGAGAATGGTGTAAGGATTGGTGCAAGGAAATGGTGGATGCCTACAAAGATGACAAGGTTCGTTTGTTAAGTTTATAAATGTAATTTTGTATGGTGCAACTTGCCTCATTATATTTACATTCTACAAGGAACATGGTATATTAGGTGTTGTCAACTCTAATGTGTTTAATACATGCAGGATCTGGACCTACCACATTACAAGAAATGTAATCCAGTATGGTTCCGAAAGATGCAGGCAGCTGCATCATATGGGATGCCGAGATATACCAAGGCAGAAAAAGAAGCTATTTCTGCCTTTTTTCCTCCTGATGAGGAGCTACAAGAGGAAGAATGTTGGTACAATCGGGCTCTGGATGATGTGCATGATGATTACATGCGTGGAGGGTGCACAATATGTGGATTTCAACTCCATGTCCCAGCAAATTGTCCATCTCCATTGAAGCTACGGAGGGAGCTAAAAGGAAACTTGGATGATTAAGGAAGATTACGTGCCAATTAGCATTTTTTTTATTTTGTTTCATAAATACGAACTTGCAGTTCGTTGTTCACTCCTTTCTTTTGTTTAATAAGAAATACATATTCCCAAATATTTTTTGAAACCATTGATATATTTGCCCTTTGTTGTTAGTTTTTACTGTTTCCAGCTCTTTGCAAGTGTCATTTTTGTATTCTAATGAACTATTTCTTGCCTATGCAAAATCATATCAATATTTATGACGTTTAATATGTGTATATAGAAAATATGTTCCATGACGTACTTGTCTATATATTTTTGTAATTATTGATATTTTATTATAAAGAATTCAAGATGATTTGACTTGGCATTGTTGAGCCTTCGACAACCTTTTTTGTGTGGATGTTGATGCTATGTGAACTACTTTGGAGTACTAGTGGAGAAAATATAGTATATAGATGACATATGAACAGCCTGACTAATCCAAAGTCTCCAACTGATCTCGGCACCTTTGCCACCTTTTTAGCGCACACCAACATCTTTGTGTGTGGTCGAAAGGCACATGTCAACATATGATGGTACGACAGCTGTGGAGTCAGGGAGCAAGCCGCCCCAGTTCTTGGGGCTCCATCACGACCACGGCCCTGTTCCTATCCATACAGATTAGCTGGTAAGAAGAAGATGGCTTCCTCGTCGTCTGTGTTTTCATAGCTAGTCTGAAGAAAAAGGTTTCTGATGTACAGTTTAGTATTTGGTTTTGCTCATGCTCTGTAAGTATGTTGATGACAATCAGGATATGCCGCCGTTCCATATGCTGCGGTTGGATGAATAAAGATTTGGTTCCACGACATCAATGCCTGTCATGACAATACATTTGTATATATACACTTCCAGGCCCTAGGCGATTAGGCTTGGATTTCCTACTGTACTTGTTTGTATGCGAATGTTGTTTTTCTGAATGTTGACAGTCGTCTTCTCCTCCTCCGGGACCGTCATCAAGTGATCCCGCCATCAGCTGTCTCCTCTTGGAATAGGCTACTATTTTCTACGGCGAAGCCTCCAATCCAGCCTCGGCCGTGGTCGTTCGTCAGACCAACGTCGCCCTCGAAACCGCCAAGACTTGCCTAGGACTCGGTACGTGACAATACATATGCGCGTGGCATTATGGATCAATATCGTTGAGATCAATTAATTCAAAAGGTAACTTGCATGTAGGCGGCGATGAAGCAGCCCGACGACATGGTAATCTACTAATTCGGCTCTGCCTTGCCTCTTGCTTCTGCAAGCCCATCGTCTCATGTTTGGTTGAGTTTCTAAATTCGTTCTTTTTGATTGAGGGGTGTAAATCTGGGATATACGTATTCACTTAAATTGCAGCACACATGCTTAGTATGATATTGAGTTTCTAAATACAAATATTTTCACACATGTGCAAGTGAGCTATCAGAATTGTCATATTTCCACACTCTGCATTAACTTATTTGAGTTCTTCCACATGTCATTTATAGGGAACTCTTCCAGAACCTTCCTGCTGCCTCATAATGACTATGCCAGGGGATACACACGATGTGCTAAGTGACATCACCAACATCGCAGGTATGATTTTAGTAAGTTGGATGTCTTAATTTTATAAATCTAAACTATTGTCGAAATGCCCACTTTAGATGAGGCCTTTTTATAGCTTTTATCACACTCTAAAATTGTTTTCTTTTTTGGCTGATTCATAATTCTGCAGCTTCCTTTGACATGTATGGAATAATATCATCATTCCTTGCCTTACACTTATGCTTATGTTATCTAGGGAATTCTAACACCACAAGCAAAGAAGATTGAACAAATCAATTACAAATGGTTGTTTACAGATTCTATCTTGTTTAAAGAAAAATGAATGCACCGAGCCAATCAGGACAGAACAAAAAAGATCTTTAAACCAAAGTTAAAGAATTGGAGAATCAAAATCCAAAGAAAGCAAATGTGTAAGCACAACTGGTTTCAGCAACTCATTATTTCAATCGCCATGGTGCTCATTGTTTTCCCCTTTTTCATGTGCTAATTTACTTAACAAGGTAGATAGCAACGAGGTAAGTAGAGTGCCTTAAGAATTGCAGTTTGCAAAGGTGAGCATCTATCTGGAATGTTTGCTGCAAGTGACGTAGAGTTCATGCTTATTTTGAGAAGAACAATAAAACTGAGGTTGTGCGGACAGAGAGTTCCATCATATGCATCGGCGGTTCACAATTCAAGCTCAAGTCAACAAGTTTTGTTCATGCTATGAGGCGATTAAACGTAGGCATCAAAGCAAACATACTGTCACAGACAAGGGACGTATTATGTGTTTAATCTTTTACCACAATTTGTTTTATATGGTACTGATATATAAATTTACACATTGCATATACAGATTTCAGAAGCATTGAATCTGTATACGGAGTAAGACAAGGAGAAAAAATCTCTCTAATGCCTTGTTGGAACATACTAAAGGGGAAAGACAAGTGGTCAGCCAAGATGGTAGAAATTGTTGAGCTAGAGAAACTAGAAAGAAACAATAACAAACACAAGGCCGCAAAGGTGTCCAGGCCAAGGGATGAAGAAGGCACCAACATTGAACAAGCAGTCAGGCCAAGAAACACAAGCAAGGAAAAGGTCAGATGTGATTAAGAAGGTCAAAGAAAATCTTAGGTGAGGGGGTGGAGATGCTTGCGTGGAGACGTGGGACAAGATGTGGGCAAAGGAGGAGTCCAATAAGAAAAAGAAGAATTCAAAGCAAGAGAGGTTTGTGGTTGTACTTGACCTAGACAAGGAAGCACTAGCGCTAGAGAAAACAAGAGTTGAAATAGATCACAAGAGAGCTGAAGCACACAAAAGAGCTGATGCAGAACACAAAGAGAGCTAAAATATATTATGTTGGCAGACATGAACGCCCTCAACCCGATGCAACGTCAATGACTTGAGATGATGCAGAAGGACAGGTGTCTCTGAAATCAAATTTAGTTCATGATTTCCCAAGGGCGTGTGGGTCATCAAGTAATGGTGAACCTAGATTGAAGAACCCCAAAAGCTCTCTCGACCATCTTTCTCACAGCTTCATGCACTTTGGAAAAATATTGTCTCTTGTTCCCCATAGAAAGAGTGATGGACTTGACTAAAGTAGCTCATGAGGGGTATATACCATTTGCAAGATAATAGCCCATTGTGTAGTCATGGTCATTAACGGAATACTTCACTTCTGGAGCTATACCTTTCGCCTAGTTATCAAACAAAGGAGATCTATGAAGAACATTGATGTCATTATGAGACTCGAGGATTCCAAAGAAGGCATGCCATATCTAAAGGTTGTTCAAAGCAACAACCTCCAAGATGATAGTGGGCTTGTCCACATGCCCCTTGTACTGACCCTGTTGGTCATATGGACAGTTCTTCCACGCCCAATGCACACAATCGATGGACCCTAACATTCCTAAAAATCCGTTTTGCTCACCCATTGCAAGTAAGCATGTTGTGTCCGCCTCATTCGGATACCTAAGGTATTCATCTCCAAATATTTCAACAAATGTCTGCCTCATTCAGATACCTAAGGTATTCATCTCCAAATATTCGGATACCTACGTAGGCTCTCAAGTGCAGTACTTTCGCCAATGCGAACATACTCATCCGTCGCATCAGTTCGAACCCCATAAGTGAGCATACGCACTAGGGTAATGACTTTTTGGAAGCAACTAAATCCAAGAACATTGACAACATTCCTTTTCTACACAAAGTAATCATCATGCGCTTCAACAACACTCATTATGCATTTGAAAAGGTCCCTAGACATCATGTACCTGAAGAAGCCATAACTAAATATTAACAAGTCTAATAATATTTTAGCAAATTATAAAAACAAATTCCATTGAAGTTAAAGAACAAGAACCAGTGACAGAATATTTCATGGCTGAATGTTGGATTCTCTGCCAAATAGTCTTGAAACATCCTATCATTGTTGTCTTCTCTATCATGGTAAAGAACTTTATGACCTTCGTCAGAGCCAACGTGCCTTCCTTTGGCGTTGGAAAATGTTTGCACAATTTGAGCGGCTGATAATATCAGAGACACCGTGCCTTCCTTTGGCATTGGAAAAAGGTTTGCACAATTTGAGTGGCCGATAATATCAGAGAGCCATCATCTCATCGGACGATGATTCTTCCAATAGTCTTCGCACACAGAATCTCTTCCTAGGCATGATTCCTGACCACGAGTAGAGAGGATCAAGAGCTGATCTGATGGGACAAGATGCCGCCATGACCCAGAACATTTTTTCCTCCCAGTGTTGCTATTGGAAGCTCACATTGATGCTGCCACTCAACACGGAACACACCGTACCTATAATGCCCTAAATTTTGAGTCTTCAAAAGTAAAGTAAATTGCTTTAATTCCTGTTTAGAGGTCTTTAATTTATAGAAGAATAATTAAATTTTCCTAGAAAGAATTAAAATCAACTTTAAGGTAGAAACCTTGTATTGTTGCATCCATGTTGCTGCACGATTTTGTTTGACTTGTTTGACCTAATTGATTGACTAATTTTAGTTTTGGTTCTTAACCCCTAACTAGCTCTAACTTGTCCCCTCTAACACCTAGACTAACTAAACCTAGTCTAACTGCCCCTAGGATCCTTCTACCTAATCTAGGTGGACCCTAGAGGGTCCCGGCCACCCCTAGCCACAGCTGGCTACCCCTGGCCAGCCAGCACTAGCAGCAGCCGGCCACCAGTGCCCATGGGCCACCAGCAGCTAGGCCAGCCCAGCCGCACGCCAGCCAGGCTGCAGCAGCAGCCCAGCCAGCTTGCGTCGGCCCAGCCGCAGGCGGCCCAGCCAGCCCCGCGCCGCGGCTCGCAGCACGCCCCTCGCCTTCCCTCTTTCAACCGCAAGGCCTACTAGGCGGCCCAACTAGGCTGGCCGAACAGCCGTGCTGCGCCTACGCTAGCCGACAGGCGGGGTCTGCAGCGGGACCCGCCTGTCAGCCCCGACCTCGAGTCGGGCAGGGGCACCTCGCCGCACCGCCTCCGCTTCAGGCGCGCGAACCTAGGTTCGCTGGCCCCGGGCCCACAGCCTCGCGCGCCTATAAGAAGGGAGCCGCTGCCACCAGGAGCCCCTTCGCAACCCTAATCAGCCGCCACTCGGTTCCGCCGCCGTGAAACCCTAGCTCGCAGCTTGCATTGCCGCCTCGCCGTTCCCGCTGCCATCCTCCAAGGTGAGCTGGTCCCCGAGCTTCGCCATGATGCGGGCGACGTGATGGTGCCCATCACATCCACCCTAGATGCCTCTGCACTCCGCTTCGCGCCGCCGGAGTCCCGCCGCCGGCGAGATTCTGCCCCGCCGCGTCGGACCACCGCACCGGCCGCAATTCGCCGCTGCTGTCACATGCAACAAGTGCACGCACGTGTGCGCTACGCGAGGGTGCCCTCACCCTGGCCCCTCGTGGCTCGTAGCGCCACCGCGCCAAGGTCGTCGCCGGCGACCATAGCCTCGGTCGCTGGTCGGCCGCCGCCGGTCCACCATGAACCCGTGGACCTCGTCCACCAGCGCAGTCCACGACCGGTCCATGAGCCCGACCAATCCCACGCCGCCGGGTGGCCGCCCACACGGTCAACGCCGCCGCCGCCGGTACATTTGCAGAAAGTCCCTCGAGCTTTTCACTAAGTACAGATTGATCCATTCCAGTTCAAAACTAATTACGATTTAATCCCGTTTTGTGCACATTTAACCCTAGACTTGCATAGGACATAACTTTCTCGTTTTAACTCCGATTTCAGTAAATTAGTACTTGTTGGAATCATCTAGACGAGTAGAATCTTTCTATGCTATTGTTTACTACAGATTACTTGATTTGGTGTGCTGTTCTGATTAGAATATGTTTGCTTGCATGTATTGCTCGTGTGATTGATTGCGACAAATAGAGAACGCGCCGTGGGTAAAGGAGGAACAGCAGGACCCGGAGGATCCCGCGCACTTCGACCTCAATCAAGGCAAGTACAGGACCCTTGCACATATTGATCCCATGGACATTATTAATTGCATGCATGTGTTTAATACATCAAACCTAAGAACATACTAGCCACTACTATATGTCACCCATGGGGGTTTATAGATAGGATATAGGTCTTCTAGTGCTCCTCTTACCTACTTATTAATGATGTATTATTAAAATGATGCTTCTTAAGTAAAGCTGTTGGTATTGGCTGCGGCCATGTTTGGAGGTGGTTGATGCGGGAGGCATCGTTTTTCAGTGGAATAAGAGGGATGCGGATGCTAGTGTGGTACTCGTGGCGATGAGGGCATCCTTGTCTGCTCTCCTTAAGGACCAGTTCCTAGACGGTTCAACTGGGACATTTTGTACGGCTCTAGGCTATATGGCTTAGGCTTGGCAAAGTATCGGGAGCCATCATAGGTAGGTTCAGAAGGGTGATCCCAAGTTTGAAGCATGAGGGTTCAGGATGATCCGCATCGGAGCGGCGTGTGCGAATACGTCTCTCATGTGCTTGGGACATTGCTGATCGGGCTACCACTACCTATGACCCGTGAACCGCCTCGTAGTGAGACCCTACTCATTCACCTTGGAAGTGTCTTTAGGAGTAATTAACCTGAGCAGATTGGAATCACGACCTGGAGGGAAAGTGTACACCTCTGCGCAGAGTTTGATCAAACCGATATATCGTTCGTGCTCATGGTTAAGAGCGGCCCAGCACCCTCTGGATTAGCAAATGGACTTCATGGATCGTTGGAGATGGTTGAAGGAGGTTGCTACCTCGGTTCTATCAGGATTGCGATCCTGTGTTCCCTGAGATGGCTATCTCTTTTATATGATGATATACTATACTTATAATGATGTTAATCAACTGTTAATTCCACTTGAACATTAATTAAGGGTTGGTTTCTCTCTACCAAAATGATTAGTAAATAGGTTGCTAATTAAAATATGCCTTTCCCAAAATGCTACTGCAGTCTACCCTTCAGCTTTACCTTTGATCAGCCTTGCATTATCCACTTATACCACGTAGCTACGCATGCTTTCATTCATTTATTTGTTTATTTTTTTACTTCATCTTGCTAGCTACGCATGCATTCTATACACTCTATTTTTTTATCTCATTTCTTACCCTTGATCATAGACATGTTTATTATTCCTATCATGATTTATTAACTGTGCGTGCATGTCTTTGATCCTTTGCATATAATTAGATGGTGCGCCAGCTGCTGACCTGCCGTAAGGGCTTGACCGGTTACCATGGTGATTTTCGCCCGATCGAGTACCCGCTGACAGGACGTATTGACCGCTTCTATGCCAGCCAGCACCCTGACGATGGGGTGAACCTCTTCAACGGACCTCCGCACGGACCCATTCAGGCGCTCGTTGCACAGCCGGACTCTTCAGAGGATGAAGACTCGGACGAGGAGGAGGTGCCCAACCGTTCGCCGGCTGCCAAATCTATTGATCCGTACTCTGCTCTGGGAAGAAGTCTCGAAGCAAAATATATGTCATATATGCACTTTGGATGGAACTGAAGGAACTACACGTCCGCAACATGAATTAAATGAGACAGTCCATTTCGAGATATCTGATTGGGCCAGTTAATCAGGCACAGTCAGCGTCTAAATGAAATCAAACCAAAGAGTCCATCAGTTTCATATTCAAAATGGCCCTGAGAATAAAGCCATAAAAACTGACCGGAAACATCGCCAAACCGATCAGTGCACCGCACTGCCACAATGCCAGCCATACTCACTCCATATTGGTAAAAGAAGTCGTTTAGGACAGCAACATGGTCTCCAAAACACAACTTTGACCTCTTGTTATTATAAAAATATATATGAAGATGTGATATATGTATACTTTTATGAAAGTATTTTTTAAGACAAATCTATTCATGTTGTTTTCACATTTACAAACTCAACAACTTAAAAGTTATTGATGATTTATATTCCCAATGTTTGACTCAAACCTTGTCCAAAATGACTTCATTTACCAATACAGAGGGAGTACTTGGTAAGAGCAAGCAGCATCAACTGGAACAAAACTTGCTTTAGAGTGTGTGTGTGGCTCTAGAACTTGCTTTAAAACTTGCTTTAAACTTGCTTTTGAGTCCTGGCGGCCCTAGAGGATAGGGATAGTTTGTGGCTCAGGACGGATGGCTCATCACCCTCACTACTCGTGATGGTGGTCATGACTTTTTCCACGTACAGCTCATCAACCTTCTCCGCGCGCAGTATGGCTGGGGGGTGGTTGGAGTTGAGTACCACAGTGAGCAGTGGAGCCATCCTATCTACCCAGAGCACTAGAGGGTGGGGTGCTATGTTGGTTGCCCCAATGACCAGCTGCGCGCCCTGCGTGTGGTGAGAGTCCATGAAGCCCAGCAAACAGAGCTACTCTACTTAGATGGCAGGGATCAGTGATGCAGCTCGCCAGGCTCTCTTCGCTTACAGGCACCACTTCTTCCCGCATATCAGCCAAAACTCCCGTCGCTACTGGCCTCGCAGGATGCATGGTCAGATCTCTGCTAGCATTGCACCTACTACAGGGGAGGAGGTCGGGCTACGCACTACAGTTCACATGGTGGCTACACTCAACACCGAGCTCAGTTTCACTCTATTGGAGCTTCGCCAGGTTCGTCTTCAGGCTGAGGAGGACAGGCGAAGGATCACTTAGTTGGAGACCCAGCTCACAGGAGTGGCGCCTCTAGCACCACATTGGCCAGCGATGTCTCCACCACGTGACTATGTCCCCTACGGAGGAGCAGGAGGCTGCACTAGGATTGACCCCTAGGATGCCCCCTTTTATGTGTAATAATAGTGCCACGTTAGCACGATTGATCGGCTAGTTATCGAGTCTGTGGTGAGTCTAGTGAGTCTGTGGTGAGTCTAGTGCGAGTGTGCTTAGTGAGTGCTTTGATTTATTTGAGTGGGAGATTTGCTTATTATTATGAACCATGGATGATTCGTTCTTTGTAATGATTTAGTGAGATGGAAACACCAGATAATACTATTATATAAGATTGCATGTCTATTTAATTTGGAGTTAGGATAATGGCTGCTCACCATCTTCGAATTATGTGGCGAATCGTCTAGCTGTAGACTGAGATATTCGAGATTTTAAAATCTTGTGAGGAGACTTGCAACGCCATCTCCAAAGGAATGGCGCTGACATTCCACAGCAATGCTAACCACCAAAGATGTGACGTTAGGAATCCATGGTATGTTATCTTTGATCAAGTCGACATTCCGCTCTTCTACCTGACAATCAAATCAAGGGTAAAAAGAAACAGATAGAAAGAGTGTGAACCAAACAGTATATAATGCCAGTCTCACAAGATATATTCGTACCAATGGAACGTAGAGATGCACGAGGAGGCATCTCACTGATGAGCTACAACGCTTTAGGAGGCGGATACTTTCAACTTCGTTGTTGTCCTGCTGGTCCTCCCCCTTATGGGTGTGGGGTTGACGAGTGGGGAAATCAGGGGGAACGAATGGGGTAGACGACGAGTGTGACGAGCGTAGGGAGTCTGGTGCGGGTGCAGGAGGCCCTGGTGGACCTGGCGCTGGAGGACCTGGAGGGCTTGGAGGACCAGGTGGTCCTAGCGGCCCTGGAGGACAGGGACAGTTCGTGGCTCAGGACGGATGGCTCATCACCCTCACTACTCGTGATGGTGGTGATGACTTTTTCCACGTAAAGCTCATCAACCTTCTCCGCGCGCAGTATGGCTGGGGGGTGGTTGGAGTTTAGTACCACAGTGAGCAGTGGAGCCATCCTATCTACCCGGAAGACTTAAGGGTGGGGTGCTATGTTGGTCGCCCCAATGACCAGCTACGCGCCCTGTGTGTGGTGAGAGTCCATGAAGCCCCAGCAGACAGAGCTACTCTACTTAGATGGCAGGGATCAGTGATGCAGCTCACCAGGCTCGCCAGGCTCTCTTCGCTTACAGGCACCACTTCTTTTCGCAGATCATCCAGGACTCTCATCGCTACTGGCCTCACAGGATGCGTGGTCAGATCTCTGCTAGCTTTGCACCTACTACAGGGGAGGACATCAGGCTACACACTACAGTTCACATGGTGGCTGCGCTCAACACCGAGCTCAGTTTCACACTCTTGGAGCTTCGCCAGGTTCGCCTTCAGGCTGAGGAGGACAGACGGAGGATCGCTCAGTTGGAGACCGAGCTCACAGCAGTGGCGCCTCTAGCACCACGTTGGCCAGCGATGTCTCCATCACGTGACTACGTCCCCTCCGGAGGAGCAGGAGGCCGCACTAGGATTGACCCCTAGGACGCCCCCTTTTATGTGTAATAAATAGTGCCACGTTAGCACGATTGATCGGTTAGTTATCGAGTCTGTGGTGAGTCTAGTTTGAGTGTGCTTAGTGAGTACTTTGATTTATTTGAGTGAGAGATTTGCTTATTATTATGAACCATGGATGATTCGTTCTTTGTAATGATTCCAAACCAAGCATTTTGAGCTAGACATTCATTTTGTCCAAGTGCGAGTCGCTCTTGGACAATTCAGATTCCAACATAGCAACAAATTGTCGGCGTCTTGACCAAGGGATCATCAACACTGTAATTTCAAGTCTTCAAAAACAGCGATCCTTTCTCCTATAAACTTGGTGATCCGGGAGCTCCACTCACTCACCTGGAGTATAGGATCGGCTAGCATGGGAGTACCTCCAGCTATTGTACTTAATCTCCACTGATGAATGGAATGCGTGCCGTGATTCTCTCCTAAATCCATCTCTCTTATAATTAGCACTAACTTGAACTAAAGCTTAATAATAACACATGACTATATTAATAATGCATCATTTCTAACAAACAAGCTATTTAAGGAATTATTTAATAGAAATGTAATAATGTATTATTAAAAGTTATTATAAAATTAGATAAACTCAACTTACGCAATTACCGTCACTCATCGAGCTAGAGACTCATTGGCGCCCTTTTCCATGAATCGACTCCATGTCTGCATATCAATTTATAATCTTGTCAATTACTCCTTGTATTGAGTATTGAGTTGTAATGACAGTAGGCAATGTTTGGATCTAGAAAACATATATAGGAGGGGCTTAAAAAACAACACTAGGCTTATAGACCAAATATAATTCTATTATGATCCAAATTTTCAATTTCAGCTACCAAAGGTTCAGCCAAAATTCATCAGAAATCTAATCGCTAACTTTCACATTAATGATTATTTTAGGCTCAAATTGCAAAAGAATACAATGACTAATGTATCCTCATGTCTACAGTAGGGAGTGGACTACAAGGAGTCTAGTGAGACCACACGACAAGGCCTTTACTCCTCCAAGTTTGTTTTACACCACTAACACTAAGCGAACTCCACTACAGAAGCCTCATCTTGAGCCTTACAAACAGTCTTGATATAGCATAACCTCGAGCGAACTAATACAATTAATTAGGCAGGTTGTATCATATAGACCTCATGGTAGCACTATTAAACTAGAATACTAGTTCATTAATTGGTCTCAGAGTCTAGAGCAAGTACAGGCACCAACCCAAGAAACACAGTATATATAACAAAACGAAATAACCCTCATACCAGAACGTCCATCCTGCTTAGATTTTCTATTCATCATGTTTAGGCCAATAGAGGCAACCAACCCCAAATCCATGTTCCATAGTTCATTAATTAAGTTTACACTATAACCCAACCAAGATAGCAAGGTAAGCATGACACTACTAATCCAACCCAGGTTCCAAGGTTGATAATGCAAATACAGTAGACCCAAACATAAGATTCATTTTTTAATCTCTACATGCATTCTAAAGGTCTATATATCCCAACTCAAAATAAAACAAAAGTAGATGCAAAATGGTCAAGGACACTTGCCTCAGCTAAGTAATGCTCAACCACTAAAACACTTCTTCAGGATCCGTTGACGACTTCTTTCCACTCATGACAAACATCTGGCACATGAACATACAAGCAAAATATACAAATAAATATAAAAAGAGTACAACACACTATATAAACAACTTATGAAAATACAATAACACATGGGGCTTGTTTCTAAGATCGTGTAACCGTATATTTCAAGGTTTATTAGGAAGAAGGGCATTTTAGGCAAAAATGTGATGACAACAATAAAATGTATATCATTGAATAATTAAATAAGGATAGAAACATAAATTGAAAATATGAATCTAAAACTTATTAGAATTGGAAGTACTAGGGGCATGTAGATAGTTAACCATAGACTTATAATGGTAGCAAGAATTCCATTTAACACAAAAATAATGCTCACGATTAAAAAAATCAAAAGGTTACTCAAAAGTGCAGGACTTGAAGTGACATCGAGTATTTAAAGGTTTATAAGAGGTTATCGTGAAGATTAAGCAGACTCAAATGAACATAAGATTGAATAGAAAAAAAAAAAGGAAAGGAGGCTTTCTGTAAAATATGGTAAGGACACTTGCCTCAGCTAAGAAATGCTCAACCAAATCCATTAACGACTTCCACTTAGTCTTCACGATCCATTGACGACTTCCTTCCACTCATGACAAACATCTGGCACACAAACATACAAGCAAAATATACAAATAAATTAAAAAAAAAAGTAGACCACACTATATAAACAACTTATGAAAATACAATAACACTCGGGGCTTGTTTGTAAGATCGTGTAAGCGTAAGGACCACTGAAAATGGAGCTTAAACAGAAAAATATATGGATATTTCAAGGTTTATTAGGAAGAAGGGCATTTTAGGTAAAAACGTGATGACAACAATAAAATATATATCATTGAATAATTAAATAAGGATAGAAACATAAATTGAAAAGATGAATTTAAAACATATTAGAATTGGAAGTACTAGGGCATGTGGGTAGTTAACCATAGACTTGTAATGGTAAAAAAAAATCAAAAGATTACTCAAACGTGCAGGACTTAAGTGACATAGAATATATAATGGTTTATAAAGAGGTTATCGAAGATTAAGCAGACTCAAATGAACAGAAGATTTGAATAGAGAAAAAGGAAAGGAGGCTTTCTGTAAAATATGGTTTCCTTCCTCCCCTGGCTGGGCAGCCATGGAGCTGTGCGCTTGGGGAGACTTGACAGGGGCAGGCGCGGCTCTGGCCAGCCGGGCTGATGGCGGCGCCGGCGTGCTGGGCCCGCGCGGCGGCCAACTCGCAGGAGGCCGCGCAAGGGCGGCGCTGGGTGGCCACAGAGGCAGCGGCCAGCACTGCTCGGAGCAGGACGTGCGAGGAGGGGGCACTAGTGCCGTGGGATGGCGCGGGACGGGGCCAGGCGGCTGGCAGCGTCGGCGCAAAGCCGGTCCATGGCTGCTAGAGGCGCAAAGTGGCGGCGGCTTGCTGCGGATGGAAGCCGGCCGCGGCGGCGCCTTGTTCAGCCGGGGGCAGTGGCGGCCGTGGCGTCTTCCGGCGGCTGCAAGGTGAGGGTGCACGGCCTGGAGAAGAGGCGCGGGTGGCGGCGGTGCAGGGTCGGGGCTGCGTCCAAGGACGGGTGACCAGACAGCAGGAAAACCAAGAACCGCTCGCCGGCCATGGCGCCGGAGAAGAAACTGAAAGGATGGGAAACGACGATACGGGCACGGATTCGCGAAACGAAAATTATGACGGTGTAGAGGAGATCGAGACGAACCTCGTGGTGGTGATGATTTTCTCAGGAACGGGATGACCTCGCCTGAAAACGTTGCCGAATAGTTCGCCGGAAAACGTCCCCAGCAGAACTTCGGTTTCCGATCTACGGAGATCAGAGTGGCGGCTGATAAAAAGGATTTCAGATCTGTAGCCAGTGCCACGGGAATATATATGGCAAGGATTTAAGGCGGTGAGAAATTAGGGTTAGGATTTCCTAATTTTAGGTTTATTGAATTTTGGAAAAGGAAAATAATTTCGGAAAATCCAGAACTTGCACTATTTAAGTGTGAAAATATTCCGAAGCTCAGAAAATTCCAGAAAAATACTAGAGATGGATTGAAGGATTAGAAACTAAAATAAAGTAGTTTGAGAACATAAAGATGATTTTTCAAATGATCACACAGAAAGATTACGATCAAGAAAATAAAATTTAATTTTCAAAGAAGTTGGAAACATCCCTAGAGGGAGACCTTCATCTCGCTAATGTATTTTGAAACAATTTTCACTCATATACACCAATGCAATGGCATGAATGCAATGCCGTGTCAATTTAAAATATAAAAGTTATTAAAAATCAGATCACCAAGAATCAAGAACTGAGAACTAAACCGAAAGAATCAGAATTGAAACCGAACTGACCAAAACTGAATATTTTGATTCTTCAAGCTATGAATCGAAATAGGTAAGGTTAATTCGGTTCTTGGGCTCGATTAACCGAAGAATCAAAATACCAAAGTGGCCCATAAACAAATGTTGGCCTAACTGGTCCACCAAGAAACCCTATATAATCCCTCAGTCCAAACCCGCTGCAGCGCAACCCTTCACTCGGCCTCTCCATTCGTCGTCCCTGCTCTCTCTTCTCCCAAATGCGACACCGCCCGACTCCTCCCTTGCTCCGTCGAGAGCCTCAGCAACCTTGACACTCGTCTCCGCCGCCTCGATTCCCGCCTCCTCATCCGCACCTGTGACTACGTCATTGACAACTCCCTGCTCCCTCGCCCGGCACTCAGCTGCTACTCCACCGAACGGTGGCCATGGGGAGGACGGGAGTGCACGCCGAGGCCCCTGCTCCAACTCTCCAACCTCCACCAGTTGCGCTAGTCGCCGAGACCCCTCCACTCCTCCAGCTCCAGGCGCACAACTATTCGTTGATGGGAAGTGGATCTACACGCGGATGGTGTTGCAGATGAGAAAAATCGATGCAGTTTTTTCTGATGACTTTTTGTCTAGATTTGTGTGTTATTCATTGTACATCGGTTAGTTCAGCTAATAACCGACCAAATCAAAAAAAAACTGAAATCCTTGGTTCTCTGAAATTTTACTACTCGATCGGTTTTCATTTTTAGTTAACCGAATTTTGGTCAGAACCGACTAACCGAACCATTCGGTTCGGTTCTAACCGACTGCACAGGGTCAGCTCAGCGGTGTCATCCTCATCTCCTCTTCTCGTGCATATGGTGTTGTTCAGCTGGTAAGAAGCTGACAGATTTTTGCAGATTTCGATATATTTTCTGTCACGAACCACTATTTAATCCGTCGAATTCTATCGACTTTTCAACCAGCTGAACAGGACCTATATCGGAAATCAATCCGGGCCTTGCGCAAGATAGACGGAACACAAGACGCCACCCTCTCGCTTTTGTTCGAAAATTGCTCCGAGTTGTCCCCCATTCCAGCCCCTACAAGCACATGTGTTGGAAGAGCAAATCCGAAACCACGTCCTTGTCCGCGACACTTTGGTGTGCGGCCAATCAGATTTTGAGGAGCGCAGCGCACCGTGTGACTACTCCGGTTCCTTTGTATTCTTCACGGTTTCCTTTGTCGTCTTCGCGGATACATCGAGAAGTATTCCATTTTCTTCTCAGCAGCACCTCGTGCTACTTTGCAAACAACAACATCATCTACTCCCTCCGTCCGGCTTTAAACCCATGTCTACGATTTGAATTTTTTCCGAAATTAACATGCACGTATAGACTGTCATGTGCTGTGGTTCCGTACTACTAGCATCTCTGCCGCATTCACAGCCACAAGTTTACTGATGGGTGGGACAAAAAAAATAACAAAAAGAGAAATGGCTAAAGCTCCCGAAGCCTCAACCACTCGTTCCTCTCTTTACCAAGGGTATTTTGTAATTTTGCTTGCTCCTTGATTTCCGTGCCCACATCTAAACGTGAAAATATTACCGGATGGAGAGAGTACCTTTTTTGTATTGTTAGCCCTAGATATAGGTTGTACGTCTAGCTTATGCACTAGCGATGTGCGTGTGTTAGGTGTGTGTGTGAGGTGTGAGTTGGTCATAAGTTCAGATACTGCAACTTGTACTCGAAAGGTGAGGCAATAAAAAAAACAACGTCATCTACCTTCCTTGTGACGTTCACGGGTGGACACCTTCTTGCAACAGATGAGGTCCACTACAGCAACTCACTATGTTAATTAGTGAGAACGGCGACACCAGTGCCCTTGGCACTAGTCCTGTCTCTAGGGTATACTCCTTCCGTTCCACAAATAAAAAAACGTTTTTGACTTCAACACTTCCTGTTTGACTGCTCGTCTTATTCAAAAAAATTTAATAAATAATATTTATTTTATTATAACTTAATTTATCATTAGAGATATTTTTATAATAATTAATTTATTTTGTTATTTGTATAAAAAATTTAAATAAGACGAATGGTCAAATAGAAAGTGTTGAAGTCAAAAACGTTCTTTTATTTATGGAACGGAGGGAGTACTGAAATTGATGTTTTCAGTGCTGTTGTTGTGATTAGTACGATAGCCTTCATGTGTACTGTTGCAAATAGATCACTTGTGCACATATATGATATTATAAACTTGTTGCTGATTTTCTGGATTAATTTATGTATATATTACCTAAATATCTAACACAATAAATGATAGGAAAATGTTGTCGCTTACCTCTTTATAAATAGGTTTCTTATCATTCTCTTCCTTCGGTACTAAATAAAATAATTTATGAGCCAACTCTTCTACGCTGTTCATGTGCCAACAGACCAAACAACATTACCTCACCAATGCCCAGGGTAAAAATCCTTCTTTGAAAATAGAGATAGAGATGTCTTGGGAAAAAGAATAAAGTGTATCCAGAGTTCCAGACACTAGACATGCACATTTAGAAGTGATAATAAGGCTAGTCTCAATGCGACGTTTCTTCAAAAATATGAAATTGTAAATGAAACAAGTATCTCTCTCAATGCACCGTTTCATTGCACGGTTTCACTTGCTATTTTTAGTTGCATGGGTCCCACCCTCTCTCTTATCTATGATTTCACTTCTTTATTTTTAGCCCATGAAACAATTCATGCGTCTCAATGGGAGTTTTACGAGTTTCACACAGTTTCCGAGTGGTTGGAAACAACGCTCACGCGTTTCACCAGGATGAAACGTTTTCCTTCTCTCTCCTCTCCATTTCATGCAAAGATTCCCTAGCTGATGTGGCACCCTATTTAATGTGCATGACACGCCCATTAAATCCCCATTGAGACTAGCCTAATGATAGGGTAAAATCTGAATAGATCAAATATTTTATGACGGAGCGCAATATCTAATGATGAAAACGAGGAAAACTATCAAGACATACCAATGGGAACATCGAACAAAGATATACGCAACAATTGTCCTTAAAATGAAGGTTAAACAGAAAAAAGCGGTCCTGCTATAATGTGATGCCCCTCAAAATCATTGTCCTCAAAATATACGCAATCACTGTCCTCAAAATCATAGCCCTTCTTTGTTTGTAGCGCCCAGGAACAAAGCGGTCCTGCTATTAATAATGTGATGCCCTAGTAGCAGCTACTACTAGTAGCAAACGCTGACACAAGTAACTTGCGCCGAAACAAAAAGCCCTGGTGAAATGCACTGCAATCCAGCGGCCCTCGCTTACATCAGCGCTGTATCTGTATGGATCACACTCGCAGCCTGCGCCGCCCACAATGTTCTCGGCGCGTCGCCGGCGAAGGCAACATTCTTCGACATCCTCGTTGTTTTGGCTGCTGCCGCCGGTCGGCTACTCCTGGTGATGTGCCGACCTTCCCTGCCCGCCGTCACCGCCGGTGGTACTGGTAGCGAGGGCGACGCTACCATCCTCAATCAATGGCTTCCACCAGGCGAGGGCAAGGCCAGGAACCGAAACTCCTTCCAGGCGAGTAGCTACGAAGGTATACGTGATTTGGATCGCGGCGCCGGTGCCCGTATGGCGTATCCTGAAGCCAAATCAGTATCGTGAACTGTACTCCGTCTCGAGAAGCCAAATCACGATCGTGCGTCAAGCCAACTAACCATCGTGGACTGGACTGGACTCCACTCTCCAGCAGGCCACGTTTGGGCCAAATGAGACAATTTAGACTGATTTTTTACTAAAAACAAAGCTCAATATTTATTATATATACTAAGTACACTTAATAAATTTTGGGGCCCATGAATTTTGGGGGCCCTGTTCGGTCACCCAGCCCGCACGGGCCCATGGACGCCCCTAAAACAAGGCCCTCGTGCCCTCCCCTAGCTTCCACAAGAACCACCGGCGCGGCACAAGGCGACGACGGTCGGCGCAGCTGGTGATCGGGTCACCGTTGCATCGTCAGGTGAGCACGGCCAGCAGGCCAGCGGCACGACGGAGTGTGCGGTGTGCCTAGACGCGGTGGAGGGGGAGATGGTGAAGCGGCTACGGGTGTGCCTGCACGTGTTCCACCAGCATTGCATCGACATGTGGCTGAGCAGACACTCGACGTGCCCGGTGTGCCGGTGCAATGTCTTCCCGCCCTCTCCGGCTCGGCCAGAACAGCTCCATGCTGGTGCCGGAGACGCGGGCACAGGGCCGATAACTTTTTGAACTCTGTTACAGCAATTCTAAAGATGTATCCGATGTCCTCAACAGATTGAACGTTTCTGAACGATGTGATTCCTTTGAAACGTTATGGGGAATGCAAAACTCTTTGGCACTACAGCCCCAGAGAAATGTGGGGGGAAAAAATTGCAACCGAAAGGCGCATTTGTCTCAACTCTCCTCTAGTAGTTCAGTCACCATCATGCCCTGAACCGACTAGAAAACACCATTTCACTTATCTCTCGTTCAGTCATTTACATCAACGGGGCATAGATGGTGATTGATCGTTGCAAGAATCAGAAAGGAATTGTGTGCACTGAGAAATAAGAAAATGGTTGTGTTCTTTTGCATCAAGATCCAAATCAAGTTTGCAATTAGTCCACGGGTTAGTTGCCTGAGTTATTTCATCGCAATTTGAATTTTTGACCGAGCTCTTTTTATTTAGTAGTAGGATTATGTTTGATCTGGAGATAGAGTGGCAGGGCACATGTGGGGTTGGTTCTTCTATCGGCAGCCAACTATCATCTTGACTGTTGAACCGAAACGCCACAACAGATTATGGAAGATGCCCTCCAGGATGTCCGCCATGCCAACACAAGCTTTGGCTGACAAGGCGAGTAAACACACACTACCAGCTAGCAGGGCGAGTAAACACACTACCAGCTAGCAGCTTGGTTGTTTCTCCAGTTCCCACCTACGCTAACGTAGAGTAGCTGTAACTCTCGGCCCTCCCAAAGTCGTCCATATAGTTAGGCCTTGTTTAGTTGGGTTGCAAAAGGCTAGAAATATGACTCTCTCTCCATCACATCAATTTTTAGCCGCTTGCATGGAGTATTAAATGTAGATAAAAAATTAACTAATTACCAGTTTAGTTGTATATAGAATCTTTTCTAGTTGGTCCACGATTGGACAATATTTCAAATAAGACAAAAGAGTTACTATTCATCAAGTTCATATTTTTAGCCATCTAAACAAGGCCTTAGTTTTCAATAATGCCGGCGGCCAGTTAGTTCTGTTTCTCTTTTTTATCCTTTTTTTATAAAATATAATAGAATCAAATCTTTGTATTGTCGGAATGCTTTATACTATATATAATGAAGCCACAAAGCTTCGTCCTGCCAATTCCGCTAAAATATAATAAGAAGTCTTTCTGTAAGTCGAACGATTGTTTCTATGGCTAATAGCCCACTAATATTGTTTAGTTGTGAGAGAAAAACATCGTACCATGGCTGATAAGTTAATGCCAAATGTTAAAATATCGCTTTTTTGAATTATGAGTTTCCGAATTCTCATGTGCAACCACCAACACCACAACTACCATGTACCATCCTTAAGAAGAAGGCTACTGGTTACAACTAGTGGTTGGTTGCACAGTTTCTTACAGCCTTCTCTCAGCATATAGTTAGCTCTTCAATATTAATACATGACCCATTCATCTCTCTCACGAGGTTTTTTGGTTCAATATTAATACATGACCCATTCATCTCTCTCACGAGGTTTTTTGGTTCTTATAGCTTAGCTAGTTGTAAGCTTACAATTTGTTTCTCCACTCTCCCTCTCGTCCCTCCTCTCACCTTCACCTCATCACTTAGTGAGGACACAAGGTTTTTACCATAACCAGTGTGTGGATTTTTGTGTGATGAGTGATTGCCAATATGCCAACACAAGGCATGTATGTGTTCCTACTAACCGATGGCACGCGGCTTCGTGTCAAACCATGGTGTCTCTTGGCTTGTGTTGTTTGCAGGTGTCGAGCTCGGAGACGGTGGTCGACGGTCGGTGAAGATCAAGTAGGGCGCGCCGTGCTGATGGACCGGGTGCGGTGAAGGGCGGACGTGAGGCTTGGATCGAGGGACTTGAGGACCGGGCGGCCAGCCGTGGTGGTTAACAGCTGGGACATCGACGAGCGCAAGTGTACACGGCGGGAGACGCGTACGGGCTACGCTACTCGTGGAGGGTTTGGTGGTTTCGCCTCAAAACCATCGGCGGCGGGTTTCCCTAGTTTGCGCCTCAAAACCGGGGGCAGAGGTCCTGATGCGGACGGACGACACATGGCGGCATCGGGGAGATTGCTTGGAAGCAAGGCTACCGGTGAGGAGGCGCGGTGGCCGTCGAATCAAGTGAAGACTGAGTTGGACCCTTATGCCCCTGGCTAAGTGGTGTGGCTCTTCATGTATCCAAGGGCAAAGAAGGAATGTAAAATAGACTTGCCCCTATAAATAAAGGATAAGGGTCTTCCTTCCCCCTCACCTCTTCCATTTCCATTTTTCCTTTAGATTTTCCCTTCCTGTAGCTGCTGTGTGAGAGAGAGGTCTGCAAATCTTTGATTTGTACTCGAACCAGTGTGCGTGGCAAGCGGGTCGCCGAGAATCCGATGTTTCCTCCAGGAGTTAACACCTGTGCCTGTGATTTTCTGAGATTGAATTTGTGTTCTTCCCGAGTTAGTTTTTCTCGCACTTGTTCATCGCGTGATTTCTTCGTTTTGGGATCGTTTGTGCTCGTTCTTTTTCCCTTGAATCGATCTATGACACAAGAGTGAAGTTTCCACCGAAGGAATTTTGCTAATTCCTCTTGAGATCAAAGATTCATGTGGATTTGTCTCCGGTTGTCCAAGAATGGCTTTTCTCCGCCCCTTTCTTGATTTCTCACTCTCTACTTCAAATTGTCCAATGGTTCTTGATAGATAGGCACTCCTATGCATAAGCAACAACATTCCTAATTTTGGTTGCAAGAGGTTTCGATTTGAAAAAGTTTGGGACGAATCTTGGTGGAGGCAATTTTCGGGCGATTCTGTTTCTGGGGCCGCGGACAGTCCGGCTCAAACCCGCGGACTGTCTGGCCTTGTTGTTCTTGACGAGTCAATTCGAATTCTTGGCTGACATGGTCTTTCTGTAACCGCAGACAGTCCGGCCTCTACGCACGGACAGTCCGACGGCCGGAAGTTCTGAGGCAGTGGATTTCATGGGCTTTCTGTTGAGATGATTCACGGACAGTCCGCAGTGTATACAGCGGACAGTCCGAGGGTAAACTCCAGAACAGTACCGAGCTCTCAGCTTTCTGTTCACTTTCTGAACTTTGACCCGCGGACGGTCCGGCCCTACAGCACGGACAGTCCGACGGTGTTCTGCAACTACAGTACAGAGTCTGTTCAGGAAGTTTGGTTTTTGACTTTTGACCCGCGGACAGTCCGGTTCACTTGTTGTGCAACTCTGGTTGTTCGACTTCGGTACAGAATTATAGGCGGACAGTCCGGCCATCACGTGCAGACAGTCCGAGGTTCATTTCTTGGTCTGTTTCCATAGTTGTTCCGAGAAGTCTCTTTTCCCAGATTTTGCCCTCGGACAGTCCCGCTGTGACACGCGGACAGTCCGCCCTTGTCTAGTCAGGACTTGTTCTCCGGCTTGCGATTGTTTGAGCTCCGATTGTCTTTCCGCTTCTTCCGCTACTTGGGTAGTGATCCGCTGTGTTCCTAGGGAATATCCACCCTCTCATTAGGGTCGTGATCACTACAGTTGGTGTATTGCTTTTTGGGTTGATTGTTTGAGTCTAGGAAGTAAAAATTTCGAAAGAAATTTTTGAGGCTCCCATTCACCCCCTCTGGTCGCCCTTAGCGGTCCTTCACTTAGATAGCTTACAACCTTTTATTATAGCATTTTTTACCGTTGCCATTATAGTTCTCGAACTTTGGAAATCTGCCATTACAATTTAGCTATTCTGAAACATGTCATTATAATTCTTCTACTTGAGTCTTTGCCATTTTCTACGTCTTCCGAGCGTCAGGGCCTACAACTAGGCTATATACATGATCCGTATGGACCAAAACACCTGTGTTGTCTCTCTCTTCCTCTAGCCACTGACATGTGGGGTCCACGCATCAGCTTCTCCTTCAACCTCTCTCCGTCTTCCTCCTTCAACCACAACAAAAATCCTAGACTGGAGCAGAGGAGCTCAGAAGGGACAGAATGGGCATGTGGGCACTGTAGGAGGCAGTCGTGAGCCCAACCTCTGGCGAGGGAGCTGCAGCCAGGTCATGGCTACGCCAGAGCTCTGGCCAGACCTCTCTCGACGCTACTCGCCATGGTCCACGGCTGCTCGCGCCGCACCACCGCTTCTGTTCGTGAACCCTGTAGCCGCCCGCACCGCCGCCACAGTCATGGTTGGCGAGCCACCTGGGCAGCGGCCATGCAGGCATGTGAGCTGGGCCTCCCGCGACGGGCACGACCTCGCGTGTTTGAGCCGGCCACGACTCCCCTCCCCTCTCCATCATCGACAACGGCGACCCTTTCCCCTTGCGGATCTGTCCTGTGCGTCCTCCGGTGGGGAACGAGGTCTACGTACAGAGATGATGGTGGAGGAGAGAGCGGCCTCCCAAGCTTCCAACGATTGAGGATAGGAGCTTAGAATAGAAGGGACAAAGGGACGAGAAATAGCATCCAAGGAATGTGGGGCTCATGGAGGAAGACAGAGAGAGGTTGAATGAGAAGCTGACGCATGGACCCCACACATCAGTGGCTGGAGGAAGGGAGAGGAAGTAGGGGTGTTTTAGTCGATATGTAAAATATGTACACATATACAGCCTGAAAATGGGCCCAGACGCTCGAAAGACGTAAAAAATGACTAGGTAGAAGAAGAATTGTAATGACATGTTTCAGAATATATCTGAATTGTAATGGCAAATCTTCAAAGTTTGAGAATTGTAATGGTAGCGATCCAAAAACCTTTTATTATATTTGGTCTAATAGGATTGAGAGTTAACTTATATTTATATCCCGCGTGTTGCTACAGAAGTTTAAAGGTGGTATTCTGTGAACAACAAATGAATTAATTATTAAATACAAAGTGCAAATTTTCTGTTCGCTTAAACTTGTATTATTCTCTCCCATAGAATACTATTGAATTAACAAAAATGAGCCAAAAAACGTACCAGCAGAACATAGTGAAAATGTTAGGGTAGAAAGTGAGTGTATGTTGTGCAATTTTTTAAAGAAAATTAGTTATCACTTTGCACAAGTTCAACGATCCATCTTGTTGTAGGTGCCTGATTTCTTTTTTTTTTTTTTTTTTTTTTTTTTTTTTACGAATCAGGTGCCTGATTTCTCGCGTCGTATCTTGATCGCTCCTTTTATTTGAGTTATAATATAATATGCTTGATCCTGGTGATCCGAAGGCACATGAGTACATGTGGGTAGGTTTCATTTCCATGGTCAACTAGATACTTCGGTACGGTGTAGTATGAGCTGTGGTGCTCCACCCAACATTAGCAAGCAGTGCCGGACTTCAGAACTTCAACACTTTGCATTTTTGACTCATCGTCCCTTACTCGATCTCTGAAGGAGTTCAACAAAGGTAATCGATCGACTCTGCACCTCGCTTCGCTGCGACTTTCAACTTAATTCGATTAGGAATTCCCAGTGCATTTCGATCAATGTTCGGTTAATTAACTACTATACTTTACTGAAAGGTACTGTTTCCTGCAGTCCACACCGATGAAGATCCTCACCACCCCGATGCTGATTCTTGCCTGCTTGTTCTTGCTACGCCACCTTGGTCAATTATATCATCTCTATGCCACGACCCGCTGCCACCGGTCGTCCCATCCAAGCATGTGTGAAGGACACATCCATCAAGGCTACACCCGGTTCGCCGACGTCGAGCGGCGCTGCCAGTCCGTGCTGTCATCGGCCGCGGAGCTCAAGGCTGATGCAGACCGTGACGGCAACAACCTGATGTACCAGCTGTCCTTCATGGACGGCGACTGGAGCCAAGACGACGGCCAAGCCCCCCTGCTTCCGTTCCATGGAAGCTACGCCGATCCAGCGGTGGTGACCGGTCCTGAATCGCAGCTCGAAGCAGTTCCCCTGGCGTCCTTCAGACTCAAGCACATAGACGACATTGCGGTTCAACGGCCAGGGCCGCGAACAGCGCTCAACGCCAGCGGGATCCTTACCTTCACCATCGCCCGCAACAGCTCCTGCTCGCATGATCCGCATTTTGACATAACGGAGCCATGTCCGTTGCCGGCGTTCGACCTCCGGCCAGGGGTCGCCAAGCTCCAAATACCGTTCCAAGGTGTGTATACTGAGACGAGGTCGTCGGGGAACGGCGGCGGCGGTGGCGAGAGGGTGCTGTGCATGGTCGGGGACGCTGTTCTCCCCGTGCGCAGCACCAACAGCACGGACCCGTGGGACTGGGCAAAGGATCGCGGCGGCGGTAGCAGCAACATGGAGTTGGAGCCGCCGGTTGTGTCCGACGGCAACATCCTGCTCGTGCTACGGTACCCCAAGACGCCGACGCTGACGACTCGCGCCGTACAAGGCGTGATGACGAGCACGAACGCCATGTCTGATGGAGCCTACTTCGACACCGTCCGCCTGGTGTCCCAGCTGTCCGGCCGCGGGTACCAATTCCGGCAACAAGACACGCCAGAGCTTGATGCCGCCGACGAGCACCCGTCATTCCATGAAGGCGACGCCATGGAGAACCACCGCCTGATTAGAGGCACCTCTCCCTGCGAAATGGTTTATCAATCAATCCCCAATATGATGGAAGTCATTCCAAACTGGGACTGCAAGGGGACCGACGAGTTCTGCAGCCGGCTGGGGCCGTTCGTGTCCACCAGCCGCCCTGCAACGGAGGACATGTCGTTCACTCGTTCTGCCATCGCGGTGACCGGCCTCCAGTGCGAGCCCATGGCCGGCAGCATCGGCGGCACGGTGGCCGCGAGGGTGGCAGCCGTGTTCCGCTTCGTGCCGCCGTGGGAGCACCAGCCCATGGCGGCGAAGCGGACGGGTCTGAGCAGCATGACCCTGTCCGCCGAGGGTGTGTGGATCCCGTCCACGGGGCGAACACACATGGTGGCCTGCCTTGGCGTCGGCAAGGAAGCCTGCCATTACCGTGTGACCCTCTCCGTGCAGACGACGGTGTCGATGGCTCGCCGTGCCATCGTCGCGGGACAGATCACCGCCATGGATGGGAGGAGCCACCCGCCACTGTTGTTCCAGCAACGACTGTACGGCAGGTTTGCTCCCTACGAGACGTCGTGGCGGCGCATGTCGTACATCTACACCAAGGTCGGTCAGGCTCGCGAGCTCCTTCGAGCGAGTAAACTGACTGGATTTCGCGACAGCTTCGTTGCCAAGTCACTGCTCAGCTATCCAAGTATCGACGCTCGCGGTGCTGCCAATGGTGACGTTGCTGACATTGGGAGTCTCTCCAACCTCGCCAACGAGCTTGATCTTCGCTATCAATGCAATGGGAAGCTGCCGCCGTTTGTGCCAGAATGGATCGATAGGCCGTTCTTTGAACTCCAGATTCTCTCTGTCGGCACCCTTGTCGGACGAAGCTACTCTCCCCATGCCGTCCAGAGTCGGTCGAGGATGCGGATCGTCCAACTGTTGAAGAGAGTCCATCACCATGATGAGGAGAGGCAGCAGATACTAAATGTGTCTGCGGAGCTCATGGCATACGGGAATTGCCGCGGTCCAAGTCCGGTGTTGTCACAGGAGGGCGTCTACAACGCAGAGGACGGGCGAATGTACCTGATCGGCTGCCGGCGACGGCTCCTGTTGATGAGCAAAGACCTTGAAGACGGGATGGACTGTTCCATAGAGGTGATTGTGGAGTACCCACCGACGACAACGCGGTGGCTGATCAGCCAGCCGGCGAAGGTCTTCATCGCTAGCACCAGGGACGACGACGACCCTCTTCACTTCAACAGAATCGAGCTACACATGCTGCCCGTCATGAATCGGCAAAGACTGTTGGAGTTGCGCGAGCTGGCAAAGTTGATGGTGAAGGGGTTCCTATACGTCATCGCACTGTTGGCCACCATCTGGGTTGCGACGATGACCTCGCCTTGAATGCGATGCTAGTCTCTCCTATGTACACGCACAAGTTTTTTTTACGAATACGCACGAAGAAGAGAGAATTTCCTGTGATAACTACTCGGTGGCTGCTACCATATAGTAGCTGGTTGTTTTTCCTTTACTTTGCAAGTAGCATGGTTGACCAACGGTGTATTCCGGTCACAAACCTCTGTATTGGTCACTTCTTCTGGGCCTGTCCTTTTTGCTTTATCTGAACTATCTAAAGACTCGTATTTCTGTTCAAGTAATGGAAATGGGGAATCCTCTAGTTTGAAAAAGAAGAAGAGAGAGTTATATTTACAAGAATGTTGAGTACGACGATGCCAAAATTGTAAAGATTACATAATGAAAAAACACATTCTGAAAACCAAAAGGTAACATTGCGACAATTGCCTTGCGCCGGACTTCTGAGCCCCTGTGCTCCCACTTCGATCCTTCGATCAGACTCATAGCGTGGCAATGATAGGAGCCGCCGTATTCCGAAAACACCTTATGTTCTGCTTCTTCCACAGTTGCCGTGAAACCGGCATAAAGAGCGTGTCAAGGCCTTTTCTACGATCTGCAGTGGCCAACAAGTGGATGCGCGTCGCCACCATTGCAGTGTGGCGACCGCAGCCTATGGTAGTAGGAGCCCCACCGCCTAGAGGATGAAGAACCAAATCTCCATGGTGTACGAGCAAGTTGCGATGATGTGGTCAATCGATTCTGCCTCTTGATCGCAAAGATAGCACTGAACTTGGGTGTCAAGGCCTTGTCGAATGCGCTTGGGTGTCAAGGCCATGTCGCCTGCCAGTTGTCCAATGGCCTCGTCGAAGCACAAGCCACATGAGGACATTCATTTTCAATGGCCTCTATGTCTTCGAGATAAGCTTGTGTCCAGGGAGGGTGACGACTCAGAGTGAAGCACAAGATAAGTAGATTTTGTCGTGTACGCACCGGTGCCTGTCCAGCGCCACACTGTTTGATCCCGCTTGATTTGTAAGTTACACATTCGCAATCAAACGACAAAGATGGTGGGCGGACATGCCGCCCACCATGCACCATGCCCAGATTCTGTCGAGAAGCCCATCGCTGACTGGCGTCGGGTTCTCGCAAGAACAAGATTCATGCACAAGCGGACATTATACTACTTTGCCCCAAAATAAATTATTTCAGCACAGGGATCGGTACTGACTGATAGTATATAGCGTTTTGCTTAACTATGATGATGCCCGTCCAATGTAACGGGAACAACCACCTGAAATTGAGTGGCACTGATATCCTGTGCGATTCTTAGTAACAGTAGATGTTTCCTAGAACCCTAAAAACCTCCATCGTGATGGATCACTTTGAAGCTATATCAGTAATTATGGGATTTGATATTTTTCATGTGCATGGAAAATAGCATCTATTCAGGCGATAGTGGTGAGCTTTCAGATGAAGATCCAACGGTGCCAGATTATGATCAAAATTCACACATAGACAATTAACAATAAACATTTTTTGTACAGTAAGACAAATACAAATTTTGATCTACATCGCAATTAACAAGTAACACTCAATATAGACGCGGATTTGAAGCAAGATTGACGACCACACATGTCGCCTGAATGAAAGCCTGATTTCAGGTGACTGATCATTAGGAAAAGTGTAATAATAATAATCTTAGAACACCAAAGCAGCATGGTGGCATTGGCCGTACATGTTAACGACGGGTGGCCGGAGGTAGCCGTAAATGCGTGGCAGCAACCACACGGCGGTGACGCCGGCGTAGTATCCCGCCGCGAGAGGCCTGCAGTTCACACGCCAGACGGCATTGCCGATGACCTGCGGGAGCAAAAACCACTCCTTCACCACACCGACATACCGCTCCACGACGGTGCCGCCTGTGCACATGTGCGACGACATCCCTTGCTGTTCATAGTAGTCCACCCTGGGCGGCAGAGTCGTCGCCGACGTGCCATAGGTGCTCAGCCAGTGCACGGCGACGGCGAAGAAGAGGGCGCCCAAGTGCACACCGAAGCTGTACAGGAGCACCATGGTGTCGTGGGGTACTCGACCCGGCTCCAGCGGCGCCTGTGCCCGCGCCCGGGCCCTCGACCGCCACACCTTCTGAGCGAGCCGCGCCGTGACGGCGAGCGCCGCAAGGGTGAGCGCTTTCACGGAGCAGCCCAGAATGTCCCAACCCATAGGGTAGTCGTAGGGTCGTCCGTACCTCTGCGATGGCCACGCAGGCAGCACCTTTGCATCGGTGACTAGTGTGGCGCTGTAGCCGAAAGCCTGGACGCCGAGCATGGCGAGGGAGATGTACGGCGCGACGTCGGCATGGGACTTGATGTAGTGCAGCTGGCGGATGGTGGCGGCGATGGTGGCCAACAGCATGGTGACGCAGAGGAGCCCCTCCACGATTGGCTCCGTCTGCTCGTGCATTCGCTGGTCCCGGTATACGACGGGCAGCGTGCGGAGCACGGTCCTGTTGAAGTATAGTGGGTCGTCGTCGTCCCTCGTGCTGGCGATGATGACCTTTGCCTCCCGGCTGATGAGCCACCGCGTTGTCGTCGGTGGGTACTCCACTGTCACCTCTATGGAGCAGTCCATTCCGTCTTCAAGGTCTCTGATCATCGGCAAGAGTCGCCGTGGGGTGTGGACGTTCCGGCAGCCGATCAGGTACATTCGACCATCCTCTGGGTTGTACACGCCCTCCAATGACATCACCGGACTTGTTCCAATTGGACCCGGGCATTTCCTGGATGCCATGAACTCCGCAGACACATTCAGCAGTATGTGCTGCTTTTTTTGATGGTATATGTGCTGCTTCTCCACACCATGGACTCTCGAACGTGGTTCGATTCGAGACATACCAGTCGTATACTGGGCCTGGTATTGGCGATATCTGTCTCGGCCAACCATGGTGCCAATCGAGAGTATCTGCAGTGCAAAGAATGGCCCCTCCATCCATTGCGGCACAAACGGCGGCTTCACCATGATCTGAAAGCCAAGATCAAGATCGTCGGCAAGGTTGGCGAGACTCACCATCTCATCATTGGCAGCAGCACCAGCAGCAATATTTGGATAGCTGAGTAGTGACCTGGCAACGAAGCTGTTGCGAAATCCAGCTGGTTGGCTTGCACGGAGTCGAAGGAGAAGCTCCTGAGCCTGCTCGACCTTGGTGTACGAGTACGATAACATCCGCCGCTGCAACAGGTGATCCTGGTTCACTCGTTGCTGGAACAAGAGCGGAGGGTGGCTACTCCCGTCCATGGCGGTGATCTGTCCAGCGATGATGCCGCGACGAGTCAACGACATCGTTGTCTGGACGGAGAGACTCACACGGTAGCCACATGAAGCGTTGGCGCCAACACCTAGGCAGCCCACCATGCAAACCCGCCCCATGGATGGGATCCAGACGCCCTCAGCCGACAAGGTCATGCTGCTCATGCCAGTCCGCTTTGCCGCAGTGGGCTGATGCTCCCACGGGGGCACATAGCGGAACACAGCTGCCACTGTCGCGGCTGCCCGTCCGTCCATGCTGCTGGTGACCAACGGCCTGCAGTCGGAGCTCATGCTTACGGCGATGGCCGGAGGAGCGGACACCATGTCCTCCAAAGCTCTGGTTGTGGCAGGGGGGCTGGACAAGAACGGCCCGAGCTGGCTGCAGAACTCATCAGACCCGTTGCAATTCCAGTTTGGAACGACTTCCATCAGTTGGCCGTTGTAATTGGATTCGTGGATGAAGTCGCAGAGAGTTGGAGAATCGCCACTGTTCAGGTGGTGCTGCTCCATGGCGTCGCCTTCATGGAAGGCAGAGTCGTCCTTGCTGCACCATGCGACATCAGACGACACCGCGTCTTCTGGCTGGAATTGGTAGACGGAGCCGTACCCACCCGCTGAAAGCTGTGACGCTAAGCGGATGGTGTCGAAGTACGCTCCGTCAGACTTGGGGTTCGTGCTCATCATCACGCCATGCACGCCGCTGACGTTGAAGGCGGCAGCTCGTGCACCTCGTCCTTGCCGTGGAACCGTCTCCATGTGCGTGACCCTGAAGGACGCCAGGGGGATCGCTTCAAGCACCTCAGCACCGGCCACCACAGCCGGATCGGCATAGCTCCCATGGAACGGAAGCAGGGGGGCTTGGCCGGCGTCTTGGCTCCAGTCACCGTTCATGAAGGATAGCTGGTACATCAGTCTGCTACCACGGTCTTCATCAGCCTTGAGCTCCATGCCTGCGGCTGACAAGAGCACGGACTGACATTGCCGCTTGACGTCGGCAAAGCGGGTGTAGTCGTGATGGATGGGCATGGACCCAGACGACTTGATTCGACTGAACTTGGAGGCGGCGGCAGAGAGACATGGCCAGAACAAGGCAAGATTCAGCAGCAAGGTGGTGACAATCTTGGTGGTCTCCATCGATATGAACTGCAGGAAACAGTAGCTTTCAGTGAGGTAGTTAATTATCAACCGAACATATATTCTAAAGTGTGGTGAGAAGCGAGAACTATTGATCGAATTAAGATGAAAATCGTAGCGAGGTGCAGAGTTGATCGATTACCTTTGCTTAACTCCTTCAGAGTTGAAGAAGGCACGAGGAGTCAGAAATGCAAAATTGAGTTCTGAAGTCCAGTACTGCTAGTATTGTCGGGTGGAGCACAGCATGTGATTGAAACCTACCCAAGTAGTTGACCATGGAACTGAAACCTACCCACATGTGCTCATGTGCCATCGAATCTGCAGGATCCAACGACACCATTCAGGTGCTTGGTGTCTCCGAGATTGAGCTTTCAGACCCCTTATACACTTGGTCCAACATGCAAGAAAACCCCATCCTCGCCAGACTCGACAGGGTCTTCACGGACAACGCTCTGAACCTCGCGTTCCCGATGTCCTGCCTGTCCTCCCTGCCCAAGCCAACTTCTGATCACACACCTCTCCTTCTGTCCATCTCCACAAATCTTCCCAGAGCTTGCGGTTTCCGGTTCGAAAACCACTGGCTACACCATCAAAGCTTCCTCCCGGCGGTTCTTGGGGCTTGGCAGCAGGCGCCAACTCGTACAGAGGCGGCTGGGCAGCTGGCCGCGTGCATCAAATCGGCTCGATCGGCTGCAAAGGTTTGGTCACGGTGTATCAGGGCACCACCCCAACTCATCCATAATTGTCAATTCATTATTCAGCTATTTGATTACTTTGAGGAGGTTAGGCAGCTTTCACAGGAAGAGTTTCAGGTGCGCCGTTTGGCGCAGGTCTCTCTGCAACAGGCTATCAAGGACAAAGCAGCCTACTGGAAACAAAGGAGCAAGCACCGAGCCATACGTGAGGGCGATGCGAACACTGCATTTCACCATGCACAGGCAACTCAACGTTTGCGTCACAACTCCATCCGCATGGTCAGAGTACAGGGTACTGAGATCGTCAATCACAGCGGCAAAACTGAGGCCCTCACCACCTACTTCAGATCGATTGTCGGAATAGCAGGAGCCTCGGCACCGGTCAACCTGTCCCGTCTGTACAACGGTTGTGCACAGCCAGGAGAAAGTCTTATTGCTGAATTCTCTGAAGCTGAAACAAAACTGGCCATGCTGTCCATGAGCCGCAATAGCGCGCCCGGCCCTGATGGGTTCGGACCTGCTTTCTACAAGGCGGCTTGGGGTACTGTGAAGGAGAGAATCATGGAGTTCATGGCTGCTTTTCATCGGGGTGACGTCAACCTTGACTGTATCAACCGCTCTTACATGGTCTTACTCCCGAAGAAACCAGGAGCGGTCGACGTGGATGCTTTCAGGCCAATCTGTCTTCAGAACTGCTGCCTCAAAATCCTGTCCAAAGTACTAACGTGAAGATTGCAAGATGAAATCCCAAGGCTTATTGACATCAACCAAACAGGTTTCATCAGAGGGCGGTCAATCACAGATACTTTCGTCTATGCCGCGGAACTGATCCAAGTGTGCCATAAGCGCAAGAGGCCGGCACTGGTACTCAAATTAGACTTCGCAAAAGCGTTTGACACTGTCAACTGGGAGGGGATGTTCTGTGTGCTGAGAGCAAGAAACTTCAGCGAACAATGGATCAGCTGGATACATGCCATTCTGGCCTCCTCCAAGTCTGCTGTCCTTGTCAATGGTTGCCCGGGTCCTTGGATCTCTTGCAAGAGAGGGCTGCGTCAGGGGGACCCAATCTCCCCGTATCTGTTCCTGCTGGTTGCGGAAACACTCCAGTGTATGGTCAGGGCATCCGGGAATCTCCGTCACCCAACCGAAGACGGCCTACCTTGTGCGGTGTTACAGTACGCCGATGATACTCTCATCGTCCTCAAGGGGGAACTGGATGCTGCTTCTGAACTCCGGAATATATTGGACCAGTTTGCCTCGCTGACCGGTCTTCACATCAACTATGCAAAGAGCACATTGGTTCCTATCCATATGAATGACTCCCTGACGGAGAGCTGTGTTCAACTGATCGGCTGCAAAAGAGACAGCTTCCCACAACCATACTTGGGCCTTCCTCTGTCCATTCACAAGCTGCCCCTGTCAGCCTACACCCCTTACATTCAGAAGACGGACAGATATCTTGGCTCGTGGCAGGCGCAGTTGTTAAATCCGATGGGCAGGGCTGTGCTTGTCAACTATGTTTTGGACTGCCAACTAGTTTACTTCATGAGCTCACTTCAGCTGCCCCCTCGGTGATCCACCAATTGGACCGGAAAAGGCGAGCTTTCCTTTGGTCAGGAGAAAAGTCGGGCAAGGCGTCTCCGGCATCCTGTCTTGCTGCCTGGCCGACGGTCTGCGTCCCCAAGGACCTCGGTGGACTCGGGATCAAGGACATGGGAACACAAAACGTCTGCCTGCTGCTCAAACTTATTCACAGGTTACATCAACCTTCAGCCTCGGCGTGGGCGCAATGGGTGCAGGGCAGGGCATCCATCTCTTCTCTGAAGGGAGACGTCCATGGAGAACACTGGGAGGTGCTTCGCTCCCTGCTACCGCTGTACCAGGCCATCACCACAGTCAAGTTGGGCGATGGACAGACCTCCTCCTTCTGGCTCGACGTGTGGCACGGTGAAGAATCCTTGGCGGACAGATTCCCGGCCTTATTCAGTCACTGCACCAGCAAAGACATATCAGTAAGTGAACTCTTCTCCGATGGCATCAATCAGCATCTGGTCGCCAGGCTATCCCAACAAGCAGCAGTGGAGCTACAACAAACTCAGCAGCTCTCCCAGTTGCCGGATCGTCGAGCATCTCCTTTTTGCAGGATTGACTCGTCCCTTGACATTGGAGCCATCTACTACATGCTCAAAGGTCGTGGTCAGCAGCAACAGGATACCAAATCAACCTTCCTCTGGCGAAACTGTGCCCCCCCGCGGGTCCAAATGTTCATGTGGCTACTTATGCAGAAAAGAATTCAGTGTCGCACTGTGCTAGTGAGGAAACACGTCTTACAGGGCAGCACCTGCGAGGTTTGCCAGCAGGCAGATGAGACGCCTGAACACATTATCAGCGGCTGTGTGCTTGCAAAACAATTTTGGGAAAAACTGAATATGCCCGCAATGCTCGGCCGAGATGTAAGCACCCTGCACAGCCTCAGTCCACAAGGAGGAGTCCCGGGAGTGGAATTCTCTGCCTTCATCGCGCTAGCCTGCTGGCAGCTGTGGAAGGCAAGAAATGCTAAGGTTTTCAAAAATGAGAATCAAACTCTTAATCAAGTGTTCATAGCCTGCAAGGCGGCAGCGGCACAGTGGAAGCCGAGATTCAAGAAAAAAAGAAAGGAGATTGCTGACAAATGGTGTCAAATCTTTGATTCGGCACGGCAAAGTTAAAGCACGAGGCCCTTTTTAGCTCTTCGCTAAATCTGTAAAGCTTTATCACCACCTGTGTGATGTTCGTAAATGTAACTATCTTTGGGGCCGTTTAGGGCCATTAATAAAATTCAGGTGGGGAACGCCTCCCCCCCGGTGACCTTCAAAAAAAAAAATCTGCAGGATCAAGCATATAACTCAAATAAAAGGAGCGATCAAGATATGACACGAGAAACCAGGCAGATGGGTCGTTGAACTTGTGGAAAATGACAACCAATTTCAGACATTGTACAACATATAGTAATAGGTGGTTGACTTTTTTTTTTTGAGAAGAAACATGTATTCATCTTAGTGCCTTAAACCGGCCCTTTTACAGACTGGACTCCAAAGAAAAGGAAAATTACATAGAAGTTTACAACTCCTGTTCATCTTCCTCGAAGCCTTCGAGAGATCCATCCGTCACCGCCATCGGCCGCGTACCAATCGTCGTCAGCACGAGCCAAACTCCACGGGGTGGAGGCTGCAGAGGAGGACTTACTTCGGGCGAATCGGCCGACGTTGCCTCCCGGGCGCATCGGCCAACTCTTGTACCCACGACGCATCCTTCGATTCCATCGCCGGCAACCCGAGCAATGCTCGGGTTTTCACCAAACATGTTCCTCGAGATTAACGGGTCAACAAGCATCATCACCCGACGAAGACAACGATGCGTCGGCCCTCGACTCCAAGAGAGTTCTCCCGGCCTCTCCGTCGACGTCGGAGTAGATCGCCATCGGAGAACGAAAGAGACCGGGAGAAATTATTCCGCAGCGCCGCCACCGCTTCCGCATCGCCGGCGTCGCCGGGAAGACCAAGTCGCAAAGGAGCCACGCTCCTCCGACCAAACATAGCTCCGCGCCGAAATCGACGGCGAGCAAACCCTAGACCTAGGACTCGATTAAGACCCTATGAAGAAAAACTGGAAATCGAGGCGGACCCCCGCTCCGCGTCACCGCCGGCAGCGAGGCCGGAGGCGAGGGAACGGGGGCCGCAGGCGGTGGAGGCGGCGGCGTCGCCCCAAACCCTAACTACGCCCCAATTTCAGACATTGTACAACATATAGTATTAGGTGGTTGACTTGACTAGAAACAAATATGCTCTTCCAGTGGTGCAAAGCTAAATTCATATTGAGACATTCATATTTTCAGAGTAGCAGTACAGTTTTGAGAGTAATTTTGTGGGAAAGCTAAATTCATATTTTCAGAGCAGCAGTACAATTTGAGAGTATTTCTTCTAAAAAAGTGTGAGAGTACTGGCTAAAAAAACTGAAGTTGCCTAAAAAAATTGTATAATGAACATTAGTTGAACAACAGAAACAAAACCACCAGAAAAAGGAGTTTGTGCCATCGACCAAGCAGCTGATCGATGGCATGACGTCACTCTCTGCCTTTATTAGCCCACAAAATCCTTGGGGTTGGGGAAGTGAAACATTCTAGAAAGAGGAAATTTCGAAACCACCACTTGTTCGCAGTAGTCGATACCCTTTTTTAAGGGAAGGTGAAGGGATTGTATGTTAATCTGATAGCATAGTCACACTCACATCCCTGTTTACATCTAATCTTCTGAATAATTTAAAAATGAACTAAAGTGAATCCCAGAGATTACCAGCCAGGAACATTGCACAACCAAGAATAGCTAACCATATTGTAAGAGCTGCTATTAAGGATAAGGTATTAACAATTGGCCTACCTGTGGACTGACAGGCCCTTTTTTCCATTGCTAGTCCTTAGAGAAGTGTAGGGGTTATAGATAGATCCCATTACACAAATGAAACAAATGCGATGGAGGTTGGCTATTTTTCTCGTTAGTTATTATATATGCGTACATATAGTTTATTTATATAACCTTTCAGGCATATTTTGTAGCCTCTATACATTGCATATACGGTATAAGCTTATTAATCCTCTAATAGTGCAATCTTTCAGTAGTCGTGTTGTGGCAGCTTGTTCCTCATAGCCCATCCAATAGTTTTGTAGTTCCAGCGTTGTTGCACATAAACTAGGAGAGCTAACATGACACCGATGACCGGGACCATCAAGTCGGCTGACTTTGAGTAGATGTAGTGCATGATATCGTAGTTGGCCTCGGTGTACACGTTAACATAAGGTGGCCAGAGGAATCCATAGACATGTGGCAGCAGCCACGCCATGGTCACCCCGGCATAGTACCTTCCAACCAGAGGCTTGCAGTTGACGTGCCAGGCGGCATTGGCGATGACCTGCGGAAGCAAGAACCACTCTTTCACAACGCTGACATACCGTCCGACGACGTGGCCCCACATACATAAATAGTTCTGTGGCGTCATCTGGCCATCCGCGTAGGTCTCCCTGGGTGGTGGTGGCGTCGCCAGTGTGCGACAGGTGCTCAGCCAATGAACGGCGAGAACGAAGAAGAGGCAGCACAAGTGCACGGCGAAGCTGCACAGGAGCACCACACCATCCCGCGGGACACGCCCCGGCTCGAGCGGTGACCGCACCCGCGCCAGGGCCCTGGACAGCCACACCTTCTGAGCGAGCCACACCGTGAGGAGAAGCGCTGCGAGGGTGAGCGCCTTCACGGAGCAGTCCATGTGGTCAACATACATCTTGTAGCTAAATACCGGCCATGCCGGCACCATCCTGGTATCGGTGACCAGCGTCGCGCTGTAGCCAAGAGCCTGGACCCCGAGCATGGTGAGGGAGATGTACGGTGTGACCTCACCGTGGGAGTTGACGTACCGCAGCTGACTGATGGTGGCGGCGATGATGGCCAACAGCATGGCGATGCAGAAGAGCCCCTGCGTGGACTCCGGTAGCATGCCCAGGCTGTGGTCGTAGTTTGGTAGTGTCCGGAGCTCCGTCCTGCTGAAATGCAGTGGGTCGTTGTCGTCCCTCGTGCTGGTGACGAAGACTTTTGCAGCCCGGCCTACCATCCACCGGTTCTTCGTCGGCGGGTACTCCACGATCACTTGTATGGAACAGTCCATGCCATCTTCAAGGTCCCTGATCGTTGTCAGGACTCGCCATGGGGCGTCGACATTACGGCAGCCGATCAGGAACATCCGTCCATCCTCCAGGTTGTACACGCCCTCCAACGACATCACCAGACTATGCCCGCCAGCCTCAGCGTTACTGGATGCCATGAACACGGCAGAAACATTCAGCATCTGCTGTTTCTGCATGCCACGGCCACTGTTAGTTTGTTCCACTTTCACAGGCATACTATACCCACCCTCAAAGGCTGGAGAGTAGCTTCCTACGAGGGTGCCAATAGACAGTATCCGAAATTCTATGAACGGATCCTCTATCCATTCCGGCACAAAAGTCCGCATCTTCGGCGTCGGTTGGAAATCGAGACTAAGGTCACCAGCGAGGTAGGATAAGCTCACAAGGTCATCTGCTGCACCAGCCATCTTCGGGTAGCTCAGTAGTGATCTGGCAATGAAGTTATCGCGAAACCCAGACGCTCTCCCTTGGACGAGCATCATCTCGTGGGCCTGCGTGATCTTCGTGTAGTGATACGCCATTGGCACCACTTCACCAGAGCGCCCAAACCGGTGCCACTCCTGTCCGTGGCCCAAGCCTTGTTGGAACGACAGCGGATAATGGCTGCCATCTGTGGCGGTGATCTGCCCCATGATGATGTTGCGGCGCGTGACGGAGAACGCTGTGGGGGCGTACAAGGTCACACGGTAGTGGCATGCCCCATTGCCAGGGCCGAGGCACGCCACCATGCAGAGTCGCCCCGTGGACGCGCTCCAGGTGCCCTCCGCCGACAGCGTCACGCCGCTCAGGCCGGTCCGCTTTGCCGCCATGTGTTGGTCCTCCCATGGGGTCATGAATCGAAACACAGCCGCCACCACCTTTGCTGCTGGCGGTGTCCCGTTCATGCCGCCAGGAGCTTGCAAGCACTGGAGGTCCTGGACCGTGACGGCAGAACGAGTGAAGGTCATGTTTCTGACCCGGTCACCGCCGCCAGTGACCTCGAATGGCCCAGGCCGACTGCAGAACAGCTCGTCTGTGGAGCTGCAGTTCCAGTTTGGAACAACGGACAGGAGTCCATAGTCGTGGGAAGTGAACTTGCCAAGGATGTCGCAGAAGGAAGCACCTCTGTACACATGTCCTGCGACATCGCCGTCGTGGAAGGACGCGTGATTGGTGCACCCAGCAGCATCAGGCTCCTCGTCTTCTCGCCTCAGCGTGTACCAGGAGGAGTACGGGCTGAGCCGAGACACCAGGCGGATGGTGTCGAAGTAGGCACTGTCGTCCGACATGAAGCCTAGGCTCGTCATCTCACCATGTTTTTTTTAGACACGAGGCAACTCCATTTCCATTATAGAGAACGGAAATACAAAGCATCTTTTTTAGAGATGTTTCAAGGCAGCAAGCAACAGAGGAGACAGATCTAAGAAGAAAACATTCTAGCCTCTAACTCAAGGCGACAACCTCAGCATCAGAACAAACAAATTGCGCTTCACCGCCAGCGCAAGAGGAGCGAGCAGAAACTAGCCTAAGAGACAACAGACATTTTGCAGACAGCATCTGGGGCTGTCTTTGCTCTCCGTCTTCTCCTTCCTGGTACCAGCTTGGGGTCTTCACTTGTCGCCATCTTGAGGAGCTGCGCCATCCTTGTTCCCTGCACGCTTGGTCTTCTTTTCTGCAATGAGCTTCATAGCCATTCTGACCATGAGGTCAACACCCTCCTCCATTGTTTTCCTATCATTCTCAGAGTATAAACCTGCCCAGAATTTTATCAATGCCACAGTTAAGCAAATGATCTCCATAGGAGACTTAATGATTTTTTTCTCGAAGCAAGCTCTATTTCTCATCTTCCAGATAGCCCAACAAACGGCAGCAACACCTATTGTATGAAAGTCTCCCCCATTTGGGAGCCACCTCTTTAACCAAAGCCAGCACATTTCAAGATTTACAGGGATGTCAATCGCTCCTATGCAGTGAGCAACCCACCCCCACACAGATTTGGCTATAGTACAGGTGAAGAATAGATGATCAATGGATTCATTACAGTCACAGAAGTAGCATGTTGGAGTCCCCACCCAATTCTTCCTCAACAAGTTGTCCTTGGTCAAAACTACACCATTAGTTAGTAACCACATAAAGTATTTGATCTTTGGTGGGATCTTCCCTTTCCAAATGTGCTTTAGATATATCCCCTCATCACCAAAGCACAGAGATTTATACATTGACTTCACAGAAAACTTCCCTTTGCTATCCCACTTCCACCTAATCTTGTCCACAGTAGTGCCCAGAGGATAGGCTTCTACTAGTTGCCAAATTTTATTCCAGACTTCCCTAAGCTCTCCCGGCAACCATCTTCTAAATGAAATGGTTACCTCACCATTTTTAACATTTTTAACATAGGCATTTTTCTACTCACATAAAGAAAAAAGTTCAGGTATGACCAAGGCTAAGGGTTTGTCAAACAACCAACTATCTTGCCAGAATCTTGTCATAGAACCATCACTAACAATGATTTCCCTGCCTCTCAGATAGAGTCATTTAACTTTCAGCAGATCAGCCCACATGGGTGAATCTTGAATTTTATGATTAACTTCATGAATAGAATATCTAGATAGATATTTAGCTTTGACAATATCTTGCCATAGCCCTTTTTCAGCTTCCAATTTCCACCACCACTTACTGATTAAGCTAATGTTTAGCTTATTCAGATCTTTTATGCCCACTCCACCTTTACTCTTACATTTGCAAATTCTCTCCCATTTGATTAAATGGTATTTCTTTTTTGTCCCTCCACCCTGCCAGAAAAATGTCCTCCTTATCTTATCTATCTCCTTAATAGTTGTTTTTGGCAAAAGATATACTGACATATGATAGATAGGGGAGTTACTTAAACATGCACTGATTAAGGTGGATCTTCCAGCCATAGTCATTGTGCCCCCTTTCCATACATCTAGTCTCTTATGACACTTGTCAGTTAGAGGTTGCCAGTCTATGACATGTAATTTGCTTGGGCTAATAGGAACCCCAAGATATTTAATTGGGAAAGACCCCAATTGACAATTGAATATCTCTGCATACTGCTCTCCCCAATTTCCTTCATCATTTATCATCACAATTTCACTTTTATTGAAGTTTATTTTCAACCCAGCAATCAATTCAAAAAGGTAAAGCAAGAGCTTCATATTCCTAGCCCCTCCAAATCATGTTTCAGGCATAATATGGTATCATCAGCATATTGAAGGATAGCTACCCCTCTAGGTATAATGTGCTCAATCAATCCAGTAAACAAGCCATTTTGCTGAGCTTTTAATATCATTCTATTCAGACAATCAGCAAAATTGAAAAGAATGGGAGAGAGAGGGTCTCCTGTCTAACTCCCTTGAAACTTTTAATATAAGGTCCTACTTCATTATTGACTTTAATACTTACTGTCCCACCAGTGACAACCTGTTTAATCCACCCACACCAAACTTCATTAAAGCCCCTCAAATGCAGGCAGTCAAAGAGCAGTTTCCAGCAAACTTTATCATAAGCCTTTTCGAAATCAATCTTGAAAAGGATCCCTATTTCACCTCTAATCTTAGTTTCATGCAATATCTCATGAAGGCACATTATCCCCGAGGTAATGTTTCTGCCTTTCATGAATGCAGTCTGATTTTGATTAATGAGTTTTTCAACATATAATTCTATCCTCAAAGTTAACACTTTGGTGATAAGTTTGTACAGGCAGTTTAGTAAGCAAATGGGTCTGTATTGTTGAATCCTAGATGCATCTTGCATCTTAGGTATTAGAGTTATTATCCCATAGTTTAGCCTGCTTATATCAATCTTGTTCTCATGAAATTCATGGAACATATCAACTACATCCTTTTTCACAATATTCCAGCAACATTGAAAAAATTCAATAGGCATTTTATCTGGACCAGGAGCTTTGTTCTTCTCCATCTGAAATAAAGCTTTCTTTATCTCACCTTCAGAAAAGGGGCAACACAAAATGTTGTTGTCCTCTTCATTTAATTTCACACATCCATCCCAAATAGTAGGGTCAATGCTAACAGGAGCTTCCTGTTCAGGGCCAAAAAGATCCCTATAGTATTCAGTAGCATGTTTAACTAAATTTTCATCCCCCTCAATAAGCTCCCCATCTTTCTCTAATGTAATAGTAGTTGTTTTCCTTTTTTTCCATTAGCACACTTGTGAAAATAACTTGTATTCAAATCACCCTTTAAAAGCCAATTCTCATGACTTCTAGAATACCAATAAGACTCCTCCTGGAGCAGCAACTCCATGTTTTCAGTCAAAAGTTGAGTTTTTTTCTGCAGATATTCAGGTGCTAGTCCTTTATTTTCTTCCATTTCTTCTAGCACACCAAGTTGGCTCTGGTTTTCTTTTCTTTTCTTTCTCAGCTCACCTTGAAGATTATATCCCCACCCTTTAAAGTATTGCTTTATTAGCTTTATTTTCCTCTGAATTTTCTCCAAACTATCCCTGCCAAAACAGGGTTTATTCCATATTCTCTCAACTTCTTGAATGAATTCACTGTTCTTAGTCCAACTTAGTTCAAATTTGAACTGAATGTAATTATATTTCTTAATCTGTCCACTGGACAAGATTAGAGGGTTGTGGTCAGATACTTCCCTTGGAAGTTTCTTAACCAATGCTTGAGGGAAAATATCTTCCCAACTTGCAGTGATCAGAATCCTATCTAGCCTTTCCAAAGTAGGTGTATCCTGATTATTCGACCAAGTGAAACCTCCTCCACACATAGTTAGCTCTCTTAAGCCATAGAAACTAATAAGGGAGTTAAACAATCCAGACATTTTTGATAATCTAGTCTTCTTATTCTTTTCGAAAGCGTATCTTATAATATTAAAATCTCCCCCAATCAACATTGGCTCTTGACTCTCACTACAGAATTTGGATAACTCTTTCAAGAAAGGGAGCTTCCCTTCTTCTTGAGCATCCCCATATACCACCAACAAGTTCCATTTGATTCTATTATTTTTATCCCACAAATTCAATTGCAGCATATATTCCCCTTGCTTGAATGCTCCCACATCATACCATTCTAACTTAACCCCTACCAGAATGCCACCAGACCTTCCACTGGAAGGGTTTGACATCCACAGGTAGTCTTGATGGATATCAAAATTTTTAACCAATCTATCACAATCATCTACCATGGTTTCTTGTAACCCAATGAAATGGAAATTATATTGACTGATAAGATCTTTAAGAAAGGTAGAGATTCCCTTTTTTTGGAGACCTCTACAATTCCAGATGAGTCCTTGGATACTCATTTTTTACACTGTTTGGATTTTGTGCCTCTTTTATCAGAGTCAGGAACTTCCTGAACTCTCCTCCCTTTTTTCACTATTCCAGGGGAATATTTGAGTGTTTTCCTAATTTGCCTTTTCTTTTTTGGACATAACTTGAGTATAATCTTGATTCGAGGACTCCTCATGAACCCAGGCCAACTTTAATTGGTCATTATCAGCATGACTAGTACTAGCAATCTCATCACTAATTTCAGCAATGTGCACATTAGAATCAATTTGCTTTTGCTTTTTAAATAAACTTAATCTAGCAGCTTCAATATCTTTTAACAAGTCAAAGGAAACAGTAGCATTATCATTTAAAGAAACTCCCATATCATGAGCAAGCACTTCAAAAGTATTACTAGATAGATCTGAAATGGATTTTTGTGTTTCAGAATTACCTTCCAGATTCCTTTTCTTTGACACAGCCTCAATCTTCTCTTGGGTGGTAATAGTGATCTCCTTCCTGAGCCTTTCACTCCTCCTTCTTTCAGGTCCCAGTTCTTCACTTGGCTTGTCTTGTACTTGCTCAGCCTCTTTCAGAATCACATCACCACCTTCAGTTGGTATTACAGAGCTCACATCTCCTATAACTTGTTTTTCTGCATTTTTCCCCCATCAACTTGTAATGGCTGATCATTTCCATTTTCTTCAATATCAGGTATACTCCCTTGAGTAGTTGCAATTCCATCATCTGTTAAGAATACTTCAGGGGAGTTGGTGCACAGCAACTGTCTAGAATCAGTATCCATCATCTTCTGTGACTCAGTATCCCCCTTTTCCTTTGTCCTTTCCCCACTTTTCAGCTCATCATAAGCCCAAGGCATATCAATGTTGACTGGTATGTTCCCAAACATCCAAACTTGAGTGTTGCTACCTCCCTCCATATCTTTAGAGCACCCCTGACCAGCATCTCCATAGGCATCAATCAGCTTTAGCTTTTCACTCAAGGAGTCACTATCATCATCTGAATCTTCAAAGGTTTCAGGTATTGGAACCCTCCCATCATCTTCTCTATACATCTCATGGTTTTTATAGGCCCTCTGAGCATCCCCCATCATCTTTGTACTTGCAGGTTTGCCACCACCCATCCTTGGTGGTGCAGATGCATTAACCTGCTCACTCTGAGTCTTCTCATAACCAGCCCCCTGTCTGTGGAATTTTCCACCCATTTTCTCACTTGGCTCACCCCCATCAGACTTCATATTGTTGTTCCCTGGAGTAGCCTTTTTAGGAGTAGACTGTTTCTCTCCCACCTTGATCCCACTCTTGAGAACCTTCTCATCTTCCTCCACTATCACTTCCCTTTCATAGATGAACTGATAAATCACATACCCAAGAGCACATTTGGCTGAAGCTGGTACTCTAGTAACATCAAGACAAGCTATCTTCATCCTGACATAGTCCTTGTTGAACCTGGTATTCCTATCAATCTCAATAGTCTTCCCCACCAGTGCTCCTACTTTTGCTAAGGTTCTAACAGACCTCTGATCAGTTGGGATTCCATGTACTCTGAACCAAGCAACCTCCAGCCTGCCAATAGCCCCAATGCTAGAACTCCATGGTTCTACTTTCATCCTGGCTTTAGCAGCTTGCATAGGCAGGAAGCTAAAATGACTCCACTGCCCCAACACTCTTGCACTAGGAAACCTCATAATGTACTTTTTATCATCAAGGGGCTTAGCTTTCCACTTCCAAGTATTGTCAGCCCCTAGCAACATCGAGAACTCCATCTCAATCTGTTTTGCAGTTGCTGCCCCCTCAATCACATGGATGACAGCAGTACTTTCTTTTTCTTTCATCACCTTGGGGTCAATGTTTTCTTCAATGTAGAAGAAGCTTTGTCCCTCAACTTGTGCAGCACATATTTCAGGGCCAACATTCCACGGCACACAATTGTTGCATTCATATGTGGAATGAGTCACATGACCACAGATCTCACAACTACGAAAGCGGCAATCCTGAGCTACATGATTGATCATCCCACAAATCTCACAGGGCACCCTCTGAGGCTGAATCTGACGACCTCTATCCTGAATCCCACCCATGGTAGCATTGTTCATACCTTGCTGTCTGATCTCAGGTGGCGGGTTGTCCTCCGCTTTGTTCCACTTCTCCCACTTGACATCACCTCTTGGGGCATCCCCTCGAGGAGTCTCTGCCACAACCTCCTGGGCGCGCTGCACCGTCGGGTTTGGCTGATCATCAGCCAGCTTCCGCTTCCTCTCCCACACGAAACCTCGTTGGCCAACACGGCCTTCACCCCTCTGATTGCCAGCACCGAAACCCCCACGCCCTGCGCCATCGTTCCCCTTCCCGTTCCACCGCCGCCGTTCCTCATCACGCTCCATCACTCGAACAACTTTTGCTGTGGTGGTGCGAAGGGCACTGGCGTAGGATTTGGGATTCGCCTCTCCCCACAGGTGCCCAACGATCTTGGCGATGTTAGGGTATCGCCCCAGATCTGGGTCTGGAGAGGCAACTTTCCCCTCCTTCACCTGGTGAGAGACAGCTGTGTAGGATGGTTGGTGATCAGAACCAGGGATACACTCACCCTGGCCCTGGGACACGCCACGTGCTTCTGGAATCGGCGCGTGACCCATCACCCCTGCCACAATTCTCACCTTGGGCGGTGGCCGGAACCAGCGGTCCACCTGGACCCGGTTCACCTTGTTCTTGGCCTTCAAAATTTTCCCTCCATCTTCTTCTCCCTCCGACGCCCATCTCCGGCCATGGCCATCGTAGGATCGCCATTGGAACTCAATAGGAACTTCCTTGAGTTTGATCTTGTCTTCATCAACCTCAAACGGGAGCGGATCCCCCCGCCCGCGCTTGTTTTGCTTGATAGATAGCGAGAATCGCCTCTCCTTCTTCCTCATCCGCCGACTTTCGGCAAGCGATGGGAAATCACGGAGATGGCGAGCAGGAACATCCCGGTGTTGCTGCGGTTGCCCTCCGCGCCCCCACACCGACTCTGCCGGCGGCGACACGGACGGGCCCCCACCCTGCCGGGACGACTCGCGCGTGGTGGTCCATGGAAAGGAGATCTTCTCCGTCGTCACCACCACCGCGGGAACCGAACCAAAAACGAACATAGCCTGAACCGCCTCCACTCCCGGAGTCGATTCCCCTACTTTTCCCGGCCTCCCGCCGGCGAGGTCGCCGGCGCGGAGCCGGTCAACGTCGTTGACCGCGAGTCGCCCTCCGCGCTCCCCTGTCTCATCTCACCATGTACAGCGCGAGTTGTCAGCGTGTGCTCCTTTGGGTACCGTAGCACAAGGAGAACATCGCCGCCAGCCTCGGTCGAAGGCTCAATTATGTTTGTCTCACCAGTATCGCCACCATGCCCCTTCACCCAATCCTCCCAGGAGCTGGTGCCGTTGCCGCTGCACATCGGGAGGGCAGAGTTGCCAACCATACACAGCACTTTCTCGCCGTCGCTGTTGCCGCCACTTCCCGATGATGGCGGTGTCTCGATATACACACCTTCAAAGTGTATGTGGAATTTGGCAACTCCATGCCCCAGTTGCTTTGGACGGCAGCTGTCGTTGCAGGCCAAGGTGAAGCTAAGGAGCCCACTTGCGTTGAAGGATCGTCGTTGTTGACGAACTTCAACCTCCGTGAGCCTGAAGGACACAAGGGGAACTGCTTCATCAGGGAACTCATGGAACGGGAACAGCGGATCGTGCCCGGCGTCCTGGCTCCAATCCCCATCCGTAAAGGATAGGTCGAACCGGTCATGTGCACGGTCAGGACTGGCGCTGAGCTCCGTGGCTGAGGAGAGCAGGGATTGGCATTGCTGTGTGACTTGGGCGAAGCTGCGGCTGTAGTCATGATACACGTGCTGGCCTGACGATGGCTGGGCCGGCGTGGTGACGGAGAGGCATAGCAGGATCAAGACAAGAAGCTGCAGAGGGCTGATGATGACCATGGCGGCGTCCATCCACATGCCTACAGGAAACTGAATTGTATGAAGATACGAACATAGATTAAAGACAGTTGAAGTTGGCACTGAGATGAAGAGAGCATTACCTTTGTGACTTTGTTCGATGCCATAGTGTTGAAGAAGGCTGATATGTAACAACCCGGAAAATTTACCTAACACAAAAATAGCAACTACAAAAAAAATTTCTGAAAACATCCATGCTTGTTGAGTGACATGTAGCAACCCTACCTATGAAACATGTTCAAGTCCCATAACAATGCTTTTATATTTAATATTACATTTATTATATTGTACAAACCTCACAATGTTCACCCTAGGATTTTATTACAAAAGCATATACACTTATTGCATTATAACTCATGGTGGTGATTTGGAATTTTATTTGGACTTTTGTGTTGTTGTTCATTTTCTAAATAATTATTTAAGTAATAAATAATTATTTACTCTATTAAATTACTATGTTAAACTAATGCCACATAACGGTGTACCGATCTTTGGCAAAACAATCCACAGTCACATAACAAAAAGAATAAATATATATTTCTCATTCACATAACAATCCACACTCCTAATTTTAGTTTGGCCAAACCATGAGTATCACGATAATCTCTGGATTCCAAATGTTTGTCAATTTGTGGCCCAAGATATCCTAGTCTTTTATATAAAAGTAGTATTAATCTATATATAGCCTACCCTCTATTAATTACAAATAAAAGGAGGCAGCATTATTCTCATGGCTGCCCACACCCACGTCACGCAATATCTCTTTCCTATCTATGCAAAATTAGATGGACAAATTCCTTTCTCTTTAATATTCCCTTCGACTCCATCAATTGCATGCAATAGGCGTCTCTCCTGAACATTGGACAAGTCTCTCTCATGCAGAAAACAATAGCCATATGTCCTCTCCTCTCCTTTCTATTTCTGACCGAGGCACCGAGCAACCCTCTTCTCCCTCCACTCTCTCGGATGGTGAGCATTGACCATGCACAGAGATGAGGCCGTGGTCATCCAGCCCCGACCCATCCTTCTCGTGCATGCCAAAAGCCCAACCTCTCCTTTCTATTTCTTATCGAGGCACCGAGCAATGGTGAGCATTGGAGCATTGGCCATGCACAGAGATGAGGACATGGTCATCCAGCCCCGACCCATCTTCTCGTGCATGCCAAAAGCCCGACATCGCAGCTGCGACTAAGCCTGGCCTGCTCGCTCGTCTTCCGTTTCCTAAGGGACCAAGCCCTCCGCGTCCGCAGCATCACACGAGGACCAAGCCCTCCACGTCCGCAGCATCACACGAGGACCAAGTACCCGCTCGTCCCTCAGCTCGTCGGTTCCACCTCCGGCCTCTTTACTTCTTGGTGTGGGCGCACAAGAGCGCACTGCAGTAGCCACACCAGCTCTTGCCGTTCACCCAGGCATCTTCACCGGTTACCAGTAGTCGACGGAGTTGCCGACCGCCCTTCCTCGACTCCCTCCGCCCTCAGCTTCTCGGAGCCGACGACGACCCCATCGTCATCTTCGCGGTGAGCTCCTGGGTCTATCGTACCATATCTCGTGTCGTCATTCATGCCCCAGCTTCACAGGCCACAGGCGAGATCACTGTCCTGCCGGTCATGGTGTTCCCGTGTCCTAGCGCCGCCATACACCAGCAGCCCCTGCACAGGCTGCACTCGCCTCCTAGTGCGCACACGCACATGTACATTGCGTGCATGCGCATCACACCGGCAAGCCGCAAGCAAGTCGAAGCTAGCAGCAGGCGTGCCATTAGTTACTTGCTAGCTTGCATTGATGCCGTCACTTTTAGCTTCGATGAGAGCAGCATGTCGTTACCTTAGGATTTATGGCCAATTTCCTATAGGAAAATAAATACCACAATACCATCGGAATACACAAGAAGTTGGTCGCCAAAGTGCTGACCATGGCATCGTGAGCCTTGCTAGCTAGCTTCTTGGCTTGCAGATATCACCGTGAAATCATCATGACATCGTACACATAATATGGCTGAATTTTTCTTTAGAAAAACAAACACAGAAATACCATAGAATTTTTCTTTAGAAAAACAAACACAGAAATACCATAGAAATACACGAATCACTATGCATCCGGCCGTGTGTGGCTTTGATCTTTAGCTTGAGGATGATGTCATTTGCTAACTTAAATAATGTTAGCATGACATGTTTATGTTTTCTGGCCCAACACTGACATCGACGATGACGTCAGCTGGTCCCACGGCCATGTCAGCAACATTGCCACATCAGCACGGCCCCACTGTACACGTGGACCATTCACAGGCCGATACATGTCGCGCCCAGAATAATCAACCTATTTTTTTCTTTTTCAGAAATCGTATTAAACTTCAGAAATTCATAACTTATTCATACGAGCTCCGAAAATTATGATCTTTATATGTAAATTCATCTAAAATCGAGCCCAATATAATGGAGTACTTTTTGAGTGCATTTGGATCTTTTTGGCTTTCATTCGTTCTTTGTGCTCATCTATAGGGGTCGCTCCCGCGACCAATATGTCACGTTTCAGAGGAGGATCGGACTGACGACAACCGTGAGTACAGGGAGGAGCTAGGTGATGACTACTCCGAAGGTGCCACATCCCACCCATTTTCATAGATCCCATTACGCATGGCAAATAGTAGAAATGCTAGTGCTTTACATTTCTGTTGAATATAATTGCTGCTATAGGATTGCATGGTAGTATGTTTATACTTGATGGCCTTTAACTTTATTAACCTTTCACCCTGCTCACCCGCTGTTAGGATAGACGCACGCTTATTTATTTACTGTTATATTTTACTCCACTACGTTATATCGATGATGTGATGATGGTGGTGAACCCGGGGAATGGTTTGGCTTGGAAGTCGGACCAGATGGATGTGTTGGACCTGGGGACTATGGTGAGGATATGGTGGTCTTGGCGTGTGTCTTGGGTGTGTGAAGGGTGAGGTTTGAGTCGACTGAGCTGGGATCTACGACGAGCTTTTGGAGCGAGTCTTGCCGGGGATGTACTTGGACATCCCCTGTTAGTTCTACCTGTGGCGGGTAAATGTGGAATGTGTTGGTGAGGTGGACCCTGTGTGAGTCTCCGAGGGGCGGAGCTTAGGGTGGAGGTGTTGTGGTGGCACGTTAAATGGAAACCCTGATGAAGATATTCCAGCTTGGTCACAACTAAGGACTGAAAGTTCTAGTAACCGGATCATAGGAATCCTTTGCTTTCCACTCGCTTCCCATGGGGGGAGACGGCCGAACCACCGGGTAGAATGATGCCACTCTTGCTAGGCGAGGATGTGTTAGGGAGGTACGGGTATGGATGGGTCTCACACCCTCTCGAGACGATCATGGCCCCCTATTCGGGATCGGGGACATGACTTCACAGTTTCAGCCACTCCATAGGGAGCGTTCCAGGGCTGAGAGGTAGGGTGGCATCGTTCTAGGCCGGCAGGCGCCGGGTATCTGCCTAGATGTTCGCGAGCATCGATGATGGTTATCTTGTGGAATAGTGAAACCTCTGCAGAGTGTATGGTTGATCGATCGATACATATGCCGATTTCTCGGCTATGGACCTTTCCTGCGTTCTGCTTGCACTAGACTAGTGAGAGGAGTGTTCTACCTTCCCCGAGAGATACTTCCGGCCGCGAGCCATAGGATGTGGGCTGCGGGCCGCTGAGGCAACCAGAGTGGGAGTCTGCTTGCTGACCTGAGTGTGGGATATGTTGGTGATGGTGATGGAGGTGGATATGGGATGGTTTGGGATGGTATGGAATGGAAGGTGATGGATGGTGTATTGGATTGGGTTGTGTTAAAACTTGACTATTACTATATTTAAAACTTGATTACTATTGCATAGGAAAACCAGAGCCCCATTTAGGCCTCTTCAATTTACCTTTACTACATCCAATTTCACAAAGCAAGCACATAGGGTGGGAGTGGCCAGTACAAATCGTACTGAAACATTTTTGGCACAGGTTCGTATGAGGATTACAATTCCGAGGAGTATAGCGATTAAGGGATTCGTGCCTTCGCTCAAGTCGAGGAGTCCTTAGCTTCCGCACCTTTTCGAGCTGTTCCGGTTGATAACTATTTTATGTTTTTCGCCATGAGGCGATGTATTAGGATAAATACTATCTACTTTTACTCTTTTATTTACGATGTATGGATGATGATTATCAACTGGAATTTGGGTAATGTGATTTAAATGGTCATATTGCACTTCGACTCTGTGGATTTCCCTTCGTGGAAATCAGGTCGTTTCAGTATATAAGTCAGCTCTCAGTTCTATTACAGGGAATAGCTCATTGTTTATAGGATGTAGTTGTGGTGCTGGTGGTTGCACACCAGAATTCAGAAACCCATAACGACCAGTAGTTGTAAGATATATATACTTACAGTACATCTCAGAGACTTTTCTAAGTCTTCTTTTTAAGCGAAATTGGCAAGGGGCTATGCCACTTCATTATATATATATAGTAGAAAGCATTCCAACAATACAAAGGTTTGACTCTATTATATTTACAAAAAGGATAAAATAAAGAGAAACAGAACCAAGTGGCTGCCGGCATTGAAGACTGACTATGGACGACTTTGGGAGGGCGGGCCGGGAGCTACAGCTACTCTATTGAGGTGGGAACGGGAGAAACAACAAAGCTGCTAGCTAGCTGGTAGGTTGTTTAGTCCCGTTGTCAGCCAGAGCTTTTGTTGGCATCGCGACATCATGGAGGGCATCTTCCACAATCTGTTGTGGCGTTTTGGTCCAACAGACAATTATCTATATAAAGGTCAGATGTAGTTCACTGAAGATTGAAGAACCAGCCCACTTGTGCTGATATGCCTCTCTGCCTAAGGGATCAAACATAACCCTACTACTAAAATAAAAAGAGCTCGATCAAGAATTCAAGATGCCACTTAACTACTAGTAGTTGTAGAGAGTAGAGACAAACATGGCATTTTTTTTCATTTAATTTCTTTTCTTTCTTTTTTTTTTTTTTTTTTTGCCATTAGTCTAGGGCTGTCTAGTGCCAGCGAGTTTTCAGTTTTGCATCCCCCATGTTTCAAAGGAATCATGTAGTTCAGAAACGCGGGGCTGTTCGGCTGATGGTTTGCGGCAATAAGCTGGCTAATGCTATTTTGTTGTGAGAGAAAAACATTGTACCATGGCTGATAAGCTGGGCAGGTAAGCTCAAGCAAAGGCATAGCCATCTTTTATTCATGTCCCATAATATAAGGCATGCTCTCTCTAGACGCACATACAAAATTATCAACATAATTTTTCTATCAAGAATTGGGTCATGCGATTCAACTAGTTGAGAAAAGGTGAAAAAAAGAGAAAGAAATGGTAGAAAGCAAAAAAAAATGAAACATTTGTGAAACCATGTTGTATTATTAGTGAATTGTGTTGTACTCAATGTTTTCTGATCAGCTTATCGTTCCTAATCGATCTGGTACCGATCAGGACGATCAAGACGATTAATTGATGATCAGGACAATTAATCGACCTCTGATCGGTCTAATTGTCTATATAATCGTCCAGCATACAGCAGGACTATAAATCATACATATATGATATATATTAGACGATTAATTGATGATCAGGACAATTAATCGACCTCTGATCAGTCTAATTGTCCATATAATCGTCCAGCATATAGCAGGACTATAAATCATACATATATGATATATATTACTATATACGTATACCATATTCTATATATTTATATAGTAGACATCGAGCATCAAGACTACATTTCTGGTTAGTGCAGCACAGTTACACGCAGCAGGGAAGAGTGCAGCTCATTGCAAGTGCAGACGACGGCTGGAGAGTGGGAGTCAGGCCTGAGGAGGTGAGAAAAGAGGTATATAAGAGGACCCCTAATGAACATGGTCCAAACAAATAAAGCCCAGTAAGCTGAAGCAGCCCATTTGCCTATTTAGTGCTGATCAGCGAAGAGGACTAATCGAACAATTAATCACAATTAGTGGATGATTAATCGGATGATCAGGTTTCTGATCGCTCCGATTGAATTGGAGAACCTAATCGAGTGCTAGGTACCGATAAGGACGATTAATCACAATTAATCGGACGATCAGGAAACACTGGTTGTACTATTACCAAAAATTCATTCATGAGCGTGATGTAACACTGGTAATGGATCATGATTTAACTGTGATCCCACCCCACTACCCCAACTCTAAATATTCTTTTTCAAAGACTATTATGTTTTTCTATCTACTAGCCTCAAATTAAAAGAGTTCCATTTAACTGTAATGCATATCTTTTTCTACCTAGTAGCATCAAATTAAATATTATGTTTTTCTGTGTGCCGATCTGAATGTAAATCTTATTCTATCTAGTAGCATCGAATTATATTATCCTTTTTCAGACAACAACTTCAGTGTGCTAATTTGAACATGAAGCTTAAAATAGATTAAAAGCAAGTGCAGAACCATATGATCCAAATCATTGCATTGTCTGGTTTAGCAACAATATGTAAATTTTTGAATGGTTGGTGATTTGCAGTTACCTGGCAAAAATCAAAACATCTATTGTTGCTATAGATTTTGAAAAATGCATTCCTGATCCCATGGTCCCCAACAAGCTTCAGTGAATTTGACCTTCATACTAAGACGAACGCTTATAGAAGTCTAATTCTAGATTTGATGATATGTTGTAGTCATTTATCCCATGGCCCCCAAAAAGCATCAGCTGCTGCATACAAATAAAATCTATTGTAAAAGGGGGTCATTTGAGGAATACGAAGAAATAATCCAGACTTTGACATCTCTATTCTCTAGTTGCAGTTTAATTGGGGTTACTTATAACACTGAAAAATTTAACAAAGATCAGTTTATGCATGCAAATTGGATGGGTACTCTACAAATTTCGATGTGAGCACTGAATTATTTATGGATACCTTTATCCTGTTGGGCACAGAGAAAAAATCGATAACAAAACAACAACATTAAATCAGCAAGTAACAGTAGCCCAGGCCATATACTCAGAAGAGTAAAAAAGCACTGAAACACCCCAAAGGAAACAGGCGTTGTCCTTTGCCTACACGTGAGATAACATTGCATCCATATATTCGCTACCAGTAAAGCAGATAATCAGCCTCTGATCTGAGACTATACCTCCACTTCCTGGGAAAAATAGTGTGGTGCCAGAGAACTTTTAGAAATGAACAATGACACTGAACCTCTACTTCAGATTACGATATATATTAATCTGTATGTGCTATGTTAAACTAACTTGTATGAATGAAAATAATAGAGGAAGGATATGCAAAACCAATCAATTGGAATATCAAGTATCATGGCAAGGTCCAGATATTGGGATTGGGAGGATAGAAAATTTAAAATAAAATGATTTAAACTGTTCAAAAACAGCCTGTTGCCCAGCTATAAGCAAAGGACAACGTCCCTTTTGTGATGTGTTTTTAGTACTGTAATTTGTTGATCCAGTTGTGTGATTGCACGCACTTGTTAACTGTTTTTGGGCAACCATGTGTACTAAGGGCCATAGAAAAATAAGATAGTCCTAACCAAGATACAAGGCTCGCTTGTTTATTTGTTTATTAGGCGAGACATTTCATCAAACGACATGTGGGCGAGTAAACACAAATGGTGCCCACAATATCTCAGAACCTACTGAAACTCAAAGCAAACCATCTGTTCTCATCTACACCAGTGAGAATTAGATTGCAAACCGGGAGATATTACCAAGCTAATAAGAATAAATAGCAAGAAAATAGTATGGTGGTCATAGGGCAGTTGAGTAGGGCAGAGATTGGTGTCTTACCAATTTAGGCTTCCATCACAGGAAAGGAGGAGGGCGAGCATCTCCAACAGTTTCTAATATCTCACTTGTCAAATGATGGGTTTTATCAACTTGGTAAAATAATTTGGCAAGTTGAAAACATACTATCTCCAACAGTTATGTAAATCTAACTTGCTAAATAAAAAAAAAAGAGAAAGGCTCACGTGGCGGCGTTCGGGAGGCGAGCCAGCTTGCGCGGGCAGCGTGCAGTGCATGCAGGATGCAGCTGATGCATGCGACCGGTCATTTGGCAGGCGCAGCCCGTGCGATTAATACGAGCGGGAAGAGGCAAATGCGGCCGCGGAGGAGCGATTCCAACTCGTATTCGCGTGCGGATTAATACGCGCGCGGAGGAGAGATTTGACAAACGAACAAGTTTGGCAAGTCACAATAAGGAACTGTTGGAGATTGATTTTTCCTCCTTTTGGCAAATCTTAAAGGATGACAAGTCATATGAGGAACTGTTGGAGATGCTCTAACATGGATAACCGCAGTTGAGAAGCAGCATCTTGAGGTTGCTGCCGCCATTCAAGGAAAGGCCAGCGTGCATCTCGACGACCATGGCATCGACGAGCAGCCGCCATCGCGGCGTGGAGCAACTGTCCTTGAACATCCAAGCAATTTCTGTTTGCAAAATCAAATACATGTGCTGCATTTAAGTAAAAATTAAACATCCAAGCATATGTCAAGTGCATCTTTAGACTTGACCATCTGGACAAACCACCTCAGGGTTGTCTGTAGTTGTCATGCTCATACGGCCAGGATGAACAGTTAAATATTTCAGCAACACACAGTTCAGACAACTGAGCAGCAACGTTTCAGTAGAGAAGCCAGAAGAAGGAAAAAACACACACACACACAACTGCAGACGAGGAGGCAAGAACGAACAGCAGCAGAGCAGCCCACTCCCGGTCTCCGGCTCTCTGCATCCCAGTAGTGAGCAGCCCACGAAAATGCTACAAGGGATCCCGACCTCCTTCAGCTAATTAGGAACTAAACCAATGAAATGCATCCTAGCTCAATGAATCAAGAATGAAGGTGCGACAAACCTATTAATTGAGCCGCAGCTTGAGGGTGGCGAGGGCAGTCTTCTTCTTCTTGGACTCGTACGACGCTTGGAGGCGTTCCGCATTGCCGTCCGGCGAGATGGGCTCGAGCTTTGCGGGCAGGGGACGGCGGGAGCCGGCGCGGGTGCTCCAAGGCGGGGCGGCGGCCGTCGGCGGAGCGGCGCGGAGCTGAGCCGCGAGGAGCGAGCGCGGAACGGCGGCGCAAGTCACGAAGGCGAGCCCACGGGCCATGGCGGCGGCCGAGGCGCGAGCTCGTGAGATGCGGCGGCGGCTAGGTAGCAAAGAAAAGTCGAGCGGAATTATAGTGCATAATAATAAATAATAAATGCATGATCTAATCAATTTTTTAAGCTAATAAGTCAATTTGATTGACGTCATACAAGAAAGATACTCAATCTATCCCAGATTATAAAATATTTGACTTTTTAAACCTTTATAAATTTGAGCACTCATCCTATTTAATAAACTTGTATAAAAACAATAATTTAAGTCGGTCTTAAAGAATTTTTGTTAATAAAGAAAGCCACATAAAAATGATATTTAGAACAAATTTGTCAATGAGACAAACAATCAAGTTTAGTGTAAAAAAGTAGCATCTTATAATTTGAGATGGAGATATAATTTTTTCTACGACTAACACTTGTACGAGATCAATATATTGCTTAAACTTTGTTTAGTTTTCTTTTAAACGGTTTTATAACAACCTTAAATGTAAAAATTAAATGTTAGAAAGTCACTGAGAAGTATGATACAAAAATCATCTTCATTCGTGATCACTTATAATGTTTCCATCTCAGTCTGAGAGGGAGACAATGAAGTTCCTCTTGTGGGCAATGGTAGCCATGGTGTGAAAAATGTTGGTGTTTTCATCACCAAACTTTACCCATTTTATTGTATCTCTGTTTTTTGGTAGAACTTTTTGGATTCTAGCAGTTTGTTCAGCTGTTTTTTGACTAGTCTTCTGAGAGATGATTCCATCCTTGATAGAATTCTCTGTTCTTTTAGTCCATCTAGAAGTAAGAGGACCCAATTGCAGTTGAATAATATGAGTTTGTTAGAGTTTGATACTTCTCTGCTCCATTTTCTGAGCCCTTCTCTAACTTGCTTGAATCTGCTAGAATGGTACGGTCTTTGACTACATTGGCAAAGAAGGCTGAATTGTTCCATTGTAAGTTAACAATATCAGTGAATATAGGATGGTTAGTCCAAAAATTCTCAAATCTAAACATTTTTTATTTTGGGATACTGATGTTAATATGAAGGACACAGGATATGATCAGAGATTGGTCTAGATAATGGCTAAACAAATGTGCTAGGAAAGGACAGTGACCAATCAGAAGAGGTGAACACCCAGTCAAGCTTGACTAACAGAGGGTCTTCTTGCATGTTGCTCCACGTAAAGTTACTGATACTGAAAGGAATGTCCACTAAATCTAAGTCAGAGATAACTTCATTGAAAAAGATTCATCTCAGAGATGTCACCTCCTGTCTTAGGTTAAAGTCACCCTGTTGACGCCGAAAAGTGATCCGGCGCCTAACACACCACACGTGCGCCTTGGACGCCCTCGAGGTAGCCTTCGCAACCTGCAATGCGGTGCCTTCGACACGTGACCGGAAAAAACTGATCTAGAGATCGGTTAGCCGATGTAGAGCTCGAAGTTGACCGAAAAATCTCCCGAACTCGCTCCCGGAAGGATCCGTCAGGGATGAGCACGTGGAGGATCTTCTAGGACCAGCGGATGGCGCCTAGAAAGCCAACAGAAATCGCAGAGATAGCCGCCGGACAGCAACTAGAGGGGTTGAGGAGAGAATTAGGGCAAAGGAGATAGTTTTTGTGTTGTTGGTTGATTCGATTGATAGATGGGATCAATCGTCCATGATCCTCTCATATATATAGAGGGGGTGGTCTCATCCCAGTAGGAAACAACTCCAAGACACAATCTCCAAGTTTCCCACGTCCAAAACTAAACCAAAACCGATTTAGGAAAAGATCGGTTCGAGATTTGGAAGTTTGATTCGGAACTGACCTACACCCACCGGTAGTACTGGTGTAAGACCGGTAGTACCGGTAGTTCATTTTGCGTGAACCTCACCCTTTGCGCAAAACCGGTCCAAAAAATATACTTATTACCGGTAGTACCGGTCTCAGGACCGGTAGTACCGGTAGTTCATTTTTGCGTGAACCTCACCCTTTGCACAAAACTGGTCAAAAAATATACTTATTACCGGTAGTACCGGTCTCAGGACCGGTACTACCGCTAGAACAATTTTGCGCGAAAAGCACGCAATCTCCCGGGTGGCATAACTCTTGCATCCGGACACCAATTTGAACGTTCCATATATGCTTTTCAATCGTCTCGATGAGAGGAACGCAATGGTGAGGTCCATTCTTGCATTTTATACCCGTTATCTTCATCGGACATTTTCACGCGTCAACACATGCCCCCCTGTTTTCAGGTGAATTAGTCAATAAACCTGAAAATACTCTTTCACCTGCAACCAACTAGCAACGATACCCATCACATCGGCTAGCTGGTGACTAAGGGCGATGTATACATCGGCCATTTTGTTCTAAGGGCGATACATGTACCGGCCATTATTTGGAAGAGCACTAGGCCTTTTGCCAAACACTTGGGAAGTATTTTTTAAGATACCTCCCATTGATTGCCTTGTCGAGACGTTCCTTCTTCATTGTCTCTAGCACATAAGAGTTTCTGGGCACCACCTTGATCACTCTTAAAGGACCCTCCCAATTAGGAGACCATTTGCCAAATTCATTGCTCTTCGATCCAATAGGTAGTATGGTTTTCCACACTAGATCTCCCACTTGGAACGATTTGCTTCTCACCTTCTTGTTATAGGCCTTTGCAACACGCATCTTGTCTTTGTCAATCTCCTTAAGAGCTTGCAATCTCTTGTCGGTCACTTCATCTATGTTGTCCATCATGAGATCATGGTACATTGTTGGAGATAAATCATTTTGTTTAGCAAATCTGAATGCACCCAAGTTCACTTCAACGGGCAACATAGCTTCTTGACCATAAACTAATTCAAAGGGAGAGGTATTTGTAGCACCATACTTTGATATGCGATATGCTCATAAAGCTTCTGACAAGACTTCGTGCCACTTCCTTGGAGCCTCTTCGATCTTCTTCTTAATGAGCTTGATCAAGGTTTTGTTACTAGCTTTAGCTTGGCCATTAGCTTGAGCATAGTATGGAGACAAATGAACAACCTTAATCTTGTATGATTCGGCAAAAGCCCTCACCTCTTTAGCCATAAAGATGTACCTTGATCCGTATGCAATGTTTGAGGTATGTCGAATCTATGAATTATGTGTTCTTCACCTCCGCATGTGTCATATTCTTCAATGGGACCACCTCACACCATTTAGTGAAATAATCTGTAGCAACCAAGACGAACCTATGCCCCTTTGAAGACGAGGGGTGTATTTGGCCAATGAAATCAAGCCCCCAACCTCTGAATGGCCACGGCTTTGTGATAGAATGGAGCTCCGAAGCGGGCGCCATCTGAATATTCCCAAACCGTTGGCACTCTTCACATCCTTTGTAGTAACGAAAGCAATCGGCTACCATAGTAGGCCAATAGAAACCAGCCCTTCTCAATAACCACTTCATCTTAGGAGCCGATTGATGCGTACCACACACACCTTCATGGACTTCTCCCATAGCCACTCTTGCTTGATCATTCCCTAAACACTTTAGCAACAACCCATCGGCAGTCTTTCTATAGAGCTCATCACCTTGCATTGTAAACTTGAATGCAAACCGCCGGATAGTCTTGTCAACTCTAGTGGTAGGATCCTGCAAATATTTCGTTATGGAAGTTCTCCAATCCTCTAAATTGGCATTAGAATCATTATTTGAACTAGACCGATTTGAGACATTATCAATAGCACATGCCTCTAAAGAATTGGTTGATCCGATCATATTGAACGGTTGAACCAATTCACTTGTTCCTGCACAACAAAAATTGATATCTTCATGCATCGGCTTTGTTTGTATATGAAAGTTTCGCTTACTAACATCAAAGCCGGATGCTTGTTGAGCTAGCATATTAGCCTTTTGATTCTCATGTCTAGGAATATGCCGAATTTTAAATTCAGCAAGTTTAGAAATATAACCAAGACAAGTATCAAGGCAAGAACGTAGTGATTCATCTAAACATTGATACTCCCCATTAACTTGTTGAACCACTAACAATGAATCACCATAAGCTTCAACATGCTGCACTTTTGTAGGATCTATCATACCATAGGCATCAACATGCTGCACTCCTATAGAAGTTAACACGATCAATCCGAATAACAAAGCTTGATATTCGGCTTGATTGTTAGTACAATTAAATTCCAATCGGCTAGACATCTCGGTTACAAGACCGTTGGGAGAGATTAAAACAATGCCAACGCCCCGACCGTTACTGCAAACCGATCCATCAAAATATAGCTTCCATGGAGTAATAGTGACATAATTGATTTCATCATCAAGATTAATGCTATGCTCAACAATAAAATCAGCAAGAACTTGACCTTTGATTGCTCGCAATGGCTCAAAGACCAGATCATATTCAATTAAAGAGTATGCCCACTTGCCTAACCTCCCGCTGAGGATTGGCCGATGTAACATGTGCTTAATAACATCGGCCTGGCATGCTACAACACATGTACTTGACAGCAAATAATGTCTCATCTTTTGACATGCAAAGTACAGCGATAAGCATAATTTTTCAATATGGGCATACCTTGTCTCGGGATCAAGAAGACGACGACCAAGATAAGCAATCACATACTCTTTCCCTTCATTTTCTTGAGTCATAACAGCCCCAATAACCTTGTCTTCGGCAGCAAAATAAAGTTTGAATGATACTCCTCTCTTAGGTGCACGAAGAACGGGCGGCAATGACAAATACTCCTTTATCTTGTCGAATGCTCTTTGTTGGCTTGCCCCCCAAGTGAATTCAGATTCATCCTTCAACTTGAGTATAGGAGTAAAAGGAATAATTTTCCCGGATAAGTTAGCAATAAATCTTCTCAAGTAGTTCACCTTCCCCAGAAATTTCTGCATATCTTTCTTGCATGTAGGTGGCTGAACTTTCTTAATCTTCTCAATCCTCTTGGGATCAACCTATATGCCTTTGTCATGAATGATGAAGCCTAGGAACTTCCCAGCCGATACTCCAAAAGCACATTTTAGTGGATTCATGTAACATCCATGATGTTAATCATGCATTAACTCTGCAAATCATAGGTATAAGCATATCATTAGCATATAATCACCGTCTCAACATGATTTGCTTGATGTTTGATGCACTTTGATTGACTTAGTCCTAAGTGTGATTGTCGAGTTAAACTAGAAGTGGTAGCTAGGTCGCTTATCTCAAGTTGGTCCTTTAATAAAGTTTATTGAGAAAAATATTTGGAGAAAACTTTGTGTTGGGACCATTTTATGAAAATGCTTTCTAGGTGTTCAAAAAGGCCAAAAACAGTCTCCGGGTATTTTAAAAGTATTATTTTTATATATGAAAATAGCCCAAATTTGTATCTCCAAATCTAGGCCGAATTAGACCAAACTCATTTTGGAGGAAATATTCTACTCATCAAATGGAGTAACTTTCATGTTGAAAGTTTTTGCAGATTTGTTTTAGTTTAGGAGTTATGGCCGCTTTAAAAGTCATGCAAATTCTCTTTAAAATAAAAGAAAAACCCGACAGGCGGGACCCACCTGTCATAGTCTTCATCGCCATCATCTCCTACCTCCGGCCACCGTGTTCCGGACGCTGTCCGCCGCGTGGCCGACGCCCACCGGTGCCGCACCGCTGCCTCTGGATCGCCTCGCCACACCGCAATGCCACCGCCACCTCGCCGCGCCCCTCTGCCACGCTCGCCACGCACCCACGCCACGCGACATGCGGCACTCAAGCTCTGCCGCCGCACGTGCCGCGTCCCGTCCCGGTCCGAAGGGGGACAACCGGTCGCCTCACTCTTCCTTTCATTCACTCTGCGCTCGCTCTCGCTCACTCTTCCCCCTGCCGCTCTCACCTCCCTTTACCCTTCTCCCCAGCCGCCGAGCACACATCCACCATTGCCGCCGCCAAGGCCGCCCTCGGCTAGCTGCCGCTCCACCCAACCATTTCCAAATCCAAGCGCGCCATTCGCTTTGCCTCGTCGCGCTCCGCCCTCGGCGCCCTCTTTCCCGTCCTTTTCTCCAAGGTATACGCCGATCGGGCGATCTTCTTCGCCACCGCCGTGAGCTGTGCTCCGGCAAGCTCTTCGGTGCCGCCGTGAGCCTGCTCCTTTCTCTCCCGCTCCTTCTTCTCGAGCGCACCTCGTCCGCCTCCGTGGGCTGTCGACCGTCTCTCAGTCGAATCCGCCGCTCGGGGCTCTGGCTCGCCGGGCCGCATCCCGCGCCATCGGCATGGCACCGAGCCGTCGAGCTCGCGCTCTCCGTTGCGGTCGTGTCACGGCCTTTCTCCTCCTTAGATAGCGAGCGTCTCGGCTTCGCCTCGCGCTTGCGCCGCGAGTGCGCATCTCGCCGTGGCCGGATTTGGCCATGCACGCCACCACCGCCGCCCAGCTCGCCGCCGTCCGCCATGCGCAGTGCTGCTCCCGCTTAGGGTCGTCGCGACCCACATCCTCTACCTCCTCGGGTGCGCCGTGCCGAGAGGAGCACGGTGGTGCCCTCGGTTCGGCCAGCGACCTCGCCGCCGGCGAGATTCCGGCCGGCTGAAGTCGGCCCCCTGCCTCGGGTCACTGACGGGCGGGGCCCAGCTGACGCGGGCAGCTGAGGTCAGCCAGGGTTGGACCTGGGTACATAGCATTTAGGGATCCGGAATTTTAAAGAAAAGGATTTCCAGTTTTTAGTTTTAATCTTGTAAAAATCCTATAGGGAGTTAGGAGTGTCCAAATTCAGTGATCTTGGTCTTGTTGTAATCCTTGTGAAGTGTAGTATCTGGAAAAAATATGATATGCCATGTTTGAGTAACTTTTCTGTATAGTTTTATTTAAAATCTATCAATTGGTATAATTGTGGTTTATCTTTGAAAATGCATAGATAATTCTAGGAAGCTCAGAAAAATGTGGTTTTGGTCTTGTTGGTCTTTTATTGAGGTGCTCTGTCTATGAAAAAGATATCACATGCATGTTTAGTGTAATTTTATATCATTGTAGTTCAAGTGCTTTGTATTGCCTTGCTCCAATTTAAATTCATAAATGGGGTCTAGGTATCTAGATAAGGTTTAATTCTTTTTTGGACTGTTTATATGCCCTTAGGAAGTCATTGATGTGATTAAACCTGAGGTTTGTCATACTTCAGAGTACAAAGTATTTTTGGGTCCCATGAAATGTGCTGCCTTGTGATTTATGTATAGGCCAGTGGGATTATCCAAATGGAATGACATTTGGATGGTAGACTAGTTGTGCCATGATATGCCTACTGTAATTTTTGTAGGATTTTATGAGGTGTCTAGCTAGGGGTTGCTGTTCAACCCATAGCTGCTTAAATTGGAGTTGCTTGGATGATGCTATGCTTAACCTAAGTATAGGTTAGTTTTCTGAGAAACTTGTCAACATATGATAGGATTGAAATTAGTTGATTTATCTACTGTTCAAATTTGATGTGCATTGGATCAATAGTCTATGAGTTATGGCTGTGGCAATATGGTTAGCAGATTTGTTCAATTGCTGTTTTGTCAGGACCCAGTCCTAATGATCTCTGTTTTAGACTTAGATAACTTGAGAATCAGGCTCTGATGTCTCAAGATGAATTATGAGCAATTTCATAAGCTTTCGAGAATGTCCGCAACCATGTTCATAGGATTTATAGATCAGCAGTTATGAATTTATTACAGCAATGCTGACGGTAGGTCTATTATTGCTAATGAAGCATAGATGAGTGTTGTTTGTATGTAGAGCCTAATGAAAGGGTCGTGCAGAGCCTAGCACATGTATGATTGATGGTTACTTAGTATGTCATGAGGGTTGGATTAGGATGATTGCATAATTACTAGTCTTTGGCTTTACTGGCTTGTTTGCTAGTGATAAGTGTAGCTTTTGAATCAACTATTCATTTTTGAACACTATCCTCCTTGATCATGCATACACCGATAATCACGTACTCATACGTATGCACATGCATCATTCCAGGATCATGTGTAGAACATTCATCGTGGAATCGAGGATCCAGAAGGACAAGTTGCGAACGGAGATCCCCAGGAGAAGTGATCAAGCACCAGGGACCCGACTTGGAATAGTCGAGTACCTGGGGCACTAACCTCGATCTTCTAAATAAGGCAAGCCCCGGAGCATCCCTCCTACGTTTGCAAATGTTTTACTTTGCGTCCTTTTATTCCTTATGATGCATTAAGTTTATAGGCGTTGCTTGAAAACGTAGTTGCATCAGGACTACCTTGCCACCAGAAATATCCTACTTTTACATACAGGATCGACTACATGCTTAGGCCTGCTATTTAAATGGTAGAAGCCGAGTGATCGACCATCACTCACGAGGTAGGTATTACTACCCCTTGGGATTGAGATTGGTGAAATGTTGGATATGAATATAACCATGTGGCCATGATAAATCACCTCTAATTTACTATGGCACACGAGCGTCCTCGGATCATTTTGAACAATGCCTCACAGATAGCTGGAAGAGCCGAGGCGCTCGACCGCGAAGCCTTGAATCTACTTGGGCCGGGTTTCAACTTCCAGGTATCCATGCTGGCGATGGGTGGTGAATAACAAGGGCCCGGTTTGTGAGTCCTTAAGATGGGGCGGTGTCATTTGATGGGCGCACGCTTACCTGTGGCAGCCGGGAGTTTCCTTGGTCATGGTGGTGAGTTGTTGATCCCGCGCTTTTCCCGAGTAGATCAAGGTGACCTAATCGACCCCGACGGGAGTCGTGTGGTTTGTGTGAGGAATACCTGCCAGCTGGTTTGCAATCGATTATAATCGCCATCGTTCCTGGATAGTGAATAACTTGACTGAGCAGCTACGGTGCCGCAAATAAGATTTGAATTGCGAGTTGGTTATGTTCACTCATGATGGTTTAATGAATACTCAATCAATGCGGTTATGATATATTGTTGATTGCTTCTACCTTAAAATGATGAAGTAGTATGCAGGTGCTAATGTAGTAATGGCAGGTTCCAACTTAACTGGATAAGCTAGAGAGTCCTTTTGTCACTAAATGATTACTAATAAGCTCATCTTTTGGCAAACAAAGGAGTCGGCTAACCCACTATAAAGCCTGGCATCCAACCAAGAGTCTTTATTTTCTTTTAGTCGGGTAAGTCTTGCTGAGTACAAAGTACTCAGGGTGCAATTCCCAATGTTGTTGTAGGTTATGGAGACTACTGCCGTGGCGACACGGTGGACATACATCCCACTACGGGGGGAAATAGACTTCGGGCAAAGTCAACTCTTATACCTCATCTACCTGCTGTTGACGGAGTCGACCCTGAGCTGGCACTATATTTAAAGGTATAGGTGTGAGTGTATTATCAAAAGTGCTTTCTTCCGCTATTAATTCTATTTTGGGTTGTAATAATTCTATGTGCGAAATGTAAATAAAACAGGTGAATGGAAACTGCTGAACTTTGGATTCAGGTTTGTTGTAGAGTTGTTTGAAATCCTTCAAGATTTCACGGACTACCGGGCTGGTTTGGTTACTAAGTACTAATTGAGTTGCCGCGTCAGCTTGATTAGTGCTTCGTAATTAAATTAGTTGGTCGGTTTCGCTACAATTCATCTTCAAACCATAGCGACGCATCCTTTCAAAAACAAGACGTAAATCGGCTAAATGAGACTTATGGGCAGCCGATTTAATCACAATATCATCAATGTATACCTCCATAATCACCCCAATTAGATCATGGAAAATCAAATTCATCGCCCTTTGATAGGTGGTGCCTGCATTCTTTAACCCAAAGGTCATCACAATCCACTCAAACAAACCGACGAATCTGGGACAAACAAAAGCCGTCTTTGATGTATCTTCTTCCGCCATAAAAATCTGATTGTATCCTGCGTTACCATAAAGAAAGCTAATCACCTTGTGTTCCGAAGCATCATTGATCAACATATCGGCTATAGGCATAGGATATTCATCTTTGGGAGTGGCTCTATTCAAATCTCTGAAATCAATGCACACTCTAATCTTGCCGCTGTCCTTCTTCTCAACCGGCACAATATTAGAGACCCACTCCGCATATTGGCATGGACGAAAAAACTTCACTTGCAACAACCTTTCGATCTCCTCCTTTATTCGGTCATGGATGGCCGAATTGAAGCGCCTTGGATGTTGCTTGACGGGCTTGAAGTTCTTTTTGAGAATGAGGTGATGCTCAACAAGATCTCGGCTCAATCACCGGCATCTCAGTGTAGTTCCATGCAAAGCAATCAACATATTCCTTGAGAAGCGCGATTAATTCAGCTTTATAATCGGCTTCTAAATTTTGATTCACGAACATCGGCCGCGGTATAGTACCATCCCCAATATCAACTTGTTCTAAAGGGTCGGCCGACGTGAAACCTTGGCCCAACTTATTGAGCTCATCAAAGTCATCAATAGCTTCACAAGCATCGGTCTTTTCAGCCCGATACTCCTCCAATCGACGCTTTAACCATTCGTGATTATCCATCAAATAATTGTGTTTAGCCGATTGTCAATCGGCTTGAGAGATACGGGAACAAAGCCACCTCTAGCATAATCTACATAATCATAAGTAGATAAATCTCTACCTTATAAACAACCAAAGGCGCCATGCCCCCCGGGCTCGGATGAATCGGCAACTGCAACTTCAGCCAATGAATTCGCATGGACAATCTCAACAGCATCGCCTACCCACTGAATGAGAAACTGGTGTAGATTGGAAGGAACACACTCATTAGCATGTATCCAATCACGCCCAAGTATCACATTGTAACTTTCCTTGATGTCGGCGACGAAGAAAGCGGTAGCCAAGGTTTTGCTCCTGATGGTCAATTCAACGTTAGCAATACCCTTAGCTGGAATTGGAGCATCTCCGCCAACTCCCGTGATAGTCATGTTGGTCTTGATCAACTCCTCTTCCTTGATCCCAAGCTTGCGGCACAACGAATAAGGCATGACATTAACAATAGCACCGCTGTCCACAAGCATGCTGTGCACCGGAGTTCCATTGATATGGCCCCTCAAATTGAGAGGACGAAGGTGATCCACTCTAACTCCTGGTTTCTTGAACACAGCATCCTCTATTGCAAACATAAGCTCCGCTGCTGGTGGCTCCTCCTCATCATGGTGGATCACATAGTAATCCGATGACAAGTATATCACGTTGATCTGCTCCGGAGATGGCTCATAGTCTACCATCTCGTCATCTTGTTCTTCCAGAGCTTCCATGCCTACAGCATTAGCAACCACAGCAGCAAACTCTTTGGGATTCTCCCCAAGATCTTCAGAAATTGATGGAATCGGGTTGGATTCCTTAGGAGAAATCTCAACCGATTCCACAACTGCTGGGACAATTGTGTTAGCAATTACCGACTCAACCGATTCTTCAATCGGTTGGGGCGCCACTACCTCCATAGCCGGCTCAATTGGCGCCACCGGCTTAGCCGACTCCAAAGTTGGCTTGGACGGTGCTGCTTCCTTAGTAGCATTACCATTACCCTGGGGCAAGACTTCTTGTTGTTTCTCAAGAGCTTGCTTCTTTAACTTCCTTGCCCGGGCGCGCTGCAACTTCCGCCTTTGAGTTTTGTCCAAGTTCGGTGGACACCACTTGGGCTGCATGTACTTAGGGTCTCTTGGCGGCTTCTCCTTCACCTCTTCTCCAGCAACTTCTTTTGCAACCTCTTCTTGCTTGTTTGCTGGAATTTTATTGTTGATCACAATCGGTTCGTTGTCGGCAACTACAGGAGCCGGCATTTACCCGATAATGATGTTATATGATGGAGCACTCTTGGGAGTAGGCTTTTCAAGTTCTTGCACCTTCTTTTGAATATATGCTTGCTGCGTTGATGCTTTGATCGCCTTCTCTTGATATATCCTGCTAGAGCTCGATTGAAATTCCAATCGGCTAGAGACAGGGCGCCTTGCATCCTCCAACCTCTGATGGACTGGAATGCGAGCTTGAGGATATGGTACCCACACACCTTGAGTACCCCACTGTGGCAATGGCAACTCAGGTGGAGATGGAATAACCGGTGGCCCCCAACGAGTTGGACGAGAGCGAACAACCTGTATAGAAGAACCAACCGATGGAGCTACACCCTTCTACTTCTTATCTTCAGCTTCTCTCTTAGGCGGTGTAGACTCTCTTTTTTTTATGGGCCGATTCTTGGAATCGGCCTTTTCTTGCTTGTACTTCGCCATAAGTCGGTCAAAAGTACAAAGTGGCTTAACCACAAACTTCTTTGGCTTTTGCTCTTGTTGCTTCCATACACCAATCTCTGGCTTGTGTGGTATGAAGGTACGCGTAACATGAATGCCAGAAGCAATGGAGCCTTCTGGAATTTGGGAGATGGTTTGGCCAATCGTAGCAATCGGTTTAACCGACTTTGCAGCTATAGAAACATCGGTGGGCTGCTCATCTTGGGGCGTCTTCTTATTCTCAAGAGATGGATCAACCCGGTCGGCCGGAAGGATTGGCTGAGTTGGCCTTTGCTGCGCCGCTTGATGCTCATACCACCGTGGCCTTCGCAATGCTTCCACTGAACTAGCGGTGATTGTAAGCTTGCTCTTGCCTTGATCATCCTTCTCAAGTGACACTTGTCGCCCCGAATTCTTTTGGACATTCGGTGCAGGACGTGGCACGCCGATAATCACATTCTTGCCTCTAGCTTTATCGGCTTGGTGAGGACGAATCAAAATAGCCGGCTTCCCTGCTTCAATGATATTTGTAGGAAAAGGATTTTTCTTGATCTCCATATCAGCAAGGCTCAATCGTCCCTCATTGAGGGTCGATTGTACCTGTCGATGAAAGTAATTACAATCATTAGTCGCATGAGAATAAGAATTGTGTTATTTGCAATAAGCTCTTTTCTTAATCTCATCCGGCGAAGGCATAGTGTAATTGATTCTAATGTGTCCGATTTTAAGTAACTCATCAAAAATCCGGTCACATTTAGAAGTATCAAAAGTATACTTTACTTTTTCATACCGATTCTTTTGAATCGGCTTGAGAGAAGGACAAGTAACTTGTTTATTTTCTGCTGGCCACCTAATTTCAGCAGCATTGCACTCATAATTATCATCATCCGAATGATCTGAAAAAGCATCACAAGCATGAGTATTCGAACGATGTGACTTATAAGACTCACGAGAATCTTTAAGGCGCGATTCCCAGAAAACGGCCCTCTCCATGAGATGATTGAAGCTAGTAAATTGAACATTTTCTAGTTTCTCACGAATCCTAGAGTTCAAACCATTAAAGCATATATCCACTAGGTCTCTTTCGAAATATTAAGATTAAAACATTTATTCTTAATCTCTCTAACTCTAGTGAAAAATTCTACACAAGCTTCATCACGCATTTGCCTAACAGCGAGAAGGTGTGCCGGCCTAGTTTCTTGGGTTCCAAAGTATAAAAATGATTATGAAACCTTTCCTCTAATTGAACCCAAGAATTAATAGAACATGGTGCTAAAGAAGTAAACCATGCAAAAAAGTACCTACCAATGATAAAGGGAAATTACGAATTTTCATATATTCATGAGCACTATGTTCCCCTAATTGAGCAAGATACATACTAATATGTTCCATGGTAGTTTTATTGCCAACACCATTAAATTTCTGAAAATCAGGTACCTTCCATCCCTCGGGATTCTTCATGCAATCATAAGCATAAGGATATGGCTTGTTATACAAGTTTTTAGCCGTCTTCAAGTTGATACCTAAATTTTCTTCGAGGGACTTAGTAAAATCATCCCTAAGCCGATTCAATATATCATTAAAATCGGTAGAGGGATAATTAGAAGTGTTTTTGCCCTCAAAATCAGGAATCGGGCTAGGAGACTTCGGTGGGTTGGGTAAGACATTATTTCCCTCCGAAGCTTTTGATGCCCTATGATCGCTTCGCAATGGAGTCGATTTAGGAACACCACCCGATGAGCTAGCTCCAGGATGACCGGTTCCAGTGAATGGAGCCGATTTCAATTTGCTAGCATCAGAATAAGATGATTGATTCTTAAAGAATCCTTGTGGCATGCCTAACTCAGGTTGTGACAAAACACCCGAACCCTCTGGTTCGGTTGTTTTCCCCAACATCTTATTCATCTTAATTTCTAACGATTCATGTGATGATTTAATAAGTTGAGTTAGAGCAACATTTTGATTTAACAACATCTTAGCTACACTGGCTTGATTAATTGGACCATCATCATATTTAGGGCCAGTTTCGAGGTTTACCTCTTCCTCCAGAATCACCCGTTGTTGGCGATCTTTCACGCAACCGCCCAAGAACGCTTGCTGAAGAGCCGCCATCTTTGCTTCTAGCTGGGCCTTCAATTCTGGAGATAGCTCCTCCACGGAGGTAGGTCGAATGATGTTGCCGCCATGGACATCGCTTTTGTCCCGTTGAACCGTCATTCGCCATGTCACCGTTTGAAGAAAACTTGAGCTTACGCCTTGGTTTCCCCAGCGGAGTCGCCAAAAAGTATGTTGACGCCGAAAAGTGATCCGGCGCCTAACACACCACACGTGGGCCTTGGACGCCCTCGAGGTAGCCTTCGCAACGTACAACGCGGTGCCTTCGACACGTGACCGGCAAAAACCGATCTAGAGATCGGTTAGCCGATGTAGAGCTCGAAGTTGACCGAAAAAGCTCCCAAACTCGCTCCCGGAAGGATCCATCAGGGATGAGCACGTGGAGGATCTTCTAGGACCAGCGGATGGCGCCTAGAAAGCTAACGGAAATTGCAGAGATAGCCGCCGGACAGCAACTAGAGGGGTTGAGGAGAGAATTAGGGCAAAGGAGATAGTTTTTGTGTTGTTGGTTGATTCGATTGATAGATGGGATCAATCGGCCATGATCCTCTCATATATATAGAGGGGGGTGGTCTTATCCCAGTAGGAAACAACTCCAAGACACAATCTCTAAGTTTCCCACGTCCAAAACTAAACCAAAACCGATTTAGGAAAAGATCGGTTCGAGATTTGGAAGTTTGATTCGGAACTGACCTACACCCACCGGTAGTACTGGTGTAAGACCGGTAGTACCGGTAGTTCATTTTGCGCGAACCTCACCCTTTGCGCAAAACCGGTCCAAAAAATATACTTATTACCGGTAGTAACCGGTCTCAGGACCGGTAGTACCGGTAGTTCATTTTTGCGTGAACCTCACCCTTTGCACAAAACTGGTCAAAAAATATACTTATTACCGGTAGTACCGGTCTCAGGACCGGTACTACCGCTAGTACAATTTTGCACGAAAAGCACGCAATCTCCCGGGTGGCATAACTCTTGCATCCGGACACCAATTTGAACGTTCCAATATGCTTTTCAATCGTCTCGATGAGAGGAACGCAATGGTGAGGTCCATTCTTGCATTTTATACCCGTTATCTTCATCGGACATTTTCACGCGTCAACACACCCCTAAGGACCCAGTCATATGTCGAAGAATCAAGATTCATTAACCTGGTGGCAAATGCTAGCTTCTGGTCTGCATGTGCAAGGCCATATATGTTGGTCACATTAAAGCTTTTCTTACCTAGCCTACAAGAAAGCTTGACTATAACAACATAAGAATTATTAGTTTGTACCACTATGCCATTAAAGAGAGGCTACTATTCCACATTGTGAGAATGCCACTAGATTCCCCTAAGGATGGAAAAAAAAAAAAGCAAACTGATCCAAACTACTGGGGCAAATTTTTTTGAGATAAAAGCCATCAAAATGTTCTCTCTTGGTTTCCTACAAACATATAACTTGACAAGCACTTTCATTATTTCTTTTTTTCTTATGGCTTCCCATTTGTCTTTCGGATTGATGCCTCTGACATTCCAGAAGAGGATCTTACTCGACCCACAAATTCTATTGTTGTTACTATCCATTGAACATATGTGTGTTTGGGCAAGGTCGTTTCAGCCACCAGGAATCAAACCATTCATAATATGTACAGAGATAGATATTGAGCAACAGATATGTGAACCACATGATTAAAACAAGGTAAAAAGAGCTGATAAAGGAAACAAGCATATAAGGCAAACCACAAACTTGATTGATTAAACGAGTAGCATAGTTTGAAAAGGAGCTCCTAAAGGTGCTTGATCCAGTGACGGAACCAGGGGGTGCCGGCAGGGGCCGTGGCACCCCCAAGCACGGTAGAATGTTAGTATACGTAAATACATATTTCATTTTATAGCACAAAAATGTCAATTTTTACTCATTTTTAATAAAAAACTGTAATTTTGGTTATAAATAGCGTGATTTTTTAACAAAATATGTTAAAACATATTATTATATATATTTTGTCAGATTAAAAAATACGATACCATTTTTCTGGCCCCCCTTAATCGAGATCGCTGGTTCCGTCACTGGCTAGACCACCAGATAAAGTATAACATTTTATTAACCCAATACATGCAGTGGGGATAGGTGCTCAAGAGTTCACCAACAAAAACAAAAGGCACCCTGATTAGCCCAGGTGCAACAGGTAGATTGCTAGAGAACTTATTCATCAATATCATGTTCGAGAAGAGCAACATAAACAATGTTGAATCTAGAGGAAGCCAGTCCCAATCCAATGGAGGACATCCTTGGTGAGGTAGGAGGCAGCATCGCCCTGAGGTGGGATCATGGCCAAAGGGCACTGGCTCCAGGGGAGTCTCCATCTTCTTCTTGTTCTTCCCCTTTGGAGTTTTCTTCACATCTCAACGGCAACCTGAGGTACCAGTTATCCTTCGAGAACGGCGATTGAAGCCAAGCCAAGCTCACTCTCAACTGAATCTTAGATTGTGACTTTCGGCGATTGGGGCCTAACGTGTTTGGCTTCAATCAACACCAGCTACCAAGACGCCGCCCAAGCTGTGCCCTGCTTCCGTTCCACGGGAGCTATGCCGATCCGGCGGCCGGTCCTGAGCTGCTTGAAGCTGTCCCTCTGGCCTGCTTCAGGCTCACGCACATGGAGACGGCTCCACGCGCGGTGAGGTGCCCACACTCCGCAGAACCTGCATTTGCAAATGTGCACCGACACTTCGAAACCGGACAGATATACACAATCAATCAATCATCAATGGTACACGACAGATCCATTCCGTGGAAGGAAGACGACATATCAACCGTTGGTCTGTCTACACACTGCATAGGCCCATCCATATGCTGTTGCCGTAATGCCGTGACACGGGTGGCCTGTCCGTAAACAGTGTCACGGCGATAAATATACTAATAGCATGGTCCACTCAATACATGCGTGTGCACCAGATAAAATGGATTCTATTTTGGCGCGCGTTAAACAATGCCCCAACTCTCACCTTGACACGTGGATTGACAAAAGGAAAAAAAAAACTAACCGAACGCTCTATTGGCACATTGCATATGGATGAAGATATGCGGTGCTGAGATCGACTTCGTCTTTTGCATTGGTGCGAAGGAAAGAGACATACCTGTAAATAAACAGACTAAAATTATAAATGAAATAAATGCATTGTTCAATTGAGACAAATCCAAATTTCCAAATTCTATAATTTGACTCTCCACCAACCGTGTCCTACGTCCTGCCTGCTGCCACAGCCCACAGCTACGTATATATCGTTCTCTATTCTATATAAACATGCACGCGCGGCACTAGCTAGAACATCACAAACCATATCTTCAACATCTCTCACACTCCTGTTTCCATGGCTTCCTGCAAGCTCTCCTCCGTGTTGCTTGCTGTCCTGGCGCTCGTCGCTGGGGGCGCGGTCCTGGTGCCAGTGGTGGACGCTGAGCACCTGCACTTCTACATGCACGACGTGACCGGTGGACCGTCCCCGACGGCGGTGCGGGTGGTGAACGCCCCGCGTGGCTACTTCGGCAACATGTTCGTCATCGACGACGTGCTGACAGAGGGCACCTCGTCGTCGTCGACCAGGGTGGGGCGTGCGCAGGGGTACTACATGTGCGCATCCGTGGCCAACCTGGAGCTGCTGGTGACCATGAACGTGGTGCTATCGGGGGGGCCGTATGCCGGTAGCTCCATCACGGTGGTGGGCCGCGACGACATCAACGCGCCGGTGCGGGAGCTCTCGGTGATCGGCGGCACCGGGCAGTTCAGGATGGCGCGTGGCTACGTGCTCTGGAAGACGGTCACACCCGAGATTATCGACCTCGAGATTTTCGTCAACCCATGAGCCAGCCGCCGCTTGCTCGTGCTCGATCACAAGAATAATATACCGTGGATTATATTCCGACGTGGAATGCATGCACACATTCATGTCTGTTCACCGATACGTATCTCTGTCCCTTTGTTATCGATAAGATGATAATAATACTCTACCTCCATGGCTGATGGCTCCATGCATGTGAAATGCACCTTCGCGTGTATAAGCGCTCGTGGAGTTTATCTTAATAGTCTTGCATGTCGCACTTAGAAGTTTTAATTTTTTTTTTTGAAATTTTACACACCAATAGTACCAAACTAGATGGACATTGTCCCAAAATTTAAGATTCAAACAACTTTTGTAAAAAATCATATGCTGAAATTTGTTTTTTTCATATGAAATTTATTCATAACATGTAGTAGGACAACGAGGATAAACCCATGCATTTTTGGTAATATTTAAAAAATTAATACTTGACAAATTAGAATTATCCTATGATATACATATTGTCCAATTTAATGGACATGTTGGCATTAATATACAGAGACAATTTCCAATTTCAAGAGAACAAAACACATAGATATTCCTTCTGGTCAACAATTACTAAAAACTTATCGCTCATGTTTTAAAACTTCACTGCTCCATCCATTTTTTGCATATACGAGTTACCACCAGTTGGTCTGCATTCAGACCTATCAAACTGCAGGAACAAGAGAAAAGACATTAGAATGAAAAGATGCAAATTTTATTAAACATCACATATCAGTACAATATATAGAGTGACAAGGCCTTTCGGCAATGCTCAATTGCTCATCCAGTTTCAACAGGAGTCGCAAATATACATAGCCACGATTCCAGCTTTTAGGCCCATATTTACTTTTCAAAGCATGATTCTAACACATCGTGTCCAATATATATTATGAAATTTAACTTCCTGTAAACCTGCACATTTGTAGATTGATGCATTATCCGTGACAATTTGTACTACATTTAGTGGATTACTTCTTCGATCAGAGCCAACTTCTCAGCAATATATTATTTTTACTGCTCGGTTCTGCCATGTTAGTTTTTTTCGAAAGGAACGACGTAAGATTCGTCGTCTATTTTTATTAGACGAAAAAAGGAAAAATATACAAACTACCTTCACAACCTTTTTGATCCACCTCTACTGCAACTGCTACTAGCGCCTGTACCGCTACTTGTATGAACAAAGAAAAAACTCCCCTACAGAAAGAAAAGCCCACTTGCAACCAGGGAGAAGAAAGAAAAAGACAAAAGTAACAACTATGGAAACAACGGCCCGTGGGTCGGAAACCAAACAGCCGACTTCTGGAGATGCTTCTTTTCCGATAAAACTGACGGCGCTTCTCGGCTGGTTCTGCCATGTTAGTCGCAACTATAAAAATCAATTCCATACAAGAATGTTGAATGCAACCAGGAACATCCAATTAAAAACACACATCAAATCATCGATATCACACAAAATCAAGATCTTTCTATGGTTAGTAGCCAATCGGGCTATCTTAACTAAAGATAATATGATTAAAAGAAAGTGGGTGGGAGACTCCATGTGTTGCTTCTGTGATCAAGAAGAAATAGTTGATCACTTGTTGTTTACTTGCTCGACAGCAAAGTGTGTGTGGTCTACTATAGCCACTGCACTAGGTGCTGATGATGTTCCTGATAACTTCGCTCAATGCTGGACCTGGTGCTCAAAATGGTTACCTAAAGCTACACAAAGCCATGCCCTGGGTATTGGTGCTATTTGTTGGTCCATATGGAAAACTAGGAACAACATCTGTTTTGAGGGGAAAAATATAAAATCCCCTGACAATAATCAATCACTCTTGTGTTCTTATGAAAAAACTGGGCAGGTATGCTAAAAGCCGGCGACAAGGAAGAGATGATATCAAGCGTCGATGAAATGTACAAGTGTTGTCAAGCTTTTGGTGGTGCAGCCTCAGGCGCCTCTCATGCTGCTACCGGTGCCTGACATCAAGGAAGTTGATGAAGCTCCGACTGATCAAAGACCAGATGGGGAGCGAACCTGATGCGAGCCAGGGATGATCAGCATCGACAAACCGACGACATGATGAAAGCTGTTGAAAGTATCGTGTCATATCTGTTGTGTGATTTTGTGTATCATCGAATTGTATGCCGGGTCATAGTTGCAGTTATAGGCTCGGTCTCTGAATTCTGTCAGTCAGTTTTATTGGCCGTCTTCTTTTGCTTTTTTGAACTATCCCAGACCTGTTGTTTGTATTTCCGTTAAGACTTTTAATGGAAATGGGGCATCCCCTCTTATTCGAAAAAAATCATCAATATCACCAACCAGAAGGAGGCATCCGTACAGGGAGGGAAAACAGAGTATCACCTTGTAGGATTTGCCTCCAAACATGGACCTCGATCCATAGCACATCGAACTCCGACGTGGTTGTGGACCTATGGCCGTCGCCTCCGGCGTGTTCGGCGCCGATGCATTTGCATGCGCCATAACCGGCCGGAGGAAAGCCATGTGCACTGCCGGCGTCGCGAATCGATCGGTGGGAAGAGGGGCGCGGCTAGGGATCGAGGGAGTTTGCCGGACGTTAGGCAGGAGGTTGATGGTGGCTAGCGTGCATGCAGTCGGAACAGGGCAAACGCAGGGGTGGGCCGGTGGAACATGGACAGAGGCGACAGTTTTTCTTCCTTCCACATGTCGCTTGTGCGGGCAGAGGGGAGGGAGAGTAGAGGGACGGAGCGGACAGGAAAGAGTCAACATGCGTGGGGTCGGTTACTCGGTTGGCGGCGTTGCGCTGCGGGAGAATCAAGCGAAACACCCTGTCACCTAAGTAAGGTCCCACCCAGATAACCGTTGAATGCAAAATCTAGTTCGATCTGTCGGTGAAGATCTGTAGCGGGTGTCTACTAATTCCTTCGCTCTTTATAGTATAGATAAGTCATTGTTAATACAAGTGTGAAAATGTGAGTGATCAGACCACTGACAATTTGTATTAAGGAGATGAATGGGTACATTGCACTGATCAGACCTCCTCAACCTCAAGTGTGGCAATGTGAGTGATCACACCACTGTCCATATATAATGCTTGCCTGTCTAGGTCGAGAATAATGGGTACAGAAATATTGCTTTATGTAACTTTGCTATTGTTACAAACTTTGCCAGCTCATTTATCTATCAATTATTGAAGTACTCACATGGATGACTTAGACATGAGTGTTTTGGTTGTGCTAGACACAGCAGTATCCATTTTTTTCATTTTTTTTCTTATTTTCTTTTTCAGTTTCTTATTTGTGAAGTCCATCAATATCTTTTAACAAACAATAATGCATGCTCTTGTTTTATTAATCTTGTTTTATTAGTCGTGAATTTGTGTTTCTTTTATGAGTTGATTTTTTAGTTTTATAATTTGCTTTAGTTTAATGATTTATTTTTCTAGATGTCACTGTAGCGTTAGCACGGATAATATACTATTATTAACTAGTTTATTTTATTTTTATGTTTTTAAAAGTTTATTAACATGAGTTTTTGAGATCATAAGCCAAAAGCATGTGAGTTGCGGGTGAGGCCCATTTCCTTTTTGGTCCACCCTTTATTGAGCATAACTTCTTTTGGTTGATTTGTCGTATTTGTTAGTACGAAATGAACACTAGATTAGTTGGTTGGGTTTCTTGAGGTGGAACATGTCCATCCGTGTCCAAGTCCTCGACTTGGCATAGGTACTCGCATTTTCTTGAACTTATTCAAGGATTTAACGATGTCAGCTCAGCTTTTTTATAGGTTTGTGTGCATTTTGTGGACATTTACGTTATACTGTGTGTTTCTAGAAAAACAGATTTATTAGTATGTTTAGTTTTATTAATTTATATATTATTTTAGTTCATGTGTGTTTTCTTCCCGTGATCTAAATGGTTTTTTATTGATTTCTTTCTTGTGTGTTTTCGATTTCAGAGTTTTGACAATTTAATTCTGTGTTTTTTCTGTGCTTTCTACCATTCCTATATTTTTAAATTCTTCTATTCCAAACAAGTCCTAAAAAAGTATTGGTGAGGGGACCTGACCTGAGGGAACGGCCGCTGATGAGGGGTTCACAATTGTCAATGGAAGCTAAGTCAACCACCTGTTATATCTTGTAGTACACAATGTTTTGCTGTCAGAAACTAGTTGTCTTTGTTGTTTAGCACATAGTTGGCACATGATCAACTAACTCATCCACATGTGGTTAGGTGTCTGGTTTCTCGCGTCCAACCTCGATCGAGCTCCTTTTTATTCGCATTATATTCTTGATCCTTCAGATTCCGAGGCACATCCGCACATGAGTAGTGCTTAGATTCTACTGTTTCCAAGGTCGACTGGCGACTTTGGCATGCCATCATAGAAAACGGGGGAAAAATAAGAGGCGACTTTGACACGGTCTAAGCAATGTAGGAGTACAGTTATGCAGTTTTGGCTCCTTGTGCCTTCTTGAACTCTGAAGGATACAATTATTGATCAACTCTGCACCAAATTTAATCTCAACTGGATCAGCAATTGGCAGTGCAGTTGGATCAACTTTAGTATTTCCTAGCTGCAAATAGCCTATGTTAGGTTACTTAAGTACCTTACTGAATGCGGTTTTCCTGCAGTCCACATCGATGGAGGCTGCCAAGATTGTCGTCACCACCTTGCTTCTGAACCTTGCCTTGTTCTCGCCATGTCTCTCCACCGCCACCTCCACGTTCGATCCAATCATACCTGCACCTAGGGCCATTGGTGATGACTTTGACTATCACTACACCCGCTTCGCCGACGTTGAGCGGCACTGCCAGTCTGTGCTCTCATCAGCGGCGGAGCTCAAGGCTGATGCAGACCTTGACGGCAACCTGATGTACCAGCTATCCTTCGAGAACGGCGACTGGAGCCAAGACGCCGGTGAAGCTCCCCTGCTTCCGTTCCACGGGAGCTATGAGGACCTAGCGGTGGCGGCTGGTCAGGAGCTGCTTGAAGCGGTCCCCCTGGCGTCATTTAGGCTCACACACATGGAGACGGTTCCACGGCGACGTGCACGAGCCGCCTTCAACGTCAGCGGCGTCCTTAGTCTCACCATCGCCCGTGACCGCGACTGTAGCTGGTGGTCGCATGTCGAAATGGGGCCGCCAGATTTCGAGCTCCGGCCAGGGGTCGCTAGGCTCCATCTAGTGTTCCAAGGCGTGTATACCGAGACAAGGTCGTCGCCAGGGAGCGGTGCCCGTGGCGACAGTGGTGGCGAGAGGGTGCTGTGTATGGTTGGGGACGCTCTTCTCCCCGTGCGCGGAAGCAACAGCACGGACCCGTGGGACTGGGCCAAGAACCGTGGCCCTGGCAGCAGCATGGAGTTGAAGCCGCCAGTCGTGTCCGATGGCAACATCCTGCTTGTGCTACGGTACCCCAAGACGCCCACGCTGACAGCACAAGCCGTGCATGGCGTGATGGTGAGTACGAACCCCAAGTCGGATGGCGCGTACTTCGACACCGTCCGCCTGGTGTCACAGGTCTCCGATGGGTACGTCCCTGATTACCAATTCCGGCAAGAAGACGACGCGGAGTTGTCTGATGTTGCATGGTGCAGCAAGGATGATTCTCACTTCCATGGAGGCGACGCCATGGAGCAGCACCACCTGAACATCAGTGACCAATCTCTCTGTGACTTCATACACGAATCCAGTTTCGGTGGCCAAGTGATGGAAGTCGTTCCAAACTGGAATTGCAAGGGGACTGACGAGTTCTGTAGCCAGCTGGGGCCGTTCGTGTCCAGGCCTCCTGGCACGAGCAGAGCTATGGAGGAGGACATGGCGTTGATCACCCGATCTGCCGTCGCGGTGACCACGGGCTTCGAGTGCAAGCCGTTGGCTGCCATGGACGGACGGGCAGCCGCAACAGCGAGGGTGGCAGCCGTGTTCCGCTACGTGTCCCCGTGGGAGTATCAGCCCATTGCGGCAAAGCGGACCGGCATGAGCGGCATGACCTTGTCGGCCGAGGGCGTCTGGATCCCGTCCATGGAGCGGGTTTGCATGGTGGGCTGCCTAGGCGTTGGCATTGCCAAGGAAGCATGCGGCTACCGTGTGAGTCTCTCCATCCGGACGACGATGTCGATGACTCGCCGCGGCATCATTGCCGGACAGATCACCGCCATGGACGGGAGGAGCCACCCTCCGCTCTTGTTCCAGCAACGCGTGGACCCCTGGATTGGTGGCTACAGGCCGTTGCAGCGGCGCATGTCGTACTTCTACACCAAAGTCCAACAGGCTCGAGAGCGACTCCGAGCGAGCCAACCAGCGGGATTTCTCGGATTTTGCAACAGCTTCGTTGCCAGGTCACTACTCAGCTATCCAAGAATTGCTGCAGGTGCTGCCAATGACGAGATGATGAGTCTCGCCAACCTTGCCGACGACCTTGATCTTCGCTTTGAGTTCACGGTGAAGTCGCCGTTTGTGCCACAATGGTTCGAGGCCGAGGGCACATACTTTGATCTGCAGATACTCTCTATTGGCACCATGGTTGGACGAAACAGCTCTCGTCAATCCCTGACCCAGAGTAGTAGCAGGCCTAGTATGCGGCGGATCGAACTGCTTAAGAGAGTCGTCCATCCCGTGGAGAAGCAGCACATACTACTGAATGTGTCTGCGGAGTTCATGGCGTACCGTCCAAGACCGGTGCTGTCATTGGAGGGCGTGTACAACCCGGAGGATGGTCAAATGTACCTGATTGGCTGCCGGAACGTCCACGTCCCACGGCGACTCTTGCCGATGATCAGCGACCTTCAAGACGGAATGGATTGCTCCATAGAGGTGACGGTGCAGTACCCGTCGACGACAACGCGGTGGCTCATCAGCCGGGTGGCAAAGGTCATCATCGCAAGTACGAGGGATGCCGACGACCCACTCCACTTCAACAGGACCGAGCTCCACACGCTGCCCGTCATATACCGGGACCAGCGGCAGCACGAGGTGACAGAGCCGATCGTGGAGGGGTTCCTCTGCGTCACCATGCTGTTGGCCACCATCGCCGCCACCATCAGCCAGCTGCGCTACATCAAGTCCCATGCCGACGTGGCGCCGTACATCTCCCTTATCATGCTCTGCGTTCAGGCTCTCGGCTACAGCGCCACGCTGGTCACCGATGCAAAGATGGTGCCTGCGTGGCCGTCGCAGGGGTACAGAGGACCCGACGCCCACCATCTGGGCTGGAACATCCTGGATGGCTCCGTGAAAGCGCTCACCCTCGTGGCGCTTGTCGCCACAGCGCGGCTCGCTCATAAGGTGTGGCGATCGAGGGCCCGGGCGAGGGCGCGGGCGCCCCTCGAGCTGGATCGAGTACCCAACGACACCGTGGTCCTTCTGTACAGCCTCGGTGTGCATTTGATGACCCTATTCTTCGCCATCCCCGTGCATTGGCTGAGCACCTATGGTGAATCGCAATGGAGGTCGTCGTTGGACTTGGGCACACGCGGCACCGTCATGGAGCGGTATGTCGGTGTGGTGAAGGAGTGGTTTTTGCTCCCGCAGGTCATCGGCAATGCCGTGTGGCGCGTCAACTGCAAGCCTCTCGCGGCAGGATACTACGCCGGTGTCACCGCCGTGTGGTTGCTGCCACGCATTTACGGCTACCTCCGGCCACCAGTCATTAACATGTACGCCCCCGTACCTCAGGGCGCTGTCATGGGCTTCTACTACAAGGACGGCACCGTGGTGATTCCACTCGTCGGAATCCTGCTCGCTATGGTGGTTTATGTGCAGCAGCGCTGGAACTACAAGATCATTGGTTGGGCAATGAAGACGGGGAGGAACAAGCTGCAGCACGCGTACTGAAGGATATGATATGCAATTAGCAATGCCACCATGCATGCTGCTTGGGTGTTTTAAAGATTATTTTTACACTGTTCATGAGGAACAGTCGCCTGAAGATTTTCATTCCAGATAATGTTGTGTGGTCGTCAATCTTGCTTCAAAATTCGTGTATATCGAGTGTCCTACTTGTTAATTGTTTTTTTCACATTTCCTATGCTACAAGTGTTTGCAATTCTATATTAACTAGTAACCAGGAAAAAGGTGTAGGATCCCATGGTTGAGGATGAGTATTGATAGTTGGATTTAGATTGGATAGGTGGGGATGTTGTGCTCTCCCATAATGATCATCATCCCTTTTCTAAAAAAACAAATTTGGAGATTTGATGCCAACATACTCTGCATCTACATACCAGCTTTCTTCTACGGTTCAGTGACATTTGGGCCTCGGCGATGTTTATGGAAGCCATGGGCTCCTCGAAAATGTAGATTATTTTATTTGGATCCCTATTAGAAACCGATGTTGGACAGCAGATCGGCTTGCTCGCCGAGAATTATCACATCCAGAGTGATGCCCATTATGTGACGGCACGTCAACGACGACTCTGCCGCCCAGGGCGGTCTGATGAAGCGCCGTGAACTTCGGCTCCGGTTACCAGTTTGGCAATTTCGGTTGCTTGGAGACTCTCAAACACATGGCTGTGGAGTAGACAGGATGTGTGCGCCAACGCGGCATCGCGAGTGAGCTCCCTATATGCATGTTCAACTCAAATTTCATAACCTGTTCTTTCTCATCACTAATGGCATCTCGCTGTGACATGATGTAGGACGTGTATGATTTCAAACTTCTTTTTAATGAAATACGTGCTATGCGCATTCTAGGAAAAAAAAACTCAAATTTCATAAACCCCGTGCTAAACGCATGTTTTATAATGCGCATGCCTCTCGTCGAATGTATAGACTACAATATAATTTTCTAGTCTCCATTAATTACTACGAGAAGAAAGCTTAAAGCCTGCACCGCGGAGCTCAAACTAGCTAGGAATGCGGTAGCAATGGCCATGGACCAGCTAGCAACAATGGCCAAGCTCCTGTCCACTGACTCCGCAGCCGCCGCATCATGGTGCTCCTTTCCGTGGGCACACTTGTTGCCCTCAACAAGTTGCTCTTATCATGGCGACGATCTCCTCCGCGGCTTCCGCTTCCCCCGAGCCCGCAGCGCCTCCCGGTGATCGGTCACCTCCACCTGCTGCGTCCACCGGTGCACCGCATCTTCCACGAGCTGGCGTCGCGTATGGGGGCGCCCCTGATGCACATCCGCCTCGGCTCCAACACTACGAGGAGACCTAGCATTAGTGACAAAATAATGTGACGAAATTCATATTTGCCACCGATGCCCGTACAATTTGTGACAAAACTAGTTTTCGTCACTATTATGTTGGTTATTAGTGACCAAATTGCCATAAATTTTTTATAGAAGTGGCAAACATTGTCACCACTAAAAGTATTATGAGTGACATTATTTTTTGCCACTAATGCTTATATTTTTGTGACAACGAATGGGCCACAAATGGCCACATTATTAGTGGCAATACAATTTGTCACAAATGAGCATGGTCATTTGTGGGGAACAAAAATTCATCACTAGAGTATTTGTGAGGCTAGTATTTGTGGCAACTTGTGGCGACTTTAAAAGTCGCCACAAAGGCTGATTTGTGACGAAAAAATGAACTTTGGTGATGAAAATTTTCGCCACAAAAACCCTTTACCCTTGTGGTGCAAACACTGCATCGTGGCCGGCACGGCCGACGTCGCCAGGGAGCTCATTCGCGACCACGACGCCACCATCTCGGGGCGGCCGGTCTCGGTGCTGTCCCAGCTCTTCTCCTACGGCTCCGCTGGCTTCGCCTTCACGTCCAACGGCCCGCACTGGCGCTTCCTCAGGCGCCTGTGCGTCTCCGAGGTGCTCGGGACGCGCACCGTCGAGCAGCTACGGCACGTCCGGCACGGCACCCTGTTGTCGCTGCTGCGCGCCGTGCTGGCGTCGTCGGCGCGGGGAGAGGCGGTGGACCTCACTCGCGAGCTCATCCGCTTCACCAACACAACCATCGTCCGGATGGTGGCGTGTGACTCGCCCGTGGGCGTCACCGACGAGGCGCAGCAGCTGGTGAAAAGGGTGATGGTTCTGCTCGGCGCCTTCAACCTGGAGGACTACGTTCCCCTGTGCCGCGGATGGGACCTCCAGGGCCTCCGCAGGAAGGCCACTCGTGTCCACCGACGGTTCGACGCCGTGTTGGAGCAGATGATCAGGCACAAGGAGGAGGCCAGGGACAGGGAGCATCGCCGTGGCGGCACGCAGGAGGACAAGAAAGTAGAGGGCCCGCTGTCGACGTGCAAGCTGCAGCACAAGAAGGACCTGTTGGACATCCTGCTGGACAAGGCGGAGGACGAGACGGCAGAAGTGAAGCTCACCAGGGAAAACATGAAAGCCTTCATCATTGTGAATGCTTAGCTAATCAGTTCAAGTAAGCAGAGAGTAGCGTCCAAGCATGCTACTAACAAACGTTGGCGTTGCAGGACCTGGTGATCGCGGGGTCAGACACGTCAGCGGCGACGATGGAATGGATGCTGGCGGAGCTGATGAACCACCCAGAGGCCCTTGGCAAGGTGCGGGACGAGATCAACGCGGTGGTCGGCGGGGACAGGATCGTGGGCGAGGAGGACCTGCCGAAACTGCCGTACCTGCAGGCCACGTTCAAGGAGACGCTGCGGCTGCACCCTGCGTGCGTCATCGCGCACTGGCAATCGACGAGCGAGATGGTGGTCCGCGGGTTCACGGTTCCGCCGGACACGGCAGTGTTCATCAACCTCTGGACCATCGGCCGCGACCCGTGCTACTGGGAGGACCCGCTGGCGTTCAGGCCGGAGCGCTTCATGCCCGGCGGCGCCGCAGAGGGGGTCGAGCCCCACGGCCAGCAGTTCCAGTTCATACCCTTCGGCAGCGGCCGCCGGGGATGCCCCGGCATGGGGCTCGCGCAGCAGTCCGTGCCGACGGTGCTCGCAGCCCTCGTGCAGTGCTTTGATTGGGCCGCTGCCGACAGCGAGACTGCGGCGGCGATTGGTATGGACGAGTCCGACGTGGGGCTGGTGTGCTCTCGTAAGCATCCGCTTGTGCTCCGTCCCACAGCTCGTCTCAACCCGTTCCCGGCAGTCGTTTGAATCCGTTCCCTGCATGCCGGTCGGCTCGCCGATCGCTATGTGATGCTCATGTGTGATACTTGTTCGTGGATGCGCCATGTGCGCCATTACCTGGGTGAAATTTCTATTTACATGTAACCGTTTGGATTTGGAAATACAAAGTTTGAAACAAGTTTGTACATAGTTTGAAAACACTAGTGTAGAGTTATAAATTTGAGACGGCTAGTAAGTGCCATTAGTGACGGCTAAAGTAAGCGTCTCAAAACTTGCATCTCTGATAAGACTAGTAGTGACGGATAACCAACCGTCTCAAATAATTACAAAAAGAGACAGCTTGAACCTGGCCTATAAAGCTTTTAGTTACAAAGTTTCAATGCACAAAAGTTCTATAGCATGCCATAGAATTTTCAATACGCAAAATGTTAAATCAGCAAGTTTTGAATTCTAACAGTCTTACGGCTTGTGATTCTGAGGTCCCAGGTTCGAGTCGCGGTCTCCTCACATTGCAGATGCACCCTTCCACCAGACCCCACGGAGAGACGGAGCTCTTTGTACTAGGTATGTCCTTTTGAAATCTGAAAGTACAAAGCTCCGGCACCTGGCACCTGGCACGTGTCTAACCTCGCCGGGTTACCCCCTCCCTTCCTCCCACTCAGATGGACCAGAGAAGGTTTGATCCAATTAGGACCTTTTGACCTAGTTTCACATGTTCCTTGTTCGCATGTACGCACCGATGGATGCACGGCCGTAACTATCTACTCCCTCTGTACTCGTAGAAAAAGTCGTTTTGGATGAAGTTTGGGTCAAATATTGAAAATATAAATCATCAACAATAGTTATTGAGTTTGCAAATATGAAAATCATATGAATAGATTTGTCTTAAAAATGCTTTCATACAAGTATATACATCATTTTTTCATAAATATTTTTATTTTTATATAAAACAAAAGGTTAAAGTCGTACTTTGGAACCATATCGTTGTCCTAAATGACTTCCTTTATGAGTACGGAAGGAGTACTCCCGATAAGCGCTGGTGCCACTTAGATCTGCGATCGATGGACGACCTCACCTGCCATGGCCCTCTGAGAAGACGAACGCGGCTGGCGGCGATGGCGCTACGGTTCAGCACATCGATCCCCCACCTCCCACCTGTCCCTCCTCTCCGTCCAACACCGAGGCCGATCCAGGGCGATTGAGGTAACGTCACCTCATCGAGCCATGCTTTCCACTTGGGCCTTGTTTAGATGCCCAACTTTGGACATCCAAAGTTGGGAAAAAATCCTATAGTACACTGTAGCAATTTCGTTTTGCGGACACATGGTTTTTCTCATAATCATTGTGTAGCTTTTGTGTGATGAGTGATTGTCAACATGCCAACACTAGTGGCGTGTGTGTGTGTCTTACTAACCGTGGCACGCGGCTTCGTGTCAAACAAGGGTGTCTCTTGGCTTGTGTTGTACAGGTGTCGAGCTCGGAGGCGGTGGTCGACGGTGCGGTGAAGGTCAAGTAGGGCGTGCCGTACTGACGGACCGGGTGCGGTGAAGGGCGGACGTGAGGCTTGGACCGAGGGACCTTGAAGCCGGGCGGCCAGCCGTGGTGGCTGGCACTTGGGACATCGACAAGTGCAAGTGTACACGGCGGGGGATGCGTACGGGCTACGCTACTCGCGGACGGTTTGGTGGTTTCGCCTCAAAACCATCAGTGGCGGGTTTCCCGGGTTTGCGCCTCAAAACTCGGGCGGAGGTCCCGGTGCGGACGGACGGCACGTGGCGGCATCGGGGAGATCGCGTGGAAGCGAGGCTACCTGTGAGAAGGCGCGGTGGCCGTCGGATAGTTGAAGAAAAACCTGGACGGTTTTACCCCTAGAGGGTATTTGGGCTGTGTGCTTAATGTAAGGGCGTTTTGGTCTTTGACATGCGCCTATATATATGTGAAGGGGCTGTTTGGGGCAGCTATCCTTGGAGGGCCACTCTCACTTGTGTGGTGTTGAGAGGAGGCTAGGGTTAGAGAGAGGAGTGGCTCTTGTTCTTGAGCTTTTGCCATCCATAGTTTTGATTTGCTAGGATTGGCTTGTAACCGGATATCACGAAGTAATCCAAGGATCAAATTTCGTGCATCACTTGTTCTCCTTTCTAAATCTGAAGTTTTTCTTTTTCTCCTATTTTCGGAGCTATTTTTGGGAGAATTTTCGTTCGTCGAATTTAGAGTGTTTTGGATCGTTCTTTTGGATTGATTGATGCTTTGTTGAGTGATGAACTAGATCACCAAGTGATTTCGATCAATTCCACTCGTGCATCAAGTTCTTGGTCGATTTCGTTTTGGGGAGAAAAACTGTGTTCTTGCACGAGATCGGGATTTCCCGGAGTTTGAGGTCAAATTGAATGATGATCTTCTAGGTCTAGCTTTCCAACTCCCTTGTGATCTCCTGTGCAAAGTTTGGGAGCCGGTCTTGGAGTTTTGGTCGAGTTCCACTCGACTTTTGGTGGCGTCTGTTTTCTGTTCGTGAGTTCTTGAGGCTTCTGTTCTTTGCTTGCAGCCTAGACTGCTCGTGCTTTTGGGCAGGGGTCAAGCCGTGCGTGGGATGGACTGAGCCAAATGGCGTGAGTGCCCAGCTTGGTGCTCTGCTTGCCATCCCAACGCCACGCTCCCTTCCCTTCTCTGTTCTTGCGTGCGTTGCGGTCTGTTGGTCGAGCTGTGCAGCAGGTGCAGTTGTTTGTTTCTTCGTCTTTCAGTCGAGTTCGTCGCTGCAGGAACAGGTATCCCAGCGAAGCAGCAAGCAAGCAGCCGTGCTAGCTTTCTTCTACTTCAGAACGTCTGCAGCTTGCATCTCCTGTCCAGCACTTTGTGTTTGCCAAGGAGCAGGATGTGTCCATCGTGAAGCCAAGGTGAATTAGCACTGCATTTTATTTGGTCAAAAATTCATGCTTGCTCTCTTGAGTTACTACGATGGATGACTAGCTGATCTTAGAGCCTTGACATATACATATATGTGAGTAACTTTGTTTAAGTGCTACTCACGATGGATTTGAATGGGTGAAGCTTACCATTTCGATACTCCCTGTTCTGAATTTTCTTTGTTGCTATGGGAGTGAAGGTGCTGGTGGAATTTGAGAGGGGTTGTCCCTAGCTATATCATGCTTATTCTCTGCAGGTTCTGTGCAGCAGCAAGTGCTTGTTGTTTCTGTTACAACAGTTTGTTCAGTTCTCTAGTTTGAGTACTAGCTGTCAGTTCTTATAACTTCTTCAGGTATCAAAGTTCAGTTTTTAATTTCATTATCTTGCATTGGTGAATTACTACTTGTAGCAACTAGCCATCATGAGCTTATCATTGGAGCATTAAAATCACTTTGGTTAGAGTAGTATTCACGGTGTGCAAAGATTGCTGCTTGCTGAACCGTGCAACTGTTTGTATCTCTCTGAATCCCTTTTTGATTGGTCCAAAAATTTGTTCTTCCACTCGTGAGTTACTACAAGCTTCAGTACCTAATCATGACCTTGATGTGACTCATCTTGCTTGTTACAACTCACGGTGGAGAGTTGAAAGAGTGACACTGCCTGTGTCAGTTTTCTGGAAACTCAGTTTGCACCATCTTCTGCAGGTTCAGTGATTTTAGCTCTTACAGGTCCTGCTTATTAGCACCAAGTCACAGCAAGGCAGTTTGTCCAGCTCAGCTGCAGTGCTTGTTTTTATTGCAGATTGTCAACAACATCAAGAGCAGCTCATTTGATTTTATTTGTTTATCCAAATCTTGAATTGTCACTTTGCAGCTACAAAGGATTTACTTGCTGAATAATTCACCGTGAGTGTGCAGCCCTGTGCATCTCTGTTTGTCTCTCTGGTTGAGTTTGAGAAGCAGTAGAAGTTTCACGGCTTTGTCCGTGGTTTGCTTATTCGAGCACTGATTCGATATTCAATTGTTGCATTGGCTTTGTGGTGTCCCGCTGTGTTCCTAGGGAACATCCACCATCTCTTTTGGGTCGTGGACATCACCGTGTTTTATTCGTGCTATTTGGAGGAGAAATTGGGACAGTGGCCTAAATATTTCGAAAGAAAATTTACGGCTCCCATTCACCCCCCCCTGGTCGCCGTTTTCGGTCCTTCAATTGGTATCAGAGCCTGGTTAAGGTTCACTCCACCTTAATCGGTCCGTGATCCACGGAGGCGATATTGTTTTGAGGGCGAATTTGCTTTCCGCTTTTGTTGTCAATTTTGTGCCTGTTCTTACTAACACTAACGGTGCTTTGAGAGATGGCACCAAGCTCTTCTTCTTGTGAGTCTTTGTCCTCAGGTTTGAATGATGGACTTGCAGTGGAGGATGACATCATGCAGAGAAGGCACAATGCGGCGCTTGAAAAGGAACGCGAGGTGAATGCTTTGTTGGACATCCTAGATGATGATGAGCTTTCGGTGGAGGATCTTGTGCGCAAACTTGGCAAGGCCAAGAAAGGTACACTTGTCAGTAGTGTTATGTGCTTATCCCACCGTTTTGATACATGTCTTGAGCATTGTGCTAAAAATGATGAGCTTTGTGTTACTTTGCGTAGAAAGATTGAGAAGTTGAAATGCTCAATTGCTAGGTTGAAATGTGGTCTTTCTCATTGGAAGTCTCGTGCTTTAATTCCATGCACCTCTTGTGATAACATGCTTAGAAAGAATGATGATTTGAGCTCTTCTCTTGCATGTTTGAAATCTGAAAATAAGAAGTTAAAAATCAATGCCTCTATGCCATGTCTTTCATGTCTTGACTTGTATGAGGATCTTGATAAGGCTAGAGAAGAAGATGCTTTGCTTAAGTCAAAAGCTTCTTTGCCATGTGTTTCTTGTGAGTCTTTGCTTGCTGAAATTAATGAACTAAAATTGGCTCACACCACATGTGAAAATGAAGTTTTTGCTTTGAAACAAATGCGCGATGATATGAGCGCCAAGTTGGTTGAGCACAATGAGATGAGTGCTAACCTTGAGAAAGAGATTGATCTCTTGCGTACCACATATGCCGAGTGCATTGAGAAGGAGATGGAAAACTTGAAAAATGCTCCTTGTGGTACTTGTGATCGCCTCAAGTTTGAAAATGAGGTTTTGGCTAAAAGATGCAAGAGTCTTTGTGCTAAGTCTTTAGATTCTCATGATTCTTCCAACTCCGATGTTGTTTCTAAAATTGCTTCTTCTCAATCGGAGTTGAACTCTTGTGTTGCTCCTGAGTCTTTGGATGGTGGCACTTGTGATAAGGCTTCGGATAGCTCTTCCATAGCTAGTCCTAAGCTTGTTGCTTCTTCCGGTGATGTCCATGGGATTTCTAATGGCAATGGTGCTTCTCAGATTTTTGGAACTCATGTTCCCAAACCAATCTTCAAATGCACCTTTTGCAAGAAGGATGGGCACTCATTCGATTTCTGCTTTCGCCATGTCAAACACGAGCGACGTGTTCGAGCTAAGGCTTTTAGGAAGCCACGTGTCCTCTCTCATGGAACGTGTGCTCCTAGTGTTGGTGCCAAGTTGAACGTTGATGCTTCTTGTTCTAAGTCCCAAGGGACTTCTCACTTGACGGAGAATGGTGTGCCTTCCGATAGGCCCTTGTACCATTGCTCTTTTTGTGGGAAAGATGGGCATCAAGAGAGCTTTTGCTATCGACGTGCCAAAAGCATGCGGCGAGCTCATTCTTCTAGGCCTTTGGTCGTTCATAGCCTTTCTCATGGCATGAACACTTGTGTTCCTAGTAAGAAGCCTCTTTCGATTGATGGATTTGATGACTCCTTCCCTAGTGGGTTAGGTCATGATTGTGGACATGCTTCTAGTGCTTCTTGTGTTGGCCCACAACATGCTTCTCTTGATGCGTCTATTGGTTCTTCTCATAAGACTTTGGGAGATGTTTGCCTCTTTTCTTTTGGTACCACTTGTTCTTCTTCTCGAGTTGTCCGTTTGAGGAATGCTTCCAAAGATGTTTCAAAAATGCATAAGAACCAACACTTGCATCATGCTAACCCACATGATAAGTTGAGTACTTCTTTTAGGCGTGTGACCAAGTCTTGGATTCCCAAGTATATGCTTGCTAACCCTTCAGGATCCAAGACTCGGGTTTCTTTGTCCTCTTGTGTGTAGGTATGAGGATATGGGGTGGAGAACATGTGCTTTGTGGAATTTGATCCTTTGCATGGTGTGATCAAGACTTGAAGGTTCTCTACACCCATTGCGATGGCCTCCAAGAGGCATGTGCTTTATTGTGGTGTCTACACACACTTTGTGAGGGATCATACACACTCATAACTTGTACGTTCATGTTCTCTTACTTGTGGTATGAGATAGTTATTCATTTGCTCTCTTGTATATATCTTGCATGTATTATACTTGTATCATGCTTTTATATCTAGTCTAGCTTGTTTTGTCTTGTGTATCATATGCCTTGCTAGCTTTGTGTATATCTTGGTGGATTAGCCACTTTTCATGTTAGTGTGTGATCCTCATGAACTCTTTACCATGCTTTACCATGTGCTTAAATTCTGTACTTGGTATGATGTTCATTAGATATCCTTTTTAGTTAGCTTTTGTATAGTTACATGTACCCTATTGACATGTTTTGCTAGCCCAAGATTTTACCCACTTTATTTAGTATCATGTTACATGCTTTTACTTCCAAATAGATATCATCATTGTGCATTGTAGCATGTGTTGAGATTTTGGTTGCTTTTGGGTTTGACATGTCTTTTGACTGCTTTTGGCTCCTTTGAGTTTTCCTTCTCCTTTTTGTGTTGGAGCTTTTATTTTGGTTTTGTACCTTTGTATCTTATTGCATTTCATCATGTATCATACTACCTTTGTTGAGCTTCATGACTATAGCAGTTTTGATTACATCTATGCTTTTGTTAGTATGCCTTGTTTATACATAATGGTACTTGCAGCTTAGGCTCCTTTTGATCACTTGTTACATGTTATGAGCTAAGTCTGCTTTTCTGAATGAGAACTTGCTTAATTCTTGATGCAACCCGAAAAATGTTCACCCTTGAGATGGCAACTAGCATGTGTAGGTTTTGTTGAGAACCTTGTTGCTTTCATATGTATACTTGAGTTGCTATGTCTCATGTTTCTTGAGTCATTCACTTAGCTCGGATCTCTTGATAATCTTGTGCTAAAACTTGATGTCTAAGCTAAGAAATGATGAAAAGTTTTGAGTTGGATCTTTTCTGTTCCACGGCAATGTCACAAGATTGCTTCTCATTCTTTCGAGTGAGATGAACTTGGGCATTGTAGTGCTAGTCGACAACCACTCGTGGTGAGACAGCTTCCCACTTGCACTAAGGGATGAACTCGGCGTGGTTGAAAAACATGATAAAAACAACCTTTTGGCGGACAATTTTGATCCTCTCGCATACTCATGTCTAAATGAAACCTTGTTAACTCTTTGTTTTAACTCGATCAATGTTGAAGTTACAAGTGTTGTTAAGTGCATCCTTGAGACATGATGTGTGACCGTTATATGGGGTAGTTCACTTTTGTATACATATGTTAGCACTTGTATGATCTCCTGCTTATATATGCTAGGTGCTATTCTTTTTGGTGAACACTTTTTATAAAATGCTCAACACCTGATCAAAATGCTTATGTTTCATATTCTATATCATTTGATCAGTTTGAGCATTGGCTTCGACTTGTGCTTGTTGCTATACACTTGCCATACATGCTAGAGCATCTATGTACTCCGGATTGCTATACTCTTGAAGCTCTACATTTTGCATTTCTTTCATGGCATGATTTGAGGGGGAGTTGCAGTCTCTTTTGTTTCAATCTTGATAAGTGCATGTGCCAACAAGGGGGAGAAACATCCACAAATCCAGAGAGTTCATTTGTGAGGATGCATTTATCAAGGGGGAGTTGCACTCCGAGCTTTGTGCTTTGTGCTTTGCTAGTGGCGTTGAGCCTGCTTTGCCTCTTCTTGAGGGCTAGCTTTCATTTTGCTTGGTCGCGTCGAGCCGTTGCCCATGTCTTTGGGGACCAAGTTTTGCTCTTGCTTTGCTCATTGCAAATGGCCCGCTTTCAGCTTTTCTTTGGCTGTTGGTCATTTGGATGAGTTGTCTCTGATTTGTGTTGGTGTTGACAATGCACTCATCAAGGGGGAGATTGCGGACACATGGTTTTTCTCATAATCATTGTGTAGCTTTTGTGTGATGAGTGATTGTCAACATGCCAACACTAGTGGCGTGTGTGTGTCTTACTAACCGTGGCACGTGGCTTCGTGTCAAACAAGGGCGTCTCTTGGCTTGTGTTGTACAGGTGTCGAGCTCGGAGGCGGTGGTCGACGGTGCGGTGAAGGTCAAGTAGGGTGTGCCGTACTGACGGACCGGGTGCGGTGAAGGGCGGACGTGAGGCTTGGACCGAGGGACCTTGAAGCCGGGCGGCCAGCCGTGGTGGCTGACACTTGGGACATCGACAAGTGCAAGTGTACACGGCGGGGGATGCGTACGGGCTACGCTACTCGCGGACGGTTTGGTGGTTTCGCCTCAAAACCATCGGTGGCGGGTTTCCTGGGTTTGCGCCTCAAAACTCGGGCGGAGGTCCCGGTGCGGACGGACGGCACGTGGCGGCATCGGGGAGATCGCGTGGAAGCGAGGCTACCGGTGAGGAGGCGCGGTGGCCGTCGGATCGATGAAGAAAAACCCGGGACGGTTTTACCCCTAGAGGGTATTTGGGTGTGTGCTTCATGTAAGGGCGTTTTGGTCTTTGACATGCGCCTATATATATGTGAAGGGGCTGTTTGGGGCAGCTATCCTTGGAGGGCCACTCTCACTTGTGTGGTGTTGAGAGGAGGCTAGGGTTAGAGAGAGGAGTGGCTCTTGTTCTTGAGCTTTTTGCCATCCATAGTTTTGATTTGCTAGGATTGGCTTGTAACCGGATATCATGAAGTAATCCAAGGATCAAATTTCGTGCATCACTTGTTCTCCTTTCTAAATCTGAAGTTTTTCTTTTTCTCCTATTTTCGGAGCTATTTTTGGGAGAATTTTCGTTCGTCGAATTTAGAGTGTTTTGGATCGTTCTTTTTGGATTGATTGATGCTTTGTTGAGTGATGAACTAGATCACCAAGTGATTTCGATCAATTCCACTCGTGCATCAAGTTCTTGGTCGATTTCGTTTTGGGGAGAAAAACTGTGTTCTTGCACGAGATCGGGATTTCCCGGAGTTTGAGGTCAAATTGAATGATGATCTTCTAGGTCTAGCTTTCCAACTCCCTTGTGATCTCCTGTGCAAAGTTTGGGAGCCGGTCTTGAAGTTTTGGTCGAGTTCCACTCGACTTTTGGTGGCGTCTGTTTTCTGTTCGTGAGTTCTTGAGGCTTCTGTTCTTTGCTTGCAGCCTAGACTGCTCGTGCTTTTGGGCAGGGGTCAAGCCGTGCGTGGGATGGGCTGAGCCAAATGGCGTGAGTGCCCAGCTTGGTGCTCTGCTTGCCATCCCAACGCCACGCTCCCTTCCCTTCTCTGTTCTTGCGTGCGTTGCGGTCTGTTGGTCGAGCTGTGCAGCAGGTGCAGTTGTTCGTTTCTTCGTCTTTCAGTCGAGTTCGTCGCTGCAGTAACAGGTATCCCAGCGAAGCAGCAAGCAAGCAGCCGTGCTAGCTTTCTTCTACTTCAGAACGCCTGCAGCTTGCATCTCCTGTCCAGCACTTTGTGTTTGCCAAGGAGCAGGATGTGTCCATCGTGAAGCCAAGGTGAATTAGCACTGCATTTTATTTGGTCAAAAATTCATGCTTGCTCTCTTGAGTTACTACGATGGATGACTAGCTGATCTTAGAGCCTTGACATATACATATATGTGAGTAACTTTGTTTAAGTGCTACTCACGATGGATTTGAATGGGTGGAGCTTACCATTTCGATACTCCCTGTTCTGAATTTTCTTTGTTGCTATGGGAGTGAAGGTGCTGGTGGAATTTGAGAGGGGTTGTCCCCAGCTATATCATGCTTATTCTCTGCAGGTTCTGTGCAGCAGCAAGTGCTTGTTGTTTCTGTTACAACAGTTTGTTCAGTTCTCTAGTTTGAGTACTAGCTGTCAGTTCTTATAACTTCTTCAGGTATCAAAGTTCAGTTTTTAATTTCATTATCTTGCATTGGTGAATTACTACTTGTAGCAACTAGCCATCATGAGCTTATCATTGGAGCATTAAAATCACTTTGGTTAGAGTAGTATTCACGGTGTGCAAAGATTGCTGCTTGCTGAACCGTGCAACTGTTTGTATCTCTCTGAATCCCTTTTTGATTGGTCCAAAAATTTGTTCTTCCACTCGTGAGTTACTACAAGCTTCAGTACCTAATCATGACCTTGATGTGACTCATCTTGCTTGTTACAACTCACGGTGGAGAGTTGAAAGAGTGACACTGCCTGTGTCAGTTTTCTGGAAACTCAGTTTGCACCATCTTCTGCAGGTTCAGTGATTTTAGCTCTTACAGGTCCTGCTTATTAGCACCAAGTCACAGCAAGGCAGTTTGTCCAGCTCAGCTGCAGTGCTTGTTTTTATTGCAGATTGTCAACAACATCAAGAGCAGCTCATTTGATTTTATTTGTTTATCCAAATCTTGAATTGTCACTTTGCAGCTACAAAGGATTTACTTGCTGGATAATTCACCGTGAGTGTGCAGCCCTGTGCATCTCTGTTTGTCTCTCTGGTTGAGTCTGAGAAGCAGTAGAAGTTTCACGGCTTTGTCTGTGGTTTGCTTATTCGAGCACTGATTCGATATTCAATTGTTGCATTGGCTTTGTGGTGTCCCGTTGTGTTCCTAGGGAACATCCACCCTCTCTTTTGGGTCGTGGACATCACCGTGTTTTATTCGTGCTATTTGGAGGAGAAATTGGGACAGTGGCCTAAATATTTCGAAAGAAAATTTACGGCTCCCATTCACCCCCCCCCTCTGGTCGCCGTTTTCGGTCCTTCACGTTTGTATTTGGTAATAATTATCCAAATATTGATTAATTAGGCTCAAAATGTTCGCCTCGCAAAGTATAATAAAAATATGCAATTAGTATTTGATTTCGTATAGTGAAATTGGGCTCTTTTTGGACCCAAATTTGAAATCTAAACAAGGCCTTGGAGATTCTATTCTATGGCACATGCCACGTTGCTGTCCCTCCATTCACGCTGCAGCCTTGCTGGCTCGTGCAATGGTGCTCTTGCTGCGGATTATTCTACTCCCCGTCCCCGGTGAGTTTCCTGCTCGCTTCTTTTCTTAGTTTTTTTTTAAATCATCTGTTCTTGGTTTTCGATTCAACGGAGAGTGAGTCGTTTCAGACTTGCACATATAGCATATTCTCCGGTGACTCCGGTGGTTGGTGATTTGGCACTCGTATTCAGAATTTCAGATCGCCGCTGCAAGTACATGTGCATGGCGTGGTTGCGTTTCTGGTGGAGTACTGCTCTAGCTCCGCCCGGGCCCGGGCCCGGGGCTCTCCTCTTGTTAATTCAGGAACGTAAGGGCGAAGCTAGAGTAAATTAGAGGGACATGCCTTTTTTTATAGATGTAAAATTTTAATCTGCAAACATGATGCAAATTTGTTTTGAATAGTGTTTTTTTCAAATTTTTGTGGGTGCCTGCACACCCACAACCTATAACCTGGCTCCGCCCTTGGAAACGTACCATGCGCGCAGGGCCATCAAGCGAGATTATATACAAGATTTCGATCTACAGTTATGCTTCCATTTTTTTTGTGTCCATCGAAGTCAGATCTGAGTATCTGACACCCGACCGAGACCGTTATCAAAAGTTTAAAACACATAGTTGAACTGAATTCTATGGACAGAATGTTTGGCGGTCGTCTAGCAAGTAATACCAAACAAGTTGCTCCTTCTGTCCTTTATTATCTATCGCTATGAAATAGTGTGTTTGACTAAATTTATAGAAAAATAATAGCAACATTTATGAAATAGTGTGTTTGACTAAATTTATAGAAAAATAATAGCAACATTTATATCCCCCCCCCCCCCCCCCAATTATGGACGTTTACCGGTGCACGTCTTCCATCATCGCGGTGAAGTCTGGAATGGTTCCGCGTGGTGTGCGGCGACCGGCAACCCCCTTCGTCATGGGGCAACTAGTTAACTACCTCCACACAAGGCTCCCGGGAAAACCTTGCCAAGCTCCTACTTGGCTAATGATGATTACGTTTTGGCATCATTCACCTCCCTAGAGACATCATCGAAGAGTTCTTTTGTGCCTTGTTGTACGATAGCGAAATAGCATTTCGCTTCTATATTTGATGTTTCCGCCGCTCTTTCCCTAGTGTTGGGATATCTTGTCGTTGTTGTTTTCCCCCTGAATAAATGTTGTAAAACGTAAAACGAGCCGATTTGGGGCTATATCAATATAGATTTGTTGCGATGATATTTGTCAAATCTACAAAAGTAGTAATGTCTAGAACTTTGATAATCCAAAACAGGAACAAAATCACGATGAATTAAGAAAAACACAGGAAAATGCGCAATGGAAAAAATAATCATTTCTCTCCGATTTAACATTGTTACAATGACTTAAAATAATAGGGAGAAAGTCTGCTTTTGGTTTAAAATAACGCGGGCAAAATTATAAAATTAAAAAACAAGGGCAAAATCACCATAAGCCGTGGAAGTTGGGGTATTGATGCCAAAGCCTTCATTTAAGGTTGAACCAAACACAATTATATTTAGCCTTCGCAAAACAAAAACAAAAACACACACAATTCATTTGTGGCCGCAACACCCGCCACAACTTCAGAAGCGTTCACATGAACCGTAAGGTGATCCACATCAGTCGCACGCCTATGGTCCTCCTAAAAATTGATATTATGAAGGCCTTTGACAGTGTAGCCTGGAACTTCATTCTCGAAGTTCTCGAGCACATGGGATTTGGAAGAAGGTGGAGGAACTGGGTCTCCGCTGTATTGTCGGACCGCCAGCACTAGGATCCTGCTCAATGGTCGGCCTGGTTGGAGTCTCTGTCACACAAGTGGACTAAGGCAAGGTGACCTGCTATCACCTATGCTATTTGTGATGGCTATGGAGGTCCTCAACCGATGCTTCGGTTGGGTGCAGGAGCAAGGCTTGTTGTCACCCATTGGTGTTGTCAAGGGGTCGAGAGTGAGCCTATATGCTCATGATCTCGTCATCTTCGTCAGGCTACTTGACAGGACATGGAAGCAACAAAAGCCACCTTGAACATCTTTAGGCTTGCTTCAGGACTGTTTTCCAACATGGAGAAGAGTGTGGCAACGTCTATGCACTGCAGCGAGCTAGATATTGAGCATGTGCAAAACATCCTTTTGTACCTGGTGAAAGATTTCCCATGCCGCTACCTGGGGATTCCGCTTTTTGTCTTGAAGCTGAAACGTGCTGAGGAGCAAGTTATCGTCGCCAAAGTGGCGGCTAGAATTCTGGTATGGAAGGGAGGCCTTCTCAATGTCGCTGACGCACATCGTTGGTCAAAGCGACGCTTTCAGCAATCCCCATCCAAACGGCAATCTCCTTGTGCCTGTCACCTTGGGCGATTGAGACCATCGACAAACTGCGGTGTGGCTTCATTTGGGAAGGCGCGACAACAGTTGCAGGTGGGAAGTGCAAAGCGGCTTGGGTGACAGTATGCATGCCAAAGGAACTGGGAGGTTTGGGTGTCTCCGACTAGAGACGTACTGGCATGGCCCTACGGGCTAACTGGGTTTGGAAGGATCGTTTGATTGGGCGTGCACCAAGAACGAGTGAGAAGGGTGTGCTAGCTTTGTTTGGGCGGCCACAATGATCACTTTTGGAAACGGCGGATCTATGTTCTTTTGGATGGATCGATGGATAAATGGAACGAGCATCAAGTGCCTCGCACCGATGGTCTATGATGCGGTTAGGTCGAGGAAGAGGACGACGCTGGTTGCGGAGGTGTTGCTTGATAACGCGTGGGTGCACCACTTTACTGGCGTGGTTACAATGCATATGTTGGTGGGGGTCGCAAATATCTGTGACGGGCTTAATAATGTCCAACTCTCAGATCAACCAGATAGGTGGTCGCTCTCAAGGGATCGGACCTACTCGGTTGCGTCCGCCTATGGGGCAATGATCCTTGGCTCGTCCATCCCGCTAGGGGCCAAGCAGATTTGGAAGACCGCAGCTCCACCAAGGGTTCGATTCTTCTTCTGGTTGTTCTTGCATGGTAAGTGTTCGACGATGGAGAGACAGTTTCGTCATGGTCTTCAATCATCCAGCACATTCGAGCTATGTGACCAAGGCTGTGAGACGATGGACTACCACTTGTGTGACTGTGTACAACAAGGAGGTGTGGTAGTTTTGGTTCAACAGGATGCACCTGTAGGGCTTTGATTCTTTGGACAACGAGCGGGTGATACCTTGGTGGCTGCGGCACATGAAGAGGCTGCCGAGGCAGCTGCATAAGGGTTTTGACTCTCTTTTCTTCTTGGTTAGCTGGAGGATATAGAAGAAGCATAATGCACGGATGTTCGATGGCAACGCCGCACAAGCGGGGAGGTTGGCAGTGGCGATCCTAGAAGAAGCAAAGCTCTGGTGCACGGCGGGCGACAGGCATCCGGGGGTGCTTCTGGGTGGATGATGATTGCGGCATTTCCGAAGCACAACGGTTCACGATGTAGTCCAAAATTGTTCGAGTGTGGTGTGTGTCGAGTTTCTTTTGGAGCTTGGTAACCACGGTTACCATTTGTTGTTAATTTTGAGTTTGGACTCTATCCTGCTTAATAAAAAACGTGCCTAGCGTTGGGTGTGATCACGAAAAAAAATATTGGCATGAGTATCATATAGTAAGTTGTATATATAAGTTATATATTGCGTTGCAACGTACAGACATGATTGTTAGTTACACTAAAGTTAATGCTAGTCAAGTTGAAAACTTGAAATGAACCTAAAAAGTGCTGGTTACTGGTCAGGGTTTGCCAGCAAACCAAACACGTCCCACGATGATAGGCAGGGATAATAAGATCATCATCCTGGCCTGCCCGTGAACTGCTCCGATGTCCACCACACGACCTCCACCGGCCGCTCGGGCGCCGGGAGCACGCTGGAACGGCAGACCGGGCAAGTCGCGTGCGCACGCAGCCACGGATCGATGCACTCTCTGTGGAACACGTGCTGGCACGCCGGCAGCTGCCGCACCGTGTCTCCCTTCTCCACCTCGCCCAGGCACACCGCGCAGTCCTCGGCCGCGCCGCCGCCCACGTAGTCGTAGCTCGGGACGCGTCCCGCGGCGAGGGCCGCATGCATCTCCGCGCGGCGATCAACCACGAGCTGCAGCTGCTCCGTGTGGGCGTGCGACATCGCCGCCCGCGCGACAGCAGCTGACGCCGCCGCCTCAGCGTCGTCCTCCTGCTGCAGGCCGCCGGCGGACGCCGCGGCGCCGAGCCAGCGCGGCCAGGGCGGGCGCCTGAGCTCGGCGTAGAAGCGCAGGCAGAGGATGAGGCTGCTGGTGGTGCACAAGGCCGCGAACGCGGCGAAGAAGATGGCGCGGCCTGAGCGCGGGCGGTTGGCGACGAGGAGGACGGCCACCGGAAACGTGACCAAGCCGCTGGCGAAGACGGCGTGCGCGACGACGAAGTCGCGGCTCCACCGATAGCAGCTGTCGGGCTCGTCGTCGGCAGACATGCCCGGTGGCTGAAGCCGATCGAGCTTTCTTTAATATATACTGTACGGAGTATCTTGGCGAGCCTATATGGAACTTGGCGCGGCGGCGATAATGTCTTACTGGTGGTACGGTGGATAGCAAGCTCGTACGGACAGCAAGATCCCTTCGTATATAGATTTTACGCAAGGTAATCAATGGCGGCGTGCGCAGTAAAAAAATTGAGCTGTTTGGACGGTACGTAGCAGTGTCCGTCATTGCTAGATAAGTGCTTTGCTCACGCTTAGCTTTGTGCCTGTGTGGAGATGGAAACGATGAGCATGCATCTGCAACTGCGTGTTTTTTTGTTGTATCTGTTGTTCTAGCTAGTTTGCATTGTTTGGTGGTATATATGTAACTTCTTTGGAATTGTGTATACGTTGTCCTCACTTGTTTCTAATTATAGAAATGGTTAAGTGGCTATCACAACGAATATCTCGATCTTAGTTGAAAGGGGCCGAGAATTTCCAAGCATTTGTCCTTCTCACATAGTATCGTGATGTCTTGTCTATCATGCGCTTATATTTATATTAGATATATAAGGGTGTCCCAACAATAATAGTATAGTGCCCGTGCTAACGCTACGGCTTCATTTCAAGATGCACATGAAAAACAACTATGTGAAATTCTAGCTATATGAAGTAATGAAAAATATGTTTTGCTTCTTGCAATTGCACACAATACCTAGACGTTTGGTTGCTTTCAAATATCAGTCTTACAAAATAGATAATTCATAGAATCTTTGATAATAGAAGTGAGACAGATTAGTATTTACCTCAGTTCAAATTCCAAAGGTTACCAAGAGAGAAAAAGACAAAAGTTTCCATCCGAGCATATGCTAGGGTTGTTCACTACCACCCATCTCTTGGTGCTTCACAACCAAGGTGCATTCAACACGAATCCATTCACCATATCCCTAACAAAAATGCATCATTATGGGTTTAGTTCAGATCTTATGACATGAGACTCCATGCTAGATCATGTTACATCATAGAAATCAGAAATAAGAAAGCAGAGAAAATATAAACCATCAATGACATATTGTACATTATGGGTTCAATTTCACACTAAGCTCAGGCTTCCACAAACAACTTGTATTATAGAAACTGAGTCCTAAGTCGTAAAGAAAGTCCATTTACTCTCAAATCAATTCAATGTTTATTTACTCACCGATGTCCAATAAAGCTTCATGCACCTGAACTCTGTCCTGCTCTGTGCATCTCTGGCAAGCACACATGCCTGCTTTGTTTCCTGTTGCTTGCTATATTTCCACGCCGCTGGTTCCATTGGAGACACTCCATCCTGTCTACTGTAAAGAATGAAAGCATGAATCAGTTCTTTAGAGAAAAAAAACACACAGCCACAAGAATACAAGATGCAAGCAACCACAAGCAACCTCTACTGTAAAGAAAGCACTGCAATAGAGCAACCACAAGCAACCTCTACTGTAAAGAAAGCACTGCAATAGACAGAATATTTCAAATTTGAGCTAACTATTATCCGACAGAGTAAAGAGCCATCCTGCCTTTTGCGTACACATTAGACTGGACAGGATGTATTTACCTGCATATCATTACACATATATTAAGATCCATAAAAAACTCAATCAAATTTGAAGTACGGGCTACAATAATATAAAAAAAATAAAAAAATGTGAATACACTACTCCTGTTTTTTCTTGTCACTACTATGATGTCGGTACACATGCGGAGTGCAGCTCTGCTGCCGGGTGCCGATGCCGTGCTTGCTAGCGTAGCAGCTGGCTGACATGAAGCTACTCTTGATGCCAAAGCAATATTTTTATATTCCGGCTTGCAAATTCGGTGTCCATGCCTGGCCAGAGAGCATCCACTGTTCGGGAACAAGGAGTAAACAACTGGATGTTACCTTATACCTTCATCAAGATTTGATTAATATCATCTACTGTTGACACATACTGATCAGTCAAGTTCTCAACATATGGATACCATTCCCAGCTTTCTCTCTTATCTAAAAGAGTGAAGTTAGATGAGAAATATCTGCAAAAGCCAACATCAACTGCATTTCCTTGTTGAAAATGTACCTGCAGATCAGGCTGGGAAGGTTCCAACAGATCATTGATCTGGTTGTTATGTACCTGCAACAAGTTGGAGAAGAAAATCATATATTGTTATCTAGAAACTATTCCCAAATTCCAACAGGGGAGAGACGGGCGAGCATGGGTGGATCGAACCAATACCTTGCGCACGGAGGGATGGGTTAGAACGGCGAGGGCGACGATGAAGCAGGAGGCATTGATCCGCCTGTGAGGCCGAAGCAGCCATGCAGGGTGATCGCGGCCACGCACCTTGACCTGCCTTCATGCGCACCACCTTGCCCCTGCCGCCCGCCCCCACCGCCGCGGCGCGTTCCTCAAACCCGTGTAGGAGCGGCGCTGCTGGGCCGGCCGCACACACGACACCGTGACCTGCAGCGCCACACACCTATGCGGACAAGTCGGCCGCGGCCGCGGACACATCCACCTCGCCATCGTGATCGCCCGTGGCATCGGCCATAGGAGCTAGCTACATACGCAAAAAAGTACAGATCGTGACGTGCCTGATCTCCACGATCGCACCCGTGACCTATCTGATCTCCTCGATTGTGGCCACCTTGCCGGCGGCACGTTCTCCTCGCGCACGCGATCGCCGCTTGCTGTGCGCTCACGTGAAGCGTCGCAATCCGCGCCTCCTCGTCGCACGCCGTCGGCGATCAATTCCCATGGACGTCACGGCGGTCGCGTCGAGTCTTGTACAGGAGATGTCGCATCCTGCCGTCAAGGAGCCCGTCGTGGTGTGCAGGCCGTCGCGATGATCCGGAGTCCGGACACCCCGATCGTGGCGTGCAGGAAGTCGCGAACGACGGCGTCCACCACGACATGAGATTCCCGCTGATGTACTCGAAGTCGTCCTGACCGGCGGCGCAGCGGACGGACGTGTGCGTGGATATGTGGGGAGAGGACAGAGGACTGCGAAGATCATGGTGGCACGCGCAGTGATTTCAAATTTGATTTTCTGCCTTGCGTGGAAACAGGAAAAGAATTTGTGGTTGTTGCGTGGAAAGAGGTGTGGGGCGCGGGTGTAGGGGTGAGTTTGAGCCTCACTGTGGGTCCGGTGTAAGGTCGCAGGCTTCCCACTCTTTTAGAAGAATTCCATTATAGTAGAGATGCATGGAAACAGGAAAAGAATTTGTGGTTGTTGCGTGGAAAGAGGTGTGGGGCGCGGGTGTAGGGGTGAGTTTGAACCGAGATGCATGGAAATAGGAAAAGAATTTGTGGTTGTTGCGTGGAAAGAGGTGTGGGGCGCGGGTGTAGGGGTGAGTTTGAGCCTCACTGTGGGTCCGGTGTAAGGTCGCAGGCTTCCCACTCTTTTAGAAGAATTCCATTATAGTAGAGATGAGTAGTAGGCTGTTGGAGATTTGGTGCCACACCAGTTCATATGGATCCCCGTATGTCAGTTTTTTTTTTTTTTTTTTTTTTTTTTTGTAGCAACATTATTTTCCCACTGGAGCTATAAAGCATGTGAGTGCCGTTTCTCGTGATGCACAAATATAGGCTAGGAGTTCGTTGCTTGCGATTCGTTTTTCAACCTCTATCTACAGTCATCAGTCAAATAGCTAGCGCAAATAGACTCGTTGGGATACCCTAGGTGCGAATTATTTGGACTATCCAAAACTACCATTCTTGCTCCCCATTAATTATTGTTCCCCCAATAATCCACAGTTTTCTAAAAAAAAAAAATTGTTGCAACGGTTTCAAGATACAAAGGATATATAGAAGATAACATTCATAGAATAGATCTTAAATTAATAAAGATACAGAGATAAAAATTTTTGGAGCCTCTTGAAGTTTCTCTTAGTGCATAAAGCAACATCATATCATACACTACTGTTTTTTTAAAGAGTTGACATTCTCAGCTTTTAAAAGTTGAGACTATGCTTAGGGTATTGATTCATACCCTATGTTTCATTTTTAAAACTAATAATGCACACATAATTAAAATAACTATTGATTTACAATGTATATTATAATATAGTTAATATATGACTAAGACAATATTTTTATATCATTGCTTATCTATATAAAGTTTATAGTATACTTATATTTCAATTGTCATTATATGACGACGTGTGTGTTGTGTGTGAGTTTTTCTACCCCTAGGCATAGCTACTCCTATTTTCAAATATATCATCTTTACTTTGTGTGTGCGCACATATTTATTTGTCATTTAATAAAAGTAACAAGTTACGATCTGTTTGCGAAAAAAATGTCATTTAAAAGTACATATGTTTGTATATACTTATATTATTTATTTTAAAATACTCCAAACAATGTCATGCCTCCTCTCTTTTTTTCTAGGGTGCACCACACAAATCTTGATCCAGGCCCACATACCCGTTACAGACCCACATTTTGGGCCATAATACTTCCCTTGCTGCCTCGCTGGAGTGACATGATGCTGGACTTGGGCTTGCTGACGGGTCAGCGCGTTGGACAAAAAGGAGAGCGTTTCCCATAATTCCTGTCTCTTTCCTAATTCAAAGAAGGCCCAAGAGGCCATTTGGTCAAGCCGAAAAACTTGGTCTGCCTTAAAATTTTGTGCTTAGTTTGGTTTCAGGAAAAAAAAATTATCCGGGCAACAGAAATTTGTCAATATGGCCGGTTACATTCAACAGTCAAAGTTAGCTCTCATTCAGGCCAGGAGTTTGAACGCCGCAGCGAGCACCTCAAATGATAACGTGTCAAGCAAGAACCATTGTATGCACGCAATTTGAAATTTTCGGATAATCAAATTTCAATGCTAAAGTGTATACCTGATCTGCTATATATCTGTTTTCACCATATACATTCCTTCTCATTTGATCTACATATATAAAGCAATATGTCAATATCACACATGACAATGTTTCATTTTAGGGGAAAAAAAACGGACATATATATCTACACATCGTACTCACAATTTTTTTTTTTTTAAAAAAAAAGCATGACTAGCATCCAATATTATTGAGCGCTCTAGATTTTGGCATTTGCCGAATCTTGACGTTGTTAGAGCATATCCAAAAGTTTCCAAAACTTACTCCTAATCTAAATCTTTTGGCTAAGGTTGAAAAAATGCACGCTCTCTAACAACTCCCTATCTCAACTTTCAATCTTTCCGCACTTGGGATTTGGGAAACCTGACGTGATCGCACGAATATATCTGTGCGCACATATCCATCAACTGATCTGAAATATAAAAGGATGTAAGGAAGAATAAGGAGTAGGACGGGGGTTTCCAATGTAGATATATAAAGAGCAATAAAATATATAAAAGTGGTTAAAATGATTTAGAATTTTTTTATGCTTTCTAATGCTAAATTATCTTCTATATTTTAGCACTGAGATTTTGAAAAGGATTTGAGGAAGCCGACAATAATATGCTTCCAAATTTTAGCCACTTCAAAAAATTCATTGATTTATTAATTAATTGTTTTGGGAACTATTGGAGATCCCTCTTACAACCAAACATCATTTTAGATATTAGTTCCACCCTCATGCCAAAAGGTGCTCAAGACCTGTATTTTGTTGGCTACTTGTCATGGACTTTTTCTTTGTTTCCTTCGTTTGAGGAAAAGTATTATCCCTAGCTAGCTTTGGAAACTTCCTTCACTTGACAGCCTCATCTCGGCATATAAATATTACTGCCCAGTTCGCTAATGCATACGTACTAGCAAGCCAATAATCTATGTACATTCACAAGTATAGTAGTATTATTACATAGCTTTGATATCATTAATATATGGACAAAATCACAAAAAAACACCTCATACATCACATAAATAGATTTTGAGATCTTATCGTATACAGTAGGATATTATGTTGTAAATATCCACCATATATACGGTTGATTTTCGACTGTTTCAATAGTGTTACGTGAGAAGAAATAAGTCACCATACGGCTAATAAGCCAGTTGAAATGAGTAGACAAACGATGCTACAGGTGAATTGACAGGTGGACTAAAATTTATTTTAGCTCTAAATAGGGGTTGATTTACAAGTTGGCAAATGTCAGCTAAAGTAGGCTAACACATAACTCAAAAAGATGCAAATGCCCTCCTATCTATCCATTTGTCTTTCGTCATTCCCATGAGCAAACTATAGTAGCTCTTGGTGGATAAGCTAACTGATTTTGGCTGATTCAACGGTGTTATGTTAAAGAAATTAAGCTAAAATTGTAGCACCTAGATTAAACTTCAACTAAATTTTACTTGAACTAAACTTCAGTTTGGAAAAATTCCTTACATGCCATTGAAATTGATACATATCACTTGAACTTGAACGTCATTGAGAAATTACAAGTTTCTTTCATTGCCAATTTTCCATCCGTTTTTCATTGAAATCTACTGTATAGACTTTCAGCAGAGTATGAGAAAGACAATGCACAAGTTATCCTTTATCAAAAAAAAAATGAGAAAGACAGTGCAACACCCTGGATGACGCCATGTATACATGTACGTTATGCGCAATGGCCAACCGCACAAGGCACAAGGACCGAAGAGGGCCCGACCCAGGCGTGGAAAAAGCGGTAAAGTGCCGCCGCGATCGAGCAAAAGCCGCACACCGCAATCCCATATTCTTCGGTCTCCTCCATTGTACAGTGGCCCTGCCTTTTCAAAGTCGTGGACCGTTGAAGCAGGGACACACCAGACATGCTGATGCTTCATGCTCTCACTCAACTTCAGAGTGCGGCAGACTGCCGCGCCGCAGGCACTTTTTTCACGCGACGATGGGTCAAATCGTGTCCTCTCCAGGATCTGCTCTGCAGCGCGGCGTAGTACGGCCTGTCCAAACTGCCCGGATTGGCGGAATACACAGCGCTCAGTATACGTACGTACGCAAGGATGAAATACACAGAGTACTGCAGCTCTACTGGTAGGAGTACGTGCGTCTCTATCTACACCGTACATTCGACGGAGACGTCACCCACACCCAGAAGAGTTGACTCTTGCTAGTAGTACTGTGCATCTTCTTTTCTGTGACGAGTCGTCACAGTGTGGCCGTGCACGTCCATCACAGACCAAGCTCGCCGGGAACGCGAGACGCGCGCGTGGCGCCTAGTCGTCGTCGGGTACGCCCGGCACGGCGCCGGCGCCTAGTCACATGCCGCGGTCCCGGCGGCCGCGGCTGCCGCCATGTGTGGTGTGGCAGGATAGGGAGGCACTGTAGACAATAGTTGATGCTGTCGACGGCCGACGACGACGGACATTTTATTTTATTATTAAAAGATAAAATAAGCCTGGCGGTCGGCAGTGTCACTGTGTCAGGCAGAGGCTGCGGCTTGTCCTGGAAGAGCCGGCCTCGCTTGGCCAGTGGCCAGCATTCCGATGCGCGACTCGACCAACCCTGGGGACACCCCGTGTACGGACCTTTATTGGGCTAGGCTGCGGCGCTGCGCAACCGCGTGGCAAACGTTTATTGCCTCCGCCCGTTTTCTGTCCCTGCCCATTTTCAAAACGCATTTTACAAAGAGATCCTCGTGCATAATACCGTGAGATGATCGTTTTAGCGTGGGCCGTCGGGTCTTTGCGGCTGACTGTTCAGGTATGCTGATAGGTCGGACGGATAAGCTCAATCTCGTTAGCTCCCTAACTCAACCATTTTCGAGTCGACTCGACTCGTCTCAACTCGTTGTGATTTTCTAAGAGTCAATTTAGCTCATTGGCTATAACGGGGCCAGCTTGAGCTAATTGCATCCATGTGACTGATTGTATCCCTAAAGCTCAAATAAGGATATATTTTTACTTCTCATACGTGTTGTATCTACTGGTGAATCAAAAATAAAAAATCCCATTTAATTTACAACTAAGCCTATACAATTGCTTACTCTAGCTTGGGGACCGAGCATAATAAATTTAGCATCTTGGCCTCACTCTTCTTATTATACCTGTAGGATCTGAAGTAGTGCACGGGAGGCAGTTGTGCCAACAAAGCTTCATACGGTTGTGCCACACGTGAAGACAATATTGTTTGTCATCGTCTCCATTCTCTCTACAGTATTGGTTGTGCTCGCAGTAGCTACTATAGTAGTTACTTCTGTTGTTGCTGCAGTGACTTGTGAGACCAAGTTTGTGTGTGCGGCTGCAGTCAACAGCAATCAAAACTATCAGAAAAAATATTATTATTTCATTATAGGCCAAAATGCCAACGACCATGTGCTACACCTAAGCCCAGTGCCAACCCTAGGCCCATCTCATACAAATTGGAATCCACAGCCCATTAACTAACCTCTTTATCTTTTTTTTAGAATTAAACTAACCACTGGCCTTACAAGAATCATACTACCTCACTTATACAGACTCCATTTCCATTGTTTTTTCCTTCCTAAATTGATACTCCATCCGCTCCATTTTTTTATAATTTTCCTAATGGTCAGATGCTTGAGTTCTAGATTCTCTTTAGACGATATCATGTCCATCACTTGTCATTTCTTTTCCTCCATCAAACTGAATCTCACCTTTATATTTCAGGCACCTGAAACTGAAATAAAGCATGTCTTTCTACGATGCTAAAAAAAAAGCATGTCTTTCTACTAGGAAAGCAAAATCTTCATGGGACATTCTTCCATGCATTTTGGACTGTTTCCCTCTAGAAACCGAATAAATCCTGTAAAACAGGTTGTTTTGATTCTTGAATATCTTGATTCCTCCAAGCAAACAGGAGACTGGGGTGTTTCTTATCCGAATTACCTTCTCCTCTCACATAGTACATTCTTTCTGAATCCGCCGAACCCACTGAGCTAGCTCGCTACACAAAGTGACGTCAGCCACAAAAAGATTTCTACCTTCTATAAAAGAATCAAAATTAAAAAAAGGGACACTTTGGAACCCTATCAAATGGGGCTCAACCGATCAATAAACAAAGTTGCAAAACCAAAAAAAGGAAAAAACAAAGAGTTTGGTGCTGTACTTCCAAGCCACGCCTCTTCATGGCGAGCTCTGTTTGTTTAATCCCATATGGAGGCGTGTTTGATGATGGAAATATAATCTTAATAACCCGTCCAGTGATGATCATTGCTGTTACTGTTAGTCCATGCCTGCCGGTCCCCAGCAAATATAATTCGGCGCCCTAGTACGGAGACGGTGCAAAGCATCATGAAATGCAGAGGAGCTGGATCTGCAATTCGCCACAGCTCTTCACTGAAGAATATACAAATATCATATGCGAATAGAAGAATATAAGCATATGCATTCGTGCATTCATCAGACATTAAAAGGAGTGACACCCTGTTACCATTAGTTTACTACTAAGGTGCTATAGATGGCTACCCAAATTTGTGTTGTCACACAGTTTTGGACAGACAGAGAAACATGAGGGCATTTGGCACACAGTCAACAGCCGGACAAACCCCTGGGATTCAAGGTCATGAACTCATGATACAAGCATATATGAAAACTCCGATTCAGGTGTTGATTTGATCCATTTCAAACATGTCCGTTTCATTAGCCAATAGTATGTGTGGTACATTGTAGAACAAAGCCTGCAGTAACAAAGGTTTTCTGTAACATAAGCCAGTTCAATTCAGTTCTCAGATTTAGCTAATTTCCAATAAGCTCTCATTTTCCCAGAAGAATCCCCAAAAATATTCTATTAAGTGAAACACTTGTCAGCTCTAAATTAATTAACATAAGAGTGAAACTTAACAATGAAGATTGAAGATCGCAGATAGTAGAGTGGAGAAGAGGTTATGTTGCTAGGAAGGGAAAATCTTGTTAGTAGGATGTAGGCTTGTTCTAATTAATTTGATTTCTGTTAAGTTTGCCTCTGTTCATGGTTCTTTTCTTTATTTAAGGTCCCATGTGTATTTAAGAAAATTGACTATAGACTGAGTTGCTTCAAGAAAAAGAACCAACATATAATGGAGTGTCGTTTAGTACAAAATAAGCTGCTACCTGATTGCATAATGTTGTTGCTCGTGTGGTTTTTATTAATCTAAATGAGGATTATATCCTTCGTGTGAAATCTTCACAAAGATGGTATTTTGATTAGTTAAAATAGTCAATTTTATGTACAAATATATCTTGTCAACAACACAACTACACAAGATTGCTTTTACCGACACCAGCCGCCTGGAATAAATCCTGTAAAAGCTCAGGACTTCATGAGATCAAGAAACAAACATATATATACATCATTAAGGATTCAGTGATAGCCTCAGAAACCAGATGAAATACCAGCAGTGCACTGTATGAGGTAGGAATCCAACTGCACAACTGTGTGCTCCACAAATTAGCTGATAAACATAACTTACCATTACATATATAGTTAGGAGCGAAACCTCACATATGCACACTGATTTACCGAGATTGACAACATTGTTCTACCATCAGTCCACCTTTATGAAAGCCAGAAGGGACGAAGCCACAAGCTAACCACCCCTATTAGGTGGGTGGCTATCAAGGCCCCATCATCCTCCTCTCCTCTTATGATGAAACTATTCATAATTACTATACCTAACTTCGCATTCAAGGAAGTTCCTTTTTTGAAAGAAAAAGGCGAAAATGAGAAAAGATAGATAGTAGATAGATTCTAGCTAGGACTCATCATCCTGGAGTATGCTGATTGACCATTGATTGATTCACAGTGTTTCAATTCAACCTTGGCCATGTCCATCGATGATCAGCAGCACTTCAGCAGTGGCCATTGAGCTCCTTCAGAGTTCAGATGGTTTCACTTGGAACAGGGCAGCAGCCATCTCCAGCGATCCCAAGCTGATCACATCACTGAGCAGCTGTTGGGGTTCTCATCGCTGAAGATGTTGTAATTGTCGGCATGGGCATGGGGCGGCATTGGGTACCCCATTGGGTAATGCATCGGCGGCCGGCCATAGCCGTAGCCCATCGCCGCCGCCGGGTACCCTCCTGCGCCGCCGTGCATCATCTGCTGCTGCTGCTGTTGCTGCTGCTGGTGCTGCATCAGCGCCATGTACTGCTGCTGCGCCATGGGGTTCCCGGCTGCCGCGGCGGCCTGAAGCATCTCTGCCGCCCCAGAATGCATGCCGCCGCCGCCGCCACCTCCCTGGTAGAACCCGCCTGGCATGCCGGCACCACCGCCGCCGCCGCCACCCTGCTGCATCATACCACCCATATGCGGGTGGTGGCCCATCGGCATGCCCATAGGCCCGCCGCCGCCGCCCATCTGGGCGGCTCCGGGGAAGCCGGCACCGGCACCGGCGCCACCCAGCATGTGAGGCCTCATCATGCCCTGCTGCGGCAGCATGCCCCCAATGGGGCCACCGAGGCCGGCGCCGCCGCCGCCCTTCTTTGCCTGGCCCATGTGCCCCCCGCCGCCCGGGACACCGCCTCCTCCCTTCGCATTGTGCGGCTGCTGCCCGCCGCCGTGGCCGTTCCCCTTGATCTGCACCGGGATCTCGTTCCCGCCTCCCTTCTTGCCACCCCGCCCCCGCCGCCCTTCTTGTCGCCCCCGCCGGCGGCCGGCAGCGGCATCGCCATGGGCTTCATCATCATCTTGGGGTCGCCGTAGACATCGTCGTAGAGATCGTCGTCATCGTAGTCGTCCTCGTCGTCGAACTCGTCATCGAACTCGTCGTCGAACTCGCTCCCCTCGTCGTCGAAGCCGTCCTCGGGCGGGAGGGCGAACTTGACGGACTTGGGGTCCTTCAGCGGCCCCGCCGCGGGGAACGCCGGCATGTTGCCGCCAAAGAGCTGCGGCGGCAGTTTCATCCCCTTCATCTGCAGCTGCTGCTGCAGCTGCTGGAGCTGCTGCGCCGTCGGCTGCGGCATCACCATCTTGGGATCTTTACCCCCGCCGCCGCCGCCGCCGCCAGCACCCTTGTGACCGCCGCAGCCGCTCTTCTGGGCCTTGCCACCGCCAGCGTCCTTGGAATGGCCCTTGCCGCCGCCAGCGTCCTTGGAATGGCCCTTGCCGCCGGCGTCCTTGGGCTGGCCCTTGCCCCCGCCGCCATGGTGGGCGTTCTGGGGCTTGGCACCCCACACCTGCGCCGGCTTGCCGGCCTTGTTGAGCTTCCTGATAATGGTCTCCGGATCCAGCAGGCCGTGCACCGTCACCTTCCCCTGCTCCGCGTCGATGTGGCTCTGGTACACACCTGCAGGTCGTCAATTTCATCAGAAAAATGCCGAGCAAATCGCTGTTGCAAGCAAAAGATGAGTTTTTTTTGTTCTTGGATGCGTACCGTCGATCTTGTGGAGGGTCTTCTTGACCTTCTTCTCGCAGCCATCACAGTGGATGTTGACTCTCAGCATCAGAGTCTGTTGTGAAGGAGGAACAAAAACGTCACGGAAAAGCAACAGAACAGAGATTTCATCTCAAGGGACAGCAAGAAACATGGCAGGACTGAAAGGGAACACATGCTGCAAACACAAGCAAAGCTGAGAAAATGGCAGCAAGAAAACAAGACAAGATTGAACGGTGGTGGAGTTGAGAAGACGCCAGCAAATGGCTGCACACACCTGCACCTTGAGGACATCCTCCTTGCTCATCCTGGAGCTGGAGCTGGAACAGCAGCAGCACCTCTACTAGCTGAATGCTAACACCAAAGGCACAAGAGGGTTCAGATCTGGTGCCCGAGCTCTCTCTCAAATCAGTGAGCAGATATGAAACATTTCTCTCTTCAAGAAGGAAGGTGGAGGTGTAGTAGGCGCTTAATGGGGGTTGGAGGGAGCAATAATATCTGACTGGAGGCACTAACACAGGTGCAGTGACTGTGCTGTGCTGTGCTCTGTGCTGCTCAAGCAAGAGGGAAGTGAGTGAGGGAGAAGGGCGGTGGTGGTAGTACAGCGAACAGCGGCATGGCATGGCATGGCATGGGATGGGCTCGCAGCCAAAAACTGCATGTGAGGGGACACCCTAGGCAGGCGCCATGTGACCCTTGTCTCCTCCTCCCTCCTCGCTTTCATACAAGCCACGAGCACGGCCTGCACAGAGCACACTGCACTGCAACGGGATAGAAAATTTCCACCTCGCCTCCTCTGGTCCTCTTCCGTCAATTCCCTAATTAAATTAGCTCCTGCAGGCCTGCTAAGAATACATTAGCTACAGATTACCATATCGGGCTAGATAATGGATCACATTACTAAAATGATTTACTAGTAATACGTTACCCAAAGCGTCAGGTTAAACTAATAAAACCACAAGACAATAGTAATAGTTAAAGCTTGAGAACAGGGGAGAATGATATGCCATAGTGTTTCACCATCATGCTCTTAGTCTGTTGCTTGATCTTGTCAGCTATTCTAAGGCTTGCAATTGCATGCCAAAATTTTGATTCATGGCAGCTAACAGGATTCGTGATCAGTGAATCGCAGGTGGTGGAACCTTTACCTCCCCGTTTAACGAAAATTACAGGCAGCGATGAAGTAATGACAGATCAGCACTTGGGCAAAATTACATCGTTATTCAGGGGGGTCGAAGAGGATTAACTGCTCACATGCCTGTACTTGGGCATTCTTGAAATTAATCTAGGCACGGAGTTATGAAAAATGCAAATTGAGTTTTACTACATTCTACAAGACCATCCGGTTGAAGTCGGCGAAGGTGTCTGACTGTCTGTGTGTGCATGGCTAGATATGAACTGGCTAGCGATGTCGGCATGGCATGGATGATCCGATCCGTTGGGGACTTGAATGCTCTGGTGCAACCGAGACTAAAACATGATAGAAACCAGTGCAGATCACGGCAAAGAAACGGCAAAGAAACTAAGGAAGCAGCATACTTTATGTCGGTAAAAACAAAGTAGAGGCAAATGTCTTTTTGACTAAATATAGCTAGATATATATCTGCAAAGAAACGGCAAAGTAAAAAGGAAGCAGCATACTTTATGTCGGTAAAAACAAAGTAGAGGCAAATGTCTTTTTTTACTAAGGCCTTTTTTAGATACCAAAATTCACCCCGAAATTTCATTATGAAAAAAAGATTCCCTATTCCGTGAAAATATTGGTTAAGTACATGTTAAAAAGACGGAAATATCGATGAATGACCTAAAAATCAATTTCTTTTACATACTATTTTTTATTTTAGACAAATGACAATACATATTTTGTATATACATATTTTATATAAATATCAACGTACAAATATTTTGGAAGACAAGGTACACATCCAACGAAAGCTGGCACACCGCGATGACCGAGTTGAGCGGACAACGGGAGCTGCACGGCACATTCCAGATCCCGACCTTGAAACCGTCCAAGGTTATCCCGACGAGCCGCGACTCAAGAAGCAAAGGCCTCGCAGAATCAACGGGTCACGCACGAAGCAGAGCACGAGCCCGAGTGCGAACACGATGAACGCCGCCGGGACGCTGCTGTAGGAGCGGCGGCAGCGATGGATGGCCGTGCCGTCATTGCCGGAGCCGGTGGTGAGGATGACGAAAAGCAGTGCGGCGAGCGCGAAGACCAGCCTGTCGAGGCGGAGGAGGAGGCGTGCCGCGGTGGTGGAGGAATTCCTGGCCGCCCAGCCGCGCTGCTGGGGCCGCCAGCCGCCGCGTGGCGCCCCTGCGCCCGCCCACCCGAAGTCGTGCCACGCCGCCGCTGGACCCGCCGCCTGCGCGCCGCGCCGCTGGACTCACAGTTGCTGGTCCGTACGCCACCGCTGGGTGTTGCGCCTGCTGCAGCCACGACTCGCTGGATAGCCTCCGCGCCAAGCCGTCGCTGGACCAGCCTCCGCGCCGCGCCGCCCCGCGTCGGCCTCCGCGCCGCGCCGGCCCGCGCCAGGACGGCGCCTGCCCTCCCGCGCCGCTAGACTGGAGCCGGCCCTCCCTCGCCGCCTCGCCGAGCCTCCGCCGACCGCCCTCGCCGACCCGCCGGCGCCGTGCCGTCGAACCGAATCGCGCGAGCGCGTGTCGGTGACGGGAGGAGAGAGTAACCGAGAGAAGGATGGAAGGGAGGATAAGGGGTAGGATAGTCATTTTTTTATATTCTCTTTTTTCTAAATATTTTTTTATTCTTTTATTCTCCACATTCTCACGGTGCTAAGGAATAGGGGCAGACGGAGGCTTAGATTAGAAAAAAAAAACAAGCAAAGTTAAAAAATATAGCTGAGCAATTATTTACAATTGTCCCTAGAAAAAAAAACATCTAGGTAAATAACTCTGAATTTAGTACCCATGTATCCTACAAAAATGAAACTGGTAATGTAAAAATGGGTAGTATAAACAAATAATGATCAATTATCTACAAAACAAATGGATAGGATCCAACTAATAGATGAATTTCCAAACACATGTCTTTTTTCTTAAGGAAATACAGAGGTACCCGATGCCAGCAACTCTAAGAGTTTGCTAAAACTCATTTGGCAAATCTATAGTTTTGCCAAGTCTCAAAACCCAAATGCCAAGTGAAAAAAGAGACGTTCTTCAACAGTTTGCTATTTGGGTTTAGTAAAAGAACTTGGCATCCTAGTAATTTTCCCAAAATCCCAAAATTGAGCCTCCAACAAGTTAGCAAAACTAGTTGTCAAATTGGGATACACGTGATGCCAAGCGATGGAGGACTTGTCATATTTGGCAAGTGAAGGGGGAATTTTGTCAAGCTTGCCAAATTGCCAAGTGCTTTTGTCAAGTTGTTGGAGGAGATTTTTTATGGTTTTGACAAAAATCCTAGAATGCCAAGTGGTTTTGTCAAATTGCTCTTACCGAGTTAGAGACAAAAATTTTTGTCATGTTTGTCTCCTCTCATGGTCCCAAAGGGCCCTCTCCAAATTAATCTCGCCCTAGGCCTAACAATTGTCAGGACCAGCCCTGCCCGGTTGCCGCACTGATGTGGAAAACCCTATTAACGTGCCACGAATATAGAGACTTTAAAATTTAGAGAGTAGGTTGAAGTAGCCTAGTCCTTTTCATGATCATTTTACAGAGTAGCTAAATCAATAAATTTGACTAATCTTTTGAAGATGACCTATTATATAGTTCAGGTAATTGCTCATTTGGCAATGGTGTTTGATATAGATCCTTTGAGATACTGCTACTGGAAGATTTCCATTGAGTACTTATGGACCTCAATCGCACTCCATAGAGTTATGTTATTTTAAAGCATTGTTGGGTTGTTGGCGAACCTAAAACTGTGTTAGAATGAACTTGCATCCAAGATCAATCACGTGCACCGTGTGTGTACCCCTCCTCTATTGTGTAGAGATCATAGAAAGCATCTTTTTTTTTTCCAAGTTTACATCGTTATCGTCGAACATCGTTGTTTCTAAGCCCATTAAAAGTAATGACATCAGGTTACTTATATCGTTATACAAATTTAGGAATAAACTCATCATGTTTTTAACGTCGTATCCGAAGGTTGCACGTTCTATCATTTTGTGCCGTAAGTCACTAATGGTCACTAGTGAACGTGACCCAAGAGATCACTACTTGCTCTGGTCATGACTCTTTATGTATTTTTCGTGTAACGCCTCCAACTCCATCTAGACATGCGCTAGGACTTCTTTGTGGACCAGTTTAGTGACCTTTTGGCTTCGGAGGCTTCATCCCTTACAACCTCATGTCCTTGTTTGTAATATATTTTGTATTTTGACATCATGGCTTGAATAGGATAATACATTATGGTATTAGCAAAACAAAATACAAGTGCCAACAACACTCGGGAACAACAGAAATGGTTTGTTTGTGTGGAGCAAAGGCAAAGTATAGAATTTGATTTAGTCTAGGACAAAAAGACTCAGAAAAGAACAAAAAAACTTTCTACGAATTTGGAGTCAACACAATTCCTGTGGGTTGGATTCAACACATAAACCATTCTAAGATACTTACCCTTTGTTCCGGGGATTTCGTATTTTTCATTCATTCATTAATAATAATGCAAGATTCAGATCCTACAGAATGTTTTTTTGGAGGGCTCTCTCTTTGTATCGATCATCTGACCCGGCCTGTCAGCCTCTGTGCGGCTGCCGCGTGAAACACCAGCAGCACCAGCCAGCACATTATTCCTGTCAAAGGCATGGCGGGATCATTCCAGCCGATCGATCTACGGGGCCCAAAAGGGTTAAAGGCACCATAATGGAAATGCGGCACCCCACAGCAATGACACCATCCTCCTCCTTCCCGGCTCCTGCCACAGCAATAAAGCAGCTACTACTACTCCATTCATCAACATGGACAGCTACAAGCACAGCCTATGCATAGCAACGACTGTCTTTTGCAATGCAATGATTCAGTGCACCCTCAAAACATGGCCCCGAACTCGTTCATCGCCGGCACGGCAAGGTACTCTTTTGACCGACACTTGTTTGCTTTGCCACTTGGACTGACCCAATTAAGGAGGCTTTTCTTGGCATGGAAAATATGGTAGTATGGCTTGATTTCTAGTTTCTTGAAGAACATCAGGAGAAACTAGCCAAATAACTGCACAAAATGTCTGACAGCTTGTTCGGCTGATGGTTCTCACGTCTGATTTCAGCCGTTTCAACCGTGCTTTGTGTGAGAGAATAAGCCACTATACAGCTAATAAGCCGGCTGAAACGAGCTAATTAGAACCCGGCTGGGACCGAAGAATCTGACAGGCAAATGAATAAACCACACACTGACACTGTTCCAAGGTAAAGCATCATCATGGCAAAGCTGTATCACTGTTCGATGAGAAGTACTAGTTTAAGCTCATGGGTAGCGTTCTTAATGATGGTACACAATAATCTAATCCCCTGGAGTGGTGATCATTACTGTCCGTGCATGCTTGACAGAGTGACAGTCCTCATCAATATACAAATATAATGCGAATAGAATAAACACATGGTACCAAGAAATGCTTTTCACCCCACTAGGATTTCATTCGCAAAGGGCACCCTGTTACTGTTAATATATATACTGCTCAGTTTCAGGAGCATGCGCCTGGAGTGGATGGCAATCCAGATTTGTCTTGACTGACACCAAAGACTCAACTTGTTACTCCACTAGGCTTTCATTCGTTTTATTAGATACCACAGCAAAGGGCACTCTGTTGCTGTCAATATATATACTACTGCTCAGTTTCAGGAGCATGTGCCTGCAGTGGATGGCAAAACTTGTTAACAGCATGCGCACTCAAGTATGACAAAACCAAACCAAATGCAATTCTTCTACCTGGTGGAAATCAGACCCAAGCATGCAGTCAACAGTCATGTTCTCTTGTTTTAGTCTCATTTTATTTCGGCTTATTCTCTCTCACGGAATACTATTGAATCAGCCTGGATCATCAATAATGTCTTGAGTCTCGTCAAATTTCTGCAATTTAAAAGTGTAATGAAAGACTATCTCTGGAAAATCATATCCATGTCTTGATTTGGTCCATTTGTCTTCAGCAATAGCAATGCGAGTTCTTGTGTATCATGAGGCACCGTTTCATAACGCTAGTTCAGTTCATCTAATTGAATTACCTCCTAGGCAGCATACATTTTCCTAGTACAATCCAACAAGAGGGTCCAAATCCAATAGAAACAAGTATAGTCATATGGCCATATTATTGCCATAAAATTGAAATGCTCTTGATCATTTTTTTTTTGCACAACTGAAGGTTTGCATCGGTGCTCACCTGCTGCAATTTGGTGTCTGCTTTGTACCTGCAGAAGACTAGAATGGCCGATTCAAATACCACAAATATTAAGAGCTGTGCAAGACAAGCGAGGAGAGTGAAACAAAGTACATTTCATATCACCCAGACCAGACATTTCTGCCCTCATAATAGCACAGTTCAGAGCTGTCAACCCTGTCATATGTGTCACCAACAGAATTCCCCAAGTTTGTTATGAAATTTTCTGACACTTATGTTCAAGTGGTGTAAGGAAATGGAACAAGACATATTTTCTGAAATACTCAGCAGAATACATGAAGTCAAAGTTTAAAAGGTCATGTTAACTGAATCTGAAAACACAGGACAGCTGTATCTGTAGTGGTGCAAAATCAGATCAAATACCCACAGGAGGATATATTTATGTGGTATTCATGATTCATCCAACTGCAAAAGTCTGAATGCACCAGACATTAGCTGATTACCATATATAAATTGAACTTCCATGTCCATTACAGACTTAGAATGTGAAACACAACTTATGCACACTGATTTACTGGGATTAACAACGTTGTTCTACCTTCAGTCCACCTTGTCCTTATGTAGCCACAGCCCACAAACACCACCCCAATTGGATGGTGACTGTGATAAAGCCTCGTCTCTTCCCTTTATCAAGACTATCCCATAGTAATTACTATACCAAACTTCGCATTCAAGTAAGTTTCTTTCTCCAAAGAAAGGACAAAAAGAGAAAGAGAAGAGGAAAGGGAAAAAAAGATAACTTCTTCTAGCTGGCACTCAAAGTACACTGATGATTGAACCACGGTGTTTCAACTTTCAGTCATAGCGATGTCGATCACCTCTGACCAAGGGCAGCAAGACGAAGCTGAACTGGCCGTCAAGCGCCATCTTTTCTCTAGCCCCTCACAAGTCACATCACCTCTGATCAACCATGGCCGGCACCATCTCTCCCTCTCTCCCCTCACACCACCGAGCAGCTGTTGGGGTTCTCGTCACTGAAGATGTTGTAATCCCCCGAACGCGAATGGGGCGGCGTCATTGGGTACCCCGTTATGCCTCGGTGGGCGGGGCCGTTGCCCATTGACGGATACCCTGCACCTGCACCGTGCCGGACATGGGGTCACCGACACCGGTGGCGGCGCCGCCGCCCCTCTTCCCCTGGGCTGGTTGATTCCCGGCGCCCAGGGCGCCTCCCTTCGCACCCGCGTTTTTACCACCGCCGTTGTGGCTCTGGCCGTTTCCCTTGCTATGTGCCACGATCTCGTTCCCGCCGCCAGCCTTCTTGGTTCTTGCCGCCGACGTTGCCGTCCTTCTTGTCGCCCGCGTCAGCGCCCTGTCACGGTACAAGCTATATAGAACTGGAGAAGGCATCAAAACCATGCGGCCCAGGAAGCTAATCAACGTTTCGTCGGCCAGACTTAGAGCCCAACCCAGCTGCGCGTCTGGCGTATGCTGCCTGGCAACTGTAACAGAGTATTTTTTTTTTTGAAAAGTAACTGTAACAGAGTATTAAGAGAAGGGGAAGAGAGGAACGGGAACTCGACTTGGTTGTTGCCGGAGCCGCCCGGAGGCATCGGTGGCGAGCTGCGGCTCGAGGACCGGCGGCGGCAACCTTGCCCACCAGAACTTGTAACTCCAATTACCCAGTTCTAAGTGAATCGTAGCAATACCCGACCCGCGTTGTCTCCCCCCGGGGAGGCGACCCGGGGACCCCCGTCGCCGCCACCCGCACCCCCTCCTACTCCTCTCCGGCCGGGTCGCCGCCGCCGCTCTCCACGCCGGCGGCGGCGGCCCGAAGGGGGGGGAGGCCCAACAAAGCAACCCCCCACGTCCACGCCCTCCTCCGCCTCCCTCCCTTCCCCTCCCCCATCCTCCCGGATCCGGCGTGCTCGCGGCGGCGGGCCGGCGGCGCGTCCGCCGGGGGCGGATCTGGCCGTCGCGACACCGGATCCGCCCCCCGCGGCGCCCGGTGGCGGCCGGCGGCCCTAGGGCGGGGCCCTAGGGTTTCTCCTGGCGGCGGCTCGCCCGACTGCCCGAGCCGCAAGAAGGGGCGGGGCGGGGGGACGAGCCAGCCGGCCGGCGCGGCGCGGCCTCGGGTCCCAGCGCGGCTGCTCCGGCCACCGGCCGTGGGTGCCGGCCACAGGGCTACGGCGATGCCCCCGGTGCCCCCCCCGCGGTGCCTGCCGCCTCGCGCCGTTGCGTTGCGGCGGTGCCGTGGGCCTCGGCTGGAGGTGCGGGGCACCTCATTGAACGGACGCACTCGATTCGCCGCCGCCTGTGTCCGTCATGCCAAACGGCCGTCCACCCTGTAACACCTCCAGTGTTAAGCACTAAATAATTATCTCTAAGCATGTCATCATTTGCATAAGCATGATTTGCATCATTTGATTAAATGATTGATGTGTTAGCTTAGATTTGTCTACAAGTGCTTGATAACTTGCTTGTTTGAATTTGGTGATTTGGGAAGAAATATGTAGAAAAATATTTCAAGAAAACTTTATGTTTTGAAAAAATTGTGAAAATGGGTTTAAGGGCCTCAAAATAGCCAAAAACAATATTTAGGGATTGTAAAAGTATTATTTTATAACTCTTTTCAAACTAATTTTAGATCTCATAAAATAAGCCGAATTAGCCAAAGTGGTAGTTGAATGAAAGATTCATCTTCCAATTTGGAGAAACTTTCATGTTGAAAGTTTTGTCTAATTCTTAATCGTTTGAGAGATATGGGGTTTTGATTCAAATTCAAAAAAATGACGACGTGGCAACTTCTGATTGGCCGAATCCGGTGTTCGCTGTTCTGCCGTCCGGATCCCGTGCGGATGCCACACGCCGGGCCACATGGATCCGCCTGCATCGACATGTCCCGCGTGCACGCCACGCGCCCCCGTGGGACCCACCTGGCAGTGGCGGTGGCCGCCACACCCCGCCACGCGCCGCCCGCAGGGCCGCCTGCCCGAACGGGAAAGGGGGAACCCCCGTCCCGTCCCATTACACCGCCGTCTCCCTCACTCCACCTCCTCCCTCTCTCCTCCAATGCCGACGCCATGGCCACGGCCTTCACCTCCGCGTAGCGCCGCCGTCCACGGTAAAACTCGACGCCAAGGGCAGCATCGTGACCGCCGCCCTCGACTCCCTCATCTCCTGCCCTCGGTTCGCCCGATTCGGTGAGCATAGGACCGCATTGCGGTCGTCTTCTTCAGCCACGGCCACCACCGCCATGGGCGCCGGCGAGCTCGTGCTGCTTCCTCCCTTCTTTCTTTACGCACGCTCTTGCGCGCCTTCGAGCCGTGTCGTTGTGGTGAGTCTAGGGTTAGCTCACAGGTAGGAGTAGAGCCGCGAAGCGCCGCTGGCGCGCGACTCCGGCGAACGCGCCGCCACCACTCCGGCGAGCTCGTGCAGTGGCTAGGGCCACCGTTTCTTAGCTTTCTTGGGTGCGCATCGAGTAGCAAGTCGGGGCGAAGCCCGTAGGCATGACCTTGAGCTCCGCCGAGGCCTCGACGGCATTCCCACCGTCGGGCGCCGCCCCCGAGCCGCCATGCACGCCGCCACCATCGATTCCGGCCACTAGGACCCGCTTGGATTGGTCCGCTGGATGCGCCGCGTTGCAAGGAACCCGTAGGTGCCCTTGGTTTGGCCGAGGAGCCACCGTCGGCGAGGGGCCGCCGTGCGCCACCGTCATCCCTCACCGCAGGGGTGATGACAGGTGGGGCCCGGTCGTCAGCCGGTCCCGTCCGAGCGCGAGCCTGGGTGCACGGAGCCGGGTGCACCTAGCGCGCCGGATCTGGTCTGGGTGCACGCCGGGGTGCACCTAGCATTTAAGGGTTGGTTTTATGAAAAAGAAATGAATTTCCAGATTTAGTTTTAAATCTTTGGAAATTCATATCTCCCTCATTTTTAATCAAAATAGGGTGATTCAAATTGGAGCATTTTTCTTATGTGATGAACTGTGCTATAAAATTATGAGATGCCACTTTTGGCATACTTTTATGTACTATTTTATTTAATTTTAGGATATGCATTTATCTTGTAAAATGCATAAGTAATTCTCTGATGTTCCAAAAATTGTGATTCTTGTGTTGTTAGCTTAGTTAGGCTGTGCCCTGTCTATAGGAGGTGTAATCCTGACTTGTGCAGTGAGGAAATTAGGAGTTGTAGTACAAGTGCACTTTTTGGCACTTTGCTTAATTAATTCATAGAAAAATAATGGTTAGGGCAATGGCCATGAAACTTCTTGTGGCATGTTTATATGCTGTTTGGAAGGTCCACATACCATTTGTGCTGATGTTGGACTACTTTGGTAGTACAAAGTATTTTCAGGGCAAATTATGGCAGCTGTCTTGTGATTTTTGTGTAGGTTATTGTACTTGGAGTCTTGAGGTAAAATTTCTGTGGTAGCCTATTTTAGGTAGGTACTTGCTGCTGTAATTTTTGTGGAATTTTAGGAGTAGCAGAGATAGTGCTTGCTGTAGAAACGTTGTCTCTTTGTCGTCGGTTTCCGACAAAGGTGTGAGAAAGGTTCGGTGTTCTTGCGTAGGTTGAGATGGTTATTTATGGTAGTTGCTGCTGTGGTTTCATTATATTGCTAAGCATATATCATGACATCATTTATTATACAACTCCACTTCATTTGCACGTTATTTATATACTCGCATCGCATCATACAGGATCGTAGGAAGTCAACGTGCCAGCAGTTCTCGAGGAGCTGGACGTGGGGGTGCAGCAGGAGCAGGAGCTGCAGGAGGTAGCCGAAGGAGAGGAGCCAGAAGCTGATCTGCCCGAGTATCCTAACCACGTCCCTAGCTCCTTCGTCAAAGGCAAGCCCCGGAGCATTTCTCCTATGGTTCGCGAATATTTATTGAGTCCTTTACTATCTATGATGCATTAAGTATAGGAGTTGCTCAGAAACGTAGTTGCATTAGGTCTACTTACCACAAAAGTTATCCTACAGTAGGTACAGGGCTACGTAGATGCTTAGGCCTGCTACTAATCGGTAGAAGACAGGTGATCGACCATCATCTGCGCGGATAGGTGGTTACTATCCCTTGGATTGAGATTGGTGTAGAATGTTAGTGAACATAACCATGAGACCTTCTAAATCACCCCTTAAAGAAATATGGCTCCGTACGTCCTCGATCATGTTGAACAATGCCTCACAGATAGCTGGAAAAGGGCGTGTGGGGCCAATTCCGCGAAGCCAAGAATCTATTTGGGCCGGGTTTCAACTTCCAGGTATCCATGCCGGCGATGGGGGTGGGAGTAACAAGGTGCCCGGTTTGTGAGACCTTAAGATGGGGCGTTGTCATTTGATGGGCACGCTTATCTGTTGGCTGCCGGGAGTTTCCTTGGTCATGGTGATGAGTTGTTGATCCCACGTCTTTTTCCGAGTAGATCATGGTGACTAAGGCTACTTTCGAGGAGTATGCCTGGTTTGTGTGAGGAATACCCCCTCAGCTGAGTAGTAATCGATTATAATCGCCATCATTCCTGGATAGCGAATACTTAAGAGAGACAGTGGCGCGGTCGCAAACAATAATTCTTTGTGCGAGGTGGTTATGTTCATTCATGCTGGTTAATGATTACTCAATCAATGCGTTACATGATAAATGTTGGTTGCTTCTACTAAAAGTGAAGTAGTGCAGGTGCTAACATAGCTGGTAGGCCCCAACTTAATTGGATAAGCTAGAGTCCTTTTTATCACTAAATAATTATTTAATAAGCTTATCCTTTTGGCAAATAAGGAGTCAGCTACCCCACATACTGCCTGGCATCCACAAAAGAGTCTTTTCTTTATTTCTATTTTGTCGGGTAAGTCTTGTTGAGTACCAAGTACTCATGGTGCAATTCCCAATGTTGTTGCAGATGGTGAGATGTTCTATGGCTACTGCCCGACATGCTTCCATCTGGCAGTGGGAGATGAATAGATCGTGGGCTCGATCAATCCTTGCTTCGTACCTTTTGCTGTAGTAAATCTTGATGGAAATCTGGCACTATTTGGAGAAAAACTCGTGTGTGTTTGAGAACTTGGTTTAAATATGCTTCCGCACTTTGAATTTGAAAACTGGTTTGTGATAACTTAATTTGAGCACTCTATGTAATAATTTTATTTGGAACCTGTTGTAATGATCTTGTGATGGCATATGTTGGGAAACGATCCGAGATGTATGTGACGCTGGTGGAATCCTTCGAGATTCCCAGACTACCGGACTGGTATAATTGCGGTTTATTACTTAAGCTGCCACGGTGGCTCGATTAGTGAACAGTAATTATGTTAGTTGGTCGGATCCGTTACACGCCCCCCTCCCCTGTGGTGGCCGGCCCGCGCGCCCGTGCGACGGCGGTGGGCTGCCGATGTTGGAGGCGAGGCCTCCCCGACGGCAGCGGCCCTTTTCGGGGCCGTCAGCGGTGGTTCGTTGGGTCGTGGCGCGGGGTGACCCATCCGGCTAGTCCTCGGCAATGGAGGTGGAGGACTTACGCACTGACGGCTCCGTCCGCACTGCTTGGTGCGCCCCGCACCTGCTGCACCCTTGGCCTTAAGGCAGGGAGCCTCGGTGGGCTTGCTGCGGCGTGGAGGCCACCGACCACAACTCCGGCGTTCCCGAGCAGCCCGCGGCGGTGGCCAAGTGTGTGCTCGTCCCCTATCTCCTGCGCCGTGCGGCGGCGGTGGTGGGTCGTAGCCGTGGATTGGCGGCCTCCGGCGGCAGTTCCAGCCATCCCCGTCTCTAGGGTGGGCGGCAGGACGGCCGATTGGCCTCTCCCCGGCCTCCCCGCACTTCACCGGGGCCTGTGCTCCCGTAGACGTGCTTCGACCCCCCATCCTCTCCGGGTGGTGAGTCTTGACCGCTCTGGCGGCGCCCTCCCGTCACCACTCGGGGTGAGTGGTTCGACGGTGACCAGCGTCCGCCTGGACTCCCGCCTGCGGCGAGCCACGACCGACCTGGCGGTAAACTCGCGCCCGCTTTCCGCCCACCTCCACTACGATCTTCCCGTTGATCGGCACCGACGGCAAACTCCTGAAGATATCAAGCTACGTCTCTGGCGGCAGCGGCAACCCCGGACAACATTGGTGAAAACCACGTCCTCAGGCCTACGGGCTAGGACTGGCGACGGTGGCGAGTTTTCGTCATCACCTTCTTGAAGGCGTCATCTCCGCTGTCCCCCGGGCGCCGCTGCTGGAGCCAAATCGGGAACGAAAGTTCCCATGGGTGCATGGTCCACCGGAGTTGGCGTCTGCGGGCGTCATTTCCTTCTTGAAGGCTCCGTTGGCGCACGCAGGAGCTCCTCCGACGTCTAGTCATGCCCCTGCTTGCCCCGTTGGGCCTCTGGATTATCGCTGTGGTGGTGGCCTTTTCTTTCTTTCTTTTCTTTTGATGGGTTTTACCTGAGGTGGCGGAGCTTGTTTCAAATGTTGTTTCCACCCCGGTTTCATTGTATTGCATTGTATTCTTCTTCTTAATGAAAAAGATGCGCAAGTCTTTTACGTATTCTAGAAAAAAAAAAAGAGCTGCGGCGGCAGTTGCAGCCCTTTCAACTGCTGTTGCAGCTACTGGAGCTGCAGCGGCATTGGTTGTGGCAGCACCATCTTCGCGTCCTTGCCTCTGCCACCGCCGCCGGCGCTACCACCACCCCTCAGCACCAAAGTCTGAGAATGAGGGAGAAACTTCACCAACACAGCAAAACAAATATGAGTTTCAAGAAACGAAAATAGCATGGCAGGACTGCAGCCAGGGGACTTGGAAGGGAACACATGCTGCAAACACTAGCAAAAGCTGCCTCCACCTGGTGGAGGAATTGAAAATGGCAGCCAAAACAAGAAGAATGGTGGTTGAGTAGAGAAGAAGCAAAAGCATAAGCTCGCTCACACACCTGCACCTTGAGGACATCCTCCTTGGTCATCGTAAATCCCTAGCAAAACAAATATGAGTTTCAAGAAACGAAAACAGCATGGCAGGACTGCAGCCAGGGGACTTGGAAGGGAACACGAACGAGGAGGTAGCAGCTATGAAACATTTCTCTCTCAAGAAACAGCAGAAAGGGAGATGAAGGAGTTTAATGGAGTTTTTTTTTATCGTGCTTAGGCACATTTTTCATTAAGCAGAAGAACAATTTACCAGTACAAGGGATGAAGGCGTTTAATGGAGTTGGAGGAGGTCACAATGATATTACACCCGATATATCCTTATTCACTGATGATTATCTATATATCCACTTAAGATAAAGTGGTAATAAGTCCAAATCTCTAGGGTCTATGTTCAGCCAATGAGCAGTTCAAAATGCAAGACATCAACTTATGCCAAACTAACATAAGTTCGATGCCACTAGCTTTAGTTCATTAGGCTCACGAGCCAGAGCTAGCAGAAATGTTGAATCAGCTTGTTGAAAAAAAATAAAGGAACCGAGTCGAGTCAACTTATTGTCAACTATAATGTTTTAAATCTTTTGAACTCTATAATTTTGATATGAAGTTTATCTTGATATATATGACTTTATATAAACAACCTAAGAATGTTTCAGTTAAAAGCAAGGAGATACTTGAGAGAAAGAAGAGGAAAGGGAAAAAGGGTAAATTCTAGCTGGCACTCAAAGTACACTGATGATTGAGCCACGGTGTTCCAACTTTCAGCCATGACGATGTTGATCGGCTCTGACCTTGGGCAGCAAGACGAAGCAAACTGGCCGGCACCATCTTTTCTCACCCCCTCACATCACCGAGCAGCACATTGGGGTTCTCGTCAGTCATCGCTGAAGATGTTGTAATCCCCGGAATGCGAATGTGGCGGCGGAATTGGGTACCCCGTTGGGTAATGCATCGGTGGCCGGCCATAGCCGTAGTCCACTGCCGGGTACCCTCTGCACCTGCACGGCCATGGCCGTGGTGGTGGCCATGGCCATTCACCATCATCATCTGCTGCTGCTGCATCCTGGCCATATTCGCCATGAGGCAGCATGCCGGACATGGGGCCACCGACACCGGCGCCGCCGCCGCCCTTCTTCACCTGGGCCGCTTGATTCCCGCCGCCCGGGGCGCCTCCCTTCGCACCCCCGTTTTTGCCGCCGCCGTTGTGGCCCTGGCCATTTCCCGTGCCATGTGTCGGGATCTCGTTCCCGCCGCCGTTGCCGCCCTTCTTGTCGCCGGCGCCCATGGGCTTCATCATCATCTTTGGGGTCGTCATAGTCCTCGACGTCATCGAAGTGGTCGTCGAACTCATCGTCGAATTCGCTGCCGTCGTCGTCGAAATTATCTTCGGGGAAGGCGAACTTGACGGACTTGGCGTCCTTCAACGGCGCAGCCGCGGCGAACTGGGACCCGTGGTTCCTGAGAAGAAAAGTAAGAGAATACCACAAGATGGAAGAACTGTAGCTGAGAAAGCTGAAGATCTCAAGAGAAGGAACAACCTGGAGGTAGAGAAAGGTAAAAAAGTGCAAGCTCCTATTTCAAGTATTTCTTTATTACATGTTGCTAAGGTTGTAGATATCAATCGCCCCAAAGAAGGAGGAGTCAGTAACTGTCGTGTTGTTTCTAATATGATTAATTTCGAAGTTAGAAAGAAATAGAGTCTTTCTTCTAGTTGTGCTACAGACAGCTGCTCTAAGGAAAAGTAGTGCGCTGAATATTGGTGCAATTTCTGGTTTGGGTAGTTCTTTAGTTTGTCCTAGTGGTAGTGGTTGTAAAGATAATGGAATAGATGTAAGGTCTAGTTCTGTTAGATATGATACAGGTAGTAATTTAGGTAATCAGGAAGAGGCTCCTGCTACTCCAAGCTATGCTCCCACTGGTCAGAGGGACCTAAATGTGTTGGAAGCAAAAATAGAAGAAGCTTGGACTAAAGTTAATAATAGGAAAAAATCAAAGAAAAGGAAATGATAGGCCTTTTTTGGAATATCAGAGGGCTTGGAAAAGTTGGTAGGCTTCCTGCTCTTAGGAACTGGATCATTAGTACTGGTGCTGACTTTGTTGGCATTACAGAAACTAAGAAACAAGCCTTTTCTGCTGATTACCTTAGATCCTTAACTAATAATACTCTTTGTTCTTGGTTTGTGGCTCCCTCCCAAAGGAGGCCGGAGGCATTCTAGTTGGGTGCAATAAGGATAAGTTTGATGCTATTTTGGATTCTGTACTAGAATTTACTATTAGTGTCATGGTGTTAGATAAGAAATCTGGGGTGAGTTGGAAACTAGTGGTAGTCTATGGCTCACCTTAAGAAGGTAAAGAGCATTTTATTAATGAGTTACATTCGTTATGACTCATTGGGCTAGGTCCCTTTTGTTGGGAGGTGATTTTAATTTAATTAGGTTCCCCTTAGCGCCTGCATATTGCCGCCCAAGAGCTGCGGCGGAAGTTTCAGCCCCTTCATTTGCAACTGCTGAAGCTGCTGCGGCGTTGCCTGCGGCATTACCATCCTCGCATCCTTGCCTCCGCTGCCGCCACCGGCGGCGCTACCACCACAACCGCCCTTGTGATTGCCTCCTCCCGCTACGCCCTTCTGGGCCTTGCCGCCGCCGGCGTCCTTGAAATGCCCCCTGCGGGGCAGGCGTTCTTGGGCTGGCCCTTGCCGCCCCCGCCGCCATGGTGGGCGTTGTGAGGTACGCCGGCCTTGGATCCCCACAGCTGCGCTGGCTTGCCGGCCTTGTTGAGCTTCCTGATGATGGTGTCTGGTCTGGATCCAGCAAGCCGGACACCGTCACCTTCCCCTGCTCCGCGTCGATGTGGCTCTGGTACACACCTGGTCGTCAATTTCATTCATCACGCTTCGTCAGAAAATGCAGAGCAAACGTTGCGAAAAGAATACAACTAACCGACAAGAAATTCTCAAGCAATCCGCTTTGACAAAGATGAGTTTTTTTCCCTCTCTTACCGTCGATCTTGTGGAGTATCAGGATTCCTCTGCCGATAGTGGTTTGTCAAAAACAACCATCACATCCACCTCATCAACCACAGTACCCTCCTTCTCAATGAATACGTCTCCAGTTATATCCATAGCAGCAAGACCTCCATCTATTCTTGTGCTTAGCACGGTGATGGTGATCCTTTTCCTGCAGTGATAATTTGACAGTTTGTTGACCTGTGCTTGCATTTTTACGGTGACACTGCACTTAGATCGTGGTTGGACAATGCCATTTTCTGGCTCTATGCAGAAATGCCGTAGCGTTGCTTTTGTCATGAAGGCAATGTAATCATCTGTATCGTTGGTCAGCTCTATCGAGTGTGATATCTGCTGCTCAAGTTCAAAGGGAAACTGTATTTCTAGTGGCTCAATCCCAAGCATGTCCTCCAAGCAAGGGATTACCTGTGATGGAGAAATTAAAAGATGCATTAGCTTTACCAGCCTATCAAAACTTTAGGGATCTTGAGGTTCGGGAAGCACATATGGCCAAATGGGCTTACCTCGAATTGGTCATGGTCATCCTTACAATCCATTGCGTTGAGCTCTTGCGTTATGTCCACAATGTCAGGCCTGCTTCTCAGGTCATTTTGGATGCATCTTTGGGCTAGCTCGAGGCATTTTGTCACTTGTTGATAGCCCAAGGGTGCATATTTCAATGATTTAATCCACCTGTGCCTCCATCTTCTAAGTACCTGTATTTGCACAAAACCATTTGAACTGGAATCAAAATACTTGATGCAAACATGTATATTGAGAGAGTATATTGTTATCAGAATACAAATGAGACTTGTTTTTTTTTTCTTCTGCGATAAAAGCACAGTAGGGGCTCCCCCCTCCTGTTTCCCTTCAAAAAAGAATAAAAGTTAAAAAAAGTTTGTGTGGGCTAGGTTCAGCCCACAACGAAGCACTGCAAAGATTGGAAACGAAGCTGGATCACCTATAAAGATTTAGTAGAGCCTCTGCTAAAAAAAAAAACCTATAAAGATTTAGCCCGTGTTAATAAAAGACATGAGATCCGAATTTATACATTTTGCATCGGGAACTTCGATCCATTTTAGAAACTAGTATGACCCTCTTACCTTTCGTTTTTCTCTGACAGCTTTATATCTGATTCCCGTATTTTTTTATTATTTTCTCTACTCTTAATTTTGGTTTGCCATAACAGGCGAGGCCGAGGCAAGGGGGAGGTGGAAAAAACATGCCAGAATTTTTACCGCTTTAATATTATAAGTATATATAGATATAGAAATATGTATAAAATTATAGATATAGATATAGTTTGACTATTAGACCACCCGCACTGGGGACGGTAAAGCCAAACGCAAAGGCTTTACCGTCCCAAAAGCGCTGAAGCGGCGTACGCAAGAGGTACCCAAAAGCTTGCGTTCGGTCGTCTGAAAGACAAGTTTGCGTGAGTACGGCATCGAACGCAAAAGGACATCACGGGCCCCTCGAGGAGAGAGAAGGCCGGGGGAGGACGAGCCGCGCAGGGGAGCAGAGAGGGGAAGGAGAAGGTCGCTGGCCGCCGGTGCCCGCCATGGTCACCGCGTGCTCGCAGAGAGGGAGCCTCGCTGGCCCGCCGCCCGTCTTCACCGCGAAGAAGAAGGGGAGAAGGGGAGGAGCACCGCCGCGCTCGCGATTCGAGGTCCGGCGCCCCTCGGTCGCCGGACGGAGACGCGCCTGCCCGGAATCGCGCCGCGCTCTCGTCGGCGCCGCTCCGGCAGCTGCTCGCCGGCGGCGGTGCTCGGGGCGGGTTGAGTAAAAGCCCGTCCGCTCAACCCCCACGGCGCGCCGGCCGCGCGCTCCTTGGCCGCAGCGACCTCCGTCGGGTGCGGCGGCCATGGGGGAGCAGGGAGCTCGACCATGACCTAGGCATGGAGGAGCTCGCCCGCCGGCCTAGCCATGGAGGAGATCAATCCCGGCCTAGCCATGGAGGAGTAATCCCACACTGGCTTGTGGAGGGTTGCGGGTGCGGGCGTGAGCTCGCCCCTCCACCATGGTCGCGGTCGCGGAGGAGTTGGGGTTGCCGGTGGGGAGGTGAGGTGGAGAGGGGCAAGGCTCGTCGGCGCGGGGAGGGAGAGGCCGGGGCACCGGCCGGTGGGCGGAAGATGCGATGCGAGGGGGGAGAGAGAGATTGGGATGGGTGAGGGGAGAAAATAAGAAAACAAATGTGTGGGTCCCACGTGCTGTTGAGTAGAGATTAGAGATATAGAGATTGTATGGGTGCGGGAGAAAGTTGTATAGAGTAAAGGAATCTGACTGACCATGACAGAATATTTCTTTTGAGGAATGAATATAGAGGTTGATGAGTGCGGGTAGTCTTAGGAAAAAAAAAATAGGACCGGTCCTGAGCGCTGCCAACATCTCTCCTTGTCTTCCCAGCGCCGCCACCTTATGCTAGTTATATGGGACGCATCCATCGTCTATCGGTGCCGAATTTCATTATTGCGCGGAAAGAAAAGCTTTATCCCTTGCTTCTATCTTTCCAATGACACTAGTTTCACTCGAATTGAATAGGTGGTTTAATAGTAGCGGTTAAAATAGTGTCGTTGTCCTGTCCAACTAGGATATATCTGGGCGGAAATCTTTTCAATTATTTTCAACATATTTAGAGTCCGAAATGGTCCTTGTTCTCTAAAGAAAAGTTATAGTATTTTTTAAAGATAACTAGATATATAAGCCTTGTTTAGATTGTAAATATGGAGGAATTTTGTAACTGTAGCATTTTCGTTTGTATTTGGCAATTAGTGTTCAATCATGGACTAACTAAGTTTGAAAGCTCCGTCTCATAATTTATAACTCAACTATGCAATTAGTTATTTTTTATCTATATTCATGCATGTGTTTAAAGGTTTGATGTGATTGAGAAAGAGTCTACAAATTTGAAATTTAGAAAGCATCTAAACAAGGCCATATTTATTTTCTCTAGTTCATTAAACGGATCAAGAGTTATGGTCAAAACAACATGAAACACAGAAACCTAATCTATTATTCTTAAATATAGGAAAGCTAGCGATTTAACTTTTGGCCGAGAGGTTTACTTGAGTATTCGTAAAATATGATCATGGTTGATGAGGGCTACTTCTAAAGGTAGATTTATTCCTTAGGCTTGGTAAGTGTTGGTGCCGAGCGTGAGACGCTGAGTTCTTGCTAATGTTAAGGCAATTGCATGAAGAAACTTGTGTTTGAGCTTTGCGCCACTATTTGGGTTTATTCTAGAATTTTCAGCGTTATGCTTAAAGTGGTAAGTGGCGTTCCTATCGACAGCGAGAAGCAAATTGTGACTTCGGGAATCACTAAATCTATTGGCTTAGTCTTTCGGAGATGCTCATAGTGTAAGATTTTGCGTACGTGTGTTTATAGAAGTGATGAGTGTGCGTCGTATCATGGGCTTTTGTGTTCTACTGTATAATTCTGATAAAAAAAAAGAAGTTTTCAAATGTTTCATGTGAGTAATAAGTGCTTAGCCCCACTTACTGGTTTTAATGGTTTCGTTTTAGACAGAAACTACTAGTTCTTGTTATTCTAGTTTTTTTTAACGCATATTATTGTAGTTCTTCCTCATTGGTTGAATGTACTTACTGAGTGTTTTTACTCAACTTTATATTTATATGTTTTTAAATACTAAATGATTAAGCTGTGCATAGAAATTGGGAGTAGCACATTTGTAAGCACCAACTCTGAACTATATATGCTTAATTTTTTATCCAAAACTTTCCGAGCCTAATAGAGCATGGGCTGCATTTCCTATCCAAATTCACAACTCAGTCAGAGTGTTATTTTCCATGACTATTTTTTTCAGAAGCTGGAGATGATGCTACTATACTTTTTTTGGACATACAGACGGATACATGGTCTTGCGTGTTCAGTAAGAGGTATCGTCGTGGTCGGGGCCTCAGGCGAAGGGGAGCCTCGGGCGGGGATGCGGGGGATGATGCGTTGAGGCGGGGATGCGTTGAGAGGCGGCAACTAGCGATGGGTAGGGTAGTTAGGATCGGGGAGTGGCATATGCCAAAAAACCAAAAAAATGCCGTGCTCGTGGCGAGCCAAAAAACAAGGTTTCCGACCGGGCTGGCTATATGGTGATCTATAATGTTATTCTCTCCGTTCTAAATTATAGTTATTTTAACTTTTTAGGGTATGTATTTTACTATGTACCTTGATAAATAATATATTTAGATACATAACAAAATGCATACAAAAACAATCAAAGTGAACTATAATTTTAAACAGAGGAGTATGTCATTTTTTAAATACTGGAATTATTAATAACTTCTAAATTTAGAAGAATTTAGGTATTGATTGGTAGCATTCAGTGGTGTTCCTAGCTATAGGGCGTTACAATTACTTTCATTCGAGGTTTTCTATATTACAATCATGATGAAAAAAGGACATGGTATATGCATGCATCATTTTTTTTAGAAAAGCGAATATATTAATATCCTGCATCGAGAAATATATGTGGTTGTTTCTTATTACAGACCAGAGAATAAGAACGGTGACATAATCAAGACCAGAGAATAGCAACGGTGACATAATCACAGCTCTTACTTTAGTAGGTTCGGGCTCCTTTGTACTTCCTGTCACCAGCTCTTTAACAATTACTCCCAAACTATATATATCTGACTTGCTGGATGCTTCGCCTTCGAACATGTATTCTGGAGCACAATATACTCTGCATGATAAGAACACACATATCAACATGCTATGACATGAAGACCTTGTAAGAAAACAAGTGTCAGAAACAACAATGCATGATTGGTAGCTTACGGTGATATAAAACGTGATGCAGTTGCTGCTTGTGAATTATTGGCAGGTCTGGATAGACCAAAATCTGTAATTTTGGGCACCATGAGATCATCTACCAGTATATTGGCAGGTTTGAGATCCATGTGGATGATATCCTTCTCCTTGTGAAGATAGATCAAACCCTTGCAGATCCCCACAATAATTTCATAACGTGTATGCCACTCAAGGCCCCTCAATTCATCTTCAGAAGTATATGATGAATCAATAATATTTTAGAAACTAGAAATCATAACATAATAATGTGCCCAGTGTACGTGCAATTGTGCATTGACCAAAATTTCGGCCTTTCTTATCTGTACAGACTGTCCAGGATTTTCCATCAAATGGAGTTTATAAACTACTAGGATTAGAAGTAGTGCAGATGGTGAATAAAAAAAGTAACCAGATCATATGGAAATGCAGTTGTATGCATTGGTCACTTGACCGTATTTAAGCAAATGAATAGAAGAATATTGACAGCTTTTATATTTAGAATTTGCTTTAAAAGTAAGGAAGTGGTTGTTTTTTTGAAATAATACTTGAGGGATTTACACCCCTACAGCTTTTGGTGCGGCACCCAGGATTTGAACCCTGGGCGGGAGCTCCCCAACTAGTGACCTTTGCCACTGCGCCGTGAGCCCCTTCGCAAGTGGTTGTGATTAGGGAGTTGGCTCTTCATCAGATTATTTCTCTGTTGTGCTCTTTAATTTGTTTTCACTGTTGATAACCTTAGTTTTGTTTGTTGTTTCACATATTTTTTGGCACAAGAACTCTGTTATATTGCTGCTTATTTGAGCTGTTGTAAGATGGTACTGACATCATGCAAAAATATAGTCGTACCTGTAAGATGGTTCTCAAGGCTTCCATTGCTTATGTACTCTAAACAGAGCAACCTTTCCCTACATCGGCCATAATAAATCTTCCTCTAAATTCTGCCACTTGTTCTTCTGTAAGTGAACAATATCCCAGAAGCCGTACTATATTTTCATGCCTAACCGTGAACAAATTTTGAACTTCCCGATGGAATATTTTGTCTTTAATTGTCCAGTATTTAAAAAACTTCTTGATAGCAACATCTCCATTTTGAAGGATACCCTAATTAATATCTCTTATTATCAGCCAGGCCATGACCAGTATATCAACTAATACTATGCAATGAGCAAACATGAATGCGTTGTGCTATAAAAATTGCAGTTACCTTGTAAACCTCTCCACATCCACCTACACCAATTAATCTCTGCACAGAGAAATTATCCGTGATGTGCTGTAGAAGTAAATAATCTAGGTTCCTGGGTTCCTCACTTCCAACTAGTACATGCTCTAGTATGTTGAGCTCCATAATCTGTACCGATTCAGGGTGCTTTTTTTTTGTTTTACGAAATACAAATTCAGTGTTATTGATGACAATGTAAAGCAAAATAAAATCGAACAGTATACGGCATTACCATCTTCGCATCCACTCCGCCGGCGCCACCACCACCCTTGTGGTTGCTAGAGGAGGCGAGCGGCACTCACTCGCTATCCGACTCACAACTCTCTCTCGAGCTCCTCCTCCCTCGTGCAGACACTACTTTTAGGTATGTATGTTCACGACCTCATCGGCTGAGAAGAAAGAAGAACAAATTTTGAAGAGTTTGTTGTAGTCCTCTAGCTATTTGGAGAGCCTCTAAATCATTGTATTTGAAGATTTATTTTGCATAGTCTCTTGGAGATGCTCTTACTTTGTGCTTTCAAGCAATTAGCGGGACTCAAAATAATTTTCATAAGAACGAATTATTTTGCTATGGTGCATCCAATGCTAATAATTTTGAGTATACATAAATTTTCGGATGTATTGTAGGATCATTCCAATGCTAATCACTTTAATATCTAGGAATTTTTATGCATTATCCAAAACCAATGAATAAGGACTAGAACCAAGTGGAAGAACGATTCCAAAAGAGATGAGTGGTTGGGAAAATTTTCACAAGATGCTGCGATGTTTCCGTTAGAGCCCGACCCTTCCCCCCCACCCCCCCCCTCCCCGGCAATGGCGAAGCCGCCACACCGGCCCCGGCGCCACCCACCCCTTCCTGCCAGCCCGCCTCCCGTCCAGCAGCAGATCTCGACCCTCCGGCACCGGATCTATCGGTCCATAGCCGCCCCTTGGAGTTCCCGTGCCCCTGCCCGCCAGTACACTGTCCGACTCCCCCCATTTCGACCCGGAAGTCGGCAACTTCGCTCCCTCCCCCCATGCGGCCCCCTTCCATCCTGGGTGCACCTCTGCGGGGTACTCCAAGGCTCAGCGTTGGGCGGACGTGGACGGGGGCATGGGCGGCCCTGATGATGAGCCTGCCCCTAAGGCCGCACGCCTGTCGTGCCTCGTTGCTGCTCGCCGGGCCATCCGGGCTATCTCCCTGCTTGCGGCTGACATGACAGAGGAAGCTCAGCGGGGGCCTCTGTGTGCCAGGCGCCATGGGTGGCGGCATCGGCAGCAGCGGCCCACATGTCCTGTGCCATCGAGGCCGGCGGCACGCGTTCACGCGCATCGTCGCCTTGGTCTGCAGCAGCCGATGGCGAGGCTCCCAGTGCGCCAGAGGCTTGGCGGGCGGCTGACGGCGGTGCCTTCCGCGGCTCGGTAGCCGCGTCGCCCACCACGCCCCTCTGCTGCGGCGGAAGTCCCCCACTCGTCGAGGCTACGCTCTGCTGCTGCCACTGTCATCCACCCAACGCGCCTCTCCTCTAGGCCCAACACGGATGGGTTTCCGGAGGTGGACAGTCGGCGTCGCGGGCGCCGCCGCCATCTTCGATGCCCGCGTTCACCCCGACCAGTGCCCGAGGACCTTGCTGGTCTTTGCTGCAATTGCCTTCGCGGGGGCACATCAAGGTGACATGTACGTTCCCGTCGCATTGCCGATCGTGCCGCTGTGAAGGTCATCGGGCATTCCAGTGCCCGTTGCAGGCCAAGGAGACTAGCTGTGGGCGGCCCTCGCCGTGGCCGCCAGCCGACCCCGCTCCACTCGTGCCACCTCCACCACCGTCTCCTGGGGCGTCATCGCCGCAGCTTGGGGGCCCACACCACCACCACCTTCTGCTCGCGGCGAGCTTCGGTGGGCAAGGGTCGGCGGAGCTCTGTGGCCTCCTCCACTCTCTTCGCCTCGGGATGATGTTGATCTCAGCCCAAGGTTGGAGACCTTCATCAACCAGGGAAATGACGCCACGGCTGGTGAGGCCTCCGCCCTTGTTCTTGTCCCGCTTGCTGGTGTTGCCACCATAGAGGATCTCTTGGCGCACCTTGCTCTAAAGTTCAAGGTGTTGGGTGCGGCCAGCGGTTGCAAGTGCCAGAAAGGTGGCCTCTCTGACACGGCTGTTGGCATTTCTTAGCGCGTCCACTAAAGATAGATGGGTAGTCTACCTCTAGGAACTACGCTAGGAAACACCATGATAGATCTTAACCTTTTAGAGATAATATCCGCAAGCGCACGGATCTATCGATGTAGCATTTCACCCAGAAGTGTTATCAGGGTATCGTATTTATAATTTTCCAAAGGAAGGCATGGAGTGATTGGAATGCTCTAGCATGGATATATGTGTCTATAACTTCATTCATAGAAATAGACCAACTTGCCATAAAGGGGTAAAACAATATTGGATTTGAGATAGTGGACACACACATGGAATAACCTCAAGGATAAAGGAAAATAATGAATAACCAAAATAATGAATAAAAGAATAACCTAAGTGGAGCAGGATCATCCTATAGATGTGCATAGAGTAGCTAAAGTCATATGTTGTACAAGTCAGAAATAAGCCTAGGTCTGGAGTAACAGGGAGACCCCAGCAGCTGGTCTGCCAGCCAAGTGAGGCATTTACGAACTACTACACAACATACGAACGTGGGGGATACGAGGGACGGATAGGGCTGTCACCACATGCCGCCTACCCCTTAACCGTGGCATGCCGTCATATCTGCAGGTTCCCTCGTATCCGAACACCACGCTCACATACTAAGGAGCTACTCAAGTCCCCCGCGGACTCCCACCCTACGGATGGCCAAGCTAGGACAAGAGCAAACCCGAAAGTACTACAAACCTCTACTCCATTCCTATCATCATCTCTACTCTTGCAAAGCATATGAACGATGAAGAACGAAGATGAACATGATGAACTATTCTCATAAGAACTATAGTCTAGTTCATACTCATCGAATATATCATGAACAAAACTATACTCTAGCTCTAGCATAATACTATAGAAATGAAAGAGGAACTTGAACAAGGAAGAACTCATAGTAGAGATATATTACCAAGAAGATCTTCTTCCTAGGAGACAAGCCCTCCTAAGTAGCTTGCACTTTCTTGCTCCAAGAAACTAAGTGACTAAGTGGCTAAAGTAAATGAGAGAGGGAGAGTGAGGGAGCTCCAAATGAGTGTGTGTGTGTGAGTGTGAGGGGGTCCTCTATTTATAGGAGGTGGTTAGGGGAATGTTCTTGGAATATTCCTTTGATCCCTTCATTATTCCTCCCAACCGACGTCAAGGTACGTTGAATCTGGACGTTTCCACCTCCGAACCGACCTCCTGGGCACTGAATGTACCGACACGCGAAAGCTGACCGCAGGGCGCCACGTGGAGGGGGCGATCGGCCCCGGGTAGCATTGTCCTCCAATCGACTTTGGTTGGTCGGTTGCTTGATGGGCCTGGATCGTTGTATCGAGGTGGGTTTGGCCCATACTGACCCTGAAGTGGTTGTTCCATCTTTGTGCTTGAAAATATGTTTCTCTAGAAAGCGCCTTCTTCATATATAATTCCCTGTACTTAGTTTCTTTTTCTGCAAAGTGTCACAACATCTAGTACATGTGGAATTGGGTGAGTAGCAAAGGTATATGTGTATAAAAATATATAATTCACCCCTTTTGGTCAATAGTTGGCGGTAAAGATTTGTCGATAAGAACCGCCAACAAAACCCCCAAGCTTACCCTTTGCTCGTCCCGAGCAAAGTTTGGGCTTTAGGTTGTTGATCAGGAGTTGCTACAATGCCGATCATATCTCAAGTGTACCCAATGTATACGCAAGTTCTCAACTCTAATTTGAATAATTGGCATGTCTATCCACCCTTCTATTATCTTGACAAATGGGGCTTATTAGCTCCTTCGAGTCTTGGGCGATTGCAAGATAGAACAGATTTACTGACACATGCTTATCTTTCGTCCCAAGGTCAACCATCATTCTGGAGGTTTTGAAGATTTTTGAAAAGAAAAGTAAGTTCCTCAAATGATTCACTCGATCGCTCAAATGTGTATGTATACGTCACCAAAGACTTTTTGAGGTCGCCTTCTATACCTTACAACGAAAGCTGATGAGTGGAGTTCTGGGTAGGTATGTAGTGGGCCTACTTGCATCACATATATTGTAAGGTCAAAAACCGAACCATACGAAGATACAAGACATACACCTTGATTGAGATGTGCAAGTGCGTGGAATGGAAGATGGTCCTATTATGAATATTTTTGTGTACTCCATGCATGATGACTCTCTTTTATTCGGGTGGATGACGAAGAAACAAAAGGAAGAGTATGGGCTAAGGTATGACTTTCTTTATTTCTCTTTGTGTTATTTTTGAACGGGGATCTACAGATTTTCCCGTTGATTTATTGCTACCTTTCCTTCCTAGCTATTTCTCATCTCCTTGTGTTTTTGAATGCGGATAGCCCATCTCTGACAAATAACCAGTCTCGCAAGTGGTGAGAGATGTTATGAAACAGATGCAAGGAGTACATTTTGGTGGCTAATGGATGTGCAATCCTCAGGGTAAGGATTGGCATTTTTATTTGGTGAAGATGAGGCGCAACTCTCAGTGTAAGAGTTAGCGGTGGATGGAGGGTGCATGTTGTGCGTGACTCTCGGTGTAAGGGTCGGCGTTTATTTGGTGGGTGCAAGTGAATCTCAATCATGGGGCATGAACATGATCTTACGTCGGTCACAAACAAACTGACCGAACTCAATGATCAAACAAGTAGCATATGATAGTGGGTTGTATTGAGAGAACATATCATATGGCTTTGGTAGGTATTTATAATCATTGAGGAACTTTTTAATTTTTGAATTTTTGAAAATGAAACTCCGGAAGTCAAGTCTCACCTAGAACAAATTCATAGCATAGTCTATGCCACTATATCATATCCGGCAATAACTTAGACAAGATTAAGCATGTGCAACCCACTAGTCAAGTTTTTAGGATGGATATTTTAAACCGATAAATCCAAATTCTAGAGAAAACTGGTTTATAAATTGGGTGCAAGCGACACATAAGACAGAGCAACTATTCATCATCTCAACAAGGGTAGAACTACACATTTTTGCAACACATATAAGAGTGGAATAAAAATATTTTTGGTCTTTTTGGCATAAATAATTTTTTTGTGTTTTTGAATTTTTTCGATGCATGAGGACATAAAATTAAACATGCTAAATAAATAACAAAATAAAATGCTAAGAAAATAAATATGCAATGCACTTATCTCACGGGGGTCCTCCCCCAAGCTTGCTTGTAGCTCACGGTCCAGGGTTGTATCCCTGGAACCTCCAGTATGCCTTCTGGTGCTCCTGCTGTCGCTGCATCTGGGCCTCCTAGGACTCCCACCGCTGGTCATGCTGCTCCTGCCACTGGGTAGTTGCCTGCACAAATGTGTTAAGGGTACCTTGTATTTCACCTGTTTGTACCTGCAACTCCCCGAAGCGTGCATAGATGTCATCTATTCCGTGGGGTGCCTGTGGTGGTGGCCGAGCCCATGCATCTGCGCCACCTTCTGGCCATGCATCATATCCCATCGGCTGCGGTGGTGGGTTCCACCTTGGAGCATCACCGGTGCTTGGTGTCTCGTCGGCAGGAGATCACCCGACCTGATCCTCTTCTTCGGCCTCCTGGTACTGTGCACTGGATCCGTCTCCTGCATGTGCTCTGCGCGCTCGAATCGCGAGATTTTCCCTGCGGACTTGCTCTTTTGTCTTGAGCTCAAAAGTGTAAACTTGACAGTTATACAAACTAAGACCCTGTTAGGTAACAGGATCTTAGTTGCAAAGCCCGAGAAAAGATGATAAATATTGCCCTAACGCTGCTCAGGTGATGTCCCTGGATCATGTACGCCAAATCAATCATGGTGCGGGGATTAGATATGTACTCGATGTCCTCCCCTTGCACAGCACCAACGGCAGTCGCTATGCGAGTGATAAGAGAGGTGCATGTGACAGCCGTGGATTGCCTAATGATGTCTATCAAGTGGCGACACATTTCCCTAATAGGTGCAACCTTGATCTTCTTGGTGATAGCATATAGGAGTTTCAGCTCTACCACGTCGGCTTGCCTAACAAGGTGCATAGGAAAAAGAGTCGTGGCTATCCAACGATGCATGAACCTCAGGGATGGATGCTGGATCAGGGAATTTAAAGCTCTAAAACGTCGTACCTGACCAGAAATTTCCTCCCAAAACTTATGGCGATCAAAAGCAGGCAAGACATCATCAAGATAGATAGAGCATCTATGATGGTTGAAACCTATGTACGAGCTAAGCTCACTCTAGGAAACACTATAGAGTTGGCCGAAAAGACGGAATGTAATGCCATCATCATGTTCTTTAAGAGTGCATAAAAACTGGATAGTGAGCAGGAGAGAACCTAGTTCATCCATGGGATCGATGGCTTCCCATCCCACGGCTCTCCACAAGGTTTCGAGCTCATATCCATACTTGTGTCCTCGAGGAGCTTGGGGTCGTACAACGGCGTGTGGAGGAAGATGCGGTCCTTTAGGAGGAAGTATGCTTGCATCTCCCATCCTTCCTCCAAGTCGAGGTGTGGCTTGTCGGCTTCATCGATCTCTCGTGGGGGCTCGGCATCACCTCCTTGCTGCACATCTTCCTCTTCTTGATGTGCCTCTTGACGGTGGCTTGATTCTCCGAGGAGACGCTTGGACCGTCTCCGCCCGAACATCATCTTGCTCTACAAAAGGTGGCAACCTCTCAAGTGTGTAGGGGTGAGTGGAATGAAGCCTTCCACACCCGGGAGCTGCTCTTGCACTTGTACTACACAAACTTGTTGGAAAAATATGCTTGGAAGAGTGGAGAGTGGAGGGAGTGAGTGTGAGAGTGAGAGAATGAGAGTGGGTGAGCTCTCCACCGGTGCCCCCTCTATTTATAGCAAAATCCAGAGCATGGCGCGGGAGGTGTTAACGGCTAGGAGCTGTTGGCTCGGGCTTGGCGCCAGAACAGCACGAGGGGGCCGGTCGCCCCCACAGGGGCCTGCGCCCACTGCCAACTTTGGCAGTTAGCTCACAACGGCCACTTTGAGCTTGTGACCATTGTGGGTTTTGCCGTTTGAAAGATTCCACTCCCGATATGAATTTTCCAACAAATTTTTGCCAAAAATGATTTTCAAGAAATTATTTTTGAAAATACTTTTTGTAAAGAGAAAAATCTAACTAGACTACTGGACTTTTTTCTAAGATTTTTGGATCACAAAGTTTTTATTCAAAATAAAACACTTTTATTTTGGCTAAAAAATAGGGGCTAGAAAAAGAGTGCTAGAAAAAATAATACTTATAAAACTATAAATATTTTTTTTTCAAATGGGCAGAAATATTTTTGTCAATATTTTAAAGAATTTTTAAAATAAAAAGTTATTTTATAAGGTAAAAATTTTCCAATGAAATAAAATAGTTTTAAAAGTCAAAATATTTATTTTGAAGATAACTACGGTTTTACCGCTGGCTAGGGCTCACTTTTATAGTCCGATGAGCTAGACTTTTCTCCTCTTCAGGTTAAGCTTGATGATGATTCACCTGTCCCGGGAGAAGTGGGCTCAGGTGTAATCGTCTTGACATGCCAAACTTGTTTGTTTGGTAGTGCGGGTGGTGTCTTTGGCTTCTTTCCCTCTGCCGGCTTGGGGTAGCCATTGAACGGAAGACATATTGTCTTATTGTTAAAGTGGAAGTTGACTATGCCCCTCCGTACCAGGATGGTTGCTTTGGTGGTGTAGAGAAACGGCCTTCCTAGGATGAGTGGTACCTCTGCGTTGTCCTTCATGTCGAGGATAACAAAATCGACAGGGTCGTACTCATCTTTCACCCTGATTAGTATGTCCTCAGCCACACCCTCGACTTTCTTTACTGATAAGTCTGCTAGTTGTAGCTGGAAAGGTGCGGGGGACAATGGTCCACCTAGCATCTTCTCGTATGTTACCTTGGCCATCACATTGATGCTCGCTCCAAGGTCACAATACGCGTTGTCGATGGTGTGGGGTCCGATTCCAATTGTGATTGTTGGGTGGCCTGGATATCCTCTCTTCTCAAGAGAAGTACCCCAATTTGGATAGGATCTTCCCAACCTTGTGGATATCATGTTTACCGACTCAAATGAGGTCTCAGGCTGTGCCGGGATCTTGCCATCATCTGTGCTTGTAGGGATAGAAGGAGATATCTGAGCCAACTGAGTTTCTATCATCTTGTAGAAGCTCAGCTAATTCTTAACCGAAGAAGATAGGCCTTCTAGTTTGCCATGTATCCCCTCCAATACTTTATCAGTGGCAAGCATCTTTTTGGAGAGATTTTCATTGATTTTTGCTTGGCCAAATACCAGGTCCTTGAGAGAAGGTTGACTCGAATTGTAGTTGGATTGGTAGTTCGAGTTACCTTGGAATGGCGGACGCTGTTGGTTATTCCAGCCATTACCTCCTCCTTATTGTTGGCGGAATCCATTGTTTATGTATGCAACATCTTCATGGGTTTCGGGGCAATTGTTCCCCGAATGGCCAACATTTCCACAGATTTCGCATGTCATGCGAGCGTCCATGGAGTTGACGGTGCCGGATTTGTCGCTCGTCAAACTTCTTGAGGAGTAAATCTCCCATGCTTCTGGAATAGGTTCCAGCTGGGTTTGTTGGAAATTGGCTATTCTTCCCCTCAGGGCATTGGTTTTGCCCATGGGAAAGAACTTGGCGAGGAATGCTTTTGAACACTTTTCCCAAGTGCTCATGGCTTCTTTGTCCTTGTAGAACCACTGTTTCGCCTTCTTGACCAGGGAGAAGGGAGACAGACCGAGCTTGATGGCGTCCGCTGCGACGTCCTTGATAACGATCGTGTCACAAAGTTCCAGGAAGGTCTACAAGTGATCATTGGCATCCTCGTTGGGTAGTCCACAGAATGGACTTGCCTGCAACATTGTGATAAGCCCGGTCCAAAGTTCAAAGTTCTTCTCCCCAAGATTGATGACTAGCCCGCTGGGCACATTAGCAACAATGGGGACGGAGAACTCGCGGAGTGACTTCTGGGCCATTGAAGGGTCGAGATGGACTTGGGGGGGGGGGTGAATAGTCCTTACTAAAATACTTACGCACCGGCTAACCGAAACAAATGCGGAATTACAACCATCGATCTAGCCAAGACTACATCCCACTAACTAAAACTCTAGTAGCACCTTGTAAATGAACCTAAACAAGAACGAAGGTGCTAAACTAGCTAGTGCTCACCTAATCAATTCTAGCTTGCAAGGTCACACGAAACTAAGCAACTAGTACTTTGTCACACCGGGGAGCACCTATGCAATTGTAATGAGCAAAAGCACAAAGCCAAACCTAAACTCACTAGATGCTCAAGGACAAGGCTACACAAGCCGAACCCAAGAGCGCAATTCACTTAACTACACAAGCTAAGCAAAGTACTAACTCTATTTCTAGCTACACAAGCAAGAAGGTGCTCAACTAGCTACACAAGCAAAAGAGCACAAGAGTGACTACACAAGCCAAGTACGAATGTAAGAATGTAAATACAAGCTTGAGTAGAAGGGATGCAAACCACCGCGAAGAGTCGACACACGAAGTCGTGGCAGTGGCGAATCACCGGGCGTAGAGACCAACCACCTGCACACAATCACAAGGAGGTCGAAGCCTCAAGCACAAGCACAAGGAGGTCGAAGCCTCGGCAATCACAAATCGACACACAATTTTTCCCTGGTTCACTTGGTCGCCACCAAGGTACGTCCAGTTGTGGCGATGCACCGACTTGGAGATGAGATGGCCGCTCAATTTGGCTCACTGCCAAAAACCCCTTCGGGGAGCCCCAACTCCAATCAACACAAGACCGGGATCCTCCAAGCCACGCTCAACTAGAGTAGCCAATATGCGCACACGCGGGGAAGGCTCAAGAACCTCTCGCAAATCCTCCTCCGGAGCACCGCACAATCTCCTTGCGTGCTTTGACGGAGTCTCTTGCCACCAAGCCGTCTAGGAGGTGGCGACCTCCAAGAGTAACAAGCACACCGGCTTGCAACACGATCACCTAGTGCCACCCGATGCAAATCTCTCAAAGCAACGCACTAGAATCGATCTCTAACTCAAGTGGATGAACACTCTCAAGCATGGATAAGTTAGAGGGCTCCCAAGCACTACAACACAAGCCACCAAGGCCCTAGTGTGCTCAACCAATGCCCATGGCCGGCCAACACCTCTATTTATAGCCCCACCACGAAATAGAGCCGTTGCTCAGCTCGGGCGCACAAGCCAACTGCGCCGGACGCGTCCTACGCGTATACCACGAAGCCAAGATTCAAAACTAGCCGTTAGAAGGGTTACGGACAGCACCGAACGCTCATTTTGTGAGCGCCGGACGCGTCCTACGCTCGCCGGACGCTGTCTAGAGAGTGTGTTTTCGCGTCCCACCGCCGTACGCCCATTTAGTGAGCGCCGGACGCATCCGGTGCCAGCGTCCGGCGCTCTCTAGGACAGCAGACCACCTCTCACTCAACCGGGCATATCTCTTAGCTCCGAACTCCGTTTTCGATGATCTTGGGCTCGTTAGAAAGCTTACTTAGAGGACTATGCATCCCACTAAACATCTTGATCCAATTCACAAAGGATCAAAGCAGTTTTCCAATCCAAGAACAATCACCTTCTCTTTTTTAGCACAACGGTTCACCAAACCATCACCAACCTCTTCTCTTTTCTCAACTCCTTTGCAAATGTGCCAACACCACCAAGTGTACATCACCATGTGCATGTATGTTAGCATTTTCACAATCATTTTCAAAGGATTTTTCTCTTGTTCTCACAACGCAACTCAATCCTAGCATATCGCAATGTTAGATCGCACAAGTGGCAGTAGATGACCGATATGCAAACAAGTTTGCCCCTCTTGATAGTACGGCTATCAATCCTAAATCCGGTCATCAACTTATCTACACTCCTGATGACCGGTGAAATGAAATACCGTATATCATATCTTTGACTTGCGCATTTCCATTTCCACCGTCTTCCACTGAAGTGCCAATGCAACACATGCACCGACACGATCTCAAGTTGATATGATCCACTTCATATCATCATGCAACCTTCTCGGTCCATCGATCTTGACCTCGCTTGATCTTCACCACCTCATGGTCCATCGAAGCCAAGTCTTGCCCGAGCTTCACCCTCACTAGGTCCATCGCTCCACTGCCTCGACTTGTCCTTCACACACCCTCCGGTCTCGAGCCAAGCCTCATCTCGATCTTCACCGTTGGTCACATGACTCTATGTCATGTCACATATTCAATGAAGCTCCTTCATCTCACATTCATCTGTGGACTAAACCCCTGTGTATTCTCATGATCACACCATTAGTCCACCTAAGTTGTCACTCAATTATCAAAACCAAACAAGGGACCTTTCAATCTCCCCTTTTTAGTAATTGATGACAACTCTACAAAGATATGGAAATAAAGTTCATAAAGGACTTTATGTCACTTATCCAACATTTAAGCTCAATGTTGTGATTTGGATAAGAGTCACAAAGTCAACTTGGTAGTGATAGCTCCCCCTACATGTGTGCTCAAATGGTTTGGTTTCAAGCTTGCAGACATGCATAGATATGGAAATTCTTAGGAGAGTAATCACTACTAAGTGATGCTAAGGTATATAGGATAAACCTTTGAAGCGTGATACCAATCGGAGTTGCACAATGAAGTTCATCCTTAGCATCATCATGGTTAGCTAGAAATCACTTGAAACAACACTAGAAACCCTAGGAGATCAACATTAGAAGCAAGGTTCTAGTACCACGTGGAAGGAACACAAGTGTCTAGCTAAACCATCTTATGCATGCTTGTTATCAAATCATCAATCAAATCTATGACTAGCATACACCACACAAGCATTTCATATTGAATTTAAGAACATTGCAAATGCAAGCAAGCACATGAATATGCAAATATCAAATTGTTGGCGGTCCTTAACTCAGATTTTTCCCCGCCAACTATAGGTCATTATGGGGGAAATAAATATTTTATTTCACATATATCTTTACTATTGACCTAGTTCCACCTGTGCTTGGAGAAAATATTGTTTTCCAGAATATACACCAAGTGTAGGAATTTTTAGAATAAAAAGGCGCTTTCCGGAAGGCGTAAAATGGCAAAGGAAACAAGGTAGCCCACCTCGGGGTCGAAGTGGGCCAAATCACCAGCAAAAGCGCGGCCCAGAGGACGGCCCGGGCCCACACGCCAAAGGTGGTCAGGGGGCGGCGCCACCCAGGCGCGGGCGCGCCTGGGGCGTGCGCGCGCCAGCCCTGCTGCCAGGTGGGCCCGGCCAAGGCGGTTTGCCTCTTTCCATCTAGGGGATGACGGTTGCGCTAGTTATTTTACCTCAATGCCCCTGAACCACCTCCAGCGCCCTATAAATGAAGAGGAGAGGCCCCCCACCTTCACACACACCATTTGGAGCCATCTCTACACCTCTCACTTGTTCTTTAGCATTAGTGTTAGTCATTTGGAGCTTGGCAAAGCTACTTGGAGAGCTTGTCTCCAGGAGGAAAAGCTACATCTTTGGTATAAATCTATGGAGCGTTCTTCCTTAGCCAAGTTCTCATTACATTTATATAGTCGTACATATGAACTAGAGTATAGTCTAGTACACGATACAATCGATGATCAAGAACTAGGCCATAGTTCTTGTGAGAGTTGTTCATCGTGTTCTACATTGTTCTTCATCGTTCATATGTTTTACTTGTTTAGATTAGATTGTAGGAGAGGAATAGCGGTTCGATGTGCCTTCGGGTTTGCCTATGTCCTAGCTCGTCCATCCGTAGGGTGGGAGTCCTGGGGGGATGTAGGTAGCTCCTTAGTATGCGGACATGGTGTCCGGATGCGAGGAACCTTCGGATATGTCGGCATGCCACGGTTGAGGTGGTAGGCGGCGGTGGTGACAGCCCTGTCCGTCCCTTGTAATCCCCACGTTCGCATGTTGAGTAGGAGTTCGTAAATGCCGCCATCGATCGCGGACCCGGTTGCCGCGGTCTCCCCATATTCCTAGTCTATAGTCGATTCTTGACTTGTATAACATGTGGAATTAGTTTGTTCTAGCACCGACCGTATAGGACCCGCTCGCTCCGCGTAGATTATTCTTTATTCTTTATTTTATCTTTATTCCTTTGAGATTGCTCTAAGTGTGTGTCCACTATCCAAACTACCGTATGCTTACCCCTCGTATAGCACATTGGTCGGTTTCTCCTCATGCTAGATATTGTATTCATACCCATGCTAGATTACTTAACTACCCCATGCCTTCCTTTGGGAAATTATAAATAACGATACCCTGAATACTTCCGGGTGAAATGCTGCAACGATAGATCCGTGCGCTTGCGGATATTTATTCTAATAGGATGTGATCTATCTCTTGGCAACACTCGCATAGTTGCTAGAACCAGTTTCTAGTAAATATGTCGAGTAAAGCCATTTAGCATTTCTGGCGCTGTTATCAGAATTAGGTTCTAAGTCTATTTTAGTAATCGCGCTAAGAAATGCCAACAAGCATTTCTGGCGCCGTAGCCGGGGAAGGCATGGAAGTTAAGAATCTAGCAGCATGGATATGCATATGATATATAAAATGAGAAACGACAATGTCTATACCAGCTAACTTTTATGTTTTCTCCTGTTGTGGATGAAAACAGGATAGTGCATGACCGGTTTCTCCCTGCCGGAAAACTTCAACTCAAATCCGGAGGCACTCCTAAGGAGGAAGAGGACTCGTGCCATTTCCTCTTCTGCTACTCCGCCGACAGATAAACCGATCACCACCGCACCTACTACGCCACACTCCATGGCCAAGTCCCTGCGCGAGTTCTCCGTCCCCAATGTTGCCAACGTGCCCACTGGGTCCGCTGTCAACTTGGGAGACAAGAACTTCGAGCTCCGGACTGGGCTCATTACCATGGTGCAGGCAAGTTCATTCTGTGGACTACCAAGTGAGGACGCCAACACCCATCTTCAGCATTTCTTGGAGATATGCGACACCATCGTCATCAAAGATGTCGCACCTGATGCAATCAGGCTCAGGCTCTTCCCTTTCTCCCTTGTGGGAAAGGCGAAGACCTGGTTCTACAAGGACAAGGCCGCTGTTGACACATGGAGCAAGTGCTCCACCGCGTTCCTCGCTAAGTTCTTCCCCATGGGCAACTTCCTGCAGAATTCGCTGGAACCCATCCCTGAGGCATGGGAGAGGCTCCAGGAGTACATCCAGGAATGCCCTCACCATGGGATGGAAAGTTGGATGGTGCTCCAGAACTTCTACAATGGGTTAACACCCATGTCGAAGGGGCACCTGGACACCGCAGCTGGCGGCGCCTTTCTATCATTGACTGTTGACAGTGCTATGGCACTGATCAACAAAATGGTAGAAAACCAAGCTTAGGGGGAGGACCGCGCTCCCACCAAGGGACAAAAAGGCATGCATACCGTGAAGGAGGCGGATATGCTTGCCGCAAAAATAGACCTACTCCCGAAGAAGATTGACGGTGGTGCCATCACCGATGCATCCGGCACCGTCAACGCCATGGACGCTCGCATGACGTGCGAGGTCCGTGGTGAAGCTGGACACTCGGGGAATGGCGCCCGAGACCCGTGAAGACGCCGCCTACCTCAACAATGGGTTTCGCCAAGCGGCAAGGAGGAGGGAATGGCTGGAATAACCAGTCCCGTCCTCTATTCCAAGGTAATTCGAATTACGCCTCCGGGTTTAATTCGAATCAACCTTCATTGAAGGACTGGTTTACGGCCAAGCCAAGATCAACGAAAATCTCACCAAAAAGATGATCCAAAATGACAAGATCTTGGAGAATATGAATAACAAGATAGAGGGCCTATCATCAGTTTGTCAAGAACCGGTGAGCTTCAACAAGATGATAGAGACCCGGCTCGCCCGGATTGCCGCAGCGATCCCGGCAACGCCGACACGAGCGGGATCCGGGGCAACCCGAGGTCCCGCCCGAGTCGATAAATATGATCGCGACAGGTTTGGTCACCCCTGTTAAGCCAAGCAAGCTTGGGGGGAAGAAATAAGAGCACTGACAAAAAGCAGGTCGGTAAGTACTTTCTTGCTACTCAAAAAAAAAGAGATAAGATTTATTTTAGAAAAAAAAATATTTTTCAAACGGCCGGGGCAGAATCACCAACGGCTAGCGCCAAGGGCTAGCCGTTGGCGCCCAACGGCCAAAGCAGGGCGACAGTGGGGCCCGCCTGGGAGCGCGCGCGCCCGAGGCGCGGCCGCGCCAGGTCTGCCGAGGTGGGGCCCCGGCCGGCGGCCAACGGCTCTTAGCCGTTGCCCCTCCCCCTTGCTGCTGGTTATCCGGCTATAAAAGGAGGGGGGTGGCCGGGGTGAGCAACCACCTCGCATTCCTCACACTCTCACTCTTTTTCACTCCCATTTCCCACACAACAAGATTCCACAAGCAATCTTTGAGCAAGAGAGCAAGAGTCAGAGCTATTCTCGGGTGTGGAAAATCAACTTCCACTAGTTCTTTCGCACCCGAGAGCTAGCCACCGGCGTAGTCCGCCATGAGCGACTACAGTTCGTGGGGGTACGGTGAGGCCTTGAGCTCTTACCAAGGTGCCCCCTACGAGCCAGAAGCGGCCGAGGAGGCGGCGCCCGCAACCCCCGAGCCCGAGGGGATCTACGCGGTCGACGCCCCGTACCTCGACCTGGAGGGAGAGCAGGAGCTGCAGAGGTACCATCGCCTCAAGGATCGGCTCTTCAACCACACGATGATCTATGACGCCAACCTCATCGAGAAAATAGGTATGGACACCGACTTCAAAACCATTTGGAAGGCGGTTGGTTGGGAAAACTTCGAGCCCATCAATGAGCAAGGTTCGCGTCTCTTGACCATCCAGTTTCTTTGCACACTTGATTATGATGATGAGCGTATTTACTTCCGTTTGTTTGGCACGGAATATTCTCTTACTTGGGGGGAACTTGCTCATCATCTAGGCTTTCACTATAAGTGTGCACTTAAACTAGATGCATCTATCCCTGGTTTTGATCGCAATTCTTTTTGGGAGAAGATTTCGGGTAGGGTAGAAGTTGGACCTTTCAAACCCCTGAACACGCAGATCCAACACCCTACCCTTAGACTCATGCATCGCTGGATTTCCATGACTTTGTTTCCTGCTGGCAGGACTAGATGGGTGCATTCTGTAGAACTTAAGCTTCTCTATGCCATAGTTCACAAGTTCAAGGTCGCTCCTGTACGGGAGATGTGCCTCCACTGGCTAGATATGGTTAAGAAGTCTTATACTATCGATTGCACCTCTCTTGTTACTCGCATTGCCAATGCCATAGGAGCACTAGATGGTAACGATGTTGAGTACATTCCCCTTGATCGGCCGATTTGTGATTTGCGTGCCCTAACCCAAGGACACACTTTGAAGGCCGATGGGAAAGATCATATCTGTTTCTTCTTTGCCGGTTATGTAAATAAGATTCGGTTACCTAACCCGGATCTCTATTTATATAACCGTGATGTGCTCACCTTTGATTTGAAGACTACGTAAGAAGCACGCGGGGAAGAACAGGACTCCGAGAGCCACTAGAGGAGGGGCCGAGGCTTATGCGGCCTCGACTCCCCGCTCGCCCGAGATGCTCTGTACAGCCTCCCTAGCAGTATGGTTATGATGGATGGGAGGCCAACCAGGGCTACGCAGGCTACTCGGGGTGGGAGCAGTACCCCCAGCCGGCACAGACCGCTGAGGGGACATGGTCCGATGCAGGGACCGACGAGTGGGAGCGACAGAGGCGGTACACTGTCGACTCACCACCACCAGAGCAGGAGCCGACGCTGGCCTCAGTCAATGCCCGCATTGGACAGCTGCAGATCCAGACGAACGACATCAGGAACACCCTGGGCGGCTTCATGCATGCGACGACCCAGTGGCAGCAGCAGCACGGGCAGCGGTTCGACGCTCTTGCCGAGAGCCTCCGCATCCAGCAGGAGGAGCAGAGGGCCCTCTTGGAGGTCCCGGGGATACAACCCTGGGCCATGAGCTTCAGGATAAGCTTGGGGGAGGACCCCCAATTGAGGTACCCGCATTGCATATTTAATTCCTCGTAATTTTATTTTTATTTTAGCATGTTTAAATTCAAGTTTCTTGCATTGAAAAATTCAAAAAAAATATTTTTTTATTTATATAATTCCATTCCATATATGTGCTATGAAATGTTTAGTTCCACCCATGTTGAAATGATTGGTTGCTCTGTTTTATATCTCATTTGTACTTGTCTAGAATAGAGTTTTCTCTAATATTTGGGCTTATCGGCTTTACATTATCATGCTCTAGAAACTTGATTTAGTGGGTTGCATACAATTACTCTCATCTAGGTTATTGCGCGATATGATATAGTGACTTAGACCACAGCATTGAAGCGTCCCTTTGAGAAAACCTGATGTTCGGATTCTTTGTTTCAAAAATTTTCAAAAACAATAGTTCCTCAATGATCGCGGAATACCCACCAGAGCCATATGATTTATCTATAGAATAAGAACCTTCATACGCTGCTTGTTCGTACATTGAGTTTGGTCGGATTGTTACCAACGTGAGATTATGACTCTACACCCATGATTGAGATTCACTTGCACCCACCAAAAAGCCAACTCTTACACTGAGAGTTGCGCACAACATGCACCCTTCACCATCTGCCGACTCTTACACTGAGAGTTGCGCACCATTTTTTCCACCAAATAAAAATGCTGACCCTTACCCTGAGGATCGCGCACCCCTCTCATGTAGTTTGCAAAATTCTCCATGCATTGTTCATCATGACATCTCTCTCCACCTCATCCTATCCATCGATAAAGTTTTGGGCTATGTTCTTAGTCAGAGAAAAAAAAGGGAGAGAGAAAAGAAAGAGAGGAAAGAAAAAAAAGAGGAGATTTTTATAGTTAGAAGATTTATCACTCTTGTAGGCAAACGGGAAAAATCTTAGATCCCCGTTCAAAAAAAAAGTGAGAGAATAAATTTAGTTGTTCTTTGATAGCCCATCATTTTTTCATCTCATTCATCAATAAAAGAGAGTGTGTCATGATGCATGGAGACCCAAAAATACCACAAAATTAGGAATCATCTTTCATTCCATCCACACACTTGCACATCTCAATCAAGGTGTATAGCTTAGTCTCTGTAAGGTTCAGTCCTTGACCTTACAACATATGTGATACAAGTATGCCCACTTACATACCTACCAAAAACTCCACTATCAGCTTTAGTGGTAGGAAGAAGGCAAAAATTTGAAAATGCCTTTGGTGAGGTTACTATACACTTTTGAGCGATCGAGTGGGTCATTTGAGGAGCTTGTTTTATTTTATAAAAACTTACAAAACCTCCGGACTAAAAGTTGATCTTGGGACGAATGAAAAGCACCGATCTTTGAAACAGTTCTATTTTGCAATCGCCCAAGACTTGAGACAATTAGAAGCCCCACTTCATCAGGAATTATAGAGTAGATACAATTACCGATTTATCCAAATAGCAGAAGAACGCTCTCTTTTAGCTTGTACACTTGAGATATAATCGGCATCGTAGCAACCCCTGATCAACAACCCAAAGCAAAGACTTGCTCGGGACGAGCAAGGGGTAAGCTTGGGGGATCTTGTTGGCGGTCCTTAACTTAGATTTTTACCCGCCAACTATAGGTCATTATGGGGGAAATAAATATTTTATTCCACATATATCTTTACTATTGACCTAGTTCCACCCGTGCTTGGAGAAAATATTGTTTTGAAGAATATACACCAAGTGCAGGAATTTTTAGAATAAAAAGGCGCTTTCCGGAAGGCGTAAAACGACAAAGGAAACAAGGTAGCCCACCTCGGGGTCGAAGTGGGCCAAATCACCAGCAAAAGCGCGGCCCAGAGGACGGCCCGGGCCCACACGCCAAAGGCGGTCAGGGGGGCGGCGCCACCCAGGTGCGGGCGCGCCAGCCCTGCCGCCAGGTGGGCCCGACCAAGGCGGTTTGCCTCTTTCCATCTAGGGGATGACGGTTGCGCTGGTTATTTTACCTCAATGCCCCTGAACCGCCTCCAGCTCCCTATAAATGAAGAGGAGAGGCCCCCCACCTTCACACACACCATTTGGAGCCATCTCTACACCTCTCACTTGTTCTTTAGCATTAGTGTTAGTCATTTGGAGCTAGGCAAAGCTACTTGGAGAGCTTGTCTCTAGGAGGAAAAGCTACATCTTTGGTATAAATCTATGGAGCGTTCTTCCTTAGCCAAGTTTTCATTACATTTATATAGTCGTACATATGAACTAGAGTATAGTCTAGTACACGATACAATCGATGATCAAGAACTAGGCCATAGTTCTTGTGAGAGTTGTTCATCGTGTTCTACATTGTTCTTCATCGTTCATATGTTTTACTTGTTTAGATTAGATTGTAGGAGAGGAATAGCGGTTCGATGTGCCTTCGGGTTTGCCTATGTCCTAGCTCGTCCATCCGTAGGGTGGGAGTCCGGGGGATGTAGGTAGCTCCTTAGTATGTGGACATGGTGTCCGGATGCGAGGAACCTTCGGATATGTCGGCATGCCACGGTTGAGGTGGTAGGCGGCGGTGGTGGCCCTGTCCGTCCCTTGTAATCCCCACGTTCGCATGTTGAGTAGGAGTTCGTAAATGCCGCCATCGGCGCGGACCGGTTGCCGCGGTCTCCCCATATTCCTAGTCTATAGTCGAGTCTTGACTTGTATAACATGTGGAATTAGTTTGTTCTAGCACCGACCGTATAGGACCCGCCTGCTCCGCGTAGATTATTCTTTATTCTTTATTTTATCTTTATTCCTTTGAGATTGCTCTAAGTGTGTGTCCACTATCCAAACTACCGTATGCTTACCCCTGTATAGCACATTGGTCGGTTTCTCCTCATGCTAGATATTGTATTCATACCCATGCTAGATTACTTAACTACCCCATGCCTTCCTTTGGGAAATTATAAATAACGATACCCTGAATACTTCCGGGTGAAATGCTGCAACGATAGATCCGTGCGCTTGCGGATATTTATTCTAATAGGATGTGATCTATCTCTTGGCAACACTCGCGTAGTTGCTAGAACCAGTTTCTAGTAAATATGTCGAATAAAGCCATTTAGCGTTTCTGGCGCTGTTATCAGAATTAGGCTCTAAGTCTATTTTGGTAATCGCGCTAAGAAATGCCAACAAAAATGCAATCAATCAAGTTCATGAGCTTGCTCCCCCTACTTGTGTGCTTCTCTTGTCCAAGACCTTTGATCCTCCTTGATTCTTCAATGTTGCTCTTCTTGGTCTATGTCCATCTTCTTCTCCCCTTTGTATGCATCTTGCATATCTTTGTACCATTCTCTCCCCCTTTGTCATCAAAGACCATAAAGGGTCCAAGACCACTTGTATGATACAATGTGTAAGACTTCTTGATGCAAAGGTGATGAAACTAGGGATTGATGGTTGAATCTTGAATCTTCCTTTTGATGGACACACCATATGTTGGAATGACACCACTTGTAAACTTCACATGTAGTTGCATGAACCCACTTGTCACTATGCATTGGGCACTCTCCCTTTGTCATAGCACCAAAGATACCACATGTGTAGGTCACTAAGATCTTTGCCTCTAATACCAATGAAGTGGGACTCCTCCCCCTATGACAAAGCTTGGGTCAAACCAAATGACAATCTTGAGCAAAACTTTATTTGATCACTTAAAGTTGAGGATCACTTGTGGAACCATCTTGTTGGATTTATCATGAATACCACATTTTTGAACTAGATTATTTTCATGAGCTTCTTTTTCTTGAACTTGAGCTAACTTGATTTGCACATGAGCTTCCAAGTCCGGTTTGAACCAATGACAAGCTTCTTCACACCTCACTAGAAGGGTTATCTTGCCAATGTTGTACTTGTAGCCAATGTGCAATCCAAAGTAGATCAAGTACATGGGTTCACTAGCTCAAGAACATGTTATATGTTACCACTAGAACAAGTAAGGCATAGAAACAATAGTGGCACCATATAAACATCAAAACCTTTTGATTTTTCATGAATGCTCCTAGATATCATGACTATATGCACTAAACAAGTCCTTAGCAAGATATGTATGCATATGTCAAACAATGTCACCTTTGCTATCTTGGAGTAGAGGATAGTCACATAGATTCCAATTTCATTACTCCAAAAGCAATGTGAAGTCCATTGATAAGCTTGGTGAAGCCAATAGATACCCACGATGAATTCCATGCTTCACCCATATGAAGTGAGAACCACTCATGATCAAGTGCACTATCTTGTTGTGGTTGGCTTGGTTCTTCTCTTGATCTTTGCTTGCATGAGAGAATACCACTAGTAATACTTGATTTGTCATGTATTGCTCTCTATATTTGGATGTTGTTTGCTTTCTTGATCAATCTTTTTGATATCTTCAACTAAGCATCTTGAACCTCCTTAGATTATCACCTCCATGTCAGCCTTGCAAGCTCACTTGTCAATCCCATCTCCTCATGGGCGGCACACCTCCTCGATGGAGAGAAGTGATCTCACAAAGAACAATCCTTGACACTAATTGAATTGCCATTCATTTGATTGATCCTCGGACTTGATAAGATGAATCTTGAGTTCTTCTTTATGTCCTTTTCTTTCTTGCTCTTGAGCTTGATCTTGATCTTCAATAAACCAAACATAGGTTCCTCAAACATTTATAATCATGACTCCAAATTGAGGACCTTTCAATACAAGTGACACTTGAGATATTCAATGTTTGTCACTTTTCTGGCAGATTCTGCAATCTTCAAAGATTAACTCATATCTCCCAATGTACAGCTCCAAATGCTATGAAATTTGGTGGAGATGAGTGACACTAAGTCTTCTTGCAGCTGTAAAAATTTGAGCTTCATTGGCCTTCTAAGTTGATGTCAGATTTCACATCTTCCCACACTGCTACATGCTGAAAACTGCTGCACTATAGCTGATAAAGACTACTCCAAAACTGTAGCAATCCTTATCCAAATCACTTGAAATTTGTACAGCATATTGAATCATAAGCATAGAGAATGCATACCAAATTTCAAGCCAATTCAATAAGATTTGATCCAGCAAACTCAGACTTGATCACAGCTAGCTCAGATTTCAGAATTTGGACAGATTTAAGCAATTGAGCTATGCTTTTTCAAAAGTGAATCAAACTTGATGTCAACTTGTTTGAGCATCAACACAAGACATATCCAGTCAAACCACTCACTAGAAGTCATCTTGTGAACATATTCATCCAAACTAACACAAATTTGAATACTAAGCATTGAATCCATTCAAGCATCTCATAGCAAGCAACCAAAGCATATATATCCAATTCAATCAACTCATATGCATCCAAATAAATATGATCAATAATAGATATACCTTGGTAGCACATGATCATCCAATAGCAAGCTTCCACTCAATACAATTGCAAGCCATCACATAAGACAATTGATCACCACAACTTGAATCATGTACTTGTATGTTGTAGCACTTTGGACTCCACTTGTCATGGCTTGGCATTGGGATGAGAATACCACTAAGCTTCAATACTTGATTCAAACACATGATAAAGCATATGAACTCAATTGAATCAAGCCTCCAATGCCATGGTACCTACACACAATCATGCACTTTTTGATGGTACCCAAACTAGTATGGGTCCTCTCAAGTTAGGAGCAACATACTTAGACAAAGCTTTAGTATGAGTAGCGGGATGTTTTCCAATAGTAACCGATGAGGTACCATTACCATCCTTTCTAAGAACATCATTATCATCAATTGAAATTGGCTTAGAAGACCTAGAGGACATGAATAAGCCATGTGTCCCATTTCCCGGCATGAATAGCATCTTCTCTTTGCTTGAGCCTTTTCTTCATTGCTCATTTGATGCTCTTCATTGCCTTGCCTCTCATGAGTTGCTTGAGCCTTCTTCTCAAGCTTGTTGGAACACTTCGAGGCAAAGTGTCCCATATCTTCACACTTGAAGCACTTGATGTGAGTATGAGCTTTCTTCTCTTGAATCTTACTCATCATCATCTTGGCATCTTGGATATGAGTTGGATGCCTTGCTCTTCCACCCCTTCTTGTCTTCTTCTTCATCATCTTCAAGTCATCAACTTTGGCTTCATGGTTGATCTTGACTTGAGCTTGGGGTGTTGATCTTGGCTCAACTTGAGGCTTCTTGATAGGACAATCCTTGGCTAGATGTCCCATTTCACGGCACTTGAAACACATGAAATGAGATAGCTTCTCTTCTTCTAGCTTCTTCATGCTTCTCTCGAATTTCTTCTTGCCCCATCTTTTGCCTTTGATGTTGGTGTTGTTGTAGTTGATGTCATTCAAATTGCCATACTTCTTGTAACTCTCCAAGAGTTGAGAGTGAGAGACTTTTGGCAATCCACCCAACCCAACATTCTTCTTGTTGTAGCCAAGGCCACTCATGTCACCAAATCTTCTCTTGCTCTTCAACAAATGATCAAGAGTGACATGAGAGTTGGTCCACCTCTCTAGCTTGTTGCTCAAATTCTTCACTTCATTCTTGAGCTCATTGTTCTCCTTCAAAAGGTTAGTCTCACAAGACATAGAAGTAGAACAAGCATCTATATGTGAAGAACACGGCGTAGCAAGTAAATCATCACAAGAGGTGGATACATGCTTCTTGCCTACATCACAAGGGTTAGTAACATGTGATTGATCATTTAACCCAAGTGATGAGCTCTCACTAGTTTTAGTTTCTTCATTGGAAAACCTCTTAGTGAGAAAAGCATGTTCTTGAACCAAGTTATCATGAGCAACACTAAGTTCCTCATGAGCCAATTTTAGCACATCATGTGAACAAGTAGTAACACAAAGTAGATGCTCTTGTTGTTCACATGTGTTCGTTAGAAAGGAATTTTCTTTTTCTAATTTACTTGTTTTAGCAAACTCCTTTTCTAAAGCTCTTGACAACTTAAACACAAGCTCAAGACTTGGATCATCACAATCAAAGATCACATTGCCAATCTTTACCTTGTGGTCACCATGTGACATGTAGCAATGTGATGAAGTCGGTGAGCTTGTGGTAGTGTCATCACTCTCATAACCATCATCAAGTGAGTTTGTGGTAGGATGATCATCATCTTCACTTGACCTTGAGGTGGAGCAATCCTCCACAACAACCTTGTTGTGATCATGCTCAACATCCTCAAGTGGCATCACCTCGTGCTCCTCCACCTTGAACTTTCCATCATCCCATGTGGAGGCATCACCATATGTATGCTTGTTGGATTCCCAAATCACATGAGCGGAGACACTAGAATCCACCTTCTCAAACACATCAAAGCTCAAAGCATCATATAAATATAAGCACTTGAATCAAGTTCAAAAAGAGCCTTTTGAGCTTTGGTGAGATTCTTGTGATCCATGGCGACATTGATCCCACTAGTGATCACCCACCACACCTTAGGTCCCGAGGCACGAAAGTGATCAAGCATATGGTGTTTCCACCGAGCAAAGTTCGTGCCATCAAAAGTGTGCATATCACAAGAGCACTCAACATCTATCCCTCTAGTTGCCATCCTCTCGGGTCGGTGAAGACCACTAAAAAGAGAGACCCGGCTCCGATACCACGTGAAGGGTCGAGATGGACTGGAGGGGTGAATAGTCCTTACTAAAAAACTTACGCACCGGCTAACCGAAACAAATGCGGAATTAAAACTATCGGTCTAACCAAGACTACACCCCACTAACTAAAACTCTAGTAGCACCTTGTAAACGAACCTAAACAAGAATGAAGGTGCTAAACTAGCTAGTACTCACCTAATCAATTCTAGCTTGCAAGGTCACACAAACCTAAGCAACTAGTACTTTGTCACACCGGGGAGCACCTACACAATTGTAATGAGCAAAAGCACAAAGCCAAACCTAAGCTCACTAGATCCTCAAGGACAAGGCTACACAAGCCAAACCCAAGAGCGCAATTCACTTAATTACACAAGCTAAGCAAAGTACTAACTCTACTTCTAGCTACACAAGCAAAAGAGCACAAGAGTCACTACACAAGCCAAGTACGAATGTAAGAATGTAAATACAAGCTTGAGTAGAAGGGATGCAAACCACCGCGAAGAGTCGACACATGAAGTCGCGGCAGTGGCGAATCACCGGGCGTAGAGACCAACCACCTGCACACAATCACAAGGAGGTCGAAGCCTCAAGCACAAGCACAAGGAGGTCGAAGCCTCGGCAATCACAAATCGACACACAATTTTTCCCCTGGCTCACTTGGTCGCCACCAAACTATATCTAGTTGTGGCGATGCACCGACTTGGTGATGAGATGGCCGCTCAATTTAGCTCACTGCCAAAAACCCCTTCGGGGAGCCCCAACTCCAATCAACACAAGATCGGGATCCTTCAAGCCATGCTCAACTAGAGTAGCCAATTCGCGCACACGCGGGGAAGGCTCAAGAACCCCTCACAAATCCTCCTCCGGAGCACCGCACAATCTCCTTGCGTGCTTCGACGGAGTCTCTTGCCACCAAGTCGTCTAGGAGGTGGCGACCTCCAAGAGTAACAAGCACACCAGCTTGCAACACGATCACCTAGTTCCGCTCGATGAAAATCTCTCAAAGCAACGCACTAGAATTGATCTCTAACTCAAGTGGCTGAACACTCTTAAGCATGGATGAGTTAGAGAGCTCCGAAGCACTACAACACAAGCCACCAAGGCCCTAGTGTGCTCAACCAAAGCCCATGGCCGGCCAACACCTCTATTTATAGCCCCACCACGAAATAGAGCCGTTGCTCAGCTCGGGCACACAAGTCAACTGCGCCGGACGCGTCCTACGCTAGCGCCGGACGCGTCCTACGAGTATACCACGAAGCCAAGATTCAAAACTAGCCGTTAGAGGGGTTACGAACAGCGCCGGACGCTCATTTTGTGAGCGCCGGACGCGTCCTACGCTCGCCGGACGCTATCTAGAGAGTGTGTTTTCGCGTCCCACCGTCGGACGCCCATTTAGTGAGCGCCGGACGCGTCCTACGCGCGCCGGACGCGTCCGGCGCTCTCCAGAACAGCAGACCACCTCTCACTCAACCGGGCATATCTCTTAGCTCCGAACTCCGTTTTTGATGATCTTGGGCTCATTGGAAAGCTTATTAAGAGGACTATGCATCCCACTAAATATCTTAATCTAATTCACAAAGGATCAAAGCAGTTTTCCAATCCAAGGACAATCACCTTCTCTTTTTCAGCACAACGGTTCACCGAACCATCACCAACCTCTTCTCTTTTCTCAACTCCTTTGCAAATGTGCCAACACCACCAAGTGTACATCACCATGTGCATGTGTGTTAGCATTTTCACAATCATTTTTTCAAAGGATTTTTCTCTTGTTCTCACAACGCCACTCGATCCTAGCATGTCGCAATGTTAGATCGCACAAGTGGCATTAGATGACCGATATGCAAACAAGTTTGCCCCTCTTGATATTACGGCTATCAAATTCGGTCATCAACTTCTCTACACTCCTCATGACCGGTGAAATGAACCGATATGTGTCTATAACTTCGTTCAAAGAAATAGACCAACTTGCCATATAGGGGTAAAACAATATTGGATTTGAGATAGTGGACACACACATGGAACAACCTCAAGGATAAAGGAAAATCATGAATAACTGAAATAATGAATAAAAGAATAACCTAAGTGGAGCAGGATCATCCTATAGATGTGCATAGAGCAGCTAAAGTCATATGTTGTACAAGTCAGAAATAAGTCTAGGTCTAGAGTAACAGGGAGACCCCAGTAGCTGGTCTGCCAGCCGAGTGAGGCATTTACGAACTCCTACATAACATACGAACTTGGGGGATACGAGGGACGGACCGGGCTGTCACCACCTGCCGCCTACCCCTCAACCGTGGCATGCCATCATATCAGCAGATTCCCTCATATCCAGACACCACTCCTGCATACTAAGGAGCTACTCAAGTTCCCCACGGACTCCCACCCTACGGATGGCCAAGCTAGGACAAGAGCAAACCCGAAAGTACTACAAACCTCTACTCCATTCCTATCATCATCTCTACTCTTGCAAAGCATATGAACGATGAAGAACGAAGATGAACATGATGAACTATTCTCATAAGAACTATAATCTAGTTCATACTCATCGAATATATCATGAACAAAACTATACTCTAGCTCTAGCATAATACTATAGAAATGAAAGAGGAACTTGAACAAGGAAGAACTCATAGTAGAGATATATTACCAAGAAGATATTCTTCCTAGGAGACAAGCCCTCCTATGTAGCTTGCACTTTCTTGCTCCAAGAAACTAAGTGTCGGGTACCTAGATTACGGGGTCCTAAATTGGGTGAATTAGAGACCAACAAATCAACCTCATCCCCCTCTAAAAACCCCCGAAACTAGTTAACCGAGAGAAACCCCAATTCTTCTCACCGGGCCGGCCCGCATCGAGGCCCACAAAGCCTCGAAACCTTCGCTCGAGCGGTAACCACTCACCCGCTCGAGCAAGAAGTACGGAAACCGCTCGAGCGTACGGACCGCTCGAGATGAGCGTAAACCGCTCGAGCGGGCAAACCGCTCGAGCGAGATGCGACCGCTCGAGCAACCGGGACGGGACGGAACGCTTCGAGCAAGCGCCGCTCGAGTCCGCCCACAATCATTACCTATCCAAGGCACGCACATGGCTACAGTATATGTAATAGTGGGAAGTGTGCCTGCTCCGCCTAACCCCATGGCTACAGTGCGCGGCATAGTGAGAAGAACGCCGGTCACTTCTCCTATTCCATTTGCCCATACCCGGGATACGGGCATGCCGAGCAACACTATTACACCACGTCGAGTATGCGTGGCGCGAGCGGCATTCCCTCTTGACGCCATCGTCAACACTCCATACCACCAACCACGTCGTCCCGTCCCGTCGCTCGGATCACTTTGCCCCCTCGAGGCGGCTTCCAACCACTCGAGGAGTGGTGACGGACGCGACTTGAACGAGGGACACACGGTGTCTGTCTTCCCCACCTCGACGACCACTGCGGGGTTCCGGCGCACGTGCTCGACTACGACAATGCCATACCTCGACTACGTCGGCCCACGACCGAGAAGGACGAACGAGGCCATCGTCGACCATACCGCTACGAGGCTCGAGCCCGACCAAGCGGAGCGTCTGATCTCGACGACTGACATGGTGCATGTAGCTCGACGTCACGCCCACGATAGCCCTACCTACTCTGTACTCCTGAGCCTCCTCTTGGCCTATAAAAGGGGACGCCAGGGACTAGTCTAGGGAGGATTTTTGGACGCCTTCATTCACAACACATTTCCACGCACGCTAAGTCTCAGGACTCGCTTGTATCCACCCCTGTACAAGCACCCCGGTGCAAGATAATACAAACCTCTCCCCTCTGCTGGACGTAGGGCATTCTTTGCCTGAACCAGGATAAACAATTGTGTCCATCTTGCATCACCATCCGGATTAGGGAGCACGCATAGAAATTTACTCGTTGGTGTAATACCCCCGGGGTACGAAACACCGGTTGGCGCGCCGGGTAGGGGTAGCGCGTGTTTTCACCCGATTCCCGCCATTTTCCGGATGGCATCGCCTACTCCTTCGCTTCCGTTCGCCACGGTGATCGGTTTGGGAGTCTAGAGTTTGTGTCGCTCGGCCCGAGCCACGACATGGCTCTACTCTCGATCGGTGAACCGGGAGGGGGACGCTCGTCACCCCCACGCCCTGGCGGGGTCGCGCGCCGACCGCACCACCATGGCTCACCACCACATTGCCGACGCCACCAGCATCATCATCATCGCCAGCAGGCACAGAGCCTTGAGCACCTTGCTCATGGGCCCTCCCAGCCAGACGCCACGACGCACCCAGCCGGGGTGCCAAGTGTGCGGCAGGAGGTAGCACACGTACAGGGAGTCCATGACGTAGACCCCGGCTTCACGTTTGCCATGCGCTCGCCGAGAGAACCCGGCACGACGCCTCGAGCGCGCGCGCGGCCGACATCGCCCAACCTGTTGCCGCACAGACTCTACCAAGCTCGTCGCAGGCGCCCGTTTGGGCTCACCAACGCCGCCACCACGTACGCCAACGAGATCCGGTCAGTCATGGGATAGCGGGAGGAGAGCCCCGGCCCCCTCCTGCGGGCCACCATGGACTTGGAGATCGTATGGCCAGCATCGGTGGACCGCGGGTTTGACAGAACGCCTGGCTCACGACGCCACACCACGGTCGGGGATATGCGCCGCTGGATCGAGGAGGAGAGCACGGGGAGGCCCTGGACGCCGTCCAGCGCTAACCCAGACTCCGATGACTCAGACTCAGGGTGCTATGACCCGGCTCGCGAGTGTTTTCATCTCAACGACAACGTTCCGTCGGATGAGGAGACCAGAGATGGCGCCGCCGTGGCCGTCCCTACGGCCAACCGGCGGACGTGACCCCGGTGGTCGGGGACGTCGGCGGCCGCAGCCCCTGCGGAGGTGATTGAGCCACGCGGACCGCCGCCACAAGCCCAAGATAACGGCGACACGAAGACGATGCTCGAGCGGCACAATGGGCCCGGCTCGGGAGATCGAGGCCAAGATGGACGAGGAACGCGCAAATCGGAGCTGCTCAAGCGCGCGCTTGAGCAGAACCACCCGCCCCTCCTCGAGCTCTTGGCGCTCGAGGAAGGGCACGGACGTCTTCAACCGCATCGTCAACGATGGGCGACCGGAAGCGCCGCCCGAGCCGGCCCACTTCCTCGAGCAAGCCCGGGAATGTGCTTGCGGCGGCTATCCGCTGCGAGACATGCCGGCGCCCTCGAATCCGCATGCATTGCGGATGCGAGATGAGATCCAAGGGCTCCTCCAAGTCGCAGCCGTCCAACAGGCCGAGAGCTCGGCCTCGAGACAGCGTGAGGCAGCCCCAGAACAACCGCGGCATGAGCGGGAGGGTTCCGTCCACCAAGAGGCACCCCCTCGAGGTGGGAGAGCCCCGGCTCGAGAACGCATCATCGACAATCGCGCACCCCAAGATGCACGCCATGACATCAACGACAACCGACGACGCAAGGCAGCGGGTGCCGAGGACCGTGGCTACAAGGCCCATCGAGGGGGCCGCTACGACAGCGACGAGGACCGTCAGACTCTCGAGCCTCCGGGCCCTCGAGTCTTCAGTCGAGCCATCCGTAACACGCCATTGCCAAACCCATTTCGACCCCCCACGAGCGTGGTCAAGTACAACGGGGAGACCAAGCCAGAGCTCTGGTTGGCCGACTTCCGGGCGGCTTTGCCGCCCGGGAGGGCTCGAGAGGATAAGGCGATCATACGCCAACTCCCACTATTTCTCTCTCGACACCGCTCGACGGTGGCTCGAGGAGCTTCCCCCATCGGATCACGATTGGGCCGACCTAGTCCGAATTTTCGAGGGAACTTCAAGGGCACATACATCCGACCCGGCAACTCGTGGGATCTCCGCAACGCAAACAAAATACCACGGAATCCTCCGGGATTTTGCTCGACGTTTCTCCAAGTTGCGCACCGAGCGCGCACATCCCGGACCACGACGTCATCTTGGCATTTGTCTCGGGCACCACTTGCAAAGAGCTCGTGCGGGAACTCGGGCGCAACCGCCCAAAGACGGTGAATGAGCTCATGGACGTCGTCGCCGACTACGCTGCTGGCGACGAGGCCGTGGGAGCCTTCTTTGGCGGAGCTGGGAACAAGCCCGCGCCGCCCCTAGAGGGCGGTGAGGGATCGAGCAAGACCCAGAAGAAGAACGGGAAGAAGAAGAAGGGTAACCAACAAGGCAAGCGCGCGGTCGGGGACAACGAGGTGGCTGCAGCCGAGGGCAAGAAGCCTAGACCCCCACCGGACGGGGGCGTCTTCGACAAGATGCTAAAGCAGCCCTGCCCGTACCACAAGGAACCGGTCAAACATAACCTCGGGGACTGCCGTATGCTTCGAGGTTACTTCAAGAAAATTGGCCTCGACAAGGACGATGGCAAGAAGGATAAGGGTGGCGAGGATCGAGCCAACGACGATGACGACGGTGGGTATCCGCCCATCACCGAGTGCTACATGATCTACGGCGGCCCGACCACCCAGATGACACGTCGAGAGCGGAAGGCCGAGCGCAGGGAGGTTTTCGCCATGAAACCCGCCACGCCTCAATTCCTCGGCGGTCGGATGCTCCCATCACGTTCGACCGTGATGATCATCCGGACCACGTCACCAACCCCGGCTCATACCCTCTCGTCGTCGCCCGATCATCCTCAACGCCCGCTTTACCAAAGTTCTCATGGATGGAGGCGGTAGCCTCAACATCATCTACATGGAGACCCTCACGTTGCTCGGCCTCACAAGAGCCGACCTCCGGCCCGAGCGCCGGGGGCTTCCACGGAGTGGTCCCGGCAAAAAGCGCTCACGATCGGCCGCATCGACCTCCCCGTCGTCTTTGGGACACGCTCGAACTTTCGTCGAGAGGTCTTAACCTTCGACGTGCCCGGTTTCGAGGGGACGTATCACGCCATCTTGGGCGAGACCGTGCTACACAAAGTTCATGGCGATCCCCGGCTATGCCTACCTCAAGCTCAAGATGCCGGGACCAAAGGAGTCATCACCGTCGGTTCACGTACGAGCACGCCTACCATTGCGATGTGGAGTGCGTCGAGAACGGGGAATCAGCGATGAACGTCTGGGAACATCGAAGACCTAGCCATGATGCTCGATCACATGGCAGCCGGAGCCTCTCCTCCAACACCCAAGCGACAGTGGCAACTTCGACCCCGCCGACGACACCAAGAAGATCCCGCTCGATCCAAGCTCCTCGGGGGAAAAGACGCTGGTCATCAGCGCCTCCCTCGACAGCAAATAGGAAGCAGTGCTCGTCGACTTTCTCCGCGCAAACGCTGACATGTTTGCGTGGAGTCCCTCGGACATGCCCGGCATACCGAGGGATGTCGCCGAGCACGCCTTGGAGATCCGTCCCGGTTCAAGACCTGTCAAGCAACGTCTGCGCCGCTTCGACGAAGAGAAGCGTAGGATCATCCGCGAAGAGGTCGAGAAGCTCGAGAAGGCCGGATTCATCAAGGTGGTACATCATCCCGAATGGTTAAGCTAATCCTGTATTAGTAGAGAAAAAGAATGCGAAAATGAGGATGTGTGTAGATTACACTAGTTTAAATAAAGCATGTCCCATAGTCCCATTTCCTTTACCTCGAATAGATCAAATCGTTGATTCCACTGCGGGTTGTGAAGTACTTTCTTTCCTCGACGCCTACTCGGCTACCACCAAATCAAAATGAAGGAGTCCGACCAGCTCGCGACTTCATTCATCACCCCCATGGGCATGTATTGTTATGTCACAATGCCTTTCGGCCTTCGAAACGCCGGGGCAACATACCAACGCTGCATGCTCCATGTCTTCGAGAAACACATAGGAGAGACCGTCGAGGCCTACGTCGATGACATCGTTGTCAAGACTCGAAAAGTAGAAAACCTTGTCGAGGACCTCAAGTTGACGTTTGGATGCCTCCGAGCTAAAAACATCAAGTTGAATCCCGAGAAGTGTGTCTTTGGCGTGCCTCGAGGCATGTTATTAGGGTATATCGTCTCCCAGCGCGGTATCGAGGCCAATCCCGAGAAGATTGCGGCCATCATGAGAATGGGGCCGATCCGAGACCTGAAAGGGGTGCAAAGATCCTTGGATGCTTAGCCGCACTCAGTCGGTTCATTGCGCGCCTGGGAGAAAAAGCCTTGCCTCTGTACCGGCTCCTCAGAAAATCCGAGCACTTCACGTGGACGCCTGAAGCAGAGGAGGCCCTCTCAAAACTGAAGAGCATGCTCACATCTCCTCCTGTGCTCGTGCCGCCTCGACCGGCTCGAGACGGTATACCCGCCGAATCCCTCCTCCTCTATGTCGCCGCAACCACTCAGGTGGTTAGCACAGTCATAGTGGTCGAGAGGCAGGAAGAGGGGCACGCGCTCCCCGTCCAGCGGCCGGTGTATTTCATCAGTGAGGTGCTCTCAGATGCCAAAGTTCGATACCCCCATATCCAAAAGCTGCTCTACGCAATCGTGCTCACCCGTCGAAAACTCCAGCACTACTTTCTCAGCCACCCAGTGACGGTGGTAACATCATTCCCACTTGGAGAAATTATCTAGAACCGGGAAGTCATGGGTCGAATCGCCAAGTGGTCGGTCGAGCTCATGGGCGAGACCATCACGTACGCCCCTCGGAAGGCTATCAAATCTCAAGTCTTGGTTGACTTTGTCGGCGAGTGGACCGACGTCCAACTCCCCCGGTCCAGATCCGGGCCGAGCTGTGGACCATGTACTTCGACGGGTCACTTATGAAGACGGGGAGCGCGGCGCGGGCTTGCTCTTCATCTCACCCCTCGGAGTACACATGCATTACGTAGTACGCATCCACTTTGCCGCCTCGAACAATATGGCAGAGTATGAGGCGCTCGTTACCGGGTTGCGCATTGCCATCGAGCTTGGGGTCCGACGCCTCGATGCTCGAGGCGACTCGCAGCTTGTCATCGACCAAGTAATGAAAGCCTCGAGCTGCCATGACGAAAAAATGGACTCATACTGCAGTGAGGTGCGCAAGTTGGAAGCTAGTTTCCATGGTCTCGAGCTCAACCACATCCCAAGGCGCTTCAATGAGGCTGCAGACGAGCTGGCCAAAATCGCTTCATCTCGAGCGCCGCTACCCCCAGACGTCTTCTCGAAAGACCTCCATGAGCCATCCGTAAAGTGGGACTCGGGGGCTGGGGCAGGACCAGCTGTTGAGCCTGCTCCTACGACCGAGCCCCCCTCGACGGGGGCCACAGTCATGGAGATCGACCAGGCTACGAGCCCGCCAACCGACTGGCGTGCACCATTCCTCGAGTATCTCATTCGAGGGGAGCTGCCAGAGGATCGAACAGAGGCGAGACGACTAGCTCGTCGAGCCAAAACTTACGTCCTTTACGGAGACGACAGAGAGCTCTATCGCCGGAGCCCAACTGGCGTACTCCAACGTTGCATCTCGATCGAGGAAGGCAGGAAGCTACTCAGAGACATGCACTCGGGGGCTTGTGGCCACCATGCTGCACCGAGAACCCTTGTCGGGAACGCATTCCGCCAAGGCTTTTACTGGCCCACTGCAGTTGCTGATGCCATCAAGCTGGTTCGAGCGTGTGAGGGATGCCAATTCTACGCCAAGCAAACGCATCTTCCAGCACACGCACTCCAGATGATCCCCCTCACATGGCCATTTGCGGTCTGGGGGCTCGATCTGGTTGGACCCCTCAAAAAGACGACGGGAGGCCACACCCACTTGCTCGTGGCCATCGATAAGTTTACCAAGTGGATCGAGGCCAAGCCTATCACTAACATCCGCTCGGAGCGAGCGGTCGAGTTCTTCACCGACATCATCCATCGCTTTGGAGTCCCTAACGTCATCATTCGACAATGGTACCCGGTTCACGGGCAAAAAATTCTTGGACTTCGCGATCGGTACCACATCCGTGTGAACTGGTCGGCAGTCGCCTACCCTCGAACTAACGGCCAAGTCGAGCGCGCGAATGGCATGATCTTGCAAGGACTAAAGCCAAGAATTTTCAAACGCTTGAACAAACACGGCAACAAATGGGTAGTTGAGCTCCCATCCGTCCTGTGGAGTCTGCGCACGACCGAGAGTCGAGCCACTGGGTTCACCCCGTTCTTCTTGGTCTATGGGTCTGAGGCCGTCCTCCCCACTGACCTCGAGTACGGGTCCCCTCGACTCAAGGCCTACAACGAGCAGACTAATCAGGAAAGGCTAGCAAACGCCATCGACCAAGCAGAAGAGGCTCGAGACACGGCGCTCCTACACTCGCGCGCTACCAACGAAGCTACGGCGGTACCACGAGAAGAACGTGCGCAAGAGGGATTTCAACGTCGGTGATCTTGTGCTCCGTCGACGCCAAGATAACAAGGGCGCCACAAGGCGACTCCTCCTTGGGAAGGTCCGTTTATCGTGGTCAAGGTGCTGAAGCCGGGGACGTACAAGTTAGCCGACGAAAAGGGCTCGATCCTCACCAACGCATGGAACATCGAACAGCTACGTCGCTTTTTCTCTTAGGCCTCGATGCCTTGTACATATTTTCGCTTAAATTTTACCGCTAGTATGAATAAATAAGTTAGTTTCTTACTTTTTGTTCATACGCAAGGTGGGCTCGACTTTGTTTCCACAAAATCAAGCCCCCCTCGGGGGCTAAACCAGGGGGGGAACCCCCCTGAGGTCCTCGAAAAAACACACCTAGTTTTTTCGAAAACGATGCTCGACGTAATTTTCCCCTCCTCGCCTCGAAATTTTTCATAAGACTAAGTATTTGTGTCACCTCGAGCTCATCGAGCCAGGGCGATTGAGCACAAGGCTTCCCACGCTTCCGAGCTACGGCACCCTAACTCACCCCCTCTCGAAGTGGCTCGAGCGCAGCGCCAACACTTAGCTGAAACAAAATCAAGGCAGGAAGCGGAAAATAATGACGAATGCAAAGAAAAAACTAGAGTATAACGGTTCAAATCACAGGAGTCAAGATTTTAGGCCACTTGGGCCACTTCCATAACCAAAAAGTACTTGTTTTCTTACAAGGGCCTTGTTGCCCAGATTACGGCTCGCAGGCCGGTTGGAATCTACTCTACGCCTGGCGGGAGGACTTCATGCAGCAGATCGCCTCCAAGACGGGCGCCCGGTTCTTCGGCCTCGGCCTTGAGTTGCTCGATCCGGGGGTTGACCCCTCCTTCTTGCTCGCCCTCGACGTAGGCGAAGCCGCTCGCCACGGCCTCCATCCCGGTCCGGGCCTCCTCCCTCGAGACGCTGAATCCCGAGTAGAAGATGGCCATCGTCCGGCGCGCAGCAAAAACAAGGGCCTCCTGGATACGATCCCGCAGGGAGGCGCCGAACTCGAGGACCCGGCTAGCATAGCTGGCCAGCATCCGGCCCCTCGACGTCCACCACTGGCGGGAAGCCCCACTTGGCGCTGAGGGTGTCAATGGCGCCAGTGATGCGGGCCTTGGCCGAGATCACGCCTTCAGCCACCGCATGGGTGGACTTGGCATACTCACGCGCGCCCGCCAGGTCCGCCTCCAAACCTGAAAAAAGATGACAAGAATCAAGTACTTAATCAGGTACTCGAGCAACCCGTATAAGTCACGCACGAAAAAGGACTAAAAGACTCGAGCACTTACCGGTGCAGCGGGTCGAGAGCCTTTGCTCGCGATCGAGCGCCCGCGTAAGCTCACCCTCTTTTCTCTGGAGGACGCGCTAGACATCGTGTTTCTCCACGCGCAGCTCCTCATAAGCCCTGCCGGCGCCCTGGATGGCGAGGTCTTTCGTCGTCATCTCTAGACGGAGATTGACCGCTTCCGTTTGGAGACCGCTCGCCCGCTCTTTCTCCGCTTCAAGCGCGCTAGCAAGGGCCTCTTTTTCGGCAGCCACCCGGGTGACCGTTGCCTGCAGCTCCTTCACGTAGGCCTCGACGCCGGCCTTCTCCTTCTGGAGCTGCTCCATGTCTCGCTGCTTGGCCTTATAGCCCAGCAGCGCGGTAGCCGCGTCCTGCTTGAGTTGCTCGAACGCCGCATGCAGCTGCGCATAATTCTGACGAGCGGTCTCGGCCTCCTGCGCGGTTTGGGCGAGCTTCTCACCTGCCTCCTGCTGCGCTGCCCCGGCCTCCCGCGCCACTCGAGCGAGTTCGTCGTGGGCTTTCTTGGCATCCTCCTTGGCGGCGCTCAGGGCGGCGTTGGCCTCTCGAAGAAGCCGGGCAGACCGGTGCAGCTCCGCCTCAGCATCCCGCCCCATGCGCACATATCGCCGGATCTCGTCCTCACTCTCACAGAGAGCGCGGATGTGAACCGACTTGGCGTATGAACTGCTTTGCGCCGTCTAAGCCACGAAAGAGGAAAAGTCAAATACAAATCACGATAAGTCTGAACAAAAGAAGGGAGGCTGTGCTCGAGGGTACTCACAGAAGAAAGCCGGGGCAGGTCCTCGGAGACGAGTGACAGAGCGACCTTCAGAGCATGTTCAAGCCACTGCCGGCGCTCCTCGGCCTCCATATGCGCCTCGAGCTCCTTCTGATCGTTCATCACGATCGCAGGGGCCTCGTGGTCGAGAGGGTCGGGGAGCACCAGCGGCGGCCTTTCCCATAAAGGGAATCCCTCCCGCATCTCCTTGTCGACGGAGGAATGGCGTCCTCTCACGGCCTCCAAATCAACGCCCGCTGTCACCACCCGCTCAGCCAGGGTCGTAGGACGTTGCGGCTGGCTCTGGGAGGAGGACGCCCTCGGGCGAGCGCTCGCGCCTCGAGCTGCCTCCGCTCTTCGATAGAGGCATCGGAGGGCTCAACAGGTCCGAGACCAACCGACCGCATGTGGCTGTCAACGATAGCAGTCGCCGTCAGCTTCCTCTGGGCCTCCTCCCAGTGATCGGCCTCGGACATAACAGTGAACTCCACCTCGCCCGTCGTCGAGTCGGGCACAAGGTGAGGCACCACGACCTCTCCTAACCGCGGCTGTGGCAGCGGCGCCTGATATGACGCCAGGCGGTGCTCCTCGAGTCGCTCCTCCCTTTGCTCGCCGCTCTGGTGCTCAGCCCGCTGCTCCACTTGCGGCTGACTCTCCTCGACGCCAGCGGCGGCAGGCTGTACCGCCGGTCCCACCTGCTGCTCCACCGGCTCCTCCGCCTTCTCCCCCTCCTGTGTGGCAGCAGGGTGCTCCTCGAGCGCGCCCTCTCGAGCGGCAGCTTGGGCCTCACCCTCATCAACCCGTTGCCCGGCTGAGGGCTCGACCTCCATGTCCCGAGGAGGGGTTGAGGCCCGGCTCGGCTGAGGCTCAGCCACCGGTCCCGCCTCCTGCATCTCCACATCTCCCACGGGCCGGTCGGCGGCGGCGGGCGTCTCCTCCCCCTCCTTCTCCCTGCGCTCCTCCTCGAGCCGGCGCGGCCGCCGACCCGGGAAGACTTGGCGCCCGAGCTCGGACTCTCCTCGAGCACGATGGGCCTTGCCGCTCCGATCCGGCCCCGTCGCCGGCTCTGGCACCATTGCCCTTTGCTCGCCCGCCGCCGCGTCACCCAGCGCGCCTGACGATGTCGGGGTCTCGAGCGGGACGGCGGTCAGGGCCGTGGCGGTGGTGGCGTCCTTCTCCTCCGCTGCCTTGGCCACGACCCCGGCACCTACACGGGATGCGGCGCCATCGACCGCCGCGCTTGAGCGCATCTTTGGCCCGCTCTAACCAAATGGGAGTAGAGGGAGGGAGAGTCACTCCCGGCATCGACGGGGTGCCGCTCGACCCTCCCGCGGTCCTCAGCCTCTTAGTAGGCACCATGGAAGGGAGGGATGGCAAGGTCTGCAGGGAACGCTTAGTCCTGGAAGAAAGAGAAAAACAAAAACTTTCACTATGACAAAATACTCGCACACAAACAAAACAATGCAATAAGGAGTAGATCGACCAGGAGACTTACCCTGAGGTTGGAGTAGCGCTGCTCAAGCCGCTTGGCTTGCTCGGAGCGCTCGGGGGCTTCCGAGCCTCAGTTGCCCCCCTCGAGTCACTCGAGGACTTGGGGGCCTCGAGCCCGCTGCTTGTGCCGCTCGGGGGCTTCGAGACCCTGGCGGCCGCTCCCGTTTTAGCCGACTCCTTGGGCGGCTCGGGCACAGCGTCCCTCACGGGATCCTGGGACCTGCGGGTCGAGATCCGCTCCGCCCGGCGGTCGCTAGAGGAGCCCGGCGCTCGCCGGACCGTGCGAGAAGATGAAGTGCGCACATTTGCAGCCTCCGCTGCCGGGTGTGCGCGCCCGTTGAAGAAGAACGGTGGCGGGAGGAAGATTCCCGCCGCGTCGGAGACGGCGCCCGCCCGCCATGGCTAGAAGGACGGGGCGACTCCTCCCGCCGCCCTGCTTGAGCCGGCGACGACGAGCGAGTGCGGCGGATGGAGTGTTGAGACGCCCCACCCCGTTGCCCTGCTTGGGCCGGCGACGGCGCTCGAGCACCGCGGTTCGACGACCCCTCCTGCTGACCCGCTCGAACGAGCGACGAGTCGTCGCGCAGGAGGCCTGGCGCCAACGTTGGCTCCTGCACGCGAGAGCGAGCAAGCGTCAGGGCTCGAGCGACGACAGCGTCATCACTGTCAGTCGCATCATCATCATCATCATCGTCATCTTCCTCCTCGTCCTCATCGGACGACTCGAGACTGGGGGTCCAATCGGTCGGGTCCGCCGCCAGGCGTATTTCACGTTCCCGGCGGCGCCTAGCCTTGCGCTTCTCCTTCTCCTCTAGCGCACGGGCCTTCTGCGCCTTCTCCTCCCTCCTCGAAACCACGGCGGTGTGTGCTCGTTCGCCCCTCAGACGTCTTACCTCACGGTCGGGCGCGTCCTCCTTCACCGGGGGCCTCGACTCCGCGTGATCGTTGATATTCTGACAAAAGAACAGGCCTCGATAAGGATTGCTCGAGTAAAAGAAACAACGAAAAGAGGACCTCGAGAAAACTTACGTAGCCGAGCAGGTTGTACTCCGGACGCATGCGGAAGAGGCCGACTTGGTTCTCGCCAAAGTTCCTCCCCCCATCGATCGCGTCACGCACCCGAGCCACGATCGTAGCGACCGGAAGAGGCTCGTCGGACATCCGCGGCCGCAAGTGCCGCAGGTCGGCGTTCTCCGTCATCCGGTCGAGCCGCAGCGGGCGCTCGGCGAGCGGGAGCACCCGGCGGCTGTGGAACTCGGCAACCACATGCGCGATGTTGAGGAAGAAGTTGCCGGACCTCCGGTTGCGGAGGCTCGAAATGGCGTCGAGCAGGGAGTTCATGCGGGGCTGACGCGTCGCCGGCTGGCCGTGCGCCCAGTTGAAACCAGGCACGGTAAGCACGGCGCCGGTGTACTCCGGGAAGAGGCCTCCCTCATTGCGGAGGTAGAACCACTCCCGGTCCCAGCCGGAGTTGTTCGACGACCACGTACCGGAAAGCCAGCACTCCTTCCTCTTCAGCCCGAGCGAGCAGGAACCCGCTCGGACATAGCGGCGGATCTTCGGCTGCACCGCCTTCTCCTTCTCCTCCTCCTCCTCCTCATTCTCCTCCTCGTTTTCCTCCTCCTCCTCCTCGTCATCATCATCACCGTCGTCGTCGGCGGCCTTCTTGCTCTTCACCGCCTTGGTGAAGAGCGTCGCCTTGAAGACGTGGGTGAACAGGTCCCACTGCGGCGCCATCCCCAAATATCCCTCGCACACGGCGGCATAGGTAGCCGCGAGCGAGATGGAATTGGGGTTGAAATGCCGGAGCTCGACCCCGAAATGGTGGGGAGAGCCCGCATAAAGCGGCTCGGCCGCGCACCAAGTCCCCGCCGGTGGAACCCGATGAAGCTCGGAATGTAGCCCCGCGGGGATTGGGCTCGAGGTCGCCGTCGTCCGGCACCCTCCACTCTGGTAACCCCTCCGCCGGATTAGGCGGAAGTAATCCGCCGTTCACCAGATTGAGCAGCATTCCCTCGGTCACCATAGACCGAGGCCACGGGAGCGCGTCCGCCATCACCACCGGCACAGAAGGCTTGGCGGCGCCCTTGCCCTTGCCCTTGCCTTTGCCACCGGCACCCTGGCCGGAGCTCTGGCCCGTCTTCTTGGATGTCCTCCCCATGACAGTGACGGAAGCGGAACGGTAAGAGCAGCGGCGGCGGAACGCTGGGAACGGTGGCACCGGGAACGGTGGCGCAGAAGACAGGCGCGATTACGGGCTAGAGCGGCGTCGGCGGTCACGGGCAGCGGTGGCGGCGGCGATTGCAGAGGATGGCGGTGGCGGATTGGATCTACAGTAGGGCGGAACTGGCAGCAAAGAGCAGCAGGGAAGGCAAGAATGCGGGGAAGAAGGACCAGGAGCCTACCTCTCCATATTTATAGAGCCCAAGACGATCCGCGTGAACCACGTTCAACGGCCCAGATTGCACCATCCAACGGCCGCGCGCGCCCGGCGGACTCGACGAAATACGGTAACCGCACTAAATGCCCTGACAAACCGTCACCTACTTTTTAGGCGCACACGATGCGAGGTGGAGCGGAACCGTCGCCAAGCCACGATCACCACGATACGCCGGTTTCCGCCTAAAAAGGCGCGCCGCTTGCAACGGACAAATGCGCATCAAATGGGCGCAATGACGGGACGTCTCGACGGACGGTCCCTTAGACGGTAAGAAACCCAGGGACTCCGGTCCCACAAGTAAGTCTCGAGGGAGCGGAGGCTGACCCACGGACGGGTTCGAACAGCCGCCCTCGAGCACCCGGGTTAGGGGCGCCTATGGGAAGGAACCCTCGAAAGGTTCCGCTCGAGAACGAACCCTCGAACCCAGATGGCGTGTCCAAGGCAAGGCACTATGTATCTAAGGGATCCCGCCGACGGGAGGCACTCGAGCCGCCGGCCCCCTCGAACGGGACCGGTCCTCTGGAAACTAAGAGCCCAGCTTCAATGAGAGCGCCCCCGGGCCACGAAGCCGTCTCCCCTCGAAAGGAGGCGAGCTCTCACTTGGACTACCCGACATCAGCTCACAGGGAGGTATGGCGCTCGCTCGATCGCGGGTAGTGTCAGACCTCTCACCACTTGGGTCTGATCCAAGAGGCCCAGCGAGGAACTGGACCACGACTCCAGCCCAGCCATTCAGGGCTCGGGGGCTCGCGTCACACAAATAACCTCCCTCGACACGGGAGGAGCCGGAAATACTCGGGGACTCGAACGGTTATTGAAAATCTCCTGCCTTGAGATGCTACAACTCCAATTAATAATACTCTTACCCAAAATCGTTCATCTCAAAGCCCCCAGAGGAATGCCTCATTCCTCTGGGGCCTCGGGGGCTACCCCCGCGGGGGACGCTCGCGCGCCCCCCACGGAGAAAATAACGAAATGACTCCTCGAAACATTGACAATAATCCCAATTCTAGGTACTTCAACTCCACTTCATGATCCCTTGTTTGAAGTTTCACAATCGAACAAGGGCTCGGGGCTACCGTCGGGTACCTAGATTAGGGGGTCCTAAATTGGGTGAATTAGAGACCAACAAATCAACCTCATCCCCCTCTAAAAAACCCCAGAAACTAGTTAACCAGAGAAACCCCAATTCTTCTCGTACTGGGCCGGCCCAGTATCAGGCCCACAAAGCCTCAGAAACCTTCTGGCTCGAGCAGTAACCACTCACCCGCTCGAGCAAGAAGTACGGAAACCGCTCGAGCGTACGACTGCTCGAGATGATGACGTAAACCGCTCGAGCGAGCGACCGCTCGAGCGGGACGGAGAACGCTCGAGCGAGAAGCCGCTCGAGTCCGCCCACAATCATTACCTATCCAAGGCACGCACATGGCTACAGTATATGTAATAGTGGGAAGTGTGCCTGCTCCGCCTAACCCCATGGCTACAGTGCGCGGCATAGTGAGAATAACGCCGGTCACTTCTCCTATTCCGCTGCCCATACCCGGGATACAGGCATGCCAGGCAACACTATTACACCACGTCGAGTACTGTGGCGCGAGCGGCATTCCCTCTTGACGCCATCGTCAACACTCCATACCACCAACCACGTCGTCCCGTCCCGTCGCTCGGATCACTGCCCCCTCGAGGCAGCTTCCAACCACTCGAGGAGTGGTGACGGACGCGACTTGAACGAGGGACACACAGTGTTCTGTCTTCCCCACCTCGACGACCATACTGCGGGGTTCCCGGGCGCACGTGCTCGACTACGACAATGCCATACCTCGACTACGTCAGCCCACGACCGAGAAGGACGAACAGGCCATCGTCGACCATACCGCTACAGGCTCGAGCCCGACCGAAGGGAGCGTCTACAGTCTCGACGACTCAACATGGCGCACGTACCTCGACGTCACGCCCACGATAGCCCTACCTACTCTGTACTCCTGAGCCTCCTCTTGGCCTATAAAAAGGGATGCCAGGGACTAGTCTAGGGAGGACTTTTTACGCCTTCATTCACAACACATTTCCACGCACGCTAAGTCTCAGGACTCGCTTGTATTCACCCCTGTACAAGCACCCCGGTGCAAGATAATACAAAACTCTCCCCTCTGCTGGACGTAGGGCACTCTTGGCCTGAACCAGGATAAACGATTGTGTCCATCTTGCATCACCATCCGGATTAGGGAGCACGCATAGAAATTTACTCGTTGGTGTAATACCCCCCGGGGTACGAAACACCGACACTAAGTGACTAAGTGGCTAAAGTAAATGAGAGAGGGAGAGTGAGGGAGCTCCAAATGAGTGTGTGTGTGTGTGAGTGTGAGGGGGTCCTCTATTTATAGGAGGTGGTTAGGGGAATGTTCTTGGAATATTCCTTTGATCCCTTCATTATTCCTCCCAACCGACGTCAAGGTACGTTGAATCTGGACGTTTCCACCTCCGAACCGACCTCCTGGGCACTGAATGTACCGACACACGAAAGCTGACCGCAGGGCGCCACGTGGAGGGGACGATCGCCCCCCTGGGGCGTGTTGACGGTAGTTAAGTATCAATTTTATACTGTCAACACAGCAAGAAAAAGGACTAAAACGAGTTCACCTATTAGATATAGGGGTTACACTGATAGAATTCCACAAGTTTTGGTGATTGTCTATTTCTGCAGGGGGATATCAAGAAAGAACCTAAAGAAGGCCCACATGTCGGGATTACATAGAGATAAAGACCGAACGGGTAAAAAAGAATACTCTAGAAGACTCGGGAAGGCGACCCCTGGAAGCTGGGCCCCATCTGGCAGCCTCCAGGGGCGGCCGACTCCCCCCTAGGGGCAGCCGCCTCTCACCCTCAACCAATCAGGTTGAGTCTCGCGGATTATGCCTCCACCGCCTTTGAGGATGAATAATAGTCGTCCATTAAGGTCGGTTTGATCCGAGGGCTGTGGTGCATTCTAGAGGGCTATATATTCAGAGCCCCTGACCCTAGGAGAAACCCTAATTCATTCTAGAATTCATTCTCTATTCATTCATCTGAGAGAATTCAGAGAAGCCAGAGCCACCATCTCAATTAGAGCTCCATAGTTTAGTAGCATAGCTACATAGGAATAGATCTAGAGGGAATCAAGCCTAGCTTGGAGTCCGTATCTGTCGGAGTTCTTGGTAATTCCCCTCTACATTCTTGTAATATTCATCATTGTTCGTGATACTATGAATAGTACTTTATTCTATTCTATTATATCATAATTGACTTTGCTCTATTTGATTATGTTCTCAATTATATTGTTCTTAGTCTACTTTGATTATATATATGTTTAGCATAGTTGGACTAGAATTATGTTTATGCATAGGATCGTATAGCGCTTGCTCATTAGATCGATGGGTGAGTGGTAAATATTGTGTAGGCGTGGTGCCTAGACCGTATTTATCTGCGATTGCACCCTATATTCCGGATCGTGAGGTAGATCGCGGGAGTGACAGTCTTGTTGAGTCCTTTATAGTCCTTCTCCTGAGTATAGGTCTAGCAGAATACCCCTATTACATTGAAGTCATTGCTATGTCTCTAGTCTTCTCTGGTAATATCACTATGCATAGATGTAACCTTTTCCCGCCATGATTGCTAGATGTCTGGATTACTCCTGGTTAAAATGCTACGATGATATTTTTTGTGCGTTTGCGGAACCCTCCATATTTTAGTTGCACTTAATAAACATCAACAACCCTCCACATTCACCATCAAGGATGTCCCCAGAGATTCTATACTACTTCGCCTCTTCCCATTCTCACTCTTGGGGAGAGTGAAGCAGTGGTTCTACGCAATAAGGAGAAGAATACTACGTGGGCACTATGTTCCACCAATTTCCTGGCAAAGTTCTTCGCCTTGGGCAAGACAAATGCTCTTCGTGGGAAGATATCAAGCTTTCAGCAACAGCATGATAAGACTTGTCACATCTGGGATTTTCGGCCTTGCTAGGACACATGCATTTCATGAGCATGAGTATCATCATGCATGGCATTAGCTAAACATGACATGTCACTTCATGTGTGATGCTTGAATTGTTTGATTTGTGCTTGAAATGCATGGAACATGATAAAGTAATACAAGTGCTTGATGTTTGATCACTAAAACAATGTAGACCTACTTAGGGTAACAAATGAAGGTAGGTTTATATTGGCCAATTTGGCTGACCAAGTCTCTAGTGATGAGTTTATTGAAATTGACTTATAAAGTGATTTGCTTGGTTGTTCCAAAAGTGTTTCAAAAGTTCAAAACTAGCTTTTGACCTCTTAATGGTTCTGATGTAGAATTTTATAAGGGTCAATTCTTCTAACTACAACTTTTTATGAAAAGGGCTAGGAGATGCTCAAAATAGGGGATAAAGGCAGAACCTGGGGGATGTTTTTACCAAAGGTTTCTGATAGTCGTCGGTTGGCATGCCGCGTTCACCTACTTCTATTAGGTAACATAAGTTAGTCCAATTAGAAAAAATGATTATGGCATAGTTGGACATGTCATGCCAAAATTTGGGGCCAATTAGAGTTGATTAAGCATCCAATTTAGTGGATTGTGGGCCCTAGGTCAAGTCTGATTAGCAGATTGACATTGCCATGTTGGCAGTGGATTATCTCCTAATCCGTGGGCCAAAGGACTTAAGTGTCTTAACGAATAATATTAAGCATCATTAGTAGACCATTTTCTCTTTTGGGCCCATCTCCGGATTCAGTCCATATCCAGCCCAAATCGACGGCCCAATGTCAGCCCACATATGCACGCCAGCTGTTCGGCTTATTGCCCCAGCCGTCGACACGCACTCGGGGACGTGTCGCAGGGCATGCCCGACGCGCGCCGGCCATCGTCGTCGTGTCGCCGTCTCAGGCATCTGCGCGATGAGGGACACCGCGTCACCCCGGCCTCACCTCGTCGACTCCGTCATTCCACTCCCACTCGCCTCACACTCCCTCTGCCTCTCACGCACGGGCAGAGCCGCTGTGTCGTCGTCGCCATTGCGCCGCACGAAGCTCCGCCCTTACCACCCACTCCCGCCATGCTAGAGTGTCGCCGAGCCTGCTGCCAAGCTCACGCTCGTGCGCCGCGCCTCGCCTTCCATCTAGCCGCGCGAACCTGCCACCGTTGGGGCCGCACGGAGCGCGTTGCGGTACGGTAGTTCGCCGTTGCCGCGCACCTCTTCCTACGCGCCTCCCCACTGCAAGGCCGCCATCGCCTTTCCTACCCCGTACCGCGCCTTCCGCACTGCTTCCCCGTTCGAATCAGTCGCCGGAGCCCCGCCATCACCACACCGGACGGCTGGGAGCCGTCGGCGTGTGTAGACTGCGTTTTTTTTACCGACCGGTTACCGGCCGGTTTGACCGGTACCGGACTTACCGGTCCGGTCCGGTAGCAAAATCGCCGGTAAACCGGTCAAAACCGACACATGCATTAGCGAAAAAACCGAATCGGCCGGTTTTACCGGTAAACCGGTCCGGTTTTTTTAAAAAAACCGACCGGCCGGTTCGCGGTAAAAAAAACACAGGTGTAGACCCGCCACCATGGGCTGCCGCGAGGGCCACCTTGGGCGCGGGAGGGTGAGCGACGCCGCCTCGGAGCTTCGCCGCCGCTCTAGGGGCGCCGGCGGGCCGCCAGTTGGCCGGCCCCAACTCCCCTGTTCCTCTCCGCCACCAGGGACCACGCGATCAGAATTAGATGAAAGGTGAGGGTCCTGGTGTAAAACAGCAAGACTCAGGGAGTTTCGGATTTGCCCTTACGCGAATCCGGGAAACCTCAGGGGCCTATGTGAAAACTGTTTGTCTTATCCGGATTAAAGGAAAATGATTTCCATTTCATGTTTAATCTTCTAAAATCCATAGAGGGAGCTAGGAGTGTACAAATCGATTGATTCAAGTGCCTAGATTTTTCTTATGACATGCGCTGTGCATAGAAAATATCATATTCCATGTTTGTGATGTTTTTCTGTGTAGTTATAATTTATTTTGGTTATTGGATTATTCTTGGGATTCGTAGATAATTCTTGGTAGCTCATAAAAATATGATTCTTGTTCCTAAGATCATCTTTTGTCATGCTCCTTCTGCGGTTAAGTTATCAAGTAGGCTTGCTGTGCAAAAGTATGGAGTTGTAGTTCAAGCTTGATTTATGAGCTAGGAAGGAAATAAATCATAAATAAATTAAGTGAGTATGATCTGTGGTTGGTAATTTTTGTAGGGTCATTATATGTTATTAGTTAGTCTCTGATGCAATGAAATCCCTGTTGTGAATGATTTGGTAGTACAAAGTATTTTTCATATGCCATCTGTCCTGGCACTTGTGAATTTTGTGTAGGCTGGTGTGATCATCCAAATGGGGTAAAATTTGTATGATGGGTGTCATTTGACATGTTATACCTTCTGTAATGTTTATAGGATTTTAGGAGCAACCAATCTTAGTGTTGCTGTTCAAGTCATAGGTTGGTTAACTAGGGGTTAATCCATTGATGCTATGGTCAACCTAATTAAAGGTTGGTTTTCTAGGGGAGTTGTCTAAATATGATAGTGATTTCATTAGCTTATACATCTACTGGTAAAGTTTCTTGATCATTGGATGTATGGTTTAAGAGTTATGACCCATACAATTTGGGTAACAGGGCTGTTTTACTTGCTGTTTTGCCAGGACCAGTTCTGTTGTTATGTGTTTTAGGTGTAGTTAGCCGGGGAATTAGCTTGTGATGTCTTCAGATGTTTGATGGATAATTTCATAAGCTTTCCATAATGTCTTCGATCATATCCATAGGACTTATAGATAATTAGTTATGATTTTATCAGTGAGCTGCTGATTATAGGTGTATGTTAATAGTGATGCTTGATTGATAGATGTTGTTTGCTAGTGATAGAAGTAGTAGGGTCATTACTACATGAGCATTCATCATCATTGACCATATGTGATCGTGCATATGTCGACAAGTATATTCATACATGCATCCGTGCATCATTCCAGGATCGCAATTAGGGATTCGTCGAGAAGAACAAGGATCCCGAAGGAAGTTTCCGCACAGGTGGTGATCGGGAATCGGACGAGAAGTGATCGAGCACTTGGAACCTCGACTACGCTCATCAACGAAAGGCAAGCCCCGGAGCATTTCTCCTACGGTTTGCCAAAATACTTGCGTCATTTTATTGTTTATGTTGCATTACGTGATAGGCGTTGAATGACACCTTTGATGCATTACCCTACCTTGACCACTTGATATACCTACCCTGGATTAAGTGTAGGACGTTTTATGCTTAGCCTTGCTTAATTATGCGGTAGAAGTCGGGTGGTTGGACAAACATCCGCGAGGATAGGAATTTCACATGATAATGGTTGGATCGGGAAAGGTTGGAACATAACCCAAACAGGATTGGTAAAGAACTCTGTATTGTTCCAGCCCTCAGTCATTTTGAACGCTTCTCACATTTAGGTGGTATTATGGGCCCCGAAGCCTAGTAGCTCTGTTTGGGCCGGTGACCGAAATGTAGGCATAACACCGAATGGAGGCAGGGTGGTTAGAGGCCCGAGTGTACCGTGGGCAAGAATGTCTGAGCTACCTGGCGTCGTACCGTGGGCAGACATGTCTTGAGCGACCTGGCACCGGATAACCTCTTGGTGTATAATGCTCCATAGCGGTCCCGCGACTTTACCCAAATAGTACCAACGGTGACCTAAGGTGCCTTCGCGCAGGCATGTTTGGGTTTGTGTGAGAAATTATAGCCAGCTGGTTAGTAATCGATTCGAATCGCCATCGTCCCTGGATAGGGATAACTTGACGTGAGTACTAGCAATACAGAATAAACGGGAATGGAAACGGGGTTATGTTGCCATGACGGATATGGAATATCGGATTATGATCAACCATGTGAAAGGATGATTGTTTTATACTTCTACTTGATGATGTTATAGTGCAGGTGCAAACCTAGCTAATGCAGGCTTTACTTAAGTTGATAAGCTTAGAATAGCTCACCTAATGAAGATAAAGTAAGCCCAAGTCGTTTATGCAAGAAAGGGTCAGCCAAACCACCATATGGCCTTGCATATGCTTATAAGAGTCCTTATTTTCTGGTTCAAGACGGGTAAGTCTAGCTGAGTACCCCACGTACTCAAGGTTTTATTCCCACTTGTTGCAGATCATTTGAAGTGTTGTGTGGCAACAAGATGGACCTGCATCCCACTACGGGAGGATGTAGATCGATGGGCAAGATCAACTCTTATATCTCATCTATTGCTTTTGTTGGATATTGACTTAGGCTAGCACTCTATTTTAAGAAATAGGTGTGTGTGTGGGTTTCAAAAAGAGTTTTAATTCCGCCACTTTTGTAACTCCGATTTGTAGTAAGTTTTAACTAAAACATGAGTTGTAAACATTCTATGAGCAAAAGGTGTATGATCAAGTGGATTGTAATTGTTGAACTATGATTCCTGGTGTGTCGTTGGAAAAGTTTGAAATCCTTCGTGATTTCGGATTGACTGCCGGGTTTACATGGGCTCAAGTGTGTTCTTCGACGCCTTGGCGTTGATATTCATACTTGTGCTTATGTAAATTGGTCGGGTCTGTGACAAGACTGTCCCAGAAGCTTGGGAACGCTTTCAAGATTACATCCTCGAATGTCCTCATCATGGCATGGAGAATTGGCTGCTCATAAAGACATTCTACCATGGGCTCAGCAACAGCACACGTGAGACCATGGATGCTGCTGCTGGAGGTGCATTCTTATCACTCACTATTCCTCAAGCCATAGCTCTTGTAGAAAAGATGGCATCCAACCAAGGTTGGAGTGAAGAAAGGACTCAGACCCGCAAGAGAGGTAGAGGAATGCACCAGCTGAAGGAGGTGGACATGTTGTCTGCCAAAATGGACTTGCTAATGAAGAGGCTCGATGAGAGAGCCACTGAGAAGAAAGAAGTCATGCATATACATGATGCTCGCATGACATGTGAAGAATGTGGAGAGACTGGGCACACAGGTGCTAACTGCCCAGAGCTGAAGGAGGACGTGAACTACCTCAACAACAACAACAACAACAATTACTACCATCCTCAGCAAAATCAAGGCTGGAATCAACAGCAGAGGCCTAACTACTTAGGCAATAACTCAGGCAACTACCAAGGTAACAACTCCTCCTACAATAATTACAATCAGCCGCCTTTGAGAGAGTTAGTGCTGAATCAGGGCAAGTTGATGGACAACTTGTCCAAGAAGATGGCATCAAATGACAAAGTCCTAGAGACAATCAGCAATAGAATGGATGGCTTTTCCAATGGCATCAAGAATCAACTCAGCTTCAACAAAATGCTAGAGTCTCAGGTGCAACAGCTTGCCAACTTCGTTCCCTCCGCCGGCCAAGGTAAAATACCGGGACAACCAGAAGAGCTAGAGACTGCAAATCTTGTTGATATATTCAATGCAGAAAGCAGCTGGAGTAACCCATCAAAAGGGTCATGGATTGATTCAACTCTGCCAATCAAGAACAGCGATCCAGGGAGACCAGTTATTCCAATCTCCATTGGAAGTACTAACTTCAATGAGGCAATCTGTGATTCCGGTGCAAGCATCAACATCATGCCAAGAGTGATATACGAGAAGCTATTCAGATGTCCTTTAATATGTACAACCATGTGCTTGCAACTTGCAGATCAGTCACTCCGTGTCCCCTTGGGAATACTAGAAGACATATGTGTACGAGTAGGCAACTCGTATGTTCCTGCAGACTTCATGGTAGTGGATACAGGCAGTGACGAAAGGTCCCCCATCATTCTAGGATGACCATTCTTGAACACTGCTGGAGCTATCATGTACGCCAACACTGCCAAGATCATCTTCAACATCAAGGGCAAGAGAGAGACCTTCTTCTTCAAGAATAGAGTGCTACAGTTCCCAGCACATCCTCATCAGCAGAACAATGAGAAGAAGAAGAAGAATCCAGCTAAGAAGAACAAGACCAAGGATAAGAAGACCAAGAAGACAGAGACAGTAAGGATGGTCACTGCAGTCCACAAGGTGCATGACCACCTACTTAGGTCCCCACGTCTGATCAAGAAAGATGACCCAGGTGTCCCCACCATTCAATGCTCCATCAACAGAAGCTCTTTCAATAAAGCTGTCTATGATCCCAACATTATGGCCAAGGTAACCTATGAATATCTATATGGCACTATGCCTTTGGAGCCCACCTATGCACAGCTATAGATGGCAGATCAGATATTCCGCTTCATCGAAGGAGAAGTGAAGGACGTCCTCATCCAGATAGATGACCATTATGTCCCCCACAGACTTCTTAGTCATCAATATGGGAGATGATTACGATCCTCCGATCATCCTAGGGAGACCATTCCTGAACACCACCAGAGCTATCATCTATATTGGAACAGGAGAGATTCATTTCCACTTTCCCACTGAGAAGGTACGCCGCTACTTCAACAATAATTATATAATCACTAAGGAGCCCAAGAAGAACAGAGCAAGGAGAAGGCAGCGTACTCGTCACCAGAACAAGAAGAACATCACTACAGATGGATGGGCTGACTATGAGGGAGAAGTGTCTAGATATGAAGATTGGTACCCAGAAGAGAAGAACTTTGCAGAAGAAGAGGTGCTACCAGCAGAAGAAAAACAAGTGCCCTAAGAAGCATCCTCCTCAAGGTCACCCTCTCCAACAAACAAGGTGTGGAAGGTAAAAGCAAAATCAGAATCAATTCCTACACAAGAGGTGATATCATCAGAGGCGTCAGCCAATGCGTCCCTTGAAAAATGAGCGAACATGACAAGTCCTGTTCGCAGGACTTAAAACCACCGAACGCCGCGCCAAGAGGTAACTTGGTATTTATCATTATTTCCTTTTTAGCATTGCATTTTTTACTTTAGCATATTTATTTTCCTACTTGCATTTTAGTTGCATCTTTGCTCTACTATCTCTCGCATTAGAAAAGAAAATAAAGATGTTGGCATCCAAAAAATCGTTAAGCCCCATGTGGATAATCATTCACCGTGGTGGCACAAAAAAATAATTTCTTAGCATATTTATCTTTCCCGTCTCGCATTCCTTAAATAATAAAAAGATAAAAATATTTCTTGTGATCCCGTTAGAATAAGTTTAAGTTAGGAAAGTTCTAGACAACCAAGGCCTAGAGGTTTTATCACTAACGCTTAATCAGTTCCACAAGCTTTGTTGTCTATTTGAGCTTCGTTTAACATCAAGGATCAAGAAGAGCTAACAGGCAGAAGGACATCCAGTCCCCTGTCGGAGTGCTGCCCGCAACATTCAAGTGCTGTCTCCAACAGCAATTATCTACGACACTCCAGGAGGACTAGAACGTCTTCACTACCTGTCAGCAACATCAACAGACTATGTCAACATCCAGCTTGGGGGAGGGCATCCCCCGTGTACCAAGCTAAGTGTTTCCAACTTATCTATTTATGCCTTGTTAGAGTGTGCTTTGTTAAAACAACTAAAAAGATGCATAACCATAGAAACCCAGAAAGATTTCCTTATTTATCTTTTCTACTTTTTGGAGAGCTCTTGTAATCTGTCTTTAAGTAGTCCCTAGAATAAACTCTGCATGGAGATGATGAATAGTTGCTCTGCCATAATTCCTTTCAAGTACCTAGTTTTCAACCTTGCACTCTCCCGAGTTTTAGACACAACTATTTAGATTTGAGATTTGCTCTGAACCTGAAACTTGTGGGTAGCAAACACTTGATCTAAGTCTAGGTGGTTGACGGGTATGAGACGGGAAGGTTTTTGAGCTGCTGTCCACCTTGTTCCTAGAGATACTAGAGTTCTGGAGAATTTATTCATGAAAATATTAAATTCCTGCATGATGAGTTCCTTTATGATGAGAGTTCAAATTCCTACCATAGCTATGTATTCATGCTTACTAGATTAGGAAAACCCATCTATTTATATAGATCATTTTGTAGGCATTGAGTGTAGTCTTTATAGGCATTGAGTGTAGTCATGCTGCGGACCCGTAAGGAATCAGTCATGCAGTTAAAGTCAATACTATATGCTCTCCATCCATTGATCTATGCTACTTCTGTCCTCAGAAGCATGCACCCATTTTATAAATATTACATTCATTCCGTGCTACTTATGTCCCTAGAGGTACCACCCACATATAGATCTATATCCACAACATATTGTGCTATCTCTACCCTGGAGATACACACCTATGCTGCTCCTACCCTGGGAGTACGCATTTCCCCATATGATGTGCTATCTGTACCCTAGAGATACGCACCTATGCTACTCCTACCCTGGGAGTACGCATCCATCCACACATCCATCCATCTACATATACATACGCCACTCATTTCACTTCATCTAGAAAAGGTTTTACTCCTATCCTGGGAGTGAACATCTAGAAATAATTATTGCCATCCCATTTGCCTACATAAAAGCTCCAGTTACTATCATTTCAAGTTATACACTCCCCGTTGCTAAAGTTTTGTTTTCAGAGGATTGGTTGCTCTAAAAGAGAGAGAGAGAGAGAGAAAAGAGTAGCCAAGTCCTTCCCTAAGTTTCAAAATTTCTGAATAAAGGGAGTCAGGTTATCCCCAAAGGAGCAATTGTAGAAGTAAATGTTCACCAAGTGATCACCCCTCATAATCATTTCCTTATCATCATCCTATCATTCATCCCATTTCCTCATTCATATGCACATATGACTTTATTATTTAGTTCTTTGGATCCATGGCTTAACTATGCAATATATGCAAGTGAGTTTGAGTGTCTCCCTACCTATGAGCTCCACATAAGCCTATTAGAAAGTAGGGTGAGAGAGAAAAGGCACTTTTCCACTATGCCTTAGTTCCACAAATACTACATATTTTGAGAGAAGAGAGAAGGCACACACTACTCATGCCTTGGAGAGGATCCAGAAATATCACAAATGAGAGACCTGAAAGGTTCATACAAGGAACTCTGAGTTTTATTTCAAAACCTTCTGAAAACTCCGGAATAATAGCTGATCAAAGATCGAGAAACATGGTGCTTGACTTAACCATTCTATCCTTCAACTACTCAAGACCCAAGTGACGGTTACAAGCCCCATGGTGAAAGGTAATATGAGTAAGTTTTGAGTCAGAATAGTTCACTCTAATCCGGAGGAGAGTTCTTGTTTGAACGCATGTGTACTTCTGAGGAGTGAAAGCATTATAGCAACTCCTGATCCATCACTGAGTCTATCTTTGCTCGGGGATGAGCAAAAGGTAAGCTTGGGGGAGTTTGTTAACGGTAGTTAAGTATCAATTTTATACCATCAACACAGCAAGAGAAAGGACTAAAATGAGTTCACCTATTAGATATAGGGGTTACACTGACAGAATTCCACAAGTTTTGGTGATTGTCTATTTCTGCAGGGGGATATCAAGATAGAACCTAAAGAAGGCCCACATGTCAGGATTACATAGAGATAAAGACCGAACGGGTAAAAAAGAATACTCTAGAAGACTCGGGAAGGCGACCCCTGGAAGCTGGGCCCCATCTGGCAGCCTCTAGGGGCGGCCGACTCCCCCCTAGGGGCGGCCGCCTCTCCACCTCAACCAATCAGGTTGAGTCTCGTGGATTATGCCTCCACCGCCTTTGAGGATGAATAATAATTGTCTGTTTAGGTCGGGTTGACCCGAGGGCTGTGGTTCTTTCTAGAGGGCTATATATTCAGAGCCCCTGACCCTAGGAGAAACCCTAATTCATTCTATAATTCATTCTCTATTCATTCATCTGAGCGAATTCAGAGAAGCCAGAGCCACCATCTCAATTAGAGCTCCATAGTTTAGTAGCATAGCTACATAGGAATAGATCTAGAGAGAATCAAGCCTAGCTAGGAGTTTGGATCTGTCGGAGTTCTTGGTAATTCCCCTCTACATTCTTGTAATATTCATCATTGTTCGTGATACTATGAATAGTACTTTATTCTATTCTGTTATATCAGAATTGACTTTGCTCTATTTGATTATGTTCTCAACTATATTGTTCTTAGTCTACTTTGATTATATGTTTAGCATAGTTGGACTAGAATTATGTTTATGCATAGGATCGTATAGTGCTTGCTCATTAGATTGATGGGTGAGTGGTAAATATTGTGTAGGCGTGGTGCCTAGACCGTATTTATCTGCGATTGCACCCTATATTCCGGATTGTGAGGTAGATCGCGGGAGTGACAGTCTTGTTGAGTCCTTTGTAGTCCTTCTCCCGAGTATAGGTCTAGCAGAATACCCCTATTACATTGAAGTCATTGCTATGTCTCTAGTCTTCTCTGGTAATATCACTATGCATAGATGTAACCTTTTCCCGCCATGATTGCTAGATGTTCTTGCACTAATCATTGTATGCTTTGACTTTATAGTTAGAATAACATAGGATTATATCCTAGATCGTCCTAGTCTATGCTAGTTTTATAAGCGTAGAGTGCTAAGTTGAGATGGTTACTATTATTTTATGTGGCTAAATGCTCTCATTTATCTTATGTCAATTATCATTCATTCCTATATTTTATGTGACACTTACTCTGTATGAGATGATAGATACAGACAAGGTTAAGCTCTCCATTATCGCATGTGCATTGCTCATCACACATTATCCAGTGCATTCCCTTCCCAGTGGTAAAATTATAAATAACGATACCTGGATTACTCCTGTTTAAAATGCTACGATGATATTTTCTGTGCGCTTGCGGAACCCTCCATATTTTAGTTGCACTTAATAAACATCAATAAGGCGATCGGCCCCGGGTAGCACCGTCCTCCGACCGACTTTGGTTTGTCGGTTACTTCATGGGCCTGGATCGTCGTATCGAGGTGGGTTTGGCCCACACTAACCCTGAAGTGGTTGTTCCATCTTTGTGCTTGAAAATACGTCTCTGGAAAGCGCCTTCTTCGTATATAATTCCCTGTACTTAGTTTCTTTTCCTGCAAAGTGTCACAACATCTAGTACATGTGGAATTGGGTCAGCAAAGCAAAAGTATATGTGTATAAAAATATATAATTCACCCTTTTTGGTCAATAGTTGGCGGTAAAGATTTGTCGATAAGAACCGCCAACAACGGCTTTGCGGCAAAGCGCTGTGGCGGAGGCTGACCCGGCCGTGCTGGGGGTGGATCCGGAGCACCTGCCGAAGAGCCCCTTGGCGGGTGACCACCACGTCGTCGGGACTGACAGCTGCGATGGCCACTTGGTTCTGGCCAACGTGGATGTTCCCCTTGCTACTGTGGCGATGGGGGAGGCTGCTGTGAACGCGGCGTCAATGGCCTCCAATCCACCGCGTGAGGCGGCTGCCGCATCACGCGGGGCTTCGGCGGTTCCCGGTGCCCCCATCGCTGGGGAGTCTGTTCAGGGCCCCTCGAGTGAGGTGGAGGCTACCCAGGTGGCGTCACCGGTGCGCGGCGGCGCGCCCTCGGAGACATTAGACGACTTCTTCAACACGTTCTGCTTACCCCTGCAGGATCACGTGCTGACCACAACGCTGCGCGCCCACGTCACAAGGGGAGCCCCGGATGTTGACAACGATGACACCTGGATGCCGCGCCGGAGCACCGGGCTCGCGGCCAAATCCGCGTACCGCGACCCCAATCCTGGAACGCCAGGCCAAGCGCATCATGATCGCCAAGTGGATGGGGAGACAGCCCGGTGATGTGCCGGATAGCTCCGTCGACGACGAATTTCGTCGAGCATTTGCTGCTGCAAGTTTGTCAACCAGAAAGGAGGCCATGAGTGCCATGTTCCCATGTCGAGGCCGGCGCATGCGCGTGGCCACGAAGAGCACAACTGTCTCCAAATGAGTGCCAACCACGACTGTTGGCTCGCGGCGAGCTATAGGTGCCTGGGAGTCTTCGCGGCCTAGCAGCAGCTTGTTCGTCCCTAGGAGCACAGTTAGTTTCGTCTAGAAGTACAACCCTCTAAGCTCCGCCGTTTTTAGCCTGTGATTTATGTAATGTGTGTCTTCCGCTCGAGCCTCGGCATCTCGCCAGCTAGGTTCAGCAGAATGTAATCGTAAAACTCTCTTCTTCTTAATGAGGCACATGCAGCGCACGTTTTCGAAAAAAAAGATTGAGTGATTGGAGGAGAAAGATGCTTTCGGTGGGTGGAATGCTTGTCTTCATTAACTCAGTCCTGAGTAGTCTTCCTATGTTCATGACATTCTTTTTTGAAATACCTAGAGGAATTTTGAAAAAAATGGATTATTTTAGATCTCACTTCTTTTGACAAAGCAATGAACACAAAAGAAATATATATTGACAAAATTCTCGAATTTACCCCCGTACCATCCTTCTCTTCATTGAATGAACCGCCATACCAAAGGTGGGGCTAGGCGACATTGGTGAAAGGTCTTTGGTTGGTTTTAATAATTAAGTGACAACTTTAAGATAGACTAATATGTTTATGATTGAGATACATAGGGATCTTGAGAGCACGACGCGCGAGTACACCAAAGCGTGACTCACACATTACCAAATGGGGGAGAAGGATCACGCTTTCACGTAGCTGGCCCAGCTGTTTTTTCTTTTGAGCAACAGCTGACCTAGCAGCTAGCAGCCCAAGGGCTAGCATCAATTGCATGGGCCATGTTGCAGGCCCATTTAAACAGACGATCAATCGACTGCTAGCAATTTTTTTTTTGAAAAAAACTACTTATTTACTAATAATAAAAACTTTCTACTAAAAACTGTAACACCCAAAATTTTATAACATTTTTAAAATAGCTAAAATGATTTAATTATGCTATTTTTGGGAATATTTAATATAGGAAAAATAATAATATTTATGAAATTAAAAATCATCATAGGGCTAAATTCATGTTGATGCATTCATTTGGTGCATAATTATTTTTGTATTGCTTGGATTTGACAAACCTTAAAAAGGCATTCAAAATTTATTTAGAAATGGATTGGGAAAATAGTTTAAGAAAAAGGAAAATCATTCCTCCTCTCCCTCTCACTTCATTTCGGCCTTTTGGCCCAAGGCCGTGGCCTTCTTCCCTCCAGCCGGCCCAGCTCCCTCCCTTCCTCTCTTTTGGCCCAAGGGCCCAATCTCCCTCTCTCCCTGGCATTTCGGCCCGAAGGCCTTTTCCTTCTCCCGGTTTCAGCCTTTCTGGCCCAGTCCTCTTTCCCTCCCGCAAAACCGAACTGGGCCTCGGCCCAAGTGGAGGAGCCGGCCCAGCAGTGGCGGCAGCAGCCGGCCCGACAGCTCTTTCCCCCACCAGCGGCTGCCGGGTGGGCCCCACGTGTCATGTTCTTCCCCTATCTCAGACTCCTCCCCTTCTCTCCGCTCTCGCTCTCGGACCGACAGAACCGGCAGCGCGGAGACCGAGCCGCCGCGACCGAGCGCCGCACCCGCATGGCGCGCTTCCCGCGTGGACCAAGCCCCGCCCCACCGACCCGCGCGACCAGCATCCATCTGCGACCGAGCCCGGTCCGCTCCCGATCCGCCATTGGCAGCATGAGGCCAGCGCCCGCGACCTGCCCGCTCCACTCCATTTTCCCCCTACTCTTCTTAGCGCAAGCACGCCGCCGCCGCATCGCGCACCCGCTCCTCCCCATACTTTCCCTCTCGCTTCGCCCTCCAGCGCCGCAAACCACCGCCGCCGCCATTACTAGAGCTCGGTCCGAGCTCTCGGCTTTCCCCCGTACTCCACCTCTCGCCACACTACGATCTCCATTGTCTTCGCGAAGACAGGCCACTCCCAGAGAGCCCTTCCCTCCGTCGAATTGGTGACCCAATCGCTACCCATCGTCCTCGCCGGAGCGCCTCAACGCCGCCGTCCGCCAATTCGCGACGCCCACCGTCCCCTTGCTAGGATCGACGACGGGAACGCCCTAGGTGAGTTCGCGCGCTCGTGCTCTCTCTCCCCATGCCATTCCCATCATCTCCCGTGCCCCGCATTGCCGTGCCGCCGTCGCCGGCGAGAAATCCGGCCGCCGGAATCACTGTTCCGGCCGGCGGTTTTCCCCTTTTCCCTCTTCTTTCTAATCCCAGCCGCCCAAAGCCGATCCAACGGACCAGATTGGTCCATACCGATTCGGGTGGCCATTTTGCGCAGAACCCCTGCCCTTCTTGTTATTTAATTAAGAATCCTTTGCGCTTTCAGCTGATCACGTTTTCTCATCGGGAAAGCGTAATCCTCTCTATTCAGATCCAAAATACGCTTTCTCTTATTTACAGTTTTGCCATTCATTTCAAATGCTTATAAAATGCTCATTTTAACTCCGAATTGAACCGTTCAAATTGCGTTGGATTCGTAATCTCGTAAACTTCATGTTAGTATCACTTCTAGTACTGTTTGCAACTTTTAAAAAATGAGTTTATATTTAATTTATTATTTTGCAATAGGGAAAATTGTTAAATTCATAACTCCTCCGTTTTAAGTCCGATTTCAGTGATCTAGGCGTCTATGTGTTCGTAGCAACGTGTAGAATATTTTAAACATGTTTTGTCTCTGTTGGTGTACTGCTCTAATTATATCTTGTTTTCTTCGTGCATGATTGTCCTTGGATGATTGTATGTTGATGTATTATCGAGTCTAGACGGTGAGCAGTACGCCGGTGATCAGGAGAAGTACTTTGAAGATCAGCAGTGCCAGCAGGAATTTGATAATCAAGGCAAGTATAGTTTGAGTTTCCTACTATGACTATGATCCCTGTAGCTTAATTAATGTTTAAGCAAAGAACGATAAAAATGACTTTTTAGCAACTTAAGAATTTTATCCGTAAGAGAACCTCCGGGAATTACAGTACAACTGTGAGAGCTATATGGCTCTGGCTTTAGCTCAGTATGAGTAATTTTTCTAACTTGTTAGAGGTTCCCCGAAAGGGCGCATGGGGGGTGTGACTCGGGTTGGGTGTAGTGCGGCTTCTGTCCTAATGTGTATAGGCTGCGGGTCGTTGTGCCATTGGAAGGAGGGCCCTACACTTGCAGATCACAGAAACCTTAGTGGCCCTAACTAGTTAGACGAATGCTTTGAAAGGCTTCATAGTGATCCCTGTCGGCTTTCCTTGGTAGAGAGCTAAGGGGCTGATCACCCCGGGCGAAAGGGTAAATCACGACTCACAGGGAAAGTGTACACCTCTGCGCAGAGTTTATTAAACCGGTATACTAGCCTTGCTCAAGGACACGAGTGGCCTTGAACCCTTACATTAAGATAAAGACTTATTGTTAACTTGTTCATCGTTTACCGTTTTATGTTTTATTCATTATTTATGTTACATTGTTCATAAGTTCATGGGAACCAAACTACTTGCTATACTTGTTGAGTACGTTTGTACTCACCCTTGTTTTTCCCACCAACACCAGATCAAGACTACACTGAGGATTACCGCCAGGAGTACTAGACTTGTGGTCAACCAGTCGACGTACCCGTTCTTGGAGCTTCCGCGAAGAGAGTGATCATAGATTCCGCTGTAATAAGTTAAAGAATTTGTATTCGCTACTATTTGTTTTGTAATAAGCATTGTGATGATACATTCCCACAATTTGTCACTTATGTGAGTCACCGATCTGGGGCGCACATAAGGTTTAATATATCCTATTTTGTTCCATCAAAATTTGGGTATGACAAAAACTTTGTTATCAAATTCAAAACTTGCTAATTCAAGAATTTATAGCATGCTAAAATCAGAAACCTTATATAGCCGTATTTTAACAAAGTTTGGCATTCTATAAAACTTGTGTACTTGGAAACTTTGTAATTAAAACTTTACAATCCAAGTTTCCAAAGTTTGTACAAACATATCTCAAACGTATTTCAAAATCCAAAACATTACAAGTGACAGACGTTTCACCCAGGTATGCTCGCACATGGCGCATCCACAACAAATATCAGATGATCACCATAGGAACGCGTGCGTCATGAACGATCTGGGTGCACGTGCGCTAAACAAAGAATCGGCTGGCTCTCCAATTATTATGCATCAGAAAGAAACTTATTTTGGGATGCAGGTACGTATAGGAGTACAAAATTAGGGACTTCGTAAAAGTTTGCTTTCAGTCGACGGTTATTGCATATATTTTATTAAAATTACATTTTTTGTTTGTTACAATTTCTATAGACGCAATTTGTAGTTTTTAGTTCCAAAATAACAAAGTCATTAGACAAATTTACAAACCCAGCAAAATCTAATTTGTGTTGGCATGAACAAATACAATTAATATTTTACAATGGTTTATGTTAGACAAGGAGAAAAAAAATAATATATTGCATGCAAAAAATATTAAAGTAATACTTGTAATAATTGGTGGTATAAGAGTGTTGTACAAAATTATTTTAAAATTTAGGCACCTAAAATATATAGGAGAAGTGACAAAACTAAGGACACATATTAACATATATACTATGGTGATCGGCAAGGCGGCCGGCATGCAGGGAACGGGTTCAGACGACTGCCGGGAACGGGTTCAGACGAGCAGTCGGACGGAGCACAAGCGGGTGCTTACGAGCGCACACCAGGCCCACGTCGGACTCGTCCATGCCGATCGTCGGTGTCCCGCCGTCGGCAGCGGCCCAGTCAAAGCACTGCACCAGGGCCGCGAGCACCGCCGGCACGGACTGCTGCGCGAGCCCCATGCCGGGGCATCCCCGGCGGCCGCCGCCGAAGGGCATGAACTGGAACTGCTGGCCGCCGCGGGGCTCGAGCCCCTCCGCGGCGCCGGGCATGAAGCGCTCCGGCCGGAACGCCAGCGGGTCCTCCCAGCAGGACGGGTCGCGGCCGATGGCCCACAGGTTGATGTACACCGCCGTGTCCGGCGGCACCGTGAACCCGTGGACCACCATCTCGGTCGTCCTCGACTGCCGGTGCGCGATCGGCGCCCCCGGGTGCAGCCGCAGCGTCTCCTTGAACGTCGCCTGCAGGTACGGCAGCCTCGGCAGGTCCTCCTCGCCCACGATCCTGTCGTCCCCGGCGACCACCGCGTCGATCTCGGCACGCACCTTGCCGAGGGCCTCCGGGTGGTTCATCAGCTCCGCCAGCATCCACTCCACCGTCGCCGCCGACGAGTCTGACCCCGCGGTCACCACGTCGATGATGAAGGCTTTCATGTTTTCCCTGGTGAGCTTCACCTCAGCCGTCTCGTCCTCCGCCTTGTCCAGCAGGATGTCCAACAGGTCCTTGTTGCGCTGCTTGCACGTCGCCGGCGTCGTCCCCTCCACTCTCTTGTCTCTGGCTTCTTCCTTGTGCCTGATCATCTGCTCCAGCACGACGTCGAACCGCCGGTGGACAACGGTGGCCTTCCTACGGAGGCCCTGGAGGTCCCATCCGCGGCACAGCGGGACGTAGTCCTCGAGGTTGAAGGCGCCGAGCAGCTCCGTCACGGCTTTCACCAGCTCCTGCGCCTCGTCGGTGACGCCGACGTCGCTCGCCACCATCCGGATGATGGCGGTGTTGGAGAAGCGGATGAGCTCGCGGGTGAGGTACACCACCTCGCCCCGCGCCGACGACGCCCGCACGGCGCGCAGCAGCGACGCCAGGCTGCCGCGCCGGACGTGCCGAAGCTGCTCGACGGTGCGCGCCCCGAGCACCTCGGACACGCACAGCTTCCTGAGGAAGCGCCAGTGCGGGCCGTTGGGCGTGAACGCGAAGCCGGCGGAGCCGTAGGAGAAGAGGCGGGACAGCACCGAGACCGGCCGGCCCGAGATGGTGGCGTCGTGGTCGCGGATGAGCTCCCTGGCGACGTCGGCCGTGCCGGCCACGACGCAGTGCGTGGAGCCCAGGCGGATGTGCATCAGCGGCGCCCCCAGATGTGTCGCGAGCTCGTGGAAGGTGCGGTGCACCGGTGGACGCAGCAGGTGGAGGTGGCCGATTACCGGGAGGCGCGGCGGGCTCGGGAGAAGGGGATGCCTACGAGGAGATCGTCGCCATGATGAGAGCAAGAGGCTGAGGGCAACAAGAAGTGTGGCCACGGAGAGGAGCACCATGACGGCGGCGGCTGAGTCGGTGGACTGGAGCATGGGCATTGCTGCTAGCTGGTCCATGGCCATTGCTACCTTGATCACATCCACTACTACTACTCACGTACCGCATTGCTAGTCTGGCGGTGGTGCAGGTTTTAAAGCTTTCTCCTAACTACTGTAGATTAGAAAATTATTTTGTTTTCTAGGTATTGTAGAATCTATAAACTATGTATTCTAGGAGAGGTACGCGCACGCCTTTCCTAAGTTTGATTTTAAAACACGCTTTTAGCATGAAAGTTATGAAATTTGGGTAGAAGATGGGAGGAAGGTGCCTATAACTTCCCTGGGCCTCACTCACGATGCCTTTGCCAAACCAAAACCACAAAGTGGGCATGGAATTCACAATTTATTAGACATCAAAGACACAATCCTTCTGAGAAAGTTGATCGAGGGAACTTGAAAACAAATGCTATGCAAGAAAATATGTAAGATCCTATTTTTTTCAAGTTCAAATCATGGAACAACAGGGACACATTTCTAGGCTAGCCTTATGAAGGTTAAATGATATTTTCTCTGTTTTGTGACCTTCATAATTTAGGATGGTTCACAAGATTCTGATAAGATGGATTGCTGGGACACCGGACACACAATTCTATGGCAATAGCACACCTCCTTCCTCTTAACTTTTTTTTTTTTTTTTTTTTTTTTTTTTTTTTTGCATAGGACTTTATTTGAGGGGAATTGCTATTCTTCATGCTGAGTTTTTTTTTTTTTTTTTTTTTTTTTTTTTTGGCAACCATGCCCGTCCCTTGACGTGTCATGCTGAGATTTTTCTCTCTGTGTTCTCTTGAGGCGTTGGCAACCGTTGGATACAAAACGAAAGCTCCAAATTAGATCATGCACTATTCATCTTCTTCCTCACGCAACCGTACCAACCTGCTCCCGCCATTGAACTCCCCACCCCTCCCTCGCCACCACCCACCAACCATCGCCACCACGGCACCTCCCCCACTCCCCCACCCTCCAATCCCAATATGCACATTGTTTCTTCTTCTCCTCGTGTCCCGCCAAGCGCCCCACGCCATGGTAGTGTCTCGTTGGAACATAGAGCTCCGATGAGACTATCATACCCATGGTGGCCTCCTCCTCTGACCCCCCTTCCACCGCCACCATGCATGGCTGACCATTGACGCCCTTGTCTTGACCTGGCCCGATTGTCTCCTCAACTTAGCCAACAAAAAACTAAACCAAGCATGTCCTTAGGATCATTCTCTCTCTCTTTACTTTTTTCGCGAGGAGGTTTACCCTCTTTCTATTGACCTTCCGACGGTTTATCCTCCCATATGATAATTATTAGTGGTTTCCAGTAGTAAATTCAACAACCCACCTTCTAACGACATATCATCTGAAGTTATTTCAGTAAAACAAATGTTTGCTTAGGTGGAAAAATATGTATGCAACGGAAATGGAAATTTTGTACACTTCACCAAAGGAAAAAAACATGCACTTTTGGTACAACAAAACGTTACAAGGAGGAGCAAAAAATTTAAAATGCACAAATCATGGAATTCAAGTGAAAGTTTATGGAGCACGAATTCTAAACACCGACTATATAAAGTTAATAATTAAGAATTACGGTTTTTTTTTTTAAATGGAGTTTTCTCTGCTTTTAATAAAGCAACCAGAGCCACTAGTCACTAGGTACGGCTTCCAGGTCTCACGGTCACACTCTCACACCAAAACTCCCAAGACTTTAACGACCGCTATCCTATTATTCAACCGCAATGTCTGAAAGACTCAAACATGCCGGCGGTCTGACGTCATTCATGATTCATCCGGTCGAAGACGATCCCCAATGATTGACGTCACATGCTGTTCCATGATTGAGCTGAAAACATGACGTCACATAGTTTGCATGGCTAAATCTTCACTACCGTCGTCTTACTGTTACTATACCTTAATTAAAAGTTTATTCATGTGGAACAGAACTTTTTTTTGGGGGGACAAAACATCTGTGCACCTAGATTAAAACCATGTGTACACCTAAAACAAAATTATGTACAAAAGTCAAAAATATATGCAATAAGACATACGTATATTGGTTCTGTGAATAGATATTGGCCGAAAGAATACATAGGCGGCATTGTTTAAGCGTCTGTTTAGAACTGCTCCGCTCTACGTTTTTTAACAAAACATGTGTAATTATACAAACTCTACCCTATGAGAAATGATAGTTTAAAAAGCACCTTATTAATAGGTGTAGTTGGATCTGTCTACTATATTTTTAGTGTGATTTTTGATATCTTCAACCTTAAAGAGGCGGTTTACAAAAGAGGGAGGGAGCTCGTGGAAGGCTTGAGAATTTACGCCCTGTTAGTTGGATTGTTTCTAGTTGGCTAAGTGTGGCTGATGCTATCCAAATAGTTGGTAGATTCGGCTGATAGGCTGATATGCTCAATCGAATAGGAAACAAAAATGTCGCTACGCGTAACACATCTAATTGGAAGTGGAATGAAGATAATGCACTTTACTCTTTCATTTGTTGCTAGATTACCCCTTGGGTTACTCTAGTCCATTATACAGGTGGTAGAGCAATGTTAGAATCCTACAGTCTGTAATTTAAGTGTGGGAAAGGAGAATTCTGTGCAGCTTGCCGGAGAATTCGGTGCACTGGTGGAGGAAGGTGTTTACAAGCACTGTGGCTGTGACATGGAGAAGCTTCGAGTGCTGGATTAGGGTCCCAGCTGTTCACCTTACTTTTGCGTTGCATGTGCTTTTTGTTACTAGTATCCCTTTTTCTCCATGGAGATCACGTTGATTAGAGAGCCTTGGTGGTCGGTGGTCCAATCTCCAATGGGGGAGTCTGCGAGAAGCTGGAGCATCAACGGACTAAACTTGAACAAAGCGATACGCGATGGGGCTGTTTTGTCGCGGGGTCTCCAAACACGTTGACCTCGGGTTCCACTATTCAGACATGAGCTGAGCGGTTCCACTATCCTCGCGTAGCGTTCAGCCCTGTGTGGCACCACGCGGTCGTAGAACACTTATCCAAACAGTGCATCAGTTTTCAACTCCTTCCCATTCTAGCCCATGTGAGCTATTGTTAACCTGTTACATAGACCCATCTCGGATGCAAGCCTTTATGTAACATCCACGATGTTAATCATGCATTAACTATGCAAATCCTGGGCATAATCATATTATTAGCATATAATCACCATCTCTACATGATTTGCTTGATGTTTGATGCACTTTGCTTGATGCAGGTCCTAAGTGTGATTGTCGAGTTAAACTAGAAGTGATAGCTAGGTTGCTTATCTCAAGTCGGTCCTTAAAGAAAGTTTTGAGAAAATATTTGGATAAAACTTTGTGTTGGGACCACTTTATGAAAATGCTTTCTAGGTGTTCAAAAAGGCCAAAAACAGTCTCTAGGTATTTTTAAAAGTATTATTTTTATTCCAAATGTGGCCCAAATTTGTATCTCCAAATCTAGGCCGAATTAGACCAAACTCCTTTTGGATGAAAGATTTTACTCATCAAATGGAGTAACTTTCATGTTGAACGTTTTTGCAAATTCAACACGGTTTAGGAGATATGACTGCTTTAAAATTCGTGCCAAGCCTATTTTAAAAATAAAAAGAAAAAACGACAGGTGGGACCCACCTGTCATACTCCACCTCACCTTCATCTTGTTCCTCGCGACACCCTGTCCGTACCGTCGCGCGCCGCGTGGAGCTGGATCACCGGTGCCACACCGTGGTCCTCGGATTGCCTTGCCGCACCGCGACGCCACCGACCACCTCGCCACGCGCCCCGCGTTCCTCTGCCACGCTCGCCACACGGCGCCCGCGAGCTGCCGCCATCCCCACGTCGCTCTGCGCTCGGGCCGAAGGGGGACAACGGGGTCGCCCCGTTCCCTCTCCTCACTCTCCAGTCCGCCTCACTCTCTCCCTTGCTCTCCCTCTCTCGCGAAAACCACAGCGCCGTCACCTTCTTCCTTTCCTTCCTCGCGCGGGCCGAGCACGGCCGCCATTGCCGCCGCCCAACTCGCCCTCGCCTAGCCACCAAACCCGCCGCTCATTATCAAATCCGGGCACGCCATGCTCTTCGCCATGATGTGCTCGGGCCTCGGCACCCTTTTTCCCCATCGGTTTCTCTAAGGTAGACGCCCATCTGGCACTTCTCCTTCCACCGCCGCGCCCGGAGCTCCGACGAGCTCTTCGTCGGCTTCGTAGGCTCATCCCTCTCCCTCCCATCTTCTTCTGCCGCGCGCACCGCACCCGCCATGGCCAGGTGCGGGCCGTCCTGTGGTTGAAGCCGCCACTTAGGACCCGGTCTGCCGGGTTGCCCTTCTCGCCGCCGCCGCGGGCAGAGCTCCGGTGAGCTCTGCGTCGCCGCCGCGAGCATCCTTCGTCCGTGCTCCTCTTTCCTTAGTGCGCGCATCGGCGTCGCCTTGCTTCCACGGTGCTCATGAGCATCCGCGCGCACCTCGCCGGGCCTCACAGTGGTCGGATCCGGCGAGCCCTCCGGCATGCACGCCCGCTGCGCCGCCATGGTCGCGAGCGTGCTGGCCTTGGTGAGCCGCAGTCCTCATCCTCCACCTCCTCGGGTGCGCCTCGAGGGGAGGAACACCGCGGTGCCCTCTGCTCCGCCGACGACCTCGCCGCCGGCGAGATCCGGCCGGCGGGAGTGTCTCCCCTGCGCCCGGGACGCCGACAGGTGGACCCGGCTGGCGTCATTCGCTGATGTCAGCAGGGGACCCGCCTGGGTACGCTGTCGGGTGGATCTAGCGAGGATTTGTCCCTGGTGAAAGTCCCTAGTTTGGTTTTGGCTAATTGATGAAACCTAGGACTAACCTTGCTTATCGAAGTGGTTGATTTAGAGAAAGGTTGTCCACATGATGAGCATATTGAATATGAAGCATGACACGTGTCATGTGATCAAAGATGAAGATCAAGACGATGCTTGGCTCCATGGACCGGTGTTGAAGGTGAAGGGCTAGTCGAGGCTTCGGAGTGAAGGACCATGCGATGGTGAAGCTCGGGCAAGACTAGGCGCCGATGGACCGATGCACGGTGAAGGGCAAGTGAAGTCGAGATCGATGGATCGAGACGGTCACATGATGGTGTGAAGTGTTCATATCATTTGGAAGAACAAAATGGGCTCAAGGCAAAGGTATAACCGATAGGGCCATTTTGTTTTGCACTCAAGACACCATAGAGGGTGTGAGTGGTTTAGGATCGATAGCCGCACTATTAAGAGGGGAAGTCTTATCGGCTATTCGACGCATGGGTGCCACTAGATGGATTCATGAAGTGCATTGCATGTAGGGCCTAGTGAGCTAACCTAACCTTTGGGAAATGTTTGTGAAAAGCTAACACACAAGCACATGGAGATGTACACTTGATGGTGTTGGCACATTTACAAAGGTGGCGTTTGGGCGCGCTGTGGTTTGCAGGGTAGAGATGGGTTTGGGTCCCTCTCTTCCTCCCGCCGAGCCTGTGAGGCGGGATTCGGCGCTTTTGGGAAAAATGGATGCATATTTTCTATTGCGCCGGATGCAAAATTTGGTTGAATTCATGCTATCTCTGTTGTTCAAGTTGGTATACTTGTTGGATAGCATGTCTGAGAAGTTGGCGACAAAACGACGAAGGCTGCTCCTGCAGAAGGCGCCGGACGCGCCTTGGGCGGGCGCCGGACGCGTCCGACGCATTGAGGGTGGCCTCGGGCGTTCTGGCTGAGCTCTATGAGCGCCGGACGCGGGAAGTGGCGCGTCCGGCGGTGGCCGGACGCCGACCAGAAACTTTCTGGCTCGGGGGGCGCTGGCGAGGACTCGGCCGGACGCGTGGCGGACGCGAGCGCCGGACGCTGGCGGATCACTGTGCAGCGTCCGACGCGTGGTGACGTGGCGCACTTCAAATTCCAACGGTCGTCTCGCGCGGCGCGGCGAAGAGCGCCGGACGCGTCCGGCGGTCCCGAGCGGACGCGTCCGGCGCGTTCTGCGCGACTGCCCGAGGAGGGCAACGGCTCTATTTGTTTGAAGGGTTATAAATAGAAGGTGGCCGGCCCTTGGGGAGTACTCTTGGCCATTTCTCATCCCTTGTGCATTCTTTGAGCTAAGAGACTCTCTCCCACTCTTCTCCCTTGCTTGGTTGTTCATCCTAAGAGAGATTGAGTGAATCACCTAGTGCATTGCATTGCTTGAGGGCATCTAGTGGCACTTGTGGGTGGTTTCGCCGGTGGATTTCTTGTTACTCTTGGAGAGTACCGCTCCTAGCCGGCTTGGAGATTGTTGGAGGCGTTGGCAAGAGAAGGTGATTGTTCTTGGCCACCTCCGGTTGATTTGTGAGAGGTTCTTGTGCTCACCTCGCGGGGATCGCGAAGAGTAACTCTATTGGATTGCGCGTGTCATTGAGTATCACACTTGAGAGTGGCACCTTGTGGTTTCCTTGCGGGAAGTGCCTTGCGGGGCAAGTGGCTTGAGGGTCACACCAAAGGACCATCTAGGTGTTGGTCGACACAACGGGTGACGTAGCTTGGCGGTGCCCAAGTGAACATCCGGGGATAAATCATTGTGTTCATCTTGTCTCCCGGTGATTGGTCATCATCCTTTGTGTGTTGCCGATTGTGATTGATTGTTCATCTTCTTGGTGATTGGCAACCTCAACTCGACGCGTCGGTATAACAAGTCACAACCTCTCTTGTATTACTTTGATTACATTCTTGCAAAGTAGAATTGCTTGCGTGGTCGGGAACCACATCTTGTGTAGACTAAATCCCGTGGGTAGAATTGCTTGTGTGGTCGGTCGGGAACCACTTCTTGTGTAGACTAAATCCCGTGGGTAGAACTCTTGATCACTAGTGGTAGCTCTTGTGTGTACTAGTGATCACCTACTAGAATTGTTTGGATAGGAGGCTTGCAACACCTAGTAGGCTAAGCATAACTTGCTTTCCGCCGTTTGTGTATCTAACGAAGTTTGCTTAGTGAGTTTGTAGAAATTTTTATAGGCTATTCACCCCCCTCTAGCCATCTAGGACCTTACAAGTGGTATCGGAGCCGAGGTCACCGTTTTTGTGCAAGGCTTAACATCCTACGGTGTTAAGATGGCTCAAATTGTGTTCAACCATGTTGGGGGCAAACCGCCTATGTTTGATGGAGTTAGTTCTTTTGATCATTGGAAGAGAAAGATGATCATGTATCTTGGTTCAATTCAAAGAGAGTCTTGCAAGTCACTTTGCATGACTATGCTATACTTGATCATGATCACCTCACCGATGAAGATAGAGCCAACATCACATGCAATAGAATGGCTCTCAACACTCTATACAATGGCATTGATACAAAGGTGTTTGAGGGGATCAAGGATTTGGAGCTTGCTAGTGAAGTGTGGACTAGGTTGGGTGAGACCTATGAGGGCACCAAGGTTGTGAAGAGTGCCAAGTTATATGGACTCAAGAGTGAGTTCGAGAACTTCAAGAAGAAAGAGGATGAAACAATCATTGAAATGTTTCATCGCTTACAAGTGATTGTGAATGATCTCAAGAGTTTGGGGCACAAGACAAAAGATGAAGACTTTTGTCACAAGTTCTTGATTTGCTTGCCGAGGAGCTTCAAGATGTTGAAGCTTATGCTACAAAGAGATGGGCTTGAAGGCAAGAAGCCAAATGATTTGCTTGGTGAAGTCTTGACATATGATAAGTTTGATCAAGATGATGAGAAGGTAGAAGAGGAGAAGAAGAAGAAGACCGTGGCATTCCAAGCCACATCCTACAAGGGCAAAGCACCAATCTTTGAAGAAGAAGAAAACAATGAGGAAGATGGTGACTTTGAGATTGATGATGAGGCACTTGCTCTTGTGGTGAAGAAGATGGGACACATGTTCATCAAGAGAAGAGGCTTCAAGAGAAATAACTTCAAGAAGCAAGAGCAACCAAGAAAGTGCTTCAATTGTGATAGCACCGAGCATCTACAAGCCGAATGCCCATATGAGAAGAAGAAGAACTACAACAAGGGCAAGTTTGAGAAGAAGAAGCATGAGGCCAAGATGACACTCAAGAAGGGCAAGAATGGTGCATTTGTAGTCACTTGGGAGAGTGACAATGATGATGAAGATGAAGATACAAGCAACAAGGCTATGGCTTCCATCGCCATCAACAAGAAGTCTTCACTATTCTCTTCATCACCATCGTGCTTCATGGCCAAGGAAACCAAGGTACAATATGATGATAGTGATGATGATAGTGAGATGGAATATGCTCACGATGTTGATAATGTTGATGATGATGATGAACCTTCTAAGGATCAATTATATGACTTGATGCAAGAAACTAGAGATATAGCTATTGCCAAGGAAAAGGAGTGCAAGAAGCTTTCAATGAAAGTAGCAATACTTGAGAAAGCCCTAGGTGAGCTTATGACCACTCATGAGTGTCTAGTGGAAGACCATGAGAAACTTGGTGATGCTCATTCTAAGCTTGAAAAGGCACACTCACTTCTACTTGAGCAACAAGCAAAGAAAGTGGTGGTTGCATCATGTGATATAGGCCTTACTTGTGACATCATTGATGAGTCATTTTATCAACCTATCATCATGACAAATGCTAACCCTTCTTGTAGCACATCATCCACCACCACCACCGACTCTATCTCCACTACTAGTGATGGCTTCACTTGTGATGCTACACTAATGGTTGAGAATGAGACTCTCAAGAAGGAGGTGGATGAGCTCACTCATGCCTTAGGCAAAGCCTATGGTGGTGAGGCCCGGTTGCTAAAGTGCTTGGGTAGCCAAAGGTTCTCTCTTAACAAAGAGGGATTGGGCTATATCCCCAAGAAGGGCAAGTCGGCCTTTGCAACTCCAAAGGCTAGCTTTGTGAAGAGCAATGGTCGGTTTTGCTATAGATGCAAGCAAGTTGGGCACCAAGAGCAAAATTGCAACAAGAAGCAACAAAACAAGAAACTTGACAATGCTATACCTTTTGATTCTTGTTATGTGCTTACCAAGGGTGTGAAAGGTGTGCAAGCTAAGTTTGTTGGTACACCCATTGTTGGCCCAAAGAAGAAGGCTATTTGGGTACCAAAGAGCTTAGTTACTAACCTACAAGGACCCAAACAAAAATGGGTACCTAAGCTTCATTGATTTGCTTGTAGGTGAATTATAAAGCCGGAGGAAGGCATTGGATTATTGATAGTGGGTGTTCTCAACACATGACCGGCACATCAAGAATGTTTGATTCAATTGAGAAGAATGATAGTGGCATTGAGTCAATTACTTTTGGCAATAACAAGAAAGGCAAGGTTGTTGGTTTGGGCAAGATTGCAATATCAAATGACATGAGTATCTCCAATGTGATGCTAGTTGAAAGCTTGGATTTCAATCTTCTCTCCGTGGCACAAATTTGTGATCGAGGCTACAAGTGCATTTTTGGGGCAAATGATGTTGAGGTAGTTTCTCTTGATGGCTCCAACTTGGTGTTCAAAGGCTTTAGATATGAGAATCTCTATCTTGTTGATTTCAACACTAGTGAAGCTTCTTTGACAACATGTTTGATATCAAAATCAAGTTTGGGTTGGCTTTGGCATAGAAGGCTTGGGCATGTTGGCATGAAACAATTGAAGAAGCTCACACAACACAATCTTGTTGAAGGCTTGAAAGATGTTGTATTTGAGAAGGACAAGTTGTGTAGTGCATGTCAAGCCGGGAAGCAAGTTGGTAGCTCACATCCAAAGAAGAGTATAATGAGCACATGCAAGGCATTTGAGTTGTTGCACATGGATCTATTTGGACCAACTACATACACAAGTATTGGTGGCAACAAGTATGGGTTTGTCATAGTGGACGACTTCACAAGATTCACATGGGTATTCTTTCTTAGTGACAAGAGTGAAGTGTATGACACCTTTAAGACTTTTCTCACTAGAGTTCACAATGAGTTTGACATGAGAATCAAGAAAGTGAGAAGTGACAATGGGAGTGAGTTCAAGAATACAAGAATGGAAGAATTGTGTGATCACTATGGCATTGGTCATCAATTCTCGGCCAAATACACTCCACAATCAAATGGCCTAGTTGAGAGGAAGAATAGAACATTGCTTGATATGGCTAGATCAATGCTTCATGAGTACAATGTTAGTCAATCATTTTGGGATGAAGCAATCAACACGGCATGCTACTACATCAATAGGCTCTATTGTCATACCTTGTTAGAGAAGACCCCATATGAGCTACTTCATGGAAGAAAGCCCAACATTGGCTATTTTAGAGTGTTTGGTTGCAAATGCTACATCTTGAGAAAGGGCACTAGATTGGGGAAGTTTGAAAAGAGATGTGATGAGGGGTTCCTACTCGGTTATTCAACTACAAGCAAGGCTTATAGAGTTTGGAACAACTCAAGTGGCATTCTAGAGGAAGTCCATGATGTGCAATTTGATGAAACCAATGGGTCACAAGATGAAGATGAGAATCTAGAAGATGTTGGTGGAACTCAATTGGTTGAAGCCATGAAGAACATGGACATTGGTGACATAAGAGCAAAGCAAGTGGTTGATGTGCAAGATGATAAAGATGAAGTGCTCAATTCTCCATTGAAGCAAGCTAGCAATGCTCAAGTGCAAGATCATGGTGCTAGTTCATCCAATGAAGACAAGTCAAGTGATCAACCAAGCTCAAGCAATCAAGTGCAAGTGCTACAACCACAACATGTTGCAAGAGATCACCCAATTGATAGTGTTATTGGTGATATTAGAAGTGGTGTGCAAACAAGATCAAGAGTGGCTATGATTTGTGAGTATGCATCATTTGTGTCAACCAAAGAGCCAAAGAAAGTTGAGGAAGCCTTGGATGATGCCGATTGGATCATGGCAATGCAAGAAGAGCTCAATAACTTCACAAGAAATGATGTGTGGGAGTTAGTTGAGAGGCCGGAGGATCACAATGTCATTGGAACCAAATGGGTTTTCAAGAACAAGCAAGATCAAGATGGTGTTGTGATTAGAAACAAAGCAAGACTAGTTGCACAAGGCTATACTCAAGTTGAAGGTCTTGATTATGATGAAACATATGCTCCCGTGGCAAGATTGGAGGCAATAAGGATTTTATTGGCTTATGCATGTGCCCACAATATCAAGTTATATCAAATGGATGTCAAGAGTGCATTTCTCAATGGGATCATCAATGAGCTAGTATATGTTGAGCAACCTCCGGTTTTGAAGATGAGAAGAAGCCCAACCATGTGTACAAGTTGAAGAAAGCTTTGTATGGCTTGAAGCAAGCACCTAGAGCATGGTATGAGAGATTGAAGAGTTTTCTTCACTCTAAAGGGTTCATTATGGGCAAGGTTGATACTACTCTATTCACCAAGAAGATTGGTAATGATCTCTTCATTGTGCAAATCTATGTTGATGATATCATCTTTGGATCAACCAATCAAGCATATTGTGAAGAATTTGGTGAAATGATGGCAAAAGAGTTTGAGATGTCCATGATTGGTGAACTTAGTTATTTCCTTGGTCTTCAAGTCAAGCAATTGAAGAATGGGACATTTGTGAGTCAAGGGAAATACATAAGGGACATGTTGAAGAAGTTTGGAATGCAAGATGCAAAGCCAATCTCAACTCCAATGGGCACCAATGGAAATCTTGATAGTGATCATGATGGCAATATGGTGAATCAAAAGGATTATCGGTCATTGATTGGAAGCCTACTCTATGTCACCGCATCAAGGCCGGATGTCATGTTTAGTGTTTGCATGTGTGCTACATATCAAGCCTCACCTAGAGAGAGTCATCTCACGGCCGCAAAGAGAATATTGAGGTACTTGAAGCAAACAAGAGATGTTGGATTGTGGTATCCCAAGGGGTCAAAGTTTGAATTAATTGGATATTCGGACTCCGACTATGGTGGTTGCAAGATCAATAGAAAGAGCACAAGTGGTACATGTCAACTTCTTGGAAGATCACTTGTGTCATGGTCCTCAAAGAAGCAAAATAGTGTGGCAATCTCTACCGCCGAAGCCGAATATGTTAGTGCGGGGAGTTGTTGTGCACAATTGCTTTGGATGAAGTCAACTTTGAAGGATTATGGCATCAACTTCAAGAATGTGCCATTGTTTTGTGACAATGAAAGTGCAATCAAGATGACACAAAACCCGGTTCAACATGGAAGAACAAAGCACATTGACATAAGGCATCACTTCATAAGAGATCATCAACAAAAGGGTGACATTTCCATTGAAAGTGTGGGCACCGATGATCAACTTGCCGACATTCTCACCAAGCCACTTGATGAAAGAAGGTTTTGCAAGCTAAGGAATGAGTTGAACATTCTTGATTTCTCAAACATGTGTTGAATGCACCCCACCACTACTTGACATGCCTCTCCTTCGACAAAGCAAGGTACCATTGGTTGACATGTCATTCATGCTTAGGATTATACTTATGCTAGCACATGTAGACATACAAGGTGCATTTGGAGCATTCATGATAAATCAAATGTGTTTGATGTATATATGTTTACCACTATTGCTTCTATGTTTTGCTTGATCTAGTGGTGACATATGACATGTTTATGGGCTTGCAATCCTAGTGTTGAATCTAGAATATTTGCTACAAGTGTTTAATTCAACATAGGCAAGATAACCCTTGTCATGAGGTGTGAAGAAGCTTGTCTTTGGTTCAAACCGAATTAAATATCTTTGGCAAGTGGTCTAGATTGAACCAAATTTGACTAAAGTTTTGTTTACTCCATCAAAGTTCTTTTCTCTCCACAATTTGATCCCGTTTTTGGGCAATTGTTGACAAAGGGGAGAGAAAAGATGATTGAACATGATAAAGGGGTAAATAAAATTTTGATGCACACAAGTAGGGGAGCAAGCTCATGAACAAAGTTGTTGCATTTGTTTGTGCATTCTCATATGACTCGCTCATGGCACCTAGTTTCAAGTTTTATACAAGCGGTGTCTTCTTGCTTGTGTGGTGCAATGCTAGTATAGGATTGATTGGTGAAATGATCTACTAGCATGCATAAGTTGTAACTAGACTCCCCTTGCCTTACAAGTAGTTCAAGAACTTTGATTATAATGTTGATCTCACGGGGTTCTTGAGTTTTTGATGGATGTCTAGTTATTATATGGTGCTAAGGATGGTGTAAAAGGCAACTCCAATTGGTATCACGCTTCAAAGGTCCATTTCTTACACCTTAGCATCATTTTGGTAGAATTACTCTCCCCACACTTTTATCCATGCATATGTGCAAAGCTTCAAATCCAAACTCTATGCACATATGTAGGGGGAGCAATACTACCAAAACCGAACTTGCTATAATTGTCCAAATTTCTCTTGTGAGCATAATGATTGGACAAGTGTGACAAGTTCAAAATCTTTATTATAAAATCATCTTTGTTGAGGTTGTCATCAATTACCAAAAAGGGGGAGATTGAAAGTCCCTAGTTTGGTTTTGGCTAATTGATGAAACCTAGGACTAACCTTGCTTATCGAAGTGGTTGATTTAGAGAAAGGTTGTCCACATGATGAGCATATTGAATATGAAGCATGACACGTGTCATGTGATCAAAGATGAAGATCAAGACGATGCTTGGCTCCATGGACCGGTGTTGAAGGTGAAGGGCTAGTCGAGGCTTCGGAGTGAAGGACCATGCGATGGTGAAGCTCGGGCAAGACTAGGCGCCGATGGACCGATGCACGGTGAAGGGCAAGTGAAGTCGAGATCGATGGATCGAGACGGTCACATGATGGTGTGAAGTGTTCATATCATTTGGAAGAACAAAATGGGCTCAAGGCAAAGGTATAACCGATAGGGCCATTTTGTTTTGCACTCAAGACACCATAGAGGGTGTGAGTGGTTTAGGATCGATAGCCGCACTATTAAGAGGGGAAGTCTTATCGGCTATTCGACGCATGGGTGCCACTAGATGGATTCATGAAGTGCATTGCATGTAGGGCCTAGTGAGCTAACCTAACCTTTGGGAAATGTTTGTGAAAAGCTAACACACAAGCACATGGAGATGTACACTTGATGGTGTTGGCACATTTACAAAGGTGGCGTTTGGGCGCGCTGTGGTTTGCAGGGTAGAGATGGGTTTGGGTCCCTCTCTTCCTCCCGCCGAGCCTGTGAGGCGGGATTCGGCGCTTTTGGGAAAAATGGATGCATATTTTCTATTGCGCCGGATGCAAAATTTGGTTGAATTCATGCTATCTCTGTTGTTCAAGTTGGTATACTTGTTGGATAGCATGTCTGAGAAGTTGGCGACAAAACGACGAAGGTCGCTCTCCCGCGAAGGCGCCGGGACGCGCTGGGCGGGCGCCGGACGCGTCCGACGCATTGAGGGGTGGCCTCGGCGTTCGGGCCGAGCTCTATGAGCGCCGGACGCGGAAGTGGCGCGTCCGGCGGTGGCCGGACGCCGACCGAAACTTTCTCGGCTCGGGCGCGGCGAGACTCGGCGGACGCGTGGCGGGCGACGCGAGCGCCGGACGCCGGGCGGATCATCGTGCGCGGCCCGACGCGTGGTGACGTGGCGCACTTCAAATTCCAACGGTCGTCTCGCGGCGCGGGCGAAGAGCGCGCCGGACGCGTCCGGCGGTCCCGCGGACGCGTCCGGCGCGTTTTGCGCGACTGCCCGAGGAGGGCAACGGCTCTATTTGTTTGAAGGGTTATAAATAGAAGGTGGCCGGCCCTTGGGGAGTACTCTTGGCCATTTCTCATCCCTTGTGCATTCTTTGAGCTAAGAGACTCTCTCCCACTCTTCTCCCTTGCTTGGTTGTTCATCCTAAAGAGATTGAGTGAATCACCTAGTGCATTGCATTGCTTGAGGGCATCTAGTGGCACTTGTGGGTGGTTTCGCCGGTGGATTTCTTGTTACTCTTGGAGAGTACCGCTCCTAGCCGGCTTGGAGATTGTTGGAGGCGTTGGCAAGAGAAGGTGATTGTTCTTGGCCACCTCCGGTTGATTTGTGAGAGGTTCTTGTGCTCACCTCGCGGGGATCGCGAAGAGTAACTCTATTGGATTGCGCGTGTCATTGAGTATCACACTTGAGAGTGGCACTTGTGGTTTCCTTGCGGGGAAGTGCCTTGCGGGGCAAGTGGCTTGAGGGTCACACCAAAGGACCATCTAGGTGTTGGTCGACACAACGGGTGACGTAGCTTGGCGGTGCCCAAGTGAACATCGGGGGATAAATCATTGTGTTCATCTTGTCTCCGGTGATTGGTCATCATCCTTTGTGTGTTGCCGATTGTGATTGATTGTTCATCTTCTTGGTGATTGGCAACCTCAACTCGACGCGTCGGTATAACAAGTCACAACCTCTCTTGTATTACTTTGATTACATTCTTGCAAAGTAGAATTGCTTGCGTGGTCGGGAACCACATCTTGTGTAGACTAAATCCGTGGGTAGAATTGCTTGTGTGGTCGGTCGGGAACCACTTCTTGTGTAGACTAAATCCCGTGGGTAGAACTCTTGATCACTAGTGGTAGCTCTTGTGTGTACTAGTGATCACCTACTAGAATTGTTTGGATAGGAGGCTTGCAACACCTAGTAGGCTAAACATAACTTGCTTTCCGCCGTTTGTGTATCTAACGAAGTTTGCTTAGTGAGTTTATAGAAATTTTTATAGGCTATTCACCCCCCTCTAGCCATCTAGGACCTTACACCTGGGTACACAGATGGGTGCACATAGCAAATTAGGTCTCGATTTTTAGGAAAAGGGAGTTTTCAGATTTTGGTTAAATTCTTGTGAAAATTCTACAGGGAGCTAGGAGTGTCCAAATTCAATGACCTTGATCTTGTTGTAATCCTTGTGAAGTGTAGTATCTGGGAAAAATATAATATGCCATGTTTGAGTAACTTTACTGTATATATTTATTTAAAGTTTGTCAATTGGTATAATTAGGGTTTATCTTTGGAAATGCATAAATAATTCTAGGAAGCTCAGAAAAATGTGGTTTTGATCTTGTTGGTCTTGTGTTGAGGTGCTCTATCTATGATAAAGATATCACATGCCTGTTTAGTGTAATTTTATATAGTTGTAGTTCAAGTGCCTATTATTGTCTTGTTCTTATTAAATTCATAAATAGGGTCTTTAAAACTAGTTAAGGTTTAATTCTTTTTGTGGACTGTTATTATGTCAGTAGGAAGTCATTGATGTGATTAACACATGAGTTTGCCATACTTCATAATGCAAACTATTTGTAAGTCTAGTGATTTGTGCTGCCTTGTGAATTATGTTTAGGCCAATTGGTTTATCCAAATGATGTGAAGTTTGGATGGTAGACTAGTATTGCCATGCTAGGTCTACTGTAATTTTTATAGGATTTTATGAGATGTCTAGCTAGGGGTTGCTGTTCAACCCATAGTTGCTTAAATTGGAGTTGCTGGTATTGAGCTATACTTAACCTAAGTATAGGTTGGTTTTCTGGGAAACTCATCATTCTATGATAGGCTTGAAATTAGTTTATTTACCTACTGTTTAAATTTGGTAGGCATTGAATGTATAGTCTATTATCTATGGCTGTTGCAATCTAGTCGACAGGGGCTGTTAACTGCTGTTTTGTTAGGACCCAGTCCTGATGTTTGCTGTTTTAGGTCTAGATAACTTGAGAATCAGGCTCTGATGTCTCAAGATGAATTATGGACAATTTCATAAGCTTTCCAGAATGTCCTCTTTCATGTTCATAGGGTTTATAGATCTGCAGATATAATTTTATTACAACAATGCTGATGATAGGTCTATTATTGCTAGTGAAGCATAGATGAGCGTTGATTGTATGTAGAGCTTAGTAAAAGGGTCTTCTAGTGCTTAGGACAGGTATGATTGGTTGTTACAAGGTATGTCATGATGGTTGGTTTAGGATGATTATGCTTAAGTTTAGGTCTTTGGCTTTACTGGTTTGTTTGCTAGTGATAAGTGTAGCCTTTAAATCAATTATTCATCTTTGAACACCTATCCTCCTTTATCATCCTTGATCATGCATACACCGACAATTGTGTACTCATACATATGCACATGCATCATTTCAGGATCACATGTAGAACATTCATCGTGGAATCAAGGATCCAGAAGGACAAGTTGCGAACGGAGATCCGCACGATAAGTGATCCAGCACCAGGGACCCGACTTGGAATAGTCGAGTACCTGGGGCACTAACCTCGGTCTTCTAAATCAGGCAAGCCCCGGAGCATTCCTCCTATGTTTGCAAATGTTTTACTTTGCGTCCTTTTATTCCTTATGATGCATTAAGTTTATAGGCATTGCTTGGAAACGTAGTTGCATCAGGACTACCTTGCCACCAGAAATATCCTATTATTACGTATAGGATCGACTACATGCTTAGGCCTGCTACTTAATCGGTAGAAGCCGAGTGATCGACTATCACTCGCGAGGTAGGTGTTACTACCCCTTGGGATTGAGAATAGCGAGATGTTGGATATGAACATAACCATGTGGCCATGATAAATCACCTTTAATATACTATGGCACACGAGCATCCTCGGATCATTTTGAACAATGCCTCACGTATAGAACGGCCAGGCGCTCGACCGCGAAGCCTAGAATCTACTTGGGCCGGGTTTCAACTTCCAGGTATCCATGCCGGCGATGGCGAGGAGAGTAAACAAGGGCTGTTGTAAGTCCACTACCGGGAGGTGCGTTCCATGTCTATGAGTTCGCGAGTGTTCCATGTCTATGAGTTCACTCGGCCTCGGCATCGGGAGTTTCCTTGGTCATGGTGGTGAGTTGTTGATCCCGCTTTTCCCGAGTAGATCAAGGTGATCTAATCGACTCGACGGGAGTCGTGTGGTTTGTGTGAGGAATACCCGCCACCTGGTTTGCAATCGATTATAATCGCCATCGTTCCTCGGATAGTGAATAACTTGGTCGAGCAACAGTTACGGTGCCGCAAATAAAATTTGAAATGCGAGTTGGTTATGTTCTCTCATGATGGTTTAATGAATACTCAATCAATGCGGTTATGATATAATGTTGATTGCTTCTACCTTAAAATGATGAAGTAGCTGCAAGTGCTAATGTAGTAATGGCAGGATGCAACTTAAATGGATAAGCTAGAGAGTCCTTTTGTCACTAAATGATTATTAATAAGCTCATCTTTTGGCAAACAAAGGAGTCGGCTAACCCACTATAAAGCCTGGCATCCACCAAAGAGTCTTTATTTTCTTTTAGTCGGGAAAGTCTTGCTGAGTACAATGTACTCAGGGTGCAATTCCCAATGTTGTTGTAGGTTTTGGAGACTACTCCATGGTTCAGCACCTACCGTTCACTTGGGTGTTTAAAAACAAAAGGATTTGGTTTCACAAAGCTAATTGTCAACTTATAGGTATATAGGTGTTTGAAAACTATGAGTTCAAACTAGAGTGTGCCAGTGGTCGTATCCTATATGCCCAGTTAAGGACTACTAGGTGGCTATCTAACAGGCTAACTATGGGTATTGCATCATATTTTCCTTTGTCGCGCTCATACACGACGGATATGTATGGGGGCCATTCACTTGAATGGTTATGTTTGGTTTCATAATCCTCTACGCCCAAGGTAAGTGTGAGTTGTGAGAGCATGATCGGATACACTGCCGATCTAGGGGAGTGCTTATTGACACCGGATTATTCACATGTTTCACACATGTCTATATGAAAGTGTCCCATGTGTGGGATGCCGTCTTCTGACGATGATTGGTTAGCGTGCACCTACATGCAGGGATATTGGGAATATGCCTGTGTGGAGGAGGGTGTTGAATAGGAGTTGTTTGTAATCGGTGATTTGACCTTATTCCTAAGGTGCTGAGTTTCTGGACGTCGCTTGCATTCATTGGGAATTGGGCTGAAATGGAATCTTCTGCAGGTACACTAACCACTCAAGTTCGTGTAGCTTGACTAGATTCCGCTATCTGAGAGTCGTATAGATGTCGTATGTATGCCACCGCTTAAAATGATAGAATTTATCATTTCTAGTTGTGAGGACGTACGGAACGTGCATGCATCATGTCATATAATCATCACATGGGAATGACACTATTTCTTTCCTTATAATCGAATACTTCTCTTTTCGATAAAAATTGACCAATGTAATCCTCGTCTCATGAGAGTTGTGTATCGGTTCTACAGATGGCACGCATGAAGCGCATCAAGTCCAAGTCAACCAAGATTCAAACCCGGAAACCACAACAGCTTGTCACCCATGAGCCACGTGGTGCCAAGAAGTTCCTGAAGGAGTTTGGAATGCCGTCTCTTTTATGGCGAGTTCTGCACTCAGTGGGTTACACCACGGGTAAAGAGCCTCACTATCAATGGAGCAAGGAGTTGGAAAGTCAACGTCCGAGTTTACTCCCTGTTGAAGTTGTGATTCCCGCCAAGAGCGAGGGTGCGTCACTCTGGTGTGGCCGCCGCTTTATCGCTCTGTTTGATGATTTTTTATTTAAAAAAAATGTGACAAGATGAATATGAGAAATATATTTATTCGGGGCTTATTATTGACACATCTATTGGCGCACAGGATTTGTCATGGTTGAGCCTATGACGCATGGGCCCCACCTCTGAAATATTTCTAGAAGGTTAAAGCTTTCTTGAGGAGAGTTGTATTTGATGCTGGAGTACTCGGTTCAGAGATATTATTTAAGAGTCCTGGCTAGATACGCACTGGAGATAATGGAATATATTCTAATCCAAGTTAAAGACGCGTCCTCTGTTTGCTTGGCGAAGGAGTTGATCCTATCCTTCTGGTCCCTATATAAAGCAGTGCCCTGGCCAAGAGCAAGCTGACCTCTAGTTCTCACACATCCACGCATCTCGCCGAGATGTCTTGCTGCCAACTCGTTGAGAAGCCATACGCAAAGCGCCGACGCCCTGCTGCCGACTCGCCGAGAAGCCACGCATCTCGTCAAGACGCCCTGCTGCTTTCTCGCCGACTTCCTTGCTCAAGCCACGCACCGTGCTGCTGTGCTCTCGCTTCGCTTGACGATCATGTCGTCCACATCGGCTGTCGTGTTTCCTGGTGAGCGTCTAATATAGATGCCTAGGCATGAGTTGTTCCGTGAGATGCATCTACTTTGAGCTAGTTACAAGCTCTCCTATATCCCGATGACAACAGATAGGTCGTATTGGCCTGATCTGATTACTTTGAAGAGGTCGTATTGGCCTGTGTCTTTCGATAACGGAAAGGTCGTATTGGCCTACTTGTTCTTCAATGGCGGGAAGGTCGTATTGGCCTGTCCTCCACAATAATGGAAAGGTCGTATTGGCCTACTTGTCTCCTGCTGGTGGAGAGGTCGTATTGGCCTGTCCTTCACAATAATAGAAAGGTCGCATTGGCCTACTCGTTCGCCGTTGGTAGAGAGGTCGTATTGGCCTGTCCCCACAAAAATAGAAAGGTCGCATTGGCCTACTTATTCTGTTGGCAAAGAGGCCGTATTGGCCGGCGTTTGCCGTACAAGCAAAAGTCGTTATCGATTCGGTGTAACGCCGGGAAGCTGTCAGTTTGATCTCGTGAGAAAGCATCGTCCAAACAATGCTTCCGCTCGCTGTTGCGGAATTTTTACTATATCTTTCCTTACACGTATGGCTAAGTGCCAATGAGGCGAAGTCGTCTTTCCACCGACACGTCCTAATTAACGGAATCGGACACATCGTTGCTCGGCACCGACGAGGCGAAAGCAACTCACACACGTCCATGTTAATGAAGGCTGGCGTACATGACTGGGCACCGACGAGGCGAAAGTCATCCCCTTCATTATCATCTTTTCCGTTTACCCCGACGTGGCGATGGCGATGTCACGACCGAGCTTCGGCGACATAAAGCCACCCATATTTTTACTACGCCATATTTTGCATATGACTCTCATGACGATGAACAAATACTTGACGACCATGAAGCGCAGCTTAGTCGGAGGTTTTTCCGCAAGCTCTTCTTGCGGATGTAATTAACCGGCCGCGCCTAACAGGCCCCGGGAATCGGCGAACTACGCAATCTCTTTACCAGTCAGACCTCTCCTTAAGCATGACGCTGAAGACGGAAGAAGGCTATTTTCCTTGATCATGTATTTTGTATATTCAAGAAAGAATTAATGAAATATATGGTTCTCGAACGTGTGATGTGTCTCCCTTGTGCATATTACTTTTATCTATGTCTTCGTTCAGTTTTCGACCAAACAAAATGGCACGCCCGGCGGGACCCAATTCTCCTCCCATCTTCGCTGCGCTTCAATGGTCGTCGTCAAAAATATTTGTTCTCACTACATTGAGATATGTTGAACGATGTTCGCTCTAGAGATCAAGATACCTCCTGGCTGATGCACAATGGAAAGGCAGTAAGTCCAGACAATGTGTGACGTTGGTTAAAAAAAAGGTGTCTTTGCGTACTTAAGCACTGCACACTTGTATATATACACACACAGAGAAGGGCGATCAGTGCTAGTCTGTGTCGTGCATCGTTTTGAAGAAGGGCAGGCCGTAGCCTAGCTGGAAATTATGAAGCTGCCAAAGGGCCTGGTTTACTCTTAGCATGTGTGACTAGCCAAAGTAGCCGACGCTTGGAAAATAAAGGCGTGCACCGTGAAGTTTAACTCATGGAGTACTGAATGAAGGATTCCCTCTTACCGTGAGTCCTTCCCTGCCGTCAACATCAAGGAAGCGAGGGAGTTCTCTCCCAGTTCTCTCCCGCTCCGTGCCTATTCACTTTGGAACACGATGGCAGTCTTTGCCCATGGAGACAAGCTGTACTACCTCCTCACACAAGGCTCCACGGTAACTCAAGCTGTGGAATCGAAGAAAGTGCGCAAGCGTATGGCTGCTAAAGCCAGGAAGGCAAGACAGCTGTTATCACTTATGCCCGTGAACTGCTGAGGAAGCCCGACGTGCTCTCAAGGAAGCCCGACGTGCTCTCAAGGAAGCCCGACGTGCTCTCAAACGCTTGGGAAGGTCACTCTCATGGACGAAGTCGACGAGGCTCTTCATGACGTCCCTTACTCCTTGTCCTGGTCGTTGCGCCATGCACGCTACAAGAACAAATGAAGTGCTCTTCACAATTACTGAAGAAAGAGAAGTCGCATCAAGAAGCTTTATGCTGGAGTAGGTGATCATGCCGTGAAGAGCACGACACCTAAACAAAACTCACCCGCCTTGGAGTTCCCAAACATCATGACGGAGAAATAACTAAATGAACCGGTGGCAGGTCTGAGTACCAAGGCCATGGTCATTGTGATCGTGCTCCTGAATCTATTTATCAAGCTGGTGGCAGACATTATGCCGCTAGCATAGTCCCCAAAATTAGTAAAGAAAACTAGCACCACAGAGGGATTCCCTTCTCCACCAGTTTCATTACTCAATGAAAACTCCATTGCCTCCTCGCTGGAACTCTTGGTTATACCAAAATTGGCGACCTGAGGATTCAAGATGAAATCAACTCTATCATAATATGCAAATGTCCCTGAGAGTACATTGTGCTTTATTTTATATAAATGGGCACCTTTTCTTGCTCATCAACCTATTGATCGTCATGGAGATGTTACTCGTACATATATATTTGACCAGGAAGTTATATGCACTTGTTTGCTTGCAATGATACTCGTGAAATGAGATTCATGAAGGTCATGCCTCTTGTTACCGAAGGTGGCAGATTCTTCTCCAGAAAAAAAAATGATCATGGTCACATGCCAATGGTGCTACTATTTTTTTTTTGGTTTATCACCTTTTGTATATCAATATGGTTGGTGCCCTGGTTTGGCTACTAATTCAGAAAAAAAAAAACATCTAGCTGGTTGCAGTGTAACATCTGCAATATAGAAGAGCTAGTTAACTCCAGATGGCCAATGAAGGAAAGATATTCAAAGAGTTCATCACATGTCATTGGTGGCAAATTTCGACGAAGATATTCCCCAACTAATTGATACCCTGCATGACATATGTTGTGCCTTTGGTGGGTTGTCACTAGGCATGTTGCTCTAGGATGGAAATTTTCCAACCGACCTAGCTTGTGTGGTAAAGCAACCTCAACACGAAGCACATGGTTTACACCGACAAGGGATAAAACTGGGTGGTGGAATTTCAATCCGTGCTGACCCTGGAAGTCGTGGGTTTATCGTGCCTCTGCCTTTTGTCCACTTTAAAAGGAATGCTAACCCTCGAGGAAGACTATAGGAAGAAGAGCATGAAAGGGCTACCTGATCCCTCAGTCCGGGTCAAGTGTGCAGCCACATGCCACCCTCGAGGTGATAACAAGGGCACGAGAAAAATAAGCCTGCGAGGATTATTAGTTCCACAAAGATGAAGAGCTGCCCTCCGAATTCTTTGAAGACAAGTTTCAAGAAATAAGTCCGAAGGAAGAAAAAAGAGACATAGTCAATTGTCTCGGAGCTCTCAAAAATCAAAAAGAGACATAGTCAACTGTCTCAAAGCTCTCAAGAATCATATGAAATCAAGTCATCAAGTGAAGCTTCCAAAAATCAAATCAAGTCAAGTCATCAAGTGAAGCTCTCGAGAGATCAAATGAAGTCAAGTTCTCAAGCAAAGCAAGTGAAGGAGGAGGGTAGTTATTCATCAACCTCGGCAAAAGTAATGGCTAAAAATTGCCTTAGCCATTTCCCCCAAACCAACCCTGAAATTCTAGCCGTATCCTACATTCCTTGCTGGACGAAGGGAGGAGGCGTGAAGCACATGATCGAAGGGAGGCTCGGAAAGATTTCCACTGACCCCAAGAGGTCCCTGACGAAGTGTTAACCTTTTTACACTATTTCAACGAGGGAACTGAACCACACGTGCTAGTTGTGTTGGAATATGATCATCTTATGAGCAACATGCCTCTGGCTGCTTCACTATTGGCAGCATATATTTTGCCTTAAATCAGTGTTGCTTCTCTCAGTTTTTCTTTGAGATGAACCCTGAGTTATCTCCCATCTACAAGGTTTGGTGGCTCTTTGATAAAATTCAGATGAGCATCCCATGTGACTGCTCGTGCAATTGAAATTAAAGAAGGGTGTGCAAGACCTTCATATTATTCAGATACATAGATTTACCATTGGCACATCTATGATGATTCGGATGGGTATCAATATAGCTGTTCTACAGCAGCAAAATGCACCATTAAAGGCATACATCCAACCATGGAATCTTTTGAGTACTGGTCGGCATCATTGTAACAAATGATCTCTTGGTTGTTACCCTTGAACTCGGGTACAGCTACATCACCATGTTATGAGTTGATCTCCCTAATATTATTCTGCTCAATCCAGCAAGCTGGCCTTGATGGCGCAAAAAGAAGTCTCAAATTGAAGTCTACAAGAACATCTTGTGAATTTCTGGTGGCATGTTCTTTCGCCATTATTTGCCTAACTGGTGGCAATTCTATGCTCAAAGGATCGAGAGGCAATGGTCTGCTCACAAAACTGTAGGTGGTGACAGTCCAGGCTATTTTAGCAACAAGTCTATCACATAAAAAATGAAACCTTGCTCGGTTTGCGGCATGGTCACCTGACTTTATGTTGTCGGGATGGAGATGTACTTCTCCACTGCATCCCCTATCATTAATCCAATGGCATGGAATTTCGCCATGGAGTCCCACGTCTCTTTGTTGATAAGGCAATGGCATGGGTTTTATCTAAAACATTCCAGGATCCTTTATACTTGAAGGTGTTCCATTCTGGATACTTGACGTGCATGCTGATTCTTGTCATCTAGAATCATGCATTGCACGTATATATACATTTGCAGTTGATTACTATCCCTAAATCAGTTGCTGTCCATCTATGAGTTTTCGGATGCATATAAACTCGGGAGCAGTGAAGCAAACCAACGCGGCGATTGCGTAGCTGTGAAACCCTTTGAGATTGATGCCTGGCACCGTTGCTGTAAAATGGTCGCATCGATCTTGATAAATTTCTCCATGGATACTACACTCCATTTATTGGCACCAATATATTTGGTCGGAGTGGAACTCGAGGATTTCTATGGCATGATTTTTGCCATATGTCATTTTTTTCAGGTGGCGGTATGATTTTCGCCCCATCCTACCTTACTACAATACAAGACACGATTGATATCGGTCTTATCCTACCTCACTCCATTTATAAAAATTTTTAAGAGATGGCATGGATTTTCGCTATACCCTGCTGCAATCCCCGTGGCCATGCTGATCCGGATTTGTGCGGCTCAGTTTCGTACATCTCCCTGTAAACAAGCATGGATCACCGAAGTCAAACCTCGGGCTCTTAGAGCTTGTCAAGAAAAAATCTACATCAAGTTTTGATGGACACGTGATTACTTGATACAGTAAGGCTATCTATGGCTCAGGGAAGCAACAAAAAAAATGCAACAAAAAAAAAACTGGGCGTGTTTTGTCAGTCCCACGTCGTCCTAATCAGAAAAGCAGGAAGTCACTTGTTCAAGGTGCTGCAGCTGCTCGTGGTTCTTCCTGGACACAATTGAGATTGGAGCACACTTCTCTCTTCGAGTCGTTCCCGATGATGAGTCAAGCATTGAGATGAACTGTGCGTTCTTTCAAACAGCCCTCTTGAGCATGGGCCTCTTCCGCTATGATAAGCTGATTATTGAGCATCTCAATTTGTGACCTCAGTCCCTGAATATGGGACGAGTGCTTCTGAAGCCGGAATCCTTGGGATGCGATCTGTTCTTCATAGTATTTGGTGATTTCATCCATATGGGCACAAGTTGTCGTTACTTTGTCCTGAGAACTTTTAATTAAAGCAGCCCATGTATTGGCTTGAGAAGTCTTCGAGCTGAAACTCCCAGACTGAGATTGAGAATTCTCAGTGAGGACCTCTTTTAAAGCACTGAAACAATCCATCAATCGTGTTACTTCAGGTGGCCATGGTTAAAATAAGTTGCTCGCCATGGTTAAAATAATTTGCTCACCACTTCATATATATGGGTCTCTATTCTTGAGAGCAATCCTTTATTAAAGGTCGCATCCACCTTGATAAAATTCTTCAAGAATCCAGCATTCCATTGTTTGTCATCGGTATGGAAAGTTGCAATGGAACCAAATTTATTAAGAATATGGTATGATTTTCGCCATATCATGCTTCTTGATATTACTGAAAAGTGGCATGTCTTTTCGCCATATTTTCTAAATATACTTGTTAGAGTTGTGATCTCAAGATACTTTTGGGATCATAAGCCTCCGGAGACAGAAGTAACGCCAGGCTACGACTAATGCAGCCAGGTGCATCAAAGTTATATTTCCCCGAGTCGAATCTCTGCTGCTTTGCGCATAAACTCGACTCGGCGGGTGGCATTTGTTTGATGATTTTTTATTTAAAAAAAATGTGACAAGATGAATATGAGAAATATATTTATTCGGGGCTTATTATTGACACATCTATTGGCGCACAGGATTTGTCATGGTTGAGCCTATGACGCATGGGCCCCACCTCTGAAATATTTCTAGAAGGTTAAAGCTTTCTTGAGGAGAGTTGTATTTGATGCTGGAGTTTATACTCGGTTCAGAGATATTATTTAAGAGTCCTGGCTAGATACGCACTGGAGATAATGGAATATATTCTAATCCAAGTTAAAGACGCGTCCTCTGTTTGCTTGGCGAAGGAGTTGATCCTATCCTTTTGGTCCCTATATAAAGCAGTGCCCTGGCCAAGAGCAAGCTGACCTCTAGTTCTCACACATCCACGCATCTCGCCGAGACGTCTTGCTGCCAACTCGCTGAGAAGCCATACGCAAAGCGCCGACGCCCTGCTGCCGACTCGCCGAGAAGCCACGCATCTCGTCAAGACGCCCTGCTGCTTTCTCGCCGACTTCCTTGCTCAAGCCACGCAACGTGCTGCTGTGCTCTCGCTTCGCTTGACGATCATGTCGTCCACATCGGCTGTCGTGTTTCCTGGTGAGCGTCTAATATAGATGCCTAGGCATGAGTTGTTCCGTGAGATGCATCTACTTTGAGCTAGTTACAAGCTCTCCTATATCCCGATGACAACAGATAGGTCGTATTGGCCTGATCTGATTACTTTGAAGAGGTCGTATTGGCCTGTGTCTTTCGATAACGGAAAGGTCGTATTGGCCTACTTGTTCTTCAATGGCGGGAAGGTCGTATTGGCCTGTCCTCCACAATAATGGAAAGGTCGTATTGGCCTACTTGTCTCCTGCTGGTGGAGAGGTCGTATTGGCCTGTCCTTCACAATAATAGAAAGGTCGCATTGGCCTACTCGTTCGCCGTTGGTAGAGAGGTCGTATTGGCCTGTCCCCACAAAAATAGAAAGGTCGCATTGGCCTACTTATTCTGTTGGCAAAGAGGCCGTATTGGCCGGCGTTTGCCGTACAAGCAAAAGTCGTTATCGATTCGGTGTAACGCCGGGAAGCTGTCAATTTGATCTCGTGAGAAAGCATCGTCCAAACAATGCTTCCGCTCGCTGTTGCGGAATTTTTACTATATCTTTCCTTACACGTATGGCTAAGTGCCAATGAGGCGAAGTCGTCTTTCCACCGACACGTCCTAATTAACGGAATCGGACACATCGTTGCTGGGCACCGACGAGGCGAAAGCAACTCACACGTCCATGTTAATGAAGGTGGCATACATGATCGGGCACCGATGAGGCGAAAGTCATCCCCTTCATTATCATCTTTTTCGTTTACCCCGACGTGGCGATGGCGATGTCACGACCGAGCTTCGGCGACATAAAGCCACCCATATTTTTACTACGCCATATTTTGCATATGACTCTCATGATGATGAACAAATACTTGACGACCATGAAGCGCAGCTTAATCGGAGGTTTTCCGCAAGCTCTTCTTGCGGATGTAATTAACCGGCCGCGCCTAACAGGCCCCGGGAATCGGCGAACTACGCAATCTCTTTACCAGTCAGACCTCTCCTTAAGCATGACACTGAAGACGGAAGAAGGCTATTTTCGTTGATCATGTATTTTGTATATTCAAGAAAGAATTAATGAAATATATGGTTCTCGAACGTGTGATGTGTCTCCCTTGTGCATATTACTTTTATCTATGTCTTCGTTCAGTTTTCGACCAAACACGCTCGAGGCAGGAACCCTCAGGAAGGTGCGAATATAGTTGCATACAAAGCCCTGAGGGATTTGCTTAAGAGGTGTCCAGATGAGGTTGAGGCTGCAGGTGACCCATACCATGTTTGCCATGTGTGTCCAGATGAGGTTGAGGGATTTATCGCTCGTGCCACTGCGGGTGTGTTTCGCAGGGGTGACCCATACCATGCTGTGTGGCGCCAGATTGGTGAGACTGCACTTGTTGGTGGTACGGATGAGGCTGAGAATAGTAACGGAATTGCCAGCAGTGCCATGCTTGCCATGATGAAGAGCTACTAATGCCTGGAGAATGCACTAGAGTCACTTCATAACGATTACCGTTATGTCACCTTCGACAGGAGGGAAGCATACAGAGTATACACAGAAGACATAGCGCGTGTGACCAAGATGTTTGAAGAAATGACGCTTTCCAAGGATCAAGCTCTGCAACGGGAGAATGCTGCCATGAACGAGACCTTTGTGGCACAGAGTCAATTTCTGGAGCTATCTGCCATACTTGGTCAGTGGCAGGAAGCCTTTGGCATGGTCGCGCAACAACGGAATGAAGCCTGGAACGAAGAGTATCGCTTGAGAGAATGGGTGCATATGCTGATGATTGAAAATGCTGCTCTCAATGAAGAAATTCAATGGGTTTATAATCAGCATCCCCATACTCCGCCTGGAATTGCTGAGCCTGAAGGTGCTCAACTTGTTCCCAACGTCGACAATGTTGATGCTGGGAACGCAGCGAGTACGGAAGGCATGGACCATGACTAAGCAGAAATCGGCTTAAGGCTAAGCCTCTTGTGGGATCAGTGCTTTCTTTTGTAAAACTTTATGTAATGACGTTGAATCCTAAGTAGCTAGTCTTTTGATGATGTAATAACCAGAACCTGTTTTCTATGTCAATCTTGGTTTATGTAATATACCTATCCCGAGTAATGGTTCGAAATCAGTACATTGGATCGTAGTATTCTTGGGATTTAAATGCGCAACACCGTTCCAATTTTTATTTGAATAATGGTTCAAAATCAGTACATTGGATCGTAGTATTCTTGGGATTTAAATGCGCAACACCGTTCCAATATTTATTTGAATCCTTATTGAAACAAGATCGAATGAGGACGTTTAGAACGTTCTGGTTGTCTCGCGGGAAGTGGTTAGGAAAATTTTGATTTACACCTCCTTAGTCGAAGAGGCTACGTTGATACATATGCCTTGTTGTCACGTGTCTAGACCAACCTTCTTAAGTAAGTACAGTCGTTGACTGTCACGTTACAAGCAGCCGCTGATAACACACGCAACGTGTGTTGTGTTTGTTTCGGCGACGCTCTTGCTATTTCTGAGTTTTAGACTTCTTCGTTATCCCTGACCTCATCATGAGTGCATTGCTCAGTTGTACAAGAATGTTTAATTATACCTCTCAAACCCAGTCTATGGGTTACCCTATCGTCCACCAATTAGTAGCGTTGTCCCGATCAAAGTTGTTATAGTGCCGCGATAAACTAGAACCACCTTGATAACCGGCCGGAACATGGTTGGATTTCTAGCAAAAGCGCTGGTATTATAATTCTTGATCAGGATGACTAAATCAGTTTTGTTAAAACAATGTTCCTGTTGTGAAACCTTCTCTTTGGATAGTCATTTAAATCCTACCTTGCCAAATGTAAGCCCCATCACCTCAAAATTTCGGGTTATCCGAAGTTTAGTAACTTTGCGTCTACTAGCGAGGTGTATCATTACCGCTACGACAACAATTGGTTCCTCGCAAGGTACTCACGACGACTAGAGCCTAAGTATGTATATTACACGCACGTCTGGATCCGGTTAGTGTATTTTCGATGAAACGATTCCCGAAAATACAGATATGTTAATGTGAGTATGATAACCACATACGCACTCGGTACGATCGTTACGTCACTCTCTAAATAATAAGTAGTGACTTTCGGATCATCCTGCAAGTAAACATATATGATATGCTTACCTTTGAGGCCTGATTATCAGAGTCGCGCAGCGAAAACATGGCATAGATAGTCAGCTATTGCTACGGATAGTTCGTACGTTGTTAACTAACTTCGACCATGGGAAAAGTATCTCTGCCTACGCTGACTCTTCCCGGTAAACCTTGCACCAGGGAAGTTGATACGTTAGGCATGAGACATCCCTAAGTATGCGACATGTTGAACCTACCCAGTTCTCCATTCTTGCTATCCTGTAACCCTGTAGTTATACTCAATTACCCACTTTTGTCTTGCACGTAATGTCTATTCGTGCAGGAATCTATCCTATGGTGAAACTGCATTTCGAATGTGAGGATCTGTAGTGGTGTCTTGATTAATGACCAATGGTGCCGCGACGAAACCGAGAGCACCCTGTGGGTGCACACACACGTAGTGCTGCTCGGCACGCGCGGGTATCATGGTTGTTGGTCTTGATCCATTATAGAGATTACCTCGATGTGCTGTTTTACGTAACAGTGGCATGAACTCTATGAGGTTTCCCACTTGTAGTATGATGAAAGAGTGCTCGATTAGAGCAAACCACTAACTATTCCTTAATAGACCGTGAAAGAGAGCGACACGGGGACTCAATTGAGAGTTTCCGGAGAATCGCACTATCTCGTGTAGAAAGTGTGTCTCTCTATTGGCGATATTTGTGTTGGGATACCTTGTTCGTGTTGGACGAGTTCGGACGAACCTCGAGCTAAGAGAAGTCTTTACCTCCTTAGTGTTTGATTGTTCCTTCTCTCCTTCATGAAGAATGGCCATGTCGGCATTAATTGCGACCATTGGGAAGCTTTTAAATGTTGAAAGGCAACCTATCGGTGAAATAATGAGAGGTCGTTCGCTAGCCTGAACGTAGACAGATAACTAACCAAATAGGTTGATTGATTCACGAAGGTTGAAAACGCCCGTAGCAGATCTGTCTATCGAGTAGACCGTAATACGAAAACCAGCTAAACTAATCTCTGAACCGAAGTTATCTATCAGATAACTGCTAAGTTCCGTAGTACGTCTGTAGTCCAATGAAATGAAATGATAGCTCTTGGCGATCCTTCATAAGATGAACCATCACGTGTCCAGTGCTGAGAGCTACGAGAGCAAAGTACGGGTAGTATTGGTTGAGCTCTTGATGTAGCAATACCTTTGTTTTTGTTGGAATCACGCTTGCCGACACAAGCATAGAATAGTTGGAACAGTCAGCATGAGATTAATGGGATACAAGATTTTGCCGATCAGTGACATGAATCTCTACTCCATCATACCCCTTATCTAGAATTTAGAGTTCTTTTAAGGGGGTTAGACTATCTAATTCTCCTATGAGGTACTCCTGCCTTATGGGAACCAAAGGAGAAAGTTCATCGGGGGAAGCCTTTATTGAGCTAGTCTCGAAATACTCTGACAAATGCCATGTCCTTGGGCATCCACCTTGTGGTGCTCAACTATCAAGCGTCTCCCTGTTGGCATTTCTTAGCGCGATTACCAAAATAGACTTAGAGCCTAATTCCGATAACAGCGCGAGAAACGCTAAATGGCTTTACTTGACATATTTACTAGAAACTGGTTCTAGCAACTACGCGAGTGTTGCCAAGCGATAGATCACATCCGATTAGAATAAATATCCGCAAGCGCACGGATCTATCGTTGCAGCATTTCACCCGGAAGTATTCAGGGTATCGTTATTTATAATTTTCCAAAGGAAGGCATGGGGTAGTTAAGTAATCTAGCATGGGTATGAATACAATATCTAGCATGCGGAGAAACCGACCAATGTGCTATATAGGGGTAAGCATACGGTAGTTTGGATAGTGGACACACATTTAGGGCAACCTCAAAGGAATAAAGATAAAATAAAGAATAAAGAATAATCTACGCGGAGCAGGCAGGTCCTATACAGTCAGTGCTAGAACAGCTAATTCCACATGTTATACAAGTCAAGACTCGACTATAGACTAGGAATATAGGGAGACCGCGGCAACTGGTCTGCCAGTCGATGGAGGCATTTATGAACTCCTACTCAACATGCGAACGTGGGGGATTACAAGGGACGGACAGGGCTGCCACCACCTGCTGCCTACCACCTCAACCGTGGCATGCCGACATATCCGAAGGTTCCCTCGCACCCGGACACCATGTCCGCATACTAAGGAGCTACCTACATCCCCCCAGGACTCCCACCCTACGGATGGACGAGCTAGGACATAGGCAAACCCGAAGGCACATCGAACCGCTATTCCTCTCCTACAATCTAATCTAAACAAGTAAAACATATGAACGATGAAGAACAATGTAGAACACAATGAACAACTCTCACAAGAACTATGGCCTAGTTCTTGATCATCGAATATATCGTGTACTAGACTATACTCTAGTTCATATGCAAGACTATATAAATGTAATGAGAGCTTGACTAAGGAAGAATGCTCCATAGATTTATACCAAGAGTGTAGCTTTTCTTCCTGGAGACAAGCTCTCCAAGTAGCTTTGCCTAGCTCCAATGGACTAATGCTAAGACTAAAGAACAAGTGTGAGGAAGTGAGATGGCTCCAAATGGTGTGTGTGAAGGTGGGGGGCCTCTCCTCTTCATTTATAGGGTGCTGGAGGTGGTTCAGGGGCATTGAGGTAAAATAACCAGCGAAACCGTCATGCCCCAGATGGAAGGAGGCAAACCGCCTTGGCCGGGCCCACCTGGCGCGGGGGGCGTGCGCGCGCCCGAGCGCGCCGCGCGGGTGGCGCCACCCCCTGACCGCCTTTGGCATGTGGGCCTGGGCCGTCCTCTAGGCCGCGCTTCTGCTGGTGTTTTGGCCCACTTCGACCCTGAGGTGGGCTACCTTGTTTCCTATGCATTTTTACGCCTTCCGAAAAAGCGCCTTTTTATTCTGAAAATTCCTGCACTTGGTGTATATTCTGCAAAACAATATTTTCTCCAAGTACGGGTGGAACTAGGTCAATAGTAAAGATATACGTGAAATAAAATATTTATTTCCCCAAAATGACCTATAGTTGGCGGGTAAAAATCGAGTTAAGGACCGCCAACAAGATCCCCCAAGCTTACCCCTTGCTCGTCCCGAGCAAGTCTTTGCTTTGGGTTGTTGATCGGGGTTGCTACGATGCCGATTATATCTCAAGTGTACAAGTTCTACTGCTATTTGAATAAATCGGCAATTGTATCTACTCTATGATTCCTGATGGAGTGAGGCTTCTAATTGTCTCAAGTCTTGGGCGATTGCAAAATAGAACAGTTTCAAAGACCGGTGCTTTTCATTCGTCCCAAGATCAACTTTCAGTCCAGAGGTTTTGTAAGTTTTTATAAATAAACCAAGTTCCTCAAATGACCCACTCGATCACTCAATTGTGTATAGTAACCTCACCATAGGCATTTTCAGATTTTGCCTTCATCCTACCACTAAAAGCTGAGAGTGGCGTTTTGGGTAGGTATGTAAGTGGGCATACTTGTATCACATATGTTGTAAGGTCAAGGAATGAACCTTACAGAGATTAAGCTATACACCTTGATTGAGATGTGCAAGTGTGTAGATGGGATGAAAGATGATTCCTAATTTTTGTGGTATTTTTGGGTCTCCATGCATCATGACATACTCTCTTTTATTGGTGAATGTGATGAAGAAATGATGGGCTATCAAAGAACAACTAAAACTATTCTCTTATTATTATTATTTTTTTGAACGGGGATCTAAGATTTTTCCCGTTTGCCTACAAGAGTGATAAATCTTCTAACTATATATATCTCCCCTTTTTTTCTCTCTTTTTTTCTTTCCTCTCTTTCTTTTCTCTCACTTTTTTTCTGACTAAGAACATAGCCCAAAACTTTATTGACGGGAAGGATGAGGTGGAGAGAGATGTCATGATAAATAATGCATGGAGAATTTTGCAAACTACAAGAGAGGTGTGCGCGGTCCTCAAGGTAAGGATCGGCATTTTTATTTGGTGGAAAAAATGGTGCGCAACTCTCAGTGTAAGAGTTGGCGGATGGTGAAGGGTGCATGTTGTGCGCAACTCTCAGTGTAAGAGCTGGCGTTTATTTGGTGGGTGCAAGTGAATCTCAATCTTGGGTGTAGAGTCATAATCTCGCATCGGTAACAATCCGACCGAACTCAATGTACGAACAAGCAGCGTATGAAGGTTCTTATTCTACAGATAAATCATATGGCTCTGGTGGGTATTTCGCGATCATTGAGGAACTATTGTTTTTGAATTTTTTTTTGAAACAAAGACTCCGGACATCAGGTTTTCTCAAGGGACAAAGTCATTGCCGTGGTCTAAGTCACTATATCATATCGCGCAATAACCTAGATGAGAGTAATTGTATGCAACCCACTAAATCAAGTTTCTAGAGCATGATAATGTAAAGCCGATGAACCCAAATATTAGAGAAAACTCTATTTTAGACAAGTACAAGCGAGACATAAAACAGAGCAACCAATCATTTCAACATGGGTGGAACTAAACATTTCATAGCACATATATGGAATGGAATATATATATAAATAATTTTTTTTGAATTTTTTCAATGCAAGAAATTTGAATTTCAACATGCTAAAATGAAAAAAAATAAAATTACGAGAAATTAAATATGCAATGCAGGTACCTCAAGTGGGGGTCCTCCCCCAAGCTATCCTGTAGCTCATGGCCCAGGGTTGTATCCCTGGGACCTCCAGTAGGCCTGCTGAATGCGGAGGCTCTCTGCAAGAGCATCGAACCGCTGCCCGTGCTGCTGCTGCCACTGGGTTGTCGAATGCATGAAGCTGCCTAGGGTGTTCCTGATGTCGTTCGTCTGGATCTGCAGCTGTCCAATGCGTGCATTGACTAAGGCCAGCGTCGGCTCCTACTCTGGTGGTGGTGAGTCGATAGTGTACCGCCTCTGTCGCTCCCACTCGTCGGTCCCTGCATCGGACCATGCCCTCTCAGCGGTCTGTGCCGGCTGAGGGTACTGCTCCCATCCTGAGTAGCCTGAGTAGCCTGAGTAGCCCTGGTAGGCCTCCCATCCACCATAACCATACTGCTGGGGAGGCTGTACAGGGGCATCTGGTTGAGCAGGAGAGTCAGGCTGTGCATAAGCCTCAACCCCTCCTCTAGTGGCTCTCGGAGTCTGTTCTTCCCGCGTGCTTCTTCGTAGTCTTCAAATCAAAGGTGAGCACGTCACGGTTATATAAATAGAGATCCGGGTTAGGTAACCGAATCTTATTTACATAACCGGCAAAGAAGAAACAGATATGATCTTTCCCATCGGCCTTCAAAGTGTGTCCTTGGGTTAGGGCACGCAAATCACAAATCGGCCGATCAAGAGGAATGTACTCAACATCGTTACCATCTAGTGCTCCTACGGCGTTGGCAATGCGAGTAACAAGAGAGGTGCAATCGATAGCATAAGACTTCTTAACCATATCTAGCCAGTGGAGGCACATCTCCCTCACAGGAGCGACCTTGAACTTGTGAACCATGGCATAGAGAAGCTTAAGTTCTACAGAATGCACCCATCTCATCTTGCCAGCAGGAAACAAAGTCATAGAAATCCAACGATGCATGAGTCTAAGGGTAGGGTGTTGGATCTGCGTGTTCAGGGGTTTGAAAGGTCCAACTTCTACCCTACCCGAAATCTTCTCCCAAAAAGAATTGCGATCAAAACCAGGGATAGATGCATCTAGCTTAAGTGCACACTTATAGTGAAAGCCTAGATGATGAGCGAGTTCCCCCCAAGTAAGATAATACTCCGTGCCAAACAAACGAAAGTAAATACGCTCATCATCATAATCAAGTGTGCAAAGAAACTGGATGGTCAAGAGACGCGAACCTTGCTCATCGATGGGCTCAATGTTTTCCCAACCAACCGCCCTCCAAATGGTTTCGAAGTCGGTGTTCATACCTATTTTCTCGATGAGGTTGGCGTCATAGACCGTCGTGTGGTTGAAGAGCCGATCCTTGAGGCGATGGTACCTCTGCAGCTCCTGCTCTCCCTCCAGGTCGAGGTGAGGGGCGTCAATTGCGTAGATTCCCTCGGGCTCGGGGGTCGCGGGTGCCGCCTCCTCGGCCACTTCTGGCTCGTAGGGGGCACCATGGTAAGAGCTCGAGGCCTCATCGTACCCCCATGAACTGTAGTCGCTCATGGTGGACTACGCCGGTGGCTAGCTCTCGGGTGCGAAAGAACTAGTGGAAGTTGATTTTCCACACCCGAGACTAGCTCTAGCTCTTGCTCTCTTGCTCAAAACTTGCTAGTGGAAGCTTGTGGCATAGGAAGTGGGGGTGGAAGAGAGTGAGAGATTGAGAATGGGAGGTGGTTTGAGCACCCCGGCCACCCCCTTCCTTTTATAGCCGAATCACCAGCCAAAGGGGGGAGGGGCAACGGCTAGGAGCCGTTGGCCGCCGACCCGGGCCCCACCTCGGCGAGCTGGCGCGGCGCTGCTCGCGCGCGCGCGCGCCCAGGTGGGCCCTGCTGACGCCCTGCCTTGGCCGTTGGGCGCCAACGGCTAGCCCTTGGCGCTAGCCGTTGGTTATTCTGCCCCGGCACTTCAAAATATTTTTTTTCAAAATCTTCTCTCTCTTTTTTCAGAGAAGAAGTTTTATTCTCTTTTTTTTCATCTACTCTCTCTCTTTTTCTCTTTCTTTCTTTTTTTCGAGTAGCAAGAAAGTACTTACTGACCTGCTTTTGTCGGTGCTCTTATTTCTCCCCCAAGCGTGCTTGGCTTTAACAGGGGTGACCAAACCCTGTTGCGATCATGTTTACCGACTCGGGCGGGACCTCGGGTTGCCCCGGGATTCTGCTCGTGTCAGCGTTCGTCGGGATCGCTGCGGCAATCTGGGCGAGCTGGGTCTCTATCATCTTGTTGAAGCTCAGCTGATTTTTGACAGCAGATGATAGGCCCTCTATCTTGTTATTCATGTTTTCCAAGATCTTGTCATTTTGGATCATCTTTTTGGTGAGATTTTCGTTGATCTTGGCTTGGCCGTAAACCGAGGTCCTTCAATGAAGGTTGATTCGAATTAAACCCGGAGGCGTAATTCGAATTACCTTGGAATGGAGGACGTGGATCGGTTATTCCAGCCATTTCCTCCTCCTTCTTGCCGGCGAAACCCATTGTTGAGGTAGGCGGCCTCTTCACGGGTCTCGGGGCAGTCATTCCCCGAGTGTCCAGCTGCACCACAGACCTCGCACGTCATGCGAGCGTCCATGGCGTTGACGGTGCCGGATGCATCATTGATGGCACCACCGTCAATCTTCTTCAGGAGTTGGTCTATTTTTGTGGCCAGCATATCCGCCTCCTTCACGGTATGCATGCCTTTTTGTCCCTTGGTGGGAGCGCGGTCCTCCCCCCAAGCTTGGTTTTCCACCATTTTATTGATCAGTGCCGTGGCACTGTCAACAGTTAATGATAGAAAGGCGCCGCCAGCTGTGGCGTCCAGGTGCCCCTTCGACATAGGTGTTAACTCATTGTAAAAGTTCTGGAGCACCAGCCAACTTTCCATCCCATGGTGAGGGCATTCCTGGATGTACTCCTGGAGCCTCTCCCATGCCTCAGGGATGGGTTCCATCGAATTCTGCTGAAAGTTGGCGATTCTTCCCCGCAGGGCATTGGTTTTGCCCATGGGGAAGAACTTAGCGAGGAACGCGGTGGAGCACTTGCTCCATGTGTCAACAGCGGCCTTGTCTTTGTAGAACCAGGTCTTCGCCTTTCCCACAAGGGAGAAAGGGAAGAGCCTGAGCCTGATTGCATCAGGTGCGACATCCTTGATGACGATGGTGTCGTATATCTCCAAGAAACGCTGAAGATGGGCGTTGGCATCCTCACTTGGCAGTCCACAGAATGAACTTGCCTGCACCATGGTAATGAGCCCGAGTCCGAGCTCGAAGTTCTTGTCTCCCAAATTGACAGCGGGCCCGGTGGGCACGTTGGCAATATTGGGGACGAGAACTCGCGCGGGGACTTGGCCATGGAGTGCGGCGTGGTAGGTGCGGTAGTGATTGGTTTATCTCGTCGGCGGAGTAGCGAGAAGAGGAAAGGGCACGAGTCCTCTTCCTCCTTAGGAGTGCCTCCGGATTTGAGTTGAAATTTTCCGGCGAGAGAAACCGGTCATGCACTATCTGTTTTCATCCACAACAGGAGAAAACATAAAAGTTAGCTGTATAGACATTGTCGTTTCTCATTTTATATATCATATGCATATCCATGCTGCTAGATCCTTAACTTCCATGCCTTCCCGGCAACGGCGCCAGAAATGCTTGTTGGCATTTCTTAGCGCGATTACCAAAATAGACTTAGAGCCTAATTCCGATAACAGCGCCAGAAAGGCTAAATGGCTTTACTCGACATATTTACTAGAAACTGGTTCTAGCAACTACGCGAGTGTTGCCAAGCGATAGATCACATCCTATTAGAATAAATATCCGCAAGCGCATGGATCTATCGTTGCAGCATTTCACCCGAAAGTATTCAGGGTATCGTTATTTATAATTTCCCAAAGGAAGTCATGGGGTAGTTAAGTAATCTAGCATGGGTATGAATACAATATCTAGCATGCGGAGAAACCGACCAATGTGCTATACAGGGGTAAGCATACGGTAGTTTGGATAGTGGACACACATTTAGGGCAACCTCAAAGGAATAAAGATAAAATAAAGAATAAAGAATAATCTACGCGGAGCGAGCGGGTCCTATACGGTCAGTGCTAGAACAGCTAATTCCACATGTTATACAAGTCAAGACTCGACTATAGACTAGGAATATGGGGAGAGCGCGGCAACTGGTCCGCTAGTCGATGGCGGCATTTACGAACTCCTACTCAACATGCGAACGTGGGGATTACAAGGGACGGACAGGCTGCATCACCACCGCCGCCTACCACCTCAACCGTGGCATGCCGACATATCCGAAGGTTCCTCGCACCCGGACACCATGTCCGCATACTAAGGAGCTACCTACATCCCCCCAGGACTCCCACCCTACGGATGGACGAGCTAGGACATAGACAAACCCGAAGGCACATCGAACCGCTATTTCTCTCCTACAATCTAATCTAAACAAGTAAAACATATGAACGATGAAGAACAATGTAGAACACGATGAACAACTCTCACAAGAACTATGGCCTAGTTCTTGATCATCGAATATATCATGTACTAGACTATACTCTAGTTCATATGCAAGACTATATAAATGTAATGAGAACTTGACTAAGGAAGAATGCTCCATAGATTTATACCAAGAGTGTAGCTTTTCTTCCGGAGACAAGCTCTCCAAGTAGCTTTGCCTAGCTCCAATGGACTAATGCTAAGACTAAAGAACAAGTGTGAGGAAGTGAGATGGCTCCAAATGGTGTGTGTGAAGGTGGGGGCCTCTCCTCTTCATTTATAGGCGCTCGGAGGTGGTTCGGGGGCATTGAGGTAAAATAACCATAAACCGTCATGCCCCCAGATGGAAGGAGGCAAACCGCTTTGGCCGGGCCCACTGCGGCGGGGGCGGGCGCGCGCGCGCGCCCAGGCGCGCCCGCGCCTGGGTGGCGCCACCCCCTGACCGCCTTTGGCATGTGGGCCTGGGCCGTCCTCTAGGCCGCGCTTCTGCTGGTGTTTTGGCCCACTTCGACCCCGAGGTGGGCTACCTTGTTTCCTTTGCCTTTTTACGCCTTCCGAAAAAGCGCCTTTTTATTCTGAAAATTCCTGCACTTGGTGTATATTCTGCAAAACAATATTTTCTCCAAGCACAGGTGGAACTAGGTCAATAGTAAAGATATACGTGAAATAAAATATTTATTTCCCCCATAATGACCTATAGTTGGCGGGTAAAAATCTGAGTTAAGGACCGCCAACAATCCCTCTGCTAGGGACTAATGTGTCTTGCTGATAAGACGAAGTCTCTATGTGGAATGGGATATTTGTAGTACCAGTGGATTTGCACCTGAATGAGGATCAGGTAGCCAGTACGCCTGAACCTGTCGTGCATTGAATATGCCTGACATGAGTGTTGTGATATGACTTTGGGATTATCTAGATGGGTCTTACGCGTCGTTCACGCATTGTCGGGACATGAGACTTGGCTCAATGCTGGTACCTTTTGAGTAAGATTTGGCACGTGTACGGTTGGGAAAAAGGTACTTTTTGTATGCCAAGGGTACCGAACCTCTAACCCGTGTACACGTGTAGTATGCATGGACAGTTACCTGTAAATGCTTACTATAGGATTCGTTCATCTTGTTGGACCTGCTTAATGGAATGAAGAAGTGGGTGGTTTTCGGTGAGTCAAGGAGTCATTGACCTAAGAACTTTGATTTCTACATGATAAGACTTGGTTATCTTGTTCTAAGAACTTTGACTTCTACATGAGAAGCTTTGGATACCTTGATCTAGGAATTTTGATTTCTACATGAAAAGGTTAGATTTTCGTGATCCAAATGATTCATATTGGCATCCTAACAGCCAGTGTTTTTACACTCGGTTGTGCCAATATTGAATTTGTGTGGACAAAGTCCTACGTTACCACCTCGGAAGAGAGTCACATGGTTTTCGGTTTGCGGAAAGCTACGCTCTGCTTCATAATGGTAAACATTATGGATTTTTTTAAGCACCTTTTGATATATTTGATGATGTGAATAGCAGATTCCCTCTCAAGTAACCCTCGACCTTTTTCCAGTTGGGTAGTCGATTGGTAATATTATATGCTAACCTACCCTATTGGGATATAGTCTCGGGTTCTATGTGAATGCTTATCATACTATTCTTTGTCATCTTCATACTTAAGATTGACATAGTAATGGTAGCATTACATTTGAAGGGAAACATGTCGGTTGCAAGTCATGATGGAAGACACTCACTAGGAAGTGAGTATTGATTAACCAGTGAGTCAGAGCTGATAGTAGATTGCCTTATTCATCCGGCATTTCCTGCCCATGAAGTTTTGGATCCGCCATCCGCACCGAATATTTGGTATTTTGCAAGGAGCGGATCAGATGGTGTGATAATTTGGATTCCATCGGGGTCACCTACGTTGATATGTCTCTTGCATGGAATGTGGCCTTATCGGGTCTCCATTGTCGTAACCGGAGCAAAACTGGCTTATCTTGGATGAACTAGTATCGTGTCCCGGGAACGCGACTTTGGAGCCGACATATTATACTTGGAGAAGTAATGGATCCTAGGCGTTGAGAACATGCAATTTGGAATTTGAGCCTGTTGACTGTGACAAGGGTTGAGAAGTTTCTGGATAACCGTGATGGCATGGGTAAAAGTATGAAAGTGTCGCTATGTGAGGTATCGTTTTCGAAAATTAATCTACTTCCACCAAATCTCGGGACGAGATTTCTTTTAAGGGGGTTAGGCTGTAACATCCACGATGTTAATCATGCATTAACTATGCAAATCCTGGGCATAATCATATCATTAGCATATAATCACCATCTCTACATGATTTGCTTGATGTTTGATGCACTTTGCTTGATGCAGGTCCTAAGTGTGATTGTCGAGTTAAACTAGAAGTGATAGCTAGGTTGCTTATCTCAAGTCGGTCCTTAAAGAAAGTTTACTGAGAAAAGTATTTGGAGAAAACTTTGTGTTGGGACCACTTTATGAAAATGCTTTCTAGGTGTTCAAAAAGGCCAAAAACAGTCTCTAGGTATTTTTAAAAGTATTATTTTTATTCCAAATGTGGCCCAAATTTGTATCTCCAAATCTAGGCCGAATTAGACCAAACTCCTTTTGGATGAAAGATTCTACTCATCAAATGGAGTAACTTTCATGTTGAACGTTTTTGCAAATTCAACACGGTTTAGGAGATATGGGTGCTTTAAAATTCGTGCCAAGCCTATTTTAAAAATAAAAGAAAACCCGACAGGTGGGACCCACCTGTCATACTCCACCTCACCTTCATCTTCTTCCTCGCGACACCCTATACGCTGCCGTCGCGCCGCGTGGAGTGGGCTGGATCACGGTGCCACACCGTGGTCCTCGGATCGCCTTGCCGCACCGCGACGCCACCGACCACCTCGCCACGCGCCCCGCGTTCCTCTGCCACGCTCGCCACACGGTGCCCGCGAGCTGCCGCCATCCCTACGTCGCTCTGCGCTCGGGCCGAAGGGGGACAACGGGGTCGCCCGTTCCTCTCCTCGCTCTCGATCCGCCTCGCTCTCCCTTGCTCTCCCTCTCTCGCGAAAACCACAGCGCCGTCACCTTCTTCCTTTCCTTCCTCGCGCGGGCCGAGCACGGCCGCCATTGCCGCCGCCCAACTCGCCCTCGCCCAGCCACCAAACCCGCCGCTCATTATCAAATCCGGGCACGCCATGCTCTTCGCCATGATGTGCTCGGGCCTCGGCACCCTTTTTCCCCATCGGTTTCTCTAAGGTAGATGCCCATTTGGCACTTCTCCTTCCACCGCCGTGCCCGGAGCTCCGATGAGCTCTTCGTCGGCTTCGTAGGCTCATCCCTCTCCCTCCCATCTTCTTCTGCCGCGCGCACCGCGCCCGCCATGGCCAGGTGCGGGCCGCCCCGTGGTTGAAGCCGCCACTTAGGACCCGGTCTGCCGGGTTGCCCTTCTCACCGCCGCCGCGGGCAGAGCTCCGGTGAGCTCTGCGTCGCCGCCGCGAGCATCCTTCATCCGTGCTCCTCTTTCCTCAGTGCACGCATCGGCGTCGCCTTGCTTCCACGGTGCTCGTGAGCATCCGCGCGCACCTCGCCGGGCCTCACAGTGGTCGGATCCGGCGAGCCCTTGTTGGCGGTACTTAAACTCATTTCTAACCCCGCCAACTCTAGTCCAGGCAACACTAATTTTCACCTAGAATAGGCCTCTACTCTAACTATTTCCACAATGTGGCACAGAATCTTTGTTTTGCAGGACATACTTGATTTTCAGCTAAAATGGACCAAGACATGAAGAAAAATACATGGGTGAAAACATCTTTAATTTTGGTCCAAGCAAAACAAGAGAAAAAGAAGGAAATCCAATTTTAAGGCCAGCCCAACCGAGAATAACCGGCATGGGCCGAGGGGGCCCAACAAGGAGGCAACCGACCAAAGGCGAAGGCCGGCGGGGCCCGGCCAGGGCGCTGGCGCGCACGAGAGGCGCGCGCGCCGTGCCCGACGCGGCCGGGCCCGGCCGGTTGGTCGGTTTGTTTGCCGCCTCGATGGTCGGTTCGGGGTATTCTCGACATTTGCCCTACGGAAACCGACCATCTCACTCCTATATAAGCATGGGCAAGCCCCCCCTTAAAACAACAATTCAATTCTTCATTTTTAGTCTCACTCTTCACCATACCTCCACTCTACAAGTGTACAATAGAGAGAGTAGAGCCACTCTACCTAGCCTAGCTAGAATAGAAGTAAGGAGTGAGAGAGGAGCAAGAGAAGAGCATCTCTCCAAGAGAGTTCTCGGGAAGCTAGTCTTCCACGGGCGGAGTCTTAGGACTTGTCGGCTCCCTCCTCGCTTGTACCTCTACGGCGTCTTGCTACTTGAAGTAAGACACCGTGTTTATCTTTCGGTAACACCTTTGAGTAAGTTATTCTTGCTTGTTATCTTCTTGCGGGTTCGTCGTTCGTCCCCGTGACGGAAGCTCTAGTAAGAGGACCCCTGATAGAGACGGGAGCTCCTGGCCATCGCTAGAGTTGTAGCAACTGGCATAGACGTGGTGTCTAGGCTAGGACCTACCTTCGTTTACCTCGTAGTCCACGGTTGAGGTGGTAGGCGGCAGGTGGTGACAGCCCTGTCCGTCCCTTGTAATCCCCACGTCCGGCTACGGTGTAGGGCTCTGGCCGGCATCACTTGGCGGGACCCGAGGTGCGATCCGGTGCCGAAGTAAGAAGTTTAGCAACGAGTTTAGCCATCTCCTAGGCCCATTACCCTAGAAAACCTCATTACCTAAGCTATCCTACTCCATCTCCGGGCGACCTGTTTAGAATTAACTCACAAGCCGTTCTTCGTGAAAGAAATACGATACCGATTACTCACCGGGTGAAGTGCTATAACGGTGATTTCCGTGCGCTTGCGGATTTGTTTGCACATGCTAAGAAACGCCAACAAGCATTTACGGCGCCGTTCGGGAACGGTTGTCGCGGTTAGCTCGAACCTAGATTGCCCGTGTACCTTGACCTACCTTTGCTCCACTTCTTTTGTTTTATTTTAGAAAACAAAAATATTCATGGAGCAACCAACCATTTACAACCTATCCGCTCGAAGGGCGAGCTCATTCAAACACCCCAATCCTCAAGCCTATCACGGCTCCGAGTATGAGCTCCGCCACGGCTTTATAGCCATGGTTCGGGACCAAGCCTTCTCGGGCTTGGAATATGAAAACCCATATGATCACCTACGGGAGTTTGAGCAACTCTGTGCGTGCCTGACCATTGCGGGCATGTCACAAGATACATTGCGGTGGAAACTGTTTCCCTTTTCTCTCCATGAAAAGGCGAAGCAATGGTACACCCAAAATGTAGGGAAAGTAAACGAAGATTGGGAACAATTGCATAAGCATTTTTGCTTCACATTCTACCCTATTTCTCGTGTCGCTTCTCTACGACAGGAGGTGCTCAACTTCCAACAAAAAGAGAACGAAACCATAGGTGCAGCACTGGGAACACTTTTGATCCTAACACGATCAGGCCCGGACACTGTCTATTCCTAACCATGTACTCTTACAACACTTTTGGTTAGGATTAGACGAAATTCTGCCCTATTACTCGATGTAGCTGCCGGAGGGTCGTTAAAGCACAAAACCACCGAAGAGGGCAAGCTCTCTTGGATCGCATCAAGAGAATGCTCCTCCTTAGAACCCATCCGTGTAGAACCCGAGCCAATAAAAGAGGATGTCTCTTCGGCATCAGCCGAACCTTCCCAATTCATAGAGAAACCCTCTCCCGAACCAGAACCCAAGACAGAAGAACCTATGGATCTTCCGGCTTTCGAGGATGAGCTTTTCGAAAATTTAGGAAATACCTCGAAATATGAGTGTCGCGCAAAACCACCAATTCCCGTTGCTCCTAGCGAACCCCTCGATGAATTTTTCCTTGAGGACTATGCATTTACATGTCTAGGAGTAACGTCATTTACCCCAACAACACGGTCCTTAAGAACACCAGAGTCCGTTAAAGAAGGACTAGGGATTGTACATAACGTGACACTCCACCATGGAGATGTCGAAATGGCCCTGGATTTCATTGTCTTTGACATCCAGGAATTCGACATACTTATCGGGCATCCCCTGGAAACACTCTTTGACAATCCGTCAAAAACAGGGGAAATTAACATGAAACTAGGGAGAGAAACGTTCCCGATTCAAGTCACTAGAGCCAGGAACTCAGTGACCGAACCTCCCCCTAGTATGCCCATAGAGGTTCTAGCGGTTGACATGTTTGAGTCACCCGAGTCGTCTTTAGATAAAGATGCCAAATTCTTTATAGAAGAAAAAGACGAGCTTGGGGAGACAATTGATCTTCCTATTGGGGAGAAACCGCCTAGACCTCCAGTTGAGCTTAAGCCCCTACCCAAAGGCTTACGTTATGTTTTCCTAAACGGCAACACCCAAACTCCTGTCATCATAAGTGACCGACTTAGTGATGAGGAAGCAACCAAACTCATAGCCGTCCTAGAAAAACATAAGTCGGTCTTTGGGTATTGCCTAGACGATCTTAAGGGATAAGTCCAACGCTCTGTACCCATCGCATTCCCATAGAGCCATCTAGCATCCCTTCGCGGGAACCTCGGCGTAAGAGGCTGAACAATGCGATGCGGGAAGTCGTGAAAAGGAAGTCCTGAAACTTTTTCACGCCGGGATAATCTATCCGTACCACACGGTGATTGGGTTAGCCCGGTCAAGTGGTTCCCAAAAAGGGAGGAATGATAGTTATTGAGAACGCCAAAAACGAACTCATACCTCAACGATCCTTCACCGGATGGCGAATGTGCATTGATTACCGAAAACTTAACAAGGCAACAAAGAAGGATCACTTTCCGCTTCCCTTCATTGATGAAATGTTGGAACGGTTAGCGAAACACTCCTTCTTTTGTTTCCTTGATGGGTATTCGGGATATCATCGATTCCCATCCATCCGGATGATCAAAGCAAAAGCGACCTTCACATGCCCCTACGGAACGTACGCGTGCCGTAGGATGTCGTTTGGGTTGTGTAACGCACCAGCGTCATTTCAACGGTGCATGATGTCAATCTTTTCGGACATGATCGAAGAAATCATGGAAGTTTTCATGGACGATTTCACCGTCTATGGGAAAACTTTTGATCATTGTGCGAACAACTTAGACGGGGTCTTGCAAAGGTGTCGGGACAAAGATTTGGTACTTAATTGGGAAAAGTGCCATTTCATGGTCCGAGAGGGCATTGTCCTAGGGCACTTAGTGTCGAGAGGGGAATCGAGGTAGATAAGGCTAAGATAGAGGTTATCGAGCAACTACCTCCCCGATAAACGTAAAAGGAATCCGTAGCTTCTTAGGTCATGCGGGGTTCTATAGAAGATTTATCAAAGATTTTCGCAAATCTCTAGACCCCTCACAAACCTATTAGCTAAAGATGCTCCTTTTGAGTTTACCGATGAGTGCTTGAAAGCATTTAACACTCTCAAGCAAGCACTCATCTCTCGCACCTATCATCCAACCTCCCGATTGGTCTCTACCTTTTGAGATCATGTGTGATGCAAGCGATTATGCTGTTGGTGCGGTCTTAGGCCAAACCAAAGATAAAAAGCATCACGCGATAGCTTATGCCAGCAAGACTCTGACAGGAGCTCAGCTCAATTATGCCACAACAGAAAAAGAGCTTCTTGCTGTAGTATTCGCTAACGACAAGTTCCGGTCTTACTTAGTGGGCGCGAAAGTGATCATTTACACGGATCACGCTGCCTTGAAATTCTTGCTCACTAAGAAAGACGCGAAACCACGCTTGATCCGCTGGATTCTTCTACTCCAAGAGTTCGATCTAGAAATAAAAGATAAGAAAGGGGTAGAGAATACCGTAGCAGATCATTTGTCACGTTTGCAAGTCACTAACATGCAGGATCTGCCCATCAATGACTTCCTTCGCGACGACATGCTACTAACAGTAACGGACTCCAACCTCTGGTATGCAAACATTGTGAATTACATGGTTGCAGGACATGTACCACCTGGAGAAAGCAGAAAAAAGCTAGAGGTTGAGAGCCATCGTCATCTGTGGGATGACCCGTACCTGTACCGAGTGTGCTCAGATGGCATACTGAGAAGATGTGTGCCGATAGCAGAAGGGATGCAGATCATTGAAAGCTGCCACTCGGCACCATACGGAGGCCACTATGGAGTATTCCGCACTCAAGCAAAAATGCGCGGTGCGGATTCTTCCGGCCGACGATGTATCTTGACACCAAAGAATTCATTCGGAGGTGTCGGAAGTGCCGTTCGGGGTGGCATCACGGCTCGCAACGCAATGCCCCTCCACTTCAACCTTCAAATAGAAATATTTGATGTGTGGGGCATTGACTTCATGGGACCCTTCCGAAGTCCCAAGGCTGCGAGTACATCCTTGTTCTTTGTCGACTACGTCTCCAAGTGGGTGGAGGCCATGCCATGCCGAGCGGTGACGCAAAGCATGCCCGAAGGATGTTCCACGAAATAATCTTCCCTCGCTTTGGTACACCACGCATGGTGATAAGCGATGGAGGATCACATTTCGTTGATCGAACCTTCAGAGCATTCCTGAGAGAGCTGGGGGCCAAGCACAACATCACCACACCTTACCACCCACAAACCAGTGGCCAAGCTGAAACCTCAAATAACTAGATCAAGAACATCCTACAGAAGACAGTCGATGACATGGGGAAGGGATGGAAAAGCAAGCTTCCTGATGCACTCTGGGCGTACAGGACCGCTTATAAAACCCCCATTGGCATGTCACCGTTCCAGCTTGTGTATGGAAAGAGCTGCCATTTGCCAGTAGAACTCGAACATCGAGCCTACTGGGCAATTAAAAGCTGGAACATGGACCTCAAGCTAGCCGGAAGAAACCACCAGAGGCAGATCTCTGAGCTTGAGGAATGGTGAGAGAAGGCATACCACAGTGCCAAGCTCTACAAAGAGCGAACAAAGAGGTGGCACGACAACCGGATAAAACCCAAGGAGTTTCAGCAGGGCGACAAGGTCCTCCTATTTAATTCCAAGGTGAAATTGTTCGGTGAAGGAAAGCTTAGAAGCAAGTGGAAGGGGCCATATACCGTCGTCGACACATCGTTTCATGGCGCAATCATGATCCGGGGACGACAACGGTAACATCTCAAAGGTAAATGGCCACCGCTTAAAACCTTTCCTTGAGCCTTCTTATCGTGCAAGGTTAGACCAAGAAATTGATAGAATAGATTTAGTCATGCCGAGATAATTCCTTGATTTAATTCAAGGCATGATTTTCATTTATTCTATCTTTCTTGTGTCTATTAAAAAAAATATATATTTGTATATATTTTTATGTCTATTTTGTGTGGGAACCATTTGTAGTTTCTCTCTAATCTTTCTCTAGGATTTTTTTTTCCCACACAAAAATATTTTTTATTTAAAATATCCAAAAATCTTCTAGATTTTCAATCAAAATCAAATTTTCACGCCAGTAGAATCGAAATCACCAACAAATTCGAGAATCAAACAGCATCAGCCTAAGATGGAAGAAAACCGGGACCGAGCGGCGCCCAGGCTGGCGTGCTCGCGCCTCAGGCGCGCGCGCGCCTGACTGGCGCCCTCTGGTGCCCGATTTTCTCCCATCTCTTTCCTGTGCTATGCTGATGCTGATGATCATGGTGATTCTGATCCTGATGCGCAAGAGATGCGAGGATGGCTCATTCTCTCCTATAAATACCACCCTCCTCCTCTCATTCTCTTCACACCAAGACAAACCTTGTCTTCTACCTCTCTCTCCCTCTCCACACCAGCAAGGGTGCCAATGGCGAGCCATATTCTAGCCCTCTACAACTCCGCTCGCACTTCCAATAGCGAGGCTCCCTCCTTCACCCAAGAGGATCTAGAGAGAGAGGCCATGGTACATCGAGCCTATAGCCACACTAGCACCATGGAGTGGTGGGTCCAGCCATGGGGACAGCATGAGGTCAACAGCAAGATCAAGACCTCCGCCCGGTGCCAAGGTGAAGGCCGCACCGACAAGAAGGCCGACCACGGGGGCAATCCGCCTCAAGTCCAACCTCTCCAAGATGGGAGCACCAAGCAAGCCTTCATCAGCACCACTCTCCAATAGCACTTCATCCTACCATACGGCTGCAAGCAGCCCTTCAAAAATCGCTGTAGGAGTAGACCTGCCTAACGGCGGCCGTGGAAAAGGGGTTATACCAAAAGGACCGCATCTAGGCCAGTAGGATTTTCCTCGGGTTCCTCTCCACGAGTCCCTAGGAATCTTAGAAAAGCTCCTGCTGAGGACAAAAGTGGCAAATCTCAACCGAGAGTTCCCACTTTAGCTTTCCTCAATAGTCGCCTAAACGGGCTCTACGACATTGCGGCTGAAATGCAATCTGAGATAGGGACCAGGGACCTCAGGCACCTTGACTTAGTCAAGGAAGTGAGGGACTTACGCCATAGTTTCTCCGCTAAGCTCGACAGGGTAGCTCGCGCACTCCAGAACAAATATGCGCGCAACCCACCACAGTAGAGTTCCCGCATTCAACTAGGCACACACTCACACGTTTTTTTTCCTTCAATCATTTCCCTTTCAAATTTTAAATTCCCTAAGTGTGCCTCTTGTATCAAATTTGATTATCAATGAAATATTTATTATATATATATTGTGTCTTGTCTTCACTTGTTTTTGTGTGCATTTTAAGAAAAAAGACGGTACAAAAACAAGTGTGGGGGAGGCACCTCGCTCCTTGACGCGCAAAGATTTTCGACACGGCAAAAACAAAGTTTGCGCGTCCTCTCACTCCCGCTAATTCTCTTTATCGCTGAAAATAAAACATTTAAAACTAAAAATGTTGCAAACTCCATCTCCTATTTTCACCAATCGAGAACGAGTTGCATACTTTTTATTCCTTGCTATCTTGATTGTGTGAACAACTTTGTGCAATAGGGACCCCATGTTTTATCTAAGTTATTGGCAGGTGAGATATAGTAGAATGATATGAGACTTACCAACTCGTGCAATGGACTTGGGTATTTCTATGCAAAAATTCAAAACTTTTTAGCAATTGCTCCTCGTGTGATAAGTGCTATGTCCTACCAGAGCCAAATATCTACGCTTACACTTACAAAACCTGTTAGCCACTTATAGCGATGTCAAGTCTTGAGATTCTTGCTAGAGATGGCCTTATCCCCAAGATCATTGCATTCACCCACCAAATAAATATGCAGACTCTCACATTGAGAGCCGCGCACAGCATTCGCCCGCCAAATAAATTTGCCGACTCTCACAGTGAAAGTCGCACACTCATTTCATCCACCATTCCACCAAAAACGCTCAAATTCTTACACCGAGAATTGAGCACATTTATTCCACATTTTCTCCCTCTTCACCCAAAATACTCCTGTCATCAAGTCATGCATCTCTCTCTCCATCATTCATTCAAGAAAGGTATGGCCTGTTATTAGAAAACTTCTGCAAAAATAAGCTTAGTTCATGAATAAAGAAGAGTTCACCTTCTCCAAGGTCTTGAGAAAAAAAGGAGAGAGAAGAAGGAAAAAAAAAAAAAGAGAAAGAAAAAGGGAAAAAAAAGAGAGAAAGAGAAAGGAATAAAGCAAGTTTTAGAGTTGTTCTTCAAGTCCATACCTTCTTGCATTTTCTTTTCAATAAGAGAGAAAGCATGATCGGGAGTCCACAAATATTTTCTACACTTGCACTCGCACTTGCATCATCTAGGGATATGGCCTTCTCTTCATGACATCCAGTGGCTTGACATTGAAACTCTGTTTTATCATCCATACCCAAAACTCCACAAATCAGCCCGTAGTGGTAGGATGATCAAAAACACACGGACAGGACTAGCCACACTCGAAAAAGAGCGACTTGAGAGTATCACATGAGGAGCTAAGGCTAACTTTTGCGAAAAGTCTAAAACCCCGAGTCTCAAAGCATGGGTAGTGTGAGTTGACTTGATTTCAAGCTATTCCTCCTTCAATAGCAATAAGATAACTTGGTAGCCACCATGAATGTTCACAAATACAGGAAGAGTTTGGAATAATTTGTATGCAGGTCAACTCTTGGGAGAATACAACCACCTAGTTCCTCATCCTTTACTCGAGGACGAGCAAAGAGCTAAGTGTGGGGGAGTTGTTGGCGGTACTTAAACTCATTTCTAACCCCGCCAACTCTAGTCCAGGCAACACTAATTTTCACCTAGAATAGGCCTCTACTCTAACTATTTCCACAATGTGGTGCAGAATCTTTGTTTTGCAGGACATACTTGATTTTCACCTAAAATGGACCAAGACATGAAGAAAAATACATGGGTGAAAACATCTTTAATTTTGGTCCAAGCAAAACAAGAGAAAAAGAAGGAAATCAATTTTAAGGCCAGCCCAACCAGAATAACCAGCATGGGCCGACCAGGGGCCCAACAAGGAGGCAACCGACCAAAGCTGAAGGCCGGCGGGGCCCAGCCCAGTGCTGGGCGCGCGCGCGCGCGCGCGCCCGTCTCGAAGCGGCCCGGGCCCAGCTTCGGTTGGTCGGTTTGTTTGCCGCCTCGATGGTCGGTTCGGGGGTATTCTCGACATTTGCCCTACGGAAACCGACCATCTCACTCCTATATAAGCATGGGCAAGCCCCCCCCCCTTAAAACAACAATTCAATTCTTCATTTTTAGTCTCACTCTTCACCATACCTCCACTCTACAAGTGTACAATAGAGAGAGTAGAGCCACTCTACCTAGCCTAGCTAGAATAGAAGTAAGGAGTGAGAGAGGAGCAAGAGAAGAGCATCTCTCCAAGAGAGCTCTCGGGAAGCTAGTCTTCCACGGGGCGGAGTGCCGGACTTGTCGGCTCCCTCCTCGCTTGTACCTCTACGGCGTCTTGCTACTTGAAGTAAGACACCGTGTTTATCTTTCGGTAACACCTTTGAGTAAGTTATTCTTGCTTGTTATCTTCTTGCGGGTTCGTCGTTCGTCCCCGTGATGGAAGCTCTAGTAAGAGGACCCCTGATAGAGACGGGAGCTCGGCCATCGCTAGAGTTGTAGCAACCGGCATAGACGTGGTGTCTAGGCTAGGACCTACCTTCGTTTGCCTCGTAGTCCACGGTTGAGGTGGTAGGCGGCGGGTGGTGACAGCCCCGTCCGTCCCTTGTAATCCCCACGTCCGGCTACGGCGTAGAGCTCGGGCGGCATCACTTGGCGGACCGGGTGCGATCCGGTGCCCGAAGTAAGAAGTTTAGCAACGAGTTTAGCCATCTCCTAGGCCCGTTACCCTAGAAAACCTCATTACCTAAGCTATCCTACTCCATCTCTAGGCGACCTCTGTTTAGAATTAACTCACAAGCCGTTCTTCGTGAAAGAAATACGATACCCGATTACTCACCGGGTGAAGTGCTATAACGGTGATTTCCGTGCGCTTGCGGATTTGGCTGCACACGCTAAGAAACGCCAACAGCCCTCCGGCATGCACGCCCGCCGCGCCGCCATGGTCGTGAGCGTGCTGGCCTTGGTGAGCCGCGGTCCTCATCCTCCACCTCCTCGGGTGCGCCTCGAGGGGAGGAACACCGTGGTGCCCTCTGCTCCGCCGACGACCTCGCCGCCGGTGAGATCCGGCCGGCGGGAGTGTCTCCCCTGCGCCCGGGACGCCGACAGGTGGACCCGGCTGGCGTCATTCGCTGATATCAGCAGGGGACCCTCCTGGGTACGCTGTCGGGTGGATCTAGCGAGGATTTGCCCCTGGTACACAGATGGGTGCACATAGCAAATTAGGTCTCGATTTTTAGGAAAAGGGAGTTTTCAGATTTTGGTTAAATTCTTGTGAAAATTCTACAGGGAGCTAGGAGTGTCCAAATTCAATGATCTTGGTCTTGTTGTAATCCTTGTGAAGTGTAGTATCTGGAAAAAATATGATATGCCATGTTTGAGTAACTTTACTGTATATATTTATTTAAAGTTTGTCAATTGGTATAATTAGGGTTTATTTTTGGAAATGCATAAATAATTCTAGGAAGCTCAGAAAATTGTGGTTTTGATCTTGTTGGTCTTGTGTTGAGGTGCTCTATCTATGATAAAGATATCACATGCCTATTTATTGTAATTTTATATAGTTGTAGTTCAAGTGCCTATTATTGTCTTGTTCTTATTAAATTCATAAATAGGGTCTTTATAACTAGTTAAGATTTAATTCTTTTTGTGGACTGTTATTATGTCAGTAGGAAGTCATTGATGTGATTAACACATGAGTTTGCCATACTTCATAATGCAAACTATTTATAGGTCTAGTGATTTGTGCTGCCTTGTGAATTATGTGTAGGCCAATTGGTTTATCCAAATGATGTGAATTTTGGATGGTATACTAGTATTGCCATTCTAGGTCTACTGTAATTTTTATAGGATTTTATGAGATGTCTAGCTAGGGGTTGCTGTTCAACCCATAGTTGCTTAAATTGGAGTTGCTGGTATTGAGCTATGCTTAACCTAAGTATAGGTTGGTTTTCTGGGAAACTCATCAATCTATGATAGGCTTGAAATTAGTTTATTTACCTACTGTTTAAATTTGGTAGGCATTGAATGTATAGTCTATTATCTATGGCTGTTGCAATCTAGTCGACAGGGGCTGTTAACTGCTGCTTTGTCAGGACCCAGTCCTGATGTTTGCTGTTTTAGGTCTAGATAACTTGAGAATCAGGCTCTGATGTCTCAAGATGAATTATGGACAATTTCATAAGATTTCCAGAATGTCCTCTTTCATATTCATAGGGTTTATAGATCTGCAGATATGATTTTATTACAGCAATGCTGATGATATGTCTATTATTGCTAGTGAAGCATAGATGAGCGTTGATTGTATGTAGAGCTTAGTAAAAGGGTCTTGTAGTGCTTAGGAAAGGTATGATTGGTTGTTACAAGGTATGTCATGATGGTTGGTTTAGGATGATTATGCTTAAGTTTAGATCTTTGGCTTTACTGGTTTGCTTGCTAGTGATAAGTGTAGCCTTTAAATCAATTATTCATCTTTGAACACCTATCCTCCTTGATCATCCTTGATCATGCATACACCGACAATTGTGTACTCATACATATGCACATGCATCATTCCAGGATCACATGTAGAACATTCATCGTGGAATCAAGGATCCAGAAGGACAAGTTGCGAACGGAGATCCGCACGAGAAGTGATCCAGCACCAGGGACCCGACTTGGAATAGTCGAGTACCTGGGGCACTAATCTCGGTCTTCTAAATCAAGCAAGCCCCGGAGAATTCCTCCTACATTTGCAAATGTTTTACTTTGCGTCCTTTTATTCCTTATGATGCATTAAGTTTATAGGCGTTGCTTGGAAACGTAGTTGCATCAGGACTACCTTGCCACCAGAAATATCCTATTATTATGTATAGGATCGACTACATGCTTAGGCCTGCTACTTAATCGGTAGAAGCCGAGTGATCGACTATCACTCGCGAGGTAGGTGTTACTACCCCTTGGGATTGAGAATAGCGAGATGTTGGATATGAACATAAACATGTGGCCATGATAAATCACCTTTAATATACTATGGCACACGAGCATCCTCGGATCATTTTGAACAATGCCTCACAGATAGCTGGAACAGCCAGGGCGCTCGACCGCGAAGCCTAGAATCTACTTGGGCCGGGTTTCAACTTCCAGGTATCCATGCTGGCGATGGCAGGAGAGTAAATAAGGGCCCGTTGTAAGTCTACTACCGGGAGGTGCGTTCCATGTCTATGAGTTCGCGAGTGTTCCATGTCTATGAGTTCACTCAGCCTCGGCATCGGGAGTTTCCTTGGTCATGGTGGTGAGTTGTTGATCCCGCGCTTTTCCCGAGTAGATCAAGGTGATCTAATCGACTCCGACGGAGTCGTGTGGTTTGTGTGAGGAATACCCGCCCCTGGTTTGCAATCGATTATAATCGCCATCGTTCTGGATAGTGAATAACTTGATCGAGCGATTCGGTGCCGCAAATAAGATTTGAAATGCGAGTTGGTTATGTTCTCTCATGATGGTTTAATGAATACTCAATCAATGCGGTTATGATATAATGTTGATTGCTTCTACCTTAAAATGATGAAGTAGTCGTTGCGGTGCTAATGTAGTAATGGCGGGATGCAACTTAAATGGATAAGCTAGAGAGTCCTTTTATCACTAAATAATTATTAATAAGCTCATCTTTTGGCAAACAAAGGAGTCGGCTAACCCACTATAAAGCCTGGCATCCACCAAAGAGTCTTTATTTTCTTTTAGTCGGGTAAGTCTTGCTGAGTACAATGTACTCAGGGTGCAATTCCCAATGTTGTTGTAGGTTTTGGAGACTACTGCCGTGGTGACACGGTGGACTTATATCCCACTATGGGAGGAATAGACTTCGGGCAAAGTCAACTCTTATACCTCATCTACCTGCTGTTGATGGAGTCGACCCTGAGCTGGCACTGTATTTAAAAGTATAGGTGTGAGTGTATTATCAAAGGAGTTTTCTTCCGCTATTATTTCTATTTTGGGTTGTAATAATCCTATGTGCGAAATGTAAGAAAAACAGGTGAATGGGAACTGCTGAACTTTGGATTCAGGTTTGTTGTAGAGTTGTTTGAAATCCTTCGAGATTTCACGGACTACTGGGCTGGTTTGGTTGCTAAGTACTAATTGAGTTGCCACATCAGCCTAATTAGTGCTTCGTAATTAAATTAGTTGGTCGGTTCTGCTACACTTTAGACCTACCACTATATTTTATTTTACTTTCATTATTTTCTTTAAAATTTTATTTCTATGATTACATTGGATTTCTATGATTACATTGAACTTTCTGTTCCCTTTCTTTATATTTTTGATCTAATAAATATTTTTTGTTCCATGCCAGTATAAGAGTATCTTTTTTACTCTTATGCGGCATGGAACAAAAAATTTTCCCCTGATAAATATAGCATATAATGTTTTTTTATTTTCAGGTTTCCTTTATTTTTGTTTTTATTTATTTCATGACAAGAATATTGTTGTTCTCTTAACCCAAAATCATCATAGACTCAACCTGCAGCATTATTCTCCTAAGTAAGTCCAGAATATAATTCTTATCAGGAATTTAGAATATTTTCTTAGATTGGAATATTGCTATCCTGGACGTGCAAAGGTATTTTTCTTATGAACTCGAATATTATTCACCTTAAAGTTAGAGCAACTCCATGCAAATTTCTCGGTTCTGCTCGTTTTAGCTAACTTTATCAATCATACTACGACTTATTTCCTCTAACAAAACAGAGCAACTCCATGCAAATTTCTCGGTTCTGCTCGTTTTAGCTAACTTTATCAATCATACTACGACTTATTTCCTCTAACAAAACACTATTAAAATAGCCTAAATCAGCCATCATAACCATCAGTCGAACTGTTTCTTCAAATCAATTTAGCCTCTCGAAATGTAAACATTTGGCAGCAACTTCTCTAAGCCATCTCTCTCTATTATTTTTGAGCCTGTCACCACATCATCAACTCGGTACGGTATTCAACTTTGTGCATTCGGAGCATACTCCCTCGTCCTAAAGTAGATGTTGTTCTCGCTTCTTGAGAAATAACTTTAATTAATTATATATTAGTATATAAAAGTATTTATGCTAAGTAACTAATATCATCGGAAAAATCTTTAAGTCTAGTTTTTTTAAAAAAATATATTTTTAGAGATATAATATATATTTTTTATAAATCGACTAAAAATTATGGCATAAAACCTAAAATAATACTTATTTTAGGACAGAGAAAATATCATCCAACACCGTGGAGATCAGGAGAGAGAGAGAGGTGGGTCCATTAGGTGAGGGTATCCCGCAGCAACGAGATGCACGTGCGGCAAATTGAACTAGCGCTGAGGTTATCTCAAAAAAAAAAAGAACTAGCGCTGAGGTCAAGAGTTGGCCACTTGGCCTAGCTTCTAGCTGCTAGCATTTCAGGTCGCTCGTTGCAGCAGCGGAATGATGCTGCATGGCTATCGCTGCGTGGTCCGAACATGTTGGTCGCAACTCGCAACGAGCAAAAGATGCAAGCCGGAAGATAAATCTAAAGCAACGCGGGAGAGCCATGGAACTCTTTCGACAGCCGCGTCCGCAGCATTGCCCAAAGACATTAGACATGGATTTACCGTTTCCACCTGTGTCCGTACTGTTTATCGTGACCGTCGAAGTGACATCAAGATTCGTGCTCAGCTTACTAAACCATTAGATTAAATAAGACCTCTAAACCATAATCCCTAAAACCTAACCCTAAACCATAATCCCTAATTCGTAAACCATAAACCCTAAAGCTAACACAATATAGTGAGCAATGTAGTGGCATCAAGATCTTTACTATTGACTGAATAGAGGAGTGGAGATAGCTAATGCGGCCGGGAAAGGTTTTGCTCTTCACGTATGCCCAAGCAACTCCAATAATGTGCGGCGTGAAAAGAGACGGGACACAGGAAAGAAAAAGGATAGTGCAATTATGGGGAAGTCGTCCTTGCCTCCTTGATGCTCAAGTGAAGACGGGAACTTAAGATAAAAAACGCGACCGGAGGGGAATAACCCCAACCGTTTTTCATTAAGAGGAAAGCTTCCCGGCCGCGGAAAAACCTCCGAACCCTGGCTTCGCTAGCGAGGAGATTTTTATTGTGCAACACCCAGACTTTGAACCCTGGATGGGTGGCTCCCCAACCGGAAGTCCTACCACAGAGCTACAAGACGAGAACTTAAGATCAATACACGTTTCTATATGCATAGTCGCATACTTGTACGATAGCGTGAATAGTACCGGAGAGATGTAGAAATGTACATGGAAGATGTAAAAAATGACATGAGTAGAAAAGAGATGGAATTATAACGCCAATTATCCAAATAGATAAATTGGAATGACATATTTTTGAACTTGAAAACTGAAACGGTATAGATAGATATATAATAGAAAAACTTCTATCTTTGACTAATGTGACAAATCTAAAATAGAAGACAACTATATTAGGATAATCAAATAAAGAAAGAGCAACTCCAACAACTTTGCTATTTTAGAATTTGTATAGCAAAAAATAGTCTTCAATAGGTAACCATGGACGTTTGCTACCTGACTTTAATAGAAAGGATGTTGTGGACCTCTCCTTTTTTTTTATACTAAGAAGTTTACTATTTTACAAAATGGCTAAACAATGATATTTAGCTAAGCCATTGGAGTAGCTTTTAGATGACATTTTTTCTTATCAAAATCTTTATTTCGAGTAATTGGGAATGATATAGTCTCTTGGAGTTTCTCTTAGGCTTTTAAATACTTAATAACGTTTTTTGTTTGAATTTGAATTAAAAAAAGCACATACACGAGCGGAGTATAGTACTACAGTACTACGTAACAAAGCCGTCGTGTAATTGTGTTACAAGCTATCCTATTAAGTTAAACAGTGTACCACGTTATTATATCAACATATGTGTAATTGTGTTACAAACTAGTCCCCAGAGACGGGCATGGAGGGCTATCTATGACCAGCCGAACTTAAAGTCAAGGACGTAGACGATAACGAGGGACAGAGGATACAGCAGATAAGCCACCAAACACGCCCAGAGTGGGAAGTTTGTCCGGAAGCTGGTGAAGAGGCCCATGATGGTGCAGACAAGGAAGATGACGAGGACCTCTGAGGAGAAATCCCACGTCAAACCCCGCACATATACAAGGCCCAAGAACACGGCCAGGCACAGCGTGTTGTTCATGGTCACACCACCGTAGACCTGCGTTTTTTTAGCATCACAATTCACAATCACATGGGAATATCTGAAACTCATAACAGAGATGCAACAAACGGCATTCACAAAGATGCAATCTTTTGCGTATTCAAGAAAAAAAAACAAAGATGCAATTTTTTGGGGTACTTATTCAGCTGACATACATACCTCAGAGAATGTAAGTGACAGAGTCCGCTGCTTCTTCCGGCTAGCAAATATGATTGCTGAGACAGCCTCACTGGAATTGGTAGCCAGGGGCATTACAATGAAAGAGATGAAAAACGAAGGGATGCTTGTAGCGTTTGAGAAGCCGTGCACGCCGTCAACAAGTGGGTCTGCAAATGCTGCTGCCATTGCAGTTCCCAGGAGCAGAAGTAAGATGGCCTTAAAGCTGGTCCACTTTGAATTTTCACTAGCTTCACCGTCATCGTTATCGTCATTTCCAAGCAGCAGATTATGTTCATCCCTAGTTCTCTGCAGAAATACAGGACGTTGATTGATGCAACTTAATTATTGTCCATGAATAACAGAATAGCTTGATGAACATGGGGACTGAAAAATGTACCTTGTGAAAATCTTGCAGAAACTTTTCGAGTAGGAACTGGAGGTAACAACGGAGCGTTTCGCTTCTTCTAGCCACCTCAAGATTCCGTCGATAAACTCCCCCTTTTCGATGACAGAATTATGTGATCTGTCGAAGTCTGCCATGATTTGATCTACAGCTAGGTTACTATCCAAGTCCACATCTTCGAACTTAACACCGATGATGAAAGCTTGTAGTTCGCCGCGTTCTAGTTTTCCATCGTTGTCCAGATCAATCTTATGAAACAACCTGCAAAATTTTTGTATTGGATCTCGGTTCTGAAAGGTTCACATTTGTGAAAACAGCTAAAAGATGAGGTAAGGTGCCAAGGCATACTTCTCAATCACAGGTATATTCGGTGTTCCATCTTCATGAAGAAGACGACCAAAAACGTTCATCTGAGCATGTCTCAGAAGTCCTGACATAACGTGCTTCAGTCCTGCATATTCTAACCTCCTTCTCTGGATCCATGGCTGAAAGATCTGTTTGAGAAAGATACAGACAGTGATGAAAAATTGCATGCAGATAAAAAAGGACACTTCAACAAAGGAGTATCGACATCTATTGAGTAGGCAAAAAAACATAGATTCTAATACGGAAAACACATTTCTCCATAATGCAGTAACAGCAACAGAAGTTCAGAATAGCGCAGAAATTGAGCCTACAAGAATTCCTCACAAAAAGTCAGCGACAGAACTCCAAAAACGTAGAAATTTAGTAGTAAATGAAGTCCTAATAAAAAGTTACAGGAAGGATCTACACAAAAGAGAGTCAGATTTGGATGGTATGGAGCAACATTTGTCCTTGTTATTGACGATTTCTAGATTTTATCAAGTGTCTTATTGAATAAACATTTTCAGTCTTTCCCCAATAAAACATCATACAATGATTATATCAATTTTGTCCAATTTCACAGATTCTTAAAACCAACTTAATTTTCAGCCACAATCATAGTCAAAGACCAAACTTCATACGGTTCCTGAGGTTTCAGAGTTCAGACACAATAACCTGAAATATAGGCAATAGGCGAGGTCAGCACAAACCTGATATAGGCTGCAACAATAGAGCTGCAACAAGCAGGACTGCCAAACGATGACCAGAATGGAGCTTAAAAATTTGGGGTATCTGAACAATAATAAAGGGTAGCACAGATATCGCCATGATTCTTGCAGCATAGCTTGTCTGCACATCAGTAGAAACACCAGATCCTGCAAAAATGCACAAGGTATTTAGCAAATGTTATAAGCACATAATTCCAAAAAAAATCTTAAATATTGACAGACAGGCAGTCGTAGTATTAGTTGTAGAAACTGAACTAATTTTTTTCTTTCCTGGTTATACTAAAACCCTTAACCCTGAGCTGGTCTGTGTTGAACTGAAATGATGATGTTCCTTAAATATAGATCTGTAATGAGTGATGCCCGAATTGAATAGCACGCAGAAATGAGGAAGAACATAGCGAATATCTATCCAACATACCAAACAGACTGAAGCCTTTAGTATCTCGACAATCAGTTGCAGTTGAATTCTCTGACAAATCACATTTGCCAACAACAACACAAGTTCCCCAGAGAAGGGTCAAGAGCATGACTGTTGAACCTGCAAGCAGGCCCATCCCAATCAAAACCTGGCTTTGTGCAACCTCTTTAGTGCCGGAGAGCCCAGAGACTGAAACATAAAAAACAACAGTCAAGGATCTGCATTATGTAGAATGAAATCATGTCGATGTACAAGTACAATTGAGATGGAGAAACAGATGAACTGTGTTTATAAGCACTACAATTAGATGAAGAACATGGTAATCGATCCATTGCTTGCTATAGTTAGAGTAAATTTGCATGTTACAACACCTCAAAAGAAGCGTACTATGACACATGTTTGACCTGTTACAACAAGTCAGGAATAACACACTCGTGCGTATTCACGATAAACAAGTCAGGAATAGAAGAATCTTCGAAAATATGCAAAGATGCAGCAAGGTGGAACTTTCAAAGAAGTGACTACTAGTGAAAGGCATGACAATATTGAACTTTCAAACAATTGTATACAAAACAATAGTATGAACAGTGTTTTCATCTCGGATCATCTCGTTGTTATCCTATGGTGTATATGAACACGTCCATTGCCATTTGAAGAACAAGCACGCATTTGTCGGACATCTTAATTGAGCGGCAGAAAAAAAAGCGTACTATGTTGGTGAGTACTGAGTACACACAAACCTCGACCAAACTGAACTTTCAACGAAGTGCAATACTAGTAAACAGGCCATGACAATACTGAACTTCCAAACAATTGTACTAAATAGTGAACAGTGGTGCATGCTCTCGTTGTTGTTATCATAAATATATATGACTACGTTTTTTTCATGAAGAACAGAGCACGCATTTGTCGGACGCTAACGGAGCTTGTGCTCACTGACAATGCAAAGGCGATAACGTCCATGGTTTTCAGTTTTCCAGACTTTACCTCTATTCCACGACCTTTCGGGTTTTCGAAACCGACAAACATTAACTTTTTATTAATGAGCAGAAAAGCAATTAGTAGCTGGTGAAGCGTTGATAACGGCGGTGGGGACGCGAAGGAACGATTCACGGCGGTTAGAATGGAAGCAGAGACGTTGTAGTACTGTACGCACCGAGGATGAGCATTGCGTCGGGCAGCGCGCCGAGGATGGGGAGGAAGAGTCCGCCGACGACGCCCGGGCCGAGGATCTGGAGCAGCAGCTCGCTGCCGGCGGAGAGGTACGTGGCGGCCTTGAACATGAGGAAGCCGTAGGCGAGGACCAGGAACAGGTTGCCGAGCGCGGTGCTGGTGCAGGGCATGAAACCGTACGTCATCTCGCACGCGACTTGCGGCTCCCTCGCCGAAGGCAGCCGGAGGACCGTCGTCGTCGTCGCGCCGGCACCATCGTCACGGCTGCTGCCGGCGGGGAGGAGGAAGCGCCCGCCGCGACGGCCATGCGCGGCGCCGGCGACGGCGAGGAGGAGGAGGAGGAGTGGGAGAGCGAGACGCGTGGGCATTGTCACGAGTGGAAGTGGAAGAGCAAGCGAGCGGGACGCGAACAGCCAAGAGTGAGATATATGAGCGGATATATTAGTGCTGTTTTTTAGTGCAGGAATGGGGCGACGATGTCGCGACTGGAGACCTCGACGCGGCAGGCACATCCGCACCGGGAAAAAGAAATTATCGGCATTAACGGGATGGAACACGACTACAGGAGAAAAGGAGAAGGCCGGCCAAAAGCGGCAAGGAACCGCCGGTGACGATGCAGCTTTGCATGAAGAACCGGCACATGTCGAGGCGCGGATTATTTGGAGTAGAAGTAGCGAGAAGAAGAAGAAGGTAAGGAATTTGTTGTGTGCGATTGCTCTGGATAGTTGTACACGTATGACGGAACGACGCGTATGTGTATCCGCATGTACACGTGGCTGCCAGCGAACCAGTCGTCTCTCGTTGACTCTCCCTGCCCACTTCCTGACGGCAAGGGCTTCCTGATCGTCAGGCGCTTTGGCCGCGCCGCCACGGTCACGGCGTCACGTGGCGACACGCGCGTTCATGCAGACGTCAGATCCTTTGTTCACACAACATGTTTGTTTAATTTGCAGAGAGCCCAGCGCGCGGCCCGTGAAGCGACTTTCGTCGACGCGACCATCCCTCTAAATCATAGCCCACGCGGCGGTCGGAATCAAAGCCCACCATTATATACAAATCGAAATGAGATGGTTTCATAGCTCCCTACTCCCTCCCTCTGCCCCGCTTTACCCAAGAAAGAAAAAAGGAAACTTACAGCTGCTCCGAGCATCGACATCCAAGAAGCATTTCCGGAAAAAAAAAACATCCAAGGAGCATTTCCGATAAACAAAAAACATCCAAAAAGAATTTTGTTGGCAGACAAAAGAAAAAGGAGAGGTCAAGATGAATTGGGAAACATGTGTAAATTAAAAAAGAAAAAAAAGGATCAAATTTGGAACAATTTGAAATCCTAAAAAATACAGCCTAGGACAATTTTGTTGGCACCGAGTAGGTGGTTTGCACCGAATATTTTACCATTAAAAGATGACATGGAAAACATATGTATAAATAAAAAAATAAGAAAAAAAAAGATTGAAGTTGGAGCAGTTTCAAATCATGAAAACTCAACCTAGTACAGTTTTGCCTGAATCCTCATGTACGCCCTGTACAAACCGGTCAGTTAGAGGCTAAGGATATGACAATGCTAGCAATATGAGAGGGAAGTTCAATGGCTTGCAATCATTGGTCACTAGAAACTCGCGCGGCGTTGCCGCACCACAACCTGTTTGGGCCAGCCCATGTGAGTAATAGAGATCCCAGCAAGTTTCACATGATTATCAATATTTTGTTCCTGTAAATATGGTCTTATATATAGCATATGGTGATAGTTTAGGGCTTTAGACCATGTTAAGGTCCGTGGTATTTAAGTAAAGATTCTTTTGTAGAAGTGATGCTAAGCAGGGTTTTTAGAGCGCATGGTTTTATTTTAACATGAATAGAATCTAAATTGCTGACTTGTTTCATTATTTAGTGAGTATATTGTCTTTGTCAGAGATATTGTAGAGTTTGAATTATCAAATGGTGGTGGCAGAAATAGTAGAAGTGGCTTATAATGATTTGAGAGCCTTGTTTCACTCATGTGGTAGCCATGATCATCAAGCTGCCTGGATGCACTGAACCGATCAAACTATACCCAAAAGATAGTCTGTCAACTATGATTAACTGCAAGAATAAAGAAGAAAATTTGTGTCCATAATAATAACAAAAGAATAGAATATGGACTCACAATTTAATACATAAGGAACCCCAATATGTGGGCAGAACTCTGCTATATATGTTTTTTTTTTTTTGGCTTTATATGTGTCGGCCATTACTGTCTACAAACAAAATTTAAATATAGAAGACGTTCAACCTAAATCTATAGAAAGTTACATGTAAGGTAGCTAACATATATCTATATTTTCTATTTGTCTCAATGTTACAACGTTTAACTATATCGGATTTCAATTTGTTTGAAGTCTATATTTGCAGCCAGAAAATGTGGGCATGTGTTACCAGGAAATATATGAATGTTGATGTCTCCCTTTTACTCCTATTTTGAACATGTTTATTTTGAAGCCTGGTCACTGTAGCTGTGAGGAGCATCTCCAATCGTTATGCATTTGGACTTGGCATTTACCAAAATGCATAAAACTCCAAAAAAAACCCTCTCCAATGGTTATGCATCTAGCTTTTGCATTTTTCATAACTATGCATTTGGAGGGGAAACTTGGCATATATGCCAAAGGAGTCCGGCTATGCAAATACACATCGCGCGATTCTCTCCCCCCCCCACGCGACTCCCCCCCCCCGCGCTTTCTTCCTCGCGCCGCCAGACGAGTTCGCGCCAAACCACGAAGCCGCGCGCTGCTCCGGGCTCCTGCGTGCGACTCCTCTCCATCTACTACGCCGTCTTCATCAAGGCCGGCCCAGTACGTGAGTCTTCCCATGTCACAACTCTTGATCACCATCATCTACTCTAGGGTTTTTCCATCGGCGTGGGTGTACGGGATGGATGGGATTGGGTAATGGTGTTGGCGGCTAGGGGGTTGAACATGGCGGGATTGGAGGTGGAATGGCCTCATGTGGGGGTGCTCATGGCGTACGGGATCGGAGGACCAACCATGGCATCCATGTTCCTAGGGTTAGATGATAACATATTCTCGTCAAACCATGCCTTCCGCAGTCCCTTTTGAATAGATCAACGATGATGAAGTATACACATTGTTTGTTCAAAAAAGATTTATGTAGTATATTCATTGTTCAATAAGTCTTGACGACTCCATTTATTTTATCCTATTTTGTAGATTCGTTCAAATGGATGACCTTGGATTCTATACAGGCATACTAACAGCTGATTCTGATCATATTCCTGGCTTAAATGGCGACCGGGGCTGGAGCGAGCGAACCACGACGACGAATTGATCGATGACGGTGATGGCAGCGACAACGAACGCGGGAGAGGGCGATGTTTTGGCGCGGGAACGCGGGAGAGGGCGATGTTTTGGCGCGGGAAGTGCCGCGCGGGAAGGAAGTGCCGCGAAAAGAAAAATCCCCAAAAAAAAAAAAGGAGTGAGACTTGGCATTTTGCATAACGGTTGGAGATCACCCCAATTTAGCCTTGCCATTTTCATTTGGGGGTTTGCAAATTGACTAAAATGCATAGCTCCAAATGCATAACGATTGGAGATGCTCATGTACTAGTTGTTAGATCATGGTATTGTCGAAGATAGACTTTTTGAAAAGACCTGCAGTACAAACCATTTTATGAAGAACATATTAGTCCGTTAATGAAAGGTAGTGTGACCATGGATGCCATAAAACAGGGCTCATGTATTTGTACACATGTATTAGAAGCAATAATTCTTAAATTAGTTTTGTACGCTGAAAACCAAAGATGTACACCGGCATGATGAAACTGCCTAGGATATAAAGGAGTAAATTTCTGTCCATAATAACCAAAGATAGCACATAGGCTTTGAATTAATACATAAGGCACGGAATTTGTGGGCAGAACATACACTTCGGTATAACAGAATTCCTTTTTGCATTATATTTGTTCAGCAGTGCTGCCAATGGAGACAATATTTTTAAAGAACAATTGGGCAAGGACAGTTACAATCAGGAAATCAATTTCAGCACAAATAGATTACATTGCTTAGTGAACATGGAAGCATTTGTAGAAGACTATGCGACCTGCAGGAGAGAAAATGATGAGAATGCTTGGTTGTTCCATACCTGAGCATGATCCACAAAACAATGGGAGCATTTTATGGAAAACACAGAGTAGAGCAGGATCAAAGATCTTTGTCATCAAAAGTAATGGGGTGATCAAAGGTCCCCCAAAAGTGGACATTCTCATCTGCAGGAATAGTGTAGTATATCATCATTTAAAAAAAACGTTGTGTTGGATTCAGAATAATTAACTCAGAATGAAGATAGGAATCTAATAGAATTCTCATGCTGATTAAAGTAGGCTTGCACTCTATAAGAAATGGCAATAACTGCAATTTTCTGCAGTAAGCAAAACTATCATATAGCCTCAAGCTGGAGCTGGAGACAAAAAAAAAAGTTGGAGACACCGCTAAAACTTTTTAAAAAGCAGGCATTGCTTTTATATGCAATAGCAATACTCTTTATGGTTCTATATTGCGTACAAAAACAGGGGTACAAAAAAATTGCGTCCAATTGTTGGAGCAGAAAACTTTTCAGGGATTCACAATTTCTGGCATGGGTTCCCTTTTACTTCATTTCGATGATTCAGGATTATCAACTTAGTTCAGCGGCGGGTGAAGTGCTTCAGTAATCTTGTTCTTGTGAACATTTTTTTCCTACAACTTAAAAAGCTGAAAGAAAAAGAAAAGTGTTCAGCTGAGAAATGCAGTTCCACTCTGTAATCTGTATACCAAAAAGAACAGGTAAACTTTAGCTTCTATATTTGAAAAGATTTGTGTGCATAGTAAGCCAATCTTTTTAAAGCTATATTACTTATTTTCTCATATATCTTAATCCTACTCCAAAGTCCAAATAATGTAGTAGTTTACATGTGGGTAGCAATAGATAATCAATCAATCCTCATTGAGACCTAGAGTACCTTGTACTGCTGTAGTTGTTGTTAGAATTTATATGGATATTCCCCTAAAATCCATATGTAGAAATTCTAATAAATCTCAAAGGCCCAATACATGTGTTCCCTAATGGGCTTTAATGATTAAGCCCATGAGTAAAGGTGGGAGGTACAATATCAATTAGTACCATATTGCTAGTTGATGTAGATGTAGGGGGTCTTCCTCCGCATATATACGTACCGATGCTTCTGGGAATAGACACAACAAAAAAGACTACAATTGGGAGTTTCAATTAGAAAATCCTAACGTAGTAAAATAGTGTTTTCCTCTTCTCGCTACTGCGTTGCCATTGTAGTCTCTCCATCCCGATCGTCAGCGTGCACCGGCGACTGGGAGAGAAGGTCTTCGGAACCCTCGTCTTTGCGATCCTGCACCGGGAGAAGGCGAATAAGGTTTTTGGGAAGCGCTCTTAGTGCGACTGCTCCCAAATCTTCTACGTCGGCACATCGTCGTCTCGTCGTCATCAAGCTTGCTGGATCGTCTACGGGAGACGCCTAGCTACAAGCTCGTGCCATCGTCGTCTCGTCGTCATCAAGCTTGCTGGATCGTCTACGGGAGACGCCTAGCTACAAGCTCGTGCTATCGTCGTCGGCAGCACGTCATCTCATCGTCGTCGGCAGCACGTCGTCTCGTCGTCGTCAGGCTTGTGGGATCGTCTACGGGAGACGCTCAGCGACAAGCTCTACAAGCTCGTGCCATCGTCGTCGGCAGCATGTCGTCTTGTCGTCGTCAGGCTTGTGGGATAGTCTACGGGAGACGCTCAGCGACAAGCTCACGTTGCAATCATCATATGCATCTTCACCACCAAGTACTTCTACAATCGGCAGGTATAAATCTAACTAGTGTACGAGTTGGGTTTACGCTAGTTATCATGTTCATGCTATGCGATATCATGATTTGTCCTGCTAGTATATGCGATATATTGATCTGCCATGCTAGTAATCATGCCATGCTCAATCTAGTTGATCACCTTGTCATGATCTATATTCTGGTTTTAATCTGGAAATTAATCTGGAAGTTGCCTAATTATTCAACAATCCAAAAACCTTATTATAGGCTTTTTCCTGATTTAAGTATGGCTGTTTTCGCTGACGTGCTGAGACTAGAAAAGTGTTCTAGTGCACATTTAAAGAGATGGCGAGTTAAGGCCATGCTCTGGCTAAAGGCTAAAGTGTTCTGGATTAGTGTTGGCTCATGTGAGGGAAATATCTCTAGAGAAAATCAGAGAAGATTCCAGAAAGACAACACTATTCTTAGAGGAAGAACAATCCTGAATAATAAATCTTCCAATGCCAAGATAGTAACTACCTTTGAGAAGAAGCAAACTAAAGTAGAGTTGCCTTGCTTCACTTGTGAAGAGCTTGGTCACTTTTCCAGTGGGAAAAAGAAGAATGTCAACCTCGTGACTATTAGCAAAGACGATGAGGAGTGTGATAATGTTCCTCCGTACTTTCGGTGTTTGGTCCCCAAATTGGTGGGTTGATACATGTGCTAATATTCACGTGTGTGCTTTGACATATCTTTGTTTTCTTCTTATCATGGGCTTCAAGGTTCCTCTGTTTTGATGGGAAATGGGTCACATGCTTGTTCATGGTGTTGGCACGGTAGATCGAAGTTTACTTCAGAAAAATTGTGCAACTAAAGAACGTGCAAAGCATGTTCCTACTATTCGCAAGAACCTTGTTAGTGCCTCCCTTCTTTTGAGAGATGGGTTTAAGGTGGTACTAGAATCCAATAAAGTTGTAATATCTAAGCATGGACAATTTATTGGTAAAGGCTATGATTGTGGAGGTTTGTTTTGCTTATCATTAGCAGATTTTTGTAACAAGTCAGTGAATCACATTTGTGGCACAATTAATGATAGTTCTAGTGTTTGGCATTCTCGTTTATGTCATGTGAACTTTGGTTTGATGTCACGATTGTCTAGCTTGAACTTAATTCCAGATTTCACTATTGCCAAAGGTTCTAAGTGCCATAGTTGTGTGCAATCTAAGCAAACTCGAAAGCCTCACAAGGCAGCAGAGGAGAGACACTTGGCACCTCTAGAACTCATACATATTGATCTTTGTGAGATGAATGGTGTGTTGACAAAAGGTGGAAAGAGATATTTCATGACTTTGATTGATGATGCAACTAGATTTTGCTGTTTACTTGTTGAAAACTAAAGATGAAGCGTTTGACTACTTTAAAATCTATAAGGCGGAAGTTGAGAATCAACTAGAGAGAAAAATTAAACGTCTAAGGTCGATCGTGGTGGTGAATATTTTCCTACATCTTTTGATGATTTTTGTGCGGAACGTGGTATTATTCATGAGAGGACACCTCCCTATTCGCCCGAATCAAACGGAGTTGCCGAGAGGAAAAATCGCACATTGATCGACTTGGTGAATGCCATGTTAGACACCGCTGGTTTATCTAAGGCATGGTGGGGGAAACTTTATTGATCATGCGAGTCATGTCCCGAATAGAATTCCAAACGAAATAAAGAGACAACTCCATATGAGCAATGGGTTGGAAGGAAACCATCCCTCTCATACTTGCGCACGTTGGGATGTTTGGCGAAAGTCAATGTTCCAATTTCTAAGAAGCATAAGCTTGGACCAAAGACTGTGGATTGTGTCTTTCTAGGATATGCTCATCGGAGCATTGCCTATACATTTTTAGTAGTAAAATCTGAAGTTTCTGATATGTATGTTGATACAATCTTTGAATCTCGTGATGCTACATTTTTTGAGAATATATTTCCTATGAAAGATATATGTAGCAATGCTAAATTTTCTCGAGTTAGCTCCCGATTTTACTACACCTATCGAGCATCCTGTTGAGCCATTTGAACAACCACTTGAAGAAGTCCTTGAGGAGGATGACAATGAAGTTCCTGTGAGGAACAAGAGACGAAGGATTGCAAAATCTTTTGGTGATGATTTCATTGTGTACCTTGTGGACGATACTCCCACCTCTATTGTAGAGGCATATGCATCTCCTGCTGCAGATGATTGGAAAGAAGCTGTTCGGAGTGAGATGGACTCGATTCTTTCTAATGGAACATGGGAGTTATCTGATTTACCATTTGGGTGTAAACCTATTAGTTGCTAATGGGTGTTCAAGAAGAAGCTTAGGACAGATGGTACTATTGATAAGTACAAGGCTTGGCTTGTGGCTAAGGGTTATACACAGAAGGAAGGTGACTGTTGCTAGAATGACCACTATTCGAGTACTACTTTCTTTGGCTGCCTCATATGGTCTTATCATTCATCAAATGGATGTGAAGACAGCTTTCCTTAATGGAGAGTTGGATGAGGAGATTTACATGGATCGGCTGATGGATTTGTAGTAAAAGATGAAGAGCGAAGGTGTGTAAATTATTGAAATCTTTGTATGGCTTGAAACAAGCACCCAAACAATGGCATGAGAAGTTCGACACCACTTTAACTAGTGCGGGCTTTGCTATTAATGAGGCTGATAGGTGTGTGTATTATCGACATGATGGGGGCCAATCTGTTATTTTGTGCTTATATGTTGATGATTCTGATTTTCGGAACAAGCATTGATGTGATCAATGAAGTCAAATCTTTCTTGTCTAAGAGTTTTGACATGAAAGATCTAGGAGAGGCGATGTAATTCTAAACATCAAGTTGATTAAGGAAGAGAGTGGGATTACTTTGTTGCAATCTCACTATGTTGAGAAGCTCTTGAGCCGTTTTGGCTTTATGGATAGCAAGCCTTCTCCAACACCTTATGATCCTAGTGTGACATTGAGAAAGAACAAGAGAATTACTAGAGATCAATTGAGATACTCTCAGATAATTGGTTCACTCATGTATCTAGCTAGCGCAACCAGACCATACATCTCTTTTGCTGTGAGCAAGTTGAGTAGGTACATGTCCAACCCGGGTGATGATCATTGGCATGCACTTGAAAGGGTCTTGCGTTATCTTAAGGGTACAATGAGTTTTGGGATTCACTATTCGGGCACCCAACCGTGCTAGAGGGATATAGTGATGCGAACTGGATTTCGATATTGATCAAATCTACGCCACTAGTGGGTATGTATTTACTCTTGGAGGTGGTGCAGTGTCATGGAGGTCTTGTAAACAGACTATATTGACTAAATCAACCATGGAAGCAGAACTTACTGCTTTGGATACAGCATCTGTAGAGGCAGAGTGGCTGCGTGAGCTCTTGTCTGACTTGTCGGTGGTTGAAAAACCAATACCGGCTATCCTTATGAACTATGATAATCAAACAGTGATCACTAAAGTGAATAGTGCTAAGGATAATGCGAAGTCAACAAGACACGTTAAAAGATGTTTGAAAACTGTCAGGAAGCTGAGAAACTCCGGAGTAATAAGTGTGGCTTATGTCCAAACAGACAAAAACCTGGCAGATCCCTTTACAAAAGGGCTATCACGGAATGTGATAGAAATCGCATCAAGGGAGATGGGTATGAGACCCATGTGAGTTTACGAGTAGTAGTAACCCAACCTTTTTGATCGGAGATCCCGTGACTAAGGATCTCGGGAAGAACAAGTCTGTTGGTAAACCGAGGAGAGTATAATAATAACCCTCTCTAAGTGAAGATGCAATACTCTCAATGCAATGAGGCACTGTATGGCAGGTTGGCTAATGCCTTAATATGTTCTATTGGCTTTAACAAGCGAAGATGCTATCCTACAGAGCATTCTTGAATGAACATACCTATATGAGTTTTGACTATTAAACGTCGCAGTCTATGAGACTTGGGTGGTCTCTAGTAAACTCATGAAGAGGCCAAGGAGTATGATGTATATGCTCCACCCACGGGGAAGGCTACTGGCAGCCAGGTACTAGTTTGACTTTGAGTAAAACTCATTCGCATAAAACTTGCAATTCAAAGCGTAGTCCATTGTTCAAGTTGTGAATTGGTCTAACTTAAAGCTCTAGGCAGATGTTCAACTTAACGGTCTCGCATTTGAAATACTAGTATATAAAAAAGTAGTGAGAGAGAAGGAAAATGTCTATATTGGGAATTTGAGATCGGTGGGGGATTGTTAGAATTTATATGGATATTCCCCTAAAATCCATATGTAGAAATTCTAATAAATCTCAAAGGCCCAATACATGTGTTTCCTAATGGGCTTTAATGATTAAGCCCATGAGTAAAGGTGGGAGGTACAATATCAATTAGTACCATATTGCTAGTTGATGTAGATGTAGGGGGTCTTCCTCCGCATATATACGTACCGATGCTTCTGGGAATAGACACAACAAAAAGACTACAATTGGGAGTTTCAATTAGAAAATCCTAACGTAGTAAAATAGTGTTTTCCTCTTCTCGCTTTGCGTTGCCATCGTAGTCTCTCCATCCCGATCGTCGGCGTGCACCGGCGACTAGGAGAGCGAGGTCTCCGGAACCCTCGTCTTTGCGATCCCGCACCGGGAGAAGGCGAATAAGGTTTTTGGGAAGCGCTCTTAGCGCGATCGCTCCCAAATCTTCTACGTCGGCACATCGTCGTCTCGTCGTCATCAAGCTTGCTTTGGATCGTCTACGGGAGACGCCTAGCTACAAGCTCGTGCCATCGTCGTCTCGTCGTCATCAAGCTTGCCGGATCGTCTATGGGAGACGCCTAGCTACAAGCTCGTGCCATCGTCGTCGGCAAAGCACGTCATCTCATCGTCGTCGGCAGCACGTCGTCTCGTCGTCGTCAGGCTTGTGGGATCGTCTACGGGAGACGCTCAGCAACAAGCTCTACAAGCTCGTGCCATCGTCGTCGGCAGCACGTCGTCTTGTCGTCGTCAGGCTTGTGGGATCGTCTACGGGAGACGCTCAGCGACAAGCTCACGTTGCAATCATCGTATGCATCTTCACCACCAAGTACTTCTACAATCGGCAGGTATAAATCTAACTAGTGTACGAGTTGGGTTTACACTAGTTATCATGTTCATGCTATGCGATATCATGATTTGTCCTGCTAGTATATGCGATATACTGATCTGCCATGCTAGTAATTGTGCCATGCTCAATCTAGTTGATCACCTTGTCATGATCTATATTCTGGTTTTAATCTGGAAATTAATCTGGAAGTTACCTAATTATTCAACAGTTGTACGCAGAAGGATGTTTGGCGCATTTTATCAAACAGAATGTGGCCAAACCTGCCACGTCGGTGGACGCCAATGTGTCGTGCTCAGCTAGGCGATGTGGAAGAGCACGGGAGGTCGGGGGCGGAGAGCTGGTGGTGGGTCTCGGCGTCCGGGAGAGCTCGTCGGGGCCAGCATCAGCACAGCATTACGGCGCCGACTCGTTCATTTGTGGCGCTACAGCAGTCTGATCTTGCGAAGCGCCGACGACAGGGGCACCCTGCTGGGAGTCGGCGCCGCGTCTGCGCGCCGCAGTGCCTAGAGCCCATTGCCTCGTGAGCTATTTGGCCAGAGACCATTATGGGAAGTGGGCTTCGGCGATATGCCATTCTACAAATGGGTTTCGCTGAGGTGCCATTATGAAGTGTGACTCAACCGTGAGAATGCCATCCGAGCCGATTTGGGCTCTTTTTTTCCCCTTCTACCCCTGGCTTATCCTTTCTTGTTCGTTTTTTTCCAGAGGCTCCCGACAGAACGGGTAGACAGAACGGATCGAGCTTTGGTCTCCATCTCCACGTGCTGCTCGGTGCCGCCCGTCAGCCATCGCTCCCCGTCACCCGTCGGTGCCCGGTGGAGCTTCCCCACGGCGAGCCCCTCCCCCCAGCCGAGCGCCCCCATGGCGAGCGTCTCAGCCGAGTGCCCCTGCCGAGCGCCCCCACGGCGAGCACCTCCCCCACGGTGAGCGCCCCCACGGCGAGCAGCCCCCTCGGCGAGCAGCCCCCACTCCGAGCTAGGGCTGGCAGCCATGGAGGGCGGGCGACGCGGATGTGCAGCGGCGGTGGCGGCGGGCGTTGGGCGGCGCCTAGCAGGCGGGTGGGCGCTGGGCGGTGGCTGGCAGGCGGGCAGGCGCTGGGCACCGGCTGGCAGGCGGGCGGGCGCTGGGCGGCGGCGTGCAGGCGGTCGGGCGCTGGGCGACGGGAGGCGTTCGCCGTGGGGAAGAGCTAAGTGAGCATGACGAGACGAAGGGCTCGATCCGTTTTGGCCTGGCTGTTCCACCGTTCCATCGGCCTTCTGTACGAACAGAGGAAAAAAAACAAGCAAGGGTAGAAGGGGAAAAAAAGAGCCCAAATCGGCTTGGATGGCATTCTCACAGTTGAGTCACACTTCATAATGGCACCTCAGCGAAACCCATTTGTAGAATGGCATATCGCCGAAGCCCACTTCCCATAATGGTCTCTGGCCAAATAGCTCCTGCCTGGTCAGCTCGCCAGTGGCCTGCCGCGCTAAGGAACTTGGGCCGGCAGGTTGCGTGCTGGCGACCCGCGGCCGGCCGCTGTCACGCCCATTTTTAAGGGCAAGAATGAGGCGTATCCAAACCTCATGTGAACCCCCAGAAGTCATCCACATAAGTTGACAAATCGAGTAAAAGTACCATCTCAAAGTTTATTACAATACGAATGAACAAATATCACATAGTCTTTACATAAATAGATAATAACGAAGGTAGACTCTCAAACACTAATAAACTCGCAAACGATGGTAGACTCTCAAAAGCGGAAGCTTCAACACACGGGGACACGTCGACCGGTTGACTCAAGCTAGTAATCATGACGGTAGCTCTCAATCCAATACTGATCTGTTACCCATCCGGGATTTTCCAAGTAATGAAGTAAAACAAGTGTAAGTACAACGTACTTAGCAAGCATAGCAGGGGGTATATGAAGCTCAAAAGGCTGACACTGGTTAACTGCATTAGCTTTTAGTGTGTGTCATATTTTAGCAATTAGCATCAAGGTAGTATTCCCATATCCACATGATCAAGTAATCATGACAAAGGTAACTTAAACATCATTAAAGCATAAAACATAATTAATGGAGGTGATCACTTATTTAGTAAGAATCCCTTGGCCGCCCTGACCGTGGGCACGGACGACATATCAATTTAACTCTGCGCAGAGGTGTACCCTTTCCTTGTGAGTCGTGATTTGCCCTTTCGCCCGAGAGGATCAGCCTCTTAGTTCTCTACCATGGAAAACCGGCAGGGTTCACTATAAAGTTATGCATAGGTTCGTCTAACAAGATAGGGCCGCAGGGTCATCGGATGTAGGGAATCCCTCCTCCCAAAGTAGCACAATACTTACCCGGCTATACATACCATGGAGAAGCCGCCCTATACCCAACTCGCAATCCTCTAACTCGCTAGAAAAGGTCCTAGGCACAACTAGAGCCAGAGCCATGTAGCTCCCACAGTGGCACATTAAGTCCCGGATGATCGCTTACAGGTAAGTCATCTTAATCAAAGTTGCATAATTAATTAATCATGTTACAAGATCATGGTAAAAACACTAGCATCACTACCCATAATGCATAACCCAAGTCGTCAAGGCAACGGTAAACAATCACTAGGTAAATCTAGTAGGATAGCAAGACACATGCATATGCAATTTAGTGGATTAATGAATAGGACACAAGGATGGTCCTACTATACTTGCCTTGATCCAAATGCTCCTGGGAACCTTGCTGGTCTTCAAAGAATTCCGGGCCTTCAACGAAACCCTCACCATCTGAACGCAACCGCCACCAACAAGCAGCAACAATCAGGCATTCGATCATACATACACGAAGCAAACATATAATTCTATTAGAACAGTACAACAAACAGAATAAAAAGATTAAAAAGAGTTCATAAAAATATTCTATGCGTCGCTACGATCACACGGGCATAAAGATCATCTAAATCGGAGCTAAAACGGAGAAGATATGAGCAATTGAATCTGGATGGCAATTCTGTAAATAAGCGAAAGCGTATTTTGAACGAACAGACCAGAATACGCTTTCCGAGAGGAAAACGCGAACGAGCAAGGCGCGAAGGACTCTTAATAGATTAGATCGAATACGGGGGTTTTACGCAAAACCGACCCGCGAAGGGGTATCGGCCGATTCGGCCGTCCGATCCAACTGGACGAACCAGATTAGAAGGCGAGGATGAACAGGGGCATCCCGCCGGAGAAGATGACGGCCGGCGGTGGCGCCATGGCCGGCGGCGAGCTGAGCTCGTCGGCGAAGACGAAACCGAAGCTAGGGGCCTTGGTTTGACTCAGGGAAACTACCAAATTCGAGCGGAGAACGACGCGACCTCACCTGCGGAGAAGATGGAGGCCGAGGTGGACTGTGGCGGTCGTACGGCGAAGTTTGGCGGCGAGCTCCACCCTGCATAGTTCGGTGAAGCACCGTGAGCAAACCAGAGGGCTAAAACAAAAGAAATAAAGCTCTACGAGATCGCAAGAGCAAGAAGAAGCCCGGCGTCGAGCTTACGGACGAGCTAGGGCTTCGACTCATCGAGATGGAAACCGAGCTTGGTGGCGAAAATTGATGGTGGCGGCGCTGCGAGCTCGAGCTGAGGCGACGCTTGCTCTAGGGTTTTGGGGGTCGCGAGGCGGCGCGGAGCATGGGAATTATAGGGGAGTTGGCGTGGCGCACACGCGAGGGGGCGGGGCGTAGCCGCGTCGGACTCGACCGTGTCCGCTTCGAACACGAGCAAGAGGAAGGAGATGACGCCGACATGCGGGCCCCGGGTGGCAGCGAGAGAAGGGAGGAAGGAAGGCGGCGCTGACGGCCTGCTGGCTTGCTGGGCCGGCCCAAGGCGCACGGCGAGCGGGCCTCTGCGGAAGAAATGGCCAGCGGCCTAGAGGAGAAAGGAGAAGGCCATCGGGCCGGAAAGGAAGGAGATGGCCGAGCGGGCCGAAAATCAGAAAAGAGAGAGAGGAAGAAGAGTGGGCCGAGCAGGCCAAGGTTACCACTCGGGCCAGAAACCAGAAGGAGCAAGGGAGGGAAAAGAAAACCTTTTCTTTTTATTTGAACTTTTTGCAAAGAGTTTTGAAATGCTTTTCAAATTCTATTTTGATTCAAACCAAAAACAAACTGCACAGAAAAAAACAATGCACCAGCATGAATGCTCACACATGCTTCTTGACCTATGATCTATTTTAATTTTATAAAATTATTATTTGGCCTATGTTTAATGCTCACAAAAATGCATTACTAACTCAATTTAGCTGTTTTAAAATCATGCAAATTTTCAAGTGTTACAACTCTACACCCCTTAAAAGAAATCTCGTCCTCGAGATTGAGCTGCTTACTCAAAGAACCACGGATATGCCTTCCTCAATTCCTCTTCTCTTTCCCAAGTTGCCTCTGCCTCAGAATACCGATTCCACTGAACCTTCAACATTTTGATAGTCCGACTCCTAGTAACTCTTTCTGCTGTCTCCAAAACCTTTACTGGAAACTCTTCATAAGTAAGATCCTCCTGAACTGTAAGTTCCTCTAGAGGTATTGTCCTTCCTCCGGCACACGCAAACACTTCTTGAGTTGAGACACATGGAACACATCATGCACACCAGCCAGTTTCTCAGGTAACTGTCGATTACGGATAACCGGCAGTCCACCACGGGGTATCCCACGGCGGTGAGTTTCGGCAAGGGCACATTATGATCTGCGATCCGGACATTGAGAAACAAGACAAACCAAGGACAACCAAGTTTACCCAGGTTCAGGCCGCTTGGAAGCATAATACCCTACGTCCTGCTTCTCGTGTTATCCTGTATGATCAAGTATCGGAGTACAAGGAAACGCTAAGCTCTCTAGGTCTAGGATGCCAGAGAATCGCCTGCCTTCTAGGGGGTCCTTGGCCGCTTTATATAGCCGAGCAGCCAAGGGTACACATGAGGTGGTCGGTTACATCAAGTCATGCCCTAGGAGGACTCTATCTGACCTAACCGACTAAGTATACTTGCGGGACAAGTATCCTTGTGCGCGATCCACCTCCTGGTCGGTTGCGGACCACGTCATTGTCTTGAAGCCCGGCCCACCAGCCTGGTTGGTAATGGGCCGGGCCTTTGTCTGGTCTGGGCCGTCTTGCCGAGCAGCCCTGGAACTGTCTATGATGGTATACCGGATTTATACCCCCCACAGCTAGTCCCCGAGCACCATGTATCTTGAGGGAAGTCCACCATCTTGACTGTCTTTGGCAGTGTAGATGCAGACCACGTTGAGCGCTGATGATGATGTGCCGAGCACGTAGTACTGACAACGCATAGTAGTGCCAACCACGTACAGTGCTGTCCACACATTGTGCCGACCATGTGCAATAGTGCCGACCACGTGCAGCGCTGACCACACGTAGCCTGTGTCCGACAACTGCTATGTCAAGGGACTGTTGATCTTGTCGAAAGATGCATGGTGCTCAAAAAGAAAAAAAGAATTTTTTCTTTTTATTGTCCTGAGACGTGGGCCCATGTTGACACGTGACAGAATTGTCAGGGCAGTGCGCAACGTAAGCCAGGGAAGAAAATCAACCAGAACTATTCAGAAACAGTAGGCCCTAAGTCACCGCGAGGTGATGTGGGCCTACGTAGTCCCCAAGTTCGATGGAAGATAGTATATGTTCCATTGAACTTTTTAGGAAAAAATCCAAACAGAACACCTACGGCCCTCTGCTTAGGAAACAGAACAGGAAAAAATTCCAAGGACCAAGGACATAAGCGGTCATAAAAAGGACTACCAGGGAGCCGACTAGGCAGTCCCCGAGATAAAAGATGAGGCCCATGTGCGGTGCCAAGGAAACTGGGCCCATTTAAAAATTTATTGGGAATAGTAAAAAATCGGGCAGCCGCACGTGGAAAGTAAAGCCCATGGGGACCGCGGCCCACTAGGGTAAAAAATGGGGCGGTCCACTTGAGTCAGAGGGGGTCCAACCCTAGAAGTCAACCGGACGTCATCCAGAGACTACAAATAGAGGGCGCCGCCGGGGATAGACGGTTCCGCACTCATTGCACTCGTACTCGAGCAGTTTCTCGAGCTCTCCGCATTCTGCGCTCTAGAGAAAAACCGCCGCCGCCGCCGTTGTCCATTTCGCCGCCAGATTCACCGCGCAACCAACACCAGCAGGGGCAACCGACGAGATCCGGTCGCCTGCACGTGCGCCGGAGCCGCTGCAGTAGTTAGATCTAGCCACCACCACCGCGCATCCCGCTAGGGTTTCACCACCACCGCATCGAGCCGACGCCGCCGGAGACGATGACGAAGCGGGCGACGAAGAAAGGCGCGAAGGGGGCGGAGCCGGCAAGGCGCGGGCCGGAGTGGGTCCAGTCCACCTCAACCCGCGAGTCACTCCAGGCACTGGCGGACAAGGGATTCCTTCCGCCGCGGGAGATGGAAGTATGGAGGGAGCCACGGGGCGAGGACGAGCCGAAGCCGAGGGCAGGTGAGTTCGTCGTCTTCGAGGATTTTGTTGTCCGTGGGTTGGGGCAACCGGTGCATTGGTTCCTCCAGGATCTTTGCATATGGTGGGCTATCTCCATATGCAACCTGGACCCCAACTCCATCCTCACTGTGTCCATCTTTATCGCGTACTGCGAAATGTTCTTGGGTACCCCCCCACTTCAATTTGTTCCGCCACTTCTTCGTGCTCCGGAAGAAGGGGGTGGAGACCGGGGGATCCCAAGTGGCTGGGGGATGCTACATCCGGCTCCGGGATGGGATGGCCGCATCTTGGTTGGGTAGCAAGTTCGCATCGACCCCCAAGAAATGGAACAGAAGCTGGTTCTATATGAGCCAGGACGTTACCATTGGGAGAAAAGTGCCGTGCGATGTCCACCAAATCCCGGAAGCCAATCCCAGGTGGGGAGAAGGGCCGCCTGTTGGAGATGTTCAGGTGGCGGAGCTGCTAGAGTTGATTGACAATCAGAAGGTGAACGGGGCGCTCGTGGCTGGAATGTGGCTGGTCCGCCGTGTCCAACCGTGCAAGGAGAGGGCCAACCCACTGTGGTCGTATAGTGGTGTGAAGGATCCAGCACGGGATACAGACGAGAAGGCCGACGAGGCCGCCGTACACCATCTGCTGTCGGTCTTGTTTGAGAAGTACAATGTCAACACTTCTCTGCTGACCACCAAGCAGTTGCCCTACTGTCTCAGCAACCCACCACCGGAGGTAATGTGCCAAGAAGTTTTACTTTCTGTGCAACATGATATTATGCCTGACGAGGGACATAGTGCTGAACACTGTAACTTATCATGTGCGTAGGGACGGAGTGAGCAATATTTTTCAGCTGTACCAGTTGAGGACTGGCCAGAGGGCAATGCCCTTCGTGGTCAGCGGCGTCCGTCGAGGACTGCCGACCAGGGCGAGGTCGAGGACCTTAGCCCATCTGAAGATGACATTGTGGTGGGAGCGACCACCAGGGGGCAGCGGCGCACTGTGAGGAAACGCCCAGCGGCCGATGAGGCCCCCAAAGAGAAGAAATCGGCCGGCCTTGGTACCGGGGGGAAGTTGAACCTCGGCAAGGAGGCCGGTGTCGAGGTCGGCAGCAAGAGGCCGGCCCCTGACAGCCCGGTGTCATCGGACTCCGACGACACCATCACTCTAGCGGAGCACCAGCGCAAGCGCCAGGCGTGCTCCGACGAGGGGAGTGGTGGCTCCAAAGTGCCCCAACCTGTGCCGAGGAGGTCCCCAAGGAACCTTGGGCCGACTCCTGCTCCTCCAAAGCCGAAGCCTACCGCCGCCCTATCTACTCCGGCATCGGGGGCGGCTGCCAAGGAGGGCGCCGAGCAGTCCCCGGGTGGGCGGCAGGTCCCGCCCAAGTCAGTCCCCAAGCCCAGTGCAGGGTCTGGAGGCGGGGCCCCGAGGAGCGGCGGTGCGCCCAAGTTTAAGGGCGGCTTTTGCCGGTAAGTAGCTGTGTACTTTAGGTTTTAATTACTTGCTTGAGAGTCAGCTGTGTGTTCATGCCGATGTTTTTAATATGTAGTCGGCCAAGTACTGGCCCCACCTAGAGCTTCACTGGGACTGCTGCCACACCACCAGCAGCGGCTGCGGCGTCGGGCGCAGAGCCCCATCAGGGCGAGGCGGATGCCACCAGTGCTCCGCCACATGTGGAGATGCCACGGGCCAAGGAGCCGGCGGAGCAGGAGATGGTCCCGTCGCTAGAGCCTGTCCGTCGCCCCGCCAAGCCGAGTCCGGAGCCGACGCGGGCCGCCCCAGGGCCGACCACACATGCTACACCGGAGCCAGCCGCCCAGAAGGAACCCGGGGCGACTGCTCAGCCCAGTCCCTCGTCCTTTCCTGTGGAACAGATCCACAGAGAGCCCCCTCAGGCACCCGCCACCTCCGTTCCTCAGAATCGTATCATGATTTCGAGGATGGTGGGGAAGGAGTGGGTCTCATATGATGAGGTGCCTGAGGAGGTGATGGAGGAGGGCATTAGGGAGGCCCTGGAAACGCTCACCTCCCGGATCCAGGTATGGTTGTTTTGGTATTTGTGATGAATCGATGTGCGGAGCACATGCTGACTGTATTGTTGTCTATAGACCACGCACAACGTGCGCAGACCATTGAAAGGTTCGCGCCGATTGATGAAGAGTGCAGGAGTCTCCGGAAGGAGAAGACCGACATGCTGGCGCAGGCGCAGGTCTACGAGACCCGGCTCGCCGAGAAGGAGGCTGCTCGGCTGGCGCTGGAGCAACAGGTGGCGGTGCTGGAGGAAGGCCGACAAGGTATGTGACCGTATCCTTTGAAACCAGGCTAAGCACGGTTCTGTTGCCATGAAAATGTGATAACTTCTGCCTCTGCATCAGGGCTGGAGGAGAAGGCTGCTGCCTTGGAGCGGAAGAAAACCGCTCTAGCCAAGCAGTTGTAGGCCGCCCAGGAGCAGGCCAAGGCAGATGCTGCGCAGATCGCGGAGCTGACCGGTAAGTTGTACAACTTAGATCAATTATATAGGTTGTCTGCCATGTACTGGATCTAACAGCACAAGCTAACCACATTGTTGTTGGCTACAGATATTAAGGATCGTCACGCTGCGCAGTTCCAGTGCCTGCGGGAGACCTGCGCCTACCTTCAAAAGAAGATTGATCGGAGGACCGGGCACATCAAGCCGGTTCTCCGTGCTGTCTTCCCGGAGGAGGTGCATCCGGCAGACCCGGTCGGCGAAGACTGGGTGGTCGAAGACCAGTGTCAACGGCTGTGGTCGGCGCTGCAGGATCTCATCTCGCGGGCGGGCACATATGCGGTGTCCACGGCGCTGGCAGTGGTCCGCTCGAGGGTGGCGGCGGCTGATCCGAACACAGTTGCGCTCGGGATCGCACCGGAACTCAACGATGCTGACGCCGAGGAGCTCCGAACCACCTTCGTCCCTATCGCTGAGCAGCTGGTCGGTGACATGACGCTTATCAAAGACCCTGCAGCGGAGAATGGTGGTCAGTAGGGCCTTAGTTTTAAACTTGTTTATTTAAAACTTGTATATAAGTGGTGCTGAGCACGGGGTGCTCGAAACAAAACTTAAGGCCGTGTTAAGATGCGGACAATGTAGGCGTACTTAAGCGGGTGATAAGTATTTTGCCGTTTGTTAATTAGTTATGCATAATGCTTTTTAGAAAACTATGTCGACAAATAAGTTTTACGCTCACTCTTGAAGCGATTAGCTCTGTCAAGGTGACAAAGGGACGCACTAGTGAACAGCGCAGTACGCCGGGATCACTAGGTACGATTCTAAGTACCTATTAGAGGGTGCCTGCCGGATCTCCTAGTGCCGTGTAGCGCGGAGCTGTAGCACATCGACAGAGGACCGAGACGCAGGACCTATTCGAATCGTTCTCGGCGAGTGAAACGCAAAGTTTAGATGTGACCTATGCAGGGCGCATGTATGCAAGGTGGTGCGGAATTTCGTAGAAGAAATTGCAACTGCGAAATGTTCTTGGGCATCCCTCCCCACTTCAACTTGTTCCGCCACTTCTTCGTGCTCCGGAAGAAGGGGGTGGAGACCGGGGGATCCCAAGTGGCTGGGGGATGCTACATCCGGCTCCGGGATGGGATGGCCTCATCTTGGTTGGGTAGCAAATTCGCATCGGCCCCCAAAAAATGGAACAGAGGCTGGTTCTATATGAGCCAGGACGTTACCATTGGGAGAAAAGTGCCGTGCGATGTCCACCAAATCCCGGAAGCCAATCCCAGGTGGGGAGAAGGGCCACCCGTTGGGGATGTCCAAGTGGCGGAGCTGTTGGAGCTAACTGACAATCAGAAGGTGAACGGGGCGCTCGTGGCTAGAATGTGGCTGGTCCGCCGTGTCCAACCGTGCAAGGAGAGGGCCAACCCACTGTGGTCGTACTGTGGTGTGAAGGACCCAGCACGGGATACCGACGAGAAAGCCGACGAGGCCGCCGTACACCACCTGCTGTCGGTCTTGTTCGAGAGGTATAATATGAACACCTCTCTACCGACCACCAAGCAGCTGCCGTACCGTCTCAGCAATCCTCCACCTCAGGTAGTGCGACAAAAAGTTGTACTTTCTGTGCAATGTGATAGTGTGACTGACCACTGATATATTGCTGAGCACTTCAACACTTTGTGTAGGGTCGAAGCGACCATTATTTGTCTGCTGTACCAGTGGAGAACTGGCCAGAGGGCGATGCCCTTCGTGGTCAGCGGCATCCGGAGAGGACTGCCGACCAGGGCGAGGTCGAGGACCTCAGCCCTGATGATGATGATGATGAGGACGATATCGTGGTGGGAACGACCACCAGGGGGCAACGGCGCGCGGCAATGAAGAAGCCGGCCAGTGCAGCCCCCAAGGATAAGGAGAAGCCGGCCAACCTTGGCACCGGGGGCAAGTTGAACCTCGGCAAGGAGGCCGGCGCTGAGGTCGGCAGCAAGAGGCCGGCCCCGGACAGCCCGGTGTCATCGGACTCCGACGACGCCATCACCCTCGCCGAGCACCGGCGGAAGCGCCAGGCGCGCGCCGGGGATGGGAGTGGCGGCTCTAAGTCGCCCCAACCAGCGCCGCGGCGGTCACCGCGAAACACTGGGCCAACCCCGGCAAGGAGGACGGCGCCGAGCAGTCCCCGGGCGGGAGGCAGGTTCCGCCCAAGGCAGTCCCCAAGCCCAGCGCGAGGTCTGGGAGCGGGGCGCCGAGGAGCGGCGGCGTGCCCAAGTTCAAGGGAGGCTTTTGCTGGTAAGTAGCTGTGTACTTGTAATTATAATTTTGTGCGGTGAAAATCAGCAGTGTTCATGCCAATTGTCTTTATGTAGTCGGCCGAGTACAGGCCCCACCCAAAGCTCCACCGGGACTGCAGCCACACCGCCGGCGGCGGGGGCAGCGTCGGGCGCGGGGGCCCAGCAAGGCGAGGCGGACGCCACCAGTGCTCCGCCGCACGTGGAGACGCCTCGGGCTGAGGAGCCAGCGCCGGCCACCCCGGGGCCAACTGCGCAGGCGACAGCAGAGCCAGCAGCGCAGCAGGAACCCGCGACGGCTGCTCAGCCCAGTCCCCCGTCCTCCCCTGTGGAAGAGATCCACAGGGAGCCACCGGCGCCGGCACCCATCGTCTCCTTCCCTCCGCACTGAGTCATGATCTCCAGGCTAGTGGGGAGGGAGTGGCAGTCGTATGACGAGGTGCCGAAGGTGGTGATGGAGGAAGGTATCAGGGAGGCCCTGGAGCTGCTCACCTCCCGGATCCATGTATGGTGGTTCTTGCCCTTATGATGAATTGGTGTGCGGAGCACGTATTGACTGTCTTGTTTTCAGTAGACCCTGCAGAGCACCAATGCTCAACGTGCGCGGACCATTCAACGGTTCGCGCCGATTGACGAAGAATGCAGGGCACTCCGGGAGGAGAAGGCCAACATGTTGGCTCAGGCGCAGGTCTATGAGACCCGGTTGGCTGACAAGGAGGCTGCCCGGCTGGCGCTGGAGGAACAGGTGGCCGAGCTGGAGGAGGGCCGACAAGGTATGTGACCGTGTCCTCGCAACCAAACTAAACGTGGTTGATTGCCATAGAGATATGATGATTTCCTCCTCTGCATTAGGGCTGGAGGAGAAGACTGCGGCCTTGGAGCGGGAGAAAGCCGCTCTGGTCAAGCAGTTGGAAGCCGCCCAGGAGCAGGCCAAGGCTGACGCTGCCCAGATTGCGGAGCTGATCGGTAAGTTGCGGAACTTAGATCAATTGAATGATTTGTCTGCCATGTACTGGATCGAACAGTGCATGTTAACCACTTTGTTTGTATTTAACAGAGACGCGGGATCGCCGTCTGACCCAGTTCCAATGTCTACGGGACACATGCGCCTACCTTCAGGAGAAGGTGGACCGGATGACCGAGCACATCAAGCCGGTTCTCCACGCCGTCTTCCCGGGGGAGGTGCACCCAGCGGACCCGGCTGGCCAGGCGTCGCTCGTGGCGGATCAGTGCCAGAGGCTGTGGCCGGCGCTACAGGACCTCGTCGCGCGGGCGGGCACTTACGCAGTGTCCACGGCGTTGGCGGTGGTCCGCTCGAGGGTGGCTGCGGCTGATCCGGCCACCGTCGCGCTTGGGATCGCGCCGGAACTCAACGACGCTGCCGCCGAGGAGCTCCGAACCACCTTCATCCCTGTCGCCGAGCAGCTGGTCGACGACATGACTCTCATCGAAGATCCTGCAGAGGAGGAGGGTGGTCAGTAGGGCCATTGTTTTAAACTTTTGTATTTAAAATGTGTATATAAGTGGTGCTGAGCACGGGGTGCTCGAAACAAAACTTAAGGCCGTACTAATATGCAGACAAGTTAGGCATACTTAAGCGGGTGATAAGTATATTGCCGTTTTTATAGTTTTCGTTAGGCATAACTTAGATGCGTAACGTTTAAAAATCATGTCGACAAATAAGTTTTGCGCCCACTCTCGAAGCGATTAGCTCGTCAAGGTGACAAAGGGACGCACTAGTGAACGGCGCGGTATCGGGATCACTAGGTACGATCCTAAGTACCTATTAGAGGGTGCCTGCCGGATCTCCTAGTGCCGTGTAGCGCGGAGCTGTAGCACATCGACAGAGGACCGAGACGCAGGACCTTATCGAATCGTTCTCGGCGAGCAGAACGCAAAGTTTAGATGTGACTTATGCAGGGCGCATGTATGCAAGGTGGTGAGAAATTTCAGATAAGAAATTGTAACAGGACGAAAAAAGAGACAACAAAAGAGGAAACTTTGTTAATGGAGGAAAAAGTACAAGATACATATCTTCTTGGGTAAAAGCGTATGAGCATCTCTATGTGCCAAGAATTTGGCTCTTCGACTCCATCTAGTGTCTCCAACCGGTACGATGTCGGGCGTGTTATAGCCTTAATTCTGTACGGTCCTTCCCACCTTGGTGATAGTTTGTGGAGGCCGGCCGTATTTTGAATACGGCGGAGCACGTGATCGCCGACCACGAACAATCGTCCTCGGATGTTGCGGTTGTAGTAGCGTCGTACCGTAGCTAAGTACTTCTCAGTCCGAGCACATAACTCAAGGACCTGCTCTTCCTTAGCGACTATGTCCACCTTTCGAGCTTCGTCGGAGGTGGCTTCGTCGTGGTAAGCTACCCGTGGTGATTGGAAAGCGACCTCGGCTGGTATTACAGCCTCTGAGCCGTACACCATAAAGTATGGTGAGACTCCCGTGTTGCGGCTGGTCTGAGTACGCAGTCCCCAGACCACTGCAGATAACTCTTTGAGCCATTGGCCAGGTTTGAGTTTAGTGTCAACCTAGATGACTCTTTTTTGAGTGCATCGAGGATCATTCCGTTAGCACGTTCAACTTGTCCGTTAGCTCTGGGGTGAGCAATGGAGACGTTCTTGACCTTGATCAGGCTATCATCGCAATAATTGAAGAATGCATCACTTGTAAATTGTGAGCCTAGATCGGTGATGATGGTGTTCGGGACACCATATCTGTGGACGACCTCGTCGAGGAACTGGACTGCCTTCTCGGCTGTTGCTTTTTTGACTGGTTTGTATTCAATCCACTTGGAGAATTTGTCAATAAGCACGAAGACATTGGTGTGGCCACCAGGAGCTGGTTTGAAAGGGCCAATCATGTCCAGTCCCCAGCATGAGAAGGGCCAAGCAGCTGGGATTGTTTGTAGATCATGTTCTGGGACATGAATCTGCTTGGCAAACATTTGGTAGTTTAGGCACCGTCGTACGTAATCTTCCGCGTCAGTAACGGCGGTTGGCCAGTAGAACCCTGCCCGGTAGGCTTTGCCGACCAGCGTCCGGGACGCCGCATGGTTACCACAAGTACCTTCATGGATGGCTTTAAGAAGCTCGATCCCCGCCTCCCGAGTGACACACTTCTGGAAGATAATGGACTTGGGTGCCTTGCGCATCAACTCGCCATTGACCATAGCGTAGGCCTTGGCTCTACGGACCCGCTGTTGGGCAGCAAGTTTGTCCTCCGGGACAAGGTGGTCATTCAGGTATTTGATAAAGGGCTCTCTCCAGTCTTCCTGAGGAGGCGTCGGCTGACTCTGTACCTTTATCATCTGCCTGCCGGCTGAGGAGACCATCGTCGTCCTCAACGTTGGTGTTACTGAGCAGTGTGGTCAGGTAGCTGACCACCAAAGTAGGTTCTGGTGTGTGTTCTACCTGATCTGGGATCGAAGGTTTGATTAAGTCTTGAACAAAAACACCAGGGGGTAACTTGGCACGGGATGAGCCCAGCTTGGATAGCTCGTCAGCTCCTACGTTCTTTTCGCGGCGGACATAGATGAATTCCAGTCCATAAAACTTGTTCTCAAGTTTGTGAATTTCGGCAACGTAGGCGTCCATCTTTTCGTGGATTGTATCCCAATCTTTGTTGACTTGCTTGATGACTAAAGCAGAGTCCCCATAGACCATGAGTCGCTTGATGCCAAGTTCAACGGCGATACGAAGACCGTGTAAGGCTGCTTCGTACTCGGCTACGTTGTTGGATGCCTTGAAGTGGATACGCAAAACGTACTTTATCGTGTCCTTGGAAGGAGAAATAAAGTAGACACCAGCCCCAGCACCATCGATTTTTAGGGAGCCGTCAAAGTACATTGTCCAGTACTCGGCATTTGAATCGGCGAGGGGTAAGCTGATGTCCGTCCACTCCACGATGAAGTCGGGCAAGGCCTGGGACTTCACCGTCCGACGGGCGTGAAACTGGAGTGTGTACTCGGACAGTTCTAGCGCGTACTTCACGATCCGACCACTGGCGTCTCGGTTGCGGAGGATGTCGCCGAGTGGCACGTCGGTGACGACCGTGATTTTGAAAGCTTGAAAGTAGTGGAGCAGCTTGCGTTTGGTGATCAGGAGTGCATACAAGAGCTTTTGTACCTGGTTGTACCGCTGCTTGGACTCGCTGAGCACTTTGCTTATGTAATATATGGGGCGCTGGACTCCATAGACGTGTCCTTCCTCCTCACGCTCGACTACCAACACAGTGCTGACTACGTTGGTTGTTGCAGCTATGTATAGGAGCAACTCCTCGTCCTGCTTAGGGACCGTCAGGAGTGAAGGAGAGGTGAGGTAGGCTTTGAGCTGTTTAAAAGCCTGGTCGGCCTCCTCGGTCCATTCAAACTTTTCTTTGGCTTTGAGCAGTTTGAAAAAGGGGAGTCCTTTTTCACCCATCCGTGAGATGTATCTGCTCAGAGCGGCTAAGCACCCAGTGAGTTTTTGGATGTCCTTGACGCACCGGGGCGGTCGTAATTTTAGGACGTCGACTACTTTCTCGGGATTTGGCCTGATACCCTCCTGGCTGACCAGGTGGCCGAGAAGGATACCAGATGGTACTCCAAAAACACACTTGTTTGGGTTGAGTTTCCATTGAAACTCGTTGAGTTTGTTGAAGGTGCGCTCCAGATTTATGATCAGGGCATCCGCCGTTCTTGATTTTATCACCACGTCATCTACGTAGGCCTCAACAAGATCATCGGCGATCTCTTTCTCGAGGCAGGACTGGATAGCCCGTTGGTACGTAGCTCCGGCGTTTTTGAGACCGAAAGCCATGGTCGTGTAAGCGGTTTTTTCTTGGTCCTCCTTTTTAAGGACTATCTGGTGATACCCGGAGTAACAGTCAAGAAACGAGAGCAACTCGCGGCCGGCGGTAGAGTCTACGACCTCGTCGATCCGAGGGAGATTGAATGCTGCTTGGGGCGGTGTTTGTTGAGATCTGTATAATCAACGCACATCCTCCACTCTTTATTCTTCTTTTGAACAAGCCGGATTGGCTAACCAATCCGGGTGGTACACTTCTTTGATAAAGCCGGCGGCTAAAAGCTTGGCTACTTCTATTCTAATAAGCTCCTTGCGGTCACGGGCGAACCGGCGCATCTTACGTACGGCGGCTTAGCGGTCGCCTTGACATCGAGGTAGTGCTCGGCCTTTTCCCGGGAACACCGGGCATATCGGAGGGTTTCCATGTGAATATGGTGATGTTTTCCGAAGGAATTGGACGAGCGCGTCTTCCTATTTAGGGTCAAGGTCGGTTCCGACTTTGGTGACTTTGGAAGGGTCCTCGTCGGAGAGGCGGACGTCTTCGCGCTCTTCACCTTGTTGGATGGGCGCCGACCAGATCCAACAGGTTGCTCGAGCTGCGGGTGGAATGTCGTCGACGCCCAAGCTGGTGTGCGCAAAGCGTGTTGCAGGTCTTGGAATTCTGCCGCGGCGTAGGCGGCAGTCTCGCACTCTCGAGCCATGAAGACGTTGCCACGTAGGGAGAGTGTTCCCTGCTCGGTGGGCATCTTCAACACCAAGTAGCCATAGTGGGGGACAGCCATGAACTTGGCGATACCAGGGCGGCCCAAGATGGCGTGGTAGGTCCGTTCGAAGTCGGCCACTATGAAGGTGATGTGCTCGGTACGGAAGTGCTGCTTGGTCCCAAACTGCACGTCAAGGGTGATCTGCCCGAGTGGGTAAGAGGGCTTTCCGGGCATGATGCCCCAGAACGGTGTGTCGTACGGCTGTAGTTGCTCCTGCGGTATGCCGAGTGCTTTGAAGGCTGGGTAGAATATGATGTTCAGAGCACTGCCGCCGTCGACCAGCACCTTCTCGAAACGGATGTTGGCTATCACTGGGTCGAGGACCAATGGAAATCGTCCGGCATCTGAGATGCGTGCCCACATATCTTTGCGGCTGAAAGATATGGGCTGCTCGGACCACGCCGGTAACTTGACATCGGCAACAAGGCTATCGGGCTCTTGCATCGCGATGATGGCGCGAGTCGACAACTTTCTATCGCGACTTGTTTCGAGCCCCACTTTGCCGCCAAAGATCACGGCAGTGAAGTTCCGCTCGGGTTCCTTGAACGCGTGGCGAGGGCTGACATCTCGTGTCTCGTCCTCTTCTTCTTCTTCTGGCTTGTCGGCGGGCTTGCTTTTGGCCTTGGGGTTGGGTCGAGGCCTCTTGGAAGCAGACTTGATGAGAGCGTCCGTCAAAACTCGGCACTCGCCCATGGTGTGACCTTTGCCAGGATGCCGAGGACAGTCCTGGGCAAAGATTTTGTCGAGCACCTCATCCCCCCGGCACGCCCCTTAACCGCGTTGATGGCGTTGTCGTTGCGGTTTCGGTTGTGTTTGCCGCCACCGTAGTTGTCCTGGCCACGTCGTCTGAAGTTAGTTTTGCTGTCGCGGGGCCAGATCCACGGATGAAACGCTGGTTGTTACGGCGCTCCTCTTGTCAGCGCGGTGGTCGGTCAGCATCACTCTCGTCATCGGAGTTGTTTCGACGGTAGTTGCGATCTGACGGCCCATCGTCACCCCGGTTTAGGCCGTCGTCCAGGAGCGTGTAATCGTGCGCGATGGCGAGTAGCTCCTCAATGGTTTTTGGCTGTCTGAGGAGGAGAGCCTTTTGGAGGTCTCGGCCATGTGGTTGGACCAGGCCGTCGATGAAAGCTTCGGCAGGTTTGTCTCTCCCGAGAGATCTCTGGTACGCGATTCCACTGGTCCGAAAAGCGCCGAATGAACTGCCGTAAGGACTCCTTTGGGCGAAGGCGGACCTGCTTTAAGGCATACTTGGTCCCTGGTTGGACACAAGTAGACTTGAAGTGGTCGACAAAGACTTGGCGGAGCTGCGCCCAGCTGTGGATGGACCCGGGTTGTAGCCGGAGCTGCCAGGTAGTGACTGTATTGTTGAGCACAATGGGGAGGTAGTTTGCCATGACATACTCATCGCCCCCTGCTGCTCGGATGGCCACCTCGTAGAGCATGATCCAGTGGGCTGGATCTGCTTTGCCGTCGTACGCCCGGATCTCCGAGGTACGGAAATTTTTAGGCCATATGACTGCCTTGAGCTCCTCGGAGAAAGGTGGGATGCCGCCAATGTTTCTGTGTGCTTGGAGGCGCTCATCTATCCGTTCTCGGAGGTCCCGACGCTCGGGTTGGATTACCTCGTCGTCTTGTCGGCCCTGGTTGCCTCGCTGGCGATTGGGGCGTCTACGACTATTCTGGGGGCGTGCACGTCGTGGAGCTCTGCCTGGTTGCTCGACACGGTCGTCATAGTCCCCTATGTCTCCATAGGCATATCTGCCATTGTGGGATGAATTGTCCCCTCCACTCTCGACTCGCTGCTCACGTCGATTTCGGTTCTGCCGAGAACGGCGGGATCGGTAAGAGCTGGCCACGGAGCCCATGGAACGAAGGTCATTCACCTGATCCTCGGCCGCCGCGAGGAATTCCTGAATCTTGTTGAGTCCAGGGGTCTCGGGGGGAAGCTGCTTCAATTTCTCCATGGCCACAGCAATGTTTGCCGTGGGGGTCTCATGGACCACTGGGTCGCCAACACCATCGAACTCGGGGTTGAGGTTGCGACACCAGCGTTGGGATGGCCCTCCTCGGCAATGCGTCGTCGGGCGTGATTGTTGTTATGATCTTCCCTCGCCTGCTGCTGGGCGTCTGTCTCGTTTGGAGCCGGGGGCTCATCATTGCTGACCATCAAAATCGTTGGTCCGAAACCGGGCGGATACTTGGGGAAATCCAGCGCGCTGCTGGGAGTTTCCGTCCGGTGGTCGGGAGTGATCAGCGTGTCCTCTGCGGTCGGATTGAGTTCCGTGTCCATGAGAGTCCTCGTCCGAGGAGAGGTATTCAGTGTAGCCAGGAGAATACTGCGCGAGCAGATCAGAGACAGTTGGGGAGTCCGGGTTGGCATCCTGAGACGCATCCCCAAGCTCTCGAATCTCCACCATCCCGATTATGTGAGCGGGGCTTCTCGGGATGGTATCCTTGATAAGGAGCGTGTCGAACTGTTGCTCGATGTCCCTTGCGTATGTCGACGCCGCGTTGTTCAATCCGAAGGATAGAACAGTCGGATCGTGCGGCGGAGTAATTGGATCTGCCGCGAGTGGTTCGCTTGGTGGAGCACGACCTTCTTGGTCCTGCTGAGCTGGTGCTCGGCGGTTTTGTCGTGCTTCGATAAACTCGTTCAACCAAGGAAGAGGAGGAACGTTCGCTCTGTGCTGGATCTGCTCAGTCAAAATCAGGCGACTGTCCTGGTTGGGATCTAACCAACGGGAACTTCTAGCCGATCTGAGGGGAGCTGGTCGAGCGACGGGCTGATTGTTGCCGACGAGATCTGCGTTGCTGCGACGAGCAGGACTCCGCCGTCGTGGTCGGACGGGTGTGAAATCAGAAAAGTCTGGCCCCTTGCGGATCAACTCCTGCGTGGCCTCAACCAGCTTCGTGATCTCGGCCAACCCGCGACCCTGCTGATCAATGAGCTCAATTAGATCTGAGTTGTCGATCGGCTTTCTTTTGTAGCAAGATAGCTGATCTACAAGTGCTCAAAGATCTGTCATATCCACCGTTGCCGAGGGCAAGGGGGAATCCTGTGCGGCGGGTGCTGCGATCGGCGGCGAGGCGGTTGGCTCGGTGGCTGGGTGAGTGGATGATGCTGGGACCATCTGCATGGTGGGCGGTGCTGAGACCGTCTGCCCGGAGGGCGGTGCTGAGACCGGCCCGGATGCTTCCACGGAGGTGAGAGGTGCCGCCTTCTTGGTGGTCCAGGTGACCGATCCGAAGGTGAAGGCGCCGCTGGCCTCGAGATTCATGGAAGCGGGGAACGAAACCATCTGGATCGCCTTGAGATCGAAAACTCCACCCCCTACCTGGCGCGCCACTGTCGATTACGGATAACCGGCAGTCCACCACGGGGTATCCCACGGCGGTGAGTTTCGGCAAGGGCTCGTTACGATCTGCGATCCGGACGTTGAGAAACAAGACAAACCAAGGACAACCAGGTTTACCCAGGTTCAGGCCGCTCGGAAGCATAATACCCTACGTCCTGCTTCTCGTGTTATGCTGTATGATCAAGTATCGGAGTACAAGGAAACGCTAAGCTCTCTAGGTCTAGGATGCCAGAGAATCGCCTGCCTTCTAGGGGGGTCCTTGGCCGCTTTATATAGCCGAGCAGCCAAGGGTACACGTGAGGTGGTCGGTTACATCAAGTCATGCCCTAGGAGGACTCTATCTGACCTAACCGACTAAGTATACTTGCGGGACAAGTATCCTTGTGCGCGATCCACCTCCTGGTCGGTTGCGGACCATGTCATTGTCTTGAAGTCCGGCCCACCAGCATGGTCGGTAATGGGCCGGGCCTTTGTCTGGTCCAGGCCGTCTTGCCGAGCAGCCCTGGAACTGTCTATGGTGGTATACCGGATTTATACCCCCTACAGTAACTCCAACTGAGAAGCCACTTCACCACGTCTAGTAAGCACCTTGAATGGCCAACATACCTTGGGGCTAACTTCCCTTTCATGTTGAACCGCTTCACACTTCTCATAGGTGACACCTTCAAATACACAAAGTCACCTTCCTTGAAAACTAGCTCACGCCTGCGAGTATCTGCATAGCTCTTCTGATGAGACTGTGCCACTCTCAAATTCTCCCTAATCATCCTGACTTGCTCCTCAGCATCTCTAAGCACATTAGGTCCAAACACTTGTGTTTCACCAGTCTGATTCCAGAATAGAGGAGTTCTACACTTGCGACCATACAAAGCTTCAAACGGTGCCATTTTGAGACTTTGTTGATAGCTGTTGTTGTATGAGAACTCTGCATAGGGCAAACTCTTGTCCCAACTAGTACCATACTGCAAAGCATAGGCTCTCAACATATCCTCCAATATCTGGTTAATCCTCTCAATCTGACCATCTGTCTGAGGATGATAGGCGGTACTGAAATTTAGCTTAGTCCCCAGTGAAGTGTGTAACTGCTCCCAAAAGTGAGATGTGAACTGCGTACCTCTATCAGACACAATCTTCTTTGGCACACCATGCAAACATACGATCCTTTCCATATATAACTCAGCCAACTTTGGTCCATAGTAAGTGGTCTTGACAGGTATAAAATGTGCAACCTTAGTCAAACGATCCACAATTACCCATATAGAATCATAACCACTCTTAGTACGTGGTAATCCCACTATGAAGTCCATTCCAACTTCTTCCCACTTCCACTCAGGTATCTTCATTGGTTGCAACAATCCAGCTGGCCTCTGATGTTCAGCCTTCACACGTTGGCATGTGTCACACAGAGCAACATACTCAGCTACATCCCTCTTTAAGCCATACCACCAATACTTCTCTTTAAGATCTAAGTACATCTTAGTACTCCCAGGATGAATGGAGTAAGCTGATTCATGTGCTTCTCGCAGAATTGTGTCTCTAATAGTCTTCACCTCAGGCACACAAATCCTTTTCCCGAACCATAGTATACCATTCTCATCCAAATGAAATCCAGGCACCTTGCCAATGACTACATTCCCAGCTATTTCCTTTAACTTCTCATCTTCTAGTTGACCCTTGTATATCTCTTGCTCTAGAGTAGGTGTCACCTCTACCTCAACAGTGTTAACGACCAAGCCCAGATTCAGGTAGTTAAATTCAGCACACAACTCTTCAGTCATAGTTGTCGTCCGAAGTTCATTGTAACTCTTCCTACTAAGAGCATCGGCTACAACATTCGCCTTCCCGGGATGATAATGCACTTCCAGATCATAGTCCTTGATCAACTCCAACCAACGACACTATCGCAGATTCAGATCTGACTAAGTGAATATGTACTTCAAACTCTTGTGATCAGTGTAGACATCACACTTATGCCCAATTAGATAGTGCCTCCAGATCTTCAGGGCATGAACCACAGCTGCTAACTCCAAGTCATGAGTAGGATAATTTAACTCATACTTCCTCAACTGCCTTGATGCATATGCAACAACTCTCCCTTCTTGCATCAGAACACAACCCAAACCAAGACGTGATGCATCGCAATAGATAGAGAACTTCTTGCTTAAATCGGGGAATGTCAAGACAGGGGCTGTAGTCAACTTCTCTTTCAACGTTTCAAAACTGGCTTGACACTTATTTGTCCACACGAACTTAGCACTCTTCTCTAGCAACGCGGTCAAAGGTTTAGCTATCTTGGAGAACCCTTCAATGAATCTCCTGTAGTAACCAGCCATGCCAAGAAAACTGCGAATCTGACCCACATCAATAGGCGGTTGCCAATCAAGAACATCCTTCACCTTCTTTGGATCCCTTTGCTATACCTCCATTAGAAATAACATGACCCAAAAATGAAACTTCCTTCAGCCAGAATTCACACTTACTCTTCTTAGCATACAACTGATGTTCCCTCAGCTTCTGTAGTACTAACCTCAGATGCTCAGCATGCTCTTCTTCATTCTTGGAGAACACCAAAATATCATCAATGAAAACCACTACAAACTTGTCTAGATACTCCATGAACACCTTATTCATCATGTACATGAAATAGGCAGGTGCATTGGTCAATCCAAAGGACATAACTGTATACTCATATAGCCCATACCTTGTAGTGAAAGCTGTCTTCGGTATATCTGAGCTACGGATCTTCAACTGATGATAACCAGAACGTAGATCGATCTTGGAGAACACACAGGCACCTTTGAGTTGATCAAACAAATCTTCAATTCTAGGCAATGGATACTTGTTCTTGATGGTTACCTCGTTGAGAGAGCGATAGTCAACACACATACACTAAGTCCCATCCTTCTTCTCCACAAAGATCACTGGAGCGCCCCATGGAGATGCACTAGGACGTATGTAACCTTTATCCAACAACTCCTTCAATTGTTTCTTAAGTTCTTCTAATTCATCAACCCCCATTCTATATGGACGCTTAGCAATAGGTGCAGTACCAGGTAATAACTCAATAATAAACTCAATGTCACGGTCAGGTGGCATATCTGGCAAATCATCAGGGAAAACATCTGCAAACTCCTCCACGATCTGGTTCTGAGGTGTAGCATCTTCGTCTACTAGATTCACAACTGCCACAGTAGGTGTCTTCTCCACTACAGCCACACTTATACAGTCCACTTTTGGTGTTGTTAGAACCATAACCTTCTCTTTACACTGTATCACCACTCCATGTTGCTTCATCCAATCCAATCCCAGAATAAGATCAATTCCAGAGGCACTCAACACGATCAGGCTGGCAGTGAAGTCTACCCCCCTTAAGGAGATACTAACCGAAGGACAATATAGAGAAGCTGATATACCCCCTCCCGGTGAATTCACTAGCATTTCTTTCATGGCAAGTAGGGGTATACTATGTGTTCTAACAAATGCTTGTGATATGAAAGTATGCGAAGCTCCAGAATCAAAAAGAATAGTAGCGGGGATAGAGTTGATGCTAAACGTACCCAGCATAATCTCTGGCACTTCCTGAGCAGTTGCCTCTTGTGCTGACTCAGTGGACACATGGTTGACATTCCCATAGGTAGCATAGGACCTAGCATTGCCACTCTGCTTCTGAGGCGTCTGTTGCTTCGGTGGGTTGGAGCAGTTGTTAGCATAATGACCAGGCTGACCACAGCGGTAACACACTAGAGGAGTGCCTGGAGTCCCAGTCTTGACAGGAATGTTGTTAGGAGCACTCAGACGAGGTGTCTGGTTACCCTGCTGCTGCGGTGTATCTGATTCCCATTCTGCTGCTGGTTCCCATTGTTCTGCTGGCTTCCATACTGCTGACGTTGTGGGTACCGGTTCCCTTGCTGGTTTTGACCATGGTTCCACTGACTCACTGGCCCTTGGTACCTCTGCTGGTGGCCTTGATAGTTGGAACGGGAGCGAGTGTTGCTCCCATACCCCTGTCCTTCCATCCGCCTCTTCCTATCCTTATCCCTGCGCATATTGTCAAGCACAATAGTGCTATTCACCAGGTCCTGGAAAGAGGCATGCTTCTGACCTACAACCTCAGCTCATAGTATATGCCATTGAGAAAGTGGCGCCTCTTGTCAGCTTCTTCTCTCACTTCATTGGGCGCATAGCGAGAAAGCTCATTGAACTTGTTATGATACTCGCTCATGGTCATGTTGCCCATCCTGAGGTTCCTGAACTCCTTTTGCTTCTCTTCAATCAGCCCATCTGGAATGTGGTGCGCCTTGAAGTCTCTGACAAACTCATCCCAAGTGATAGCAGGAGCATTGTGGGGACGAGAAGCCCTGTAGGAATCCCACCATGTTTGTGCTCCTCCTTGCAGCTGTCCAGACGCGAAGAGCACCTTCTCCTGATCATTGCACTGAGCAAGCTCCAGTTGCTTCTCCACAGCACGCACCCAATCATCCGCATCCAGAGGTTGGATAGGATGAGAGAAGAATGGTGGATGCCCATACATGAACTCCTTGCGCTTGTCCCACGGAGGATGGTTAACTTGCACTTGCCCTCCTCCTGCTTGCTGATTCTGGAAATAGGCGGTCATGGTCTGCAGCAACTGTCCATGCATGGCCATCATCTGCTCCTGAGTCATTGGTGGCGGGTTGGCGGCTCTCCTTGGCGGCATCTGCATTCCAATCCACATAGAAACCATCATTACCACAATTCTGCCATAAGATAATGATTCTGAAATTTTCTGGGCGAGATGCAGTAACAATAGTTCAGAAAAACAGCCATAACTGACGTTCCAGATATCCAATTCAGGCAAACTTTATATGGTTGGAAAGCTTATGAAGTTAGCTATGACTTTTATTCAGAACATTTTTACAGATTCGTGATTAAAATTGCCAAAAAGAGATTGCAACAGAAACTGTTTCTGACTTCCAGTCTGCGCAGAAATCTCAACTTGTGACCAATGAATCTCACAACTCAGGACAGTTATTAACATGATTTTTACACCATTGGAAAGATACAGAAGTCTAGTTATTGCTATAAAATTTTCACCAGATTTGCAGTAGGCAATTTCGAGATATGACAGAAACATTGCAGACTGCTCAGAACTTTCAGCAGAGGACAGAATCGAGATAGACCCAAAATATCTTTATAAAAGACCCCAACCATCTACTCCACAGTCTTTTCTTGTCCAAAAAAAAAGACCCCAACCACTAATATGTTTACTAGGGAACGTTATGGACAGGCCCAAAACTTTCCAGCACTCATTACAAAAATTCCAACTCACTCAAAATTCATAAAAACAACTCAACACCAAGGTTCACTTAACACAAATGACTCTTTAACGACTAGACTAATCGATACTAGCGACAATGATAAATAGGATGATCCTAATCCTAAGGCTGAGTGGGGCTTCAAACTTGTCATAAAGTCTTGCTTCTCCCCTGGCTTCCCTTTGATCATCTTCCTCCGTTTGCATCTTCCTAAACGCCTTCTGAAGACGTCGCAACTCACTGCGTAACCAATCGCACTTTTGTGCCATATCAAAAGCATAATCAGCCACCTGTTGAGTGGCGGGTTCCATCAAGCTTCCGGCGTTCTCCATGGCCCAACCTCCAACTTGATTCCCAACTGGTAGATAGCGGTTGATGTCATTTTGAGGGCGATAACCCCGGAGATACACCCAAGCTCCCATGGCAGCTTCATCAATGCTTTGGTGCATAGTGGTGCAATGTGTAGGGTGATTAAACTCCATCACTGCCATGCTCCCTATCACTGTCTTTGAGGTGATGATCAAGTTCGTCTTCCAATAGGTGTCCTGCAAGGGATGATAGTACTCTACACAAGAGTACAGCTGTGTAGCTTCCCAATCCGAGTAGCGGTTGAGGAGCAGTTCCTCCAAGCGATGACGGAAATTGGTATGAATAGCCTCAGGGAAATGAACTCTATAGAACCAACCCGTTGGAGGGTCTTGATCTCCTCCTCCACCAGAGCTTCCTTGAGAGTGCGAGCTCCCATGAGACGGCGAACCTCCATGCGAAGATGAGCTTCCATGTGAAGGCGACCCATGCTGCACATCCTCATGTATGTCTTCTTCTTGGGCTTCCCCTTCATCACTACTGATGTAGATCACTGGCACTAGCTCTTCTGGGTCTTCCTCTTTCACTGGCTCCACTTCTTCTGGATCTTCTTCTTCTTCTTCGAGCGCAGGGGTAGGAGATGGCAATTGAGCTGGCGCCTGCACAGGTGCTACATGGAAATCTCTCTCATAATCACTATCCCAATCTGACACTGCACCATCCTCGGGCTCCTGTGGATTATACACCGAGCGAGGTGGGTAATATCCTCCAGTGGAAATACGAGCAGTCTTGCGGCCACGGGTCATCTACAGAATTAGAGGGATTTAGATTAGAAACAAGATTTTCACAATAGATAAGATAGAAAAGCATAAAAAAACATTAGCAATTAACAAGATTGAGATGGAAAGCAAGAATTAAGTGAAACAAGAGAGCTAAAATGACCATTCTAACTAAGCTTGCGTCCTACAGTCAACCTGGAGCTGGTACCAATCTGTCACGCCCATTTTTAAGGACAAGAATGAGGCGTATCCAAACCTCATGTGAACCCCCAGAAGTCGTCCACATAAGTTGACAAATCGAGTAAAAGTACCATCTCAAAGTTTATTACAATACGAATGAACAAATATCACATAGTCTTTACATAAATAGATAATAACGAAGGTAGACTCTCAAACACTAATAAACTCGCAAACGATGGTAGACTCTCAAAAGCGGAAGCTTCAACACAGGGACACGTCGACTGGTTGACTCAAGCTAGTAATCATGACGGTAGCTCTCAATCCAATCCTGATCTGTTACCCATCCGGGATTTTCCAAGTAATGAAGTAAAACAAGTATAAGTACAACGTACTTAGCAAGCATAGCAGGGGGTATATGAAGCTCAAAAGGCTGACACTGGTTAACTGCATTAGCTTTTAGTGTATGTCATATTTTAGCAATTAGCATCAAGGTAGTATTCCCATATCCACATGATCAAGTAATCATGACAAAGGTAACTTAAACATCATTAAAGCATAAAAACATAATTAATGGAGGTGATCACTTATTTAGTAAGAATCCCTTGGCCGCCCTGACCGTGGGCACGGACGACATATCGATTTAACTCTGCGCAGAGGTGTACCCTTTCCCTGTGAGTCGTGATTTGCCCTTTCGCCCGAGGGGATCTGCCTCTTAGTTCTCTACCAAGGAAAACCGGCAGGGTTCACTATAAAGTTATGCATAGGTTCGTCTAACAAGATAGGGCCGCAGGGTCATCGGATGTAGGGAATCCCTCCTCCCAAAGTAGCACAATACCTACCCGGCTATACATACCATGGAGAAGCCGCCCTATACCCAACTCGCAATCCTCTAACTCGCTAGAAAAGGTCCTAGGCACAACTAGAGCCAGAGCCATGTAGCTCCCACAGTGGCACGTTAAGTCCCGGATGATCGCTTACAGGTAAGTCATCTTAATCAACGTTGCATAATTAATTAATCATGTTACAAGATCATGGTAAAAACACTAGCATCACTACCCATAATGCATAACCCAAGTCGTCAAGGCAACGGTAAACAATCACTAGGTAAATCTAGTAGGATAGCAAGACACATGCATATGCAATTTAGTGGATTAATGAATAGGACACAAGGATGGTCCTACTATACTTGCCTTGATCCAAATGCTCCTGGGAACCTTGCTGGTCTTCAAAGAATTCCGGGCCTTCAACGAAACCCTCACCGTCTGAACGCAACCGCGACCAACAAGCAGCAACAATCAAGCATTCAATCATACATACACAAAGCAAACATATAATTCTATTAGAACAGTACAACAAACAGAATAAAAAGATTAAAAAGAGTTCATAAAAATATTCTATGCGTCGCTACGATCACACGAGACATAAAGATCATCTAAATCGGAGCTAAAACGGAGAAGATATGAGCAATTGAATCTGGATGGCAATTCTGTAAATAACTGAAAGCGTATTTTGAACTGAACAGACCAGAATACGCTTTCCAGAGAGGAAAACGCGAACAGAGCAAGGCGCGAAGGACTCTTAATAGATTAGATCTGAATACAGGGGGTTTTCTGCAAAACCGACCCGCGAAGGGGTATCGGCCGATTCCGGCCGTCCGATCCAATCTGGACGAATCAGATTAGAAGGCGAGGATGAACAGGGGCATCCCGCCGGAGAAGATGACGGCCGGCGGTGGCGCCATGGCCGGCGGCGAGCTGAGCTCGTCGGCGAAGACGAAACCGACGCTAGGGGCCTCGGTTTGACTCAGGGAAACTACCAAACTCGAGCGGAGAAATACGCGACCTCACCTACGGAGAAGATGGAGGCCGAGGTGGACTGTGGCAGTCGTACGGTGAAGTTTGGCGGCGAGCTCCACCCTGCATAGTTCGGCGAAGTGCCGTGAGCAAACCAGAGGACGAAAACAAAAGAAATAAAGCTCTAAGAGATCGCAAGAGCAAGAAGAAGCCCGGCGTTGAGCTTACGGACGAGATAGGGCTTCGACTCGTCGAGATGGAAACCGAGCTTGGTGGCGAAAATTGATGGCGACGGCGCTGCGAGCTCGAGCTGAGGCGGCGCTTGCTCTAGGGTTTTGGGGGGTCGCGAAGCAGCGCGGAGCATGGGATTTATAGGGGAGTTGGCGTGGCGCACACGCGAGGGGGCGGGGCGTAGCCGCGTCGGACTCGACCGTGTCCGCTTTGAACACGAGCAAGAGGAAGGAGATGGCGCCGACATGCGGGCCCCGGGTGGCAGCGAGAGAAGGGAGGAAGGAAGGCGGCGCTGACGGCCTGCTGGCTTGCTGGGCCGGCCCAAGGCGCACGGCGAGCGGGCCTCTGCGGAAGAAATGGCCAGCGGCCCAGAGGAGAAAGGAGAAGGCCATCGGGCCGGAAAGGAAGGAGATGGCCGAGCGGGCCGAAAATCAGAAAAGAGAGAGAGAGGAAGAAGAGTGGGCCGAGCAGGCCAAGGTTACCACTCGGGCCAGAAACCAGAAGGAGCAAGGGAGGGAAAAGAAAACTTTTTCTTTTTATTTGAACTTTTTGCAAAGAGTTTTGAAATGCTTTTCAAATTCTGTTTTGATTCAAACCAAAAACAAACTGCACAGAACAAAAACAATGCACCAGCATGAATGCTCACACATGCTTCTTGACCTATGATCAGTTGTTAATTTTATAAAATTATTATTTGGCCTATGTTTAATGCTCACAAAAATGCATTACTAACTCAATTTAGCTATTTTAAAATCATGCAAATTTTCGGGTGTTACAGCCGCACTCGCGCCTTTGGCGCCGGGATTCCGAAGATTCGAGGGTGTTCGGTTTGGTGGGGTTGAAGCCTTGAAGGGCAGGTGGATGAGCCGGGGTGGCCGCAGCCGCCGTGCTTGCATCCGCCGTCTGCTCCGGGGTGGCCGGAGCCACCACGCCAACACCGCCGGCCGCGCTGGGGTTGCAGAGGCAGCTGGGGACCCAGCTTGCGCCTGGACGGTGGGGACTGCCGCGTCCGCGGCGCCCGCACTCCCGAGATGGGGCCGCTGGCTCTTCGCCCGCGTCAGGAGGAACTGAGGAAGGGAGATTCGGGGGCGGCGGGCAGCGGAGGGCAGCTGGCGGACTGCACGCTCGCGAGTGGGCGCGAGGATTCGCAAGCTTCCGGCTTGATGGGTTAATGGGTGAGAGACCCTCAACGCTCCATATCCGATGGTTCATATCGCGTGTTGTCCAGATCCGACGGCCATTGGGCTAACGGGGGGAGTGGCACTATAGGGTGCCCGAGCTTGGACCCGGGATTCAATAGGTAGAGATGAGAGAAAATAGTTCAGCTTATTATGTTCATTGTTTTGCTCACCAACTCCAATTAGTCCTTGTGGCTATTATGAGAAAGCATAAAGGGGGTTAGTGACTTTTTACTAAGTTTTTTTATGTTACTAAAATGTTGTTGTTGGATCATCTGAGATAAGGGAAATGATTAGGGATATTACCCTTGAAGAAATGAGTAAGGCACTTGGGTGTGGCCAGCTTCAAACTAGTATAGGGTTAAATCAAGAGCAGAGTATTCAGAGACCTTGAGATACTCGTTCAAGTTACCTTTACCAGTCTCTCAAGAGTTTAGTTGTCATGTTTTCTACAATAGTCAAGGTACTAGAAACCGTGGAAAATGGAACAAGTATTAAAATATTAGATATCAAGAATCAAATCTTCTAGAATATTTCTAGTCTTTTGACTCAGTCTTCTATTTGCATCTCATGCTTACTATATTAGGAATCACAAATACCGTGTCATTAGCAATGCAGTGGAAGGATCAGTACATAATGCCATTAAATGTGTGAGAGCTACTAGATGCCAATTGGACAAGCTTAGAAGAGAGAAAGTTGCGAAAAATTATTAGATGACGTGTATGGATTTTGTGAGAAGAATGATATTTCCCAATTGAAAATGGAAGATGAATATGATGATCGAAAGAAGAGGTGGCACAAATCAGGAATTAGAAACAAGCATTATTATCAAGTAGATTGTTTTAGTGGTATTATTGATTGGCTATTGTACTTCAAAAGCTTAGCAACCACTTCAATGAGACAAGCTTCTCAATTTTCTTGTTTGCTCAGCCTATTTTAAACAAAGAGACTCCTTTTGTAATTTTAATGTGGACAATTTGTTGAGCCTAGCAAAGCTTTATCCACATGATTTTGATTCAGGGGATACGAGGGACCTTAACCACCAACTTGGCCTCAACATATTTGATATGAGAATTTTTCAAAAAAACATATTTGATATGAGAGATGATGATATGTTCTTCAACCTACAAATCCTTGTTGAGCTTTCTCAGAAAAATGTCAAAGACTAGAAAATATGTTTATTATCCACTGGCTTATCGACTTCTGAAGCTTGTACTAGTACTGCTAGTTGCTGCTGCTACAATTAAGAGGATTTTCTTAGGCATGAAGATTGTGAAAATGAATGTGTGCAGCTGCATAGGTGATCAATTTATGAGTGCACGAATGAGTCCATGGTTTGTGTAACTAAGTATTTTGCATATCTTAAAAAATTTTACCATGCTAATAGTATTCATATTGCTAATTTTTGTTGTTACTTTTTTATAGTCGCACCTTCGTTAGGCTCTAGCTTCGCCACCGATTACTAATCGAGTAATTCTCATCATGCCTCTCGAAAATCCATAGTTTGTATTTCTCCATTCCTAACTAGTTCTCCGCTTTACACTTCTAACTCGACACGAGAACCTACGACATTTGAGTATGTACACAAAGTAATAACACATACAAAAATGGAAAATGGAATTCCATAAAAACAATAGGAAGGGCAACACATAATTGAATTATGGTCAGCATCTTGAAATAAATTATACTTGTTTAATAGTTCTAAGTTAAACTGTCAACTTAGAATTGTTTGACTTAAGTTTCAAAAATGAATTGTTTGACCTATGACAACCGAAGATCCTTATATACAGTATTGTGATGCCAAAATTCGTTAAAAAAATACCAGTGGGCTGTTAGCATCCCCTTAGGCCCAGCCCAACACTCCACCATAGGTTCGGACGTTCATACGCATCATGGCCCACTTATAAGCCAAGAGGCCCAATTCCTCCCAAAAGCCCGGACTGGTGGGAGAGGGATGCTCTCCCTTATAAGTGGTCATGGCCCCCTAGCCTTGGCAAGGTGGTACTAAATCTGAGGTGCCTGACATCCCACCCCCCATAAGGTGGGGCCCCTGATATTCCACCCCCCATAAGGCGGAACCAGGAGCTGATACCAATTGTTAGCATCCCCTCAGGCCCAGCCCAACACTCCACCATAGGTTCGGACGTTCATGCGCATCATGGCCCACTTATAAGACAAGAGGCCCAAATCCTCCCAAAAGCCCGGACTGGTGGGAGAGGGATGCTCTCCCTTATAAGGTGGTCATGGCCCCCTAACCTTGGCAAGGTGGTACTAAACCTGAGGTGCCTGATATCCCACCCCCCATAAGGTGGGTGCCTGACATGGGCCTGCTCGCTTCTCCTATTTGGGCTGTGCGGGGTGTACATGTACAGTCTAGCCACTCGCCTGCGGCCCAGCAGTTGCCGTGAGTTTTGGGAATATTTCGACGCGACATTGGAGAAAACGTTATGACCTTTGCTCAAGGTGATATGGTTTACGTGTGTGTTCTCGTAGGAGTGAGTATGCGTATGTGTTACGGATGTCTTATGGATGTCTGGATTGTATCGTGTAATTGTTAAATAAAAAACATGACATTTGCAGTTCTACAAGAATGACTTGAACAGCTGAAGCAACCAAACCAATCACCTTTCGAAAATCATATCTTTACCAACACAAACTGTAAGCCCGTCCAAAAAAATAACCAAATACATTCATTCATTCACAACAACTCCCCATCCCTGCACGAACTTTTTTGCTAGGATGAGAATACATCGAATACAAATTAATCAAGAAGCAGGAAACAAGCCAACATGTATTGATCAGAGACTGCACAAAAATTAAGCTACTAACAGGCGCGTGTATGTATTTCCACGCACGATGAATTGCCCCAGAAACCCAGAAAAGGTTGGCGCAATGGACGTTGCCTCCTCCGCTATCGAATAGCGGCGCCCTCGCAGGCGAGCAGCTCTTGCCTGGCCTGCATAGACGCGGCCGTGGCGATGTCGGCGCCACCGGTGGTGGCCACCTTCATCTGCTGCTGCTGGTACACTTGGCGCAGCCGCTCGATCTCCTTCTTCAGCGCCTCTTGGTGAGCTGCGTTCGTTGTTACGTTGGAATCAGTTTAAAATTTAATCCATATCTAATCATTCATTGTTGAGCCTGTGTAGTGAAACCGAGCAGAGTGATCTGATATAGCATAAGACATACCATCTTTGAAGATCTTGTCCTGGGCGAGTGCCGCTATTCTTTGCTTGAGATGGCTGTTGCCGACGGTGAGCAGTGACCGCTGGTGATCCAGGAAGGCCACGCGAGGGGACAGTGCCGACACCTCCATCTGCAGCAATGGGGAGAGAAGATCAGACAAATGGATCTTTTAATCAGAATGAATGGTTCAAGTGTTGTCCATGAGTTCTGATCTGACAGAGAAGTAGTGGTCACCTGGAGACTGGTGACGCTCCGTTCAAGCTCCGAGATGTACTGCAGCTTCCTAACTCGTGATCTCTGAGCTGACTGCCTGTTTGCCAATATCCTGAAAAAAAACCAAGGAACAGAGAAAAATTAGTGCTACTCGTAAAAAAAATGGGGGCAATGATTGCTTCGCACATCTATGATCTAAGGTTGTTAAGAAATTACGAATTACAATTAATACATGCATGTGGATTGTATGTTACTTCGTTTGAGTAAAACTGATTGACAACGAACCAAGCAAATGCATTTGGTCCTGGCTTCCTGCTTAGAAGACTTAGTGCAAACAAATTGTGTACAAGTTACATGAACAATAATGTTGTGGAATTCATGAATAAATTGTAGTTTCAAGAGCTAAGATTATGAAGTTCTTCTCATTTCCTCTTTTTCAATTCTCAACATCCGGTGAAAATTAGGCCCCTTTCTTTGATCTCCCCATCTCAGAGGACCTTGCAAGTTGACTTAACTATCAATACTATTGATGGCCCACAGTAACTATGCAGCGGTAATTTCAATTTGAAAATCCTAATCTAAGAAATGAACAGAAAAAATGACAAATTAAAGGCACTCCTGAGTCTTGATCTCACAATCACACAATTAATCTTGAATAAAAGAACTACTGTTTTACCATGGGTTCTTTTGAAAGGAATACTGTTTTACCATGGTAGATTGGTACATGGAAAAAATGACTTATATAAAAAGTTAAAATGTACTAGCACCGTTACAAGTTGCAACGAACCTCTTGACCCTTTTGGGGTCAGCGACGCCATCCGCGCCCGCGCGCGCGCCGCCGGCCGGCGACGACGCGGCCATCCCGTCCTCCCCGTCCCCGACGTCCATGAGCTGCGCCGCGGCGTCCCCGGCGGCGCCGTCGGAGACGGCCGGCGCGTCGACGTCGGAGAACATGGACATGAGCTGCTCGTCGTCGAGGCGGTCGAAGTCGTCGCTTCCCCCGGCACTGCCGCCGATGACGTCGTCCATGGGCACGGCCTCAAGGAACGCGGCCGAGTCGCTCGCGGAGCGGCGGTGCGCGCCGCGCCTGGACGCGGCGAAGCCCAGGAACTCGGCCCCCGCCGCCGACCAGTGGTGGTGGTCCTGCGGCAACGCGGCGGCGCTCGGCGCCCTCGGCGGCAGCTGCGCCATGTCACTTCTGTTATGAAGAGCTGATCTCGATCTTCTTGGCACCGCCGGTGTACCCTCTGCTGTGTCCTTGCGAAATGCCAAGGCGAAGCTAGAGAGAGGCTAGAGTGCTGGACGACTAGTGTGCTTTGCTAGCTGTGCTTGAGATGTACTACAATGTCGTTGTATATAGTGTGTATGTATATGGTTATTGGTTGCAAGAAGGCAGAGTGTAGGTGAAGAGATATATGGTGTGTATATATTGAGGTGTGAGAGTGCACATGCAAGGGGTGATGGGGATGGCCTGGTGGGGCATATTGTCACACTGCATTTGCATTGCATTAGTGTGAGAGAGATAGAGAGAGACTGCATCTGCATGCAGGCAAGCTATAACTAAGCTGGGTGACTTTTAGAGCCCATTTCTTGGAGTATCATGCATGTGTGTTAGGGCTATGCATATCAAGATCCAAGAGATATGGTAGGTTAGGTGGTTAGGAGTACTCTACTACTATGTATGTCTAGTCTAGGGCAATAATTTCAACTTATGGCCTAGTAGATAGTCAAAATGGATTAATACTCCTAGCTAACCTTGAGTTTGTAGCATTGTTCTTAAGCAACAAGATCAAATTATTGCCAAGATGTGTATAATGTTGATGCTACTATGGTAGCTATTGGTGGTGCCTTGTGGTACATCAGCAGGGAGCTTGTGCTATGCTATGGATGACATGATGCATGTAACCTTTGGTGATTAGTTATCCAAAGGTACAGTAATTAGCTAGCTAGCTGGGCAAAAGTTAGTTAGGGTCCATTTATTTGTTTTATTTATTACGGGGAGGAAAAAGGGTGGCAAGTTGGAGGAGGAGAGCAAGGGAGGTCACATGATGGGGGGAAGCAGACAGCTAGCAACAGCTAAGTGAGAGAGAGGCTGTTGTGGTCTTGTGGAGGAAGGAAGATGCATGGCATTACACATGCTGATGAGTAGAAATGTAGAATAGATAGACCGGCGTACTAGTAGGGAGTACTAGTGGTACTTGTAAATGTTTTTCGCCCACTAGTTAATCATGGAGCTGCAGCATTGCAGCAGCCCTGAAGAAAAGGGACTTGAGCAGCTCGTCAATCAACTGGGTCTTTGGCAGCTGCAGAGCAGCTCAACCACGTGCTGGAGCTGGACCAGAGATGTGGTCACTTGTGCCGCTGCTGCTCTGCCATGCTACGAGCAGTGTTCAAATTCGGCATCGATTTACATTCCAGATCCAGATTCTAGCAATGGGATTGGAGATAAGGATGAAACGTTGCTGTCAACCAAGGACAATGCCAAACGACCTGGATGCATGGAGTAGTTATGCTAACAGTGTTACTGGGGAATCAATCATTAGAAGGATTGGATAGAGTAATGTTAATATATGTGACTGAAATGAAACAGCAGCTTATGTATAGAGCCAGTGGCGAAGCTACTATAAAATTTATGGTGGTGCACAACGTTAACAGTTGTATAGAAACATGCCTACTTCAAATGATTTATGTGGTCAAAATAAGCTACTCAATACTAAATGTTTTTTCTTGCCTGGTGCCCGTGCACCACCCAAGATCAACGTGGCGTCGCCCCTGTATAGAGCAATAGCATGAATGAATGATGGATGCTTTATAAATATTCTTCTCTTCTGTCATGCGCTGTCTGTTACCACTTACCATGATTTGCAGCCGGGGCGCGGCGCACATGAGGGGAGGGAATGGAGGGCGCAGTCCGATCCTAACTCAACGTGGCTCAAAAGATGCATCTAGGAGATGGTCCTAGTACCATATTAGTATCTAGGGTTTGATGGCTGTCCCGACACGTCTCCCCTCCGCGGGCGACGCAAAGGCGATTCGCCCACCGGCGCCTCGTCGGAGCAGCGGGCACCGACCGACGGCGGTGGAGCGCCTCCAGATCTCGCCGTGCCGGGTGCGTGGCGCACCGACACGCCTGCAGGTGGACCGCGAGGATAGAGGGGTCCGCACCAGAGGAGCGGGTCGGGGCCCCCATGGAGATCCACGCGGCGAGATGCGGGTGGAGCAGGTGGCTTCCGGTGGAGCCAGGGCGTCAGAGATCAAGGGCGAGGTTCAGATTCTTGGGGATGAGAAGGGGGAAATCAAAAATTTCTTCGGAGATCTCTGGTTTATCCCCTCCGACTCGCCAGCGGCTCCCAGATCAGCTAGGGTTTCGAGTCGAGGCGGCGGTGATGGGAGAAACCTAGCCTGGATCAGGAGAGACCTTTGGGAGAGCAAATCCTTCAGCCCCTCTGATTTCTGCGCCGTAGGGCCTGGGGATTCGTGGAGTTCTGCGCCGAAGAAGCTGAGTTTGGCGACGCGATCTTGGGGCAGTGAAGGGAGAGCTTCGTTCGTCAAGGTTGTCAAGGAAGGGATGGCGAACAGGGATCGAGCGCCGCGAGGACCAAGACCGAGTAGCCCTGGAGAGCAGTTGGGATGGGGGGAGAGCGGCTGGTTCCCCCAGCCGCCTTTCTTCTCGCCGGCGATGGGGGCGCAGATGGGGATGGGGCCGATGGGGCCTGGTATGGGACCCTTCAACCCTTTCCATCAAGGCCCGATGCCGTTCAACTACTACAACCATGGGCAATTCCAGGGTCCGCCAGCCAATCAGTACAACCATCAGGAGCAACGTGGTCATGGTTTTCGGCCAGGAGGTGGAAGAGGAAATTTTCAAGGGAATAGGGGCAAGAACATTCAAGCTCAGCAAGAGAAAGCTCCTGCTCAGCCTGGTAAGGTAGCTTCCTCTTCTCAGTCTCAGGTTCAGGGTAGTCAGGCCAAACAATCTGCTGTTGCTGCTTCTACTGTTGCTGTTTCTGCTGTTGATGGGAATGCTGCTGGTATAACTGTTGGGGAAGGTTCTGGTAACAACAAGGCTGCAACAATTGCTTGCTATAACTGTGGGGATCAGGGTCACTTTGTTTCAGCTTGCACTCAGAAGAAGGTTTGCTTTGTGTGCTCTGGGGAGAATCATATTTCTGAGGGTTGCCCAAGGTGGTCAGAGCCAGTGGCAGGTGCTCAATGCCTAGGGAGTGCTGACAGGGGTTTGGGGTTCTTCCATATTGATGTTTCTCCAGGTGAGGGGAGGTTCAAGTTATGGAGTGGATTCGACAACTGTGGCATTTTCTCTGTGGAGGAGGGAGAATTGGAGCAGGAAAAGCTAATTTCACTCTTGAAGAATCAGTTTGACCCTGTGTGGAACTGGCAGTTGAGGCCTTTGGATGAGTATTCTTTTCTAGTCAAGTTCCCCAATGACCTGAGAGTGGACAGGATTGTGATCAATAAAGTGACCTACTTCTATCTTGATGATGGGGCTGTTATGATCTCACTCAAAGCTTGGAATGGAAACATTGAGCCTATTAGTAGCCTGGTGGATGTTTGGGTTCAGGTCAGTGCAATTCCACCTAAGTGGTGTGATTGGTCTACTCTGAGGCAGGTGGCTTCAACTCTGGGCAAGCTAGTTGAGGTGGATTGGCACTCACTGTTTTCCAGTTTCTTTGCTATGGTGAGAGTCAAAATCAAGTGCAGAGACCCTGAGAAGATCCCAAAGAAAAGAGTGATGGAATTCAATGATGGCCTCTTTGTCATTAGATTCAAAACTGAAGGTTTTGAGCAAATTGACAGTCATGCTAAGAAAGGTGATGATGGTAAAGGAGATGATGATCAATCTGATGATGACCAGAGAAAGGGGGAAGAGGGAAAAGAGAAGGATATGGATACTGAAAGCCATTCAGGTGGAGGGGGTCTAGGTGCTAATCCAGGGAATTTGGATGGGAATTTGGGGCAAGACAGAATTGCTGAGCAGGCTAGAAGTGGAGGAAGTAAGACAGTGAAAAACTTGAGTAAACTCTTTGAGTTAGAAGAAATTACACCAAATGAGGCTAGTGAGTTTGATGAGATCACCTGTATCAATCTGCTCAAGAATATGGAATTGGAAGTCTATGGAGAATCTTTGGGAGAGTATGTCTCGGCTTGAGGAAGATCCAGATAATGAAGACTTTCCTCTGCCAACTGAGTGGATAGGGGAAAACAATACTCAAGTTGGAGACTGTGCTACCAGATTTGCTCAAAATGATGGTGATAAGAAGGAGAAGTCAGTATTGGCTGCTGAGGCTTCTCAAGTAGTCAGTAAAGCTGATAAGGAGGTGATTGTGGAGGCGGTAGAAAATGATTCTAAGAAGAACAAGGCCAAGAGGGTGGTTTGAGGACCTATCTTACCTGAAAGAAAGAGCAAAAGGATTCCTCAAGATGGTGTTAAGATAGCTGAAAAAGCTGAGGCTCTCAAGAAGAAGAATAATCTAGAAATTGAGAAAGGTAAAAAACAAGCTCAATCTATTTCTGCTAGTTCACTTTTACATATTGCTTCTATGGTTAATGTGGCTGTTCCAGCAGCAGAGCTGGACAGTTGTCCTGTAGTAGATACCATGTTAGAGTCTGAGATTATTAGGAATGATAATTTCTCTAAGAATTGTGCTGCTGATTGTTGTTCTGTTAAGAGTCCCAGTAGGAATTTACCTGATGAGAATAGTTTGTCTGAGTTTTGTCAAGCACCATCTAGTAGTAGGAGAATAGAGTCTTTACATTCTATAGATGTAGAAGGTTCTTGCAGTAGAGATAGCAGTAGATTAGAGGAGGGATAGGATGATGCTCCTGAAACCCCGCCAGAGAGATATATGAGTCAGAGGGACTCAAATATCCTTGAAGCTGAGCTGGAAAAAGCTTGGACAAAAGTAGCTCATAGGAAAAAATCAAGAAGTAGAAAATGATAAGTCTTTTTTGGAATATTAGGGGCTTGGGCAAAAAAGGTAGGCTGAATGCCTTGAGAAATAGAATTAGTAGTTCTGGTGCTGATGTGGTAGGAATTTTGGAAACCAAAAAAGAAAGTTTCACAGCTAGTTACTTGGACTCTTTGACTGGTAATGTTCCTTTTGAATGGTTTGTGTTGCCTGCAAAAGGTAGTGCTGGAGGCATCCTGGTTGGGCATAACAGTGACAAATTTTCTTCTTCTTCTGTTTCCATCTTAGATTATACTGTTAGTGTTATGTTAGTGGATAAGAAAACGGGTATCAATTGGAAATTAGTAGTGGTGTATGGTTCTCCTTATGAGGAGGGTAAGGAAAGTTTCTTAAATGAATTACATTCAGTTTGTAGTGATTGGTCAGGCCCTACTATTCGGGTGGGGATTTCAATCTCATTAGATTTGCCTCGGATAAGAATAATGACAATCTTAACTTTAGATGGATGGATGAATTTAATGAGTGGGTCAATAGATGGGGCTTATTAGAACTAAATGCAATAAATAGGAAGTACACTTGGACCAATAATCGGGAGGAGCTGGTCATGGCTAAATTAGATAGAATCTTTGTGTCAGTAGAGTGGTTGTCTCATTTTCTAGTTTCCTCGGTTTATTGTCCGGATAGAGTCCCTAGTGACCATAACCCCGTAGTCTTGGATATCTTGGAGATGTAGCTAACTTTGGTAAAAAGAAGTTTAGGCTGGAAAAATGGTGGTTCCAAGCGGCTGATTTTATTAAGGTTGTAGAAGAAGCTTGGAACACTTTCTCGCCCCTACTCTTCGGGTATTGATAGGTGGCAGTTTAAGATTAGAACTTTAAGGAGAATCCTTAGAGGTTGGGCAATGAATGAAATAGCTAAGGTCAATAAAGAAAAAGCCTCATTAGTTTTAGAATATAATCATTTAGAGGCTGAACAAGATGAAGTAGGTTTGTCGGTTTCGAACAACGAGAGGATGGATTTTGTAGCTAATGAATTAGACAAACTTTGGGCTCTAGATGAAATTAAAGCTCGGCGCTCTAGAGATAGGAACATTTTGGAGGAGATAGAAACACTTCCTATTTTCATCTTGTGGCTAATCTTAGGAATAAAAAGAAAAGGATAGAGGTATTAGAAGGGCACGATGGTCCCGTAGTAGAACAGAAAGATAAAATTAGAGTAGTTTGTGGATTTCTATAAGGATCTTTTCAAAACGAGAGGAAAGAGGGGGTGTCTCTTTAGATCGGGACTTACGGGAAGAAGATGAATTAGTGTTAGAGAGTGAAAATGAAGTCTTGACTGCTCCTTTTTCTGAAGAGGAAGTCAAGCAGGCAGTTTGGAGTTGCTATGCGAGAGGGGGCTCCAGTCCGATGGCTTTTCCTTTTTGTTTTATCATAGGTTTTGGGATCTAATCAAAAGTGATTTGATGAAAATGTTTGTTGAGTTGCAAGAGGGTGATTTAGATCGAAAAGGTTAAATTTTGCAATGATCTCTTTGATTCCTAAGGTTGAGGATGCTAGAGTAATGAAGAATTTTAGACCTATAAGTTTGATTAACGTAGCTTCAAAATTTTCTCAAAAGTGCTGACTCTAAGGCTAGGAAAGATAATCAATAGACTTATTTCTCCTCAGCAAAGTGCCTTCATTCAGGGTAGGTACATCTTAGAGAGTGTGGTTGTTGCTCATGAGTTGGTGCACAGTATGCATAAATCTAAGGACCCGGCTTGATTTTGAAGTTAGATTACGAAAAAGCCTACGACCGTGTGAGTTGGGACTTTTTATTTGAGGTACTTAGAACTAGAGGTTTTAGTAGCCTTTGGATAAATTGGATGGAAAAATTAGTAGTTGGTGGTTCAGTAGGAGTTTGTGTCAATGGTGAAGACAGTAGTTACTTTAAGCCAGGCAAAGGGCTTAGGCAAGGTGATCCTATATCCCCTTTGCTGTTCAATTTGGTGGGAGATGTGCTTACTAGGTTACTGAAAAAGGGGGCTGAGAAAGGATTAGTTAAAGGCATAGCTGAAGGTTTCATAGAGGGAGGGATTATATCCCTCCAATATGCTTGATGACACTATTCTCGTTTTCTAGAGTAGAATCGAGTATGTTAACAATCTAAAGAGTATTCTTATGTGGTTTGAGCAAATTTCTCGGGATGAGAATCAATTTCTTGAAAAGTGAGATGTTCCCAATGAATGTCAGCCCGCAGGTAGCACATGAACTATCTCACTTATTTACTTGTCCTATTGGTAGTTTGCCTTTGAAGTACTTAGGAGTTCCTTTACACTTTGATAAACTTAGGAGAGAAGATATTCACCAATCATAGATAAGATCTTTGAAAAGGATGGCTGGTTGGAGGGGAAAGTTGTTGTCATATGTAGGAAAACTTATCTTAGTGAGAGCTTGTCTAGCTAGTATCCCTGTCTACCTCCTTTCCTTTATTAAATTCCCTAAATGGGCTATTAGGTTAATCAATTCTCATATGTCTAATTGTCTCGGAATGATGAACCGGGGCCCATAAATACCATTTAGCTAATTGGGAAAGTGTTAGTATGTTGAAAGAGTTTGGGGGTGGGGATACCTAACCTCAGAGACTTGAATGTTTGTTTGCTAGCCTCTTGGATAAAGAGGTACAATTTAGATGGAGATAAGATTTGGAAGCAGCTAATAGACTTTAAGTATAATACTAGGAAGCCCAATATTTTTTATAGTAGCACTGTTGGAGCTTCTCATTTTTTCAAAGGATTAATGTGGGCAGCTTCAGCTGCAAAGATGGGCTATAGATGGCATCTAGGGGATGGTAAAAAATGCAAATTTTGGGAAGATAATTGGCTAGGTTCCTCTAGTCTTGCTATTCAGTTTTGGGATTTGTATATGCTGGTCAATGAAAAGTCAGGCACAGTAGCTTCCTTGTGGGATGGGGAAACTTTAAAATGCACTTTCAGGAGATGTTTTGATGATAACCTGTTTAGGAAATGGCAGGAAGTAGTTCAACTGGCCTCAACCATTGTGTTTTCTGATAGTGAAGATGCATTAGTGTGGCAGTTTACTTCTTCAGGAGTTTACTCCTCACAATCTTTGTATAGGGTCATTAATTTTAGAGGCATTATTCCTGTGTATGTACCTGCAGTTTGGTCTTTGAAAGTACCTCCAAGAGTTCATTTTTTCCTTTGGTTACTCTCTAAGAACAAGTTATTAACTAGAGATAACTTGGCTATTAGAAGAGAAGTTGATAACATGGAGTGTTTGTTCTGCTCTGAACCGAGTCGATTTAACATTTATTTTTGAATGTGTGGTAGCTAAACAGGTTTGGTCGGCTTATCGAGGCTTTGAATTTAGCTGTGGGTGATAATTTCATCTCCTTGGGGTCTAGATGGTTAAGCAACAAGAAGTTTGTGTAGTTAATACTTTACGTGCCGCAGCCCCGTGGGGGATCGGAAGCTAAGAAATGGATTGTGTTTTCGGGGATGAAATGGAAGGATGGGCGTGTGTTGCTACGGTGGGTAGCGAGTATGCTTCGGGGTTGGAGCATCTTGTGTCGAAGGAACACATTATGAGCTACACCCATGCCCCGAACAAACCGAAGGAGGTGGCCACAAGAGTGCCACAGTGACCGGGAACCTTAATCAAGAACAAAGAAGAGTTGATGCTTGTATCAAGCTGGGCTCGATTGGGATACTTCGGAGCTACCGAAGAAGCTCGGGCGCTGCCGCCGACGATCGATCCAATTGAAGCTTCGGAGGAGAAGAAATGGCTAAGCTTTGCTCATCGAAGGAAGCTTGGAACATGTAATAGGATAGTTAAAAGTTGTCTCATTTGCTTCTAGCTTTGATGGCTGTTTAGAGTGCGAAGTTTTCCACTGGGAAGTAGCTGTTGGCTGATTGAACCTTTGTTAAACATGCTTACACTGTGGTCTTTTGTAATAAAAGGCCGGGGGCCACCCTTGAACTCTAAAAAAAAAAAGATGCATCTAGCTAGGTACTTGTATACAACATATATATACAATACAGTTTGATTGCCTTTCTTGTGAAAACTTAGATTATTCTGACTCCGCACCAAAGTCCACCGTCAGAAATTCTACCAACTCCTAATTAGCATCCAATTCTACCAACTCCTGATGAGAGAGGGGCACGACGAAGCAAGAGGTGTCGTAAGCAACAAGTGGCGCAGGGGCAGGGCAGGATCAAATAATGCGGTTGGGGTTGCCCCCACCCCTTGGCCATGTGCCCGCCGGGCGTAGGACATTCCCACGAACAGGGCCGATCGCCTCTCCACATGCGCCTCACATGCACCGGCCGGCTGTCTCCGCCTTCCGCTTTGCATTCTATTCCATTCCATTGCTCCAACCTCCTCAACGCAACGTGTGTATGTTCACTATTAGCTTGCATACTATATACTTACTCGCATCAGGCAGCCTGCCCTTCGCTTTGCATACGCGCATATGGTGCCTTCCTTGCATCGCACTGTGTCGTTTGTCTGTGTAACCATATAAAAACAATTTCCTTCTACCAGTTCCGCCGTGTGTCCTCGATCATCAGCTCGTCATTGCATGTCGTGTGCGCCAATGCGCGTCGATCTACTGACGCTGTCCTACGGCTGTCACGCTAGCTGCAGGGGTTCTTTCTCCCATGCTGTGTTTTTCAAGTTCCAACCCCAAGTTGCGCCGTAGAGGTAGAGATGCAGCAGCCCAGGAGCCAGCAGGGGTACTCGTGAGCGATGCTCCTTTTTGACACCCAGCACCAGCAGCACATGCACGGCGGCCCCCAGCCTTGATCTCGTGACGTTAAATCACCCAGTGCCTTGCAGATTATGCTGTGGGTGGGTGAACCAAGGCATGGACCACTTCGATCTTCTCTTCTTTACGCACTGCTGCTAGCTCACGCCTCCTTTGTTATGGGCGATAGTTTTTTTTTTTTTCATTCATCTGCTTTTTGTGTCCCTTGATATGACACCAATACAAATTGTCAGGTTGGTCCACCTGCTGCAAAACATATAGTAGGCCATTTTAGTTTTCTCTTGAAGTCCACTTCTCTAGTTTTATTTAGTCTATAGGAAAAATATATTGACATTTAACAATATACCAGACAAATCCTCAATCAAAACGGATTCTGATTCTGATTATCTGATCTCGTAGGTATTGATCAAAGTTAATAAATTAAATGCCAACTTAAATTTTTCTAAAAGCACGATTAGTGTATAAATAAAACAATGCTAGGGCCGGGGCAGGGGCCAAGGCAGGGCAGGTGTTGTCCATGCTGCAGCACCTCCTGAGGCCTGAGCCATCGAGTGCTTTTAAGTAGTACATGTATGTTTACCAAGACTAAGAACAGTTGAGAAGCCAAATTTGAGCATACTGATCTCTAGTTAGAACATGAGCCTGAAAAACACCTCCTTCCAGATTCTGCCGTGCCTAGGTATGTTACAAATTGGCCGAAGTAATACCATGTTTCAAACACTAATGTGGTCCTGGCCAAAAAAAAAAAAAAAAAAAAAAAAACTGTGGTTCATCATTGCGAAATTATCAGCAAACAAAAAGGAAACTACTAGTACCTTGATAGGTTCCATATATGGTCTAGAGCAAAAACTTGCTCACAATGAGTCCACATCAATGGATAACATGTGGAAAAAAAAAGGCAATGCAAACTACCAATATATTCCGGGAACTCTTATGTCCAAGGTTTGTATAAGGTGGCAAATGATCTGGTATATATTGCATACTGTACCGCACGCTAAGCATTTTTAGAAAAAAAAAAAAAGTACCGCAAGTTAAACATAGTAATGGACTAGTACAGTGAGTGGTCGTATTTCACATGGAAATAAGATAGTATCTTTGTAACTGTATACGTATCATGAGATTCACGAGTCATGACTCATCTAAGAGCAATGCTAGAGGTATTTCTTTTTTACAGAAACGGTATATAAAGTTACATGACAACAAAAACCGCCGAGTTATTACTATGATGTTAGATCTGGCACAGGCTTACACCAAAGAATCATGGGTCACACTGCACACGACATTTACGCTACCAGAGTACAGAAACTTATTGCCCTGCTGACCAACCAATAGATCATATTCACAACACTCCAATATGTGTCCATGTAGAACCATCAGTTAGGCTATCTCCGTTTAGTTTTGCCTACAATGAAAGGCTGGATCTGTAGTTGCCGGGAAAATGCTCTGTTGAAAAGAACCCGAGTTTGAATGGCTGAGATAACAGGCATCCATGCAAGCACAACGATTGGGAAGAAAAGCAGAGATCCCATTCCATAGTCGTAAGCGTGAGCTATGACCTGAATAGGCTCCCATACTGCGTAGTACTCTATTTTGGGTCTCAAAACTTGAACAATCTGTAAGGGAATGGGAGGAAATTAGGGTGTAGTGTACTGCAGCAACAGGAACTAAATTTGGCAAAAAAAATGGTGAGCTGCCAGTTGAAACTTACAAGGAGGAGACCCCAGCCAGTTGGTATGAATGCCAGACAACAGATGATCAGATCCATGATAGATAATTGGCAGAGACAATAGAGAAGGATCAAGGAAGTAACCACTGACAGGAATGTCAAAAGTTTTATGAACCTGAAGATGAGTTGGTGCTTTGTGCTCAAACGACGGCTAGCACAATTGACAAGCTGCAGCAATTTTAACAAATGAATATTCGACTTGGAAAGAAAAATCAGCATAAGAAAAAGAATCTCAATTGTATCAAACAATATAATGGAGGTGAAGTAGATACCTTAACAAAACCAACAATAGCAATAATTACGACCCATGACAGCAGGTAGACAAGGAAATTCTTGTTGTCTTGGGAGATATTCAGGTGATAGACAAGGCCATATTGATATATGAAGAAGCGTAGCGAGAGCAGCACTTCAAGAATTCTAGAACTCAATACTGAGTGACGTAGATGTGCATTCTCACCATTCCACCATGACTCCCAGCTCTTTTCTGGTTGCACTCCTATGCCCCCTTGATTCTTCATCCACCTATTCCAGTCAGCCCAATCGTCAACAATTTTTTGCCAAGCAAAACCAGCCGGGTTAAAAAGAAAAGGAGTAAACAGCCAAGCCACTGCCATAAACCATGTTGAGTATGTGATCATCACATGCACCACATTATTCACATGGGATCTCCTAAAGATGTGGTAGACTATCAAAAGGAAGATCAACTCAAATCCTTTGACGAAATGACTTCTGGAATACAACTGATAGTTCTCAGTAAAGCTTGCATGGAAAACTACAAATTTACGCCCTGTAGGCCGGTATTTAGCACCCCCATGTAGAATAGTACGGCCATAGTAGTGTGCTTTTGTTCCAAGAGAGAATGTGAAGAAAACTGATGCCAACTGCAATTGCATGAGGATAAAATCACTCAGAGCTGCACGGAAACCCTTTTCCAAACCTAGTTCCATCACCATAGGCAATCCTGTAAGCAGTCCCAGCTGGAGAAAAGACTGAGATGCAAGGGCTGTTTCCAAGGACTTTATATTCTGAGTCTGAGCTTCAAGTAACAGAGCCCTCTGCAGGCCACTGAGAACCAAGTACAACTGGCCATAGAGGAAAACGTAAACACCAACAACTGATATCTGCACAACATATGGATCAACCAAACAATTAGACTAATACTCAGTGCTATGGTCCATTATTATTAAGCCCAAACAAAGAAAATATGAGAAGAGCAAATAGTTTTTGTTCCAAACTTCCAATCATGGTATCAAGAAAACAAACTGTAAAAAAGTATTATATCCATAACCTTCAACAGTTCACCAAATCTGTATAGCTTTTGATCTTCATATAAAGGCTTGTTATTAAGTTGGTAATTTTCTTTCTTAATACGAGAAACTCCAACTGAAAATAAGAGTTTAGAAAATAGTTTACATAATCCGCTTTTCCTTAGACCATTCCAGCAAAAGTCCACCTAAACTCAGTAGAAATTTATTTAAAAGGAAAAAGAATAATCCCTCTATTTTTGAGAAAACTGAGCTAGCTCAGTTATTTGAGGGTGTGGATATATGCCCAAGCCACCCAGGTTCAAGTCCTCGTTGAGGTGAATTTGGGTGCCTATTTTCTTAATAAAATGACCAAGTTCCTCCTAGGTTGATCTAGTTTTATTAATCCTCCATATGTGCTCACCCCGTAATTGCATGAAGACATGTAAATAAAAGTGATCCCAGCAACAAAAGAAATAGATAGTTAAAAAACCACATACGTTTTTTCAAAAAAATAAAATAAAAAACCACATACTATAATATCGTGAAATCCAAAACACAGCTGACACAGTATATATTTGAAACATAAGATCCAAGAATCCAAAAGGTTTAACAAAATTAGAAGTGAGCAATAAATCATAGACATATAATTACTTTAAAATATGCTAGACAATAGTTCAGATTTTGACGAATAAAATAGCTCGAAAACTTTTGAGGAGAGATAGAGAGAGCATACAAGGCTATTAAAGTAAAATCCCACTGTTGTAAAATAGCATGAAAGCATCCTGAAGAAATCAAATCGCCGACCTAGCCGGTGAATATCACGGCTGATTGTTTGCTCACTATTGCCATTTGCCACTTTAGCTTCAAATTTTGATATCTGGTTAAGACCAACATCACGCCCTTTGCCAACTTGAATGTATTCACTGTAAATTATATTCCCACGACGCAATATGGAATTATACCCTGTAAACAGAATTCCAAAGAAGCACTTGTTTTAGAAAATTACCTGATTTACTTCGGTTTCAGTTTCAACAGAAGTAAAATTTTAACTTACCAGCAAACACATCCTCACTTAAGTTTATAGTTTTAGATGCTTTACTTATGCCGCCTCTTGTTAAATGAAATATCCGATCAAAAATGTCTGGATGACCATAGTGAAACCGTACCCTACAATTAAGAAAAATAGCCATTTAAGTAATAAAAATGACTTCAAAATGGGATTCTTACAATATGCATATTATATGTAGAAATTTATTAAAATACAGTGTGTTGTCCTCAATACCCTTACACCCGTTATTTGTAGTGATTGGATTATAGCTGGAGTTCAATTAAGGTGGGACTCTTGACTATCAATCTGTGAGAAGTCAAAATGTATATATACTATCTAAAGGTAAAAAGGTTTAATGTCATTGTGCGTTCTAAACTGCTGAAAACTCCACCTACAACTACGAAATGGAATTTATCAAACCCATTTCAAAGATTTCTCTGAATGGGACTATATATCTGAGTATTTTCTTTTCTGCATCTACAAAATTGCTTCTATTGCCTTATCCTCCCTCTTTATGTAGTACTCCTTGCAGCCACCATAGAGAGTATTATCCACCAATATTTGTGTCAAGCCACACCTGTGTTAATGCTGCTACCTCACCTGGGCCACTGCTGACTGAACTATCTATGTATACAGGACCCTACAGAACCAAATCATATCTTGCTACTTTGTTAGCAAAGGACATGTGTCAGTGACCCAAGCAATCAAATGAAAAGGGACATAGAAACCTAAACAATTGATCCCTTGGCCTCTTTGGAACACAGGATATCTAAAACACATGAATAGGAAAAATATAGGATTGCATGTCACTGGCAACCTACAGGAATTGAAAACAGAGCATTTGGACACAGCACAGAGAGAGAGAGAGAGAGAGAGAGAGAGAGAGAGGGAGGGAGGGAGAGAGAGGGGGGGGAGAGGGAGAGGGAGGGAGGGAGGGAGGGGGAGGGAGAGAGAGAGAGAGAGAGAGAGAGAGAGAGAGAGAGGGAGAGGGAGGGGGGGAGGGAGGGAGGGGGGGAGAGAGAGAGAGAGAGAGAGAGAGAGAGAGGGAGGGAGGGGAGGGAGAGGGGAGAGGAGAGAGAGAGAGAGAGAGAGAGAGAGAGAGAGAGGGAGGGAGGGAGGGAGGGAGAGAGAGCCAATCCTTTGTTACAAAGGGCCACATAGGAAATATTATTCCTATTGGTTCACAATCCTACAGAATTCCTTCATGAATCCTTTGTTCCAAATGGGGCCAAGGGTGCACTCTGTGGAGTTAAAGGGCCTGTTTGGTTGCCGGGACACTTTGACACTCCTAAGTATTTGCCACACTATGGCTTGCCACATTCTATGGCAACCTTAAACTGTTTGGTTAAGTGTGGCTGCTGTTTGGATTACAGCCACAAAAACTTCAGTGGTGCGCGCCGCAGCAGCCGGTGTGGCGTGGAAATAGACCGCCACACTTTTGGCGGAGAAATCTGTGGCGAATGGCTGCCATGGCTGTGGCGAGCCAAACACTATTAGTCAACCAAACACCTACCAAATTGTTGTGGCAAACCTAATGTTAGGCATGGCAAGCTGTGGCCTGCAACCAAACACCCCCTAAACAACCACTAGAACTACCTAATATTTAGGAAACTTAACTAAAGAAGGGTGTGGGCAACTGGGCATAGCCATGATTAGCTCACTAGCCTTAACTAAGCTCCACTAGTAACATTCAGAAAAGAAACCTCCACTAGTAAATGCAACAAGATTCACCATTGCTTCATTCAATTGATTTGTCACAGTCTATGAATGACTATAATAAAGTTCAAACAATGGAAGAGACATGGTCTAGAGTTGCTACTTGGGAGAATTTTAGCAGCCTGCAGCTAGCTATACAAACCAATACGGACACCTTAATTCAATGGTGGGAATTGACCTTACCCTCAATCCCAAAAGAAAGGAGGCGTGAATTCAACGGAATGGCTATTCATATCATGTGGAATTTGTGGAAGAAGCATAATCGCCGATTCTTTGACAACAAATACTCCACAGCCGGCCAAGGGGAAGACATAGAACAATATAGAAGGACTTTCACAACAGCTAACCATTAGCCTCCTGTGTCCGGTTGGAGACCCCCTCTGTATATATTTTTCTCTGGCTGCTTTCCTAGTGTTGCCGTCTGTGTTTGGCCTCAGTGCCATTCTGTATATAAAACTCCTATCTTCTACTTAATGAATGGCAGAGCTCCTGCCGTTACTTAAAAAGATACTACCATTTTGCAAAAAAAGAAAAAAAAAGGTTCAACGAAGGCCTCCTGAGGCGCCGGTGTGTATTGGGTTTTAAAGCGGGTCGATGATATAAAGAGCGGTAGAGGTGACCTAAACTGACTTGGGATGAGTCGGTTAAGAGAGATCTTAAGGAGTGGAATATCTCCAAGGATTTAGCTATGGATTGGAGCGCTTGGAGACTAGCTATCAACGTGCCTGAACCATGACCGTTTTGGTTGCTCTGTGACTTGTCTCTCCTGGGTTTCATCTCTAGCCTACCCCAACTTGCTTGGGACAAAAGGCTATGTTGTTGTTGTAAAGAAAGAAAGATAAAAACAGAAGGCTCAACCAACCTAGAAGGAACTAGGTGCCATTGTAAATAAGAAAATAGACACAAATTCGGGTAGAAGAGGAATTGAAGCTTGGTGAGGGTGCACACCCACACCTCTGGCCAACTGATCTTGACTCAGCTCCAAAAAATTAACAATCTAAATATACCACCCCTATTCAACTTTTACGAAGTGACATTTGATAAGAAAATTTGAAAACAAGAGTTATAATAATCTGTCCATCCTTCATTCAATGTCATTATGTGGCTGCTGATGCTGAAGCTAAGGAGTTCCATGTCTATTTATTGGGATAGGCTAGGTGTTTGTTTTCCTTAGCCTTTGTCACGGCCGGGTTGCTTCTTAGGTCCATGGTGCATTGGATGTAAATTGTTATGTTTTGCAAGGGTCTGGTGCTGTACAGTTTTCCACTCGTCTACCTTAAAATGATACTCCATTCCAAATTATAAGACATTTTGACATTTCTAGATACATAGATCTTGCTATGCATCTAGATATACACTCATATCTAGATACACAGTAAAAATCAATGCATCTAAAAAACCAGGGAGTATGTAGCTGTCCTGCGTTGTTAAGAAAAAAAATGGGATTATGTGTATCTGGGGTTCTGCAATATCATAGTCAGATATCCCTCTAAAACAGAACATAATTCTATTAGAAATTTGAACTTAAAATAAAAAAATGTAGTTTTGTGCCATTATTGCCTAATTATAAGATAGAATAAGAAGCATGTTTTTACCTAAGGGGTTCAGCAAGAAATCTTTGTCCAATTGTAACGAAGCTTGTCTCTTGATATGACATGAAGCCAGCAAGAGATGAAACACTGCACAAATAATAGTATCATAATTATCCCACAAGAGACACAACATGTATGAAAGCCATGTGTTGTAAGATTACAGACCTTCCAGTGAAGATATGCTCTCTTAGTCCAAGGATAGTTGGAGCTTGGTCCCTGGGACACCTTACAAACTCTTGAAGGACATTCCTCATTTTGTAAGCTTCTTCCAGATAGTTGTCCTGATACCAACTTACATACATGAACATAGAATCTTTAAACAAAAGAGAACACGACTACAGAAGCATGTACAATTCATTACTTGATTCATATCAATTGTTTGTAGAGCATCTCCTCGAGTGAAGATAATGGCATGGTTCTGATTTTCAGGCTTCCCTTCTCCAATGATAGGTGGACCAGGCAGCTTTATACGGTAAATCTCCTATCGACATAACCAACAAGTCAGCAAAGGACAGGTGATTAGAGGGATTAAAAAAAGAGAATCACGTTTTACAAGCGAGAATTTTTAATGGGGATGATAATTTTGCTGATGACTAATGAGAGGCAGTCAAGATGATAAAAAAAAGGGGAGAGAGGTGCCTTCAAGAGATCTTAGATGTTACAAGATTTTCTAGTTTGTCTTAATATAAGATCATTACCTGGTCCAAATTATTCTCTGCTTTTATTAACACAGAAGAATAAACCTTATGAGGACAGTTATGTACTATGACTTCCTTCTCTTCAATATAAGCAACCCTCAGAGCAGGGTACCTTCACAGCACATGTGAAAAAGATCAGGATGGCTCTGGTGATCATCATTTTTCTAAAGTTATATATGTTCCAAAGCTATATATGTCATTTCATACCTCATCATCAGATCTATGATGTCTTGAGCATGGGGATCACCTTTGATTTTTTGTTCCCCAAACTTCTGACATGAAATGACATATGAAAATTTCATATCTGCAAGTGCTTCAAGTTCAGCCGATAATGTTTGGTGGCTATTTCTTTTATTTTTTCCTTGCTCAGTTGGTATAGGTGCTTGATATAAATCTGCATTGTTTTACAAAACGAATTAGTGGGAACTGTTTCCAAAGAAGTAGATATTAAGCTTATGAGACACAAAAAAATGTTATGAAAACTTTACATGTGTTAACTTCCTAGTTGGTTATAATTTCCACCATTGTAGAAATGAGAAGTTATTACTGAATATCGTTAGGACAAGATTTCCATACGCACCTTGGTCATTTGTCCTGTCTAAAAAAGCCTGTAATTTCAATGCTTTTCTGTAGTACATCATTCCCCGTACTAGATAGTTTATAACAAAAACAGGTGTGAGATGAGGTAGACATAGGCTTAAATGGTAATGCAACAAATGAGAATGTCCTCTGGATTACCAGTTCGGCTAAGTGTTTGGCCACGGAAGGAAGCCCAGCATCTAATTTCATCATTAGTTACCTTTGAACCAAGGCGTTCCAAAAAGTTTTTCCATTGATCTAAAATCATTAGACAAAATCTCAGTAAGGCTAAGATGGATGCCTCATCTTGATACTCCCTCCAACCCGAAATAACTAAATATCTTGCTTTTTGAGAAGTTAAACTTTTAAGTATATATTTAGTCAAATTTTAAAAAAGTTTGACTCCTTAAAAAAAGGGATGTGCAGTTATTTTGGGACGGAGGGAGTATATCTTAGTAAATATGGAAATCCAGTATGCCTCAATGTAAACTGTGCAAGCAGTTGTCGTAGCAGGCAAAAGGAAGTTTTATTACAGAGGTTACCTGGATATATCTTTTGCATGTAGGAAAGGATGGATAATTCATCTTGATTCGAATGAAGTTCTTCATCCGAAAACTTCACTTCTTCCATGAAATATGGAGTTATTACACTGGATAAAGTATGTCATGTCAGGATTTAATGACATGCAAATCACTTTTCAGTGACATGTAAATCGCAACTGTTTTTGATTGAGATGAGTGCAGGTATGAAAATTATCAAACATAGAACTAATAACAGTCCAGCTTGCTTTATATGTATAGCAATTCTTATTTGTTATTGTTTCATTGCAGTGATTAACCAGAAGTGATGAAGGCCAAAATCATAAAAAATGATTTCTTGTGATTGTATTTGAGGTTTTTCGTGGTCAATATTACCCTATAACTGAACTATATGATGGATTTAAAAGGAGACAGTATGTTACGAACAGGTAGCAACTCTAATTGATAGAGAGAAGAGAGGAGTATAAGGAATATCAATAACATCTGATGAGATTGATTGATTGCCAAGTACAAGATACACGTGAATATATACAGGCAACCACAGGGTGTGCCTAAGCTTCGGAGATACTGAATGGATATCGTTCAGGGATAGTGTGAACTATTTAGACTTCTAGCATCACCAGATAGTTTGGATCTGATTTATCTCTGAGTAGATCCCATGCTCCAACTATGCTATTTGGCAGTATGCCATCAATATTTAGATAGTACGAGTTGATTATAGAAGCAAATCTATAATGCAGAAATGGAGCCTGCTTCTTAAGGAGAAGGATAGGGAGCGCATTGACGACATTCTGAACAACATCCTGTTAAAGCTGAAGCATTTTTGCCCCATTGACATTCTGCAATCTGATGTTTCAGAAATCTAGGGTCCTTCATGTTCCTTTGCCTTTACTTGTTTAGGATCTGTTTCTTTTAAATACCTGTGGAGCGCTATTGTGGCTGGTAACCCCAGCGAGACGATGTAATACTGCTACCATTTTGCTTTATAAAAGCAGAGAGTTCTCTTTTAAGAAAATATAGAAGCAAATCGATTGTCAGACATGAAAAAAAATAAAGAGAGCTCTCATTGGTTGAAAATTTGGGAACATTCAAGGAACTTGGAGTAAGTTCAAGTATCCTTTGAAAGCAGAAGTATTACCTAAATGACAACATACTGCGAACTTTGGGAGCAGCAGGCATATCCATAAACAGAGATGTGGCGAAAAATGAAATGCGTCGCCGAGCCTCTAAATTTGATGGTATTTCCTCAGCCTTTTCTTTTGTACTAAGCAAAAGATAGAGGCGTTTAACCTGAATATGCAAGAGCATTTCATCATTCGAAGAGTTATAATCTGTTCATTTGTCCTCAGGTAATCAAAGGTTTGCCCAGACCTGTTCTTTTTGCTGCTTAGGATATGGATATCGGATGTTTGTTTTTGAGCTGACTGATGCGAAGAGCTCTGGTTCATAGTGGTTGAATGCTCTATCATCATCAGGGATCAGTCTCTCTGAAGAATTAACCACATCCAGTATACTGTACAAAGAGGAAGTTATTATACTGGTATACTGGTATACATATAAAGATCAAAATATTATTAAAAAAAATCTTACCTTTGAGGATCCACAATCATATCCTGGATTACAATATCAACAATATCTTGGAGCAGAATTGTCACCTCATATCGATGTTCTTCTTCGTTTATAAACTAGGTAACACATGCAAGAAAATCCAATTATACTGGCTGCATAAAGAGGATAGAAAACATATGGAAAGGGCTGTCTGCTATGTTTCTAAAAATGTGATGCTATGTTTGTAAAACTCAGCTGGTGGGGAAAGACCACTCCCACGGTATTGCACTAAGAAGAAGCTCAGTCAAACCGACAGAGAAAATCCCCGAACCCTGGTTTTACCCTATAGTGCCACAGGCTGGCAAACTACCACTATTTTTTGGGTTTAACCTGGACTGATCACAGCCTCTGGGCTGGCGAGCACTACAACTATCGCCCTAGTAGCAAAGCCTAAACCTACCACAGGTGCCACAGGCCAGCACCATACCACTATTTTTTGGGTTGGTAGCGGCTAGCGAGGGATTTTTTTTTTCTTTTGTGCCACCAGGATTTGAACCCTGGCTGGTGTCTCCCTCAACTGGGGTACCACTACACTACAAGAGTGTTAACTAATGCTAGGTTTCTAGTTACATATACATCCTCTGATTGACATCAGTCCTGGACAGTGACTAGTGTGACATGTGAGAGTACTGAGTAAGCGACAACCCTACTGTCATGGTTTGGGTTTCAGTTGGAAGGTGGGTTCCTCGTCGACAAAGTGATGACATGGCCAACGGCAGGGCACGCCTGTATTACATGGAGAGGGTAGATGGGGGTGTTATCAAATCCCTCAACAATGCTTCTTTGGCCTGGCTGACATGACCAGTTCCCATGGCTGGCTTGGCTTCTGTGCCCCCTTCTTACTTCTTATTATATAATGGATTTCATGTTAATACATATCAATTGTAAAATCCAGAATCAAAGAAAGAAGGATAATCCAAGGTTGCAGTAAAAAAGGATAAATAGTTCGGCAGCTAGATTGCCAAAGTAGTCTTTTGTTCAAAAGGTCGTCAAAGCAGAGTCCAGAATTGCTCCAAAAAAGAAAGGTCCAGATTTCTGGAATGACAATGTATATGAAATACGGTAACAAAAAAGAAGTCTAAACCATGATAGATAAAAGAGGGATAGCTCTAGTTCAGTTATTACCAGTAGTTCAGCCAACCGGTCAAATTTTTGGAACAGTGAAGGCAAATGATCCATCCGAAAATCAATCACCAGGCTTGAATTTTGAATACTCTTATTTATTTCATCAAATATGGCAGCTACCACCCTGAATACAATCTGTAAACATCATAATAATATTCACAGGAACATATACAATCAAAACTGCAAGCTTAAGCAAAAGAACTAGTGATGGAGATAATCTAGGATCAAACTGAATTACCTCTTCTCTGTCTCCCCGATAATGAGAAATCTGAAAATATTTTTTGTCAGTTCATAGAATTCATTTATAGAACAAAACATGTAGTGATCCTTCTTAATTTTCCAGAAGAGCTGAGCACTTTTTCCAGTAAAATTTGCTGCCATATCCACTGCTTCTGAAAACTACAATCAATCAAAATTCAAAACATTTGTTGTCAGAGATAGAAGAAGTACCCAATATATACCAGACTGCACAAGTGATCAAATGCAAGTGGTTCTTTCTAAATGCAGAACATCTAGTGGCATGCAAGCTTTGAAATCATATTTGTTTAAAATCAACTAATACAATCTACATTTGGTGTGAGGGAGTATACAGCTAGCTAGCCTAACTGAAAACTTCTCATAAAGTAATGTTTTCTATTGTTAAAGTTAAGAACTTAAGTGACACGAATTCTATGGTAGCCAAGCTTTATTCTGAATAATCCCACATGATATTATATTTGAGAAATTTGCCTTTGCATGATAATGCGCTTATTGTGAGATGCACCATATACTCTGTCAAAGGATGGAAACAAGAAAATTAATGTATCAAAATGAATAGGTTATGTGAACTGAAAACACTATGAAGGTGTAGCAAAAAGAGGTGAACACATGTTACCAAAACCGATGTCATGCACTGTAGAATAAATCAGCATACCTTTTTAGCAAGTAAAAACAATGGCCAACGGATAGAACCAGAACTATGCACTAGTGACATGGGCATTGTCATCAAATCCATCTCTCTGGAAAAACAACATTTTTTTCTTTACAAATCTGGTGAGACATGAGTTGCAACAGAGTAATCAAAGTGTACCTATTACTTATTAAGTCCTCTGAACGGAAGCTACTTATTATCTGATTCCAAACCAGTGAAAACTTTGTTGGGTCATGTCTTTCAGCTTTACCTAATTTCTGAAAAGAGGAATCATTTGAAAAAAATGCACATAAGGGAAAAGGCACCTTCAGCTAGTTCAAAAATTGACATGAACATTTTTCACCTTGAATATTTTCTTCTCCAAACCAAAAAACATTCTCTTTCTCTCTACTGGCATTGCAGGAGGAACAAGAGACATATTGAAGGCTTCTGGTAAGGAACAAAACCGACTTCTCACCATTCCCATTGTGCGAATCTAGACAAGTATCAGAGTTAACAATTTGGTACACTATAGGCATCTGAATTGAGTACCCATGTTAAGTGATGCTTCTTCTCACCTCACCAAGATGATGGATAATACCACACATACCACCGAAAATAGTACAGAATACAGAATACCATATTTGTGTGTCCATGAAATAGACCTGTTGGAAGAAAGAAAATAGATAATCTTACAGAGGCATATGCAAAAGTAAAACCATAAGTACTGCAAGAATATAGAGTCCTCACAAGAATTATAGGGGCCCATACAGCAAGAATAGCGCCAGCATTACTCTTGACTGGTGCAAGAGACGTATGGTATCATTATTTTTGTTTGACTGTAATTTCACTGAGCGAATACAACACTATTACAGAAAGTAAGGAAAAAACACAAAAATCAATATAGCATATGGAGGACCTTGTGGAAAAAATTCATGCCACTCATATCTGTTCACATTGATCTTCATAATTTCTTTCGTTGGTCCCACAAGTGGCTTAATCTGTATATATTTTTTTAAGAAACAATGCATCAGGAAGAAGAATATGAAACTAACAACAACAAACAGAACTTTTCTAGTTGTAGCTAGGAATCTAGGATCATGTTCAGTGCATGTGTGAGAGAGAATATTACCTCAAAGTAGTAGCTAAATAGAAATTTACATGACAATAGAATCGTCCAAAAAGTTGTGTACCTGTGAGGTATAAATAGAATGATTAGCTCATACTAAATGGCTGACATAAAAGTAATACAAGTGTAAACCAATACAGTACTTCAGTATAGATACTAGTCCTTCTTGCATTCCTCGTCCAACATATAATTGTGGCTGCATAGGTAATCATCATAAGGGCTTAATAACAAGATACAAAAACCATCAGGTGAAGTACAAAAGACGTATAGCCTACGTGAAAACAGTATAATCTTTTATAACTTTAAATCTATTGAAGTTATCTGATATAAAATATCACGACACATCTGAATGGTTTTACAAAAAATATAATTTTTATACAAAATTACAAGTTTAAACAAATGGGAAGAGAAAGAACATACCTGACACCACCATGACAACACATTGCAAATTCTCCACGTAGATGTCTCTATGTAGTTGGTGACAGCTGGAACAAAAAATAATGCCATCCCAACCACATTGCTCGCAAGGTACAATGCAACAACCACCATATATTTTGACAAGCAGAACATTCCCAAAAAGGTTTTAGACCGTTTAGTTGAACAAGCCTTATAATTTTGAGAATTGGCATAAAATATAGGAAGAATAATCGCCCATGCCACCGCAAGAGAGAGTTTTATAGTAAATCTTAGTATCTGATCAGCTCTCATTGTTCCCTTAGTTCTCCATGAGAAAGCAATGTCAAGGACGACTGCAAGAAAAAGTAGGCACACCAACCATTAATGAAGATAGTGAAAAAAAGGAATCAGGTATTTCAGTTTATTAAGCACTAGTTTTCATAACATAATAACTTATAATATATATTCACACAATGCAATACTCATGGCAACCTTGAATAACTCGAAGTACTGCATTGGTGATGAAAATACTCAGAATATCCTCAAAAATTATTGGATCGAGTAACTGAGTAGGGCTTCCTAATCCATGCCATGCCATTATTATCAGAACCTGAAAATAAAATGAATAAGGAAATGTGTCAAAAGGTCTGACAGAATTATGACAGTTATCCTAAATGCAATGACCCATTCATTAAAGATAGAAAGTAAACCTGAAGCCCAAGCACAAGGAGTGTCCACATCCTATCAAAGCTTCTGAAGAGATGCCAAAAAGAACGGACCTCAACAAAATTCGTCTTTCCCAACCATCTCTGTTGAGAACTGGAACTTGTAGGTTGCTATGCAGTACCACAAACATAATGCAGAGCAACAAGTAAACAATAAAATCAAACAAATGTACTCAAACATGAACATCCTCTGAGTCATGCATGTACATGAAAAAACATGCATAATATAGATTACAGCACGGCAAATTATATCAAAGCACATAGAAAGTAGTTGTTCAGACTCTCTATCCCTTGAGATTTCTAATAAGTGTTGTATACAGTGTGATAATGTTCAAGCAATACACTGGACTTATGAAGCAATTAACATCAGAGTAGCGTTTTGGGTAAATTCAAGTAAATAAAATAAATTTGTGCATCAATAAGTACATAAGACTGGCTATACACTTTAATATTAAATCTTTTTTAGTGGTGCTCATTTTTTTAAATAAGAGTTACCTGCTGTCTTTGTTCAGCTGCTTCTGAATTAATATAGTTTTCTGTTGATGACTCAGGAGGCCGTTGGGGATTTAGCTGCTCATTGTGCTGAGATGTGTGCAGTGATACTAGCGGAACACAGCTAGCACAGTTTTCAAGGCCATGTGGCACCCTTGATAATCTTGATCCACAAAGAACCTAAACAATATGGGACGTTAAAGATAGTAAGGACAAGAAAAAGAACTCCATCACAAAGGGAAATGTTGATTGCGATATCTCGAAAATCCATGCATGATTATGGCTATATGAGTAGTAAGTTTCAATCAAGTTTGTTAAAACATAAAGTAAATCGCCCACCTTTCCATCAGCTTAAGTTTTTGGGTTGAATTTGTCGGTACATACATCTCAATATGGTATCAGGTCTACAGGTCTCGAGTTCGAATCCTAGCTAGTGCAATTAAATAAAAAATAATTGTTGATCGCTCCTTCCACATCTTAGGCTTGAGGGAGCCTCCACATGAGGAGGATGTTGAAATATAAAGTGAATTACCCACCTTCCCATCAGCTTAATTCCAAAAGAGCTGATCAGATAGCTATATAGCAATCACTAACAAACTTCATTTGTTAGCCTAAAAAAATCTTAAATATAAAAGAAGTAACACTTCAAGAAAGATGTAGAAAGTATAAGCTATCACTAAAAAGATAAAATCGGAAACAAGAGGATGCGCACACAAATAAAGCTACGGTTTGTCAAAAAGAAACCTGAGAGTCCTTAGTTGCACTTGATGTGAAAAAGAAATCATTGTTAAGGCGCATGGGCCAACCAAGCTTAAAGCAATCGGCAGACCTGCATTATAAAACATTTAATATATCTTTGAGTTGTTTGACAAAAAAATATTTTACAAAAGCTATATAGCAAGAAGCATAGTATCTAACCAGAAAAATTCATTGAGGTCATCATAGTTTCTCCATGTTGAGTGATCAGATGCTCCGTCCTTGTTCTTTTGTGCTTCCTTCATTAAATAAATAGAGAAAGGCAATCATTTGTAAATACAAACTTTAAAGCTATATGGATTAAAGATTGAAAAGAAGCTAATGTGGACCTGAAATATGACATTGTATATTGGCTTCACTACATGGTTAAGAAATGATTCATCATCTCCTCCATATGCAGGTCGGACCTTTTCCCCAGTAATTAAGCTTACAGCCCCAGAGAGCACTCCATACAGCTCATATGACATCTGAAACAAAAATTGTCATTACCGTTTTCTCAGAGTGAGTTCCACCTAAAGCTAATTTACTATATAAACGAGTAACCAAATTATGCTGTTTGGAGAAACATATAAACAAGTTAACTGTTAACCAACTTCATGTTTTGATAATGCCATTAGAAACACAAGACCTTAGCAAATATTCAGATTTCAGTAGGACCTTCACTTAAATTTGATTCTAACATAAAGACTCATCCCAATACCATGCATATTAATGGCTATATGAATATCTGCCAATTCTGAAAGGAAATTGCAGGCACTGAGTTACAATCTTTATGCATATATTCACTAATGAATTATATGTTTGTCTATACCATGCATATTAATGGCTATATGAATTCTCATAGTTATATGTTTTACTCAAAAAGATGAATTCCAAACTTACTATGGATCAGCAAGAACTAACAGTGATGTAGTTTAACCTGTGGACTGACAGAGTGTGGCTGAGCGGGTTCTCATCTGTGACTATATACATATATTCACTAATGACTCCCATTGACATATTATTTTGTCTTTGTTTAGACTTCATGTCAAATCACTTCAGAATTTTTTTTTCACTGCTAACTAAAGCAGATAAGTATGGGGGAATTATCATGAAACGAGATTGGGAATAACTTGCATGTCTCTAGTCGTTTCAGAATGAAGTATATACCAAAAGAAAGTCCCCATCTCATTTATTTCAAAAGGGGTCAAAAATACAAAAGAGGAAATGTGCACGAAACATTGATTGTATTGTATCATCAGAAACAGAGCAAGCAGAACTTAAAACTCATTGTAACTATGCATTCCTCTGTTGGTACCATTGCTTTATAACAGTTTAAATATTATAAGTATAAGGATTTGAGCAAAAGAGTCTACAGCTTATGCAGACCTACCCACAAACTGCTTGTAGTATTCCTAAAAGGGAAATCAAACAAATTAATGCAAAAGAATACTGGTAAAAAAAATAAGTGATTTCATATGAATAGATTATTCTGGTAGCAGCATTTACAGGACATCTTTTAATTCCCATCAATGTAAGTTATGTGGTCAGGAAAACTACAGTAAAATACAAATTCCAGAAATGATACCAAGAGAAATAGAGCAACACAAAGGTTTATATTGTTAACACCGCAGAAGCACGATAAAAGTATCATAAGCATAACTTTATTTACTTACATTATGAAAAATATAGCATAAGCATTCTGGCATTAGTCGTAAGTTTGATGCTTCTCCCCATATAAGAAGATAAAGAGCTATGTATAGAAGTTTATATTGCTGAATTTCTTGCTTCACAGAGGGCAACCTGAAGGTGCAACACAAGCAGTTGCAGTGCAAGCAAGACATTACATCCAATTATTTGAAGCCAAGCCTAGGAAATTGAAAAACTGCATCATTTTACCATATGTTGCTTCTTCGCCTCAAAAATTTGCACCAGGTCAGATAGTTCTCAAATGTTTTTGCCAACAATTCATCTACTGCTCTGTCATCAAGCTGAAAGGAGATATATGAAATTGGCATTCTCATTAAATATAGATAAAGAAAACTACTCATGTGTGGGTACCATTTGAGCAGAGGATGACTTGGGATTCAATCTAGCATGTACATTTGCAAGCAATAGAATTAGATGCTCTCTTTGGTTGGCGACATTTCCTTTCTAATCAAAGAAAATGAAAGGCATTATCTAGCTGTCATACCAAAAAAAACCATCCATATTAATCTAAACATTTCACATGAAACCAAATAACTCGCTTACCTGGAATCCAAACCAACTTTGCAGCCATCGGAAAATATCTGTATGATGTTTTTCATCCTTCATGTTGGCTGATGGAAGACTCCGAACACTAAAAACCGCAGAGACTGAAACTTTGATCTGTATAGATGAATACAGTACCAACTTCATTCAAGCCGACTTAGATGAGCTAATGCTAATAACACATAATGCAACCTCACAAACTCAGTATCAAAGTAACAGGAATTTATTTCAAGGATTAGAAACACATGAGCTGTTAGAATTAAGGAAAAACCTACTTGTCACTATTATTGTACAGCAAGCATATCCTGCGATATATATTGGTCTTTTTCTTGGTAAATACTAACCAGATCTACCCAGTACAAGTCGTCCCCATTGTGTAAAAGAATCAGGGCCATTGGCCCTTATGTCATAATGAAAAGTGAAAATATAGTAGAGTGCAGGACAAAAGGGTACTTTTGATAGTTTTGAGTAGAAAAACAGGCAAACCTCCGGGAGAAGCATAATTGGTTTTTGGCTTGACCTAGGATGCAGTGGAAGAATATTATAACGAAATAAGTCTGCAAAATCTTCACTAGCAACAAAGGCCTGAAATTTTATTAAAAATGTTAAACATAGAGAACAATATCACCAACAATATCATTTTGTCAAAAATATCACAACCTCCACGCCAGTTCCGCTGAGAAGAGCCTTCAGCACTTCTGCCAGCACAGGCAAGTATTCATGTGCATTGGCTTGCTTTTTCCTACCAAAAAAATGAATGAGAATTACATTTTTTTTTAGTAGGACTAGGGGTACGACAATGCTGCTTAAGAAGTGTTCTATGTTACCAATATGTACATGAGAAATAATCTTACTTCTCATAGAATGACTTCATCTCTCGGGCATCACCTCTTTGTGTCATTTTCAACTTGGTGCTGCTCTCATCCTGTTTTACAACCACATCCAATATGAGGCGCATAAATCATCAACGGTGCTTTTTGAGTCTTTTGAATAAAGACATACTCCCACTGTTCCAGTTATAGTTCACTTTGGCTTTGTCACAACTCACAAGTCAAACTTCTCTACCTTTGAGCAAGTTTTAGACAAAAATACACCAACAACTACAACGTCAAATTAGTTTCATTAAATTCTCTATGAAATACGATTTGATAATGCGTTTATTTGAACTTGTAGATGCAAATATATATTCCTAAAAATGGTCAAAGTTAAAGATTTTTGACTTAGCGCAATGATAAAGTGAACTATAGTTTGGAACGGCAGGAGTATACCTGAAGTATGAGCAATGCCACAACAAGTTTTCAAAGTTTCTATATATGTATGTGATTATGTGATGCTTTCGATTTTCATCATGCAAACCTAGTAAAATATTTATAGTATATGATCATGTTAACTTATCCTCATAGTGAATGCACCTGCTCAAGTCTCTGAAGAAGTGCTGTTTTAAATTGCCGAACACCCCTCCCAGCTGAAAGTTTATCCATTGTATGAGCCTTTTCAAATGCATGGAACCGACCTGGCAAAAGAAAAAGCTGATTTAGAGATTCAAACTATTGTGGAAGCAGTTCTTCTCTGCAATGTTCATGCTTCCTCAGCTCACAGCATCCACTGAGTCACTGTACTTATGTGTTCCAACTTCCAACAGAGAGAAGCAAGTAGTAACTGTGGCTCATCATGAGCTAAGAGTTTTTAGTAGTCTCTCAAGGTGATATAACAACACATGTACCACCTGATGGAAATAACTGATCCACTGCAGCAGAAAAATTGAGGTGTTCTGGCTTGCATCCAGATCTAAAAACACTCTACTTCAAGGCTTCCAACAAACCGGCCACTCGGTCAAGCAAGAGAAATTACATGGAGTAGAGGTGTCGGAACTCAGAAGAATGTCCTGTGCAGGAGAAACTTGAAGTTGACCCACTGACAGTAAAAAATTGGCATGTGATTCTCCTCAGAAAATATCCATCCTTAAGAATATAGCAGTTTAAAACATAATTCGGCACCACAAAAGGGGGATCACAGAATATTCCAGGTGATGATGTGCTCTCAATCAGCCAAGCACCCACTTTCCCCTTGCAGAATCTCCATGGTACTATGCATAACTGAAACATACGGCATCTCTGTCAGTCTGTCACCGAAACCAAGGTGCACAGGAAGCACGAAGCATCCGTGGTTGTTGGAATAAGCAAAGGCAAACTCATCGGGACCATCTACCACCTTGCTGAGGGTCAGAGGTAGAGGATCAACTATCAAGGGGAGGCAGAATATTCTGAGACGGAGACAGATGTTAACAAAACCAACCACCAAATATTCTGTTTGGTCCAGTAGCTGAAGAATCACTAGTTCTCATGCACCGATGGAATCAGAATCGGAGCCAGACCAACGCGCATGTATTCGGACGTGTTACCAACCAAAAACAGCAAACATCCATAACCATGATCCCATGAAGTGGACGTGTGCAGGGCAGACGTTGGAAGGTCATAACCAGCCGTGGCAGACGCCGGCAGCTTCCTTGCCGGGCATTTCCACGAACAGGTGTGGCGCGCTGGGCGCCAGCACAGCAGCTGGGAGCTGGCCTCCTCCAGGCTCCAGAGTGAGAGGGCAGAGAAGAAATGGAGAGCAGAGGAAGCAGGGCGTGAGCGCACGTGAAGGAACTTACAGAGGTAGGCGACGCGCGGGTTCTCGGCCTCGATGGCGTTGGCGGCGCGGAGGAAGGGGCGGATCTCGGACACGAGCGTCTGCGGGATCTTCTCGCTGTCGAACTGCGGCACCGTGGGCGCCGCCGCCGCCGCATGGGCCGCATCCCCCGCTTCCTGAAACGGCGGCGGTGGCGGAGGTGGCGGTGGCGGCGGCGGCGGTGGTGGAGGGAGCAGCGGGCGGGACACGTAGCGCAGCGGGCGGTTCGACGGGCCCACCTCCACGATCTCCAGCTCCATGGTTCCGCGCGGCGGCATGGAGGAGGAGAGCGGAGGACGAGGACGGGGACGAGGAGGCCGGCACGGCCTGGCCAGCACTCAGCAGCAGCGGCAGCGCCATCGCGATCGCTGGGGTTTTATGATCGCTTTGGGTTTCGCTTTGGCTTTGGCGATCGCCTTCGCCGCTAAGCTTTTCCGCTTTTCTGCGGCGGGCGCAGATCGAGGCGGGCGGCTTTTGCCTTTTGGGGGTCGATCGATCGCCTGCGCTTGGGGTGCTGGGGATTGGTGGGGAAGGAAGACGGGGAGGAGGCGAAGCAAGGTGGCGAGTGCGGGAAAAGGCGGGTGGTGGGGTGGAGGACTGGGGAAGGGGACGGCTTTTTGAACGTTCGGGGGTGGGGTTGGCAACGGCCCTTTGCGTGGTTTACTGCTGTGCTATGAACTGTAGAGGAGTGGTGACTGGTGAGTGGCAAGTGCGTGAGATTTGATGCTGCTTTCTCTTTGGACACGGCATGGCCATCTTTTCTTTCATGCTTTATTTATCTATCTCTACTTGCTTGCTTTGCTTTGCTTGGTCTGAGTGTGGGTGTCTTTAGGTGGGTAGAGTGCTTTTTATTTTATAGAGCACTAAGCAATGCTTCATTTGCCCGGCTTAATTACCAATCTGCTTTTGTCACTATAGGGGTGTAGAAAAGTGAGTGATCATCAGTCATCACTTTCATCAGTTTGAATCACGGTTAAGTTTAGTCCTAAATCATGGTTAAGTTTAAGCTTTCAACAGTACAAACTCACTATGTCCCAATTTATTTATCATTTTCTTAAAATTAAATTTTATATGCGCTACATTACTATGTAGAATTCTTGTATACATTATATGAAAAATAAATTTTGTATCAAATCTAGTAAAGAATTGATAAGCTAATAAGAGAAAAACCAATAGAATATTTGATTACACTATAGAGAAACATGTGATGAAGTAAATAGTGTATGTAGATAACTTGTATGTTAATAGATTAAAAATTTAAAGTATATAGCATAATAGAGATGACATGAATATTTTTTTGTAATTAATAAGGGATGACTTGGACTTAGTTGGTAATGATGTGGACACCTTGTATGAAGAGATAGTGTTTAGTGGGGATCACTTAGTGGGAAATGATGTGGACACCTTGTATGTTAAGAGAAATCATCTAGTGTGGTTTATTTTTATAAGAGTTATAGATTATAGATTATGTACTATAAATATTAATATTTTTCAATATATATGTTATTAAACGGAAGCTATTTTGGGACGGAGGAGTAATTACTTTTTCATCGGTACATACTTACTTTGTCCCAAATTGTAAGTTGTTTTGGTTTTCTAGATACATTAAATTTTACTATGCTTCAGACATGTTGTATTCCTAGGTACATAACAAAAGATATACATCTAAAAAGGCAAAAGCGACTTATAATTTCAAATGGAAGAAGTATATATTAGATGCATCATTTATTAAAGCAAAGATAAGTGATAGAAAAAACCGAACAATGGCCCACAATTTCCATTGTCTATGATTGTTATTATGCACAGTTGACCTTGACCGGAATCACTGGCTCTCTTTCCCTTTGATTAGTTTAGAGTGAAGATGGTGACTTGGTTTCATGATTGTTTATTCAGAAAGACCATGTTATCGCCTGGAATAGGAATTTAGAAAAGTTAACAACGTATGCAGCCAGCAGCCACCTTCCTCTGTTTCAAAATGCATGTCAGTTTTAAATGTTGTGCATGGCCGTTGCATGCTCACCTTGACAAGATTTTAAATGTAGAGTTACCGGGGTAAATTATGTTGTGCATGATTACTAATGTTCCCTAAATGTATACTCTTATCATTACAAATTGTAAGTCGTTCTACTTTTTCTTGATACATACAGAGTAGTTTTTATCATATATCTATATATAATGTATATCTATGTGTAGTGAAGAACCATATACCTAGAAAAGCAAAATAACTTATTTTTTTAACTTTGACCAAATGTATATAAAAAATATTATTATTTGTAGTACATAACTAGTAGTGCTAGATAGATCGTTGAATTTATTTTCATAATATTTTCTATGATAAAATGTTGTTACTATGTACAAATCTATTCAGACTTAAGAAAGTTTGACCGAGTCAAATAACATAGCGACACTTATTTAAGAAACAGAGAGAGTAAAATTTAGAATGCATAGAGTATTCAGACTTAAGAAAGTTTGACCGAGTCAAATAACATAGCGACACTTATTTAAGAAACAAAGAGAGTAAAATTTAGAATGCATAGAGTATATAACATTAGAACGAGCTGACTACTAGTTCAAAAATAAAGTACTAATTGTTAGCTTGTTGTAATAATTGTTCAAAACAAGCATTTTAGTAAGGGGGTAATATACTGCATACACGCTCGTTGTTAAAGCTAAGGTTCCCCTAGTTCATCATCACATAATGATGATTGATGAGGGGCTATAAATGAGGGCATGTTTGGATTCCATAAACTAACAACTATAGTTAACTAAAGTTTAGTTCTTAAAAATCAAACAGGTGGACTAGTGGGTGGACTAACAACTAGTCTAAGCCTTAATTAACTAGTTGTTAGTTCACTAGTATATACGAAACCTAACTATTTAGAGCATCTCCAAGGGTTTTGTATTTGAGGTTTGCATTTGAGTAATTTGCCAAAAAACTCCAAAAGAGGTATCCAACGGTTTTGTATTTAGAGTTTGCAATTTGGGTAGCAAATCACTGACAAAAAGTCTATACAAAACCTGCGCTGGAGACCTTCTATTTTTATTTAGTCCAAATGCCAATTCCCTTTGAGATGGCCTATTTTTATGCTTTGCATTTTGTTATGGGAGTTTGCAAATAACAACAAATGCCAAGTCAATTTGCCAAAGCCCTTGGAGATGCTCTTAGACTAACAACTAGCTAGTTCTAGTCTATAATAATACTTGTTAGTCTTTGGATCCAAACATGATAGAACTAAACACTAGTCACCTAACTACTAGTCTGCTAATTAATAGTCCTAACAAAACACTAGTCCTAATTCATCCGAACATTGGGATGTTCTTTTTTCCATCATCTGACCAAAGTTGTGTTTGTCACTGATTGCGGGCTATTTTTGCCCTTTTTCACGGCGTTTTGCACTTTCAGCTCTTGCGAGTTGCGAGGCACCTAGTAAACGGGAGATATGGATAAATCCGGATCGATCATTGTGTGATCATTCCATTCCATGGGCTATGTTTACTGTACATGACATGTTGGCCGATATGATGGTCATCGAGTTACACGAGTGAGTTTTACTTTTACTTTTAAAGAAGATCATCATCGTGGGAAAAGGGAAAAAACAAAAAAAGAGTTCGATATCTTCGTAAAGCCACTTAAGTACCAGACAAATCATTAGCATTCACCAGCCGAGCACGAGCAGTGCTAAACATAGGCGCATCGCGCCATCGCCTCGATCGGTTGCATGTACGTGGCATTACTTAGTGCCCAAGTATTGTGTGTCTAGTCATATGCATATGCGAGTCGTCGACCAACCTCCAACTTTTCTTTAATTTCTCCACGAGTCGTAAACAAAAGTGCTAGACGACTCTAGTGCTGATCAATGCAGTTTTCCTTCTCCAATCTCCAACATAGCATTCAAATAGTCCCTATAGAGAATCAGTTGGGTTGATATTAGCCACTTAGCCAGTAGCCGTTTGTCCTAAATCTTTGAGTTTTTTACATAGATTTTTATGTTTAGATATATAGCAAAATTGATCCATCAAAAAAGTCAAAACAACTTCTAATTTAAAATGAAGGAAGTATTTTGTTAAGGTAACCAAACAACCAATTGCCGTTGATCTAAATTAAACCTGCATATATTTAGCCTAAAGATGCAATACCAGAATGTTAAATGTGTTGATCATATAATTTCATAAAAGCCATCTTAAAGCACATGTTGGTTCCACGAGTAAGCCACGTCGATCTCGCCTTGTCAGACGTACACAAGATGGTGACCAAGTTTTGTGTGCCACCAAAAGTTTTTCTTCGCTAACCGAATTGGTTCGCTGCAACCAATAAGGCTAAATAAATTGTCAAAATTGCTGGCTATATGCCTATATCACTATCGGCTATATCACGACCTTGTGCTTTGCAGTAGTAATCACATTTGAGTTCGTCGCCCCGCACCATTGCTCGCCCTACACGAGGGTTCGGAGGCTGAACGGAAATCCCACAATTAACTTATATTATTATTACAAGAAACATGAAGCTTCCAGCCAAACTATAAAAATGTGTGTACCAGCTTGTGTTTGCAATGCAACATCTGACCTAAGGTGAAACATAATACAAAAGACTAAATTTCAGAATATAGCACCATGTCCCTTACTGAAAGTGTCCGAAAAGTAAGTGAGAAGATTAACTCGAGTCACTGGATGAATCATATCTTCGCATGTACCGTAGAGTGAGACCGAATTAGATTATTAGCACGTCACAGGACAGGGGCTAAAAGCGACGGAATACTATACGTTCTGTGTCTGCTTGTTGCTTTAAAAACTGGACAGATCACGAAAGCAATACAACGCACGGCTGAGGCATGAGGGCAGAGAGGGCTGATCTCTGCTTTGCTTTTTAGACAGGGTGGTGACTCTGCACAGACAGCTTAACTGACGATCCACCGGCTGGATTGCAAAAGGAAGAAAAGCCCAGCTGACGATGAGACGAGCGCCACTTGTGCACTGCAACCGAGGGCGACGGTAAAGTAAAACCGTGGGTACCTGTTTGGATTTTTTAATCTTATTTTAGTTCACGGTGATTTTCAGTAACTATTGGCAACGTTTCCCTTGCTGAAAATGTAGGCTATCAAAACTCCCAGTTTCAGATTCATCCTTACTAATTTTAGTATACTAGCTAGTAGCTATTAGGATCCTATAGTCGTCAAGTTTACAATGGCCGATTGCTTGCCTTATGAAACGGTAACGTTGAAGGATTTCACTTGCACACAAGTAGGTCATCATCCATTCACCAAAAAAAAAAAAAAGGTAGATCACCACCCGTGCTATAAACGACATTGGTACGTACTTTAGAAGTTCCGTTAAAAATAGTGCCGAAGCCAGTGGAAAAGAAAAAGGAACCCAAACAAATGGACACAGTCTGTTTGAGCCCACGACACCGTGTACAAATTGGGCTTCTACAGGCCAGCAGCGCTATTGCGAATATTGGCCCATGACGTCCACGTCCACGTGCCACGAGCCCACGACCAGGCTAGGTGCTGTGGCCTTTTGCCTTTCGTTGGCCCAAACACGTCAGCTCATGTCGGCCACCTAATCTTGTTTTTTTTTTCTCTCAAGGCCAAACCAGACAGCGAGAATAATTAAGGCGATCGACCTTCTTTCCTTTAACATATGATTTGCTTTCCTTCTTAGAAATCATTTACTGATTCTTCTTAGCAATCATGCGTGTAGTCACAATATCTTTCTCTCTTTCTTTATAAGCAGGCTCACAAATAGCATTATAGTCTACTCCCTCCGTCCTGAATTAAAGAGCATCTTAGCTATTTTAAGACAAAATAAGAGAGATGGCGATAGACGCATATACCCCTCACTTAACTTCCTAATATAATTAAATCTGATCCAATTTTGCATGATTGTTGGGAGCAATCTACGTTTCCTTATATAAAATATGGAAATAACAATCAGCCACAATCCTACACTATTTTTATTCAGGAAAAAATATCATCATGTCTCCCCAATGCACTATATTTAGGGACACCAATCAAAAGCCAGAATTGTTTTTAATTCAGGACGGAGAGAGTAAATGAGATAGGTGTGGAGACAAGAGATAGAATCTTTTCTTTTCTATCTTATCTCTCTTCCACATAAGCAAAGTGTTGACATAGGGCTAAAGTAGCACTATAGGGTTGCTTAGGAAAATAGGAACGGGGAATCGATCATAATATGCACATTTGACGGGTATGTTCTCATAGAAACGTTTCAGATTCATATTTTCTTTAGAAACATTTATGATTTAGACTCACTTTATGGAACCATTTGTTAGGCTAGTTTCAGTGGAGGCTTCATGGACGTTTTATGCACATTTAATTTAGCAACACATCAACATAGAAGGATTTTTTTATATGAAATGGAGAGGAGAGAGAGTAAAATCGTTTCACCATGGTGAAACGCGGTAGCGGTGTTTCCAACGTCTTGGTAACCGGGTGAAACGAGCACTGAGGCATTTTATGGCTATTTTTGGGGTGAACTAAGCATGTCTATGGCGCGGATAGGAGAAAAAAGAGACGTATGGACCCATAAAGGCTAAAAATAGTTCTATGAATCTGTGCAATGAAATTTGCATTGAGAGAGGTATCCGTTTCACAATAAGTTTCATGTTTTTGGAAACTGTGAGATGAAACGTTGCATTGAGACTAGCCTTAGGGCATCTCTAAGGGCTTTGGTAAATTGATTTGGCATTTGTTGTTGTTTGTAAACTTACATAACAAAATGCAAAGGATAAAAATAGGTCATCTTCAAGGGAATTGACATTTGGACTTGGCAAAGGATAAAAATAGGAGGTCTCAGGGCGCGTGCGCTTTCCTCGCGCACGACTTTGCTCGCGCGATCGGGTTTGCAAAGCCGTCCACGGCTTGGCATTTTTGTCAAGTTTGCTCCCTCATTTGCCAAGTTACCCAAATTGCAAACTCCAAATGCAAAACCGTTGGATATCTTTTTGAAGTTTTTTGACAAATTATTCAAATGCAAATCTCAAATGCAAAACTCTATGCTCTTAGCTCTCATTTTTTAGACTAGAACTAGAATCAGAATTAGAAGACACTAATTTTAGGTGTTTCTCTAGACTAGTATCATAAACAATAATCGGTACAAGTCGATTACAAGTTATTCTCCTTGAAATGTACCTCTCGCATATGACAACGATTCTAGTGATTCTACTAAGAATCTAAAAAGTTTCTCACTGCCAAACACAAATCTCTGCTACCGTCGACTCTTCGTGCTTCCATGGATTCCTTAATTTATGGTGCTTTAAACTTTGTGAAGCAACAGACGAAGAAACCTGTTTCCCGCAAAGTCGGTCCATTTTCTTAGACAACTATATACTTTGCAACCAATTTTATTGTCCACAACATGTCTATATGATAAAAGGCATTTACTGTCTAGATATATAATAATAACAAAAATCTACTATGTAGTTAGAAAAGCTAGATGAGTCACAATTTATAATGAACTAGATGGATTTCCCACGCGTTGCTGCGGGTATGGAATAGTGTATTCTCTATGATTGCATGAATTTTCTTGTCCATATTTATGTATGAATCAAAGTGTGTTCACATTGAATTTAAGTGATAAATTTAAATAAACAATAGATGTTGGTGTCTCTTTGGCTTTGTTTACATGGTAGTGGAAATTCAATGGTGGATACATGGGTATGAGTGGATGATGATGTAAGCGGATGATGTGGCGTAAGGAAAAGCCAGAGAAATGGTCTAGTGAGCATTAGCTTTATAGGAGTTTAGGATGGAGAATTACTTCCACCAATTATGATAATGGCAACGACAGTAAACTAAGACGTGCATGGTCTTTCCTATAATTTGGTACTCCATCCTAAATTATAAGACATTCTAATAATCTTAGAGAATCAAAACATCTTAAGTTAACCAAATTTATATGATAACATAATAATAATTATGATGTCAACTAAGTATCATTAGATTCTTTATTACTTATATATTTTCACATTATACTTATTTGATATCATAAAATTTTCGTATTTTCTCTATAATTTTAGTCAATTTTTTTTTTTAAAAAATGAATTATGATTTTTTTTTAAAAAGTGACTTATAATTAAAAAATGAGTATAAGACAAAGAAATCATTGGACATGGGTGACTGTCTTTTTAAAAAACAAAAGAAAAACTGCTTTACAGAAAACAATATATACTATTTAGAAGATCTTGGATCCGCCTTGTCACTCAATTTAATCTTACCCGCTAGCTATACTAGTATAGTGCCCGTGCTAACGCCACGGTTTTATTTCCAACATGCACATGAAAAAAAACTATGTCCAATTCTAACTATCTGAAGTAATTGAAGAATATGATCTGCTTCTTACAATTGCACATAGTAGCAGGACGTTTGGTTTGCTTTCAAATATTAGTCTTCCCAAATAAATAATTTACACAACCTCTAGTAATGGAAGTATTAGTATTTACATTAGTTCAAATTACAAACCAAGGGAGAAAAAGGAGGAAAAAAATCAATCCGTACATATGATAGGGTTGTTAGCTAGCACCTATCTCTTAGCGCTTCACAATCAAGGTGCATTCAACATAGATCCATTCATCCATATCCCTCAAGCTAAGTAGTTGCAGAGAAAACGGATCATCGTCCTTGTGCACAAGATCCATGGTGCACCTTGGCCGCGTTCATTTTGATCTGGGGCTGGATTCTCAAACACCTGCTCCAATGCCATCACCTGCTCCTTCATCATTCAACTTGTTCGAATTAGCAAAGGAATAATAGTAGAAAAATTAGGATCCTACAGGGCCTTAACACCACTTGCATAACGAACTCTTGCCCAGAAATTAACGCTACTGCATAACATGACATCTCACATCACACAACTAACTATAATCAGCACTGAACATTAAGACCAAGAAATCAACAAATGGTTTCAAGGACTCAAAACTCGAACAGATTCCATCCGCTTACCCCGCTCCTCCCACAGATTCATGAAACCTGGGCTCCACCACCAACACGAACAACACATATCGGGAAGAGGGACTCGGGCAGATGCTACTTACCTTCTCCACCTTGGAGAGGAGAGGACCTCGTTGTGCCCAACGAAGTAGGCGCCGCGTGCTGGCTGTCCTGGGCGACCACCGTTGGTTTGATTATTAGTAACTAAACACATTTCAAATTTACTAAAAGTAGTAATAAAACATACCATAAACGTTATACAGGTGAAAAGGTTTGTGAGTACCTGCATTTTTTGTGTCAGTTTTAGTAACGTTGGTTTGACTAAAATAAAGACCCTGACTCAAAAACACAAATTATACCAGGTTCAGGCAAAGCACAAGTAGCGCTAATGTTTTAGGGCTCGGCCTTCTTCCTTTCTCGATACTGACGCTGGTACTCGGACATCTCTGCTCGACGAAGACATTGCTGCAAGTTTCGTTGTTCCCTCGTCCGTCGAGCATCATCTATATATAGAAAATAAATAAGACACCCACAAAGTACTATATTATAATAAAGTTTGAAATCATACCTGCGTTGTTGGTGATGTCACTTAGTGCATTAGGCGTAACTCTCGACGTAGAAATTAAGTAGGTGATCAGGCAGGAACTTTGAGTTTTTACTGAAAACGAACATGGATATTGTTCTATTTAGAAATTATGACATAATCCGGAAAATGGAAGCCAAATTGAACTGAGAGTACTTGGGTTCCTTTGGTAAAAATGGTAACATATGGTAAGCATAAACAGTTTTTACTAAATCCTTTATGACTGTTGTGAGCTGCTACTTGCAAATTGATCACAAAATACTGAAAAGGATGACCTGTCTACATAGAGTTGCTTGGGAATGTTGGACCCAATAAGCTAACAAGACTATATGTCATTATGAAATAGGCATAGGTCATTGTGGTGATTTACCTAGCTCTACAGTTCTGATCAACAGAGGTATTAGGCTGAAGCTTTCTCCTGGTGCATTAGAATCCACATCAAAACTATTTCAAGGGGACACAGAGAATTTTCCAAAGTAGACACAAGTGTGAAGATTTAAAAAAAGCACAAGTCCTTTGAATAAATAACTGAACATTTCATTTGCTTTCGCTTCCCTTGCAATTGTTTACCTCTGACTGGAAATAATTTACCACACTCTAACACTGAGACTGCTGGCATTGGGGTTGAATTATCTAAGAGAGGGATAGAAGAATATTCCAGATAAATGGAGACAAAGAAGGGAAGCAACAAAATAGAAATTTGGCTTACAAATTGTGCCTTGTCACTGGTTGCTTTGATCTGCCATCCTCCTATTGTTCTTTATTTTCCTTTCCATAATTCTGCACAACCCAATAAGAGTCAAGTGTTGAACAACAGAACACATGCTTTAATACAGAAAGTGGTAAGGGGTATTTCAAAATCTTGTTGGAATATGTAATTTGATTTATCCAACTGTCAAGTATGATCATTACCATGCATACCGAGAGAGATAACAACACAGAGAGATAACAACAGAGAGGATAGGAGTGAGAAAGACCATTGACTTTGAACATATATATGACAGCCGCTGTTCATTTCGTGGATGATGAACTAAATAATTTAATTATTTGGACACTGACTTTTTTTTCAACGACGCATGATAACTAAAAATTTATAATAGACATGATCAGTGGCATTGTGCATAGTCAAGCCGTACCGGCTGCTAAGGAACGGGATAATTTCTGTGCGTAAGACACCAAGATATGAACTACAAAACAATCTTCAGCGTTCCACACATGGAGTAATTCAGTTCGCTACGCACCTTCAGTTGGCTAACAACCATCAGGATCGGCACGATCTACGGTCCAGTGTGGTGGAGGTTCTTCCACTTCGCCACCGACGGCTCCACCTTCGGCGTCGTCTACGCGTTCCAGCCGCCGCTGCACCTCCGCGCGATGGGGTTGACCGGTGAGGACGAACCCGACCACGCGCTTGCCGGCGAGGTGCCTCTGCCCTTGGCCTCACACCGTCTGCCGTGTGATCACGACGTCCTAACCCATCAAGGGAGATCGCGGGAGGCCGGTGTCGAGGATGAACCCAATGGCGACCTTGCTGCCGAGATAACGCCGCCGATCTCGTCGATCATCACCTCGCCGGCGCGTAGATCACGCCGCACCGCCGTGTAGATCGCCGCACGACCTCCGCCTGCAACGCCGCACTCGGATCCGCCGCCGCAGCCGCGCTATGTGAAAGATCCCGAGGCAGCCCATCGTCACAGATCGTGAGGCGAGGGTTTCCTCCCGCCTCATCTCCCCTTCCCTGGCGCCCTGGCAGCCGGCGATCTGCGGCCTCATGGACGGCTTCCTGGTGCCCTGTCGCGGCCGGCGAGGTGGGGGGCTAGGGGCTGCCAGGCGCTCGATGTTGTTTCTCTTCATTTTTTTTTACCTCTCGTCTCTCGTCACGGTAAAAAAACATAACAATCTCTACTATCTATTAGGGGATCGCAGGTATCGAACCCGCGACTTAGTGGTAGATACTCGCGGTGTAGTCGTAGGCGAGAGGAAGAGTGGGAAGCCTGACCATACATCTAATTATAGCCTTTAGATCTTTTTTAGGGATGTTTTAGACCCTTGATTTTGATGAGAGGAATAGCCTTGGCAAGTATTCCATTATAGTAGAGATGTGTTTACAGATTACAGACTATACTATAAGGAGTAGTGCCTATCTACAGACATGTCGCTATATGTATATTCCATCATTCCCACAAGGGAAGATACATGTGTTCAGCAGAACCTTCCGCTGAACAATAGTAGAACTGGTGATCAACCATCGTGTCATACCCTAGAACGCCACCACCCTCGCACCCATTAGTGTTCATGTACACACACCAACCCTCTGCCTCATCATAATGCCCGAACGATGATGCACCTTCGTAGTCGTAGACATCCATGTCGTCCAAGAACACATCCTCGATCATTTCCAGGCGCCTCTCACCGCCCTCATCGGCCACCATCACCGCCGCCTCGTGGCCACCATCGCCGCCGATCTCCGCCTCGAGGGACCGCATGACACGGCTCAGCTGGCGATCGACATCGCCGTCGAGCAGCAAATCAGAGGAGGGAGGCAGGTCCTCCATGATCAGCTCCATCAGGAGCACTCCGTCGACCTCGCACGGGTCCGTCGGCATGGCCTGGTCCAGGTCGGCGGCGTGGCGGCTGCTCTCGCCCATGGCGAAGCCGCCGTCCTCTGCTCTCAGCTGGTTCCACGGCTGCTCCATACCTATGCTATGACCAGGCAAGAGGCAACCAATGCAAGCAGGGAAAGAAATTAATGGAACAGCTAGCTAGCAGAGTGCATACACAATTGCAAGTGGTGTTTGGAATAATGTGGAGCTGCTGGCTGACTGAATCTGAGTGCCTTGTTAGCTTGGTGGGCAATGGTGCAGGGAGACGGACGCTTATATAAGGCCGGTTTCTGGAACTGCAAGTGCAGATAAAATATATAAAGTAAATCAGGCGCCAGCAGGTTTCCTCCAATGTGCTGATACGCAGCAGTTGAAAGGGAATTGTTGGGTGGCTGATTAGGCTTCGACTTGGAGCAATCGATCGGTTGCTGAATAATCTTCGATTTAGTACTACTACAGCTAGAATAGAGTATTGGACAAGTGGAGGCGGCTAGTTGTACCTGTTTTCCGGCCAGGCAATGCAAGCAGAGCAAAGCAAGCATGCGAATGGAAACCGGTGGCGGTGGCCGGCCGGCGGGACAGGTAAAGGCCGGTTTCTGAGGTCAGAGAAAGCGACGGTGCATGATGGATATGAGATGCATGCATATTATTGCATATATGCTGATATGCATGCATGGGCGGCCCCGGCCAGCACCCAACGGTGGACAAGATCCGGCAGAGCCGGCATTATTGGATATCTTGTGCTCGCGTCGACGTTTGCAGCCAGCTAGCGTACGTGCGGTGCGCGCGTACCGGATTGCGGATTTTATATGCGATGAATGATGATGCTGATGTGCCTATCTGCCGACTCGGACTGCCGGCCATGTGGTGTGATCGTGATCTCGATCCTATATACATCCCTATATATGACTACTCGATCTCTCACGCACCAGATTTCGTTCTTCAGGCGATCGATCGGAGGATGCCATGCCGTTCTCACGGTCCGCTGTCAGCTTCTCATTTTATATATCACTACAAGGCATGGAACATAATGTATTTTAAATTGGATTTTGGGTTTCACTGGAGCCAAGTTTGTTCTTACTCATATAAATGCCAGGTTATAAGTCTGAATCTTTAGATGGGAACTGATCAATGTGTATGGTCCAGCTCATGATGAGATGAAGCTAGAGTTCTTGCAAGAGTTACAACAAAAGCTTCTAAGTGTAGATGTGCCTGTGCTGGTGGGTGGAGACTTTAATCTAATTAGAAGTGCTCATGAGAAATCTTCTGGGAATGTTAACTTAGCTTTGATGGATGCATTCAATGGTATGATCAATGTGGTGGCTCTCAGAGAAATCCATAGATCTGGTAGCAGATTTACCTGGACAAACAAACAGAATCCACCAATTCAATATGTCTTGGACAGAGTGCGCTTCTAATGCCTGGGAAGATCAGTTTGATTTGGCTGCTGTGCTAACTGCCCCAAGAGTGGGGTCTGACCATAATCCCCAAATTGTGGACATAGGGGGAGACTGTCCTGAGCCAAACTACTACTTTAGATTTAGTACTCATTGGTTAACTATGGAGGGCTTCAAGGATTGGATTCAAAGTAAATGGCCTTTGAGATTTAAACACAATGTGTTGGATCACTGGCACATTACCTCCAGCAAGATGAGGAGGTCCATTAAAGGGTGGGGGCAAAATATAGATTCTCAACAGAGGAAAAGTAAAGAAGAGATTCTGAGGAAGGTGCAGATCATTGATGAGTGGAGTGAAACTAGAATACTGGAATGGGAAGAGAGATATGAACTTGATAAGCAACTACAGAAAATCTTAAAAGATGAAGAGGTACAATGGCAAAGGAAAGGTGGGGAGAAATGGATACTAGCTGGGGATTCAAATACTGGTTTTTCCACAAATGTGCTAATGGGAGGAAGAGGAAGATGCAGATTAAGAGGCTAGAGGTTGCTGGACAAGAAGTGGTGGATCCTCAAAAACTTAGAACTCACATTACAGGCTATTACAAGATGTTGTTTGGGCATGAGGAAGTGGCTGATATTCACCTTGACAATGACTTGTGGGGTTTGAGCAAAAAATACAAAGTGAAGATAATGAGTGGCTCACTAGACCATTCTCCTATGAAGAGGTGGATGCAGTTATGAAACAAATGAAGAACAACACTGCCCCAGGTCCTGATGGTTTCTCAGTAGAGTTCTATAAGGCTTTCTGGCCCCATCTGAGAGTAATTGTCAAGGAAATGCTTGATGATTTGCATAGAGGTTCCCTGGAACTGTGGAGGTTGAACTATGGAGTTATTGTTCTGCTGCCTAAAGTCAAGCCTGCAACTAATGTGAAGCAGTTCAGACCAATTTGCTTGTTAAATGTCATTTATAAGATTATTACTAAAGCTCTTACCTTGAGACTGACAGCTGTGGTGCACAAAGTGGTGAGCCCATTCCAGACAGCTTTCATCCCTGGAAGAAACATTTTAGATGGTGTTGTCATATTGCAAGAAGTGTTGCATGAGTTGAAACAATCAAAATCCTCTGGGATCATACTGAAATTAGATTTTGAAAAAGCCTATGATAAGGTTAATTGGTCTTTCTTAGAAGAAGTTCTTAGAAGGAAAGGTTTTGATGAGACTTGGATTAGGTGGGTTAACAAAGCTGTTAGAGGGGGCAAAGTTTGTATAGATGTGAATGGAGAGAGAGGAGAATATTTTAGAAGCTTCAAAGGACTTAGACAAGGGGATCCCCTATCCCCTTTGCTTTTTAACTTGGTGGCAGATACCTTGTCTAACCTCCTCACTAGAGCTAATCAAGCTGGTATTATCAGTGGTTTGATTCCTAACCTGGTTGATAATGGGCTGACTCACTTACAATATGCTGATGATACAGTAATCCTATTGCAACATTCAAAGAGGAATCTAGAGAATATTAGAGTTCTACTTTCCTGCTTTGAGGCCATGTCTGGGATGAAAATAAATTTTGAAAAAAGTGAGCTGTTTTCTGTGGGCCTGTCAGAAGAAGAACAGAGTAAAGCTGCTGAATTATTGGGCTGTAAGGAGGGGGTGTTTCCAATGATCTATCTGGGCCTCCCTGTTAGTTGGCAGAAAATAACTAAAGCTCAATTGAGTTATGTGGAGACAAAGATTGAGAAAAGGCTAGGGACTTGGCAATGTGAATATTTGTCCTCTGGTGGCAAATCAATTTTGATTGATTCCTGTCTCTCCAGTGTGCCTATGTACACCATGGGGGTGTACCAACTGTATGAGGGGAACTTTCAGAAGATAGATGCTATTAGATCAAGATTTTACTGGCAGGGATCCTCTAAGAAAAGGAAATACCACATGGTAAAATGGGATACCTTAGCAAGACCAAAAAGTTATGGAGGTCTGGGTTTCATGAATGTCAGAACGATGAATGAATGTCTGTTGGCTAAATGGATTGACAAGTTGGAGAGAGGGGATGATAGTCTGTGTTGCTCAATTCGGAGGAAAAAATACCTAGGGGACAAGAGTATCTTTCAGGTTAAATGTAGAAAAGGATCCCAATTTTGGAAGTCTCTATTAGACATTAGAGGGAGCTATCAAAAAGGTAGAGGTACTAAAGTTCGATCTGGGACACAAACAAGATTCTGGTTGGATTGTTGGCTTGATCAATGCCCCTTAAGTATCAGTTATGCAAATCTTTTCAAAGTAACTAGGAACCCTGAAGTGTCTGTTGCTAGTCTGGAAGATAATGGCTGGTGGAATCTAGAATTCAGAAGACAATTAGATGTAGTTCAACTAGAGGAACTGGAGAACTTGAGATCGAGGCTAGAGGAGGTGCAACTATCTGCAGGTCGAGATGAACCTGTGTAGCTGCTGGAAAATCTGGCAAATATTCTTCGAAATCACTTTATAACATGCTGACCTTTAGAGGGACGATTGATCGACACATGAACCTAATGTGGAAAAGCCCCATCCCTCTGAAGGTTAAAAACTTCATCTGGATGGTGGCACACGATAGAATCCAGTGTGGTGTCCAGTTGAATAAGAAGAACTGGACTGGCCCTAAAAAATGTTTCTTCTGTGATGCGTTCGAAACTTCTGATCACATTTGTTTTCAATGCCCAGTGGCGGTTTTCCTCTGGGCTTTCATAAGAGATAGCTTGGGATGGAATCAATCCCCCACGAGCTGCGAATCCTTGTTTGTTGAGATAATTGATAAGAGTAGAGGTATCCGACAGTCTATGATCATACACTTCTGTGCAGGGATGCTTTGGACGCTCTGGAAATCGAGGAATGCGGCGGTGTTCGAAAAGACGGTGTTGGCGTCCCCTGCGGCGCTGATCCACAAGTCGCTGGCATTGGTGAAGACCTGGAGCCCCTTGCTGAAACCGAAGATGAAGCCGGCGGCAGATGAACTGATGCACCTACTCGCTGCCAAGGCGGCGATGTAAATTTCCTATCTTCGGCCGGTGCGCGATGTCAAAAAGAACTGTTACTGTTGGGCGGCTGTCTGCTGCAAACTTGTTTTATTTTGAACGTTAACTAGAGGTCTGCTAGAGGTAGCTTGGTTCAGCCTTGACTGGCCAAGAGTTTAGAAACTGGTTTAAGCGTCATTTGTAGCTGGTGTTCCCAGCGAATCATCCTCCGTTACGCTTTCAATATAAAGCCGGGCAATGCCTTTTATCTAAATAAGTCTGAATCACATACGAGACTCGGAGTGCGACACGACATGACATTTTTGAGAGTAGGAAAGACGGAAGGATAAATCCATTTAATTTAGATGTAGATAATGACATTTTTGCAGCTCATGTCTTCAGGCAATGGTGTAAAGGAGACAGGGTCAGCGCCAGTTACCTTCTTGAGTAATGAGACATGAAAGACCGGATGAGTAGAGGAATCCACTGGTAACTTGAGTTTATAGGCAATAGAACCAACTTAGCTTCCACCTCATAAGGCCCAAAGTACCGATAGGAGAGCTTATGACAGATTCTGTTCTTGACTGATGTTTGAGCATACGGTTGCAACCTCAACCAGACTTTCTCACTAGCTTCAAACTGTCTTTCAGTACGGTACTTATCAGCCTGAGACTTTTGGCGTTGTTGAGCCCGGAGAAGTTGCTGGTGTAACAAGGCATTAACAGTTTGGCGATGAGAAAGCCACTCATTCATATCAGCAGGAAGACAATCTTTTGCAGGGTCCAATCCAAAATGAGCAAGAGGATGACAATATAAAACTTCAAATGGAGTATGTTGCAGAGAAGAATGAAAGCAAGTGTTATACCAAAACTCTGCCAGGTGTAACCACTCAGACCATTTTCCAGGGCAAGAACTGATAAAACATCTGAGATATGCTTCAATGCATTGGTTAACACGTTCTGTTTGGCCATCACTCTGGGGATGGTAAGCAGAGCTCATGCACAATTGTGTACCCGAAAGATTGAAGAATTCTTTCCAGAGATGACTAGTGAAAATCTTATCTCTATCAAATATTATAGACTTAGGCATACCATGCAGCCTATAGACTTGTTCCATGTACAACTTAGCTACTTGTAGTGCAGAGAAAGGATGCTTGAGTTTGAGGAAATGAGCATACTTGGAGAACTTGTCAACTACCACTAGTATGCAATTGAAGGAGTTAGAAACAGGCAAACCTTCAATGAAATCCATTGTGACCATCTGCCAAGACTACTCTGGAACTTGCAAAGGTTGAAGCAACCCTGGGTAAGGAACATGTTCTGCCTTAGCATGTTGACAGACATGGCAAGCAGCAACAAAATACTGTATAGTTTTCTTCATCTTTGGCCGATAAAAGAGCTTTATAATTCTCTTATAAGTTACTAGAAATCCAGAATGCCCACCAATAGGGCTGGAATGAAGTTGAGAAGTAACCAGTTGTTGCATGTCGTCAGAATGCCCAAGCCAAATTGTTAGCTTGTATTTGATAATGCCCTGATCCAAAGAATAATGCCCTGAAGGAGAACTCAATGACAATTGTTGCAACAACTATTGGGCTACAGGATCATCTGTATAACTGTTCTGCAAATCAATAAGCCAAGAAGGAATAGCTGAAGAAATTGCTGTCAGAATCCCAGAAGAATGTTGTGCTCTGGATAAAGCATCTGCAGCACAGTTAGTAGAGCCCTTCTTATACATGATCTTGTATTGAAATCCCATCAACTTAGTCATCACTTTCTCTTGCCAGTAAGAATGGAGCTTCTGATCAGTTAAATGAATCAGACTCCTTTGATCAGTATGAATTATGAATAATAAATTCTGTTGGAAGAAGATAAGCCTTCCACTGGTCTAATTGTAAAAGAACAGCTAAGCTTTCTTTTTCATATGTAGACATGCCTTGAGTTCTTGGTCCTAATGCCTTGCTTACATAAGCAATAGGATGCCCCTCTTGATGTAAAACAGCACCAATACCATAATCAGATGCATCAGTTTCAATAACAAAAGGCTTGCTAAAATCTAGAACAGCAAGAACAGGAGTAGAAATCAAAGCTTTCTTCAGTAACTGGAATGAAGATTCTGTAACAGATGACCAAGTGAAAAGAACTCCTTTCTTGAGCAAGTTAGTGAGAGGTCTGGCCAACAGCCCAAAATCCTTGACAAATCTTCTATAATAACCAGCTAGCCCCAAAAAAACTTCTCATCTCTTTGACTGTTGAAGGACTTGGCCAGTTTTGAACAATAGAGATTTTGCTAGGGTCAGTGGAAACACCGTTTGGAGACAAAACATGTCCCAGGTAGTGCAATTGCTGCTTAGCAAAAGAACACTTAGACAAATTGACTTTAAATTGGTGGAGCTGTAAGAGATCAAACACCTGTTGCAGATGTTGTAGATGTTCTTCAAAAGTGTTACTATAGATCAAAATGTCATCAATGAAAACAACCACACATTTTCTGAGCAAGGGAGCTAGTATGAAATTCATAACAAATTGGAAAGTTGCTGGTGCTCCAGTCAGTCCATAAGGCATGACCTTATACTCATAATGGTCGTGATGAGTTTGGAATGCAGTCTTGAACTGGTCATCTAGATGAACCATGATCTGATGAAACCCAGATTTGAGATCTAAAGTGGTAAACCACTAAGCACCATGTAATTCTTCAAATAACTCCTCAATAATGGGAAGAGGGAATTTGTTCTTCACTGTATAAGCATTGAGCTTCCTATAGTCAACACATAACCTCCATTCACCATTCTTTTTCTTAACAAGCAATGCTGGTGAAGCAAATGGACTAGAACTCTCCTTAATCATGTCTGACTTAAGAAGATGAGCTACTTGCTTTTCTATCTCATCCTTTTGAGCAGGTGTATATCTATATGGTTTCAGTCTAAAAGGCTGAGCTCCAGGAATAAGAGGAATGGTATGAGTATGAGACATTGTAGGAGGAACCTGAGAAGGTGCAGCAAACAAATCCTGATGCTGATTCACTAATTGAGCTACCTCAGTTGGAATGTCAGCAGAGTGATTAAGGTGCTCCTCATTCACAGAATAGACTTGAACAACACTTTCAACATCATTTATTTTTTCCAACAGTTGTAAATGATTAAGAGTGATCTCAGAAACAACAGGAACTTGATCATTAATGCCTTGAAGCTTGATCTGCTATCCTTGATACTCAAAACTCAGCCATTTATCTTTCCAATGCATGTTCATAGGATTGAAAAGTTCCAACCACTCTATACCCAGAATGGCATCATAAGAATCAATGGGTAGTATCTTGAAGGTGGTATTGAACACAAAACTCCCTGCACAGACCATGAGCAATTAACCAACTCATGAGAGCATCTCAAGTGAGCTCCATCAGCCACTCTGATAGTCATAGTGTGATGCAAAGGAGTACAAGGAGTTAACTAAGAAGCTAAGGCTTCGCTGATAAAGTTGTGACTGCTACCAGAATCCACAAGAATCACTGATTTGAAATTCTGAATAGATGCAGACAACTTCAAAGTTCCAGTAGGAGCAATACCTTTCAATGCATGATTAGACAAAGCCATCAATTGCTCATCTTCAGAATCAGAGCTGGGCACAGGAATCTCATCATCAGATGAATTATCAGGAACCTCAACAGAATCCCAAACTTCCTCCACCAAATGCAAAGGAACTATTAGGGAACATTTATGGTCTTGAGACCATCTAGCTCCACACTTATAACAAAGTTCCAAGGCTTTCTTGTATGCTCTGAGTGAAGACAACTTCTCATCAACTTTACTTGGAGTAGCAGATTTAGTAGAGCCATATTCACTGAAGCTTGGCTTATTAGTAACACCACCAGCAGAATAAGAAGATTTGAAGGTGGTCTTCTTAGCAGCATACTCTAGCTTCTTGTAAGAGCTTGATGGTTGACCCAGTAGCAGTTCTTCCTGTAATAGAGCAAGAGAACTCGCAGCATCCAGATCTTTTGGTCTATGAAGCAAAACAACACTCTTAATTTCATCCCTCAAGCCATCAATGAATCTATTGACTAAGAAAGCTGGATTGACTAAAGGGTCATGAGCTAACAACTGGTGCATAAGCTCATCAAAGGAGGTGATATATTCAGGCACTAAGTTGGTTTGTTTAACTTTGAAGAACTTGCGGATAAAGTGGTTAAACTGATCACGCTCAAACCTAGACACAATGTGGAGACACAATTGATCCCAAGGAATACTTCTAAGGTCTAACTCAATGGTTTGCATCCAGAAGGCAGCAGTACCCTTGAAATTGACAGTAGCTAGTTTAACCCAACGATCAGGAGGTATATCAAAAATGTCAAAATAGGACTCACACTGTTTGATCCAAAGCTTAGGATTAGTGCCTGAGAACTTAGGAAACTCCATGGGAGGTATGGCATGGCTCATAGAGTGGTGACTAAAATAAGGCATGGGTTGAGGATAAATAGTGTAACTATGGTGAGGACAGGCAAAATTGCCCTTAGGTGATTTAGGTGGAGAAGCGGATTTCTCACCTTTGACCGGAGGTCGTTCGGAAGGAGCGCCGCCCCCCGAACCAGACCCCTGGTGATGTGTTTCAACGCCGTGGTCTAACGACCCTTGTGCCGTCCCTTCTGGGCACGAGTTCAGGTGGGCGACCCCGGCGACTTGCAGTAGACTTACGCAGCAGACTTGGACTTCGAATCGGCGGAGCAAAGATCTTCCACCTCCTTGCGCAGTCCCTCGACGCTGGTGCCGAGAGCCGAAACCTTGGACTCGACCTCGGGCTTCCATGTGTCGAATTCGGCCTTGGCGATCTTGAGGAACTCGATGGAGGTCTGCACCTCGCTGAGTTTACTGTTGCCGTTGTTGATCCCCTTCGTCTATTCTTCCAGCTTCTTGAGGATCGCCGAGAGCTGCTCTTCAACCTTCATGGTGAGCTTGCTTCGTGTGAGTGGCGTAGCGGCCAGATCGGGATTAGAAATCGGCGGCGATGGGTGGCGGTGGTGGTATGAATCGGAACGGAATACTAATACCAGATGTAACAACACTAGGGAAATAGGTTGCTACTATGACGAATCTCAATATATGTTTACTGGTTCTCGAGGTAATTCAACAATGGCGATGGCGATGAGCCGGCAGCGGCGGCGAGCGCGCGGCAGCGATGTGCTGCAGCACACCAATGCCAATGCCAACCAAGCCGAAGAAGCCAAGTCTCACACACTCTCTCTTTTAACGTTCATTACACGGCATCTGGGCCGACGGAATCTTGACGCAGCGGGCCTGGTTCACTTCACCCACTATGGGCCGATGATCTTCTGATTGGGCCACCTGGGCCGTTTCTTACCCTTTGCTAGAGAGTATGACCGCACTGTGACATAAGTCTGAATCACATACGAGACTCAGAGTGCGACACAACATGACATTTTTGAGAGTAGGAAAGACGGAATGATAAATCCATTTAATTTAGATGTAGATAATAGCAAGCACTACTATCTAAGGATTTGCGGCAATGCTTGGGTTTATACGTCCTAAGCATAGGGCAACGTGGCGGGATTTTGTTGGGCCGCTGTGCCTCACACTTCAGTCTGAGCATTCGGTTAACCGAAACCCATCGGTTCGTTTCTTCAATTTTCACACAAATTCGGTTACCAAGGAACCAGACACCGATCGGTTCTTCTCAAAACTTGGAACCGAGCAAATTCGGGTTCGGTTCTCGGTTCTCGTAATGTTACCGTGCCACGCGCCCACCCGACCCGGCTACGCACACCCATCCCATTCCTCTGATTTCTCTGTCGCCTGCTGTCGCGTTGTTCCTTGCTTCACGTTGCTGGCGCGTTTGCACTACTCTGTGCCACCACCGACGTACCCTGCTATGTGCCACTGCGCACGCACACACGACCAGTGTGAGCTGCTCCACTCGCTCTCGACCCTATTCTCTCTGTTCCCGGGGTCCCTCTCTCTCCGACTCCCCCAGCGTGACCTCCCATGCCAGGATCCGGGACCGGCGGCGTGGCTGTGCCGGCTTAGCCGGATCTGGCAGGTGCGGTCGCGGATACGCTAGATCCTGCGGGGATACGGCCGAGGTAGGCCTCTTCTCTCATCCTCCTCTCCCTATCTCCTCCTCCAACTCCTGTGAGGGCCTAGGGTTACGGTGAGCAGCCTACCTTCTCTTCCCCCCCCCCCCCCTGAAAGGCCCTTGTTTGGTTTTGATAATTGAGTGACAACTTTAGGTGGACTAACATGTGTGATGGTTGAGATACACAGGAGTTAGTTCACGGGTACATGTGTGTGAGCAACATATGCCATGGTGGAGATGGCTTGGAGATGTTGTGAGGCTCAACACATGAGTTGATAAAGGAGCTCATTGCAAATGAGACATGACATGGAGTCATGTGACCAAGAGGTGAAGATCAAGATGAGGCTTGGCTTGATGGACCGGTTGCAAGTGTGAAGGGCAAGTTGAGGCTGCGAAGCGAAGGACCATGCGATGGTGAAGCTTGGGCAAGACTTGGCGCCGATGGACCGACGCAACGGTGAAGAGCAAGTGAGGTCAAGATCGATGGACCAAGAGTGTCACATGATGATATGAAGTGGATCATATCATTTGATGATCGTGTCGGTGCATGTTGTTGCATTGGCACAATGGAGGAAGACGGTGGAGATGGAAATGCGCAAGGCAAAGGTATAACCTAGGGCATTTCATTTCACCGGTCTAAGGTTGAGTAGAGAAGTACTTGACCGGATTTAGGATAGATGGCCGTACTATCAAGAGGGGTAATCTTGTTTGCATATCGGTCATCTAGTGCCACTTGAGCGATCTAACATTGCGATGTGCTAGGATCGAGTGGCGTGGTGAGTTGAAGAGAAAATCCTTTGAAAATGATTGTGAAAATGCTAACACACAAGCACATGGAGTTGTACACTTGGTGGTGTTGGCACATTTACAAAGGTGGCGAATGTTTGTGGTTTGTAGGGTTGAGTTGGGCTTGGGTCCCTCTCTCCCTCCCGCCGAGCTTGCGAGGTGGGATTCGGCGCTTTCGGGAAAATTGGAGGCATATTTTCCATTGCGCCGGATGCAAATTGTTGTTGGAAACATGCTATCTATGGTGGTCAAGTTGGTATACTTGTGGGATAGCATGGTGGAGAAGATCGCGTTTTCGATGGGCTGTAAATCATGGATTTACAAGCGCCGGACGCGCGGTCGGACGCGCCAGCGGCGGGCGGACGCGTCCGGCGCGTGGAAGGTTGGCGTGGGCGGGCTCGGGCTCGGCGTCGCCGAGCGCCGGACGCGCGAGGCGCGTCCGGCGCACGTCCGGACTCGGACGAAACTTCGGTGCCGAGTGCCGCGTGAGCACGTTCGCGACGCGCGCCGGCAGCGGCGGACTCGGGCGAGTCACGTTTGGCGTCCGTCCGGCGGTTCTGCGTTCTGCGCGCGGGCGGTGGCGGCCGGTGGATGACCGGGCCGGGACGCTGGCCCGGCGGTGGTCACCGGGCGCGTCCGGGGGGTTTCGAGCGAGATCGTGAGGTAGCCGTTGGGGATCAACGGTCGACTTCGAACGGCAGTCGGTACACGTGGCGTGACGGAGGAGCGCCGGACGCGGCTTGAGCGTCCGGCGGTGGAGGCCGGACGCGTCCGGCGCTCGTGTTTCGGTTGCCCGAGGTGGCAACGGCTAGTTTCAGCCCTTGGGGCTATATATACGTGGTTTGGCCGGGCGTGGCCGGTTGGGCCGAGCACGCCCGGCTATGTTGCCTTGTGTGGTGGTGCTTGGAAGCCCTCTAACTCACATATGCTTGGTAGTGACCATCCGATAGTGTGAGAAGAGCGATTCTAGTGCGAGTGCTTTGTGAGATTGCATTTGTGGCACTAGGTGGTTGTGTTGCAAGCCGGAGAGCTTGTTACTCTTGGAGGATTGTCACCTCCTAGACGGCTTGGTGGCAAGAGGCTCCGTGGTAGCACGCGTGGAGATACGGTGCTCGGAGAAGAGATTGTGAGAGGTCGGTACTCACCTCGCGGGGATCGCGAAGAGTAGCCCTATTGGATTGCGCGTGTCATTGAGTTACCACCCTTGCGTGTGTGGGTTTGCTCGGTGCCTTGAGGGGCTCACTTGAGAGTGGTGTCTTGCGGTGCCTTGCGGGGCGTGCCTTGAGGGGCAAGTGACTTGAGGGTCACACCGAAGAACCATCTAGGTGAAAAGACCGGAGGAACCACCGAAGGTGTTGGTCGACACAACGGGACGTAGCTTGGGGGCAACCAAGTGAACCTGGTGAAAAATCGCCGAGTCATCTTGTGTCCACACTTCGCGGTGGTTTGCAATCTCTTTCACAAGCTTTGCATTTACTTTTCTTACATTCTTGTATAGCTTGTGTAGTTGCTCTTGTGGTTAGTTAGCTTGAGTAGCTTGTTAATCACCTTCTTGCTTGTGTAGCTAGAAGTAGAGTAAGTTGCCTTGCTTAGCTTGTGTAGTTAAGTAAGTTTGAGCTCTTGGGTTTGGCTTGTGTAGCTTTGTCCATGAGCATCTAGTGAGCTTAGGTTGGCTTTGTGCTTTTGCTCATTAGAATTGTGTAGGTGCACACCTGGTTGCTAAAGTACTAGTTGCTTAGTTTTGTGTGACCTTGCAAGCTAGACTTGTTTAGTGTGCACTAGCTAGATTGGCACCTTGTCTTCTTGTTTAGGATCTTTTACAAGGTGCATCTAGAGACATAGATAGAGGGGTGAAAGTCTTGGTTAGGCCGATAGATTTAATTCCGCACTTATATCGGTTAGCCGGAGCGATTAGTTTTAAAAGGACTATTCACCCCCTCTAGTCCGCCATCTCGACCTTACAAGTGGTATCGGAGCCGGGTCTCTCATTTTAGTGGTCTTCACCGACCCGAGAGGATGGCGACTAGTGGGATAGATGTTGAGTGCTCTTGTGACACACACATTTTTGATGGCACGGACTTTGCACGGTGGAAACACCATATGCTTGATCATTTTCGTGCATCGGGACCTAAGGTTTGGTGGGTTGTCACAAAGGGTCTCACTCACGTAATGGACGATGAGAACCTTACCGAAGCTCAACAAGCTCTTTATGATCTTAATGATAAAGCTCTTTGCTTTCTAATGCTTGCTTTGAGTTTTGATGTGTTTAAGAAGGTGAATCATCGAGGAACCGCACGTATGGCGTGGGATTCCATCAAGCACATCTTCGGCGATGCCTCCACATGGGATGATGGCAAGTATGAGGTGGAGGAAGCCACGATGGTGCTACATGAGTGTGTTGAGCATGATCACAACAAGATTGTTGTGAAAGATTGCTCCACCTCATGGTCAAGTGAGGAAGATGATCGATCTACCTCAAGCTCACTTGACAAGATAAAGGATGATGCCTCAAGTGATGCAAGTAATGATTCTACCCCAAGCACACTTGACGGCGATGATGGATCATGCTCCAATGATGATGCAACTACAAGCTCTCCAACATCATCATATTGCTTCATGTCACAAGGTGACACTAAGGTATCAAGTTGCAATGTGATTGATCATGATTCATATGATGAGCTTGTTAGTAGACTTGCTAGCATGACCATATCTTTGGAAAAAGAGAAAGCCAAAACAATGAAACTTGAAAATGAAAACTCTTTTCTAAAGACAACATGTGAACAACAAAAGCATCTACTTTATGTTATTAATTGTTCACATGATGTGTTAAACTTGGCCCATGAGGAACTTAGTGTTGCTCATGAAACTTTGTTGCAAGATCATGCTTTTCTCACTAAGAAGTTTTCCATTGAAGAAATTAAAACTAGTGAGAGCTCATCACTTGGGTTGAATGATCAATCACATATGACTAACCTTTGTGATGTAGGGAAGAAGCTTGTATCCACCTCTTATGATGTTTTACATGATATACCATGTTCTTCACAATTAGATGCTTGTTCTACTTCTATGTCTTGTGAGACTAATCTTTTGAAGGAGAACAATAGACTCAAAAGCAAAGTGAAGAATTTGAACAACAAGCTAGAGAGGTGCTACAACTCTCAAGTCACCTTTGAACACATGTTGAAGAACAAGAGAAGATATGGTGACAAGAGTGGCCTTGGTTTCAACAAGGACAATGTTGGGGTGAGTGAAGTGCCAAACATCACACATTCTCAACTCTTGAAGAGCTACAAGAGATTTGGCAACATGAATGGCATCCGCTACAACAACACCAACATTAAGGGAAAGAAATGGGGCAAGAGAAAGTATGAGAAAGAAATGAAGAAGCTAGAAGAAGAAAGGCTCTCTCATTTCATGTGCTTTCAATGCAATGAAATGGGACATCTAGCAAGAACTTGCCCAAACAAAGAGGAGTCTCAACCAAAGCCACAAGATGAGCAAGAAAAGAAACCCCAAGATCAAGTCAAGATCAATCATGAAGATATAATTGATGACTTGAAGATGAAGAAGAAAAAGAAAACAAGAAGGGGTGGAAGAGCAAGGCATTCAACTCCTATTCAAGATGCCAAGATGATGATGAGCAAGAATCAAGAGAAGAAAGATTTGGCTCACATCAAGTGCTTCAAGTGTGAAGATATGGGACACTATGCCTCGGGGTGTTCCATCAAGCTTGAGAAGAAGGCTCAAGCAACTCATAAGAGGCAAGGCAATGAAGAGCATCACATGAGCAATGAAGAAAAGGCTCAACTAAAGAGAAGATGCTATTCATGCCGGGAAAGGGGACACATGGCTCATTCATGTCCCCTAGGTAACAATTCTAAGCCTATTTCAATTGATGCAAATAATATGCTTAGAAAGGATGACAATGGTACCTCAATGGTTTCTATTGAAAAACATCCCGCTACTCATACTAAGGCTTTGCCTAAGTATGTTGCTCCTAACTTGAGAGGACCCAAACATGTTTGGGTACCATCAAAAAGTGGATGATTGTGTGTAGGTACCATGGCATTGGAGACTTGATTCAATTGAGTTCATATTATTCATCATTTTATTGAATCAAGTAATTAAAGCTTAGTGCTATTTCTTTCCCAATGCCAAGTCATGACAAGTGAAGTCCAATGTGCTACAACATACAAGTGCAATAATCAAGTTGTGGTAATCTATTGGTATTCGAAGGCTTGCAAAGTATTTGAGTTGAAGCTTGCTAATGGATGATCATGAGTTATCAAAGGTATATTCCTAGTTGATCTATTCATTTGGGTGCATATGAGTTGATTGAATTGGATATATATGCATATGTTGCTTGCTATAAGATGATTGAATGGATTAATTGCTTAGTAGTCAAATTTGGATTGGTTTGGTTGGATATGATCACAAGATGACTCTTAATAAGTGGTTTGAATGGATATATGTCTTGTGTTGGTATTCAAACAAATTGATATCAAGTTTGACTCAATTTGAAGAGGCATAGCTCAATTGCTTAAAATCTGTCCAAATATTTAGAATCTGAGCTAGCTAAAAAGACAGCCATGATTGAGTGATCAAATCTATTTGGATTGACTTGAAATTTGGTATGGATGCTCTACACTCATTGTATAGTATGCTGTACAAATTCCATGAAGATTGGATAAGAATTGCTTCGGTTTTGGAGTATATCTTGTCAGCTATAGTACAGCAGTTTTCAGCATGTAACAGTGTGGGAAGATGTGAAATTTGGCAGCAATCTAGAAGGCCAATGAAGCTAAAATTTTTATAGCTACTGGTAGACTTAGTGTTGCACATCTCCACCATATTTCATGGCATTTGGAGCTGTACATTGGGATATATGAATTATTCTTTGAAGAGTACAGAATCTGCCAGAAAAGTGACTATCATTGGTTATATCAAGAGTCACTCAAATTGAAAGGTCCTCAAGTTGGTTTCTTGTTTACAAGTGGTTGAGGAACCTAAGTTTGGTTTTGAATTGGTCTAGAAGCATGAAGAATAATGAGTACAAGGTCATTTGATTGTGAAGTGTATTTGTTACACTATTTGGTACTCAAATCGAAGATCAAGATCAAACTCAAGATGAAGATGAAGTTTAAGTTCTAGTGACAATTGAAGATCATTTGGTAGAAAGAAAAGAACTTAAAACAAGAAAGAAAAGGACTTAAAGAAGATTTCAAGTGATTCATCATATCAAGTCCAAGGATCAATCAAAGAAAGGCAATTCAAGTGAGTGTCAAGGATAGTTCTTGGTGATCCAAGAGATATTGGAGATGTGATCTACTCGGTTGAAGCAATCAAAAGGGTTGATAAAGAAAGCAAGCAACACCCAAGATAGAGAGCAATACATGACAAGTCAAGAAATAATACAAGTGGTGCACAAGTGGTACCCATTCAAGTGGTATTCTCTCATGCAAGCAAGAATCACAAGAAGAAGCAAGCCAACCACAACAAGAAAGTGCACTTGATCTCAAGTGGGTTTTCATCTCATATGGGTGAAGCATGGTATTCAATCATGGTATCTATTGGCTTCATCAAGCTTATAAATGGACTTCACATTGCTATTGGAGTAATGAAATTGGAATCTATGTGACTATCCTCTACTCCAACATAGCAAAGGTATCATTGTATTGTGCATGATCATTTCATCCCTTACTAGTATGCGGTTAGTGCATATAGTACATGCTTATTAGGATCATGCATAACAATGAAATGTTTTAAATTCATAGTCTACCACTATTGCTTGAATGTTTGATTTATCTAGTGGTATGAGTATGAGTTTGTTCATGAGCTAGTGAACCCAAGTACTTGATCTAGTTTGAATTGCATATAAGTTTCAAGTACAACATTGACAAGATAACCCTTCTAGTGAGGTGTGAAGAAGCTTGTCATTGGTTCAAATCGGACTTGAATGTTTATAAGTGATTCATATTAGCTCAAGTCAAAGAGAAAGAAGCTCATGAAACAATCAAGTTCAAGAATTGGTTATTCATGACAAATCCAACAAGTGGTTACCATAATGCTAGTTCTTGCAAGAAATGTCTAGTCTTATCACTATCTTCAAGTGGTGTTCCTACAAGTGGTATGGTACACATGGTTTTCATTCAAGTGATATCTAGTACATCAAGATGATGGTTCCACAAGTGATCCTCAACTTTAAAGTGATCAATTCAAATCAAGAGAAGCTACCCTCACCAACAAGAAAGTGTTTTTATGATTGGTTTGACTCATGCTTTGTCATAGGGGGAGGAGCCCCACTTCATCGGTATTAGAGACAAAGAAACTTCAAGTGACCTACATGTAGTATCTTTGGTGCTATGACAAAGGGGAGTGCCCAATGCATAGTTACAAGTGGATTCCTTGCAACTACATGTGGATTTTACAAGTGGTGTCATTCCAACATATGGTGTTGTCCATCAAAAATGAAGATTCAAGACTCAACCATCAACCCCTAGTTCCAATCCTTTGCATCAAGAGAATTTTTCTTACATGTGGTATCTTCAAGTGGTATTGCTGCATACCTTTATGGTCATTGATGACAAAGGGGGAGAGAATTGTACAAAGATATGCGAAGAAGCATACAAAGGGGAGAATGCGAAGAAGCATACAAAGGGGAGAAATATGGAACAAAAGAAGCATACAAAGGGGAGTAGAAAATGGACATGGATCAAGAGGGAGCAACATTAAAGAATGGAGGAGGATAAAAAATTCTGATTAAGAGAAGCACACAAGTAGGGGAGCAAGCTCATGAACTTGTTTGATTGCATTTGATATGTGCATATTCATGTGCTTGCTTGCATTCGCATAAGTTCTTATATTTCAATATGCAATGCTTGTGTGGTGAATGCTAGTTATAGAACTTGATTGATGATTTGAAAAACTAGCATGTATAGGATGGTTTAGCTAGTCACATGTGCTTTACAAGTGGTACTAGAACCTTGCTTATAATGTTGATCTCATGAGGTATCTAGTGTTTTGTTTCATGTGATTTCTAGCTAACCATGATGCTAAGGATGAACTTCAATGGTGCAACTCCGATTTGTATCACGCTTCAAAGGTTTATCTTATACACCTTAGCATCACTTAGTAGTGCTAACTCTCCCAAAATTTCCATATTTATGCATGTGTGCAAGCTTGAAACCAAACCATTTGGGCACACATGTAGGGGGAGCTATCACTACCAAGTTGACTTTGTGGTACTTATCCAAATCATGACGTTGAGCCTAAATGTTGGATAAGTGGCATAAAGTCCAAATATTCTTAAATTCCATATCTTTGTAGAGTTGTCATCAATTACCAAAAAGGGGGAGATTGAAAGGCCCTTGTTTGGTTTTGATAATTGAGTGACAACTTTAGGTGGACTAACATGTGTGATGGTTGAGATACACGGGAGTTAGTTCACGGTACATGTGTGTGAGCAACATATGCCATGGTGGAGATGGCTTGGAGATGTTGTGAGGCTCAACACATGAGTTGATAAAGGAGCTCATTGCAAATGAGACATGACATGGAGTCATGTGACCAAGAGGTGAAGATCAAGATGAGGCTTGGCTTGATGGACCGGTTGCAAGTGTGAAGGGCAAGTTGAGGTCAAGCGAAGGACCATGCGATGGTGAAGCTTGGGCAAGACTTGGCGCCGATGGACCGACGCAACGGTGAAGAGCAAGTGAGGTCAAGATCGATGGACCAAGAGTGTCACATGATGATATGAAGTGGATCATATCATTTGATGATCGTGTCGGTGCATGTTGTTGCATTGGCACAATGGAGGAAGACGGTGGAGATGGAAATGCGCAAGGCAAAGGTATAACCTAGGGCATTTCATTTCACCGGTCTAAAGGTTGAGTAGAGAAGTACTTGACCGGATTTAGGATAGATGGCCGTACTATCAAGAGGGGTAATCTTGTTTGCATATCGGTCATCTAGTGCCACTTGAGCGATCTAACATTGCGATGTGCTAGGATCGAGTGGCGTGGTGAGTTGAAGAGAAAATCCTTTGAAAATGATTGTGAAAATGCTAACACACAAGCACATGGAGTTGTACACTTGGTGGTGTTGGCACATTTACAAAGGTGGCGAATGTTCGCGCTGTGGTTTGTAGGGTTGAGTTGGGCTTGGGTCCCTCTCCCTCCCGCCGAGCTTGCGAGGCGGGATTCGGCGCTTTCGGGAAAATTGGAGGCATATTTTCCATTGCGCCGGATGCAAATTGTTGTTGGAAACATGCTATCTATGGTGGTCAAGTTGGTATACTTGTGGGATAGCATGGTGGAGAAGATCGCGCGTTTTCGATGGGCTGTAAATCATGGATTTACAAGCGCCGGACGCGGCGGATCGGACGCGCGGCGGGCGGGCGCGGACGCGTCCGGCGCGTGGAAGGTTGGCGTGGGCGGGGCGTCGGGCGAGCTTGTCGAGCGCCGGACGCCGAGGAGGCGCGTCCGCGCACGCCGGACTCGGACGGAAAAAACGGTGCCGAGTGCCGCGTGAGCACGTTCGCCGGGCGACGCGGCCGGACGCAGCGGCGGACTCGGGCGAGTCGGCGTTTGGCGTCCGGCGGTTCTATGCGCGCTGGCGGGCGGTTTGGTGGATGCACCGGCCGGACGCGTCGGCGGTGGTCACCGAGCGCGTCCGGCGCGGGGTTTCGGCGCGATCGTGAGGTAGCCGTTGGGGATCAACGGTCGACTTCGAACGGTCGGTACACGTGGCGTGACGGAGCGCCGGACGCGGCTTGGAGCGTCCGGCGTGGTGGAGGCCGGACGCGTCCGGCGCTCGTGTTTCGGTTGCCCGAGGTGGCAACGGCTAGTTTCAGCCCTTGGGGCTATATATACGTGGTTTGGCCTTTGTGGCCGGTTCTTGCCGAGCACGCCCGGCTATGTTGCCTTGTGTGGTGGTGCTTGGAAGCCCTCTAACTCACATATGCTTGGTAGTGACCATCCGATAGTGTGAGAAGAGCGATTCTAGTGCGAGTGCTTTGTGAGATTGCATTTGTGGCACTAGGTGGTTGTGTTGCAAGCCGGAGAGCTTGTTACTCTTGGAGGATTGTCACCTCCTAGACGGCTTGGTGGCAAGAGGCTCCGTGGTAGCACGCGTGGAGATACGGTGCTCCGGAGAAGAGATTGTGAGAGGTCGGTACTCACCTCGCGGGGATCGCGAAGAGTAGCCCTATTGGATTGCGCGTGTCATTGAGTTACCACCCTTGCGTGTGTGGGTTTGCTCGGTGCCTTGAGGGGCTCACTTGAGAGTGGTGTCTTGCGGTGCCTTGCGGGGCGTGCCTTGAGGGGCAAGTGACTTGAGGGTCACACCGAAGAACCATCTAGGTGAAAAGACCGGAGGAACCACCGAAGGTGTTGGTCGACACAACGGGACGTAGCTTGGGGGCAACCAAGTGAACCTGGTGAAAAATCGCCGAGTCATCTTGTGTCCACACTTCGCGGTGGTTTGCAATCTCTTTCACAAGCTTTGCATTTACTTTTCTTACATTCTTGTATAGCTTGTGTAGTTGCTCTTGTGGTTAGTTAGCTTGAGTAGCTTGTTAATCACCTTCTTGCTTGTGTAGCTAGAAGTAGAGTAAGTTGCCTTGCTTAGCTTGTGTAGTTAAGTAAGTTTGAGCTCTTGGGTTTGGCTTGTGTAGCTTTGTCCATGAGCATCTAGTGAGCTTAGGTTGGCTTTGTGCTTTTGCTCATTAGAATTGTGTAGGTGCACACCGGTTGCTAAAGTACTAGTTGCTTAGTTTTGTGTGACCTTGCAAGCTAGACTTGTTTAGTGTGCACTAGCTAGATTGGCACCTTGTCTTTTTGTTTAGGATCTTTTACAAGGTGCATCTAGAGACATAGATAGAGGGGTGAAAGTCTTGGTTAGGCCGATAGATTTAATTCCGCACTTATATCGGTTAGCCGGAGCGATTAGTTTTAAAAAGGACTATTCACCCCCTCTAGTCCGCCATCTCGACCTTACCTCTAGGTAATGTTCTAGTAGTAGCAAGGTGATTTTCTACTACTAGCAATGCGGTGTTTTGTTAGTAGCTAATCGATGGGGTTCCAATAGTTTCGTCCAGTTGTTTCAACAGTTTTTTCTTATTGGTTTCAGAAGAACTGCTAAAGTTGTTTCTCCGTCCTGCTTTTTTATTTGTTTCTACGAACATATGTTTTCTGCAACACATGTTTCAATACATGTTTCATTTATGTTTCAGCAGTTTGCTTGAATTTTGTTTCTGTGGGCCTGCTTCAGTTGGTTCAGTATCATGTTGAATCTTTTTGTTTCGGTCCTTTTCAATCATTTTGTTTTGAGTTGCATTCATTTTTTTTTGTTTCAGTAGTTTCCTTGTTTCATTTTTTGCTTTTCGTTTTTGTGTTGGGGAGGGCTAGTGATGTTGGGGATGAAGCCAGCGGCGGGTTGGAGGTTCTCGGTCCGGTGAGGCGGGACAACACGTGGGTTGGGGTGGAGGATGTCACGCGAGGCGTGAACAGAGCGGGACACTACATGCTCACTGCAGGTTAGAGGCGCGTTTGATCGATTGTGTGATCGTGTGGTGGGTCGTGCGTCCTATTTGGGCCGTTCGTACGGGCGTCCTATCGGTAGGACATCCGAGCACGTGCACGGCCCAAGGATTTGTAGTGCGACTGTATAAGTTAATATATGCACACATGTCAAAACAATGAGTAAGGGCCTGTTTATGAATCATCCCCTCTAAATTTTAGAGCTAAAGCTCCGAACAAGTGGTGTAAAGTTAACTCTAAACTTTAGTTCACTTGACGTTAGAGCTTTAGACGAGCTGCAGCGGGGTACGCAACCGCCCACTGCAGGAAGCTTTTGCGGAAATTTTGCTGCAGCGGCTTCCGCAAAAGCTTCCGCAATGGTTGAGGTCAGCCGCTCGAATGGCATGCTTGGCGGTGGAAAAAGGCAAACGCAAAAGCGCCAGCGTGGCGCCAGGCCCGCTCGTCCTCTCCGCGGCCTGCTCCGGCCCGTTGCTGGAGAGAGAGAGGAGCAGAGGAGAAGGGGAGCAGGGGAGTGGGCCGGCTCCTTCCCCATGGCCGGCGCGGTGGAGCAGGAGTCGCGGCCGCCACCGGAGGGAGGTCGCGGCCGCCAAGCGCCGCCCGCCATGGCCGCCCGGGGAAGAGGACGCCGCCGCGCCGCTCGCGGGATCGGGAAGGACCGAGAAGGAGGAGGCCGCCGCGCGCGCCGGCGCCCGCACCCCAGCCGTGGAGGGAGGAGGGAGCAGGGAGCGCGGCTCGCCGGGCGCCGGCGAGGAAGCTGCTCCTCCGATTCGAGCCCGCGGCCAGAGCTCCCCGGAGCGCCGGAGGAGGAGAAGAAGGCCCGCGCCGCGTCGGGGCGAGGTGCTCGGCCGCGCGCTGGCGGGACGGGCTCGCCCGACGGGGGAGGCCTCCGCACGGGGAGCGAGGCCGCTGCTCGCCTCCGCCGCGGCCATGGCCGTGCCCTCGAGCGGGTGAGGGAGAGGCACGCGCGGGCACCGCGCCGCTTCTCCGTGGCTGGAGAGCAGAGGACGCCCGCGCGTCGCTTCCCCGCGGCCGGAGAGAGCAGGAAGAGAGCGAGGCCGCCGGCGCAGCCCAGGAACAGCGGGCGGAGAGGCCTCGTCCTCCCTTCGCGGTGGAAGGGAGTAGTACGGCGCTGCGACTCTGCGAGAGAGATGGGGACGGAGATGCCGAGGAAAGGCGTGGACGGTTGATGAAAAATAAAATAATTCTGCCATGCGGGCCCCACGGTGGATAGAGGTGAGATAAATTATGTATGGTTGCGGGAGAAAATGGGATAGAGGAGAGAATCGTGATGACTAGGACGGAATATTCTCTTAGAGGGATGAATATAAAGGAGCAAGAGTGCGGATAGTCTTAGACATCAAAAGTAAACTAAAGTGCTCTAAAGTTTAGGATGTAGAGCACCTCCAAAAGTATCTTAAATCTCCCCTCCAATCCTTATTTTTTAGCATATTATTGAGAAAAAAACTCTCTCCAACTGCTCATGCGAAACCTTCTCACGCACGCATCAAGTACAATGGGTGTCAATCAGATCCACTTGCCCAAACTCTCACTTAATTGCCTCCCTGCCTCGGCGACAAGTGGCCGGCCAAGGAATCCTGCATAGTTGCCCAGTTGCCGGCCGACCAATTTGCTGTGCTAATTACGTACACTATTCGTCAGTAATAATACCTTTTAAATCTGCCGACACACTGATACGTTGCTCTCTATCTAGGCTGGCACTAGTTTTTAGTATATATTTAATTTAATTAATTTGATATGAATGGCCCTCGTCTACGAGAAAAAAAACTAACAATCCTTTTTTTGGCAACCTAGACAGCAAAGGTCAAAAATTATTTTGGGGTCAGGTGGTTTTGCAATTCATGCGGCAGTTTCTTTCTTTTTAGACGGTTTGTTGAGTGTATTATGGAAAGTCGACATGTATGCCATATAAAATTTTTGGATGATAGCCTTTCTATGAAGTGAGAAAGGTGTGCCATGTGACATGTGCGCGAGGTTGGAGACAAAATCTAAGCATGGCCGCACACTCCTCTCGCATCATATCTCCTCATGGGCTTCCGGCTGTCTCCACCGTGCACACTGAACTGGAGGCCATCAGCCGCGAATGTGAAATGGAACTGCTCTCTCTTTCAGATGGGACTTCTCCTTTGTCTGACGTAATCCGCACAAAATTCACAAGAGGCGATAACCATAAGACAATATACTAGACCAACTAAAAAACTTTTAGTGACGCATTGCAGTGTCTGACCGCCTCAAGCAATGAAAATCAAGGCATAAATCGAAGAGCACACACTTCCCAGAGGAAATATTCGATTGAGAAGTAAACATGGGGGCAAAATGCAACCTTGACACTAATAATAACTACATCTTCTACAGTTCTACAAGAGGCACACTTTTACAATAGATCAATCGTACAGAGTAGCGTAGTAATTCACTAGGAACTGTTTCTTTCTTTTCTTTGTGGAGACGAGAAGATCTGACACCTGATTCCTCCCCACGACAAAACCTGGAGGGTATTGGGATGAAATGCAGCATGCCCTTGTTGCAACCAACAAACAGACGTCTAAGCCTTAGCTTGTACAGCCTGCATCCTCTGTTGCAACTTGAATATCTGCATAGCAAATGATGAGAAGATGAATCAGAGAAATGCCCTAAAGATATACCAAATACTACTACTCGATTCAACCTAACCAAATCACATTCAACACTTGCACATAAGTGTAATTATTGAACCTACTAAGCAAATATGCGCCCAAAAAACTTTAATTGAAGTGAACGGTTCCTAAATCTTTGGACGTCCTAGGACACCACCAGTATTATACAAATTACACACTGTTTTTCAGGTCTCGACGTAAAAGAAACCAGCTGAAAAATTATGGGCATGCAGTTCAATCCTATCAGCCTGCCACATCCTCCAAGAGAAAAGAAGCAGCAGTAACTTCAGCGGTGTGGTTTGTGACCCTGGAATGCCAAAACCAGGGCAAGCATCATAGTTTTTGGTTCATGAACAAACCAAAATTTAACTGTCCAGAATTACGGCTTCCATTTTGGCCACTCGAGTTCTGCCCAACTTAGCTACAGGAGAATTTTGACCAGCCATATTTTATGGGTCATGGCCAAATTTTGACCTCAAACAAATGGACGCCAAATTTTCTGGGAACAGCCAAAATTTGGTAGAAAATTTGGAGGGCTCACTAGGTCACCAACCAAACTGAACAGCTACCGACAGATTTAAAGCATCAAGTTGAGTTATGGAATACAAGGAAAAAGCATAAACCTAAAATGAGCTGGGGATTCTTTTGTCAGCCTAAATGAAGTTTATTAAGGATTCACTCTTGGAGCCACAACTAATAATCCTATTTTCAATTCAATTATCCAATCCATGCAAGTTAACCAATACTAGATTAATCTTTTAAGAACACCAGCTACAGTGGGCCTGATCGGCTGCACTCTTTCTGGCTGCAGCTGATCAGGTTGAGTGTGTGTGTTTTACTCGTATAATTTGACAGCACAATACATACGAACATATCATATTGTCAAATGGAATTCAAACTTTGAGTTGGTCATGCAGCAGAATAGCAGATAAGTGACTCGGTGCTGCAGCTTGCCAAAAGTTCATTATCTAGCTGGATGCAGCTCCTCGGTTGCCAATAGCATACTGTAGGCAACTGCTAACCTAATATTGCTTTCAATAGGTTTCTCACTACTGATATCATTCTGCTCCCAAGTCAAGCCAATAAATCTAGCTAACATGCTTATCAGTAGTTCTGTCTGAGATGAAGTCATCACATGTTTTGTTAGTCACGGTGCTGCTGCTTCCTCTTCTTGCAAAGAGAATGGACTGAGCAGGAGATGGATGAAGCCATTGATTGGCTTATGTCTGGCAGTGCAATGTTGCTATTGGACAGATCTCAAGTTTAAGACACAGAGAATCTAACCTTCATTTGAATAAGCAAAGAATAAGGAAACCATGCATTACTTTTTGTTCTATGCACAAATTAAGGAATTGTGAGTTCCTATAAGACAACCCAAAAGACTGCTCATTGTGCATGTCTGATAAGTAGAATCAAGATTACATGGCACTATATGAGACTGCTGATAAGACAACACCAATGTTGCACAGATACAGAATTGGTCATTGTCTAACACAAAAACAGAATGATTTTCATCCTCCTGTGTTGTGTGGTAGTCAAACTAAACTCAATGAACTTACCAGTTTTGCATGGCAAATGGAGACTAATAAGCCCTAGCACTAGCATTTTATCACACTACAGCAGTAGCACTATGCAATGTTATCCAGATCCTACCATGGTGTTGCCAGACTTGTTTGTGTACACTACACACTTAAATGTTTATCACAATTGTTGCACATCCAATTAATTACTCCCTCCGATCCGAAATTTAAGTACATTTAACATTCTTCCAAATGCACCAGATACAAGTCCATGATAACTCTAGTGCACCTCCAAACTTCATCTTCCATGTCTACACCTACTTAAAATGCATACTAATCCATACGACACACTTTCCAATCATCTTAAGCAAAGATAGATGTGCAATATAGTCATTGTACCACTCAACTTAATTCTCATGACAAAGGCTAACTGGACTCGTAATGGGGATTTTATGGACTATGGGGCATGGTACTGGCAATTATGATTCTAAAAAGGGTAAACACTTGGAATGTTCTGAATAAACAGATATTCTAGTGGATCACAAAGATGGCATATATATTATGCTTCTCAGCTACTGAACTCCAGTCAAAATCAAAAGAATTGCACAAACAATTATTTGCAGATACCAGATTTTGTATACCGCCTAGTAAAAGTTATTATATGAAAAATAGGGGGACAAAACATACCGATTCCTTCTTGCTGTTTTGCTTTTCCTCCAAGTCTTTGAGTGCCCGATCCATCCGCTTCCTGCAAAATAGTTAGTCCCATAAGCTCAGCACAACAACACAACAACATAAAGGAACTGAGCTGATGAATGAAACCACAAAGTATGTGGTCAGCTGAAAGCGACTCACAGCTCTGCGGAGATGTACTCGATGCGCTTCTTGACGTTGGCCTTGGCCTCCGCGAGGTCCTGCTTGACCAGCACGGGCCCGATGAGCTTGTACACGTTGGCCCCATCGCTGAGCAGCTCGAGCTCCTGCAAGCAAGCAGCCGCAGCCACAGCCACAAATCGAGTAAGGCACGCACGGCGAAGAAATCAGCAAACCTTGAGAGAGTTAGAGGCGACGAAGATGCGCGGGGTGGGGGTGCGTGCCTTGAGGACGAGCTCGTTCTCGCCGACCTGGATGGTGTACTGCTTGCGCACCTGGTGGTTCTTGGCGATGTCTGCGAAAGGAAGGAGCAGCGGAAGTCAGAGAGGTAGGTAGGGTTCGGAGGCGGCGGCGGCGGCGAGGGAGGGGGGTCTGGGATCGGGGAGAGCGCGTGCCTTTCTGGATCTTGCTGAGGGCGTTGGCCTGCACCTCGAGATCCTTCTGCATCTCGCGGACGGCCACCGGGGTCGACGACGACGCCATGGCGTGGTTGCTGCTTCCTCCGCCGCCGCCGCTCGCCGCCGGCTTCGGGAGTGAGAGAAGGACGTAGATGCGGATTTGGGCTTTCTTCTTCGACGCCTACGTCTGTAACCACTGATTTCTTTACGTGGGCCGGGCTACGAACGGGCTTTCATGGGCCAGAAAGGCAAGTGACCTTGCTTCCCGTGGGCCTCCGCCCAGGAAGATTATTGGCCTGTGTGGATTACATCCCGGCCCACTACATAAATCATTTTGCAGTGAGGTCAAGGATGGGTCTCTCTCTGGGCTGCAAGTCTCAACTGAACGAATTTCCGAGAAGATGAGATGGTCCCGTGTTGATTTGATTGCAGTTGACAGTCGTGGCAACACGAAATCGAATCAAATGGATTCCCATCTCCTCCCTGATTGCCAAAAAAGGGTTGGTTGAAGCTGAAGGAGGTCGTCTAACAAATGTTTTTCCGCCAATGATTGAAGTTGGTTATAATACACGAAAAAAAAAGAGTATACTTGCCACTGTGCGAGGTCAGACAACGAAAGCTCCAAGTCGCAACTCGCAACTTGTAGGGCTGCTCATCATCCTCATATACGCGAAGGAATAGGATCGGGGGATGAGTGGAGAAGCTGCCCGCCGAACTTTGAGATGATTGGATTGGCTTGGCCATGGCCATGAAGATGCAAACAAAAAGGCACCTTCTTTCCTCACGGTGCCTTTCAGGAATACCTTCCAAGATAAATCCCCAAAAAAAGGCATTTATTCATTCATTGTTTCAGGAGAGAAATGGGACGAATAATAATCCCAAAAGGCAGGCCAAAAAAATACCATATGCTGCTGGCACACCGAGTGTGGCCGGGGGATGGACGTGCAGCCAAATGCACGCAAACACGCCTGCGCCGCATCGAGATTCCAGGCATCCATTCGATCGTCCTTGGTCGCAGCATGGTGATGGTGATGCTACTACTGTTTTGCATGACCACCGCTAATTTCGAGAATCAAAATCGAAACCCCATCAATTGAAAGTAGCGTTCACCATATCTTATGCTTCATTCCATCCTCCTTTTTGTGCGGCTGGCCGCCCATGCTATCGTCGTAGCTAGCTTCTCAGCCGAACGTAGCGATCTGGGCATGGGCGCACCCGGTGCAGCGTTGCGTGATCCCTCCTCGTCAAACCCTGGCCATGGCCTGATACACAAGTAACCCACTTTTCGAGATAGTTCTTACAAAGCTAATTGCAACTGTATTTAACCAGCAGACAGCAGAGTCAGCCTTGCAAAGGGAAAGGGAAGCTTTTGAACACTGACCTTTGGCACCAATGGAATGGAAGTTCCATTTGGCCGAGACCAGATCATGACGATGGGGAACAAATAAACCATATATATGAAATAATTATCACCAACTTTTGTAGAGTACACACGTGGAAGCGTTCCTGTATTAATAAACATGTAAACACATCGCTAACCCCAACTTCCAGACATGGATAATTGATCATTGAGCTTATGGACCCGGATATGCCGCTGGCAGTACCTACACTTAGGCTGGCGCCATTGTTTCGTGCCGAACCCTCACAGCCGCACACTTGACACTTGTGATGCTCATGCTCCCGAGCTGAGCACGGAGGCGCCACGTGAATGCCCCAGGGACCATTGGCCAGTGCCACCTCCACTTCACCCCTTTTGCCTTTGGGCGAATCCATATCAGTGCAAGAGAAAATTAAAGCCGCCCGCCGAGCCGCAACCACCTGCAACTTCAACTTCAACTGCAACGATGAGATATGGCCGGTGGGGATCGTTTTCAGGGGGTGCTCCCCCACCAGGAGATATGGCATAATCCCCTCGTACTCCTAGAGTTGCCGACCCACTCACGGGCACGGTTCAGAAAGCCCTGGACAACTGCATGCAAGTTTACCATTGGTCATCCTCTAGATCATCCTTTTCCAGCAGGATAACTGCAATTATAATGCTTTTAGTCACATCTAGCACCTACTCCTAACTCCACATCTTAAGGAATGGCCAAATGACAACAGGTTTATGGAGTTCGGGAGAAAGTAAACCTATGCCAACCGAGATGCAAGACCCTCCAATTTGGTGTGCACTGTGCAGGAAAGGCACATCAGCTAAGGGTCCCAATTGGCCTACTGGCAAAGTCCACAACTTGCTGGCTCTAACTTCCAACGCGGGCCCCTTAATAAGTACTACATCAGCTAACGATGCCGAGGCTGAGACAGTAACATGTTTGAAATGCCGTCCACAATGTGATCAACTTAAAACCACAGAAAATTAAGCATCGGCGTAGCCTTCCTGGCCACAGGAAAAAGAGTGAACGAATCCGCGTACCTGTGGGCGAACTTAATCGTGGGGGTACTTATCGCTGAAATTAAGCCCTCCATTTCATTTATACCATGCTCCCAAAATATTCATCCTCATCATCTTGTTTTCTGCGGCGCTGTCACCTTTGCAAATTCCCATTGATCTGCTCGAAGAACCTGTACTTTGAATGGGACCTGTCGGGCTTGGAGGCACAGTTACTAATAGACCAACTATGACCAGTCCCCATTCATCGTGAATTGACGAGTGACAGTTCATGTGTCGACAGAGACAGAAGAGTTATATACAAGTTACAACTCGTAGCCAGAACTTTAGCATCGCAAGATGTGCAAATATGCGGCTCTTCAAACCTTGTGATTTCTGTCAAACCATGAAAATACTCCCTAACCCCAGAAATATAGGGCCACAGATTTCTCTTATGGAGTAATACTTTAGTCACTTTCGTTCAAAAAAATAATACTTTAGTCACAAGTACTATTTAAAATGAATCCATTGGAATCAATTTCAAGTCAGATAACTCATATATTCTTATATTAATTTGTTGATCAAACTCGAATTTTAGATAATCAAAATATGCATTATATTTCTAGACAGAAGAAGGTTGCAGAATAGCAGGATGTAGAATTACTAGAAGCCACTGCGAATATATTCATAAATATATCAAATATAATGGTCTACAAATAGAATCATGATACCATAAAGGGAACATAAAAATTGTACCTTTATGGGCAAACAAACAATTCCAGAATGCTGATTATAGAACAACAGTGCCCTGAGAGCAAATCGTATAAGCTACAAAATAAGTAACAGAATTAGATAACACCAAGCAAAAGTACAGAATCTAAAGAGAAAGAAGACCTCACTGAAAATAACTAGTCAGACTGGAACTGATGCACTGATGATTTGAACATCAAACCAACCACTCTACAGGAATTTAACCCTCAACTACTTAAGCTTCAGAAGTAATTTTGACTTTACCTGGAACTAGCAGCAGTTAAACACTAAATAGGTAGTTCATCAACTAACAAGTTGAATCTAAACTAGAATCAGCGTCCATTGGATCTAGCCAAGTAGCCAGTATGTTCTATGTCATAATGATACTACCCATGTGAGACAGTTCCCAGTGACATTTGAGCATAATTGCAATAACGTTGCCACTAGCTCATTATGAGAGTGAGCTCCCTCTAAAGGTGTCCAACAAGAAGAAAGGAGCAACATACATCATACCTATTTGAAAGATGCAACAAGAAAGGAGATAATAGAAGCATGCATGCACATGCGCAAGGACCGCCACTTCATAGCTCCCCACTCTCACATGGTCACCTGTGATAATGCAGGGTACGCACATTCCAACAGAAAGATGTTGGACACACAATACAACACAACGATAGAGCTAAACTTTGGTCCTGCAATGGTTTCAATTGTCAAGAAAAGCGGCCAATTTGGGATACCAAAGTACTGAAAAAGTGTGGTACCATCTGTGCAAAATTTATAAACACTACAGTGTGCACAAAATGCCTATGCAAAAGCCTGCCATGGCCTGATTGCAATCTACTAGTTTATTGAAGAAGAGTTCTTTAAAAAAAAAGGTGTTGAGCAAGTCGATGCAAAGTGCAGTTGAGCTTTCTTGATATGAAATCATCAAAAAAAATAATCACAATGAATTCAACAATTCGTATAGTAGACTCAAACAAGTTTGTAAGCAAGGAGATTAAAGAAGGGGCAATACAAAGGAATCGACTAGAAATATATCACAAACTAAAAAGAATGAGGAGCAAGGGACATGTTGACATCCCAGGTAGATGATGGACCAATAACGACCTAGATGGAATCTAACCCATTTCAATATGGAGAACTAATCAGACAGAGACTTGTATGGTTAGCCTGGTGACTATCACCAGGCCCACGAAGAGCAACAAGCAAATAGCTAATATGTCTAATGCCTATCCCTTTCACAAAAAAACGCATGCAGTTTCCTAATGATGGAAAAGTGGTAAATTCGAATATTGAATTTACAATTTTAGCTGCTAATGTTTCCTAAATACAGATAAGTTCAAAACAACTTTTATTTTCTGGAAAAAAGAGTTAAGGAGATTTTGGCATGTATACTCTGGTTCTAGACTCCAGAGAAAAGACTTGAACAGAATATGATCTGGGTTCTTGACAAAGATACACCTTACCTTCTGTCAAAACTAAAATCTTAAGAGAGAGTACAGGACATCAAGATTGAAATTTCAGACCACATAACTAACACACAATAGTAAGTAAAAACTGAATAACCAGACGTTAAAAGAACTGATCAATCTTGCAGGAGATAAACAAAACAAGATGCATTATTATCAATTACAGATTAGCAGTATGTCCTACCACGAATATAAGCACCACTTACTCATGTCACACACTTAAATACTCTTTTTTGCAGGGTTTTTCTTCTTTTTTTTTTTGCAGCAATTATAATAACCTGCATGGCATGTGATGTGGGCAGCGAGCATCTTTTAAAGTAAGCACTACTCAAGCAGCATAATCATAAGAAACGGAAATCATAGATTAATTATTTAGTTAGAAAATGGAAATGAACATCAATTAATGTACTGAAAAGGTTTGTTTCCTCTGCCTGTAATCTAGATCTGGACCCACCTTCATGAGATATCAAGCGGGTACCCTCTGCTCTGAACAAGATGGCTGATTCAGCAAGAAATGTAAACAAGACAGAACTTCAAATAATATTGTATACAGCTAAAACTTCAGACAGAAACCCAATAATGGAGACAGTCTGTTCAGTCTCTATGGTCCCAAGAAGACAGGGAACCCAATGAGTGCACTGGCTAAAGGATAAAGCCTGGTGGATGTAAATGCTGGACATCAGAGCACAGTGGAGGATTAGGCCCTTTTTCGATCAGCTAAACTTTTTATAAGCTGCAACAGCTGCAGGGAGAGAGCTAATAGCTTTGTATAAGCTGAGTGATTGAATAGATCAAAATGAGTTATAAGCTGGACAATAAGCTTAGCTATTTGGATCAGCTAGAGCTTTTTTTTAGCAGCTAGCAACTTATTTTAGTCGATCCAAACATGGCCAGACTTGACAAGATATCTTGGAATTACAGACCATTAAATCCCGTATCAGTAACTCAGATGACCAAGGGGATGGATCCTCCACATGCCTTTACAACTAAAAGAATATACCCTGAGATGATAATTGCATCACAGATTACCTCCAGAAACGACATCAATGATTCCAGCTATGTTGTTCACATTTGCACAAACATGTGGGCAGCATAAAGGTACACCTACTTCAGGAGTTAATTTGGAAACTAAACTAGCTTACTAGGATATTACTTTCTTATGACATTGACACCTTTTTTTTCCATGTTTTGACTACGAAACCTATGAACATTACTCTTTCAGGAAGGAAAAAAAGAACAAAGTTTTTATGCAATCTAGTACAAATCACAGCATTTCAAACTAAGGACAGGATGTACGACAAACCAACAAATTAACACACACCACAGATTGTTCTTGGATGAAGTGGACAAAGCCAGTCCATAGGAAGGGTCTGTACACATCGAGTAAATGGTTAAGAATCTGGGGGCGCTTGCTCCATTCCAAAAGTTTCAACATTACAGAATACCTGGAAATTTTCTTTAGTGGTCCGACTGTAACTTATCAACAACTAGCCAAAAGCACTTCCTAATTTTGCCAGCTAGGCTCAACTAACAGCGTCCCACAACACCTTAGGAAACACGCACGCCCTGTTGTTTTCCTCGTAAGGTACAAATATAACCAGCTCTTTGTTTGCTTCCAAGATCCGTTCAGTTTGACCCGCAGAGCTGGATGTTCGTCACCTGAAGCATATATATAGAGAGCTGCCTCCACACCATCTGCATATAGAGTTGAGAGGCAAAAAACAGAAAAGTAAGCATGACTCAAGCTCACTCAAAGTCATGCTTCCAACAATTTTGGGATGGAGTTCAAGTTAAGAGGAACAGTGGCAACTTCACCATTGAGCTCTTACCATCTCTTGGTGCAACAATAAATCAATCCAACAAGTTGCAGAAGTTCATCATATCTCCCTACGATCCCCGTTATAGGTGAGGTTCTCCCTGCACTTTGCATGTACCTTATCATGTTGAAATATAACCAAACAGCAGGAGGTGACATGATTTCCTCTGCTTTGTCTTTGTGTCTCTCAGATACTGGGAGTTGTTCCTTATAGTGCTAGTCATTTACTCCGCCTGGATTTGCCCGTTTGAACTAGCATTTTTGAGGGACTTGTCCTCTAAGCTTCTGCTAATTGAGAACATTGTCAATAGCTTCTTCGCTATTGATATTGTTTTGACGTTCTTTGTAGCTTATGTCGACAGCAAAACACATCTTCTTGTGGATGATCGAAAGAGAATTGCAGTAAGGTTTGCACCTGGTTAAACCACTTTCTTATCCAAACTGAATTTGGGAAAGGCCATGCATTTCTGTTGTGGAACTAACAAGTAATGATCCTCCACAGGTACCTATCAACCTGGTTCATCTTTGACGTATGTTCAACAGCTCCATTTCAGCAAATCAGCCTTCTTTTTACACACAAGGGGAATGACCTTGCTTTTAAGATACTCAATATGTTGAGGCTATGGCGTCTTCACCGAGTCAGCTCGCTGTTTGCAAGGTTCAACTCCAATCCAGCTTCTCAATAGTTTGATCATGAATAACAAATGGCACCAATTTGATCAACTTTCTTTTACAGACTGGAGAAGGATATAAGATTCAACTATTTCTGGACTAGGTGCTCAAAACTTATCTCTGTAAGTCTTTCGGAAATTTAGAAACAAAAAATAGGATTTACTTCCACGTTCTCCATAAAAGTTGTCAAGCTTGCAAAGCGTCTACATTTGCTCATTGGAACGTACAATAATGTGAAAGTTCCGTGATAATGAATGCAGGTTACTCTGTTTGCGGTGCATTGTGCGGGATGTTTCAACTATATGATTGCCGACAGATATCCTGATCCAGAGAAAACATGGATAGGTGCTGTTATGCCTACCTTCAGATCAGAGAGCTTATGGACTAGATATGTAACTGCCCTTTACTGGTCGATTACAACACTAACAACAACAGGTTATGGGGACCTACATGCTGAGAACCCAAGAGAGATGCTGTTTGATATCTGCTATATGCTGTTTAATCTGGGCCTGACAGCTTATCTTATTGGTAATATGACCAACCTGGTTGTTCATGGGACCAGCCGCACCCAGAATTTTGTATGTTTCTCAACTTATTGGTGAAATCCATTATTCCTGAATTCGGTTATTCTACTCCACTAACAACCATTCAGAGACACAGATTTAAATATATGAAGTAGATGCATACCGGACAACAGCTTAAGTGAGATAACAAATACCATGCCTTTATAGGAACAACCTAGCTTCTTTAGTCATAGTGACTTGGTGGAGAAGTGAAATGAGTGAGCATCTTTATATAGATAATACTTATTCAAAGTGTGTTTGTGCTATTATTCATATGCATCGTCTATCTTCTACCACCCCACAGTGATTAGTTTAGCTTCAGTTATCCTATACTTCAAAGGTCAAACAGTTTTAACTGGACCATCCTAATAAATTCTTACACAAACCCCAAGCAGTAGGATTCCAATCAAGAAAATCAGTCAAGGCAATCAATGAATGCAACACAAATCTTGATAGTCACTGCTTGTGTGTGTTGTAAGCCCCAAGTTGTTGTATCCTTAGTCATTTAAACATTCTTATAACAACAGCACCAACAAAGAAAAAAAAATTCAAGGCTAGCAATACAAAAAAAAATGTCAAAGCAAATGTAAACAGACTAAACCCTTCACAAAAGCAGTTGGCTTACTTGTTCCATATTGCTAACTTTGCAAATGATGTAGAGGGACTCAATCCAATCAGCATCGGAATTTGCGGCACGAAATCAGTTGCCCGAGAAGATAAAGCAGCAAATGTTGTCTCACTTCTGCCTACAGTTCAAGACAGAGGGGCTCAACCAGCAAGCTATGCTAAATTGTCTCCCAAAAGGAATTCGTTCAAGCATAGCATACAACTTATTCTTTACAATCATACGAGAAGCCTACCTCTTTCATGGAGTATCTGATAATTTCATTGCAGAACTGGTAATCTACATTTTGGTTACTGTTTCAAAATTGATTATACACTCCACTGTGTTAACAGGTTAAACTTCTTTGGCATCAGGTAATGGAAATACAGGCTGAGTATTTCCCACCAAAGGAAGATATAATGTTGCAAAATGAGGGGGGAGCGGATATTTATGTAATAGTTTCAGGAGTAGTGGTTAGATTTTTATCTCTGACTATGTTCTGAAAACATATTTGTACAGGTTTGTTCAGCAAACTAATTAAACTTTCCTTGTTTCCTTATCTGTAGAATTTGATAACAACAATAAATGGTAATGAACAGGTAAAGGTTTCAGGTTCCCTCATCTTACATTGCAATGATATCAGGTATCACTAGGGTTTCAGTAGATTAATAACAATGATTCGTTATCTGAAAGCAGGTGTATGAAAAAATTGAAGAGGGAGACATGTTTGGAGAGGTTGGGGCTCTGTGTGACATACCCCAGCCATTTACTTGCCGCACCACTACCCTATCACAGCTCTTGAGAATAAGGAAGATAAGACTAACAGAGATCATGCAAGAACACAAGGAAGACAGCAATATTCTAATGAATAATCTATTTCAGGTACAGCTTCATTGTTTCAAGGTAGTTAAATATACAGCAGCTAATTTCAGCTAAATTAAAGTTCATAACTTTTTATGTCAATGCACAGAAGCTAAAGCTGCAGGAAAATTTACCAGAATTAAATCAACTATATCGAAGATTCATGCACCAGTATGAGCTATTCCATGCTCCTCGAGAAGCATGGTTGTTACCTCAACCTTACCTACAATACACTGAGCACAAATTTGAAGACATTAGTAAGAAGGTCCTTGGTGGAGATCATGGTTCAGCAAAACTAGCAGCAGAAACAATCCAATCGAGGATGCCACAGCAAGTAAACAGTCATGACCATGGGAATTTTGGGGCAACAGATGGGATGACAGACGAAGAAGACAAACGTAATGAGCTTCACATAAACTGTGAAACCAAAAAAGGAACCAAAGAGTTCTGCATTCAGATAAAATCCAAAGATTGTGATGCAGCAAGCTATTGCCAAACAAGCCATGAAATGGTGAAGCTGGGGTCTTCGCACAATACATTGGATGGCATAACTACGAGAGAAAATCAAGATAGTAGTAACATAAAGTCATCCAACAGAAGAGTTACAATTCACGCATATTCTCATAATGCAGCAGGTTCTTTAGTACAGAATGGGAAGCTTATCAATCTGCCTGGTTCACTGGAGGAATTTTTCGAAATTGGAAGTAAGCCAAAGTTTCAAAATTTTAATTATGATTTGTTTATGGAGCATATATTGATAGTATGCAGATAGGAGATGCACGCAGAAATTTATAATAGTTTCTCTAAAATTTGCAGGTCAGAAGTTTCCAGGTTTCCACCCTACAAAATTGGTCAGTAGAGACTATGCTGAGATAGATGACATCAGTGTTATTCGAGATGGCGACCACCTATTCCTTCTTCAGATGTAGAACCAGAATAACGTCAACCTAACCTAACGTAACAATAAAGGCTTTCCTCCAATCTGGCAAAAACAGCAGATTGTAAATCGGGATATGCAGTGGAGATATGAAGAGGAAGACCTTTTTGACAAATTGTTCTGGTCATTTCTGACATGATGTAAATATCTATTAGTGCACAAGCTGCTGTCCCATGCAAAAGTCATGCCAGAAGTGGTTTCCTATGTTTTTTTTTTCTCTATTTGATAATATAAGCTCTAGATAAAATGATGGAATCTCCTCAAAACGAACTTAATTTTGTTTTCGAGAACACACTTATGTGTGTATTGAAAACGAACTGAATAAAGGTGAGACTGAAAACAACAGTAATGGGAATTCATCACTAATGCATTATCATGACATAACAATGAAAGCTTGGGATTTGAACCACGAGAAACGCCCTGAGATGAAATATCCAGAAAGGGTTATCTTTCTGCAGCCTATCGGGGTTTGATTGTCAAAAGAATCTAGAAAAGGTCTTGTTGGGGAGGACATCTCATGCCCTACTCTTGTTCCTCTTTTTCCACCAATGGAACTTCAAATTTAAAACTAAGGACTTCAAAGATTTTGAAGATGCAAAGCAGGTGTCTTAGTAATAAGTTAATAGCTGGTCTCAGATTTGTCCATGCGATTATTACAAAGGAAAACCAATATTTGTACCTCAATCATGAATGGGAAAAAAACAACATCTTACAACTTACTATAAGCAGAAGGGGGGTGGGGGTTACACATTAGTAGTATGTAAACACCAGTACACCACTACAGATCATTTTGTCAGGAGTATGAAATATCCAACAATAACACTGCAATTTAAGGATGAGCACATAAGGGACAACACTTGAGCCATCATTTTGGCTTCAATTTCCAGTTTTTAGTGCACTTACTCTATGTTTCATGAAAAATGATTAGTAGGCTGGAACTACTAGTACCCCTTGGCGAGAGGATAAAGTGTATCCAATAGGTTTACATACTCAAACGTGAGCGCATGACGCCACTCTCATCAATCATCATACAAAATGCTAGTGTACCACAACAAGCCCAAGTGCCCAACCATTGGCATTTCAATCATGAATCATATATATGAGCAACGTTTAAAATTAAGCTCGATTCGCAAATGAGTTGAACTATTGGCAGCCGTAACATCAGTGTGTGAAGCGGGACCAAAGGCAGAGCAGATTAAGCCAGCAGTAGCAGGGCAAACCAGCAAGCATATCAGGCCCAAAACGACAATGCCTGTTCAGACCATAATAAGTAGTACTGACCAGAAAAAAAAAATATATATCCTGTTAAGACCAATACCCGCCACTACCTTCCTCCGCAATACGATGCGAATCAAATGCGGTTGTGGAGGGGGACTCCAAAAGTTACCAAAAACAGGCCGTCAGGCGGCCGTAGCCGTATGAATCAACAAACGAGAGTTGTCCACTCAGCATTTCACACAGCAAATTCGAGCCCGAGGGATGAGAAGGGCCGCGCGTGGAGGTAGGTCACCTCAACTGATGGAAGGGGCGACGATGCCGGGCGGAGCAGCGGCGCGTGGGGCCCCGGATTGGTCGCCGGGATGATAGGAAACCGACAGGAGCTCGGCGGCGCCCCTCGAGATATGGCGGGCGGGTGCGCGCAGCGCGGCAATGTTTGGATGTTTCGTCGACGCGCACGCGCCGAAAGCCCGCGACGACGGAGGAGCAGAACGCTGGTTAGGCGAGCACTGGAGAACTGCAAAAGTTCCTCAACCGCATTTGCAGTTACTCAGCTGCTGCAGCGGCATCCTGAAAAGTTTACGCAAGTGTTGAGGAGGCTGCGCGGTCCGGCTATTTACGGTGAGTACGGCGGCATACTCAAAAGGACGAGCGGGCCCGCAGGATGAGAGAGAGGAGGGGAAAAGGTGGAGAGAGAATGCATGCAGGGTGGGTCCTACTATTTCAACTAACTAAAAGTGTTATAAATCACAAATCAAAGCTCCAAATGAAATTCCGATTGCACCATTAAATTTGTTTCAATAAATCATTCAAAACTAGATCTCTCATGAATATATTTAGATAAAATGACAAGTGGGCCCACAATGGTATTGAGTAAACTGTAAATGACTGATGAGTGCAGAAGAAAACGATATAGAGGAGAGAATCTTGATGACTAGGCTAGAATATTCCTTTTAGAGGAAGATATTGAGGATGTATGAGTGCGGATAGTCTTAACCCGTCGGGGGCCATCGGAGAGAGAGAAGACAAAAAAAAAAAATCCCCTGTTGAGCTGGGCTGGGCGAGCCCAGGTTTCTCCATATGGGCCTCGCACTTTGATTATGGACGAGCACGAGCAACCTATGAGGCTTCGTTCGTTCCTTGGACTACAAACGAACATCGAGCCCAGCCCAGCATATCCGGCTGAAGCTGAAACCTCACATCACGCGGCGGCGCATTGTTCGGATGGCAGCAAAGCCGCCGCCTCCTACTAGGGAGGCTACTCTTAGTGCAGCAGGTGTGGGACCCTGTGATGGCTAGACACAGGACAGGACACAGCAGGCAGCTAGCCGGGTTGCCTTGCCTTGTTGGTGAGGCAGGGAGCAGTTGGCATCAGTCCCAACTTGCTAGCACGCGCCGACGCATGCATGGCAGGGGCAGGCCTTGCCTAGCTGCCTTGGATGCCCAGCCTAGGCCGGTGCCCGATCTTCTGCTGCTGCTGGGGGACCACCACCCGTCCCCACTGGATCAGCAGTGGATCAGCAAGTGCTGTGTTGTTCGTTACACACGCTGCAAAGATGCCCATGAATCCGTGATGCCCGGCTCTGAGGCTCGAGGGCTCGAGCTACCCTCCTAGCTCGCCACGACCGAACCCAACGAGGCGCAACCTTACCTGCTCGCTCGGCGTCCAATATTAACAAGCGTAACCTGCCGTACTTTGCGCATCCTTCACGGCTGTCCTCTTGCAGTTTATCCTTAGTATACGCTTCTGTTGGATTCAGGGGATCGGAAGCCCGTTCCGTTCTCTTCGAGATTCTGTTTTTTTTTAGCTGGTCATTGAAAACGAGTCGTACTGTACTCCGTGAGCAAACACAAGTGCTCCCCATCCATGCATGGAAAAGGGAAACCTGTTCACTCTTCACTATTGTGACACGCGGTACGTATTTTGCTTTTGCCCTCTCGTTTTACTTGCTTGATATTGAGGTCAATAAGGTAGCTTCATTAACTGGTCGTTCCGCTGAGAGATGAGACTTGAATTTGTCACATGATCATACGTAAAAAGGCAGGCCTTTGTTAGCCCGAATCCTTCTAGTAGAATGTGATAAGCAATGCATTAACCAGGGGAAAATCATATAAAATAGAAATTTGATTTCTTGTGAAATACATTGTCATGACTCAATATATAAAGTAACTTTGATAATAAATCTGTTGGTGCAAGTATTATATGCTAAAATTGAGTATAATTTAAATAAGAGTAAAATATATCGAACCTCCATTAACTTTTGACATTTTTTTTGGAAAATCTAAGAACTCACCGCAGATGCTTATACAAGTAGTTGAAACCGTATGGCCTAAATCGGACATAACATCTTTTTTTGCTTGCGTAGTCGAGCAATTGATGGTGGAAAGACAAAGTAGGCAACATGACCATACATATCCCCGTTGGTCATCAGTTCTGCATCCCATCTCCCTCATTCTGCATCTCGGGTTTGGCATTAAGTAATATCTGATGTAGCATTTCCCTGAGATCTTGTACTCGAACACCAGTGGTTTCTTTTTCTCGGATGAAAGATATATAGTCACTTCATCCGACAGTGTAGACGTCTTGGAGAAGGAGTTCATGTACCACAGGTCAAAGAGCACGGAAAACTCTTCTTTCATGTCTACAACGACGACAGATTCTTTTGGCTTGTCAAAAGTTCGGGTCTGGCTGCAAAAAATTGCCGAGTTCCCATTGGGCGTGTTTGGTTTGCGGGGCTTCCTGGGAGCCTAGCCTATTTTCAGTTGTTTGGTTGGCTGGCCAGTGGGTCTGGCCTGGCTAACTTGGGCCAGCCGTACACCTTAGCCAGGCCAGGCGTGAACGCCCGCTTAGCCAGGCCAGGGCCAGCCCCATCGTCTGTTCGCGTCACCTCCCGCGTACTACGCGCCCGTGCTGCTGCTTCTTCACCGTCGTGCTCGTCGTTCTCCCCGCTGGGCGCCACCGACTGGTCCTTCATCGCTGCATCTCCTCCTCATCCTCCATCTCTGCCTAGATCCAAGTGGCCAGGGCGCATCCAGAAGCGGCCGGCGAGGAGTGAAGCCCCCATGCCAATCTGCCATCTGCGTCCTCCAAGCCGGTCCGCCATGGCCGTCCTCCAAGCGAGGAGTGAAGGACCCCGCCTGCACCAAGATGTGCAACCAGGCGTGCGGCACCTCGGAGCAGGGCAAGCCAGCCGGCACCACCGGCACCCCGCCTTCGCACCGAGGCGGCGATGCGCGTGGGGCGAATTCACAGTCAACGGGAGCGTGGAGCCCGAACCCTGGCGAGGCGTGCTGGTGGGAAGCGCTTGCGGCTGGTGATGCGATTCGAGGAGGCAGTGTAGCACGAGTATGGGCGGCGTCGCGGCGGTCTGCTCTGCTCCCTCCTGTTCGTTCGGAGGCAGTGTCGCACGAGTATGGGCGGTGGCCGGCGGCGGAGGGGACCGGGGTGGACGGCGGCGCTCGAGCGAGGGAGATGGGCGAGCGTCGGACCGAGGGAGCACCGAGCACACGGACGCGTGCGGAGAACGAAGCGGCACCTACGGCCTACGGTTGCATTCCAATTACGCCGGCTTGATCGCCCACCACATTCATCGCTTCAGCTCCATTCAATCACTGCTCCGTCAATCCACATATGATTTAATTTCTCTACCCCATTGTGACTGGAATTTGTGATGTCTTAGTGCGATGTGGTAGATCGTGTGCTCGTCGTTGTGTGTTGTCGCCGACCGACTGCTCAAGATTGCACTGTGCAGAACACGCCCATCAGGTGTTCGACAAAATGCCTCAAAGAGGGTGAGTTCACCAATCCAGAGAAGAGGTAACTCTACACAAAACAAGCCATCCAACCAAACACAATCCGAGCTGGACCAGGCCAGATTTAGCCAGTCAACCAAACAACCAACCTTGGCTATATTGACACAGGCCAACTCAGACCAGGCCAGCTTTGGCTAGCCAGGCTCACTTGGGCCGAAAACCAAACACACATATTGTTTCCCCCGGCGAAGAAGGAGACACCCTCCTTATCCCCTTCTCCACCGAGACAATGACAGCAGCGTCCCTGTCCCCGACGCTGCTGAGCTTCTTGCAAATACGCATGAACTTGGCAGAGGGCATGCGGACTATGGCGTGGTACTCGGATTCGGGGCGGGATTTCGAAGGGCAAGCCGTCGATGTCCTCCTCCAAACAGAAATAAAAAGACCAAACATCACCATCCCCGGGCGACTCGAACGTGAAGGTGACGGTGTGGGAGAAGTCATGCTCGGCCTTGATGGTGATGCTATCGTCGTTGTTGACGCAGCGGAAAACCTCGGCCATGTCGGCGAGGTCCAGGTTGATGGAGAGGCCGCGGTCGCAGCAGCTGTACTCTTTGAAGAGCTCTCGGGGGAGGAAGAGTCTGATGAGCGCGACGCTGTTAGTGTCCACGGCCTGGATCTCACAACCCTTGCCGAAGATGTCGAAGTTGGCCTTACTGAACAAGTCGTTGAGCGCCTCCAGGGCATTCTTGAGGAGAGTCGCCTGCTCCAGTTGCAGATCCAACAAGGTGGGGAATCCCATGGTGGCGCGGGTGGGTGTGCGCGCACACGCCGCAGTGATGGCTGGCTGCTGCGGAGCGGTGCTGCCTGACAAACGGACCCGGACTGGCGGCGGCAGTGGATGGATGTGGACGTATCTGCCGCGCGTGCGCGCGTCGTCACAGGGTTTCCTCTTTTCTTCCTCGTTGGCCGTGTCGTATGGGAGCTGCTGCCGATCGAACGTTCTACCATAGAACGGTCGTTCGGCGAGCAGGGCCCGGCCCATCTCCCTTCCCCGCAAACGCGCACACGCCCGCTCCCGCGCACGCGGCACACCGACGCCACCCCCACGACACGCACACACACCCCGCCCCCACCACTGCGACACCCCTCGCGCACCCCCCCTCGCTCCTCCCGTGGCAGTCCACCGCCGCCGCCGCCCCGACATGGCCGTCGTGCCTCCGAAAAACACAAAAAAACAAAAACGAAAAATTAGAAAAACCGAAAGAGGAGATGAACACCAGTTGAAACAAAACAAAATTGCGAATTGAAACACGCGACAACACAAACACGCGACAACACAAGCACAGAGAACAAAAAAACAGGAAATGAAACAAAAGAATGAAAACTACTGAAACAAAATGAAAAATAATATAGAAACAATGAGAAAACACATCTCGAAACAAAAAAAGGATGGAAAATAGGTGAAACATATACGAAAATGAAAATGAAACGAAAATAGAAGGAAAATGAAACAAGAGGCGAACTGCAGTTGAAACAACACAAGTTTGAGTTTAGAAACAACACGAAAAAACAGAGAAACAAACAAACATAAGAACCACACACAAAAAGGATGAAACATCAATGGATCCCCGTTTCGCAACATCGAGAGAGCATCTCGCAGAAACATCAAAAAGTTGCGCGGGGGATATGTGCCGCGCGAAACAATCCATGTGGAACCGTCGAAATAATGTCGGGTAAACGCTGAAACAAGGCGAAAACGTCTCGTTGAAACACTTGGTGGGGGGGGGGGGTAGAGGGGAGGGCTTGCTCGCCGGAACCCTAGGCCCTTGCCGGAGTTGGAGGAGGGGAACACGAAGAGGATGGGAGAAGAGAAGAGGCCTACCTAGACTCGTCCTCCCCCAGATCCGAGTCCGGCCGTGGCGGATCTGATGGATCCACCGCCGCTGGAGCCGGATCTGGCGGATCCACCGTCGCCGGGGCCGGATCTGAGGTTGCTCGACGCGGATCCGCCATCGCAGGTGATGGCCCCCCTGGCCATGGCTCCGGTGCGGATCCCGGGCCAACGCCGCCATATTCCGGCGGATCCTCGGGCCAGCACCGACGGAGCCGGCTCCCTCCGCCGCCATGGGAGCACCTCGCCGGAGGGGGAACGAGCAGCGCGCGTGAGCACGAGCGGGAGCGCGCGGAGATGGAGGGAGCAGCCACGAGCATGTGCGTGGAGCAAGCGCGGCGGAGCACTGGAAGCGGACGCGGCCCGCGGCGGAGCGCTACGAGCGAGCGGCGGCACGGGAGGGGGACGAGACGAGAGGAGTGTGCGGAGGGGTCGAGGCAGAGCAGTGCGAGTGAGGAGCGCGTGGGGGGGGGGGGGGACCCGGGGTCGTCACCACGCGGCGGAGGCACCGAGCGCGCGTGTCACGCGGCTCGCCTCGCTGTCCCCCAGTTATTGGGCCCGCTGCCGGCCCAAACACCGTTCGACGCATCGAACGTATTATGAGAAGCATTACCGTTTATTAACTGAAGCAGGAGGAGAGTTCCGCATGGAATTGAGGTCTTTTTTTTAGGGAATGGCATGGATTTTGTAATATCGGAGAGTAATAATTGAGTACAGCACAATAATTGAGTACTGCATTGGAATTACCGATTTTTTATATGGAAAAAAATAAACAGCTGTGACAGTTGTAGACAGAGATAGGTAAAGCTGGCTTAACGAGCCAGCTCAGCTCGTTTGGCTCGGCTCATTCTGACTCGTTAAGATAACAAGCCAGCTCGGTTCGGCTCATTTACGAGCTTGAGCTGGCTTGTTAAGCTCGCAAGCCAGTCATATAAAAATATAAAAAAATATAATATATGCATTATCTAAAGTTTAATAATAGTATAAATATAAAACTAGTTCATTCATAAGTCCTAATAAATCAACCAAAAATAATATACATTATTATAAAATAATATATTACACCATACATTATATATAGTTTACACTCCGTACTATATATGATGCATCTATAATCTATTATTGATTGTTCATATAGTAAAATAAAATAGAGTCATATTAATCCTAAATTTATAGTGTCAAAGTCCAATCATTAACAAATCAATAAATTATAAAGTGTAAGATATAATGTTATATAACATTAATAAAAGTTTAAGACTAACAACTTTGGCTCGTCAGGCTCACGAACCAGCTCGAGCCAGCTCGTGAGCTGGCTCATTAACTACATGAGCTAAGTATTGGCTTAGCTTATTGAAAAATGTAAACGAGACGAGCCAATTCGAGACTAACGAGCCGAGTCGAGCGAGCTACCGAGCTGCGAGCTTTTCGTCCAGCCTTAGAAATAGGCTATGGATGACACATGTGCCTGTGTGGTGCCGAGTGCCGATGGCACCATAGCGCACACGGTTGGTCATGCGGCTGTGGCGGCCACGGTCAGCTTGCTTCCCGGAATGGCCCCCACCCCGGCAAACCACCCCTGCAAACTGCATCCCCGCCGGTTTCGGGTTTCCTCTGGGCGCCTTTGTGTCAGTGGTGCCGACCGGGGTCCGACCGTCCGGCGAACAACAGGCCACACGCGTGGAGCGGGTCACCGGCAGTTCACATGTGTGAAGAGTATCTGGCTTACATTGCTCATCTATGAGTACTAGTATAATGCACGTGCTAACGCTACGGCTTCATTTCATAAATGGTCATAAAAAGAACCAAATTACATCATCACATAAATAGAGTACAGCCTGACAGTTTAAGAGATAATCTAATTAATTGAATCATTTGTAGTAGAGATATTATAGAAAATTATCCTATACATACACAAATACACTATTTAAAGAATGCGTATTGTGCAGCTAAATTTTAAAAAAAAATATACATTAGAATCATTTAGCCAACTCAAAATTTCCAAATGCCTGCACTGGTGAACTCAGAGTGACGATACAAAAGCTCAAAATTTCCAAATGCCAGCACTCGTGAACCCAGAGTGACAATACAAAAGTCTGAGGATCTTCCCCATCAGTTCTTCTCATTCCAAATGAAGAATATCATTTCCGCTTCACTTGCACAAAAAAAAAAGATCAGTTTGGTCCTGCTAGTACAACACATACATACATTCATGATCTATGTTTGAAGTCAAACAAAAAACAGTAGCAATGATTATGTTCTTTCCTTTTACGGTAGTGCATCCACCATCAAGCAAGTTCACGGCTACCTCAGAAGGGGAGGAAAGCTTCCCAATTCCTCTCACATATTCAACATTGTTCTCCTTGGACAGGCCTTGGATACCTTTTGTAACACCAGCAACAGCAGCCCCTGCTGCGCGGTAAATCATAGGGTGGCCGGATTGGATTGTGGCGGCAGTCACCCTGGGCAGCCATCCCATGCTGCTTGCGGTGGTGGGATCGCAGCCGGAGCCGGAGGCGGGCCCTCTGAAAGGTCACAATGGCTAGAGGGTGGGGTGAATAGCCTAATAAAAATTCTAGCAAGAACACTAAACAACCCAATTAGATAGCAAGGCGGCAAATGCAAAGCTAATGCTTCAACTACTCTATGCAAGCCTCCCTAACCAAGCAAGACTACTCAAATCAATTGCACACTCAACAACGGTGATCAAGCTACACAATGTCGGTTCACCAAAACCGACCAAGCAATTCTACCCACGGGATTTACTCTACACAATGAGTGGTTCCCGACCGACCACAACAAGTAGTTCTACCCACGGGATTTAAACTACTCAAAGAGTGGTTCCCGACCGACCACAACAAGCAATTCTACTTTGCGGGAAGTAAGGAGGTGATGGAAGTTTATACCGCCGCGAAGAGTAGAAGATGGCCAATCACCGTGTAGTAGCCAATCACCTAGAGAGCTCAAGCACAAACACAAGGAGGTCGAAGCCTCGGCAAACACAAATCAACACAATGATTTTTTACCGAGGTTCACTTGCTTCCCGGCTAGCTACTCCTCGTTGTGGCGGTACACTTGCTTGGTGAGTTGTCCGCTCAATTGGCTCGGTGCCAAAGACCCCAATGGGGAGCCGCAATCTCCACACAAGACAAGGATCCACAAGCCACGAGCAATCCACTAGAGTATCCTTTCGCGAACTCCCGCGGGGAAGGATCAAGAACCCCTCACAAGAACCCGGTGTGGCCTCGAACAATCTCCAACTCAAGCTCAACCACCACCCGCTGCTCCAAACCGTCTACGGTGACGGGAATCACCGAAGAGTAACAAGAATCCGCAGCTCACTCGATGAACAAGTGCCTCTAGATGCAACTCTCAATGCAAATCACTTGTTCTCACTCAAATCTCTCTCAAGATTAGCAAAGGAATCAAAGAGATGAGTGGGAGTGTCTCTCTTGCTCAAAGTATGCTCAGGTATGAAGAAATGGCGAAGAGAGCTCCCCAAGGCCGGCCAATGGTCTATTTATAGACCCCTCCACGAAAGTAGCCGTTGCCCCCTCGGGCTGGTGCTCCAGAACGCACCGGATGCGTCCGCCGCTGCCCGCCGGACGCGTCCGGCGCTCTTCAGCGCGCCACGTCACACGACCGTTGGAGCTCCTCCGTTCGAATCCATCGAGCGCCGGACACTGCACAGTAAACCGCCCGAGTCCGGCGCCCGCATCCGGCCAGCGTCCGACGGCTGCGTCTGCCACGAGTCCGACGCGCGTCCGACCGAGCCACCGCCAGCGCGCCCGAGCCCAGAAGTTTCTGGTCGGCGTCCGGGGGACCGCCGGATGCGTCACCGCCGCGTTCGGCGCTCAGCCGAGGACAGCCAGCCACCCACGCCGGTTCAGCACGCGCCGGACGCGTCCGGCCCTCCTGGCCCAGCGTCCGGCGCCTGTGTCCGACGCCCAGAAACTTGTCACCTTCTCGTTTGATCTTCGATGTCGCGCCGTCATCGATCCAATCTCCAAACCACTTGTCCAAGGTGCTAACTCCACAGAGTAGATCACTTCTCAAGCACCGGAGTTAGCGTATCTTCTCAAGATCACGTCGACAAGTGTTAGCTCTCTAGTTAGCCTCTCATGCATCATGCAAAGTCAAACTAGAGGCACTTAGGACCGCGAATGAACCGAGGAAACCCCACTTGATAGTCGGTTATTGATCCTAAATGTGATCACACTCTCTATAGTGTCTTGATCACCAAACCGGAAAGCCCTATCAAGTATACCTTCGCCTTGATCTCCATGGGCCTCCGTCGGAGCTTGATCACCTCACATCCACCATGTTTGTCACTGTGATCACCATGCTCCATCATCCACCGTCACGTTGCTATGTGTCTAACCACACTTAGAGCAAAGCATTAGCAACGTTGAGTGTCATTAATTACCAAAACCAAACCGGAGCTTTCAATCTCCCCCGTTTTGGTAATTGATGACAACCCCTCGACAAACTCACAAAGATATGGAAAATGAATTCAATATGAAATTGAATTGCTTGCCCAAGACATTTTGATCATGAATCTTGGTTTGGACAAGCATTTCAATTCCGGTTTTGATAGTGGTAGCTCCCCCTACATGTGTGCATCAAATGTTTGGTCGATTTTCAAGCACACATGTATAGATGAAACTTTGTGTGAGAGTTACCACAACCAAAATGGTACTAAGGTTTATAGAATTGACATTTGAAGCGTGATACCAATCGGAGTGCGATAATAAACCTTCCTTAGCACCATGGGAATCTAGACATCCATCAAAACTCAAAATATCTCATGAGATCACATTATAAGCAAGGTACTTTGAACAAGAGAAACTCTATGTCTAGAAACCACCTAAGCATGCTAGTATTTCATTTCATCAAACAAGTTCTATACTAGCATTGCACCAAACAAGCATGAATATTGATCCTCTTCCATTGCTCTTTGTGACTTCTTTCTCCCCCTTTGTCAACAATCACCAACAAGGGTGCATACGATGAGAGAAACAAGTCAATCAACTATGGCCAAATCTAAACCACATGCCTAGAAAATGTATCTCGGTTTGAACCAAGGGCAAGCTTCTTCACACCTCATAAGAATAAGGGTTATCTTGACCATGTTGAGATACACATCATGAGCAAGTGCTAAAGATTCAACACTAGGTTCACAAGCTCACAAACAAGTCATATGCCACCACTAGATCAAATCAAGCATAGAAACAATAGTGGTGCCATATATCCTTTAAATTCATTTGATTTGCAATGAATGAGCCTAGCAAGATGCACATGTATACATGTCTACACAACTAGCAAAGGATGCATGAAATGCAACAACCAACTTTACCTTACTATGTTGGAGGAGAGGCATGTCATATATGGGGTGCATCAATCCATGTTGGAGAAGCTAAGTATGTTCAACTCATTCCTCAACTTGCAAAATCTTTTCTCATCAAGAGGCTTGGTGAATATGTCGGCTAGTTGATCTTCGGTGCCAATGCTTTCAACGCTCACATCTCCCTTTTGTTGATGATCTCTAATGAAGTGGTGCCTCACATCAATGTGCTTGGTTCTAGAATGTTGAACCGGATTGTTTGTCATCTTGATTGCACTTTCATTGTCACAAAACAAAGGCACATGCTTGAACTTGATCTCATAGTCCTTCAAGGTGGCTTTCATCCATAGCAATTGTGCACAACAATTCCCCGCACTAATGTACTCGGCTTCGGCGGTGGAAAGTGCCACACTATTTTGCTTCTTTGAAGACCATGACACAAGAGATCTTCCTAACACTTGGCATGTTCCACTTGTGCTCTTCCTATCAATCTTGCAACCGGCATAGTCGGAGTCGGAGTATCCAATCAACTCAAAGCTTGACCCCTTGGGATACCAAAGACCAACATCTTGAGTACCCTTCAAGTATCTCAACACCCTCTTGGTTGCCGTCAAGTGACTCTCTATTGGAGAAGCTTGAAATCTTGCACACATGCACACACTAAACATGACATCCGGCCTTGAAGCGGTCACATATAGCAAGCTTCCAATCATTGATCTATATAGCTTTTGCTCAATCATCTTGCCACTATCATCGATGTCCAAGCCACCATTGGTTCCCATAGGTGTGCTAATGGCCTTAGCATCTTGCAACCCAAACTTCTTGATCATGTCCTTGATGTACTTGCCTTGACTCACAAAGGTGCCATTCTTCATTTGCTTGATTTGAAGACCAAGGAAGTAGCTTAACTCTCCAAGCATTGACATCTCAAACTCACTAGCCATCATCTTAGCAAACTCTTCACAAAAGAATTGATTTGTTGATCCAAAGATGATATCATCCACATAGATTTGCAACACAAACAAGTCATCTTCTATCTTCTTGGTGAAGAGAGTAGTGTCAACCTTGCCCATCTTGAAGCCTTTGGAGATGAGAAAATCTCTCAATTTTTCATACCATGCCCTTGGAGCTTGCTTCAAGCCATACAAAGCCTTCTTGAGCTTGTAGACATGGTTGGGCTTCTTGTCCTCCTCAAAACTGGGAGGTTGTGCAACATACACTTCCTCATTGATGAAGCCATTGAGAAATGCACTCTTCACATCCATTTGATAGAGCTTGATGTTGTGAGCACAAGCATAGGCCAATAGGATTCTAATTGCTTCCAATCTTGCCACCGGTGCATATGTTTCTCCAAAGTCAAGACCCTCAACTTGTGTGTAACCTTGTGCCACTAGTCTTGCTTTGTTCCTCACCACCAAGCCATCTTGATCTTGCTTGTTCTTGAAGACCCACTTGGTTCCAATCACATTGTGCTTCTTTGGCCTCTCAACAAGTTCCCATACATCATTTCTAGTGAAGTTGTTCAATTCCTCATGCATGGCATTTATCCAATCCGGATCCTTCAAAGCCTCATCAATCTTAGTTGGACCTCAATGAATGATACAAAGGAATAGTGCTCACATATGCTAGCCAATCTTGATCTTGTTTGTACACCTCTTTGAATGTCACCAATGATATGATCTAGAGGATGATCTCTTGCAATGTGTGAAGGTTGAAGAACTAGCTCATTTGCATTGCTTGCTTGACCTTGATCTTGATCTTGATCTTCATGTTGAGTACCACTTGTGCTTGCCTCATTGGAATCATCAATCACAACTTGAGTTGGCACTTGCACCTCATCACCATCATCCACTTGCCTCGGTGTTGGCGGTCCTTAACTCATGTTTTATACCGCCAACATTAGTTTAGAATTCACCAAAAACAACACCGATAGGGGTTTTAAGCTAACCATTTCCATAGTTTTGGTGAAGTCACTTGTTTTACAGGTCAACCATGGAATACACATTATATGGGCCAAAAGTAGAGTAAATATAAGATAAATAATATATTTATTTTGGCACATAGCAAGACAAGGAGGAAAGAACCCAACTCCACCTTGGGCTGCATGAGTGGGTCTCGGTAAATGGGCCATATCTCACTCATACGGACTCCGATTCATGCAAACAAATATGCGTTGGAAAGCTAACGACGAGGCCCACAAGCCTGCAAAAGATGGGGCCCAGCCGAGCTACCCATGGCGCGCTCGCGCCAGTGGCGCTGCCGCGCCACGCAGGCGCCCGAACCGGCCCAACTTTCTCCTGCAGGCCCATGCCGACGTTCCAATGGCGGTTTCGGGGTGTTTCTGTATATGGAAGGTACGAAACCGCCTATGAAGGTCGGTTTTGGCCCTTTCCAAATGAGCATGACACTTTTTCAAAGAGCCCCCTCCTCTCACATATAAAAGGGGCCTTTTCCTCTCATTCCATCATTCCATCATTCATACACAAGAGAGAAGAGAGTAGAGAAAGTTTAGAGAGTACAGAAAGCTTAGAGAGTGAGTGAGGAAAGAGCGGAGCAACTCTTCTCGAGTGTTCCGGGAAGCCTAGCCTTCCTCGGGGTGGAGTGCCGGACTTGTCGGCTCCCTCCTCGCTTGTACCTCGGCGACATCTTACTACTTGGAGTAAGTGTTCATGTTTACCTTGTGGTATTAAGTTCTTGAGTAAGTTATCTTTGCTTGTTATATTCTTGCGGGTTCGTTGTTCGTCCTTGTGACGGGTGCTCTAGTAGAAGGACCCCAGGAACGGGTAAGCCTTGTCGACACGCTAGAGTAGTAGTTATAGCGTAGACGTGGTGTCTAAGCTAGAGCTACCATCGTTTGCCTCGCACTCCACGGTTGAGGGGTAGGCGGCAGGAGGTGACAGCCCTGTCCGTCCTTAGTAATCCCCCACGTCCGGGTGCGGCGTAGAGCCGTAGGCCGGCAACGCTTGGCAGACCAAGCGTTATCCGGTGCCCGAAGTAAGACTATAGCGGCAACGTTATCTTCACTTAAGATCTCTACCACTAGAAAACCTCACCACCTAAGCTACTTTTAATCTCATCTCTCTGGGAGAACTAGCTAAGAGACTTCTTACACTCCGTTCCTTGTGGAAAATACGATACCCTGAATACTTCTGGGTGAAGTGCTACAACGGTATTTCCGTGCGCTTGCGGACTTTTCTCCTTACGCTAAGAAACACCAACATTCGGCCTAATTTCACCAATGTCCATGTGCCTTATTGCATTGTTCAATTGATCTCCACCCACATCATCTTGATTTTGATCTCCAACTTGAGAGCCTTGGGTTTCATCAAATTCAACATCATGAACCTCTTCAACTAGCCCACTAGCCAAGTTCCACACTCTATAAGCCTTGCTAGAAGTAGAGTAGCCAAGAAGAAATCCCTCATCACATCTCTTGTCAAACTTTCCAAGTCTTTGCCCCTTCTTGAGAATGTAGCACTTGCAACCAAAGACCCGGAAGTAAGCAATATTGGGCTTCCTTCCATTCAAGATTTCATATGGAGTCTTCTCTAACTTCCCATGGCAATAGAGGCGGTTGCTATAGTAGCAAGCCGTGTTGATGGCATCACTCCAAAACTTCTCACTCACATTGTACTCAAGTAGCATAGTTCTTGCCATCTCAATCAAGGTCCTATTCTTCCTTTCAACCACACCATTGGATTGGGGAGTGTAGGTTGGTGAAAATTGATGCACAATTCCAAGCTCATCACACAACTCTTCAACTCTTGTGTTCTTGGCTTCACTCCCATTGTCACTTCTAATCTTCTTGATGGTAGTGTCAAACTCATTTTGCACCCTCTTGACAAATGACTTGAATAGATCATAGACTTCACTCTTGTCATAGAGGAAGAACACCCATGTGTATCTTGTGTAATCATCCACAATCATAAATCCATACTTGTTGCCCCCAATTGATGTGTAGTGGGTTGGGCCAAACAAGTCCATATGCAACAACTCAAATGCTCTTGAAGTTGACATCTCATTCTTCTTGGGATGTGAGTTCCCATGTTGCTTGCTGGCTTGACATGCACTACAAGATCTATCCTTCTCAAATGTGACATCATTCAAGCCTCTCACTAGATCATGCTTCACCAACTTGTTCAATTGTTTCATGCCAACATGTCCAAGGCGCCTATGCCATAGCCATCCCTTGCTTGACTTGCCAATCAAACATGATGAAAGTTGAGCTTCACTAGCATTAAAATCCACCAAGTACAAGCTTCCATGCCTAAATCCCTTGAAGATGATATTTGCTTGATCCTTGCTCACCACCTCAACATGCTTGTCATCAAAAATGCACTTGTAGCCAAGATCACACAATTGTGCCACCGACAAAAGATTGAAGTTCAAAGTATCAACTAGCAACACATTGGAGAGATCCTTCTCATTTGAGATTGCAACCTTTCCTAGCCCCATGACATCACCCTTGCTATTGTCACCAAATGTGATGGAGTTGAATCCACCATTGTCATTCTTGTCAAGTGATTTGAACATACTATCTTCATCGGTCATATGATTTGATGCACCACTATCAAGCACCCAATGCCTCCCTCCGGCTTTGTAATTGACCTACAAGAAGACATCAAACTTTAGGTACCCACTTTTGCTTGGGTCCTTGAAGGTTAGTCACTAGAGTCTTTGGCACCCAAATAGCTTTCTTCTTTGAGCTCATCCATGGTGTACCAATGAATCTAGCACTCACACCACACTCACTCTTAACAAGCATGTAAGAAGCATTTAACTTGTAAGAGGAAGCACTAGTGTTCTTGTTCTTGCATGCATGCTCTAGGTGACCAACTTGCTTGCAACTCTTGCAATAGCTACCATTGTTCTTCACAAAACAAGTCTTGTGAGGAGCAAAAGTGGCCTTGCCTTTTTTGGGTGTATAGCCCAATCCCTCTTTGTAGAGAGAAGCTCTTTGGCTACCCAAGCACATAAGCAAGCGGTCCTCACCACCATAAGCCTTAGCCAAGGTATGATTGAGCTCCTTGACTTCCTTCTTAAGAGAATGATCGACACTACTAGATGAAGTAGAGGCATCAGAGCATGAAGGGCCAAGTGATGCAACAACAATTGACTCATCAAGTGAATCACATGATGTAGACACATCTTTCTTCTCTATGATCACCACTTGTGATTGCACTTTCTCTTGCTTCTCAACTAGAGAAGAATGAGCTTTTTCAAGCTTGGAGTGAGCAATCTCTAGCTTCTTATGGTCTACCTTTAGACTCTCATAAGAGGCCCTCAACTCCATAAGTTCTTGCTCAAGGTTTTGTTTGTCCTTGCGACCCATAGTTCTTGGCCCCTACATTCTTTCCTAGAGTCATTGAAAGCACCCTTGCAATCCTCAAGCATAACCCATAGTTCTATCTTTTGTGGTGTCATCATCATCATCACTCTCATCATCACTATCGGGTGGAGGTTGTACCTTAGTGGCCTTGGCCATGAAGCAAGATGATGGAGCACCAAATAGAGAAAGCTTCTCTTGAATAGCAATGCTTGCATGCCCCTTCTTCTTCTTCTTGGAATCATCATCTTCATCACTTGAGGAAGATGAATCACTCTCCCAAGTTGCCACATGAGATTCACCCTTCTTCTTCTTGTGAGAGGAGTCTTTCTCCTCCTTCTTCTTCTCTTGCTTCTTCCTCTCCTTCCTCATGGCATCTTCATCATCACTTGCATAGGGACACTTGGCAATGAGATGATCCTTGCTATTGCACCGGAAGCACTTCATGGGACGGTCACTAGACTTGGATGAGCTTCTCTTGCTCTTGGACCGGTATCGCTTCTTCATGAGCTTCCCCATTCTCTTCACAAGGAGAGCCATTTGTTCACTCACTTCTTCTTCTTGCCCACTTGAGCTAGAGCATGGTTCATCTTCACTTGAGGATTCTTCTTTCTTCTTCTTGCCCTTGCTCTTGGATGATGTGGCCTTGAATGCCATGCTCTTCTTGTCATCATCCTTCTTTTCATTCTCCTTCTTCTTCTTCTTCACCAACTCTTCCTTCTCATGATCTTCTCTAAACTCATCATCGGCCATGATCTCTTGAAGGACTTGGTAGGGAGTTGGCTTCTCCTTCATGGTTGTCTTCACCATGACGGTCTTCAACATGTCAAATCTCTTGGGAAGACACCTCATGAACTTGGTGGAGAATTGAGAGTCCTTGATTTCTTCTCCAAGTCCCTTGAGCTCATTGACAATGACTTGGAGCCTATGGAACATCTTCGGCACACTCTCATCCTCCTTCATTGAGAAGCTTGCAAACTTCTCTTGCAACATGTAGGCTCTTGCGGTCTTGACACTTTCGGTGCTCTCATAAGCTTCTTCTAGCTTCTTCCAAATGTCATGAGCCACCTCAAGGTTCTTGATGAGCTCAAAAGCTTTATCATCAAGTGCCTCATGGAAAGCACCCACGGCAATGTCATTTGCTTGTTGCTTCTTCTCTTCGGCCGGTGTTGGCACCGCACCCTCAACAAGCTCAAACTTTGTTTCCACCACTTTCCACACCTCAAGGTTGATTGACTTGAGATGACTCTTCATCTTGAGCTTCCATTTGGCATAGTCATCACCTCGAAATGATGGTGCCTTCTTGGTGTTGTTGATATGCATAACCAATGCCATTGCTTCACCGTAGGATGTTAATCCAACTCAAACAAATGGTGCCGATACCACATGAAATATGGAGCATCCGATACCACGTGAAAGGTCACAATGGCTAGAGGGGGGTGAATAGCCTAATAAAAATTCTAGCAAGAACACTAAACAACCCAATTAGATAGCAAGGCAGCAAATGCAAAGCTAATGCTTCAACTACTCTATGCAAGCCTCCCTAACCAAGCAAGACTACTCAAATCAATTGCACACTCAACAACGGTGATCAAGCTACACAATGTCGGTTCACCAAAACCGACACCAAGCAATTCTACCCACGGGATTTACTCTACACAATGAGTGGTTCCCTACCGATCCACAACAAGTAGTTCTACCCACGGGATTTAAACTACTCAAAGAGTGGTTCCCGACCGACCACAACAAGCAATTCTACGGTTTTGCGGAAAGTAAGGAGGTGATGGAAGTTTATACCGCCGCGAAGAGTAGAAGATGGCCAATCACGAAGTGTAGTAGCCAATCACCTAGAGAGCTCAAGCACAAACACAAGGAGGTCGAAGCCTCGGCAAACACAAATCAACACAATGATTTTTTACCGAGGTTCACTTGCTTCCCGGCTAGCTACTCCTCGTTGTGGCGGTACACTTGCTTGGTGAGTTGTCCGCTCAATTGGCTCGGTGCCAAAGACCCCAATGGGGAGCCGCAATCTCCACACAAGACAAGGATCCACAAGCCATGAGCAATCCACTAGAGTATCCTTTCGCGAACTCCGCGGGGAAGGATCAAGAACCCCTCACAAGAACCCGGTGTGGCCTCGAACAATCTCCAACTCAAGCTCAACCACCACCCATTTGCTCCAAACCGTCTACGGTGACGGGAATCACCGAAGAGTAACAAGAATCCGCAGCTCACTCGATGAACAAGTGCCTCTAGATGCAACTCTCAATGCAAATCACTTGTTCTCACTCAAATCTCTCTCAAGATTAGCAAAGGAATCAAAGAGATGAGTGGGGGAGTGTCTCTCTTGCTCAAAGTATGCTCAGGTGTGAAGAAATGGCCAAGAGAGCTCCCCAAGGCTGGCCAATGGTCTATTTATAGACCCCTCCATGAAAGTAGCCATTGCCCCCTCGGGCTGGTGCTCCAGAACGCGCTGGACGCGTCCGCCGCTTCCCACCGGACGCGTCCGGCGGTCTTCAGCGCGCCACGTCACACGACCGTTGGAGCTCCTCCGTTCGAATCCATCGAGCGCCGGTGCTCGCACCTGATAAACCGCCGTCCGGCGCCGCGCCCATCGAGCGTCGACGGTTCGGCGCCACGAGTCCCGCGCGTCCGACCGAGCCACCGCCGCGCCCGAGCCGAAGGAGTTTCGGTCGCGTCCGGGGACCCCGGATGCGTCACCGCCATGTCCGGCGCTTAGCCGAGAGCCAGCCAGCCACCCACGCCGGTTCAGCACGCGCCGGACGCGTCCGGCCCTCCTGGCCCAGCGTCCGACGCCTGTGTCCGACGCCCAGTAACTTGTCACCTTCTCGTTTGATCTTCGATGTCGCGCCGTCATCGATCCAATCTCCAAACCACTTGTCCAAGGTGCTAACTCCACAGAGTAGATCACTTCTCAAGCACCAGAGTTAGCGTATCTTCTCAAGATCACATCGACAAGTGTTAGCTCTCTAGTTAGCCTCTCATGCATCATGCAAAGTCACAACTAGAGGCACTTAGGACCGCGAATGAACCGAGGAAACCCCTCTTGATAGTCGGTTATCGATCCTAAATGTGATCACACTCTCTATAGTGTCTTGATCACCAAACTGGAAAGCCTTATCAAGTATACCTTCACCTTGATCTCCATGGGCCTCCGTCGGAGCTTGATCACCTCACATCCACCATGTTTGTCACCGTGATCACCATGCTCCATCATCCACCATCACGTTGCTATGTGTCTAACCACACTTAGAGCAAAGCATTAGCAACATTGAGTGTCATTAATTACCAAAACCAAACCGGAGCTTTCACCCTCTCATGAATTCGGCGGCGGCGTATTCCCGCCCAATCGGGTGGCGACAAGAATTTTTTGATTAAATGTTTCTACCCCTTTGGAAACGAAGTCTCAATAAGTATACAATTACTAAAGTACCATTAATTACAGTTTGATCAACGGCGGGATATAATTTTACGAGGAATCATGGTTCCTTCCAAGCACAGTTCATGAAAAAAAAAACTCTTCTCAAGTTAATTGTTGATTGATTTCTTTATTCCTATTGCTTGAGTAGAACTCAAAGTTTATGATGATCGTTCCTTGTTGGTCGCATGACCTCGCGTGCCACAAGGAGGTGGGGATTTTGGACACCCAAGACTTCGCTTATTTTTTTTCTTGATCGTTTGTGTGTGCAGTGGGTGTGTGTGGGGGGTATAAATCCGGTATACCACCATGGACAGTTCCGGGGCTGCTCGACAAGACGGCCCAGACCATACAAGACCCAGCCCATTGCCGACCAGGCTGGTGGGCTGGACTTCAAGACGATGGCGTGGTCCGCAACTGACCGGAAGGTGGATCGCGCACAAGGATGCTTGTCCCGCAAGTATACTTGATCGGTTAGGTCAGATAGAGTCCTTCCAGGATACGACTTGATATAATCGACCACATCCCGTGTACCCTTGGCTGCTCGGCTATATAAAGCGGCCAAGGACCCCCCCTAGAAGGCAGGCTATTCTCTGGCATCCTAGACCTAGAGAGCTTAGCGCTTCATTGTAATCCGACACCTGATCATACAGCATAACACGATAAGCAGGACGTAGGGTATTACGCTTCCGAGCGGCCTGAACCTGGGTAAACCCGGTTGTCCTTGGTTTGTCTTATTTCTTGAACGTCTAGATCGTAGATCGTAACACGCCCTTGCCGAAACTCACCGCCGTGGGATACCCCGTGGTGGACTGCCGGTTATCCGTAATCGACAGTGGCGCGCCAGGTAGGGGGTGGAGTTTTCGATCTCGAGGCGATCCAGATGGGTTCCTTCCCCGATTCCATGAATCTCGAGGCCAGCAGCGCCTTCACCTTCGGATCGGTCACCTGGACCTCCAAGATGGTGGCGCCCCTCGCATCCATGGAAGCATCAGGGCCGGTCTCAGCACCGCCCGCTGGGCAGACGGTCTCAGCACCGCCCACCGAGCAGATGGTCTCAGCACCATCCGCTCACCTGGCCACAGCGCCGACCACCTCGCCGCCGGTCGCAGCACCCGCCGCGCAGGATTCCCCCTTGCCCTCGGCAACGGTGGATACAACAGATCTCCGAGCACTCGTGGATCGGCTATCTTGCTACAAAAGAAAGCCGATCGACAACTCAGATCTGATCGAACTCATTGACCAACAGGGTCGCGGGTTGGTCGAGATCACGAAGCTAGTTGAGGCCACCCAGGAGTTGATCCGCCAGGGACCAGACTTTTCTGATTTCACACCCGTCCGACCACGCCGGCGAAGTTCTGTCCGCCACAGCAATGCAGAATTTGTTGGCGACAATCAGCCCGTCACCCGACCAGCTCCCTTCAGGTTGGCTAGAAGTCCCCGTTGGTTAGATCCCAACCAGGACAGCCGCCTGACTTTGACCGAGCAGATCCAGAGCAGGGTTAACGTTCCTCCTCTCAGCAGGTTGAACGAATTTATTGAGGCACGACAAAACTGCCGAGCACCTACTCGACAGTACCAAGAAGGCCGTGCTCCACCAAACAAGTTATCTGCAACAGATCCACCTGCTCCGCCACGTGATCCAACCGATCTGTCCTTTGGATTGAACAACGCGGCGTCGACATACACAAGAGACATCCAACAGCAATTCGATGCGCTCTTGATTCAGGACGTTGTCCCGAGGAATCCCGTGCACATGATCGGGATGGTGGAGATCCGAGAGTTAGACACGTCTCAGAACGCCAACCCAGACTCACCAACCATCTCCGAGCTGCTAGCAGGATACCCCTCCGACTACGCCGATTACCTCTCCTCGGACGAGGATTACCTCATGGATACGGAACTCAATCCGACCACCGAGGACGCGCCGATCACTACCAACCACCGGACGGAGACACCCAGCAGCGCGCTGGATTTCCCTAAGTATCCGCCCGGTTTTGGACCGACGATTTTGATGGTCAGCAATGATGAGCCCCCGGCTCCAAACAAGACAGACGCCCAGCGTCAAGCAAGGGAAGATCGTAACAATGATCGTGCCCGGCGACGCATTGCCGAGCAGGGCCGTCCCAACGGAGGCGCCGGACCACGGCACCTACCCTGGCGTCGCAACCTCAACCCCGAGTTCGACGGTGCTGGCGACCCAGTGGTCCACGAGACGCCCACGGCGAACATTGCTGTGGCCATGGAGAAATTGAAGCAGCTTCCCCCCGAGACCCCTGGACTCAACGAGATTCAGGAATTCCTCGCAGCAACCGAGGACCAAGTGAACGACCTCCGTTCCATGGGCTCCATGGCCAGCTCTTACCGATCCCGCCGTTCTCGGCAGAACCGGAATCGACGTGAGCAGCGAGTCGAGAGTGGAGGAGACAATTCATCCTACAACGGCAGATATGCCTATGAAGACAGAGGGGACTACGACGACCGTGTTGAGCAACCAGGCAAGGCTCCACGATGCGCACGCCCTCAGAACAGTCGTCGACGCCCTAATCGCCAACAAGGCAACCAGGGCCGACAAGACGACGAAGTAATCCAACCCGAGCGCCAGGACCTCCGAGAACGGATAGATGAGCGCCTCCGAGCATGCAGAAACATTGGCGGCATCCCACCCTTCTCCGAGGAGCTCAAGGCAGTCATATGGCCTAAAAATTTTCGTACCTCGGAGATCCGGGCGTACGATGGCAAAGCGGATCCATCCCACTGGATCATGCTCTACGAGGTGGCCGTCCGAGCAGCAGGAGGCGATGAGTACGTCATGGCAAACTACCTTCCTGTTGTGCTCAACAATACGGTCACCACCTGGCTGCTCTGACTACAACCCGGGTCCATCCACAGCTGGGCGCAGCTCCGCCAAGTCTTCGTCGACCACTTCAAGTCTACTTGTGTCCAACCAGGGACCAAGTATGCCTTGAAGCAGGTCCGCCTTCGTCCAAAGGAGTCCCTGCGATAGTTCATTCGGCGCTTCTCGGACCAGTGGAATCGCGTACCAGAGATCTCTCAGGAGACAGCTGTCGAAGCATTCATCGATGGCCTGGCCCAACCACGTGGCCGAGACCTCCAAAAGGCTCTCCTCCTCAGACAGCCGAAAACCATGGAGGAGCTACTCGCCATCACGCACGATTACACGCTCCTGGACGACGGCCTAAATCGGGGTGACAATGGCCCGTCAGACCGCAATTACCGTCGGAACAATTCCGACGATGAAAGCGACGCTGACCGACCACCGCGCCGACAAGAGGAGCGCCGCAACAACCAGCGTTTCATCCATGGACCTGGTCCATGCGACAGCGAACCTAACTTCAGACGACGCGGCCAGGACAACTACGGCAGCGGCAAGCGTAACCGAAACCGCAACGACAATGCTGTCAAAGCGGTTAAGGGGCAAAAGCCAGTCGGGGATGAGGTGCTCGACAAAATCTTTGCACAGGACTGTCCTCGGCACCCTGGTAAAGGTCACACCATGGGCGAGTGCCGAGTCTTGATGGACGCTCTCATCAAGTCCGCTTCCAAGAGGCCACGACCCAACCCCAAAGCCAAAAGCAAGCCCGCCGACAAGCCAGAAGAAGAAGAGGACGAGACACGAGATGTCAACCCTCGCCACGCGTTCAAGGAACCCGAGCGGAACTTCACTGCCGTGATCTTCGGCGGCAAAGTCGGGCTCGAAACAAGTCACGACAGAAAGTTGCTGACTCGCGCCATCATCGCAATGCAAGAGCCCGATGGCCTCGTTGCCGATGTCAAGCTACCGGCGTGGTCCGAACAGCCCATATCTTTCAGTCGTAAAGATATGTGGGCACGCATCCCAGACGCCGGGTGATTTCCACTGGTCCTCGACCCAGTGATAGCCAACATCCGCTTCGAGAAGGTGCTAGTCGACGGCGGCAGTGCTCTGAACATCATATTCTACCCCGCCTTCAAGGCACTCGGCATACCACATGAGCAGCTACAACCGTACGACACACCGTTCTGGGGCATCATGCCCGGAAAGCCTTCTTACCCACTCGGGCAGATCACCCTCGACGTGTAGTTTGGGACCAAGAAGCACTTCCGTACCGAGCACATCACCTTCATCGTGGCCGACTTCGAAGGGACCTACCACGCCATCTTGGGCCGCCCTGGCATCGCCAAGTTCATGGCTGTCCCCCACTATGGCTACTTGGTGTTGAAGATGCCCACCGAGGAGGGAACTCTCTCCCTACGTGGCAACGTCTTCATGGCTCGTGAATGCGAGACTGCCGCATACGTCGCGGCTGAATTCCAAGACCTGCAACACGCTTTACAGCACACCAGCTTGGGAATCGACGACGTTCCACCCGCAGAGCTCGAGCAACCTGTTGGATCTGGTCGGCGCCCATCCAACAAGGTGAAGAGCGCGAAGATGGTCCGCCTCTCTGACGAAGACCCTTCCAAGGTCACCAAAGTCGGAGCTGAGCTTGACCCCAAATAGGAAGACGCGCTCGTCCAATTCCTTCGGAAAAACATCAGCATATTCGCGTGGAAACCCTCCGATATGCCTGGTGTTCCCAGGGAAAAGGCCGAGCACTACCTCGATGTCAAGACGACTGCTAAGCCAGTCAGGCAGAAGATGCGACGGTTCGCCCGCGACCGCAAGGAGCTCATTAGGATAGAAGTAGCCAAGCTTTTAGCCACTGGCTTTATCAAAGAAGTGTACCACCCGGACTGGTTAGCCAATCCGGTGCTTGTTCAAAAGAAGAATAAAGAGTGGAGGATGTGCGTTGATTATACAGATCTCAACAAACACTGCCCCAAGCAGGCATTCAATCTCCCTCGAATCGACGAGGTCATAGACTCTACCGCCGGCTGCGAGTTGCTCTCGTTTCTTGACTGTTACTCCGGGTATCACCAGATAGCCCTCAAAAAGGAGGACCAAGAAAAAACCGCTTTCATCACCCCCTTCGGTGCTTTTTGTTACACGACCATGGCTTTCGGTCTCAAAAACGCTGGAGCTACGTACCAACGGGCTATCCAGTCCTGCCTCGAAAAAGAGATCGCCGATGATCTTGTAGAGGCCTACGTAGATGACGTGGTGATAAAATCAAGAACGGCGGATGCCCTGATCACAAACCTCGAACGCACCTTCGCGAAACTCAACGAGTTTCAATGGAAACTCAACCCAAACAAGTGCATTTTTGGAGTACCGTCCGGTATCCTTCTCGGCCACCTGGTCAGCCAGGAAGGTATCAAACCAAATCCTGAGAAGGTAGCCGACGTCCTGAAATTAGGACCGCCCCGGTGCGTCAAGGACATCCAAAAACTCACTGGGTGCCTAGCCGCTCTGAGCAGATACATCTCTCGGATGGGTGAAAAAGGACTCCCCTTTTTCAAACTGCTCAAAGCCAAAGAAAAGTTTGAATGGACCGAGGAGGCCGACCAGGCTTTTAAACAGCTCAAAGCTTACCTCACCTCTCCTTCACTCCTGACGGTCCCCAAGTAGGATGAGGAGTTGCTCCTATACATAGCTGCAACGACCAACGTGGTCAGCACTGTGTTAGTAGTCGAGCGTGAGGAGGAAGGACACGTCTATGGAGTCCAGCGCCCCATATATTACATAAGCGAAGTGCTCAGCGAGTCCAAGCAGCGGTACAATCAAGTACAAAAGCTCTTGTATGCACTTCTGATTACCAAACGCAAGTTGCTCCATTACTTTCAAGCTTTCAAAATCACGGTCGTTACCGACGTACCACTTGGCGACATCCTCCGCAACCGAGACGCCAGTGGTCGGATCGTGAAATATGCGCTAGAACTGTCCGAGTACACACTCCAGTTTCGCGCCCGTCGGATGGTGAAGTCCCGAGGCCCGCCCGATTTCATCGTGGAGTGGACGGACATCGCCTACCCCTCGCCGATTCAAATGCCGGTTGGACAATGTACTTTGATGGCTCCCTAAACATCGATGGTCTTGGGGCGGTGTCTACTTTATCTCTCCTTCCAAGGACACGATAAAATACGTCTTGCGTATCCACTTCAAAGCGTCCAACAACGTAGCCGAGTACGAAGCAGCCTTACACGGCCTTCGTATCTCCGTTGAACTTGGCATCAAGCGACTCATGGTCTATGGGGACTCTGCTTTAGTCATCAAGCAGGTCAACAAAGATTGGGATCCCGTCCACGAAAAGATGGACGCCTACGTTGCCGAAATTCGTAAACTTGAGAACAAGTTTTACGGTGTGGAATTCATCCACGTTCGCCGCGAAAAGAACGTAGGAGCCGACGAGCTGTCCAAGCTAGGCTCATCCCGTGCCAAGTTACCCCCTGGTGTTTTTGTTCAAGACTTAATCAAACCTTCGATCCCTGATCAGGTAGAACATACACCAGAACCCACTTCGGTGGTCAGCTACCCGACCACACTACTCAGTAACGCCAATGTCGAGGACGACGACGGTCTCCTCAGCCGGCAGGCAGATGATGAGGGTACAGAGTTAGCCGATCAGGCGACGCCTTCCCAGGAAGACTGGAGAGAGCCCTTTATCAAATACCTGAATGACCACCTCGTCCCGGAGGACAAACTTGCTGCCCAACAGCTGGTCCGCAGAGCCAAGGCCTATGCTATGGTCAATGGCGAGTTGATGCGCAAGGCACCCAAGTCCATCATCTTCCAGAAGTGTATCACTCGGGAAGCAGGGATCGAGCTTCTTAAAGCCATCCACGAAGGCACTTGTGGTAACCATGCAGCGTCCCGGACACTGGTCGGCAAAGCCTACCGGGCAGGTTTCTACTGGCCAACTGCCGTTACTGATGCCGAAGACTACGTAAGGCGGTGCGACAACTGCCAAATGTTTGCCAAGCAGATTCATGTCCCAGCACATGACTTACAAACAATCCCAGCTGCTTGGCCCTTCTCATGCTGGGGACTAGACATGATCGGCCCTTTCAAACCAGCTCCTGGTGGCCACACTAACGTCTTCGTGCTTATTGACAAATTCTCCAAGTGGATTGAATACAAACCAGTCAAGAAAGCCACTGCCGAGAAGGCAGTCCAGTTCCTCGACGAGGTCGTCCACAGATATGGTGTCCCGAACACCATCATCACCGATCTAGGCTCGCAATTTACAAGTGATGCATTCTTCAACTATTGCGATACAGCCTGATCAAGGTCAAGTACGTCTCCATCGCTCACCCCAGAGCTAACGGACAAGTTGAACGTGCTAACGGAATGATCCTCGATGCACTCAAAAAACGAGTCTTCCAGGTTGACACCAAGCTCAAACCTGGTCGGTGGCTCAAGGAGTTATCTGCAGTGGTCTGGGGACTGCGTACTCAGACCAGCCACAACACAGGAGTCTCACCATACTTTATGGTATACGGCTCAGAGGCTGTCATACCAGCCGAGGTCGCTTTCCAATCACCACGGGTAGCCTACCACGATGAAACCACCTCCGACGAAGCTCGAGAGGTGGACATAGTCGCTAAGGAAGAGCAGGTCCTTGAGTCATGTGCTCGGACTGAGAAGTACTTAGCCACGGTAAGACGCTACTACAACCGCAACATCCGAGGACGACTGTTCGTGGTCGGCGATCACGTGCTCCGCCGTATTCAAAATACGGACGGCCTCCACAAGCTATCACCAAGGTGGGAAGGACCGTACAGAATTAAGGCTATAACACGCCCAACATCGTACCAGTTGGAGACACTAGATGGAGTCGAAGAGCCAAACTCTTGGCATATAGAGATGCTCATACGCTTTTACCCATAAAGATATGTATCTTGTACTCATGGTTTTTCATTAACAAAGTTCCTCTTTTCTTTGTCTCTTTTTCGTCCTATTGCAATTTCTTTTCAGAAATTCCGCACCACCTTGCATACATGCGCCCTGCATAAGTCACATCTAAACTTTGCGTTTCACTCGCCGAGAACGATTCGATAAGGTCCCGCGTCTCGGTCCTCCGTCGATGTGCTACTGCTCCGCGCTACACGGCACTAGGAGATCCGGCAGGCACCCTCTAATAGGTACTTAGGATCGTACCTAGTGATCCCGGCGTACCGTTGTTCACTAGTGCGTCCCTTTGTCACCTTGTGAGCTAATTGCTTCGAGAGTGGGCGCAAAACTTATTTGTCGACATAATTTTTCTAAAAAATGTTTTGCATCGAGCTATGCATAACGATCTAATTAAACAAACGGCAACATACTTATCACCCGCTTAAGTATGCCTACATTGTCTGCATCTTAACACGGCCTTAAGTTTTGTTTCGAGCACCCCGTGCTCAGCACCACTTATATACAAGTTTTAAATACACAAGTTTAAAACAAAGGCCCTACTGACCACCATTCTCCGCTGCAGGGTCCTCGATGAGCGTCATATCGCCGACCAGCTGCTCCGCAACAGGGACGAAGGTGGCCCGGAGCTCCTTGGCGTCAGCATCGCTGAGTTCCGGCGCAATCCCGAGCGCGACGGTGGCTGGATCCGCCGCTGCCACCCTCGAGCGGACCACCGCCAGCGCTGTGGACACCGATATGTGCCCGCCCGTGAGACAAGGTCCTGCAACGCCGGCCACAGACGTGGATACTGGTCTCCGACCACCCTGTCTTCGCCAACCGGGTCCGCTGGGTGCACCTCCTCCGGGAAGACTGCACGGAGAACCGGCTTGATTTGCTCGGTCCTCCGACCCATCTTCTTTTGGAGATAGGCGCAGGTCTCCCGCAGGCATTGGAACTGCGCCGTGTGCCGATCCTTAATATCTACAGCCGCTGATAACGTGGTTAGCATGTGCTGTTAGATCCAGTACATGGCAGACAATCAATACAATCGACCTAAGTTGTGCAACTTACCGGTCAGCTCCGCGATCTGCGCAGCATCCGCCTTGGCCTGCTCCTGGGCGGCTTCCAACTGCTTGGCCAGAGCGGCTTTCTCCCGCGCTAAGGCCGCAGCCTTCTCCTCCAGCCCTGATGCAGAGGCAGAAGTTATCACATTTTTATAGCAACCGAACCATGCTCAGCCTGGTTTCAAAAGGATACGGTCACATACCTTGTCGGCCTTCCTCCAGCGCCTCCACCTGTTGCTCCAGCGCCAGCCGAGCAGCCTCCTTCTCGGTAAGCCGGGTCTCATAGACCTGTGCTTGCGCCAGCATGTTGGCCTTCTCCTCCCGGAGAGCCCTGCATTCCTCATCAATCGGCGCGAACCGTTGAATGGTCCGCGCACGCTGGGCATTGGTGGTCTGCAGGGTCTGTAGATAACAACACAGTCAAGCATGTGCTCCGCACAACTATTTATCACAAATACCAAAACAAACATACCTGGATCCGGGAGGTGAGAGTCTCCAGGGCCTCCCTAATGCCCTCCTCCATCACCTCCTCCGGCACCTCGTCATACGAGACCCACTCCTTCCCTACCATCCTCGAAATCATGATACGATTTGGAGGAATGGAGGCGGCGGGTGCTTGAGGGGGCTCCCTGTGGATCTCTTCCACAGGAGAGGACGGGGGACTGGGCTGGGCAGTCGCCCCGGGTTCCTGCTGGGCTGCTGGCTCCGACGTAGCCTGCGCGGTCGGCCCTGGCGTGGCCCGCGCCGGCTCCGGACTTGGCTCGGCGGGGCGACGGACGGGCTCCGGCGACGGGACCATCTCCCGCTCCGCCGGCTCCTTCGCCCGTGGAGTCTCCACATGTGGCGGAGCACTGGTGGCATCCGCCTAGCCCTGTTGGGGCTCTGCGCTTGACGCCGCAGCTGGTGGCGGCGTGGCAGCAGTCCCGGTTGAGCTCTGGGTGGGGCCAGTCCTTGGTTGACTACATATCAACAACATCGGCATTAACACATAGCTGATTCTAAAGCAAACAAATTAAATTGCAAGGTATACAATTACTTACCGGCAAAAACCGCCCTTGAACTGGGGCACGCCGCCGCTTCTTGGGGCCCCGCTCCCAGACCCTGCACTGGGCTTGGGGACTGCCTTGGGTGGGACCTGTCGCCCACCCGGGGACTGCTCGGCGCCCTCTGTTGGTATAAATTAAGTGCAACTAAAATATGAAGGATTCTGCAAGCGCACAGAACTTACCATTGTAGCATTTTACCGGGAGTAAACCAGGTATCGTTATTTATATTTTACCACAGGGAAGCAAGGGTTAAAGAATCTGATAACTCACCATCATGTATCTACTAACTTAGTAAACCAACTAGACTAAAGCAGGGGTAAATGATATATATATGTAAGGTAATATAAATAATAAAGCACACATGAGAATTCTATGATAAATGAGTAGCTAGCTAGAGTGAGAGGACAACGGGAGAGATCAAGGTTCCTAAATACTTCTCTAATACTTTGGTTCTAGGATAATAGGGAATGATTAGATATAGCGATCACACAATAGCACTTTGGAGCAGCGGGTCCTTTCCAACTCTCGAAGAAGAGGCGGGTAAAGAGTAGTTGGGAGAAGGCTGCCAAAAGCTCTACGAAACACCAACCCGAACGTGGTGGAATACGAAGGCCCGACAGTAGTTTGTCACCTGCGGGGCTACCACAACTATCCGTGGGATTGGGCGCAACCTCAGGTAACCTATAGTCTAGACACCATGCCTACACTATCGATTACTACTCTAATTACTTAAGATAACTAGAGCACTCAATACGAGCGAAGATCCCATGCCAATATATAACAACTATACTAATCATACATATGAAGGCATAAAGTAAATAGAGAAGATAAATGTATTAAAGCATAAGTCTTACAAGAGTAGATACAAAGACATACCAAATCTCCGAAGACTTCTCCGAACCGGAGCGCAGCTCCGCTCTCCCTAACTCTCATCTAGATCTAATCTACTACATTGGAATGTCTAGCTCTAATTCTCTAGAGAAGAGAAGTCATCCATTCAAGGGACGCCTCTACAACTCGATCCCGCCGGGAGATAATGAATTAGGGTTTTAGGGATGCCTCCTCCGGGGGCCGGGGGCCCCTGTTTATATAGCCCTCTAGGATACACCACGGCCCTCGGATCAAACCGACCTAAACGGACGATTATTATTCATCCTCAAAGGCGGTGGAACGGGGATCCGCGAGGCCGACGCCGATTGGTTGAGATGGCGAGTCGGCCGACTCTAGGGTTGGGGCGGCCGACTCTCCACCGAGCCGGTTCGGGCTCCCGTTTGGTCCGAGCCTTCTCGAACCTTCGGATTACATGAATTTTCACCGGTTCCCGATTATCTCTATGTAAACCCGACATGTGGGCCTTCCTTGGGTATTTTCGGTGACACCCGTTGAAACAGACATTCACCAAAACTCGTGGAATTACGTCGGTATAACCCCTATATCTAGTTGGTGAACATATTTTAGTCCTTTCTCATGTTTAGTTGATGGTAAAAATTGACACTTATCGACCGACAACACCCTCCTTGGCAGCCGCCCCCGAGGTTGGCGTAGAGGGGGCGGCGGCGGGCTTTGGCTTTGGCGGAGCGGGGGTCGGCCCGACGTTCCGCGGCGACCGCCGCGGCACTGGTTGGGGCGACTTAGAGCCGCCACTGCCATCCCCGGCGCACGCCTGGCGCTTGCGCCGGTGCTCGGCTAAGGTGATTGTGTCGTCGGAATCCGACGACACCGGGCTATCCGGGGCCGGCCTCTTGCTGCTGACCTCGGCGCCGGCCTCCTTGCCGAGGTTTAATTTACCCCCGGTGCTAAGGTTGGCCGGCTTCTCCTTCTCCTTGGGGGCTGCACTGGCCGGCTTCTTCATTGCCGCGCGCCGTTGCCCCCTGGTGGTCGTTCCCACCACGATCTCGTCCTCATCATCATCATCGTCAGGGCTAAGGTCCTCGACCTCGCCCTGGTCGGCAGTCCTCTGCGGACGCTGTGGGGGGTATAAATCCGGTATACCACCATAGACAGTTCCAGGGCTGCTCGGCAAGACGGCCCGGACCAGACAAAGACCCGGCCCATTACCGACCAGGCTGGTGGGCCGGACTTCAAGACAAGGACGTGGTCCGCAACCGATCAGGAGGTGGATCGCGCACAAGGATGCTTGTCCCGCAAGTATACTTAGTCGGTTAGATCAGATAGAGTCCTCCAGGGGCACGACTTGATGTAACCGACCACATCCCGTGTATCCTTGGCTGCTCGGCTATATAAAGCGGCCAAGGACCCCCCTAGAACAGAGGCTATTATCAGGCAACCTAACCTAGAGAGCTTAGCGCTTCATTGTAACCCGACACTTGATCATACAGCATAACACGAGAAGCAGGACGTAGGGTATTACGCTTCCGAGCGGCCTGAACCTGGGTAAACCTTGTTGTCCCTGGTTTGTCTTGTTTCTCGAACATCCAGATCGCAGATCGTAACACGCCCTTACCGAAACTCACCGCCGTGGGATACCCCGTGGTGGACTGCCGGTTATCCGTAATCGACAGCGGCGCGCCAGGTAGGGGGTGGAGTTTTCGATCTCAAGGCGATCCAGATGGTTTCCTTCCCCGCTTCCATGGATCTCGAGGCCAGCGACGCCTTCACCTTCGGGTCGGTCACCTGGACCACCAAGATGATGGCGCCCCTCACCTCCATGGGAGCATCCGCGACGGTCTCAGCACCGCCTGCAGGGCATACGGTCTCAGCACCGCCCACCATGCAGATGGTCCCAGCACCATCCACTCGCCAGGCCACAGCGCCAACCGCCTCGCCGCCGGTCGTAGTACCCGCCGCGCAGGATTCCCCCTTGCCCTCGGCAACGGCGGATACGACAGATCCCCGAGCACTTGTCGATCAGCTATCTTGCTACAAAAGAAAGCCGATCGACAACTTAGATCTGATCGATCTCATTGACCAACAGGGCCGCGGACTGGCCGAGATCACGAAGCTAGTTGAAGCCACGCAGGAGTTGATCCGCAAGAGGCCAGACTTTTCTGATTTCACACCCGTCCAACCACGTCGGCGAAGTTCTGCTCGTCGCGGCGAAGCAGATCTCGTCGGCAACAACCATCCGCCTGTTGCTCAATCTATTGCCCCCAGATCGGCTAGGAGTCCCCGTTGGTTAGATCCCAGCCAGGACCGCCGTATGATGCATATTGGGCAGACCCAGCACAGAGCCAGCGCTCCTCCTCTCCCTAGGTTGAGCGAGTTCATCGAAGCACGACAAAACCGCCGAGCACCAGCTCGGCAAAACCGTGAAGATCGTGCTCCGCCAAGCGAACCACTCGCGGCAGATCCAAGTGCTCCGCCGCATGATCCAGCCGTTCTGTCCTTCGGATTGAACAACGCGGCGTCGACGTACGCAAGGGACATCGAGCGACAGTTCGACACGCTTCTCATCAAGGATACCATCCCGAGAAGCCCCGCTCACATAATCGGGATGGTGGAGATTCGAGAGCTTGGGGATCCATCTCAGGACGCCAATCCGCACTCCCCAACCGTCTCGATCCGCTCGCATGTTGTATTCTCCCGATTATACCGAATACCTCTCCTCGGACGAAGACTATCCAATGGATACGGAGCTCAATCCGACCGCAGAGGACACGCTGATCACTCCCGACCACCGGACGGAAACCCCCAGCAGCGCGCTGGATTTCCCCAAGTATCCGCCCGGCTTCGAACCAACAATTTTGATGGTCAGCAATGACGAGCCCCCGGCTCCAAACGAGACGGACGCCCAGCGGCAGGCAAGGGAAGGTCGTAACAACGATCACGCCCGACGACACATTGCCGAGGAGGGCCGTCCCAACGCGGGTGCCGGACCACGGCACCGACCCTGGCGTCGCAACCTCAACCCCGAGTTCGACGGTGCTGGCGACCCAGTGGTCCATGAGACCCCCACGGCAAACATTGCTGTGGCGATGGAGAAATTGAAGCAGCTTCCCCCCGAGACCCCTGGACTCAATGAGATCCAGGAATTCCTCGCGGCAGCCGAGGACCAAGTGAACGATCTTCGTTCCATGGGCTCCATGGCCAGCTCTTACCGATCCCGCCGTTCTCGGCAGAACCGGAATCGACGTGAGCAGCGAGTTGAGAGTGGAGGGGACAATTCGTCCCACAACGGCAGATATGCCTATGGAGATGCAGGGGACTACGACGACCGTGTCGAGTAGCCCGGCAGAGCTCCACGACATGCACGTCCTCAGAACAGTCGACGACGCCCTAATCGCCAGCAAGGCAACTGGGGCCGACAAGACGACGAAGTAATCCAACCTGAGCGTCGGGACCTCCGAGAACGGATAGATGAGCGCCTCCGAGCACGCCGGAACATTGGCGGCATTCCACCCTTCTCCGAGGAGCTCAAGGCAGTCATATGGCCTAAAAATTTCCGTACCTCGGAGATCCGGGCGTACGACGGCAAAGCAGATCCAGCCCACTGGATCATGCTCTACGAGGTGGCCGTCCGAGCAGCAGGGGGGACGAGTACGTCATGGCAAACTACCTCCCCGTTGTGCTCAACAACACAGTCACCACCTGGCTGCTCCGGCTACAACCTAGTTCCATCCATAGCTGGGCGCAGCTCCGCCAAGTCTTCGTCGACCACTTCAAGTCTACTTGTGTCCAACCAGGGACCAAGTATGCCTTAAAGCAGGTTCGCCTTCGTCCAAAGGAGTCCTTACGGCAGTACATTCGGCGCTTCTCGGACCAGTGGAATCGCGTACCAGAGATCTCTCAGGAGACAGCTGTCGAAGCTTTCATCGATGGCCTGGTCCAACCACGTAGCCGAGACCTCCAAAAGGCTCTCCTCCTCAGACAGCCAAAAACCATGGAGGAGCTACTCGCCATCGTGCACGATTACACGCTCCTAGACGATGGCCTGAACAGGGGTGACGATGGCCCGTCAGATCGCAATTACCGTCGGAACAATTCTGACGACGAGAGCGATGCTGACCGACCACCGCGCCGACAAGAGGAGCGCCGCAACAACCAGCGTTTCATCCGTGGATCTGGTCCACGCGACAACGAACCGAACTTCAGGCGGCGTGGCCAGGACAACCACGGCGGCGGCAAGCGCAACCGAAACCGCAATGATAACGCCATCAACGCGGTTAAGGGGCAGAAGCCAGTCGGGGATGAGGTGCTCGACAAAATCTTTGCCCAGGACTGTCCTCGACATCCTGGCAAAGGTCACACCATGGGCGAGTGCCGAGTTTTGACGGACGCTCTCATCAAGTCCGCTTCTAAGAGGCCTCGACCCAACCCCAAGGCCAAAAGCAAGCCCGCCGACAAGCCGGAAGAAGAAGAAGAAGAGGACGACACGCGAGATGCCAACCCTCGCCATACCTTCAAGCAAGCTGAGAAGAACTTCGCCGGCATGATCTTTGGCGGAAAAGTCGGACTCAAAACAAGCCGCGACAGAAAGTTGTTGACGCGCGCCATCATCGCGATGCAAGAACCCGATGGCCTCGTAGCCGATGTCAAGCTTCCAGCGTGGTCCGAGCAGCCCATATCTTTCGGCCGCAAAGATATGTGGGCACGCATCCGGATTCGGACGATTTCCACCGGTCCTCGATCCAGTGATAGCCAACATCCGCTTTGAGAAGGTGCTGGCCGACGGCGGCAGTGCTCTGAACATCATATTCTACCCAGCCTTCAAGGCACTCGGCATACCGCCGGAGCAGTTGCAGCCGTACGACACACCGTTCTGGGGCATCATGCCCGGAAAGCCCTCTTACCCACTCGGGCAGATCACCCTCGACGTGCAGTTTGGGACCAAGCAGCACTTTCGTACCGAGCACATCACCTTCATAGTGGCCGACTTCGAAGGGACCTACCACGCCATCTTGGGCCGCCCTGGTATCGCCAAGTTCATGGTTGTCCCCCACTATGGCTACTTGGTGTTGAAAATGCCCACCGAGCAGGGAACACTCTCCCTACATGGCAACGTCTTCATGGCTCGAGAGTGCGAGACTGCCGCCTACGCCGCGGCAGAATTCCAAGACCTACAACACGCTTTGCAGCACACCAGCTTGGGCGTCGACGACGTTCCGCCCGCAGAGCTCGAGCAACCTATTGGATCTGGTCGGCGCCCATCCAACAAGGTGAAGAGCGCGAAGACGGTCCGCCTCTCCGACGAGGACCCTTCCAAAATCACCAAAGTCGGAGCCGACCTTGACCCTAAATAGGAAGACGCGCTCGTCCAATTCCTTCGGCAAAACATCAGCATATTCGCATGGAAACCCTCCGATATGCCCGGTGTTCCCGGGAAAAGGCCGAGCACTACCTCGATGTCAAGACGATCGCTAAGCCGTCGGACGGAAGATGCGCCGGTTCGCCGTGACCGCAAGGAGCTTATTAGAATAGAAGTAGCCAAGCTTTTAGCCGCCGGCTTTATCAAAGAAGTGTACCACCCGGATTGGTTAGCCAATCCGGTGCTTGTTCAAAAGAAGAATAAAGAGTGGAGGATGTGCGTTGATTATACGGATCTCAACAAACACGCCCAAGCGAGGCATTCAATCTCCCTCGGATCGACGAGGTCGTAGACTCTACCGCCGGTTGCGAGTTGCTCTCGTTTCTTGATCGTTACTCCGGGTATCACCAGATAGCCCCTAAAAAGGAGGACCAAGAAAAACCGCTTTCATCACCCCCTTCGGTGCTTTTTGTTACACGACCATGGCATTCGGTCTCAAAACGCCGGAGCTACGTACCAACGGGCTATCCGATCCGCCTCGAGAAAGAGATCGCCGATGATCTTGTTGAGGCCTACGTAGATGACGTGGTGATAAAATCAAGAACGGCGGACGCCCGATCACAAATCTGGAGCGCACCTTCAACAAACTCAACGAGTTTCAATGGAAACTCAACCCAAACAAGTGTGTTTTTGGAGTACCATCCGGTATCCTTCTCGGCCACCGGTCGCCCGGGAGGGTATCAAGCCAAATCCCGAGAAAGTAGCCGACGTCCTGAAATTACGACCACCCCGGTGCGTCAAGGACATCCAAAAACTCACTGGGTGCTTAGCCGCTCTGAGCAAATACATCTCTCGGATGGGTGAAAAAGGACTCCCCTTTTTCAAACTGCTCAAAGCCAAAGAAAAGTTTGAATGGACCGAGGAGGCCGACCAGGCTTTTAAACAGCTCAAAGCCTACCTCACCTCTCCTTCACTCCTGACGGTCCCTAAGCAGGACGAGGAGTTGCTCCTATACATAGCTGCAACAACCAACGTGGTCAGCACTGTGTTAGTAGTCGAGCGTGAGGAGGAAGGACACGTCTATGGAGTCCAGCGCCCCATATATTACATAAGCGAAGTGCTCAGCGAGTCCAAGCAGCGGTACAACCAGGTACAAAAGCTCTTGTATGCACTCCTGATCACCAAACGCAAGCTGCTCCACTACTTTCAAGCTTTCAAAATCACGGTCGTTACCGACGTACCACTTGGCGACATCCTCCGCAACCGAGACGCCAGTGGTCGGATCGTGAAATACGCGCTAGAACTGTTGTCACACCCCAAAATTTCTATTTTGGGTTGTGCATAGAAAACACTAAATAAAATAAATGGTTTCATTAATTTTCTAAAATTTCCAAGATTTAAATTACGTTGAATACTGAAAAATGTGTTTTCCCCTAAATATTTGGAATTTAACTTAATATGTTTGTTGCATTCATGCTGAGAGCATTAATTTATTGTGTGAAAAATGATTTATTAAAAACCCCGGTTAAGCTACGGAAATGTTTTATTCTATTTCCAAAATAAAATATATGTTTTGTTTAATAAAAGTTTATTTCTTATTATCTTAAGTCAAATATATCCTTATTCTAATATTTATCCATCTCATATTCTGACCACGAGATCTAGTCTTTGAACAATATTCTTGTCCCTTGTAAAACTCTCTCTCACATATATGTTTGTTTTTCTAAATATTTAATCTTCGCACATGGATCACTTCAACGAGCAAACAACCAAGTGTTCACGCCTACAGTCCAGCCCATATACATATATGTGCAAGCACACAAGTCCACGTCATTTAGCCACCACTTAAATTAATACCAAGTTATCCCTTCTCTTTGTTTGTGTTATTGTAAAATAAATATCTTTATCTTTTATCTCTCTCGCAATGATGCATTAACCAAGATCCAATCCTTCCACTAAATATAATAGTAGTGGGCTACTTGCTTCAGTTTCGTCACTAACTTTATCTCTCTTGATCTCTCTCCTCTGCATGGCTTTCGGTCCAAATATCAGCTCTCCACAAAGCTACCAGTTCACCCGCCACCATACCGCTTGTTGACTTCCGAAATATTCACTAGCACCCGCGGCCTAGTTTGTTCATTGTGCATGCTTGCTACATATCACAGGGTGCAGGCACACTGGATATGTCATCTCCATATACACACATATATGTATACGTATATAGCACATGCTGCCATTTTACGTTTCACCTGCCACTGCCGCCGCCCATTCAAGCTCCTAACCTGCACTTGTGATTATTCATAATCAAAGCAAGCTGCCCACTCAAATATCCATCAATTTCCACTCTGTCTTCATCAGTTTCTGTCCCATCGTGTGTATAAGTCGGTGCAAGAATTGAAGCCAGGCAGCCAGCCATAATTCAGCCAGCATGTGTGCCTCTTCGGTCCCCTTCTCCTCTGTCTATAAATACACCGGACCGTGGGCTTCGTGGGTTCCTACCTCATTCTCGGCCAGCAACCACCGTTAGCCTTCTCCTATGAAGCTCCATGGACGCTTGCGTTTCAACCACGGTGCCGGCATGACAAGGTCGTCCCGACGCTCCTTGATCCTGGTCCATGCCGTCAGCATCTCCCACTGTCCGAGCAGCAGGCGCCATCCCGACAAGATTCCTGCTGCCGGCCTTGCTTTGTTCCGAACTTCATCGACATCGCTGAACTTCCGTCTCAAAGCCGCCGGCTTCTTCGTTGCTCGTGGGTGAGAACTGAGAATCGTAGCATCTATCTATGACTCCTACTATGAAATATATATATTGATCTTCTCCTTTTTCTCTTGTCAGACCTGTCTTTTGGTTGGCCTAATACGCTGTCACCGAGTCCTCTTCATCAGCGACCACACGGCTCTCTGTACAGTCGTCGTCCCACTCCATGTGATTGATCCGTGGCCACATCTCAGGTCTCTCTCATCAGCAACTTCCAGAACGCCGCACCGGTTGTTGGCTGTGGCCTTCTCGTCGTTGTGGAGCTGCACGTCTTCTTCGTCATGGCTCACAAACCTTTGGCTTCCCTGATGCTTTCAGTCATCACTCGTCGGTGAGAAGATCTCATCTTGCTGTACAGCTTGTTAAAGCTTTTCTATCCATGAATGTATACCTACGTATATACACAAGCTAGTAGTAAACCAGTCACGTTCAGCAACCTATCACCTTCATGTTCACCATGTTGATGCCGTGTACCTTTTAGTTTCCTTCAATATATAAATCTCAATATTCCTATAAATATATCGAGCAATATTCCAAATCATGTTTACTTTATTGTTCTACATCTCGTGACATCATTCCTGCAACTCCTTGATATATCAAGCCTTAATTCATGATTTAACCTCCTATAACTTCAAAAGCTCATAATTTCGTTTGGCTTAGTTTTAGCTGTGTTTGCGCTCATGCAATCGTAGGATCATGCCTTCACGTTAGAATCGTTTTATCTTGTTTTATAATTCATGGTGTATTGTTTTTAGGTTAATCTTTGTGCTTGTACCGGATGTTGTGATCAATAGAAGAGACGCTGTGTAAGGATGACCGAGCAAGAACAATTTAAGAGAGTTTGGAAAGCTTTTTGAAGGCAAGTGTAACATGAGTTCCTTTGTTACCTAATAACTTTATAATCACATTCATATGCATGTGTCTAATATGATGCTAAGGACTTACCTAGTACTTCTGATATCCTTATTCCTTGTTTATCCTGGGTTCATGCATATGGGTAGCTTTGCTTAGCTTGCAATCACCAAATCTTTATAATGTTAACTCGACTAATGACTCATGGAATCAATGGTTAATGTGGTGCTTTTGAGCAATGTGGTCAGCAGGGGTCTAGAGCATTGGGCCTTGTTGGGTGCTCTAGTCTGCCCTCCGTAAGGACTTAATCTTAAAGCGGCAACCCAGGACATCCGTACATCCTTGAGAATCAAAGTGGGAACGGTCTTAGTCATATAACTAGTTTTTCTCTAGCTTGTTAGTAGTAACCGAATTCGTTCGGCGCAAGAGGGGGGCCTAGGTTGCAGGATGGCTCCTTGCCTGTCAAGATGTGTGCTGGGCTGCGGTCACATGGTGTGCCAGTCTTGAAGGGGGGCTCCATTCGCCTAGCTGCTGAAACCTCGCGGCTACTAACTTGTTAGGGTAATTAGTGAAAGGCTTCGTAGTGTGACCCTGCCGCGCCTCCTCGGTAGAGGCATTGTGGGCTTTGCAAACCCCGGCACATGGGAAACACGACTCAAGGTGAAAGTGTACACCTCTGCGCAGAGTTTGATCAAACTGATATATCAGCCGTGCTCACGGACACGAGCGGCCTGGATCCTTTTCGAGATAGATGGTTCTATGGATGGTTTGGGAGATGGTAAATCTTGATGATTAATTACTTTAACTTGGGAGGAGCCCTAAGCATAATTTAGCAATATAGGCTTAATAAATAAAATATGACCAACTAAAAATGCTTACCGCAGTATAACCATGTCTAGCCTTTTGAGCCTTGCATCCCCTCATGTTATACTTGCTGAGCATGGTGAGCTGACGCTTGTTGTTGTCACCAATAAAAATCCTGGATGGGTACCAGATGGTGGATCAAAGTGGCATAGCGGAAGCGTGGTCAATTTTCCAAAGGAGTTATGCGAGTACTAGGCGGAGTGCTCCCCCAGTCAACCGTCCCTGTGGAATATGGCGACCCGAAGACTAGGATTAGGAATAGTTTCCGTTGTACTCTGATATATATATGTAAGTTTTATTGTAAATATGTTCCGCTATGTAATAAAGCATTGCTTCTGATTTTTACCATATTTGTCGCTATATGTGTTGTGGACATCCAGGGCACACATATAGTTAGTGCTTGGTCTTCTTTAGAAAACCAGGTGCTACAACTGTCCGAGTACACACTCCAGTTTCGCGCCCGTCGGACGGTGAAGTCCCACGCCCTGCCCGACTTCATCGTGGAGTGGACGGACATCAGCCTACCCCTCGCCGATTCAAATGCCGAGTACTGGACAATGTACTTTGACGGCTCCCTAAAAATCGATGGTCTTGTCTGGTGTCTACTTTATCTCTCCTTCCAAGGACACGATAAAGTACGTTTTGCGTATCCACTTCAAAGCATCCAACAACGTAGCCGAGTACGAAGCAGCCTTACACGGCCTTCGTATCGCCGTTGAACTTGGCTTCAAGCGACTCATGGTCTATGGGGACTCTGCTTTAGTCGCCAAGCAGGTCAACAAAGATTGGGATACAGTCCACGAAAAGATGGACGCCTAAGTTGCCGAAATTCGCAAACTTGAGAACAAGTTTTATGGACTGGAATTCATCTACGTCCGCCGCGAAAAGAACGTAGGAGCTGACGAGCTGTCCAAGCCGGGCTCATCCCGTGCCAAGTTACCCCCGGTGTTTTTGTTCAAGACTTAATCAAACCTTCGATCCCGAGATCGGGTAGAACACACACGGAACCTACTTCGGTGGTCGGCTACCCGACCACACCGCTCGATAACACCAACGTTGAGGACGACGATGGTCTCCTCGGCAGCGGCGGATGATAAAGGTACGAGTCGGCCGACGGCGACGCCTCCTCGGGAAGACCGGAGAGAGCCCTTTATCAAATACCCGAATGACCACCTTGTCCCGGAGGACAAACTTGCCGCCCAACTGGTCCGCGAGCCAAGGCCTACGCTATGGTCAATGGCGAGTTGATGCGCAAGGCACCCAAGTCCATTATCTTCCGAAGTGTATCACTCGGGAGGCGGGGATCGAGCTTCTTAAAGCCATCCACGAAGGTACTTGTGGTAACCATGCGGCGTCCGGACGCGGTCGGCAAAGCCTACCGGCAGGGTTCTACCGGCCAACCGCATATCGACGCCGAAGATTACGTACGATGGTGCGTAAAGCGCAAATGTTCGCCAAGCGAGATTCATGTCCCAAAGACGTGATTTACAAACAATCCCGGCTTGCTTGGCCCTTCTCATGCGGGGGACTGGACATGATCGGCCCTTTCAAACCAGCTCCTGGTGGCCACACCAATGTCTTTGTGCTTATTGACAAATTCTCCAAGTGGATTGAATACAAACCAGTCAAAAAATGCCACAGCCGAGAAGGCAGTCCAGTTCCTCGACGAGGTCGTCCACAGATATGGTGTCCCGAACACCATCATCACCGATCTAGGCTCGCAATTTACAAGTGATGCATTCTTCAATTATTGCGATGATAGCCTGATCAAGGTCAAGTACGTCTCCATCGCTCACCCCAGAGCTAACGGACAAGTTGAACGTGCTAACGGAATGATCCTCGACGCACCCAAAAAACGAGTCTTCCAGGTTGACACCAAACTCAAACCTGGCCGATGGCTCAAAGAGTTATCCGCAATGGTCTGGGGACTGCGTACTCAGACCAACCGCAACACGGGAGTCTCACCATACTTTATGGTGTACGGCTCAGAGGCTGTCATACCAGCCGAGGTCGCTTTCCAGTCACCACGGGTAGCTTACCACGATGAAGCCACCTCCGACGAAGCTCGAGAGGTGGACATAGTCGCTAAGGAAGAGCAGGTCCTTGAGTCATGTGCTCGGACTGAGAAGTACTTAGCTACGGTACGACGCTACTACAACCGCAACGTCCGAGGACGATTGTTCGTGGTCGGCGATCACGTGCTCCGCCGTATTCAAAATACGGCCGGCCTCCACAAGCTATCACCAAGGTGGGAAGGACCGTACAGAATTAAGGCTGTAACACGCCCAACATCGTACCGGTTGGAGACACTAGATGGAGTCGAAGAGCTAAATTCTTGGCACATAGAGATGCTCATACGCTTTTACCCATGAAGATATGTATCTTGTACTTTTTCCTCTATTAACAAAGTTTCCTCTTTTGTTGTCTTTTTTTCATCCCGTTGCAATTTCTTATCCGAAATTTCGCACCACCTTGCATACATGCGCCCCGCATAAGTCACATCTAAACTTTGTGTTTCACTCGCCGAGAACGATTCGATAAGGTCCTCGCGTCTCGGTCCCTCGTCGATGTGCTACAGCTCCGCGCTACACGGCACTAGGAGATCCGGCAGGCACCCTCTAATAGGTACTTAGGATCGTACCTAGTGATCCCGGCGTACCGCGCTGTTCACTAGTGCGTCCCTTTGTCACCTTGACAGAGCTAATCGCTTCGAGAGTGGGCGCAAAACTTATTTGTCGACATGATTTTTAAACGTTACGCATCTAAGTTATGCCTAACGAAAACTATAAAAATGGCAAGATACTTATCACCCGCTTAAGTATGCCTAACTTGTCTGCATCTTAGTACGGCCTTAAGTTTTGTTTCGAGCACCCCGTGCTCAGCACCACTTATATACAAGTTTTAAATAAAAAGTTTAAAACAAAGGGCCCTACTGACCACCCTCCTCCTCTCGTAGGATCTTCAATCGAGTCATATCCCCAACCAACCGCTCGGCAACGAGGATGAAGGTGGTTCGGAGCTCCTCGGCGCGCGTCGGCGGGAGTTCCGGCGACCCCAAGCGCGACGGTGGATGGATCTGCCGCCGCCACCCTCGAACGGACCACCGCCAACGCCGTGGACACCGCGTAAGTGCCCGCCCGTGCGACGAGGTCCTGCAGCGCCGGCCACAGCCTCTGGCACTGATCCGCCATGAGCGTCACCTCGCCAGCCGGGTCCGCCGGGTGCACCTCCTCCGGGAAGACGGCACGGAGAACCGGCTTGATGTGCTCGGTCATCCGGTCCACATTCTTCTGAAGGTAGGCGCATGTGTCCCGCAGACATTGGAACTGGGTCAGACGGCGATCCCGCGTCTCTGTTAAATACAAACAAAGTGGTTAACATGCACTGTTCGATCCAAGTACATGGCGAGACAAATCATACAATTGATCTAAGTTCCACAACTTACCGATCAGCTCCGCAATGGGCAAGCGGCGTCGGCCTTGGCTGCTCCTGGGCGGCCTCCAACTGCTTGGCCAGAGCGGCTTTCTCCTGCTCCAAAGCCGCAGCTTTCTCCTCCAGCCCTAATGCAGAGGAAGAAATCATCATATCTCTATGGCAATCAACCATGCTTAGTTTGGTTACGAGGACACGGCCACATACCTTGTCGGCCCTCCTCCAGCTCGGCCACCTGTTCCTCCAGCGCCAGCCGGGCAGCCTCCTTGTCAGCAAGCCGGGTCTCATAGACCTGTGCCTGCGCCAACATGTTGGCCTTCTCCTCTCGGAGGATCCTGCATTCTTCATCAATCGGCGCGAACCGTTGAATGGTCCGCGCACGCTGCGCATTGGTGCTCTGCAGGGTCTATTGAAAACAGGACAGTCAATACGTGCTCCGCACACCAATTCACCACAAGGGCAAGAACCACTATACCTGGATCCGGGAGGTGAGCAGCTCCAGGGCCTCCCTGATACCTTCCTCCATCACCACCTCCGGCACCTCGTCATACGACTGCCACTCCTTCCCCACCAGCCTGGAGATCATGACTCGGTTCGAAGGGAAGGAGATGGCGGGTGCTGGCGCCGGTGGTTCCCTGTGGATCTCTTATACAGGGGAGGACGGGGCCCGGGCCGAGCGGCCGCCGTGGGTTCGCGCGCCGCTGGGCTCCGCCGCCGCCGCTTAGCTTGGCCGGGTGGCGGCGCGCTCCGGCTCGCCGGCGGAGCGACGGCGGCTTTCGGCGATGGGACCCTGTCCTCCGCCGCGGCTCCTCGGCCGAGGCGTCTCCACGTGCGGCGGAGCACTGCTGGCATCCGCCTCGCCTTGCTGGGCCCCCGCACCCGACGCTGCCCCCGCCGCCAGCGGCGTGGCTGCAGTCCCGGTGGAGCTTTGGGTGGGGCCTGTACTCGGCCGGCTATACAAACAACAATTGGCATGAACATAGCTGATTTTCAAAGCAAAAATTATAACTGTAAGTACACAGCTACTTACCGGCAAAAGCCGCCCTTGAACTTGGGCACGCCGCCGCTCCTCGGCGCCCCGCTCCTAGACCTCGCGCTGGGCTTGGGGACTGACTTGGGCGGGACCTGCCTCCCGCCCGGGGACTGCTCGGCGCCATCCTTGGCAGCCGCCTCCGGTGTTGGTGAAAGGGGCGGGCGGCCACCGGCCGGCCGGGGTTGGCCCGGTGTTCCGCGGCGACCGCCGTGGCGCTGGTTGGGGCGACTTACGGCCGCCACTCCCATCCCCGGCGCGCGCGGCGCTTCGCCGGTGCTCGGCGATGGTGATGGTGTCGTCGGAGTCCGACGACACCGGCTGTCCGGGGGCCGGCCTCTTCTTTGCCGACCTCGGCACCGGCTTCCTTGCCGAGGTTTAATTTACCCCGGTGCCAAGGTTGGCCGGCTTCTCCTTATCCTTGGCTGCACCGGCCGGCTTCTTCATTGCCGCGCCGTTGCCCCCGGTGGTCGTTCCCACCACGATCTCATCCTCATTATCATCATCTTCGTGGCCGAGGTCCCTCCTCACTCCCCGGGTCGGCGCCCCTCTCCGGGACGCCGCCCGACCACGAAGGGCATCGCCCTCGCGCGATTCTCCACCGGTATAGCGGAGAAATACTCGATCACTTCGCCCCTGCGCACACAATGTCAAGGTGGTCGGCATATAATCTCGATCGGGATATTTTCAATTTAACCGAGTTGATCACATATCCTTACCTCGGTGGGGGATGCTAAGACGGTACGGAATACTGTTTGGGGCGCGGTGAAGTGTTGGGATCATACTTCTCAAACAGAAATGAGAGTATGTGATGAGCCCATCCTTCACCAGGCTTCTCCATTGTGTCCCGTGACGGATCTTCTAAACTGCTGTATTGCCACAGCGGATTGGTCCTCTCCTTGCACGGTTGCACGCATCGCACCAACCACATTCCAGCCACTAAAGCCCCAGTTACTTTATGGTTGTTGATCATGGCTAGCAGCTCCTTGACCTGGTCATCACCGACAGGGGGCGGCTCTGACCACCTGGGGTTGGCCTCCGGGATCTGGTGGATGTCACAAGGGACTTTTCTACCCATGGTAACATCCTGGCTCATGTAGAACCAGCGCCTGTTCCATCCTTTGGGCGCAGAGTTAAACCTGCTCCCTAGCCACGATGCTGCCAGATTGTCCCGGAGCCGAATATAGCATCCTCCGGCGACCTGGGATCCCCCAGTCTCTACCCCCTTCTTCCGGAGCACGAAGAAGTGGCGGAATAGATTGAAATGAGGGGGGATGCCCAGGAACATTTCATAGTATGCGATGAAAATCGATACTGTCAAGATGGAGTTGGGGTCCAGATTGCATATGGAAATACCCCACCATATGCAAAGGTCTCGCAGGAACCCGTTCACTGGTTGCCCCAACCCACGAGGCACGAAGTCTTCGAAGACAACAAACTCACCAGGCCTCGGCGATGGCTCGTCCTCGCCGCGCGGCTCCCTGTACACGCCCATCTCCAATGGCGGCAGTGTCGACGAAATATCGGCGATAGTCCGACCAGGGGTATGCCCTGACTGGTAATGGATTGGCGGAAGGCGCACCGAGGTTGCGAGCAAGATGTAAACAGGGAGCAATCACACAAGGTTTACCCGAGTTCGGGCCGCTATGAAGCGTAATACCCTACGTCCCGCTCTGTTTCGATTATGATGTGGATGTATGAGTCGTGCGTTATGCCGCATTCCGTCCTCGGCATGGGGGTCCTTGCTCTCCTTATATATTACGGGGAGCAAGGTTACAAGTCGGAACTAGCCTATCTCGGGTACTAAGTTTACATACTTTACAAGTCTAAACTTTCCTATCTCGGCTAGGTCTTGTCCTCCTTGTCGGTCTTCGATATAATTGCCCGTTTTAGGCTGTCCGACCAGCCCGAGCCGATCGGTCTTTGAGCTTGATGGGCCGGCCTGGTGATAGCATGTCGGCCCAAACTAGGCCGTGAGGGTATATGGAGTTTATACCTCCACGGCTAGTCCCCCGAGCATCATGGATCTTGAGGGAGAAAACACCGTCTTGCTTGGCCGAGTGAGAAAGGGTGGTCGGACACACGTTCGACATGTGGTCCGAGGGGCCGGAGGACCGTCTAGTGCTTCCGACCACACTTTGCTTGCACTTGGTTGACGTTGTTGGTTTTGACCGAAAGATTTATGATGCTCCTAAAAAGAAAAAGAATTTTGGAAGGGTCCCAAATGAGACGTGGGCCCACGTTAGTGTGTGATGCCTCGCCATCACATGGTTTCGTCGTGATTGGTCGGTGCCTTAGCTTAGTTTTGAAACTAAACCCTTTGTGAATAGAAAGGATCGGCCGAGTCATGCAAAATGACGTGGGCCCACGTAGTCCCCGAGGTTGCTTGTAAGATAGTATATGTTGCAAAGCAAGCTCTAAAAGAAGGATCTAGCCCATGTCATCTCTCAGATGACGTGGGCCCACGCAGTCCCCGAGCCTGAGATGAGGTGGAACACGTTATGTCGGGGTCTAAAAAAGATAAGCGATCATCGTGTCGTGCTCTATGTGTTTCCGACCACTCTTTGAGTGAGACCGAGCAGGCCAAATTTCATTTGGGCTGGTCGGTTTGAACCATGCCATGACTTTGTCATGATTAAGCTAAGATAGCTTTGCTACTTAACTCAGTCCCCAGCGTGGCTGTGAGACCATGGTTTTGAATCTAAACCCATAAAAATAGCTTAGCTATTTGTGCGCCAGAATAACCGGTATCATTGGCCAAAAAATCCCAGCTCAGCTATCGGATTTGAAATGTTGGTGCTATACTGCTGCTATACTGTAACTTGTGGATCAGTTCTTCGAGTTGTTGCTGCAAAGAGAAAATTTTGTATGAGTGAATGTTTTGATGAGGTGTTCTAAACCGTATTGATTTGATATGATCTATGACATAGAGTTGTATCAAAATGTGGTTTCTGAGAATGGTTTTTAGTAATCGCCTCTCCTTAGAGTTAATCAGTCCGCAGGTGTGTAGGTGACCTATAGTGAATAGCGCGTTTGGCCGAATCACTTAGGGCCCTATTTCCATTGGAGGCTACCGCTGACACCCCTGTGTTGTATAGCGTTGGAGCTGTGAACACGTAGCGGGGTTGATCAGAGACGGTGCACGCCGATTGATTGTTTTCTGTTGGAGGGGTGACGTACTTGGCCATTTGATACAAAGAAAAAAGGTGTTTTTATCTTTGTAAAGAGTTTTTCGAACGTACTTTGAAGTAGTTCGTTTAAAGAAATCTTTTGTGAAAAAAGATTAAAGAAGGCGTGTATGTTAGGTTGAAAAAGCACTTATCTCGTATCTTGTTGTGAACCATCGTCTTGCCATGATAAGTTTTTGACAATGCCTTTGCTCCCTGGAAAAATGATCATATGGTGTGTAAGATTTTGTTATGCGAAGAGTAGGTCATGCTTATTACAAGTTTGGAAGAAAAAATTGCCAGGAGCACTCTTCTCTTTCTCATTCAAGAGCCGACCAGTCCTTGGGGATTAGATGATCCTAAACAAACAGCACGGTGCCGGAATGTTTGGAGCCCTTTTCCTTTGGGAGCGACCGCTGGATCACTCTGTGTTGTATAGCGTTGGAGCCGTGAACACATAGCGAGTGGGACCGAGAGACGGTGCATTCTGGTTTGCTTCGTGTTTGAGGTAAGAAATTTGTGCGAACCGGTTTTTTCAAAAACGTGGTCTTTTGAAATGGGTGAACCGAATAAGTAAAGAAATTTCTTAGAGATGTTGGGTACTTATCTTTTGTCCGTCATGGCACGTCATGATCGCGTGCGGGCGAAAATATTCGGTTGCGATGTAACCGTATATCGACCGGGTTGTCACGTCAAACCGGCGTACGGTTTTTTGTCTTTGGTTAAGTCAATTCTTCGCTGATGTGGTGGGGCCATTATGTCGGTGTCTCAATCGTTCCACCTTCCTCACATCGTGCGTCAGCGAGCGCACGGGGGTTCCGTGCAAGGGGAACGTATAAATGCTTATTGCTTTGAGTGGAGCGGTTTTCGTCGCTTCGTGCTCTCGGGGAACGAGAGGGCCGCGGCGGTTTGATTACCCACGATCTCATCGGTTGCCTTCTCGAGTTCTCCGGGCTCTTCTATAAATTACGACTGCGGCTGGGAGTTTCAGACACGCCGCGCATTTTCTCGTTCTTGCTCCTCTCTACTCCTCGCTCCCAAAAACCTAGGGTTTTTAGATCGCATTGCTCGCCGCCACCACCCGCAATGGACCGCCGTCATGGTAGGCGCCGGCGGGTGAGGAGGAGTCGGTGAACTCCCCTCGGGAGGTGAGGCCGCGGAGGAGGTGAGCTTGGATTGGAATTTTTCTTGATTAATCTTGAGGTTCTCTTCTTTTGATGTAACCGCAACTCGTCGTTCACAATGTAGGTACACCCTCCTCACCATTGGAGGTGCGGCGGGCACCTCTGCTGCAGGGGCCGCCGAGGCGGCGAGGAGGGCGGCGGAGGAGCCGCAGGCGGCGCCGGGGGGTGTGGCCCCCGAGCGGGTGGCTCCGGTCGTGGAGGCCGGGGCCATTGTTCTTGCGGCGGAGCAAGCAGCTCTGTTGTGGCGGAGGCGGCGATGGCGGCCGCCGGTGCCTCCACCGTGCGTTCGCCGAGCGGTTTCTCAACGAACTCCTTGGTGTCGACGCTCGACCGACCGGCTCGGGCGGAGCGGGTGCGCATCGGGGACCTCTACTCGGAGGCCACCAAGCGCTTGGGACGGTCGGAGGCGAACGCCGACTGTTCTGAACGCACTCTCCTCCGCTCGGGAGGAGCCTGGGAGGCGGAGAAGCGGCGGGCCGCCGATTTCGACGCGAGGCCAACGCCACCGTCAATGAAGCGGCGGACGAGAGGCTGGCCCGCAAGGTCCAGGTGGACACGCTGCTTCGGCAGCGCGAGGCTGCCGACATCAGGGTCGGCGGTGAGTGTCGATTTCTCCGTTTGTTCATACGCCCTGGATTGTGCTTGTTGTTCTAAAATGTACTCTGTTTTTTGCAGAGCTGACGGAGCAGCTGGAGCAGCTGCAGGAGGCCGCCCATGCCGCGGCGGACGCGGTGAACGCCCAGGGCGGCGATGTCATCGCGCGGTTGGCGGCGATCCCCGGCCAAGTGGCCGCGGTGGCGGTTCATGGCGTTCGCCATGGTGCTGCTGCCGCTTATGCCACCGTTGACGCCATCTCGGGCGTTGATGTCCGTGGCATGGAGTTGTCGGTGGCGGCGCATGACGCCATGGAGGGCGGCGCCGTCGAGTTCACCGGGGCGGCGGAGGCTGTCGTCGCCGCGACTCCTGTCGACCTTGTGGTCGGCAAGCTGTTCGGGGATGACTAGATTGCTTAGATGCAATCAGTCCCCTGTTTGTAAAAAAACTTTTATAATTTTAATGAAAGAAGTGGATCTTTTGAGATGTGTCTGTCTTTGGAATCCTTCGAGATTCCTTTTATTTATCTCTTTATTTTGATCCATTTTATGACTTTGTCACGTTTATGCCGTAGGATTTTATTTGAGGATTTGGAATCCTCTGTTTAGAGAATGTCGTAACGCGTCGGATCGAGGAATGATTTTCCTTTGAATGACAAGAAAAATTCATGTGCTCAAGTGATTTGACACGAAAACTTGAATTCTTATTTATAAAATAGTACACATTAGATTGCTTTTGTCATTTGAAATGACTTACAACGATGTGTACTATTGACGCTAACTTAAACCTTGAAAGGGAAATCGCCTAAAAAAGAAAAAAAAAAAAAAAAAAAAAAAAAAAAAAAAACTTGTTCGATAAAAGAGGAGGATGTATCTCTCAATCTTTTTAGTTTTTTGGCTCTGCTTCTCCTTTTTCCAAGTTGTGAATCATGACCGGATCTTCTTCGGTGCAGAGTAGTAGGTCGTCATCGTCCAGGACTTGATCGTCACGGCGTCTGGCGTGGTCGGATATAGTTATCCCGTTCCGAGTAGTATTGAGATTGTCCTTTTTTGGAAAAGGTACATCTGTAAAAGAATCTAAGGAGCTTGAGTTCTTCTCAAACTGGCTTCCTTGTTGTACTACTTCATACCACTCGCCGTTTATGAACATGCCTTCGGATGTTTTGCGCTCCGGTGATCGGATCGTTCCAGTGCGCCGAAGATTGGCGGGTTTATTGGATTAGGGAATATGTGCTCGGTGTGCGGCGGTATCCCGTCCTCGGGAGGAGTTGGACTAGGAAGCCTCCAGTTTGGTTCTCGGGTCGCAAATTGTCCAAGAAGGGAGTGATGAATCCATTACGGTTTGTTTGAACAGACGGAACCATTCGCCTAGGAGGAGGACTCCGAGCACGTTTGTATGCCATAGTCGTCTGAGTTGGCTGCTGGGTGCAACCATGAGGCTCGTCAATGTCAGGCGAGTCCCTTGTATTTTCCCTTAATGGGCTCTTGCCGGTACGGCGGCGATTCTCTCTGATTGCTGCCATGTGTTTTTGATGTGCTTCCCTCCGTTTTCTTTCTACGTCTTGGTGTCGGTCGGCAAGTGCCCGGCCCGCGTGCCGACGCCATTGTCATCGAAGGGGATTGAGTTGAACGTGCTCGTGGTCGTTCGGCTCTTTGCTTTTGCGTTTGCCATGGCAGCCAATACCTCTTGCCGTCGCCTTTCCCTTTGTTCATCACGACGAAGGGCAGCGGCTAGCTCGGTGCGTTCTGCGAACAACCGGGCATTAGATGTGTTGTTTTGTGGGAATCGTTCTTGCTGCGTTGCCGTAGTAGGTGCAGCCGGTGGGTTCCGACCAGTTCGTCGGATTTCTCGGCGACGTCGCCGTCGTTCGTTGCGACGGGCGTTTCGCGAATAGTTGACACGTAACTCCGACTTGGTACATTGTTTTGGGTAGTTTGTGTTGTTTGATCGGGACCTGTTGTCCCGTGAGGCTTGTTGTGAAGTCCTCTCTCTCGGATCTTGGATGTCGGCGGGATTCTCTCGCCGTATGTTGCTCGGTTGGCCTCTCCGACCACCGCGTACGATGATTGGCCGTGGTCGGAATTGCGTGAGTTTCGCCGCTATCTGGCCGTATATGGTTGCCACGAGGATTTGTTGGAACGCGTTGTTGTAGATTCTCCTGCTGCAAACGTGGCTGCTCGGGGCGTCCAAAAGTGACTCTACGACGGTTGTTGTACCTTCGTGTCAACGGATTAGATATTTGTTGTCGCGCGAGTTGTAGATCGCGCCTGACGGGTCGTCGGAGCGACTCGAAGTTGGCATGGGTTTCGATCAACCTCATGTCTTGTTGATGGATCAAACGGAGTAGATCCGTGTTGCTAACATGCCTCCTTTGGTTGGGACCGACCGGAGGTGTTGGCGCCGTGCCGTCAACTATCAGCGGTGGATAGATTGGGACTGCAATGGTGGTCACCGGGATGAGTTGGATCTGGTTTGGTGCGGCCACCATTGTTGGTGCTATTGTCGGCGTGATAGCCGGAGGCGTAAGAATCGTAGTAGCGGTTCCGAGTTGGAAGTCCGGGTGAACGTTCCGAAGTTGAAGGTGAGGCCGGCTTCGAAAGTCATGGAAGCCGGGAAGGAAACCATCTTGATCGACATGAAATCTCGGTGCGCACCCCTGGCGCGCGCCACCTGTCGACGAAATATCGGCGATAGTCCGACCCGGGGTATGCCACGACCGGTAATGGATTGGCGGAAGGCGCACCGAGGTTGCGAGCAAGATGTAAACAGGGAGCAATCACACAAGGTTTACCCAGGTTCGGGCCGCTATGAAGCGTAATACCCTACGTCCCGCTCTGTTTCGATTATGATGTGGATGTATGAGTACGTGCGTTATGCCGCATTCCGTCCTCGGCATGGGGGTCCTTGCTCTCCTTATATATTACGGGAGCAAGGTTACAAGTCGGAACTAGCCTATCGGTACTAAGTTTACATACTTTACAAGTCTAAACTTTCCTATCTCGGCTAGGTCTTGTCCTCCTTGTCGGTCTTCGATATAATTGCCCGTTTTAGGCCGTCCGACCGGCTGAGCCGATCGGTCTTTGAGCTTGATGGGCCGGCTCGGTGATAGCATGTCGGCCCAAACTAGGCCGTGAGGGTATATGGAGTTTATACCTCCACAGGCAGGAAGCCGTTATCCGCCAGCGACTTCAGCGATTCCCGGCTCGAGGTGGACTGGTGCCAGTCCGGCCCGCGCCTCGCCGAGTCTCCGCCCTTCGCAACCTTCTTGGTCGAGCGCTTCGCTCCCATCTTCGACGGCGGCGAGTCAATGCGGCGAAACCCTAGCGGGGTGGCTAGATCTAACTGCTACGGCGTGGTGGCGCAGAGCGAGTGCAGGCACCAGATCTAATGGTTGCCCCCGTCGGCGGCTGCTGCGGCGTGGATCTAGCGGCGAAATGCGGCGGTGGCGGCGGTTTCTTCTCTAGAGCGCGGCGCAGAAATGCGGAGAGCTCGATGTCGGATACCTAGATTAGGGGGTTCTAAATCGGGTGAATTAGAGACGAGCAAATCAACCTCATCCCTCTCTAAAAAATCCCAGAAGCTAACTAACCAGGGAAGCCTCCAAATCCCTTCGAGCTGGGCCGGCCCACTATCAGGCCCGCAAAGCCTCAGAACTTCCTAAACTCGAGCAGCAGCCGCTCACCCGCTCGACAGAGAAGTACGGAAACCGCTCGAGCGTGCGACCGCTCGAGACGATGACGCAAACCGCTCGAGCGAGCAACCGCTCGAGCGGGACGGAGAACGCTCGAGCGAGCAACCGCTCGAGTCTGCCCTCAATCATTGCCCGCCCAGAGCACGCACGTGGCTACAGGGCTCGAACAGCGCCAAAGTACTCTGACGCCGCCTAACCCCATGGCTACAGGGCCTGCAATGGTGGGACGTGCGCCGGTCGCCTCCGCCATTACGCCACCCATCCCCTGGATTCAAGGATGGCAGGTGCCACTGTGTAGCCATGCTACGCACTGTGCCACATGCGACGTCCCCCTTTAGGCGCCGTAGTCAAGCCCCCGCACCACCAAACACGTCGTGCCGTCCCGTCGCTCGGATCGACGACCCCTCGAGCCGGCACCCAGGCGCTCGAGGAAGTAATGGCGGACGCGATTGGCATACGGAGCAAGCAGTGCCCTGTCTTTCCCACCTCGACGACCATACCGCAGGGTTCCCGGGCGCACGTGCTCGGCCACGCCAGCACCGCACCTCAACTACGTCAGCCCACGACCGAGAAGGACGAGTAGGCCATCATTGACCATACCGCTACAGGCTCGAGCCCGACCAAAGGGAGCGTCTGATCTCGACGACTCGACATGGCGCATGTACCTCGACGTCACGCCCACGACAGCCCTATCTACTCGTACTCCCGAGCCTCCTCTTGGCCTATAAAAGGGGATGCCGGGACCTAGTCTAGGACAACGTTTTGACGTATTACGCCTTCACTCACACTCACTCACTAAGTCTCGGGACTACCTTGTACTCACCCCGTACAAGCACCCCGGTGCAAGATAATACAAAACTCTCCCCTCCGCCGGACGTAGGGCACTCCTTTCCTGAACCAGGATAAACGCTTGTGTCCATCTTGCATCACCATCCGGATTAGGGAGCACGCATATAAATTTACTCGTTGGTGTTATACCCCCCGGGGTACGAAACACCGACAGTTGGCGCGCCAGGTAGGGGCACTGTGTGTTTTTCGCTCGATTCCCGCCATTTTCCGGATGGCATCACCCGCTTCCTCGCTTCCGTTCGCCACGGTGATCTGGTTTGGGAGTCTAGAGTTCGTGTCGCTCGGCCCAGGCCACGACATGGCTCTACTCTCGATCGGTGAACCAGGAGGGGGACGCTCGTCACCCCCACGCGCTGGTGGGACCGCGCGCCGACCGCGCCACCATGGCTCGCCGCCACGTCCCCGACGCCACCAGCATCGGCATCACCACCAGCAGGCACAGGGCCTTGAGCACCCCGCACGTGTGCCCTCCCGGCCAGACGCCACGATGCACCCAGCCGGGGTGCCAAGTGTGCGGCAGGGGGTGGCACGTGGACAGGAAGTCCTTGACGTGGACCCTGGCTTCACGTTCGCCATGCGCTCGCCGAGAGAGCCCGGCGTGGCGCCTCGAGCGCGCGCACGGCCGACGTCGCCCAACCTGTTGCCACATGGGCTATACCGAGCTCGGCGCAGGCTCCCGTTTGGGCTCACCAACGCCGCCACCACGTATGACAACGCGATCCGGCCAGTCATGGGACCGCGGGAGGAGAGCCCCGGCCCCCTCCTGCGTGCCAGTATGAACTTGGAGATCGTATGGCCTACGACGGTAGACCGCGGATTTGACAGAGCACCGGGCTCGCAACGCCGCAACACGGTCGGGGATATGCGCCGCTGGATCGAGGAGGAGAGCACGGGGAGGCCCTGGACGCCGTCCAGCGCTAACCCAGACTCCGATGACTCAGACTCAGGGTGCTATGACCCGGCTCGCGAGTGTTTTCATCTCAACGGCGATGTCCCGTCGGATGAGGAGACCAGAGATGGCGCCGCCATGGCCGTCCCTGCAGCCAACCGGGCAGACGTGACCCCAGCGGTCGGGACATCGGCAGCTGGAGCCCTGCAGGTGATCGAGCCGCGTGGCCCGCCACCACAAGCCCAAGACAACCGACGACCCGAAGACGACGCCCTGGCAGCTCAATGGGCCCAGATCCGGGAAATCGAGACCAAGATGGAGGCGGAGCGCGCGAACTTGGACTTGCTCAAGAGGACCCTTGAGCTAAGCCGCCTCTCCCTCCACCTCGACCTCTTGGCGCTCGAGGAAAGGCCCGAGACGTCTTCAACCGCATCGTCAACGACGGGCGACCGGAGGCGCCACCCGAGCCGGCCCACTTCCCTCGAGCAAGCCAGAATGTACTTGCGGCAGCCATGCTGCTGCGGGACATGCCGGCGCCCTCGAATCCGCATGCATTACGGATACGAGATGAGATCCAAGGGCTCCTCCAAGTCGCGGCCGTCCAGCAGGCCGAGAGCTCGGCCTCGAGACAGCGAGAGGCAGCCCCAGAACAACCACGTCACGAGCGGGAGGGTTCCGTCCACCAAGAGGCACCCCCTCGAGGTGGTAGAGCCCCTGCTCGAGAACGCATCATCGACAACCGCGCCCCCCAAGATGCGCGTCATGACATCAACGACAATCGACGACGCAAGGCAGCGGGTGCCGAGGACCGTGGCTACAAGGCCCATCGAGGGGGACGCTACGACAGCGACGAGGACCGGCAGGCTCCCGAGCCGCCGGGCCCTCGAGTCTTCAGTCGAGCCATCCGCAACACGCCATTGCCAAACCCGTTTCGACCCCCCTCGAGCGTGGTCAAGTACAACGGGGAGACCAAGCCAGAGCTCTGGCTGGCCGACTTCCGGCTGGCCTGCCAGCTGGGAGGGGCTCGAGAGGATAAGGTGATCATACGTCAGCTCCCTCTATTTCTCTCTGACACCGCTCGACGGTGGCTCGAGGAGCTCCCCCCCATCGATCTACGATTGGGCCGACTCCGGTCCAGATTTTCGAGGGGAACTTCAAGGGCACATACATCCGACCCGGCAACTCGTGGGATCTCCGTGAATCGCAAGCAAAATACCATGGAATCTCTCCGGGGATTTTGCTCGACGTTTCTCCAAGCCGCGCACCGAGCCGCCACACATTCCGGATCACGACGTCATCCCGGCGTTCGTCTCGTGCACCACTTGCAAAGAGCTCGTGCGGGAGCTCGGGCGCAATCGCCCAAAGACGGTGAACAAGCTCATGGACGTCGTCGCTGACTATGCTGCCGGCGACGAGGCCGTGGGGGCCTTCTTTGGTGGGGCTGGGAACAAGCCCGCGCCGTCCCCGGGAGGCGGTGAGGGCTCGAGCAAGGCCCAGAAGAAGAACGGGAAGAAGAAGAAAGGCAACCAGCAAGGCAAGCGCGCGGTCGTGGAAGACGAGGTGGCCGCAGCCGAGCGCAAGAAGCCTAGACCCCCTCCGGATGGGGGCGTCTTCGACAAAATGCTTAAGCAGCCGTGCCCCTACCACAAGGAGCCGGTCAAGCATAACCTCGAGGACTGCCGTATGCTTCGAGGTTACTTCAAGAAATTTGGCCTTGACAAGGACGATGGCAAGAAGAATAAGGGTGGCGAGGACCGAGCCAACGACAACGACGACGATGGGTATCCGCCCATCACCGAGTGCTACATGATCTACGGCGGCCCGACCACCCAGATGACACGTCGAGAGCGGAAGGCCGAGCGCAGGAGGTTTTCACCATAAAACCCGCCACGCCTCAATTCCTCGACCGGGTCGGATGCTCCCATCACGTTCGACCGTGATGATCATCCGACCACGTTACCAATCCCGGCTCGTACCCTCTCGTCGTCGCCCGATCATCCTCAACGCCCGCTTCACCAAAGTCCTCATGGATGGAGGCGGCGGCCTCAACATCATCTACATGGAGACCCTCACGTTGCTCGGCCTCACAAGAGCCGATCTCCGCCCGAGCGCCGGGGCTTCCACGGAGTGGTCCCCGGCAAGAAAGCGCTCACGATCGGCCGCATCGACCTCCCCGTCGTCTTTGGGACACGCTCGAACTTTCGTCGAGAGGTCTTAACTTTCGACGTGCCCGGTTTCGAGGGGACGTACCACGCCATCCCGGGCAGGCCGTGCTACACAAAGTTCATGGCGATCCCCAGCCTATGCCTACCTCAAGCTCAAGATGCCGGGACCAAAAGGAGTCATCACCGTCAACTCCACGTACGAGCACGCCTACCACCGCGATGTGGAGTGCGTCGAGTACGGGAATCACCGACGAACGTGCCGGGAACATCCGAAGACCTAGCCATGATGCTCGATCACATGGCGGCCGAGGCCTCCGCCCCGACACCCAAGCGACAGCCGGCAACTTCGAGCCCGCCGAAGACACCAAGAAGATCCCGCTCGACCCGAGCTCCTCGGGGAGAAGACGCCGGTCATCGCGCCTCCCTCGATAGCAAATAGGAAGCGGTGCTCGTCGACTTTCTCCGCGCAAACGCCGACATGTTTGCGTGGAGTCCCTCGGACATGCCTGGCATATCGAGGGATGTCGCCGAGCACGCCTTGGAGATCCGTCCGGTTCGAGACCGTCAAGCAACGCCGCGCCGCTTCGACGAGGAGAAGCGCAGATCATCCGCGAGGAGGTCGAGAAGCTCGAGAAAGCCGGATTCATCAAGGAGGTACATCATCCCGAGTGGTTAGCTAATCCCGTATTGGTAGAGAAAAAGAATGGGAAAATGAGGATGTGTGTAGATTACACTAGTTTAAATAAAGCATGTCCCAAAGTCCCATTTCCTTTACCACGAATAGATCAAATTGTTGATTCCACTGCGGGTTGTGAAGTACTTTCCTTTCTCGACGCCTACTACTCGGCTATCACCAAATCAAGATGAAGGAGTCCGACCAGCTCGCGACTTCTTTCATCACCCCTATGGGCATGTCTTGTTATGTCACGATGCCTTTCGGCCTTCGAAACGCCGGGGCAACATATCGGGCCGCATGCTTCATGTTTTTGGCAAACATATAGGAGAGACGGTTGAGGCATACGTGGATGACATCGTTGTCAAGACACGTAAAGTCGAAAACCTTGTCGAGGACCTCAAGTTGACGTTCGGGTGCCTCGGGGCTAAGAACATCAAACCGAACCCCGAGAAGTGTGTCTTTGGAGTGCCTCGAGGCATGCCGCTAGGCTACATCGTCTCCCCGGGGATCGAGGCCAACCCCGAGAAGGTTACGGCCATCATGCGGATGGGGCCGATTCGAGACCCGAAAGGGGTACGAAGATCACGGGATGTTTGGCCGCCCTTAGCCGATTCATCGCACGCTTGGGAGAAAAAGCTTTGCCTCCGTATCGACTCCTCAAAAATCCGAGCATTTCACATGGACACCCGAGGCGGAGGAAGCCCTCTCGAGGCCGAAGAGCATGCTCTCCTCCCCTCCCGTGCTCGTGCCACCTCGACCGGCCTACACCGAGATCAACCCGCCGAGCCACTCCTCCTCTATATTGCCGCAACCACACAAGTGGCCAGCGCGGTCATAGTGGTTGAGAGGCAGGAAGAGGGCACGCGCTCCCCGTCCAGCGGCCGGTGTATTTCATCAGTGAGGTGCTCTCGATGCCAAAATTCGATACCCCCATATCCAAAAGCTGCTCTACGCAATCGTGCTCACCCGTCGAAAACTCCAAAGACTACTTTCTTAGCCACCCCGGAACGGTGGTAACATCATTCCCACTTGGGGAAATTATCCGTAACCGGGAAGTCGTGGGTCGAATCGCCAAGTGGTCGGCCGAGCTCATGGGCGAGACCATCACTTACGCCCCACGAAAGGCTATCAAATCCCAAGTGCTGGCTGACTTTGTCGCTGAGTGGACCGACGTCCAACTCCCCCCAGTCCAGATCCAGGCCGAGCTGTGGACCATGTATTTCGACGGGTCACTTATGAAGACAGGAGCAGGCGCGGGCCTACTCTTCATCTCGCCCCTCGGAGTACACATGCGTTACGTGGTGCGCATCCACTTTGCCGCCTCAAACAACATGGCAGAGTATGAGGCACTCGTTACCGGGTTGCGCATTGCCATCGAGCTTGGGGTCCGACGCCTCGATGCTCGAGGCGACTCGCAGCTCGTTATCGACCAAGTGATGAAAGCCTCGAGCTGCCATGACAAAAAGATGGAAGCGTACTGCAATGAGGTGCGCAAGTTGGAAGCCGCCTTCCATGGTCTCGAGCTCAACCACATCCCAAGGCGCTTCAACGAGGCCGCGGACGAACCGGCCAAAATCGCTTCATCTCGAGCGCCAATACCCCCTGCACGTCTTCTCGAAAGACCTTCACGAGCCATCCGTGAAGTGGGACTCGGGGTCGGGCAGACCGGCCGTTGAGCTCGCTCCCACGACCGCACCCCCTCGACGGGGGCCACAGTCATGGAGATCGACCAGGCTACGAGCCCACCAACCGACTGGCGTGCACCATTCCTCGAGTATCTCATTCGAGGGGAGTTACCAGAAGATCGAACGGAGGCAAGGCGACTAGCTCGTCGAGCCAAAACTTACGTCCTTTACGGGGACGACAGAGAGCTCTACCGCCGGAGCCCAACTGGTGTACTCCAACGGTGCATCTCGATCGAGGAAGGCAAGAAACTGCTCAAAGACATGCACTCGGGGGCTTGTGGCCACCATGCTGCGCCAAGAACCCTTGTCGGGAACGCATTCCGTCGAGGCTTTTACTGGCCCACTGCAACTGCTGACGCCATCAAGCTTGTTCGAGCGTGTGAGGGATGCCAATTCTACGCCAAGCAAACGCATCTCCCAGCACACGCACTCCAGATGATCCCCCTCACGTGGCCATTTGCGGTCCGGGGGCTCGATCGGGTCGGACCCCTCAAAAAGACGACGGAGGCTACACCCACTTGCTCATGGCCATCGATAAGTTCACCAAGTGGATCGAGGCCAAGCCCATCACTAACATCCGCTCGGAGCGAGCGGTCGAGTTTTTCACCGACATCGTCCACCGCTTTGGAGTCCCCAACGTCATCATTACCGACAATGGCACCAGTTCACGGTGCAAAAAGTTCTTGGACTTCGCGATCGGTACCACATCCGTGTGAACCGGTCGGCGCCGCCTACCCTCGAACTAATGGCCAAGTCGAGCGCGCAAATGGCATGATCTTGCAAGGTCTAAAGCCAAGGATTTTCAAACGCTTGAACAAACACGGCAACAAATGGGTAGCCGAACTCCCATCTCGTCCCGTGGAGTCCGCGGACGACCGAGAGTCGAGCCACCGGGTACACCCCGTTCTTCTTGGTCTATGGGTCCGAGGCCGTCCTCCCCACCGACCTCGAGTACGGGTCCCTCGACTCAAGGCCTACAACGAGCGACTAATCGGGAAAGGCCGGCAAACGCCATCGACCAAGCGGAAGAGGCTCGGGACACGGCGCTCCTACACTGCGCGCTACCAACGAAGGTTACGGCAATATCACGAGAAGAATGTGCGCAAGAGGGATTTCAAGGTCGGCGATCTCGTGCTCCGTCGACGCCAAGATAACAAGGGGCGCCACAAGCTCACTCCTCCTTGGGAAGGCCCGTTCCTCGTGGTCAAGGTGCTGAAGCCGGGAACGTACAAGTTAGCCAAAGAGGACGGCTCGACCCTCACCAACGCGTGGAACATCGAACAGCTACGTCGCTTTTTCCCCTAGACCTCGATGTTTTGTACATATTTCGTCTAAATGTACCGCTAGTATGAATAAACGAGTCAATTCCTTACTTTTTGTTCATACACAAGGTGGGCTCGACTTTGTTTCCACAAAGTCAAGCCCCCCTCGGGGGCTAGACCAGGGGGACCCCCGAAGTCCTCGAAAAACGCGCCTAGTTTTTTCGAAAAATGTGCTCGACATAATCTTTCCCCTCCTCGCCTCGAAATTATTCGTAAGCTAAGTATTTGCGTCACCTCGAGCTCGTCGAGCCAGGGCGATCGAGCACAGGGCCTCCCACGCTTCCGAGCTACGGCACCCTAACTCATCCCCTCTCGAAATAGCTCGAGCACAGCGCCAACACTTAGCTAAAACAAAGTAAAGGCAGGAAGTGGAAAATGATATCGAGCGCAAAGGAAAAATTAGAGCATAACGATTATAAACATCGAAGTATTACGGTTCAAGGCCACTTGGGCCACTCCCATAACCAAAAATACTTGTTTTCTTACAAGGGCCTCGTTGCCCCGATTTCGGCTCGCAGCCGGCTAAAGATTACTCCACATCGGGCGGAAGGACTTCTCGCAGCAGATCGCCTCCAAGAAGGGCGCCCGGCTCCTCCGCTCGCCTTGAGCCGCTCGATCCGGGGTTGACCCCTCCTTCTTGCTCGCCCTCGACGTAGGTGAAGCCGCTCGCAACGGCCTCCATCCCGGCCCGGGCGTCCTCCCTCGAGATGCTGAACCCCGAGTAGAAGATGGCCATCGTCCGGCGCGCAGCAAAAACAAGGGCCTCCCGGATACGACCCCGCAGAGAGGCGCCGAACTCACGGACCCGGCTAGCATAGCTCTGGCCAGCATCCGGCCCCTCGACGTCCACCACCGGCGGGAAGCCCCACTTAGCGCTGAGGGTGTCAATGGCGCCGGTGATGTGGGCCTTGGCTGAGAGCACGCGGTCAGCCAGCGCGTGGGTTGACTTTGCGTACTCACGCGCGTCCGCCAGGTCCGCCTCCAAACCTGAAAAAGGACGACAAGAATCAAGTACTCAATCAAGTACTCGAGCAACACATACGAATCACACAAAAAAAAGGACTAAAAGACTCGAGCACTTACCGGTGCAGCGGGTCGAGAGCCCTTGCTCGCGTTCGAGCGCCCGCGCGAGCTCAGCTTCTTTTCTCCGGAAGGCGCGCTCGATGTCACGCTTCTCCATGCGCAGTTCCTCGTAAGCCTTGCCGGCGCCCTGGATGGCGAGGTCCTTGTCCGTCACCACCTGACGGAAATTGGCCACCTCCGTTTGGAGACCTGTCACCCGCTCCTTCTCCGCCTCGAGTGCACTCGAGAGAGCCTCCTTCTCGGCAGCCTCCCGGGTGACCATAGCATGGAGCTCCTTCACATAGGCCTCAACGCCGGCTTTCTCCTTTTGGAGCTGCTCCATGTCCCGGCATTTGGCCTTGTAGCTCTGCAAACCCGTGGCTGCATCCTTCTTGATCTGCTCGAAGGTTGCATGCAGCTGCGCGTACTTCCGACGAGCAGTCTCGGCCTCCTGCGCGGCTTGGGCGAGCTTCTCGCCTGCCTCCTGCTGCGCTGCCCCGGCCTCCTGCGCCACTCGAGCGAGTTCATCTTGGGCTTTCTTGGCGTCCTCCTTGGCAGCGACCAAGGCGGCGTTGGCCTCTCGAAGGAGCCGAGCAAAGCGGTGCCACTCGCCCTCGGCCTCCTGCCCCATCCGCACGTACCACCGGATCTCGTGCTCGCTCTCTTGAATAGCAAGGATGTGCGTCGATTTGGCATATGAGCGGCTTTGCGTCGTCTGAACCATGAAGGGGAAGCATTAGATCATAAATCACGATAAACCTAAAAGAAGGGCAACAAGAAATACTCACAGAAAGAAGCCAGGGCATGTCCTCAGAAACAAGCGACAGGGCGGTCCTCAAGGCGTTCTCAAGCCACTGCCGGCGTTCCTCGGCCTCCGTATACGCCTCGAGCTCCTTCTGATCGTTCATCACGATCGGAGGAGCCTCGTGGTCAAGAGGGTCGGGGAGCACCAGCGGCGGCCTTTCCCATAAGGGGAACTCCTCCCGCATCTCCTTGTCGACGGAGGAGTGGAGTCTCCTCACCGCCTCCAAATCGACACCCGCCGTCACCACCCGTTCGGCCAAGGTTGTCGGGCGTTGCGGCTGGCTCCAGGAGGAGGACGCTTCCTGAGCAAGCGCCCGTGCCTCGAGCCGCCTCCGCTCTTCGATAGAGGCATCGGTGGGCTCGGTGGGCCCGAGACCGACCGACCGCATATGGCTGTCGACGATGGCGGCCGCCGTCAGTTTCCTCTGGGCCTCCTCCCACTGGTCGGCGTCGGTCATGGCCTCGAACCTCACCTCGCCCGTCTCCGAGTCAGGCACGAGGTGGGGCACCAGCTCCCCCAGCAGCTGTGGAGGTTGTAGCGGCGCCTGATACGGCTGCAGGTGGTGCTCCTGCTCGTCGCCCTGACGCTCATCGCCGCCCGTAGCGGTGGGCCGCTCCGCCGCGCGCCCCGCCCGGCCGCCGCTCCTCCGGGTTCAGCCCCGCCGCTCTCCACCGCGGGGCGGGCGCTCCTCGGACGCTGCGGCGGCGGCAGGCCGCACCACCGGCCCCGCTCGCGCTCCACCGGCTCCTCCGCCTTCTCCTCCTCTTGCGTGGCGGCGGGGTGCTCCTCGAGCGCGCCCTCTCGAACGGCGGCTTGGGCCTCCCCCTCCTAGACCCGTTGCCCAGCTGAGGACTCAACCTCCATATCCCGAGGAGGGGTTGAGGCCCGGCTCGGCTGAGGCTCAGGCACCGGTCCCGCCTCCTGCATCACCACATCTCCCACCGGCCGATCAGTGGCTGCCGGCGTCTCCTCCTCCTCCTTCTCCCTGCGCTCCTCCTCGAGCTGGCGCAGGCCGATTGGCCAGAAGGACTTGGCGCCCGAGCTCGGACTCTCATCCTCGAGTGTGATGGGCTGCTGCTCCGATCCAGCCCCCGTCGCCGGGATAGAGGCCGCCGGCTCCGGCGCGTCGTCGCCGCCCCTTGGTCGCCGCCGCCGTCGCCCTGGGCCGCGCCCGACGACGACGCGAGTCTCGAGCGGGAGGGCGGACGAGGCCGTGATGGTGGTGACGTCCTCCTCCCCGTGGCCTTGGTCACGGCCCCGCACCCGCACGGACGCAGCCGCCATCGGCCTACCACGCCTAAGCGCATCCTTGGCCCGCTCTAACCAAACCGGAGTGGAAGGAGGGAGAGTCACTCCCGGCATCGACGGGGTGCCGAGCGACCCTCCCGTGGTCCTCGGCCTCTTAGTAGGCAGCATGGGGGGGAGGGATGGTAAGGTCTGCAGGGGACGCTTAACCCTGGAAGAAAGAGAAAAACAAAAAATCTCACTGTGACAAGATACTCACACGCGAACAAAATAAGTGCAATAAGATCGACCGGAAGACTCACCCTGCGGTCGGGGTAGCGCTGCTCGAGCCGCCTGGCTTGCTCGAAGCACTCGGGGGCTTCCGAACCTCAGGCGCCCCCCTTGAGTCCCTCGAAGACTTGGGGGCCTCGAGCCCACCACTGGTGCCGCCGGGGCTCGGACACCCGGCGGCCGCCCCGTTTCGGCCGACTCTTTGGCCGGCTCGGGCACGATCCCTTACGGGATCCGGGGCCGGCGGGTCGAGGTCCGCTCGGCCGGCGGTCGCCGGAAGGAGCCCGGCGTTGCTCGCCGGCCGCGCAGAACTTGAAGTGCGCACATTTGCAGCCTCCTGCTGCCGGGTGTGCGCGCCCGTTGAAGATGGCTGGTGGCGGGAGGAAGAATCCCGCCGCGTCGGAGACGGCGCCCGCCCGCCATGGCTAGAGTGACGGGGCGACTCCTCCCGCCGCCCTGCTTGAGCCGGCGATGACGAGCGAGCGCGGTGGCTGGGGTGTTGAGACGCCCCACCCCGTTGCCTTGCTTGGCCCGGCGATGGCGCTTGAGCACCACGGCTCGACGACACCTCCTGCTGGCCCGCTCGGACCAGCGACGAGTCGTCGCGCAGGAGGCCTGGCGCCAAAGTTGGCTCCTGCACGTGAGAGCGAGGAGGCGTCAGGGCTCGAGCGGCGGTGGCGTCATCGCTGTCGGTCGCCTCGTCATCCTCATCATCATCGTCCTCGTCCTCGTCGGTCGACTCGAGACCGGGGCTCCGGTCGGTTGGGTCCGCCGCGACGTATTTCACGCCCGGCGGCGCCTAGCCTTACGCTTCTCCTTCTCCTCTAGTGCGCGGGCTTTCTCGCGCCTTTTCCTCCCTCCTCGAGACCACGGCAAGTATGTGCTCGTTCGCCCCCTCAGCGTCTTACCTCACGGTCGGGTGCGTCCTCCTTCACCGGGGCCTCGACTCCGCGTGGTCGTTGATATTCGGAAAAAGAACAGCCACGATAAGAATTGCTCGAGTAAAAGAAACAACGAAAGAGGGTCTCGAGAAAACTTACAAAGCCCAGTAGATTGACGGCCGGACGCATGCGGAAGAGGCCAACTTGGTTCTCACCAAAATTCCTCCCACCCTCGATCGCGTCGCGAACCCGAGCCACGATTGTGGCGACCGGGAGGGGCACGTCCGACATCCTGCTGGCCGCGAGCGCCGCAGGATCGGCGTCCTCCGTCATCCGGTCGAGCCGCAGCGGCGCTCGGCGAGCGGGAGCACCCGGCGGCCGTGGAACTCGGCGACGACGTGCGCAATATTGAAGAAGAGGTTGCCAGACCTCCGGTTGCGGAGGCTCGAGATGGCATTCAGCAGGCGTCCATGCGGGGCCGGCGCGCCGCCGGCCGGCCGTGCGTCCGGTTGAAACCGGCGCGGTTAGCACGGCGCGGTGTATTCCGGGAAGAGGCCCCCTCGTTTCGAAGATAGAACCATTCTCGGTCCCGCCCGGCGTTGTTCGACGACCACGCGCCGGACAGCCCAAAGATTCCTTCCTCTTCAGCCCAATCGAGCAGGAGCCCGCTCGAACGTAGCGGCGGACCTTTGGTTTCACCGCCTTCTCCTCTTCCTCCTCGTTCTCCTCCTCCTCCTCCTCGTCATCGTCATCACCGTCGTCGTCGACGGCCTCCTTGTTCTTCACCGCCTTGGTGAAGAGCGTCGCCTTGAAGATGTGGGTGAACAGGTCCCACTGTGGCGCCATTCCCAGACACCCCTCACACACAGCGGCGTAAGTAGCCGCGAGCGAGATGGAGTTAGGGTTGAAGTGCTGGAGCTCGACCCCGAAATGGTGGGGGAGCGCCCGCATGAAGCGGCTCGGCCGCGCACCAAGACCCCGCCGGTGGAACCTGATGAAGCTCAGGACGTAGCCCGGCGGGGGATTGGGCTCGAGGTGGTCGTCGTCCGGCACCCGCCACGCCGGTAACCCTTCCGCCGGATTGGGCGGAAGCAGTCCGCCATTCACCAAGTTGAGCAGCATCGCCTCGGTCACCGTAGACCGAGGCCACGGGAGCGCGTCCTCCATCACCACCGGTGCGGAAGGCTTGGCGGCGCCCTTGCCTTTGCCCTTGCCTTTGCCACCAGCGCCCTGGCCGGAGCTCTGTCCCGACTTCCTGACGGACCTCCTCATGACGATGGCGGGAGCGGGACGGTGGAACAACGACGGCGGCGGAGCACGAGGAACGGTGGCGCGGGAAGCGGCGGCGCAGAAAGCAGGCGCGATCGCGGGCTAGAGTGGCGCCGGCGGTCACGGGCGGCGGCGGCGGCGGCGGTTGCGAATGAAGGCAGCGGCGGATTGAATCTGGAGAAGGGCGCAACTGGCGGCGAAAGCAGCGAGAAGGGCGAGAACACGGGGAAGAAGAACCGGGAGCCTACTCCTCCATATTTATAGAGCCCAAGCCGATCCGCGTGAATCGCATCCGACGGCCTAGATTACGCCATCCAACGGCCGCGCGCCCCCGGCGGACTCGACGAAAAAACGGTAACCGCATTTATTGCCCTGACAAACCGCCACCTACCTCCATTTACAGGGCGCACGCGTCGCGAGACGAAGCGGAACCGTCGCCAAGACACGATCACCACGATGCGCCGGTTTCCGCCTAAAAAGACGCGCCGCTCGCAACGGACGGATGCGTAATGACGGGACGTCTCGACAGACGGTCCCTTACACGGTAAGAAACCCAGGGACCCCGGTCCCACAAATAAGTCTCGAGGGAGCGGAGGCTGACCCACGGACGGGTTCGAACAGCCGCCCTCGAGCACCCGAGTTAGGGGCGCCGATGGGAAGGAACCCTCGAAAGGTTCCGCTCGAGAACGAACCCTCGAACCCGCATGGCGTGTCCAAGGCGGGGCACTAGGTATCCAAGAGATCCCGTCGACGGAGGCACTCGAGCCGCCGGTCCCCTCGAACGGGGCCGGTCCTCCGGAAACTAAAGCGCCCCGCTCTAATGAGAGCGCCCCGGGCCACGGCCGTCTCCCTCGAAAGGAGGCGAGCTCTCACTTGGACTACCCGCCATCGGCTCACGGGGGTATGGCGCTCGCTCGGTCGCGAGTAGTGTCAGACCTCTCACCGCTTGGATCTGATCCAAGAGATCCAGCGAGGAACTGGATCACGACTCCAGCCCAGCCATTCGAGGCTCGGGTGCTCGAGTCACACAAACAACCTCCCTCGACACGGGAGGAGCAGGAAATACTCGGGGGCTCGAACAGTTATCAGAAACCTCCTACCTCGAGCTGCAACAACTCCAGTTAATAATACTCTTACTTAAACCCATTCATCTCAAAGCCCCCGCAGGAATGCCTCATTCCTCCGGGGCCTCGGGTTACTACCCCGCGGGGACGCCGCGCGCCCCCACGGAGAAAGGACGAAATGACTCCTCGAAACACCAACATGACCCTAAGTCTAGGTACTTCAACTCCACTTCATGATCCCTTGCTTGAAGTTTTTTCACAATCAAGCAAGGGCTCGGGGGCTACTGTCGGATACCTAGATTAGGGGGTCCTAAATCGGGTGAATTAGAGACGAGCAAATCAACCTCATCCCTCTCTAAAAAATCCCAAAAGCTAACCAACCAGGGAAGCCTCCAAATCCCTTCGAGCTGGGCCGGCCCACTATCGTGCCCGCAAAGCCCTCGAACTTCCTAAACTCGAGCGAGCCCGCCACCCGCTCGACGCAGAAGTACGGAAACCGCTCGAGCGTGCGACCGCTCGAGACGATGACGCAAACCGCTCGAGCGAGCAACCGCTCGAGCGGGACGGAGAACGCTCGAGCGAGCAACCGCTCGAGTCGCCCTCAATCATTGCCCGCCCGCAGCACGCACGTGGCTACGGTGCTCGAACGCCGCCAAAGTACTCGACGCCGCCTAACCCCATGGCTACAGGGCCTGCAATGGTGGGACATGCGCCGGTCGCCTCCGCCATTACGCCGCCCATCCCCTGGATTCAAGGATGGTAGGTGCCACTGTGTAGCCATGCTACGCACTGTGCCACATGCGACGTCCCCCTTTAGGCGCCGTAGTCAAGCCCCCGCACCACCAAACACGTCGTGCCGTCCCGTCGCTCGGATCGACGACCCCTCGAGCCGGCACCCAGGCACTCGAGGAAGTAATGGCGGACGCGATTGGCGTACGGAGCAAGCAAAGGCCCCGTCTTTCCCACCTCGACGACCATACCGGGGTTCCGGCGCACGTGCTCGGCCACGCCAAGACCGCACCTCAACTACGTCGCCCCACGACCGAGAAGGATGAGCAGGCCATCATTGACCATACCGCTGTGCTCGAGCCCGACCAAAGGGAGCGTCTACGTCTCGACGACTCGACATGGCGCATGTACCTCGACGTCACGCCCACGACAGCCCTATCTACTCTGTACTCCTGAGCCTCCTCTTGGCCTATAAAAGGGGATGCCAAGACCTAGTCTAGGACAATGTTTTGACGTATTACACCTTCACTCACACTCACTCACTAAGTCTCAGGACTACCTTGTACTCACCCCTGTACAAGCACCCCGGTGCAAGATAATACAAAACTCTCCCCTCTGCTGGACGTAGGGCACTCCTTGCTTGAACCAGGATAAACGCTTGTGTCCATCTTGCATCACCATCCGGATTAGGGAGCACGCAAATAAATTTACTCGTTGGTGTTATACCCCCCGGGGTACGAAACACCGACACTCGAGAACTGCAATGAGTGCGGAACTGTCTACCCCCGGCGGCGTCTGTTTTTTCGGTTGACTTCTAGGGTTGGACCCCCTCTGACTCAAGTGGACCGCCCCATTTTTTATCCGAATGGGCCGCGGTCCCATGGGCCGTACTTTCCACGTGCGGTTGCCCGATTTTTTACTATTCCTAGTAAATTTTTAAATGGGCCCAGTTCCCTTGGCACCGCACATGGGCCTGATATTTTATCCCGGGGACTGCCCAGTCAGCTCCCTGATAGCCTTTTTTACCATGCATGCCTATATCTTTGGTCTCGGGAATTTTTCCTGCTCTGTTTCCTAAGCAGAGGGCCGTAGGTATCTGGTTTGGACTTTTTTCTTAAAAAGTTCAATGCAACATATACTATCTTCCATCGAACTTGGGGACTACGTGGGCCCACGTCACCTCACGGTGACTTAGGGCCTATTGTTCTTATATAGTTCTGGTTGATTTTTTACTCTACCCGGCTTACGTTGCGCACTGCCTTGACATTTCTGTCATGTGTTAACGTGGGCCCACGTCTCAGGACAATTAAAAAGAAAAAATTCTTTTTTCTTTTTGAGCACCATGCATCTTTCAACAAGATCAACAGCTTCCTTGACATAGCAGTGGTCGGACACAGACTGCTCGGGAAACCTGCTCGGCTGAACGTGGTTGGCACTATGTGTGGTCAGTACTGCATGTGGTCGACACTACGGTGGTCGGCACTGTACGTGGTTGGCATTATGCGTGGTCAGTACTACGCGTGGTCGGCACTACGTGCTCGGCACATCATGGCCAGCACTCAACGTGGTCTGCATCTACACTGCTCAGCACGGGTCAAGACGACGGACTTCCCTCAAGATACATAGTGCTCGGGGACTAGCTGTGGGGGGTATAAATCCGGTATACCACCATAGACAGTTCCAGGGCTGCTCGGCAAGACGGCCCGGACCAGACAAAGACCCGGCCCATTACCGACCAGGCTGGTGGGCCGGACTTCAAGACAAGGACGTGGTCCGCAACCGACCAGGAGGTGGATCGCGCACAAGGATGCTTGTCCCGCAAGTATACTTAGTCGGTTAGATCAGATAGAGTCCTCCTAGGGCACGACTTGATGTAACCGACCACATCCCGTGTATCCTTGGCTGCTCGGCTATATAAAGCGGCCAAGGACCCCCCTAGAACAGAGGCTATTCTCAGGCAACCTAACCTAGAGAGCTTAGCGCTTCATTGTAACCCGACACTTGATCATACAGCATAACACGAGAAGCAGGACGTAGGGTATTACGTTTCTGAGCGGCCTGAACCTGGGTAAACCTTGTTGTCCCTGGTTTGTCTTGTTTCTCGAACGTCCAGATCGCAGATCGTAACACGCCCTTACCGAAACTCACCGCCGTGGGATACCCCGTGGTGGACTGCCGGTTATCCGTAATCGACAGACGCCGCTGACCACGAAGGGCATCGCCCTCTGGCCAGTTCTCCACTGGTACAGCAGAAAAATAATGGTCGCTTCGACCCTACACAAAATGTTCAAGTGCTCAGCAACATATCAGCGGTCCGCCACATTATCATATTGCACAGAAAGTACAACTTTTTGTTGTATTACCTGAGGTGGAGGATTGCTGAGACGGTACGGCAGCTGCTTGGTGGTCGGCAGAGAAGTATTTGAGTTATACTTCTCAAATAGGACCGAGAGCGTATGGTGGACATCGTTCTCGTCGGCCTTCTTATCCGTCTCCCGTGCCGGATCCTTCACCCCACTGTATTGCCACAGTGGGTTGATCCTTTCCTTGCACGGTTGCACGCGACGGACCATCCACATCCCGGCCACCAGCGCCCCGTTCACCTTCTGGTTGTCAATCAGCTCCGCCACCTAGACATCCCCAACGGGTGGTGCCTCTCCCCACCTGGGATTCGCCTTCGGGATTTGGTGGATGTCGCACGGCACCTTCCTCCCAATGGCGACATCCTGGCACATATAGAACCAGGCCCTGTTCCATTTCTTGGGAGCGGAGTTGAACTTACTCCCCAGCCACGACGCGGCCATCCCATCCCGGAGCCGGATGTAGCATCCCCCGACCACTTGGGACCCCCCGGTCTCCACCCCCTTCTTCCGGAGCACGAAGAAGTGGCGGAACAGATTGAAATGGGGGGGATGCCCAAGAACATCTCGCAGTATGCGATGAAGATGGACACGGTCAAAATGGAGTTGGGGTCCAGGTTGCATATGGAGATCGACCACCATATGCACAGGTCCCGGAGGAACCCGTTCACTGGTTGCCCCAACCCGCGAACAACTTGGTCCTCAAAGACGACGAACTCACCCGGCAATGGCGTCGGCTCGTCCTCGCCGCGAGGCTCCCTCCACACTCCCATCTCCCGCGGCGGCAGGTACCGTGGCTTGCCAACAAATCGAGCGACTCCCGGGACGAGGTGGACTGGACCAAGTCCGGCCCGCGCCTCGCCGACTCCCCGCCCTTCGCGGCCTTCTTGGTCGACCGTTTCGCTCCCATCTCCGGCGGTGGCGAATCGATGCGGTGGTGAAACCCTAGCGGGATGCGCGGCGGTGGCGGCTGGATCTACGCGGCGCAGCGGCTCCGGCGCAAGAGCAGGCGACCGGATCTCGTCGGTTGCCCCTGCTGGGGCCGGCTACGCGGTGGATCTGGGGGCAAAATGGACGGCGGCGGCGGCGGCGGTTTTCTCTAGCGCGCAGGAATGCGGAGAGCTCGAGAACTGCTTGAGTGCGAATGCAATGAGTGCGGAACAGTCCACTAGCGGCGGCGCCCACTATTTATAGTCTCCGGATGACATCCGGTTGACTTCTAGGGTTGGACCCCCTCTGACTCAAGTGGACCGCCCCGTTTTTTACTCTAGTGGGCCGCGGTCCCATGGGCCGTACAGTACACGTGCAGCCGACAAAACTTTTACTGTTTCGGTAAAATATTTTATGGGCCCAGTTCCCTTGGCGCTGCACATGGGCCTCATTTTTTATCCCGGGGACTGCCCAGTCAGCTCCCTGGTAGTCCTTTTTTAACGCATGCCTATGTCCTTGGTCCTTGGAATTTTTTCCAGTTCTGTTTCCTAAGCAGAGGGCCGTAGGTATTCTGTTTGGACTTTTTCTTAAAAAGTTCAATAGAACATATACTATCTTCCATCGAACTTGGGGACTACGTGGGCCCACGTCACCTCGTGGTGACTTAGGGCCTACCGTTTCTGAACAAAGTTCTGGTTGCTTTTCTTCCTTGGCTTACATTGCGCACTGTCCTGACATTTCTGTCATGTGTCAACGTGGGCCCACGTCTCAGGACAATTAAAAATGAGCACCATGCATCTTTCGACAAGATCAGTTTCCTTGACATAGCAGTGGTCGGACGCAGACTGCTCGGGAAACCTGCTCGGCTAAACGTGGTCGGCACTACGTGCGGTCAGCACTACACGTAGTCGGTACTACGTGTGGTCAGCACTACACATAGTCAGCATTGCACGTGGCCGGCACAATGTGTGGTTGGCACTACACATGGTCGGCACCTTGTGTGGTCAGCACTGCACGTGGTTGGCACTACTATGCGTGGTCAGTACTACGTGCTCAGCACATCATTGCCAGCGCTCAACGTGGTCTGCATCTATACTGCTCAGCACAGGTCAAGACGATGGACTTCCCTCAAGATACATGGTGCTCGGGGACTAGCTGTGGGGGGTATAAATCCGGTATACCACCATGCACAGTTCCGGGGCTGCTCGGCAAGACGGCCCAGACCATACAAGACCCAGCCCATTGCCGACCAGGCTGGTGGGCTGGACTTCAAGACGATGGCGTGGTCCGCAACCGACCGAAAGGTGGATCGCGCACAAGGATGCTTGTCCCGCAAGTATACTTGATCGGTTAGGTCAGATAGAGTCCTCCCAGGATACGACTTGATGTAACCGACCACATCCCGTGTACCCTTGGCTGCTCGGCTATATAAAGCGGCCAAGGACCCCCCTAGAAGGCAGGCTATTCTCTGGCATCCTAGACCTAGAGAGCTTAGCGCTTCATTGTAATCCGACACCTGATCATACAGCATAACACGAGAAGCAGGACGTAGGGTATTACGCTTCCGAGCGGCCTGAACCTGGGTAAACCCGGTTGTCCTTGGTTTGTCTTGTTTCTCGAACGTCTAGATCGTAGATCGTAACACGCCCTTACCGAAACTCACCGCCGTGGGATACCCCGTGGTGGACTGCCGGTTATCCGTAATCGACAGTGTGCAGTCCGGCCCCTTTTTCTCTGAATTTCTGGTTGAAGCTTCTTCAATTTCCGGTCATTCCATCATCCGCATTTTGGTGCGTGGTTCATGCATTTGGGCTCTGAATAGAATTCCGCTTTTACGTTAATTTTTTGCCGGAATTTATCTAGGTATTCTAGTCATTAGATTGTTTGGATATTTTAGATTCAAGAACTCACTTCTTCTCGGTAGGAGTGGAGTATCCTATTTGAGGTTCCTCGATTTGGTGTGAGTGCTTCGCGGTTCGTCTTATTTGTGGTGTCCTCCTATGTTTCTAGGAAACATCTACCTAATCAACTAGGTCTAGTGACGGAAGGGGGGGGCAGCAGGGGTCCGTGCCCCCCGCACGGTAGGTTTCTTAGTGTATATATATACATATTTAAATTTATAGTATAAAAATATCATCTTTTTACTTATTTTTAATTGAAAACTATAATTTTAGTTAAAAATAGTATAATTTTTTTAAAAAAAAAAGCTGTGAAACATATTATTATGTATATTTTATCATAGTAAAAATATGATCATATTTATTTGGCATCCCTTAATCATGATCGCTGGTTCCGTCACTGACTGGGTCATAGACATCATGGTCTTTGATTTTTCGAGCTGTTGACAATTTAAATAAAACTTACGGCTCCCATTCACCCCATCTTGACACCATTTTCGGTCCTTCACAAACACAAAGTAATGAATGAATTTTTGAAGACGAGCTAATTTGGCATGCACGATTTCGAGCAACTTTCAAGGGAAAAAACTCCTTGGTTGTTCTAAAGAAAGGTTACTTTTCGCTCATTGAGCAATGGCTAGCAGCCGTTTTGTAATCCTTATGGTCGTCTTTGTCCTTTTTATGCTTGTGTTGCATCATTCTCCTTTTAACTCAATATATATATGTAAGTAGCAGGGTAACCCCACCTGTTTCTTAAAAAAATCATATATTATTTTTTTATAATGTATACCTGTATTAATTAATAGAAATAAACACGTCCAAATACAAGTACACCGAATAAGGATATGTAGGACAGCTGTCCAACCTATATTCTACGAGAAAGGAAGTCGGCCGCATCCGCGCCGACTTAAGATCACCGACACCACCGACGCCATCAAATCTGAATCACTGAAGTTCGGAGGAAACCACCGGCGTTGAGGTGGATCAGCAGACGCTCAATCTCGCGGAGGCAAAGAAGTCTTTGAGCATATATTATTATTACATAAGATTTAGCAAAAGATAATTTATACTATATTTAAGAAACACCAGGCTGGTATCATTGCATCATGGCTGGATTGGAGCGTTAGAAACATCTACACTATTGGAGGAACATACGGTATAGCAGGTGCACTTAAAATTGTCGCAATGGCCGCAAACGTTGTCGTTGCTTTCTTGTCTGCATACTTCGTTGCAACCGTATTCGTTAAAACACAATCCACGATAACTGCCGCTTAGGTGCCCACAAAGATCTCGTACGCCTAGCCAACACGCCGTCTCGCATGGAGACATTGAACATGCTAACATATGCAAAAACATGATTAATTAGCCAAAATATTAATTATACATAACAACATATTAAGTTTTATATTTTCAACAGTTCATACAAGTGCAAGGATATATACCTGCAGCCACGATGGCAATTAGGAGCAGGACCGTAGAGAAATTCTTTCCTAAAGGCGCCATTGGTTTTGTTTTTTGGAAGCTTACGTTGAAGAAGAGAAGAGCGAGCAGGTTGGTGGACGATAGAGGAGTGAAGTCCGACAATATATATACTCATGAACTCAACAATCACATGCCTAGTGTGTTCCACCGTAGAAGCATAAATATAAAGGATCACCTAGCGTTTAACAACAGAAGCACAACAGTCCAAAGACATGTTTGTATTCAGCCGTGTTTTATTCAGAACCTAAGTTTCATGCATGACGTCCATCGATCAAATTATCGTCAGCATTTGATGAGCAGGTCCTCCGTGACATAGTTTAATATGCCAAGTAAACGGGACGTCAATGCAAGTTGCATTGGTACCTGTTGGTATGGACTCTTTTCTCCCTACCTTCATCGGGATCCGGAGGAGGAAGGCGAAGGTCTCACCAGACAGGAGTAGTAAAAGGGTTCAAACCCCAAAGAACACAGTCTAGTGGGACCACTTGAGAATTTTTGCATTAACTGGCTCTGAAAAAAGTCATAGCCCCCCCCCCCCCCCCACCCCCCCCCCCCCATATTACACATGCCATAACCTTGGTATTTATAGGCCATATCAAGGGCATGTGGCTTTTTACATTAGGGTTCTCACTCCTATTACACTGCATGTGGGCCCAAGCGGGGCTATTTTGGTACAAGACTAAGTTGGGGGGCCCTACCCTTTGTCCTATCTCGGGGCGCCACGTGTCGAACCACAGCATGACCCACGTGTCAGGCCTCTGTGCCGCCTCGCGGTGACTCCTCGCGCAGCCGTCCGGAGGTTGCCCGTGATTCTTGACACCGAACATGGAATGCCGCTCCGAAGGTCTTGGGGGGCCTTGCCAAGGTGCCACCTACCTGCGGGATATACGAAAGGAAGGAAAGTGTCTGCGAAGGTTCATCGTGCCTTCGCTGGTTCGTTAGGGTGAAGACGGGGACCTTCGCTGTTAGGATGAAGCCGGGGACCTTCACCGAGGATGAGGCCAGTTTGGCGAAGGTTGTCTCGAACCGGAAGACTTGTCTGGGTGTCTTGGCCTTTGTTTAGGCCGCGGAGCTATGTAGGGGGTCCTAGCGGAGGTTGCTCCCCCAAACAGTACTAATGTACGTTGTCCGCTGATACCCCCGATCATTTCCACCGTATGAATATGGAATCGCGCTACTGTGTTTAGAAAAAAGAATACTTTTTTATGCCTCTCGACCATGATAGAGATTGAGAACCAGGAAGCCCCTGCCTAGACGCAGGAGCAGACAGATAACAGCCCAACCGTTGACGATGTCTAAAATTTTCTACGGTACTAAAAATTTATTATTTTTAAAATAAAAGTTCTAGAATTTTTTTAGAGGAATAACAATTCCAGATAGACGGTCTCTGATCCTGAGCGTCCGTTTCTGTCCACAGGCGGAGAATAACGCCGCGAACCTTTCCCGCCCAATCAAACCCAAACCCCCACCACCGCTCGCCGCCGCCGACGGCCGCCGCCACAATGGAGCTCTCCGCCGCCTTCGAGGAGCGCGTCCGGCAGATGGAGGACGCCCGCAACCACCGCCTCGCCCTCCTCAACGTCTCCTCCCACGCCGCTCCCCTCCCCATCTCCCTCCCTTCCTCTCCGACGCCCCGAACTCCCCGACCTCACCGGCCGCGGCGCCCCTTGCCTTTGATGCGCAGGCCGAGAAGGAGATCCAGGCCGCCAAGCTCCGCATCCTCTCCGCCAAGCTCGCCGCCACGCGCCGGCTCCAGTGCCGGCGCCTCCTCCTCGAGCGCCGCGCCGCCGACCTCGCCTCCCGCGCCCTCGCCGCCCGCGCCCACATGGACGCCGCCCGCGCGCGCCGCCGCCTCGTCGCCCGCGAACTCAGGTAGCAAGCCACCCCTGACCCGATCCGATCCGCCCGTCTCCCTTCCTCTTCCTCCTCCGCCTGAAACTCCGGGCAGTCCTCTTTTGTTTTTTGTTACGATTCAACATCTGCGTGCTCTGATCGGGGGCGCGCAGCTCGGTGAGGCGCGAGATCGAGGAGGCCGAGGCGAGGGAGGAGGACTGGGACCGCTTCTACGAGGCCAAGAAGAAGGAGATGGAGGAGTTCCAGGCGGAGTCGCGGCGGTTCGAGGCGGAGACTCGCGAGGAGGTGCAGAGGCTGAGGGACTCCGTATCTCAAGTATGGTCCCCGATACTTTGCATTGCATCCATAAAACTATGATCTATCTGTTGAGCTCATCACAGTTCCTAGCTTGTTTAGCCTAATTCTTATTGCAACTGGTTGCTTGGAATCTGGGTGAAAGTGAAACTGGTAAATTGTTACTTATTCTGTGCTGCTTGGGCATGCTCAAATCAAACGGCGATAATAGTGCAGAGATGTTTAATATGCTTTGGTCTCTGATCTATCCAGTAGCCGGTCTTCGCCATTCAAAACTAGCCAGTAGCATGTAGTTTATTGAATATTGATTGAGTTTTTGGCTTGCCCGATGGAATGGACCACAGGGGAGGGAAGCTGGAAGCTTACTCTTGCCATCTAGTCAAATTGTTGCCTTGCCATTTCATTGCATTTCAGATGTAGCGGATCAATGCCGGTGATAAATTCTTGGGCCATGGTTGTTGCCTCCCCTGAGAAGGATTTGAATTATTGTCAAGCCTGTGTTGTGTTGGTCCACACCAACATCTGTGGCTTCACTATTCAAACAGCGAAAAAGAGCATGGTTATGAGTTCTTATGTGATGATCCGTAATGGCTAACCTGTATTTTATTGGGTCTATCCCTTACTAAACTATATGAACACTAAATAAGAATGTGTTATGACTTATGAACTTTATGGTTTCAAATGGCCAGGTGATATCATATTCTAATGTCTCTCTTATATGATGATGGTAACATCGAGAAAGGATAGAGCGTTATATATATGTTCGTACTTGGATCATAAGTCATTGGATACTAGATTTCTAAAGAGGAACACTGCTGGGTGATTTTGTTCTATTAGGCCTAGGTAGCAAGAAATAGCTGTTCATGGAAGTTGTGTATATATATGTATATATTTTTTACATCTTGGTGGATTCTCTATCAGTCTATCTTATCAAGTAGCTATTATTTTACTTGCCCGATGCAAGAAAACAATTCATGGGGAGTCATGGACCATGTTCTGCACATAGCCATTAAGTTCACAAGCATACAAATAACATTGATATGAATTTAAAAGACAACCTGTTCTTGCATAAGAGTCTGCTCTCCTAAGAAATTGTTGATTGGTCCATTTTGTTAGGTTTGCAGTGCAATAATATAGCACAGTAGCGAGGAACTATCTCAAATGGCATACACAGTTCAAGATCTACTGACCTGAGCCAAAGAATAGAGAGCCATTGGTCAAGATCCCACCAAGCACTTACAGCCACATTATTTTTTTTCCATTCTCTGTGTCTCTGTGTGTTCATATAGGGCTGAATTCCTGTTCTGATGTTGTGAATTGGTATTTGCTTCTAATTAACTGATGGTTCCTGTAATGGCTACAGCTGAAATCCACACTGCAAGAGCTCCAGAGCAGCGCGATGTACTCCAACAACACAGAGATTGCTGCCGCAGAAGCTAGGAAGTCTGATCTGACTGCTAAGAAGGCAAAGCTTGGTGAGAGCCTGGCTTCAGCCCGCCAGTTCAGAGCGCTGCTTCAGCAGCAACTCCAGAAAGCCTTTCAGTCACAGGTGGACAATGGGGCTCAAGCTACCACTTGAAGTACTGATTCAGGTCCAAGTCCAATTATGCCATGAGCAAAGCGAGGGCGCCTGCATTGGTACGCCCAGTGACTTCTTCCGGATTCATGCTTATGTATTCTGCATCGATTGTACAGGTGGAAAAAATCTGGTTGTACAGGCGAAAGGAATCTGGTAGGGTCCAAGAAATACCGTATGTCATTTTGGTTGTTTACTGAAGAACACCGTATGGCACTTATTCACGGCAATGGAAGCATGTTGCTCAATTGATACTTCATTGCAAGGATTGACCAGAACTCAAGAGGCCTGTTGCCTTTGCCATATGCAGCAAGTGCAAAGTGCCATTTGCTGCAGGATTTTTGGCAAAGCGTGAGCCTTTTTCACCCAGTGGACCAGATTGGTACTGACGCTGTAATGCGAAGTGTGCAGCGTACTCCTCTCATCAATGTGTAGGGCTAGTCGCTCGCCCCCATTTGCGTATTTGCATGCAGCCCAGAGGCAAAGTGGACGCTTTAGGGTTGGTGCCCCTCTTCAACGACTCACGCATTTGTACCATCTCGTTAAATGCTGCTGCTGCACATGAGGACGCTTTTCTTGCGATGTCAGGTACGAATCGTCCGTGCATTGTTGTAGCACACAACGAAATCCGGCTGTAATTCATAAATTCTGGCAAATAAATATCGTGTCAGGGGCAGGATGGAACGAAAGATACAGAGCACACAGTTAATAGAGTCACGATCATGTACACACCAGTGTGTAGTGTGTTTGAGATTTTTAAGGGTTGTATGGTGCGGCTCCCGCAATGGTTTCTCCACCTACTCTGCTAGTAAAGCAGGCGAGCTGCACCAAACGTCGAGTACTTCTGATCCAGTTATCCATAATACCGAGGGCATTGTTTGGAACACAGAATTCTACATAAATCGTGCATGAATTTTATAGAAATCGGTTTAATTTCAGGGAAAAACGCTAGAATGGGAAAAACTTTCCATGTTCTAAACAGGGCCTGAACCATGAAATTAGCTTGAATGCACGAAACCTATGTGTGGAGGTTTCGTGCATTCAAGCTAATTTCATGGTGCACGAAACCTATGGGCTCCAACCACGGTGCACGTGTGGAGGAGCGGTGCCAAATACGTCTTTGGAACTAATCTTGAATGCACGAAACCTATGTGTTTCACGGCAGCTAGGCGTCTAGAAAATTGGGGCAGCGCCTGGACGTCTAGGCGCCCGCCTTGGACGCCTAGGCGGCCATTTTGCAAGGCGATGGGGCAGCGCCTGGACGCCTAGGCGACGCCTTGAAAACATAGCACGAAACTAGGGATTTCAAATAGCAAAAAAGAGAAAACTAAAAACACAAAGGGCAAGTAGTAGTAAAGCGTTTTTTGTTTTAGTTTACAGATTGTGAAATATTTGTCATTGTAGGAGTGAGGCACAATTTGCCTTGTACAATTTGTAACAACCTAGGGCCTCACTCCTAAGCATGCCATAGAAACTTCAAACAAACCAATTGGGGTGTTCATCATTGTCGTATCTCAATTCTTTTTTCTATCAGCAACACGTATACACATCCATCTTTTTGACACATAGTCGTTAGTCACGTTGTAGCAATGAAAAACGACAATGTACACACTAGCTAATTAATTCAAATCAGACACACCATAGTTTAGTTCCATCATACAACACACATGCTCTGGAATTGTGTACCAGGAGAGAACTATGACTGGTTAGCACATGCTTGTAAGCCGATCTTCCTTTTTAGGCATATGAGAAACTAAACCATGTGTTGATATGTATGCATATTGTGCTCTTATATCTCAGATCTTAAGTATATACATATAGAAACATAGTCAACATTAACATTCTATGGTTCCCCTCTCAAGCAAAATAAAACTAAATATGATAGAACTATGAAGCACGAAATAAATATGATGCTACTCATTTCCATCTCTATCTTTCTGTCATCAACATGCATGTACGCCCATTATTTGGATAGATAAGATGTCCTTCGTGGCACCGTAAAAAAAAAGTTGTGTATGTATAGATGCAAAACCACAAAACCCTCATATATCCTTAACTCTAATTTATCACATCTCCCCAACAACAGAACAAAGCAAAACCATAAAACAGTCATGTATCCTAAACTCTATTTTGTCACAACATCTCTCCAACAATAGAGATGCATTGTAATTTGTATAGCACCAACATTGAACAAACTAAATCAAGTTTAGAGGAGAATGGTATCTTCCTTTTCCCACACTAACCAAAAACCTTCTCCACAATTTACTCCTACAAAAAATCATAAATATCAAACCGCTACAATTCTCTCTTTTTATATCACCTAAACCTTTTCCACAATTCACTACATGTAATAAAAATGGTTGTAATTATAAGTCCTAATTTTGGTAGCAACAATCGATGTTTGTGTTGCTTCTTGCTTTGGAGTTTCTCTTGCTATCAATGTTGGCTGGCTGATGCCTTGTAGTAACAGCATGCAGCGTTGTAGCAAAATCACAGTCGATCAGAGCCAATATCAAATGGTTAGTGATTCGGGTAGTGAGCACCGCTATCATTCCTTAACCACTCTTTGTATCAACAACGCATGTTTGTCTACTTGTTCGGATAGATAGACCGTTCGTCATACCCTACCAAAGAAAGCAAGTTGATATGCATAGTTAGGTTATCAATGAGCACATGATTTGGACTTGCGTACAACTGATGATAAAACCATTCACACACATTGTTGCAAGATTATTCTTCGTTTTACTAGGCGCGCGAGCAATCTTGAGTTCTCATGCCAGAACCATAGAACCACAATCGATAGAAAATAAATAATAACACTTTCAATTGGTCTTGAATCAAAACAAAAAACCAAGTAGGAAGAATAGGCAAACAGAAAATAAACACAATATGGCATGCATTTTGATTTACTTGTCTACGAGCATATTATATGCACATTTGTATCGATGGATAAGGCATCCATTACGTCACGGTCAAGAAAAGGCGGTGTGTAATAAATGCAAATCGATAAAAAGTGCCCATCTTAATCTCTAATCTCTAGGCGGTGTAGTGTCAACGTTGAAACTGGTTCCGCGATGCCACCTCTCTTTTTTTTGTGCGAAGGTGGCCCAAAATCTTTTTTTGCAAAATCTTCTCCCGCAATTCACTCTGGTACACAATTACAAATGATATCAAATTCACTCCGGTACACAATAACCACAAATATCAAACGGCTACCCTCGGCTAGGCCGCTGCCTACAACTTCACTGCCACTCCTTCCTCATCAGTGGAGGCGGCTCCACACTCCACAGTTGCCCGTTGCAATTGCAAACCGTGTCGGGGATCCGCGGCCCGGCGCCCGCCCTGGCTGTCCCCGTTTCATTATAGTAACCGCAGCAGCAGGTTTACAGGCGGAGAGAGGCAAAGGCAAGGGAAGCCGCGCCGCAGTGCAGAAGCTGCTGCCCCTGCCCCTGCCCCTGCTGCGTGCAGCTGCAGCCGCCCGCTTCTCTTTTGCCCGCCTTCGCCTCTCTGCACTGCCGCCGCTCGCTTCCTTTCCTCCTCCCCCACCCGGCCACCCGCACCGAGGAAAAACCTTTTTTAAAAAATCATCCCCACCTCGCCTCGCCCCGCTGCGACAGCGCATACACCCCTTCCCCCCGCCCTCCCGTCTCCTGCGTATACGCCCACCACCGTATGTATCTACGGTGACCCTCCCTCCCTCTCTCTCTCTCTCTCTCTCTCGGGGGGCACGCACGCGCGCACGCAGCCGCAGCCGCAGTGACCGACCGACCGAGGCGCCGAGCTCGCGAGCGAGGGTTTCGTGCGTCTCCGGCCGGCGGCGGCGGCGGCGGATCTGGGGAAGGAGGGAGGGAGCGAGGGATGGGGAACCGGATAGGCGGGCGGCGCAAGTCGGGGGTGGAGGAGCGGTTCACGCGCCCGCAGGGGCTGTACGAGCACCGCGACATCGACCACAAGAAGCTCCGCAAGCTCATCCTCGAGGCCAAGCTCGCGCCGTGCTACCCAGGCGCCGACGACGCAGGGGACCACCGAGAGGAGTGCCCCATCTGCTTCCTGGTAAGCACGCCCCGCCCGGAGATCTCCCTCCATTCTCCCCCCACCCTTCGCGACTACCCGACGACCTGAGGGGGAGGTGGGGAGCTTCGGCGGGGAGGGGGATTACTGACTAGCCGGGCCGATTCATTGGCGGTTGATTCGGTTGGATTTCCGCGAGCCGTTGCCACGATTCCGTTACTGACTGGGGAGGCCGATGAGCGTGCACGTGGTATCCTCCAGATGCTGTTCAGGGGGTTTCAGTACGCTTAGCCACGTTTTCTAGGCCCTAATAGCACAATTTGTCCACTAGTAAGTGGTTCTGCAGAGTGCAGTTGCAGTTACAGTTACAGTTACAATTACAGTTACAGTGGCGTCGTATTCTTGTTCTGTGCGCGTGTGGTGTTATCCTCTGCTCGGCTTCTGTAAGTACGTGCATTGTGGTTGTTAGGGATGTTCTGGGGGCTGTGTTTCCTAACACAAGGTCGGAGGACCAGCCCGAGGTTTATTAGTACATTTTCCATGTTTTCAATGGCTCACTGTTTTTGAGTGATAACAGAGTTGCCAACTGGTAGTGTAAAGTGCAGTAATGGTGGCATCAGTGGTTGATCTGTATATATGTCTAGATGGTATCTGCTGCTCATGCCTCTCCTAGGACATCATACTGTGCATCTACATTGTGCAAAATGTGCTACCATGTAGTCCTAAGATTGCTATTACAACACATTTGATGCTTTGATCATGTTGTTTCGAGAATTTTCTCAATTTCTTTTGGTTGGCTAACTGCTGTGTTGTGTGAGATTTTGAGTGCCAATGTCCCATTGATTTTAATTCCCAGAGCAATAAGAATGTTCTGCTGTTCTATACTCCTTTGTGATGGTTATGTTGTAACAGCCTTGCGCTTCTTCAAATGGGCAGTGGTACTTCTAGATGCTCCTGAGATGGGTGTATTACGAGCCTTGCAAGAAAATGCTCTAGTTCAATACCTAATAATTAGTTCTGTACCAATGTATTGGGTCCTTTTGTCTTATGTTGTATCTTTGCATCCCTTGTCTTATCCTCAATGTGAATGTGGCATTGCTTGTAGTACACCCAATGATCTGGTTGTGCCTGATTGGCTGATTCTGTTGTATGAAATTTTGTTCTTAGACATTTTCGGTAGCTCTTAAAAAAAAACTGGAAATGTCTTTGATTTTGTTTGCATCTATATTGGCTTGGTCAGTTGTTTTTGGTGTTACTGTAGTTGGGAAGGTACTGCAATTCTGTTGCATTTTGATCACTACCTTCAAAAATACTTTCAGTGGTAGCGAAGAATAAGATGGTCTGTTTTGTTCTTAGAAGTATTTTTGCAATAGGGTTAGTTGGCTGTTTAACTAATCAGATAGAAACATCAGCTGCTTTGTAGCCAATTGTTATTTCTCCTTGAGTCATTTCCTAATAAGACTGTTTTCATTTGTTGCAGTACTACCCAAGCCTCAACCGTTCAAAGTGTTGCTCAAAGGGGATATGCACAGGTAATGCATGCATCCTACTGTTGATTTAGCCATCCCACCCATGCAAATAACCTTTGCATATCCTGTTTGACTTTTTTACAGAATGTTTTCTTCAAATGAAACCAACTCACACTGCTCGACCTACACAGTAAGTATTCTTTATTTCATCTAGTTAGTTTCATCCTATTTAGTGATCTACAAACCTTCTTATTAAAAACAACTTGACCACTGAAGGTGCCCATTCTGCAAAACGCCTAATTATGCTGTGGAGTATCGTGGTGTGAAAACAAAGGAGGAAAGGAGCATAGAGCAGTTTGTAAGTCTTATCTTTTAAATGCCTGCATCTTCAACTTATGCATACCCAACTCTTGTACAGTCATTAGACTGCAATCTGCATTTGTTGGAACTTATGTATAAACATATTGCAGGAAGAACAGAAAGTCATAGAAGCACAGTTGAGGATGCGCCAAAAAGAACTCGAAGATGAAGAAGCTAAAATGAAAAGAAAACAGAGCAGGTGTTCTTCTAGCAGAACAGTAACCCCAACAACAGAAGTTGAGTATCGAGATATTTGCAGCACGTCCTTTTCAGGTTAGAAGCGGATGCAACTAATATGCTCACTTAGTGCTATCTTTCTGCATTGTAGTCTTATCACTTACACAGCCATAATGTCATGACCTGTGTAGTGCCATCGTATCAATGTACTGAGCAAGGAAATGAATGTTGTTCATCTGAACCTTCATGCTCTAGCCAGGCTAACATGCGGCCTTTCCATTCTAGGCACAACCGGTATGTTCATGCTCTCTCTTTGTCACATGAAACCATTTTATTTTTGCTTGCTGTAACTTAGAATTATTACTGAAACTTGATGTTTTAGTTTGACAAGGAATTATGTTTTAACTGTTGAGATGAAATTGGTATCTAACAACTGTGCCACCTGTTTTTGCTGACAGTGATGATAATGTTGACATGAATCTGGAGGATATGATGGTTATGGAAGCAATTTGGCGTTCCATTCAGGTTAGTGGACAGGAACTATTTTGCAAGATGTGTGCAGTTCATGACTTCAGTAATACTATGAATGATGGTTTATATTGGTTTTCTAAGAGCTGCACATGGACCAACATGTGCCTAAAAAAAAAACTTTACCAGTTTCAATGTGCAGCATTTGTTGTTAAAGAAAGCATGGTGAAAGCTATATGCTCTTTTAGAAAGTTACAGCATTTGTATTTTAAATAGTTATATGCTCTCTCTTAGGAACAAAAGATTTGTGTGATAACATGTTGCATGTTGATAAACTTTTGGCCTGTCATGCGAATTTTATGTTTAAGAAATTTGCAGTAAGCAGCCATGTTACTGGGTAGTATAGGGTCGATGAGTTTTTCCTTGCCCTTCTCATTGTTTTGTGGTAAAATAGCCCTTGTCAGCATTAGTATATCCATTTAACAAATAGTTCATATTAACTTTTAGTCGTTTTCTGTGATCCAGAGTTTGCCTGTTCATGTTTTCATTTGCTAGGAAATCTCATCTCTATCTGTGTTCTGGACATCAAGTTGAATTGATTGAATTTGTTATGGCGATTGCATGAGCTAACTTTGCAAGTCCAGATTGTTAGCCAATTCTGTAGATTTCGGACATGGTTTGTTTTTGGGTACTAGTTTAAAAAATGGACTCCTCGGCATTAGGTCCGTGTGATAAAGCAAAATTTTGTTGCCTCCAACCACTACTCCCCCCCCCCAAAAAAAAAAAAAAAAAGGTGCAAAAGAATTTCCCATATCCATAATGCTGCCAAATACAACTCTTTCTGGTAGTAAGTCCATGATGGGCCATCTGTTCTATGCACAATTACTGATATATGTTATTAAATCTGATGGGCATTCTTGAAACTGCACTGTGGGAGTTTGCTTCTGACAGAAGTGCATACACTGTTGGAGCATGAATTGACAACTATTTTTTCTTTAATTTCATTTGAATAGCCTATTTCAGGCCATTTGAAGGTCCAGTAGCTAAACTGAAGATAGTTTCCCTCTAAAAATTGCATTGTGTTCCCAGTTGTGTGCTTGTTATTTCTCAGTGCATGCAAATTGCAAGCGACAACCAATCCTTGACATCCACCTAATGTAGAACACGTGAGGGCTGGGGACAAGACTCATCAAGGGTAATGGCACTGGCGCACTGCTGCTACTCACAAAAGACCAATGTGTAACCATACATAGTATCAACTGACACGATCTCAAGGACTTGGCTGACCTTATCACGGCACTATCTATAATAAATGACAAACATCTAAGATACTCCTAGGCTGTTTGTCATTATAATACTTCAAATTTCTTTGCATAAAGAAAATGTTTTCGTAAAACAGTTAATGGTAAGATTGATGAGATTCTTCAGGGGGGCCTTTTGAGATCAATTTTTTTTACTTCGATCAAATCCAAACAGTAATCTTGGCTTTGAAATCTATGTATTTGCTAAGTCAAAGCAAACTATATCTGTCTCTTATTTATTTCTTTACCTTAGCAGGAACAAGGGCATCTAGTAAATCCTGTTTGTGGCAGCTACTTTCCTGTAATCGAGCCACCATCACGTCAAAGGCAGGCATTTCTTCCAGCTACTCCTCTGGAAATGCCTCATCCGGGTGGATATTCTTGTGCAGTTGCGGCTTTGGCTGAGCACCAGCCAGCAAGCATGGATTTCTCTTACATGGCTGGCAGTAGCACATACCCAGTCTTTGACATGATCCGACGACCATGCAACATGTCCAGTGGAAGCTTGTGTGGTGTCGAGAACAGTTCATTAGACACCTGGAGCGGGATAGCACCAAGTTGCAGCAGAGAAGTGGTAAGAGAGGAGGGCGAGTGCTCAACCGACCACTGGTCGGAGGGTGCGGAGGCGGGAACAAGCTATGCCGGATCGGACATCATGGCGGATGCAGGGACAATGCAACCACTGCCTTTTGCTGAGAATTTCACCATGGCTCCAAGCCACTTCCGCCCGGAGAGCATCGAGGAGCAGATGATGTTTTCCATGTCCATGTCACTAGCAGAAACTCATCATGGTAGGACGCAAGCGCAAGGGCTGGCATGGTTGTAAGTTGTAACACTAATTTTGACGCCTCGGTGCCCTGCCCCCTTTCTGTTGCGCTGCCGTTCCGTTCCACTTGTCCCTCTTCTTTTTGCCACCTTGTTTGGCATTTTGCTCTTCTTTTTTCTTTTCTTTCTTTTTTTGCATGTGTTGCTTCATGGCTTGATATAGATCTTGCTATAGTCCCTCCATTGTCATTGCTTATATGTATGTAAAATGGAATATGTGGAAATAGGAAAGAAAATGGGTCAAAAGTTCTTTTGCCGGTAGGATGCGCAGTGTGTTTTCGCATTGCAAAGCATTCTAAGATCTTGCGAGTTGCAGGTACTCCTGGACCTGGAACAGGCATTCTAATTCTAACTATTCTCTGGACCTGGAACAGGCATTCTAATTCAAACTATTCTCTAGGTTGACATGTCCTTGGATCTTGTATGAGCAGGCTACAGCATGTGGTTTGTAAAGATGTGTGTTTGTATGGAAAAAAGACCATCTAGGCATGTTTTGATCTATTTGTGGATTCCTTCTGATCTCTTGTACTCTAGAACTATTTTCTTTTCTTGTTTTTAGTTTGACTTGTCACTCGTCAGGCAGACAGCAGCAACAACAATATTATCCAACCGTACAACAAGTACAGTTTTTTTAGCTCGAGTACAGGTATTTTGGCATCGAGCATGTTGGAATGGAACCGAAGGACAGACCAAGGACAGGGAGACAGATTTGTTGCACACGATTCTGGAATCCAAGCAGTGAGGTTGACGAAAGGAGGGAGGTTCCCTTCTCGGAGAGGAAGCATCTCCTGCTGCCTCGGTTAGGTTTCTTGCAGCAGCAGCAGGAGCCAAACCGAGGAGGAAAGAAACCTCGGATGCCGACACCATCACACCAATATGCAAAGCTGACCGTACCGAAACATGGTTGTTCCGAGTTTGGTGCGAATCTTGTACTAGTGGTGCTACTACGGTTTGGTCTGATTTTCCACAGAAACTTGTGCCAAGATTTGCCCCTTTATCTAAACGTGAGCCGAGGGCCAACCATACCCTTTACGAAAGCGTTTTTGGGTGAGAAATGGATGCGGCTCGTAGAGATTGGGTAACTTTGCTCTGTAAAGTCACGACGCAACTTTCCCATCATCTCCTTCATCCATTCTAGATCCAACGTTGGATATGCTTCAAAGTAAAAACGAAACCAACACTTAGCTATTTTTGGTGTCGATGCTTCAGTCCCACCGGATGCCCACGCTGCTGACCAACATGGAGTCGTCCGGCGACCTACACTGCACAACACCGAAAGGCTCATGGTGACCACCATGGCCACCCTCGGCACCGTGCTATTGGTTCTGTGTCTCGTGGCGCGCAGCTCATGCCAGCCTCCACCCCCGAATGCCCCTTTGTCAAGCTCCTCTGCAAGCTGCATGCCATGGTCGTGCCGGCGGCGGCGGCGGCGCATTCAACCTGGGCAACGGACGACGCGGGCGGACCGGCGCGCAGAGCTCATGCGACGCCATGGAATAATCAGCGCGCAGAGCTCGACGGGGAATTCGGCTCCGCGGAGACCACGTCCAGCGAGGCGATACTGATGGATCTCCCAGCTGCACCGCGAGAAGGTTGCCGCCATGATGGACGCGCTCGAGGTCCTAGGCCTCGTGGAGAGGGCTGCACCGGCCGGGACCGCGACCTCCAGGACCGCCTTGCCGCAGTCTCCGCGCTCGCCGTGTCGTACGCCGCCGGCTACGTACAGCGCGAGAAAGCTGTTGCACGCGCGCGAGCTTCGGGGCCTCGGGCTGCGCTAGCCGGTACCACGACCGATCGCCTCGCCGCGTCGTACGTCCTGCTCGAACACGACAACGGAGACGGAGACAGGACGCACGGCATGAAAAAAAAGAGGCGAATCATTTCAGTCCGTTGGATTGTGTTTGGGCGGTGGATACAGGCACGAAAGTTGCGTCGTGACTTTACAGATCAAAGTTACCCAATCTTTGTCCGGCTTGAAATGCGGCCCATTGGAGCCGGTGTGTATACCGGTGTGGGCATGCAAAGCAGACAACGACTACACGCGTGAGGTACACGTCAACAGAGTCTAACTCTGAACTGATTGCAAAACTTATTTTTGAGAAAACGTGATGTGGGCAACTGGGCATTAGATGGAGATCGTTACGCGACCATCCTCTACGGCCTTTTTGGCATGGCTCATGTGCTCTAAAGAATCTCTTGGAGCTAGCCATTTCTAGCTCTAAAAATCATTTTTACTTAAAAAATGAAACAACAGAAACTCTTAGGGCTAGAGCTACAGGAATATATTATAGCTATTTAGTTATACTATTTTAAATTAAACATTAACTAAATCATTTATTTTCCTCCTACAGACTACCAATGTTTTAAATTTCTCTTCTTATATTTTGCATATAGAAGGCTGCTTTTAGAGTAGAGAACAGCTTCCTCTAGATTTGTTAGGCTCTTGTGTATTCCCAAAATGCACTTGGTGCCATTGAATTTAAGTCCAAATTATTAACCCGTGCTCTTCACAGAATCCAAGCGGGACCAGATCAACTTGCTTGGCGGTTGCAATATGGTGCACCAATCGTGGGGCTCCATTCTCAATTGGATCCCCTGCTCGTAGCACCATCATCACGTTTCTAATCCACCAGTGTGCCCAAGATAATGACACTTTTGTCCCGTCCGTGCATCCAAATCGGAAAAAGCACAAAGCCTATGGCGCCTTTGTATCACCTCGTCAGCAAAAATTCTCCGTGAGCAGTGAGCAATCGACACGGCTTGAGACACATAAAGAAGACATGACAGATTGGAGTGTAATCAAACAATTCTTAGGGCAACAGAAGTGAAGACAAGCATGTCCTACAAGTCCCATGCCATGGCCATGTCAAATTTGTCTTTGTGTGACCTTGTTATTGTTATATATTTTTGTCTAAAAAAGGTCATATACTAGAGAAGGGAGCTAGTAGCTGTTTCATCAATCACCTCTTATTTTACATGGTTTGTAGCAGTCAATGATGTGCGCATATATAGTTGAGGAGCTTGTTCTCCACCATATTTGGGGTATATATGTACTATACTATGCATTGGAGAATTTATCACTACAAATCTAGAACGAAAAATTGGTCTCTCAGTTCTCAATTCTCATAAAATTTCAGGGTAAATGGTATTATAGATATTGATATATGTTTGTAACCTTGATCAAAATTGGAGGTCACGGAACAACTGTTTTCCTGTCGCTAGTTTTTTTTTCCTTCAAAATTGTTGTCGTAGCCACGAGCCAGGTAATGTTGCCCTTGATGCAAAAGCGCGGCAAACTGGAATGATGAATGAGTTGAGCAGCCTGGCTGATGGCTCCTGCGGAAGGCCATTATTTGAGGTTGATGACCGTCGTTTTCTTTTCTTCGCGTAAACAGCACGGGTCAACGGCACAGTCCTGTCTACATCCTACTGCTATCGTATCGTTGGTCGCTGCTCTAAAGTCTAATCTAGTTTTGGCTGGCTAATCAGGTGCTCATAATGCAGGGAATCTTTTTTCCCCAATTCTATTGTTGACCCCATCCACGTCACCCGTGGACCGAAAGACTTTAATACGGTTAATTTCGTCCCAACGAGTCCGCAGCACACATCCTACCACCAACATGCAATCGCTACGGGCACACACGGAGTGGCATTTTAAACTTGCAGGCCGCGGCATTTTTTTATGACCGCGCGTTTGATAGGGCTTAAAATTCTTGTAGAAATACTTTGAATCTAGATTCTCTTACGCAACGTTTTAGAAGTTGAATCAGTGAATTACTCCGTGAACCATTTGACTGGTATTCTAAATTTTAGTTCATAAACAAACAAAATAAATTATAATAGTTTAAAAACCTAAACATTTGTTGGACGAAGAACAACTTAAATAAACACATTTTAATTTGCTCTACTTAAAAATAATTACTTAAAAAAATATGAGGTGAAAAGGAAGAATCAAAATCAATCGAAACCATATTTTCACTGTTTTTTCCTCTGTGCTACAAAAGTACAATACATTTCGCACTAGAATCACTACAACTTTTTTTTGCGTTTTGCACCAATTCTCACCGGTTCTTGCTAGAAATAGGAGCAGAACGACTGCCAGACACAACCTTAGTCTCTCAAAGTTTTAGTGTTGTAAACATCTTAGGACATGTTTTTATCTAGAGTGTTGTTGTAAAACATTATAGAACATGCCGTGTAGCCCCATGTCTGTACGCGAAAACAACTCAAGCTCTATGTCCGCGGACTTTTAGTATGGCTTCGTCTACTCTGCACATGGAGTTAGTAGAGAAGCTAGTTTTCAAACCAAACCAAAACAAATCCTTAGCCTCTATTTATTTTGTCAAGAGACCGTACACTAAAAGCATATATGTATTTATAATCCATAGATGAAACAAACAATAGATCTTGATATCGGATTTTACGGTCTATCTTATCCAGATCCCACGGTCAACAATCTACTAAAATGTAATTTTTACTAGGTTGGCTCCAATGGGCCAGTTTGGTTCCTTTATACCAAGGATTGTTTAGTCTTTAAAATAGCTAGCTTTATAGCACTCCCTCTGTCCACAAAAGATGTAACTCTCATATTTCGAAGAGTCAAACAATTTCAATTTAACTAAAATTATATGAAAAGGTACTAATACTTATAAGACAAAATAAGTACTATTAGATTAATTATAGAATACATTTTCATAATAAATTTATTTAAAGATATAAATGCTAATATTATTTTCTATAAAACTTAGTTAAAGTTGAGCTGGTTTGACTATCACATTTCCATAGTTGCATTTTTTTATAGGTGGAGTGTAATAGGAGTACTTCATGTGTCATGACAGAATCAGGGCATCACACTTTATCAAAAATATGATTTGAATGTTGTATCAATGCTTAATTGTTGTCACCGATTAATGACAACAAGGACTTGTCACCAATCTGTTAATGACAACAGGAAACACTACGGTGCACACAACACTACTGGTCCTAAACATAGACATTGAAGGCATGTGGGAGATGAGATGAGAGATGGGCATTCAACGGTCATGGCTGGACTTCGTCTACCTCTCCCAACTGCACAAGCATTAAAGTTGTCAAAACTGCACAAGCATTGAATAGCCCCTTTGTAAGGGCAGGACCAACGCAGGCAGCACGAGCGTACTGCTTCCAGGGACACGTAGATGGAGAGCACAAAGTACTGTAGATTTAACAATCCAGGCCGACGGCACTACTGTAAAAAGACACTTTATCATTTGGCTTTTTGTCAGATGCTTTATCTGCCATTCTCCTCTCAATCTCTACAAAAAGGGAACCGGCACCGCTGCTTCATCTCTGCTTCATCCTCACAATGCATGTTTGCGCTATTGCTTGCAGCTTTTGGCAGGTGAGGCCATCGGCTCCTCTGCAGGATGCTCTGCAAGTCTGCAAGCTACCGCTGCTCATGACACGGTGGATTACTGCCGAGCTGGACGTTGGAGCAGTACGCCAAGCTGGCGCGTTGAAGAAGCCCTAAGGTTGCTGCTGCTGCCTTGCCTGCCGCTGCAGTGGCGGTTTCCCTTGAAAAAGCGAGCAACAGGGGGGAACATCATGGGGATGGGCGCAGTACAAAATTGCAAGGGGCTGTACCAGTGCCGGCTAGTACACTCCCTTGTTTGCATCTTTTTGTTCTTTTGAGGAAGCCAAAACAACGCCTACGCAACAGTCTCGCCCCCCCGTACAGAATCATCACCCGCTACTAGGGCCTTGTTTAGATCCCAAAGTTGGGAGTCTAAATTTAGGCGTTCACACACCGTAAATAAGATGTATGACAAAGAATTTCGTTTTTGTATTTGTGAAATATTATCCAAATATTGATAAATTATACTCAAAAGATTCGTCTCACAAAGTATAACAAAACTGCGCAATTAGTTTTTTATTTCATCTATATTTAAGTCTTTCCCATATATGCGCCGACATTTTGATGTGACAGGGAATAGAAATTCTGCATAGTGGAATTTGGGAGTGAAATCTGGAATCTAAACAAGGCCAGCTACGGCACAATTAAGTTTCCTCCAAAAAGCCGCTGAGTGAGCCGTTGCGATTTCATTTTCGTGTCTTGTCATTTATCCATTGTCAATCCATTGGACAGGGTTCGTTTTGTTATCCATACAGAACTTTTTGGGGAAATCATCATGCACTTTCTAGCATCAGGTGGTTTTCTGATTTCCAAATTATAAATTTTCCATTCCAAATTATATTCACATGATTTCGTCGCTTGCTCTATGGTACAATAAAAACATTTATTTTTAGGATTTGATTCAAATGTAGGCACGTAGTACCCCACCTAAACATATGCATACAATGTAACAAGAAAAAAGGGCTGCATACCCAATAAATGTTTTAAAATAATGTCTAAATAGTATATACTTGATAATTCCTAAACTTGTATCTTGGCGACTAATATTTGGCGAACTCAAACTAAGTTTAGTCATTTGATATTTGTATCATGGTGAGCTCAAACTAAGTTCACTCACTTGATATTTGACATATGCTCGCTCTTTTTAGTTTCACCGGAGGGATGGTAAAAACAATCCACGGACCAACAATGTTTTGGAAAATATATACGAGCATGAGTTAAAAACAAAAGAAGACAAGTAAAAACACTATAAGCGTGTTTGGTTGGCCGCCACGGCCAGCCACACCACAGTGAAGGCTGCCACAAGTCGCCACACCCTGCAAAGGCATTGCTTGGTTGGTTATTTAACTTTCTCACGCCACACATTTTTATATAAGGTACAGTAGTATTTCGAGCCGCAGGTGAGGCATGTCTTTTGCTCGCTACAAATTCTGGCCACGAACCAAAGGCATGGCTTTTGCTCGCTACAATTCTGACGAGGAACCAAATGGGCCCATTAGATCGTATCTTTGAAATGTGGAAAATACAGATTTAAGTTGCCTAATTCTTGACCTAATTCTTTCTACTTGGACCTAATATAGATTGATAGTTGGACTCTATCCTTGACCTAATTCTTTCTACTTGGGGCAATTGAGGGGAGGGACGGGGGTTGGTTGCATTGTGTAACGCATAACGCGTTCAGTGTTCACACGTCTTCCCCCTTGACTTGCTTTCCACTCCTGCAACGACTCCCGGTCCAGGAACAACAGTCGGGCAGGTAGAGTTAGACAAGAAACAGAACCAAAACACCCCCTTCTTTTTATCCCCACCGCCGATCGCTCCATCGGACGGCCGAGAAAATCCCCGGCTCCCCCTCGGATCCGCCGTTTCCTCTGCAAGCCCAGCCAGGTGCGCTGCTGAGAGCGTAGCAAATTCACCGAGACTCTGCAGAGAGAGAGAGAGAGAGAGAGAGAGAGAGAGCACAGTAGCCACGCGAGTCCACTGGAGACTCATCACTGGAGAGGAGAGCATCCGGAGCCGCCTGCTGCCTGCCGCCCCCAGTGCTCGCTCGCTCGCAGCCACCACCGCTCCTCCCGATTCCCAACCCAACCCCTCCGTCCTTCTCCGCCCGCCCGCCTGCCAGCCGAAGGGGCGCCGCCGCCGCACCGCGTCGATCTCCCCCGCCGCCGGCCGCCGGCCGTGGCCCTGTGCCTGCCCCTCCTGCGTTATCCGGCTGGAGATCCGCCCGCCCGGAGTGGCATTCCTGCTCTCGGTAAACCCTAGGCGCTCTTTCTCCTGCTCCCCCCGCACGTTCTTGCTGCGAAAAATCGAGTTTTTATTGCGCAAGTTTGTAGCTTGGCAACCAATGGAATCCGGGCGGTTTCCCCCCCTTTTTCTGCGGGTGGTCGTGTCGGTGGGGTCGAGCGGGGAATTTCAGTGCCCGTGGCGGCATGCGGTTCAGTGCTGGGGATCTGGGAGCTTGCTTCTAGGGTTCTCATTTTGAGATTAGGGACTCGGCACTCTTGTAAAAAAATTCCCGTTTTGAACTTCTGCTCCCGTGAATGAATGTGCTGCCGTGGGGTATGTGCTACTCAGTACTTTTGTTTTTCGTTCCTCTGTCGATTTTTCAAGGTGTAGGTGTACCAGTGTTTGTACCGATTTCTGCTGTGCTCTGCTAAGGGTAATGGATAATATCTGAGTGAACACTAGGACATTTCATCCTTTTGGGAATCATTTCATCCTTTTGGGAATCTACTAGATGTAGTGTGTTGGATAAGACCATGGGCACATTTTAGGAGCTGTTTCTGTTAGTTGGTCCAGCGACATTGCACGGAGGGACGACAGAGAAAAATGTCTCTGTTTTCATGGACGCCCTTTCAGGTTTCTAGTGCTTGATTCATGTGACAATATTGGGTTATTACACTTGATGTTAACAATTCGTGACATTTGTTAGGTTTTCCAGGTAATCAGCCAATTACAGTATGTAGCAGTGGTCTAGTGTTCGTAGTTTTCCTACTTTTCTTTCATCTAGTTTTAGGATCTTGATTCAAGAAGTTATAAGGGCCGACTCAGACCTAGCTTCATCCTTTGCCTCTAAAATTTTTGGAGGCTTTAGCATTTTCTTGTTTTAATTCCATTTTATGCCATGAGAAAATTTTAGGCTTATTTTTTCTTTTCTTATATATATGCTCATTCCTGTAGGTCAATAAGTATTCTGGAATGTTTTTCCGAGCTGAAATAGAGAACTTCTGGAGCTGGATATCAGTATTCTGTTAGGGACATGCTCCAACCAAGGGAAGCTGATGTGCCTGCACTCTTTCTTGTCTTCATTGTACTTCCCGTGGTAGCTTATTTTCTTCTTGGGAGATGGCATGATGCTTCAAGTAAGAAGGCAAGGGTAACCGGGCTTGCACAGCGAGCTGCAGAAGAATCCTATAGAGAGGAAACAATGGCGTGCCCAGACATTATTCCGCCAGGGCCTCCCTTGAGAACTATGCCCTATTTCAGACCTGCGCCTTCTATAAGACAGGAATACCATGAATGTGCAACTTGCCATGCCCCTGCGAAGACTCGTTGCTCCAGATGCAAGTCTGTTAGATACTGGTAAGTTTTTTTTTTCTTTTGTGGTTCCATTTCTATAACCAGTTTATTTATTGAGAGAAACCATGCCTGATCAGGCTTCTTTGAAATTCAAAGATCTGGTCCACATCCCATCCTTTTCCAGTTTATCTAACCTGTTCCTCATAGCAACAAAAAACCATTCTACTAAAGCTAGTTTTGACTTTTGTTTGCTCTGAGATATTAGTTTATGGAATACTGACATATAGTGGGAATGCAGAGTGTCTCATTCTGGAAGCTGCCAAACTAATTTCATATAAACGATCACCATTTTTAAAGGAATATCTGATTTCTGCAATGAAGAAGAGTTTTTTAAATTAATATCCTGGGTGTCCCAATCTAACTCCTCCTAATTTTTGTAACGAAGGAGAGATTGTTTCCCCATTTTTAAACATTCATGTTCTAAGTTATTGGCCATGATGGATGATGTAATGGTCTAAGCTCATGATTCTAACTCACACATCTTATGATCAAAATAGGAGCACCCTTGATTTCATGCGTGTGATATGGATTGTCTGATTTAGTGCCCTATTTCCATATCGAAAGACCATGCGAAACATTATGTTGTTTAGATAGTCATGGGCTCATGGCCAAGTTGAAGCTTAGGGACTGACCTGTTTCTGTGGATCTAATGTTGATATTTAGCAATAGGGTCTAGGAAATATTTTTGTCTCTGTACTGCTTTAGCCCTCCACTGTGTGGCATTAATCTCTCCTGGCTATAATTTGTGTTAAACTAGTAAGTAGGCTTGAACTGATGACATAATTTATATCGAATTCACCTTAGGCTAGTTGGTCGAGAACTTAAGAATTAAGATGTTAAAGATGCTAAAATTAATCACCTCATTATATTATCATTGCAGATATATGCTCTTTGACATAATGTGATATTCTTTGCGACTGATCGACTGAATTTGTTCATGCACCATTACTGTGTTAATTGTCTTCATTGTGTCATGACTACCGTGTACACTATCTTACCCCTATTGTCAATGACACATTTTTGACACCTCATGAAGTTCATAATGCCATTTTGAATGTTCTGCAGTTCTGGGAAGTGTCAAATAGTACACTGGAGGCAAGGACATAAGGAAACATGCCAAAAATGGCTTGGCAGTGGTTCTAGCAGCTTTGGTGGATCTAGCACTGAGGCTACTGAACAGATGCCGTTCTTGACTAACTTAAATTCACCTCTTCCGGGTGGTGACATTCACTTGCGTGACATGAACTTCGATACTTTATCAGAACCATCCTTTCCCACAACTGATGGTTACAATCTAGATACTGATCCATTTCCGGCAGACAGAAGCAACATGAATAGATCAAACCAAGGTATTCATATGAGCGAAAATGGTGCTTTTCGTGTATCTTTTGAAAAGAATAATTATAATGCTGCTGATGTCCACTCTCACTCTCCAGAGATTTTATCTGGAAACAAGGTAATTAAGCAAACACTTACAATTCACTAGTCATTCTTCAGCCTACATGTTTGTTTTAGATAATTCAATCATTTGCCTTGTGGCTGCAGGTGTCAAATAGCTATTTTGGTTCAGATGCAATGAGTGGTAATGTGGATGCAACTTATCCTGCCAAAAGTAATGCGCAGCAACCTAGCAGTTGTTCTCCTGACATGAGAAAACAGTCAAAACCAAGCATCACAGTTTATCAGCCTGAGATGGGTGTCTATTTAACTTCTGATATGGTCAGTTCTTGTGAGGGGTCATATGCTTCTGCCAGTGAGCCACTGCAAAGGAGCTTGTCATCTGGAAGAACTATTGGGAAAGCAAATGTGGTGAATAAGAGGCCTCCACACCCATCGAGTAAAGTGGTTTCAGCACAGAAGTCACAGGATAGGGTGTCTACGTCATATCAAAATGATGGACATGAGAAGAATCCTTGCAACAAAAATGACCAAAGTTAGTAAAGAGTTCTCTGATAAGATGAACTAGCTTTATCTTATAGGGCTACTTTTATCTCATATAATTACTGCATTATTCAGGATCTACCCCCACATGTGAATCAAGTCAACCAACAAGTAGCAATCTACAAAAGTTTGGAGCATCCAAGGTTGAAGTTTTAAAGAAGCCTTCAAAATTTCTTAAAACCAGCCTTGTGGGATTGATCAATGATAATAAGAGGAACAAGGTTTGGAATAATCTATGAACTTTCCTTAAATGCTTTTCCTGTTTATTAAATTAAGGTTTTCTTTGTAAATGGCACTTCAGGTATTGTTCCCATATGAAGATCTTGTCAAGTTTTTTCAGTATGAAGCACGGGGTATTTCCCCTAGAGGTCTTTTCAATTGTGGAAACAGGTAATAAATGATGCTTAAAGTGATAGTTCACATTCACCTAATTGTTTCTGTTGCTACTGTGTACTTTTATCGAGATAAGTACTTATAATTGATGATGGTGCCTGTTGGTACTCGACTTGAGCTGCAAAATAAGGGAAATGCCAAATGGGATGTTTGCGCTCACTGCTGAAGGGATGGGGGGAACTTAAACAAGTAGAGCAGCTGAAAGACCCCTGCTAAAGACAAGAGTTTGCTTAGCAGTGGTTTATCATGTTAATTGACTAGATTTGTGGGTCCCACATTATCACTCCATTAGTCCTGGTGTATGTGCACATTACTTATGGGGCAATATGAGCCTAGAACAGATATGCCTGACATAAGCGTATACGTAACAAGAATTGAAATTATCTCTACATATGTATATGAGTCCCATTATATAGTGTTGGTTACCAAGGGTAGGGCAGTGGATTAATAGGTGGATAGTATCTGCTACACAGGCAAAGAACTGATTTGAAATTTAAAATGCTGCAAGCTGAACTAATCCTATTTGCTGTACAACTGATCATTATATAGCAATCTTAATGCAACGAAAGGGATTTCACAAAGTATTTGTTCGAGCGAATCACCATGTTGAGGTAAACCTGCCAATACGGAGGACGGCCCGCTTGTCATCATCAAGTTATTGCCATGTCAGTGTTGTGTGATGTGCCACCTCTACAAAACTGCCCCCTAAAAGTCTAAAACCATATTGTGGGATAAGTTAGAAGGTTTTAGTTGGGGTTTGTATGGGTGGTTGACCTTTGTTCCCATTTGTGCAATTTAACACTTGTTTGGGTACGCGGCAATGTTATCATTTTACATTTTTCTGCTTAATAATCAGTCCCATCTCTTGATTAACTTCCCTTCCTTTTGCAGCTGCTATGCTAATGCTGTTCTTCAATGTCTCATGTGCACAAAGCCACTGATGATCTACCTTCTTCTGAGATTGCATTCTAAAGATTGTAATACTATAATCTCAAATAGCTACCCTCACCCGTCCTTGAAATATTGATGTGTACTTTGTGTTTCTTTCTTCTTTTTTTTTTTTTTTTGACTTAAGTTACTATTTTTAGGCTCTTCAAAAAGTTGGTGCCTTATGTGTGAACTTGAGCAATATGCTTCAACTTTACGTGAAAGTGGCGGACCCTTATCTCCAAGTAGAATTCTTTCTAATCTGAGGAATATTGGATGTCGCTTGGGTGGTGGAACTCAGGAAGATGCTCATGAGTTTCTAAGGTATCGTAACTGTTACATGCTTGTTTTTGCTCCTGTTGCTTTTTGGTTTTGCTTGCTAACATTTTACTTTAATAATAAAATGGCTTGTGTATGATTCAGAATCAACTCTTCTAGAACCCAATGAAAACTTCTGCCCCATATTATTGCTTGGGTAATCACTTTTTTTTTCTTTCAAAACATTCAAGAAAAACATTTTTTTGTGGAGCAAAAGTATCTGCAGCATCTGAAGTTATGAGTCATGTAAAAACTGATGAAATTACATGACCTTGAAAGAAATTTATGTCCAAGCTTGTTCTTTAGCTCCTTTTTAACTAAACACATGTTTTTTTTTCATGTTTTAATCAGTCATAACTTACCATATGCATAGCTGATAAAATAAAAAAAAGATCACAACTCACAAGGTAAATTATCATGGCATGGTAATGTGTTGCGTAAGATGTGTGGCAGCTGGTGGTGATATAACATCACTACCATTTTGCACTAATGGAAATCCATAGCTTAGTACTTGCCCATGAGATACAATTTTGTCCTAGTGAGTAATTGATTGCTGTATCACAATTCTTGGAATGGTGATGTCCTGATATCCTATGAACATTCAAAAGGATTTTACCTAAGCCGTTTTTTCGTAGGTTCTCATGCGGTAGTATTTTGACACTTTAGAAGCCTGTTAAGAGGCGAAAAATACAATCATAGAAGTTTTTTTTATGAAGCTATCATTCCCTCTTGAACATACATGTTCATTTGTTGACACTATCCCTTAATTTGAACACGACCAGGCATCTTGTGATGTCTATGCAAGCAGCTTGCTTGGATGGTCTGGGTGGTGAGAAGCACGTTGAACCAAGTTTGCAGGAAACAACACTGATACAACAGATGTTTGGTGGCCGTCTTAAATCCAAGGTAACTTGATAAATCTGAGATTTCTTGTTATATTTAGAAACTGTTGGTAATTTCTTAGTGATACACTGTACTTGTAGCTATGCATTTTGTAATGAATATGTTTTGCTTCATTTGTTTTGAAAGCAAATATCGTCACTTGCATTGCATGCTTCGTCTTCAATTAATGGCACCCCTGTAGTTGGTTTATCATACTCTAAGTCTATGACACCATCTTGATCTATTATATATACTAATTAGTTTTGTTTTTGAAACAAGGTTAAATGCCTCAGATGCTATCACGAGTCTGAAAGATACGAGAATATAATGGATCTTACTTTGGAGATTCATGGCTGGGTAGAATCCTTGCAAGATGCTTTGACACAGTTCACTGCTCCTGAAGATTTAGATGGTGATAATATGTATAAATGTGGAAGGTAGAGTTGCAACTGGTGGCTAGAATCTTGTTACTATCATTTCAGTTGGACTACAATAAATTGAAGCTATTGAAATTGTGAATCTTTTAATGCAGGTGTTCTGCCTATGTTAAAGCTAGGAAGCAACTGAGTGTGCATGAGGTGCCAAACGTATTAACAGTTGTTCTTAAAAGATTTCAGGTATGTTTTTGTATTGAATTTCACCATGTAATACCCGGTTGTATCTGATAAATATTTGTGCTGTGTGCAATGTTCGGCCAATTCTTTGAGGCATGCTTTAGCATTTTTTTAGACCCACATTTGTTGGTATGGGGTAATATTAACTTGAAATGATTGAAATTATCAAGATTTATCACGATCAATTGTCCTAATCGGTCCTCTACTCAATTAGGGTGACCGGAAAAGAGAAACCTGGTTATCTGACTAGTCGTCGACTAATCATGATCAATCGTCTGATTAGCTGTGTTGAATGACTAGGCAGGCAATTGTGAACTGTGCTACATCAGGTCAAGGTCACTGGTCTAGCTGTGTTTTGGCCCAAATCCACTTGGGTTTCTCTTTTATACCCCTGTCACTGTTACTCCCTCACCCCTCACCCCTGACCTGTGAGCTGTTAGAAGCACCCCCAGCCACCAGGAACTAGTGTTGACTAGCTGCACCTTAGTGTTGACTGGCTGCACCTTTCCCCAAGCTGTAACCAAGTGCATATAAATAAATCCATTCCTAAATTTACGTGGAAAACTGTTTATATTCGTGCATAGAAATTATATTAGCACAAGTCATAAAAATGTTGCTTCCATATTGCCCTTTTATTTTACTAATAATGTGCAACTAGAAAAAAAAATGGATGTTCAAAATTGTATAAGCGTATATTTTTATATTATCAATGTCTCATAAGTGAAATCCGAGCTATCTAGGGAATAGGGGTGGTTAATGAAGCATTTTCTGTGAAATGTCCATATAAGCTCGTTGGTTGGTTATTTGGATCAATTATCACATGGCTCATGTTCTATGCTGAGCTGATTGCTTTGTACCAGTGTTTCTTGATGGTAGAACTAAATGAACGTTATTTTATTATTTCAGTCAGGAAAATATGGCAAGATCAACAAATGTGTTACTTTCCCTGATATGCTGGACATGGTTCCTTTTGTGACTGGGTCTGGTGACAATCCCCCTCTTTATTTCTTGTATGCCGTGGTTGTACATGTGGATACAGAAAATGCATCATTCTCTGGGCACTATATATCATATGTCAAAGATATGCAGGGTACATGGTTGAGAATTGATGATTCAGAGGTACGTTTTACAACAAGGTCTACTTCCTGTTAAGTAGGTTAAGAATCTTGTACCTATGTATGAATTGCGAGAAATCACGATGGTCTCGTGACATTGTGTTTCTAGATTAAAAGTCTAGTTGAAGGATAGTGAATGTTCCTGTGAGCAGTTTTGATTATAAATGTTGTCTCCTTGATGAAGTTTTGGTGTCAAACATAAATACATAATAGTTCATTACTTCATTATGTAATTTACTCCGTTTGCATCAGAGTGTTTTGTGTGGATTACCGATATATCATGTTTATTAGTATGTGCTTTTCCTTTGTAGGTTCATAGCTCATTGAAATGAAATAGGAAAAGGAAAAAAAAAACTTTAGAGTTTATGATATTTTGTGGTGATTTATGTTGTTCCATATGTAGGTCCAAGTTGTATCAGCGAATCAAGTTATGTCAGAAGGTGCATATATGCTTTTCTACTTGAGGTAAATATAGCCAACATGTGATGTGGTGTATCTAAATTGTCATTTGGAGTATCTGTACCTGCACCCTGCAGCAATCTCATATTTATAAAATATTATTCAGGTCTTTTCCCCGACCACCAAGAATATACATTGAGAAGGGGCTGCCTGTTACATCTGTAAAGCGTCACGCTTCAAAATCTTCCAAGGGCTCTAAACATGAGCGCAAGCAAACAGAGTTACTCTTTTCTGCAAATGATGAAGTATATGGTGTTTATGATTTTAGACCTGATGGCGAAGGCTACACGCAAGACCAGCATGCAGAGTTCAGATCCAGAGATTTCCATCATCGCGATGATGCCTTTGCAGACTCAGTCAGCACCGATTTCTCGGAAGCTACATCAAGTGAATGGTCTCTATTTACCAGCTCTGACGAGTCCTCATTCACCACTGAAAGCACAAGAGATTCATTCAGTGTTGTGGACTATGGAGACAATGCTGGCCTGGATCCAATTTCCTCCATATTTGGGCCAAGTTATGGTCCGGAGCATCCTCCTGGCAATTTCGTCTCATGTACAAGGTTCTCGCCTTCGAATCCACAAACAAGGTACTTTTCAGAGAGCACAAGCTTCGTCTCGGACTCTTCCATGCCGGCCCACCCTAGCGGCATTGTACATAGAGGAAGGTATCCAGATAGGGCATGCGCCTCTTCAGCCGAACCGCTCGCTTCGGCGCATCAGCGGAGTGGTTATGGTCGGTATCCCCTTAGTCGAGATGGTTTTGTTCAAACATCTGGGTTTTGCCAAATGTAATCGGCTTACATTTCGTTTCATAGTTTGTAGCTGGTGCTCGGCAGCTGCGGTTAGCACTGCCACTAATGCTGCCTCATGTTCTTTTATTTCTGATGAGGCATATTAATTTTTAGCTGCATATCATTCCTAGGGGTAGCCCGATTCAATGTAGCGAGAAAAATAGATTATGTCTATATGCAGGTGAAATTTTAGAGCAAGGTGATAGGCTTTAGCAGCCATCGTTCAAGTAAAACTGCTCGAGCGCTGCTTAAAATTATGTTGGAGAGTGTTCTGCTTGCAATACCTGATATAAATGGAGGAAGCTAGGGTTTTTTTTTTTTTTTTTTTGGGGAAAAGATTCAGATGCTTTCAAACAGAACATCTGAAAAACCTTGGCGCCGCAATGCCATTACATGTATTGGGCTGGAAGGTTGCAGTCTGTTTTCATTTCTGAAAGCGATGGTGACCTAGGCGCCGCTGCTACTGAAACAGTTCTTCTGATCTGATCTAAATAAATACTCCTGCATTAGTTCATCTGAACCAAATGCAGACGGCTGTAATTCATCTGAACCAGTGAATTATACCGGATCAGACAGCCCAGTAAATTATACAGAAGTGTCTGAAAGCTTGCAGATTGATCAATTGATCTGCAGTGCCTTTTTGGATGCAGACTGACGTGAACTGTGCATAATCTGTGGCGCTAGACATGTGTCAAAGGTTCTAATAAAAAAGCATGCAGCAACAGATCTGCCGGATAGGCAAAACATAATACGCATGGAAGAACCTCCCTTAAATTGTTTCATTATGAGAATAGCACTCACAAAAGGGTAAGGAAAAGATCATGAAGCCTGGCTATTTTGTTTTTTGAATTTTTGGGCTTACAGGCCAAAGCTTTGCAAAAAGAGCATGTCAGGGAAACATAGCAGGTGCAGTTCAGTAGAACCATCAGCAGTTAATCACAACAGTTAATTTTCCACCAAACAAGAACAGAAACCAAGATCTTGTTTTTAGCTTTAGTTGCCCACAACATCTCGTCCTGTCTTGACCCTCCAAAGCATCCAGCATTCCATTCCAGATCCCTTTAGTGCCCTGATAGGCTTTGTGATGGTCTCCACTGAGAGAACTTCTCAAAAGCTCCAGCAATTTCTTCCCACGCTTCCTCTGGCTTGTTTCGTTACCTTCTTTTGAAACGTCTTCCTTGGTAGATTACTTCTCACTTCTTTAGTTCAGGTTCCCTTCTTCTTTTAACAGTTCCTGCTCGGTCTTTTGACTTACCTCGTTTGTTTCCTGCACAATGGTCTTCTCAGAAGAAGAATTATGGTCACCACTTCCTTCAAATTCCAATTTTTCCATCAGTGCTGTCCTCCCTTGTAGTACATTCTTGCATAGCACAGCATTCAGAACATGTTCTGGACAGAGCTTCCAAGATACACTCCCGAATCATGTAGCTCCACATAAGCACTCTCTTCTCTATGTTTCTTCCCACTCAACAACTCACACATCAGGTTGGCCTCTTTAATGGCACCCACCATGATGGCAGCACCACCAGCAGCAGCATGTTCAGGTTCAGGCCCTCTGTATGTCATGAAGCTCAAGGCACATTGCCGGATTCTGGAGGTATTTCTTGTACTGGGACCAATCATATGGAATGTGATCGAACGGCACTATCCTGTCCCACCCCCATGCTCTTTCCAAGAGATCTGGGTGGTCGACGATCTCCAGCAGCGGCACCATCGGCAGAGCGCCGGGATTCCTGGCTGCGTCGCCGCGCTTGGCGAAGGGGAGCATCCTCCTGACCTCCTCTCCCGAGAAGTTCTTCGCCACTCGGCCTGGCAGGATTCCAAATGAGCAGAACCAAATCGAAATCTAAATGGACCCTCGAGGAACCGGAGAGTTTTGCAGCCTCGCTTCAGCCCACGGGCTTAATAGAGTCAACAAAAAATAGTGTCGAAAAAAAAAACCCGATGAAGTGAGCGGAGCACAACTGGAAAAGGACACGAGGAGGTTGCAGTGCTTGCAGCAAAAAAAGATACGTACTCGCTGCACGACATATCGAAGGGCAGGAAGTGCACGTGAGATGATGGATCGTGGCAGAAAGAGAAGATTGCTCACAGTCTCAGACACAGCACCTGCTCGTATACTTTTATCTATCGCTAAACAAATAAAATCTCCTTGTCGTTGTCACCTGATGACACTGAGGTAGGGAAATATGGATGCACTTTTCATGCCTGACGCGACCACAGTTTTGTGACAAGCTGACTGACGGCAAGTGGTTTCCAAGACCAGGATGGGTGGTGACTGACTGAATATTTAAGTAACTGAATCACGCTTGGAGCCGGAGCGTACTAGCATATACGCAGCTGATGCTTCAGCGACAGTTGTTTCGTCACCCTGACTGCTTCTCCGTCTTAGACTAAAAGTTCCTAAATGATCTTCTTCGAAGATGTCATGCGTTTTTGCTAGAAGATGCATAGGGCCGGTTCATGTCCCCGGGTTCACAGAACGTTCAGGGAGGTTTCTGTTGGGCAGGTACTTTAGACTTTCCCGTGGAAAACAGACTGGTGACTGAAGAAAGCTTGAAAAACTAGATACTCAAATCATGGTACGAACTCGACCGGTTATTCAGTCAATAAGCTTGACCAAAACCGATCTTTGCAGCCCTTGAAACATGTCATGCACATTCATACATGGAGTCATGGAGAGAGGAGAACAGAGACCAAAGAATTCTAAGATGGTTAAAGAGGATGTTAGTACTACATGACAGTGCCGGCATTAACTTAACAAGAAAGATTAGGAGGAGGTAATGATATCGTATATGAAATGATGGAGTTTTTACTGGTAAGAAAGAGTCTTTGCAGAAATATTTCCTCGATTGCCCGTGCAATGAACGAACTCTGGAAGTGAATGGTGATGTAAAAGGTAAAACCTCTTTGGAACGCCGCATGCGTCGTCTGAAAACTCGATAGCCGACGCCCGACGGTGAAATCTCGCAGTGACATCAGCGGTGGCGTCTTGCTGATTTTGATACCTGATGTTTCAGTGTCAGGCTGTCAGCTCTACATAATATATAAGTGACATGTGTCTGCTGACGTGGCATCAGGACATGAGTGCCTTCTTTCTAATATCTTTGCTGATGTCTGTATCCTAGATTGTCTTTTGTGTTGTCTCATGGTCCCGTCTTGAAACGCTGACAAAAAAAGAAAAAAAAACTGACAAAGGCATATCCGTTTCTTTGGCTTCTGCTGTGGTGAACACAACAAAAGTTCAACCTCGGAGAAAACCAGTAAAGTCTCTGCTCTCTCCAGTCTCCGGCGCCGATATAACTTTGAGCATCTAGACGTGGTGCGGAGTTCAAGTCTCTCGTAACCAAAGACTTAGGCCTCCTTTGGTTCACAGGGTTATCAAAGGAATTTTGTAGGATAGGAATTCTATAGGAATTTTTCCTTTCCTTACCTTTGGTTCATAGAAAAATACAGGAAAGTTTCCATAGGAATACTGTGCCAATCCCATAAAAACGTAGGAAACTTAGCATCCAATCGGACCTCTTTTTTTCTCGAAGACCGAGGCAACTCTTCTTGTTATTTGTACCAAAGACGGCCAACAGTCAGTAGCAAGCATTAAAAAACTATATAATAACGCTGGTGAAACGATGATGATACCGGCGAGACAAGACTTCAAATGCTAGTCAAGAGGTGATACTTTCTTGTACATTCCTGTGTTTCACCTCCGTGGCCAAAGGGTCTCCAAGAGTTTTTCCTGTGGATCAGATTCCTATAGGATTGAAGGAGTTGCCACTTCAAATCCTACATTTTTCCTATTCCTATCCTTTTCCTACCCTATGATCCAAAGGAGCCCTTAGAGTAGCATCAGTCCAAATATAGAAATAGATGTTAATTCCCATACAAATTGTTGAAGCCCATGACGCGGTGACTATATCTTCGAGCTACAAATCATCTAGATATATAACCACACAGCAAGTTGAATCTTTTGTTTTAATGCACGGATATTTTACTAGTAACAATAAAAAGAGACGACAACGTGATTAGAGAACGACCCCATGCATTTTGTAAAGTGCTAATTGCTGAACGTTCTTTCTCTCAATGCCCTAATTTGCCACTTGTGCCATATGTTAAAAAAAACTTTGGTTATTCTCACCTCTAGCTTTAGTAACACGTCTTACTTTTACTTTAGTTATATTATTATGAGCAGAGAAAACTATTGAGGCACAACATTTTTTCTTCTTTTGTACTTGCACTGACCGGAAAAGTTTTCTTTTGTACTTGCACTGACCGGAAATGTACGTCAGGACATCAACGCATTCTCAGAGACACTTGAATATGACACATTAACCAATAATATTATAAAATTATATTTGACAAATAACTTGCCGGTCTAATAAAAGCTAACTAAAAGAGAAAAGAGCCATCTCATTTGTCTCCTTACAATTTTCAATGCTTGCAGGTATGCTTTTGAAGACGTGATCCTTCTTTGCCTTCTAAATTGCCCAGCACATAACAATTACCGTGTTCGTAAAGAAAGGGAGCCTAGTTGATCCCTAATGACAGTCAGAGACCCCCAAACAGAATAGTTTGGAGACAGGTTGACGTTTAACATGTTCCAGCAGTCTTTACGCAGAAATGCATATCAAGAATAGATGATCTAAGGTATCATCTGTAGCCAATTGACAAAGAACACAACTGTAACAACCGAGATGATGCATGTTTCTTCTTCTTAAGACGTCCTTGTCCTTGAGGATTAGACACAAAAATTCTTTATGTTTGAGCTGACGGAAAGATTGCCAAAGCCATTTGTATCCATCATGCAGCTGAATAGGGCCAATGAGGTACCATCTAACAGTGATGAAGTGGCCATCACCGCCGGTACGGATTTGATCCGACAGTGGTGAAGTGGACACAACCGTTGGTCTAACGTACGATCAGGCGGAGCTCATCATCTCTGGTGCGTGTTGTTTGATCCCACGGCGATGAAGTGATCATTTCCACCATCCGGCGGTTGCCGTGATGTCTTGATCATCGTTGCGGCTTCGGCGTTTTATCCAACCATGACGTCTTGATCGTCACTACCGATTTCACCGTATCAGCAACGGTTTGTCTAGGACCAGCGGTGCTACCGAATTTTCAGAACACTAAAACTACTGGTTCCACTTTTCAAAATATATATATATGGATTTCGTAAAATTACCAGCTAAAAGTTGTGCATCTTGATTTCAATACCAGTTTTTCTCCTTTTCTTAAAAAAAAGTCCTCCTAAACTCAGCCATGTTAAGTACGAAACTGCCCATGGGTTAAATTGTGTGGAGTATTTGGATGCCATTTTGTGAGGCTTGCGCCTCAGCTCAGCTAGCACTGCACAACGGACGATATCACGGTGTGCCACGGAATTGTTGGACCCAGCTGGAGGCTTATCAGAATAGTGGCTAGCCGAGTAAGCGCGCGCGATAAGATACGGTAGAGGCACAAGTCCCATGGGTTGGTTGGCATCATACCATACTGCAGGACCAGACAGACTACCTGTGGATTATCCGGCATACTGCCTTCGTATCCCTGATCGATGAACAAATAGCCTCATGGGACCACCCTATCTACAGTGGCGTCATGGACCAGTAGCTTTGACACGTACTCTAGACGGCAGTCTCTCCGTCTCCATGCCCAATTGCCCATACAGCATCAACTCCATCGGGGTAGTGATTTATTTTCTGGGCAACTCGCAAAAGAAAGATGCCCTTAATTGCTGACAATTGTGAGGAGGAGGTGCATCTGCATCATATATAGAGTGATAGAGTTGAAGTTTCTACTACTCCGGTATGGAGGAGTATGATGTACCATTCGGTGGAATAATGGAAGCGATTCCGGATCCGGAATATATGCTCTGCAGAGAATAGGAATAGATGAACGGCTTCAGCGAATGCAGCTCGCTTTCGGCTCCTTTCTCTCCCACTTTTGGTAATCCGTTATGTCATAAAGTTCTTGCCACTAGTAATTTATTATCATTATTATTACTACTCGATTTGGAAATACTGGCGGATCTATATCAGAGTAGTGAGGCCATACATGAAAATGAATGTTACCAGAAAGTTGTCCCTTGCAACGGAAAAGTTGTCTGATTGTTTACTCCTCCATTTCAATTACAAGATGCTTTACTTTTTTATATATATTTTACTATGTATTTAGATATAATAATATGTCTAGATACATAAATAGTAAATGATCTAAAAAATCAAAATGACTTATAATTTAGAATGAGGAAAGTATACATTATGGTTTCATGGGCCTTTAATCCGATCCAAAAGACTGGGTGCATCCATGCAAAATTCCAAAGTAAACCTGGCATGAACTCTCTATTGCAATTGTGATGCCAACTTTAGCATGATCATAAGCTATTATTACATGACCATAAAAATACATTATATCCTTTTTTTTAAATTACCTCTAGTTTTACCACTATTACACCCAAAGTAACCATGAATATCTATTTCCTTGGCAAACCAAATACCCATGACATTGATAACTCAATTTAGATTATATTACACCTCTTTGACAATAAATGCTGTAAGTTGTTAATTTGCATAGGTTCATATATACATTTCGGTCTTGAGTCTCTTGACCGCATTTAACATTCTGTAGTACATTTACGGTTGACATTATTCCGACCCCATCTTTCTCAACGTGTTTAGTGGAAAACAAGGACGAAGAAGTAAAGAACTTGTGTTTCAACAAAATCCTTTTTGAAGTCCCAAAAAAAATCTGCAAGGATCTGTACTTGACGTGTGGGCGTGGAATTTTTTGATGTGGGTTGGACGCCGTCCTTCCAAGGATAGATCGATCAATTTTTGCACAAACATTTTCCCCTATGGGCACGTAATCTTGGTTGAATTTGACGCACACGTCGTCCATTTTTGGACAGGTCATCATCAAGAGATAGTAGCTGCTATTTGTCCGTGGCCAATCTCTTTCCAGTAGCCAAAAGGCAAAGCGATGGACGGGGACGGCTCCATTGGCTCCTGTCACATCTCTTTTTTGTTCGTAAAATAATAAGCATCACGATTAGCCACGTCCATCCCCCACCCAAACCTGTTATGCCTTGTCCAATTGTCTCGTCTCGCTGCCCTGCGTCGTGAACGTTTGCCTTCAAATTGGAGTACGGAGCCTTTTCACTTGTTGTGCCGGCCATGTCGGTTCATCATTGCTCAAACTGAGCTGTTCTTGTGAAGTTACCGTTCACGAACAACTACAGTACGACAGTGTAATATTAATCTTCTTGCTACTGAAATATTTAATTTCATCATTAGAAAAGATTAGTTGCTGCCAAGAAATGGTTAACGCATATTATACACTTATATATTGCTTACTTCTAGTCCACATGTCGAAAAAAATATTGCTTATTTCTAGAACCATTTTTTTAAAAAAAAAACAAGCTAGAGAGCTGTCATTATATTAAAAAAAAAATCTAGACCACAAAGTATAGTACAAGCGCGACAAACAACACATCCTAGTATCTCATTGGACAGCTTTTCTCTAGTGTTGACATTCAAAATTGACAAAAAGAATCCGCTTCAGCCAAAAGAAACTGGCCTAAGGTGGTTTTGCAAAGTGGCCTAGGGTGTGTTTTCAACTTGCTAAAATTGTAAAATGGACTTCACATTGTGTCCCTTCTCGTTGTGATGATCGAGATGCATGCAGAACATGAAATTTGGAGTCTAGATGGGAGAACCACACCCCCGGAAAAGTTTCGCCCTACAAAAACCAACCAAAACCGGTTTTGGTATTGTTCATGGGCCAAAATTTTTATGTCAATACCGCCCCCAAATTGGTTATGGCCGTTAAGTTTAGATTTGAGTTGTTTTTGATTTGCACTGGATTTTGATGTCCCACTGGATATGATCACCCTCTCATCATTATAAATATAAGAAAATCTTGGACGATTGAGTTACCCAACACACAATTAAACAAAAAAAACTTTCGACCTCTCTTTGCCCTAACTTCTAACCTTCAAGTTGCACTTTATGGCTTAATCCTAGCAATGAAGGATGGCGCTCTAGGCTTGCTAGCCGACATAGGGCAAGTCATTGACGTTCTTGCCTCGACGGGTCCCTCCCAGGTGAGAGTTTTGATGACTCATTTGCTAGTTTGTCTGATAACTAGCCGTTCTTCACAATGTAAGCGTGACCGTTATCCTTTGCTAGTTTGCGACTCGAACCTTCTAGTTACTCGTGGCATATGATTGATCTTTTTTACAACAATTGTATTGTATGATTGATCTTTGTGTTACCATCTAGCTAGGTGATCGTTGGACAGTTACGCATAAAAGTTTGCAGAATTATACGGCAGCGAAGGAAGCAAGTGTGATAGTAGTAGTAGGTAGTATGCACGAATCGTTCCCATGCATATGGAACCGTACCATTGGGTTCAAAAAAGCTGGGTGTTTGTAAGAATATAATCTATTCCCAGGACGGCCCAAGTGCTAATCAATCCTCTTTTCCCATATCACTCCTACTTGAGGAGCACACGTAGTACCGCATCGATCTCTCTGCAGAAGATTCTCCACTAGCTATCTCTGGCTCTGCGTGGGTCAGCTCAGCTAGCGTTTCGTCATGGTCGTGGCATCGCTGAGTCAACTGGGGAGGGGAATAATAAGAATAGATAGATCCTCGCCTCCGCCCAACATAAACGGATCCATTCCATATAATCCATCACATAAAGAGCATCGTCTTCACGGTTGGTTGCGTCAGTTAGCAGCTTAGCGTTCGTGGCTTGCCGTCGATCAGGCTGCGCTAACTAAGCAGTGTCCGTGTAACTCATGACAGCTAGCTTTACACCTTTTTTTCCCCCCATCTCCTGAATGTTCATGGCGCTGCTTTAGTGATGTTGACATTTCTCAAGAATTTTCTATTAAAATTTATTGACATATACATGTAGCTATCATAGAGAAAATTGTATGCTGCCCGCTGTTGTTTTTTCTCACTTTTGATGTGGCACTTTTCATATAAGTTTTTATGTCATTAGCATCAGAGATAACAAAGGTAAATTCTTCATTAATTCTTTATTACAAGCTTCCTAATATTAGAAAGCTTCTAGAGTACAAACGATTAATCGTCTGTTGGATCAAGAATAGCCTACTGATGATTCAGCTGTTCAGGTTGTTGACCGCGCCTACAGGCTACAGCATGCAGTAAAAAACGCAGGCCCGTAGAACAGAGATGCAAACCGTTTTGATAGTCAAGATCGGGTTTCCCGTATGTTCCTGCCCTGTTCATGTTTTCGTGTCCCACAACAGGCTACAGTCTGCTGAAAATGAAAGCCATGTCTTTTATACCCCTAAAAATAAAAATCACAGAAAAGACCCTAAGCTTTTTATGAACGCCTGGTTACTACCCTGCTCTTGCCTTTTCACTCACGTGCTCAATTGACAACCACGGATTGGCTGCATCCATAAACTTTGTAACATCTCGTAGCGCAACTCTCATGAGTGATTGTCATGTTTAGCTTAATGGTTTCCACAATAAATGTCTATTTGTTTGAGATGCAGAGCTTTTTAATTTTTAGCTTAAATGCTGTCTTTTGGCATCTAATTGTTGACTTTTTGTTGTTGACTTTTGTAATAGACTTGTGGCTTATTAGCACACCAAATTAAAAGCTAGAATAGCTCTTCACAATGTGCTTCTTAATTTTTATAGTTTTTTTTTAAAGAAACTAGCTCAATAGCTAGGTTTTTCTAGGTTTATTATTAGCTTATGAGGCCGAAGCCAGCAAAATGTTTATCACAAATATATAGGCCCTAAAGTTATATATTCATATCAACAATCAAATTGTTGTCAACTCTATGTATGCACACACTTTCCAAATTTAACTAGCTTAAGGAGGCCGTATGCTACATAGAACTCGATGGTAGAAAAAAGAGTGGTTGGTGTGCAACAACACTAGCTCCAATATCTTCAAAAAGTCCACACAAATGGCTTTGCATGAAAGATGATAAAACTATATAGATAACACAAATGGCATCACTAAAATCAATTATTTTATTTTCTTTGTTATTGGGTTGGTGTGCCTTAGCGTCACTGGAGGCGTCGGTGAAGATTATTCTGAAGGTGTATTTCATGTTCAATCTAATGATATGTATTTTACATCATTTTTTTGGCACGAGAGTGCATACCATTGTATTAGAAGGATGAGAAAACGTTAGAAAACATGAGTTTCGCTCCCAGTGTTAGTTTTCCTCTAAGGATTACATTTTGGCGATAGACATTCCTAATCCATACTGTGGCAGCATCGGACTATCCTTGTGCAAACAACACCTCTAGCCCTCTCGCGTTGGCCCTAATCCACTGATCGACTTCCGTCTTGATGAGCTTCAAAACCTCAATGATTGAAGCGGAGGAGTCCCTAAATAATCTCGCATTTGTTCTTTCCACAACAACCAGGATACGAGGGCGAAGAGGGAGTCCAGTCCTTTTCGGTGTTCTCCGTTGGCCATGGCGCGCACGCATCGCCACCGGCTAGTATAGAAGGCGCCACTACGGCAGCTGTATGTGTAGCGTCCGGAGGACAAAAAACCATACCTCTCTCGAGAAGGGGCAACCCGCTATGATGTGGTCGATGGATTCCACTTCCTACCGGAGAGGTAGCACCGGTCCACTTATTATTTTACATCATATCATATAAATAAATATTTGTACATTTTTTAGATATATGGTCAAACCTTTTCTAAAAAAATAACTCCTCCAAAAGTGATATGTATTTATTTTGAGATATTGAGTGTATTTATTTTGAGATATTGATGCAACGAACAACGATGCAAATTTTGGGGCATTCGGAACAAACAAATATCTATAACAACTATAAGACCGGTTGATTTTCTATGCAAGATGCAACGAACAACCATGCAAATTCTGGGAAGATGCAAGCATGCAGCCGCAGACTGTTGCCGGCAAGCAGTCAAAGACTGTTGCCGCTGTAATGCAAATGCCGCCGCAGCATCAGAATTCCGGCTAAACTTAGACACAGGAGATCCGGGAGAGGCGTGGACTGCCGCGTGCGCCAAGAGAGCAAGCGGTGGTGGGCATGGCCGATGGGGATGGGGACGGCAAGAACCAGGCCGTGTGACGTGCCTCTCGTCCACTCCACGCCTCTGTCTGACCGAGCTCCTCCCCCCTCCCGATTCTCTCTCGCCAACTACCCTCTCAAAACCGGCTTCACTCCCCGTTTCTCCTTCGTCCTCTCCTCTTCACTCCACCACCCTCCTCCCCTCTTCTTGTATCACTGTCACCACCAACACCAAGGCTAACGCACACCAACCTCTCCAAGAACAAGAAAACAAGAAAAAAGAAAACAAATTGAGTGATTCTGTTTCGTTTTGATCTCTCTTTGTTCGAGGTAAGTGCGGGAGGAGGCAATAATGGTGGCGGTGGAGGCTGCGGCGGCGGCGACGGCGAAGGCGGAGGCGCCGATCCGTGTCGAGGCCAAGGTCGCGGTGGCTGCGGAGGCCGAGGAGAAGAAGGGCGATGCCGCCGCCGTCGCGGCGGGGGGAGAGGCGGAGGAGGTGGAGCCGGTGTACAAGAGTGACCTGAGGAAGCTGGAGGAGCTCATGTCCAAGCTCAACCCCGGCGCGCAGGAGTTCGTGCCGTCGTCGCGCCGCACGGCTCCGGTCGCCGTGCCGATGCCGGTGCCGGTGCCGGTGCCGGCAGCCAAGCCGGTGGGAGGAGGGGCGCTCTCCGCCGACGCGCCCGTCTTTGTCTCCGCCGCCGAGTACTACGGCGCCGCCGGCGGGCGCCTGGAGATGGGTGGCCGCGGCGGCGCCGGCGGCGGTGGGGGCAGGGACTCGAGCAGCGACGGATCCAGCAACGGCGGCGGCGGCGGGCACCCACTCAATCGCCGGGTCGGTGAGCTGTGAATTCTGCGTTTTTTTTACGGTTTTGGTATTTGTTTGACCTTTCCTTTCCTGTGATCGCTGGAGGTGGAGGATTTGGTGATTTGCGTATCTCCCGATTGTCTGAATTTGATGGGGGTGTCGGGACATGTTGATCACTTTCTTTCTTCTTCATATGATTTCTTTTTGTCGCCTTTCCCTTCTTGTCCTACCTTTTGAAAATCATCTCTTAAACACTGATGAGGGAGGGTTTATAATTTTGTTCTGTTATTATAAGAAGATTTTTCTTCTGAATCATTTGCAGAATCATCATATTGCAATATTATGATAAAAAGAACCTCACCTCCTAAAGATGACAACTTTATCTTGTTCGTTTATTAAGAGAAATGATTTGATGGGTGCTAAACTGCTAACCAGACAATATTGATGACTGATCGGTGCCAGTGGTACGGCAATTGCCTTGCCAAGAACTTGATACGTGTGGATCGATGTGATAGTGATGGGCTACTGTGCTTGATGTCAACAATTCCTCATTTTCGTGGGCCTCCGCTTTCCCTTTTAGATTTTCAGAACAAGATGACGTGATTCTCTGTTCATTTATTGATTCTGGTGGTAGGACGACAAATTGTTCTCGTGGTAGGACGATAAATTGACTTTGCCCTCTTGATTGATATCTCAGAGAAGGAACAGCTTCAACCAGGGAAGGCGGAGGGTGGGAGGCCGGCCCCGACGGGCTGATAGAGAGGACAGTGTGCGACGGACCGTCTACGTCTCTGACATTGATCAGCATGTGAGCTAACTGAACGCAGTGCCATTTTGCAATGCCATTTCTGTGTCACTATTGTTACATTTCTTTCTTGTTGCTTTACAGGTGACTGAGCAGAAGCTCGCTGAAGTATTTTCTAACTGTGGGCAAGTAAGTTCTGTGATTCTTTTTCGGAAAAACATGCTGGTAGATTTTACTCTTAATTATGTGATCGCTAATGACAACATTTGTGTGACCTTTGTCACCTTTTATTTCCTTTTGAAGTGAAATAGATGATTTAGCTTCTCAATATAGCGTATTTGTAACACTATGTCTATTGTTAACCTATAGGTGATAGATTGCCGTATCTGTGGTGATCCCCATTCTGTCCTGCGCTTCGCGTTCATTGAGTTTGCTGATGATGGTACAATCCTTGAGACATTATCTTTTCATTTACTGTATTGGTGATAATAAAACAGTGACAGTGAAGTTTCCCTTCTCTGCAGCTGGTGCAAGAGCAGCGCTAACACTTGGGGGGACCATGCTTGGCTACTATCCTGTTAGAGTTTTGCCTTCTAAAACAGCTATTCTACCTGTCAACCCAAAATTTCTTCCTCGAGTAAGTCAGTGATGATGATGGCAATGCTTCTATTTAGATCACACTTTAAAACTTGTCTTTTTCGTATAAAAGCCTGGAGAATTGCTCCAGCGCTCTTTTAAAAACATACACATATATTTAAGCAGCCCGTTTAACTATTTACTTTTCTCTTGGGTTCGGCTCATCCAACCCAGCCTGTGTCTAACCCTGACCCAAAGCTGTTTGCTTGTTTTTTTCCTCGTTGACGAAGACTGGGCACACCGTCACGGTGTATGAAAGCAGATCTCATAAAAGTTTTGCTAACATTAGTTGTAATGTTTTATTTTTACAGACTGAAGATGAGAAAGAAATGGTATCTAGGACTGTATATTGTACTAACATAGACAAGAAGGTATGAAACTCTTTTTTGTTGGTTCAAATTATACATAATATACTTGTCATCAACAGAGTTGAACATTGTATTTAATATTGCTTCAGTAATTTCTTAAATTCAAATTGCACAGCTTCTAGCTATAGTTTTAGATTGTAGTGGGTGGTTCCAAATTAAGCCATGATTTGCTTTAAATCAGTTGCTTTATTAACAAGTTTTCTCCTCCTTGGATTTGTGTAATATCCTGTAATGATTGGTGAATGCTTAAATTTGATACATGTGATTAAAAGTGAAGATAAAAATGTCTTGAAATGTTGAAAGTTTGCAGCTTATGCTTTTTTCCCTCTAATATGTAGGTTACTGAGGATGATGTAAAGGTTTTTTTTCAGCAAGCATGTGGGAAGGTATACCATAAAACTGTTGGTATAGGTTGTTTTTTCTTAAATGATTGTCATCTAACACTTTGTTTAGGTTTCTCGACTGAGGCTCCTTGGTGACTATGTACACTCCACATGCATTGCTTTTGTTGAGTTTGCTGAAGTAAGTAAAACAAAGTCTTTACTGTTATGGAATTAAGATTTTAGTTAAATCCTTATGTGAATAAGTGAAACAAGGTCTTCTCTTTGCCTCAATGTTGATCAAGCTTAGTTTATGTTGATTGGAAAAATCCATGGATGGAGACTTGTTGATGTTCCTGAATTAGAACTTTGTTATTGTTGCTTTGTCCTATTAGGTGGGGAACTTGTAATAATTCCAGATGTTGTGACAATACACTTCAATTATATTGTTCATTGGCAGACACAGGATGGTCCTTGGTCAATTTTCTAAAAAAACATGCTACTAGAACCTGCTTTTATAGGTGAAAAACACTTCAATTGTAGAGTAAAATTTTCATTGTCAAAGACTTTAAAATCAGAGTTTTCTGTAGTCCACCAGAACCTACTTTTATAGGTGAAAGAACTACATTTGTTTCAAGTTACTATGCTCAATCTTTCTTAAAGCATTTAGGTAACGACATGATAGGTTTCTAGTCCATCCTTTTGTGCTCTTTTTTTTAATTAAGTATACCCATGCAATCCTATCTAAGCCATTTGTTGCCATGATTGGTCTGACTTATACATCATTTGTACTCGTTTTGCATGTTATTTTTTTCAGGCTGAAAGTGCAATTGTGGCCTTGAACTTTAGTGGTATGGCCCTTGGCTCACTTCCTATCAGGTAAAACATTCTATTAGCAAGCCGTATTCGTGAATTCATGATAGATTACCATGAAGCATCATGATACCTACTGTAAGGAATGTCCTTGATTGCGCAGGGTGAGCCCTTCCAAGACACCAGTCCGTCCGCGGTCTCCTCGCGTGATGTCCAACTGAGCCTGTTCCAAGCCGTCGTCACCCTTGAGGCTGCCACCAATGGCAAATCATCCCAGGCAGAGCTTCTTCTAGCTATGATCGCCCTAGAACCCTTGCTTCGCGGATCAGTGACGTCGTCGTCGTTCAGAGAGTGTCGTACTTAAGTTAGTCATAGGAAACCAACTTTGTTGCTAATGTTCTTCGGTCTGTCAGAGACCCATGCACCATTTCCTTTCATTTCTCGTTCCACCTTATGTTAATTATGTACGGATTCATCTATAACTGCCTTTTCGCAGGCAAGAATGAATAACTCTGGCATTTCTTAATCTCCGTGGCAGATTGTATCTTTCTTGCTGGTCGCATTTTGGCTGATACGTATGTGCAGTTTTATTTCGTGTGACTCTTTCTGTTGTTAAATGTCATGTCATTGCTTTGCATCGTTAGAGCATCTCCAAGAGAAGACTAATAACACCTCTAACTTATAGTTGCGTGGTTACTAGCAAATCATCGGTAGCTTGTCCCAAGTTTTACCCAAAGCCGCCCCTCAAAATTCATAATCTGCTATGGAGCAAATTATTTTTTAAAGGAATAACTATCGAAGAGAGGCTCCCCCGGCACATAGTATGCGCCTCGGCACGGCCGAGCGAGTTGAGATCCCCACCCAACAACCAAAATAATAGTGATTTTTTTTAAAAAAATAATAATATCTCAATCTCTGCATCAACAAATGCATATAACTATCCTTTATTACAAGCAATTATCCAGATAAAAACAAGCAAAAGTAGCAAGCATCCTCCACTAGCTAGAAAAAGGATGGTTTGATCCAGATAGGAGATGGCCAATTCAGCCAAGGATAAATAGTTGGCGAGACATCAACAAGTTTGGACATGCTTTGCTCTGCCATATTCCAAATACCAATTTCTCTCCGGTTATGCTTCCAGAAATTGATATACTCCATCGAGTCATCAGTTATGTATGCACAATTCGGCTTTAACCCAGGGAAATCCTTCACTCCAAGACACATAGAACCATTTTTTTTTCGAAAGGACGGCAAAAGCTTTGCCGCAATTTCTATTAGACGAATAAAGGAAAAAGAAGGCAAGTGCCCCCGCCCAGTTTTTGAAGTGGAAACTGGGCGAAAACCACATACAAATTTGGAGGGTACCCTACTCCAATCACACACTTAGGTACCAAAACAACTCAACTCGCGCCACAAAAGCGCCAACTCAACTCTACTCAACTCCATGCTTGGTCGTATTGGGGCGTCGACACAAGCCACAACTAAAGCAACTACTAACTCGGTCGGATTGGGTCTTCGACACGAGCCTCCACTTGTAACCACTAAGAGCTCAACCACCGAAACAACAAGAAACAAAACTAGAAAGGAGGCAAAAAGAGCAACTAAAGACAAGAAAAACCTCTACTCCACCCCAGGCACAAACCACGGACACAACGGCGGAAACGACGAACTAGCACCGCCCGAGACCTCCCGACCGAGTCGAAATCCGCCACGACGCCTTCAGGAAGGTTACGACGCCGAAGCGCCGCAGTCGCTAGGCTTTCACCCGCGGAGAGTACCGGGGACGCGACGCCCTCAACAGGGGAACGACACCCACAAGTGTCGCCGTCGCCAGGCCTTCGCCCAAGGAATCCCACGGCACGAAACAACAGTCCAGAAGTCGGGTCCCCACCAGACACCAGAACACCGCTGCCGGTCACCCAGAAGGAGCCCCGCCGAGGTCGGCGCGCCGGCCACGCGAGCAGCCGCAAAGCTGCGCCAGCACCCCGCCAGACCACCTGCTGAACAACAGCCTCCCGCCACCATGAACGTCCACCAACCGCCCGCCGAAGCCGAAGCCGCCGCCGACCACCGCTACCGGCCGAGCCCACGTCGCAGGCACCACCACCCCCCGAAGGTACCGAATCCGGAGCAGGGCCCTGGATCAGCACCCCCGCGGACGCCAAGGCCTTCGTCTTCAAAGCAAACGCCCCACGACGGTAGCCAAGAAACAATGCATACTCCGGCAGGCCCTTGATCGGCTCCACCCTGCGTCCATGGAGGTCAACCTTGTACAGGCGCATCTCAAACGTGTTGAGCTCCAAGCATGGGTCCTTACCCGCTGTGATGTCGTCCCCAACGTAGTCCGGTGGATACTCCGCCGGCGTTTCCGTGTCGACGTAGTCCCTGGACCTCCAAACTTGCAAGAGGTCACCGGCCGGTGTCTGAACGAGGTATTTGCTCCAATCGACAGATTTCGGCAACCTGTCAAGGATCTTACGAGCCACCGGAGAAGGCCCGTTAAGGTCCAAGCTGCACATGGAGGCGTCCAAACCGAGCAGGTAGAACAAGCCATCGGCGGCACTGTACATGGCGTCACGGTAGCCATACCTCGACGGGAGACCGTCTCCCGGTGCGACCCATGTCCAGCGGTCGTCGCCGAGCCTGGCGAAGGATACCTCGCCCATGGGCATGTGCAGGAGCAGCACGACGCAGGCGCGGCCGGCGGATGGGCCGGCCGAGAGCACGACGCGGAAGTACATGCACTTGTACGCGTCGTCCGTCTCCAGGATGGTCGGCTCGGTGTTCACCACGCCCAAGCCAGGCTTGCTGTAACAGTACATGTTCTCGTGGACGAGGTACGCGGGGACGCCCTGCTCGTCCACGCCGCTCTCGACGTGGTGGAGCGCGGTGATGGGCGGGAGCGCGACCTGGGCGCCGATGACGGGGTTGAGGAGGTGCAGGTTGGAGGCCTCGTCGGCAGTGACCAGCCAGCCGTGGCCGGAGCCCAGCAGGGGCCGGCGGGCGAGCGGGCCCTGCGGGTACGTGATCCGCACCGTGGCGCCGGTTGCCGGGTTGTGGAGCGCGGCGGCGCTGGAGCCGATGCCGTCGGAAGCGTAGTAGTACAGGCAGGGGGGCTGCCTCGGCGACGGGACGCGGAACCGGCGGAAGGCGGCGTACCCCGCGTTCCAGGAGGTGCAGACGGCGCCGGCGCGGACGGCATCGGCGACGTGCGCCGCCCGCAGGACGCTCACCAGCAGGTCCTCCGGCAAGCGGGACCAATCACGGGTGTCGCCTCCGTTGGCTATCGCCGGTTCCATATCGACGAAACCGGCGGCGGAGGCGGAGAATCGGAAACTGAAATGCGCCGTCAAATCAGAAACCGAAGCGGTTTACCACGGCAAAAGCAATTTTCTACTTATACCTGTTACTTATTGAGTTAGACTTGGTCAGTTTGGATTGAGATTGGGACAGTAGGAGTTCGGGTTGGAAAGAAAGGATCAGGTCAAAACTCTTAGCCCGAGCCTGAGCCCGATGTACAACAGATTGGATCGTGTCAGACTAAACTCACAAACACAACAAAATCTTCATCATAAAGGTAAGGCAATGGCAATCTGAGAGGACATATCTTTACCAAGAGTTGCGATCTAAGAGAATATCTTTACCTTCTGTTCAATGTAAACCCAAAACTAACACACAAGTATGGAGTATTATTAACCATGTAGATGGAAATGTTGGATTAATTGGGCTAAGCCCAAGTTGGTCTAGCAATTAATCAAGCTAATTTCAAAGGCCCACAATTTGGTGCTAAGTGGAAGTGGCATTAGTACCACATGGTTGGCTCACTGAGGGTGAGCCTAACTTAAATAGAAAGTTGGTTTCTCCTTCTATGTGGAAGGTGAGAGGGAAATGGGGGTGACCACGCGCGCGCCGCCGCCGCCGCCATCGTGCCGAGCCGCGCCCGCCCGGGACCGTGGCCGTGGCCGTGGCCTTGGCCGGACGTGATGTGACGTTTAGTCCAACGATCATAAGTGGCACAGTGGTGTTTTTGTCTGGCGTGCAAGGGCAAATGGGTAATTTACTTGCGCCTCGCCCTAGGGCGAAATAAGCACCGTTTACCTTTAAATAAAAATAAAATAAAATAAAAAGCACCGTGCCATTCAGGCAAGCATGGAGTATTAAGCATATAGATTGGCATGAATAAACAACTAACAGTAGATGGTCTCTAGTAGTCGGTCTGCCTAGAAGTGTTTTGGAAAGTTGGTTTCTCCTTCTATGTGGAAGGTGAGAGGGAAATGGGGGTGACCACGCGCGCACCGCCGCCATCGTGCCGAGCCGCGCCCGCCCGGGACCGTGGCCGTGGCCGGACGTGACATGATGTGACATTCAGTCCAACGATCATAAGTGGCACAGTGGTGTTTTCGTCTGGCGTGCAAGGGCAAATAAGTAATTTACTTGCGCCTGATGCGCCCTAGGGCGAACGCGAAAGACCAAAATGCCCCTGCGCCCGCTCGCCCTAGGGCGAACGCGGAAGTGCCACGCTAGGGTAGCAGTAGGCCAGTAGCTATGATGCATGAACAACTAACAAGAAAGAAATACAGTGCCATTCAGGCAGGCATGAAGTATTAAGCATGGAGATGGGCATGCATGAACAACTAACAAGAAATAAGCACCGTTTACCTTTAAATAAAAATAAAATAAAATAAAAAGCACCGTGCCATTCAGGCAAGCATGGAGTATTAAGCATATAGATTGGCGTGAATAAACAACTAACAGTAGATGGTCTCTAGTAGTCTGGTCTGCCTAGAAGTGTTTTGGGAAGCCAAGAGAACAATGTACAACTTGTTCCATCTAAAATTCCGTGGCAAAAATAACCCAATGGGAGGCCTGAGCAACATAGAGTTTTGCCTACTTTTTTGATGTCAATGATAAAACAGAGTAACACTACCGCAACTTTTCTCGATGTACATATACGCAAGTATGCTATGGACTTTACTCAAGCCACATGAACAATCTTTGGACAGAAGCACTCTGGCTGGAAACTGAATCAGTCTTTTGCGTCCATGATTCCACCTGATGTAACCTGGACAACTTGCTATTGGTCAAGGGAAACAAATTACATGTATCATGCTGATAATTTGTAGTAGTATCATCTGAAACATTCAGTCATGGCTGTTAGCAGGTGAGGTTCACTATCACTAGATTGTGCTATGTCAGCAAGGCAATTCAGCCAGATTTTAGCAAGCTGTGAAAGTAAGGTGATACTTAGCCAAACAGTAAACATGGAGCATCAAAGCAAAAGGATATAGCTTCTCCTTGAGGAAGATTAGGGGCGTCAAAGATCTTGCAGACACGTTGTTCGGCTTTGCCTTTCCTCAGCATCAATCTGATGGTGGCAGCATGCGCCAAGACATGGCCGCCTTCTGGTTTCTTTGGATCAGTTATGAACATACCACCAGGATCAGCAATCACTGGAACACAAACAACTTAGGCCTTGTTTAGATAGCCTCCAAATTCCAAGTTTTTTCACTCTCTCTCCATCGCATCAATTTTTGGACTCGTGTATGGAGCATTAAATGTAGGTAAAAATAACAACTAATTACATAGTTTAGTTTAAAATCACGAGATGAATCTTTTGAACCAAGTTGGTCCGCGATTGGATAATATTTTTCAAATAAGACAAAAAAGTTACTATTTATCAGGTTGAAATTTTTTACGAGGCCTTAGAAATTGTTAAATCCGCGGACGTCTCTTTTCGGGTGGTGGGACTTGGAGGGGCAAGCGGGTGTCTCGTGTGCCGCTCCACTGTAGGGTACTTACTAGAAGTAGGAGGCTGGCTAACTCGACCTTCTCGCTCTCGAACGGATCGGGCTTGGCTTATCGTTGGGCTCGACCTTCTCGCTCTCGAACGGATCGGGCTTAGCTTATCGTTGGGCTGGGCTATAAATGGGTTGGTGGGTCGAACCAACCAAGTTTAGTCCATAGAAGTCGCCGTTGCTGTGGCCATGGCCGTCATACATGGGATGGTCCGACACATCTATTGAGCTTTGCACACTACCAGCCGTGACGCATTACCATGGATTGACATTGACACAGATGTCTCAGTATGTTAATCAATCTATTAAAAGAATTTGGAAATCTCGCTTGGTTTTGCTTTGTTTCAAACCTTGCACAGTTATTATGCAAATTAGAACTGAGAGCAAACATCGTGATGTTTGGTTGAGCACTGCATAAGCAAACACAGAAGGAATGAAAACCAGTGTTAACGATGAGGCAACTAGATTGCTGGAAACTAGCGGACGGGTGCAGTGTGGCGGTTTCATGTTGGTGGAGTTTATTTTCCTTCTTTTTTTTGAGTCGAGTTTCGGCTTTGTAAGTTTGCAATAAGGGATATAGTCATATGCATTTATCAATGTAGAGGTGGAGATATTAATATATTTTCTTTTCTAAAAAAAATCAATAATATTTTGCCTGTTGGGTGGGGATCTCAACCCCGCTCTCTGTGATGGGATTACAGCAACAGAGCTCCGGTATCAATTTTATATGAGTTTTTTATTCCAGTGTAAAAATGACTATGAAACTTTTCTTCTAATTGAGCCTAAGAATTAATAGAACATGGTGCTAGAGAAGTAAATCATGAAAAAGCAGTATCAGTCAATGATAAAGGGAAATTGCGAATTTTCATGTGTTCATAAGCGCTAGCTTCCCCTAATTGAGCAAGATACATACTCACATGTTCCATGGTAGTTTTACTACCAACACCATTAAATTTCTGAAAGTCAGGTACCTTCCACCCCTCGGGATTCTTCATGTAATCATAAGCACAAGGTATGGCTTGGTGTACATGTTATTAGCAGTTTTCAAGTGCACACCTAGACATTCTTCGAGGGACTTAATAAAATCCTCTCTGAACCGATTTAATACATCATTGAAATCGGTAAAGGGAGGAGTAGAAGTGTTGTTGCCCTCAAGTATGGGAATTTGGCTAGGAGAATTCGGTGGGTTGGGTAGAACATTGTTCCCCTCCGAAGTTCTTGATGCCCTATGATCGGTTCGCAATTGACCCGATTTAGGAGCACCACTTGATGTGCTAGCTCCAACATGACCAGTTCAGGAAAACGGAGCAGATTTTAATTTACTAGCATCAACATAAGATGTCTGATTTTTATAAAAACCTTGAGGCATACCAAACTCAGGTTGTGATAAAACACCCGATTCATCATAATCTTCTGTTTTACCCGCTATTTCACGCATCTTAGCCTCTAACAAATCATGTGACTCTTTTATAGTTTGAGAAAGAGCAACATTTTGATCTAATAACATCTTAGCAACCTCAGCTTGAGTAATTGGACCATCATCAAATTTAGGTTATGTTTCATCGTTTACCTTTTTCCCGTCCGATGATGATGCCAAGACGTCCTCAATGCTTGGTTCGTCTTCCAGAATCACACTCATGGCGATCCTTCACGCAGCCCCCTAAGAAAGCTTGCGCAAGAGCCACCATCTTCGCATCTAGTTGAGCCTTCAATTCCGGAGATAGCTCGTCCACGGAGGTAGGCTGGATGATGTTGCCGCCATGGACATCGCTTTTGTCCAACGTTGAACCGTCACCCGAACCCATGTCACCGTTCGAAGAAAACTGGAGCTTTCGCCTAGTCTTCCCCAGCGGAGTCGTCAAAAAGTATGTTGACACCAAAATTGCTCACGGCGCCTACACACCACACGTGGGCCTTGGACGCCCTCGAGGTAGCTCTAAACGACCTGCAAATGCGGCACCCACAAAACGTAACCGACAAAACCGATCTAGAGATCGGTAAGCCGATGTAGAGCTTGAAGATGACCGGAAAAAGCTCCCGAACTCGCTCCCGGAAGGGTCCGTCGGGGATGAGCACGTGGAGGATCTTCTAGCACCAGCGGATGGTGCCTAGAAAGCCAACGGAACTCACGGAGAGAGCCGCTGAACAGCAACTAGAGGGGTTGAGAGGAGAGTTAGGGCAAAGGAGATAGTTTTGTTGTAGTTTGATGATTCGATTGATAGATGGGATCAATCGGCCATGATCCCCTCATATATATAGGGGGTGGTCTTATCCCAATAGGAAACAATCCCAAAACTCGTTGCTCACGTTTCCCAAACCAAAACTTACCAAAAACCGACTCGTAACGGAGTCGGTTTTGCCCCGACACGGCGCCGGATGCGTCCGACGCCCTGATCGATCAGAGCTGATTCTCGTTTGGAGCAACTTCTCGTTGTTCTCGCTGGCTTCTTGTGTTTTCCCCCGAGTATGACTTCTTATCCGAATCCAGAGAAACAAATACATACTCAACTTCGCTTCTCCAGATTCTTCTTCTCTCTCCCTCCTCTCTCGCCCCATCGTTCTCTCCTTCCCCTTGACGCGGACAAGGGCTAGGGCCGGCCACGAGCGGCATGCCACGGTCGCCCTCCTTCTCTCCCTCCTCGCCTTCCCTCTCGAGGCGGTGTCGGGCTGAGGCGACGCCACTGCGACGAGACAGTGTTACCCGTAGGTGGCACTCCGGCACAGGTGGGGCCTTGAGGCCTCCTCCCTTTCCCCCATCCTTCGCGCGAACTCCTCAATCCTCCTCCTGTCGGGGCTAGTACGCTCATCCAGTCACCGAAACCCGGAGGTATCATGTCGGATGGGCCAAACCAAACTCCAGCGTGCGCTCTCTCCCTTCCCTCCTTCCCTAAACTCCCTCTCCTCACTGTTTGGATCTTGGCCCTCTTCCCTGTGATAGCCTGGTTTTCCATCCGTTTTATTGGTCTATTATTCTCTTATTCATATTAGGCATGAGCCCGTATTGTAGCCATTTGGCATTACTGGGCTTGGCCCATGAACTTAGACATAAGAGCTCGTTGTGTGGGTGGTTGGGAGGGCAATGAGAAATAACGAAAACCAATTCTTCTTCTCCTTCGTGTTCACGTGCTGTGCTCGAGTCGACACCGCCGAGCTCACTGGTCAGGGGCGTTCACTGGCGATCCCCTCCAGGCAGCGGCTTGGATCGCCACACTCCCCTCTTCGCTGCAGCAAGCAAGCTCTCTCGGTCGTATTCTCTTGTGTGCAGAACTTTATCCTTCCATGTAAAATGATGATTAATTATTTCATTCACATTATCTACTAAGGCTTGGTTGTGATGATGATCCTTTTAGATTGAGGCAGTGAATTGTGCAGTGATGATTATATTTTTATTTCATTCTTTCATGAATCCTGCTATTTTTTGTGGCTTTACGGGGACAATGTCGTTGTATTAGTTGCATATTTTATCCATTTGTATTCAGTAACTCAGTATACATCCATTGTCAACGATATTTTTGCTTCACACAGTTTATCAGTTCTTTTATTATTGAGCACACCCCTTGCCAGTTATGTATTTGCGAGTAGGCTTGCTAGCAAGGTAATTTATTACTTAGTGAACTGTGATATTAGGTTCATTTTCCCCTTTTCCCCATTATTTGCTTTCTTAATCCAACCGATAAGTTGTACTGCTCACTAAAACTTGCAGTGGGTAATGAAATTGGTGCTATTTTTAATGTTCAGTACCTTTGTTGGATGCCTAGATGGTTTGCCAGTTAACTTGGTGTTCTCTTTTTTTACTGAGGATGTATGAGTCGGCCATGGTTCTATGTACAGTTCAAAAAATACAATGCCCCTTCTCTTTGTGCATTTTGTTCTGTTTTTTTTTTTTTTTGGCTTCCTGGTGATATATTTTTAGTTATTGTTTCAAATTATTTTCAGAATGGTAATGAAATTGTGGGCTGGACAAAGGAAAACACCAGAAATTTCCAACCAACAAATTTTATATTAGGACAATCGATATACCACTATTGGTTGTTTTCGTTGCCTCCGGCAATTGGTTTTCCTACTCCCTCTGTCGCCGCCTAGGTACCGCCTGCTCGCCCGCTCTCCGCCAATGCTAGGGACCTGCACGAGGCAACAACGTTGGTTGCCTCTGAGTCCACGGCGGCCCGCACGAGGCAATAATGTCGGTTGCCTCTGAGTCCGCGGCAGCATGAAGGGCAGCAACTGCAGAAGGGCAGCAACTGCACCTTCGCCGACGGCAAGTCGATGAGTTCCACTTCCACCACCGCTAGGTACCGCCAGGGGATGGCTGCCCCTGCCTCCTAGGACCCACACGAGAAGGCGACTCCCGATGTACCCACACGAGAAGGCGACTCCCGATGTCTCCAAGTCTACGGCAGCGCGAAGGGCAGCTGCAACGGCTTCGCTAGCGACGAGCTGAGCTAGGACCCCGGGCTCCTGCGTGCCCTATGGGCATGTGCGGCTCACGGAAGGGAAGGGAAGGGAAGGGACAAGGTTGGGGCAGGTGGGTCCCACTACAATCTGTGTACAACTTGTAATTGTTGTGAAGTTTATGAATAATTTATAAGCATTTTGGCATATATTTTTCTAATATCTGCAATACATAAATTATTTGTAAACTTTTCTTGCCATATATTTCTATGAGATCTGCAATTTATAGAGAAAGAAGTTGTGTTATCTTCAAATTACATCACTCTATCTACTCACTATAAATATAGTAATAAATTACTATGATCAAATCACTATAAAATAATATAGTAATAATAAAACAATGTAAATGTAGCTAAATTATATTTTAAATACATGGACAAATTAACTTCAATTGTAAGAGCATCTCCAAGTGTGCCTAGAATTTTGATCCTTATCCATGTTTTTTTACCAACTCCCAAAATAGTCTGGTGAAGGTCAACCGCCCAACCCTGGGAGTACTCCATATTTGACTTTCAAAATATCAAAATCATGGTCCCACATACATTTTTTCTGCACAGTTTTTCTTTTTGCGTCGCGAGGTCGCATCCTTGTCGCATCTAGGGCAGTGTCGCTCGCCTTCACCCTTCTGCCAATCAGTAGCAACAGTACCATCTACCAGCAGCACAGTAGTATGCAAGCAATAGGTATCTGTAAGAACTGGGAAACTCCAAGAAACATTAAGACAATATAAAGCTCAACGGCTCCTAGGATAGGAGCCATTGCTACGTCGCTCCAAATGTTGCTAGCCGTCCGATCTACCAGTGTGCGGCTCTCGCTGCTCCAAAGTCCAGAAGCTGGAGCCGCCAAAAGGCTAGAAGCTGGAATCGCTTCCTTCTTCTCAGCTTCCTTCGCAGCTGCTTCTAGCTTCTTGAGAGACGGATTCTAGGTGAAGCTGGTAACTGTTTCGCCAGCTTCCCACCACTTCGGAATCCAGAGGCTTCCTAACCCCTCCGGATCCATCCATCCATTAAGAAAAAAAAAATCCCTCTCTTCTCTCCCCTCGCCCTCCCGACCCCGACACGCAGAAGAGCCGCGCAGCCCGGCCCGATGGCGACGGCGGCGGGGGCGCCAGCCCGCGGGCGGCACGGCCGCCGGTGGCGGCGGCGTTAGGCGGCCCCGCGGCCGCGCGCCGGCCGGTCGTGCGCGGCGTCCGGCGCGGCCGCCGCCGGCAACAGCGGCCAGCGGGCCCGGCCGGGGCCGAGCGGCGGCGCGGGGCGGCCGGCGGGCCCGCGGCCGGGCGCGACGGTGACGGGGCGGGCGGCGTCACGCGCGGCGGAGCCGGCGGCGCCACGCGCGCCGCGCAGCGGGAGGACCGCGCGCGTGTCCGGCGCACGGCGCCCGGCGCCGCGGAGCGGCGGTGAGCGGCCACGTCCGGCCGCCTCGGCTCCGGCGGCGCTCAGCGGTGCGGCTCGGCGGCGCAGTGGTCCCCCTATCTTCTCCCCCCCTCTCTCTCCGTCTGCCCGTCTCCGTGTGCCCTAGGGTTAGGGTTAGGGTTAGCGTTAGGGTTCCGCTACGGACGCCGGCGATAGCTAGCGGCAGCGGCCATCCTCCTCTCCTCCATCTCCCTCTCCCTCTTCACGGCCTTGTCCTCTTCCTGCTACATAGCACAGTTGATTTTTTTGATGGGTATTTCTCGCCTCTGTCCCTTTCCACTTCGGTTTGGGGATTCGAAGTGAAACCTCTTCGATTCTGGGCGATTGGAACTGAATGTTCTCCTTTTTTGGCTCGATTACATGAGGAAAGTAAGCATGCTGACAAAGGATTCAGGTGGTGAGCAATCAGTTCTTTTGAGGAAACATACAGACTGATGAAAATTTCCCCTATATATGGCCGCATGCTCCTACAACATGATCAAGTGATGATGAATAATATCGATTTGATGATTACATCATATATGCAATGATCACGAGATATTTTGGGTGCCTCGTGTTTTTCTTCTTCTAGAATTGAGTTCTGTTCGGACCGATTTGGGTATCCAAATTGAGTTATAGCGGAATTCAGGTTCCGTTAGAATTTTGGGCATAATGGGTTTGGACCTATTTCTGATGAATTTGGGACAGCCTCCATTTGAACATTGCATACTTCTGTGGTTTTGAAACCATGGTGCAACTGTGGTTTAGGGTTTTGGTGGTACAAATGTGGGAGATTGGAAAGGCCTATGATGCAGAAACAAAAATGAGGTGGCTGCCTCTTTTTACAAGCTGGTTTCCTTTTACAAGCTGGTTTCCCTAACTGTTTTAGATTTCTCATGGCTGTCATCTAACCGTGGGACACGTCCATTCCCAAGCAACTCCTTTATTAGCAGATGTTGATGGCTTGGGATGGACGAATCCCACGGTTCCATGCTTGCTATGTTATTGTTTGTTGGAGTTGTACACTGCTCCTTGGTCCTGCTATGTTCTTCCTGTTTCTAAGCAGCCACCAATGAATGAAAATATTGAAATGAACCACCTGATTTCAGTGCTGAGGCCACAAATATCTTAGACTAGAAAGGAGAGGCTATACACATCATCAAGATTTCTACCCCCGTTAGAATTCGGGCTATTTTTTGTGAGTTCGGTTCGGGCTGATTTGGCTATCCAAATTAAGTTATTGCTGTGTTCGATTTCCGTTAGAATTTTGAACAGATTGGGTTAGGACCTATTTCTGATGAATTTGGGACAACCTCCGTTTGAACCCTGCATACTTTTGTAGTTCTGAAACAATAGTGGAAATGTGGTTTACAGTTTTGGTGTTGCAAATGTGGGAGATTGGAAAGGCCTATGATGCAGAAATACAAATGAGGTGGCTGCCTCTTTTTACAAGTTTGTTTCGTAAACTGTTTTAGATTTCTCATGGTTGTCGTCTAACCGTGGGACACTTCCACTCCCAAGCAACTCCTTTATTACCAGAGGTTGATGGCTTGGGATGGACGAATCCCACGGTTCCATGCCTGCTTTGTTATTGTTTGTCGGAGTTGTCGACTGCTCCTTGGTTCTGCTATGTTCTTTCTATTTGTAAGCAGCCACCAATGAATGAAAGTATTGAAATTAACCACCTGATTTCAATGCTTAGGCCACCTCATTTTGGACTTTGGAGGTTAGTTCTGTCACATTTTCCTTTACTTTTGCTTAAATTTGTTTCAACCATTTTTTGCTGCTGTTGTTTTTCCTCTAAATACAGGATACAAAACTTGGGACACATTAGGAAAAGGAAGTGACTCAGTATGCTGATAGAAACATTTTTTTTTTTACCCAGAAGGTATTTGCTTTATGGCCATCCCTTGAGTATTGTTCTCCTGACCCCTTGTCCTTTCTAACTTTTTTTTTTTTTTGCTTCTTCCTGGTTTGTTCTTGGTGCACTAACCAAAGCGACGATTTTTTTAACATGGAATTGATTTACTGCTTATTTGATGTTAAAAGGTATATGCATCACAATTAAGGCATGCTTACTTCAACCAGCCTAGCGGAACCATAATAGCAACCAACTTTGAGGTACATTTGACCTGGAGATGGCTACCCTTTGATCTTTGATCTAGCAAACAGGTAACATGTAGTGCTGTTTAAGATGACCATGGTTGATTATACTAAATTTTATTGTTACAAAGTGGTTGAAGAAATACCTCTTTAGGTTGTATTAAAAAAAATCCAGATGGATAGCTACTCTGCGCATAGAAACAGTGTCAGGTCTACATCAGAAAACTGTGTTTTAATTTGTATTTGCACATCCAAAACTATTTTGGTATTAGTGAAATTAAAGTTGAGTGTGCATGCTGCAACTTGGGGTCTTTGTTTTCTTTCTCTGCTGTGTAATGATTCTCAAAAAGACTTTCGAGCAGTCTCATTTACAAGTACATCTGCACATAATGGCATTTTGTGCCATCTCCATATTGATTTACTGCTTATATGATGTTAAAAGGTATATGCATCACAATTAAGGCATGTTTACTTCAACCAGCCTAGCGGAACCATAATAGCTGATTTTCATAGACCAACCAAATGTTTCACCATTTTGATGATGCGTGCACTGAATGTTGCTGTGCTTGGCCCTATTTGTTATCAGCCAAAAACTTCCAGTTTAAAAATTGCTGTCTAAATAGGTTTTTCCCTTGCAAATTTCATAATGCAACATTCTATGCTTCCATTTTTTAAAAACAAGAAATGTGGGAGTCCCATAGAACTTTCAATTTTATGTACTCTTAATCTGTGCTTGCATTTCAGTTCTGAGAAATAGATACGGCAAAGCTGCAGCTTCCAATTGATCCCTACCTTACCATAACAGGTTGCAATTTGTGTACATATAATTATGTTTGCTGATGCAAGAACTACATAGTGATTGGTCTACTTTATATGTTCCCTCTGTTTATTTTTTTTAGGCATTACATTCCGACTTCTTTCAGTACTAAAAAATTATTTTACTATATGAGATGTTGCAGGCTCTACATATGCTTGGACAATGCTCAACATAATTTAATATATATATCTCTATTCTTTATGAAATGCATTGAATTATTTTCTTAAATAGTTGGACATACCTGTGGAATCTCAATAACTTCTTGGATGTAAATTTGCTGATGGATTAGTGGCATGATGTTTTCAAACCATAGGCTGCTCAGAAGGGTAAGGTTTGAATAGTCCTGGACTTCAACTGGTATGAAGCTCTTACAAACTCACCTGATGACCAAGCTGCAGTCCAAAGAGCTCTTACAAACTCACCTGATGACCAAGCTGCAGTCCAAAGAGCTAGAGACTTCCACATTGGCTGGTATAACAATATCTTCTGTCAGAACCTAAGTTTTGATGAATGAAAACTGCAACAAAGGTAACTGTTACATCTGATGCAGGTCTGTTGATCCATTGATAGATGGACATTATCCACAGGTAATGCAAGATCTTGTGAAAGAGAGGCTGCCCAAGTTCACTCCTGAGCAAGCTAAATTGGTCAAGGGCTCAGCAGACTACATTGGTATCAACCAATGCACAGCCAGCTACATGAAGGGACAGTAACTGCTCTAGCAGACGCCCAGTAGCTATTCTGCCGATTGGCAGGTCCAATATGTTTGTGAGTTTCTTGCCTTGAACTCTACATTTTATATAAATATAATTTCCTTAGATAATCTTTCGCCTAATCTAACATTTGTCCCATAAATTATGTAGTTGCACGCAATGGCAAACCGATTGGACCACAGGTATGCATTTCCTCCATTTACTATTTCTCAAAGTTATTTACTTTGCTAGCACTGCATAGTGCAAATTATGCTACCTTCAGAGTACCAAAATAAATCCTTACTAACCAATGTATGGACATGTAGGCAAATTCTAACTGGCTTCACATCGTGCCAACAGGGATGTATGGATGTGTGAACTACCTCAAGGAAAAATGTATGGGAATCCTACTGTCTACATAACCGAGAATGGTACTCGCAGAATTCCATCTCTCTTTTTCCACCAACGTTTCACATGAACACGTTCATACCAAGGGAATCATATAACATATTTATTATGTGTTACCAGGAATGGATCAGCCTGAAAACCTGACCCGTGACCAGTACCTGCGCGATGTCACAAGGGTGCGGTACTATAAAAGCTACATCGGCCAGCTTACTTCCATTTCCCACAGACTAAAGCCCACCGTAAAAACAAGGGTCAATTTAAATGCTAATGGCATAGAAGGGCGCGCGGATGCGCGCGCCAATACACTACAGGTTCTTCTCCAGTTGTTGGTGGTTCTCCAAATATTCAGGAGTTTTCTCCAGGTGAAGGCGCAGTTTTGCTGGTAATTCTTAAAATGTTAGTATGGGATGGCTCACAATTTTGTTTGTGAGACACTAAAACTATTAATTAAATATTTCCTAGGCTTGCTGGTAGTTCTTTAAATGTTTGTTGAGAACATGACACATGTGAGTGCTCCGGTATTTCTAATAGTTATTGTTGTGTTCATCTTCATCGTATTGTTGAAGTGCAAGTGTTTGTCTTATCCTATGCTATAGCAACATCCATATGATAGTTATCCCGAAAAAAAAAAGTTAAATTATAGAAAGAACACCTTAACTATAGAGAAGAACTAAACAGAGAACTCACCGACCTTTGATTTTCATTGACATCAGTTTGTCGCCATATAGCTAGAATTCAATCAATGATTTAATATTTCATTTGCCCTTCACTACAGGTTCTATTCCAGTTGTTGGTGGTGCTCCAAATATTCAGGAGTTATGCACTCGAGCCCTCATAACTTGCAAGATACTACCTTCAACATCCCAGTTTGTATGAAAAATGAAGATCCCATTTATGTATATATACGTTATGTAGACAGCTTCAAATAACCACTCCCAAATTACTGCCATTTTCTTATCGTTTGCTTCCACATATGTTGTGCCATTAAAATCACACGTTCTATATGAAATAACAGACAAAATTATTGGAACTCACCTTTACAGCTTCAAATAACTCAGGTTGTTCTATGTTTCAACCTATGTAATATCTAATGCAAATTTATTGAAATTGCCTACATGTACGCTCACACGGGCGCGCGGAATCGCGCGCCCTGATACTAGTAGATAACATAGGTACGTAGCAGATAGGAGGCAAGCAACACGGGAAGGAGCAGACTGAATGCATTTTTTACACATGATGTCAACCTAATTTGTCAATTGCTAAGAGATGGGAGAAGCGATATGGGATACTTAGTCTGGTATTGGTTTCTATTGCTGATAAGACGGCTGATGTTGTTTCGTTGTGAGAGAAAAAACATTGTATCAGGATTGATAGGCCGGGTGATAAGTTTAAGCGAACAAAGCGGAGTTTTCTCTTTTTAAAAAAAATGAGATACTTTTATAGATAAATTTTATTTAGAAAACAATGGAGAAGGGATACAAGTTACATTTTAATTTGCATAGACGACCCTATGTTACCTCGTGCCCCCGATCGCCGAGGACTTCCACACCAAACCGTCAATACCCTTCTTCCCCCCACCAAACCGTCAATACCCTTCTTTCCCCTTCTTCTCCACAATTCTATCCCGCTCCCCGAGCTACCCGCCCGCAACTTCCTTCGAGCAACCTACCGTTGAATGGATGCCGATGATGTTGCTCATTAAGTCGATGAGGAGCTGTCCTCCACCACAGATGTTGGAGCGCCCGTCAGTGACGAAGAAGGACCCAGTTTATTTTTCAAACACAAAGAACACAAACATCATTATATTAAAGACGATATTACTCATCGGAAAACACCAAGTCATAAGCTACTTTCAGGCTTTTCATTTTTCCCTTTCGTCCTCTAGTCTATCATACTCACTATTATCTTTCTTTATTTCGAGCTAGATCACCTCATGTTATGGTCTTTCCGCTTGAGACCATTATATGTCCTCAGGTTATGTTCTAACCACTCGAGGCTATTCATGTCACATGCGCACGTGAACATACACTTATCTTATATATATATTTGAATCTCATAGTAAGTGCACACAGTAGTCAGAGGAAGAAAGAGATAATGAGTGCACATAGTGTGTACAAGAAGAAGGAGATGATAGGAATTGTCAAACACTAGGGTTTGGAGAATGAATGGGACTGCTTTTCTTGGCCCCTTAGACTCTATCTATAGGGGATGTGGGAGGAGGCAATCTTCTTCACTATCCTCTTCGGTTTATAAATTACATGAAGGTCTATGGAAGGGCCTTTTTATGTGGAAGGGCGCAGGTGCCTTTACCCCAACTTTTTTTTTTAATTTTGTGTGTCCAACTATTCCTATTGTTACATAGTCTAATCCATTTGTATTCATGACTGGTCGACTTGTACATCATGTGTACTCTCGTTCATGTTTTTTTGTAGGTTGAAAGTGTAATTATGGCCTTGAACTTTATGGTTTTGGTCCTTATTAGCTCACTTCCTATCTGCAGATAAAACATTAGCAACCAATATTTGTGGATTCATGAAAGAGTATCGAAATGCCAAAATAACTACTGTAAGGAATATCCTTGATTGCGCACAGTGAACCTTGCTTCCAAGGCACTAGTATGTCTGCGATCTCCTCGCGTGATGTCCAACTGAGCCCGTTCTAAGCCGTTATCACTCTTGAGGCTGCCAACAATGGCAAACCATCCCAGGCATGCTTATCTAGATTTGATCGCCCTAGAACCCTTACTTCGCGGACCAGTGTCTAGTACCTAAGTCATAGAAAACCAACTTGTTGATAATGTTCTTCGGTATGTCATAGGCCGTTCACCATTTCCCTTCCTTTTCTCATCCCCCCTTGGCCCTTGAGTTAATTATGTATGGATTCGTCTATAACCGGTAACCGCCTTTCTTAGGCATCAGAAGAAGAATGAGTAACACTGGCACACATTTCTTCTAGCTCCGTGGGAGATTTACATTTCTTGCTGGTCACATTTTTCCTGATACGCATATACAACTTTTCCCTATGACTCCTGTTTTTGTTGTTAACCTTTTGCCCGTTGCTTTGCATTACTGCATCTTACCCTCACGGATGCAGGAGGCATGTGTGTCCGTTGTTAATCGTCCACTGGAGGTTGACTGGCCGGTGGCAGCGCCAAGAAGTCAGCCACCCTCAGAATTGCCGAGATAGTGTTTGTTTCGTCTTCTATTCATTTGGGGCAGTGTAAAATTTTTTGTTGTATTAGCAAGGTTTCATATGGGTTCAAACAGCTAGACCATGACATGACATTAGTCAACCTCAAAACGAGAAGGATAGAGCGAGTATGATGGACTGAGTACGAAAAAAGCAAAACACAAGGATGAAAGTAGTTTATAGCTATTACTGGTTTGTTTGTCTTTGCCCATTTCTTCCTTTTAAAGATTTATGTTGTACTAGTCATATTCTTTAAAGAAAAACATTATGAGTCATTTTTTCTTTATATAATGATATATGCGTTCTTTGTGTTTGAAAAAAAATACCACATAGGTTGGCTGGTAGGCGGTAGCCAATAAGCAAAATTCATATGACGTGCGCACATGGCTTTCATATATTTTCTAAAGAGTAAAATACAAATCCGGTCCTTAAACTTTTCATGGCGTGTCACCTCGGTCCATGAACTTTTAAAGTATGTCAGTTCGTGAAATTTTTAGGAGTCGTGATCCAGCATCTGAGAGTATATTCTCTATTCATGGATTTGCAGATCCCAATAATAATATACCTAACCCATCACTACCAATTCATGGATGGTCCCATACCATGCGTACAAATTCAGCCAACCATACGTATCTTCAGTGACCTTTTTTTTTTTTTTTTTTTTTTTTTGAGAGAATTAGGAATCAGGCCCTAAAAATAAAATTGTTTAGGAATCAAGACCTCCGTGCTTCGAATTTGGGAATCTGGCCCCAAAATAAAATTTTCTTAGGAATCAGGCCTTCTGTTAGATTGGAGGTCTAACGGTGTTAACTTTGGGTGGGCAATGACCATTTTACCCCTGATAAAAAAATAAAAAAAATAGAGTTTGGCTTATTTATTGTATATTTAGAGTTTATATATATAATTTGTAGCTAGCTATTCTGTACCCAGGTCCAACCGACGCGCCAGGGGCACGCTCCTAGTTACCGGACCTGCAGCGAGCCAGGTGGATCGGACTGGGAATTAATTACCGTGGCATGCAGCCACGCACTCGTAAATGACGATCTATCAATGAAGGAGACTTTTCAGCGCTAGTGCATGCATGTAATTCAAAAAGCATTTACGAGAATCTGCAAATATATTTACGACAAGTTGCACATATTCCAGTTGCTATAATTAGCAACGAGAGCCGGTCATCAGCATTGCCGCTAGTTACGTTAATTTGATCACGTTGATTTGGGAAATTTGAAATTTTGACAATATTTAAGAGAATTAAGAAACGTGAAAATTTACGGTACTGTTGGACTACTCAGTCTTTTACCGTAAACTTTACCTAGATTTTCACACTAGTTACGATAATATATTTACTAGATTTTCTGCAATACTATTTACTAGAACATATACTCCATGAAAATATAAAAATGTATTGTAGTATACAATAGTCGAAGTTTGACAAATTATCAACATCAGGGGTAAAATGGTCATTGCACACCCAAAGTTAACAACGTTAGACTTCCAATCTAACAGAAGGCCTGATTGCTAAGGAAATTTTATTTTCGTGCCAGATTCCCAAATTCGAAGTACGGAGGTCTTGATTTCTAAACAGTTTTATTTTTAGGGTCTGATTCCTAATTCTCTCTTTTTCTTTTACTGCGGTCGTGGTGTATCCTCTGGGCCGCAAAATACGTTGGTCCGACCCACCAACCCATTCATAAACCAGCCCAACGATAAGCCGAGCTCGGTCCGTTCGAGAGCGGCACAAGAGATACCCCCACTGGCCATCTCTCTCCACCAGTCTCTCGCGGTCTCGCCTCCTTGCCCCTTCACCAAGCCCGACGAGCGAGCTCGCGGCCACCGCCTCCTCCTCCTCCTGTCGCAGGTACGCGCCGCCGCTCCTCCCCCTTCCTCCGCCGCTCGCATATCCCGCACTCGCGCTTAACATTTGGCCCTCGTCTCCACCGTCTTCCGATCGCTCTACCGCAGGCAGTCGCCGGTTAGCAGCGACACATGGCGCTGTCCAAGCATGCGGACGAGGGCGGGCAGCTCCAGCTCATGGACGCCGTCGACAGGGTCGAGAACGAGGAGGAGTGCTTCCATCGACAAGCGTATGTCGCGCCCTCTCCCCTCCCGTCTCGCCTCCCGCATTACTTGTCTCCATGGACGCAAAAGACTGATTCGGTTTCCACCATGGAGTAATACATACGTTGAGAAAAGTTACAGCAGCGTTGCTCTGTTTTATCTGACATCTAAAAAGTAGCCAAACTCTATGTTGTTTAGGCCTCCAATTGGGTTACTTTTGCCACAGAATTTGAGATGGAACCAGGTGTACATGTTTTCTTCAGAGAGTATATTACTGTGTTAGTTGTTCATGCATGCCAATCTACATGCTTAATGCTCCATGGTCCATGCCTTGCCCGAATGACACTGTGCTTCTTTCTTATTAGTTGTTCATGCATGCCCATTTAATACTCCATATACTCGCCTAAATGGCACAGTGCTTCTTTCTTTTTGGTTTTTTGTTTTACATTGAAGTGAAGGTGAAAAGACATTCTCTCATATCAGCAACTGTGGGAACAGATGACAAAGCTGCTGCTGCTAATCTGTGTCTTGGTCGATCCGATTCCGAGCAGAGCGGTTCAAATTTTGCTTTTCCAGATTCTGACTCGCTGCTCCCTCTGCCACGGGCTTGCTTCTAGTTTCTGCTGTAAACTCTTCACCTTAGCTATTTTGCAAATTACACAGGTCGGTGCCTGTCCAAGAATTTTAAGATTAGGAATCTAGACACCATTGCTGACTCAAAACAGGCTTTAATCAGCTCGGCTGATTGTAGTTCATCTTTTCAGCGTGTGTTCCAAACCGGATCATGTTCAGCGGCGCTGCTTTCGAGTCTGTAAACATGCCTTCTGTAAGGCTTCTAGCAGCTATGTGCTGTTGATAATAAAATTTTCATTGTCAAAAAAATAAAAAAAGGATGACGTGATCATCATAAAATCCGGAACCATAAGGCTGTTAGTTTCAATGCAACGGAAGCATATATTTGCTAATTATTAGATAAACAAAAAACATAGTTCCATAATTTATTTTGCATCAGGCTTCAACAGCCAGCCTTGGCATCTACATCAAGCACGCAAGAGAAAGGCTCTGACATAAAAATTCCTCCAGAACAAACTGGCGCCGACGAACTAGCTGCTTACAAGCTACACATATCGTCCACCATCTCATAAAAGACGGGTTATTTGTACACCGAGGAGGATCTTGGCCTAGCCGGTGTTCTGCATGCCGGCAGCAATGCCCTTCATGGTTAGGATCAGCGTGTCTTCCAGGCCTGGGGCGTACTCGCTCTGCTGGTTCAGCTGCACCAGCTCCGCTGGCTGACTCTCGTCGGTGAACTCCTTGGACAGGGGCGGCTGCGGGCTCACCTGGAAGCTCGGGTCACGTATCCGCTTCAGGGTGTAGGCCTGGCAGACGTTCAGAGTGGTGATGTAGGACTCACGCAGCCGCAGACGCTGCTTCAGGTAAGGATCACCTTCAAGGACGTCCTTGTGACCAGCAACCTGCAGCGAAATAGCAACAGTTAGAATCATAATACAATTAATTTCAGAAATTTAGACTGCAACATAAAAACTTGGTACTTTGAGTGCTTATAATTGGCAACATGAATACAAAAAAAGAAGAAATGCAGGCAAAACCAAATTTTTGGGGTGTGAGCTATCAGAGCGCTTTACCTGAAGGAGCAACTCTTTTGTCTCCTCATAGTTCTTCCTCAGTTGCTCACCGAAGGATTGCAAATCCTCAGCCACTAGCAATTTGTCATATACAGCTGCAATTCCCGGGTCTCCCTTGGCGAAAACCATCTCAAGCAAATCAAGTGTGACCCTGAAGAATGGCCACTCATTGTACATTTCTTTCAGTACATGGATGTTCCTGATGTCCTTCTGCATGATGTGCTTGATTGCTGCGCCAAATCCAAGCCAAACAGGCAGATGGAACCTTGTTTGTGTCCAAGCAAATATCCATGGAATTGCACGGAGCGATTCTATTCCCCCGCTAGGCTTCCTCTTTGACGGACGGCTGCCAATATTCATCCTACCATATTCAGTCTCGGGCGTAGCCTGAAAGAAATAAGATGGGAGTGAGTTCGCATACTAATCCACCGACTTCTAGAACCAGTTTAATAGCAGCCCACTGAATCATGCAGTGAGAGTGTGAGACACAGGATGCTTAATAAGATTAAAAAAATGTTTATAGTCCATATTGGTCAATGCATACAGTTCAGTGCATTCACTTGTATGCCACCAATGCCTTCGTAAAAATGATATCCTACCTAGAAACAAGAGCATTTGTCTTAGTTTTCTTTTTCTTAAATTGGTTCTGTCCATTTAAAAGTGTTCTAGCACGTTTCAGTTAAAAAGGATATGCAGAAAAGTGCATATGTTCAAATTTTCTAAAGAACCAAGTAATAGGTTGACAAAAGGCAGGCTTGCTTTTGAGGGTACAAAAAATTAGGGTCTTTTACTAGGCTTTGAAACAAGTCAACATCATGCTTGTGGTGCAAAGTGTTATGCTTGTGAGAATACTGGATACAGTTGAAACCTACCGATCTGAAGTATTCAACGAAGCGTGGTTCTTGGAAGACAATTGATCGATATGCTTCAGTAGCTACAACAGCCATTTCATCCATCAGAGCACGCCATTCTGGCTTGGGGGAAATTGGAGGATGCATGCCATGCTCAAGAGTAGCTGCAGTGTAACGTTGCAAAGTCCTAAAGCACAGGAGCTCCTCTCCAAAGGAGTGCTCAATAACTTCGCCCTGGACTGTTACACGAAGGGATCCATGTATCGTGTCTGGTGGCTGAGACAATATGGCCAGATGAGTTGGACCACCTCCTCTGCCAACTGTTCCACCTCTTCCATGAAACATTGTCAACTTCACTCCATAATGCTTTGCCACCTTGATGAGCTCTTCTTGTGCTTTATACATTTGCCATGCTGCAGAGAGACGCCCAGCATCTTTGCCAGAGTCTGAATATCCAATCATAACCTCCTGCTTGCCATTAATCCTATTCATGTACCAGTCAATTGAAAAGAGTCGTGCTACAGCTGCTGGAGCTGCTTCAAGATCTGCAAGTTTCTCAAAGAGTGGAACAACTCTCAGTGGTTGTTTTACATGGCACTCCCGCTGCAAAAGCTCCACGGCAAGCACATCAGATGGGGCAGTTGCCATCGAGATGATATAAGCACCAAAGCAATCTGCTGGAAGCTCGGCAAGGACATGAAATGTGTTTAAAACATCAGCCGTCTCTTCAGTTTGAGGAAGATCAGAACCAAACAATGGACGTTTGCCCCTCAGTTCAGACAACAGCCAATCCTGGCGTTTCTCCTCAGACCATTCAGCATAGGAGCCAATTCCAAGATGTGTCGTTATTGAATCAAGGACATCAGTGTGTCGATCAGATTCCTGCCTGATGTCAAGCTTCACAAGGGCAAGCCCAAAAGTTGATACTTGACGCAAAAAATCAAGAAGACTTCCATCAGCTATAGGTTTGTCACCACAAGCACATAATGATCTATAACAGAGCTCAAGAGGTTCCAGAAACTGCAACATAGAAGGTGGCAATTAGATTACTATAAATATGATGGCTGCAGTCACAAATATGTATATCGCAGAAAAAGGAGCAAACCTGTTCAACGTTAGTAAAAGTTGCCTCCTCTGGAATCTCAGAAATTCCAGATGACAATAGGTGACGAGAACGTTCACGTGTGTAGTACAATTTATCCCTGACATCACCAAGTATGACACGATATGGTTCGTTCGGAGGAACTTGCTTCCAGAATTCTGCGAGCAACAACACTCAATTAGTAATATAAACCTTTGAACAAATGCAGTAAGCCTCTTTGCAGGGAAAAATGTAATAAATATCTACATGAGAATGTAGGGTGTTGCATCCAAGTTGCTGATTAGGGCTCTGTTTGGTATTGTGGTGGTTGCTCTAATAAGAAACTTGTTCTAATTTTGGATGTAGCAGTTTGAAAATCTATTTGAATCTGTAACAGTAAAAATCCCAGAGATTAGACTCCAAGCACAGAGCCTCATAACACAACCACCCACAAGCACACCCTAAAACGAGTAACAAAACTGAGGGCACAAATATTGAGAACTAGTCAACATAGTGATGCATCCATCTTAGGACATAAAAGATATATTCAAGTCTATTGGAGAACTATAGTAGAATATATTAATGGTTCAAATAAAAAGGTTTGCATTTTGCAGCCACTAGAACATATTTCAAACCCTAAGACATTTTGGCTTTTTTATATACTTAATTTATGCACATGGATGTACATTATGCCCAGATACATAGTAAAACAATGTATCTAGCAAAGCCAAAACGCCTTATAATTTGGAACGGGGAGAGTATTATTAAATTGAAATTATTTTCTCAACTCAAAATTTTAGCTGATTTGACCTAACATATGCAGTTTCTAAAATATCTGATGAACTAGCTTGGTTGTACAGTGAGCCACAGACAACAAGAATAAAAATACAAAATGGTATACTTTAAAGGTTATTATCCACACAGGCACAGTAATGGCATCATTCGGAACTCTCATTTAAGTGAATAACTTCGCATGGCCAAAGCAGTAAAAAGAAAAGAATAATAAGCTAATCAACAGATATGCAATTTAATCCAAATTCCCCAGTTAGGTTACAGCTCTGTACCTATATAGTGCTTTGCAGCTTTTCTTGAAGAGCGATGTAGTTCATCTGCACGGATCCGAAGTTCATCACTGCAGCGCCACATAGAGAGCTAAAATAGAATATTGTGTTTTTAGAACCAGGAAACAAACAATGTCACAGCTCTTAACATGCAAGGGAAGTACTTTTTATATTGCAGTACCTCAAACATTAGATCTTCGATCTGAGAGAAGTACAAGTTAGCAGCCATCATTCTTGCCAACAAGCATACATCACGTGTAACCTCTGGTGTTACTCTTGGATTTCCTAGAAAAACAATACAGCATGGAAAGATTTAGCTTTTCTTTCTACAAGCAATACAGCAAAAAAGGTTCTACCCAAAATATTTGGAACTGTAATATAGTTTTGAACTATTCAAATTTTTATTCATACAAAAACACTTGTGTATGTATACAGTGGCATATGAAAACAAAAGGTTACCATCACGATCACCACCCATCCAGGAAGAGAACTGAATAAGAGGAGCATTGTAAGGGAGACGTTCATTGATCCCAATATTTTTCAGAGCTGTGTCAATACGGCGCAAGAATTTTGGTACACCCTTCCATATGGTTTCATGGAAGTAACTCATCCCAGCACGCATTTCATCTTGAGGAGTGGGAGGGGTTCTGCGGATTTCATCAGTCCTGAAAGCGGCTTGAATCTGCGAAGGGTGTCAAACAACAAATCAGCAAAACATATGTTTCTCCGCAATTGACTGAAAATGAATGCATGGCCATAACTCGTTTTCTTTTTTTATGTCATCAAACAGCACTATCAAAAGCATTTCATTCAGCTATTCTGGGAAGAAAGACTAAATCAGATAATCTGAAAGACTAACATCAGATACTCGAACTGCAGTACCAACAAAAAAAAAATGCAGTAATATAGAATAAACTGAGCATAGGAACCTTCATTATGCACATTTGACTGTTTTTGTCCTATCACCTTGTCTGCTTGTCATTTGCAAGCCCACAAGTGTTCAACAAAAGAACATTTATAGAGAGAAAAATGTTGGTACAACCAAGGTTGAGTTTCATTGGAAACATCTAACAGGATCCACTATATAACCTCAAAAACAAGTTACAATGAAAACTAAAAAAAAAAAATAATGTGCTCTTCACCATATCAATTTCAAAAGGTCTGGTGCCCACATCTAACAGGATCCACTATATAAACTCAAAAACGAGTTAAAGTAAAAACTCAAAAATAGTGTGCTCTTCACCAGATTCAAAAAGTTTGGTGCCCACTTCTGGTAACAAAAATTTGTGTGTGCTTAAGAGTTAGCGACTGAAGGTTAGTTATTTCCAAAAGTTTGACAGCTACTTCTGATAACAATAACCTTGAGGTAGAAATCTGTACAAGTGGTGAAAGTTGAGATATTTTACCTCCCTCTGAAGTGCCTCATCAAGCTCCTGCTTGTCGTCAGCAATGATGTCCTTGGCATAGAGCTGCCTCAGGCAGTTACGGATCCTGAACATCAATATCAGGGGAGCATTCAGCATTTGCTTCCACACGCATGATCGATCGATCACATAAGGGGAACCAAAGGACTTGAATCAAAAGAAACCACCGACCTGCCGTGCTTCTGGAGCAGGGACCTCCTGACGGACTGCGTGGGGTGGGCGGTGAAGACGAGGTCCACCGTCTGGTTCTTGAGCGCGTCGAAGACCTCCTCCCTGGACTTGCCGAGCTGCGAGACGAGGCGCTTGAGCGTCTCCTCGATGTCCGACTCGGTGGGCGCGGAGGCCTCGTCGGCGAAGTCCCCGCGCTTGAGCTTGCTCCGGCGTCGCTGCGCCACCTGCACCTCCTCGGCGAGGTTGGCGAGGTTGAGCATGTGCGAGAAGGAGCTGGCGACGACGATGGCGTCCCCGGGGGGCAGGCTGGTGAGCTTGCTCCCCAGCTCGCCCAGCCGCGCCTCGTCCCGGTCGTTCTCGTACTCCGCCGAGAGCTCGTAGCACTCCTGGACCTGCGCACGCATGAGAAGAGAGAGACGGCGACTGATCAGTCGAAACCCGCGGCGGATCTGGGAGGGGTTGATGCGATCGGGGCGTACGAATTCGCGGAGGTGGGGGCCGTGGAGGTCCTGGAGGATGTCGAGGAAGCGGTCGACGAGGAGGGCGTCGTACTCGACGAGCTTGTCGTCCTCGGAGACCTTGCCGGGGGCCAGCAGCCGCAGCTGCGCGTCGATCGACTGGTGCCGCTCCGGCATCGTCGCGGAAGAGCGAATCCGGAACGGATCGGAATTCGCCGCCCGGCGGACGGTGGCGATCCCCTCCCCGCGCCCGCTGCGGGGCGTGGGAAGTGGAGAGCGGTGGCGGCGGCTCGCGAGCGCGGCGGCGGAGGCGGCGGGGATTGGGCGGTGCGCGCGGCGGAGGGTCCGGCGATGGGGGTGGTGGGGAGTTGGGAGTGTGGCCGTGCCTATTTGTAAGCAGGGACGGGACGGGAGAAGGGGTGATTGTGATCGTGTTTGGTGGTGGGCCCCGTTTGGAGAATTTTATGTTCCTCAAGCCGTGCGTCTCCCTCGTGGCCATGACTCATCATCATGCCAAGTACAAGAGCTCAAGTTTCAAAAAAAAAAAAAAAAGTGTACAAGAACTCCTACTTTTGCAGATTGATCCCTGTGGACTTGGGGATTAATTCTACTACCATCCCAAATTAACGTCCTTATAACGTCCCAAATTAAAACTGATTTATTTATACAACAATTGATCAAAGTTTATTTTGCAAATGAACCATCAACTATTTGCAAGTATAGTAAGAGGATGTAAGTTGTCTAAGATATAAGATATTTTTGAAAATATATCTTAGATAGAACTTGTCCCTATTATATTGAGAAATATATCTCTAGTCATTATATTCTAGTCTTTTTTAGTTTACTTCCATCCATTGCATCACCGGTATACTTTAATTAGGAATGTTGGGAAGTCAGAGTGCCGCGTGAGGCATGATGTGTGCATTGTCGTGCATCTCATTCTCATACAAGAAAAGTCAACATTGTGATGCAATATACGTAAGTACTTGTGGCTTGTTTGGCGGTGAGAATTTGGTTCGTTTCTCACATGAATCACTAGAAAACGGTTCCAAATCTGGATCAAAAGCGTCTAAGTTCCACATTTTCTTCAGCAAAGATAGAAATCGGAACACGGCCGTTTCACATATAATTGTTTGGGATTCTTTGTGCACTTGTAAGGTACCAATTTTATTTTTCAGTTGCAATCCTTTTTTTTTATTGTAAAATGGTTTATTTAAATAAATCTTCATAACAAAAGGTTTTAAAAATAAACATATTTTTATTTATATGATTTAGAATCCAGCTATAGCTACTAATAAAATGATATCACAAAATTAGTTCTGATTCATCACATGAATAGATAATCCAGATATAAAACGCTTCTAATAGAATCAATGAGGACAAAGATAAGATCTCCAATATGCTATTTTATCCATGTAAACGTTATACTAAAAAAAATTTGAAATTATGCCATCTTAAGACTCCCTCGGTCGCTCTACAATATACTTGTACTTGTACATAGTCTTGGAAGAAAATGCTATGTGATACTTGTCTATCGATACTACTAAGAATGTAGTTATTGTAATATTCTCACTTCCATGTCCATAATCAAATGCTCCAATATAAGAAATATGGGCTCTCAAGGGTCATTTACTCATTTTTTTTTTTTTTTTTTTTGAAAATCACTATTTGCTTATTTTTTGCTCATAGTGTGTTATGGATCATTATTATAGACCAAAGGTAATGGCAATGGACTATCTATTATTGATGGTAAAAAAAGGCTTCACCATAATTCTAAAAAAATATCAACAATAATCAAACTTTTGCATGATTTTTTAATATAGTTTAAAGCAAAGTCATGTAAAAGTCAAACCATTGTGAAAAAACATAGGAAATGAATATTTAAAGACGCTTGGTCAAATTTAATCTTCTCATTCTCTTTTTTTGACTTCATAAATCAAGATAAAGTCATGCAAATGTTGTCATTTGATGATGAGGTAGAGAGAAATGGTCATGGGTTATACTTGGTCATTTTTCCTTTCTCTTCTCTTGATTTTCTTTAAAAAATTGAGGAGCTAGTAGTACAATAGAATGAGTGGCGGACATTTTTCCTTTCTCTTCTCTTGATTTTCTTTAAAAAATTGAGGAGCTACTAGTGGTGTATGTGCTACATCGTTTCTTAAAGAACTTTGCTAATGGGGTAATGGAATTCTCACCCATGAATTTGATATCAATATTTATGCATGTCAAGGTTATTCATGCATCATAATTTCCAACAATTATAAGGAAAAAATTGTGTATGAGGTAGTGTAATCATCGTATGAAATTAAATGGTTGCCGCTGTGGCAAAATAGTTAGGAATTTGTTCTTCTCAAGTAATGATTGTCGCCACAGGTACGTGTACAGATACGATTACATTGAGATGAATTATTGCTCCGTTGTTGTGACTCTATAATTGTTGCTACGTTAGTCTAAGTTGGGACTCGATTTTGTCTAAGAAATGTTCTCTTTAGACAAAGTGTATTAATCTAAGAATATTTTTTTCTATTTAGATAAAGTCTAGTATTAATCTATAAGAATAATAATGATGGAATAAGTACCATACACTAGTTTGAAATGGAGTCTCGCGTTGCGTGGAACGAGAAACTTGAATTCCCTTGCTCCTTGGTGATCGAATTTCTTTGCGCACGACCTCAGATTGCCGCCTCTGGGGGACCAACCGTGTGGTGTCAAGATCGATGACGCCAATTGTCACGCCCAGCCGCCAATTATTTGGTCTACTATGTGACATGGGGTAATAAGAAAATGTAGCTTTGTCCAAAGGACCCCAAAGAACCAATACAGTATTTTTCTACTCTATTTGTGGTTGTGATGACACCTCATCTCCAAAGTCCAAGCACGCACTAGTTGAGTACTTATTTTTGGTCGGCTGGCTGTTGAAGCTGGCGCCGTCCAAAGAGTGTTGTTTTTGTATTTTTTTAAAAAAAAAATCAATGTTTGAAAAAAGTGTTGTTTTTGTACTCCCCTACTCCCCCTACCCTACTCTGCCCAACAACATTTGGTTGGCATCTCAAGTAAATAAGGTTTCATCATCAATCATTCAAACTAAAATACACTTTCTTTTGACACCAAAACTAAACAAATTGGAGCCCAACCAATGCTTGCTCTCGCTATTCTCAAGGGGTACTACTAGGCCGTGATGAATTTCACGAGAAAGTTTTGGAATCTGATGAGAAGGTGTTTTGTGCAAAGTGGGGCGTGATTAGTCCGGAGTCCGGAATTTGCAGAGTTTGACGTTCCAATGGGCGGCCCTCGTGGTCGGGCCGGCGGGATCTTGCGGGAATCTTGATCGGATCTGCCACCCCGCAGCCTGCACGGCCACCGTGCGAGTAGCCGCCTCCGCCGCCGCACGGTGCGAGCAGTCCGGAGGTCTCTCTGTACGTTCTGTTCTGTCACGACTCACGGACTCACGAGCCCATCCACTAGTGGTCAACAATTGCGAGCTCTCCAGCAGCCTGCAGGTGCAGGACACATGCTCACATGCATTGCACATTTGCATGCCTGTAAAAAAAGAAGAATGGATCCGGATTCGAAATTAAATAAAATACGGAGCACGTACATGATTCAGGCAAGAAATATGGACGAAATAGTCGACGCTTTTCCAAATTGTCCAGGTTTGACTTAGAAACGAACCCATACCCTCATCAAAACTTTAGTTTTTTTTTTTTATAAAACAAATATGGCAAATTACTTCTGCTTATAATACTAGATAGATAGAAGCATTCGTCGTGTGATTTGAGGGCTCAAACCTGTTTGCGTCCAAATATCCCCAGCCCCTAGGACCTAGGTGGTGTTGCCCTCTCTCTGGGTGAATCCGTCTGTAATACTCCAATTAGAAGCCTGACTGATGCATAACAAGTATATAATCATCAGACATCTGTGCCACCTTATGGTGACGCTTTTGTCTAGTACTGCTAATTGTTTAATCATCACAGGCAGGAGATGACAACATTGGCCAAACTACATCGGTGTCACCATTAGCAAAACAATTACTATAAATAAATAAATAAATAAATAAATAAATATAAAGGTACTATATACTATAATGTGAGGTGGAAAGATCCCTCTTCGCCTTCCTATTAGACTAGAGATGCAACTGGTGAAGTTGATTGACACGCCAATTTAGGCCAACCAGATTAACGCCCCGAAATGATTGGACTCACTCGCTTCCAAAAAAGACAAACTATTTCAAATTCAACTAAATGTATATAAAAAGTAATAATTCTATAATACATAACAATTGTCGCTCAATCAATAGTGGAATATATCTCAAAACAAACATTATACAAGCAATACCCTGAATAAATAGATTCCGAGAGTTGTCTTAAGTTAAACTTTTTAAATTAGAGATCATTTGGTGGAGCTTTAGACGGCTCCGGCTCACTTTGACAAATCATTGTTCATGTACCGTGCGCACACCGTTTACAAAAGCTGTTTTCTTCTCCTCTCTCTCTCTCTCCTCTCCGTCACCGACACAGACACCAGAGCCGGATATTTTAGCTCTGCCGGCTCCGGCTTGTACAAATTAGAGCTAGCGAGAGCTTGGCCAAAGAGGCCCTTATCATGAGATTGATTTATTTGGGAACGGAGAGCATACATAATTATATCTATTTTTTTTATAGTTTAGTTACATTTAGATTTATTTGAATTTTTTATAAAGTGAGATTCTTGTTCTTAATTTTTTTAAAGTGGAGGTAGGGGACATCGTCAGCGCACGGCATAGACCTTGACCTCGTGTTCTCCGGTCCCGTTCGTTTGGAGCCGCAAATTTCCCTCCATGTTGATCGTTGAAAGCACGTACTCGGCCGGCGTGCGTGCGTTGAAGAGACCACCAATTTTTCCAAAGCCGATTTGGGCAAGAGAAGAAGAAAAAAATGGCAAACGAAGAAGAAGGGAGAGGACATGCAATGCACACGTCGCCACCCCCCCCCCCCCCCCCCCGGTCGCTCGGACGGACATGCAAGGCACACAGATGGAGACATGTTCTTGTTGAGTCTTCTTCTTTTTTTTTTCTTTGGGCGTCACATAAACAAATTCAGCCGCGGAGGAGAAATGGAAGATGGAGAGCTGAGGTCGAATTCAGGCTGTCGTAGCGTGGAGCCGTGGAGGCGTGCTTGTACGCGTCACGGCCTTGCTTTCCCTGTCATCCCCTCACAAGAAAGCAGCCCAACTGGTTAACTGAACAAGACAGGTGATGGGGATATCCGGATATACTCTCCCGCCATCTTTACGCTTCATTCATAGCTCTCTTCTTCTGATTGTCTTGATGTCTTCCATGGCACTTTCTAGGTACAGTGGATTTGTTTATGCAAGAAGAGGAATAGTTTGTGGCCATTAGACATCATTTGGATCCATAAAGTTAATAGTTAGATTTCAATAAACTGACTAATTGTTAGCTAATATCTAACTAACAACTATTGTATCTCACTAGCTTAGTTAAGTAAAATCAGATATAATAGCGGTTAATAACTAGCTAACTATGTGTAGCTAATGGATCTAAACGTGAACTTAGCTCGCTGGCATTTTTTATGCATAAATCCTATTGAGTAACTCAATCCTATTTGTGTCCAATGCAGCTAAATGTTAGCGGCTACCTACAAGTCAACTAATTAATAAGCTGGATAATCCATTACAAGCTTTTGATTTGGGTTGTTTGGGTCTACTAGGGGTCTGTTTGGATTGCGGGTTGGAGTGAGTTGGTGCGGGTTGGACCCAGATTTGCTGCTGTTTGGTTTGGAGATCAGAAGGGTCGGGTCGAACCCACATGGGTATATTCCCTCAAGATGCGGCTTCGTTGCATCCGGCAAAATCAAAGAAACCCGGCCGACCCACATCTACGGCGTCGTCTTCCGTTTCCTGCGCGAGGGGCGCGGGCCTTGGCCTCGGCCTCCGGCCATGGCGAGCCGCGCATGGGGAGAGGCGGGGCTAGTGGACGACGGCGAGGAGGATGGCAGCGGCCGGCGGCGGGGAGAAGGGAGGGGCGGGCAGCAGAAGAGGAGGGTCGCAGGCGCGGGGCACTATGGGACACCGCACGCGGGTCACCGGTGGCGGGCGAGAAGGGGATCAGCGCCGAGCTTCGGCGGACGGCGAGGAGGGGCGAGGCGCAGGCCGCCGGTGCGAGACGCGAGTCGCCGGCGCTGCTCGCGACGGCCCTGCTCCGTCCCTGGCGGCGCTCGTGGGGGCCCTGCCCCGTCCGCGACGACGCTCGCGGCTGGACGACGGACGGCGGAGCGAGCTCGGCGACGGACGACGGACACTCTGCTCTGCTCTGCGGCGGTCGCGCGACTAGCTCGGGCTCGGGCGGCGGCGGCCATGGCAGGCCAGCTCGATTCGGTGGCGATGGCACCCATGGTGCCCATGGCGGAGCGCGGGGGCACCACCGGGGCGGGCCGCCGGGGCCTGAGGGTGCAGGGCAGGGCGGCCATGGGCGATGGCGGCACGAGCTCGTGCATATGGAGATGAGGAAGAAGGTAAAATAAAGAGGCTGACAGGTGGGTCCCACTAACTATGCTGCTAACGGTGTCAAAGTGACGTCCATCTCGTCCCTCTTCGTCCTTGCAACCAAACACATAACTGGGTTCAACCCTACCTCTTAACCAAACATGAAGTGGATTCATCTCACCCCACAAAACTGGGTTCATTCCAACCCAACCCACTTGATCCCCAAACCAAACACACCCTAGGACTAATTTTAGCATCTAATAAGTAGCTCCTTATATTTCTAATAAAAGTCCCACAATCATCCTCTCTCTCTCTCTCTCTCTCATCAGTTGTTAGCAAAGGTTCTGAACAGTGCGATGGAATGCATACAATACAATACAACACTGATACTGCACTGCACACACACAGGCACACAACAACAAATAAATCTCTACATATTACTAGTAAGCGGTGTCCATGAAAGATGCAGAAAGGAATGGACAGCAGGCCATGTGGTGAGTTTTGATGACCGAATTTCCTTTCCGGTTTGATGGTTCGTTCAAGGATTCCTCAGAAAACAAAGTGATGGCTGTTGTACAGGCCGGCCTCCATAATCCATATACAAAGAAGCTGGCCTGCATCGATCTGCTGCATGCCGTCATGAATGAAAGCGTCCGTGTGGTACGCTTGATGGGGATCAGATTCAGCCATGGGCGCCACTCCTGGAAAGCTTGATTGGGCCATGCCACACACGCAGCCTTTGCATTTTCTGCAGCCATCACAATGAGCTTTCGAGGCCAAAGGCATGGCAAAAGGAGCTAAAGCGGCACTATGTAGTAGTACAAGGCTACAAGCTTCATATCATAGGTTCCATTTCCGTACCGGCAGTTAACACTGCAACATCTTTCTCCGTCTTCTTGCAAAGCCAATCTGAGAGGAAAACATACATAGAGATGGGTAAGCTAACCAATGTTGGGAAGTTTTGGACTAGCGCCCGGCGGTTGAGAGGCAGGGCAGGGTGACGAGGCTCACCACAAACGGGCAGGCGTGCGCGCAGTGAGCCAAGTAGCCAAGTGCCAACGCCTAACAAGGAGGTTGCCACAGCTGACAAGGATGAGCAGTAAAGGGAAAGCCCGTTGGCCTGAAGATACAATACAAGTAACAGACACTCGAGTGACAAGTAGAGCAGTAGACGTAAATCAGGACAGCGACTTCCCATTTTTGTATATGAATAATAATCTAGACATTTAATATATGTACCATATTTGAAATAGGAATATTTAAAGTTAGATTTCTAATGTGTGTATCAATACGCAACACATCTGCCACTTTAATATCTGTTCCGGTTTCTTTGTTGCAAGGAACTCGCGTTATATGCAGTGGTGATAGTAGAAGGCGGTAAAAGAAGTAAGAGTAGCCAGAAAGGCAGGAACCTTAATATATTATTACCAGTTCAAGATCTCATGATTATGATAACAGTGTAACAATTAGCTACCAGGGCATCTGGGATCACTAGACAAGGCCCGGAGACATGTACAGAGTATTGGACTTGGACCTTGATTAGCCGACATGAGCCCATATGTAATATTGGTGAACTTAATATCGGTGAACTTATTGGGTAGCTCTGGGCGCATTGTGCATGTGCAACAACCAGACGGCCCGGACGGCGTCGATCTCAACACAAAATCGTAGAGTTCTGTATGTTTGCGTCTTCTGTGCTGAAGCCGATTGCGAACCGGACGACAAGTGCTTGGACAGATTCAGGTAAGCACCGCATGCAAATACCTTCGCATTTGTCCAGGTTTACACCTACAATCTCATTTTTAGACGAAAACAGAGTATGCAACAATATTGCATTATTTTTTGGACGAAAAGGGTATGCAACAATCCTCTGTTGCTTCTGAAAAAAAGTTCCTCTGTTCCAGACTTCCAATATTCCGGCCTGATCTGATGCTGTTGCATCTTGGGGGCCTCCGCCGCAGCAGCAGAGCAATAAGAACACTCCCAGGTTCAGCCAAAATTCACCTGACTGGCGCAGAAAAGGTGCCTCCACAAAGCCATGCCTGCGAGTAGTACCATTTTGCATGCACCAATGCATGGATTGACGGATACCAGCACAAGAATAGAGCCAAACTGTCATTGCAGAACTAGCAAATCAAAAATAAAAAAATAACAGAGGCCTGATCTCCTTTATGATTCATGCCCAGAAATGCCGCTAATGCTCAACACGTTGCTTCGTCAAAAAGGGCTAATACAATAGTACACGACACATAGTTCTTACGTTTGGACAATTAAAACCTTCCTTAACTCAACGAATGTTCACCCAAAATTATAACAGAAGCAGTAATAATAATAACTACTTAAACTACAATTGTTTGGTCAAATCACTAAGCAATAGTTAGTTGCGTGTGGCTGCCCCAGTGGCAAAATAAATGATATGTTTTTAATGTGCCTACATATATTATGGCACCAAGATTATTTTCTGGGACAACAGATAGCACATCAAGTAAACCCCTGATGTCATAGTGCCATAGATCTACTGCTTAACTGACAGAAATGGAAGATGATCTATAAAGCAGTACTCCCTCCCTATGTTCCAAATTTTAAGATGTTTTGGCTTTCTAGATACAAATAGCTTTTGCTATCAAGCTATTTGTATCTAGAAAGCCAAAACATCTTATAAGTTGGCATGAAGGGAGTAGATACCACTGGGCACAAAACTGAGATCAACATAGTAGACACAGGTAAGGTAACTTCATTCATCTATGGACCCCATTACAGAATGTACAACTATATATACCAAAACACACTGGGCCTCAATTCATGCGAACAGTTATACATGATGAACAAACCTCCAAGGTACCCAAATCACTGAAACTGATAATAGTTCAAGGAAAATTGATGTGAATGACCAACAGTGAAGAGACATGCAATCTTTTTGCTGTGCTGTTGTTCTGTAACAAAATCTTAACAGGAGGCATCCTTCAAAAGAGGTATATGGCCTATGGCCGCCAGCTTTTACAAGATTAGCTAGAAACCCTATTGTTATTGGTAGGTTCTCTGCATTTGTAAATTGGAACTGATCGTTATGTTATTGGACTAAAAGGGCAAGTTATCGTGGCCTATGGTTACCATACCATCAGGTGTTATGAGCTTGTGAACCATTTCCTTCTTGCTAATCTGTCAATGCAGAACTAATAAGGAAATACATAAAATCAAGAGAGGCATCAGATCTCTTTTATGATTCATGCCCAGAAATGCCACTAATGCTCACTCAATACATTTAACTTGGTCTAAAAGGGCTAATACAAAAGACGACACATAGTTCTTATTATGTTTGGACCATAAAACATTTCAGATGCCATTTTTGACAAAAACCAATTCTCTCTCAGGTGTAGAAACACTGCAGCTGTGCACTTGTTGTCCCCATGGTATGTTCAATTCAATAGGTGATCAGTTTTGGTTTAGAGTTGAGAAACACAGGAATTAGACAATACTAATCTCTACAGAGTTTCACAGGAAACATGATTCCTCCAGATATAGAGAATTTTTGCATAACTGTATTTCAAGCACAGCCTTGGTTCCCTGATATTCGATTGACTTCTTAAGTTATTATTAGAAGCTTAAGTATGACTGCTAGGTTTCCATATTGTTGGGTGGAAACTGTTAAATGCCATGTCATCTTACTCACCAAAAGGTCTCGTCTGTCTGTAGAAGAAAAAAAAAAAAAAAAAAGAGCAGCTCCAGTTTTCCCTAGACTAGATGCCATCTACAGTAGTTTCAATCCTTTCCCATTCATTTCAACATGTCATGGCCTGGAATTCATGGCAACTTCAGCTATCTATTTGGGATAAATAAAGCACTACAAGCTCAAACTTGTATGAGTTGGTACCACAGAAAATGCTTCCTTAAATCTATGAATGTTCACCCACAAACAAAACAGCACAGTAACTAGTTATGCGTACAATACAATTGTTTGGTCAAATTACTAAGAAAGAGTGAGTTGCGTGTGTCTCCTCCAGTGGCAAAGTAAATGACATGCTACGCCATGGTACAAGATTATTTTCTAGGAGAACAGATGGCTCAAGTAAACCCCTGATGTCATAGCGCCATAGATCCACTGCTTAGTGAACAGAAAAGGAAGACGATCTATAAAGCAGTACATGATACCACTGGACACAAAACCGAGATTAACATAGTAGACAGGCAAGATGACTTCATTCATCTATGGACCCTGTTACAGAATGTCCAACTACACCAAAACAAACTGGACCTCAATTCATGGTAACATTTGTCAATGGTGAACATTAAGGTTTCCAATTCACAGGAACTGATAATACTTCCAGGAAAAAATGATGTGGCTGACCAACAACGAAGAGATATGCAACCTTTTTGCTCTGCTGTTGTTTTGTAACAAAATCTTAACAGATGGCATCCTTCAAAAGAGGTGTATGGCCTATGGCGGATGGAAGCATTCCACCAGCTTTTACAAGATTAGCTAGAAACCCTCTTGTTATTGGTAGGTTCTCTGCATTTTGTAAATTGGAATTGATTATTATGTTATTGGACTAAAAGGGCAAGTTATCGAGGCCTATGGTTACCATCAGGTGTCATGAGCTTGTGAGCCATTTCCTTCTTGCTGTTATAAGAGAGGCCAGAGCTCAGAGCTCCTGCCAGGTTAACTTCCATTTCCACACACACAATGAGAAAGACAGTAAGAAGCTATGTCAATTTGGCAACAGTTTTTTTGACATTATTCCAACTTCTTCAACTCATTTGAGGAGGAGATAGTAACTGAACATGTAGGAGTATGTATTTGCATCACCACCGCCCAATGCAAAGCTGAAAACAAATATTGTAGTACAAATCACCTGGTCTGCATCTGCATCTGCCTCTGCGTGCTACATGGCTCTCGGATCGGTCCCAAACGGCCAGATGTAGACCATCTCGTCCCATCCGGTGCTGGCGAGCAAGCCATCAACGAGCACGCTCATGTCGATGCCGGCGACGAACTCGGTGTGGTGGTTGTACCTGGCGAGCAGCGCATCCTCGGCGCGGTAGTCCCACATGCAGACGGTCATGTCGTAGGAGCAGGACATGAGCATCCCCTGTCGGTGCGGCGAGAAGCGGACCCGCTTGACGGCGTACCCATGCCCGGCGAGCTGCGCGACGGGCGCCCTGGGCGCGCGCACGTCCCAGACGCGGATGGACTTGTCGACGGAGGCGGTGGCGAGGACGGACGGGTCGTACTTGTCCCAGTCGAGCGAGAGCACCTCGTGGTCGTGCGCGGGGAGGACGAGCGTGGGGGCCGGGTCGCGGACGTCCCAGACGCGCGCCGTCCGGTCGCCGGAGGCCGAGGCGAAGACGTCCGGGTGGCGCGCCGACCAGGCGGCGGCGTAGACGCAGTACTCGTGGCCCCGGAACGTGCGCACGGAGGACGGGCGGTCGGGGGACCAGAGCTTGAGCGTGTCGTCCCAGGACGCGGAGACGAAGGCGTCCCGGCGGACGGGGTTCCAGTCGAGCCCGTGCACCTCCCGCGCGTGCTCGCGGAGGAGGCGCACCGGGTTCTGGGCGGCGGGGAGGGCGGCGTCGAAGAGGCGCACGGAGCCGTCCCCGGACGCCGCCGCGCAGAGGGAGTCGTGGGACTCGGACCACGCGCAGTCGAAGAGCGCGTCGGAGGTCGGGAAGGAGAAGATTGGTGTTGGGGCGGCGGCGGGACCGGGACCGGCGCCGGCGAGGTCGAGGACGATGAGGTGGCCGTTGCCCACGAGGCCGAAGTGCTGGGACGTGGCGGCGAGCAGGCGGTTCTCGTGGAACGGGCTGAAGCGCACGGCGAAGCCCGGCGCCGGGGCCTTGAACGCCGGCATGGCGGCGGTGGCGGGGGTGGGTGGGTGGATCGGCCGCCGGATCGGGAAGGGGACTCGGGTAAGACTTGGACTTTAATTTTATTTTTCCTTTTTTTTTTTCGATCGATGATAATGGCAGTACCTGCCTGTGCGGTGCGTTCAGTCCCTGGTCCTGGCGGGCTGAGAGAGCAGCACAGAAATCCGGAACAGGATGATGTCATACAGTGAAATTCATAATACTCGTACAGCATTTTCTTTTTCATTTTTTCTCTTCTCTGAAATCCATAATCCATTTTTGTCTTTTCAATTTTTATATTCATACAATATAATTGCACAGTTTGTCTATGGCCTTGTTTAGTTCACCCCAAACTCCCAACTTTCAAGACTATGCAAAAAGAAGATTCCCCGTCACATCAAACTGTGTGCGTCGATGGAGTATTAAAAATAGATGAAATTTAAAACTAATTGCTTGATTTTATTATCAGACTTTTGTGAGGCGAATCTTTTGAGTATAATTTATCAATATTTGGACAATATTTCATAAATATAAACGAAATTCTTCTGAGTCTTATTTACGGTGTGTGAACGCGCGAATTTGGACTCCCAATTTTAGGATCTAAACAAGGCCTATAATTTGCGACACGAATCTTTTAAGTCTAATTAGCTCATGGTTGAACAATAATTGTCAAATATAAACAAATTTATAAAGTGCTACAGTGCTTCACAAAATGAAAGACTCAGTGCCGTGCAGACTTCCAACTAGATAGCGACGCGTGCACGAGTTTTTAATGGGCTCATCAGACCTCCTAGCTCTTAATCAATCGGCTCACTTCACCTCTCAGCACTGGGTGACTACTAATAGGACAAATTGGGTCGGCTGCTCTCGGAACGCACACGCGAGCCCGCCCACCATCGTCACCGCCACAGCCGCCACTCGCGCTAGCCCGCTACCCAATCATCCGTGGTTCCTACCACGGGTGCTGCTCCAAGCGCTCACCATAGGATACCCGATTTGTCCGTCGTTGCCTCCACTATCGCCACCACGGCCTGATGTGTTTGGCGCCGACACCATCGCGCTGATCATACCCACCTGAAGCCTTGGGCTTAAGAGCCACCACCATCGTTGGCGCTATCATCTTCGCCTTGCCCTAACAGCTCAGGCAACCTCCATGGTGGTGGTGCCTTCTAGTGCAAAACTTACATGCATGCTGCTTTATGACGATGCTTCTCTACTCTTCGAAAGAGAAACTTGAGTTCTTATTGTGCTCCATGTGACAGTGGCGACCATGATTCACTAGTTGTCGTGTGATGGTGGTGGATGTGATCCCAACCACGTGAGCACTTGGAGCCGAGCACGTGACACATCATCAATGGTGAGCCAATTAGTCGGGTGGCTGGGTGGGTAGTGGAAGGAGGCTGGGAGGCCGGGCTCTTCTTACTCCTCATTTCTCATCTCTTAGCTCAACACACGCTCAACGAGGTCGCCCACGGACCCAACTCCTGCATGTGTGAATGGCCCTCTCCCACACTCTAACGAGCGCGGCCTCCGCCCTTTTCTTCGAGGTCACATCGTCGACCCGCTTCGCGCCTGTCTCGCCTTCCCACGAGGGCAAAGTTGACCACGACTTTGATGGATCAGTGTTCGCTTAAACTAGTCTCAGTTTTTGCCAACCTAGTCTCTTTCGCATTCTCTCACAAATACTATTGAATTAGCCGTATCGGTCGGTTTTTCTCCCCCCCCCCCCTTTGTTCTCGCTTGTCTTGGCAGAAATCCTAGATCTTCTGTCTTGAAGCGAAGTTGTGAGATGGTGGTTGGCTGTTGAAGTTGTAAAATAACTCCTCAAGTCGTGTAAACTACCCCTAATCGCCACTTTGTTAGGGTTGTTGTTGTTATTTTTAGCCGTGTTTTAAAGGCGGCTAGGTATCCATGGCGAGTGCTGGGTACGCCTGGACGCCGAGGCGGTGCCTAGGCACCGCTGTTCCAAGGCGAGCTTGCTAAGTCTGGACGTCGCCTAGGCGTCACCTTTAAAAAACTGTTTTTTAGAGAATAAAAAACCACTAACGAATAGTTAGGAGACCAAATTTGTTGAGGGTATCTTTTACGCAATTTCATTATTCAAAGGATGAAAATCTGACATGCAACATGAAGGTTGAGAAATACTATACTTTATTACCCAAACTAAGTCTTAAACTTCCATTGTCATAATCAATGAATAATTCTATAAAATATTAATAAATTGTTTCGTGGTCTTCTTCTCCGATTCATTTTGAATTTCTCGTGGGCATGTTGGAGCCTCGGTTTCTCAAGTGGCAGTCAAAACTATTTTTCTTTTATGAAGAAAGGAAAAAGGCCCTGCAGATTTACTCGGTCAAAACCCAAAAAAGACAGCATGCCAAGCACGTGTATTGGTCAGTTGATTCACGCCAAGCCAGCGGATCACCGCCGCCGCCGCCGCCGCCCACACATCCGACCAGAGCCCACGCGCAGTGTTCCCCCACTCCCACACCACCGCCGCCACGCCGTGCAGAGCTCCTCCGCCGCCGCCGCCGCCTGGATTCGTTCCCCACTCGAGCTCCGCCGCCGCGCAGTGCGTACCATCCCAGTGCGAGCTCTCCTGGCTCAGTTGCTTCACGCCGACGCAGCTGCCAGCCACCACTCCCACGCCAGTAACAGAGCACGCCGCCGCCGCCGCGCTGTGCGGAGTGCGGACCGTCCAGCGGGAGCTACCCGCATTTCCCACCGAATCGGAGGCGCAGAGCGGGGGATTGTGCACGGCCGGCAACGAGCATGTCGAGCCGGACGCGCCCCACTTGGCTGATGAAGCTGAAGCGGATCATCGGACGTCGCCTCCGCTCGGGAAGCCTCACCCCCGAGGCCACGCGCCAACTCTGCGACGAGGTATTCTCGTCGATCCAAAGCCGTTCCCCACCGCCGGCCGTTGCATCAGCAGCGGAGGTGTGGAGGGCAGACCGTGGCCCGACCCCAGAGCTGGAGCGCTTCATCGGAGTGTGCTATTGCTCGGGGGACTTCCGCCCCGAGGATGCACTCGATCTGTTCGAGGAATTGCTTCCTCAAGCGAGGCCGGTCTCCATTTACGCCCTCACCCAGCTGCTCACCACCGTCGCTCGCGCCCCGGTCTCCTCCACCGTGCATGACGGCCCTGCCCTCGCCGTGTCCATGTTCAACCGCATAGCCCGAGCCGGCGCCAAGAAAGTGGCTCCAGACATAGCTACCTATGCTGTCCTCATCAGCTGCTGTTGCGATGCGGGCTGCTTGAACCTCGGCTTCGCCGCATTAGGGAAAATAATTAAGGCGGGACTCAGGGCAAACACCATCACCTTCACGCCCCTGCTTGCGGCCCTATCCGCTGAGAAGACAACGAGTGACGCAGTGAATATTGTGGTCAGACGGATGCCTGAGCTCGGCTTCACCCCTAATGTCTTCTCCTACACCATTCTTCTCAAAGGGCTATGTGATGAGAAGAGATGTCAAGAGGCTGTTGAGCTGATCCACATGATGGTCGAGGATGGAAGTGACTGCCGACCTAATGTGGTGTCCTATAGCACTGTCATCGATGGCTTCTTTAAAGAGGGTGAGATATGGAAAGCTTACACCCTGTTTTGTGAAATGCTTGATCATGGGATCCCGCCCAGTGTTGTGACTTGCAACTCAATTATTGATGGCCTATTCAAGGTTCATGCAATGGACAAGGCCGAGGAGGTCCTTCGGCTGATGATTGACGAACATATTATGCCTAATTGCACTACATATAACAGTCTGATCCATGGATACCTCTATTCGGGACAATGGAAAAAGGCATTCAGAATTCTCAATGAAATGTCCAAACACGGGCCACGACCAAATGTTGTTACTTACAATGTGCTGATAGACTATCTTTGTAAAATTGGGTGGTGCACAGAAGCTAGAGAGCTCTTTAATTCCATGATTCAGAGCGGTGAAAAACCCAATGTTACCACCTATAGAAATCTGCTTCATGGTTATGCTACCAAAGGAAATCTTGTGGAAATGAACAGTGTGAAGGATCTAATGGTACAAAATGGTATGCGACCTGACCGTCATGTCTTCAATATACAGATGTATGCATACTTTAAATGTGGAATGGTAGATGATGCAATCCTTTCATTTAACAAAATGCAGAAGCTCGGATTGATGCCAGACGCAGTCACCTACAACACTGTTATAGATGGGCTTTGCAAGATAGGCCGGCTGGACGATGCAATGTCCCAATTTTCTCAGATGATTGATAATGGATTGTCTCCTTGTATTATAACATTCGCGACCCTAATTCATGGCTTTTCTATGTACGGCAAATGGGAGAAGGCTGAGGAACTATTTTATGAGATGATGGATAGAGGCATTCCTCCTAATGTCAGTGTGTTCACTGCAACGGTAGACAAGCTATTCAAAGAAGGAAAGGTTACGGAGGCTCAAAAACTCTTTGATTTGATGCCACGTGCAGGAGCTAAACCAGATGTTGTTTCCTATAATACAATGATTCATGGGTATTTCATAGCTGGTGAAGTGGACGGAGTGATAAAGCTCCTTGATGATATGCTCTTGATTGGTGTGAAACCCGATGCTGTTACCTTTACTACTTTACTTAATGGCATGGTCTCCATGGGATTGAAACCTGATGTTGTTACCTGCAAGAATTTGATTGATAGCTGCTGTGAAGACGGTAGGGTAGAGGATATATTAACTCTGTTCAGAGAAATGTTGAGCAAGGCATAAATCTGGTGCTATCAAGGAAAATATAAAACTGTGAGCGTCATTTCAGAAGGACTGCCATTGGGATGGAACACTAGCTGCAGATGGCCAAAAGGGTTCAATAGAGAATGGAGTCTTAACCTTAACTAGGACATGTTATGTTGTGCTTAGTTTTACTTGAAGATGATTTGGGAATGTCATCAATCTGGAGAAGTTAAGGTACAGTTTATTATGTGTACCCTGTAGTGTGGTAGATCTTCTGGTCTTTTTAAATTTCAGTGTTATGAATTGTGCAAGTTTGATCTTCTCTGAAGGATATGTATGAGGGAACTCCTTAGACATTATTAGAACAAACATATTTGGCTCATTAGACTTATTTGAATTTGGTTTGTTGAGTTTATTTTTTCACTTCCTGAATGAGGATAGTTGTTTCAACTTTCTGGAATACAATTGGTACACTATCTCTAAGCAAGGGTTAGCTCAATTGCATATGGATTTAAGCTTTATTTTTCTTTTGCATTGTGACAGCTTTGTTGCCCTTTTTTTAGAACAATTGGGTGCAGATTGTAGCCACACTTCATTCTCAAAGATGAAAATGGCCTGTGTGAGTATTTCAGCATGTTACCCCAGAATTATGTCCTGAAAGTTCATCTAAATAAGGCACCATGTTTGTAGCTTGTATACTGGGTCCTCGGCACAGCCAGTCATATAAATAAGTTCATAAGTATCAGCAATGATGTTTATAGTATTCTATAATACAAGGATATGCAGTTCGCTTGCATGTTCATGAGAAATGTTTGGTATTCTGTTTGGTAGTTTACTTTATATGATAGTGTAAAAAACCATGTCTAGTTATACACCTAATGTTCTTTATCTCTTGTTATAGTCGTGTTCCATACTTCCATTTTGAATGAAAATTGAATCTGAGTTCTTCAGTTAAATTTTCCTTTGTGCATCGAGGATTGAAGTCTCAGATAAATGTAAACATTTCTCAGACCAAAGCACGGTACATATTAAAGATCACACAACTTCACAGACTTTGGTTAGTGTTATTTCCATGGATAACAATCCCATCTAAAACTGAAGTTATATTGGGAATCTCGCCTGTTTTTCTAAGGAAGAATCTAGCTCTTCAATTTAACTTACATTTCTAGGATGGGGGCCATAGTTTTAGCCCTTTCAGGAATGCAACTTGAGCTGAAAATAACTCAAACTTAAGTTATATTGGGAATCTCGCCTGTTTTTCTAAGGAAGAATCTAGCTCTTCAATTTAACTTACATTTCTAGGATGGGGACCATAGTTTCAGCCCTTTCAGGAATGCAACTTGAGCTAAAAATAACTCAAACTTAAGTTTAATTTCTGCAAACTAGGTTGCCGCTATTGGGTCACATTCAATTAAAGCTTCATTGTGGTGGACCTATGTGTTCAGTTTATGGTTTGTGGAAGCTCTCAACTTGTAGAATGTATGTGCAGAGTGAAGCTCTTTCTTCTGAATGTGAAAAGAAGGGGCTAGTTGGCTGGCCTTTCCAAACTTGTTCCAGATACAAGTGTGTTGCTCAGTTATTTGTTCCATCATATACTTTAGAAAAGAGACACCATATATGTAGAGATGGTCTTTTCCCTCTAATATCAAACAAGATTGAGAGTGAACGATTTGTCTACTTTGAATGACAAGCAAATTGTGTGCTGCATAAAATTTAGTATTGTGGAAGAGTTATGTGGAGGTGCATCTGCAACCTATATCCTGAAGCGTAATTTTTCCTGGTCAACTTTGTTCGTTCTGCATCCTAACTGCATAGCAGGTGCCGGATGAAAAATGGAGTAACCGCGATGACAACTAGAACACTAGATATGCAGGTGTTTTTATTATTATTATGAGTGCATACATCTATACAGTTGACATTGCAATTGCTAGCAGAGGACATTATTTCCCTGTAAAAATTTAGTTGTTTTGATATGTCCAAATATAGGTTCTAGAAGTAAATGATACTTTTGTTTTAAAAAAATTGAGCATGAGACATTGCAATGTCATCTAATCTAATTTCTTGGCCTGTTCAACCTGTTATGAACACTCCTCTTGATATTGGCAAAGGTGTGCCTAGGAAGTAGTTGAATTTTAATCAAGCACAAGCTGCAGATCATTTTTTTGGTTTCTATCTTCTTCCAATAACATGTCATATAAAATTAAACTTTAAGCATCACTACTGTTTTATCTTACAAGGATACATATAACTTGTACTCTTGGTACTTTTCATATTGTGTTTGTGAAAATAATATAACTTTATGCTTGGTACTTTTCAGATTGCGCTTGTGGGAAATTGCCGTTACCAGCAAAGACAAATTAATTGTTGTCAAGCGAGCCTATGTTGGAGTATGCTGTGGGGCTGAAGCTCTGAAACGTTTATCAGTACTTTGTTGAGTACTTGAACTAATATCTTGGCATCTTGTAATATAAGCCAGTAAGCCACTATGGCCAGTTGACCTGATCTTATGTATTTGTTTATGTCTTGATCGTCATGACTATGTTTGTGGTTTGGAATTCATCCTACTTTATTGCTATATTGATGGTTGACAGGAGTTATTAGAACATACATGTTTGGCTCTTTAAACTAAATTGAATTTGGTTTCTTGAGTTTAGTTTTTGACTTCGTGAATGAGGATAGTTGTTTCAACTTTTATCTGAATAAAATTGGTACACTATCTCTAAGCAAGGGTCGGTTCAATTGCATATGGATTTAAGCTTCATTTTTCTTTTTCATTGTGATAACTTTGTTGCCTTGTTTTTAGAACACTTGGGTGCGGATTGTAGCCACAGTTTGTTCTGAAAGATGAAAATGGCCTGGCTGAATATTTCTGCATGTTCCTCTAGAATTAGGTCTTGTAATTTCATATAAATAAGGTATCATGTATGTAGCTTGTATACCTTGGGTCCTTGGTACAGCCACTGTTCATATAAATAAGTTCAGAAGTATCAGCCATGATGTTAGTACCTTTTCAATTGATCTCAAGTCAGGGTACGGAAGGTAGATACAAGGCACTACTATGATGGCTTCCCCTTCTTCAGTTTCTACACCCCAGGTAGATTGCAGCTGCTTTGGTTGATTGTAACTTTTTAGGATACAACTTTTGTATGTGACTCTGATATGTAGACATATAGCTAAATTGTATGGAACCAAATGCTACTTGTTGGAGTATAGGCCCATGAGGCAAGGCCTATGAGGCCCATGTATGGAACAATATACAGCCACCCTCTAGGGTTGGCCCATGGCAATAGAGAATATTCCTTCTAACATGGTATCAGCCGGTTCGTTCTCTCCCCCTCCCACCCCCGATCCTGGCGCCGCCACTAGCCGCCGGCGGGCCTCTCCCTCGCCGCCGCCGGCCATGGCGGGCCTCTCCCTCGCCGCCGCCGGCCATGGCAGGCCTCCCTGCTTCCCCTAGCGTCTTCTCCCCCTTCCCCTACTCCGCCTGGATGCAGGGGCTGCCCGGCGCCTCTGGCGCCGCCGCCACTGCCGCCGCCGCCGCGGTCTTCCCCGGCGCGGGCGCGAGCGGGGGCGGGCTGGACTTCGGCGCGGGACCGCGGCCCCCTGCAGGAGCCGCCGCGGGCGTCTGGCCCCCCGCCGGTGCGGGCGCGGAAGCGGACCGGGTGCGCCAACCCCTGGGGCGGGCGCGGGCTTCCGGCGCGGCCGTCGGGCTTCCGGCGCCTGCTGCTCCGGCCACCAGCGCGACCTGCAGCCCCGCCGTTGACTTTCCCGGCGAGGGTGCGGCCCTGTCCAGCGCGCGCGCGGCCTCCATCCCCTCCCTGGTCGCGGGAGTGGCCGCTGCTACTGCCGCGCATCGCCCTGGCGCGGGTTCTCCCGGCGCGGCCGCAGCCGATGCTGCCGCTGCAGCCCTTCCCGACGTGGGGGCCGCGGCCTCGACTTGGTACAGCGCCGCACCGGTCCCCTGCGCGGGCGCGGCCGATGCTGCAGCTGCAGGGCGCCACCTCTGCTGCAGCTCTTCCTCCACTCCCTGCGTGAGCGTGGCCGCTGCTGCCGCTGCAGCTTCTCTAGGCACCGATGCGCCCGGTGCAGGTGCAGGACATGCTACCCAGCACATCCTCCCCGAGCACCCCGCTGCCATTGCACCCGCTGCTCTTGCCGCGGCTCTCGCCGCCGCCCGCACTGCTGCTGCGGAGGGCCCGGCACGCCTCTGGGAGCTCGAACGTGATGCGGCCGATCTCTGGACCTGTCAGGTCGCTGAGACAGCGCTGCTCCTCTACCCCGACGCGCGTGCCACCACCTCTCCTTGGCCTGATTCGGCCGGTCCACCCGTCGGGCAGCGGCACTACCCGACATCGTCATCGCCCCGCGGCGGGGGAGGCAGCGGTCAATGGGGCACTACGCCTGCCCCAATCGTCGCTCCACGTCCGTCCGACACGCCGCCGTCGTTTCTTCTGGGTTCTCCTCCCCCCGGGCCGAGCGGGGGTGGAGGGGGCCGCGGAGGCCGCCGTCGTCGCGGACGGGAACCAGGTGGGGGTCCTGGTTTCCACGACCCATGGTTGGGGCACCTCTCCCCGTGGCCTCTCCAGGCTCCTGGCGGTGCGCCTCCAGCTCGCCCGCCGGCCAGCGCCATGCTCGCTGCTGCCTCTCCAGGGTTTCACCCAGCAGCGTTCCCGTGGGCTACACCTTCCAACGCCTCGCTCGGGCCGGCCAGTTGGGACTCGGCGGCCTTGGCACACTCCTTCAGCACTATTTGCCCGACAGCTCCTGTTGGCCCACAGTGGATCGCCGATTCGGGTGCCACCTATCACACCACTCCCAACCCCGGTATACTCTCCTCCGTTCACCCTCCTTCTTCGTCTCATCCTTCGTCCATCATGGTCGCCAATGGCTCGTGTCTTCCTGTCACATCTGTGGGTGCCGCCGGCGCTCATGGCTCCTTCCGTCTTCCCGATGTTCTTGTGGCACCTTCTATGGTTCACAACCTTCTCTCTATTCGTCGATTTACTGCTGACAATTCTGTTCCGTGGAGTTTGACTCTTCCGGTCTCACCGTCGGGATTTGGCTTCCCGGCGTCCACCGCCGGTGTGACAAGACGGGGCCCCAGACACCCTCCGCTTCCCGGCGTCTCCTTCGCCTTCTTCGCCGGCCCCTTTGTCACCTTTCGTCACCACTTGCTCCTCCACCACTTGGCACCCGACTCGGCCATCCCGGTCGTGATGCCCCGATGCGGCTTCGGTCGTAGTTCCGACATTCGGTGTCCTCGGGCTCACGATGAGCATCTGTGCCATGCGTGTCAGCTGGGCCGTCATGTCCGCCTCCCCTTTCAGAGTTCCTCCTCCCAGGCGGCCCACATCTTTGATCTTGTCCATTGCGACCTCTGGACATCTCCTGTCATCAGCATTTCTGGTTACAAGTTCTATCTTGTGATGCTTGATGATTTCTCTCATTACTCCTGGACTTTTCCTCTCCATGCGAAGTCTGAGGCTTTCCTCGCGATTCTCCCCTTCTTCGCTTGGGTGTCTACACAGTTCGGCCTCACCATCAAGGCCGTTCAGTGCGACAATGGTCGTGAGTTCGATAACTCCGCCTCCCGTGCCTTCTTTCTCTCTCACGGGGTCCAGCTATGCATGTCTTGCCCATATACCTCTTCCCAGAACGGCAAGGCTGAGCGCATGATTCGCACCACCACCGAGACCTCGCGCACCTTCGCTTCACGCCGGGCGTCACTCCTCGCGCGCTTCGGGCCGAGAGCTTGCACACTGCCACCTATCTCCTCAACCGCCTTCCTTCCGCTGCCTGCCCAGCTCCCACGCCTCACCACGCTCTTTTCGGTACCCCTCCTCGGTACGACCACCTTCGGGTCTTCGGGTGTGCATGTTACCCTAACACCACGGCCACCGCTCTCCACAAGCTGGCACCCCGTTCGACTCTCTGTGTCTTCCTCGGGTACTCCCCGGATCACAAGGGGTACCGCTGCTACGACCTCACCTCTCGTCGGGTCCTCATCTCTCGCCATGTGGTGTTTGATGAGTCTGTCTTCCCCTTCTCCACCACCACCACTTCCACCTCCGAGCTTGACCTCTCCTCTTTGTTTTCCACTGACGCGGTGGTCGAGCCACCTTTGCAGTTGTCTCCTGCAGGTACTACCGCACAGTGCCCTTCGCCGGCCGTGCCCCGGCCACGGCGGCCGGTGCCTCTCCCGACCCCCGCTCCCGTTCGACCATGGAGGGGCCGAGCGGGGTGGGGGTCTCGAGCCGCCGCCTCAGCGCCACCGCGCTTCGCCCGGCCGGTGCACGTGTACCGGCGCCGTGGACCGCCGCCAGCGCCACCTGCGCGTCGCCCGGCCGGTGCACGTGTACCGGCGCCGTGGACTGGATGCGGCGCCGCCGCCGTCACCGGGTGGCCCCTTCTTCGCGGGGTCACCCGCACCACCGGTGGTGCCCTCTCTCCGCCGGCGACACCGACGCGCCGCCGCCGCGGCCTCTGGCCGCCCGTGTGGAGCCGCTGGTCTACCACCCACCGCTGCTTCACCGGGACCCTCGTCACACTCACCCGATGGTGACGAGGCAGGCGTCCCGCCCGCAGGCCCTCTCCGCCACTGCCTGCGAGACGGGGATCTCTCCGGTACCCTCTTCCGTCCGTGAGGCCTTGGCGGACCCTCACTGGCGCCGTGCGATGGAAGAGGAGTACGCGGCACTCCTCGCCAACCAGACCTGGGATCTGGTGCCACGTCCGCCAGGCTCCAACGTCGTCACCGGCAAGTGGATCTGGACTCACAAGCGCCGGGCTGATGGTACTCTTGAGCGGTACAAGGCTCCCTGGGTACTCCGGGGTTTCACTCAGCGCCCTGGTGTTGACTATGATGAGACTTTCAGTCCAGTGGTGAAGCCAGCTACTGTCCGCACGGTGCTCTCGCTGGCTCTCACCCGCTCTTGGCCAGTGCACCAGCTGGATGTGAAGAATGCCTTTCTGCATGGTCTCCGCTTTGCTGCCTTTCTGCTGACACTGGGGTTTGTGGAGGCCAAGTCAGATACGTCGCTGTTTGTCTACCACCATGGAGCTGAGACTGCGTACCTATTGCTCTATGTTGATGACATTGTCCTCACGGCCTCCAGTGAGTCGCTCCTCCACCGCATCATCACCTCTCTTCAGCAGGAGTTTGCTATGAAGGATCTGGGTGTGCTCCACCACTTCCTTAGGGTCACTGTTGAGCCTCACCCTGCTGGGCTCCTTCTTCACCAGCGGCAGTACACTCTGGATATCCTTGAGCGAGCTGGGATGACAGACTGCAACCCCTGCTCCACTCCAGTTGACACTCAAGGCAAGCTGTCTGAGGCAGAGGGTCCTCCAGTGACCGATCCCACAGCGTACCGCAGTCTTGCTGGTGCTCTTCAGTACCTCACCTTCACCCAGCCTGACATCACCTATGCAGTTCAGCAGTTGTGCCTTCATATGCATGATCCCTGGGAGCCTCACCTCACTGCTCTCAAGCGTCTGCTCCGGTACCTCCGCGGCACTGCTGACTATGGCCTGCTCCTTCACTGACGGTCCTCCTCTACAGAGATGGTTGTCTACACTGACGCCGACTGGGCCGGTTGTCCGGACACTCGACGGTCCACCTCTGGCTATGCCGTCTTTCTCGGAGGCAACCCGGGTGTCTGGTCCTCAAGCGCCCGCAGTGGCCTCCCGCTCGGTCGAGTCGAGTACCGCGCCGTTGCCAACGGTGTGGCCGAGGCTTCCGGCTCCGGCGGCTCCCGGCCGAGCTCCATAGCCCCCTTCGCCGGGCCACGCTCGTCTCATTGCGACAACGTCGGTGCGGTCTACCTCGCACCAACCCCGTTCGGAAGACCGCCGCACGAAGCATGTGGAGATCGACCTTCACTTCGTCCGTGATCGGGTGGCCATCGGCGAGGTGCGGGTCCTCCATGTACCAACCACCTCCCAGTTCGCCGACATCTTCACCAAGGGTCTCCCCACCGACTTCCGCTCCAGCCTCAACATCACCAGTGGCTAGTTGTGGCTGTGGGGGGCCGTGTGTGTGCTCTTTCTTTTAGATGTCCAGTCTGGAACTCCGCTGCGCCGGTAGTTCAGACTGTAATAACTCCAGTTTTTAGGCTTAACAAATCTTGCATCTCATGAGCATAATCATCTCATAAGCATCATATGTGCATTTTGTGGTAGCAATTGGTTGAGTGCTTGTATTAAAATGCAAATGGGGTTTTCAAAGTTGTTGCTAGAAGTTATATTTGGGTTGCTTTTCTCAAAATGGAGCTTTAACAAAGTTTATGCAGAAAATTATTTTGAGAAAATTTTGTTTTTACACCGAGTCATGAAAATGCTTTTTAGCCCTTCAAAATGGCCAAAAACAGTGTCTAAATACTATTTAATAATATTTTTATAATTCAAATTTGAGCCAAATTTGTATTTTCAAATCTAGGCCGAATTAGCAAAAACTTCCTATAGGTGAAATGTTCTACTCGTCGAGAGAACATTTTTCGTGTTCAAAGTTTTTCCAAATTCGGCACCGTTTGGGAGTTATAGGCGGTCAAACATTTCATGTAAAGACAAAAGGGGTGGGACCCGCCTGGGCCCACCTGTCATCATCATCATCCCCTCTCCCCTGCTTCCCCTCTCTGCTCGACGCAGCGCCGCTGCCCTGCCTGCCCTGCTGCGCCCTGCCCGGATGCCGCACGCCGCTACCGCCCACGCGCTAGGCGACGCGGCGCAGGCACTCGAGTGCGCACGCCATAGCTGACCGCCCTGTCCTGCTTCCTCGCTGAGCCGCGTGCATCGCTGCGCCGTGCCATCCGCCATTGGTGCCGTCGCTGTCCCGCGCGCCCCGTGACGCCCCGGGCCAAATTGGAGAGCACCGGGTCATCTTTATAAGCACCACGCTCGCCCTCTCGTTCGCCGCCCCGCTCTCCTCCCTTTTCCCCCTCGCTCGCAGCCGGCCGAGCCGCCATTGCCCCCGCCGCCGAGCTCGCGCCGCCGCCCACTTTCTTCCCCCGGCCCTCCTCGACCCCAACCCAAGCCACCACCCGGCTTCGCCTTGTTCTCCTCCACGCGGTGCGCGAGCCTACCTCGAGTCGGCGCCGCCCGAAGCCGCGGCTGCCGGGGCAAGCCGCCGCCGGCCGCTCCGCTCGCGTGGCCACGAGGCCACGGGCCACCTCCGGCCCCGATAAGAGCCCCAGTAGGTGCGCGAGGCCCGCCGGGACCTCCGCCGCCTCCCTACGGCCGCCGCCGAGCCGCTAGTCGGCCGGTCCGGCGAGCTCAGGGAGCTCCCCTGCCGTTCCCATCGCGAGGACCTCCTCCCAAGAATTAGAAGAAGGTGAGGGGCTTAGGCGCTAAAGCACCAGACTCATAGGTCTTTCTTTTCTAGGCTCGCGCAAATATCGGAAAATACAGGGGTTTTTCTGAAAAATGCTGCCACCCATGCCCATGACGTGTGGGTCCGAGGTGACGTCATCGCTGACGTCATTACTGACGTCAGCATGGCTGGGTCCGGGTGCATGACATGCAGGCCCCGGGTGACGTTCATGACGCCATGGGTGACGTCAGCAGTCTCGTGCCTGGGTACGTTTCGCGGGTGGATTTAGCGAAGATATGCCTCTGGGTACAGTTCGGGTACGCGTAGCATTTTAGGGGTCGATTTTCAGAATAATGATTTTTGCAGATTTTGATATAAAGCTTTGGAAAATCATATCTAGAGCTAGGAGTATCCAAATTAGGTGATCTTGGTCTTGTTGTAATCCTTGTGAAATGTAGTATCTAGGAAAAATATAATATCCCCTGTTTGAGCAACTTTTCTGCATAGTTTTATTTAAATTGTATCAAGTGGATTAATTGTTGTTTATCTTTAAAAATGCATAGATAATTCTAGGAAACTCAGAAAAATGTGATTTTGGTCTTGTTGGTTTTGTTTTGAGGTGCTCTGTCTATTAAAAGATATCACTTGCATGTCTAGTGTAATTTTATATAGTTGTAGTTCAAGTGATTATTATTGCCTTGCTCTTGAGTAAATTCATAAATAGGGTCTTTACTTCAAGTTAGGATTTAATTCTTTTTGTGGGCTGTTTATATGTCCTTGGGAAGTCATTGATGTGATTAACACATGAGTTTGCCATACTTCATAATACAAAGTATTTATAGGTCCAATTAATTGTGCTGTCTTGTGAATTATGCATAGGTCAGTAGGTTTATCCAAATGGGATGAAATTTGGTTGGTAGACTAGTATTGCCATGCTATGTCTACTGTAATTTTTGTAGGATTTTAGGAGTAGCCAATCATGGTGCTCCTGTTCAACTCTTGGATGTTCCAATTAAGGGTTAAGTCCATTGATGCTAGGCTAATCTAATGATAAGTTGGGTTTCTGGTTTACTTGTCTAAAGATGATAGTTAGTGTGTTAGCTTGACCATCTACTGTTAAAGTTTCATGGTCATTGCATGAATGGTTTAGGAGTTATGGGTGTGACAAGATGGTCACCAGGGCTGTTTTAGTGGCTGTTTTGCCAGAATCAGTCCTGATGTTCTGTGTTTTAGGTGTAATTAACCTGGGAATCAGTTTGTGATGTCTTCATATGTTTGATGGAGAATTTCATAAGCTTTCCAGAATGTCTTCTTTCATATCCATAGAGTCTATGGTTATTTATTTATGATTTATTTACTGATCTGTTAGTTATATGGTTAGGACTAGTATTGATGCTTGAATAAGTGATGTTGTGTGCTAGGCTTATTGTCAAGTGTTCAAGGTGATTAGTGGTATGATGGGTGGTTAAGTAGTATACTATGATGAGTAGATCATGATGAATTGGTTAAGATGATTACGCTTGAGTATAGTCTCTTTGGCTTTACTGACTTGTTTGCTGGTGATAGTAGAAAGGGATGTCGTACTAGGATTACATTGTTGCAGTAGAAAACGTAGTAGATGACATGTGCTTAAGGTACACGTTCTTGGATGATGTTGACTACCTTGTAGAAAGAATAAGCAAGCACGCATTCGCATGATCATACCATGTGTATTCTTAGTATTCATACATGCACCCGCATCATACAGGATCGCTAGGAGAACAGAACGTGACGTGGGTCAAGGATCCAAAAGAGAAGTCACCAAAGGGGAACCACGGCACGTGAGGTGATCGAGAACCAGGAACCAGACGTGGAGTGATCAAGTGCTGGGAGCTTCAACATTGATCGTATTAGGAAGGCAAGCCCCGGAGCATTTCTCCTACGGTTTGCAAAATGATTTACTTTGCGTCCTTTATTGTTTATGATGCATTAAGTTTATAGGCGTTACTTGGAACCGTTTCTTGCATTATGAGTACCTTGATCCACCTGAATACCTTTACCCTTTTTAAGTTCGGGGATCGTTCATATGCTTAGCACGCTTAATTAGTTTGGTAGAAGACGGGTGATTGACCCTCATCCGCGAGGTAGGTGGTTACTACCCTATGGTTGATACTATGGAGGTTGGTTTAGAGAACATAACCATGTGGCCTTGTTAAATCACGACTAGTCGGGGTTTGTGGTGTGTTAGACCACGGAAACTCCGGCGATGTCACTTAAGGAAATATGGCTTTGTACGTCCTCGGATCATGTTGAACAATGCCTCACGAGATAGCCGGAAGGATGCGGACATCCGACCGCGAAGCCTTGAGGATGTTTGGGCTGGAATTTCAGCGGAGTTGAGTGTATTGCCCACAGCGCGGTATTAAAGCCGGTGGCCGGTCGCCGGAGGTACACGGTAGCGGGCATGCCTCGGTGCAATCGTATTCGCTGAAATCCGCGATTCCACCCGAATAGACCAAGGTGATCTAATCGACTCCGACGGAGACGTGTGGTTTGTGTGAGGAATACCCGCCAAATTGGTTTGCAATCGATTATAATCGCCATCGTTCTGGACGGTGAACACTTGACCGAGCAGCGGACTTTGTCGCAAATATGTGTGCAATGAAAGATGGTTATGGTTACGATGTTGTTGATCTTTGGTATGATCAACCGAAAGGATAAGATAGTGTTGTTTGCTCATACCCCGGAGTTTGGAGTAGTACGGGTGCTAATTTAGGGATGTCAGGATCCAACTTAAAAGATAATAAGCTAGAGAGTCTTTTATCACTAAATGATTATTTAATAAGCTCACCTTTTATTGCAATTAAATGAGTCAGCTATCCCACATATAAGGCCTTGCATACTCCTTGGTGTCACTTTATTTTTGGTTTATGACGGGTAAGTCTAGCTGAGTACCTTCTTGTACTCAGGGTTTTACTCCCACTTGTTGCAGATCATAAGTCCTTTGCTGTGGCAACAAGATGGACCGGTATCCCACTACGGGAGGATTAGACCTTGGGCAAGGTCATCTCTTATATCTCATACCTCTATGCTTTTGCCGGATTTGATGATGGACCAGGCACTATTTTTAACTAAGTGTGCGTTTTTAAAACGACATTTTAATTTGCTTCCGCAGTTTGGTTTTGAACTTGGTATTGTAATAACTATTTCATAAACTCCGATGTAATCAATTACTTGTGAACTTATGTAGTACTATGAACGGTTATGTTGAACTTAATTTGGTCTGGGCTGTATTGTGGAAAGTTTGAAATCCTTTGTGGTTTCACGGACTACCGGGTTGATATAAGCGTCATGTGCTAATTAAGTTGCTTAGGCGACATCATTAGTACATTATGTTTATATTAATTGGTCGGTTCTGTTACACAGACTGCGGGAGAGTGTTGGAGTATAGGCCCATGAGGCAAGGCCCATGAGGCCCATGTATGGAACAATATACAGTCACCCTCTAGGGTTGGCCCATGGCAATAGAGAATATTCCTTCTAACACTACTTGTAGTAGCAAAACATGAAGATGGATCTAACAATGCAATGCCATAAATAACATTAATTGTTTGTTAGCTTTCCCCTATTCACTGAAACCATATCCTTGATATTGGCTAATCCATTTCTTCACATAATAAAACTCAACCTTCTGAACCTTTGGGATTGCACTGATTAGACATTTCGATATCCTTTTAGCTTGTGGATTATTTTACTACCCTTCTAGATATATTTGGTGTGAACGTTCTCTACAGTTTCAACCTAAAAACTCTATATATTAATCTGTGACACTTTAACTTTTATATGCACACATGGTACTTCTGGTTGTTTTGATGTTTGAATATTAGTTATCAAAGTATATGATTTCTTTGATTCTGAAATGAACTGAATTTATTTGACAGTGCAACCTCCCATCTATTCAAGTTTGGTCATGTTCTACAGTTTTACTTGTTAAGTACAATTCTTAATGTTGGCAGATGGAAGTAGTTGAGTTTTTAATAAGCATTTAAAATTTAAAAGTAGGCATCTCTTTTGCTTCATCTTACGAAACTGTATGTAGTGAGCTAGGAAACAAAGGTTAACTTTTATGCGTGATGCCTTTCAGACTGCTCTAGCGCTGGTTGTAGAACCGAATGATGGGTAGTACATAGTCAAATTACAAATCCATCAATCTGAAGGCTGATGCCTTGAAATGTTTATAGTATCCTATAATACAAAAATATGCAGTTCACCTGCATGTTCTTGACAAATGTTTATTATTCTGTTTGGTAGTTTACATTATGGTAGTGTCAGACACCATGGCTTGTTATACAAGTTATTTTCTTATCTCTTGTTATAGTCACGTTCCATACATTGACACTTATTTTGACTAAAAATCTGAGCGCTATTGGGTCACATTCAATTAAAGCTTCATTGTGGTGGAGATGTTTGCTCAATTCATGGTTTGTGGAAACTCTCAACTAGAAGAATGTATAGCTTTTCCAACCTTGTTCCAGATACATATGTGTTGCTCAGTTGTTTGTTCCATCATATACTTTAGAAAAGAGGCACCATATATCTAGAGCTGATGTTTTTCCTTAAGTATCAAACAAAGCTTGTGAGTGATCGATTAGTCTATTTTGAATGACTAGCAAAGTGCAAGGTGCATAAAACTTGGTATTTTGTAAGAGCTATGGGGAGGTGCATCTGCAACCTATATCCTGAAGTGTAATTTTTCCAAGTCAACTTTGTTCGTTCTGCATCCTAACTGCATAGCAGGTGCCGGATGAAAAATAGAGTAACCCCAATGGCAGCTAGAACTCTAGATATGCAGGTGTTTTTTTATTATTATGAGTGCATACATCTATAAGTTGATGTGCAAATATCAAGAGTTCTAAGAAATAATAGTAAAAATATGTATGATTTATGCTCTGATTCATGCTAATTAGTTTCCTGCTTCATTCATGTTGCAAAGCAGAACTGATGTGTTTAGTCGTGTTTGATCAGCAGCTGAGATGGTTGCAGCCATGGTCGTTTTTTTCCTTGTTTGGTGGATGTAAATATGTGATTCCTGAAAAGATGCTAACTCAATTTACTCATGGAAGTGAAAACGATCCTGGAAATCAGTTAGCCTTACAGCCATGAGAATGTATCACGAATTGAAAACGATGGCATTTGCACTAGGAAGATAAGCATGACTGCATGAGTTGAGTGCTGATGGGGATCATCCAGAAATAAAGTGGCAGAACAATACTCAAGCAGATTTCTATGCATAAGCATGTATCATGTATGTCTTGGCAATACATCCGTGGTGCTCCCCCTTCTAATTAAATGGAGGAGGTAACATAATTCTTGTTTTTTATTCAAAGAAGGTAACATAATTTTAGAACAAGTAGAAGCACAAACCGTCAGTTAGGACATGTTTAACCTTTCAGAAGAAAGGGCAACAGCTACCTAATGATCTTAGCACTCTATATTGCTCAAAACTATGGAGCAATCTTTTGCGCTACATGAAAAGGGTTGGCCTGGTGCCTCTCTTTTCTCTTTTCCTTTTCTTTAGGTGCTTGCCTGTCTTCAGTGACTTTTCCACGCCGTCAATTAATTAGGCATTCGGCATCTTTAGCTTCCGCAGATTCTTGCTCACAAAGTCCAACACAGTGGCGCAAACTTGTGTAAAGAAACTGCATTTTCAGTTACAGTTTTACTCCAGAATGTTAAACTGCTATCCTTGTTCACAGATCAAAATCCAACTCATATTCTTTTGTCAGTTAGTATAACCACATTACTCCTACATTTCAAGTTCTGAGCTTGTGTACCATCAGTGGAACACTACCCCAGAAACTACAGATCTTGAAAGTGTCTACAGTCAGTCATGATCAGCCATTCAGCCAACTAGAGAGGACCATAAACTCTACAATTTACTATGCAAGACAATGAGCATTTCAAATTAAGCATCAGCCTTGCGAGATGCCAGCATCAGCAACTCAGCTACATGGATTTATGGAATTGGCCAGGTCGTGCCATACTCTAGGCTCAGTAGCATGATCAATGTAGCTTCAGTGATGGCTATTTTCTAGTAGCACAATCTGAAACTTACAAATACCATACAAGTTAAAACTGAAGGAGGTAGGAATTCAGATGGGTGTGGACATCAACCTTGATGCAACTCAAAGTTTTCAATTATCCTTGATTGATGTGACAAACTCATGGATCTTATATTGTGAAGTTTTTTATTGTTAGGAAAACCATGGTGTGGAAAATATTCAGAAATGATCAACGGTTTGAAGAAATTTGTATTTCAAACGGGATTCAGATTTTTCTCTTAGCACAGTTGGAACCTGAAGAGTGAAGACCATTTTTATTTTTTTGAGGAGCAAGAGGGAAAACCATATGAAGGGCCATGTTTTTTTTTCTTTTAGGCCGTGTGTGCGCACATCTTTTTGGACTTCACAGGGCCCAAGCTGATGGTGCAGGGCCTATTACTCACTTCCTATTAAATAACAGCTGCTTCTCAGTACACATTGCTGGTTAGCCAATTAGCTGGTATAGCAAAGAAATTCACATTCAGGTCATCATCAGCTGAAGCTTTGCAGATTCCAAGCTGTGTGGCTGTGCCAAGGTATGCAACCATACATGGCACCTATTTTTTATGAGCTGAAGAGCTAACTCGTGACCATGCTGAAATACTCAGCCAGTTCATCTCTCAGAAAGAAAAGGAAGCAATGCGTAGCAGCTGCAGCCAAGTGTTCTAGAAACAAAAATTAAGAAACAAAGCTCTCATAGTCCAAGAACATGAATCTTAAATCAGTATGCGACCCTGCTAACCCTTGCTCACAGAATTTGTACCAAGATTATTACAGAGAAAAGCTGAAGCAACTATCGAAGTGAAAATTTAACTCAATCAATCACATATTCACATTTAATTCAGTCTACAGAACCAAATATATATGCAGTTCAGAGTACAGTCGTTGTGGTGGAGTGGCAGTGAGGCAGGCAGCAGGACGGCCTTTCCTCATTAATTAGATATGATTTATTAGGATTTCACTGGACCTTCCTTAGGGGATCAAGGAATCCTCTCTATATAATAAAGGGAGGTGGCATATGGTGTTCATAAGAGACATCAACCATCAATATAACAAAAATCATACTAAACTAACTTTACACCTTAAACATAAGCATCAAGGTCATGCTCATAAACAACAGATGAACATCAGGCCCCTTAGACTATAAGACATTAAACTACTCAACAGAGAATACTGATAAACTTTCAAAGCATCATCCCTACAATATGCCAACAGCAGAATATCCGGCTTGCCAGTAATTAATTTGTGTCATGGCAAGTTCCCACAAGCACGATCTGAAAAGTATCAAGCATACAAGTTTAATTAGCTTCATAGCTTACTTCTTCAGTTCAGTAAGAAGAAATAGTAGTAATGCCTAAAGTTTAATATTTACAATAGATCTTAGTGAAAGAGTGTGCCAAAAAAAAATCAGCAGCCTGTGGTTGATTAAAAAATCAATTATTGCCTAGGAATATCTTGCCATTATCAAGAATTAATCATAACAAGTTGAATATGACTAGAAACTAGAGTAGATGTGATATTGCATTGTCAGATCTCAGTTCTCAAAATGAAAAGCATCATTTACTTGTAGAGCTAATATCTGCACATATCAGGACAACTAAATTATAACAAGGAAATAATGTGCCTCAGCTGGCAATTGCAATTTGCTGCTAGTACAAATGAAGATTGCAAAGCCTAAAATTTAAAATTGTTCCAGATACAGGTATAGTACAGAAGATTTTTAGGATGGAACAGTAGGACATGAAGTTCAAAGTTGGGTTCTACATGTGAGAGGATATCGTCAATCTCAAAAGTGGTTCACATGAACAGGATGAACCTAATAAAATAATATTACTGTGACATAGCAGTATCATATCTTCAGTTATCTCAGGCATGTGTATTATTTATTCCCTTTTAACTAAAACCAAAAGTATCACAACAATCTATAGAGATTGCGCAATGCAGGATTACAAACAAGCAAAAGGCTAGGACCATACCTGGTGTGTAGAGGCGCATCAAGGGTATGGCATGATAGTGGATCAAGGGGTCGCTTACTTTCTTTGCTTGCCCTGAGTTGAGCTCGATAATGAATACACCAACATCAGCAGACACGAAGATGACCCTCGGCATAACCAGTCACAGCAGCTTTAGTGAATGGCTTGTCAACCAGTAACAGAGTCCGAAGGTTGATCACCCTGTGATTGTGTCCTCCAGATCCTCCAGGTCCCCAGTGATTGTGTCCCAGACCATGTATCTGCTACCGTTATGAAGGAGAACACGGCCGTGGCGACAGTAAACGGCGCACCAGTGGCGACAGTCGGTGGGGCACCAGGTTCGACGATTGAACACTCGCTGGGGGGAGGGGGAGGCTGATGTTGTGGTGGGAACGAAGCCATGGGTATGTAGTTCGTGACGTAGTAGAAGAATCCAAGCAGCGGAGGGGCTCCGTATAAGCGGCGGTACTGGCAGAGGAAGGTGGCGTCGGTGAGGAGGCGCCGCCAGGGCTTGCAGACGAGGGAGGCGGAGTAGGATCTCCGCGACGACGTCGTCGAATAATTCCGGCGCCGCTGAAATGACAGTAGCAGTAGGGTGAATTGGAGTTGAATTTGAACTAAATTCCACCCCAACCATCACATGTGGATTGAGGTGAATCCGATAACATTCAAATAAGGCCTAACCTAAGTAAGATAGGTTTATAGGACATATTCAAAAGATCAGATTTCATACAGTACCATGAACCCCTTCCCCTGTAAGCGCATTTAGATAAGCTGCAAGTGTGGAAACAAGTGTCTTCCCCTCGCTTGTCTTCATCTCTGCAATGCAGCCCACCTTGATAGTGTTTATTTCCCTTCATATGTTTTTAAAGGGAATGGGCCTTTTTGGATCACACAACAATTATTATAATCTTGATTATGCATGATATTATCATAATCAGGATTAAATGTTATAATAACTATAGCATTTGGGACTTAGGGATTATGATGATTGGTTATCCATGAGTAAAGTGAGATATTTCTATTTTATCCTTTATAATTTGGCAAATTGTATAGTTAATGGAGGGCAAGTTGGACTTTCAGCACTCATATTCCCCTATAACCTAGTCTCACATAGATAATGGGATTATGATTACCAAGAGTTTTGATTATAATAAGCTATATAATCGATCCTGTTTGATCAAAATTTGGTTATATAATCTGATTATTAGTGGGGGTTTCTAGTGTCTTAATTTATATGAAATTTTAAAACTAATCCTATTATTTTTTTGTGTCTTTGTGTGTGCATTTGTTGCATACGCCGTGCCTCAACTTGATGTTGATACCCAAAGTTCGGCAAAATTCTACTCCGCTCAGGATGGGAGTTTTTCTTATCTCAAACCCCTTTGTCCAAAACTGAGACGGTACACCCCATGTCCAAATTTATGCTACAGCTCTTCTTCTTGCTTGTAGTGCTCGTGTTGTTTTTTTTTTTTTTTTTGAAACTCTCCTCTGGCTCTATGGCCTTGGATTAATAGAAAGATACTCAGCTAAATCGCGAGCACTTTGACTGATTACAAACTCCGGGAGGGGGTCCGTCCAAACATGGAACTGGCCTGGGTCCCAACTCCGACTCCTAACAGCAAGTTCGTGTGCACTCGAATTACAAACTCTTGGAATTTTAACACAACTAAAAAAAGAGAAATTATCATCTACAAACTCTTTTATTTCCTTCACCAGACCTCCTCCCACAGCCAGGTCATATTCCGATGAGTTGATGGCATCCTTCAACTGACTTGAGTCTGTTTCAACAACCAATCTCGATATACCAAAGAAGACAGCTGCTGCGATGGCCTGCTTGCACGCCGATGCCTCGGTGAAGAAAGCGTCATGAACCAGGCCCAAACTCCCGGCTCCAGCCCCGATCGTGCTTCCTTCGTGATCACGTATGATAAACCCCCATGAGCCCAGCTTTGTGTCCGGTATAAATCCTCCATCGATGTTAACCTTCAGGATCCCTTCTTCCGGCGGAGCCCAGCACATCTTCACCATCTGTTTTGGGTACTGAACCTCTGAAACTCCCTGACGAAGAATGTCATTCACCGTGTTGACAATGGACCATGTTGTGGTTTCACATGAGGGCATCAACTCTCCCGCATTCACCTTGTTTCTGACTTCCCACCACCGCCATAAGAGCACACAAACACGAATGCCAATATCTTCCCTCAGTTTCACAATCTCCATCATAAAACTTTCAGCAGAACGTGCCTCTAGTAGCTTCAGCCTGGTTTCTTCTAGACCCAGCTCTCTCCAACATTTGCGAGCTTCTTTACATTTGAGGAAGCAGTGTGCTCCATCCTCATCGTATCTGAAACAAACCGGACATCTTGTATCCAGCTTGATACCCCGTCCTCTTATGTTCATCTTAACAGGCAGGCTATTATGGGCGATACGCCACATACATTGTCGAATCTTCGGAGTCACCGGCATGCGCCATATCTTCTTCCACACCTTAGCAGTACCACTTCCTGATGGATTAGAAGATTCACCTCTTTGTTGTGTTCTTTTTGCCGCCTTATCGTCATCCAGAACATGATAAGCAGACTTGACAGAAAAAAACTCCTCTTGTGTCGAAGTGCCAAGCAACACAATCCTCACGATCTGCATGAACTGGGATCAACAAAATGTTTGGCACATCCTCGGCCCAGAACAGGTCCTGTACCAACTCCACATCCCATGTACCGGTGATTGGATCTATGAGCTCTGCCACTTTTGTTAAAACTGTATTCCCTCTAGGAGTGATTGGTCTTCTTGTCACTCCAACCGGAATCCAAGGATCATCCCAAATACGGACTTGGCTGCCATCCCTAATTCTCCAGATAATTCCCTTTTCAAGAGCTCTTAAACCCCGGATAATACTCCGCCATGTGTATGAAATCCCTGGGCCTTCTTTCACCTTCCACAGGTTGCCATCGGGGAAGTACTTTGCTTTCAGCAGGCGCGCACAAAGTGAATCAGGTTATTGAATGAGTCGCCAGCTCTGTCGTGACAGCATTGCCAAGTTGAACAGGTGTAAATCTCTGTAGCCCAGCCCCCCGATCTCCTTTCTGCTAGATAACTTTTGCCATGAGACCCAATGCAACTTCTTCTTCTTATCTTGTTGAGCCCACCAAAACCTGCAGATCATTGTACTTATCTCATCACATAGAGATTGTGTGGGATCGAAACACGACATTGCGTAGCAGGGAATAGCTTGGGCCACCGCCTTTATTAGTGTTTCTTTGCCTGCTCTTGATAACAATTTTTCCTTCCATCCCTGAATGCGCTTCCAAACTCTATCTTTCAGATAAGAGAAGAGCTTAGCTTTTGACCTGCCCATATACACCGGGAGCCCAAGATATCTCTCACTTCTTGCTTCATGAGAAAGGTTTAAAGCTGCCATAAACTCCATCTTACTATCAGCACCACAATTCTTACTGAAAAGTATCGAAGACTTCTCCTTATTTATCATCTGACCCGAGCATTCCTCATATAATTGCAGCACTTGTTGCAGACAATTTGCATTCCTTTCATTAACTTTCAGGAGTAGCAAAGAATCGTCTGCAAACACTAGGTGAGTAATACTCGGTGCATTTGCACATATAGTGACCCCCTCCAAACGACCACTTCTCTCAGCCTCATTCAACAAACATGAGAAGCCCTCGGCACAAATGAGAAACAGATATGGGGAGAGTGGATCCCCCTGCCTCAAGCCCTTGATGGTACTATTTCATCAGTTAGATCACCATTTACCTTGATCCTATAGGATACAGAGCTCACACATTGCATAATAAGATTTATCCATCTCCCGTGTTGTTCCTCCTGAGGAGGCAACTTTGCTTATTAATTAATGTCTTGAAGCAAATTGGCATATCTGGTTCCTTTGGCATTGCTATGCCATCTTCTAGTGAAGATGGGAAGGAGCATGCATGGCCATATTGGTTGGCAAGTGCAAAGTGAAGAATCAAAAATACTCTAAAGATTGTTTCCTGCAAGGTCGTTGATTTATTCTACAAGAGACATTTTCTAAAATTAAAATAGGATAATAATCACTTTTTTATGTTGAGTTTGTATTGTAACTTAGTCAAATTAATACCTCAATTTTGTTGAGTTAATCACTTACTCAGTTAAGTTCATACTGTAATTAGATTTACTCAAATTAATACCACTCCCTCCGTCCAAAACAAAAGTGATGTTATGTGTTTTGAAATTTATCCTAGAAAAAAAAAATGATGTTTTGAGTGTTGTTGCCCCCCACATGCGCTCCCTTTGGTATCCACACGCATGCGACCTGTTTTTATTTTTCCAGCTGCACAGGATCTCTGCATATGCTTTCATGCAGCGCATCTAATTAGGGAACTAAACCGCCCTACATCCCTTCTAAGGGAATCATTTGTTACAAACCAAGGGTATTAGGGACATTTCTCTTCATCACTAATCTGTCTAAAAAAATTCTAAAACAACATTTTTCTTGTGACCGAGGGAGTACATCCAATCTGCAAGGTTTTTATTTTAATTGAATATACAAGTTAATATTTTTGCGCAAGTAGTCAAATTTATAGGGGCTCCCAGTTTCTTGTGACCGAGGGAGTACATCCAATCGGTAGTAGTGTCCTCTAGTGTCGTCTGTGCCGCTAGGATATACGTGCCTGTGTCAGGTTAAAGGTCTCCACTGTGTGAGGTTAAAGGTGTCCACCCCAGTCGCCCCTAACGGGTTTGTGCGGCGCCGTTGGGCTTCGAGTGTCCGCTGCCAATAGCCGCTTCGGATAGGTGGGCTGCTGTGCGGGTTGGCGTGTGCCCACGGTGCGATCTAGCCCAACGGGCTGACGGGCTGGCCCACGCTGTTTGCAAGTTTACTTATTAGTAACTCGCTCCATTATTCCAAAAAAAAAAGTAACTCGCTCCATTTACAAAAAAAATGATTATAAGAATGGTGTCGATCAAACTGGCTCATGTTTGATGAAGTTACAGTAAATAGTATATGTATTTATGTCTCCAACAAATTTATTATAAAAAATATGTTATATAACTAATCTATGGTACTTATTTTGTATCATGAATGCTAGTATTATTTATATAAATTTAGTCAAAGTTCAAACTATTTCATTCATAAAAAAACGAAAATTGCATTATCTTGTGGATAGAGAGAGGAGATGAAGAGAATAGTTTGTAGGAAAAAGTGCATGTTAAATTGTTAAAAATAGAGGGGGGAAGGGTGTTGGTAACTCAAAATATATACATGATATTTTGGTATAAGTTTTGAACATTTGATTCCTTATTATTACAGAATGGAGAGATAATCATGATCTTTTTTTTTTGTACATTTGAACATTTGATTCCTTATTATTATAGGATGGAGAGATAATAATCATGATCTTTTGTTGTACATTTGAACATTTGATTATTGGTTCACATGGACCACGTACATGTGAATAGATGAGTTAGCTGGGTTGGCGTGTGCCCGCGGCGTGGTCTGACCCAGAGTAACGCTCAATTAAAAAAAAAAAAACAAAATTCTCCCGTCCACTAAGGTAGCTTGGTTCATTTACCACTTGTCTTCTTGTAGCGCAGCTGAGGCTAAAGGACAGGAGGGATCAATAAAAAGAAGAAGAAGGGCGGTGTCACGGACAGATTACACGTGGGCTGGGCGATGCTAACACAATCCGATCTAACTCAATTAAAAATTTTGACAGCACTTGTATATTTATAATTTAAATCTGTGCCGTGTTAAGACTTTTTTTTTATTTATAATTTAAATCTGTGCCGTGTTAAGACTCTTTTTTTTCGTTCATATATCAAATTTGAAAGTGATTTTTCACAAAAAAAAAATTGAAAGTGATTGCTCGCCGCGCCTGCCGCACGGTGTGCCGTGTCAAGACTCTAATATAGGTAGATCGAAATGAAGAATACAAGTGTGGCAAAGCAGGTTTAGCAACCTTTCCGTGGACTGGATTGGTATGGATCGGTGGGTTGGTTGGTTTGGTTGAGTTGCTAAACCCATAAACACCCTGACACCGATCGTCGACATCAGCTGCTTACGTGGCGTCCGGGCCGCCGCCGCCGCTAGAAGCCTGCCAAGGTGTGCGGTGTGCCCTCGCGTCCACGGTCCGTGTTGCTGTCACCAATCGCTGTGTCCTCGCGGTCGGGTGGTGTAGGGTGTGTGTGTTAAACTTAGTTAAACCCCGTCGCGCTCCATCGTCGACCGCCCCTTTCGTTTCATCAATTTTGAAGGAACAGGAGGGGTTTGATCCCCTACTGGATTTTATTGCAAAATAAATAAAAACAAAGTTTACAAGGTTTACAAACTCCACGAAGGAGAATCAAGAAAAAAAAAGGTAGCAAAGAAAATAAGTTTCTATCCATGAAGACATTAAAGGTTTGAGCTCCACTTTTGCTCTAAGGATAACCTGAGCAAATTCCTTTTTGAACACCAACTTGCAACGTTGAAGAGAATTGTCAAGTCCCCTGAAAATTTTGTCATTTCTCACCGACCAAATTGCCCAGCACATTGTTATAATTATTTCCATGAAAAAGCGTCGAGGAAGCTGAGATTTTAGGCTTTCCATAATATGGAAGACATCCATCGAGTTTGGCACTAAAATTTGAAGAGACCACCAGCAAGCAATGGAAAAAGGACAGTGGAGGAAGAGGTGAAGCAAGTCTTCCTCTAAACCAAAATGACACAAAACACAATTAAACGAAGGAAGATGCACCAAGTGCGTAGTAGAAGAGAAGACTGGTGTGTTCACGTGCATAGATGAGTAGTAGAAGAGAAGACAGAGTGGTCTTGCTGGCTACGGCAATCAATCGGTGGCAAATGCCTCTCCATCGCACCAAAGATGACAAGTGCAACTTCATCAGTGATTGTTACCTCAAAAACGACGCCCCCGTCCTTGTTGTCTTCATTAAATGCCCGCATAATTCACGTTTCGTGGGTAGGAGTACACTACAAGGAATACAGCGGTAGCCGCCGTAGCACTGAGTCCAGGTGCAGCCGAACGAACGAGATTGCTCACGTTTCCATCGAAGAGTAACAAAATGGAGCGTAGGATTGCGACAATAACAAGTAACCCAAAACGTCAAAATGTCTGGCTCCGTCACCCCATCACTCATCCTTTTAACATCCATCCTCTATCAGCGTGCATAGACTTGGTAATACTACCTCTGCCTCAGAGAAATATAATCCGGTCCTAGTAGTTGCATATGATGGTCGAATACTGAAACAAAGATAGTTTTATCAATCGCTAATAGAGTTTGGAGTTTTGCTATTAATCTGTCAACAGATTTTTAGTGTTGAAATCTGTTGGCCATTGGATTTTGCTTTAAGATTTGTGTTTTGTCGCCGAGCCTCGAGGCGAGTGCACGGTCCGGGGCACGAGGGGGACGTCAGCTGAGGAGCGGGCGTAACCTGATGCGTCGCAACGGGGGCATCGCGTGTGCTGGCCGTCTCACATGTAGTCATCGTCGCACGAGCGTGCATATACAAGACATCAGCCATGTTATGTATGTACACGTGTGTCATCAAGGAATAATTCTGTGTCAAAAAAAGCGACAGATTTCAGCGCTAAAAATCTGTCAACAGACACGTTGATACAGTTTCAATCTTTTCCATCAATATCTTAATGCATATTCAACGGCACCATCTGGTCCTAGTAGCTGCAGTGAACGTGAATCATACAGAGTACTATGCATTACTCCCTCGGTCCCACTAACAGCTTCAGTGAAACACACACAGCGTCTGTGCCATCCTCTCACAAGAAGCAACAGCAACAGCACCCACGCGGGTCTCGTGCTTCAGCTTGCATCATCACATCACGGTGCTGCAGCCTGCTCCCGCCGAAGCCCGAAGCCTGGCCCCTGGGCGCTTCGATCCATCCATGGCGTCCGCAGCCACCAGCACAGCCGCCGCCGGGCCACACCGCACCCGGCCGCATGTCGTGCTGGTGGCCAGCCCCGGCGCGGGCCACCTCATGCCGATGGCGGAGCTGGCGCGGCGCCTGGTGGCGCACCACGCGCTCGCGGCCACGGTCGTCACCTACGCTGACCTCTCCTCTGACGCGCAGCACTCCGGGTCCGCCGCCGTCCTCGCCTCCCTCCGCGCGGCGAACGTCTCCACCGCCACGCTCCCCGCGGTCCCGCTCGACGACCTCCCCGCCGACGCCCGCATCGAGACCGTGCTCCTCGAGGTGATCGGGCGCTCCATCCCGCACCTCCGCGCCTTTCTCCGCGACGTTGACTCCCCGCTGGCCGCGCTGGTGCCGGACTTCTTCGGCACGGCGGCGCTGCCCCTCGCCTCCGAGCTCGGCGTCCCGGGGTACGTCTTCTTCCCCAGTCACCTCAGCGTGCTCGCCGTCATGTGCAGCGCCGTGGAGATCAACGACGGCGCGGGCGCCGGCGCCGGCGGGTACCGCGACCTCCCGGACCCTCTCCGGCTTCCCGGGGGCGTGGCGCTGCGCCGCGAGGACTTCCCGAGCGGGTTCCATGACTGCAGGGAGCCGGTCTTCGCGCACCTCGTCGACGAGGGCCGCCGGTACCGCGCCGCTGCGGGGTTCTTGGTGAACACTTTCTACGAGCTGGATCCGGCGACCGCGGAGGAGTTGAAGAAGGCGGCGGAGCAAGGCAGGTTCCCGCCGGCTTACCCGGTGGGCCCGTTCGTCCGGTCAAGCAGCTCCGACGAGGGCGGCGCGTCGTCGTCGTCGTCGCCGTGCATCGAGTGGCTGGACCGGCAGCCGACGGGGTCCGTGGTGTACGTTTCGTTCGGGAGCGCCGGCACGCTGTCCGTGGAGCAGACGGCCGAGCTCGCCGCGGGGCTGGAGGACAGCGGGCACAGGTTCCTCTGGGTCGTGCGCATGCCGAGCCTGCACGGCGAGCACTCCGACGACATGGGCCGGAAATCCCGTGTCGGCGACGAGAACGACCCCCTGGCGTGGCTTCCGGAGGGGTTCCTGGAGCGGACCCGGGGGCGCGGCCTCGCCGTGCCGTCGTGGGCGCCGCAGGTGCGCGTGCTGTCGCACCCGGCGACGGCCGCCTTCGTGTCCCACTGCGGGTGGAACTCCACGCTGGAGAGCGTCACGGCCGGCGTGCCCATGGTGGCGTGGCCGCTGTACGCGGAGCAGCGGATGAACGCCGTCGTCCTGTCGTCGGAGAGCGTGGGCGTGGCGCTGCGGCTGCGCGTCCGCGAGGACGACGGGCTCGTCGGGCGCGAGGAGATCGCGGCGGCGGTGAGGGAGCTGATGCAGGGGGAGCACGGGCGCGCCGTGCGGCGCCGGACGGGGGACCTGCAGCAGGCGGCGGACCTGGCGTGGGCGCCCGGTGGCTCGTCGCGCCGGACGCTGGAGGAGGTCGTCGGCAGGTGGAAGTAGGGGCGGGTGCGGTTGCCAAAATATTTGTCGTTTCGTCGTCATGAATCGTGAGTCGTGACGATGTTGATGTCTGCTGTTGTCGTGGTTTGTCGTCGGAATTTGTGCTACAAGACTATAAAATAAAAAAGATATAAAATCCGATTTACCCTTCTAACTTGAATTCAAAAAACATCATTGAATGGAGATATACATCATTCTTAATTTTCAAAACCTGACAAACTACCGTCGTCACCTCGCGACTGAGATAAAATACAGTGCTCCGGCAACTGCAGTTACCCCCTCGCTCGGAAGTCCTAAATAAGTGTTGCTACGCTAGTCGTGTCAGATTTTTTTCAAGCTTGATTGATTTATAAAACATATTAGCAATATTTTTATTTTTACGGCGTGATCTCTAAACATCCACTATAAATACTAATATTTTCTTGCATATATCTGATTAAAACTAAAAACGTTTGACTAATTCAAAAATGAGAACGGGCACTTCAGGAAAGCAAGTAGGACTGCATGCATATGCGTTGCATTTGTAAACAAACTGCCTATACATGTAATTCACACAAACGGAAGGCTCTAAAGTTGTTAGATAATTTTGTTGGAATAATATATCATGCTGCTCAGTGCTCATACAGTGGGCAACGACAGCGATGGTGGCCGGGAAGCCAAAGTAGGGCCAGCAGCACTCGCCGGCATAACTGCCAGCGCATCGTGCCCGGCAGATCTTCTGGAGCTGGAAGCTCTGGACGTCGATCTTGAAGAGCTCGGCGTCCTTGATGCCGTGGCTCGCCATGAATACCGGCTTTTCCTCGCTGGCTTCAATGATGAGGCACCCGTTGGCCGTGCCCCGGTGGCAGAAAGGCCGGCGGTCTACCGGCCACGGCAGCGGGATCGTCTTCTCTAGCTGCCACCGCCGCGCGTCGCCGCCGGCTTCCGTGTCGTGCGCGACCATCCAAGGAAGTCTTCGGTCTCATTTTGCCAGTGTTCTCTCCTACACGCTGAAGAACACTGCCTGCTACCTCCAGATCTTTTGCCCTTGCGCTGAAGCCATGTGTTGGCGGCAATGTGATAGTAGGTCATCGTTGCCCAGCACAAGCATGTCGCAAGCGCGGCTCCGACTTCCGACCATGGCCGCACGCCCTACCACGAGGCATCCTGACCGAGTCAAATCCACAGTGACGCCTTCAGAAAGGTTACGATGTCCAATGAGCTGCCGTCGCTCGTCCAAGAATGGACCGGGTTCTCACCCGTGGAAAATGGTGGGGATAACGCCACCTACAGGTGAAGCGGTGCCCGCAGGCGTCGTCATCGCTAGGCTTTACCCAAGAAATCTCCAGCACAGACGTCGGCCGAGACTTCGGATCCCAACCTGTCACCACCGTTGCCGCTGCCAGTCTTCTTGCAGAAGCCTCGCCTGAGGGGCATCGACACACCGGCTACGCAGCGCAGCCGCATATAGCTGTGTCAGCCACCCCTGTCGACCAGATGACGTGCCGAAAACCAGCATCACCCCGCCGCGCGCGTTCCCCTACCGCACAGCATTAGGGAATTGCTACGGTACTCCGAAATGACTGTGAACCGTTTATTTGTTTTGATCAGATGATCATGATCACATATTACCTCCTACAATGTAATGGATGAAATGATATTTATTTAGTTTTTTATTTTATAAAATAGGATTAATAAGGAAAGTTCTAGATATAAAAAATATTTTTTTCTAGACGTGATCGATGAATGCGTGATCTGACTAATATAGCATTTTTTTTCTTCCTATTTCTAACTATCTACTTGATATATTTTGATTACTCTTATTTTTGTATGTAAATTTATTCACTTGATTTTGTATGTGGTATGAATTTCGTGTATACCTGATTAGCGTGACCACCACTACCACAGAGAAGCACTACAGGGGCGGCTGGTGATGCTCTGTAAGGACGGTTTCACCAGCCGTCCCTAATCATCCGATCTTGCTATGATTGGCACTATAGGGGCGGCTGGTGATTGAACTGCCCCTACTAATGATTTCACGTTGGGAAACTTGAAAATAAATAGCAAAATATTTTTTTATTAGGGGAAGGGACCCACCGGTCAATGCCCGCCCGTCTCCGCGCAAGTCTCGCAAGTCGTGCATTTTACCACTGCACCACACACTCACGTGTGTCCATATCCTATTTCTGTTCCCCAGTATTATACAAATCCAAGTGTAAATTGACTATTTGAGGCCCTAAACGAATTCAAATCAAAAAGTTGTCAACTATAAATTTCATAACTTTTCGAGATCTACAATTTTTTATATAGGAAACTTTTTCATCCGAGATCATTTGTAAAATTTGAATTTCAAATTTTACAACTTTAAATATAGCTTTTGCATGGCAAGATGATTTCAAATTAAAAAGTTGTCAACTACAAAGGTTTATAACTTTTCGAGATCTACAATGTTTACTAGTATACTGCCCGTGCTAACGCTACGGCTTTATTTGAAGGAGGTGTACATGAAAACAACAAAACGACAAGATTTTTCCATAGTTCAAGCTTCACGCAATTTTATATAAGCATGTATATAATTTAGAAAACAATTATGCGTAAGAAGGCATAACAAAATTGCCTCGCCTCAACCATCCTATTTACAATCTGCTTAAGACATCTGCCTCGCCTCCCTGGGGGTGTGAGTGTCTCACTCGCCCCAGACTCCCTTCCGCGACCACCGCTCGGTCCATCGATGGTGCAGGTAGCCATGCCACGCCACGACATCCACCTCACACCATGGGTCGTTGCCGATGCCAAGTCCGCTGACAGTGGTAAAGAATGTGCAAATATTTGCACAAACAAGCAGAAGGGGCACAATAACTGATGGCCAAAATGCTACCTCAGAAAAAGAACTTCTCTCCTTTCTTGAGCAGTCTAGGAAGTTAGGAACCAGTCCCGAATATTTCAAACTGCACACTCTTAGTTTTGCCCATCTCACTTATCATCTCTCTAGAATGAGCCAGAATAACCCGCTCCACTATGCATATAGCCAGAATGAGCCAACAAAAATCTTCAAAATCCTATGATTTCTTTTTCTTTTGTCTAAAATTAAAAGTAGTCACGCAGTGCAATAATGGATTTGTAAGAGCAGTTGCATTACCCTAACAACAGCAGTTGCCTTTGCTGAAGCAACAATAACTTTTGCATTTCATAGGATTTCAACAGCTTGAACAATCCATGCATATTTGAACCTGCAGTTGGCAACATATTTTAATCAGAAGCAGAACTGGTTGGCAAAGAATACATGGCATGATGTGAAATCTCTGAAAGTTTTGTAAACTATAGCCCCTCTTACCAAATAATTCATAATATACATAGATCAGTATAGACAGAGACAGAGATGGATCAGTTAGCATCTCTTTCTTGCCCCCTTCAAAATAGTAAAACTAACTCAGACATCATGATTCTCGGTGAACATACAAAATTATGCATTTTCTCCACTTCTCAGAAAACTAAAGTTTGTATTATTATTGGCAATGAAATCACATGGTCATATCTAGTATGGTAAGCAGACATGACCTATTTCAAGCACGGAAAAGCATCACATTGTACGTGTTTTTCCTTCCAGTGTTACCCAATAAAGGAGCACCAACCATAGTATAATCTAGGTAGTTAAAAAATAATAAACATAAGTAAAGGGCACCCAAAAATAATGCACATTGTATGGGGGAAGATGGTGCTCCACCTGCCGTGCGAGAGGCCTATATACGAAGGCTGTTGCCCCTGCAGGACTGACTGCTGGCAACGATAGATGATTCACTAATGTTAATATCCAGACATTAGTGTCCAGTTCGCAAGGAAATGCAAGGAAGTTGTAAAATCTTTCAACACACAGTTGATAATCCAGACGAAATCAGAACAACATCATGTATTACCTCAAGAGCATTTGAGTGAACACATGGTGGTTGGTGTGCATGCTGTTAGATGATACAAGCAAGCAAAGAAATCTTTGTGACACACATTCAATAAGCCAAAAGAAATCAGAACTGTGTCATATATCACATCAAGAGCATTTCAGCGAACACCTGGTGGATGGCGTCCATGAAGGCAGCGAAAGGAGAAGGCTTCGATATCTGGCCCCACGCGCCTCCACGTCTCCACACGTCCTTGTGCGTTGCCGCGTAGCTCCCGCGTGTCTCCACGTCCACCTGTGCGTCCTTGCGAACATGGGGAGGCTCCGCCACCGCCACTGCACGCCTTGGGGGAGGGGGCGCGGCCATAGGGAAGATTCGTCGGCGGTTGAGGGCAGTGTGGGATCGCCCAGCCGACGCACCTCGAGTGCCCCGCCGCCGCTCCCTTCGCCAAACCCTAGGCACGGATGCGTCCCCAGCCACCACCGTCGCCATTGCTGCCAAGGATAGCAGCAGCGACCAGAGAATGCAGGGAGGCCCCCAGGCGGAACGATCCAGCAACGGTGAGGTGGTGGGGGAGGAGGAGAGGGAGCGACGGCGCCGAGATTGGGGCGCCGCCCGTGCCCGCTGGGGGATGACGAGGGGTCACATATTTTTTTTTTCTTTTTTCCCTGGAGGGAGTAGGGATCGAACCCTGGTCGTCACGTGGGCTTGCGGAGTTGGCGTTTGAACGTGGGTGAGTTTGAGTCTGCCTCGTGGGTCCGATGTAAGGTCACAGGCTTCTTACACCTTGAGAAGAATTCAATTATAGTAGAGACTAGTATCGTGCCCGTGCGTTGCTACGGGACAGACTAACCTTTTGTACTAAAAACACAGATCACACGTTAAGATAACAATCATGTGAAATCAAATAACGATATTAATGTGACATTTAATCTAGAAAAACAAAGTTCATGAATTTAACACGGTCATGAAGATGCGTTGCGGGCTCACAAACTCTACGGTATCTGTTACCTCGTCACACAAGAATTCATATGGTTGAAAAAGATATTCCATGCTCTTTCTATGATGAAAATGGATTTTGTTTTAGTAGGTTCTAAATGCCCGTTCATTACAAATGGCATGAAATGACTGGCATTGCAATGAATTAAATGACGTGTCGTACTGTTACCAAAATATAGTTTCCTTTTGACTTACACGATCAACACTTTTTTAGCTTCTATGAGATCACATTCTTGTTTCCCTTCAGCACTTTTCGTGATCAACGATCCTCGAGCCAATTTTTTCAGCGAAAAAAGGATATGTCAAGCGTATCTGTGTTGTGCCCATATATAACGAGGAAAACAAAATATAATCATGATTCTTCATCATATCAAATTTTTTGTTTGGACGTAGCAATGGAGACACACTTTGCCTTCAACATAAGTAGAAATGGTTTTCAAACAGGAACTCTATACTCTATTTACCGGGAAAAACGCGCTACGGCGTGGTCTCGAAAAAAAAACTCTATTTACTGGGCAATTTGGACGCCTACCACCTCTCAAAGGATCTGAGTAACAAATAGTGCAACATCATCGTATTTCTCTTCCTTCAACCTTCATCCCTCATCGGCACCTCATGTTGCTGGTCTGCTTCAAAGTGCTAGCGTGCCACCAGCATGAACCTCCTCACAGCCACCTCTCACCTCGAGTATCTCCATTGGTATCCCAGCCCCGATCCAGCCACGGAGGAAATCCAGCAGTAGTCAGACCTAAAAGAGATTGAACTCTCCACATATAGTGGCATTTGTTTTTTACCTAACTAAAACATAGGAACTCAACTGAGATAACTTGGATTTTGCCGGTGAAATATCAGGACCATGTGACTCTTAGGCTTCATGAAGAATCGCACAATTGGCTTCAGCCCAATGGTTCGTAAGAAGCCATAAAAGAATAGAATCTGACAAAATGTCAAACAGCAGTGCTCATCAGTAAAGTTGGCTAGATTGAAGTTGGAACAATTCAGTGGGAGCAGTCATCCATAACTGATTCTTTTTTATCAAAGAATGAAATATAGCAGAACAAACTAATTACTTAGTGAATCGAGAAAAAGATAGAATAGGTTCCAAACACTCATGGTTAGATATCTGTCTTCAATTGAAGATCAGACAAACACTCATAACCACATTCAGGTAACAACTCTTATTATAAAAAGATTTTTTTTTTTTTTTGCGAATGTTATTATAAAAAGAAATTGGATTACCCTGACAAACTAAAAGACAATATACTGGGAGAGGTATCTCAAAGATAACAGAACCAGACTTCTAATCTAAATCATAATATAAAGGTTATATTTTTATTAATTTTGGCTCAGTAAGTTTAGACAATCAGCCTGTAATGATAATATAGGTCCTCACATTTTTCATTTGGATCATGTATAGAATTCCAGAGCATGCTTCACAACGCAACAATATAGAATTAAGGCAGCAAGCACTAAAGAGATAAGGAAACAAACGTGCAAAGATTATTCAGGCCAAGAATGAAGAACTAACTACAGAAAGAACCTTTTCAGAATTCCGAAGAATTGGTGCATAAGGTCCGGCATCCCCCTCGAGTATGCAACATGACTGCCAGCCTCACCCAAACAGTACGCTGGCCTACAACCTCCTCGAGAATTCCCTAAGACTACTTGCATGCTGATTCTTACAACATTATATTATCATGTCACTCTCAAACTGAGAGAAAAGTAAACAATTTAACAAATAGGTTGCGGAATAATTTAGGAACAAAAATTGCTAAGATCTGAGAACTCCAAATTTTTAAGGATATGTTAGGATATCAAATTTTATTTCATCCTTGCTTCTAAAATTTGTCTACACAGTCTAAAAGGAAATGGAGTTGTACCTTGGTAGCTGTCTAGGTGAACAATTCAGAATTTCACCAAGGTGCTCCACTGTCCTATTTCCCCTCTGCCGCAGATGTGCAAGTGTGCACCACCCAGGCTCCAGTGCATGCTCTAGCTTGCCTGATTCTTAACCTGAAGTCTGAATAACAACATGCAAAAGAGAAAACAAAGTTCCTTTTTACGTCATTCTTCATGACTTAGGAATAAATGGAAGCTGCAATTATTGACAAACAATACAAGTTTTCTAGAGTCTCAAAACTGAAGAGAAATGCTACTTAAAAACAATACCATCCATACTGAAAAATGAGCACACAACTGATGGTGGACATAACAATTCATATAAAAACTAACACAAAGAGCCTATGCACTCATGTCGAAACAACTATGAAATACAGTAACTTACATAGGAAACTCCTGAGGGTTCTATCAAGTAGAGCTGTGGCCCATCCATATCATAATCTCAAAGAACAACAACGCAAGCACAAGGCCTGATACAACAGAAACCAAGTTAGGAACTTAGGATTCACTACAATAGCCAAGAAAATATTTGATGAATACAGTCATGCCTCTAGTAATTATGGACCACTACTGTTGAAGTGTTGAATTTATTACCTGAGCCACCAGTACAGTGTGCAAAGATGAAAATAAGCTCCCGCATGATCTGCCAATTCCTTCACATAAATGGAGCAAGTAACATTGTGTTACCGTATATAGAACGAGTGGAGCCGCCCTCCATGGCAAAAGCCTGGCACCAGGTGGTTGCCATGTATAAATTATCTGAACTGCAAACCACTCCTAACCAGGTGAAACGTTCCACACTTATGGTGTTGCAAAGTTACAACAACTGGTTTATCATGCAAAACAACCGAAACATGCACACAGGTAGGCACCAGATTCAGGAAAAAGTGGTGCATGGCGGCGGTGTTCTAGCTTTGATTTTTACTAAATCACAAGCAAATGAAACTACAATGGGACAGCACCTGTCCACCTATAACTGAAAGAAAGGAAGTTCATGCAAAAAAGAACTATGTACTGCAAGCAACCTGTGTATATTCTAGCAGCCATGGCAAATACTTCTCTTATGCAGAACATTTAATCAATTTCAAACAAGTTACAGCTTGTATATTCTAGCAGCCATGGCAAATACTTCTCTATTTTCTTTGAAAGAAAGCAAATACTTCTCTTATGTAGAACATTTAATCAATTTCAAACAAGTCACAACTTGCACAGTGACACTAACATTTTTTCTGAAAAAAATGTTCTCTGAACTATCTGGATGCAGAAGCTGCAAAAGCTACTGAAACTAAAATAGAGAACAAGTGCTACCCTCAAACTCTATCAGAGAAAAAGAAAGTTAATCAATGCAAGTTTCAGGTCTAGAATAGGATCACTAAATTAATAAGCTAATGCAAGAAAACTATGCAGGCAAGTAATGATTACTCGGAGATTGGTCACTGATGGTATGGTTGAGATGCTGCTACTTTGTCCTGTCACTTCTACTTGGCGAGATGACCTGCAAGCTGCAAATGGAATGACTTCAAATATTTCTAGACATTAGAAAATAATCGAGCATAACACTATACTATTTTGACCAGCAACATACCATTCAGATAGGTGAGTTTTTCATTGTGCTCCCACTATCCAACTCCGTGGCAGGGATATGAAAATGATACAATAAGAACCTGAATGATGGGGGTAGAGTAAGCACAACGATCTGTAAATTTGTTTTAGAATAAGGTTTATCCAGCTTAGTATTAGATCATTATAGCGTATTCTAGGCATCTCTACCAATCCAGATCTACAAAATCCAGCACATAGATAAAGAAAGCAAGTAGAAGTGGATCACACATTGACAATACACAATTCAAAGAAGCCAGAGCTTATAAACTAAAATTGTTATTTTTTTTTTTTTTTACCAAAGAACATTGTATGAAAGAGGAATCCTTGAAGACCTCGTATGCAAGGTTCAATAATAAATATTTTAAGGACTTGCCCAACTATGCTACATGGCAAACTCTTATGAACAATAATTGTGAAGAGTAGGGAACGAAACTGACATTACATTTGTTGTCAATCTTACATACGAACAAAATTAGACATGTTGACTTCAGCAAGGCTAGATTTTGATGAACCCAATTAAAGAAGATCCTGTGACATAAAAAGGCATCCACACCATTCAGACATTTCATCGAATAGGCTATATGCATATATGTGATAGATTGACAGCACTAAGCCACGCACCTGCTGCCGCCGTGTGGTTGCCAATGCCCACCGCTCGGCCGCCACTCCTGAGACGTTGGTTGGCGGCTACTGAACAACACCGGCGTCCTGATGACCTGATGATCCGATCCGGTCGCAGGTAAGGTGTACTGGAGACCCATCTGACCATGAACATCGTGCCATGGAGGCGCGATGGCGCGGGTCTTGGAGACGGGGACAGAGGCGCGATGCCCCGGCGCCTGGAGAGATAATCACGCGGACGTAGACACCAGGCTATGGTGGGGCAGCTACTGACAAACACCGGCGTCCTTGTCCGATGGTCCACCGGCGTCGTGGGGCGGCGGAGCGTGCAGAGCGCGTGCGCGATCACGTAACGGGGGGTGGGGCCTGAGATGTTGCGGTATGTGAATCAAGGATGCAGCGGTACGTGACTCGCCGACGTACGTCGCTGCTGCCCCGTGCGGCTTTGTTGGATCCGCGATCAATGCTACGGGAATGAGGGCCCACCTGCCGGCGCCATCTGGTTGCTCGGTAACCGCGACTTGGGATGTGGCGATAGGAGGGATCGCACGGGGTCCAGTCGCGGTGACTGTGGTTTTCCTCGTGATGGCAGTGATCAGGGCGTGCCAGCGTGGTTTCCAAATTCGATTTTTTTTTTTTGAAACTGTTTCCAAATTCGTTGGGAGGAATTACAGGGAAGGACAACGTCCTCAACTTTCTAAATCTGTTGCGCGGGTGGAAAAGGGTATCGCGGGCTGCAGTGCGGTGTCACACCACGGAGGGGTCGGAGGCAGACGGAAAAAATTTTCGCATGAAACGGTAATCTTAGTTTCTTTCTTTTTATTTGTGAGAGATTAAGGCTGTTTTTCCATCCAAGGTTGTTTGAAAAATTCAAAATTTTGAATTTCAAACGTAGTTTTCCATGGCAAGATTTTTTCAAATCAAAAAGTTATGAGATCTACAATCGTTGTTTAGGTCATTTTTCCATCCGAGGTCGTTTCGAAAATTTTATTTTTAAGTACCTATTTTTAAAATTCAGAATTTATTAGTAGAGGCGCCTCAATATCCAACCGCCTTACTAATCGATTAGTCGATTAATCGATTAGTCGGGATGGTTGGATATTGAGCCTTTAGTAGGGGCGGCTCATAACACCAACTGCCCCTACAAATCGAATAGTAAGGGTGGTTTTTGTTTTTGGAGGCGGCTGATAAAGAGAACCGCCCCTACTAAAAAAGTGAGGTGTTCTTACCGTTCGTTTTTGTAGTAATGCACGTATATGTTAGATGTTTGTTGGTAACATGAGTGCATAAGGTTCTAGATAACTTTTGGATTCGATAGTATAAGCTTTTGATGCATATAATTAACGTGCCAGGTCATGCGAGGTAAAAGTTGATTATCTCCCGTGATTATTCCATGATTAGGAGGATTTTGCATGCATGTGGGGAATCGGCATGCACGTCTTAGGAATTTTTCTACCGTGATTCGATTTTCCCCCTGGCTCCGCCTCTATTTTAAGGACAAGTTTTGAATGCAAAAACGTACTATACTGCAGAACGCTAGTATTTATTTATGGTATTCAAAAAAGGCTATTCTAGAAAATGGAGCTATATTGGAAAATTTCTATACGGGGATGGATATGCCTGATTGTGTCGACCAATGGATGCTAGTACGTATTTATTTATGGTATTTAGGCTATCTATTAAATGGAGCTATATTGGAAAATTTCTATATGGGGATGATTGTGTCGATCAATTGAACGCTAGTACGTATTTATTTATGGTATTCAGAAAAGGCTATTCTAGAAAATGGAGCTATATTATTGGAAAATTTCTATATGGGGATGGATATGCCTGATTGTGTCGATCAATTGAACGCTATATATAGTACGTATTTATTTATGGTATTAAACCATAAAGGCTATTCTAGAACATGGAGCTACCTATATATATATATATGAACCTTGCAGACGTAGGTGATAGGAACAAAACACACAGAAACATACAGCCACGAAACCGACCGACGACGCTTGTTCGTGATGGGGCGAAGCCAGGATGCCATCGGCGTGCTATCTCTTGTCTTGTTTGGATGCTTGGTGGTTCTCTCACAGTGTAAGTGCACACAATCAATCAGTGGATTGAATTGGAGCAACTTTATGTTTGTTGTACATGCAGAAGTTGTTTGAAATTCGTACTGCTAATTTGGGGGATTCATTATCTGAACATATATATATCTGCAGCACAAATGAACAATCAGATTGGAAGCGAGAAGATTCGTATATGCCCGTGCCTGACTAAAGTTGCACCTTTTTGCAAAGGGAACTGTATCTGCTGCTACCTAACATCGCAATGCTTCAGTACGCTGAACGAATGCAAACGCTCATGCAATCATCCTGATTGTGTACTACCACCAGCACTCAATCATAACACCAGCACCACGCAGCTGCTCTCTTCTCTTCAGCTGGCCGAACGGCCTTGATACTATGTAATGGAGAGTAATGCTTGTACAATTCTTATTTATGGAATAAAAAGATGAGTTTTGTTAAACGTCTCATGAACCCTCTTCAAATTAATGTCTCTGATTTAGCTCCATACAAAAAGGGAAAAAACTCAGATAATCTTAGCAGTGGGCTATATGACCCACCATATGTTTATTTTCATACAAACAATGCGGTGTGGTCTGCCGCCATCGGTGAAGACGGGGAAGGAGGGGGCCGCTGCCATCACGGGAGGAGTGCGCCGCCGCCAATTCTGTGGAGTGCCCCGTCGAGATTTGGTGGACGAGCCTGCTGCCGCCGGCATCGGAGGGGGAGGACTGTTTGGCCGCCGGCGGCACTGCTGGGAGGCGAAGCGGAGGGAGGGGTCACCGCATCCGGATCGGGGGAATAGGTTTTTTTAATCTTGGATCGGGAGAATTGTGGAAAGAGAAATAATAGGAAAGTACGTAATGATAATTAGGTTTCGTTATTGTTTATATATACGGCAGCGGGAATGGGATTCTTAACGGGGTTTTATTTTGCATTAGTAGTAATGTTATGGTTTGCGTGGTTGAGAGCCCACGCCGGAGTTCAGCTGAGCTCCGCCGGCGCTCTAAATATTGTTTAGAGCGTAGGCAAAAAGAGATAAACAGCCACTAGTATGCAAGCAATTGTATGCAAGAAAATGCAACAAATCAGCAAGAAACATTTTATTGTCATAGCAGTATATGTAAACATTAGTACTACCAAAAGTAAAACTACCAGTAGCACTAGTTATACTACTAATATTACGGCTATGCTCAATACTACTAATATTACTGGTACAACGTTACAGTCCATGCCAGCTTGCTTTTATACTACCACAAACTAAGATTTGCAATAGTATGGTAGTAATGTGAATAAGCAACATTTAAAATCACTATTAATAGCGGATAAATAATATAGTAGTACTTCTAACAAAAAATCGGAGAGTACAAAGACCCAATGAGAGCAATCGTATATTCACAGCAAATAACAACCAGTGCCTTCTAATTTACTCAGGTGGATTTCATGATAAAATTTTGGATAACAAATTAGGAGTTAATTACTATGAACAGCTGAGCTAGCAACTGGAATTAGTAGTGCAAGGAATTGAAGTAATTAAAACCTGGAATTCTGAAACTAACAAAAGACTCACTACTACCTTGAGCATGCAGCTTCAGCACGCCTTGCATGGGTGAAATGCACACTTTCCAAAGAGTTCTAATGAAGTATAAGTTCCTTACTGTTCTTGGGTGGTGGAAGGAATGAAACATCTTATACTCATAGTAGAACATGGGAATTTCCCCTGAACCCTAAAAACATTCACAGGAAAAAGAGATAAATAGCCACTAGTATACAAGTAACTGTATGCAAGAAAATACAACCAATTAGCAGGAAAATACAGGTAGTACCATTATCTAGAAGTATTTTTCTTATAATCAGGTAACTAGTAGCAGTAATTCTCCGGCTGAAATTACTACTAATATTACTGCTATGCTCAGTAATAATATTAGTAGTAATATCGCTACCAAAAGCATTTCTTATCATAGCACTATATGCAAGAGAATTACTACCAAAAGCAAACTGCGAGTAGCTTGATTAGCTAATATTACTCCAAATATTTATATTACTGCTATGCTCGGTACTATGGCTAGAGGTTGAAGAAGGAACTGACTCACCTTACTGTACGCTACCTTTAACTCAGACGGTCGTACCTTATCCAACATGAACCTGCTCCATCTATATAGTCTGTATTAGAAAGAAAATCACATCTCTGATCCCCGTTCTTTGGCATCAAGAGTTCCAGGTCAGTATTACTGAAACTTTGAATGCTCAGAAGGGCCTCAGACGTGTCTCCACAAGCATATGCAACCCACAGCACCATCTTTTGTTCTGATTCAAATTGGGAGTAAACTGGATACAACAGTTTGGTCCATCTGGTAGCAAGTCTTTACAGCACAACCTTCGTTTTGAGAAGCTAAACACCGAAAATTTGCTTGAATCAGACAGCAAGATTCTAATGTTCGGTATTGAAAAATCATAGATTCTACATGACAGAACCATAATTTATAACTACACCACATTTTAGGCACATGGAAGTTCTAGTACTAATCCATCAGGTAGCAAGTCTTTACAGCACAACCTTTGTTTGAGTAGCTACACACCAAAAAATTGCCTGATCACAAAGGGAAATGGTGACACTGTCCAGAGAACCTTCTCAGCTACATCTCTGCATCAAGTTAACTTGTCAAGCTTTCCGGTGGTGTCTTGCCGTTAGAATGGTTTTGTCAGCAGTGATGAAGAAGCCAGCGATACAGCCTGTCAGACAAACCAGTAAAATTTCAGAATGTTTTCAATGGTCAGTTGGGGCTTCTGCGAGCTATGGCGCCTCCAGAAGCACGCTTATAGTAAAAGCACACCATCATTTCTGGAGAAGCAAAAGCAACCTTTACTACTACAGATTGGTAAACCAGATGCAAGTCTGGGTGTGCTTTTACAAGTAGGCTGTTTGTTTCTGCTGTTGGCTTCTGAGATGCAGAAGCACAAAATAAACAAGGCTTTAGTGTGCTACCATTGCCTATCAAAATATGGTACAAGTGCACAGCTGCACTCAGAAGCACAAAATAAACAAGGCTTTAGTATGCTACCATTGCAACTGCTAACACTTCCAGAAAATCAATAGTCCATGATGGTCACTTCATGTACCAAACTATCATTGGAACAGTGAATTTGTTAATTTAAACTAGTCCACTCTGAAAAAAATGAAAGTTGCCTAATCTCATTCGGACATATATGGTCATCCAGACTCACTAGAACTTAAGAGGAATAAAACAAAAGAAAGAAGGGGAACAAACCCAGGTTACATGCCAGTCTGTACTTGTGCAAATACTTCACTTGAGCATAATAATTTGAATACATTATAAAAGATGCCCTATAAACCAATAACATCCAGACAAACAATCCAACATATTTCATTTATTGACGATGCTATGCTAAACCTCTGATTTGCAATTTTAATCATGCAGGACTGGTGATGTGACTTCTGTGTCTTATGTGGCATATGATACAATCAGCAATCTGACGAGATATTTGAAGCTCTCACTTGAGAAAGAAAGTGAAACAAGACCTCACTTCGCATCCATTGTTTTATGTTAAAATATTTAGTTACATAGAAAAAGAAATCTATCCAAGGAGGATTTGGGCAACCAGAAAGATATCTCAGAAACCACAAAGGAGAACGAAATCGGCTCACGGACATCTCGCTTAAACGCTTTCCGCACGCAGTGCACCAGAGCCTAGCCTCGATATAATTTTACCAAAGTTTCTAACCAGAGCCTACTTTTTTTTTCTCGAACACGCAGGAGAGTTGTGAGCTGGGAACTCATGGTACGGTATGATACATTTGCCATTTGCATCATGTATACAAAAGAGTATTCTACAGATGCATTGTAAGGTACGGACCTGCTCAGTTTGGTGGCACATGAGCATTTGCAATGGCTGCCTGCAATGGACAGGAAGGTTACCAGTACACATGTAAGAGATTTAGTGCAGGTTTACAGAAAGGTCAAAAATAAGGTTCAGACATTCAGACAATCTAGTTGTTTATATGAATTTTCGACAAGGTACAGGTTCAGATCATCTGAGCATTTGCACTAACAGTACTTGGTTAACTAAATAGATCTAGTGAAACGACATGAACACTGTTTAGAGATATACAACAGGTTAACAAATATCAAGGGAGGCAATGCAATCTCTAGCGAATTGATTTGAATGGTAGCATGGGACTGTGGGAGTTCCTGGACACCTAATCTGAATTTTTTAGACCAAATACCTTATCTGATTTTTTAGACAACATACCTATTCTGAATTGAATCAAATAATACATACATGAGCAACCCCAAGACTATTGCATGAGAAACACATGCTGGTTCCAATTTTCAAACGTCTTCACATGGACAAAATCATTAATTTCCTACAAATGACTAGGTAGCGTATTATGAGGATGTGATTGCAAATGACTTTTTTGGCATCCTATTTGATTATCTGTCGACAACAGTAGTGCTAGTGTGAGCAGCATGCGTAAATCCTACAAAAGCAACAACTAGTTAACAAGTAGATCATGGTATACCTTCTCACAAAAAAGAGACTGAGATGATTCAAATACTTGTAGTTATTTCTAGTACAAGTGTAAGATATAATGATATGCATGCTCAAGCTCATCGAATTGACATTGATATTTTTAAGAATTGTTTTGTTTATTGCAGTTCAAGAGCCAACTGATCGGAGTAATATATATACACCTACCAATTGGCTCAACGCTTTCTCTTTTGAGTCTTCCACTGCTTTATTACATGCTGGACGGCTTCCTTCAGCGTTGCTTTCCGGCCTTCCTTGTTGTTCCACAGCTCTGGTACAGGATAGCGGCCACTAGGATTGTACTCGTTGATCTCAAGCATTGCCCTGGTTACCAACAAATAAATTTCTTCACCGTGCTTTTCCTTCAGCTCCTGGAGCTTTTCATCATCCTCTTTAAGAATTTCCTGAGCCAGAGAATACCCACCAGAAGTTACCATATACAGAGTATCATGTACCACTTGCAAAACCGCAATCCCACTATTATGAAACTGATGACTTAACATTATAAACAGATAGAACTAGGGAAGCAAATAGCAGTTGTAAGTGATCAAGGGCCATACCGTTTCTTTCCCATCCACCACTTTAACCTTAAAAGGGTGCCAGTTTGGATTTCTAATTTCTTCTTCCCACTTTGAACAAAGGAGAGAAGAAGTGACTGCTGCATCCTCTTTTGATAACCTTTTCCTGCAAGCGATTCCAAATGCTTTGAGATCAAGCTCACCCATTCTCTTTATACCTATATTAGCTCGCCCAACAGAAAGATCCTTAAAGCCCTGCAAAACATGCAACAAACCAGAAAGAGAATTTGTATGAGATACAATGCCAAAGCAAAAGATACCATAGGTGCCATCATTAATTTGAGACAGCACAACAAAGCATAATATTGGATATCTGGTCAATCAATGTGGTAGCTTACATCTATCAGCTCCTTCCGAGCGTGTTGCAACTCATCGTTGCTCTTCCTTTCCTTTATAAGCAGAGCTTGGTTCAGAGACTCCATTGCTTCCATTTCATCCACCTTTTCCTTCAGCTCCTCAGCGAGTACATCCATCTTCTTCTTTGATTCAGAATCCTGTTCACCTGGCATATGCTTCATAACTTTCATTTTGCTTTTAAGTGTTTGTATCTCCAGTTCAAGCTTCTGTTTGGCATCCAATTGCTGTTGTAACCTGAGAATCTTTCCTAGAGCAGCTTGTTTCTCCCTCTGCGTTTACACACAGTAACACACTCATAGATATTAGATTTTCGAGAAATAACATGAAACAATACATATTTGACCTTGAACCAAACCTTGTGTTCTTCCACAAGCTTAAGCACGTTCTCGTCGGCCTTCTGTTGCTCCATTGTTGCCATCATAAGATGCTTAGTTTTAATTTTGTTCTGCACTCAACCACAAAAATAATCTGGCATAAGTTGTATGACAACTACAGGGAATTACAATAGCACCCAGCATGTCATCACTAGCATCATAGAATGCAGTCCAACAAAACAAAATGGTGCTATCAATCTACTGCCCAAAATTAATGATGGCAAGGTCGTACAGTGCCCAAGGTTAAGGATGGTAAGGCCATACAGAAATTTAGACCCATTTGGCCATTGAACAGTTATGGATTAGAACAAGAGCTTCCACCACAGAACTAGTGAGCTACCAATGTCAGTCATGTTTTAATGGTACATATCTAAATCTGAACCTTTTGATGGTATATATCTAAAGATGCGTTCTTTTGATGGTAAGGATCCAATATTCCCAAAAATAAATGGCTGAATCTAGTGGTATCTTTTATTCTGCTTGTTTCTGGACTAACATATGAGAACTATTTCACAAACAGGAAAAGTTTTTGGATGAACATCGATATGCAGAAGATATATGGCAACTGACAGCAATAGACCATCACACCTTTTCCTTCTCTTGCTGAAGATTCCTTCTGTCATAATCCCTTTGCAAAGCTATGTCATCGAGCTCCTTTGATCTTGAATCAAGTTCCTGCATCTTGGACTCCAGATCTTTGTGGAGTTTCTTATTATCATCAATGATCTTCTGCGAGTGCCTCCGAGCGACTTGCTGCATCTCCCGAATTTCTGGTTAAGAAAAGAAAAATAAGTGAAAAGAACATCAAACAAATTGAAGTTACATAAACACTTAAGAGGAAAGGAATGAGGCTATGCAGAGTACTAAACCATAAAAAACACATGAATAGTAAAAGATGAACTCAAACCTTCATTATACTTCTGGTGTATCAGCTCCTTTTGCTCCATCATCCTGTCAAGTGATTCGGTCGTCTCATTGCACTTATTCTCCAGTTCTTGTACATGCCTGTTCTGAACTTCAACCTGGTTAGCTAGAGTTGCCACAAGTGTATCTGTTTTGCGTATCCCTTCGCTTTCAAGGTCACCAACAGTTTTCAAATCCCCATGTTTTCGCAAATACTCTCCTATAGGACCTTGGCTTCTATGATCATCAGCTTTTGCAACCCATCCAAACATCTCTGACCCCCTGTACTTCAGCTTCCAATCCCTTTTGCCATAGCCCTCTGCCTCAAAATGATTTTCAAAGGCAAGAGCGTTTTTGAAGCCATTCCAATCTTTGGCAAACTCAACAATAGCGTTGCCCGTGTGGCCTCTGTAATTCCATAAAGGAATGACCTTCTGCGGGCAGAAGCGTGAAAGTTCCTCTTTGAGCCGATTTCCACTCTCTCCAACTTGGCGCCCATTCTTCCACTCAGTAGGCACATTGACTAGAACTCCCATCCAAGGCCAGACAAACTGATCATCTGTGTTTGAAAGATTCTGGGGCTCCATAAGCATCAAATGCTAGGCACACAAAAGGAATGTTGTTAGTTGTTATGCACTCCTTACAAAACACCAAATTCTTCATACAAGGGAGCTACTGATTAGCAATAAACCATCACACCTTTTCCTTCTCTTGCTGAATATTCCTTCTGTCATAATCCCTTTGCATTATCTCTATGGCTGAGTGACTGACATGGAAAAGGAAAATATGAGGGCAAGGGCAGAGGATGCTGTAATGCAATGAGGTAAGGTTGTACTGGAGGTGATGCACAGCCAAGAGTAGGATAAGAAGGATGTAAAAAAGAGGAATGACATGGTAAAGTTAGATTATTTATTTTTCTAGGGCAGAAGAAGAAATGATTAAGCGCTAGGCAATGCACTGTCCACCGCATTCTTTCATTGCATGAACATGTCACTAATACGTTTTCATAAAGTGGATGTGCAGTAATCATATTTATTTACACTTGAGGATGGTTCAATAAATAAATAACCTTATGCAATGAATTATTTACCAAATCAAGGTACCATTGACAAATGAAAGTCCAGTTAACTACAAATTATGGCAAAAAAAGAGTTGTCTCAAGAAGATTATATCAGAGCAACATACATGCACACATTCACCATTTGGGTTATAACCCCATCATAAACAGAATTGGTGAAGTGGAGTAGCTAAAATCATGCCAATCAAAGCAATGCTGTTCAACCATTTCAGCTTGACCATGCCAGGTAAGCCACAATAAAATAGAGAAAACAATTGTGGCCCTGAATCGAAGTGTATATATAACAATCTAATGCAATTCCGAGTTTGAATTCTGAAAACTAAAAACTAAAAAGTACTACTACAATGCTGACATTAGGCTTACAGAAACCATGCTCCCATCAGCAATATCAGAGTTCAGACAACGAAAATAATAGGAACACAGTGGTCGCAATTGCCTGTCTTCTACTTCACAAATCAGCATGTATTTGACAACAAATTGCAAGGTGCAACCCCACGCACTTGGCACTGAGACCAGATTCAAACCATATGGAAGCACAGACAAATTCATCCGTATTTAGGAAACAGGACCCTACAAAAATTAAGCCATGCTAATCTCGTGGACCTAGGACTTCCGAAAGCAATCCACATGAATTATAAGGCATTTCAGCTTCCTCTTGCATTAGGCTACAAATTTGTAACGTAAAGGATCACTCGTGCATCCTCACCCAATCAAAACGTCACGAATCTCCAAAGCTGATTAGATCAGATGAAGCCAAAATTCACTAGCGATCACCAGATAGGAGGAGGAAACCATTTGGTACTGGCAGCTACAAAGCTATGTGCTGAAAAGTCCCCCATTCCAAAATACCAATTCAAAAAGAGCACTGAAAAATGGAACATTACAACACAGGCTTATAAACATAGCAGTAATAACTTTAACCAACTCAGTTTGGAACTTTAATAGCTTACGGAGATGATATATGTGGCTGAAAGTGGCCGCCATGAGCAAGAAAACATGTGAGAGAGGGTAGAGGATGCTGTGATGCAGAGAGGTTAGGCCCAGTACAGGAGTTGGTAAACACAACACAACCATGCTTAGGGTCAAAACGGTGTAAAGCAGAATGGAAGATAATTGTAGAGTTAGATTCATATTCAGGTTTTCGATTCATACAGCCATGATTAGGTCCTAGCGTCACACTATAGGAATTTCTTAATATTTATCAAAAAAAATAGACATGTAGTGTGAAGTGAAGTAGCTAAGATCGTGCACAAATGCAGAGTATACATATAAATATGATAATCCAGTAACTACAAGTACTTTGACGAAGCTACCAAGCTCATATAACCAAATCAAAGGTGATGTGGCTGCAAAATCCATAAACTAGCATGCCTTCCACAGTGGACAGATGCATGGTGCTAGCCCCCATTCATGGGTTGGACCGCATCTAAGCACACACACATAGTATAATATATCAATCATTGGTAAACAAACAGGACCATACAAAATTCAAGTAACCAGTGAAGTGGAGCTATCCTAGTACTTGAGAAAGCAATCCCCAGGAAGAAACCGCCATTTCGGCTTGATCTACGCCGCGCGCGCATGCTTTGCTTCGAGATAAACTCCTGACGTACGGGACCCACTCCCCACGCGTCGCGCCCACCCGCCCCACCCAATCGGAACCCCTAGATCGGTCGAAGCCGAAATTCACAGGCGGGAATTAATCCTTCCGCACGCCGCCGATCGCCGCGTAGAGCAGCAGGACAGCCCGCATTCCCCGGCGATCCGCTCCCGCGGCGCCCCCGCGCGCCCGGGCGACATGGATACTGGGGTTTTCCTCCTAACCACGAGTAAGGCGAAGGAGGCCACTTCACGAACGGAGGCAGGAAGAGGAGGAGGAGGAGGACGTACGTGGTGGAAGCGGCGGCGGGCCGTCGGGGGCTACCTCCGGCGCCCGGCGGAGGCGGCGGCGGCGGTCGGTGGCAGCGGGGAGGAAGTGGGGTTTTGTGCTGCTGTAGTGTGTGGGTGGCGTGGAGGTGGAGCCGCAACGGGCAGAGTAGGCGACGGACAGGTTGGAGGAAAATCTCGTGACCTCCGGATGCGGGCCCAGGGTTGCGATGCCATTAGAACTGGACGCGTGTCAGAAAAAGAATTAGACACGCCTGTTGGAACATTAGAAATGCAAATGCAAATGCAAATGAAGGGATGTTACTGAAACCATTGAATTTTAATTTCACAAAAATCGATTTAATTTTGCAAATGTACAAGATTTTTAGGAAAAAATGTGCGTTGCAAATAGAGCACGAAGCGTTTTGCATTTTCTTTCTCTACGGCTGGTTTTTACTTCGCTATATCCTTTTAATATTCTTTAATAAAAAAGTCAGAAATGCACGTGCGTATTCTATTAAACAAGATACTGACATATATGTACGCACGTAGGCCTCTATACATGTCTCTAAGGCCCTTGTTTCTCTTTGATCTTGAAACGCAAGGAATCGATAGTTTTTCTAGTTTTAATTGTTGTTTGGATGATTTGATATTTGAAATTTCTAAATACTTCACTCTGACTACACATACGGAAAAAAACATATTTTGTTAGCTACAAATTGGGGTTGCTTGCCCGATTATTTTGACAGCAATTGGCTGCTACAGATCCCACTAATTTTATTTGACATAAGCTAGCTTCTCTCTTGTCAAGAATGAGAAACATTTTGGTTCTCTGATTGGACGACTCGTGGTCTTGCTCAAAGCTTTGATATCTCTGATCCCAAGACTTCTGTGACCTTCCTAGGCGTGTCCTCTACGTGTAGGCGCTTTGTCCTCCACCATTGGGATCACATTGTACATGGAGATGGACCACCATCATCTCGATAAATCAGCTTGGCTCACGCTTGCTACCTACTACGACAAACAGTCTGCTAGGTCCTAGAACTCATCTATCTGTTGGGGCGATGAATCGGTTGACACAGGAACCAACAAGTTGGGGCTCGAGCGTCGAGAGAGGGAGGATCCATGTCCGTTTTTTAGCCATGAATCTTAGGGCTTCTATTTGAACTTGAAACTTTGCTCAAAATGTGACTTCTAGTTTGCAAATCATTGATGCATCCAAACAATTTCTTTGATGCTCATGGCATCTTTTTCTGGAAATTTGATAGAATAATTCCATCTAATCGTTATCAGGATTTGACTTTGTTTTGGGTTATTTAGGTTCACGTGGTACTTGCTTATTCTACTTGAGGTGCCGTCTAATTGCAAATCTGATTCCATCTGTCTTTCGTTGGATACACCTTTTTTTTTTACAACATCGTTAGATACAACTTATCTTACGCTTTTATTATAAGTGCTTCTGCTCTATTATAATTTGGATCTGGATATACAATGTAGATGCCATCTCTCTCTCTCTCTCTCTCTCTCTCTCTCTCTCTCTCTCTCTCTACTTGGGTGATTTTTTACCTCCGGCAAGGCAGGCAAACGCACCCACGAGCACCCGAGAATAAATATGTATAAATTCTCCCAGCAAACGCTCCAGTGGTGGTGTTGCTCAAGATATCTCTGATCCCAAGACTTCTATGACCTTTTTAGGCGCGTCCTCTACGTGTAGCCACCATGTCCTTCACCACTTGGATCACATTGTACATGGAGATGAACCACCTCCAACATCGATAAATCAGCTTGGCTTGGCTCGCTAGCTGCTACGACAAACAGTCTGCTAGGTCCTATAACTCATCGATCTGTTGGGGCGGTGAATCGGCTGATAGAGGTACCAACCAGTTGGGGCTCAAGCATCGAGAGAGGGAATCCATGTCCGTTTTTTAGCCAGGAATCTTAGTGCTTCTATTTGAACTTGAAATTTTGCTCAAAATGTGACTTTTAATTTACAAATCATTGATGCATCCAAACAATTTCTTTGATGCTCATGGCATCCTTTTCTGGAAATTTGATAGAATAATTCCATCTAATCGTTATCAGGATTTGACTTTCTTTTGGATTATTTAGGTTCAGGTGGTACTTGCTCATTCTACTTGAGGTGCCGTCTAATTGCAAATCTGATTCCATCTGTCTTTTGTTGGATACACCTTTGTTTTTGACAACATCGTTGGATACAACTTATCTTACGCTTTTATTATAAGTGCTTCTGCTTTATATAATTTGGATCTGGATATATAATGTAGATGCCATCTATCTCTGTACTTGGGTGATGTAGATCCTTAATATTCACCAGATTGGCGCTTAATATTCCTGGTTGGTGAAGAATACGAAGATGTGTGTCTCATATAATGTGATTCTGGATGATGGGGGCAGAAACTACTTCTTCATAGATGGTACATAGTGTATGGAACTATACTATAAGTTTAGTACTATACTATACTTGCATTTGAAATGGAGAAATTTCTAAAATTAACATTCAATTTGTAAACCTTTCAAGATTTGAATCATGACAACCCACGTGTCAATGAGTCATGTTAACCTCACATATCATTGTGATATGATGTCAAATCTTGAAAGGCTTCCCGCTGCAAGTAAGTTCTTGGACCGATTCCATTGTTTAAGACCAAAAGGAAGCAAACACATGGGAAAGACGACAATCTGTGTAATTGATCCATTCATTATTTTACCATAAGGTCGTTGAATTATTCTCTCATCACATCACACTAATTGTACACTTGCAATATTTTACCTACCTGGCTTTGAAAACTTTTCCACTTGAATGATAAGTTTTTCAATTTTAAGTTTTGCCAAGCGCACCCGCCTTCCACCTGCTGACCACCTCCTCCAGCGTCCGGCGTGACGAGCCATCCGGCGCCCACGCCAGCTCCGCCGCTTGCTGCAAGTCCCTCATCCGACGCCGCACGGCGCGCCCGTCGTCTCCCTCCATCAGTTCCCGAATCGCCGCTGCGATCTCCTCGTGCCTGATTAGTCCATCGCTCGGACGGCCGCGCAGCCGCATCGCCACGCCCACGTTCTCCGACAGAACGACGGCGTTCACCTGCTGCTCCGCGTACAGCGGCCACGCCACCATTGGCACGCCGGACTTGACGCTCTCCAGCGTGGAGTTCCACCCGCAGTGGGACACGAAGGCTGCTGTCGCCGGATGGGACAGCACGCGCACCTGCGGCGCCCACGACGACACGGCGAGGCCGCGTCCTCGGGTCCTCTCCAAGAACCCCTCTGGAAGCCATGCCAAGGGATCGTTTTCGTCGCCACCGCCCACACTGGATATCCGGCCCATGTCGTCGGAGTGCTCACCGTCCAGGCATGGCATGCGCACGATCCAGAGGAACCTGTGCCCGCTGTCCTCCAGCCCGGCGGCGAGCTCGGCCGTCTGCTCCACGGACAGCGTGCCGGCGCTCCCGAAGGAAACGTACACCACGGACCCCGTCGGCTGGCGATCCAGCCACTCGATGCACGGCGACGACGACGCGCCGCCTTCGTCGGAGCTTGACCGGACGAACGGACCCACCGGGTAAGCCGGCGGGAACCTGCCTTGCTCTGCGGCCTTCTTAAAGTCCTCCGCGGTTGCCGGATCCATCTCGTAGAAAGTGTTCAGCAAGAAGCCGGCCGCGGCGCGGTACTGGCGGCCCACGTCGATGAGTTGCGCGTAGGCTGGATCCCTGCTGTCTCGGAACCCACTCGGCAAGTCCTCGCGGCGTAGCGACGCGGTCCCAGGAAGCTGTAGAGGGTCCGGGAGGTTGCGATACTCGCCGGCGCCGGCGCCGTCGTTGAGCTCCACGGCGCTTCGTACGAGGTAGAGCGCGCTGAGGTTGCTGGGGTAGAAGATGTACCCCGGGACGCCGAGCTCAGAGGCGAGGGGCAGCACCGCTGTGCCGAAGAAGTCAGGCACCAGCGCGGCCAGCGGGGCGGTGGAACCAACGTCGCGGAGAAGAGCGCGAAGGTTCGGGATGGAGCGGCCGATGAGCTCGAGGAGCACGGTCGAGATGGTGGCGTCGGCGGGGAGGTCGTCGAGGGGGACTGCAGGGAGCGTGGCAGTGGAAACGTTTGCCGCGCGGAGGGAGGAAAGGACGGCGGCGTCAAGGTCCCCGGAGAGGTCGGCGAAGGTGACGAGTGTGGGCGTGACGGCGTGGTGCGCCACAAGGCGTCGCGCCAGCTCGGCCATCGGCATGAGGTTGCCTACGCCGGGGCTGGCGACAAGCACGACGTGTGGCCGGTCGTCGGGGCGTGGCCCGGCGGCAGCTGTGCTGGTGATTACGGACGCCATGGACGGATTGCCTAGGGGCCAGGCTTCGGCAGCAGGCTGCAGCACCGTGATGCAAGCCGAAGCACGACTGCACGCGCGTGGTTGCTGCTTGTATATTGTATCTGACAGGATGGGAACAGTTTGTATATTGTACATGAGAGGATGAGGACATTCTTGTTCATTTGCAGACGCTACGGTCGGGACTGGATGATATAAATTTTGTACGTATTCTTTTCAAATCGAGCTAAATTTATAGCATGCGCACCAACCGTGATAATTATTTAGAGAGATGAACAAAATAGACTTCCAGGTCCAGTGGTGGTGGCACGGCCTTCCAAGGCACAACGGCGGTTGCCCGACCTTCCAGTGGACGAGGTCACGACGGCGACTGCCCCACAAACTTGCGTCCTTTTTTTTTTCATTTTCCCTTTTCTCTTTTTTTTTTCTCTATGTTGATATGCATTCGGCTTTTTCGGTTATAACCAGAACCAAACCAAAAGAACCAAAACCAAATTTGCTTGGTTCTACGTTTTCAGAAGAACCGATCAGTCCCTATTTCTCAGATAATCAAATTTAAGTGAAAAACGAGGAACCAAATCTCGATCGGTTTCGTTTAACCAAATGCTTAGGGTGAACAAAGAGGGCACACGCCGAAGATGACATGAGCATCAACAAGAGGGCTTGAGCACTGTGTAGATGTCACTGGAGTGGCAGTGAATACGAAGTCCTGAATGACACCCAAGTGGGTTGAGGAGGCATGCGATTGAAGACGGGAAGAAAGGGAAATAATAGGAAGAAAAGACAAACAAGGGAGGATAGAGTTGAAGAAAGAAAATAGAAAACCTAGAAATAAAAGGGGAAATGGTATTATGGATATTTTGTGCTTTCAAAAGCCAAGTGCAACCGTTTTAGCAAAAGTTTTTCTAACTAATGAAGTTGAAGTCAGAAAAAAATTGTTTTGGAAAAAGCTATAGTTGTATTTTTTTTTATTTTAAGCTAGAGTTCAAAACATTTGATGTGCTTACCATTTGCCTTTGTACTTGACGTAGGTGACATAGGGATCCTTAATGTTCGCCAGATTTGTGCTTAATACTCCTAGCTGGTGAAGAACATGAAGTGGTGTGTCCCATATAATGCGATTGAGAGAGAGAGAGAGAGAGAGAGAGAGAGAGAGAGAGAGAGGTGGGGGTGTTTCCATAGGAAACTTCTTCAGAACCAAGTTTTATACTTGCATATTTTTTTTAAAGAAAAAAAGAGGTCTTATAATTTGCATTTTTTTCAAAAAAGAAAAAGTCATATACTTGCATTGAATCTATGGAACCAGGATAAAAATGACTATCGCGGGTGGAGAAATTTCTAGAATTGGCATCCAATTTGTGAGTCTTTCAAGATTTGATATCCTGACAACCACGTAGCAATTCAATCGAGCGGTTGGATAGCATGCGATGGTGGGATGGTTTATGCAGGTCCATTCTTCTTTCAGGTTCCATCGCCGCAGGATTGCCTCGTCTACTCGTTGTTGTTTTGTTGTGATAAAAAACACTATATATCATGGCTGATAAGTTCTATTGAAAAGAGCGAATGAGTCAGGTTGACCCACATGTCATTGTGATGCGATGTGGATTGTAATGTTAAATATGAAAGCGCTGCAAATAATTTCTTTGACTTATCCTATTGTTTAAGGGCAAACGGAGGCAAACACATGGGAAACAAGACAATCTCTGTAATCCATCCATTATTTTGCCATAAGGTCGTTGAATTATTCTCTCATCACATTAATTGTACACATTCTCTTCACTTTAGCTTACCTGGCTTTGGAATTTTGATTCCACTTGAATGGTATTTTTTTCAATCTTCTTTAAGTTTTATATTTCCACTACGATCTATACTAAGTCAAAGCACCAATTGTAGTAGAGCTACATAGAGAGTGCTCCATTGTGCGGCGCCGTGGCTATGTGCCGTTTGACACAACGCTCAAAACTACTCCTACGAAGTCAAGGCACCGACCATACGTTTGCGAGGGAGTGTGGAAATTCAACATGGCTGCGTCGTCGACCACCGGTGCAAGTAACACGTCGTCGGCGTCGACCGAGCGGCCTTCGTCGCCGCAGGAGCTCATGGAGAAGCTTCCGTCATCAGAGCAGCAGGTCGTACTGTTCGCGAGCCCCGGCGCGGGCCACCTCATCCCGCTGGTGGAGCTCGCGCGGCGGCTCGCCACGGACCACGGCTTCGCAGTCACGCTGGTCACGCTCACCGGCATGTCGGACCCGGCCAAGGACGCCGCGGTGCTGTCCTCGCTGCCGTCCTCCGTCGCCACCGCGGTGCTCCCAGCCGTGTCCCTCGACGACCTCCCGCCGGACATCGGCTTCGGCACCCTCATGTTCGAGCTCGTCCGCCGCTCGCTGCCACACCTCCGCGGGCTCATGGAGGGCGTCAGCCGCGGCGGCGGCCCGGTGACCGCGCTCGTCTGCGACTTCTTCGGAACCTCGGCGCTGCCGCTCGCCGCTGAGCTCGGCGCGCAGGGGTACGTCTTCTTCCCGAACAGCTTCGCCATGATCTCCATCATGCGCCACATCGTGGAGCTCCATGGCGACGCCGCCGGCCCCGGCGAGTACCGTGACCTCCCGGACCCGCTCCCGCTCCCCGGAGGCCTGGTCCTCCGCCACGCCGACCTCCCCGACGGGTTCCGGGACCGGAACGACCCGGTGTACGCATATCTCGTCGAGGAGGCACGGAGGTACGGCCGCGCCGACGGCTTCTTGGTGAACAGCTTCGAGGAGCTGGAGGTCGCCATGGCGGACACGTTCAAGCGGGACGCCGAGGACGGCGCGTTCCCGCCGGTGTACCCTGTGGGACCCTTCGTCCGGTCAAGCTCCGGCGACGAAGCCGATGAATCGGGATGCATGGAGTGGCTGGATCGCCAGCCGGAGGACTCGGTGGTATACGTCTCCTTCGGCACCGGGGGCGCGCTGTCCGTGCAGCAGACGGCCGAGCTCGCCGCCGGGCTGGAGATGAGCGGCCACAGGTTTCTTTGGGTGGTGCGCATGCCGAGCCTCGACGGCAACCCCTGCGCCCTGGGGACGATCCCCGGCCAGAAGGAAGATCCACTGGCGTGGCTCCCCGAGGGGTTCCTGGAGAGGACGAGCGACCGGGGCCTCGCCGTCACGGCGTGGGCGCCGCAGGTGCGCGTGCTGTGTCACCCGGCGACGGCGTCCTTCGTGTCGCACTGCGGGTGGAACTCGAGCTGGAGAGCGTGGCGGCCGGCGTGCCGATGCTCGCGTGGCCACTGTACGCGGAGCAGAAGACGAACGCGGCCATCCTGACCGAGGTGGCCGGCGTGGCGCTGCGGCCAGCGGCGGCGCGCGGCGACGGCCACGGATTGGTGACGCGCGAGGAGATCGCGGCAGCGGTGAGGGAGGTCATGGAGGGGGAGAAGGGAAACGCGGTGCGTCGCCGGGCGAGAGAGCTGCGTGAGGCTTCGGATCGGGCGTGGTCGTCGGAAGGGTCTTCCCGGCGGGCGCTCGGGGAGGTCGCCGGCAAGCTGAAGACTGCACTTGTTAACGGCAACAGATCGATTGCATGATTTGTTTTTCTTCCCGTGAATCAGATGAGATGAAAACTAAATTTTCTGTTAATTCGAGTAATTTTGTTCTTCTCAATACCATTCAGTGGACATTGTAATTGTGATTTTCTGAAAAGAAATCTCATTGGATTCTTAATTTAGCTCTGTTTATTATAGGAGTGCTAAAGGAACTTGAAGGCATTACAAAGGCAGCTTAAGAACTTATTCTTGCTCTCATGCATGATCTAAAGTTTTCGTATCAATTCGTTAACTTTAGTGAACCTATAACCTAAGCCAACTATAATATTCGTTGTACCCAGCAAAACATGAGGCCGCCGAGTCTGATTACTCTGAATTCTGAATTTAGGAAACTTTACAATGGCGCATGCAAAGTGAACCAAACTAGTGAAGAAAGCGTGGAGAAAAATAACTGAATATACGATTTGTCTAGCTACATAATAAAAGTTGAAGTATCTAAAAATTTAAAACGACCATATATTAAATTACAACGGAGGGAGTAATTGATTTGAGAAGTAAAGTCTAGAACATCATCCTAAGTTCAAAACTGAAGAGGTAGTACTATATCCATTCACAAGTTTGATTGTCGCCCAAGGAATTGGGATCTCCATACATAGCATGGTAGCAAAGACAGACTGTTGCACACAACATAGAAAATCTTGAGGGAAAAATACCTATCTACTATCCACAACATAGAAGGCGGGTCAGGATCTCCTGGCAGCTTGGCCGCTTCTCCGGTTCTGCCCAGCAATCAGTTAAACAAAGAATGCAGCATGTTTTTAGGTATAGGTCCCTTTTGCATCGACAACAAAGAAAGTAGTCCACAAACTCTTACTCCCAATCGTCAACTCCACACAGACGGCTCCTCTTGTGTTGGACGACTTGCCGGTGAAATCTGTTAATAACCTGCCGGTGAAATCTGTTTTTTTTTTTTTTGAGAATACCGGTGAAATCTGTTAATAACCTCATTTCTGTCTGATATAGATCTTCTAACCCTTTGCCAAGTTTCTTAAATGTGGTGTAAGGCATGAGATTAACTGCTGCTCCTCGTCCATCAACTAACATCTTGGTCTGTGGGTTGCCATCAACGAATCCTTTCAAATACAAAGCCTTCAAGTGTAGATACTTTTCTGGCTTCTCAAATGTAGCATTTCTGTTTGATAGATCCACTGACACTGAGCAATAGCCACTTCATCCAGGAGCTCTAAACCCAGCAGGTAGCATGAAGATTGCTGCTATTTCAGCCGATAACCTACCCTTGCCCTTACCGGTTGTTTGCTTGACTTACCAAACCTTGGGTTTCTTCTTCTTCGCCTCCTGCAATTCATCATTCCATAGGCATTGAACCCTTTTCTTCTGGCTCTTAGTCAATCCTCCCGGACACCATTGTCCTTTTTGCTAAACATACTATTTTTCCTCACGATTGACAAAGTCTTGATCATCAACTTTCTTCCCTAGTCGATCATGGACACTCTCTTAGTCAATCCACGGCTTCGCGGTCACACTCACCGGCATGCTCGACCCAACCAAGGATGCCACCGTGCTGTCCTAGCGAAAGATAAGAGGGGGTGGTGTAGCGTGCGACATCGGCATGGGGCAGTGCAACTTGGTTTAGAGGGCGTGACGAGGTAGACGCTGGCGTGGGGCATACGGCTTGACTCTAAGGCCGGGTCAGTACTGCATGATAATGCTAAAGCATGATATCAAAACGGTGTGCGGTAATAAAAGAACGACATACTCTCTCCGTCCTATAATATAGTGTATTTTGTTTTGTTCTAAGTTAATTTATTTTAAGTTTTACTAAATTTATAGCAAAGAATATTATCATATAACACTTCAAACAACTAAAATTATGAGAATATATCTCGAAATAAACCTAATTATGCTCATTTAACATCATAATATTATTATTCTATTCTATAAATTTATTCAAAATTTTAAAATAGTTTGACTTAAGACAAAGCAAAATATGTTATATTTCAGGAGTAACAAACAATACTTCTACGTAGCGTGAATGTAAGAAAAAGAGTATGCACAAAACTTAAATAAATCTAGTTTCTCCTCTTCTGATATAACAGCAAGAAAACCATCCAAGAACCAAAAGTGCCCAAATCCCTCGTGCTCCGCTCTCCCCAATTTCGGTATCTTCAGGGCACCACCGACCATTACGGCCTTACCTTATAAATACCCCCCATCATCTCTACAATTAACAACTACACCCTCCACGTATTTCCCCTCCGCCCCCTCGCTCTCCCAGATTTCGCGAAGCAGACCCTCCGCACACCCCCTTTTCTTCCCGCCACGATGGACTCCGGTTCAGCAAAGAACCAAGACGACACCGGAACCAAAGAACCGGCCGATTCGCTGCGCCAGAGCGAGGAGCCCGCCGCCGCCGCCGCCGCCGCCGCCGCCGCCGAGTCGCCTCCCCTCGCTCCGGAGTCCGAGATCACCGAAGTAGAGGGCCATGGGCCACCGAAAGCCGGCGGCCAGGACCCCTCCGCCGACACCGCCGCGGCTGCAGCGGCCGAGCAGAAGGGCGAGGACGCCACTTCTCCTTTCTTGCCAGCCTCGGGCTCCGCCTCCGCCTGCCCCCCTCTTCCTCAACGCCCTCCCTCCGTCCCCGCAGGCGGCATCGGCAAGCCCCCTCTTCCTCCACGCCCTCCCTCCGTCTCGAGTGCCGGAGGTCCGAGCTCCTCGGGCATCGGTTCGAAAGACAAGGCTCAGGGAATGCCGAGGCAACAGGATGAACAGGTGCTGGATATCTCGCCTACGTTCTTGAGCGATTCTTGTTTGCTTGTGATTTGGCCTTTGGGGGATCGAATCCTGGCGTTCTTGGGGATCTTGCGGGGGAGGATTTAGGATACTGGAGTCTTGAGCAGGTGTTGTTTGCTTGTGATTTTGTGGGTCTGGAGTCCTAGAGTTGGGGTGGAATCCTTCGACAGATGTTTCTCTTTCAGAGCTTGTGATTTTGCTTGTTTGCCAGTTTCTCTTTCTGGGTTGCTTAGAGTGGCAACGATCTTGCAGAGACTTTTGTTGGTGCATGTTCTTGCGCTGTTTTAATCGATATTTCTGTTCGGTTTGATATTGTCATGCTTTCATTTCACCGTCAAATGTCAGGGCCAATCTCTGTGTTCTTTTGAGATAGCATAAACCAATGTAGTTTCTTTAGATAATTGGCCTGTTACATGCATTGCTGGTTTTAGCCCTTGCCTGGCCGATTTCTGGCCTAAAGTATAATCATATTTTGAATGCTGACAAGACTTGGCCACTGTCGATTTTGTTACAACTGCTCCCTTGTTTGAATATTTGACTTCCTACATTGTTTTTGGAACAGGCGAAGTCACTAGCACTTTTGCCCAAAAAGGGCAAGAAACCGCTCTGGAGAAAGGTACAATATGACCTGAATATTTCTTACATCTTTTGTTGTGATTGGTAACTGGTGTGAGCACTCTTGTGCCAATTTTTGTGTTTGAGATGCTGGATCAGGATTGTCCAGTCTTTGTTCTATCCATGCTTATATGAAATATTGAGATCATAAAATTTATTATGGCATGAGATCATGTTCAAAATGGATGTAGCATAGAGATGAAAGCAATGGCAAATTTTTTAGTTTCTGTTCTGCCAGATTAGATGATTCTTGATACTATTGTGATCTGATATGGAATTTCAATGGGGAAAAAACAATGTTGTTGTGATGTTTTGATAATTTTGTAAACTGTAAAGTGTTATTGCTTACACTGATATTGTGGTTAGTATTTATGTCTTATTCTTCATTGTACCACAAATTGTTCTTGTTGTGTTTCTAAGGAACTCTGAAGCCAAACATACTAGATTCTGATGTTGATGAACGGTCTAATAGTTGAAGTTATTATATGATTAGTACCAAAAGACACAATTGTCAGATACAAGATCTTGGATATTTCTGTAGTAACATTTTTAAATTTTCCATTGCCTTCTCCATTGTTTCCTTCTGTGAACTGTTGGATCTTGGCATTAATTATTTATTGCTTCTAATTCTGGCAAAAATTGTGAAATTTTCAACCCATTTTATGTGGAATAGGTTTTGGACAGGATAGGAATCTCCAACCAAAAGTACACATCACATCATGTGAACGACCAGGTTTGACTCTGTACACTATTTATGTGCCTCTTCTAACTGATATTCTTGGTTTGTGATCGGACCTTAATCGGCTTTGAGTTTGTATTGGATTCGGAAATGCAGTATATGTTCTCTCTTTATCTATTCACTGAACAGATCAATATCAGCAAAAACATTGCATTTATTAGTGGCTTAAGGTTTTCTTATAGTGTGGAACCCTAGAAGCTTAACAAAATTACAATCCCATATTAGAAATGTTGCTTCCTGGTTCAGATCATTTTGATTTGAATTCCTTTGCTCTTGTTTTTGTGCAGAAGATCCACATAACCGGGCTCATGAGACATTACAATCCCCTTGCATTGGTTGTTGGACGAGCAATGGAATTTCATTCGCATGCTCCGAAGCTTCGCAATTCCTATGCTGCATTTAGGCCAGTGCTTGGAGATGGAGAGTGTTTCTACAGGAGCTTCATATTTTCCTATCTCGTAAGTGTCCTCCCTTTTCCTTTGAATAAGATTTATGTTTTGTGGTTAACACCCTATTATTTGCCACTCTAAAACAGGAGCAAGTCCTTGATAGGCAGGATACACATGAGGAACACCGTGTTCTTGCTGCTGTTAAAGGAGTGGCTAGGCAACATGCACGCCTTGGGTGGGCCTCCGAATTTTCCAGGAGCCGCAAAGTAAGCTGAGATAAACATGTTTAATTCATAGATCATTTCTTCAGCTAACATCAAGCTGCAAGCTGGATCTGGCATCTCACTTTCCTTTTTTTTTTTCTTTTATCGTTTGCAGGATATGCACCATTGTTTCACTGTAGTGGCATAGGGGCATGCCATCACAACTTTACAACCTTTTTTCATGGGTTCAAATTTGGATTTATTGGAAATGTAACAATCTATCTAATGATAATAAAAAAATACATGTTAACATAAGTTCACTTTCACAGAACAGCATAATGAGATATCATTGTAGAGAGATAAAAGAGATCATGTTTATTCTTTACACCAAGATAATGTGCCCATGCTGCTTTGTGTCGTCACCTGATTAAATCACTAATGTTTTGTTTCTCCTACATGCTTATAAAATATTTTCTTTCTCAACTACTATCTTATAGTTGTTTACTGGTAGAAGCTGCAATCTTATGTTGCTTATATATATCTTTTCATACCTTGTTATAACAGTTAGTTCTGTGTAAACTTTATTGCAAGAAGATATAGTGATTTATCTTATTCTTTTAGGCATTTAAGAAGCTGATAAAGAAAGTAATGAGATGGAAGACGCAGAGAGGATGGAGGCATATACCCACAGTTAACAGGTTTCTAATATGTCTCTTCCCAGCAATTCCATCAGAGTGTTGCTGCCAATGCATTTCACATAATGTATTGAATATGTGCTATTTTCAGCTACCGCATGGAGAAACTTCTTGATTTCTTCAACGATTATAAGAGGACAGTCGACAGTGAGTAATACACCCCCTTGAACCAAGCTATCCTTCCTCCACTTGTATTCTAATTCCTGTTCATTGTTCCAACACATTTTGTTGGTCAGTTTTTACTTTCCTGAGATTGGTAGCAGCTATCTGGATATGCTCGCACAGTGAAGATTTTTTACATCTTATACCTGAGGTCAATGAAGATCACACTCTCACCGAGGTAAGTTCACCGCCAGTTTACCTTGGGGTTCTTGGATTACTTAGTTCTGGACCACCCAATGCATCTGTTCCAGAAAACATGACACTCATTCTATCCTCACATCTTTCTTTATTTCAAACAGTGGTGCTTTCAAGAAGTTATCCGGCGTAAGGTCTATACAGATCATATTCAGATAACAGCACTAGTCAGGGCGCTTCGGGTGCCTCTGCGAGTGGAGTACCTCTTTCAAGCAGCTGGTCTAGACCTATACATTGGCCAAGATCCCCACGATGATATGCCAAGAAGCACGCGTTGGCCACGTCGTCATCATCAAGTACCCCCTGATCATGAAGTTCCCCGTGTAACTGTGCTACACACGCAGGAGCACTATGACATCATATACCCGTGCCATCCTGATGGTCCTGTGACTTCTGGTGGGAGCTCTGGTCAGCGGTCTGAAAAGACAGAGAGCCAGGCCGCTAAGAGCCAGATTTCTGGTGGGAGCTCTGGTCAGCGGTCTGACAAGGTCGCTAAGAGCCAGATAGGTAGCTCCAGTGGCGAGACATCAAATCAACAGATTGACCGGGTAGAGGGCTCCACCTCCACTGGTGAGAAATCAGATGAACACACTGCGGAGGAGGAAAGTTAAGTTCGTCTCTGACCATGAGTATGATGAGCATTTGTTGAGAGAAGCTATAGATTGAGAATTATGCATACACTGACGAGATAGATAGGCATATACTTCTGGATTCTTTATCCTGTTGGCACAAACTGCTGGTGCCAATAGGATTGTGGATGATCAGTAGTTGCTCCTCCTTTGTCTCTGACAAGGCTGAAAACTTTATTCTGTAGCTCGGTTGAAGTCTCGACTTGGTACATTGCATTTTCTTAACAAGGTTCATGTGGTAACTTTTCATTATACATCATTTGGTATATGTACAGACAATCTTTCTTGTGCACTCTCATTTTTTGTGATTAGTTCTGTTCTGACGAGCTTGCATTTGTTAGTTCTTTTTCATTCAGTTTGTAATTATTTTTCTATTATCTTTAGCTATCAGCCTGTCATTATGTTTTCGGGTGAATTTGTGTGACAACCTCAGATGTTTGGTTGGTATAAACTGTAGTTGCAGCCAGTTCTTATGATGTCACAGCCTCAGCCTTTTTTGCTATTTGGTATGCTTGCGAGTGCTGCTGCCGAGGACGCCGGGTAACTTTCGGCAGCTCCTGTATGCTGGGTCTTTTTCAGCTTTCCTTACACCCTTATTCTGGGACTCAATTACTCGTTTGCCCCTGTTTTTTTAACTTTGCTCGTTTGCCCCTGTTTTTCGAAAATGAAGTCGCCGTTTGCCCCTATTTTGAAGTTCCGTTGGCTGCTGTTAAGAAATGGCCTCAAAAAAAAAAAAAAGAAAAAAAGAAATGGGAAAAGGACCAAAGTACCCCTTCTCTATTTTCTACCCACCGGCCTTATCTTTTCTTCTGTCCGGTTGGCCTTCTTCTCGTTCAACTGTCCCTCCACCACCGGTCGGTCAGCCCAGGGTGCGGGCGGGCGAGCAGGCAGCGCCGGCGGGAGGGCGCCTCGCGCGGCGCGGCCACGCGCGGGTGCCCATGCGCGGCCACGCGGGGGCTTCGCGAGGGGGCGATTTCCTTTGGGCATGCGGCCAAGCCTTTTGCGGGCAACCATCAACATGCCGACTAATTATAGAATTATTGCATGATTTTTGGGATCGATTGCATGGATCAATAGGGGATTAATCTGATCTATTTCTCTCCCAGACTAATTATAGAATTATTGCATGATTTTTGGGATCGATTGAGGGGAGGAACCGAAGGAAGGGGGCGAGGGGAGGAAAGAGGACGCCGGGATTGAGGGGAAGCGGATTGAGGCCAGCCGCATGCGTGCGTGGTGGTGGCGGTGGCTTGCCGGCTCACCTGGGCGCCCGCGGTTTCGACTGCTCTCCAACTCACCCGCGTAGCCGCTGCTGCTCGCCAGCTCTCATGGATGGCGGTGGCTGTTGTTCAGCAAGGGGAAGGGAAGAGGAAGAAGAAGCTGACACGTGGGGCCCGCGTCAATGAGATGGAGAGGGGCTGCTGTGGATTTGGAGCCAAGGGCATTTGTGTCTTTTTATCCTACCCTTAACACCGTTAAGTCTCTTTCACGGAGTAGGGGCAAGGAGAAGCTTCGGATTCGAAAAACAGGGGCAAACGAGCAAAGTTAAAAAAAAACAGGGGCAAATGAGAAATTATGCTCCAAAACAGGGGCAGTTGCACAAAAGACCCTTTATATTTACTTACATTCTATTTCTATACACTAAAGTTGCCGTTTCTGCTCGGTGTAGTGTAGAAGCTAGTTTCCAAGACAAATATATATGTTTTCAAAAGTAGAAGCAAAATATTCAAGGAGATATTGATTGACAAATTTAAGGGTATTGACTGCACTCAACCTTAAACGACACGCTTTGGGCTTTTCTAACCAAGGAGCGTCCGATATGTGAGTCATGTGTCCACTTTGGCATTCTTCCTCTTGGGATGTGGCGACGTAGCCGGATGATAAGAAGAGCCAAAGAATTTGCGATTTGTAAAATCGTCTTCTTTGCGTCGGTATACTCTTGAAAGGATTTGAAAAAAAGATTACACACTCACAGAGCTTGCATTCATGCTTAGTTGCTTACATAGTAAGCAACCAAGCACAAGATTCATATATACGCACCGCAAGCATAACAGACACGTTGGTATAGATAAATAACCTTGTGAGACGAGTTTTGATGTCATCTATTTTTGATAGGGAATGCCCTTGGCATCATTTTGATAGGGAATGCCCATGGCATGTTATTGAGCTTTTTTTTTTTTTGACACAATGTCCTTTATCATTTTGCTAGGCGAGGAGAGGGACATTAGTTGTACAGTACTAAGCGGACACGTCTCCTCTAGTGGCTCTGACAGAAGCAAGCGAACAGAGAAAAAGAGCAAGCAGAGCAACGGATGGATCATCTGCCACGTTCTGTACTGCGATTTTGCTCAGCAGAACTAGGCCAGCAGAATTTGGCAAGAGGGATTAGGGAGGTATGACTACACCTGGTTCGCCCACTAGCTTAGCAAAGGCCCGATGCAGGTCCGGTGGGTTCGGCTTCGGCCGAAAGTCAATCAAAAGTTAAGAAAAAAACGCATATTGATGTATCTGAAAGTGACAACTCACTATTTCGGAAGGGGTCTAGTCTAGGATATATTATAGATATAAAGGGAAAACACACAAAACTCGAACAATTCAATTTTTGCGGGCATTAGCATTACAGAGATTATGAAAAGTTCGCTTATTATAAGTACATGGTATTAATTTACATCCTCAATGATGTATGCAAAATGGGAAATTAAATTGATGTATATAAGCCGGACCGTTCAATGCCCCTATAACCGCTATACAGATTTGAAGTAAAACCTCAGCACAAGGTATACTCGCAATCAAGAAGGCGGGTCAGGATCTCCTGGCAGCTTGGACGCTTCTCCGGTTCTGCCCAGCAATCTGTTAAACAGGAATGCAGCATGTTTTTAGGGTAGGTCAACAGTAGGTGCTCGAATTGAGTTAAGCCAAATCCTCTCATTTAAGAATGAGATGGTGACCTAAATTTCAAACGGGAGCTTTGACAAATGGATGTCTGAACAGTACATTGCTGACTAACACTCGTGTTCATAATTGTATGAGATTTTGTACATCGACAGTCTTTTCATATGAAAATGTTAAGAAAAAAATACTGTCTTATAAAAGTAATTTTCATTAAAAATCCAATAGTTTCAAGCCAATCTGAAATAATTCTTAAATCCATGGTCAACGTTGACTTCCCACATTCTAGAACATCATACATTTACGAACAGATGTACCATTTCTGTATGATTGCTGGGTAGACATTCAAACTTGTACGAGATTTATGTGTGTTCACAAAAGAAAAGGATTTCCTATGTTTTTTCTAGGGTCAGAAGTATTAAAAGGAGTTCAATCGATTCCTCCTATCTTTACACAGAATAGGTAAAAACAAGGACCTTCACCTGCCCGTAGAGATAGGGAATTTCTTATATGTAACTCTTGAAAAATTCAACATGCTCCATTTCCACTATAATGTTGATTAACTCCGGGTAATCCAGACAAACCACAATGGCAGATCCAAATGGATGCAGGAGCAACCAAACAACTACCCTTTCATAGAAGGAACAGAAATCATACCCGCTATCAAGCTTCCAAGAGGCCCATCTGGTATTTCCAGTCTTGCACCACCATTCGCAACAGAGTAAACGATCTAACATGTAGACAGGAGACATGTGAGTTGGTTTAATTTAGTGACAATTTATACTTTTTTTTAAAAAAAAAAGAGCCATGGAAAAGTATGGTGGCTACCTGAACAGGTGGAATTCCCTCCCAAGGTCTACAAAGAGTGCAAAGCTCCCACATGATAACCCCGAAGCTGAAGATATCACATTTTTCTGTGAATGGCTCGTTGCGGATGAGCTCAGGAGCCATCCACTCTGGAGTTCCAGCAGACGAGTTGTCATTCATTGCAGAATCTGACATTACCCGAGAGAGCCCAAAATCACATATCTTGACTGTCCAGTATTTGTTAACAAGGCAATTTGCACTCTTGAGATCACGGTGAACAATCTTCAGTCGGTGCATACACATCAGACCCCTTGTACAGCATTATAACCAAACCATGGTGTTAGACATGGAAAAAGGAACACAAAATGATATAGCAGGGACAGAACAGTCTGAAAAACTACAGGTATCGAACAGTCCAGAAGCTTAGAGGCATTGAACATGCTCACCTACAGATATCACGGAGCATCTTTAACCTCCTCTTCCAGTGGAGCTTAGTTTTCTGTGTTTTTGAGTGAATCAAACTATACAAAGAACCCACTTCCATGTACTCAGTGACTAGAGATAAGTGGGGAGGCTTCATACATGCACCAAGAAAGAGTATGACTACAGTCCAAAGCACCATAAACATGATTAGTTAGCATACTCTTCAAAATACATCATAAGTTATTTTCTTAATGAAATAGGAAATGCCATTTCGGAACACAAGACCCAGCAGATACTAACAGAAGTTAAAACCAAAATTAACAAATTGAAACTAAGCCAATGAAAGTTCAGTGTGGAGGTAGTACCATTAGGATGTCGAAGTCGACTGCAACAAAACAGAAAAAAAAACAATAAGAGAACAATCTTTTAGATAACTCACAAGAAAATGACCAAAAGATTAAGGAATACCTAAGTATTGAGATCTCATTGCAGAAATCTTTCATATTCTCTGTTGTCAAATCTTGCTCCAGGAATACTTTTATAGCTACATCTGTTCCGTTCCAGAGACCACGAAAGACTTCTCCAAAAAACCCTAAAGAAAAATTTAGATTAGTTACTATGTTTAATAAGATCAGATGGCACGTAAAGCAAACATTGCGTCTATTACTTCAGATTCATTATGATTGTCTCAATTCTTTTGATAAATAGTACTCCCTCCATTCCAAATTATAAGACGCTTTTGCTTTTTCTGGATACATTACTTTTACTATGTATCCAAACATAGTGTATATCCAAATGCATACCAAAAGTTATATATCCAGAGCGTCTTATAATTTGGAATTGAGTAAGCATAGCTTCTGATGATGCATCTGACTCCAAAAGACTTCAGATGATGAAGTGCTTCAAAAATATAAAAAATATTTGATAACAGGGAATATTACTTGCCTACTCCCACACGAATGCCAACAGTAATCTCTGAATACTCAATGCACCATTCCTCATATGGCAATAAAGGCTTGTTCAGAAATGGTGAAGACTGCAACACTTCATTCCAGGATGCCATCAAATCTGCTTCTGAATAGTCAGATGGGCTACCAAGGTCAGAGCCAAGGATACCTGACCTATGGGGCGACGAAGGCAGCGACACAGCTTTCTGACTATTAAATTGCCTTCTCAAACCCTCCAGTGCACTTGGTCGCCTTGTGGATACTTCATCGTCATTGGAGTCACCAGCAGGTTCCTATATAAAGTATGGATTACAGCAATAATTAAACCACAAAACTAAGTAATTAAGACTTATAAATAATTTTGGGTGTAATGGATAAAAAAGCATATAATATGTTGGCATGTTTAGTCGAATTGCTCTGGGATTTGTAAATATACCACTCAAAAATCATCCAACTTAAGAAATGTCACATGAGACCTAAATTTTAATATTTCCCTATTTTTACCAAGCTTTCTGTGTTTGCAGTGACATATTATAATACCTGGTTTTTCAACATGCACATATGTGCCTCCCTCGGTGTTCTAAAAGGCAAGATGACAGATAATCTCTTACCGCACTGATTTTACTCAAATTGGTGGGGTTGGCAGCCATCTTCCAAAACAGGAGCCTAGGCGGGCCTCTGGCTTGCGATTAAGGCAAGAGGGAGTGATCAAATCGCAGATCGAACTCCAAAGATGGAAGCACAGGTCTTGCGGCAGCGATGGAGGCAAGGGCAGTGAGATTCGGCGTCAGCAGTGGTAGTGAGGGAGAGGGATACCGGCGGAGGCTAACAGCCAGCTATGTAACATCAGGGATGGGCAGATCTGGCATCAATGATGGTAGGAACAGCCTGATTCAGCCTCCGCAGCGGCGGCGATGGTGAGGAAAAGTAGGGGGTGATACGGGGTGACAATCACAATTAACGGATTGTGGCTGCAGATGTAGAGGCAAGCGGCTTAGGGTATCTTGTATTGGGCCGGGCTGAGTGGATTGCCTCATTTGCCCCTTTCTCCTTTAGGATATTTCCTCACACACTTCTTTGTATACATGCCACATAAGCAAGGCCAATTAATAGGCACTGCCTAACACCTTTACAACTGTACTTCTTAAGAAATTAGGTTTATACTTCAGCATGGAATTCCCTCTGAAATTAAAATGACCAAGTCCATATGTTGAGGGCTGCAGTGGAAGGGTTCGATATAAGGTTGTAGCGTTCAACAGGAGGATGAGACTTGAACTTCGTTCCCCTAGCATGGAGTAGGATGGTGTGAAACACCAAGGAGAAGGAAGGGAAGGATAGGAGATAACTTCCGCTTTGCTTTTTTCGTGGGCATCACATCTTATATAGAGTAAGCCTCGTGCAACAAACCAACAAAACGAGCTTAATTGGTTTGTGCCAATCCACCATGCTTGTAGTGCCTAGCATAAGTGCAGCACGACAGTATAACATGTATTTGTAATCAACTAGGTATATAGCACGGATCCATTTCTTCCATAATGCCCACAAAAATAGGAATCAACCATGTATATGCTACTCTATAAATACGGAACGAAGTTAGAAGACTATGTCATGCGATCTGCACCCTCGGCACTCTAAATGAAGAGGATGAATCTACCTATTGGAACCATTAAGTGTCTTACTCCCTTGTAGTTTCTCCAGTCAGAAATAGATTTATAGAGTAGATGTCGTGCGATGTATAAGTCTATTACGACATCTACAGTCTCCACTATGACACTTTGACTAACAATATCTACAAAAAGCCATATCATCTCAAATGGAAGGAGTTACATACTATAAAAGTACTTTTTTATAATGAATATAGTAATACCTTGTGTAATAATCTATATAAAATTTTAGATATTTATATCCAAAGAAAAAATGTTTACTTAGGACAAACCTAGATGGACTTATATTTCCAATCAGAGGAAGTAATCCCTTTGATGAGCTGATGAGCATAGCAGGTGTTTGATACTTAGATTCATATATAATTCATTGGTTTTTAGTACATATATGTTTGCCGTTGGTGTGAAAAGCAACAAAATATACTTTCAGATTAAGTCGTGAAGTGTGAAAATAGTAAGTCACAACTATCATTGCCTATAAGTATTTAGGAAAAAGAAGTCAAACATGTGAATGGAGTTGACATAAACATGAGTACACGACCCACAACAGAAATATACTTTCAGATGATTCACGGCATAAACAAGCGAATGGAGCATACATGTTTCAGTGAGTCATTTGAGGAACCAAGACTACCATCTTTCTGCCCCCTTGAAAGGCGATTTTGTCTCATGCTTTCACTCATTGCTCGAACTGCTCTGAAGACAAGAAAAACAAACTTAAAAGTCAGCCAGGACAGATAATGTCTCCAAATAAATAAGAGCAAAAAAAAAAAAAGTTATGGGAGAAATTCCTAACTTGCTTATGGCCAATTAGCCAAAGAAACAAAATTCATGTAAAATTTCTGAGATATTTTTCAAGAAAAATTAAATGGCCAAAAAGTGAACTGGATACAAAAAAGATTGAATTCATTTATGGCTACTAGAAAAGAAACATCAATAGGTGATTTGATGCAGAGATGCAAGGTGTTATATGACTCAAACTTTGGACCAAAATAAAAGTATTCAACATATGATTCCTGAACATTACAGTTGTTTCTTAGGTAGCACAAGAACTAGAGAATTGCATCTTAAAAGGAAACTGAGTATTTTGGCGAAAGTTGTGTTAGACAGTAATAAAACTAAAATCACTGTGTTTTCACTGGACTTAGCAGCTGACCATTATTTTGAGACAAATCAGAGTTGAAAACCATCTTTGCCAACCTCACAATATCATCACTGATTTCAGGAGTAATATTAGTACTCCTCCGTGCTCTATGTGTATTCGATGTTGAGGCGCCATCTGACCTATGATCAAGCAAAATATGTTTAATTAGGGCAAAAGAAAGCAGTACTAGTGGATTAAAAACATTGATTGCACTAGTGTTAAACCATTTACAGCCCAAGGGTAAGCTGGCTATCAAAGTTAAGCTCATAATTTCTATTTCTACTTCTACAAGGATTCTGCTGCTGGCCCTTTTGTTTTCTGCCTCCCCAACCCTCACAAAAAAGTATATAACTACAGGGTATACAGATAAGTGATCCCCTTCCACAATGTAAAAAAAACAACTGTGACAGGATAAGAGAAAGTGTCTTCAACAAATAAATCAACTTCTACAAAGTTGTAACCTTATCACAACAAGTTCCTCAGGGTGACAAGCCCAAACCTATAGGGCTGTTGGAGTATATGTGTATTAGGCCCATGAGGCTAGGCCCATGAGGCCCATGTATGCTACACTATATTGCTACCCTTCTAGGGTTAGCCAAAGGCAATAGAGAATATTCCGTCTAACATGGTATCAGCCTAGGGAACTCCCGTTCCTCCCTCCCGATCCCGCGACCGGCGCCGCCGCCGCCGGCGCGCCGCCATGGCCGGCCAGGGCGGTTCCCCTCCCTACCCCTCCTTCTTCTCCAACTACCCGCCCCGCCCCTTCTCTGCCTGGGCGCAGTTCCCGCCGCCGCTCCTCTTCTCGTCGGGCGCGGATCCCGCCGCCGCTGCTGCGTTGGGCGGAGACGGCGCGAGCGGTTCCGACGCGCGGCTCCCCGCAGCCGCCTGGCCTCCCTCTCCGGGCTTGACCCCCACCCGCGCGGCCCCGCTCCGGGCTTCGGCCCCCTTCCTCTGAGCGCCGGCGCCAGCCACCCGACCCCTGCCCAGGTCCTCGCGGCCGAGGGGGTGGTGGGGGGAAAGGGGGCCCGATGCGCCGCCTCCCCGAGCGCCGCCGCCTTCCCCGTCGCGGCCACGGGCGCGGGCGCAGGTGCTGCAGGCGCGGACGCGGAGCCTCGCCCTGGGGAGGCCACGGCCGCCGTCGTCGCCGCTGGGCCGCAGGGGCCTCTTCCAGGCGCACGCGCGGGGGCCCGATGCGCCGCCTTCCCCGTCGCGGCCACGGGCGCGGCCGCAGGTGCTGCAGGCGCGGACGCCCTGGGGAGGCCCTCGAGCAGCGGCGCCCGGAGTCCTTCCTCGTCGAGGCGCAGCACGTCCTCCGTGCTGCCCACGTGACGGCCCCGCCCGAAGAGCCTGGGGAGCATGGCCGCTGGGGCTCTGGCGCCCCTGCCGCCGCCCAGCAGTCCCAGCTTGGTCCTGAGGTCGTCCATGAAGCCCCGGGCCTGGCTGCCTACACCGCCGACCCAGCCGCTACTGCTGCTTACAGGCAGGCCGCCGCAGCCGCCATTGCTGCAGGCCTGGGCATGCCTCATCCTCCACAGCCCGCTGCTGCTAGCAGCGCCTACGCCGCCGCGGCTGCTACTGCTCTGGCCCAGGGTGGCCCTCCGCCGGGATGGGGGGCCGGCGTGGGCGCCTCTATCTTCTCTGCCCTGCCACCGCAGCCCCCGTACACCGGATGCCCCGACTCCACCCTCGCTGCTGCCCGGGCAGCGGCTGGATTGGGCATGCCACCGCCAGACGCCGTGGTCATGGCAGCCCTGCCACGCATGCCTGGGGCCGGCGCGGGTGCTACACTCTTCCCTGCCCCGCCGACACCGCCGCCGTCCTACCTTTCGTCCACTACGCCGCCGCCATTTCTTCTGGGTTCTCCTCCCCCCGGGCCGAGCGGGGGTGGGGGGGGCCGTGGCGGCCGCCGTCGTCGCGGACGGGGACGTGGTGGGGTCCCGGCTTCCACGACCGGTGGTTGGGGCACCTCTCTCGATGGCCCTCCGGGCTCCGGTGGTGCGCCTCGCCGCCGGCCACCGCCATGCTCGCCGCTACTTCTCCGGGGTTTCACCCGGCGACCCCGTGGGCTACACCGTCCGGCGCCTCGCCCGGGCCGGCCGTTTGGGACTCGGCGGCCTTGGCACACTCCTTCAGCACTATGGGCCCGACAACTCCTGTCAGCCCCCAGTGGATCGCCGATTCAGGTGCCACCTACCATACCACTCCCGACCCCGGTCTCCTCTCATCCGTTCACCCTCCTTCTTCCTCTCATCCTTCGTCCATCATGGTCGCAAACGGTTCATGCCTTCCTGTCACGTCCGTGGGTGCCGCCGGCGCTCATGGCTCCTTCCGTCTTCCTGATGTTCTTGTGGCACCTTCTATGGTTCACAACCTTCTTTCTATTCGTCGATTTACAGCTGACAACTCCTGTTCCGTGGAGTTTGACTCTTCCGGTCTCACTGTGAAGGACTTGGCTTCCCAGCGTCCTCTACTTCGGTGTGATAGCACGGGGCCACTTTACACCCTTCGCTTCCCGGCGTCTCCTTCTTCGCCTTCTTCGCCGGCACCTTTGTCAGCTGCTTTCGCCACCACTACTTCCTCCACCACTTGGCACCGGCGCCTCGGCCATCCTGGTCGTGATGCCCTGCTGCAGCTCAGTCGCAGTTCCGACATTCGGTGCCCTCGAACTCACGATGAGCACTTGTGTCATGCGTGCCAGCTGGGTCGTCACGTTCGCCTTCCCTTTCAGTCTTCTTCATCACATGCCACTCGTGTGTTTGATCTTATCCATTGCGACTTGTGGACCTCTCCTGTCCTCAGCATGTCTGGCTATAAGTACTACTTGGTGGTGATCGATGATTTTTCCCATTACTCCTGGACTTTTCCCTTGCGTGCTAAGTCCGAGGCCTTCCCCGCGATTCTCCACTTTTTCGCTTGGGTGTCCACTCAGTTCGGCCTCACCATCAAGGCCGTCCAGTGTGACAATGGCCGCGAGTTCGATAACTCCACCTCGCGTGCTTTCTTCCTCTCTCATGGTGTCCAGTTGCGTATGTCTTGCCCGTACACCTCCTCTCAGAACGGCAAGGCTGAGCGCATGATTCGCACCATCAACGACACCATGCGCACGCTTCTTCTCCAGGCCTCCCTTCCTGCTCGCTTCTGGGCTGAGTGCCTGCACACCTCCACCTACCTCCTTAACCGCCTTCCTTCCGCTGCCTGTCCAGCTCCCACACCACACCATGCTCTTTTCAGTACCCCTCCTCGGTACGATCACCTTCGGGTCTTCGGGTGTGCGTGTTACCCGAACACCACCGCCACTGCTCCCCACAAGCTAGCTCCTCGGTCCACTCTGTGTGTCTTCCTCGGGTACTCCCCGGACCACAAGGGCTACCGGTGCTATGACCTCACCTCTCGTCGGGTCCTCATCTCGCCATGTGGTGTTCGATGAGTCCGTTTTCCCTTCTCCACCCCTCCTCCCACCACTTCCACCCGGAGCTTGACATATTCTCTTTGTTTCCCACTGACGCGGTGGTCGAGCCACCTTTCCCGTGGTCTCCTGCAGGTACTACAGCACCATGCTCCTCGCCGGAGCCGTGCCCCAGCTCCCCGGCGGCCAGTGCCACTCCCGAGGCGCCACCTGCGGCGTCCCAGGCGCCACCTGTGTCACCTCAGGCGCCACCGTGCTCCTCCCCGACGGCCAGTGCCACTCCCGAGCCGCCGCCTCAGGAGCCGCCTCAGCCGCTACCTCACCTCGAGGGCGCGACCCGCCCGGCCGGTGCACGTGTACCGGACGTGGCCGCCTCGGGCTCCGCCTCCGGCGCCCCGGCGCGCGCCCGCCCGGCCCGGTGCACGTGTACCAGCGCCGTGGACGGGCCGCGGCGCCGCCGCCGTCACCGCAGTGGCCCTTCTTCGCCGGGGTCACCCGCACCACCGTGGCGTCTTCTCCGCCGGCGACACCGACGCCGCCGCCGCGGCCTCCGGCCGCTCGTGTGGAGCCGCCGGTGTACCACCCGCCGCTTCTTCACCGGGACCTCGTCACACTCACCCGATGGTGACACGGCGGGCGTCCGCCCGCCCGCAGGCCCTCACCGCCACTGCCTGTGAGCCGGGGATCTCTCCGGTACCCTCTTCCGTCCGCGAGGCTTTGGCGGACCCTCACTGGCGCCGTGCGATGGAAGAGGAGTACGCGGCACTCCTCGCCAACCAGACCTGGGATCTGGTGCCACGTTCGCCAGGCTCCAACGTCGTCACCGGCAAGTGGATTTGGACTCACAAGCGCCGAGCTGATGGTACTCTTGAGCGGTACAAGGCTCGCCGGGTACTCCGGGGTTTCACTCAACGCCCGGTGTGGACTATGATGAGACTTTCGTCCGGTGGTGAAGCCGGCCATCGTCCGCACGGTGCTCTCGGCGCTCTCACCCGCTCCCGGCGGTGCATCGTTGGATGTGAAGAATGCTTTCCGCATGGTCTTCTCACCGAGACGGTTCTGCGGTCGGCCGGGCCGGGTTTGTTGACTCCTCTTCTCCCCGAGATGGTCTCGCCGGCTCAACGGGTCTCTCTATGGCCTCAGCGGGCTCCCGGGCGTGGAACCACCGCTTTTTGGCGCCTTCGCGACACCGGGGTTTGTTGAGGCCAAGTCGATACGTCACTATTTGTCTACCACCATGGAGCCGAGCTCGCGTACCTATTGCTCTATGTTGATGACATTGTCCTCACGGCCTCCAGTGAGTCACTCCTCCGCCGCATCATCACCTCTCTTGCCGGGAGTTTGCTATGAAGGATCCGGGTGTGCTCCACCACTTCCTTGGGGTCCGTTGAGTCTCAGCCTCGCCGCTTTGGGCTCCTTCTTCACCGCGGTACACTCCGGATATCCTTGAGCGAGCCGGGATGGCGGACCGCAACCCCCGCTCCACTCCGGTTGACACACAGGGCAAGCCATCGAGGCCGAGGGTCCCCAAAGGTGGAGATCCCACCGCGTACGGGAGTCTTCTTTGGTGCTCTGCAGCACCTCACCTTCACCCGGCCGGACATCACCTATGGAGTTCAATTTGTGCCTTCATATGCATGATCCGAGGAGCCCCACCTCACTGCTCTCAAGCGTCTACTCCGCTACCTCCGCGGCACTGTGGACCACGGCCTGCTCCTTCACCGGCGGTCCTTCTCCACTGAGATGGTCGTCTACACTGACGCTGACTGGGCTGGTTGTCCGGACACTCGGCGCTCCACCTCCGGCTATGCTGTCTTCCTGGGCGGCAACCTGGTGTCCTGGTCGTCTAAGCGCCAGCAGGTGGCCTCCCGCTCCAGTGCCGAGGCGGAGTATCGCGCCGTTGCCAACGGCGTGGCCGAGGCTTCCCGGCTCCGGCGGCTCCCGGCCGAGCTCCATAGCCCCCTTCGCCGGGCCACGCTCGTCCTCTGCGACAACGTCGGTGCGGTCTACCTCTCCACCAACCCCGTGCGGCACCGGAGGACGAAGCATGTGGAGATCGACCTACACTTCGTCCGTGACCGGGTTGCCATCGGCGAGGCGGGTCCTCCACGTGCCGACCACCTCCGGTTCGCCGACATCTTCACCAAGGGCCTCCGTCGTCGACCTTCACCGACTTTCGCTCCGGCCACAACATCACCGGTGGCTAGTTGTGGGCGTGGGGGGCTCGTGTGTGTGCTCTTTCTTTATGTTGGTCCGATCGGAACTCCGCCGCGCCGGTAGTTCGATCTAACGGGTGAGTGTTGGAGTATATGTGTATTAGGCCCATGAGGCTAGGCCCATGAGGCCCATGTATGCTACACTATATTGCTACCCTTCTAGGGTTAGCCAAAGGCAATAGAGAATATTCCGTCTAACAAGGGCAAGCAAGGCATGGCAAGGTATGTGTGATGCAAGCAGCAGCAAATCTTAGTAGTATCAGCAATGAGACATCATCTTAGTGAAGCACAGCATCAAAGGTGCAGTGAAGGTCATGTCAGAACTGAGGAGCACATGCCAAGCTCAGAAACGGTGCTCCACATATTACATAAAATTATCTTGTTGGCAATAACGTTATTCATTTTCATCTGTTTTTACTGTAGATACAGCAAGGGAGACCCCCACTATAAGAATTTTATTTAAAAAAAAACAACTAAACAACTGTACAAACTAAGAGAGGAAAACAAAACAGACAATAGAAGAGTAAATGGCTACGATTGCATGGTTGCAAAAAGTCGATGCTCATGCTGAGCCAGTAATTTCATGGATTTGTAAGTTCTACTCCACTAGAGCCAACAGAGCAACATGTCTTCTCTACTAATGTAGACTATATTTGGAGAGGAGAATAGCCATAAGGAAGAAGATGAATGTTGAAATGTTTTTCTTTCCCAAAACAAGGATTACCTACACATATAGAGCCCACAGCCATTGTTATGAGGGGTGGCAACAGAGTTACATAGGCCAAAACCATGTCAGTTTGCATTTCTTTTTGTTGGGGGATATCAATTGTACTTGTTTTAACATTTCAATTATGTAAAACCAAACAGGTATTAGAGTTTAGTGTGTCATTAAAACCAAATTGGCCATTGTTCATTTTTTTCCATGATTCTTTTCCACACTATATGGAAAACGAGAAGCATCATGGATGCAGCAATAGATGCCTATTTGGGAACTAAAACAATGAGGATCAGAATTTGCCTCTTCTAGTTGGTTCAGATTGTGAAGTACACAAAAGAAACTTACTGAGGTACCTTGACACTGCTACAGCACCACCATATTGTCTATCACCCAGCATTGAGCGCCCACGAACTCTGGACAGTGGATGCTCTGGACTACAGGAACAAAGAAATGCATTTGAGGAAAAGAAACCTTACTTATGAGAAATCCATATTCTATGTTTTTTTAGTACATCTTCTATGTTGGGATGAATAAAATAAGAAGGAAATGTCATATAATACAGTAGGAAGGAGAACTAAAATAACTAGCAGATAAAGGTTCCATAGAACACTCAAAACAAGGACATTTTGCACTTACAGCACCTTTACTTCTCTCCACTCATTTTAATCACTTGATGTACTTCTAAATAAACCTTAATCCCATTTTAGGGTTTCAGACAGCATAATTAGCTTGAAAGGCAAGTAATGACAATGGGACATCAGGATTTGTCAGATGCCATGTAGAGCCAACCACTAAGTACATCACTCAGCTACATGTAGCAATAATTCAACTGCATCTCATGTCTTGTCATGTTCATGCTACTTGTTAATTTCCATTCAAAGGGTAAGGAGAGAGATACATAAACAAACAAAAATACCCACAATATGCCAAGTCTTAAAGCAGAGGAACTAAAACAAAGCTTGGATGCAAAGGACTGAAAGTGTACTTATAACATCCCAATAGCTAAGAGCTATTGAAGTTTTTTAGTTTATGTCATAGCACAAGCCACTGGTATCAGAGGTGTTTCTTAAAATTTCAAATTCCAGAATATTCAATTAGTAATTTATATATAGTACCCCAATCTAGTTATGATCGATCCACCTTGAATGCATGCAATCAAACTAAACAAAAGTAGGGCTACATCTGTACAAAACTACAAATACCAATCAATTATATGAAATCATCAGCAGATTTGCCTCCAAATACTTTTGTTATAACAAAATTATATTTAAAGTGACGACACATATGCTGACACAATTCGCATGTGCACAATTTAATGAATACTGATCCCAAAGTTTGATTCTATGCAGATGGGTGGTGTCAGAAACAAATCACGCCTGTGACTGCATTTATGCTTTCTTTGCTAGGTCCTTTGTATTTGTTTTTTATGAAATTTTGGTAGGATTATGGAACTAGCCACCTAGGGATGCAGCCTCAGCTGACCTAGACCTAGTTCCGCCACTGCCTGAGTGATCGGAGTTAGGCAGTACGAGTTGTGGCAGCCTGGCAGAAAAAAACTGAAGGCAAACTAATACTAGAAACATTATTGTCGTTTTTTGTCCATTCAAGGGCAATTGCTACTAAGATACACAATATCAAAAAGAGAACCTTGAACTTGCAGTTCTCTGATGTTCATTCACAACTTTATCGCGGTTGCGACCACAGAAGGCATTTGCAACATTCGGCTCACTATGCGATGAACTGGAAAAGCACAAGGAAAAAATCGAAATGAGTAATTTTGCAGCTAAGTGCACAATTGAGAAAACCAGTAAACATGGAAACAAAAGAAAAATAAAACCACTGAACAAGCATGATTATATGGCTTACCCACTCATTTTACCCTCCATAGAATTTGTCGATTTGAGCATGATGTTTCGTAGTGAGAGGACTTTGAAGGATCTATTGCTTTCATCTTGCTCTTGCCTGAAAGACAGAGGCGGGTTGGCTACAGCGCTCTTCACAGACCAATAAAACATAGCAAGGAATTTCAAAGTAACAACAATTTAATTCCACCCTTGAAACGTTCGGTTTGCATATATAATGAATTTGCCATAGGTCCAAACAGGCCCCAGTGGTGGGCCCAGTGCATCACAGATGAGGGCCAGGGCCGGCCTAGCCCTGGCTGAGAGAATAACGGGGGCGGCAGCCTCCCCTTCCCGGCTGACCCTCTTCCCAAGGAGTCCGTGTCAATCTAGAGTTTGAGTAACATAGGAAATTCAGATTAGGAAAGATAGAGTTTGTTTAGGAAAAGCAGGGTCCAAATGTATAAGGACTCTGCCTCTAGTTTGCTAGGGAACAAGTCATAGGAAGTATAAATATAGGGGAAATGTACCCATATCAATCAAGCAAGAAATAGAGGATTGGTCCTCAAACTCTCTTGCTCCCTAGCCCCTTGTGTGGACCCTCTTCCCATTCCCAGTGATGCCGCCACCCCCTATGTTAGATTGTATTATGGATTCCTTGCCTCACACGGCTAGACAATGCTATATAACCCCTTATGTGTAATCGATAATATACCAAATACATCCTCTATCATGGTATCAGATAGGTTTCTTTCCTAACCTATTTTGCTTCCGCATCTCATCTACAATGCCACCATCGCTGACTTCTCATATGAAGTGTCTCTTTCATTGTGTGCTATCCCTTGCAATGTGATCCTACGTTTCCCAACTTGCCATGCTCCAAGCACATCGTCCACCCTCCCTTGCGTGATGCTCCCTGCTCTGCACACGCTGTTTGCTTCGGCACTTTCTCCTCGTCATGACTCAGAAAGAAACCCAGCACATCAAGAAAGAACACTGGGCTGCTGAGCTCCGTGCGGCAAACACCGCCCGTCTTGAAGTCGAACGCCTCAAACAGGAGGAAAGCCATCACACTGAGGAGGAAGCACATCGAACCCATGTTGCGGCACAGACCGCGGCCGTCACTGCTGCTCTTCATGCGCAGGTCTCTGTGGCCAACATCAAGCCGTTAATCCCTATCACCCCGATGTTCTCTCCATGAAATACAGCCACCGGAGGGCTTGTTTCTCAAAACGCTCAGCAAGTACATCCTAACTGATGTCAGTGATGACACGGTTACCGACGTCCACTGGCAGCGGACATATTGCACGGAGCTCTCATGGCTTTATAGCACAATCTCCTCCGACTTGGTCGAGCTCGTGATGACTAACGCTACTGCTTGGCAAGTTTGGCTTACTCTTGAGCAATTTACTAGCAACAAGGAAACATATGCCATGAACCTCAACGCCGAGCTCCGCATCTTCATCCAATGTGATCTGTCCATCACAGATTACTGTCGGTGCCTGAAGACCATGGCTTACGCACTGGCCGACCTGGGAGAGCTGGTCCTTGATCGGACACTTGTTCTCTTTGTTCTTTGCAGGTTCAACAAACAGTTTGGCTACATGGCTGCCCTCGTCAAGTGCTTCTCACTGCCCTTGGCGCTGGTATGTTCAAGTGGGTGCTTCGGTATCTTCGGATCATGGTCTTCAGCTCTTTCCCACTACTCTGAACTCCTTGGTGGCTTACTTTGATGCCGATTGGACTGGTTGCCCTGGTACTCCGTGCTCCACATCCGACTATGGTGAAGTTCTTTGTGATAAACTTGTGCCTCGGTCCTCCAAATGCCAACACACGGTTTGCCCTAGTGCCAAGGCTGGATACCGAGCTGTTGCTTTTCATGTGTATTGTGGCAGCGTTAGTGTTGCAACACACTAAACATGTCAATATTTATTTGCACTTTGTTCGTGATAAGCTGACTGCTGGAGCTTTCGAGTTCTTCATGTTCCTACTACTCCCTCCGTTCCAAACATAGTGTATATCAAAGTGCATCGGAAAAGCTACGTATCTAAAAAACCCAAAACATCTTATAATTTGGAATTGAGGTTGTACTTCTCAGTACGCAGACATCTTCACCAGGCGGGTAGCACTAAAGAAAAGTTTATCTATCAGTTCCAATTACTCCCACTGTGGATGTGCAGCATTCCAGCAACTTGGTTCTACATCAAATTAGAAGACGCAGAGTTGGAAAAATATGACACCCTAGTACTGATTTGCAATTCCACGCACATAGCCAAAACTAAATAGCATATAAAGTCGCAGGCTGTAAATAAATTAATACTAGATTAATGGGACAACGGACCAAAAAGAACTACTACCAAATACCACTCAAATGGAAATTTCACAAGTATACCTTTGAGCACATAGAGGACTATTTGGTTCAAGAGGAGAATCACAGGAATCATAGTCGGCTGAATCACTTTCTCCAGCAGCAGACATATGGGATGTGATAACAGCTTTGGATGAAAATGGAACTAGTTGTCCTGGAAAACGCATCAAGTCAACTAGAAACTCCGCAGATTTCAGTATGACCACAACAGACATATGTTTGGACGAATCATCATATCCATGAGGTTCTTCATTTGGAATGCCCTGCACAAGTTAGGATTAGGAAATTCCATTTGAAGAGAACAATACTAATTCATGTTCAGACATACTGATGGAAGGTAAAAACATACCACCAGCAGTTTAGAATCTATACCAACTGAGTCAGCAAGGACTTTAAACATTATAGCTTTGGGCCTGCAAGATCCATGTCTTATCTGTCCCAGCAATTGAACTCCTCTATTTTCTAAGAAATGAGAAAGTTCTTCAGAGGAAGTTCTTGCAGGACTGAGATGTGGGTTTGGTCGGTTGTAGAAGTCAAAAACCTGAAATTATCATTAAAAATCTGAGGCTAAAGAGAAGCGATAAAAACTTAATATGGCATAGGAACAAAAAAGGTAATCAATGGTGTGGAAAGACGAAAGATCATTCATACTTCAAGCACCAAAATTACAAATCACGAAATACATGAGCAGAAGTAGAAATGGAACAGTTTCAACTAGAAAAATTTTGTGTAAACTATGTTAAGGCAATCTATCACAAGGATGATTTTTGCAGCACTCTGAAGGGGGAAAATGTTGGCATGATCATCCTACATTTTGTAAAGAAACCCACAAAGAACTTACCAAACCTGCAATTTTTTTGATCATTGCAGCTGGATTTGAATTCAGTCCTTTTACCAGTGCTGTGCATAGCTGCTTTAAGGCAGATAGCTTTTTATCTCTTTCTATGTCCACAAGGATAATTTCAGCCTTAAATCCTTCTATTCCAAGAGAATAAAGGTCATCAGGAGAAGGTATGGTATCAAAACGCTCCCTGAGTCTCTTTTCCTGCAACATTCGGAGTCAACAGATGAACTAAAATGCCAAAACAAGTTACTCATAATATTTTGAAAAGTTAATGTCATAAAAAGGCTTCCCATACCGGAATAACGGAATAAAAACCATTGGGTATTGGACCTGAAAGGGATCCACTAGACCATAATGTCTGAGCAGCCTGCAATGAATGACCAACTTCCCTAGAATCAAGGGAAGAATATGCAGAATCAAAATTCCTTTCCTGTTTAGTCAGGGACAGGGACTGGAACTTCTGCTCCAAATGGGAGGGCCAATTCCGATCTGAAGGGTGTGTCTGGGATCTTCCTTCATCCCTTGGCAGATCATCCATCTCCAAAATATGGTGAAATAGAGAATCATTTTGATTCAATTATCATCCTTCAAGGCCACCCTACATTTAAATGAACAAGGAAACAAATTGAACATAATATCCTGACACTTAAAACTTGGGAATTATGATTTTTTTTTTGAGACATGTGGTGAGGCCTCGAATTCTTTACACAAATGCTAACAAAGTCTAAGAACAACAAAAAAAGGATGCCAGCAGATTATGCACAATGACAAGTTCATAAAGACCAAATGTTACTATTCACCGTGTATAAACAATATGTAAATGTGTCAGCACAACTCAATCGACTTTAGAACAGGTTTGAGTAAATACTTCACAATTGTGGCAATCTGATTTATGTTATAATGTCAACTCAAACAGTCAAATATAATGGTCTGTGTGTCTGAATGTATATTGCCAAATCCAAATGAGGATTGCCATTTTCATGTTACAAATTCCTGTATCAAACAAACAGAACTAAGCAGAATTGATCACTATGTGGATAACCAAAAACATGTTCTCCAAAGGCTAAATGTACAGATTTATTAAAACAGAACAGTTATTTCACGAAGGACTACGAGCAGAACCAAAAACATGCTCTGCAAAGGATCAGACTTGACACGCGCATACGTTGATTGTACACAGATTTATTTACACAGACCTGGGCATACATCATGCATGCTAGATACCAACGATTCAGTTTTTTCAGAAGTTTGAACTCCATTCAAATCAAACCTCAAATCAAATAGTATAAAGTAAAATTGTCGGTCACTTCAGAATTTGACACATTGACCGGTCAAATTTAATCTTGTATATACAGCCATCTCCCACAACAAAAAGACAATGAAAATGCACCATATCTGAATTTCAAAAGGTCTCCAGTATCCCTTCCACCCGAGATTGTGAAGCCAATCACTATCAAACTCCATATTGCAATCACTATCAAGCTCCAACACAAGAGAGAGAAAGGGGACGGGTGATATTACCGCCAAGGCAACAGGTGTGAATATGTGATCACATTAAACCAACAGCCTCGTGTTTGACTAGCATGTACACCCATCCGGGATTTGGACAGGACTAGTACTGGACTACTGAGCCACAGAAGCCCGTGACTAACTAACTCTGAGCCAGTTATAACTACCATTTAAACTGCTACCGAGATGAAGACAAAGTGTGACGAAGGCAAGCACAAGTCTCCAACCAATCTCTAATAGACCGGTTAACATGTGACCAGACAAGCTTAGCTACAATACACTCGCCGACCTAGCCTTATCCAACGTCCAGCTCAAAGAGTTTGACCAAAGAGCTTCGGTGCCCTCTCACGCGTCACCAGCCTAGATGATCTCGCCCACAATAAACCAGCGCAGCCCAGTCGCTCCATACGAGCTCCCCCATTGAAAACCGCATTCACGCAAAGTCAAACCCCAGCGGGGGGCGTTGACAAATGGCGAAGTCCAACGGGGCGAAGGCGAAGCCAGCATTGCCCACCCGCTGCCATCATCCGCTCGCTCTCCGCATCAATCCCGGGACCGACCGGCGACGGAGCACGTCGCCCACCATCGATCGAGCGCGCAGGCGCAGCAACGTCTGTCCACATTCGAACGGTACCGAGAAGGGAGGAACGGACCTGTGGCGCGGGCGGCGAGGCTCGCCGCGGGATGGAACCCAATCCGGCGCCGCGGGATGTGGGGAAGCCTGGGCGCGTCGCGGGCGAGGCGGCCGGGATGGTGGCGGTGGCGGTGGCGCGGCGAGGTCGAGGCGTGTGACTGATAGGGGAGGTGGAGAAGGGGATCTCGTGATGTGATTAATTAGCGCACGCAGGTGGGGAGCCGGCTCGCTTTTAATTGTGGGGTTAGGGATTCGTTCACGAGGCGCGCGAGATGCGAGAACGACTTGCCTCCTCCTCCTATGGGCCAGGCCTGGGAGCTCCCTTAGCCCAGCGCGAGAGCCCGGTAGGACAAATTTTGGGCCGTTTGGTTCCTCAGCCCAACGCTGTGTTACCTCGTCCAGCAAGAATGTGAAGAGTTTCTCAAAAAAAAAAAAAAAAAAAAAAAAAAAAAAAAAAAAAAAAAAAAAAAAAAAAAAAAAAACAAGGATGTGAAGTAGAGCTATCTGTTTGAATAGTTTGCTTGCTTGCCTGAAGTTTGCTGGCAAGTTTTACCTTGCTCGCGCGGGAGAGCCCAATCGGCTTGCCCAGCTGAGCAAGGTTCTCGTCTCCCATGTTGCGAGGTGAGGCAAGCAGCAACTAGAAACCAAGCACGAGTGTAGTATCGCTAGGATTAGCAACCTTTCCACCGTAAATCGCAAATCGAATCAACTCCAAAGTATAAGTTTGTTCCATTTTTTCTCTAGATTATTTGATTGTAGACTTGTACGTCATGGGAAGATCAACTATCGGCCCACTCTTAGTTTTCGTGTCCAATCAAATCGAGAAAACGAGTGCCTTGAATATTAGAGCACTCGACTGGGCAACTACTACACGCACTGCATAGGTGGCTCCTCCAAGCCATAGCAGCGTTACTTTTCTTTGATTCTTGAACAATGTGAATCTACCTCACTCGTCACTTATCAGAACTCCCGGTTTATTATATCATCGATCTGTTTCCTCACTACAACGATAAAAGGAAACCAATATTGATGGGAGCGCGATACACAAGAGCACTATGCATGTTTTTCTTGAGAAAAACCCCCCCACACCCGGAGGGACCCCGTCAGGGTGTGCGGCGGCTATGGGCTGCCCTAGCCGGCCTGACCGCTCTAGGGCGTCGCCGTCGTTGAAGCAACTATCGTTGTCTAAAACGAAGAACGAGAAGTAATAGTAGATTGGAAGACATGATAAAAGATAAAAGTAGATGTATATTGATAAGTTCAATTGTGTAGTTGGATTCCTCAATCGGCCATCACCCTTAATATATATAGGCGGCTGGTCTTTCCATAAGCGAGCTTATCTCGCAATACAAAACCGAATAGAACTTCTTTTATTCGGCTATGTGGCGTAACCGAATATAATTTCCATTTATTCGGTTACACGGCATGTACATGTATTTTCCATCTTGTAAGCAAATCTGGACTAAATGAAGACCACCATCTCCACGTCATGCAGACGTGTATATGTGCCAAATATGCTTACCCGTGCATGAGTATTGCTAATAGGCCAATACGCATCGCTTCCTTGCCATGTATTTGGAAATATTAAAATAGCCTTCCTTCTCGGCAACGGAGATGATTTAGCTTCTAACTCGTGTAGTAGCAGGACTCGGACTCTTTGCTATTTGCTTTGCCCGCTAGCTGGAAGCCAATGCATAGCTAGCATGACAGAACTGAACTCCATGTACCAGCTGAGCTCTGCCTCCCGCAGCGCATTGCTTGCGATGGTCGATGGACAGCCTAGACGAACCAGCTTCAAAGCTTCTTCATGAATATTTCTAAGACAGGATTCCGAGCCAAATTTGAGTGTCAACACATGCCCCCCTGTTTTCGGGTGATGTTTACACGAGCCTGAAAACATAAATGCACTAAATAGCGACGATGTCCAACTCATCGGCTAGCACGATGATTCCAAGCATTCATCGGCTATTTTTTATGCTAAGGGCGATAACAAAGTATCGGCCATATATTTGTTCTTAGGGCGATAATAAAATATCGGCCATATTTTTGTTCTAATGGTGATGATAATAAAGCATCCACCAAAAATATAGTCCATGTATTTCTTTGAGCATCCTACTGTAGCCGAAATAAAAATCTACATCTATAATCCATCAAATATTTCGGCTATTTACAATATGCAATTATACAATAAGACAACAATTTCCATTTGACCATTGTCAATAACTAAAAGTGTCTTTTCTTTTAAGAAAAGGGCATCCAAGTACTATATATATATCAAAAACATTGATTATAATCAAATATACCTGGATAAGAAGACCATGGCGCGTGCACTAGACCCCTTTCTGGTATCCCTCGACTTAACTATGTTGGGTCAGCTCTCCAGTTCTCCTTTTAAATGCAGCTGCAGCCAAATTGCCTTGCTGTTCGGCCCTTTTACATTTTGTACTGCTGTTGTCATTACACTCGGCCGAAACACACGGAGCTTGGTTGTACCTCTTAATTAAGTCATATATATACTGCTAAAGACAGTAGAACTTTGTTGCCCATATGCGCCCATCCACTATGGTGTGCATAGCCAAAATAAATAAACTTTCTTGACTTTGAATCATAAATATTTTGGCTTCTATATTAGCAGCAGCACTTTGCAACTAATTAAATGAAGAATAATTTGGTAACATTTCCCCACGATGTAATGACTCATGCTCCATCCATGGATCAATGTAAGCAGATGAGGGGTAACCAAAAATACCTGGATACGGATTCCTTGGCACAAGCATTGGAGGCATGGAGAAAAAGTATGGATGATGTGCTAATCGAAAATCTTGAAGACTGGAAGTAAATCTTCGGCTGAACTTTTTGTTATGTCTTCTCCTTTTATTGACCTCTGCAGCATCTTTTGTATTAGATATTTGCACATCACCCTTGTCTTGAATTTCGGCAATATTCTTGGGAACCCATACCATCTTCTTCTTTTTCAGCTCTTGTGCACTAAGTCTATGTAGTTTCCTCTCCCGCCAACTTGATAATCTGAGTGGGCATCTCGGCTGTTGTTTTGAGCTGAGCAGTGAAAATTCTTTCTTGATCTTTGGCACCTCTAACTCCCTTTGTCCAGATTTGGCAATTTTATCATCAATAATTATCTGCTTCGTCTTTTTCCCATCTATAGCCGATGTCTCCAACGCCTTAATCAGCTTTTTATCATTTGATGAGATCAGATCTGAACTTGCACCTTGCGACCATCCTTTTTAATGTGGTAAACTTGCTTGACCACCGTTTTCTTCTCACCTTGAACCTGACCGATTCTTTTGATAGAAACGGCCTTTGACTTGTGATTGTCCTTCAAATATGGGCTTTCTTGGAGCTGCATATTCTACATAATATGGTCTAAAATATGATGGAAGTTGTGCCCTTGAATCATACCAGTCCCATGATGAATGTGGAGAAAAATCAGCATATGGTGGTCTCCATGATGTTGGTGTTGGCGGCCCAAAAGGATGATATGGAGCCGCTGCACTAAACTCCTCCCCTCGCCAATCTTGGGTTTTGAACTTTTGCCTTGGGGGTGATCTTGCCTTCTCCACATCACTTGGCCGATAAGCATACTTCTCTTCACTCTCCTTCTTGTATTTGGCTAATAGTTGCTCAAAGGTAACCTTTGATTTCTTGCCCTTATGCTTATCATGGCCTTTCCTTTCTCTGATCTTGTATGCATTAATCTTAGCATCTCCTTGCTGCCCCCCAGTGCTTAAGGTCTTGCTTGCAGTTTGGAAAGATTTTGTACCTTCAAGAATGTCTTCAATGTGCACTTCAGCAATATCTCTAGTCTCACTCGAAGGCTTCAATCTATTCTCTCTTGTACTCACCATCTCACCTTTGAGTGAATCGGCTTGGAGTAGCCGATGCAATGCGTTGTTGCCATCAAGACCAATAGAATTCAATTGGTCATTATTCACATGTGTTTCAACAAAAGTCAATCGTCCCTTATCAATGGCCGATTGTACTATTTGGCAAAACATGTTGCAATCTTTGGTGCTATGTTTGAATGAATTATGCAACCTGCAATATATTTGTTCTTGTATGGATGGCAAAACATGGTGATCAGAAATTTTAACAAATTTATTTTCTACTAGGACAACAATTATATGATCACACATGCTCGAATTGAAGGTATACTTTTTCCTGTTTAGCCGATCCTGCTGTGAGAACGGCCTTAGAGCTGAGCAAACGAGTAATTCAGATTTGGCATCCACACTTTCAGCTATGTATTGTCTTTTGCAATTTCTAACCGATGTTCTTGGATATAAAATTACATTAGCATCAGTTTCTACAACATATTTTATCCTCGGCTTTGTGTCCTTAAACCAAAATAATTACAGCACCTATGTCTCATTTCAGACCAAGCATAAACCGAGCATAAAAGCACAAAAACTACCCATGTAGATATGAGATTTGAGTAAATCAATGGAGAAAGCTTTGGCTGTAATAAATTTGCATTATCAGCCTCTCTGTATGGCACAACATGTTGACCAATATGCATTATAATAATCTGATTGCTAACAAGTAAATCACTCTTCTTAATCGGTCTTTCATGATCGGTTTTGAAAAATTTACTAAACGAAGTATCAATAGTAATTCTATGACCAGATTCAGGAATAGATAAAATACTTGTAAGTTGTACCTTTTTGAATATGTTGGAGAAGCATGGCGGTCTTGTTACTGGAACAATATATTGTTCCACACATAGACTGCTGTCCACCGGCTTTTCTTCTTGTCCAAGATCACATGCAGCGGCATCTTGGTGCTCCACTTTAGTTGAACATGGTTCGGCTACGTATTGTTGTTCTTCATAAGCCGAACTTGACTTAGATATAGTCTGCTGATCTTGACAATCATCAGCTTCTTTAGCACGGTACTCATATGGCAGAATATATGCTCCTTTGATCCCAGAAAAATCTAGCACAACTGTCTTTCTACTCTTGGTGTGTTTTTGCTTGACCATGCTTATCTCTTTTAGTTCAACAGATTCGGCATATGCGCTATTTGGTTCGGCTCTTTCAATAACTGAACTATTTTTGTCATCCGTATCACTCTTCTCTTGGCCGATTTTATCTACTGACAATTCTTTTTCTTCCTGTTCAATTCGAGCCTGTATTGTGCTATAATCAGCCTTGTTCCCCTTCCTTACTTCTTCAAAGTAAATAGCAGTAAACTTATTCATTCGGGCTAGTTGCTTTTCTCCGAATTCATCCCAATCTATCCTGGATTGCACCCCAAGACTTTTTGAATCTTTCGGCAATGAAACATGATTGCTGCCGAAACTTTGTAATTGGGCAGGAGGTGAATCATATGCTACACTACTAGACGAAGGCATATGCATTCTTGCTGAAAATTCACTAGTTCGGCTATGGTCACAGGCTATGTATGAAGCCGAATTGTGAACATTAACAGGTGCATATGGTGCTGAAAAATTAGTAACATGAGCTGTAGCATACGGTGATTGAGAATAATCAGCCAGACAAGTAGCACTCAAGTGGTCAACTCTCTCATCCAACGGCATTGTTTGAGATGAACTCGCATATAGGGAACTAGTTGCCGATGAATTGTGAGATGAAACATCCCGTTGCATGCTATTAAAATTCTGATCATGGGATGTTTGATAACAATTAGCCGAACTCGTCATGTTGTTCATCGGCATATGAATTTGTGGGGTTGCCGATGCATGATGGTTCAAATACATATGCTGCATGTTGCTAGCATCACCATAACATGACGCATGTAAATTATTTTGCATCAGCCTTTGCACGTACTCAGATGCATAGTTAGAACCTTGCCAGCTAGCCGATACATCATGCTTGTCAAAATATCTAGCAACATTAACATATGAATTATTTGCATCTACATAATTAAATTGGGTACTCATACCGTCGTTGTAGATTGCAAATCCTTGATGACAACCTCCTCGCAGCAGCAACAATCACGGAGACCGTTGAAACTTCGTTCCCCAGCGGAGTCGCCAAAAAGTGTGTTCGCACACGAATACGTCACCGTGTGCCCCCGGCGATGAGCGCGATACGCAGGACACGTCGCCGGAGGAGCCTCGCCGGGAGCGCGATACACAAGACACGCCGGCGAGGTCTCTTGAGACCCAAAACCCCCACACCCGGAGGGACCCCGTCAGGGTGTGCGGCGGCTATGGGCTGCCCTAGCCCGGCTGACCGCTCCTAGGCGTCGCCGTCGTTGAAGCAACTATCGTTGTCTAAAACGAAGAACGAGAAGTAATAGTAGATTGGAAGACATGATAAAAAGATAAAAGTAGATGTATATTGATAAGTTCAATTGTGTAGTTGGATTCTCAATCGGCCATCACCCTTAATATATATAGGCGGCTGGTCTTTCCATAAGCGAGCTTATCTCGCAATACAAAACCGAATAGAACTTCTTTTATTCGGCTATGTGGCGTAACCGAATATAATTTCCATTTATTCGGTTACACGGCATGTACATGTATTTTCCATCTTGTAAGCAAATCTGGACTAAATGAAGACCACCATCTCCACGTCATGCAGACGTGTATATGTACCAAATATGCTTACCCGTGCATGAGTATTGCTAATAGGCCAATACGCATCGCTTCCTTGCCATGTATTTGGAAATATTAAAATAGCCTTCCTTCTCGGCAACGGAGATGATTTAGCTTCTAACTCGTGTAGTAGCAGGACTCGGACTCTTTGCTATTTGCTTTGCCCGCTAGCTGGAAGCCAATGCATAGCTAGCATGACAGAACTGAACTCCATGTACCAGCTGAGCTCTGCCTCCCGCAGCGCATTGCTTGCGATGGTCGATGGACAGCCTAGACGAACCAGCTTCAAAGCTTCTTCATGAATATTTCTAAGACAGGATTCCGAGCCAAATTTGAGTGTCAACACCAGCTAGCGGGCAAAGCAAATAGCAAAGAGTCCGAGTCCTGCTACTACACGAGTTAGAAGCTAAATCATCTCCGTTGCCGAGAAGGAAGGCTATTTTAATATTTCCAAATACATGGCAAGGAAGCGATGCGTATTGGCCTATTAGCAATACTCATGCACGGGTAAGCATATTTGGTACATATACACGTCTGCATGACGTGGAGATGGTGGTCTTCATTTAGTCCAGATTTGCTTACAAGATGGAAAATACATGTACATGCCGTGTAACCGAATAAATGGAAATTATATTCGGTTACGCCACATAGCCGAATAAAAGAAGTTCTATTCGGTTTTGTATTGCGAGATAAGCTCGCTTATGGAAAGACCAGCCGCCTATATATATTAAGGGTGATGGCCGATTGAGGAATCCAACTACACAATCGAACCTATCAATATACATCTACTTTTATCTTTTATCATGTCTTCCAATCTACTATTACTTCTCGTTCTTCGTTTTAGACAACGATAGTTGCTTCAACGACGGCGACGCCCTAGAGCGGTCAGGCCGGCTAGGGCAGCCCATAGCCGCCGCACACCCTGACGGGGTCCCTCCCGGGTGTGGGGGGTTTCGGGTCTCAAGAGACCTCGCCGGCGTGTCTTGTGTATCGCGCTCCCGGCGAGGCTCCTCCGGCGACGTGTCCTGCGTATCGCGCTCATCGCCGGGGGCACACGGTGACGTATTCGTGTGCGAACAGCTGGAAGCCAATGCATAGCTAGCATGACAGAACTGAACTCCATGTACCAGCTGAGCTCTGCCTCCCGCAGCGCATTGCTTGCGATGGTCGATGGACAGCCTAGACGAACCAGCTTCAAAGCTTCTTCATGAATATTTCTAAGACAGGATTCCGAGCCAAATTTGAGTGTCAACAGATTCCTTGAACAATGTGAATCTACCTCACTCCTTATCAGAACTCAAATAAAAGTTTATTATATCATCTGGTTCTGTTTCCTCACTACAACGATAAAATGTGAAACCAATATTGATGGGGGTATTGTAAGCACTATGCATGTTTTTCTTTGGAAAAAAAAAAACTAACATGCATGATACATATCCTTTGATGTGAAAATTCAACTTTGAAGCAAAATACTAGAGGTTTTGGCATACCAAAGGTGTCCATGACCTCATTGGTCTGAGATTCTTTTGAAGTAAATAGAGAAGGTTTAAATATCAATATCCTTTTGAGAGGTTTGTATGGTTGGCTCTCCTAGATCTTACTTAAAGCTTTACCAACTATCTTGAATGTCATGGTAAGTGTTGTTTAAATGATTGTGTTATAGTATTACTTAAGAGTGCAATCTACAACCTAATATAAGATCCTTACTTTAAATAAACACAAAAAGGAATTTTCAAATAAAATTATAATAAGAACAAGAGTTTCGACATAATTTTGGATAAAGATTATTTGTAGCAACTAATAAGATGAAAATTTAAATGTCAAAAGTCTAGATTTATGATGACATGAGACATGGGTATGGGTTGCAATAATGACAAGCACACTATAATTTAAGCTAGTTTCGGTTAAAAACATATCTGTAGATACGTGAAGGCATTGTTAAGAGGGAGAAAAGCTATGATTAAGGATTAAAAAGACATAGAGTACCCCTCCCTCTCCCACCACAAAAACACGTTTAAGAACAAGGTTTGATCAAACCTTAAAAACTAAAAACATCAATAGCTTCTATAAGTTATTCGGTTTGGAAATATGTAAGATATATTTGTATATTAGTAATGAAACATATATCCAAAATCTCATAATTTCACAACTTATAGGGTACTAGTGACCAAATATGTGCATCAAATACCATCAAATGTCAATGTGACAAATACCTTTCTATTGAAGTCGGTAACTGATAAGGTTTATCACAACGAAATAGATATTATTAACATGTATCTATATGCATATTGTGTTAGATAACAAACAAAAAAGAGAACGCAAGGTACTAATTTTATTAGTTAGCATCAAACATGAACTTTATAACATTTATGTCTCTGGCCTGCCATACGTAGTAGTTGATAAGTTTATCACCACAGGATAAAAATTACAGAGATATATACACATATTGCATTGGAAAATGAACACAAAAATAGCAGTAGTATTAAACATGGCATTATAATACTTATATTTTCTAAGATTCTATAACCCGTGCTGAAGCATGGGTTGACAGTGGCCTAGTACAATGATCTGTGAAAAAAAAAGAACTATGCAAAAACCAAAATGCAGAAATACGGAGGGAGGTGAATCTTGAATGTCTATACCCTGTTAGAAAAAAAAAATCTCCACACATATATGGCTATTCACTTTCAAACACCCAAATGCATAAGCATAAACTTGTACTACGTACCGATTAAAATTGTTGTCTAGTCTTGCTGGGGTATTGTTTCCCAAAGATGCTGTCACAAAAGAACAAAGGTAGGATCGATCATGTGGCCATGCTTACATATGGGCCAAAACATAGAGAGGCAGCAGTGGTCTTCCTAGAAACAATAACCAAGCATGACATGCATCCACATATGATATATCTACTATATGTACTCGGACAACAAGGAGGTTAATTAAATTAACGATGTTTATTGCATGGCGCAGTGTGCAAGTTTTGGAAGGCCTTGCTGCTGGGCCAAAGTACTTGAAAGATCTCACTCCAATGCCCTGATCGACATGGTCAGATCCAAAGTACTCTGCCCAAGAACGCCTTCACCTCCGCCGCTGCTGTCGCTGCTTCGTCTTGTCTTTTCTTGCCGCTGCTGGTGCTGCTGCTGCATGGAAACTACTGCAGCGGCGGGTGGCGACAGCGAGAGAGAGATCGAGAACTCGCAGCTGGTGGTGTCCATGGAAGACGACGATATTGTCTTTCTCTTCGTGCCCAACACTGAGGAAGGGGACAAGCTGAGTTGTAGGTCCGGCGTCGCATCTTGGGCGGCCTCCACCGGCGACGGCCGCCGCGTGATGAGGCACGCCTCGTTCGGCGGCGGAGCGGCGCAGGCCCTTGTTGCTTCTACGACGTGCTTCGAATTCTGCGGCTGAAATTCACACATACAATGTGGATGTCAGAGATGATGATCAGTTGAACGGATCTAGGGCAGCGCATGCAGTGTGAACGCCACTTATAAATGAGCACGTACGTACAGTACCTCGAGTTGCTGGCCATCGTCGACGACGACGACGGGATCCGACGATCTTGTTGTGATCTTGGAGGCGCTACTAGCCGGACCCAGGTAGCCGACGGCATCTCTATCGCTTCCGCTGTGCCGCCATCTGAACGGAAGGCGACGATCTCCGGACACGGCCAGTGACATGGCCAACGGAAGTGGCCGAGAGCTGCTCCCGATGCAACTGTCAAATTTTACATTGGTCCCTGTCTCTGCCCTGTGCTCGCCGCCGGCGGCGGCAGCAGCAGCGCCGGCGTCAGTGAAAGGCCACCACCGCCGATCGCTCCTCAGCGCAGCGGAAGATGCAAGCGGGTGTGTCGTCTGCGGCGAAGTCGACGGTTGCGTGACGTGATTCCTGGAGATTGTGATCGCCTCTTGCTGATTCGACGACGCCCACTCATGATTTCTGGCCAGAAACGAACAATATAATTAGGGTTTGCCTTGGCTCATAAATATACTGTCTTTGTCAGGACCAGCTCAGTGTAAAGAACTGAATGCAAAGCCCTACCTGAAACTAGAATTTCTGAAGTCGAAAGTTTGGGTCGTCGGAGCCGGGCGATGGTGGAGGAGTCCATAAAGCCGGCTCAACTCTGGAGCGCTGCAGTTCCTCGACGCGAAGAAGCCGACGCGCTCCGGCCTGGAGGAGGAGAGCGCGGCTGCTCTTTGGAAGAAGGACATGTCGTGGAAGCGCCGATCGCCTCTCATGAAATGGAAATCCATTGGGGAATACACTGCACGTACACCGAATCAACAATACATGGGTGATCGCTCTTAGTCTTAGATGAGGGTAGAAATCTATATATGCATGATGCAGATCGAGAGGATTTTTGTGCTATGGAAACCTGAGGAAACAGCTCCCCTCGGGCGACCATCTTGGTCTAGCTTCTTGCTTCTGTACATCTGAAAATAAATGAGTGTGCATCATTATCATCAGAATTCAGAAAGAGTGCTACAATAATAATAAGTAACAACGTTAACACAAAATTGGTTATCTGCTGCTAGATAGCTAGTGTGATCATTCGGCAACGAATTTGAAGTTGATCTAACACACCTGCAGGTGGCTTTTTACATGAGCAATGCTGAGGCCCCTAACATTCATCATCTGAAGCACCAGCTTAGGGGTGGCTCCTGTCAATAAAATTGGAGGATCATATATATTAGTAAAAATATCATTCTCCTCTAATTAAACTGAAATAAATCATGCATGACCTTCTATATATATATGATCAAGCTAGCTAGTACTTACTCTCTTGTCCACCAAGCCTCTCAACGGCATGGACGAAGGCCATGTGGAGGTCAGGAGTCCACCGGAGCCGGGGCAGCTTCGATCGGTTGTACTGCCGCACCGATGGAACCCTCTGCTCGCCGCTCACCTCTGACTTGCTGCCTCCCATGCCGTTTGCCTTCTTGCTCTCTGAATTGTTGTTGGTACTGCTATTGTTGCTTGAGCTCCCACTTCCACCACCAATATCAGTGGTGCTACCACCATCATCGTCGCCCTCCTCACCTTCGTCTTCCTCATCATCGCCAACTTCCCCTTCTTCGCTCTCCACATCGAAACCCTCGTTGAGGTCTAGCAGCTTGTTATCGATTGATCTCTCCTCGTCGTCCTCAAGGATATCAATTAGTACCCCCTTACCCTTGACCTCTCCCATCACTTGCTCTTCTCTGCTAGCTACCATCTTGTACTAAACTACCATGCATCGATCAGTCTCTATCTCTCTGTTCCGCTATGGCTAGCTGGATCTCATCGTCAGAATAGTATGTGCAGGTAGGAGTAGGAGCAGGAAAGGGGAACGAAGGAGGAGGGCAACAATGATATGAAGAAGGTAGAGAGGGAAGGGCATAAGCAAGGTAGTGATGTGGGAATAAAATAAGGGAGAGTTGGGCCTACATTGACTGGTGTTGAACAATGTAGCAAGAAATGATGTCTGCCTTAGTGGACTCCTTCCTTGTGTCTAGTTTGTGGCAATGCAAGGGTCACGCATATATATACACTCACGCACGCGTACACACACAGAAAGAGAGAGAGGAAGTCAGAAATAGTGTTTGAATTAAAGTAGATTAATCACAGAAACTTAGCAGCTAAAAGAAAGAGCTTTTAGCGAAGTTCATGGGCTAAATGGTGCGTCCATACTTTACATTGCAGCAGTGAGATCTTTTAGGTTTTGTCTTAGCTGCTAGACAGCATATGCATGCACGAGGGAGTGAGCTACTAGATGTGTGCTCGATAGATCATGTGACCCAATCTGCCAATCTGGCTCGATTCCAAAAGCATTTCTCGCCTCTGTGTTTCTTTTGTTTTTTCGGTTTGGGATTGGGATCCTGACTCCCTTGTCGTGTGGATCTGAGCTGCCAATCCGTGACAGAAAAACAAAGCGTTAGTGGTTGACCTCTGCCTGCCCCCCGTCCCTCTGAAAGCCTTGTCTGAACAGCTGCTAGCTAAAAGGGACAAATACCTGGGTTCCTCTTGCTCGCTTCATGACATGCTTGGCTGTGTATTTATTTCATCAGTAACCATATCATCCGATCGATCTACTGTACTCGTCTGGAGTATGTGCCTACAGGCTACAGCTAGCTTTCATTCTAACCGAGGTGCTGCTGACTAGTATATACTGCGCAGCTTCTTTCCCTTGCTGCTTTTCTGTAGCATGTTCATCGGTCCGATCATATAATGGTAGAGTTGAGCTTCAATTTTAAGATTATGGTTGTAGCGGCATCTCAACATTTGGCGCGGGTGGTCAAGGAGTTTTTTTTTTAGCCAGTCTAGTCTTTGGATTGAGTGTCATTAGTATATCTTTCTACTTTAAGATTTTTTGTAAGGCTATGTGTATCCTTGTTACCGAGGCCGAAAGCATTTCAAGATCTTTGTATCATCTCGATGTAACGACATTAAAATTAATAAAGCTTTCATTATAAAAAAAAGAATACTAGAGAAGCGTTCCAACTCTGTTATGATTTATATATAGTGGATCAATTTTTTAATGGCAGTAGTGGGTCATTTGTTTTCCATTTTCCCAATTAATGTCTAGAGTGGATTTTTCTTTTGTTGTCCAATACAAAGGTGATTGAATTTTTTTTTCAAAATAGGCAACTACATACATGGTACATTTTGTTACACTAGATGGTAATGTTGAGTAGTTTTTTTTTCTCCGACTTATGTGTGGTGGTTTCTTGATCTTGAGAGCGAAATATATTCTTTTGTTCGACAAATACCTAAGCTAATAGATCGATTTTTTTCATGATGTAAGTGGTGCATTACTTATAAGGGTTGGATAACTTATGTACTGATAATGGTATTTTTGTATAATGTTTTTGTAACCACAATGGTGGGTAAAATTTATTTTATTTTTATCAAACTAGCATGGCAATTTGTAGACATTGAAGAAAATGTGAAGGCTTCTTGTGTTGACCAAATTCTAAGATATTATGGAGGTGATTGGTAATTTACAAAACAAAGTGTATAGTGTATTTTGGTTACATTTTTTTGCAATAACAGTGGTGGGTAATTTAGTTTTGCTTTTCCTGTCCAATTAACGTGGCCATTTGTATGGGTAGGTTTGAACAAGAGCGAGCATGAATGCTTTCTTTTGTTGGATATGTACTATGGAAATAGATTCTTCCCATGAAATGCTTGGATATGCATATGAGTTTGAAGGGAAAATGCTAAAATAGTACTTTGGAACCTCTCTCTCTCTCTCTCTCTCTCTCTATCTCTCTCTCTCTCTCTCTCTCTCTCTCCAATTTCTAGTATTTTTTATATGTTGCTTATAAACGTTCCATTTGAAGCTTCTTTGGATTCATCATTATGATTGGGCATCTTAACTGGTAACACATCCCAATGAGAGCACTTTTCTGTGACAAAAATCAACAACCATAATTTACACATATTGCACCGTAAAGATCGTAAATTCTATTAGGCATTCCCAACAGTTTTTACAAATCGCCAGCAATCATATAACCTAAAAACAATTAAGAAATAAAAATTCAGATGGTAAGGTATGTAAGAGACTTGGAAATTCTTTAGAAACATGCAAGCTAAGCGCTTGCTACCTTGCTAGCGCGGTGAGGTTTCTATTTTCTCTTTCCTCCTGATTGAACAAATGCTCCTCCTCGCTAGTGAGGCTAGTCAACATTAGGTGCATGAGACTAGGCAGATATTGGATAGCAATAATATAGAAAGGACTGAGAGTGGTGGAATTTCCTTTTTCCCTTTGTTTGGATTGTGCCCGAATTAAATATCCCTACCGAAATTTGGCCAGTACTTTGCTAAGTTTTTTTTTTGTCATACTCCCTCCGTCCTAAAATAAAGAGCATTCTAGCATTTGGGAGTTGTCCCTAAATATAGTGCATTTGGGGAACAAGGAGATAACATTTACCTAAACAGGAGTACGTGATTATATTTTACAAGAAAAGTAACTCATTTGCCTGCCATATTTTGTATAAAGACTAAGGATTCACCCTTTAATCATGCCAAATAAAATCAGATTTTAATAGATTAGGAAGGTACATGGGTCTATTGCCATCTCCCTTATTTTATCTTAGAGCATCTCCAAGGGTTTTGCATTTTTACTTTGGCATTTGTAGTCATTTGCCAACTCTCAAAACAAAATGCAAAGGAATAAAAGAGGACATCTCAACCGTTTTGCAATTTTGACTTGGCAATTACCCAAAATAGGCAGCGTGGGTGGAGGGATGTGGTGCGAGAGTCGCGGGGACATCGGAGGCGGCGCATGCGACAAATGCCAAACGCGACAGCTTGGCATATATGCCAGAATCCCCCCTCCAAATGCCGAGTTAATGAAAATCTGGCTAATTGCATAACTATTGGAGAGGGTTTTTTAGAAGTTTTATGCAAATTAGTAAATGCCAAGTCCAAATGCATAATCCTTGGAGATGCTCTTAGAATAGCTAGAATGCACTGTAATTCAGGACGGAGGGAGTACACATTTATCCCAAAACTAGCAAAGGCACGAGGTTGACGTGAAGTGGAGACATAGATTCAGCTACAGCCTTTTTGCCTCTATAAGCAAAGACAAACTAGCGGTGAAACTTATCCACCGGATTCAAGTCCTCGACTTGACATAATTTTCTAGTTTTATTCCTAAATTTAATAGTGCTAGCTATGACATCTCCGTCAACAACAAGACACCTCTAATGACTTCATATAGGGATAAGGTTTGCCTACGTGTGTTAGTGTGACCTTAATCTTGAGCCCAATAAGAAATAGGGATTTTTAATTTTAATCCTTTTCTAATTAATATTTTAAAAATAACCGTGCCCAAAACATATTTGCACCTCATATCCTTTTTGGTTGCGCCAACGCCAATGGGATATGAGGTGCAAATATTTTTTGGGTGCAGTTATTTTTAAACTATTGATTAAAAAAGATTAAAATATACAAATTTTCCTAAGAAATATATGGGGGCATATGTATGTTTTCTTATATACATATAATATATGCAACATAAGAATTCATGACATCAAATCAACTTTTTAAATTTGGTCGTTGATTGTTTGTGATTTGGCAAGTTAGGGGATGCAAAAGGGTTCCTCGAAAGTGGTAGGCATCCAGCCGGCCTCATTAGAGCTTCCGAAAACGAGATGATGACCACACACGTACACGGATGGACAGAATGTGGTTGCGTTGTCACGGCATTCTCGGGGAGAGCTGCATCCATCAACTGCCCGGCTGCATGCGTATGTAGGTGAAAAATAAAAAAGCCAAGGCAGGCACGCACATGATTGAGAAAAAGGAATTAAGCCACACCCGCTTGTGTGGCAATAACGAGCTCATCAATATGCATGGCTAGCTGCACGAGGTCCGTCATGTGAGATAAACCTTGTAAAGTTGCCGTACTACTCTGCTTTCTCTCAGGTCACATTGGATCGGAGATACAGCTATATAGCTAACAAATTTTGAGCATATTCTTTTACACATTTTTTAGTTTTATAAATATAATACAAACAAAATTACGGCCGTATATAGTTTCATTTTAAAGATATATCTTTTGATCTATTAGTTCCTCCTAGCAAGTAGATGACAATTCAAGAAATAAAAATCTAGCTAGCTGTCTACTTGGTCGCAAACTCACAACTAATTGACGTGTTAGGAAATTTCAATGGCCATTGTGACCGCCATTTACATACGCACGCGTCACTGATACTGACTTTTTCTTCACATACTCTATACCTAATACTATTGAAGTGTGAAAATTTCTTTATATATATATATATATATATACATGCTATATATATATAGGTGTAGATTAGTTATTCTACACCACACCTAGGTGTAGATTATCTACACCAACTGATCTGAAATGATCTTTCGAGTGTCAGTATTATTCAGTATTCCGTGATACTGACGCATTATACTGACTGATACTGGACGCGGTTCAGTACTATTCAGTATTTCGAGGTCAGTTTAGCTACTAGGTGTTTTGCCGAACAAATTTCCGTAATTTACTCATATGTCGGTATTTTCATAATACTGACGTGTGATACTGACGCGTACTGACTAATACTGATCATACTGACCGCGAGCCAGTATTACTCAGTATTTACGGCCAGTATTTCTGTGTAGTTCGTGCCTTGGTGTAGAATAAGCTATTCTACACCCAGGTGTAGAATAGCACTACCGTATATATATATATATATATATATATATATATATATATATATATATATATATATATATATATATATATATATATATGGAAAATAGCCAGCTGAAACGGATGGTACCTACCCACCGCCATGCGGTAGATACCCACACCGGGCATACTCCCAGAAGAATCAATTTCGGGTCACGCACGAGCTGACGTACAGGATATATACCTTTTGCATTACTACAAATAGCGTCATCCGGGTACCACAAAAAGCGGCAATGCAACCACCTTTTCGCTCTCATTACACATACTCTTCTGGGACTACACGGCAATCAACTGTACAAGCGAGCGCGATCGACACGCTAAAACACAATCCCTAGAAACACACTGTTACAAGCAGGAAAGCGGGGTTTATAATTCCGCCAAAACCAACCCACATCACAAGCCTAAGACTAACTGTGCCAATCGCACCTAACCCGCAAGTAACCATAAGGAACTTCTTGTGCATGTGAATGTTGCCATCACATGCCATCGACGCCTCATAGTAGTGGATCGAGAGGTAGTAAGCAGCAACTACAATCGTACCAGCGAGGCATAGTGCTTGTGCCTGCAAGTAACACACGAAGAACAAGCAAATGATCATGATCATCGCGCCTACCTTAGCTCGATGCATCCCGAGTGGTGATCAGTTTTTCAGGACTACTAGGCTACCAGTTATGTTGTTTGGACTTATATATTGAAGCCGGCGTCGAGCTGGAACTGCCGTATGGGACACATGCTGGGAGTGCTGTCAGATGGAATATCCAGGCAAAGGACACATGGTTTGCAATATGTTTAATTTTTTTGTTTTTCACAACATGCCCTGTGCGGAAAACAAAACGGTCTACACAGTACATACCTTTTTCGCATTCCCATCCATGCATTACAGAAGAGGGTTATGATATCTACTGTCGAAACACGATTGGTGAGCGCAGCGTTTTTGAACGATGACCACTCCGGGGCTACTGTGGTTTGTACGCATAATTAGATGGGGCTGTCAAAAATACACAGGTCACACCATTCCATTTTTTTTAATTGGATTGGGATTCTTGATAGCAAACACATACAAATGCACAGACAATTGTCGTTTGATACATCATTAGAAGACCGTGTGTACAAAACACCGATCAAAAGTAATGAACAAAAACAAAAATACAATTGCCCACCAAACTGAAACGCAACAGACAATGCGCCCCAGCTACTATTCGGTTGCTGTCAACAAAAGAGCACCACCCGCTGGAAAGGTGCACTGTCCCATCCGCAGCCGTGAATAACTTGATTTCAATCGGTTCATTATCATCATGCTTCAGCACAGCCATCTCCTCGCAACTCCTCATCAGCGGCCTCACATACCTCCGGCCGTAGACACGATCGATGAACTGTTGATAACGACGGGAAAAAACATTTGTAGCACGGTTTTTAGCCAGACTATCATGCGTACAGGCGATGCGTATTGAGATCAACTTACCAAGGGCCCGCACTCCGTCTCAAATGGTCCCAATTTACAGTAGTAAAAAGGAGTCTTGAGGTCGAAACTGATCCACATATCCTCGAGAAACTGCATGGTAAAATTATCGATATTTTCACCAGTAGCGTTAAACACCAAGGCATCGACTCCTGTAATAAGAAACGACGGCTTGTTTTCCACAGAAAAAACTAACACGTGCAGGGCTAGACGGAAAAATGAGAGGAAATGGGCACACCAGTGTGCGTTTCAGCAAAAACTGGGACACACCCGGGCTGGTCGCTGCTCGGTTCGACGGGCACAATCGCCCCGGACATGGCGCGAGTTCCTGGAAACATACAAGTAATACATCATACACGAGTGGTGAGCTAAAAGAGCTGGAAGGCCTGCGTATGATAGATCCAACATTCTCACCTTGCTGGGCATGGCCGTCCTGGCAAACAATCTGTGCGTTTGGGAATTTCTGGAGCCCAGCAACATCGCGGAAAACGAGTACATCTACAGTTGTACTCTCGACGAAGGAAACCAGAATGTTGTCCCCGCAAACGGCGTTCAAAAAAACTAGGAGCTCTGCCCAACCATCAACCAGGTAGTGGCCGCCATTAAATCTCTTCAAGAACACCTTAAAGGTTCGCTGCTGGCAGTCCCGCACGAACACGCACCCCCCGTGGTGTCCTCTAGTGATTTGGCTAGCTGTGCAGGGTCGAACTACCAACCCAAAGGGGAAACACAAAAATAACTTTTTCAGTCCAAAAACACAAAGAAACGAATGGACGTTCACCACATGTGCCACACTAATGCGCGCAGGCACTCACAAGTGCATGGAGATCGTCCCGAGACAGGCGAACCAAGTGGTAGCGTGGCCAAAACCCTTCCTGGAATTCAAAACCAGTCTAAAAAAAAACTTAGAATCAAACTGAAATCAAGGAACCAAAATGCTGGAGGATATGCGGTACCTTGGAAAAAACAGCACCCATGGCGAGCAACGAAAAACCTCAACCCACAGCTGGTACCTAGCTAGTACGTAGTAGTATTTTTGCGGCTCCCATCTGAGACAGTGTGAAGGGACGGATATATATAGGCAAAAGAAGCCTCCCATAAAAGGGCACGCCAAAGGCTGACGGCGTCCTGGATGTGTACACCGAGCATCTATATTTAGAAACACACCTCCCAGCCGTTGCTACGCACACGCGTCAACAATCCGCGCGCCGGGTAGATACCACACCCAGGCAGGCAGCTACCCACCGTTTCAGGAAATCCACACTCGCGCTTGTTTATCGGTTTGGTATGTTTATATACTCATTTTAAGATACTCCATGTCTTTCTACGCTAAAAAATTTCAAAGGAACATATATTTTTTGGCTATATAAAATATGTATGACCATATACCCACATACTTGACATATATTTCAGGACCCTAAATCTAGAGATATCCACACTCTATATATATATATATATATATATATATATATATATATATATATATATATATATATATATATATATATATACACACACACACACACACACACACACACACACACACACACACACACACACTTCCGTCCCTCGGTTCATCATCCATCACTCTCATCTCCTATCTTCTTCCATCACTTGCTTTGACCCTTCTCATTTGATTCAGGGTCTTCTCCCACTCATTTTTTTATCACGTCCTTGGTTCATGCATCATCTCTCATCCACTATGTCTAGGCGCACTAGTTATAAATTGACTTTTCTCCCTACCGTACCTATATAGGTGCTTCATTGTTAAGGGAACACTTTTCATGATTGCTAATGGTTGAAATATAGAATCGATCTCTCACACCTGGATATATACTTGAGTGGATGGCAGAGCACAACATGTATGTTTACTTTGCATTAGCTTTTTATGCACGTACTGATAGCAGTAGATGTGCATGAGTATTTTAGAAATACATATATATGCACTTCACGATTATTTATTCTTTCAAAATAGTGGGCATTGGTCATGTAGTGTGCGTTTGTTCTTTCAAAATAGTGGCCAGAGGTAGATTTCAATAATTTATACAAAACTTTAGTGCTTATTTGATTTTTTGTACAATGACACAAATCAATAATACCCCCTCAATTCTATATTATAAATCATTTTGCCTTTTTTGGTACATATATAGCTTTCTCTATGTATCTAGACATAGCATATATCCAGTGAATAGCAAAGGCTATGTACCTAAAAAAGACACAAAACAACTTATAATTTGGAAAAAGACGGAGTATATGAAAATTGAAGTGTTACTTTATAATTTGGAAAAGAGGGAGGCCATTTAGATGCAGATTTAGGGAATTATGCTATGTTGTTTCTCATAATGGTAGAGGTGGGTATCTTTTTAGAAACAAAAGGAATGGATCCAATGGCTATTATTGTTAATGCTGACTAGAACTACCGATTTGATGATAAAATGTTTATGATTTTGAGAGAATTTATAGATTTATCTTTTTTCTAATGCATTCTATGAGGATTAATATTGTTTTATATTAGTAATGGATCACTAATAGTAAGATGTTCTAACAAATGTTTATCATCATCACCTTTGAATATATGACATTCTCAATTTGATTGATGCATAACTGGACATTACTAAATCTCGCTCCCACTTTCTTTGCCCCCTTGGTTCGTCATCTCTAATCCACTTTCTTAGGGTTTACTAATTGTAATTTGATTTTTTCTGTGTACCTATGTAGGTGCTTGATTAAGGTAATCTTTTTTCACTTTTCCTATAAAGCAGGTGCCTAAAATCTGTTTTCTCTTTAGGTGACCTAGTGGTCCTTTGATTTTGTCTTTTCTTTGTGTGAATTTAGATATGTTAGATCTTCATATGATGTTTTAAATATGTTGCTTGAGCAATTTTATTTTTTAGAACCAGAAAAATAGTAAATCCCATATTTTTCATGATTGCTAATGGTTGAAATATATAAACTTTCACACATGGATGTATACTTTGTGTGGATGGCTGAGACAACATGTATATTTGCTTTGAGTTAGCTGTTTTTGTACTAATAGTGGTAGATGTGAGTAATTTAGGAATTAATGCAAGTATTGGTATACTTCATGATTATCTGTTCTTTCAAAATAGTGTCGGATAACTGAGAATTTTGTGCCAATAATATTACAAAATTTTTATTTTTTGGATATTTAAATATTTGTAGTTTCTTTAGAATTACATAGTACAATGCAGGCACTCGCTCATAATGCACCTAGAGAATGCTACAGAATCTTACATAAGTAATTGATCTTTCGCTTAAGACAACTTGAGAGTAAATATTCCAGCAGATATGTTTAGCATGTAATGGTAATGAAACTATTATGAATAAGACGTCTTTGTCTCCGAATCTTGCAGAAGAATCACCAAGGGGACGGTTCCACAGGTGTTAGGTGAAACCGTACGATTAGTTTACTCAGCAAATACCGTGGCGTTGCGTTGGGCAACTTGGAGAATGATTCCGCAAGGACAATCTTAGTGACACCCGATCGAGATCGACTCATTCCAAACCCAATTCTTAATTTTATATTTATTTAGTAGTAGTATTACCTGTCAATCTCACGCCAATCACATTGCTCGATAGAATTTTCTGCCCCAGTACCGTTCTACAGATCGATTACAGCTTCACCTTGTATCTTCAGAGTAAGTACACAGTTGTTGAGCTCATATTTACCGTATGAGACATCGTACATCGTCAGAGAGAAGATTAACATTTTTTTTTTGAGTGGAGAGAGAAGATTAACATAAACTTCCTAGATTCAGAAAAAATAACCGCGGCTACTGCTCCTAAAATGGTCCAGACATGCCAGATCCATTAACAATAGTAGCATGGACAAAAAGGCTAAAATTTATGTTAGCTCGTTATCCACCCCTGGACTGACTTCAGAGCCTACTCAAGCATTGATACTAGTACCCTAGATAGAAGGCGACAGAACAATAGTCTCCGTTTCTCCCGGGCGGTCCATGGGTGTCTTCCCCACACAGTCCCAAAAGATCACTTTGCCCGGAATCTGCGATGGGCGACCCCATGCTAAGCCGAGACAAAGAGGAATTTTGGACGGTATGTCGGGGCATGTGAGATGAAACATGCACAAAGATTAAAGAAATGCAGCAGGATAATTGGCCGTGCTTAGCTAATCGATCTGGATCGGGCGATGATTATTCTAAGCCGGGGAGAGGAGGCAATGGGCCCTAAGCTGCATTGAGACGAGAGAAGGTCAACTGTGATCAGGGGAATCATAGCATCCTGCATCCCCATGATGTCAGGATTAGGTAGCTACTGCTTGCTAAAAAATTCAGAGATATAAAATTCAGAGTTACGTGGAAGTACGGCTGCCTGCAGCTGCAGCGTATACGTATGGGAAATAATCATAAGCTGGTCTCTTAAGAACAATGCGGCGTCTTTGACAGTTTAACGTCAATTTTGTTGTAAACATAGTATGAATCAACGAAAGGATGATAAGAATCCTAATCATAGTACTAGTCCATTCTCTACGTAGGTTATGTTTTTATTAAATTCTTCGGTTCTGTTATTAAAACTATTAATCAATATATCCAAAGAATAAAAAGTAGTTTCCTTACTTTATGTCTCTATCACTCTATGCTCGTGCTTTGCTACTTTTATATATGCTGTATGTGTTAACCATGAGAGACAGGGAGAAAAGTTCTAACCATTGGCAACATGTTTCACAACAAATTCCAAATATTAGGGAATTGCTCGTAAGTATAGAAAACATGTGGGATGCATGAGTGAAAATCAGAACAAATATGCAAATTTGCTTGCCCTCGGCCACCAGTAGTTTTTTTTTTTTTGACAACATCTTGGCCACTAGTAGTTGCTAGCACTGGTCTTTGATACCACTGCAGCTACCTTCTTCTTCATTCTTCCTACCGACAGCATTCATCCACAAAGGGAGTTGCAACAGCCTCTACCCCGCATGGCCACCAATGGCGTTAACGTTCCTACACCCGCTTGCTCCGGTTTGATTAGGTGGCTTGGCTTGTTGTAGTCGTCCTGGTGTGACCATCTCCGCCACCTTCCAATGTGTGGGTCACTGTTTGCGCCCGCCATGGCCATTGGCGACCTTTTGCCTGCCTTGTTCTGACTAGGCCCACACCACGGCCGCCCTCGCTAGCTGGAGCCCTTTAGAGAGCTCATGGGGACAGGGCCCGAATTCGAAGCAGAAGAAGAAGAGGGGGATGTGTATTATATGCATAAACAAACTTGCTGTGTTAAATTTTTAGAGATAGAAATGTCTGAATTCTAGGGGAATATTCTCTTATAGGGATAATTCTACCTCACGCATATATCAAAACCAAACACCATGAACTAGGTGGGACATCCCACCTCATCCTAGACCCTGCATAGAAAACACTTTTAAAGGTTGGCTCTAGTGTCAAATGCAGTAGGGGTTGGCCTTAGAGTGCACGATGTCTAACTTAAGGTAGACTTCGGTTATAAATGTTCCTGTACTCTTAGTCATAAAGTATCTTCCCATCTTTTAACGTGGCCTATTATTCAAGGTTCAAAATTTTAAATGTTTTACCAACAACTAGTCAATGACAAAGCAATATAATAGGTATACCTCTATTTCACTCTACACAAACATTTTAAGATTCAAATATCATTATGTTCAAACAATAGTTAGCCCCTTACGAACTAAGTTTTGTTTTACATGATGACGTCACTAGATTCACATTTGAAAGTACATTCTAATGGTTATGTATAGTTGATATAAACATTATAATCTAAACAAATCTTTGTCAAAGCTTAAATTACTTGGAGCCATTCCGTCCTTAAATAAGGGCGTGACCGAACCGGGAGCCTATTGTTGTCGTTGACGGCGACATGACCAACTAAGTTTGTTCTAGTGACATTGTCAACGTTAGTGTGACTGACTCAAGCGAAGCTTAGTGGCATTGCCGATGATGGCAAGCCTAAGTGTGGTCCAGCCCCGACGATGTTGCCAATGGTGGCATGACTGAGTGGTTATGCCCGCCGATGTCGTCGATAGCGGCATGGCTGACTCATGTGAGTCCAACAACATTATTGGTAGACATTCAGTTGTGTCGTCTGGTGTTGAGGACACCATCGTAGGACACATTGAGTTCCAAGTGACTCAGCACAACACCTAGGGACATTACATTGAGCAACACCACACGATATGTAAGTAGGATGCGCCACACTGTAGGGAGAAACTGAGAGGTAGTTCCTATCATCTATACCATGTTAAAATATCAAAAAGAAATTTAGACTGTACATTTTATAATGTACATAATGAAACTCCCTTCATATCATAAATATTTTTTTTTCTACAAACTTGATAAGTGATTAGGATTTTTTCAAAAACTTTGGACAAGCAAGAATCCCATATAGGTTTAATAGGGTGATCGACCAAAACTACAACGAGGAAGCTCAAATGCAGTCCAAAAGAAGTAACGAAACTGTTTTTTTTTTAGATTAACAAAAGTGAGTGGTTGAATTATGGTTATAGACCGGATTGGGCCTAATCTATGACCTAGCACTCTGGGCCTAATTTACGCAGGCGAGCTCTTTTCAACGCGTCGTTCGACCACCCCTACGCGCATCTGAGCGGAGCACATGGCAGAGCGCGGCCCATGCAGAGGTAACGGCCCAGCAGCGCCGTACAGGGTCAGTAGGTGCATGCATGTGCGAACCCAGGTATGTTTCTCCTTTTCTTTTCTTTTTTCCCTTTTTCTTATATTTTTGTTTTCTTATATAGTTATACTTTCTTTCTATTTTTTTAATCTTATTTTTCTGTGCTTTCAATTCCAGGTTGGTATGTTTATCTTATTTTTTTCCTTCTTTATTTTTTTTTGTTTTCCGTTTCATTGTCGTGGGGTTGTTTTTTTATTTTTATTTTCAATAATTGTTTTATTTGTTTTGGGTTTACTCTATTTTTCTTTATTTCTTTGTCTTCCTTCTCGTATCGGTGGGTTGCTATGTATAGGATATATAGTTACATCATATTATTCTTTTTATCTCATGTTTCTATTTTTCATTTATGTTCTATTGTATGTTTTTTCTTTCCTTATTTATTTTTATTTCTTTCTAGTAATATGATGTTCTTGGGAAGGTATAGATGTGATGTTCTGTGTTGTATATTGTGATATTCCAGGCTATATTGTGATGTTCTGTGATGTATTATTAGAGGTTCTACGATGTAATAGGCCATGTTCTGGGATGTATTATTGGAGGTTCTACGATGTAATAGGCGATGTTCTGGGATGTATTGTCGAAGGTTCTACGATGTAATAGGCGATGTTCTAGGATATATTATTAGAGGTTCTATAACGTAATATGAGATGCTTTGTGACTTATTATTGGAGGTTCCGAGATGTAATATGGGATGTCCTGTAATGTATTATTAGAGGTTACTTCTTTTTTTATGTTCATTATGGGATAAAGGTTCGTTAAAAATTATAGAAATATATTCATGTGAGATTTTATTTTGAAGAGTTTATTGTAAGAAATACGATGAAACAATCGGATTTTGATTTGGATACTTGGTTCAGGAGCTATGACTTTCTTTTACTTAAAAAAATATGAGATGTGCTGATGTCAGCAACGTGCTCTCGTCATCTAGTACATTCACGTACGGAGCGGCATGCTGAGCGCCTTATGCAACATGTGCGGGCTGCAGAGTAAAAGAATTGGCCCAGTAAATAATTGAATCCGGCCCACTTTAAAGGGCGGTGCGCACACAATTTTGGGTGGTCGACGGGGTGCTGGCTTTCGACCAGGTCGAAGGCTAGCATGACCCGAGATTCCTTCCTGGTGTTGTACTGTTGTCTGCCAGGCAGAGATAGAATATATCAGGATATTCGATTTTCAAAACAAATAGGAAAAGGCTATTCTTCCAGGAACCTCAACTTCCCCTCAAAAAATAATTCAGGAACCTGTACTCCGGTGCTCGATCTCTTTGTTGGCCAAACTCCGAGCACACAAGGTGGAGCCGCCGATCACTATTGGTATGTGTTTCTAGTTTGTGGGCTGATCTTTTCCTTCTTTCTCCCCTCCAATTGTGACGGAAGAATTGAATCGACAAGGCCCATGTGACGGTATAAGAGCACCTTTAACAGTTAAAGCCACTCCTGTCCAAAAAAAAAAGAGTTAAACACACTCGTAATCTTGATGTTTAGGATAAAGATATCCTTTTAACAACTTTCCATCCTAACTCCAATCTATTTGTGCTTCAAAAAAATAAAGGCATTCCCTCACAATACCTAAAAGCAGAGCAAGCAATGTAGATTATGTTTTGTAGCTTGTAGCTCTGAGTTAGTGTTAGAGATGACGGTCACTATTGACGGCAGATTTACCATATTTTATACCACTAAAACCGTCAACAAAGGTCATGATTTGAGGATAACACCATGCCAATGAATAGTGATATAGGTACAATTGACTTGGTTCCAAATGTACATGTCATTATTTGGGTGCAGGTGCAAACAGACGCTTTTCAGTGTCCGAAAGCTCCAAATGAAGGTAGAACAACCAACCAAGATGGCTAATGATCAAACCAACTTCACATTCATCAATGTCATAGCCTCTGGAGACAGTGTGCAAAAGGTGAGCACAATGGTTGGGTCGGCCGACCCAACCTTGGTGGGCCTAGCACCACCATTGTGCTTAGAATTGCATGGTGAAGCTACCTGCAAAAGATGGTCATTTGGTTCCACCAAAGGCAGGTCGACTGACCTGGCTTCTGGACCATCTCAGACACTTCCAGAACACCAGAGTCACCCTAATACAGTCCCAAGCAAGTTCCACCTTTGGATCACAAGTGTGTTTCCTCTGAACGACGCGAGATGAAGTCACATGGATCCATGGACCCACATTTCAAGCATCCAAGGTGATCAGGGGGTCCCACCACTTCATACCCTAACTAAAGATGGTGGAGAGGGCCCACAAGCAAGGGGGAAGGTCCCACCTATCAAGTCCAGGTCGACCGACCTATGTTTGGTGGAATTACAGGCCCACCTTTCTCCCACCGACATTGCAATCCTTCTAGAAGTCAAGGGTGGTCCCACCTCTCAGATGGATAGGTCGGCCGACCCAACAATTGTGGCCCCACTTCACCAGCTCAGCTCCACCGACCCTCTACTCCTTCTAGAAGCCTTGGGTGGGACCCACATGTCAATGTGTGGGTCGGCCGACCAAGGGGTGAAGCTCCCCTAAGTCGGTTAGCACTCCACCGACTCCCTGCATGCTTCCCACGTGGTGGTTGATCCCTACCATCCATCAAAGGTTGGTTCTAAGGCGGTTTGATCCAACGGAGGCTGTGCGACATCACGTGGATCGCTGACATGGCGTTTCCTTAGCCCCTACTCCACCTAGGACTATAAATACCCCTCACTCCCTCATTTGTAAGACACACCACAAGGAAGAGGTCTCCACTCTCTCTCTCAAGATGTAGCGCTAGCGATAGTGTTAGGAGTTAGAGTGAGTCTACGGTCTTCGGCTCTGGTCTTCCGGGAGGTGCGGTATGGTTCTAGTCTTCCTTCTCTCTTTGTAAGACTTGAGTTATTTATATAGTTATCTTCTCTACTTTGCCTTCGTACTTTAGTTTATTGCAACATGACTTATTATCTTTGTCTTGGTTGTTAGTATAGTCATAGTTATTTGATAGTAAGATAATGGTAGTATACCTTTGCACTGGTTCACCGCCCTTAACCCGGTGCTCTAATCAGTTCCACTGGATATCGGATTAGAGTAGTGAGATATAGTGTAGACGTGGTGTCTAGACTATACGCTTGCCTGTGATTGCGGCTTGTCCAACGGATTGTTGTGGTACCTTGTAGGTGGTGACAGCTCTATCTAGGCTTTGATTCCACCATGTTCGGCCAAGTTATTAAAATATAGGCCTTCTTGTGCTAGGCGGTTTAGAACCCTTCTCTTCCCTTTCTGTTGCTAAGCGATTTAGTGGCCTGAAGTGCAATTGTGTATGAACATTGACCTTGCTTGATATGACTTGCCTTGCTAAGTTAGAACCATGCAAGTAGAGATAGATAATTGGAAACCCTATGCTTGCTCATTGTCCTCCTCGCTCGCTAACCTACTCATTTATCATTGGAACTCATCCTGTGTGTGTCGCTACACTTATCATATACATCCCTTATCCCCCACTCTAGTTCAGTAGGTATATTAGTCGTTAGATACGTGATGGCTAACGACCACTATCTTTAACCTTGCTTCCCTATGGATAAATATGATACCTTGGAATACTCCTTGGTGAAAGCTACAACAGTACTTCGTGCGCTTGCGAACTTAATTGCATATGCTAAGAAATACGAACAAGCTTTTTGGCGCCGTTGCCGGGGAAGCCCAGGGTGCCTGCTCATTCTTTAACAACCAACCACCACCCTGCCATCGCATAGATAGGTATATGTTTGTACACACTAACTCTATGCAGATGGAAAAGAGGTCATCATCAGGAGTAAATAAGATCATCATATGTGATGGAACGACGACATCATTCACAATTCAATCACAAAATTGTGAGTGATGAATCAACCAAGGTTTGTTTAATTCATCCATCCCATTTTGCATCACCTTGCATATTTATATAAAAAAAAACTTTGGTTCTCTGATCTTCATTCAAGGCTCGTACATCCATTTGAATCATCTTATGTTCATTGTTTACATGCTTCCTTCTACATTAGTATGTTCTAGTTTTGGAGTGTTGGTTAATGCATTGATCATACTTCAATAGGCTTTTAAATTAAGCGTGGTGCTTAGGTTAAATAGTCTACCTTAATCAAATTAAACATGGCGTCTAGTTTGATTATTGAACTAAAACTGCTTGTATAGACGTTGGTTGTATGCTTGTACTAACCCCTACAGGAATTCCTCAAAATCCGTAAGGGTAAGTCTTTGAGATAAATTCAGAGCGGAGGTAATCAAAATTCTATCTGGGAACTTTGATTGAAACCTTGATAAAAAAAATGTTGGAAATCCCGATGGCATGGTCAAAGATTAGAGGTGCAATCACGGTCCCCATCTCCGGGACCAATCAGAGCACCCAACGGAATGAACATGAAGGAGAGGTCCTGCTCTATGGACCTAAAACATGGGGCCCTCGCTGATAAGGTATGTTAGTAGTTATCTCATATTTACTTTGCGCATTTCAATTATTGCATTTCCCTTTCCAATAGCATGTTTATTTTCACCTCTGCATATTTTTTTATTTCGACTTAGCCATAGGTAATAAAATCTTGAGAATAACTTGTAGTGAGAATTTTAGCTGGTGGACCACCCAAGGTGGGGTCGACCGACCCTACCATTGGACCCATTGCCACTCATTTCACTTTGGCTAGATGCTAGGATTCTAGAGCAGCAATATGGTGCCGTTGGGCAGCCTGCCATCCCCCATTTGCAACATCTAAGAATCCTAGGCATATCACACTAGCCAAAGTCTGAAAAGAGTTGGTCCCTCTGCTTATCATTTTAGCAGAGGATGCTCCTCTTGCATCCTGAATGCTCTTGGGACCAAGCCACCAGCACAAACCCGCAAGGTGGACGCCAAGGCATGCTTGAGTGCTCCCATGGTCCATGGGAATCACTTTGAACATGTCTCCACTTTTGCCATCCATCTTTTTCCTTGCCTTTGCAATGTGAGCTCAGTTTTGCACCCAAACCAGCAGAATCATCTCGAGCTCACATTGTCTTCTCTTGTGTTACAAGTTCTTCTCAAGCTTAGCTTAGTAGTAGCCATAAAGCCAAAAACCCAAAAATATTTCCCTTTTCTCTCTTGCATAGTAGTAGTAGGAGAAGCTTGGTTTGCCTCACTTGTAGCTAGGATGAAGAAGCTCCTCATCTCCCGGCTTAAGAAAGGTAAGGGTGAGAGTTCTTCACTTAGCTCTCACAACTCTGACGAAGAAAGCCATGGGATTGAGGAGGAAGAAGAAGTGCATCACCAACTTGTGCCATACATTCTTCATCAAGAGCAAGAGAGCCTGGGAGTGGCCTCCTGCTGACCCAAAAGGAGTTGCACAGCTTCTACATCCTTCGCTCAAGCAGCTTCGGCCACTCCATCATCGTCGACCCAACACCCTTGGATTAATCAGGTATGACCAATGAATTGAATACCATCTTCAATACCGGTTGGGGTGGATTTGGCAAATTCATGAACAAGGAATCAAATTGCTTACCCATAAGTTTCTGTGCACCTTAAAATCAACAAACAATGGGGTAACCTTTCGCATGTTCTTTTCCTGCCAAAATCTATAATCCAACCCTTTGCTTTGTTTACTATTGGATGGTTATCACTCTCTTGCTTGGCACTAGAATCACCACCATCAGCAATGATAAATTAAAACTTTTTTATGTGATGGTGTGCAAACTTCACCTTGAAGTTGCTAGTGTGCTTTTGGCTTAACTCCATTGGATATCAGAAACCCATTTACTTCACTTCACTTGTTACTCATATTGTTGATACAATGGGTTTGCTTGATACACACTTTGTTGAGTACATAGCCAAGGAAAGAGATGTCATAAATGAGATCATGTTCATTAACATTGGTATGCTAAAAAGAGATCCGAGGGGTAGACTCAAAATGATTTATCCTGGCCAAACAGTCGAAGTCCCTCTCCCTAGTGAGAAACATCGGCTGTATGCGCTAAGGAATCTAACCATTAAGTGGACAAAAAGAGTCCATCATGTTGCAGGGACGGACAGGGTGACATGAGGGATGGCTCGCGCTGCTCACATAGGGCAGGCTGGTCCCTCATATCCTGCAAGGGAAGAAGAGGTGAGCTCCATGGGACTGCCTCCCTGTCATGGGCACACTTCAGTAGCACGCACTCCTTGCCCATGGGGCAAGGCAAGTGCCAACCAAAGACGGAGGCAATAGAAGTGGAGGGTGCACGCCGTTGGAACACATGGTTCCAACTCTATCTGCCATCACAGTGAGCTAGAGCCAAGCTTGGGGGAGATTCTCTCCCCCACTAAGGTAAGTCATCTATCTTGCATTTTATTTGTTTACTTTATTGCATGTAAAAGAAAATAATAATAATAATAATAATAATAAATAAATAAATAAAGATATCGGCGTATCTCCCTTTACACATATGATTCCTATCTTTCTCATGGAGATAATGACGAGTTACAAGTTAATGCCTCTCTAGTGTTAGTATACAACTTAGTATTTCTCTAAGTATGGATCACTTAGCTCTTTCAAACCATCATGAACCTGAAAACTTTGTGGGTGGCAAGTGCTAATAACTGAGTCTAGTGTTGGCATTTCTTAGCGCAATCACCAAGTATGGAGGTTTTAAGTCCATCGCAAATAACGGCACCAGAAAGCCATTTGGTACAAGTTACGCAAACAGTGAAATCCGTAAGCGCACGGATACCGTTGTAGCTTTCACCCAAGAGTATTCCAGGGTATCGTATTTATCCTCAGGGAAGCAAAGGGTAAAGAAGATGATAATTAACCTTCATACATCTGCTAACTAATATACCAACTAGACTAATGAGGGGGTAAAAGATATGATTGGGGTTTTTGATAAATGACACACACAGGAGAACCCTAAAAAGATAGCAGAGCAGACTAGCTAAGCTGGGAGGTCTACAGGAGATGCCAAGATTCCTATTTTCTTCTCCATTACTGTGGTTCTATTCTAGTCTAAACCAAAGGAATAGCTAAGCGAAGGTCAACATAGCGGTTACACCAAGACACTTTGGAGCAGCGGTACCTTTCCGGTTCTCGAAGAGACTGGGAAGGGTTAACCGGGGGAAGGCCGCCAAAAGCTCTACGAAAACACCAGCCCGAACGTGGTGGAATACAAAGGCACGGTCGGAGCTGTCACCCCCGGGGCTACCACAACTATCCGTGAAATTTGGGCGCATTCTCGGTAACTCGCTAACCCAGATACCGCGCCTGCGGTAGCGGTTACGTACTCTAGTCACGATCTATAACTAGAGCAATCGGTCGACCAGAGAACCCATGCCAAGGTATAATCACTACACTAACCAAGATTAGCTAAAGAACTAAGGCATGACAAGATAACCAAATGAATAGTTCAGTAATGTAAAGAAGATAAATATAAGATAACACTCGAGTCGCGCAGAGGACCGATACACGGTTGGCCGAGCCTCCGAGGACTCTTCCAGAACTTGAACTCTCTCCCTCACTCCCAACTAGGCTAGCACTACTACTACATCTTGGAACTTTGGAGGTGGAGCTCTTCCTTGTGGTGTGTGTTGAGGTGTAGAGGGGTCATCTATTTATAGGTGGAAGGAAACTTGGGAGAGTGGAGATCCTAGAGAATATTATTTGATTCCCTCACAAATGGCAGGTGTGAACCGACCTCCAACGTCGGTTGTTGAGTTACCGACGTGCACAAAACCGTCCAGGTTCATCTCTTGTGCGTGAGCTGAAGTGCTGCTGGGCCAGTCCATCATCGGCCTTGCTTGGCAGGCGTGGCAAAGGCCCATTGGCCATTCAGGTCGATGGTTCCTGCGTGGGGGAAAGTGAAGGCCGCCCCTGCCTCCTTGCTGGGCTGGTTTCTTGCTATTCTGCTTTGGTGTTGCGTTGAGCTGCAGCCTGTAGGACGGGGCTCGGTGCAGCTGCTGCCGCATAGCACGTCGTGCATTAGGTGGCCCAACTGGCCCTCTGCACATTTGTGTCGATACAAAACGAGAAGAGCAGCTACGAGAAGAGCAGCTGCTGCTACATGTTTTGCCGCTGCGGGTCCCAATGTGATGTTGGTGTACGTTATTTGGAGATTAGCAGCTACGTGACACTAATATGACTTGGTGGCTTGTCCTCGCGTGTGGAGCACTTGGCCAAATACCGAGCTGCTGGGTTTAGCTTCTTTGGTGGTCACGGCCTGTTGCTGGACTCTCTCTTGCTGGGTTGCACGATGGCAGACTGCTCCTTCGTTGAATTCCACATGAGAGCAACTCGTGTCATGCCACTCCAAATGGATGCAAGCCACGCACAATTATTTGTGCACATATACACGTATATACATTCTCTTTATTTTATATCTTCAAGCTCGAGCTCTTTGCATTGGTGCCCTCCAAATTAGCATTTGAGATTATTATGTATTGATGATTATTAGATTATTTCTCCAGTCAATTTGCGCCAAACCTTCATATCCCAAAATATTGATATTTTCTATATATTTTCAGGTATGTCCTGCAAAACACTTAGAGACACCAAAACTCGTCGAAATGATTAGTTTAAAACTCCACTACTAAGATTTGGTGATTGTTTTCATATCAAAATGGCGGTTAAAAGTATGCAATAAGGACCGCCAACATCTAGGTCCTTGAGGGATACGAGATAGTGAGATAGGAGCTGCTATAATATTGTTCTAAGGCTTGACGAGTACCGGAGTCTTTATTATTAAAACTGATAAAACCTTAATTGTTCCTCAATGGTAAAGAAATTCCTACCACAGCCATATACATTGCATGATCAAAAAGCCTTCTACATAAGCTACTTACTTGTGTTGAGTCTCGTTAAGTCTTGTAGAACCTGTGTTAGAGGTTTGTCATACTCCTAAGATCAAGATTACACACCACCAAATATGCTGCTTCTAACCCGGAAGTACGCAACCTTATGCTACTTCTATCCTGAAAGTACGCATTACCATCCATACCATGACTTTTGTGCTGCCTCTACACTGGAAGTACGCACCTCCACATCCACCATCTCCACCAATAGGTTGCTCCATGTTATAAGTGTTATAAATTCTCTCTCAAGTTATCAATTGTTAGGTGAGACACAAATCAAAAGGGCTAGGCAAAAAAAAAATCCCTTCCATGGACAAGTTCCTTTAGTCAAAAAAAAGGAAAAGAAAAAAAAAGAGAGTTAGCCTTGTCTCAATAGAAATTAGAAAGAGAGATAGAATCAAAAGGAGCAACCTGGTCCACCATACATCGACCATATCCATCCATCACTCATTACATAAACATCTTGATCTGGGGGTATGACACTTCTCTTCATAGGTCCAAGTTTCTTAACTTGACAACATACACATTGTAAGTATGCTATTCCTTGCCATACCTACTTGAGCTCCATATAAAGCCTGATTAGAAGTAGGATGATTTGAAAAAGGCAAATATTTTACGTGCCTTGGTGAGGAACCAAATACTACTTGAGTGACATGAGAGTACCATTTTGAGGAACATTAAGATTTCTTTTGAAAAACATTGCTAAAACCTCTGGTATGAAACTTGCTAAAGAACAAGAAAAGTAGTGCTCTAGTCAAACTGTTCTATCCTTCAACCACCCAAGACAAAGTAAAAAAGCCATAAGCCCCATAGAGGACAAAGGCAATATGGGTGTGTTTTTACTGCTAATTTTTCCATTCAAGGAGAAGAACTTTGGTGTGCACTAAGTACTATTGAGATGTTAACTTAGTGACCACATCTGATCCGACCGAGGCCGAGTTTGACTGTTTGCTCGGGACGAGCAAAGGTTAAGCTTGGAGGGTCTTGTTGACGGCAGATTTACCATATTTTATACCACTAAAACCGTCAACAAAGGTCATGATTTGAGGATAACACCATGCCAATGAATAGTGATATAGGTACAATTGACTTGGTTCCAGATGTACATGTCATTATTTGGGTACAGGTGCAAACAAACACTTTTCAGTGTCCGAAAGCTCCAAATGAAGGTAGAACAACCAACCAAGATGGCTAATGATCAAACCAACTTCACATTCATCAATGTCATAGCCTCTGGAGACAGTGTGCAAAAGGTGAGCACAATGGTTGGGTCGGCCGACCCAACCTTGGTGGGCCTAGCACCACCATTGTGCTTAGAATTGCATGGTGAAGCTACCTGGCTTCTGGACCATCTCAGACACTTCCAGAACACCAGAGTCACCCTAATACAGTCCCAAGCAAGTGCCACCTTTGGATCACAAGTGTGTTTCCTCTGAACGACGCAAGATGAAGTCACATGGATCCATGGACCCACATTTCAAGCATCCAAGGTGATCAGGGGGTCCCACCACTTCATACCCTCACTAAAGATGGTGGAGAGGGCCCACAAGCAAGGGGAAAGGTCCCACCTATCAAGTCCAGGTCGACCGACCTATGTTTGGTGGAATTACAGGCCCACCTTTCTCCCACCGACATTGCAATCCTTCTAGAAGTCAAGGGTGGTCCCACCTCTCAGATGGATAGGTCGGCCGACCCTACAATTGTGGCCCCACTTCACCAGCTCAGCTCCACCGACCCTCTACTCCTTCTAGAAGCCTTGGGTGGGACCCACATGTCAATGTGTGGGTCGGCCGACCAAGGGGTGAAGCTCCCCTAAGTCAGTTAGCACTCCACCGACTCCCTGCATGCATCCCACGTGGTGGTTGATCCCTACCATCCATCAAAGGTCGGTTCTAAGGCGGTTTGATCCAACGGAGGCTGTGCGACATCACGTGGATCGCTGACATGGCGTTTCCTTAGCCCCTACTCCACCTAGGACTATAAATACCCCCTCACTCCCTCATTTGTAAGACACACCACAAGGAGGAGGTCTCCACTCTCTCTCTCAAGATGTAGCGCTAGCAGTAGTGTTAGGAGTTAGAGTGAGTCTCTGGTCTTCAGCTCTGGTCTTCCAGGAGGTCTGGTATGGTTCTAGTCTTCCTTCTCTCTTTGTAAGACTTGAGTTATTTATATAGTTATCTTCTCTACTTTGCCTTCGTACTTTAGTTTATTGCAACATGACTTATTATGCTGTCTTGGTTGTTAGTATAGTCATAGTTATTTGATAGTAAGATAATGGTAGTATACCTTTGCACTGGTTCACCGCCCTTAACCCGGTGCTCTAATCAGTTCCACCGGATATCGGATTAGAGTAGTGAGATATAGTGTAGACGTGGTGTCTAGACTATACGCTTTCCTGTGATTGCGGCTTGTCCAATGGATTATTGTGGTACCTAGTAGGTGGTGATAGCTCTATCTAGGTTTTGATTCCTGTAGCACCTGGTTTTCCAAAGAATACCAAGCGCTAACTATATGTGTGCCCTGGATGTCCACACGACACATATAGCGACAAAGATGGTAAATATAAGAAGCAATGCTTTATTATATATCGAAACATATTTACATTAACACTTACATATATCAGAGTACAACGGAAACTATTTATAATCTTCTATCTTCAGGTCGCCATACTCCACGGGGACGGATGATCGGGGAGCACTCCGCCTAGTACTCGCATAACTCCTTTGCACAACCGACCACGCTTCGCTACGCCACATTGATCCACCATCGGTACCCATCCGGGATTTTTATTGGTGAAACAACAAGCGTTACCTCACCATGCTCGGCAAGTATAACATGAGGGGATGCAAGGCTCAAAAGGCTAGACACGGTTATCTTTGCGGTAAGCATTTTTAGTTGGCCATATTTTACTTATTAACCTAAATGCCAAGTTATGCTTAGGGCTCCTCCCATATGAAAGTAATTAATTATCATCAAGATTTACCATCTCCCAAACCATCCATAGAACCATCTATCTCGAAAAGGATCCAGGCCGCTCGTGTCCGTGAGCATGGCCGATATATCGGTTTGATCAAACTCGCACGCAGGTGTACACTTTCACCTTGAGTCATGATTCCCCTTTGCCCGAGGTAGCTAATCTCTTGACTCACTTCCAAGGTAAGTCGGCGGGGGTCTCACTACGAAGCCTTTCACTAATTACCCTAACCGAGTTAGTAGCCGCGAGGTTTCAGCGTCTAGGCGAATGGAGGCCCCCTTCAAGGCGGCACACCTTGACCGCAGCCCAAGCACACATCTTGACAGGCAAGAAGCCATTCTGCAACCTAGTCCCCCTCTTGCGCCGAATGAATTCGGTAACTACTAACAAGCTAGAGAAAACTAGCTATACGACTAAGATCGTGCCCACTTTGATTCTCAAGGCTGTACGGATGTCCTGGGTTACCGCTTTAAGATTAAGTCCTTACGGAGGGCAGACTAGAGCACCCAACAAGGCCCAATGCTCTAGCCCCCTGCTGACCATGCTGCTCAAAAGCACCATCTTAACCGTTGATTCCATAAGCCATTAATCATGATTAACATTATTATATTTGGTGAAAGCAAGGCTAAGCAAAACTAACCATATGCATAAACCCAAGGTAAACAAGGAACATGGCATACAAGTTCTAGGTAAAGTCCTTAGCATCATATTAGACACATGCATATGAATGTGATTATAAGGTTATTAGGTAATCAAGGAAACTCATGTTACACTTGCCTCTAATTGATCGCTCCAACTTTCTGATACTGAACCATCCTCGCATTGACCATCTTCTATCGATAGCAATCAACTGGTACAAACACCTGAAAATGTCCCTAAGAACAATACACCAAGCATTACAAAAACAAGCTATAAAGGTTCCTAACGTATGAGTCTATCGTGTGAGCGCAAAAGAGCTAAAACAAGTTATGATGAGCTTTTGAAGTTTTAGGGGTTAAATCATAGAAGGAAATAAGGCTGGTTATATCAACGAACAGCAAAAAGGATGGCAATGAGATACAGATGAATAAAAGAGAGCATGAGTTAGATTGCTAGATATTTATAGGAATATTGGAATTATATATAAAGAAAAAGAATACGTACACACATGACATTAGCAGCAGATAAGCATGTACGTGGCCAACATGAGAGGTACTGGAATGGTATGTGTATTAGCATGCTGATGATGTCATCATGGAGACAAGCTGTGTATGCAAGGGTATGCATTTGGGAAAGCTGGAGATGATATATATACGTAAAAGAAATATGTAGAAACATGAGCAACGATATTTATGGAAATATTTGGAATATATCTACGAAGGAAAAGAAGACATATATGTATGGCATCAGCAAGATGTCACTACTGGGATAAACAAGGATATACTGGTATATATTGCATATATTTATTGGAAGAGAAAAAGATGCATATATGACACGGAAATGATGGAGCTGTGGCATCATCAATGCATGATAGCCTAAGCAACATGTATTGGGAAGAATAATTATCTGCAAGCTAAAAGAGTTGAGTGCACGACATCAGGTGCTTGCTACTTCCAGAAGACTGTTCATGTATGGCAACAAAGACATTTCGGCATGCAGTGGTGATAGCAGTTTCAGTTCTTGCAAGAATAAAAGGCACCACAGATATATTCGGGCTCTGGTCTAGGGATTTATCTAGTGGGCTACTGATGAAAAGAAGACTGAACCTGCTAGTGTCGATGGAGTTACAAGACGTGCTATGATGGCCGGCGCTAATCAGAAAAGGATGAACGACGACAAAATAAAAGGATCGATGCTCACCCAGCACTTGATGTTTGACGACCAAGGGACCATGAATAACAGCGAGAGGAGAAGCTGAGGAGGCCACCAATTCGACCCTGTGCTTCATCACTGGAGGTGTCGGAGGCATCGGCAAGGTGCTCCGCCGAGCACGGCGAGCGGCGACCCGCGTCACCATCCACTGCAAAAGTTGTCACGGTGGATGCGACGTGAACATACGGTTCCAATGAAGAGGAGGCAAGACTTGTGATGCTCCCAACTGGGAGATTGACGGTGGCGACGTGGAGCTCGGCAAGGACGGCAATGGTGATTGTGAATATGAACAAAAAGAAGAATTAGCATATAGTTGTGATAGGAGATGATAGGTATATTAGAGAAGATACTCACCATATATGGTGAACAGCAACGTGAAGGGCAACTCGATCGATGGGGCACTGTGAACGGCATCGGCTTCAGCACTGGAATTCGTAGACAGATGACGATGCTCTTGCCAAGGGAATAGAAGGTATGGAGGAGGATTATCAGGAGCTGCAGCATGTGGGAGATGAAGGACGCACTGGCAATATTTATAGGCGCTGCAGGCAGCCCAGAGGTCCATCAGGCGGTGCACTAGAAGGCCATCGCTTCAAAGTTATTACCAGAGGAGAAGTAACGTTCGAGTTACTGATGATGAGAATTGAAAGAAGGGAGAAAGTGGATGTCAGTTTTGTACTTCTTGTAGGAGTCGGTGCATCATGCAAGGATAGACACAGGTTAGGCGGTGCTATACATGTTCGACTATGGCAAATGAAACAGCAGCTTCTGCATGCGGCTAGCTGGTCCCTCCCACTAAGATCCATGCAGAGGAGAGAGAGATTAAGAGAAATAAATAGAGATGAAACGGAAGCCACTATGGCTATATTTAGTGGAAGTCACCATGGTTAATGCAACATTGAGAGGGAGAGAGACTAGCCTGCGCTTGCTTACATATTGTGTGAAGCTTTCTTTCTTGTAGATGTCATGCACGTGCAAAGAATGGAATATGGTGAAAAAGAAAAAGAGATAAAAGAAGGAAATTGAGTTTAGACTTGTTGATGGCTTTATAAGACAACGAAGTGATCACGTGAACACAAAAAGAAATAGATAACTGAATGATCAAAGATTTGGAATGAGGTCAAGGATTTTAGTCAAACAAGGATTAAAGACTTTGGCTATGATATATTAGAGATTATATTTAAACTAAAAAGAGAAAACCTATTCGAGGCTTTATCGAATTTTTAAATTCCTTTTGCACCCAAGGAAATTAATGCTTTCAGCATGAATACAACAAACATATCAAATTAAATTCAAAATATTTGAGAAAACCATATTTTCCACATTTAAAATTATAAACAACATAATTAAATCTTGGTCAATTTTAGTAAATTCATAAATCCATATATTTTATTTAGTGGTTTCTAAGCACAATCCAAAATGAAAATTTTGGGGTGTGACAATTCCACCATGTTCGGTCAAGTTATTAAAACGTAGGCCTTCTTGTGCTAGGCGGTTTAGCACCCTTCTCTTCCCTTTCTGTTGCTAAGCGGTTTAGTGGCCTGAAGTGCAATTGTGTATGAACATTGACCTTGCTTGATATGACTTGCCTTGCTAAGTTAGAACCACACAAGTAGAGATAGATAATTGGAAACCCTATGCTTGCTCGTTGTCCTCCTCGTTCACTAACCTACTCATTTATCATTGGAACTCATCCTGTGTGTGTCGCTACACTTATCATATACATCCCTTATCCCCCACTCTAGTTCAGTAGGTATATTAGTCAGTAGATACGTGATGGCTAACGACCACTATCTTTAACCTTGCTTCCCTGTGGATAAATACGATACCTTGGAATACTCCTTGGTGAAAGCTACAACAGTACTTCGTGCGCTTGCGAACTTAATTGCATATGCTAAGAAATACCAACAGTCACGGTCGCACCCACCGCTATCTAGGAGGTTGATCGAAATTAGATCTTCAACTACTATTTCACATCTGAGAATAATAGAAAGTAGAACCAACCATAGAGATTCAGTTTTCTAGGTTCTAGATGTGAGTTAGGTGCCGAAGGTGGCTAACTATATAGCGGCTGGATGACTCAATGGCGGTAGCATCGGTGTGGCATGAGCGGCTATCAAAAATGGGATTGTTCTTATTTGCAAATTGTTTTAAAACTATTAGTTATAAGTTTTTTCTTCTTTCAATAGTTACCAAAGAGGTTACAAATCTTGATTTTAGGATTAGTTTTTTTTTGGTATCAATTGGAGATGTTCTAAGTTTGGGGAGAAATTCTTCTAAGGGTAAATAAATCACATTTGCATTCCAAGAATCATTGCCGGAGTCTAGTTTTCAATCTCTCTCCCTTGTAACATTTTAAAATGTTTAAATTACCTCTGGCTGTAGGTGGCTCTCAAGGAGAGCTAATATTATTCTAGTTTAAAAAGATCCGATAAGGTTTTTTAATCACAAAAAAATCTATAAGCTTCTCAAAATTTGAATGAAAGAAATAGTGATAGACATATGAGGAATACAAATAAAACATTTAAATGTCTCTTGGGAAACAGTAAAATATCCAAAATAATTGGGAGTTCCAAAAATAGTCTAATCAATGTATTAATGTGTTTCAAAAATCTTTTACAAAAACATGAAATGCAACCAGGCTAGATGCCTTTTAAATTAATGTAGGCTTCATCTATACTTCTAGAAAGGTCTTAAAATGTGTTTAGAAAGTGATTATTAAAATTTTCCATGTTTATTTGGATATTTTGCCATTTTCTTAGTGCTAAATTTAATTTCTAAAATGTTCTAGCTATATTTTTCATGAGCTCTAAATATGTTATTTTGCTTTGTCATGTTGCAGTCTGTCTGTTGACGCTAAAATAGGTCAACACACCACACGTGGGCTTTGGACGCCCTCGAGGTAGCCCTAGGCGACCTGCAACGCAGCGACGACGTAACGTGATCGGCAAACCGATCTAGAGACCGATAGGCCGATGTGGAGCTCGTCGACGGCCGGAGATAACCAACACCTTTCGCGGTGAAGAGCGGCGAGGTTTACGAGCAAACCAGCAAAGGGTAATCAACGTGCTTACGGGAACGAAGAGCCGGCTAGTTTCCGGGCAAACTAGCAAAAGAGCCGTCGAAGCCCTAGCCTGAGAGGGATCTCGTCAGGGCAAGGAGGTCGTCGGTTGCCCTAGGTCGGCGGACGAGCCTAGGACGCCATCCTTGTTCGCCTGGATTAAGCCATGGGGCAGCACGGAGCTGGAGGATAGAGCAAGGGTAGAAGATAGATTGATCGTGTTGATCGTGTTGTGTTTGTTTGACGATTGGTTGGATGGGATCAATCGGCCATGATCCTCCCATATATAAAGAGGGGGGGGGGTGGTCTTATCCCAATAGGAAACCTCTCCAAGTCTTATTTTTCAAGTTTCCCACGAGTTTGGAACAGTTTGGTTCGGGCTCCAAAAGGTCAGATCCGAACAGGGTCGGAAGTTCCAACAGACGTCAGAACTTCCAACGTGTCAGAACTTCCAACATACGTCAGAACTTCCGATAGTCGAAACTTCTGACTCGGGCCAAAACTTCCAATAATAGGGCCTCTTTTCACGAGCATAGCTCTTTCACCCGGACTTCAAATTGGACGTTCAATATATGTTTTTTGATCATCTCAACGAGAGGAACGCAATGGTGAAGTCCGCTTCCACTTTTGACAACTCACCAAAATAGTCATTTTACCCTTGGACATTTTTGAGCATCAACACATGCCCCCCTGTTTTCAGGTAAATTTGTCGATGAACCTGAAAACACCTCTTCACCTGCAACCAACTAACAATGATACCCATCACATCGGCTAGCCGGTGACTAAGGGTGATGTATACATCGGCCATTTTTGTTCTAAGTACGATACATGTATCGGCCATTGTTTGAAAGAGCACTAGGCATCTTGCCAAACACTTGGAAATACTTCTTAGGCATTTTCCGTTGATTGCTCTTGGGAGATTTATTAACTTTGCATCATCTCCAGCTTATATGAATTTCTACATCCACAAATTTCTTCATGGATTTCTCCCATAGCCACTTTTGCTTGATCAGATCCTAGGCATTTGAGCAGCAAATCATCATAAGTTCTCCGATAGAGTTCTCCGATAGAGTTCACCAAGTTCATAAGCTCTCCGAATGCTCTTATCAACTTGACGCTAGGATCCTGCTAATATTTTATGAAGGGAGTCTTCCAATCCCCTAAATCGGCACTAGAATTACCAGAATTTGAACTAGACCGATTCGGGACACCATTTGAGAAATTAGTGGCATATGCCTCAGAAGAATTGGTTAATCTGACTGTTACAGTCGGCTGAACCAATCTACTTGCACCCGCATAGAAAAATATACATCAGCTATTCTTATATGTGAAAGTTACATCCACCGATGCAATAGCCAGATGCGCGTTGAGCTTATCATGTTGGCCTTTAAATTTTCATGCCTTTGGCCTCAACATGTTTTACCTGCATGGAGTGCAATAAACTCAAGCGGAATGAAAGAACTTCATATTCGGCTCTAATGTTTGATGCAAATATGGTTTTAATCGGCTTGATGTCTCAAATAACGCACACTATAAGAAACAATGATCATGCCAACACTTTGGCCTTATTTGCAAGCCGATTAATCAAGATTAAAGCCTCCATGGGTAACAAACAGGTAATTGATCTCATATCCTAAATCAATTCCATGCTCAACAATAAAATCAGCAATGACTTGACCTTCAAATGATTTTTCAATGGCTCAAAAGTCAAGTCATATTCAAATAGAGTGTATGCCCACTTGCCCATCCTAACAATGAGGATTAGCCGATATAAAATGCACACATCGGCCTGGCATGCAACGACACATGACTTGGTAAAGAATAATCTTAGCATAAACAAAGTACAGTGACAAGCATATATATTTTTTAGAATATTGGCATACCTCGTTTGAGACCAAGAAGACATCAATCAATATTTATGATACACCTTTCTTTTGTCTTCTTGAACCAAAGCAACACCGATGTACCCTCTTCGGCAATAATGTAATTGGAGATCAACTCCTAGATGCATGAAGAATAGGTGGTGTTGATAGAGAATCGACGAGAAGCTCGATTTAACTAAATTTATAATCGACTTCTAAATTTTATCTTGCATGCATTGGCCAAAGTTAAATGTAACTCCATTGCCAATTTGCTCATATGAATTAGCCGATGCAACCTCTTATTCAAACGATACGATGATATGGAGCCGATTATCAATCGGCTCTAGAGAGCTTTTCTAGTGACCCAAAAACAAGCCTCTCCTTGACAAGTAAATCATATCATCATGCCCCCAGGCCTAATAGCCATCGGAGTAAATTCCATAGGGGTCTTTCCAATAGCATGATGGTTGCATTCATTGGCTATGTTGCATGCTAAGGACGATAATGAATTATCGGCCATATGACTTCATCCACATGAATATGCATAGCCGAAATGGATATTTTGGCTATTAATCATTGGTAAGCATAATAATTTGACAACCCTCCATAACATAGAGATCCCCACCAAGGATCAACATAAGGAGCTGAGAGTTGACTATACATACCATGAGATGAATTCCACAAAAACATAGGCAGAGAAGACGTACGATGCAAAGACCAAAGATTTTGATGATTTGGTTCAAATCTCCAACTTGGTAATTGTTTCCTGAATCTTCTTCTCTCTTTCATCTTTGCTGCACCACTTTCTTGAGCATCATCCTTTTGAGCTTGAATACTTCCTTTAGGAATCCAAGCTATGCCCTTTTCTTTTAGCTTTTCTGCAGTAAGTTTTTGCAACTTCTTTTCTTGCCATTTTGGTAAACCGATTGAGCATATCAGTTTTGTTTTAGTTTTGGATAGCGGAAATTCCCTCTTGATTTTAGGCATTTTTATTTTCGTTTGTTCAGATTTGGCACCTACAATATCAATAGATGATTTCCCAACTTCTTTGCCACCTATAGCCGAATTTTTCAGCAACGTAATCGGCTTTTTAATAGTTGCATTCATATCTGAACTTTCCTTCTTTCGGCCATCATACTTCACACGGTAAACCTGCTTTACCACTTTCTTCTTTGCTTGAGCTCCAGACCGATTCTGATCAAATCGGTCATTATGAGATGATGATCTTTCTGAATATCTAGGAGCTGCATATTCTATATGTTGTGGCCTGAAATACGATGGAACATGTGCCTTTTCATCAAACCAGCCCCAAGATGAATGAGGATGATAGTATGCGGGTTGTGATCTATAAAACATAAGAATTGGTTGCTCAAAAGGAAAACATGTTGCTGCTGCATGAGATTTATTCCCTTGCCAATTCCTCTCTTGAGATTTGCGCTTTGGAGGCGATCTTGATGGCTGGACCTTTGTTGGTGGTCCTAATCGACGATTTTATACCGCCAATTAGACATGAAAAAGGGTGAATTATATATTCCTATATGCATATACATGTGCAACTAACCCAAATCCACGTGCACTAGGAAATATACTGTCATTGCAGAAATCAATTAAAAGTGCAGGGATTAAACATCAAAAGGCGCTTTCTGGAAAGCGCCAAACCACCCCAAAGGGAGTTGGGCCACCTCGGGACCAGAATGGGCCGAAACACCGAACCACCACGGCCCAGGCCCAAGGGGGAACCGACCTGACAAAGTCGGTCAGGGGGCGGCGGCACCCTGGCGCGGCCACGCCAGGGGCGCGCTCGCGCCACCCCGACTGACCTGTGGGGTCGGCCGGCTGGAGGCGGTGCATTGATGACAGAGGAGGGCGGTGCGCTGGTGTTCCTTCCATTTCAGGCTCAAACCGACCTCCTCACACATATAAAAGGGGAGATGAAAAGGAATTAAACACACACATTCATTTGGTCTCTCTCCCTCACCTCCACTTGTTCCTTAGCTTAGTGCTAGTAGTGTTGGAGCTAGGAAAGCTACTAAGGAGAGCTTATCTCCTAGGAAGAAGAGATACATCTTGGTAATCATCTATGGAGTGTTCTTCCTTATTCAAGTTCTTATACTTTATATATTGCTTAGCGTATGAACTAGAGCATAGTCTTGATCATGTTCATATTGATACATATGAACTAGAGCATAGTTCATATGATCAATTCATAGCATGTTCATCCCTGTTCTTCATTGTTCATATGTTCTATAGAATTAGAGCCCCACGATGACAATGAAGTAATGGTTCGATGTTCTTTCGGGTTTGCCTGTGTTCTAGCTCGTCCATCCGTAGGGTGGGAGTCCTGGGGGAGCATAGGTAATTCTCTAGTATGCGGGCGTGGTGTCCGGATGCGAGAGGGCCTTTGAATATGACGGCATGCCACGGTTGAGGGGTAGGCGGTAGGTGGTGACAGCCCCGTCCGTCCCTCGTAATCCCCCACGTCCGCATGTCGTGTAGGAGTTCGTAAATGCCTCTATCGGCTGGCAGACCAGCTGCGGGGGTCTCCCTGTTACTCTAGGCTCTGACTTGTCTCTAGTCCTGTATAACATGTGACTTAGCTGTTCTATGCTTAGCTGTATACGACCAACCAGCTCCAGTAGATTTATTCTTTATTCTTTCCGTTTCTTTTATTCCTTATTTCTCTTTATCCTTGAGTGAGAGCCAAGTGTGTGTCCACTATCCTCAAATTACTGTTTATCTTACCCCTGCATAGCACTAAGGCTTATTTCAATGATATGAAGTTCCATATCCATGTGCTAGGGGTATTTTACGCCATGCCTTCCTTTGGGAAAATATAAATAACGATACCCTGATATACTTTCGGGTGAAATGCTACAATGATAGATCCGTGCGCTTGCGGATAATATCTTTAGAACACAACTATCACCTGGCGTTTCTTGGCTTGACCACTGGGATGTAACAATTCTAGTGATTGCGTTAAGAAATGCCAACAAGCATTTCTGGCGCCGTTGCCGGGGAAGGCATTGGTTAAAATAATCTAGCATGGCAATTATACAACTTCATTAGAAATAGCCCGAGTCTATGCAGGATAACTTTATGTTTTCTCCTGTTGTGGGTGAAAATAGGATAGTGTATGTCCGGTTTCTCCCTGCCAGACAATTTCCATCCAAATCCGGAGGCACTCCTAAGGAAGAAGAGGCCTAGAGCTACTCCTTCTTCTGCCACTCCGTCGGCAATCGAACCGGTCATCACCGCACCATCAGCAACCATTCCGATGGCTCAGAAGACTCTCCGCGAATTCTCCGTCCCCGCTGTTGCCAACGTGCCCACCGGGCCCGTTGTCAACGTGGCGGACAAGAATTTTGAGCTCAGGACTGGCCTGATCACCATGGTGCAGGGGATTTCGTTTTGTGGACTCCCCAATGAGGATGCTAACGCTCACTTACAACATTTCCTGGAGCTCTGTGACACTGTCATCATCAAGGACATCGAAGCTGACGTCATCAGGCTCCGGCTGTTTCCCTTCTCCCTTGTGGGGAAGGCGAAACAGTGGTTTTACAAGGACAAAGAGGCTGTGAGCACATGGGGCAAATGCTCCACGGCATTCCTCGCAAAGTTCTTCCCCATGGGCAAAACAAATGCCCTGAGGGGAAGAATTGCAAATTTCCAGCAAACGCAGATGGAACTCATTCCTGAAGCTTGGGAGAGGCTCCAAAGCTTCATCCTAGACTGTCCTCATCATGGGATGGAGGAATGGCTGGTGCTCCAAAACTTTTACAATGGGCTCACGCCCATGTCAAAAGGGTACCTCGACGCTGTGGCTAGAGGCACATTTCTATCACTTACTGTTGATAACGCTACGGCGTTAATCAACAAAATGGTAGAAAACCAAACTTGGGGGGAAGAAAGGGCCCCAACCAAGCAACAAAAAGGCACGCACCCCGTAAAGGAGACGGAGGCGCTTGCCGCAAAAATAGACCTGCTCTTGCAAAAGATTGACGAAAGAGCCGCCGGAGACACATCCGGCACCGTCAAAGCCATAGAATCTCGCACAACGTGCGAGGTCTGTGGCAATGATGGACATGTGGCAACGTGATCACAAAGGGTCAAACCTAGATGAATCGGCCTTTTTAGGCCGGATTGAACAGTAATGGCGATCTCAAGAGATAGATCAACGAATAATTAGGGCTAGGGCAAAAAGATTCGGCTGCAAAATTGAACCGAAGCAATCTTCGTCCCCAGCGGAGTCACCAAAAAGTGTGTTGACGCTAAAATAGGTCAACACACCACACGTGGGTTTTGGACGCCCTCGAGGTAGCCCTAGGCGACCTGCAACGCAGCGACGACGCAGCGTGACCGGCAAACCGATCTAGAGACCGATAGGCCGATGTGGAGCTCGTCGACGGCCAGAGATAACCAACACTTTTCGCGGTGAAGAGCGATGTGGTTTACGAGCAAACCAGCAAAGGGTAATCAACGTGCTTACGGGAACGAAGAGCCGGCTAGTTTCCGAGCAAACTAGCAAAGGAGCCGTCGAAGCCCTAGCCTGAGAGGGATCTCATCAGGGCAAGGAGGTCGCCGGTTGTCCTAGGTCGGCGGACGAGCCTAGGACGCCATCCTTGATCGCCTGGATCAAGCCATGGGGCAGCACGAAGCTGGAGGATAGAGCAAGGGTAGAAGATAGATTGATCATGTTGATCGTGTTATGTTTGTTTGACGATTGGTTGGATGGGATCAATCGGCCATGATCCTCTCATATATAAAGAGGGGGGGGGAGGTGGTCTTATCCCAATAGGAAACCTCTCCAAGTCTTGTTTTCCAAGTTTCCTACGAGTTTGGAACAGTTTGGTTCAGGCTCCAAAAGGTCTGATCCGAACAGGGTCGAAAGTTCCAACAGACGTCAGAACTTCCAACGTGTCAGAACTTCCAACATACGTCGGAACTTCCGATAGTCGGAACTTCTGACTCGGGTCAGAACTTCCGATAATAGGGCCTCTTTTCACGGGCATAGCTCTTTCACCCGGACTCCAAATTGGACGTTCAATATATACTTTTTGATCATCTCGACGAGAGGAACGCAATGGTGAAGTCCGCTTCCACTTTTGACAACTCACCAAAATAGTCATTTTATCCTTGGACATTTTGAGCGTCAACACTGTTTCTGAAGATTTTTTTTTTCAAAAATTTTAAAAGCTTAGAGGTATTTTTCGTGATATAGAAACCTTCTCGGAAGTTTATCATAATTGCTACATTAAAAACATGATGATGGAACCATCTTCAAATCTACTTCATTGTCACAGTAAAAAGCAAACAATCAAGAAAAGCCATCTTTCGCCATATCTTCTATCCTTTTATGCCCTTGTGTGTGACTGTGTCCCAAAAGTGTACAATGCACGACAAGCCGCATGCAGAAGCCAACCCAGTGTATCCTGCTACTACCAACTCTACCACTACTATGCATCGCCATCCCTCCGTGCCTGCCTGAATTGCCTGAATGCAAAAATCTAGAAAATTAATGAAGTAGTGGTGATACATCTGCCTGAACGATATCTTCATAAATTTCTTTTCCATGATCCCTCTAGCAGCATTAATAGTGTTTTATTATATCTATGCAACCTGCCCGCTCTCATGTTCAGCTACATTCTAGATAGTACCCTTAGGGCAGTCCCAATGCAGACTCTATCATAAAGTCTAAACTTATCTATTACCTCGAATAATGTGGACTTGGAGTCTAAATAAGGCCAGTCTTAATGGTGTTTTATTAGAGTTTCATGCACATTAAATATGCTGATGTGGCGCTATATTAATGAGAAGAGAGATGATAGAGTTTCATGGGAGCAAAGAGAGTTTCATCCCTATAAAACTCTTATGCACTGTTTCTAAAAAAAATTAATGCATTGGAAACTATGCCATGAAACTCCCACTGAGACTAGACTAAGACTTGGAGTCTTGTTTTTTCTCCCTCTTTCTTCAATAAATATGGTGCCACATCAACGAAATACCATAAAGGAGGTGTAATAAATAGTCTTGGACTTTGTGATAGAGTCTTGCATTGTGAATGCCCTTAAGATGTAGTATCTAACACCCTCACTTCAGCTAACTTATAGGAATTTATATCAGCATTTCCTTTACGTGGAAAAAGAGAGAAGATAGAATAAAAGGTCTCTCTCTTATTTTCACACCTACCTCGCTCACCATATACGAGCCTACGAGCCATTTGTGAGCATGATCATAAAGAAAGAAAGAAAAATGTATAATAAAAAATCACTTACATGTATGGTTCACATAACCAAGTGGCTCTGTCATGGACTCATGGAATTCATAAGCTAGCTTTTGTTTGGTATTGATGAATATGCTCTTTGATTAGTACTGTACTTCAACCCTGAACTTTTTTTTAGAGAATGCCATCTATGACAAGACACCGGTTTCAAAAGACAATTTTTGGATATAAGTATTAGGATGGTAGTCCCAAAGCTCTCTACCCCTCCTTATGTAGTGTGAGAGAGTAGGGTTATAGAAAGTCCCGATCTTGACTGGTTTATAGGTTGGTTGAATTTCTAGCTAGTAATCAAAAGCATCTTTATAAATCAGGGTATGGCAGTATGCCTAGTGCCTTGCCACCTTGGTAAGATACCGTCTTGACCCACTTTTATGTTAAGGAGATGTATATATATATATATCTTCCATGATGAAAACTTAGGTGCTACAATCATCGTTAGTTGTGGTCCTTCCTTTGTAGCCCCCCGCAGTCAACATGGCTTGTCCCATAAGGCCAAAGTGAGTATTGCAGTTGTCAACACTGCACCTCAAATCCTCGTGGTCCTACCTCTATCTGTCCCCAACATGGTTGGTGCCATGCTTCTGCTTGGCTAGAGCTCTACTGTGCTTACCGAGCTCCGCTCTACCACTGTTGGTGTCGATGTTGGTGCCTCCACCTCTGTTTCATCCTTGTGTCGCTGCCTTGCACCTTCACGCACGTTTGCCTTGCCATGCCTCCAGATCAACCAAGAAATTGGGTATGGTAGAGCGAGCATGCAGAGACACTAGCTTCGTAAACTAGGCGAAGACGACATCTCGATTGAGATTGACATTGAGATTTGGTGAGGGATTTTAGGGATCGAAGATAGACACGGATGAGCACCTATGTGTCCCACTCAGCCTCAATAATCCATGCTAGCGGTTCTCGTTAGACCTAGCGACATGGTATTCTCTCTCCTACCTGTCTCGGTCCTACATGGAGACATGTTGTATAAATAGGACTAAGGACAACTCAAATAATTCGCTCGAAATGAACTGACAAAATTTGATGATATGAAATTTAGTTTGATAACTTTAGTGTTTAGTTCAATCATCACAAAAGAAAACAATAGAAGATTCAGAAGTGAGGGGCTACTGGGGTTTTCATGTCGTGTCTAACGTCAATAACCAATACTTTGCAGTGATATTTTAATAGATAAGCCTCGACTTATCTTTTTTTTTTAGAAAAAGGAGTACTGATTTTATTCATATACAATAGTAGCTTGTGGATCGGAGGAGATAACAACCATACATGTGGTCCTATAGATTCATAAATCGAGCTTTTGGCTAATATGCTAAGAGCAAGTATTATGGTTATGTCCGTTCCTCGGATGCATGAAGACTCACGTCACCCAGATTACCAAGAAGTAGTGGTGGACTCTACTGATATTTAATGCATAGCTGTAGTGGTTAAGAAGCAGTCAAAGTGTATTTTGCCCACTCAAAGCCGGCGTTTCGCATTTGGCCCGCTTTCATCTCTCCTACTCTCTCTGCACACAAGATTTAACCTGCTCTTCGCAGTTATAATACTTGCTCTAATATATGCATCAATATTTGAGTTCTTGCTCTCATAAACCAATTGTGGCGACGTGACCTTCCTTTGGTGGCTAGCGAGAGCTAAACCTCTCTGCATGCTGCCGTCTCTGGTTCCGGGAGACCTCCTCATATGTTGTTTGGTCCAAGTCTCACAGCCAACGTGAGAACGCTCCAATGTTGACAGTTCTCATCCCATGGTGGGCTTAATTGGGATGTCCAGCGGCCCTTTGCACAAAAAAAGAAAAGAAAAGCACTTAACTACGGCCCACCACAGAGGACAAACTAGAGTCCACAGAGCATTTTCCGCGCCTTCAAAATTCTGACAGTTGCCGAGTGCGGATTGTCTTGCCCCCAAGTCCTTCGACTATTCCACCTCCAATCCCCATCCATTCAATCAGACCACGACGCTGCCGCGGTCGGCAGGTCTTCTCCTACAAAACCGCCAGAGCAAACACGGCCGGGCCGGGCATCACGCGCAAAAGCGAGACTACCTGGAGCTATGCCACTCCACTTGGCCGCCGCCTGCCGCGTCCTCCTGCTCCTCGCCTTGGCCTCGGCGTCGGCAGCAGCAACGGCCGAGTCCAACACCTCCGCGACGAACTGCACCATCCGCGACGGAGAAATCGTCCGCGCGGCGTTCACCCACGTGGCCAACTTCCCCCTGCCGGTGCCGGGCCGCCGCGCGTGCCGCCCCGTCCGGCGGCTCCGCTTCCCGTCGCGCAACCTCACGGGCGCCGTGGACTGGGCCGCGCTCGGCAACCTGACCGGCCTCCTCACCGTCGACCTCTCCGACAACTCCCTCAGTGGTCGCATCGACGCCGACGGCGGCAGCGCGTTCTGGCGCGCGCCGCTGCTCCGCGCCGTGGACGTCTCCCGGAACCAACTCGAAGGCGCGCTCCGGTTCGACGTCGACCGCCCGAGCACGCGCCTCGCGGCGCTCAACGTGTCCGGCAACCGGTTCACCTCCGTCGAGAGCGTGGCCGGGCTCGCCGGCGTGGTGGAACTCGACGTGTCGGGGAACGACATACGAACGGTGCCGGAGGGGTTGTGGAGTTTGGTGCGAGTGCGCGTGCTGAACCTGTCCGGGAACGGCATGACAGGGCGGTTCCCCGACGACCTGCCGCCTCTCGCCGGCCTCCAGGTCTTGGACGTCTCCCACAACAACTTCTCCGGCACGGTTGACGCCGCCACCGTCCTTAAGTTCGGCAGGTCCTCCTTCGTCCAAGCCGGCGACGCGTTGCAAGTGATCGAGGACATCGCACCTTCGCCGGCGCCGTCGTCTAATGGCCGGAGACAAGCACAGACGTGCGGTCACCATAGCGCTAATCTCAGTTGGCGCGGCGGTGACCGCAGTCGCGCTGGCGTTCTTGGCCGCGTGCGTGGCGTGCGCAATGACGCGTCGCCGGGAAGAAGAAGAAGAAGGACAGGGACGGGAAAACAGCGGTGTGGGAGGACGACGAGGTGCTGGTGGGGGCGGTGAAGGTGGCCGCCGCCGCGCCGGTGGTGGTGCTGGAACGGCCGCTGATGGAGCTGACGCTGGCGGACCTGGCCGCGGCCACATCCGGGTTCGGGCGCGAGTCGCAGCTCGCCGACACGGGCGGCCGCAGCGGGGCCGCGTACCGCGCCGTGCTCCCGGGGGACCTGCACGTCGTCGTGCGCGTCGTGGAGGGCGCCGTGGCTGGCGTTGCCGAGGACGCGGACGCCGCCGCCACGGAGGCCGGGTTCCGGGAGCTTGCGCGGCTCAGGCATCCAAACATTCTCCCGCTCCTTGGTTACTGTATTGCAGGTCAGCTTTATCAAACTAACTTCGTTTTTTACTAACATTTCCATGCAGTACAGCAGTAGTGAAGTAACAACAATATATGGCCATCCTATTCTTTTCAAGATCGTACAATTTTTAATAAAAAATAATTAATAGTATCACCTTATTATATATACACACATGAAACAAGTATGCTTGTGTATAAATAAATATCAAGAACTTGTCAAAAAAAAAAATATCAAGAGTTCAAGACGACAGAGAACTAGAGAAGAAACTGAAAACAACGTAGAAGTGACAGCAGGGGCAATTAGGCAAGTTGCATTTATCATTTAAATTAAACTGGCTTCTGGAAACAAGAATAAGCAGCAGCGCTCACTGTCAGTTGTCACATACTGTATGACTGCAGAGATATTCTAGATAGCATCATGAATCAGTGGGAGCTGATCTTTGAATTTTTATGCACACAACAGGGAACCAGAAACTTGTGCTTTACGAGTACATGGAGAGAGGCGACCTGCACCGGTGGCTGCACGAGCTGCCAGTGGGGAGCATGGACACGGAGGACATCTGCATGGACACGATGGACGCCATCGAGGACCGGAAACCCGCAGGCGACTGGCCGACGCGGTACCGCATCATCCTGGGCATCGCCCGGGGGCTCGCATTCCTGCACCAGGGCTGGACAGGGCCAGCAGCAGGGTCCGGCTCCGGCCAGCGGCGGCGGCCCATCGTGCACGGCCGCCTGGTGCCCACCAACATCCTCCTGGACGACGACATGGAGCCCCGGATCTCCGACTTCATCCAGCACTGCCGCCCCGGCAGCGACGAGACGCCGGCGAGCAACGTGTACCGCTTTGGCACGCTGGTGTTCGAGGTGGTGACGGGGCAGGCACGGTGGGGCGACGCGTCGACGACGAGCTGGGCGCGCGGCGTCATCCGGAACCGCAAGGGCCTCAACCTCGTGGACGATAGGCTGCGGGACGAGACGGCAGGGACAGAGGCCGAGAGGGAGATGGCCGAGTGCCTCCAGGTCGGGTTCCTCTGCACCGCCAGCGCGCCCGAGAAGAGGCCCACCATGCAGCAGGTGGTGGGCCTGCTCAAGGACGTCAGGCCGGCGACGATCGGCGGAGACGGTGGAGTGCCGCCGCACATCGGGTCGCTGGGCTCATGATGCAGCGTACTAGTGATGAGCGCACGCGACTACGCGAGCACGCAGCACCGCACCATTCCGCAGGCTGCTTTTTCGCACGGTAGTAGCTCACACAAATCCAAGAAGATTCGTGGTGATTTTTGGGGCAGGGACATGCCGCTTCTTTGCGCTGCTTTTCTGGGTTCCGTTTGTTGGGTTGTGTTCCTTGTTTAGATTCTAAAGTTTGGTTCTAAAATTCACTATGTAGAATTTCTATTTCCCGTCACATCAAAATACTGGCACATATATGAAGTACTAAATATAGATGAAATAAAAAACTAATTACACAGTTTTGTTGTACTTTGCGACGAACATTTTAAGCCAATTAATCAAGGTTTAGACAATTATTACCAAATAAAAATAAAATTACTACAGTGTGACGTGACACTTACTATGCAAAGTTTGATTCCAAATTTTGGAATCTAAACCAGGCCTTGTTTTGGTTGAAGGTAGGATGGCACTTTTATTGGTTGGCATGAACAGCAGCTTTGCTCTGGCGGTAGGACTAGTGTTGGAGTGTTTTCTGTCATTAAACACGAGGTGCCTGGAGTGAGAGTTCGTTTTGATTGCACCAACGTAATGCTTCTGACACATTCTATGCTTTGTCTTGACCGGGATGGAGAGTGCCCACTGTCACATTATTACGTCAGGGCATTCCATCTTCGTGTTCCAAGGTACTACTACTACTACCTTCCTCAATATAAATAACAACTTTGATATCCTTTAGAGCGTCTCCAGCAAGTCTTTAAAACATAGTCCTACTTCTTGTTCGAGGGTTTTTCCTATTTTAAGGGCTATGTTTTCGGCTGTACTCAAGCAGTGATCCTCAAAATAGAACCCTCAAAACTATTCTAACAAATAATGACACACATGACCCCCTTGTCATCTCCTTTATTGCCTTCTTCTCCATGACTCCATCTACTGAACCCATTGTGCTATCGCGGGCGTGTAGGGCAAGGAGCAGAACCCCTTGTCATCCCCCTAGTCGCGGGCTCCAGTCGCCAAAAGGGAGGTAGTAGCTGCGGGCAGGGCAGGGAGGAGGGAGGGCGTGGCTTCCTCTAGGTTCCACATCGTGTGGCCGGGGCGCTGCTGCGTGTGGGGAGCAGAAGGTCATAGGCAGCGAACAGGCAGCCAAGAAGGAGCTCGCACCGTTGCCACCGGGAGGTATCGGGGAGGAACTCACGGCGGGGAGGAGGGTTCGTCTCTAGCAAGGAGCTCCAACCACTGGGCCTCCTTCTCCGTCGGGTCGAGTAGAGGAAGGGTGTCTATGTGTGGCGAGAGAGTCAAGGTGCGGCAACGCGGGACAGCAACCATAGAAACGCCGAGTAGAGGCTACCTCCAATGAATTGAGGACCAGACGAGGGATCCGAGGGCCTTCTCAGATTTGAGGGCCAGAGTAGGGGGGCTGTTGACTGATTTTTTTTTCCTTGGTCCTCAAAAATAGGATGAGGACTTCAGTAGAAGCTCTGTTGGAGACGCTCATACAAGTTAAAATAGTTTAAACTTAATCAAGTTTATACATGTTAAATTGTTTTATTTCTTCTAGCTAGGCATTTGAAAATAGATAGACACGTAGCAGTAAGTCAAACCCTTCAAATACTTTAACTGTGTTGATTCCTATGACACTGCAAGCGCCGTTGCCTTGAAGTCATCCCAGTAATTAATTAATTAATCATCCCCTCTACACACATGAGACACTGGAGGCCTTGTTTGGATTGGAGTTGGAATTCAAAAAGTTAGAATTCAACTCCTGTAGCACTTTCGTTTGTATTTGGCAAATATTGTCCAATCGTGAGCCAACTAGGCTCAAAAGATTCGTCTCGTGATGTACAACTAAACTGTGTAATTAGTTATTTTTTTTACCTACATTTAATGCTTTATGCATAAGTCTAAAAATTGATGTGATGGAGCGAGAATGAAAAAAGTTGGAATTTAGGGTAATCCAAACAAGGCCTAAATCGTGGTCATTATGGATGGTGTCCTGGAAGGAGTTGAACACATAACTGTTGCCAAGATGGCGACTGATTGCGACTATGATTGGACGCAACGATCACTGATTCCTTTGTGTAACTTTTTTTTGTTTCTGTGAAATGCAATGTATAGGCACACAGGAGTCAATAGACGGATCTCATCATGTATAGTGACGGTTCTGTTGCTGTCCAGGTTCCAGAATGGAAAAGGCAAAGCAGGAAACGGAAAAGCGTGTTAATTAGCGTGAATATTACTTCCTCCGTAGTTATAGTAGACATTCTAATAAGATGCGTAGCTATATACGATAAAATACATGATGCGTTATCTGTAACTTGTAAGAAACAAAGGATGAAAATAATAACATTTAGATTAATACTGTTACGTGTTCTCTCATAGAAAAGGGACATTTGGATTTGCACTCAGTTAATGAATTTATTAGTTTGTTTGTATATATAGACAAGGTGGTTCACATTATAGAAAACTTTTTGACATATTACTGCAAACGTTAATAGTAGTACTTTGCTTTTGAAACTTTGTTGGCAGTTGGCGAACAGGAACAACCTATACTTCTATGTTAATCTCTAAAAGACTAAACAACACCGTTTTTAGTGAACGGTGGAAGCATGCGTGTTACTCTTTTTCATAACTATCACCATCACTTAGTCTGAACTGTAGTACAATGCAGCGACTCAAGAAGCATGACGAGGAGTCTGCCTTGCCTCTTATATTGTCTTACGCCACAGGGAGTATGAGTATGACCTTGTAGACTGCTTTGCTCATACGTTTTTTATTTTTCAATGTCTACATTTAATCTATATATACTGTTTGTATAATTGTCTACTCCTTTGATTCTAAATTTAAAGTTAATTTAGTTTAGCCTTAAGTTAAGTTATCTAACTTCAACCATTTTTTAGAATTTCACAAAAAAACAATTTTTAGAAAAAATAAATAACATCCAAAAATTAATGAAACTAGCTAGTTTGATGTTGGTGTATTTCTTTACATGGTTAAACTTAGAGAAATTTAACTCAGAATAAGTTAAAAACAATCTATAATTGAAAAAAAAGGAGTAATCGCTAATTAATGCCCATTGTTTTCTTTTGTGTGGTAGAGTTGATGATGTCCTTGCTTTGAACAGTATTAGTGCCTACATATTGGCAGCATACCTAGGATGTTGACTCATTTGATTGTGTGTTCACGTGGCTAAACACAGATGTACAATTAGCAATACATGAATAAATGCAGCCTCAATCTAAAAAAAATAAAAATAAAAAGAATAGGTGCGGCCCCATGATTCAGCACGAGCTCCTCTTACACGTATGCCCGATGTGCCTGTGGAGGGATTCATGCCCCTTTGCACCGCTCCCAACCTCTCCCGCTCATTCACGCTCCATACTGGAGCATTGCCATTTGGTATAACTCCCATGGCAGCTCATGCTCCCAACCACGAAGTGGAAGGTGGGCTAGATCTCGGTGACAGAGAATAAGAGAGGCGAGATGAAGAAAAGAAGAGTAGGCTGGATCTCGGTGAGGAGAAGAGAGGCAAGCTAGGTTCCGAAGGGCATATGCTAGATCTCACAATCAAGCATGTGTGCATGATTATAGAGGTTACAGTGACCTTTTTTTCGACGAAAGAAGAATTATATTATATAATAGCTAGGTACATCGAGATTTTACAATCACTCCGAATGACAAAAAAGTATCTAAGCTGTGAAAAGCACTAACTCAAGACCTAACCTGTTAAAAGCTTTGCAGTATGTATGACCGCACAGGCAAACACTCGGCAACGAAAGACGGCCTGAGAATAGATGCCCAACGAACGACGGCCAACATTCATGTAGGCGGAATTGAGGATCTTCTTCTTCTTTATGTCTTCCTTTTTCTTCTTTCTGCCACCGAAGATTGAGGAAGACTGATCTGAAATTCTCCCTAGTCCTTCATCGTGGCCAGATCTAACCACAGCAAAACGGAGAAGAGACCGGAGAAAATTATTCCATGGTGGCGACATCATCTCCGCTTTGATGTCACCGTCCGGAAATAAAAGTCTCCATGCTATCATGTCGATGAAGATGTTGACGTCGAATTTGTCGCCCTCATCTTCAATGGAGCCGTCATTGAGAAGACGATTCCAACCTTCCCCTTCACCGTGGCCGGAGAGGAGAAGGAGAAGATAAATCACCACTACCAAACAATTTGGCATGGAGAAATACTAACCCTAAAACTCGATCTAATAGGAAAAACTTATTAAAAACAATGGATCCCCACTCCCTTCAACCCCCGACGTGATGCCGGAGGAGAAGGGAGGGGGACCAACGGTAGAGAACGGCGGCGGCGGTTGTTGCGCGGCGGCGGCACTAGGTCACGCGAGAGCTCTAGGCGGCTGCGTCAAGGTTACAGTGACTTGATGGTGAAGTTTCCTCCAGGAACCTCCTTTCTTACTTGTACCATCAATGATCAATGAGAATACATTCATTTGTTGTTTCCTTAAGTCTTTACTTTTAGTCGCATTACTACTCACAATAGCTGGCTCGCATGGAGAAAGACGGATCCACGTGCAGTGCTTTGTAAATGGGTGGGGAGAGGTTTTTTCCGCTCCCTATCTCTGGTGCAAATGAGGCCTTGTTTAGATCCCAAAATTGAGAGTTCAAATTCAGGCGTTGTATAAGCAGCGCGTTTGAAGAATTTCGTTTGTATTTGTGAAATATTGTCCAAATATTAATAAATTATACTCAAGAGATTTGTCTCACAAAGTATAACAAAACTGTGTAATTAGTTTTTAATTTCATCTATATTTAGTATTCCATACATGTACCAAAGTTTGATGTGATGGAGAATCTTCTTTTTACATAGTGTCAAAATTGGGAGTTTGGGGTGAACTAAACAAGGCCTGAGGTGGAGTGGGGCTGCAGGAGTGATTCCGGGACACAGCTGCGCGGAGCTGGGTGTTTGGTGGTGCTTCGCTCCCGTGGAGTGGAGCAGCGGGAGCACTCCCAAAGGGGAGGGCCCTGTGCGCCTGTTCATTGTGGCTTAAAGCCACTAAGGCCTTGTTTAGATTCCAAAGTTTGGCTCCAAAATTCACTATGTAGAATTCCTATTTCCCGTCACATTAAAATGCCGGCACATATATGGAGTACTAAATATAGATAAAATAAAAAACTAATTGCACAGTTTTGTTGTACTTTGCGAGACGAACATTTTAAGCCTAATTAATCAATGTTTGGACAATTATTACAAAAAAAAAACAAAATTGCTACCGTGTGACGTGACACTTACTATGCAAAGTTTGGTTTCAAATTTTGGAATCTAAACAAGGCCTAAGTCTTTTACTTGTGTGCCATCATGAAAGTTAGCTCCAACCTGTGTGCCATTGGAAAGTTTGAGTGTATCTATGAGGACAAGTCGAACTTCGTTTTACCCTCTACGTCATTCCGTCCACTTTCTTGAATAACGGTGTCAAACTGCAATTGACAGAGTCTAAAACGGCCACCGCGTGTACTGCAACGGCAAGGGCTGCGGGTACGCGGTGCGGCGCGAGTGCAGAACAATCTCGTCGGAATCCTTCTCCTCGACCACAGCAACAATCTCCTCCTCCAAGAACACCTCAGGGACGACGCACGCCGGCGGAGGTGGGTGCAGCGGCGGCGGCTGCTGGGGCGGGGACGGAAAGACCTCGGCATTTTAGCGCGGCTGCGGAGGCGGACGACGAGGCCGGGAAGGCGCCGAACGCGGTGCCGTCGCGCACCCGCTCACGGTCGTCCTAGTGGAACTGCGCCCAGAGCTTGATCCGCCCGCGCACGTCGCAGGACCGCCGCTGCGGCTCGTAGTACGCCCCGCCACCGCCGCCCCCGAGGATAGCTACGGTAAGCGCGTCGCCCCCGCCGCGCCCGCAAGAGAAGGACTTGCAGCTGCAGAGGTCCGGCATCGCGCCCGCGCCCATGGCGGCTGCGGCGGCACCAGAGCCCGAGGCGAGGCCCTGCCCCCCGTGGCGAACAGCGAGCGAGAGAAGAGCGATCGGATGGCGGCCCGGCGCGGCGCCGGCCGTGGCGGCGTTGGACTCGAGCCCCGCCAGGCGCTCGCGGAGGCAGGCGGCGCAGAAGCCCGTGAAGGTCTCCCCTGGGTGCAGGTCGCAGGTGGTCGACACCGACCGCCGCAGCGGCGGCACCGGCGGCTCCATCTGCAGCGCCAACGCGTCGCCGCATGCCCGCACGCGTGCGCGTGTTGTTACCCTGGACACCTGGCTGGCTGGCTTAGCCGCGGCGCGCCCTCAGATTTCTTGGACATGCACGGCGGTGATGGCACACTCGGGCCGTGGACGGAGTTGAGGGAGACGACATCGAGTCATCGACGGGTCTCCTTTTCTGAATGGAAAAGATGCTCCTGTGTCACTGATAGATTGGCCCAGCGGGCAGAGAGGGAAAGAAGGGAGAGGATAGGTTATCCTACCTGGGCCCACATGGGCTGCCAAACGGCAATAACCAAACAGAAGGCGGATGGAATGACATGTAAGGTAAAACGAAGTTCGACTTGTCCTTACAGATACGCTCGAACTTTTCAGTGACACACAGGTTGGAGCGAACTTTCGTAACGACACACAGGTAAAAGACTCAAAGCCACTAGCGGCTGCAGGCATTCCGTGATGGTACAGTACTTTTGCACAGTGGTACAAAATGCAGCCCTCCACTCTCGAGGACTATGGTTTGACCAGCCTCGGATGGCTACAAAATACAACCGTACAAATGCGTCGCACCTGCCATACAATGTACACAAACTGACAAACCAATCCTGCCACACTCTCGCATTGGTCACATGTAACCTGCTACGTACTGTTCCGGAGACTAGCCGGGCGGCGTCTCTCGTCGATCGTGTGCCGCGTCAACCACGCAAGCAACGTCGTTCCGGATCCGGCCGGCAGGAATGCCATGGTATTTGCCCGATATCGGTCGGTAGTCTCGCCGGCGCCGGCGCCGGCGCCGGCCGTGTCAGTTCCAGCCATATCATCGATGCTACGTGTGCTCTCTTTTTCGCTTGCCGCCCTGTCCGCTTGCGCCTTGTGCCCTTCCTCACCTGGAATCCGTTGGCGAAACGCCCTGGCTATCCATTGACAGGCAGCAGTCAGTGCCACGGTGGCCATACCTTCTTCGATCTCGAAGTACCAAGTATTTGCGTGATTGATTTTCCCCTCTATCTGCTTGATTGCCTTCGTGCATGATTGCAAGTTTTTGGAAGCTACCAATAACAAGATGCACGGCGTCAAAACGCAATATAGTACCACGTATGGCCAATCAAGGTCTGGTAACGTCAAATTCCATTTCCCTTTGTACACGGCTAATTTTATCGATTATGGGTTTCAATGGATTATGGGCTTATGGCAATCAAAGATTGTATCAGATAAGTCTTAAACTTTAATTTGAGCATCTTTTTCTGGATTTATGCTAGAAGTAAAAGGTTAGTCATTTAGTTAGAGGCGACACACTCAACTCGTTGAAATGAGATGATGCCTAGGAACTCATAAAGGATCATTTTGGTGGCCTGATATTAAGAGCCTGCTACCTGCTTTCAAAGGCATGGTAATAGCCAAAACCAATAATGGGTGTTCATAATTCTTCCGGTTGGATTCTTGAATTAGTTTTTCCTTCAGTACAAGAATGCCAGAGCTTTTCTTCTTTGTGATGACCAAATACATCACTGTCCAACAGGTTTGTCAATCAACTACACTCCATGATCTTTTTCAGCTGCCACAGTATGAAGAAGCCTATCAGCAGTTCATTCAGCTTTCAGTCACCGTGCAATTTTTGGATTTACAAGGATTTGATTCCTAGTCATATATCTAGGGTTCTAATATGTTCACCTCAAAACGTGCATATGTGAACCTCACTGGTACAAGGCAAGTTCATCATGTTTTCTCTTGGCTATGAAAATCCTACTGGCTCAAGGATAGGATTAGCACTAGATGAGAACTCTTATGAAGAAAAAGAATGGTGTTGGAAGATTATAATTGTGTTCTTTGTCACCTATAGTTGTGGAAGAAACTCTAATTCACTTGTTCTTAGCTTGCCCTTTATCACAACCTTATTGCGCTACCCTAGGACTAATTATTTAGCAACCAAGAGACCCCTTGGAACTCTGCTGGTGTCCTTTAAAATCAGCTGCAACTTCTTTTTTTCATGGAGATTATTGTCAGAACGAGCTGGTCTATCTACACTATTAGAATTGATGCTATTTTCAAGCAAGTGCGGCCCTCGATTCCTCATCGAAGATCAGTCTTCAAGAATGAATTTGCACACGTTATTCTTAGAGCAAAATGCAACTTAGCACTACTGTTTACCTAATGGCTAGAAGCTTATGTGTAATTCTTCATATTTGTTGGTGTTTCGTCACCTGACAAGTGAATTTGTAGGTATGTCGCACTACCATTGGAAGATGATGGTAGCATCCAAAGACACAAGGAGTTATATTGGTTGTGGCCGAAGCCCTACCTCTAGTCTTATAGAGAGAATGAGTGCGTATTCCTCGGTTGAATGCTATGATGTTCTTGCAATGGGGTATGCAAGAAGAGTGAGTGAGGTAGGAGAACAGGGGTGGAGCACCGGAATGAAGATTTTGAGAGTCTGTCCCCTTGGAAGGGTGTCCTAGCTGCCCTTATATAGAGTCCGGGGCCACATCATGTACAAAGAAAAGATGTTCTCTCGACTGAATAGTCATGACCCTAAGGATGGAGAAAATTAGTAGACTTGGCTTGCAAGGAAGCCCGTCTTGTCTTGGCGCTAGTGCACGTCCCGACGTGGTTGTCGTTATGGTATTGTTCCCACGTCGCAATATGGACGCGATGCCAAAGCATTGGTACTCATGGCGACACTGTTGCCATGGTGGTGGTCTGCCAGACGTGACATGAGCTCGCCATGGCCTTCGTCATTGTTTTTTGGGGGTGTCATGGTGGCAGTGAGGGGGTTGTTGTCGTGGTGGAGGAGGTTGAGAGGGTGCACAGCCTGCTGCCTCTGCCCATGGTCTTCCTCCATGGATCTCTTGCAGGCTGGTCAAACCGACCAGATCTGTGAACTGCAAAGTAATTGGCCAATGTGAAATCCTTCTACTGAACCAGCTCTTGCCTAACCCAGAGCAACTGACCAGATTTGATTGTGGCGACAATGCTAGAGGCAGAACGCTAGGCTCACGCGGTGACGAGTCTATGGCCCCTAGCTGACCAGAAAACTCAACAACGACATGGGAGACAACATCCTTTCGTTCTCACTTTTTTTTGTTGTTCTTGACTATCCTTACTTGAGATATGAATATCTGGCAAGATCATTATTTGGTCTGATATTCAATGTAAACTTGCAGCGTGGGGCATATGGATTCCGGAGTGAACGTGGTAACAACTGGGCCAATGAACCATGTCCAAAATAAAAAAACATAAATTTTATCTCTTTACTTAGGTAAATAGCTAAAGATAGATACATATTGAAGATACATGAGGTTACAACAAGAGTTACCATTACTCTAATAAGCCAAATGATAGACTTAATTAGTAGTGGTTTGTTAGGTGTTGATTCCGATAAACTTATTTGCACTACAAGAAATGGTGCTTTACATGACGTTTTCTCGTGACATTCTCAAAAATCATCATGAAATTGTACTATCTATGACGATCCAATCCAATGGTGATTCAACCATGACAGCTAGTTTAGTTTTCGTCATTATTGAACGTCATGGAGTAGTATGGAAACTCATTTATAAATCCGTGACGATTGACTTAATTTGGTCATAGATACAACATCCAACATGGCAGTGACGTGGCCGCCCACGTCGTCTTTGGTGGACAGATATAATATAAAAAAAATAAGAAAGGTGGGTCTTGGCTGTTGAGTGTAAATAAGGAAGGTGGGAACCACCCGTCGATCTAAGTTAAAATGTGCAAAATTCATTGCTATTTCTAATAATCGAACCTGGGACCTCACAACCGAACATGATGAAGAAGTTTCAGGAAGTTAAAATAGCGAGGGCTAGGCAGGATGAGGAGTATAAGAAAAAGCAAACTGAGACAGATGCATTGATTAAGGGTCTGATGTCCATGATTCTAGCAAGTCCACCAACAAGGTAAAGTTGTATTTGGCTTCCAAGCTGCAGCACCTAGGCTGGTGGGTTGTCGTTTAAGGGTTGATGCATTTTGGCAAATGGTGCTTTTGGGTTACTTAGACTTCGAATGTTTGTGGGTAGGACTGTGAACTCATGCAATGTCGGCCCGTGTGGTGTCTCAACTTTTGTGTATTGGTCTGTGAACTTGTGCAATGTCAAGCCGGTGTGGTGTCTGAACCTTTGGCAAGTAGTGCTGCAACTACTTGACTTTTAATTCTTTTGTTTTAACTTATGCCATTTGGTGTGGTGATCTCTAAATGTATGAAGATCTGTGACCTAAAATGGTGATCTGTGATGCCATATTTCAATGTTTCTATGATGTTAAGTGATGTGGGACCTCTCCATATGTATATGCCATGCTATATTTTAATGTATATGTGATGTTCGGTGATTATATGTGGCGATCAGTGACTACCTGTGACGATTTTGATGTGGTGTTAATTTAAATTTGAATTAAAATATTTCTAGCAATTTTTAAATTTGAACTTAATAGTTTTGATAAAAAATAAAATTTAAATATTCCTAGTAGAAATTTAAATTTGAATAATGGGCCAATTTTTCATTTTACTTGGGCTAGCCTAGTAGTATGGGCCTAATTAGAAAAACAACAGAACATGGGCTTAGTGGGGAAGCAATGTGAAGAACAAATGTGCCTCCTCCATAATGGGCTGGTGTAGACAGTGCTGATGTGACAAGGTAGCTGCCAGATCAAATCTATCATGACCAAATGATGTGGCAAACGCTGACATGTACCAAATTCATGACGTTTCAATTCATCACTGTAGGCTTTGGCTATTGTTGCCGGCCATGTAATCCAGAACGAAATAAAATGGCAATCGGTGAGGCTCTAGTCGGTCCAGCAAATGTATGACGTGAGATACATGACAGATTTTTCGATGATGACAAGTTATCCGTGACGTTTTTTTGACTGTTTATGATCGTCATGTAAAGCACCATTCTCTACTATAGTTCTATTCTTCTAAAAGAGTGGGAAGTCTGAATCTCACCCCCTGAAACCCCCCACCCCCATTCTCCAATTGTTTTTTTACCATGAGAAGCGAAACGTGGCAGCCCACCCCGCCGGCCGCTGGCTGCCAGGGCACTAGGAAGGGAGACGAGACCCTCGCCTCCCGATCCGCTGCGATGGACTGCCTCCAGATCTATCACATAGCGCGAGGGGGCGGCCGCCGGTGCGCGGAGCGATGCCGTCGGCGCAAGGCTGCCGCAGCTCCGCCCCCTCCTCAGCGTCGTTCCGGCCTCGCCGGCTCCGACCTGCGACGCGGTCCAGCTTCCTGCCGGCCGCCCGCCATGAAATCGTCGCTCCGCTCTTGCCGGCTTCGATTTGCGTCGCGGTCCGCCTGGCTTCACCAGCCAAAGGTCAGTGGATCCGTATTTGCGTCCCCTTATCAGTTTGATTCCAATTGGTAGTATACCTACCCGAAAAACACTCAGTTTTGTTCTCCAAGTCCGCAAGGCATGCAAAAATTTCTTATCTAATCATCCTCTTGTTCGTATGTAACTGTCAGGATGCTACTTTGCGTGTTCTGGATGGTCAATTTCAGTTATTTCGTAATTGTTCAGAGAGAAGCAAGCTAATGTAACCAGAAAACAGGATTAGCGCCATCTTCATAACTGAATAACTGATGCATTGCTGACGCTAATGTTGTATTTCGTGAAAATGGATAGACCTGATTGTAGTTGCATGGACTACCAATACACACAGATGTATTTTACGTTTCTTTTTGCTCCATGAATATTCAGGATTATTATGGCACAATGTGGTATAATACACACAGCTGTAATCAGATTTCTATTAGCAACAAACTGAAAAAAAACTTTATGTTTGCCTCAATTTGTATTCAGTAAACAAATGAGTTATCATTAGCCTCAAGGGAATACGGGTCATTTTACACTCGGAACAACAAGCTACTAGAAAAATAAATCAGGTTTGCCCAACTTCTGCAGACGACAAGCTGTTCCAAACACTGCCAATTGTGTTCTGTCTTGAAAATAGTACTAGATTCCTTGTTTCAGATAGATTTTGTCACTCTGCCCACTTTAACATAACACGATGATGTGGGCTCTCATCCACTCCAGATTTAGAAGATGCCACGAGTACATTAGTTTTTACATTAGATGATACACATATATCTAAGTGAAATTAGTTCTCATGATTTGTTATTCAATAGACAAATGCTTGCATGGCACCTGTCTAAATATATGTCCTCTCAACAGGATTTACAGCAATTCCTTACGGAACTAATGCCCTCTTTGTGGCGAATTTGTTCAAACATTAACATTAACATCAGCTGATATTGTCTCTCTTTTTCCCAGAAATATGCATAGAAGAGGTTGCAGGCCTCACATGGAGAACATACAATATTTCTGTAAGGTTGTAGTTTTCGTAGGTTGCAGGCTTCATAACTATTGGCTTCTACAAACCACATGTTCATGCTGGCTTTATGTTGTTTGACTGGCTAGAACATATCTGATATTCGCCTTATGCATTGCCGCCTTATTTTGGCAAGAACCAGGGTAAGGTTGCAGTATTATTCATCCCTGTATATTAGTCCTACATCTATTAAATTGTTTACCATTGAATTTGGCCATAAATATAGATAGTATAGATATAGAACGAGATCAATGGAGATCATGATTATTAATTCTGTACCAATGTTAAAATTGTCATAAAAATCTTTTTTAATGTGAGTCGGTTGCCATTGAGGCAAAGTATGAAATCATGAGTCTTTTAGCTCATGGATTGTATTTTTAGACTGCACAGGAAGCTGTGATCAGTTGCAACATGATCTTGGACAAATATGGTTCGGACTGAGATCATGGTCGGTTTGCTCCAAATATTTTGAAGCAAGTAAGAAACTCATTTCTTGTTTTCCCTTTTAGAGCCTCCAATATGCACTTAAATGGTAAATGTCTTTATTTCTTTATTATCTATGATTAGTAAAATCTGAAGGTCTGATGGTGACAAAGAGCGGACTCCGGGCCGTGAAAGTGCAAGTGTCTCCTAACAGTTAGTAAAATACTTCAATTTTGATAGAATTATTTAGGACTTATTGATGTTTGTTTCTCTACATTCTTTATGGATAAACTAAGCCTGTGGTTTTCTGATTGTTCAAAAATTTTTGAGATACAGATTCTTTTACACTTGAGTTGATTATTTGACAGGGAAAGGAGATATTTGATTGAATTTTATGATATTATTGAACTCCATCTAATTTTAAGACCTCTGATTGATACAGACCGCATTCTATGGCTCGAATTTAGGAATACATAAATAAATAATAAATTAGTTAATTGCAGCGGGTGTTCTATTGTACTTTCACTGGCGTAAGCTCATGGATTGTATTTTCGGACTGCACAGGAAGCTGTGATCAGTTGCAACATGGTCTTGGACAAATATGGTTCGGACTGAGATCATGGTCGGTTTGCTCCAAATATTTTGAAGCAAGTAAGAAACTCATTTCTTGTTTTCCTATTTAGAGCCTCCAATATGCACTTAAATGGTAAATGTCTTTATTTCTTTATTATCTATGATTAGTAAAATCTGAAGGTCTGATGGTGACAAAGAGCGGACTCCCGGCCGTGAAAGTGCAAGTGTCTCCTGACAGTTAGTAAAATACTTCAATTTTGATAGAATTAATTAGGACTTATTGATGTTTGTTTCTCTACATTCTTTATGGATAAACTAAGCCTGTGGTTTTCTGATTGTTGAAAAAATTTTGAGATACAGATTCTTTTACACTTGAGTTGATTATTTGACAGGGAAAGGAGATATTTGATTGAATTTTATGATATTATTGAACTCCATCTAATTTTAAGACCTCTGATTGATACAGACCGCATTCTATGGCTCGAATTTAGGAATACATAAATAAATAATAAATTAGTTAATTGCAGCAGGTGTTCTATTTTACTTGCACTGGCGTACTACTGGTGTTCAAATTATTTGCAATCTTTTTATTCTGTTGTTTCCACTTTATTTACGGGTCATCATATTAACACACCTTGATATAGGAACCATGCCACTATAGCTATCCTAGCGTTGTCTTACTCTAGCATCAGCATGTTAGCACCATTTCTACTGAGTAACTTTGTGGTTGTTGCCATGAAAGGACCTGCCAATCTGGCTGCCAATTTCTTCAATATCAATGTATGGTTAAGCTATGACGGAGACAACAAAAGGGGTCTTAGTCCACATTTTTGGAAACCACCGAGTTCACTTTTTTGCCTTGTTCAGAATTATAAACATCTAGCTTCAGTTGCTCTTCTCAAAGTAGGACACATATATGTCGTGAATCCTGTAATTGATTTGCTGAAACTGACTGATAGATGTGAAAATCACTGATATATTCAATCGACATGTTTCATACTTACCATTGGAGACTACTACCGATTGCCCTTGCTTGCTTGATTTAATTCTTTGGCAGATGTTTCTGCTTACTACATGCATATCACCCATTATAAGCCTAAAGTATGTTTATTGACAGGTCAGTTCAGAGAAGAATGAGCTGCAAGAGGAGAACAATTCGCTCAAATGACAAATATCAGAACTACAAGATGTGCTCTGCAAGGATGCGGAACGGCATCCTCAGTCAAAACAGCCTTGGCATGCCTGCCAGCTGCGAGCACAGTTGTCGAACTAACCGGTCTTTTGCTATATGTTTTCCATGAGGTTGTAAGATGTGAGATGGACTGCCAAAACTTTTGCCATAGAACAAGATGGAAGTGCATCGTTATATTAGTAAGAGTTATCTGGAGTATATAGTTCCATCTTGTCTTATTAGAGTAAGGTGATCCTTGTTCCAATTTGTCGTCAGACCGAAACTACAAAGAAAGGTTGCTTACCGTTATGCATGAGAGTTTTTCGGATTAAACTATGAAAAACAAATATCGTCGTTTGGTTGTGTTCATGTACATCTTGAAAGATGAAACCGTAGTGTTAGCACGAGCATTATACTAGTTTCTTGTAGTTGAGTAATGATTCCGATATAAACTTCCTTCCCATGCATTTAGGTTTTATTGCAATTGCAAGCGTGTACGCTGAGGAAAAGCGAAGAATTCACACTTGTTTTGTCAATTGCGTGCATTATGATGGCTTTTGCAAAGCAGGAAGAATCAGTTCCTTCCCACAGAGAGTAAAGCGCTTCCCCTATTGTACGTGTGAAAGCAGGAAGAATCAGTTCCTTCCCACAGAGAGTAAAGCGCTTCCCCTATTGTACGTGTGAGAGGAATCAGTTCCTTCGTTCCCTATATACAGAAACTAAAGCGCTTCCCCTATAGTACCGCGCGAGGTATAGGCGCTACCATCGCACGCTGCAGGCAGAACCTTTGCGGAGCATACCGAGCGATTGAGACAGAAGAGACTGAGAAAACATGGCGGAGGCTGTTATCGGGCCGCTCATGGGGAGGATCCAGCAGCTGGCGGCGAGCGAGGGCAGGGCGTTAGTGGCCGTGAGCGAGGACATCGAGAGCCTTCGCAACAAGCTCATCCTCATCCAGGCCTTTCTCTGGGACGCCGACCTTCGCCGACGTGCCATGTCCGACGAGTTCACCCGGGCGTGGGTGCAGCAGATCCGAGATGCCGTCTTCGACGCGCAGGACGCTGTCGACCAATACTTCTTCAGGGTGGACCTCTCCAGGTATATATTATATTATTTTTATTTTATTTGCACACTCATCAGAATGTCTAGGCAGAAAGAAATGACGCTGGTATCATAACGTTTCATGTTGTAAAGGTTCAATTTTCTATCTTCAAAGGCATGGCCAAAATGGGCCAGGTCTGATAAGCCAACATGGGCATGACACAAATTAACGCGCCGTGTACACTATCACAGAAATGTTTGTAAGACACCCCACTTTACATGACAGGCGGGCGCCACTTTTCCTCCGCCGTTAATGCATCTATTAATTGAGGCGGGTCTCGAGCACTTTTATCCGCATCAGAAAATCGATTTACCATGGCAAACGTCCTATAAGGCCTCCTATGGAAAAGGCCCAAGTCTAACAGGCCCAACCAGGCCCGATTTTGATCTTGAACTATAATACGAAGAGTTAGGGTTTTCTTCCCCACTTGTCTCTCTGCCTCTCTCCACTTTCTCCGCATCATTGCAAGGCCTGACGCGGCCTCTCTCGATGCGGTTGCCTCCCTCTCCAATCCCTCCCTCCCTCTCTCCCCCTCTCCCCCTCTCTCTCTCTCTCTCTCTCTCTCTCTCTCTCTCTCTCCCCCATAATGGTGGGGTGGCCACGGTGGTATGCGCAACCGGGTGAGACGCATCGCGTGGTGGACACCGGTCCTTCCTCTTTGCGTGGTGGACGCTACGCCCTCCTTCACTACCGCGTCGACCTCCTCCTCCACGGATCCGGCGGCGGCGACCTCCTCCTCCTCCACGGATCCGGCAGCGATTACCTCCTCCTTCACGGATCCGGCAGCGATGACCTCCTCCTTCACGGATCCGGTAGTAGCGCCCTCCTTCTCCACGGATCCAGTGTCGGTGCTCTCCTCCTCTATGGATCCGGCAGTGGTGTGACCGAATTCGGCGGTGGATGGACTGGATCCGACTGCGGCGGCGGTGCTACATCCCTGGATGGGCTCGTCGGGCCTCTCCAAGGTTTTTTCTTTCTTTTTTGTTTTTTTTGAAATTATTAACCATTGCGGGCACATCTAAGGCGCCCACCTAGGTAAATCATTAACCACGGCGGACAAAGGTGCTTACCGCGGGAAGGCCACGATTTACCGTGACCTTTCCGTGACAGCGGATGACTTTGCCCATTGTGGTGAAACAAAAATGCCCCCGCGGAAGAGTTTTCTGTAATAGTGGTAAGTGCCGGCACGGGCACTCGATTGTGACTTGACCCGCAGTGCCAATTTGGGCACGGCATGGATTTGAGCTGGCATAATATATATGGCGTAAGTTTTCCAAACCGTGAGATGAGAGTATACAAGCACATCCTCAAACCCTAGTTCCCAATTTCCAATACCTCGACCCACAGCCGTCTCCTCCCGTCCTCCTCACACGTCATCTCCATGGTCGTCCTCCTCTCGGTCGTTCCACCTCCTTTCCTGTGCATGGCTCCTCCTGGTACTGGTGGCTCCTCCTCTGGTCCTGCGGCGTTGACTATCTCATGGTGGGGAGCCTAGTAGTATGGGCCTAATTAGAAAAACTACAGAACATGGGCTTAGTGGGCAAGCAATGTGAAGAACAAATGGGCCTCCTCCATAATGGGCACTCGGCAAAGCCCAAAAACCACTCGGAAAAGCTTTGCAGAGAGATATCTTTAGCAAACCTCACTCGGCTTAATTTATGATAGGAAATAGCTCTTTGACGAGTGCTTTTTGTCAGGCACTCGGCAAAGTGTTTGCCGAGTGCTGAATCGACCCTCAACAAAATTTGAATCGAAAAAACCCAAAAAAATAGCAAAAGACTTTTTAATTCGGGGCAAGCCCCCGCCGTCCAGCGCCTGCCCGTCTCCATGAAAAGTCGTGACATTTTACACGGCTGACCAGATTCAAACCTGAGACCTCTCTTGTTTCCCCCTCTACCGCTACACCACACTGTCACTTTGTGTCCAGATTCTGTTGTAGTTGCCCACCTATTATACTAAACCAAATATAAATTGATTGTTTGAAGCTCTAAATGATTTTAAATAAAAAAGTTGTCAACTACAAAGTTTCATAACATTTTGAGATCTACAATTTTCATTTGGAAAGTTTCTCCGTCCGAGGTTATTTACAAAATTTAAATTTCAAATTTGAAAAAAAATCAAACATAGTTTTGCACGACAGACTTCGAATTAAAAAGTTGTCAACTACAAATTTTCATAACTTCTCGAAGATCTACAATGTTTATTTTGATTGTTTCTCCATCCGAGATCATTTGAAAAATTCAAACATAGTTTTCCTTAACAAAATGAATTCAAATGAAAAAAGCCGTCAACTATAAAATTCTATAACTTCTCCAAATCTACAAAGTTTATTTTGGTTGTTTGGTTATTTGTTCATCCATCAAGATGGTTCTAACATTGTTCACAAATCTTATATATCTCTCTTGTAGTTTCATGAAACTATATGAGAGATGTAGATTTTTTGAACAATGTTACTATCGCTTTATCGAATGAAGAAATGACCAAAATAAAAGTTGTAGATCTTGAGAAGTTATACAACCTTTTAGTTGAAAACTTTTCATTTGAATTAATTTACTGCTTCAAAAATGTGCTTTCAAGCAGCTATTTGCCGAGTGAAAAAAAAACACTCGGTACAACAGCTGTTTGCTGAAAGCCACAAAAAACACTCGGCAAAGTCCTTGTTTACCTAGTGTTTTTTTGATACTCGGCAAACAACTGCTTTGCCGAGTGCTGTTATTTTGCCGAGTGTTTGTTTTTTTGCACTCGGTAAACACGTTGTTTGCCGAGTATCCGAAGGATTGCAAGACAAACCACTTCACTCAGTCAGGTAGTGAGTAGCCAAGCAGTGGAACGATGACCTCGGCGTGGTGGCGCTGCAACCTCGTTATGGCGGCGCAACGGCCTCAGCACATACGAGCGAGTGGGAGAGCGGCCCTAGCCAGGGAAGCAACGATGCAAAATATGGTCTTGTCACGTAGGGCCAAGTCTGGCACTACCCCAGATTTAAAGATCTCTGCCGGTTCCAGACCCCACAACACTGCCGGATTTTGATCCGGCACTACCACGTCGGCAGTGATGGGGGGAACATCGCTGCCGGGTCTTTTGACCCGGCAGCGATACCCAAAAACACTGTCGGGTTACATAACAAACCGGCAGTGTTCTACATATCCATCACTGCCGGTTCATGATACAAACCGGCAGTGATGTATCCAAGAACACTGCCGGTTCGTTCCACGAACCGGAACCGGCAGTGTTCACTGGAAAGAACACTGCCGGTTCATTCCACGAACCAGCAGTGTTTATTCGAAAGAACACTGCCGGATGATGTCATGTACCGGCAGTGTTCTTTTCCGCCAACACTGCCGGGTTGACTTACAAACCGGCACTGTTCTTTAAATTAAAACTGCCGTGTTGTAAACCTAATCGGCAGTGTTGTGTTGAAAGAACACTGCCGGTGTGTTTTAAATCCGATAGTGATACGTTTTTTACTATTTATTATTACCCAATTATAAAATTGTTATTTTATGCATTTTTAATTAATTTTTGGGAAACGATTGCGTTTATAATCTAATCGTACTTCTCATACTATTAAAAACATTATAAGTTTCACGATTATGATGAAACCATAGTATTTGCATTACAAGTGTCACAGTTACGATGAAACCAAAGTATTTACATTACAACAGTCATTCTTCTTACACTCCCTTTTTAGCTGGGATCAATCTCTCTTTGTGTTGTACTGCCGCCGCCTTGGACAACGGAGTAGTGCCCCTTGTGATCGAGAATATCCTTTTCTCCGAGACCACCTCATCCAGGATGAAGCCTGCTAGTGTGTCTTGGAATCCTCTGATCTCAGGTTCCAGCAGAAAGGCGACATTCTCCTCCTTGCGCTGTAGTTGAAGCAAGATGCATATGTAGGTAGTCCATAAATTATACGAGAAAGAAAACCATAAATTAGATAAGACATAATAAGGGAAGCATACCAGTTCATCTGATGTTGGGGTAGTCCCACCGACGAAATGATACATTGCCCACATTACGTAGAACCCGCATTCGTTGTTCGCCGGCGGCTGCACCAAAGTCGGCAGGTTCATACGGGAGGGCTTGAATGGGGCCGTCGAGGGCAGCAGTTTCTCCTTGACCCTATCAATATATACATATAAAGTTTAAAATACAAATTACTATTATATATGAGATTAATTAAAAAATAATATGCTATTAGGTTAATTAATAACTTACGTATTGAGTATTTGGCGTAGTGGCTCGACCTGCTCAAGGTTTCCATTCTTGGAGTCCCAAACCTCGATACGTGATTCGCGAGGCTTTACATTCACGAAAACGAAATGTCCCCTGCAAATCAAACACACAAATGTCCAAGTTCATCAAGTTCTTATAACAACAGTAAAAAGATGCACTATTAATGAAAACTGGAAGGTAGAACGTACCCAGTGTTGTAGGCTAGCAGAATATCGGTTCTGCCAAGTTTTAAGAAACCAGTCATAGCCTCCTGCACCTTTTCTGTCATCCCTAGAATGTCATATGGAGTGTAGTTGACTTGCATTGGATCTAGGAATCCAATATGAAATAATTCGTTCCTGTCGCAGAAACATGCAATCCACCTGCAAAAGCATGAACATGAGAATTAGATATATGTGTTACAGTGTGAAGACAATATTACAATGAACCAGGTATAGGGTACGTACAGTGTCCACAACATCATAATTTGATTGTCAAGGTCACGCCTTTGGTAGAGCTGGAATAATTCCTCATACAAGACCGTATACCATAACTCATTGGAGTTGCAGAACCATGGCACATTGGGGACTATAATGACTTCGAAGGAATCGTACGCCTTGTGTATTGTGTCGAAAGTGTAATATTGATGAAGTTGCTGCATGTTTGGAGACAGGTCTCCCATTTCACTGTCTGTTTCCATCATAAAGTGCCCAAGTCTCGGAACTTGTAAATGACATCCGCTGTCTCAAATTCCATCTCAGCCATGTCAATGTCGTAGTTCTCATTAAGTTGTAGCAGCCTATTTATCTCCCACCTCCTTTCGTGTAACTGCTCACGGACCCTTTGTTTATTGAGAGGGTGCGAGTCCTGCCGCTCAATGTCCTTGACTTTCATCCACTGGGAAAATCGGCGATCCTGCGGAACCAAAAACCGCACTTTTGCCGACCAGAGCCCTTTGTGTGCTGCGTCGCATCATCCAACTGCCTCTTTCGTTTGTTATTCTTGTTTTGCACTGAAGCAGACGATGTTCCCTATTGGCTCCTAGGTTTCTTCTTACCCCGACTTTGAGTCGGATGTTGTTTTGCTGCGGGAGGTGAATGTGGCGATCGTGTTGGAGATGGTGACTGCCGGGGTGGCGATGCAACAGCACGATGAGGCAAGTGTGGTGGTGGTGGAGGAGGTGGCGAATGCCGGGGTGGCGATGCAACAGCACGATGAGGCGACTGTGGCGGTGGTGGTGGAGGTGGTGATGCACCAGCACGATGAGGCGAAGAATTATTAGAGTCACCTCTATCCCCCACCGGTGACCACTCCTCATCATCATCTTCATCCGATGAGGCCTGGTGATCAAGTTTGATGAAGCACTTGTGCCAGGCCACGTGAGCTCCCTTGTGCTGACCAAGAAACGGCCTAGCTGCCGATATGGGGTGGTCAATCATTATCCGGCCAAACTTCTTCCCAAGTATAGTGTCAATGCTGACATGAGCATAACCTAGTGGAATGGGTCGACCGTTAATGGTCCCGTCCTGAAAGGTCACAGTGGCTAGAGGGGGGGGGGTGAATAGCCTAATAAAATTTCTAGCAAGAACACTAGACAACCCAATTAGATAGCAAGGCGGCAAATGTGCAATGCAAGAGCTTCGACTACTCTAAGCAAGCCGTCCTATCATGCAAGGCTACTCAACTCAATTGCACACACAACAACGGTGATCAAACTACACAATGTCGGTTCACCAAAACCAACCAAGCAATTCTACCCACGGGATTTGAGCTACACAATGAGTGGTTCCCGACCGACCACAACAAGCAATTCTACTTTGCGGAAAGTAAAGATATGATCAAAGATTATACCGCCGCGAAGAGTAGAAGATAGCCAATCACCGGTGTAGAAGCCAATCACCTAGAGAGCTCAAGCACAATCACAAGGAGGTCGAAGCCTCGGCAATCACAAATCAACACAATGATTTTTACCGAGGTTCACTTGCTTCCCGGCAAGCTACTCCTCGTTGTGGCGATACACTTGCTTGGTGAGTTGCCCGCTCAATTGGCTCGGTGCCAAAGACCCCAATGGGGAGCCGCAATCTCCACACAAGACAAGGATCTACAGGCCACGAGCAATCCACTAGAGTATCCTTTCGTGAACTCCCGCAGGGAAGGATAAAGAACCCCTCACAAGAACCCGGTGTGGCCTCGAACAATCACCAAGTCGAGCTCAACCACCACCCGCTGCTCCAAACCGTCTACGGTGACGGAATCACCGAAGAGTAACAAGAATCCGCAGCTCACTCGATGAACAAGTGCCTCTAGATGCAACTCTCAATGCAAATCACTTGTTCTCACTCAAATCTCTCTCAAGATTAGCAAAGGAATCAAAGAGATGAGTGGGGGAGTGTCTCTCCTGCTCAAAGTATGCTCAAGTGAGTAGAAATGGCGAAGAGAAGCTCCCCAAACCGGCCAATGGTCTATTTATAGAGCCTCCTCCGAAAATAGCCGTTGCCCCTCGGGCTGACGCCGCAACACGCGCCGGACGCGTCCGCCGCTGCCCGCCGGACGCGTCCGGCGCTCTTCAGCGCGCCGCGGCCAGCCGACCGTTGGAGTTTAAAGTCGCCACGTCACCAAGCGCCGGACGATCAACGGTGATTCGCTGGGCGTCCGGCGACCGCGTCCCGCGTGCGTAGGGCCGCGTGCCCTCACGCGCGAGAGACGGCTCGGCCATAAAGTTTCTGGTCGGCGTCCGGCCACCGCCGGACGCGTCCGCCGCCGCGTCCGACGCTCTGCGTCCGGCCAGTAACGTGTACCGATCCAAGCACGCGGCCGGACGCGTGGCCCGCCCGCCCGCTCGCAGCGTCCGGCCGCCGCGTCGGCGAGAAAACAAGGTTTTCCGGCCCGCCGCGAACGCCAACTTCTCCAACAATTTGCATCCGGCGCAATAGAAAATATGCCTCCAATTTTCCCGAAAACCCAAACTCTACCCTACAAACCAAAGTGTGATCAACGCCACCTCTTTGTTTGATCTTCGATGTCGCACCGTCGTCGATCCAATCTCCAAACCACTTGTCCAAGGTGCTAACTCCACAGAGTAGATCACTTCTTAAGCACCGGAGTTAGCGTATCTTCTCAAGATCACGTCGACAAGTGTTAGCTCTCTAGTTAGCCTCTCATGCATCATGCAAAGTCACAACTAGAGGCACTTAGGACCGCGAATGAAACCGAGGAAACCCCTCTTGATAGTCGGTTATCGATCCTAAATGTGGTCACACTCGCGAGTGTCTCGACCACTAAACCGGAAAGCCCTATCAAGTATACCTTCGCCTTGATCTCCATGGGCCACCGTCGGAGCTTGATCACCTCACATGTCCACCATGTTCGTCACCGTGATCACCATGCTCCATCATCCACCGTCACGTTGCTATGTGTCTAACCACACTTAGAGCAAAACATTAGCAACGTTTGAGTGTCATTAATTACCAAAACCAAACCGGAGCTTTCAATCTTCCCCTTTTTGGTAATTGATGACAACCCCTCGACAAACTCACAAAGATATGGAAATTGAATTCAATATGAAATTGAATTGCTTGCCCAAGACATTTTGATCATGAATCTTGGATTGGACAAGCATTTCAATTCCGGTTTTGGTAGTGGTAGCTCCCCCTACATGTGTGCATCAAATGTTTGGTTGATTTTCAGGCACACATGCATAGATTAAACTTGTGTGAGAGTTACCACAACCAAAATGGTACTAAGGTTTATAGAATTGACCTTTGAAGCGTGATACCAATCGGAGTGTGATAATAAACCTTCCTTAGCACCATGGGAATCTAGACATCATCAAAACTCAAGATACCTCATAAGATCATATTAAAGCAAGGTACTTGAACAAGAGAAACTCTATGTCTAGAGACCACCTAAGCATGCTAGTACTTCATTTCATCAATCAAGTTCTATACTAGCAATACACCAAACAAGCATGAATATTGAATTTAGCTTGCAATGTTCTATATCAACATGAATGCACACATAATATGCAACAAATAGTCTATGAGCTTGCTCCCCCTATTTGTGTGCTCATGGTTGGGTCATATCATAAAAATTGATCCCCTTCCATTGCTCTTTGTGACTTATTTCTCCCCCCTAGGTGTAAACTTCTCCCCCTAGGTGTATACTTTCTTCTCCCCCTTTGTCATCAATGACCAAGAAGGGTGCATAAGATGAGAGAAACAAGTCAATCAACTATGGCCAAATCTAAACCACATGCCTAGAAAATGTATCTCGGTTTGAACCAAGGGCAAGCTTCTTCACACCTCATAAGAATAAGGGTTATCTTGACCATGTTGAGATACATATCATGAGCAAGTGCTAAAGATTCAACACTAGGTTTACAAGCTCACAAACAAGTCATATGCCACCACTAGATCAAATCAAGCATAAAAACAATAGTGGTGCCATATATCCTTCAAATTCATTTGATTTGCAATGAATGAGCCTAGCAAGATGCACATGTATACATGTCTACACAACTAGCAAAGGATGCATGAAATGCAACAATTAACTTTTACCTTGCTATGTTGGAGGAGAGGCATGTCATATATGGGGTGCATCAATCCATGTTGGAGAAGCTAAGTATGTTCAACTCATTCCTCAACTTGCAATATCTTTTCTCATCAAGAGGCTTGGTGAATATGTCGGCTAGTTGATCTTCGGTGCCAATGCTTTCAATGCTAATATCACCCTTTTGTTGATGATCTCTAATGAAGTGGTGCCTCACATCAATGTGCTTGGTTCTTGAATATTGAACCGGATTGTTTGTCATCTTGATTGCACTTTCATTATCACAAAACAAAGGCACATGCTTGAACTTGATCCCATAGTCCTTCAAGGTGGCTTTCATCCATAGCAATTGTGCACAACAATTCCCCGCACTAATATATTCGGCTTTCGGTGGAAAGTGCCACACTATTTGCTTCTTTGAAGACCATGATACAAGAGATCTTCCTAGCACTTGGCATGTTCCACTTGTGCTCTTCCTATCAATCTTGCAACCGGCATAGTCGGAGTCGGAGTATCCAATTAACTCAAAGCTTGACCCCTTGGGATACCATAGACCAATATCTTGGGTACCCTTTAAGTATCTCAATATCCTCTTGGTTGCCGTCAAGTGACTCTCTCTTGGAGAAGCTTGAAATCTTGCACACATGCACACACTAAACATGACATCCGGCCTTGAAGCGGTCACATATAGCAAGCTTCCAATCATTGATCTATATAGCTTTTGCTCAATCATCTTGCCACTATCATCAATGTCCAAGCCACCATTGGTTCCCATAGGTGTACTAATGGCCTTAGCATCTTGCAACCCAAACTTCTTGATCATGTCCTTGATGTACTTGCCTTGACTCACAAAGGTGCCATTCTTCATTTGCTTGATTTGAAGACCAAGGAAGTAGCTCAACTCTCCAAGCATTGACATCTCAAACTCACTAGCCATCATCTTAGCAAACTCTTCACAAAAAAATTGATTTGTTGATCCAAAGATGATATCATCCACATAGATTTGCAACACAAACAAGTCATCTTCTATCTTCTTGGTGAAGAGAGTGGTGTCAACTTTTCCCATCTTGAAGCCTTTGGATATAAGAAAGTCCCTCAATCTTTCATACCATGCCCTTGGAGCTTGCTTCAATCCATACAAAGCCTTCTTGAGCTTGTAGACATGGTTGGGCTTCTTGTCATCTTCAAAACCGGGAGGTTGTGCAACATACACTTCCTCATTGATGAAGCCATTTAGAAAAGCACTCTTCACATCCATTTGATAGAGCTTGATGTTATGAGCACAAGCATAGGCTAATAAGATTCTAATTGCCTCCAATCTTGCCACCGGTGCATAAGTTTCTCCAAAGTCAAGACCCTCAATTTGTGTGTAACCTTGAGCCACTAGTCTTGCTTTGTTCCTCACTACCAAACCATCTTGATCTTGCTTGTTCTTGAAGACCCACTTGGTTCCAATCACATTGTGCTTCTTTGGCCTCTCAACAAGCTCCCATACATCATTTCTAGTGAAATTGTTCAATTCCTCATGCATGGCATTTATCCAATCCGGATCCTTCAATGCCTCATCAATCTTGGTTGGCTCAATGAATGACACAAAGGAGTAATGCTCACATATGCTAGCCAATCTTGATCTTGTTTGTACACCTCTTTGAATGTCACCAATGATATGATCTAGAGGATGATCTCTTGCAATGTGAGAAGGTTGAAGAACTAGCTCATTTGCATTGCTTGCTTGACCTTGATCTTGATCTTCATATTGAGTACCACTTGAGCTTGCCTCATTGGAATCTTCTATCACCACTTGAGTTGGCACTTGCACTTCATCACCATCATCCACTTGCCTCGGCCTAATGTCACCAATGTCCATGTGTCTCATTGCATTGCTCAATTGATCTCCACCCACATCTTCTTGATTTTGATCTCCAACTTGAGAGCCTTGGGTTTCATCAAATTCAACATCATGAACCTCTTCAACTAGCCCACTAGCCAAGTTCCACACTCTATAAGCCTTGCTAGAAGTAGAGTAGCCAAGAAGAAATCCCTCATCACACCTCTTGTCAAACTTGCCAAGTCTTTGCCCCTTCTTGAGTATGTAGCACTTGCAACCAAAGACCCGGAAGTAAGCAATATTGGGCTTCCTTCCATTTAAGATTTCATATGGAGTCTTCTCTAACTTCCCATGGCAATAGAGGCGGTTACTATAATAGCAAGCCGTGTTGATAGCATCACTCCAAAACTTCTCACTCACATTGTACTCAAGTAGCATAGTTCTTGCCATCTCTATCAAGGTCCTATTCTTCCTTTCAACTACACCATTGGATTGGGGAGTGTAGGTTGGTGAAAATTGATGCACAATTCCAAGCTCATCACACAACTCTTCAACTCTTGTGTTCTTGAATTCACTCCCATTGTCACTTCTAATCTTCTTGATGGTAGTGTCAAACTCATTTTGCACCCTCTTGACAAATGACTTGAATAGATCATGGACTTCACTTTTGTCATAGAGGAAGAACACCCAAGTGTATCTAGTGTAGTCATCCACAATCACAAATCCATACTTGTTGCCCCCAATTGATGTGTAGTGAGTTGGGCCAAACAAGTCCATATGCAACAACTCAAATGCTCTTGAAGTTGACATCTCATTCTTCTTGGGATGTGAGTTCCCATGTTGCTTGCCGGCTTGACATGCACTACAAGGTCTATCCTTCTCAAACGTGACATCATTCAAGCCTCTCACTAGATCATGCTTCACCAACTTGTTCAATTGCTTCATACCAACATGTCCAAGGCGCCTATGCCATAGCCATCCCTTGCTTGACTTGCCAATCAAACATGATGAAAGTTGAGCTTCACTAGTATTGAAATCAACCAAGTACAAGCTTCCATGCCTAAATCCCTTGAAGATGATATTTGCTTGATCCTTGCTCACCACCTCAACTTGCTTGTCATCAAATATGCATTTGTAGCCAAGATCACACAATTGTGCCACCGACAAAAGATTGAAGTTCAAAGTATCAACTAGCAAAAGACATTGGAGAGATCCTTGTCATTGGAAATTGCAACCTTTCCAAGCCCCATGACATCACCCTTGCTATTGTCACCAAATGTGATGGAGTTGAATCCACCATTGTCATTCTTGTCAAGTGACTTGAACATACTATCTTCACCGGTCATATGATTTGATGCACCACTATCAAGCACCCAATGCCTCCCTCCGGCTTTGTAATTGACCTACAAGAAGACATCAAGCTTTAGGTACCCACTTTTGCTTGGGTCCTTGAAGGTTAGTCACTAGAGTCTTTGGCACCCAAATAGCTTTCTTCTTTGAGCTCATCCATGGTGTACCAATGAATCTAGCACTCACACCACTCTCACTCTTAACAAGCATATAAGAAGCATTCAACTTGTAAGAGGAGGCACTAGTATTCTTGTTCTTGCATGCATGCTCTAGATGACCAACTTGCTTGCAACTCTTGCAATAGCTACCATTGTTCTTCACAAAACTAGTCTTGTGAGGAGCAAAAGCGGCCTTGCCTTTCTTGGGGGTATAGCCCAATCCCTCTTTGTAGAGAGAAGCTCTTTGGCTACCCAAACACATAAGCAAGCGGTCCTTACCACCATAAGCCTTAGCCAAGGTGTGATTGAGCTCCTTGACTTCCTTCTTAAGACACTCATTCTGAACTACTAGTGTAGAATCACATGCATGACCAACACAACTAGACGATGTAGAGGCATAAGAGCATGAAGGGCCAAGTGATGCAACAACAAATGAGTCATTACATGATGTGGACACGTTTTTCTTTTCTATGTTCACCACTTGTGGTTGCACTTTCTCTTGCTTCTCAACTAGAGAAGAATGAGCTTTTTCAAGCTTAGAGTGAGCAATCTCTAGCTTCTTATGGTCTACCTTTAGACTCTCATAAGAGGCCCTCAACTCCATAAGTTCTTGCTCAAGGTTTTGTTTATCCTTGCGCAAGCCCCTACATTCTTTCCTAGAGTCATTGAAAGCACCTTTGCAATCCTCAAGCATGACCCATAGTTCTTCTTTTGTGGTGTCATCATCATCATCACTCTCATCATCACTATCGGGTGGAGGTTTTACCTTAGTGGCCTTGGCCATGAAACAAGACGATGGAGCACCAAATAGAGAAAGCTTCTCTTGAATGGCAATGCTTGCGTGCCCCTTCTTCTTCTTCTTCTTGGAATCATCATCATCATCATCACTTGAGGAAGATGAATCACTCTCCCAAGTTGCCACATGAGATTCACCCTTCTTCTTGTGATGGGAGGAGTCTTTCTCCTCCTTCTTCTTCTCTTGCTTCTTCCTCTCCTTCCTCATGGCATCTTCATCATCACTTGCATATGGGCACTTGGCAATGAGATGATCCTTGCTATTGCACCGGAAGCACTTCATGGGACGGTCACTAGACTTGGATGAGCTTCTCTTGCCCTTGGACCGGTAATGAGCTTCCCCATTCTCTTCACAAGGAGTGCCATTTGTTCACTCACTTCTTCCTCTTGCCCACTAGAGCTAGAGCATGGTTCATCTTCACTTGATGACTCTTCTTTCTTCTTCTTGCCCTTGCTCTTGGATGATGTGGCTTTGAATGCCACGCTCTTCTTGTCATCATCCTTCTTCTCATTCTCCTTCTTCTTCTTCTTCACCAACTCTTCCTTCTCATGATCTTCTCTAAACTCATCATCGGCCATTATCTCTTGAAGGACTTGGTTGGGAGTTGGCTTCTCCTTCATTGTTGTCTTCACCATGACGGTCTTCAACATGTCAAATCTCTTGGGAAGACACCTCATGAACTTGGTGGAAAATTGAGAGTCCTTGATCTCTTCCCCAAGTCCCTTGAGCTCATTGACAATGACTTGGAGCCTATGGAACATCTCCGGCACACTCTCATCCTCCTTCATTGAGAAGCTTGCAAACTTTTCTTGCAACATGTAGGCTCTTGCGGTCTTGACACTTTCAGTGCCCTCATAAGCTTCTTCTAGCTTCTTCCAAATGTCATGAGCCACCTCAAGGTTCTTGATGAGCTCAAAAGCTTTATCATCAAGTGCCTCATGGAAAGCACTCACAGCAATGTCATTTGCTTGTTGCTTCTTTTCTTCGGTCGGTGTTGGCACCGCACCTTCAACAAGCTCAAACTTTGTCTCCACCACTTTCCACACCTCAAGGTTGATTGACTTGAGATGACTCTTCATCTTGAGCTTCCATTTGGCATAGTCATCACCTCGAAATGATGGTGCCTTCTTGGTGTTGTTGATATGCATAACCATAGCCATTGCTTCACCGTAGGATGTTAATCCTCCTCAAACAAACGGTGCCCGGCTCCGATACCACGTGAAAGGTCACAGTGGCTAGAGGGGGGGGGGGTGAATAGCCTAATAAAATTTCTAGCAAGAACACTAGACAACCCAATTAGATAGCAAGGCGGCAAATGTGCAATGCAAGAGCTTCGACTACTCTAAGAAAGCCGTCCTATCATGCAAGGCTACTCAACTCAATTGCACACACAACAACGGTGATCAAACTACACAATGTCGGTTCACCGAAACCAACCAAGCAATTCTACCCACGGGATTTGAGCTACACAATGAGTGGTTCCCGACCGACCACAACAAGCAATTCTACTTTGCGGAAAGTAAAGATATGATCAAAGATTATACCGCCGCGAAGAGTAGAAGATAGCCAATCACCGGTGTAGAAGCCAATCACCTAGAGAGCTCAAGCACAATCACAAGGAGGTCGAAGCCTCGGCAATCACAAATCAACACAATGATTTTTACCGAGGTTCACTTGCTTCCCGGCAAGCTACTCCTCGTTGTGGCGATACACTTGCTTGGTGAGTTGCCCGCTCAATTGGCTCGGTGCCAAAGACCCCAATGGGGAGCCGCAATCTCCACACAAGACAAGGATCTACAGGCCACGAGCAATCCACTAGAGTATCCTTTCGCGAACTCCCGCGGGGAAGGATAAAGAACCCCTCACAAGAACCCGGTGTGGCCTCGAACAATCACCAAGTCGAGCTCAACCACCACCCGCTGCTCCAAACCGTCTACGGTGACGGGAATCACCGAAGAGTAACAAGAATCCGCAGCTCACTCGATGAACAAGTGCCTCTAGATGCAACTCTCAATGCAAATCACTTGTTCTCACTCAAATCTCTCTCAAGATTAGCAAAGGAATCAAAGAGATGAGTGGGGGAGTGTCTCTCCCGTCAAAGTATGCTCAAGTGAGTAGAAATGGCGAAGAGAAGCTCCCAAAACCGGCCAATGGTCTATTTATAGAGCCTCCTCCAAAAATAGCCGTTGCCCCTCGGCCGACGCATAACACGCGCCGGACGCGTCCCGCCGGCCCGCTGCCGCCCGGACGCGTCCCGCGCTCTTCAGCGCCGCGCGCGCCCGACCGTTGGAGTTTAAAGTCGCCACATCACCAAGCGCCGGACGATCACCGTGATTCGCCGGCGTCCGGCGACCGCGCGGGCGTGCCCTCACGCGCGAGAGACGGCTCGGCCGAAGAAAGCGGTCGGCGTCCGGCCACCGCCGGACGCGTCCGCCGCCCGCGTCCGACGCTCTCAAGGTCCAGCCCGGTCAACGTGTGCCGATCCGGCCACGCGCCGGACGCGCGTCCGCCCGCCGTCGCGTCCGGCCGCCGCGTCCGGCGCTCTGAAAACAAGGTTTTCCAGCCCGCCGCGAACGCCAACTTCTCCAACAATTTGCATCCGGCGCAATAGAAAATATGCCTCCAATTTTCCCGAAAACCCAAACTCTACCCTACAAACCAAAGTGTGATCAACGCCACCTCTTTGTTTGATCTTCGATGTCGCACCGTCGTCGATCCAATCTCCAAACCACTTGTCCAAGGTGCTAACTCCACAGAGTAGATCACTTCTTAAGCACCAGAGTTAGCGTATCTTCTCAAGATCACGTCGACAAGTGTTAGCTCTCTAGTTAGCCTCTCATGCATCATGCAAAGTCACAACTAGAGGCACTTAGGACCGCGAATGAAACCGAGGAAACCCCTCTTGATAGTCGGTTATCGATCCTAAATGTGGTCACACTCGCTGAGTGTCTCGACCACTAAACCGGAAAGCCCTATCAAGTATACCTTCGCCTTGATCTCCATGGGCCACCGTCGGAGCTTGATCACCTCACATGTCCACCATGTTCGTCACCGTGATCACCATGCTCCATCATCCACCGTCACGTTGCTATGTGTCTAACCACACTTAGAGCAAAACATTAGCAACGTTTGAGTGTCATTAATTACCAAAACCAAACCGGAGCTTTCACCGTCTCCGGTAGGCTAGGCCTTCCCGGTAGCCACTTTGTCAGTCCACATCTGGCGGACGTACAACCTGACATTAACAGGTTCGGAGATGTTGTCCACCGGATGAGGCGCATTAGCCTCCAAGTCGTCCATAGGGGTTGAGCCGCAGCTACTACGACCCACGACCAGTGGGCTTGCATTAGCATTTTCTTCGGTCACTAAAGGAGGAGGTAGAAGAGGAGGAGCTTGTTGTCCCCTTTCGACCATCAATCGTCGCTCTACTTCTGTAGCGACCATTTTATTAACTTGAGACGTCAAATTAACCTCCATCTCCTTAAACCGCCTCTCATCATCTAAGAGCTTTTACTTTTTCCCCTCGCATGTTTACGATATGCGTCATGGTCTTCCTCGAATGCTGCAGACCAAGGATAAGTACCGACTCCTCTCGTGTGGCCCGGGTGCTCCTTGTTACCTAGTACCTGGGTGAGCACATCATTCTCCCTGTCCGAAGTGCGGACCCCGTCTGCAAGCTCCCGGTGTGCTACTATCAAGTTCTGGATGATCTCATCAGTCAATGTTGAACTAGCGCTTTTACCTTTCAATTTTTGATTGTTTCAGGTCGAAAGGGTCCCGTCTGTGCCGTGGCGTGCCCCCCGGCCATGCTGTAATACATAGATCTAGGCTCCCAAGAGACGGTCTCTGGCTCTATCCCTTGTCGTTGGCACTTATCAAAGTCCTCATCAAACTCTAGAAGCTTACCAGGGTAGCCATGCGAGCCAAGATGATGAGGATTATTGGATTTAAGAGAGTTCACCATATTTTTCTCACTCAAGGATTGCGCCTCCTCGGATTTCTTATATTGCTTGAACTCCTCCCAAAATGGTTGTTGCTTGACATATTCAGCTTTTCGTCAATCTGGCTCTGTATTAGTCTTGATATACTTCTTGGTCAAGTCTCGCTTGAAAGTCCTGAACATTATCCCCATGTTTTGGTTGGCTTTTTTCTAGACTTGCTGCATATCAGCGTCACGTGGGAAAGTGAAATATGGTTTCAAGTGGTTCCACACATTCTCCTTCTCTCCATCTGGGACCTTCCATTCGTCTGTCTCCTTCCCAACCCAATGTCTGTACTTAATAGGGATGTATCCCTAACAAGGATCCCCAGGATATTCTTCCATTTTGTCACTGAATTCAGCGGGCCCAATGGCTCCCCTGTTTGGTCAAATGTGGCAATGACATAGTGTGCATTTTTGCCTTTAGGAAGCATGGTGGCTCCTCGCTTTGTCTTGGGCCTCTTGGTACCCGTGCTGGTAACCTCGCCATCTGGAGCATTGTTGCTTGGACCCTGGCAAAGATGCAAAACAAGCCAGTATTGATGAGGCACTAACGTACTTAATTAGCATGTTAGCTATTCTTATTTATTAAGAACTAAGTTATATACCTCTACTTCATTCGCCGGAGTAGGAGGAAGATTTAGCCAATCGGAGGGGTAAATGGCTCTCCTGCAACTGCCGGAGTCCACGGGGTTCCCGTGCCAGGGGCTCCCGTCCCATGGTTCTGATTAGGAGCTTGTTGTGCTTGGTTTGCCGGAGTATTCGGGGAACCCCTTCCAGCGTTCCCCTGAGATGTTTGTGGCCTCCTGCCAATTGGGCGACGGGATGACTGGCGACGTGTATTCATGGCTGTGGATAGAGGATTGGCTACTTGTGAGAATTCCCTGGGTAGCGATGGACTTGACGATTGGCATTTACCCACTTGCCGACCAACCCACACTACATACCATGCCATGGTTGCCTACTATATATGGCATTCAAATTTCATATAGTTTGGTAGTGAGTACGAGTACGAAGTACCAAATTTTGATTCAAACTTCTTCATTTATCAATGAGCGATATTGTAGACAAGGAACAAGTAAATTCAAAGGGCATTGCTAGCATTCCTAGGCCATACCATATGTGTCAACAAATTATGGCCAAAAAAAACATTTGCCTTGAATAGCAACGAGAGCAAGACGATGGCACTCTGCAAAGAGAGCAAAACAGCAAAGACTCTACATTTTGCTCACCTTGCTCTAGGCTGAGGAGGAAGAGGGGCACGGCCGGCGTCGTGGATGAGGAAGACGATGGCACTCTGCGCCAGGAAGACGATGGCGGCCACACTACACACAAAACCACAGACAAGTCACTTCGCGCTCCACATCGGCAAAACGCCGAACATCTTAGGGGCGTACCAGGGGTGGCGCACACCGTGAGCAGTGGCGTCCGCTGGCCCACGCTCCTGAGTAAGTTGGTGCGAAGCTTGCCGTTGAGTGATCTGTTGAGCTCGACTCACCTGAGATAGCCGGAGAGCACCAGAGATGGTGGGCAGGCATCCAGCGGCGGTGGCGCGGCGTGGAGGACCCTGGTGTGGAGCAAAGCGGTGCGGTCGACGAGGTTGGGCGGGTGCCTTACTATCGCGGAGTTGCACGACGAGGCACGGTCGTCGCCACGGAGGAAGAGGAGGTCACGGAAGCGCCGGTGGCGTTGGCGGTGGAGGCAGCGGTTGCCGACGGCACGGGGGGAACCTTCAAACCGGCTTGAAAGATTGGGGAAATTTCGCGTTCCCGCGCGGCGGCATTATATACCTATTCTCAATCTTTAACAGTGCCGGTTCTGTATAACTAACCGACACTGATAAGAATTAACAGTGCCGGTTTGTTATCCCACCCGGTACTGATGGGCCTGAGAAGTAATTCGGCCAGGCCCATGTTTAAAGGTTTAGTTATTTGCACTCTTCCATTGGTTCGATATTCTAATACTATTGCAGCGGTTAAGGCACGCCCCTTTGGCCCCCGACATCCAGGTTCGATTCGTTGGACACCCAAATTTTTTATATTTTTCATGTCTTTTTAAAAGTTTGAGGTCAGCTGTTAAGCCCGGGTTCGATTCATGTTCTCAAATTTTTTTAATCTATTATTTTGAATTCAATGATCATCACTGCCGATCTATAACTCCTACCAGCAGAGATCCGGATCATCACTGCTGGATTTTATTAAAAAACCGGCAGTGATAATGCCCAAATACGTTGTTTTGCAATAAACCTTTTGAAAAAAATAAGAATTTTGCACCAACATCCACAAAGGCATGTCTCCTATGTCACATGAGACCTTTTGGAAAAGTTTGGCACCATTCCGGATCTTTTCGGGGGAGGCCTTAGTTCAAACTATAATTGCCAGGTGAAATGGTATAACAAAGAGTACATAGATAGAATACAAAATAAATAAAAATCATAAAATTACATATATGATAACAAAGACCTATTTTTCTTCACTCTCAATGTTATCATCCATGTGTATCAACACATTATAATTGGACCACCTGCTTTCTTACTCGGTGGTGGTTGTCCCATCTCTAGCGTAGGGGCAACGGTCGGAGAGCCTGCCGACGATGTGCATCGCGCCCTCCGTCGGCGGGGCGCCGTCCGCGGCAGCTCAAACCGCACGGGCAGGTACTCCTCGATGGGGCAGTCGAAGCACCTCAAATGAACACATGCCACCGGAGAGGTACATTTCAAGGAATGAATGTACTGTCTACGGTGCAAATGATTCACCTAGGCCGAGAGAATCTAGCTCGGTGGATGGTTCTATGAACCTGGCCGGGCACCCCAACATTCGTCTCAGCTCATCTGTAGTAGCATTCTTCTAGCACCTCTTGTGTGCACCATTTCGGTGGACTACTACGACGCATGATGATATCTGTATGTGGAGGGCTTTCTCCCATAAAGAAGCCATTTATTTGGAAAACTAGCAAACACAGAACCAACTAGAGAACTAAGAAGGGAAAGGATCACAAACTCAATTACTTGCTACTTTGCTAGCTAATGACATGGAGAGGCTCCAAGCACGATGGCCATTTTATAGGCCCCCTGTCGTGGTAGGTGGGAGCAGTGCCCTTGCTGTGGTCACCAGCGGGAGCACACCTCATTGCTAAGATGAAATTTTAAAAGAATATATATATGACCACAATCACTGCCGGTTTGAAACAGAAACCGACATTAATGTTCAACCTCAGTGCCGGTTTGAAACAGAAACCGGCATTGATGTTCAGTAGCAGTGCCGGTTTACACTTTGACCTGGCACTGATTAACTTGACATGTATGCTTTTTATGCATTGCTGCATCAGTGCATGCATGAAGCAAGACATATTATTTGTCACCATGTGGCACATATTATTTGTCACCTAGTGTCACCACATGATGACAAGATAATATGATTAAAATACCATATATTTACACAATAACAAAGTTCTTACAGTTAGATTACATATACCACAACAAAAACCTATTTTTTGTGCAGGTCAATGTTGCCATCCATGTGTATCAACACATTATAATTTTAGAACTTGAATTAATGCTCGCTTTTTTAAGATAGTTTGTTTATGTATTTTTTATAATTTCAATTTAATTTTAGACCACAATATATATATGGAAAATATTTGATTTGTGAGAAATAAGCTTTCAACAACAATGAAATAATTATGTAAAAAGAGTTGAGATAGAAGACAAACAAGAAAATTGAAATAAATTACATATACGATAACAATGACCTAGTACTAAAATCACATATATGATAACAAAGACCTATTTTCTTAGCTATCAATGTTATCGTCCATGTGAATCAACACATTATAATTTTACCACCCCACTGGGATTCTTGTCGCATCCTGCTATGGACAAATAAGCATCGAGGTGTGGTTCTGAGCTATGCTAGATGATCAAGGAGGCCATGCAAGAACTCATGCCTAAGCGCATGCATGGCCTCCCCTTGGTGTTGCTGGGCTGTCGTGGCGGCAAAGAAATCTTCGTGTCTTCTCCAACCGTGAAGAAGCACAGTCGTCGCCATCTTCATGGCTTCTCCGCGACCAAAAAGATTGCATTGACGGAGAAGCTATGATCTTCTAGTGTCACCCCATAGTAGCAACACTAAGACACCAGGAGGAAATTGCAAAGAGTGCACCTATGAAGGATTGCGTTCTTCCCCTAGCTGGAGACGCCAACATCTGCATAGCTCTTCAGTAGAATTCTTCTAGCATCTAATTGTCAACCATTTTGGTGACTACTATGAAAGTTTGAGAATATCTGTATGTGGAGGGCTTTCTCGCACAAAGAAGCCATAATGTCTTTGGGAAAAACTGGAGGAATAAGCTGAGAAATTAACACAAACACAAGTAGCCAATGTCATGGAGAGGCTCCAAGTAGGAGGGCCTTTTTATAGAGGCCATGTCGTGGTAGGTGCGAGCAGTGCAGCTGCCGTGCTGATCAGAGGGAGCACACCTCTCAGCAAAGTTAAAATTTGGAAAAATATTTCGACATCACTGCCGGTTTACAACTACAACCGGCGTGACAACACCATCACTGCCGGTTTGTAACAAACCCCGGCAATAATACCTCCATCACTGCCGGTTTTAACTTTGACCCGACACTGATGTAGCTTGACATGTATGCTTTTTATGCATTGCTGCAGCAATGCATAAGCAAGGCATATTATTTGTCACCTAGTGGCACATATTATTTTTCAATATTCATATTTTGACAATGGTAATATCATTTTGCAAGTAATGGCCACATGATTACAAGATAATACGATTAAAAGATGATATATTTAATAAGATAGTTTGTTTATGTAATATATATATATATATATATATATATATATATATATATATATATATATATATATATATATATATATATATATATATATATATATATATATATATATATAGGACTATGGGAAATAAGCTCTCAACAACAATGAAATAATTATTTAAAAAGAGTAGCAATGCTCTGGCCGTGTTGATCAGAGTTGGCACACCTCTCTGCAAAGTTAAAATTTCGAAAAATAAATTTCAACATCAGTGCCGGTTCTACTGTGCAACCGGCATTGACATTCTCCATCTCTGCCGGTTTGTAACAAAAACCGGCATTGATAACCTACATCACTGTCGGTTTGTTACAAGACCCGGCAGTGATAGCCTCCAATGACATTTTTTTAAAAACCGAGCCCTGCTGTGCTGCGGCAGGCCTGAACGGACCGGCAGGCTCTTTCACTTCCGGTCTGTAGCAGTGGGTTCAGGAATCATAGGGGACGAGCTGCGTTTTTTATATTTAAAAAACATGGAGGCAAAAAATCATGAAACAAAAATAAATTATCTACCATAGTTTCTATAGTGGTGATAGTTGTTCTTATTTACTTTGTTCTTCTTATTTCTTTAATAATATATTTTATAGAGAAGAACTAAAATTAGAATGAATCAAGAAATAAAAATAAATTATGTACCATAGTTTGTCAACACCAACAAAATACTTATATTTAGATAATTACATACACGAAAAACCTTACACCCAAATTAAAAAAAATTACATACACGATAACAAAGACCTTACACATAAATTACATATACGATAACAAAAACCTATTTTCATACAGATCAAAGCTACTATCCATGAGTATCAACACATTAAAATTTAGTCACCTCAGTAGCTTTCTTCTAGCATCCTGCTGAGGTGGTTATAGCAATGCTGGTTGGAGACAATCAGGCCTCAAGGCGCCTGCCCTTCTTGCTCTTGGTGCGAGGCTGTCGACGGAAAAACTGTATGGCCTCTTCCGGTTTGAAGAGACAATACCCCGCCTACGCCGAATGCAAGCACATATGTGCAAGCACAATCCAGAGCCGCGCTGAAGACTCCAACATTCAGCATTGTTGTATCAGTAGAATTCTTCTAGCACCTGTTGTGTGCACCATTGTGGTGGACTACGACACCTAACGATATCTGTATGTGTATGTGGAGGGCTTTCTCCCACAGAGAGGCCATGTTTGCCGAAACTAGCAAGCTGGAGAACTAAGAAGAAAGGAGAGTGGGAAAATGAACTCAAGAAGCCAGGCATATGGACCCTGGATATGTGCCATATATATAGGCGAGTTGGTGGTGTGGTTGGTGGCAGCAGTGCCACAAAATGTACATCATTGCCGGCTTGTAACAAGAACCGGCAGTGATATAGAAATAAAAAAACTTAAAAAAACTTGCTACCGCCTGGACTCGAGCGCGGGTGGCGGGAGTCATAGGCTGCTGCTCTAACCGCTGCGCTATATACTTTATTTGTTAAACAAAGTGTTTAAGTTTTTAAAATAGAAAAATAAACAAAAATATTTCCCTCCTCTCATCACTGCCGGTTCTTAACAAGAACCGGCAGTGATATCGCCCCCTTCGTCTCCCTTGTCAGGTATGGGAAACCGAGAACTCCATTGATGGCGGTGGTAGCCCATTCGCCATGGGGAGCCGATGAGGTGGCGGTGGCCTTGACTCCCCCGGCCGATGGCCTTTATAGGCCGGCCTCCTCTGCTCCATCGTTCACAACAAGAGCATTGTTCTTCCATCCTCTCTCTCCTTTATATCTTTCGGCCAAGTCGATCGACATGGAGGGCGCTGACCGCGGTGGAAACGACGGAGTGGGACGCCGGGGACGGCGTTGGGTGAACCCCAACTTCCCGTCCTCCGCCGGCCGCCACCTGCGCACGCCGGAGAACCAGATCCTAGGCCTGCGCGCGCAGCTCGCCCAGGAGCGGGGCTGGTGCAGGGCGGCGGAGGCGGAGGCCACCGAGCTCCGCGAGGCGGTGGCGGTGGAACGGGCGGCCCGCTTCGGGGCCGAGGAGGAGGCTGCCATGCTCCGTGCCGCGCTGCATGCGGAGCAGGCGGCCCGCGAGGCCGTCGAGGCGGAGGCGGCGGAGGGCGGCGGCGGAGGCCGCGGCGGCGGCAGCCCGCTGTTAGGCCGCACGAGGAGAGGCCGCCGTCCTGCGCTCGAGGACGAGCAGACGGCGGCGGGGGCGGTGGTGATCGCGGCGGCGAGCGCGACGTTGATCGTCGCCGGCGAAATAAAATTATTAGTATTTATTTTTAAGAAACTTATGTAATATTAGATATATGTAACGAAATTTTATATAATAAATATTATATATGAATTTTCTATCTTTTTACATGTATAATATTATATATGTAATGAAATTCTATATAAGAAATATTATATATAAATTTTCTCTTTTTTTTGGAACTTCGCATATCGGTGCCGGTTGATAATACAAACCGGCACTGATGCTAGTGCCATGCCGGGTGGTAACACAAGCCGGCAATACAAACAGAGGATTAGTGCCGGTTTGTGTTACCAACCGGCACTGATACCTTCACTGCCAGTTGGTAATACTGACCGGCAGTAATATGGATCTTCAGTGCCGGTAGTTCAGCTGGCTCAATCTTTTGGCCGATTTTAAACTGTAGAACGCTTATCACTGCCGGTTCCATAGCTTCCGGCAGTGATATAGGCGGCAATGATCGTTGAATCTGTAGTAGTGTGGGATGGGTATTGTGGGCCGTCATATCCAACGGCATGACACGATTCAAAGGCCATAGTATTATCCTTGGTCCATGACCTAGGCACGACGACACGGCATGATAATGTCGTGCCATGTCCATCTCAAATCGGACGTGTCATGCCGTCCCATGTCATGTTGTCTCAAATTAGGTGTGTCAATGCCGCCCTTTACGCTAGATACACTAAAATTTTACAAAATAACATAAATAGTCTACATGTTTAAAACATAAGGGATAATATTTATTGCATCATGCACAAGCAATTTTGAAAAAAAAAAACTAGCTAGGCCAAAATGGGCAATGAGCTAAAGTTTTACCATTTTCAACACTTGCCATTAAAGTTTTTTTTTGACAAGAAACATAACATTCCATTCATATCAGCAGCAAGATGCTGCTAGAAACAAAGTACCTGGAAATGTTACAGAATTCGGTGCATTAAGAACATTGCACTGAGAGGAATGAGCTCCAAAGGAGCAATCAACCAAAAAAGGTTGATGAACAGAACCAACAGCCAAGAGGGCTGCTTTAGCTAAAGCATTAGCTTCTAAATTTTCATTGCGGCTGATTTTATACAATCTAGGCTGAAGAAAGGTTGCACAATTATCAAAAGCCTGTGTGAAGACCTTCATTCGCCAGTCGGGAGGGTTGGTGTGATCTGAAGCCAAAAGGAAGTTCACCAGTTGGCTACAATCTGAAAGAAATGAGACCTGCGTGTATCCCATGGCGGTGGCAATGGTTGCAGCCAGTGCTAGAGCTCCTGCCTCAGCCATAATGACTGAAGAGGCATCGGTCATGATCGCCTTGATATAGATTGTGTGTGATGGATATACCTGCATGTTTACAAATTTGATACCTAGGCCGGCCTGTCGAAGTTGAAGTCCAATGGAATCAGGAGAAATGGAGGCATCCATGTAGCAGATGATGCCTGAGGTTATGTCCGGGAGTTGATGTGGCATTGCCATTGTACCTGCATCTATAGAATACATACCTTGATGGTTCTCAGCTTCGCGCTGATCAGTCATTTGGGGTTCATTAGTGGACTGATCATTATTGATCCAATCTGTCATTGCAGCTGCTGCACTATGTACCTGCATAGGAGTCCAAGTTCTCCTGTGGAAGTGATTATCATTCCTAGCTTTCCATAGGAACCACAGGGTAATAAAAAATTTTGAAAGCATATCATCAGAGGTGTTGTTATTAATAAAAGATTGGAGGGTAATTTGAACTCCATCAGTTTCGGTGGGAAAGGTTTCAGTTCTTAAAGAGGGGTTGAAGGAGAACCAAACAGCCCGAGCAAGATTACAATGAAAGAATAAATGGGAGTCATCCTCAATTTGTCCACAAGAGGGGTTTATGTGAGTAGAAAACCTAGAAGCTCTGTGAGCCGTGGCCAAGGCTCTTCTAATCAGTCTCCAAGTAAAGGTTTTAACTATAGGAGGCAGGGTTTTTGATTTCCATACCTTTTGCATGATTTGGTTGACTTGAGGTAGAATGCTTCTTGATCCCTGTTGAGGAAGCTGGATCTGATTTTGGTCAGCTAGGTGTCTGTAGATGCTTTTTGTGGTGCATAGACCTGTCCTAGAGGGAATCCACCTGAGGATATCAGGGTGTTGTGTAGGTACTGTAGACACTCCTGTAATTTGCTGCACAGCTTGTTCATCAAAAGTATTGTTTAAAAGAGTAATGTCCCATTCCTGTGTAGTAGGAATCCAAAGGTCAGAAATGGTGGCAGGCAGGGGGTTAGTGATTACTGGATCTAAAAGATGGCCATGGATGGACTTCCAGAGAGGGCACCATGGAGTGGACCAAATTGAGGAATTTCCTGCATGAACTTGGTAAGTAACATTATCAATTAGATCATGTTTGACCTACAAAAGAGAGGACCAGAAAACAGATTTGGTGCCAGTGTTTGTTGCTGTCCAAAAAGAGGAATGAGGGTAATTTTGGATTTAAGCACAGCGGTAAGAAAAGGGTTTTTTGAATTAGCAAATATCATACGCCGTGTGAATAACCAAGCTTCTATTGACTGTGTGGAGATCTCTGATACCTAAACCCCCATTTTGTTTTGATTGGCATATGTCCTCCCATGACCTATAGGCAATAGGATTAGTTGGGTCATCTTGTTGAACTCCTGCCCACCAAAATCTTCTCAAGATAGAGTTAATTTTTTCAATGAAATTATTAGAGAAGATAATCATGGACATATAATAAATTGGAATGGAGGATAGAACTGATTGAATGTAAGTAAGACGACCTGCATGATTAATCTTGTTAGCTTTGACAGTAGTTAATTTAGCAAGGAACTTGTTATAAATGAAGTTGTAAGCTCTATATCATTGTGACTAAAGATAAGAGGATGCCCAAGATGAATAGTATTAGGGAGCAGATCAGGGACATGAAAAATGGTTTTGATATTGGCTCTGGTGATAGAATCAACATTCCTGCTGAAATAGATAGAAGATTTATTCAGATTGGGAATCTGACCTGACTGATGACAGAAGTCATTGAGGATGTTGTTTATAATTGTAGCTTCCTGAACATTGGCAGATCACACAAAATAAGATCATCAGCAAATAAAAGGGAGTGAATAGGGGGACAATTGTGGCCTAATTTAATACCCTATAAATTAGCATTTTGCATCGCTTGGTGTAAAGCAATAGACAATTCATTGATAGCTACAACGTTGTTGCGCATGTCTTTGAGAATGTTATGCAGTTCCTGTAAAGTTGGAGTGGAGTTAGTAAAAAGATTACTACCCTCTTGCATGCTGTTGGCCGTGTGTTGGTTCTGATAATCTTGGTTCTGTTGAGTAGTAGTTGATGTAGCAGGGTGGAGATGGGGTGCTTCCTGAGTAGATGTAGTTGTAGTTCCCTGCAAGTTGAAGTTGTGAGTACAATTGGTAGAATTCTGAATAGCGCCATAAATATCATGAAAGTAATTGAGAAGAGTGGAAGCAATTTGGTCCGGCCATTAAAGCTTTGGCTGCCGCCTCCTCCCTGCTGGCCACCTGGTAGGCTGCCATCCACCGGTGATGACGTCTCCACCGCACTTTAACTGGCCGCAGCCCTTATATGCGCACAGAGGATTTGGGCTAGTAGAGCCACGGCCCGAGGTGTGGCCCAAATTCCCTTATATTTTTCTAGCCCGGTCCTAGTTGTTGAGTCAAATATTTTAACTTGGCCCAACAGAGGGAAGAGAGGTAGAAAGCGCGACATCCGTACACTACTACAGATTTTCATATCACAGCCGGTTCGCAACCCTCATCACTGACGGAAAGTGAACCGGCAGTGAGCAAGCGGCAGTGTTGTGGGCTGTGCATCACAGCCGGAATTTTCACCCCGGCTGCGATGAGCACACAACACTGCCGGCGCGTAGAATGCCCGGCGGTGTTATTCGATGACAACACCGCCGGCTCTTCTTAGGAGCCGGTGTTGTAAGAGCGAACACCGGCTCGTTCCAGAGCCGCCGGTGTTGTCGGGGCCAACACCGCCGGCCGGCTGGTTCTTCGAGCCGTCGTGTTGTAATACACGACACCGCCGGCTCGTAGAATTAGCCGGCCGTGTTGGCTCGACAACACGAACGGCTTGTGCAACGAGCCGACGTTGTTGTTCGGAAAGACCTTTGCCGGCTCGTTGCAGCGGCAATGATGGTGGTTTTTTCAATTTATTTTTTTAAAAATTTAAATAAATTATATATTTTAGTTTTTATTTTATAATGCATAATTATAATTATATTAATTATAGTTACAATAATTATAATTATATTAATTAAATTTATAATACAACATCCAAGTTCCTTCCAACATGTTCGTACAACCCTCAAAATGTACTTCTAGTTCAATGAAATAAAAATTACATGAGACGATTAAGTTGGACCGCCAACTCTTCCTTGTACTTCCTTCGGCTCGAGCAATTGAAAATAATCCATTCTTCGAAAGCACCATGGTGTTGATGAAGTCCGCCAACTCCGCTTGGAATGCGGCGACTTCGAAGTCTAACAACATTTGGTGCTTTTGGTTCTTCCGTCATTGTCATTCCAAAACGCAAACAAGGAATCAAGTACAATCATAATTTATTTAAATTATTAACAGACATAGAAAAGAGAATTATACTTACAAGTTCATCTGGCTCGCTCGAAGTGTAGCCGAGGAATCGAAACATGGCCCACATCACATAGAAGCCGCATTGGGCGTTGCCCTTAGGCTGCTTCAAGTACGCGATCTTCTTCATTATTTGCATCTTGAATGCTCTTTGCGTCCGGCCTCTATATCTTGTTCGAAGACTGTGTAAAAATATTGAATAGGGGGAACATTAGAAAGACACATGTGTGATCAGATAATAATATGTTATTAGTATCACTTACTTATTGAATAGTTGCAACAAGTGGATCCAAGTCCTTAATTGGAATCTTCTTTGAATCCCACACCTCGATCAGATTGGTGTCAAGATCGACGGTGATGAAAGCCCAATGATCTCTGCAATCACATGATCTAAATTAACAAATAATCTTGACAGAAAAGAGAAGTATAAAAACAAAGGTGGAGAACTCATACGTGAAGTTGTAGGGCAGAAGTATCGTGGTTTTCCCATTCTTCACGAACTCTTCGAAAATTGGGACCAAGAGATTTACCACCTCGTCCGGATTGCGATGAGAAGCCCTTGATTGACTCGATGGGGTCAATGAAGCCTAAGTGTTTCCATTTCGGCTTTATTGAAGCATAGCACCAAATTAGCCTGCATAAAAACATTCAATTAACAGTTGGTGACTCGAAAGAGCATTACTTAGGATTTCATGTGTTTACGGTACTTACATAGTCCACAATGTCATGTGTTGTACGTCGAGGTTTTTTTCCCTGATATAGCTGAAAAAGAGCCTCGTACTCGATGTCCACCTTCTCTTCTTCTGCATAGTAGTAGACTAGCTTCGGAGGGATAATCACTTGAAATGCAAAATCCTGGTGCTGTGAGGTGACGGCCACGTAATATTCGTGCAACTTACGCATCGGCGTGGGAAGATTTTGGTACTCTTCATCGGAGACCAAAGGTTTTCTGTATTCAAACTTACGCGCCAATGGTGCCGTCCCAACTGACTCCCAATACATCTCCTCGGCCACTTCCCTGGTCAACTCCGGAAAATCTTGGCACAATTTATCTATCTTTCTTATATGCTCTTTGAAATCATCGTCGGCCTTTTCATTATTGTATTTGTTACGTGTGTGCCTTTCATATTCGTTCCTCTTCAAAGCCATAGGAAAATCGGTGATGAGATTGAAAAAAAGGTACATACCGGTCCTTGGGTATTACGGCTGTCCACGGTTCGTCCATCGGGTTTGAAGTGCTGCCACCGAACGGCCTTTTGTTTTGCCCTTGATCGCCATGGGCAGCATTAGAAACCGATGCCGAGGACCTTTTCCTTGGCGAGAGGAGGATGTCGTTGCCTACGTCGAGGACGACGAGAAGCATGTCCTCTAGTCCCGGATGTAGAACGACCGGGATTCGCTTTTCTCCTCGGGTTCTGAAGAACCTTTGTAAGAGGAGGGGCGGTCACACGAGGAGGAGGAGGATTCCTGGCGACGAGGTGGCGAAGGAGTAGGAGGAGTCTGGCGACGCGGAGGAGGAGAAGGAGGGGAGGAGTCCGGCGACGTGGTGGAGTCGCCGAGGCGGAGGAGGGGAGGAAGAGGAGGGGGGAGGAGTCCGCTCACGTGGTGGAGTCTGGCGATGAGGTGGAGGAGGAGGAGGAGGGGGGGGAGGAGTCCGCTCACGTGGTGGAGTACGCTACGAGGTGGAGGAGGAGGAGGAGGCAAAGGAGCAGTAGGTTGCTGGCGCAGAGGAGAAGGAAGAGGATTCTGCTGACAAAGAGGAGACTCCTGATGAGGACGAGGAGAAGAAGACGGGGTTGATGGCAATTGAGGATGTCCCCTGCTCGGAGATGCTGAGTTGTGGGGCAAGGGTTCTTCTTCGTCCTCTTCATCAGAGGACATCTCGTGCTCAAGCTTAATGAGGCGCTTGCTCCACGCCACAACAAATCCTATGTTCTCGCTCAAGTTTTGGCATGTCCTCCGATGCGGGGTGGTCGATGGGTATCCTTCCGTACTTCTTCTTGAGTACCTTCTCAATGGTGACTTTGGCGTACCCCGCGGAATTGGGGTGCCTTTAATGGTCCCATCTAACTCGGGTAAGGCTTGGCCGAGCGCCACCTTGTCTTTCGTCCATTGTTGCTTGATGTACGGCTTGACATTCACACGGTCGGTGATGCTATCGACCGGGTGAGGCACATCCACATCGATTCACCAAAGGGGTGGACCCACAACCGCCGCAACCCCATGCTTGTGGTCCTTGAGATTGTTGGGATGCAAGTTCTCGTTCGACCTTCTCTTGAACTAGTTGATCTAGTTTGGAGTTCCATCTATCTTCCACATCCTTAAGCATCTTGAGTGTCTCCTCCTCTCTTGCCTTCTTACTCCATTTGCGGCTCGATAAGTTTCGCATCTTCCGGAAACCTAGCAACCAACTAACAACCCCGGCTCCTCTGGTGCGGCCACCATGCTCCTTGTTCCCGAGTGCTTGGGTGAGCACGTCGTTCTCCCGGTCAGAAGTGCGTGACCCTTGAATCACCTCCTCGGTTATCTCGGAGATCCTCGAGACGAGGTCACTCATGTCTGGATCATCTATGCCTTCACTCTTTGGATGATTTAAGACGCTAAAGCTCCCATCATTACCATGACGACAGTTCCTCGCGATACAGAACATTATAGATCGGCCGCCAATGGAGGGTCACAACCTCAACGCCGGCTTCAATAAGCTCATCGCTTCTCAAGTTCTCTTTGAAAAACATCAATAAGCTTGGCATATCCACGAGAGCCGCAATGATGAGGAAGTTTGTTTTTCGACGAGTTCTCCTTATTTCGCGTGCTAAGGGTTTGGAACTCCTCGGACTCACGGTGAGTCATGAACTCCTCCCGTAGGCCCCCGATAGGCCAACTTTGAGTTACTACCAAAATTTGGTTGTGCACCACCAACGATATACTTCCTCGTAACAATCACCCCCGAAAGTCTTGAAGCATGAGGACATTATTTCATAGGCTCTTTTCGGGCTAAGGGTTTGTCAAACCGATCTTCCTCTCGGGAATGTGAAATACTTTGGGAGCTCCTCGTTCCATATTTGCAACTTGATATTTTCGGGAACCACGGACGGGTCCGTATCTTTTCCCCGCCACTTATAGTACTTCAAGGGGACAAATTGCCTTACAAGGTTGCCGATGACCCCGAGTACTTCTTCACGGATTTTCTCAGTGCGAAGGGAGACCGCGTCCATCATCGAATGCGGTGATCGGCAACTTGCCTTTAGGAAGTTGTGTCGGCCCTCGCTTGGTTCGACTCTAGTATTACCACCTTTGCCCGCTGCGGCTCACGTTAGTATGCGGTGGGTCGGTGACCAGCGAAGGAACTCGTGGATAGATCGTGTAAGTTAATACCCTGTCAATGCAGTAGTGGGTGTGCCTACGTCATCAAATGACACCTAATTAAGTTACCTGGTTAGCCTGCTCTTCTTGTTCATCATGCAGGTTCAAATAACTGCTCGGGCTCTCTTCTCCCTGCCCGTGAGTAGCGGCCTCGTTGTCACCGACAACATTAGCTGCTTCATGCTCCATCTCTACGGCTACGAGGAATCTGGTGATGAACCATGGATGTGAATTGACTGTGGTCAGTCAGTGCTAAACTAATAACAAGAAAATCCACAATTGCCTACAAAAATGATGTACATATTTGACCTACAAATAGGATATATATCTATGACCTACAATTGCCTACAAATCATGTCCACACTAGCTTGCTGACCAAATTTCAGCCCATTTGGACTTATGGCTAAAGCTACACAAAATCCACAAGCTAGCAACATTAAACCCACATTAAATAGGCCTAAATTACTTTGGACTATGAAACATGTCCAATAACAGATTTGAGCCTCCAATTATGGCTAACTATCAGCAATTCAGCATACAAACATGAATTAAGATGGTGAATTTATTTGCTTATACTAGCTACTAGCACCCTCTAAAGCATCTCCAAAATCTTACAACATGAACGGGTTCGAGCATCGCAGTTCACAAGTTAACAAGGTCGAATTGACCAAAGTTCGAGAGATCATTGCAAGCAACGAAGCCTATACGGGCATACCGTCGAACAGGTAGGGCGGAAGAGAGGAGCAAACCGCGTGAACAGATGGTGACCGCTTCCGCGCTCCTAGATGCCTGTGAGGGTGGACGATGCTCCGGAGATTGCCGGACGCGGGGCGGGGCGCGCGAGCTCCGGTGTGGCGGCGGCGGCGGTGGTGCGGTGGCCCGCGCGCAGTCCGAACGGGGCCGCGGGTCGCGTGGCCGTCAGCCGGAGGAGCGGGGCGGCAGACGGCGACGCGGTGACGGAGGAGGGCGTAGTCGGGGCGGCGGACGGCGTCGTAGGAGGCGGCGGACGGCGTCGTTGGGGCGCGGACGGCGTCGAGGTTGCTCGCGAGAGTTGGGAAAGGGCGCGTGGTTCAAAAGACTTGTGAAATTTTCGTAAGCGCGCGCCCGCTTATATACCCGGGTGTTATCACTTTGCCGGTGCGCAAACAACACCGGCAGTGATATGTGTATCACTGCCGGCTCCTACAGAGAACCGGCAGTGATATGTACATCACTGCCGGTGCTAACCGCGCCCCGAAAGTGATTACTTTTCAAGCCTTAATTACATTAGTTTCCGATTCGTACGAACAGTCGTCTTTACCACAGCCGGTTAAGGCCGCGCCCGTGACTGTGAGACCCGCGCTCGAGTCCTAATCTTTGCAAATTTTTCGGGTTTTTAATCATTTTATAAATTTGAAAGAAAAGCGTTAAACATATGAAGTAGTGTACAAAGCGGTTATCCTCTCTCGAGCGTTGTGGTTAAGGCATAAATGTTTGATCTGCCGGACCGCGTTCGAGTCGCGGTGGTGTCAAAATTTTTTGAAAATTCTTAGTTTTCAAAATAACATCCGCTTAGGTGTCCAATGTGGCACCGGCGGTGATTATTATTTATTGAAAATACTAGATATATTAGTAATAAATAGAAAACCGTGTATTCCCATGTCAAATTGGCTTCAAATTTTTTCTAAGCACATAAACAAGTAAACTAAGTCCCCACACATGATCTTAGTTTTTTTCTAGAGATTTGACATGGTTTGACCATGTTTGACTTGGTCAAATCTAGGATTTTTGTGATAATCCACTTTGACCCTTGACCCTAGATGGCATCAAATGCAAAAGTGGCCTATATATCAAATGTGTATCTTGATGAGTTATATCACCCTTGTATTCGGATGTTTTCCATCGAGGTCGTTTGGTGCCTCAATTTGACCATGTTTGACCTGGTCAAATCTTGGATTTTTGTGATAATCCACTTTGACCCACCCTAGATGGCCTCAAATGCAAAAGTGATGAACACAAGGAATGTCACACTCATCATGATAAACATTTGGTGTAATGGTCAACTCTTCATTTGACAGAGCTTGTACCACTAAAACATTGAATTTTTGAATTTTGGCACCTCGTATCCAAAAAAGATTTGAAACCCTAGATGGTCTCAAACCGAAGTGTCTAGGATACCAAATTTGGTCCACTCATCATGAACTACATTTCATACAAAGGCCATTTTTGCATCGACAAAGTGTTAGGAAAGTGTAGCTCCAAATCCACACGTGCCACATACACTCCCATAAAGTCCATGTGAGATTCAAGAATTTGTGGACCGGTGTTGGGTAGCACTGTCTCAAATGCAAAAGTGGCCTATCTATCAATTGTGTATCTTGATGAGTTATATCACCCTTGTACTCAGATGTTTTCCATCTGAGGTCGTTTGGTGCCTCAATTTGACCATGTTTGAACTGGCAAGTATATCGCTGCTGGCTCCTACGCATAACCGGGCAGTGATATGTACATCACCGCCGGTGCTAACCGCGCCCGAAAGTGATTACTTTTCAAGCCTTAATTACATTAGTTTCTGATTCGTACGAACGGTCGTCTTTACCACGCGGTTAAGGCCGCGCCCGTGACTGTGAGACCCGCTCGAGTCCTAATCTTTGCAAATTTTTCGGGTTTTTAATCATTTTATAAATTTGAAAGAAAAACTGTTAAACATATGAAGTAGTGTACAAAGCAGTTATCCTCTCTCCCGAGCGCAAAGTGGTTAAGGCATAAATGTTTGATCTCTTTGGACCGCGTTCGAGTCGCAGTGGTGTCAAAATTTTTTGAAAATTCTTAGTTTTCAAAATAACATCACTGCCGGTGTCCAATGTGGCACCGGCAGTGATTATTATTTATTGAAAATACTAGATATATTAGTAATAAATAGAAAACTGTGTATTCCCATGTCAAATTGGCTTCAAATTTTTTTCTAAGCACATAAACAGTAAACTAAGTCCCCACACATGATCTTAGTTTTTTTCTAGAGATTTGACATGGTTTGACCATGTTTGACTTGGTCAAATCTAGGATTTTTGTGATAATCCACTTTGACCTTGACCCTAGATGGCATCAAATGCAAAAGTGGCATATCTATCAAATGTGTATCTTGATGAGTTATATCACCCTTGTATTCAGATGTTTTCCATCTGAGGTCGTTTGGTGCCTCAATTTGACCATGTTTGACCTGGTCAAATCTTGGATTTTTGTGATAACCCACTTTGACCCAGCCCTAGATGGCCTCAAATGCAAAAGTGATGAACACAAGGTATGTCACACTCATCATGATAAACATTTGGTGTAATGGTCAACTCTTCATTTGACAGAGCTTGTACCACTAAAACATTGAATTTTTAAATTTTGGCACCTCGTATCCAGTATTTGAAACCCTAGATGGTCTCAAACTGAAGTGTCTAGGATACCAAATTTGGTCCACTCATCATGAACTACATTTCATACAAAGGCCATTTTTGCATCTGACAAAGTGTTAGGAAAGTGTAGCTCCAAATCCACACGTGCCACATACACTCCCATAAAGTCCATGTGAGATTCAAGAATTTGTGACTGGTGTTGGGTAGCACTGTCTCAAATGCAAAAGTGGCCTATCTATCAATTGTGTATCTTGATGAGTTATATCACCCTTGTATTCAGATGTTTTCCATCTGAGGTCGTTTGGTGCCTCAATTTGACCATGTTTGAACTTACAAGTATATCGCTGCCGGCTCCTACGCATAACCGGCCGGTGCTAACCGTGCCCCGAAAGTGATTACTTTTCAAGCCTTAATTACATTAGTTTCCTGATTCGTACGAACAGTCGTCTTTACCACAGCGGTTAAGGCCGCGCCCTGTGACCTGTGAGACCCGCGCTCGAGTCCTAATCTTTGCAAATTTTTCGGGTTTTTAATCATTTTACAAATTTGAAAGAAAAACTGTTAAACATATGAAGTAGTGTACAAAGCAGTTATCCTCTTTGAGCGCAGTGGTTAAGGCATAAATGTTTGATCTGCTGGACCCGCGTTCGAGTCGCAGTGGTGTCAAATTTTTTTGAAAATTCTTAGTATTCAAAATAACATCACTGCCGGTGTCCAATGTGGCACCGGCAGTGATTATTATTTATTGAAAATACTAGATATATTAGTAATAAGTAGAAAACTATGTATTCCCATGTCAAATTGGCTTCAAATTTTTTCTAATCACATAAACAAGTAAACTAAGTCCCCACACATGATCTTAGTTTTTTTCTAGAGATTTGACATGGTTTGACCATGTTTGACTTGGTCAAATCTAGGATTTTTGTGATAATCCACTTTGACCCACCCTAGATGGCATCAAATGCAAAAGTGGCCTATTTATTTAGAGAGAGTACATGGATAGAATACAAAATAAATAAAAATTATAAAATTACATATACAATAACAAAGACATATTTTTCTTCACCGTCAATGTTATCATCCATGTGTATCAACACATTATAAATTGACCACTTGCTTTCGTCCTCGGTTGTGGTCTACTTTCCATCTCGAACCGCACCGACGGGTACTCCACAAAAAAATTAGAATTCGCAAAGACTTGAAAACACCGCACGCTCTCCTCATCTAGAGCCATCTTCCACCTTCCCTCATGCATCAGCACACCACATTCGTCTTTCCAGCATCCTCTCCTGAAACGACTAGATCCGGCGAATGAAAATATCATGAAACGACCAGATCCGGCAAATGGAATTTGTCAAGTCGCCGCCGGCCGTAGTGTGCCATTGTTGCGAACCTCCACCAATGTCATCTTCATCCACTCCTAGGGAGGTTGGTCATGATTAAAGCCAGAGGCCCTTTCCCTTAGCAGCACCAATGGTCTGCATAGTGCCATTTATTTTGTTGCCCCTACGAGGCATCCATTCCCAAGACTACAATGTTGCCATAGGCCACCTGCCTCAATGGTGTTGGTGCTCTTTGAACCATCAGCCCCCTTTACCTTAGTAGTGCTAATGGGATTTATGTCATTCATCTGTGTCTTTGTCTATCATCTTGCCATCGTCCATCGCTCGGCTATGGTTCCTGTGCTCACCAAGTTGCCTCTGCCAACCATTGCCATGACCATGCCCCACCATAGCCCCATGTCTAATGTGCTTGTGGCTGCCACACTATGTACCCATATGTCATCATTAGCATGGAATATTTGTTGCTACAACTCTAGCTCTGAGACTAACCTCTTGTCCTCCAGCTCCTTGAAGTGCTTCTAAAGAGATGGAGAGGACCAAGAGTGGGGATGACAACTATTTAGGTAAAGTTAGGTTTTGCTTGGGCCTTGTATCTAAATGGTTGTCGATCTAAATTTTAGAGGACCACATGAGGAATTGGGTTCTTTATGTAGGACCCCTATGAAAATGGTACGTTCTTCAGAGGTTGTCTGCATAAACATCTTTGAAAATGTGATTTTCAGAGGCTGGATGTGTGTGTATGTTTTCAAAGGTAGAGACCTTTGTATGCCGAAAATTAAACATGGTGTCTCCTATAGGTAGTTTGATTGAGCTCATCTCTCACAGAATAATTCTTGCTTCCATGCAAAACGATAGTGGACAACACTTTCTAGTTTAGAAGATGACAATTTTTTATCTAATGATTCCTATTGTTCTTCTTTATGACTATATATAGGTATCCAACCTGGATTCACACCACTATTAGGTTTGTGGCTGGTTTCACAACGCAAATACGACTGCGTCACATATTGTCTCGCAAGATTCTATCGATCAACAAAAGACTTGATGAGATACTGAGGAATAGGGACGTGTACAAGATCGAGGAAGCACCTAACAGGACATCCATCCGATGGACTAGTGCTTCAACCACGGTATTTCTAGCTACCACAAAATTGTAAGTTGGTGTTACATATCCCAGTTTGCTAATATGATTTTAATATATGTAACTATGAGTTATTGACTTGTATACTAGTATATTTGTTCTAAATGATTGTCCGAAAGATGATACCTATGAAAACTCCCTCCTAAGACGTGTAGGATTATTTTGTCCCCTATGCTACAGTACAACAATTACCTTCTAGGCGGTAATAGTTCAAATCAATCTAAGCCATTGATTTCTTAATGATTACAAAATAGTACAACAATTAATGAACAGAGCCATTGAGTTATAGGATAACTGTTGGAGACTAAGCGATATAGAAAATGATTTTTATGCAAATGACTCTCTAAATTATGATTTAGAGAGAATGAGATTTAGAAGGCTCTTTGAGATGCTCCAAGGTCTATAATGATTAATGAATTCACATGGACTAACAAATGAATACACATATATTATCATCACCAATTAAATCAACTAGTTGTTGTTTGGTTAATGGTTAGGTGAGTTAACCCCTAGCTTAAATTTTTTCCTAGGCTAGCTTCAACAATGCAACTAGTTGTTGTTTGGTTACATTGGCTTGCTAAGACTCTCTTAGAAATGCCTTGTTTGGTTGCCTGGTTTGGCTTGCTTAAGAACACACATCTTTTCTTCTCCCCATGCCAAGGATATCCGGAGCGCCCGCATCACCCCCTGCCTCTCTAGGATGGCCAGAGCTCCCGCACCCCTTCCCTGCCACCACATACCTCCCCGTTGCCTCCTCCATCGCTGCACCCATGCTCGAGTGACAAAGTGATGGGATCGATGACATATGCATCTGTCGCACCCTCTCCGGTCCTCTCCTCCTGCAACGGTATCGACGGCATTCGCATCCGCCCCATCCGCAGAAGCGCATGACCAGGCACAGGCTAGGCTACGTGATGGCTTGCTTGGTCGGAGCTGAGATAGGTGGTCAGGCGGCATAGAGGTGTGCGGCATGGTGGCCTGAGATGAGGAGATGGCCAGAGCATGGTGGCTGAAGCTGAGGGAGATGGCCTGTGGACACCTCCACTTCCTTGTGTGGACCTTCCCCTTCCACTTTCTTAGGGCTTCTCCAGTGGTCGACTCAGTCATCCAATGTGGAGCTAGTGAACCGACCCAAACCGACCCATCGCCACTGGAGCAAGCGACTCATGCGATGAGAGAGAATGAACCGGTTCATCTGCATGAGACTACTCGCTACCGTTAAAACGATTAAAATAAAGCAACAAGATCACTGTTGACCTCTTGCGAGAGATAGAGGCCGGACAAAAGCAAGTAGGAAATTACTTTTTATTTGGCAATAGGATGTAACAATGCTAATAGTCTTGTTTATTTATACACGAGACCCAGCTAGCTCAGAGATCGACTCATTCATGTGTGACATGGCTGTCCTTTTTGCTTGATGAATCGACTCACCACTAAAGGTGCCCTTACTGCTGTCGGTGAAGACGACATGGTGGCAAAGTGGTGGAGGAGCACCAAGAGGTGCGCCGAGAGGCTTGTGCAAGCCTGGCTTAGAAAAAACTAAGGGATTGAACGTTTCTAGCAATGCAGCTTGGCTCCCCTTTTTTTTGCTTCTATAAACCTGGCTTAGAGGCTACCCAGGCAACCAAACAGACCGAAACTTCATTATAGAAGCCTCGACAAGTATGTCCAACATGAGTTACAACTGTTATCACACCCAAATATAGCACTGAGGGGGTGGCGTAGCATTTCAGTAAAATTGTGTAGGACGCTATAGGTTAAGAAAAGTACATAAGGCTCTCAGTCAAACATAACTCGGGAACCCTGGTATATATGTGTTTTATATGTTCAACTTGACTAAAGGTGTGACAATAAATAGTCTTTAACCAACACAAGCAGGACTATAGGTCCTAGAGCCTGATTCTGTTACCCTACCAAATAATCGGTACTCGTTCCCGCCCGACCTCTAATTTATGATCCATATCAATTTTCTAGTAATGCACTCCTCTCCAGCTTATTATCCATATAAGGTTTCTAGTACTACTGATAGTAAGAGTACAAGCCTATCTCTCGCGAGTGACACTTCATCACTTGATTTCTACAAGTTCTAAGCATCATATTTACACAAACCTATCATACTAATAAGATCCATAGGATAAAGGATATTTATGCAAGTGGATTCTAAAAAGCTCCTATAACTTAATGTACCTATTACCTAACAACATCACAGTGATGGGTTCCAATATAAGAGTCATGCACTTGCCTAGGTCAGTCTCATTGTTAGCAGCAATTTCAGCAGGGGTATCGTATTTTATTAATTATTAGAAAATATACCCATGTGTTGCAACAGGACAAAAACAATTACTAAACATTCATGCACACGATGACGTGAATTGTATATATCTATTTATGTTTTATGATTTTATAATTTATTTATGATGACCATCGCATCCATATTATAAGTTAATGTTGACAGTAAATAGCAATCTCCTATTAAACTTGTGTGGAACTAAAATACACATTGATATATTTTGCTTCCACTGCAAAGCACATAATTATTTAATTATAAATATATCATAACTTTATAGCTTTTTCCATACTATCCATGTGTTTATATGACTCAATATCGACCATTGTAGCTTTTTGAGGCATCATATTAAATTTTTTTAACTTTTTGTGTAGATGTGTTAGGATTGGTCATTCACCAATGATTATGAAAGGAGATCTCTTGTTTTTTCATATAGCAGCCATTGTCATGAATTATATAAATACATTTGTTTAGATTTCATTAGACAATAATTTACCTAAGATTCCGATTCATAAATAATTAGGTGTACAATTAACTAATCCATATTTTAATAAAAGTAAGTTTTGTTTGTTGTCAAAACTATATTAGTCAAAACTTGATGTGCAAACAAACATAATAAGTACCGGAAAGTACTCCCTCTGCCTAAAATGAGTGATGTTGTTTACTTTTAAACATTGTATTTGGCCGTTCATCTTAATCAAAAAAATTTATGTAAATTATAAAATAAATAAATTATTATTAAAGTATCTCTAATGTTAAAATAAGTAATAAAAATATATGATATTTATAAAAAAAAACTTAAGTAAGACAGATGGTCAAATAAGGTGTCGAAAGTTAAAATGATAGTCTTTTTGGGACACAGGGAGTAGGGGTTATGGACCCGGTCTTACCTTGGACAGAAATTGAACAACAAAAAGTTAGTGAAGGCTTCGGAGACACCGACACGAGGACATCCTCCGTGTTATCCGGGTCTGGCACGTTCTCATTCATCGCTGACCTATATGCGTGCAACCTTGCAAGAGGATGATTTAACACACCTATAGACGAAGCAAAATATAATAAAATTCACAACATCTATGGATAGATCACGTTTTTATGAAAATAACAAAACTTGACATTTTTATGTTTTTTCTAGTTTTTTTTTGTGAATTTTGCAAGATCTTTGTTTTTATTGAATATTGTATTTGAACATCTTGCATCAGAAACCCTAATAAATTTCAAAAACAAGGTTTTCCCACCTTTTCTTTTGTTCTTGCATCTTTACACCCGGAACCGTGTATTTCTTTCTATTGTCTTCCTAATAACTTCTAATCTCCGTTTGCACGGTAAGACTGAGCCCAATAGGAGACCGAGCCAGTGGCGGAGTGTTTTGGGCACCGCTGGATGTGGAAGAAAGAGGCAGAAAGAAAAAAGTACAGCAGAAATTTGGCCTTTTCATTATTTGGTATAGATATAGATATGTAATATTCGTGAAGCCAAATAACTTTTATATATATATATATATATATATATATATATATATATATATATATATAGAGAGAGAGAGAGAGGGAAATTCCATTATACTCTTACGAGTATGTACTCCCATCTCTAAAAAACCATACTAGGTATGTGTCAATATTTGTTTATCGGTTTGAGTATGTTTATATACTTATTTTAAGATACTCCATGTCTTTTATATATATATATATATATATATATATATATATATATATATATATATATATATATATATATATATATATATATAGTCTGTATTGGCAGTATAGGGGTTCCTGTGTGTTTCTATGTTTTTTTAGAAAACGAATGAAATCTTGATTATTTTGAACTGTATACGTTCAGGCTATCTGAGGCAGAAGCGCATCTGGTCGTCAAAGATATTTTCCGTCAATGTACTAGTACACATGCATGAAGCAAACCGTACTGACGTTCATAATTGCATTACAGGGGCGATCTGTGTCAGTACCCACTGGTGAAACGTGAAGGGCACCTGAAAAAGCTAGAAGATGCACTTTTTGGACCCTCTCGTCGTCAAGTTGTAATATCTGTATTTGGGAGAAGTGGTGTTGGCAAGACATCTCTTGTTAGAGATGTATATGACAGGTATTCTACAAAGAACCATTTTGGTTGTCAGGCCTGGGCAAGCGTTCCACCAAATTACACTGCTCTAAACATCATGAGCCTAGTACTTCAGCAGATAAGGGGAGACTCCACTCGGCATTATCCAAACTCTGAAATCAAACGAGAATTGGAAGAGGAATTGGAAAAGGATGAGAATCTGAAGTACTTGTTTGTGGTAGATGGTGAGGTGAGCAGTATCGAATGGAAAACCTTTCTGATGGCACTCCCCCCTGACCGATGTAACAGAGTGGTGCAAATCACGCATAACAGACCAGAAGCTCCACCAGCTAGTAGCTTTGAACATGTTGTTATTGAGGTGGATCGTTTCAGTGAAGACGCCACCATAGAGTTGTTCTGTCAAAGAGTGTGTGTGGAAGAGAATGGTCAAAGGTACAACGATGATGTGCGCAGAGGCACAGAAGCAACTGGAGGAGCAGGAGGAGGAGGCTGTCGCCAGCAAATCTTGGACATCACCGAGGGGCTACCACTGGCAGTTGTCCTCCTATCAGGCCTTCTGCGGACCAAGGAGTACCCAGGCGAATGGAGGGCGGTGTTTGATCATCTTATGTCCAAGCAATCAAGACGGCTGGATAGCATACTCTCCTTGTGCTTCGACGACCTTCCACATGACATAAAATCTTGCTTCCTCTACTTTGCCGTGTTTCCCCCCAAGATGCCAATCAAAGCAAGCACCTTGGTGTGCCTCTGGGTGGCAGAGGGATTCCTACGGTCAAAAGAGGGCATGACAATGGAGAGAGTGGGGCAGAACTACCTCAAGGAGTTGGTTGCTAGGCACTTGGTTGGCCTCACTCGGATGGATTATCGCATCTGTGATAATGAGCTTGTGACCATCCATGATCACGTCCATGCATTCCTGCGCTTCCAGGCACAAGAGGCCAACTTTGTTGAGATCCATAGCGGTGATGACTCTATTCCTCTGGCATCTGCTCGCAGGCTCTCTCTGCAGAATTTCATTAGCAGATATGCTGCTCTAGACAACCCCATGCCGAAGCTGTGGTCTGTACTGTCAAGGTTTGGGAAAGAAAAAGATCAAGACGACACAAGTCATGGAGGAGTATCTACCCCTCCTCCTCCTGCTGCTACTGGAAGGCTCCCATCCTGTCGTTGTACCTGTCTAAGAGGCGGCACAAGTCACGGAGCCACAAAATCCAAGAGACCAAGACGACACACCAATTCTTCCATACGGCAACTGCTGCAAGGATCCAAATTCCTCCGTGTCATTCACCTACATGGCCTTGAGATCGGAGCTAGATTACCAGATGAGATTGGCAATGTTATGCACTTGCAGTACCTCCGCATTACATCCTGTTCCTTGAGGGAGATCCCACCATCAATTGGAAGGCTCGTTAACCTTCAAACACTAAATGTCCGAGGGACCCAAGTTACAACGCTCCCTGAATCATTCTGGAAGATTTTGACTCTGCGGCATGTCTTCGGTGATGCCATCATCTTTCCCAGAAGGATCGATGGAGGGTTGAAGCACATACAGACACTGGAGAGCATAAGACCAGATGAGGAGATTGGATGGGATGAATATACTCTTGCACAAATGACCTATCTTAACAGCCTCTTCATTGTCCCAGGCACCACAGACTACTTGTCAGCTGCTCTCAAGAAATCCCGGGATCTCAATAAACTCATGCATCTCAAGTCGCTTAAAGTAACTGCTCAAGAAGATGGTTTAGTAATTCCATCCACTGTCTTCACTGAGGCAGACCTGCCACGTCTCGAGAATATGGAAGTGAAAGGAAAGCTCTTCGATGTGCCATCAGACAAGGACTTGTGCTTGTCCCTGCCCAACCTGACTCAGCTATCTTTAGAGAGAACACAGATCTCGCAGGAATTCGTTGACAGGCTGGCTAAGCTGCCATTTCTCAGCTATCTTGCCTTGTATCCTGGTTCCTACATTGGGAATAGGCTTGTCTTTGCACCTGATGGGTTCTACAAATTGAAGTCCATGATGATAGACTTGAAAGAATTGAAGACCATCGAGATACAAGAGGAGGCGCTTCCCGAGATTGAGGATCCACATATTTTTGTCTTCTCGGAAGATTTCGAAATACTAATTTTCGGCAGCCGACCTCAGATTCTGGAGAAAATCAAAAAGGAGGATGAAAATGTCTACAGGAAGGTTAAGCAAGTACTCTCTGTGACTGTGTCCTAAAATAAATGAATTGCTGCAATCACTCTAAGGCAAACTATGTATCCTTAAATAAGTTGGATCAGCTTAAGTATTCATGAAGTGTGTCTGCTGTGGGTCTACTGCATCCCCAGTGAAGTGTGTTTCATTGCTATGTGATGTATCGCTATCTGTTCTATTGCTGAAGTATTCATGATGTGCACTATCTCACCCGATATATATGACAATGTCCTAGTAAAAGTGTGCATTTGTTGCTGTAACATTCATGCGTGACGCGTGCAGTGTAGTAGAAGCCCTCTACTGTTTATGTCGTCAGAGTTAATTAATAATTAAATTTCTGAATTCCCTGCAAAAAAAAAAGGTAAAAGGTTTTGGATGCTGAATTGAGTATTACTATCAGTGAAGATTTGAAGACTTTGAGACAAAGAAGACACATCCTGTTCTTGATCCACTTAACCACCACTACACAAATTGATATTCACTATCGGTCTGTCAGTTTGTGGCTTGAACCAACGGTGATATCACAACTAGCAGTAAGTGGACTATCACAGTTGGTTCTTGGCTTATAGTGTCATGGGTTTGTAACCGCGGCAATCATTGTGGTTGTTCGTCAGAAGTAGGATTGTGGGCCTCCTGTGGCTCAGGTACTAAAAACACAAAGGTGACATAACGATTTATCTTTTCGGGCTATTAGACGGTCCACAATGTGTGCATTTGCCTGTGCCCAAACCCTCTCTCTCCTATTGAGGCACCGGTGCTGAACGTTGTAGCCGGTGCTGAGATTCCAAAAAAACTGGGCACCGAGGCATGTAGAAGCACCGATGCTTCGTTTCTTCTCTCTCCTCGTGCTGCCGCAGAGGGCTGCGTGCTCGCCTCCAACCCTTTCGCCACCGGATCCACCTGCAGGTGACGAAGGCGGCTTCAGCGAGTGCCTCCAACATCTCGGTGATGAAGTTGGGGAGGTCGCCTGCGCGTGACTGCCGGGGTTGGGGAGGTCAGCGCCGGGAATCGGGAGGCCGTCGGGATTCGGTTTGGGAGGGCGCCGTCGAGGTGGTGGGTTCGCCCGTGCAACCCATGCTCGCCGTGGCCGCCCGGAGCGCCAGTGGGAAGGGGGCCGCCCGGAGCAGAGAGATCGAGTCGCCGGCGCGGGCGCCACCTCTCGCGAGCTCCGCCGAGGAGGCCACCACGAGGAAGCAAATCCGTGCGCTCGAGCGGCCCTTCAAGGACCGCAACGCCATCCTCGACGCCCGTGGCCGTGACTTCCTCGCCGTCTTCCAGGCTGCCATGCGCCGCCGGGACGAGCAGCGCAAGGCGGCGGCAAGGATGCGGCGCCCTCTTCCGCGGCTGCACCATGGAACGACGGCTCTGTAAGGAGATCGCCGCTGCACCTCTTCCGCCGCTGCAAGGAGACCCTCGCGGCGGCGGCTGGCTGAGCGAGGAACGGTGGCGCCGGGCTGAGCGAGAAAGGGGAGGAGACGGAGAGAGGCTGGGCAAAGAGAAAGGGGATTTTTTTTAAACGGGCCCACAATTACAGTTGAGGCCACGGTGCCCACGTTGTAGAATCATGGTGGTGAAAGCATCGGTGCCCATATGTCAGGGAATATTCTTTTAGGCATCGGTAACATTGTGGTCGGTCTTAAAGCCCTACGTCCACCGATGAGGTGTCCCTTATGTTCAAGAGCACCCAAATCAGGAGTTAGAATGAAGGAGAATGTCTATGTTGAGTTTCTTCCCATCGAGTAAGAGATCGTTTCCCTCTCTTGCTAGCTTGTTGAGGGAGGAATTGGCTTGTGTTTCTCTTGGTTGCTTGTTGATTGCTATCTGGCTAGCCTTATGAAAGGCACAAACTATGGCTAGCCTTATGAAAGGCACAAACTAAAAAGTTCTAACAATCTTTAAGTATTTTTTAGACCATCTCTTAGCTAGACTAATAAAGCTCTGATTTAGATCATACCTACTAAACATGATTTTTATTTTTTTTCTAAACATATCCAAAATCAAAATCAAGAATCCGCCACGGCGCCACCGCGATTCGGCATTATATTAGTTGCTCTTATTGGTCACATGTAACCGTGGATGGATTCATATATCTGATATATCTCCGCCACTCCAGGACTCGCGTATATCTGATACTAGGAGGATTCCCCGCGCGTTGCAGCGGGCGTGAAGGAGGAATAAAAAGTAAAATGCACCTTGCATGTCAAGATAATTTGCTTGTGGCAAATAATAGTGGATTGTTGAGGTGGACACATTGCATTAAAAGAAACTGATAGTGGGTTTGATAGTGGATGATGAGGTGGACACTTTGCATGTCTAGATAAATAGATAGTGGGGTTTGTTTATATAAGAGTTATAGATATCTCCGCCACTCCAGGACTCGCGTTGGACCAGCCTCCAATTGCTACAAAATGCAAGGTACAAATGCGTCGCACCTGCCAGCTGCCATACAGGGTACACAAACACATCCCTGCCAGTCCTGTCGCACTCTCGCATTGGTCACATGTAACCTGCACCTGCAACTACGTATCGTTCCGGAGACCAGCAGCCGGCCCCTGCGTCTCCCGTCACCCGTGTGCCGCGTCAACCACGCAAGCAACGTCGTTCTGGCGGGAATGCCATGGTATTTGCCTTATCGGCCGGTAGTGTCTCGCCGGCGCCGGCCCCGTGTCAGTTTCAGCCATCAACGATGCTACGTGTGTTCCCCCTTTTTCGCCTGCCCTGTCCGCTTGCGCCTTGTGGCCTTCCTCACCTGGAATCCGAGATGGCGAAAGGCCCTGGCCCCTTGGCTCCATCCGTTGACTGGCAGCAGTCAGTGCCACGGTGATTGTACGCTTTCTGGAAGTACCAGGCATTTGCATGATTGATTTTTCCCCCTATCTGCCTCCGTCCATGATTGCAAGTTTTTGGAAGCTACCAACAAGATGCACGGCGTCGAATCGCAGTATGGTACCCGTGACAATCATGGTCCCTGGTAGCGTCAAAAATCCATTTCCCTTTTGTACACGGCTAACTTAGTCGATTATGGGTTTTATGGGACTATGGCAATCAAAATGTGATCAGATTTAAGTCTTAAACTTTCAGCATCGTTTTCTCGATTTATTCTAGAAGTAAAGGTACTATTCATTTAGTTGGAGCTGACACACTCGCTCAGCTCGTTGATAATGAGATGTGGCTTGAACACACGGCCGATACAACAGTTCAGGCGGCTACAAGCATCACCCTTTTTTTTTTTTTTCATTAAGAAGAAGTCCAATGGAACAACTAGCAAGGGACATCCAAGCACCTAAGGTCCCTCACCTCAGCAAGTTATAGTGACTGAGTGTACTCCACATCCGTTGTAGTCATATCTAAAAAAAAATCTAATAATGACCATAACATATAATTCTACCATTTCAGACAAATCCAGGATATTACTTCTACTGGAAATTGTAACCAAATTCACGTGCATATGAATTTACCCATGTTTTAAATAGCGGGCTATAGAAATTAGCGGGAGCTTCGCCAAAACGCTATTAGCGCTATTAGCGCTATAGCGCGGTATAGCGCCAAATAGCGCGCTATAGCGCGGAGCGGTAGCTGCTTCTAGACGCTATTAGCGCGCTATAGCGCCGAAATAGCGCGCTATTTTTTTCGGGGGAATTTACTATAGTAAATAAGTAGCAATGTGTAAAAAAATAGTGGCTAATTACAAAAAAAATATTCTTATAAGTATCCTGACATTTTCTAGGATTTAATTATTACCTACATGAGTTTTTAAAATTATTACCAAATATTCATTCAAAAATTCACCGGGCTACGGAAAAATAATATGAGCCTATGAGGGTTGATAAGTCTAGGTTATCTAGGATTGAGAGAGGGCATACATCTTATACCATATTTTTAGTGTAGTCATTCAAAATTTGATTCTCGCAATTACATGATATATAAGGATGCACTAGCATTATTTAGAAGTAAATTCAGAACAAATAAATTTTGTTTGAATTAATCTACTATTTACTTCAAAAAAATAAAGTTAGAAAATTAAACTGCTGATATAATATTATATACAAACCGAGTAACTCCAATAGTTTGGCAAACCACTTGGCAAATTAGGATTTTTGGCAAAACCACAAAAAAACTTGGCAAGCTTGGCAAAAAGAGACCTCCCCAGCGCAAATATACGCGCATGCGAGCGCTTGGCAAATCGGTGCATGCGCGATCTCCTTCATGCGAGAGGAAGAGGAATCGCCCCAACTGCATGTCTCCCCATAAAAAATTAAGACATGTGGACCACTAATTTTTAATTTGCCAAACCCAAATAGCAAACTGTTGGAGAAGAGCTATTTTTTTACTTGGTAAATGGGTTTTAGACTTGGCAAAATTAGAGATTTGCCAAGAGATGTTTGCCAAACTATTGGAGTTGCTCATGTGCAGAATATAAAAAGCTATAGCAACTTCAACAGTTTGCAAAAAGCACTTGGCATTCTAGGATTTTTGCCAAAATCACAAAAAATAGCCTCCAACAAGTTGGAAAAACTACTTGGCATTTTTGTGAGCTTGGAAAAATCCCCCTTCACTTGGCAAATATGCCAAGTCCTCCATCACTTGGCATCACATGTATCCCAATTTGCTAACTAGTTTTGCCAACTTGTTGGAGGCTCAATTTTATGATTTTGGCAAAAAATCCTGGGAAGCCAAATTCTTTTGCCAAGCACGAATAGCAAACTGTTGGAGAAGGCCTCTTTTTTCACTTGGCATTTGGTTTTAAGACTTGGCAAAACTATAGATTTGCCAAGTAAATTTTAGCAAACTGTTGGAGTTGCTAATATGCATAAACCGAAGATCTAGCCTAGGGTCAAAAGGTTAACAAATGTTGTAATACCACACTTTTCTTAGGGGTTATATGCAAAGCTATTCTGAATCCATAATTTCCAAAAAGCATAGATACATAGCAAATTTTATGTACCAAAAAAGTTAAAAAGACTTATAATTTAGAATTGAGGGAGTATTATGCAAGAATACATGACTTAATGTGCATTTTCTATGAGAACCATGGGCTTATGTTTAAATTTCAATTTTCTTTAGATTTTTTAGCAGATCTAAAACTTTCTTTTCCAACCCGTCTTATCACCTTGGCCCATTGAGTTATTTCATCTGTTCTCACATGCCTTCTGTAACGGGCCTAGTGTAGCCCATTCACTTTGGTTGGGCTTTCCATTCTAAATTTCCAGCACGGCTCTGCTACAGTTGCTTGCTATGAGACTTGGCGTGTGGGCCGCATATGGCTGGGTATCACGTGCCGACGTGAGGATTATTGAGACCGTGCGTGGACGGCGGTGGCCCAGCTCTACTCGTGCGATTAGTCTCCTCAGTTACTTAACCTTATTGCAGACCAAGATTGCGTAGCCTTGTTTAGTTCCAGAATTTCACCCCCAAATTCACTATGCAGAATTCCTATTTCCCATCACATCAAAACGTTGCATACATGTGAGTACTAAATATAGATTTAAATCAAAAACTTATTGACAGTTTTATCAGATTTCATGGATCTAACATTTTGAGACTAATTATTCAAAATTTGGACAATTTTTACCACATAAAAACAAAATTGCTACAAAGGCGCAATATTTTGAGACTAATTATTCAAAATTTGGACAATTTTTACCACATAAAAACAAAATTGCATAAAGGCGCATTTAATTTAAGACTGTAAGAACAAAGGCCGAATCGGCGCCCCCGATTCGGGAACTGAACAAGGCTGCTTATTGCAGACTAGCAAGAAGAATCTTGTGCGTAGTCTTATTGTTCTAGTTAGTTAACCTTATTGCAGATCAAGATTGCGTAGGAGTTTTTGCTAGTCTCCTTTGTTGCCGCATCACTTATCTTGTGTGCTAAGTACCTAAGGTTATAGTGAGCATCTCCAAGAGTTTGCCAAAAGTACTTGTTATCTTTGGTTTTTTGACAAAACAAGAAAAGTCATTGCTCCAACAATTTGCCAAATGGCTTGGCAAATTTTGCCAACTTGCCAGCCTGTTACGCGCAAATATGCGCGCGCCGGGCGCTGCGCATCCTCCTCCGTCCGTCAGGCGTCACTGCTCACTGCTCTGGATGTGACTCCACACTGCGTCGTCCTTTGCTCACTGTTGCACATGATGACTAGTGCTGGAAATCAGATCGAGTGTGTGCGTGGGCGAATATGGTGCTGCATGTGAATACATATTCTTTATTCGTTGCTGTTCGACTAGACATGCTATGTCTACTGCTGCTATGACGCTGTTGCATGGATGATGACGGTTGACGGCCGACGGCTACTGCTACCGTCAATATCTACTGCTGTAGGATCATTTTTTTCAATTTGACAAGCCTAAATAACAAACTGTTGGAGATCGGTTGGAGATGTAACATTATTTCACTTGCCAAACGTTTTAAGCACTTGCCAAATTATAAGATTTGCCAAGTCTATTTTGGCAAACTCTTGGAGATGCTCTTAGGTGTGAAGTCGTTATCGAGCCACTAGTTTAATTTTGCATTTGCTGTATAACCGAGCTTTCTACTGGTGCCACCTTTTTTTTTTCTACTAGTGGTTTGGAACGAACGGATGTCAGTAGAGTTAAAATGGGATGCTAGCCCTCGCAACCGCCAATGCAAACGTAATTGCACCATCAGTTGATATAAGGAAACCGCCAGTGTAAATATAAAATTTTCTACTCGTATTGATGATTAAGTTTTAAAAACGACTATTCAACACCCTTCTAGTCAGCTTTTGGATCCTAACACCTATGGTTCCGTCCCTGTCATGGCACTCTCTGTCTCCCGCTATGACACTCGTCAACCTCCATTGTCTTCCACTGTGGTACTCAGCCTCCCGTTGTCTCTCCCATGGTGGCACTTGCCCTCCCACTATCATATCTCTTGTTCCGGCATTCGCCCCATCCCTCACTGTGGCACTCGATTGTTTTGATAAGAAGAATCCAAGAATGAAGTCTAATTCGTATTTTGTGAAAGTATAAATCCGGTTCAGAGGTCATTTTTCTCTAATAAATTTGTCGGAGTTGATCAATTTAAAATTCAAACAATATTTAGTACAAATTCTTATTACTAGAAATGGGAATGGGATACCCATTTCCACGACCCGTGTATTACATTAATCATGGAGTGTGGAGTGGCTTTTTAATGAACGAACAGCTAGCGTGCATGTGTCCCTGCTGAGAGTATGAGTCTATATATGGCAATCAATTGATGGAATCAGCTCTTGTTAGTTAACCCGCGTGCAGTTCGCCCTGATCTGGCCGGCGGTTCCGGTGAGCGGGCTGATGTTCCCCATCTTGATCATTGCGGTGACGAAGTCTGTGGCGAAGAGCGTCGCGTTGTTGCTGTACTGAGTCACCAGCGCGTCCTGCGACTGGCCATTGAAGAGCTCCTGGTCCGAGTGCAGCAGGCCCTTCTTATTGATCAGGTTCACGAAGTAGGCGTTGTCGAAGTCGAGCGGCGTCGTCGCGTCGAGCCCCGCCAGGTTGGTGTCGGTTGCGCCCGAAGTGGCCGAGCAGTTGCGCCTGAGCTGCTTGGCGAACTGCTGGTTGATGTTGTTGTCGTTGTAGATGTGGGCGCGGTAGTTCTTGCACTGCGCGGACCCGATGCTGTGCGCGCCGGACAGCGCCGTCATGTCCGTCGCGCTTAGGCCCTTGTTCGCGAACGCTTGGATGAGCGTGCCCACGCTGGACGTCGGCGCGGGGAGGTCGCTGTTGGCGAGGCTCTGGCTCGCCGTCGTCGAGTCGCGCCGGCCGAGTGGCACGTTCCAGGTTGGTCCACCGAGCTGTACGCAATCAACGACAGCCGATCGAATAAATCAATCAGCAAGGAGGCTAGGTTAACATATACTTTTGTCGAGAAATCAATGTGGGTTTCAATTCGCGCGGCTTTTATATGTACCAGGTTGACGCCGTCGCGCGCGGCGAGGGCGACGATGTCGGCGCAGGAGACGACGTTGGGGCAGTTGGCCTCGACGGCCGTCTTGATGTTGTTGATGACGTCGTAGCCGAGGACGGAGTTGGCGTTGGGGCCAGCGTTCTTCTCGCCGACGAAGCCGGTGGCCGGCACGTCGTCCAGAAGAATCGAGGCGTCGCAGCCCTGATGCATTACGTACATACATACCAAACATTAACATACGTATACTACACTGATTGGAAGAGTAGTAGAGATCGATCAGAGTACAGCATATGCAATGGGATTCAGCAAAGCAATACCGTACCTGAACGAAGCAGTCATGGAAGTGGAGGCGGAGAAGGGAGGCGCCCATCCGGCGGTTGCTGCTGATGGCACTAGACACGACGGAGCGCACCGTGGACTGCAGCGACGGGCAGCTGGTGTCGTAGAACGACGTCGAGAGCTGCCCATAGGCCACGGAAGAGAGGAGGAGAAGGGCAAGGAACACGCAATGGCCGGTCGTGGACGACGAAGCCATCATGGTCATCGATCTCAGATTATTCTCAGCTCTCACTGCACAATTACTTAGCTGGTTACCCTTGCTATAGCTAGCTAGCTAGCTAGGGCTTCCTTGTGACTGGAACTGGACTGGCTCGAGCTGAGATATGGATCGTCTGTGTATACCGTGACGTCCTATTTATAGTGCTCTCGAGATCGAATCTTGCGTTACATGTATATAGCTTCGTTCCTTCGTCTTCGCTCCACCCCATGTGACATATCTTGGGAAGCTTATACGATACCGTGTGTATGTTGTTGCTGATCTGTGTACGTTTTAGGAGTAGTGTATACAGTATATTTTTTTCTTTTGTCCTCAATGAATTATTCCTGTATACATATATCCCGGCCAGTGGCTGAGTTGTAACGTGCAACTGCAACCATCAAACGCCGACATCTGTAAATAAAAAAAGACTAATAATTCTTCTTCCAGCTGGCCACCAACGATGACACACTCCATGCATGTACGTCGTGCATTACGCCACGTGTGAGGGTCGTTGGTTAATTGGGTTATTTCCATTGGATGTCGTAATTCTTTTCTTCTGCGATGATGACTCATGACTACTGTCTTGACATTTTTTTACCACTATGTAATAACTACTCTCTGAAAGAATCAATTTCTAGCAAGTTTCAGACAGATTAATATAGCTGTCAAATGACCATATTACCCTTAATTAATTTGAGTCACATCATTAAGTCGCATAATAATTGGTGTTTGAGTTACATGCTAGATATATAGTACTCCCTCCGTCCCAATATATAAGGCGTAACTACTTTTTATTTTTGTCCCACAATATAAGGCGTGCTCTCTCTAGACACGTACATCAATACAGTAGTGCTGTGAGAGAATTAAATGCGTTTCTTGGTCTTTGAACCAGAGGTTGCGCCTTATATATTGGGACGGAGGGAGCATGGGAGAACGGATGAGATGGGAGTCCAAGAGAGGATGCAACAATTAATACATAGGAATACGAGGAGTATTAAATGGCTTGACCGCGTCATCCTCAAGAAATTGATTTATCTAGGGACAAATTTTGGCCCTAGAATTTGTTTCTTGACTCAGACGGAAGGAGGAGTTAACTACGGGTACACATATATGAGCTGGGGCTGACAGAGGTGAATTATAAATACATTTTTATCGGGTCAGCTGAAACAATAATAATGTGTATAAATCCTTTAGTAAGTACTCCTTCCGTTCTAAATTATATTATATCTAGATACATAATAAAATAGATAAACTGTAGAAAAAATTAAAATAATTTATAATTTGAAATGAAAGTAGTACTATACAATACACATCAAGATAAATCATTGATTGTTAATGGGATACGCTGCTGTCCGGCTGCTAGCTAGCTCGATCACCCGCTACGCTAGCTAAAGCAGCCATCACAGTTTACAGCTAAACATGAAGACCATTACTACGGACGCTACACGGTGGGGGGCGTTGACCTTGATTAGGATATATACCCATATGGAATAGGAACACGTATGAGGGGCATCTCATCACCTCATATGCCGGAACATGCACATGCAAACGTACAACGTGCGCCGGATCGTTGTTGTACCAGCAAGCCCGCAACGACGCACTAACGGCGCTAGCCGTGTGATTATTCCCGTGTGCTGCCGCCTTGCAAAAAATATAATAACAATAGCACGACTGGTGTTATATGTAAGTACCTTGTGTCGTTGAAGTTAAAATGTAATTTTTTCAATGATCGAATGTATATTGCGGTTACATATGATTGGGAAAGACTAAAGAGATCGACACACGACAGAGATCTCGAACGACAAATCTAACGGTCTAACCCCAGCCTTTCACAATAAAAATTCGACTGCTGGTTGCAATGATGATGCCCCAGCTAACACAATTTTAAAACAGAGAGTTGAAGTCATAATTACTCTAGGTTCATATTATATCACCAAGGTTCATATTATATCACCAACCGTGCGGAGAGTTGAAGTCATAATTACTCTAGGTTCATAACTCCCGCCTGAGATTTTCTTTTTCATCACATTAAATGTAGTGGCATTTATGAAATTGGGAGGAGAGAGAGAAGGCCTCATTCACCATGGTGAAACTATATAACGGTGTTTCTAAAATATTGGAAAGTGTGTGAAACCCCCATTGAGAGTGTTATTTCATTTCATCCACATACATGGAGGAAGGACATTGGTTTTTGGACCCATTAGTTTAAATAGTATGTGTTAAGAAAAGAGACATATAATGTTTCATATCAAAATTTCAAATCTTCTTCTTCTTCTTCTTCTTCTTCTTCTTCTTCTTCTTCTTCTTCTTCTTATTATTATTATTATTATTATTATTATTATTATTATTATTATTATTATTATTATTATTATTATTATTATTATTATTATTATTATTATCCATCCCTTGTGTGTATGTACGTCTTATAGTACCAAATTAGGTTCATCTATCACCACCTAACCGAAAAGTATCGACAGATCCACAAGATCTCAAAATGAGGTCAAATATTTCTTTTATTATCATAAAGTAACTGAAGAGAAGAGGTCCAATACTACAAGTTCTCAAAAAGAGAAATACCAAAACCTTTGTGTTTCCTTGACTTATCATGTTTTGAACGTAAATTGCATTAATATTTTTTTCTCTCTGCCGGTATGTCTAGCGACTTCGCCCCCATGTCAATGAAACAATGGTGAAACTCACCACCGCCGCTTCACAACCAATCGACGGTGATTATCCCGGCAGTGACTATTCATTCTGTAGTATATTGTGAATCGTTTTTTGGACCTGCGCGCAATGGCAATGTACTCGGTAAATAATACAACAATGATGGTAACTAGGTGAATTCTTCGCGTGTACTTAGTGATAATATTTCCATTATATTGGATAGAAAAATTGCGGGCTTCAAATTCAAGAATAGCACACACCACGAAAGGATGTTGTGGGAGTTTATCTAAAAGAGCAATATATATGACGATTGATTTAGTGAACAACGGTAAAAATTTGCTATAGCCCGTGTTTTCTAAATATGAATGAATGCCCTTTTGAATGTTAGTGGAGATTTAATGGTGAATACATGGGTAGAAGTGGATGATGATATAAGAGGATGATGTGGAGCAAGGAAAAGCTAGATAAATAGCCTATTGGGCATTAGCTTTATAGGAGTTTAGGATTGTTACTTGGTGATGACAATAGATTGAAAGCACATACATCTAAGTAGGTTCCTATAAGATCCAGCTATTAATGCATTATATATCACCACTTAAATTTCTATGAAAAACATAAATAACGCCATAAATCTACATCTAGACTACCAACATATGCCATTATAAATATAGCACCAAAATTTGCTTATAAATTACTTACCTCTGCTATTTCAAAATACTATAAAGTAAGGCCTTTAAATTGCATCTCAATTAGCTACAACTACTATTATAAGACATAAACTTAAAATCACTCAAATAGAGCTACGTGTAAATTGCCAATATAAGTTGTTATGAAAACAAATATGAAGGACTGAGACTAGGGGGCTAAATGGGAGCCAAATCAGATTTGCCATTGAGAAACTAGGTCCCAAATCAATACCAAAGCGCTCATAAACCTAAAAATCTCCAAACTGATGAGTTCACATAGGCCAACCGGTGACTAGATGAACTCAAAAAACACTCAAAGATCACAATAGAAAAGGTTGAAGCAGAAACAACAGGAAAGACACAAAGAGCGGGAGAAGAAATAGCGCTGAGGCAACACCCTAGCAGCAACATTGTTGGCCTAGAGGAACCGGCCTGGCTGCCTTGAAGAACCGGCTCGCTGGTTGGGTGAGCTGGCCTAGCCACTTTGCCAAAGCCAGAGCCCCGATCTCCCTATCCAAAAGGTCAATTCAATCCAAACGAAGTCTAAACAACCCCAAATTTTGTGGAGATATTTCTATGGGTATTTTGAAGATGTCCAAAAAAATTAACACCCAAAAGAAGATCATAAAAACAAACCATCTTGCAACTTGGGGTTTTCTTAATTTCCTCCAAAGCTGGAGCTCAGGGAGACCTAATAATTTTTGTCGCCTTAAGTGAATGCTTCATTGGTGAGGATGCCAACCACCTCCACATTGATGTGCAGGCACCGACACATCTTGTTGGAGTAGCTCTTGGTGCCAGGGTTGCCCTCCGTGCATAGCCTGCTGTTGTAAGGGACGAAGGCGTAAGACAACAACTTGGCGGGGTTGAAGAGAGGCTCTTGCTGCTTTATTGCGTCATTAAAGAGGTTGCACTATGTCCAGGTGAGGTTGTTGCTAGTTTCGACGATGAGGGTTTGCAGCTACGGCGACATGTCGATGCCGACCGTAACCGTGTATGCCTCATTGTTGATATGAGCTAGGGGCACAGACATGTTGCCGACAAGACGAGCATGCAAAGCCTCACCATTCCGAGCAAGGCAAAGAAGAGGGAGCAGAAGGTGGAGGTGAAGATGCGTCACCATCTCTTGGCCAATGTGGTGGGAAGGGCGAGTGAGCTACAGGGAGTTGTGGATGAGGGATGATCAACACCTTCTATGGTTTGGAGCTTTGTTTGCTTGCTGGAGGGGGTTCAGGGAAGAGGTACTGACAGGCGCCTTTTATAGGATAGGCAGTGGGTTTGGAGCTCTCAGCGTCAACATTCATTTTGGATACTACATGTTGTAGATCTATTTCAAAAGAGAAATGTCGGTGTGAAAGAGAAATGTCGTTGGGAAGGAGAGACTATTGGGTGAAAGATGCATGCGTACATCATGAATATAAGAGTCTACATTAACTAACTGATTGTTAGTTTCTTGCACATGCACATTGTTCTTGGTATCCCAAACTAGTGTAATGAAGTTAAATATGAGCTTGATGTTGATTCTATAAACTTCATCCATGAATAGTATGTTATTGACAAATGAAAAAGAGACATTGCCTTGTATTGATCCAATTAAAAATGATGAAAATAATAGGACTGCCAATCAATGATTTGCTAAGATCCCAACTCATAATATTGATTTCAACATTTTTGTTCCCCTCTCAACAACTGACTCTCAAAATAGTGGATACTTTGGCTAGCCTAAACCAAATGACTTAGGTGACAATGATGGCTATTTTGGGCAACCTCTATCTTTATTTATAGGACTATTACACATTCTAAGATTTCCCCTTAGATATATTTCTCGACCCACTTAACCCTTGGGGTGCATTAGATGTCGAGTCTAAATGTAACAATCCTTTACAATGTCAAGTTATTATTTTAGAGATATTGAATACAATTCTGTCACTAGAAATGTGGGATACCCATTTCCTCGGCTCATGTATATTATATTAACTATTATTCTCCCCAATTAAAATATTTATTCAATTTGGCTTTTCTAAATAAATAGCCTTTGTTATGCACATAGATATACACTATATCTAGATACATAGCAAAAGCTATGTACCTAGAAAAGATAAATCAACTAATTATTTGGAATGGAGGGAGTACCTAGAAAAAATAAATTGACTTATTGCAAGAAAAATGTGATCCCTAGAGATAAGCATGGATGTCAATCCGCAAGTGGCATATCAGCCCGCAATTGGGTTTCAATTTATTCAATTGGTATAGGATTTCCAATTCAAATATGCAATCTCCATGCATTGTATAGATTAGCTCATTATGTGTGCTTTACTAACAGAGTTATGTATATGTTTTCTGGAAAAGTTAAAAGGGTTTCAAATTATAAATAGAAGGAGGTTATTCAGTAGGCATAGTAGTTTCATTACTATTCTTCCATTCATATTTTTTAAAAGCTAAAAAAAGGATAATGAATGCTAGATTCACCATCGATATTGTGATAATAGCGGCAGATTCAAACACGAACTTACTGAAAAAAAGAAAAGATAAAAAAACACCATACATATGCATACACTTAGGAGGAGCTTAGCTTATGTAATGTGAGTGTCAAATTCCATTCCAATTTAGGGGGTCACAATAATTGACCCTCCCATGTGCTGCTACTGTTTTTCTTTTCGATGTTTGATTCCAAACTAGGAGAATTATAGACTAAACTGGCCCATCCATTATAAGTACCAAAATCACACAAAAGCTATATTTTGTGGTGATTACAAGTATGATGGGAGGGGATTGGTTCCAGAAAGGGAGAAGTGAATTATGGAGTAAGGTGTGGATGATGTCCACAATATCACATAAAGGCAGTAAGGTATTCACTTAGTTTTATGCATTCTACAAGTGGTATCTCATAGCATTATATGATCTTGCTCTTGCATCCATTCAAGCAAGTACATTAGTTTTAATTTTAGTATATATTAATTTCTTGCTTTGTTTGTAGTGTTATCATCAATCACCCAAAAAAGGGGAGAATGTGCTAATAAGGTGGTGTGCTCAAGGAACTCCAACAAACACATTTTTCAGCTACTATGTAGATATATATACTAGGTAAATACCCCGCGTGTTGCTGCGAGAAGTGAGAGACAATTTTAAGTGAATGTAGGGTGACTGAGGAAATATTTAAGTTTGATTCTATAGAGTTTGGTACACACACTTATAAGAAAGATTATTGGAAAGTGTAGCAATAGTGTAGTTTTGTGTAACATTAAACATCAATAAAAATTATTGTATGGTCTGGTTTGATCTTTCTGCTCGCCATATGACAAAATTTAGACTATATATAAAGGGAAATATATGTACAATTACATGATTGACATGTATCATAAGCTATGGCCTTGACTTTTATGGTGTTTGATACACTTGGTCCTGTTCAGCCAGCATATTTCGGCATATTTTAGCAAAATTTCAGCAGATTTCCCTCACAAATCACTATTGAATATGCCAAAATCTACCGGTTTTCCTACCGGCCGAATAGGGCCACTGATCTTCTTACTCTTCTATGCATTAGTCTTTTTTTAGATAAAGTATATAAATATCCGGCTTCATCTATCCGAAGATAGAATCAGGCTAATTATTATAGACTCCAAACACACACGAAACCTATGGTTACACAAGCACACTATAAGTCACACAACCAACTGAAATATAAAATGTTCTTGACTAAGCAAATCCAACATGTCTATTTAACAGCCAACCATTCGAGCCGAATAATTCTAAACCCGCCGTTTCGATGTGCGTAGCCACAACGATCATTTGGTCTTTGAGATCCTCATACCGCTGTAAGCTGGCCGGTTGACGTAGCCAGTGCGTCCCTCGGAACAGTACCCGCAAAAGAGATTTGAGTTTGCATTTATCAAAAGCTATTTCATTCCTAGTTAGCCATACTGCCCACGGTAGTACTGATGTTGCTGCTAATAACATTGTATTATACTTCTTGTTACCCCCTTAGACCAATTAACAAACAAATCATTTATGTTCGAGGGTGTGAAATCCCAAACAATATATGTATAGAACGCCACAAAAATTTGGCATAAAAAAATCAAAAAAGAGATGTTGGATCGTCTTTGAGGAATGACAGAGACAACACGAAGTGTCTCTAGGCCAATTCCTTCTAGCCAAATTATCTTTGGTTAGTATCACCTGTTGAATAATTAGGCAAATTCCAGATTACTTTTCATATTAAAACCAGAATGTATAGCATGACAAGATGATCAACTAGATTGAGTATGGCACGATTACTAGCATGGCAGATTAACAGATCACAAATATCAGCAGTATAGATCATGATATCGCATAGCATGAATATGAATACTAGTGCATACATGGCTCGTACACTAGATAGATTGATCATTGTGAATGACAAGATTAGATCACTGTTGACACTAGATACGCACACGAAAGAATCAAAGAGAAATAATCCGCAAGCGCACGGATATCGGTGAGCACTTCACCCGGGAGATAAGTCCTGAGTATCATATTTGTTTTTATCCGCTAAGAGAAAACGTGCAATAGACTAACCCGATCTTTACTACTACCCCTGGGCTGCTAGTCAACTGAGAATTAAGCGATATAGAGAGAACTCCTTCGTCAGTCTTCTTCTAACCTATGGCAAGCTTTGAGACTATTGTTCTAAGGGGGTACCTGAGGAAAAGACACCGCAGAGGATGCTAAACCGGGCACAAAGGACCTACCTTACCTACCAACGGGAAGTGGATTACAAAGGTAATAAAGGGATTGTCACTTCCCTCACTACTACCACGGTTCCGGCCGAATAGGGAGCATCTACAAGTGAACCTAGCCTAAGCACCACGCTTATGCTAAAGAATGATTACTCTATTCCCAACGCAAAGTGAATAAAGTAAACTTGTAAACCAAAGAACAATAATAACAATGAACTTACTAGTATTAGAAGTTGAATTGCCGAATGATCCTGAAACCAAGCCTCGGGTTAGGAGACTTGATCCCGCAGGTACAACCGGAGAGGAGACACCGACATGCCGGGCTTCCTCCAAATCTACCTCCACTCTATACTCTCTCAATCTCTCTTGATACTAAAACCCTATAGAGATAGATCCATTCGAGGGACCCTTCTCTAGCTAATTCTCTCTAGAAAATATGCATTAGGGCTTCTGAACTCGAGGTTCTCTTCGAATCGAGAATGAATTAGGGTTTCTCCCGGGGCCGGGGGCTCGAATATATAGCCCTCTAGAATGCGCCACAGCCCTCGGATCAAACTGACCTAAATGGACGATTATTATTCATCTTCAAAGTCGGTGGAGGCAGGATCCGCGAGACTCAACCTGATTGGTTGAGGTGACGGGGCGACCGACCCTGACCTAGGGGCGGCCGCCTCTGGTCTATGCCAGGTGGGCCCTAGGTTTTAGGTGTTGCCTTCTGGAGTCTTCTAGATTATACTTTTTCACCCGTTCGGTCTTTCTCTCTATGTAAACCCGACATGTGGACCATCTTGGGTAGTTTTCAGCTGTCACCCTGCAGAAATAAATATTCACCAAAACTCGTGGAATTCTGTCAGTGGTAACCCTATATCTATTAAGTATTATAAATAGGTCCATTTGCATGCCGAGTTGACGGTTGATTTTATGAGTTAACGACCGTCAACAAACTCCCCCACACTTGTCTTTTACTCGTCCTCGAGGAAAAGGATGGATTACTTTAAGCATAGCCTCAAACCAAGACATCAACATTAGATTATCCCCGATCATACCCGCACCAAGGGATTCAAAGTGTCTACCATTGAACTTTGGGGAGTTGAAAGATGGAACAAATAGCGAAGTAGAGATCCTTCTTCTATCAATCCCGTCACTTGGAGTTTTTATAATATTTTTGCAAAGAAAACTTAGCTTACCCTTCTCCATCGTGTAGTACACTCGAATCACTCTTTATATGTGGTATTTGTAGAACTCACCATTATGTATAGAGTACTTAAATCACTCATTGTATGTAGTATTTATGGAACTCTCTTGAGGCATGTGAAGGATATGCCTCCTATTCTATAAAGGCTTATATGGAGTTTAAGGTATGTCAAGGAATAGCATTTTTACCTGCGTATATTGATTAGTCAAAAACGGGAACCACGGAGAAGGGGACCTTACTCTAGATCAAGTGTGTGCAAGTGTGTGGAATATTTAGTGGCTAAATTGATGATAACGATGCTCCTTCCCTCTCTTGCACTGTCTTCTCTTGAACATTGCTTTGTTGATCTTCTCTTGAATGATGAATTGATCTTCTTCTGATTAACTCTTTGAGCTTCTTTGAACTTCCTTCTCTTAGGATCAGAATACTTTGGAGGTCATGGGCTATCTCTTTCTTTCTTTTCTCTCTTTTTTTTAACAACTGTTTTTGCATAGCCCATGTCTCGATCTTGGATACAATAACTTTCTTGAACATGATGATGACGATAATCTTCTTTGAAAAATACTAGATGATGATAACAATCCTTGGAGCATATAGAAGTCCTAAAAAGTGTATGTATCCTCTCCCGGTGTAGGAGATGGATAAATGGCGGAAAGCATGTTGTTGCGTACTCCCGGTGTAGGAGCAAAGTATAGATATATATGTGGGTGTAAGTGCACTTGATCATATGAGTAAGAGACCCTTCTCTTGGCTCTAACACCGCCAAGACTATTCTTAACACAAATAAAAAGCTTATGTCAGCACACACATGAATATTAGCACCTGTATCAACCCACCAGCTCGGTGATTGAAATATTGATAGTACAAAGAGAAAAATTAATTGTACCCGTCATCGCTTTGCTAGTAGTCACGAGGTTGACTTTCTTTTTCTCTTTCTTGTTCGCTTGCTTCGGACGGAGTCTCGAGCAAAATGACCAAGATCACCACAAGTGAAGCAAGGCATCTCTGCTTTGTTCTTCTTCTCTTTCTTAAAGGTAGTTGTTGGTTTGGCATTAAAGGGCTTAAACTTGCCTTTGTTCTTGCCTTGATTTCTATGGACAAAGTGGGCACTAGCCCTATCCTCGTTCCCCTTCTCAATGTGATCTTTAGCCCGAGCCTTCTCTTCAACATCAAGAGATGCTAATAGGTTTTCAACTATTATTTTCTGTCTCTTATGTTTAAGGCTTGAGGCAAAGTTCCTCCATGAAGAAAGCAACTTAGGAATTATGCATCCCGCCACAAATTCATGGGGTTCCTTAGCCATGCGCTAAATCTCATGAGCTTGATCGACTACAGATTTGTTCCCAACCATCTTGTAGTCATTAAAGCTTTCCATGAGATATAGCTCCTTGCCAGCATCTGAAGCACCATAAGTAGCATTCAGATAATCCCACAGGACCTTTGCTTCTTGTTGGCATTTCTTAGCGCAATTACCAAAAACAGACATAAAGCCCATCCCCGATAATGACACCTAGAAATGTTTGTTGGCATCTCTCAACACAATCATTAGAAACAAGTTCTAGTAACTACGCGAGAGTGGCCAAAAGATAGATCACATCCTATTAAAATAATATCCGCAAGCGCATGGATCTATCGTTGCATCATTTCACCCGAAAGTATTTCAGGGTATCGTTATTTATATTTTCCCAAAGGAAGGCATGTGGTGTTAAGTACCTAGCATGGGTATGAATATAATATTTAGAATGAGGAGAAACTGACCAATGTGCTATACAGGGGTAAGCAAATGGTAGTTTAGATAGTGGACACACACTCAGAGCAATCTCAAAGGAATAAAGGAAAATAAAGAATAAAGAATAATCTACGCGGAGCAGGCCGGTCCTATACAGTCAATGCTAGAACAGCTAATGTCACATGTTGTACAAGTCAAGAGTCGACTATAGACTCGGAATATGGGGAGACCGCGGCAACTGGTCTGCCAGTCGATGGCGGCATTTACGAACTCCTACACGACATGTGAACATGGGGGATTACACGGGACGGACATGGCTGTCACCACTTGCCGCCTACCACCTCAACCTTGGCATGCCATCATATCCAAAGGTTCCCTCGCATCCGAACACCTCGCCCACATACTAAGGAGCTACCTACATCACCCCAGGACTCCCACCCTTCGGATGGACGAGCTAGGACATAGGCAAGCCCGAAGGCACATCGAACCGCTATTTCTCTTCTACAATCTAATCAAAACAAGTAGAACATATGAACGATGAAGAACAATGTAGAACATGATGAAGACTAAGGAAGAACGCTCCATAGATTTATACCAAAGGTGTAGCTTTTCTTCCTGGAGACAAGCTCTCTATGTAGCTTTGCCTAGCTCCAAAGGCCTACTACTAACAACTAGAGAACAAGTGTGAGGTGTAGAGAGAGCTCCAAATGGTGTGTGTGTGTGTGTGAGAGAGAGAGGGGCCTCTCCTCTTCTTTTATAGCCTCCTCAAGGCGGTTCGGGGGTAGGGAGATAAAAGCACCGTGTAAACCGTCCTTCTCAGGATGGAAGGAGGCGAACCGCCTTGGCCGGGCCCACCTGGTGGCAGGGTGGGCGCGCCCGCGCCTGGGTGACGCCGCCCCCTGACCGCCTTTGGCTGGTGGGCCTGGGCCTCCTCCTGGGTCGCGCCTATGGTGGTGCTTTTGGCCCATGTTGACCCGAAGTGGTCTGCCTTGTCCTTTAGCTCCATTTACGCTTTTCGAAAAGTGCCTTTTTATTCCAGAATTTCCTGTACTTGGTGTACTTTCTGCAAAATAATATTTTCTCTAAGTACAAGTGGAACTAGGTCAATAATAAAAGTATATGTGCAATAAAATATTTATTTCTTCCAAAATGATCTATAATTGGCGATTATAAATCGGAGTTAAGGACTGCCAACACTTCTCTCATGTGCATGGTAGCATCGTATATATGACCTACTATAGCATTACGCATAGAACACACAAAGATCGCTTCGGCTTCCTGGAATTTTCTCTTATCTTCATCAGAGATATTTCCCTCGAGCAAGCCATCTTTGACCTAGAAAACTTTCATGACAGTAAGCCAATTTGTGATCTTTATAGACCACCTCTTAAAGTGCTCACCATTAAACTTTTTCGGTTTCAACGCTTCAACGAAACTAGCAAATGCCATAGGTAGATGCGAAAACCTATAATAAGGTTTTTGGATTGTTGAATAATTAGGCAAATTCTAGATTACTTTATAGATTAAAACCAGAATGTATAGCATGACAAGATGATCAACTAGATTTAGTATGACACGATTACTAGCATGGTAGATTAACAGATCACAAATATCAGCAGTATAGATCATGATATCGCATAGCATGAACATGAATACTAGTGCATACATGGCTCGTACACTAGATAGATTGATCATTGTGAACGACAAGATTAGATCACCAAAATTATACCTGCTAACTGTAGAAGTACTCGGTGGTGAAGATGTCTCAATATTGAGACCGTCGAAGGCGAGCTCGATGTCGTCGATGAGTGGCAGTGGAAGACTTCTCTGGAGCTGATGATGAATACGTCGGGACGTAGCGCCGCCTGACTTCGATGGAAGACGACCCGTCGTGAAGATTGGGAGCAGTCGCACGAAGAGCGCTTCCCAAAAATCTTATTCGCCTTCTCCCGGTGCAGGATTGCAAAGATGAGGGTTCCGGAGACCTGCTCTCCCGATCGTCGGTGCACGCTAATGATCGAGATGGAGAGACTTCGGCGGCAACACAGTAGCAAGAAGAGGAAAATACTATTTTACTACGTTAGGATTTTCTAATTGAAACTTCCAATTGTAGTCTTTGTTGTTTCTAATCCCGGGAGGATTGATACGTATATATGCAGAGGAAGACCCCCTACATCTACATCAACTAGCAATATGCTACTAATTGATATTGTACCTTCCACCTTTACTCATGGGCTTAAACATTAAAGCCCGTTAGGGAACACATGTATTGGGCCTTTGAGATTTATTAGAATTTCTTCATATAGATTTTAGGGAAATATCCATATAAATTCTAACATCATCCCTCTTTTCAGGTACCACAAGAAAAAATTTATTTTTATTGGGAGCTTTATATGCGAAATATCTTGCGAAACTCTCACCCTATTGTTAATTAAAGCAGCATACATAGATTTGACATCTATGCATTAGTCTTATCCTGGTTATATTGTTGCTTAATGAACTTTTGTCTTTCATTGAGTGTATAACCTGATTAAGCAGCAAGATGCAACTTGAATTGCGTAGCATGCAGCATCAATCCAACATATGGAAGGAAATAAAGTAACAATACAATCCTTTTAAAAAGTCTGAACAGTTTGACAAAGTGAGGCACTGGTGTGAGTTCACAGAATTGCAATGTGCTATGTAGAATTTTTCCAGATACACATTGTGCCTTACATGAAGGATTGGCCAAATATTTGAAAGACCAAAACAAAAATTCTTACTGGCATAAATATTATTTGCATGCTCATTACAATCTCTGAAAGGCAATTTCATTCTTCTATCTAAAAGTACACTTCAAAGAACTTACGACCAAAAGCATGTTCGAGGATTTCAATTCATATAGTTGCAAGTTGCAACTGAAATGTATGAAGAAACATTGGGCAACCTTCCACCTAAGTAAGAATCACTTGGGGATGGATGCACTGCATGGAGAATGAATTAAGTAGAAAGAATTAGGTAATTGTCGAGGACAGTGTGGCTTACCTTGAATCTCCATGGATGTAGAAACAGATTTAGTTGTGTGATCGCTATGCAGGTCCTAATTAAGTTGACTTAATTAGAGAGGTGTATGGCCCCATATTTATAATGGAAGCAATGAAATGTGAAAGATCAGGGAATCTAAAAAAAAAATGATTAGTGTTGTGTGAGGCTTGAAGGCATCCGTTTTGACTCCAGTGGTGCAGACAATCTCTAGTGTGAAGTGCCCGGGCGAATGTCGACTGTTCAGGTGCTATGACTGGAAGGGCGATCAGATTAAAGAGGACTGACTATGCCACGCCAGGAGGGTAACATGACGTGGAGAGGCATGCATGCTAGAAGGTAGTGGATGATGATGTGGCTTAGAGCAACTCCAACAGACGTGTTATCCTTCTTATCTCTACTATAAAAGAAAAGGGCCACCGCCGTCCCCGCTACACAGATGTCGAGGGGATGGAGAAGACGAGAGAGCGCCCACACCACTCCGAAGTTGCCACCATCAGGGAGAGCACCACCGCCACCTTCCTGGTAGGTCTCGCGGCCATGCCGGCGGCCCGCTCCGACGGCAGCGCGGCGGGGAAGGGCGGGTTTGGGTGAGGGCGGCGCTGGGGCGAGTTTCCGCCCGAGTCACCCGTGGTGGGAGGCGACGCGGGCGTGTCCGATGGAGACTCTTGTTTGGTTTTAATGTTTTATCACTTCCTTTTCTCCTACTGTATGCATCTCATTCCCAAGTACAATCAACTGGGCTGAGAATGATACAGATATAAGTCTGCAAAACTTGAAGAACATCAGAAACATATTAATTAATATCTTCTGAGATCTGAACAATTCGCAAGGTATTTCATAATTGGGTAACTACAAAGCCTAACAACTTAATAGACTTGAGATCTTAAAAATTCTCACCGACTATCAATGGCATTCTGAATCAGCTCTGTGCTACCTGATTGGGAGTAGACTGCTGACCTCCCAAAATGTTGATATGAGACATTAAAAAGAACGTATGAAAATCCATCTGATCGGGGAATTCACCGAAGCAAGTTTTTTATTCGTTCGAGAGGAGCATTATGCAAAAAAAAAAAAAAAAAAAAAAAATCTGTGAAAAAAAAACAAATCTCTACTATATCAACAGGGTATGGTTGACTGAAATGCAAATATATCACCGTAGTTTATGCCAAAAATCGTTCGAGAGGACCAATACTAATTGGTTGGAGACCAACATGCGATCTTCTTTTTTAAACGAAAGGAAGATAAGATCAAGTCGCAAAACACATTGAGTCACGTTTACCTGGGCGGGCGGTTCACAGATCGAGCGAGGCATCCTGAGATCAGCGAGGCGGTTAACCACGTCTGCATGGTTCACAGGTGCCGGCGAGGGATCCATGCTGTCCTGATCATGCCTATTGGCATCCTCGTTCCGTCAGGTCATAGATCGAGAGCGTGGAGCGTTGCCTTCCGGAGGAGGCGACCAGAGCTCGCGTCCTGTTCTTGCCATCGCTCCAAGCGCTCGTGTTGAGGCCTCCGCAGGGAGGCTCTCTCGTGCTGTCCAATAGGCACCTAGCAGATGAGTGCATGACGGACACGGAGGAGACGGCGGCGGCTTCGAGTGCTCGCGATGGGCGGGTGCGTCGCGGCTAGCGACGGACACGGAGGAGGCGGCGACAGCAGATGCACGGAGTAGGAGAGAGATTCCGTGATTTATGTTTCCGTGATTGCGGCGCGATAGTATGAGCTGTGGGCCAGGAGGCGGGATGAGAGGGGAGGAGAGGGTGGGAAGTCTGACCATATATCTAATTGTAGCCCCTAGATTTAGTTTAGAGATGTTTTAGACCCTTGATTTTGATGAGGAAGATAGCCTTGACAAGTATTCCATTATAGTAGAGATATGCTATTTTTAGAATTTCTCCTGCAAAAGTTAAGCTCCAACAGTTTTGCTATCTTGTTTTGTAAAATAGTAAGTTGGTTATTTCTGAAATCTCGTATGCTAAATATACCTTGTATGTGCCGCTTGGTATCTAGATTTGTCATAGTAGAAAGGCTGTTGGAGTTTTATGTCTTTTTACAAAATCTTCTATTTTAGAGTTTGGCATATGTTTAACCATTCATTTTTACCATGTCTCTTGGAGTTGCTCTTAAGGAGATATGTTAGAGAAATATGATAGTGAGAATTATCATTATAAGAGTTTAAGATATATTAATCACCAGGGGAAAACAAAAGAATGTTGTAGACAACATCCATAGACACACTTTCAAAAGAAGAAGAAAAAACATACATATCTTCGGAGACATCCGGATAAAATTGGAATACAAAGAAAGAAAAACACACGACCATCTTTGAGAGCTAGAATGAACGCTCACCGAGACGAAAAACATTGACGCGCAAACAACTCACCGAACACATGAATGAAACAAATTGAATCGGAGCACACCGGCCGATCACTATCGACGCACCATCGGTCGGTCAAGTTCACGGCAAAAGAAAAAGGTTAGTACTTGTTGACCCTACTGCAGTAGCGTCTGATCTGTCCTTTGGTTCCAGTGAGCACGCTCATCTCCGACATCTTTTTCATCGCGATGGCGAAGTCTCTGAAGAAAAGGGGCTGTCCATTATTGGCTGCGTACTGCCCCACGAGATACTTGAGATCAGGGCGGTCCAGGAGCACGCGGTCGGAGTGCAGCAAACCATCTCCCTTGGGTAGGTTATCGTAGTACAAGTTGTCGAACTTCTTAGGCGTCTGCTTGTCAAGCGGCGGGAGGAAATCACTAGTGACGTTGATACATTTCTGCTTCTGGGTTTGGTCGACGTTGGTGCACTGCGCCAGGCCGATGGTGTGCGCGCCGGACAGCGCTACCATCTCTGCAGCGGTGAAACCCTTCTTGTTGAATGCCGTGATGAGCGTGGTGAGATTTGAGTTCGGCGAAGGGAGATCGTTGTTTGCTTCGTTAATGTTCGCCGTCGTGGAGTCACGTCGGCCGAGTAACAACGGCAATTCTGGTCCGCCGAGCTGCATATGCGTATATATGTAAGTTGATCGATCGTGTTGGGGGTTGTAAGCGTGCGTATGTAAGCATCGCGGGATACGTACGGTGATGACGGCTTGCTTGGTAGCTAGGGCGAGGATGTCGGCGCAGGAGACGATGCCGGAGCAATTAGCCTCGACTTTACCCTTGATCCGGTCAATCACATCGAAGCCACGTAGGGACTTGAAGTTCGGCCTGGCGTTCTTCTCGCTTACGATTGCCTTTGTCGGGTCGTCGTCCAGAAGAACCGAGGCGTCGCAACCCTGCAGGACCAGAATGAATTTGTATTTTATCGATCGTCATGCATGACACCGTAGGAGGAAAGGGCCGGAAGGGAAATGGAGCGAGTCGGAGTAACGGTTATCTATATTTTTTTATCATTTTGTTATATCTATATCAACATAGGTTTATTTTGAATATAGATTTAGTTTTTGATGTTAGCTTAAACTAATATGGGTTTTATTAAAGACGAATCTAGGTATTAAGCTCAGATCATCCCCTATGACTCTCTGAATTGAGATGGTCACGAAAAAAACGCTCTGAATTGAGATTTAGGTTTTTTAAATTTAAATTTAGTGGCTTCATATGTTTTATATATATCCTCAAGTTTAACTACAACTCTTGTGTTCGTTAGTAGTGTGTACATAGTTCTTGTCCTCAACTTCAACTCTCATTCGTCTTTCAAATTTTAGTCTTTTTAGTAACATGTACTTTTCACGTGTCAAGTAGAAACTCTAGTACTTTTGTTCTATGAAGCCACTAAATTTTTATTAAAAAACGAATCTAGGTATTAAGCTACATCGACATAAATAATCATTTCTACTTGTATTGTGGCACTCAATATGTCGAATTTGTTATCAGAAAAAAATATCCATGCATAGTCTAATTTTATAAAAACATAGATTGCTTAAAACTAAATTACCAATATTGACATGGCATAATATTTCAACCAAAATATATATAAAGTTTTATGTTGACTTATCAATGTCACTACTATTAATGTGTGTTTGTTAATGGAACATCTTTTCATGGTTGATAAAATATTTAAATAAATATTTAATCTAATGTTTGCATGTTTACATAGCACTTTGTCTACTTTTAACATAGCAATAAAAAAGTAGAAGTGTGATAATTTAGAAATATATATAGAGTATATGGGTTATTGTATACCTATTAAGTTATTTTCTATGATCTAGAGTATCTTAATATGAGTATATAAACAACAACAAATGTAAATGTTTATTACACGTAAGAGTAAAATATAATTATATATATATATATATATATATATATATATAAATATGTTATTGTATACATGGTAAGATTTATTTAGGGATATTCTTTCATAATGGTGAAGGTGGATGATTTAGTTTCAAATTAGGTTCTTTATATTATCTTCCATAATGATATTTGTTGGTATAACTTCGATACAAACTTAGAGGTTACTTTACATTATCTTGCATAGTGTCAAAGATAGGCAATTTACTTAAAAAAGAGGCAAGGGGTTACATTAAATTTTCTTTTGTAATGATAGAAATAGCTAGATAATTATTTTTAAAGAAAATAACAGAGATGGAAGTAGATGGTAATTTTATGGCTTTCTAACAATCGCAGATTCTTATAAAATAAAATAAATCCAAAATTTATCATTGACGATGATTGCAATCTACAAAATCAAAGGCTGTCTCTTATTTGTAAGAATTTATATTATTCATTTTTTATCTAACACATCTCAAAATAATAAGAGTTAACGTGAAACTTCAATTAAAGTCTCAAATTAGTAATACTTGTATAAGATAAAATACCTGAACGAAGCAGTCATGGAAGAAGAGCCTGAGGAGGGAGGCGCCCATCCGTGCATCGGTGGCCAAGGTACTACGCACCTCTGCTTCAATAATCTTATTCAACGGCGGGCACTTTGTGCTGTAATATTGGTCCGACAGCTGCCCGTAGGCGGCGGAGGAGAGAAGAGCTGAAAGCGCAACAAGGAGGATCAAATGATGGCTGCCGGTAGTGGATGATGAAGCCATGGCGAGAGCTATAGCGCTTTGTCTGCAGCCTGCAGGAGCGGAGGTAAAAGCCTTTGCTATAGCAGTAAGCTAGATAGGCAACTGCCCTTGGTTCCCTGCAACGAGCTCGATCAGACGTCTCGGAATTTATAGAGCCACTTATAGTTCGTGTGCATACGTACTTGTTTGACGAAATAATGCATTTGCTGGCAGCACGTACGCATACGCGCGCACCACTGCATAGGTCGCGCCTCCAGCTTCAACGTGTTCGCATGTTCCAAAATGGCTTGTGCCAGCGCTGAGATAAACATATGTTGTCGCAGCTGCCATGACATCATTGACTTAAACTGATATATGTTGTCGCAGCTGCTAAATTGCAAATATACGAGCACAAGCAAGTAAGTATTATTTTATATGAAGAAAATCTTAGCCAGCTATAAACTCTGATTCAGAAGTCGTGAACTCACGACCATGGCATGCTTGTGCACGACCCAACAAGCTAGTTCTTTTCTGCCAAATATAGTGTTGGGCCCCTTTTGGGGTTATATATTCTGGCCGGCTGATATATGCATTGCTGCTGCAATCGGCTTGCCACGTGGGCGTCTGGAACATGAGAGACCGTTATTTGGTAGTGATTTTCGAGTAACTTTTGAAGCAACCGGGAGCACTTAACTTTTGTGACATCTGTACCTGTTTTTAAATGTCAATAAAATTCCAGTAGGGGCTTTTTACCCTTCATGTTACCTCAAAAAAAAAAACTAATAAACGGTGAAAAACTAAACCGTTTTTCATTTGAGATCTCCTCTCTCTTTTTCACTTTCAAAAGGCACCAGCATCAGCGGTATGGCATGGAGCTTAAAAAAAAAGGCAGACACACCTAGCCACAGCGCAGGCCCATTCCCTTTTGCCACGACCATGGGCGAGGCGCGAGTGTCGGCCGCGGCCAAGGGCAGTAGCACGAAGGACAGAGCCAGCAAAGGACAGCGCCGGCGCGGATAGGGCTGGCGGCGAAGGAGGAGGAGGAGGAGGAAGCGTCATACATATATAGGCGGGATGTCGTGAGCCTCCTTGGCAAGCTGAGAATGTGCAGGCAGGACGCCAGAGTGCAGTCACGCCAAAGCTTAGGGTGGTAGGAGGCAACGAAGGCGTCGGAAGCGAGTGAAATAATCTTTTGGTTGGTCTTCGAGATTAGATAGGTAAGAGTGGGTCTTCAAGATATAGGATAAAAAAGAGTGAGCCTGGCTCACTTGGCTAGGTGACTCAATGCAAGCACTACAACTAGTCACCAGGTTGGAATCCCGTCGGGAGCAAATTTGGGTGCCTATTTTCTAAAAAAAATCAGTATTATGGGGAACTCTCCCACAATCTTTTCTTGTCAAAAAAAAGGATAAAAAAGTGGGAAGAAACAAGATAAACATGAGAGGAGAAAAAAATAAAAGAAGAGAGGGAAAAGTACATTATAGACATCTCATATTTCTACTTACTATGAGTAATTGTTTTACCAAACTTTTTTTTAAAACACCTTCACCTACACTAGTCAGAACCAAAAGAAGATGCTCTGCCAGTCCAATCACGCCCTTAATCTGTAGCTATTTGTGTTGTTCGATTGCTTTTGATATTCTAGCGGATATGATGGTCCATCAAAAAAACTCAAAAGAGAAAGAAGTCCCGTTAATCTCTGCATTCCAAGTTCGAAGTATGTTTGGCCAAAGAAAAAGATATGCAATGAAATTTTAAATTGATTACTATTAGGCATTCATTTTTCACAAAATTGGTGACGGATATGGAGATTTTTTTCACAAAATTTACATTTTTAGCAATACCACTTATTAAGCTATATAAGGATTGTACATGTTACAAACGCAATCAAATGGGTTCAAGAACTATACATGCCGCCAAGTCGGCATGCATAGATCGAGCTATTACGAGCCACAAAATTTACACGATGTCTCTCCTCTTTTATTGTGGGGAAAACTTGCACCGTTGAAGGCAAGCCGGGCCTCTCGCCCTTGGTCCAGATCGAACAGGGCTTTGGATGGAGTTGTCTTGAGCCACAAGCAAGGAAGGCGCAGCCCGCTGGTGGCCTCCAACCGGCTTGACGCTTTTAACTTTGATGTAGCGAATATGATGTTTCAAACTTTCAATAGATATTTGAGTGAAATTCAAAAGATTTCAAAGGAGGGTTACACAATTAACAGAACACGTGGGTCTACTACAAGAACACTTAATTAGCTTTTCAACAGGGCATGTTGGATAACCACTATACAAGCAAAGGGCTTGAATTATGTTCGAACCTACGGGTTGGATTAAGTTAGGTTGAAAAAGATAAAATTATGAAGTTGGATGGGTTCAGGCTGGTTGGATAAAGGCTAACCCGTTCCATTGGCAGGCCTAAAGATGCCTGGGCTTGTGGCCTTCTGGGTTTTTAGCCCAAGCAATACAAAGTTCAACAACTGGGTGTTCTGCAGTGTACATTCGCAGATACATTATACGCATTATATGAAGCAACATCATGTCAGAGGCTAGCTGTTGACCACCCTGCAGTTTCTCCGGATCTGGCCGGCGGTTCCGGTGAGCGGGCTGATGTTCCCCATCTTTATCATAGCGGCGACGAAGTCGGAGTTGAAGAGCGCCGGGTTGGCGCTGTACTGCTGCACCAGCGCGTCCTGCGACCCGCCGTTGAAGAGCTCCTGGTCCGAGTGCAGCAGGCCGCGCCTCACCAGCAGGTTCCCGTAGTAGTCGTTGTCGAAGACAAGCTGCGTCTGCACGTCGAGCGGCGCGAGGTTGAAATCGCCGGAGCCCGACGCGGCCGGACAGTTGGCCTGCCGCAGCGTCGCGAACGCCGGGTCGATGTCGGTGTCGTTGTAGATGTGGCCGCGGAAGTCCTCGCACTGCGCGAAGCCGATGGTGTGCGCGCCGGAGAGCGCCGTCATGTCCCGCGGGCTCAGGTCCTTCTTGCCGAACTTTAAGATAAGCGAGCTCAGGTTCAACGTCGGTGCCGGAATATCACTGTTCGCCTGGCTCAGGCTCGCCGTCGTCGAGTCGCGCCGACCCAGCAGCACCGCCCAGGTTGGTCCGTCAAGCTGCATGACCACAAAACAACGAAAATGCAAGTGCAATATCCATGAACAATTGAGCATGTTTGCCAGACACTACATGTGGTAGGTGTGTACTATGAATAATGCATTTCCATGTACCAGGACGGTGCCGTCCCGCGCGGCGAGGGCGACAATGTCGGCGCAAGAGACCACGCCAGGGCAGACGGCCTCGACGTTGGACTTGATCTGGTCGATGACGTCGAAGCCGCGGAGGGAGTTGGCGTTGGGGATAGCGGTCTTCTCGCCGACGAAGCTCCCCTTGTCATCCAGAAGAACTGAGCCATCGCAACCCTGCGTGTGAGCAAATATGTCTCTATATATATGTTACTACTAACATGTGTATTATGTTCGTAGTTTCGTACTATGTGTTTGATACTTGATTATTAGAGTTAAAAAAAAAGGCCGGCCTCCGGCCAAGCCGCCAGCAATTACCTGGACGAAGCAGTCATGGAAGAAGAGCCTGAGGAGGGAAGCGCCCATCCGACGTTCGTCCATGACGGCCTTGGTCATGGTGGTACGCACGATGAGCTCAAGCGTCGGGCAGCTCAGTGCGTAGAACGTCGGCGTGAGCTGCCCATATGCCGTCGAGCAGAGGAGGGACAAGGCAAGCAAGCAGTTCAATGCCCTGAAGCTGGAAGCCATGCCCTAACTCACACACAGTTCTTCTCTGATCTACCAAGCTAGCTCGGCCGCGTAGCTTTTGGTGGTTCATTTGTAACTGGCACGAACACCCTATTTATAGTGCCGTTGCCGTTATTATATATGCATGCAAATGGCGAGGCTCTCAAGGGAGTCAAAGTTAGGCCGCTCGTGGAATATTTTGACAAGTTCCGTAGCGTTTCTCATGTGGTTAACGAAGCAATGAACCGCTGCATAGCCACACTACTAGAATTCCCATAATTTTCTTGAGTGCCGTCTCCTAGATTTTTTTTTTTAAGGGAGTCTCCTAGACCTAGACCGTTTGTGGCCAAGGATTAATTCCTTGGCTGTTTAGGCTCTTTCCTTAGTGGTTTAGCTTCTTTCTTGAGCGTGTAACTGGTCTTCCACTTCGTGCTTAACTCCTAGCACTCACCCTGGCGGCGGCGGTGCAGGCAAAGGCAGACTTCCTCTGCCTCCTCCTCCTCCCTCTTCCACGTGCATGCCCAACCAGGCCCAGGTCTTCTTTAATTCCTAAACTTCAGTCGACAGCTAGGGTTTCAGTGACTAACACCCCTTTTTCTTCAACAATTACACCCGGCTATAGATGGACCAGCCGGTGGGAGGAGGCCAGCCAGGCGGTGCGGAAGGAGGGCGAGCGATTTAGGGGGCTGGCGGTGGTAGCGATGGCCAGGCCAGGTCAGGGCGAGGGCGCCATGGCCGGAGCTCGGTGTCACTAGCGAGCATGGCCATGGTGGAGTTTCAGCGAGAGGGGTCTAGAAGGCAGCCTCCACGGGTGCTAAGGTTTGACGGATTCGGCGAACCCTAGCACCCGCGATGAGGCGAGGAGCCGAGAACGACGAGTAGGGCGGGGTCGAGAATGATGACAAGAGAGGGGCGGAGGATGGGCAAACAGGGAGGGAGGGGCACAAGGACCGCGCAACCCATTGCACTCTAACCTTACCCTTCATGAAAATCTACATGTGCGATTTTTATGCTTAAAAATAAAGTAAACAAGATGGAGGTTGTTATTAGTTAATTATTAGAATTTCGTATCTGAAAACATATATTGAAAACATTAATAGGTTCCTAGTTTTGAGGAATGAAGTTTGTTCTATCTAAAAAAGATATTTAAAACTACTCATGTCGATTTATAATTAATTCATAGTTGAATTCAAAAGCTTGCACTATATAATGGGGCCGGCTTGCATCATGAATACAAAATAGAAACACCAACATTGACCAATTTATCATTGCTACTAAAAACATTCTTTTTGAGTAGGCTGGAGGGGGGGGGGGGGGGGGGGGGGGGGGGGAGGAGACCGCAACTCGACGATCAGGAAATGTCACCTAAATTTTGAACAAAAATAGACACAACTATTCATGAGCAACACCGGCCGTATAATTAGAGACTTCGGAGATTCTCAAGTAGATACTCTGCTTGTACAAGTTAAGCATTAGCTTAGCTCGTACACGTGACGTAAAGTTAGGCGTGCCTTATTTCTACGTACTTGCTTTCAAATTATATTGCAAAGTCTACAAGACGCAGCTATTGTTGGCACGAGAGTTCGTAGACACTGCTGACACACAAGCTAGCGTGTATCATCGTATCTCTTTTCGCTTTTTCGGAGCCACAACACGTACAATGCGACATCGAATGCCACACACGAGAGCGTCGACGCATGGCACGTTCCGTCTGTGGACCTTCTTTAGCTTAATCGATCGGTTGTGTACTATATTGTACCAACGTGGTACATATACATGGAATTAATTAACACGAGAATAATAAAACACCCTCTTGAGATTTTATAGATGGTTCATGTAACTAGCACGTGACAATTAACTTCTTAGGCAATTGGTACGTATTTTCGCTTCTTCTCCATCACACAGGGACCATGATATCGACAATGATCGCCGAATAGATGAAGCCACTGCAAATTTTATCATGTTGTCTGGTATAAAAATGAAAAATAATTAAAGAAAAGGTGTATTATATTGTAAATTGAAACAAGGTGTAGCTACTATTTTCATGAAAATATACATGTGCGGTTTCTGTGCTTCAAAATAAAGTATATAAGATAAAGGTTGTTACTTTAAAGTTTCACAAGTGTATCTGAAAACATGAGGAAAACGTTAATAGGTTCTTGGGTTTGAAAATGCAGCGTTCTATCTAAAAAAGATAGTTAATCCACTCAAGCCGAATTATAATTAATTCATATTTGAATTCAAAAGCTTGCACTACCATGGGGACTGCATGCATGAATACAAGAGAAAACACCCACAAAAATGATGATTGTTGATCGTCTACACTCATCATAATAGCGGAAGAATTTTTTGGATGGCTAGTTTTGATTTAGATTTTTTTTAAAAAAATGCACCTGAGCTCCATTAACTCTGAAAGTGAATTTTTATGTCCATAAATAAACTTTTTACTGAGAAAACGGGTTGGATTTCATTTCATTGAAACATAACTTTTACATTCAGACCCCGATAGGGCACCCCTCAAAGAAAGAAAAATTACAAATTAATCCGCTGAAGGAGCACCTAGAGATCGTCGCCATCATCCACCGTTGTTGCCGCAAACCAAATCTTCCCCACCTCCCGCAATGAATAAGACCCAGGAAAAAGCTCATGGCCGGATTCCAAATCGACGAAGAGTCAACTTTTAAGAGGGCCATCAGTAGCACACTGAAAGCATGCAGTTTATCCGCTGAACGCTCAGGCCAAACCATGATTTCACCAGGATCAGACACATGTCGCCTCAGCGGCCAACCCTAGTCAACAAGCAACTGACCTGCAGGGGTATCGAAGAACACCAACCCGTGTAAACGAGAAGGTTGAGAAGTAATCTCACAAGGCAATCCCATTCGACGCTGAAGGGACAAAAAACAAATCCTCCAGACTCCGGCAAACATGTGTAGGGCTATGGTGCCGGCACCGCCACTGACAATATGGGCATAAATGACACAAAGAAGCTCACAGAGGATTCGAACACCAGCACAAAAGGAAACATCGAAGAAAACATTGCTGGTGTTGAATCCTCTGCATATAATACAGTCATCGTGCACCACATGGACATCGACAACCACCTGACCCAATCACCTTTGACATAGGAATCCGAGAGGAAGAAAAAGATTCCCGATGACCACCACACCGGGAAATAGCCCAACCCTAACATTATTCCTCGGAAGAACAGGAAGAACAAGAACCAAGGTTCAGAACAGAGCATGTTGATGACACCGTCGCCAAAATCATCAACATCACCCAATCTGCCTTGGGAGAGGAAGAACCCATAAATAAACTTTTAAGTGATCCACATCACAGGCCTCTTGCACCAGGGGCATATCTGCAGGGGGCTAGTGGGCATGCAGCCCCCACAAGGCCTAAAACAAGACTAATTAAGAACAACTTCTCAGAAAGGCCCAACAAGCCTCTGTTGACAACAGCCCATCTTGAAAACTCCAACACTAACCGGCCTCGGTTGCTCTCACATCTCGCGTCGCGTCTCCTTGTGCCACATCGACTCCATAGGCAAATATGACCATGCTCGACGGTGCCTTCACCCCTTGTCATCTGTTGCCTAGCCAGCGCACCGACCCACTTGGGCCACTTCTCCATCTTCCTCTTCCTCTGTGGTGTCCTCCACTCCTGCTGAGAGTTCCGCCATTTGACGAACAATTACCCAATACCCCGCATGCCCCATCCCTCCTGCCGCATGCACTTCTAGGGTGCTAGGCGCTACCTAGGTGTGCGGTCGATGCCCATTAGCAAGTGTCTCTCATGTTCAATTGTTGCTTACTGGAATCTTTATCCAATTAGTAATACACTTTTGAGTTTATATCTCATGTTCAATTGTTGCTTACTAGAATCTTTATCCAATTACTAATACACTTTTGAGTTTGTAAAGATGATTGGCAAAAAAATAGTCCTTTGTCCAAAGTACACAGTTTACTTTTAGTACTCAAAATTAGGCTTGGGGTTAAGTTGAGATAAATTTTGCATAGATAGGTCACTATAAAATTGGTCCCCATCTCGTCTAAATCCTAGATCCGCCACTACTCTACGCCTTCGTTTATGCTTTTAATGGACGTGACATGTAGTCATGTACAACCTGGCGCTGATTTGTGTATTCACAGGGTGTTTGCTGGTTGCCGCTATAGAGTTGTTATTTGTTTGGCATTTGCAGTTAGGTCCTTCTTTCCATTGTTTTCCTATTGACCCAAATCAGTCCCGTTCCCCGCTTTCGTTTGCTCCATGCAAGCAGCAATGTCCCTCACATCCAAGCAAATTACAATAAGCTTAGATAAATTTGTTGGATCGAAATTAGCTTGGCTCAATGTTATTTCAGACAAGTCTCAAATGAATTACTTGGTGCAATAATAAATTAATCTTGTATATGGACTTAATGGGAGATTGGATCACTTCTATTAAATAGGGTGGCTATTGTGTGCTTGTTGTGAGGTCAAAAGAAAAGTGGAAGGTGAAGCACCGCCTTGTGCCGAGGTGTGTGTAGTCATGACACACAACAAGGACTCGACCAACGGGGCCACCGCATGATTGGTGATGACGCCAGCGTGAAGGTGTTTCGTACCACAATAATGCAAGGATAGCGGTCGGGTGGGCAAATGACAAAAGAAGAGAGGTGGCAGCGATGTATAGATAGACGATGAGAAATGTGATCGATGATAAACTAAAGTTTTTGATGAAAGATGATAAACTAAAGTTAGCAGTGTTAGAATATCTAGGTTTATCCCGGTTATGAGGACGGTGATTAGATACGGCTTCGTGTTATTGTTGTGATAAGGTTAGTTACCATGTTGGTTAGTGACTTGTATAGGAGGTAGATCAATCGCATGTAATCTGTTGTATAGATTGACTTGTACTCCAAGATGACTACTACCGATTTCGTCATCACTGCCCACCCTATCACTGCCGAAAAGGGTGCAACCAGCGGTAAAGACCCTCCCGCATCGATTCTGTCCTTCAAAATCAAAAAATAATTGAGAAGTGGCCACGAACCGGCAGTAAAGTTCATGTCACTGCCGGTTAGTATTAAAACCCAGCAGCGGTTCATACTAAAACCCGCTAGTGTATAGGTCACGGACCCAAAAATTTTATTCATTCTACTTTTAGTCACGAACGCGAGGCACCAGCCCCACTCGTCCATCTATCCGCCATTCTCTCTCCGCCTCCTGCCAAAAATAACTCTATCTCTCTCTCCTCAGATTCCTCCACTCGTCTCCTCCACCCGAACTCCCAAATCGACCATGCGGACATGCGGGCACGACCTCAGATCTGGCAGCGTTGGAGGACATGGCCGAGCGCACATGCGGGCATGCGGGCAGCGGCCATGGCGTGCCAGTCATAGGCGGAGAGGGCGGATCCTGCAGGTGCGGCCATGGTTTCTTCTTCCTCGTGGCTCAAGGTGCACGAGCATCTCCCCGGCCTTCAGCGAGACCAAGGAGGACTCCACCCCAACGCGGCTCCACCACCGGCAAGGCTCCACGGTGGCGCCCATGGAGTCATTCTACCCCTGCTCAGATCCGCGCAGGTGTGTTTGGTTTGGTTTTGCAGGATTCCATTCGTTCAATTTTGGTTTCGTGGGATTTGATTCGTCAGATCCACTAGCGGGAATCCTCGATTCGTTCGATTTTGGGAGCATTAATGAGTTTGGGATGGTGTGCTAGATTTGGGATGGGCAGGTAGCGGCGGCGCAAGGCGGCGGCCACAACTTCGAGCTGCCCGTGGCAGCAGGTGCGGACAAAAGGCCGCCAGCCGCAGTCCGGCAAGACCAAGTCCTGCACCTCAGCGCGGCTCCACCTCCAGCACTGCTCCACGCCGGCGCGGCTTGGGTCCACGCTGCTACGGGCACGAGGCCGCCGCGGGTCTGGTGCAGATCCACCCCGATGCTACTACCATGCTTCAGTCAGTGATGAGTTCGAATCCATGCAAGGTAGTAGTCAATCGCTACCATGCATGGTATTAATCAGTTGAGAATTTGTTATTAGCTACTATACTAAATGAATTTGTTTGGTTCAGATGACTTTTCCTCTTTGTCGTATTGACACTTCGGTTGAGAATCCATGCGTGCTGAATTTTGATGAACCCTTCTCTGTGATGTACAAATTGATCTCTATGATTTGAGTTGCCTTGTATCGAATTCCACCTGTCTATGTATGAATTTTTTAGATGTACTGTGTGATGGAGCCGGTGGCATGGCGAGCATGCTCCAGATCCAGAATGAAGCTGGCACTATTCTTTTTTTTGTTTTTTTAAAAGCTTAACACTGCCGGTTTGGGATAGCAGCCGGCACTGTTGAGGTCGAGAACACTACTGGTGTGGGATATGGTCCGGCAGTGTTGTACGCTCATCACCGCCGGGGCGAAAAAACCGGCTGTGATGCACCCCCCCCCCCACCTCACTGCCGCTTGCTCACTGCCGGTTCACTTTCCGGCGGTGATGAGGGTTGCGAACCGGCTGTGATATGAAAATCTGTAGAAGTGATTGCCACGTTGGGGGCTGTTCCCAACCTTATATAACACGAAGCCGTGAACCCGAGAGGGTATCACTGTTGACAATGGCTTCCTCCTTCGCGCAATCTGCATTACTCTCCCTGACCACCTCGCTGATCGCGCGCCCCATCACCAAGAAGCTATCCAAGAACAACTACGCGCTATGGAAGTTGCAAGTCCTCTCCGGTCTTCGGGGGCGCAAGTCGTGCACTTCCTCGAGCCAGACACGGAGGTTCCGGCAAAGCAGATTCCCAAGTCAAAGGAGGAGCCCACTATTCTCGTCTCCAATCCGGAGTATGAGCAGTGGTTTGCCAAGGACCAGCAGATCTTTCATTATCTGCTGGCTTCCATCTCCAGGGACATCATGATGAAGGTGTCCACCGCCACAACTGCCGCTGAGCTGTGGAAGCAGATCCACGACGTCACGGCGTCACAGTCACGCGGGCGCATCATCAACACCCGCATGGCTCTTGCCACGGCCTAGAAGGGGTCGTCCACCATCTCTGACTACTTCAACAAGATCAAGTCTCTAGCCGACGACATGGCGGCGGCATGGAAGAGGCTTGAGGATGAGGAGATCGCCTCATATATCCTTGCTGGGCTCGATGGGGACTATGATCCCGTCGTGTCCACCGTGGCCGGGCGTGTCGAGCCTGTGTCACTTGGAGAGCTCCTCCGCCAACAGCACCTCCCGAGGAGGCGGAGGCCGTGGAGGCTTCACCCGTTGTGGCGACGGGCGTGGATGCGGTCGTGGCGATGGTGGCAACAACACCAAGTAGGGCAACAACAACAACAATCGCAACGCCGACCGCAATGTCACCTGCCAGCTCTGCGGCAAAGAGGGTTACTCAGTCCTCCCCTGCTTCGAGCGCTTCAACGCCTCCTTTACCGAGCCAACTAAGAAGCGCTCAGCATCATCTGCTTCGACGTCCTACGGTGTAGGTACCAATTGGTATATTGACACCGGGGCCACCGACCACATCATGGACCAGCTTGACAAGCTCACCACCAAGGAGAAGTACAATGGCACTGATCAGGTGCACACCGCCCCGGCGCAGGTATGAGAATCAACCAAATTTGTCATAGTGTTGTTCATACCCCAAACAAAGATCTTGTTCTTGAAAATATCCTTTATGTTCCTAAGGCAAACAAAAGTCTTGCATCTATTCATTGCCTTACTTCTGATAACAATGCTTTTATCGAATTTCACCCCGATCATTTTTTGGTTAAGGATCAGGCAACGAAGAAAACTCTCCTTAGAGGTGAATGTGAGCGCGGCCTCTACCCTTTGAAGTCCTCCAAGCTGTCGTCCCTGAATAAAGCTTCATACGATGTTGCCAAGCTCCCTACATCCCGGTGGCATAGTCGTCTCGGCCATCCTTCATCCGTAGTCGTTCAGCAGGTCCTAAGTCAAAATAATATTCCCTTTGTTTTGGAGTCCAATAAAGAACAAGTCTGCGATGCTTGTCAAAAAGGCAAAAGTCATCAATTGCATTATTCAGTGTCTACTAGTGTGTCGTCTAGTCCACTTGAGCTCATTTTTTCCGATGTATGGGGTCCTGCCCCCACGTCTGTGGGTCGAAACAATTTTTATGTGAGTTTCATTGATGATTTCAGCAAATTCACTTGGGTTTATCTACTTCGTCATAAATCTGAAGTGTTTCAGAAGTTTCATGATTTCCAATCTATGGTTGAAAGGCAATTTAACAAAAAGATTTTGGCTATCCAAACCGATTGGGGAGGAGAGTATCAAAAACTAAATGCCTTTTTCCAATGAATTGGAATCTCTCACCATATTTCATGCCCCTATGCACATCAACAAAATGGATCCACAGAATGCAAACATCATCATATTGTTGAAGTTGGTCTTTCACTTCTTGCTCAAGCATCTATGCCTTTAAAATTTTGGGATGAGGTTTTTCTTATGCCACATACCTCATTAATAGACTCCCTAGCAAAGTTATCCATGGCCAAACACCTCTTGAACGCCTTTTTCATCATCCACCAGACTATAGCATGCTTCAAACCTTTGTTTGCGCCTGCTGGCCCAACCTTCGTCCATACAATGCTCGAAAACTCCAATTTCGGTCAAAATAGTGTGTCTTCCTAGGCTATAGTATCATGCATAAAGGCTTTAAGTGTCTCGATGTTGCTGATGGTCGTGTTTACATCTCGAGAGATGTCTTGTTTGATGAAACAGTCTATCCTTTCACAGCCCTTCACCCAAATGCCGGCGCACGCCTTCGATCCGAAATTCTCCTTCTTGATCCCACACTTTTAAAACCCACTTCTCCGTTTGGGGACGATACTTCACATGATCAAGGAGGTAATGGTTCCCTGCGCACTAATGATTTGTCTCAGCATGATACAGGAGAAAATTCGGCGTCGAATGGTGGAAAATCGGCTACAAATGAACGTCATTTTATGCGACCTAGTCACCTTCCTTTTTCGGCAGGGACAAGATCCAATTCCGAGGCGGATCCTCCTGCAGATTCAGCGGCACCTGGCGGCGCATCCTCCTCAAATCAGGCACCCGCTCTCGTGTCTCCGTCCAGCTCCGCTCCGCACGTGCCACCTGGCTTCGGTCCCCGGCAGCCGGGCTCGAGCGTGGGGGACAACGCGCAGGTGCATCTTCCTCCAACCTAGCTCCCGGATCCTCTGTGCACGACCCGGGCACAACGGTGGCCACACCGTCGCCACCATGATCTCTTGCTCCAGCCGGTGCTGGTTCCCCGGGATCCTCTGCGGCAGCACCACCATCAGAGCCACAGCATGTGGCACCCGAACCACAACAAGTGGTGCTCCAGCGTCCTACAACTCGTCTTCAGCAAGGTATTCGAAAACCTAAGATCTATACTGATGGCACAGTTCGTTATGGACAGAGGGTCCCCTTGATCTACAACAAGCCATGGCTGATAAGAATTGGAAACATGCTATGGATGTTGAAATTGATGCTTTGCATAGAAACAAAACATGGCATCTTGTCCCACCGCAGAAGGGAAAGAATGTCATTGATTGCAAATGGGTGTATAAGATAAAAAGAAAGTCCGATGGAAAGATTGAGAGGTATAAGGCTCGCCTAGTTGCAAAGGGCTTTAAGTAGAGGTATGGCATAGAATATGAAGATACTTTCAGTCCTGTAGTCAAGGCTGCTACTATTAGACTTGTGCTTTCACTTGTTGTTTCTAGAGGCTGGTGTTTAAGGCAGCTCGACGTACAGAATGCCTTTCTCCATGGATTCCTTGAAGAAGTTTACATGAAGCAACCACCTGGCTATGTGGATAGGACTAGGCCCGGTTATCTATGCAAACTTGATAAAGCTCTCTACGGCTTGAAGCAAGCTCCAAGAACGTGGCATGCACGGTTGAGTAGTAAACTACAGAGTCTTGGCTTTGTTTCTTCAAAAGGAGATACCTCTCTCTTCTTCTATCGGAAAGGGAAGATTGTTATATATATACTTGTCTATGTTGATGATATCATAGTTGCAAGTGTGTCACAGGAAGCAGTGAGTGCTCTACCGCGTGATCTTGAGAAAGACTTTGCTATCAAAGATCCTGGAGATCTACACTACTTTCTTGGCATGCAAGTTCAGAGGAATAGAAGTGAGCTGCTACTGACTCAAGAAAGGTATGCTTCAGATATTCTGAAACATGTTAATATGGAGTTATGTAAGCCTGTTAAAACTCCTCTCAATACCACTGAAAAACTCTCGGTTTTAAGTGGAACACCGCTAGGAGTCAGTGATTCTACCAGGTACAGAAGCATAGTTGGAGCTCTTCAATACTTGACTCTCGCAAGACCCGATTTGTCCTTCTCGGTAAACAAGGTGTGTCAATTCTTGCACTCACCAACCACTGTTCATTGGGAAGCAGTGAAACGAATACTGAGATATGTGAAAGGAACTATCAGTCTTGGAGTAAGATTCAGAAGATCTAGCTCAACTCTTGTAAGTGCCTTGTAACACCCGGTTTTAAGAACAAAACCAGATATACACCATATGTGAGCCTTAAAAGTCAAATCTCACATATAGCCACAAATGAAAGGTAGTATCAGTAAACAATGCTTAATATTTATAACGTATTTAAAATAAAAGACATAACCTTAGGTAGCAAACAACGGAAAGACGAATTTAATCTCCGGGTGTAGACTCCACTGGATCCAACTGACTGGTTGACAACAAGCCTAAACTTCTCCTGAGGTGTGGGGGAATAGCAAGAGTGAGTTCATGACGAACTCAACAAGTATAACAATAAGCATAATCCCATAATCACATGATCAATGTAACATAAATAATGTAGAGCATAAAACGGTAAACAATGAACATGTTAACAATCGAAAGTCATCATCTATGTAAGGATTCCAAGGCCGCTCGTGTCCTTGAGCAAGGCTAGTATACCAGTTTATTAAACTGCGCAGAGGTGTACACTTTCACCACAAGTCGTGATTGCCCTTTTGCCCGAGGTGATCAGCCTCTTGACCCACTTCCAAGGTAGGTTGGCGGGGTCACTACGAAGCTTTTCACTAGTCATTCTAATAAGTAGCAGCCGCTAAGTTTCCAGGATTGACCAAGTAGATATAGATGCTCTCCTCCGAGAGTGGCACACACATGACCGCAGCCCAGCACACATCACGGCGGGACAAGAGCTATACCTCACTTGGCACCCCCCTCTTGCCCTTTCGGTAAGGCTGCTAACAAACTAGAACAGATCAAGATCGGGCTAAGACCCAGCCATGTAGTTCTTGTGGTTTCTTTGTAAGTCCCGGATGTTCTCTTACAGATAAATGCTTAAGTTGCTAAAAAGTCATCTTTAACGTTTGTTGCATAAACATTAATCAAGTTACAAGATCATGATCATAGAAATAAAACTCAAGCTATACTTGCCTTCCGAAAGCTTGCCATCCAACTTTCCAACTCATCTGTATCATCCGTGCATAGCTCCACTTCTAACGATAGCAACAACCATCACAAGCATCATAGACAAAACCTAGAAGCAATACACCAGTCATTATTTGTAAAACTAGACATAAGGTTTTAAAACACGTAGGGCTTGCAACTACGATCGATGAGCGTAAAAACAACTAAAACAAGAGACACAATTTAAAATATGCAAGATCAAAGGTAGAGGCTAGGAGATTTTGATAAATGATAGGAATGGAATAAACATGATGGATAGCATGGTTATAGCAGAATAAATCAGAGATTGATTTTGTGAGGTAGCTAGGTACTATATGAAGTATGTTGTTGTGAAAGGATATGGTGGTTTGACCAACGGTTAGCTGGGAAACGCGAATATAAAATGGGTGGCACGGCTGATTTCTGGACAGCAGGGGTAGCAACCACTACGGACTTGATATCTTTGCCATCGTGGCATGAAAGGCTACCAAAACTTGTAGAGTGATGTGCAAGGATGATATATACACTGTGGTAAAAGGGTTTGATTATTTGACAAATGGTTAATGGGGATCTGAACTGAAATGCAGAGGTGCATCGCTGCTGAAACAGCAGAGACAGTGAGCACGGAAAAGATGATCTCTCTTTCATCTTGTATTCTATATAGCCATGATACTTTACAGAGGCATGCACAAATATATGATGCATATGTGGGTCAAAGGAATTGTCAAATGGAGTTATGGGGTCGATGGAACATGCATGCCAACCGGCAGTAGTGCAGCTGCGAGGCTGCAGGGGCAGCAAGCACGAAAATGATAGCTCCTTCGAATTGAACTCAATTGCGACCAAATTTTTACAGAGGATGTGCAGGTATATGAAGGATATTCTAGCCAAAGGATTCATCAAATACATCAAGGGATCAACTGGAAACACCTCCGCTATCAGCAGCAATGCTGCTGGTCACAAGAAGGCGACACATATCATGGGAAAATCTGTGCCCAAAATTGATAGAACTTAGTATGCATGATTTTACAGTGAGGAACATGTAGATGAGATGGAGATCATGATGGGGGTCCTCACATCGTGGTTAGCAGTGGTTGGATATGATCAGGTGAAGGTGATTCTAGCCCGTCATCAACGACGGCGATGATTTGGTACCTGCGATCAACAGGGCAGCGTCAATTCCACTTGAGTGATAATTCTACACCAATAGTTCAAGAGATGGATGATAGGATTTTTGTGCAGCAAGATCAGAGAGGGAATAGGGATGGATGACTTCACCATGTTTGCAGCCCACGTGCTCTGTACAGAGGAGGAAAGCGACAACATCATCGACGTGTTCGGGCTTCGGGATGAGTGGTGTAGTGGCAAACCAATTGCAGCAGCAAGGGCACTCAATTTTGATGGAGAAGAGGGAGAAAAGGAAGAAGGTTGGGGCGTCCATGGCAGATGGGAAAGAAGAGCAGAGGAGGCCTTGCCTTCTGTATTTGCCATCTGCCATGGACGCCCCAACCTTCTTCCTTTTCTCCCTCTTCTCCATCAAAATTGAGTGCCCTTGCTGCTGCAATTCGTTTTGCCACTACACCACTCATCCTGAAGCCTGAACACGTCGATGATGTTGTCGCTTCCTCCTCTGTACAGAGCACGTGGGCTGCAAACATGGTGAAGTCATCCATCCCTATTCCCTCTCTGATCTTGCTGCACAAAAATCCTATCATCCATCTCTTGAACTATTGGTGTAGAATTATCACTCAAGTGGAATTGACGCTGCCCTGTTGATCGCAGGTACCAAATCATCGTCGTCGTTGATGACGGGCTAGAATCACCTTCACCTGATCATATCCAACCACTGCTAACCACGATGTGAGGACCCCCATCATGATCTCCATCTCATCTACATGTTCCTCACTGTAAAATCATGCATACTAAGTTCTATCAATTTTGGGCACAGATTTTCCCATGATATGTGTCGCTTTTCTTGTGACCAGCAGCATTGCTGCTGATAGCGGAGGTGTTTCCAGTTGATCCCTTGATGTATTTGATGAATCCTTTGGCTAGAATATCCTTCATATACCTGCACATCCTCTGTAAAAATTTGGTCGCAATTGAGTTCAATTCGAAGGAGCTATCATTTTCGTGCTTGCTGCCCCTGCAGCCTCGCAGCTGCACTACTGCCGGTTGGCATGCATGTTCCATCGACCCCATAACTCCATTTGACAATTCCTTTGACCCACATATGCATCATATATTTGTGCATGCCTCTGTAAAGTATCATGGCTATATAGAATACAAGATGAAAGAGAGATCATCTTTTCCGTGCTCACTGTCTCTGCTGTTTCAGCAGCGATGCACCTCTGCATTTCAGTTCAGATCCCCATTAACCATTTGTCAAATAATCAAACCCTTTTACCACAGTGTATATATCATCCTTGCACATCACTCTACAAGTTTTGGTAGCCTTTCATGCCACGATGGCAAAGATATCAAGTCCGTAGTGGTTGCTACCCCTGCTGTCCAGAAATCAGCCGTGCCACCCATTTTATATTCGCGTTTCCCAGCTAACCGTTGGTCAAACCACCATATCCTTTCACAACAACATACTTCATATAGTACCTAGCTACCTCACAAAATCAATCTCTGATTTATTCTGCTATAACCATGCTATCCATCATGTTTATTCCATTCCTATCATTTATCAAAATCTCCTAGCCTCTACCTTTGATCTTGCATATTTTAAATTGTGTCTCTTGTTTTAGTTGTTTTTACGCTCATCGATCGTAGTTGCAAGCCCTACGTGTTTTAAAACCTTATGTCTAGTTTTACAAATAATGACTGGTGTATTGCTTCTAGGTTTTGTCTATGATGCTTGTGATGGTTGTTGCTATCGTTAGAAGTGGAGCTATGCACGGATGATACGATGAGTTGGAAAGTTGGATGGCAAGCTTTTCGGAAGGCAAGTATAGCTTGAGTTTTATTTCTATGATCATGATCTTGTAACTTGATTAATGTTTATGCAACAAACGTTAAAGATGACTTTTTAGCAACTTAAGCATTTATCTGTAAGAGAACATCCGGGACTTACAGTACAACCACAAGAACTACATGGCTCTGGTCTTAGCCCAGTATCTTGATCTGTTCTAGTTTGTTAGCAGCTTACCGAAAGGGCAAGAGGGGGGTGCCAAGTGAGGTATAGCTCTTGTCCTGCCGTGATGTGTGCTGGGCTGCGGTCATGTGTGTGCCACTCTCGGAGGAGAGCATCTATATCTACTTGGTCAATCTGAAACCTTAGCGGCTGCTACTTATTAGAATGACTAGTGAAAAGCTTCGTAGTGACCCTGCCAACCTACCTTGGAAGTGGGTCAAGAGGTTAGCTACCTCAGGTGAAAGGGTAAATCACGACTCACAGTGAAAGTGTACACCTCTGCGCAGAGTTAAATCGATTAATCGTCCGTGCCCACGGACAGGGCGGCCCGGAAAACTAAGAGAATGGTTATATTCATTTAAATTGTTTATGTGCAATTCATTTATTCAGTCTCACTTGATCATGTGGTTATGGGATTACACATGTTATACTTGTTGAGTTCATCATGAACTCACTCTTGCTTTTCCCCCAACACCTCAGGAGAAGTTTAGGCTTGTTGTCAACCAGTCAGTTTGGATCTAGTGGAGTCTACACCCGGAGATCAGAGTCGTCTTTCCGCTGATTGCTATCTAAGGTTATGTCTTTTATATTAAATATGTTATATATTAAGCATTGTTTACTGATACTGCCTTTCATTTGTGGCTATATGTGAGATTTGACCTCTGAGGCTCACATATGGTGTATATCGGGTTTTGTTCTTAAAACCGGGTGTTACATGCCTTCTCAGATGCAGACTGGGCAGGTTGCCCGAATGGTAGACGGTCAACAGGAGGGTTTGCAGTCTTTATAGGCTGCAACCTCGTGTCATGGTGTGCAAGAAAACAGGCGACGGTGTCCAGGTCTAGCACTGAAGCCGAATACAAGTCTTTGGCCAATGCCACTGCTGAGGTAATGTGGATTCAAAAGTTACTAGATGAATTGGGAATACCACATCCAACAGCGGCTTGCTTGTGGTGTGATAATATTGGTGCAAAGTATTTGTCGGCTAATCCTGTTTTTCATGCTCGTACCAAACATATTGAGATCGACTACCATTTTGTCAGAGAGCAGGTAGCAGCAAAACGCTTGGATATCAGGTTCAATCTCAACTTATCAGATGTGTTGTGATTGTCGGGGGGTGTTAGAATATCTAAGTGTATCCCGATACGGCTTCGTGTTATTGTTGTGATAAGGTTAGTTACCATGTTGGTTAGTGACTTGTATAGTAGGTAGATCAATCGCATGTAATCTGTTGTATAGATTGACTTGTACTCCAAGATGTATTGCCACGTTGGGGGCTGTTCCCAACCCTATATAACACGAAGCCGTGAACCCGAGAGGGTATCACGGTCCAGCCATTTTACAAGCAGGACGATAGAATTTTTTCTACTTTTAATTAATATTTTGTATAGATACAGATTCAAGCCATATAGGTGAACACTACGGCTCCATTTGGTACAACTTCAAATTGCTTGGCACAGTTTTTAAACAAACGAGAGAAAAACAAACAGCTACTCAAGTGGAGCTTTTTAAAACATGGTTTCACACAAGGGGTGGATGCCGATTGAAGCTGAAAATATATATACCATATCTTCAATCAGCTCCCTCTCTCAAATGTACTAGTACTAGAGAAGTTGCTTTGCCAAATTGTATTTTCAAATAGTTTCGGATCCACCGGTGGAGTTGCTCGTGGAGCCAAAGAAAAAAGCTACTCCACCAATGAAGCAGAATTGGACTAAACGGTGCCGACATCCAAACTGTCATTTGCAAATTGCCACAAAATTGGGCATATTTGCGAGCAGAGTGATGAACTTCCTCCTAGAACCCACCACCACTCAAGTTTAAGTTCTTGCGTCGTCACAAGTGCCCTTATTTTTACTGCTAATTATTTCAGTGATAAAAAAGGATACAAATAAATTTCACATATACTGTATATATTTAAATTTGACTTGTGAAGTTCTTATCATCCCCAGCATGGTTGTCTAACTTTGCAGCCAACCGAAGTCTGTGGACCTTCTTTTTTGGGCTTAATCGATCGGTGGTGTCCTACTGTACCAACGTGGTACATATATTTGGAATTAATTGGCACGAGAATAAAAATACCCTCTCGAGAAATTTTCAGATGGTTGGTTCATGCAACTAGCACATTACAACTTTTTAGGCAATAGATATTTCTACTTCTTCTCAACGGGGACCATGGACAATGATTGGTGAAGAAATAAAGCTATTGCAAGTTTTATCAAGTGAGGGACTAGGTTCTAGAGGGTTTCCCAAAGAGCTGACTATCCAACATGGGTTTGGGCTGGCTCATGGTCTGCTTGCGAACACATGGTTTTTTCATAACCATTGTGTAGCAGTTTTTATGATGAGTGATTGTCAACAAGCCAACACAAGTGTTGTGTGTGGTGTGTTACTCTAACCGTGGCACGTGGCTTCGTGTCAAGCAACAGTGTCTCTTGACTTGTGTTGTGCAGGTGTCGAGCTCGAAGAAGGTGGTCGACAGTGCGGTGAAGGTCAAGTAGGGCGTGCCGTGCTGACGGACCGGGTGCGGTGAAGGGCGGACGTGAGGCTTGGACCGAGGGACTTTGAAGCCGGACGGCTAGCCGTGGTGGCTAATAGCTGGGACATTAACAGGCACAAGTGGGTGATGTGTACGGGCTACGCTACTCGCAGATGGTTTGGTGGTTTGTCCTCAAAACCATCGGTGACGGTTTGGTGGTTTCGCCTCAAAACCACTGGCGACGGATTTTGTGGATTTGCGCCTCAAAACCCTAGAGGTCCCATTGCGGGCGGACGGCACGTGGCGACATCGAGGAGATCGCGTGGAAGCGAGGCTATCGGTGAGAAGGCGCGGTGGCTGTCGGATCAAGTGAAACCTGTGTCGGACCATTATGCCCCTGACTAAATGGTTTGGACTCTATGTATCTAACGGCAAAAAGAAAATATGTAATAGTGCTCAATAAGTATGAGGGGTTCCCTTCCCCCTTCACTTCTTGCATTTCTTTTTTCTCCTTTAAGTTTTTTTCTCTAGTTGATTGGTGAGAGAGAGGTCCATGAATCCTTGATTCGTGCTCGAACCAAATGTTTGCCAAGCAAGGCGCCTAGTACGCGATGTTTCCTTCGGGCTTAATTACTTGTGTGTGTTCTTGAGATGGATTTTGTGTTCTTCTTGAGCTCCCCTCTCCCTCTCTAGTTCTCGGTTTGATTTCTTCGTTTCATAACTGATTTGCTCCGTTCTTTTTGCACTAGATCGATCTATGAAGTGAGTTGAATCTTTTCACAGAAGGAAACTTGATTATTCCTCATGAGATCAAAGTTCTACGCGAATCTTGCTCTAGGTCTCTCAAGAACGAGTTTTTTCCCCCTTCTCGATTTCGCACAATTCTCTCTAAATTGGGCCATGATCTCTTAGAGATAGCTCACGCCCACTCCCTATAATCATCACTTGTACCAAGTTTGATTGCTGGGGCTTCAGATTTGAGAGAGATCGGGATGAATCTTTGCAAGTGGCGATTTTCGGGCGATCTGTTTTCTGGCATCGCGGACAGTCCGGCCCACTAGGCGCGGAGAGTCCGGCCATCGGTCGTCTCTGATAGATTTTGAGTTTTCGGAGTGGTTTTTACTTTTAACTTTCGGACAGTCCGCGCTCATTTTCCGGACTGTCCGCAGTAGAGTTTTTTTGTTCGTCTTCAGATTCTGGATAGAACAGTGCGTTTTTCAACTTTTGATCCTCGGATTTTCCGGGATACTGTATTGGACTGTCTGTGTTACTGTAGCAGCTCGGACTATCCGAGGTTACTGAAGCGGACTGTCCAGCACTGTAGCAGTTTCGCTGTTTGTCCCATATCTTGCCCGTTCGGACTCCGATTTGATTTCCGTTTGTTTCGCTGTTCTCGTGGTGATCCGCTGTGTTTCTAGTGAACATCCATCCTCTCAATATGGTTGTGATCATCGCCATTTTGTGTGTCGCTTCTTAGGGTTGTTTGTCGAGCAAGGACCAAAAGTTTGGAAAAAAAAATTGAAGCTCCTATTCCGATCCTTCACTGCTCCAAGACATAGAAAGGACCAACCGAGTTGGATTATCATGAAAGATAGTCTATGTAATAGAACTAAAACTCTTCTATCGTGACCGACTAGGACTAGATCAATACGCCTGTCTTCTGGACTATATAAAGAGGCAAGACAACCATCATTTATACAATCATCAATCATACACAATAATAACCCAACGCAAACACATCATGTCTAACTGGACAAGCTTTCCTAGGGTAATCAGTATAAATTGTTGTTTTCATGATTACCTTTATCACCGACATCAAGGTTTCCGGATAAAGCCCTAAAATTTCACTTTCTGAAGTTCTTATTCACCCATGCTTGGCTAGTTGTCTACCTTTGTAGCCAACCGAAGTAGCAAACAGTATGCATAGGTGTGCTTGTACATACTTATACACCCCAGTAGTACGTAATTCGGACTTAATACCGATGGCGAGGAAGCAAGTCGCTATATATCTATCAGGTTTCAGCTGCTGTTGACCACCCTACAGTTTGCCCTGATCTGGCCAGCGGTTCCAGTGAGCGGGCTGATGTTGCCCATCTTTATCATGGCGGCGGCGAAGTCTGAGGCGAAGCGGGCAGGGTTGGCGCTATACTGCCGCACCAGCGCGTCCTGGGAGCCGCCGTTGAAGAGCTCCTGGTCCGAGTGCAGCAGGCCGCGCTTGGCCAGCAGGTTGCGGTAGTAGGCGTTGTCGAAGACGAGCTGCGTCTGCACGTCGAGCGGCGCCAAGCTGGTGTCGCCGGAGCCCGACGCGGCCGGGCAGTTGCGCTGGCGCAGCGTGGCGAACGCCGCGTCGATGTCCGTGTCGTTGTAGATGTGGCCGCGGAAGTTCTGGCACTGCGCGAAGCCGATGGTGTGCGCACCGGAGAGCGCCGTCAGGTCCCCCGGGCTCAATCCCTTGTTGCCGAACGCCGACACGAGGGTGGCGAGGCCGGAGGCTGGCGACGGGAGGTCGCTGTTGGCCAGGGTCAGGCTCGCCGTCGTCGAGTCGCGCCGGCCGAGCGGCACCTTCCAACTTGGTCCTCCGAGCTGATCGATGACGCAGAGCAGTAGTGATGGAGTTACTGGCATCATTAGACATTATATGACACGTTTTGTTAGTAAGAACGAGACGACATGATGATGTACCAAGAAGGTGCCGTCTCGCGAGGCGAGTGCGACGATGTCGGCGCATGAGACAACGCCGGGGCAGATGAGCTCGACGTTGGCCTTGATCTGGTCGATGACCTCGAAGCCGCGGACGGAGTTGACGTTGGGGCCGGCGCCCTTCTCGCCGACGAAGCTGCCAGCGTCGTCCAGAAGAATGGAGCCGTCGCAGCCCTGCAGGTAACAAATTAACTCCACTTCAGCACGCAAAGGTTTTGGGACAAGTGTAGTAGTGTACTAGTAGTACAATATCCATATGAACACCACGTAACGTACTTGGACAAAGCAGTCGTGGAAGAAGAGCCTGACGAGGGACGCGCCCATCCGCCGCTCGGCGAGGAGGGCCTTGAGCACGGTGGCCCGCACGATGAGCTCCAGCGTCGGGCAGCTCGTCGCGTAGAAGGACGACGAGAGCTGCCCGTGCGCCGCCCGAGCGAGCAGGAGGAACAAGCAGCTGGCGAGCAAGCAGTGCCGGAACGAAGCCATGGCTATTGGCTAGCTAACTCGATCGATCAGATCAGGGTTAGTTACTCAAATTATCTTCACTTCTCTGACAAATCACTAGCTAACTCGATGAGTAGCTAGCTAGCTTCCTTAGCTGGTGGGTAGTGACACGATCGAGCTGCCTATTTATAGGGGCGTTGGCAGTTGCATGCATGCAAAAGCGTAGCCCTCCATGCTGCAACTGGTGGAGTCAAATTAAGTTAGGTCGCTTGAGGCCGGCTGGCTGTGGAAAATTGGGAGTGAGTTCTTCGGCCTTTCTCTCGTGGTCGACGAAATTGGTAGGCTTGTGTCGTTTGTACATTCCTTTAGTCCTCCATCAGTGTGCTCACAAACAAAGAGCATTGTCATACTTGCACATAATTTAGTTGAAGTGTAGCTTGTCGTTACGGGTAGAGATCGCCCTCAGACAGCTGTTTTGAGTTAAGTTTGACGCGCGTCTCGTCGTCGTCGTCACTGCAGGCATACATACAGGAGGAAAGGTACGTGAGTGTGAACTAGTTTTAATGTTAGTTTACCGGTGGGCATATGCATGGAGCCTTCGTGTTTGTTCCACTATTTATTAGTTTGATGGTGACACACGAGAGGGATAATACAGGAAGTAGTATAATATAATGTAACATTTATATATACGTGTACTTCTATTTAAGGGTGTAATCAAGTGATGTTAGCATCCAATTGAAGTAAAGTGAGAGAAGCTGAGGGATTAATTAAGAGTTAAATGCACCGTAAGCCCATGAACTTGCAGTGTTGGGTCAAATAGATCCGTCAACCGGCCGCCACACGGACTTTTGGGAAGATTGCTGGCTAGAGGATGCCCCCCCTGGCGGAGCTTATGCCCGCCTTGCATTCCCACTTCGACCGGAATGAACGTTCCGTCCGGGAAGTGGTGAGCGGCGATCTGCGCAGCATGTTCCAGCGCAGGCTCTCTACCCAGGCTAGTCTGGAGTTCGAGGAGCTCACCACCCGACTACACAATGTGACCTTGGAAGAGACTAAGGACCAGCGCTCGAGTTTTTTTGAAGATGGCTGCCACAAGCTTCTCGCGGGGCTCATCTACAAAGCCTCTCTCCGAGGAGATCGTAACACTGAGGCCTACAACTTTGTCTGGAAACACTTTGCCCCGCCCAGGGTCAAGTTCTTCGGATGGCTGCTCACGAAAGACAGGATCAACAGCCGCTCAAACTTGGCGCACAAGAACATCATCGACAATGAGGTATGTGAAATCTGTGGTGCTCAACTGGAGATAGCCGATCACATCTTCTCCCAGTGCAGCTTTGCACACTCCTTTTGGGTTGCAATCGGGTGGGATCCGAACAACATTGCCAAAGTCACCGAGCTGTGGAACACGTCCCCTCCCCCACATGTCTCCAAGAAGATCCAACACCCCCCTCATCCTGTTGCTCTGCTGGGAAATCTGGAAACACCGGAACGCGGTGATCTTCAACGGTGTGGCGCCAAACATCAACCATCTCATCACTGCTTGTAAGGGGTCCGTCAAAGACTGGAGCTGCCGGATCCCGAGGAAGGATGTTGCCCGCATCCGCGACTGGAGCCACGCCATACTTCTTTAATCACACCCCGTGTTGCTTGCCGGCTAGGACCGGTTGTAATCATTTGTAAAACTGTGCAAGGCTCCCGCCTTCCACCAACTGGGGTCCCACAGGTATCTGTGGAATGGAAAAGCAGGTGGGGATCGTTTGATCCCCCCGAAGTTCTCTCAAAAAAAATAGATCTGTCAACTAGGAAACTAGGTATCTGGCTTCTCAAACTTGCGAACCGGTTCACTCTAGGTCCAAATGTCAAAACCATGCCGGTTTTGCTGATGTGGCTTGTCCACTATGGACTAGGTCCCACGCCATTTAACTGTAGGCCCATGAACTTGCATAATTGTGCCAAATAGGTCCATCAACTAGGAAACCAGCTGGTATCTAGCCCCTCAAACTTGTGAACCAGTTCACTCCAAGTCCATAAACTTGTACAGTTGTTCGACCGTGGCTGAGCACAAGGAGGAGCGGAGGAAGTAGACGACCACCACCGAGGAGTACTGCATGGACGCGTTGCCCGGCCCCAAGTAGCTGAGGAATTAGACGACAACCATCGAGGAGTACTACTTGGACGCCCTGCGCTGCATGTTGGTGGCCACCACGTCCCCGGATTGCTGAGGAAGTAGATCGTTTTTTTTTTTTTTGAGGGAACGAGGAAGTAAATCGTGTAGTCGTCGATGCCACCCCACGCCACCGGCGCGTCAGGGTAGCAGGAGGAGTCCTTGGCCATGCGGGTCAGTGGCAGGGGGCCCTCCCAGGAGTCAATGGACAAGTCGAAGACCGCCATGGAGAGGTCCAAGAGGTTGCCTGTGAAGAGGGCCACGCGGTAGTGGCCACCGGCACCAGCGTCGTACATGGCGATGACCTATAGCTGCTGTTGCGGCACGACAGCGGTGGTTCTAGGTGAGGCCCGCGGCGTCGAAGGCAACGGGAGGCGCGTGGGGACCAGAGGCTGAGTTAGAGAGCACGAGAAGCAGGGGTCCCGGGCGGAGACGTGTGCGCAAGCGTCGAGGAAGGTCCGGGACGCTGCGGAGGCGGAAGTAGGCCAATGGTAGAAGGCGCGCGAGGACGTGCTCGAGCATTGTCATCATCATGGAGGTCTCCCAGCATGCGCCAGCGCGCCCAGGTGGCACCGCGCCTGCTCCTGGCAGTGGGCCTCGCGCGGGTGCGACGGCGGCGGCCGGCCTGCCGGGCCGGCGTGCTCGCCCGTGCGCGTAGTCTTGTGTCACACCTGACACGGATGCCACGCAAGCCTGAAGGCGAAGAAGTGATGAAGGTGCCAGTTGTCGTGCTCACGTCCGGCAATCGTGGCCAAAGGCGTAACATCTTGTGGCTCCGGCGACGGTCCTTGATGTCCGCCCATGGCCGGCCGGATTATGCCTATCTCGGAGGCGGTCGGATCCGCGTTGCGGGGCAGCAGCGGTGGCCTGCTTGGCGCGCGTGTCGTAGCTAGCTAGGGCTGCAGCGGTCGGCCGGACTGTTTCGGCTTCTGCTCCTTTTGTTGCTCACCCGTGGCCAGATAATTGTGCAAGTTCATGGACCTGGAGTGAATTAGTTCACAAGTTTATGGGGCTAGATACGTAGTTTCTTAGTTGATGGATCTATTTTGCACAACTACACAAGTTCTTGGGTCTACAGTGATAAATGCTGGAGATAATTTAATGTAATATATCTGTGAGTATCAGATATCCATGAGTAAAATCAGATTTATTCGAAGCATATTGATATCGTGCCCTCAACCTCATGACCTTGACGTGATTGCCGGCGGCCACTCTATTCACACCCGAAATCACAAATCAGTACAAACATATCGTAGCCAAATCGATCAGCCAAACCCTATTAGAAATTTCGCACGACGACGCTTTGGGGAAGTTAACTAGGACGACGAGATGATGAACGATGGATTTGATCGACAAAGGGACCTACATACATGCATGCAATCGGTAAGACGATGGGAAATGTGCAAGAACAATGCACGCATAAGCAAGCCCATGGCCCATATGTGCCCATGTGTAGTAACGAGGTGAGGGGGCGGGCGCCCTAATGGTGGGGGCGGGCGCCCACCAGGTGTGGCCATCCTGGCTGAAACTTCACGTGCTCCTGCTTGCTCTTTTGCTAATCCAGAAAAATGTGTCGGTTTGGTGGGTTTAGACGGTGGAAAAGAGAGGATAGTGGAGGTGAGTGGAAGTGGATGCAATAATGTGATGGGATGTATGTGAGGTGGAATCTATGACATGTGGGACCTATGGTAAGGGACCCACCATGCACTAAATGCCATGGTAAAAACAATGCAGAAATTTAAATAAAGGTAAACTGATAAGGGCTTCCCCAATGCTCTAGCATGGGTGTACCGCCTCAAATGCCACGTCTGCGTAGGTCCTCTATATGTCACGTTGTATTGTGTAGCCCATAGATGCATAGATTTTGTCTCGTAAAAGTAGCAGCATGCACAAGAAGTTTGCATCAGGAGCTCTAGGGAGTCCGAGATCCTTCATGTCTACATCAATTTCTACATTTTGTCCAGGCTAACAAATTAACTTGTTAGCCCACCTTGGGGTTGGCCTTAGTCTGAACACGAATATGATCGTCTGATCGAGAGGTGTAACGACGTACAGGAGTCAACGCGTGCCGCGCATCCCAGTCACTAGCCCAAGCACACAAGTCCACTTCGCACGGCACTGGCATCTACAGTACTATACTAGCTACTCTTTCTTCTTCTGTCCTTAATTGACCGTCGTTGTTGATTTTTATGTCTAAAGTTTAACTCAATTTATATAAATACATACATTTATATCTCTAAATAATGTTATTAAAAAATTATATTATAATATTTATCTAATTAATAATAATAATTATATATCATAAATATTAATATTTTTAATATATATTTAGTGAAAGTTGTTTTTTTGAAAGGAAAACGACGTATATTTAGGGTCGGAGGAGTAATTGCGGACTGTGAGTCAAAGATGCAGTGTGTGATTTAGTAGGTCCCACTTCAAGTTGTTTGCATGTGCAGGGTCGACGTCTGCCATGCGTGCACTATTCTGCATTTTTCCACGGAGTGACTAATTCGCGCACGCTCGCCAGGACTAGAACCAGCGGACGATCTCCGACAGCGGTTATTTCCTTTTTAGGAAACAATTGCATGCCGCAATTTACTAAATTTGGATGGCCGCATGTGCTACCTACGGCACCTTTGCTACCAGGTGGGATCTCAGCAAACGATCAGAGCAATAAATTTTTCTTTTGGAAAAAAATTCCGTATTTTTTATTTTTTGAAAAGTTTTCTATTTATAGCGAAGGAAAGGTAAAGTTGCAAATTTAGACATATAACTTTTATTTTATAACTTATACGTCTAATTTAGAATTTAACTTATACTCATAACTTATCACGTGAAAACATATATCTTACTATGATGAAAAGTTAGAATCTAACTTATACGCATAACTTACGTGATCTTCAATGTTTTTAAGTTATACTAATAACTTATAGATCTAACTTATCACATGGAAAACATATATCTTTCAACGTTGCAAAGTTAGAATCTAACTAATACATATAACTTTTACATGTAACTTAGATCTCAGAACATAGCAAAAAGTTAAAATCTAACTTATATACACATAACCTTTAACTGTAACTTAGATGCCAGAATATAAAAAAACCTATACACACAATGACAACAAGATTTAAAAAAGTTAAAATATTTTTTTCAAAACATATCAAGTGGGATCTAGTTTTATTCGTCTTGTCACGTAGAACACACCGGGTGCAAACGGAATTGCAAATACATACATGATTTGGCAGGTATTGCATTTTTTAAAAAATGTTTTGCTTTTTTATTGCTGACATCATTGATGGCCCACAGTGCTCAGAGTCCACCGTTCCCTGAATGTGTGTATGCGCAGATGCTGTCGTAGATCGTTCGCGCGGACGGGAACCGGGCGAACGTTTGCGGAAAGGGAATTTCGATTTTCCCATCCGTTCTGATGTAGCTTCACATAATCACATATCGACTACGAGCAGTGATCAGTGAGTGCAGTGGCGGATCCAAAACTAACCAGGGGATGCTAAACAATATTGTAAGACGAAAAAATTATACTAACTATATGTTAATAATAGACAACAAACATAAAAATTATACTAATTATATACTAATAATAGACAAAAAAACATAAAAAATATACTAATTATAGATAAAAATAAAGACATGTTACCTATTTATTTGGCCACCAGGGGGCTGCAGCCCTTCCCCCAGCCCCTCGCGTGAATCCGCCACTGAGTGCAGTAGTTGACTACTTGACTTTGACTACGTCCACGGTGGTGGCTCTCGTCCAGCTTGAGAACGTACATGTCCAGCAGTTAGCGCTGAAAATGGATGTTCAGTTACTGTTTATCTAAATTTATATCTAATAAAACTTGAGTTTTGAGTACAAATACGCATATTCATATAGTTTTTATATGGATACGTATCCTATGTTTCAAGCAGTCGTTTTGCTTTTTTTAGATATTGTTGCTGGTGCAGATGGGAGATCATGATCTAAGAGACACGAGCATCATCTGGTGGTCTCTAAGGTTGTCGTCGATTACACAAAGGTATAGACATAGCCTCCCTATCAGCTTGCTTAAAAAAACTCATGAAGCTTCGTGGTATCCTAGGTTGCCGACTTGTGGTCGATCAACTCGCTAACAAGCTATGGAGGATGCGGTGCTGAGCTGGGTACTAGCCTACGCATGCTATCTGTTGGCAGCCAATCCATGCTCCAGATAGATGTTGTTTCACCAGACCCAATCCCGCCTTATCAAACCTTATTGAAGAACCTCTCTCCTTTCCAAAAGCGAGCGCCATATCTTGGAGGGAGTTGGGCCAAGTGTAGCAGCCAGAAGTCGCTCCGTGGATAGTAAACTGCCTTCAAGATTCGAGCACTTAGAGACATCAGGTCTTATAACATACGCCATGCCTGTTTCGCTAGCAATGCAAGATTAAAGAGCTCAATATCTCGAAAGCCCATCTCGCCGAGATATTTTGGCATAATCATATCATCCCATGTAACCCAGCACTCTTTCTCTTACCCTCTTTGCCGCCCCACCAAAACTTCCACAAAAGGCTATTGATATGCTTACATAATCCTCTCGGTAGCTTGAAGCAGGACATAGAGTAGGTGGGTATTGCTTGAGCCACGGGCTTGATGAGCACTTCCTTCCCGCCTGAAGATAGACATTGCTCCATCCATCCCTGTATTTTTTTCAAATTCTATGCTTTAGAAATTTGAAAGCACCATTTGTTGCTAAACCAACATCAAATGGCATTCCCAAATATTTTTCACTTAGGCACTCATTCTGGACATTCAACACTAATTTAATCTCATCTATAATAATTTGGTGACACTTCTTGGCAAAATGAATGGATGACTTACTAGTATTTATTTGCTGCCCCGAAGCATCACAATATTACTGCAAGGTTTCCTTCACCGCTAAGGCACTCTCCCGCGATTTGCTTTGAAAACAGCAGGTCATATGCAAAGAGAAGGTGACTGATCATCGGAGCCAACGACGCCACTTTGATTCCATTGAGTTCTGATGATTGTAAATGAGATTCTAAAAGGCATAAAAAACAAATCAGGAGAGATAGTATCGCCCTGGCGAATACCTTGCGACAGCTTAAAACTGCTCAAACTTTCTCCATTCAGGAGAACCGAAAAAGAGACTGAAGTGACAAGCCTCATGATCAATCGTAATAACCATAATAATTGATGAAAACCCAACGTGAGCATGATTTCTTGTAGATAGTTCCATTCAACACGGTCATAGGCTTTCTTCATATCTAAAAGGAAAAAGTCAACTTTGCCTCCCCCAACTATCACGAAAGTTTACTTTTCCTCCCTCAACTTTAAAACTGGGCAAATCACCTTCCTCAACTTTTTCAAACCATGCATTTTTACCTCCCTTGAGTTCAGTCTGGGCATTCGGTTTTAACCGACAAATCGGTTCGGTTTACTCGGTTCTCGGTTGCCTGTACTCCTGAAACCGAAACCGAAGCCGAAGATCGAAGTTGCAGAAAGTAAGAACCGAAGCCGAAACCGAAAACCGAAAAAATCGATACTTCGGTTCGGTTTGGGTCGGTTCGGTTCGGCTTTCGGTTTTCGGTTAAAATGTGCCCAGGCTGACCTGGAGTGGTTTTTATTATTGTTTATTTCTGTTGAACCTTTAAAAAATCATAGTAAATCATAAAATGAAAAATCTAATTTTATTAGAATCAACATGAGTAGATGTACGCAGATGAACATATAATATGGTATATTTTAGTACAAAATTTTTGCTATGAAGGTAGTGAATATTATTTAGCCAAACTAAATAAAAAAGAAAAGGATTAAACCTTCATAGCAAAAACTTTGTGCTAAAGCACACTATATTATATATTTATTGTGTAGATCTACTCATATGGAGTCTAACAAAATTGAATTTTTTATTTATTTTATGATTTTCTGTGATTTAATATGATTTTCAAAGATTCAGCCGAAATAAAAAAAAAGACAAAACCGACGTCACTGTAGCAAAACCGCCTTTAAAACCACTCCAAGGAGATAAAATGCAAGGTTTGAAAAGTTGAGGGAGGTGATTTGTTCGGTTTTGGAGTTAGGGAAGGAAAAATAAACTTTCGTGATAGTTGAGGGCAAACCAAAACAAAGGTATGCCAACTTTTATTTGCCAAAATCTTGACATGAGTTTTGGTATAGCACTTGTTGGTTGCCAAAATCTAAGGATGCCAATTTTCATCTTTATGTAGTTTGTAAGAAATTTCTAGAGACTAGCCAAAACTTTGGCCATAAAATTGGTTGTGCCAATTCTTTGGTGGTGAACCAATCGAGCCATAAATTTGACATGTTATCTCTACTATAATGCAATTCTTCTCAAGATGTAAGAAGCCTGGCCCTTACACCTCCAACCCGCAAGGAAGTTCAAAATTCAAACTCATCCCACCTCCCCTAATCACGGAATCAACTACTCCCTCCGTCTCTTTTTAGATGTCGTTTTGGGGTTTCGTACCACAAGTTTGACTCGATTTGTAGAAAATATGTGTAATATTTATATTTTCAAATAAATTTGTTAAAAAACTAGATGTAAAGATGTTTCCGATGATACTAATTACTTAGTATAAATATTTATATATTTTAATAAATAATTCGCCTAGGTAGTTGTTTCGGGAAGCGAAAGTTAAAACACGGACGGAGGAGTACACCCTAATGCACGCATCGGAATTCACCGTGGCATCGCAACAAAAAAGAGAAAAGGAACCTAAACCGGACTGATCCCTCTTCTCCCACTTCCATATCGGCATTGTAGCATCGCACGAGTGGAGGCCGCCGACCATAGGAGCTTGGAAGCCGCTGGCCACGGGGGATGGCACGGAGCAGAGGTTGCGCGAGGCTGCCAGATCCATGGCCTCGCCCCGGTCGCGCTCGAGACGCCGGGACAGGTAGCGCGGCGGTCGCAATCCCCACCGTCGCAACGTTCGGGGCGCCGTCCTCGCTGCGCACTCGTCTCGTCACCACCCCAGTCGTCATGGCCGCCGTCGCTGCACCCACCGTCCACGAGCGCCTTCGGTTGCCGACTCCGGCGATCTGCCGGCGGCGAGGCCGCCTGCGTTGACGCTGGTTACCGTGAGCGCTCAGATCTTCCCTTCACTCCCTCCCTCCCGCGCCTCTCGTATCAATCCATCAATGCGTTTCATTTCTTTACTTTGTCGTCGTGTGCTAGGTATGAATAATGGTCATATGATGTGCTGCAGGCGCAACTATCTTTGCGATTACTCTAAAAAACTATAGTTGCGATTAGCAATCTTTGACGATTATGTGCAAAGTATTCTGATCAGTTCTAAAAAAACTATTCTGATCTCATTGGTTTCAAAATTCAATAGTTCATTCATGTTCTATTTTTTCCATTCATGCGTCACAATTTTTTCTATTCCGGCGGGCACAGAGTACTGATGGGGTGAGAACTCCTCAACTCTGCTTCCTTCGAATGGGGAGCAGTGTTAAATAACCATAACCTTGCACAGTAGGTCGAATGGGAGTACGTCAAGAATCCAAGCGAGATGATCGAGCTGCTGCACCCATCCTCCAGGAATCCAATGGTATGTGCCCAGATCCATTCTCCATGTACTCTGCCTGCAAATTGTGTAACTGCTTCTCATTTGAGCACAAATGCACTATTGATGTGAAACTGTAATGCATACTTCATGGAATGCAGATTCCGTCCTATTGCCCTTTACAATATGACATCAATCAACTTGCTGTAGAGCTGCTGAGGCTTGAGAGGCACTTGCAGACATTCTCTCAGAGCTAAATGAGGTAGTGAGGTGTTACTTGGAGAGAAATGGCATCTGAGTTTCACTTGCCTTTTCTTTAAGAGTTATGAGCTTCTTTTCACTCTTACCCGTACTTATATTTCCTTTATTTTCAGCCTTGGAAAAAGGTGGAGCTACTTTCGTAATTGACCGTTGGTGACAATCTGTCGGTGTGTATCAATGTGGGAATTGCATGCTTATTTGATAATAACTCGGTCAAGTAAAAGCAGAAGATGGATGCGAAATCACAAGCAGCTCACCGTTCACTTCCCCTCGGCGAGGATCTTCTCACCTTCCGGCATAGCAGCAAGATGACGTCCCGGGAGAAGCTCCCTTCCCCCGTCGAGTAGACCAAAATGGGCAAGAACGCTGGAGCAAGCGAAATATTCCTCCAGCAACTAATCATTCAAGGTAAACTAAAAATTCTCTGTTCCATTGTATACAAGTTTTCCTTGTAAGTTAGTGGGATTGCAGAGGCTGATACCCAACTCCACCAAGGTTTAGTTGAAAGAGATAAAGCTGTTTGATTCTCAAGTTGATCGCCATGAATTGAAAGGTTATTCAATTGTTTGTGCTAGACCTGATAGTTTGAGTTTTTGTTTTGATTTTTTTCCTCTGAGTACAGACTGACAAGGTGTCTATGCTTGAAGCGAGATGGGTGCTTCTTTTTTAATATTTTTAGTTTAAAGTGAGAGGGAGTTCATTAAGTTGTGGACACCTTTCATTTTCATTTGTTTACAATTTAAGTTTAGACCATTACCCCACCATGGCCAAGATCAATATGTTGTGCATGTTGTTTTGTTTAGTAAAAGCAAGTCCCTGTCTACATGTTGGTTGGCGATTTCAGTACAAAGTACTTGTTTTTCGAAAGGACGGCAAAAGCTTTGCCGCAATTTCTATTAGACGAAGAAAGAAAAAAGAAAGGCAAGTGCCCCCGCCCAGTTTTTGAAGTGGAAACTGAGCGAAAACCACGTACAATTTGGAGGGTACCCTACTCCAATAACACACCTAGGTACCAAAGCAACTCAACACGCGCCATAAAAGTGCCAACTCAACACAACTCAGCTCCACGCTTGGTCGGATTGGGACATCGACACAAGCCTCTAACCACTAGAACTCGATCGGATTGGGTCGTCGACACGAGCCTCCACTTTAAACCACTAGGAGCTCCACAGCTAGGCAACAAGCAACTAAACTCGGTCGGATTGGGACATCGACACGAGCCACCACTCCACAAAAAGCTAAAATAAAAACAACTAAAACAAAAAAACTATGCCTACTCCACCACTGACACCTACCACGCAGCAAAACAACGAGAACGACGAACCCAGCCCTGCCTGAGACACCCCGACCGGATCGCAATCCACAGCGACGCCTTCAAGAAGGTCACGATGTCCAAGCGCCACCGTCGTTCGTCCAAGACAGGACAGGGCCTTCGCCCGTGGAATGTGCTGTGGGAGCGATGCCTCAACAGGGGAACCACACTCGCAAGTGTCGCCGTCGCCAGGCTTTCGCCCAAAAACCCAAAGCACAAGCGTCAGTGAAGATGTCGGGTCCCGCCAGACACCAAGTCATCGCTGCCGAACATCCAGAAGAGATCTCACCGAGATAGACGTGCCGGCCACACAAGCAGCCACAGCTGCGTCATCCCCCCGCCTGACCACCTGCCGAGCACCAGCCTCCCGCCACCATGTACGCCCACCAACCACCCGCCAAAGCCATAGCCGCCGCCGACCACTGCTGTCGGCCGAGTTCTCGTCGCAGGAACCATCACCCCCTGAGAGTACCGGGTCTGGAGCAAAGCCCCGGACCAGCACCCCCGAGGACGCCAAGGCCTCCATCGTCGAAGCGACCGCACCACGACGCCAGTCGGAGGCATAGGGGAGGGACGGCAAAGACGAAGGCCGCCCCCAATGCCAACACATCCCCAGCCACCGCCACGAAACGACCACCAAGAAGAGGAGGCGAGGGACGAGCAGAGGAGGAGGGAGCCCCTCCGCTGCCCCCGCACTCGAAAGGGCAGCAGCCCCGCGACGCCCTGCCAGCGCTCCCCACCGGAGAGGAGCAACCACCACCGTGCCTGGCCCAGACCGCAGCACCGCCACGGCACCACAGGCCAACCAAGGACCACAGCCGGCCACACCACCACGGCGCCACCGAAGAGCTGCACCTCCACCGTGAAGCACCCCTCACCCCACGCCGGCCCGGCGGCGGCGTGCGCCAACGGCCCGCGGCGGCCGGGCAAAGATCGGGGGGGGGGGGGGAGGGAGGAGGGGCGGGAGAGGGTGGAGCCACCGCCCCGCCCACCACCACCCCTATCGCCCCAGGCAGGGGCCGAGCCCCAGTGCCGCCTCCCAGCCCAGGCCGCCAGATCTGGCCACCAGGGCACCAAATCGGCCGCCCAGGCCAGGAAGCGGGTGGCTGGCTGTTGGCGGTCCTTAACTCCGATTTTTACCCGCTAATTATCGATCGTTTTGAGGGAAATAAATATTTTATTGCACATATATCTTTACTATTGACCTAGTTCCACCTGTGCCTGGAGAAAATATTGTTTTGCAGAAAATACACCAAGTGCAGAAATTTCCGGAATAAAAGTACGCTTTTCGGAAGGCATAAAAGAGCAAGAGAACAAGGGCCAGTCACCTGGGGTCAAAATGGGCCAAAAGCACCAGCACAGACGCGACCCAGAAGGCGGCCCAGGCCCACCAGCCAAAGGCGGTCAGGGGGCGGCGCCACCCAGGCGCGGGCGCGCCTGGGGCGCGCACGCGCTAGCCCTGCCGCCCGGTGGGCCCGGCCAAGGCGGTTTGCCTCCTTCCATCTGGGGCATGACGTTTTCGCTGGTGTTTTTACACCACTACCCCTGAACCACCTTCAGGGGGCTATAAATGAAGAGGAGAGGCCCCCACCATCACACACACCATTTGGAGCCATCTCTACACCTCTCACTTGTTCTTTTAGCATTAGTGTTAGTCCTTTGGAGCTAGGCAAAGCTACTTGGAGAGCTTGTCTCCAGGAAGAAAAGCTACACTCTTGGTATAAATCTATGGAGCGTTCTTCCTTAGTCAAGTTCTCATCATATTTATATAGTCTTGCATATGAACTAGAGTATAGTCTAGTACACGATATATTCGATGATCAAGAACTAGGCCATAGGTCTTGTGAGAGTTGTTCATCATGTTCTACATTGTTCTTCATCGTTCATATGTTTTACTTGTTTAGATTAGATTGTAGGAGAGGAATAGCGGTTCATTGTACCTTCGGGTTTGCCTATGTCTTAGCTCGTCCATCCGTAGGGTGGGAGTCCGGGGGGGACGTAGGTAGCTCCTTAGTATGCGGGCATGGTGCCCGAGTGCGAGGGAACCTTCGGATATGTCGGCATGCCACGGTTGAGGTGGTAGGCGGCAGGTGGTGACAGCCCTGTCCGTCCCTTGTAATCCCCCACGTTCGTATGTCGAGTAGGAGTTCGTAAATGCCGCTATCGACTGGCAGACCAGTTGCCGTGGTCTCCCCATATTCCTAGTCTATAGTCGAGTCTTGACTTGTATAACATGTTGAAAGCTCCGGTTTGGTTTTGGTAATTAATGACACTCAAATGTTGCTAATGCTTTGCTCTAAGCGTGGTTAGACACATAGCAACGTGACGGTGGATGATGGAGCACGGTGATCACGTTGATGAACATGATGGATGTGATGTGATCAAGCTCCGACGGAGGCCCATGGAGATCAAGGTGAAGGTATACTTGATAGGGCTTTCCGGTTTAGTGGTCGAGACACTTAGCGAGTGTGACCACATTTAGGATCGATAACCGACTATCAAGAGGGGTTTCCTCGGTTTCATTCGCGGTCCTAAGTGCCTCTAGTTGTGACTTTGCATGATGCATGAGAGACTAACTAGAGGGCTAACTCTTGCGCGATATTTCATCGATGAAATGCTAACTCCAAGGCTTGAGATTGGTTCTACACTTGGTGGAGTTAGTGCACAAGGCAAGGGAATTGATATGGATCAATTTGGAGCAAGTTTGGCGCATGAAATGATGATCACAAGGCGCCGGACTCAGAAGGCGACGGCGTCGGACTCAGCAGAGACGCGTCCGGCGCATTGTCGGCGGCTTTCGGCGTGCTGGACTGGCGCAGTGAGCGCCGGACGCGGCGGCGGACGCGTCCGGCGGTCCCCCGGACGCCGACCAGAAACTTCTGGGCTCGGGCGCGCTGGTCGTGGCTCGGGCGGACGCGCGTCGGACTTGTGGCAGACGCAGGCGCCGGACTCCCTTCGGACGCGGGCGCCGGACTCGGCGAGGTTACTGTTGGGCGTCCGACGCTTGGAGGATTCGAACGACGCAAGCTTCAACGGTCGTCTGACGTGGCGCGCTGAAGAGTGCCGGACGCGTCCGGCGGGCTGCGGCGGACGTGTCCGGCGCGTTCTGGAGCTCCAGCCCGAGGGGGCAACGGCTACTTTCGTGGAGGGGTCTATAAATAGACCATTGGCCGGCCTTGGGGAGGTCTCTTCGCCATTTCTTCATACCTGAGCATACTTTGAGCAAGAGAGACACTCCCCCACTCATCTCTTTGATTCCTTTGCTAATCTTGAGAGAGATTTGAGTGAGAACAAGTGATTTGCATTGAGAGTTGCATCTAGAGGCACTTGTTCTTCGAGTGGGCTGCGGATTCTTATTACTCTTCGGTGATTCCCGTCATCGTAGACGGTTTGGAGCAGCGGGTCGTGGTGAGCTCGACTTGGTGATTGTTCGAGGCCACACCGGGTTCTTGTGAGGGGTTCTTGATCCCTCCCCGCGGGAGTTCGCGAAAGGATACTCTAGTGGATTGCTCGTGGCTTGTGGATCCTTGTCTTGTGTGGAGATTGTGGCTCTCCATTGGGGTCTTTGGCACCGAGCCAATTGAGCGGGCAACTCACCAAGCAAGTGTATCGCCACAACGAGGAGTAGCTTGTCGGGAAGCAAGTGAACCTCGGTAAAAAATCATTGTGTTGATTCGTGATTGCCGAGGCTTCGACCTCCTTGTGATTGTGCTTGAGCTCTCTAGGTGATTGGCGACTACACGGTGATTGGCTATCTTCTACTCTTCGCGGCGGTATAAATTTCCTTCATCTCTTTACTTTCCGCAAAGTAGAATTGCTTGTTGTGGTCGGTCAAGAACCACTCATTGTGTAGAGTAAATCCCGTGGGTAGAATTGCTTGGTTGGTTTCGGTGAACCAACATTGTGTAGTTTGATCACCGCGGTTGTTGTGCATTGGATTGAGTAGCCTTACTTTGTCTAGGACGGCTTGCATAGAGTAGTTGAAGCTTTAGCTTTGCACATTTGCCGCCTTGCTATCTAATTTGGTGTCTAGTGCTTTTTGCTAGAAATTTTATTAGGCTATTCACCCCCCCAACCATTGTGACCTTTCACGTGGTATCGGAGCCGGGCACCGTTTGTTTGAGTTGGATTAACATCCTACGGTGAAGCAATGGCTATGGTTATGCATATCAACAACACCAAGAAGGCACCATCATTTCGAGGTGATGACTATGCCAAATGGAAGCTTAAGATGAAGAGTCATCTCAAGTCAATCAACCTTGAGGTGTGAAAAGTGGTGGAGACAAAGTTTGAGCTTGTTGAAGGTGCGGTGCCAACACCGGCCGAAGAGAAGAAGCAACAAGGAAATGACATTGCCGTGAGTGCTTTCCATGAGGCACTTGATGATAAAGCTTTTGAGCTCATCAAGAACCTTGAGGTGGCTCATGACATTTGGAAGAAGCTAGAAGAAGCTTATGAGGGCACCGAAAGTGTCAAGACCGCAAGAGCCTACATATTGCAAGAGAAGTTTGCTAGCTTCTCAATGAAGGAGGATGAGAGTGTCTTTGGAGATGTTCCATAGGCTCCAAGTCATTGTCAATGAGCTTAAGGGACTTGGGGAAGAAATCAAGGACTCTCAATTCTCCACCAAGTTCATGAGATGTCTTCCCAAGAGATTTGACATGTTGAAGACCGTCATGGTGAAGACAACCATGAAGGAGAAGCCAACTCCCAACCAAGTTCTTCAAGAGATCATGGCCGATGATGAGTTTAGAGAAGATCGTGAGAAGGAAGAGTTGGTGAAGAAGAAGAAGAAGGAGAATGAGAAGAAGGATGATGACAAGAAGAGCATGGCATTCAAGGCCACTTCATCCAAAAGCAAGGGCAAGAAGAAGAAAGAAGAGTCTTCAAGTGAAGATGAACCATGCTCTAGCTCAAGTGGGCAAGAAGAAGAAGAAGTGAGTGAACAAATGGCACTCCTTGTGAAGAGAATGGGGAAGCTCATGAAGAAGGGGTACCGGTCCAAGAGCAAGAGAAGCTCATCCAAGTCTAGTGACCGTCCCATGAAGTGCTTCCGGTGCAATAGCAAGGATCATCTCATTGCCAAGTGTCCCTACGCAAGTGATGATGAAGATGCCATGAGGAAGCACTACAAGAAATCTAATTTTTTGTGACAAAATGGATTATGACGATGACAGTTTTTGTCACATAATGTAACATTATATGACGAAAGTTTTTGGGTCGTCACAAAGTTGTGAGCCCTAGAACTATTTGTGACGACAACTATTTTTGTGTCACATAAAGGTACCCATGTTCGTCACAAAAAGGTTAACCGCCGGGAGCCGATGACGGTGTCCTTTTTTGACGCGGTGAACTCCCTTTATGTGACGTTTATACGCTGTCATAATAAGTTAGTTAAGAAATAACCGTTACCGGTGTCAATACACCCCCTGCAGGTGGACCCAACCTTATCTCTTCGCCACTTCACTTTCCCCATCCCCCACCCCGACCGAATCGAGCACGGCGAGCAGAGGGAGGCGCCGGGAGAGTCGACGGCGGCGAGGGACCGTCGAGCTCCGGGCGGAGCACGTCGCGGCGGCTACCCGGTCCCTCTTCCCCATCTTTGGCCCACGGCGCAACGGCTTCCCTCTCCCTCTTCCCTATCGGTGACCCCGACCGAATCGAGCCGAGGGCGGCGAGCGCGGTGCTGGGAGAGTCGACGACAGCGAGGTACCGCCGAGCTCCGTACGGAGCATGTCGCGGCAGCTTCCCCCTCCCTCTTCCCCATCTTTGGCGCTCGGCGCAGTGGCTTCCCTCTCCCTCTTCCCCATCGACGGCGCGGCGGTGTGGGTAGAGCAGCACGTCGGGCGGCCGGCGGAGCAGGGATCTCCGGTGACCACCGCAACACCATCACTCTCCAGCTCCCCAAGGTGCTCGTGGCCTGTGCCTCCGCCATTCCCCTCCCCTCCCCCTACTGTTGTTGTTGTAGGTGCTATGAGATTTTTTCCAATTTCAATGGTAAATTGTCCATGCATTTCATGATTCCTTTTGATTTTTGAGGCAACCTACCAATTGTGCTACATATGCAGTAGCTAGTGCATGAACAAACTAAGTTGCCTTGTTCAGATAGCTTCCTATGTGTTGTGTATCTTCAATCAAATTTCAACTCTTGTTCATCGATGACCTTTTGAGTCTCATTTCTCTCCATCAGGCCTCATGTCGCAGGCATCGTCATGTACTGCTCGCACTCGGCGGTCACCACCTGATATGTCTGGAACTATCGATCCGGAGGCGCCGATCGATGAAGTGTCGAATTTGCCGTTGATAAAGTGCCCAGAATGTAAGGACAGGAGGGTGTTTCCTGCCACTACCACAAAATCTGAGTATAACCGTGGAAGGAGATTCTTCAAGTGTCCTAGGCAAAGCTATGTTAGTGTTTTGTCGGTTTTTTGTACCCCAATTTTCAATCGTCATTGGGCAAAATTAATTGTTTTGCAATGTGGATGCGGGGAGATGTGGGAGCTATTGGTTTGAGGAAGAATATGTGGTCTATCTTGAGGACAATGGATATCTACCTCGCAAGGACAACCGAAGTTCCCGAGGTGGTCGTGGGAAAAATTCAAAGCTTAGAAGAAAACCGAACAAGTTTGAATGAATTGGTAGGGAAGAACAAGGATGGCACGACAAGTTGCATTTGTCTAGTATGTGGATGTGTGAATGTAACACTATTCTTGGTGTTTGCCATATGTTTGGTGGTAGCTGTAGTGTTTAAGTAGTCCAGGCTGATGAAGTTGTGTGTTGAAGAAAATGATGTAGGACCTGTTTAAGTAGTGAAGGATGATGAGGCTGGGGTTGTAACTATAATGTTGGGAATCCTCTTAGTAGTTGTACTGTTCAAGTAGGCAATGGTTATGAAGTATGGGCTTGTAGTGTTGAAGAACATCATGTATTGAACCTGTTGTGGTCAATTTATTTGCCCTATGGATGTGCAACGATGTATGTTGGAAATTAAGGTCACTTGTTGCTTTGATGTGGAAATTGTGTGCCATAAAACTACGCAGCATGTAACTTGCATTCATGTATCTTGCAGCCATTTTTTGGTCATTTTGTGACGACTTATGTACATTCCATGACATATTTTGGTCATTACATGACATTATCATGTGTCACAAAAGCACAAAAAACTGGGCACTATATAAATCATATGAATGGATTCGGCCACTATAATGCATCTAGTATTCACAAATATCTATAATTCCAAAGTCCAATCATCATCATTGACACAAATCCATTGTAAGAATCACTAATACAAATAGCAATACCACAATTCAAATACAAGCATGTTCAACGATACAAGTCATGGTTCACAACTAGCTCCAACAAATGCTAAAGTAGCATATAATTCAAATAAGGTCTTATAAATTTATATCTCAAATGCAAATATAATTGAAATACAACAAAATCAATAATGTAAATGTTCATGGTTCCACAATCTCCACAAATGCAATGGTCAGTCAACATCACTGTCCTCTCCTGAAGTGTTGTCTTCTACTGGACTATGGTACTCAAGGAAGGTATCATCTTCATCTTCACCTACGCAGTCTGCTTCATCATCTTCAGTTGTTTGTTTTCTTCGACGGATGCTCTCGACAAGGTCTCTGCTGATTGGACTGAGCCTATCTTGCCAGCCATGTCTGAGCCTATTCGAAACACATTGGGCAGTCCTACTAAATTCACTCGGCTAACTGCAGCAAAGTCTACATCTGGTTTAAACCCATATCTTTTTCCTTCTAGACTACCCAAAGCACCAGTCCACCCACATCTACACCATTTTGCAAACATTGAGCATACGCCTCCTTCAACCAATCGTGCCCTATTTTCGCAGCCTACTCTCACAACTATCGTTAGCCAATCAGCTCCTATAGAAACCTCTCCAGGTGTACAGAGCTCCGCTCCTATAGAAACCTCTCCAGGTGTACAGATCTCCAGGCAAAGCAATGACATCACTGAAGGTGATGACCAAGTTTATGTTGATAATGCAGAGGGCCCTATAAATGAAGAAGAACCAGGTGGTGAATTGGTTCCAGGTAAGCAATAAGTGTTTACATCCATTACTTTCTACATTCTTTATCTACATTGGTGGCTGCTTTTGTAACCCTTTTTGCATGTTATTTGCCACCGCAAAGACGCCGAAAGGAAGTCCGCAAGAAAACTGTTGGGCATGGCTTAGAGAAGATGATAAAGAGAGGAAACAAGCCGGCTATCCAAGTTGGTGAAGGGAAGAAAAGACCCGATGTCCCACTTCAAAAGCGGGAAGCTAGCATCGAAACCGGTGTAGCTCTTAGAGATAAGCCGCCTATCTACACATCTTGGAAGCTTTATGAAAAAGATGGGGGCCGGTTGAAGTACAAAAAGTGCTTGACAAAGTGGCGGTGAGACACATATTTCACTAAAACTACTTTCTTTCATCACTAGATGTGCTCCCATGTAATAAATTTGGACTAACAAATGATTTTTGTGGTCTGAGAATAGGTTGGATGTGGATGTTAAGAATGAGGGACCAAGCAAATGCCCGCACCGATATCATCAAGAGGGGAGTAAGGAATCGGAGGTGGTACCTAAAAAAGTTGTACTTTGATGAGTCCCTAACAATGGAACAACTCATGGCCAAAGAACCTCCACCTAAAATGAAGAAACAATAGTGGATCAAGCTCGTAGAGTACCTTGGTGTGACCCAAAGAATCGGGTTCATGCCCCGCATCTACCTTTGTTAATATGCAATCAAACTCGCATGTGAATTGTGTAGCAACAAAGAAGATATATCCTATTATGAGTTTATGATAGCAAAAAGTTATTGCTTCTAATTTTGTAATGTTGACTAAAGATAAAATAAACTTCCAAGTAAATATAAACTCGAATAGGTACTAGAGCTGTTGCTAGGCTGCATGGAAGGTCAAAGATTCAGTTATTGTTAATAAAAAACAAGTATGTTTAATGAAGTTCAATATTTTGGCACCTTCTCCGAAAAGCTTTGGTCTTAGGAATATCGCTTCATTGATATACTTGATGCAAGCCGATGAGTATTGCATTTGTGGTGCGGGAGAAATCTGCAAAGAATAAAGTCAACCGAGGCAACGTGCAGCTTCACCAAAAAACTGGTTCCAGGTCCTACATAGCCTATCGATATAGCCTGGTAATACTACTTTCAGTTTTGGGGTACTATACTGCACACTTGTGGAATAAAGATTCTGAAATATGTCTTAGCTTCTTTTTTTCACACCAATGTTACCATGCCACACTTGTTGAAAATATGTTGCTGTTGGAGAATTACATAACTGGGAAGCATCATTTAGTTAGTGATTGATGATGAACATGAGCTACCAAATGTAGGATGACTACAACCATTTATGATTGATAATTTTAAGTTCAACTATAATATGCAAACTGTCTCATGCTTCGTTACTATGCAACTCAATATGAGATGTGTGCTTCATAAGTAATGCAAGGTTTCTACATAATGCAGAGGCCTAAGTACAACAACATGGAGCCGGATCCTGTGGATTTCTTTGGTGAATGTATGACTAGTGCCAAAAAGGGTCGCTCTCCTATTGCTAATGAAGTATATGTAAGTTACAAAATGATTGCATACATCTACCGTATCGTAATGATGCCTTTTTCAACATTGTTCTCGCTATCTTGTTATAAAGTGCATTATTTATATTTAGGAACGAATGGTGGCGAGAGAAGGAAAGAGTGCTACAAGGAGAAGCGAGACAAGTCTCCCTCCAAGATTGTTGATGAAAGTATTAGCGAGGTCAGCCGTGCATCCACATTTCTTCCTAACATTGGTGTCCCAAAACCGTCAAAGACCGGACGGTCCTCATCGACAAGCGGCAAAGACAAGCACGTATGCAAGCTCGTTTGAGGCAACACTCGAAGCTAAAGAGAAGCAAGCTGCTAGGAAGCAGGAAGAGTTGCGAGAACAGCTTACGGCTCAAGAAAGCTAAACTTGAAGAAAACCAAACTTTACTCCGGGAGACCCAAGAAGAAGTGAAGGGGATCCATACCAAGTTTGAAGAGACTAATACACTCCCGCGAAGTCTCCTAAAACTTCGAAAGAGTGAGGTAGGTATAACTACGGTGTGTGAGGATGAGGCCTTTGCGCCTAGGCTTTTGCTACCTTGTCCGTCCCGGAGAATGTAAGAGGATGAGGCCTTTGCGCCTAAGCTTTTGCTACCCGTCCCGTCCCGCAACTTTGTTAGAATGTACCTTTGTCGGAACCGTAGCTTTGGCCGGAAGTGAAATAGGTGCTAGAACCTATTAATTCCCGTGTATGCATTATGACTTGAGACCTTTTATGACTATGATTTGTGACTTGTGATGTGAATACTGTGGATATTTGCTTGGTCGTTATAAATCTGTCAACCCGTGTATTGGGATGGGATGAAACATGCATATGTCGTCACGAGAATATGCCTTTGGTTGTGACGCCGTACGGTCATCTTAAAATGCCTTGAGTGAACATACGTTGTATGACAGAACAACCCTACGTTATATGACGCGTAACCGTCGTCAGAAAATCTCATTGTAGTCCTGCCTTCAGAAACACTTTCGTGACGACAAAAGTGATTACATGACGCGTTGACCACACAATACGTGACGCTACAAGACGTCACAAAAGGATACTTTATGTGACGACAGTTGCTCGCCGTCACAAAAAGTCCCGACATTTTGTGACGGTTGTGCATAAAATCGTCACGAGGTACTTTTTTTGACGGTCGATTTGTGATGACCGTTGTGACGATGCCTTTTCATCATGGGGATCTTTATATGACGATTTATCTACTTTACATGACACTTTGCCTTTGTCATACTATCCTAGTTTTCTTGTAGTGAAGGAGAGGAAGAAGCAAGAGAAGAAGAAGCAGGAGAAAGACTCATCTCACAAGAAGAAGAAGGGTGAATCTCATGTGGCAACTTGGGAGAGTGATTCATCTTCCTCAAGTGATGAAGATGATGATTCCAAGAAGAAGAAGAAGGGGCACGCAAGCATTGCCATTTAAGAGAAACTTTCTCTATTTGGTGCTCCATCATCTTGCTTCATGGCCAAGGCCACTAAGGTACAACCTCCACCCGATAGTGATGATGAGAGTGATGATGATGATGACACCACAAAAGAAGAACTATGGGTCATGCTTGAAGATTGCAAAGGTGCTTTCAATGACTCTAGAAAAGAATGTAGGGGCTTGCGCAAGGATAAACAAAACCTTGAGCAAGAACTTATGGAGTTGAGGGTCTCTTATGAGAGTCTAAAGGTAGACCATAAGAAGCTAGAGAATGCTCACTCTAAGCTTGAAAAAGCTCATTCTTCTCTAGTTGAGAAGCAAGAGAAAGTGCAATCACAAGTGGTGATCATAGAAAAGAAAGATGTGTCTACATCATGTGATTCACTTGATGATTCAATTGTTGTTGCATCACTTAGCCCTTCATGCTCTTATGCCTCTACTTCATCTAGTAGTGTTGGTCATGCTTGTGATTCTACACTAGTAGTTGAGAATGAGTCTCTTAAGAAGGAAGTCAAGGAGCTCAATCACACCTTGGCTAAGGCTTATGGTGGTGAGGACCGCTTGCTTATGTGCTTGGGTAGCCAAAGAGTTCTCTCTACAAAGAGGGATTGGGCTATAACCCCAAGAAAGGCAAGGCCGCCTTTGCTCCTCACAAGACTTGTTTTGTGAAGAACAATGGTAGCTATTGCAAGAGTTGCAAGCAAGTTGGTCATTTAGAGCATGCATGCAAGAACAAGAACACTAGTGCTTCCTCTTACAAGTTAAATGCTTCCTATATGCTTGTTAAGAGTGAGTGTGGTGTGAGTGCTAGATTCATTGGTACACCATGGATGAGCTCAAAGAAGAAAGCTATTTGGGTGCCAAAGACTCTAGTGACTAACCTTCAAGGACCCAAGCAAAAGTGGGTACCTAAAGCTTGATGTCTTCTTGTAGGTCAATTACAAAGCCGGAGGGAGGCATTGGGTGCTTGATAGTGGTGCATCAAATCATATGACCGGTGAAGATAGTTTGTTCAAGTCACTTGATAGGAATGACAATGGTGGATTCAACTCCATCACATTTGGTGATAATAGCAAGGGTGATGTCATGGGCTTGGAAAGGTTACAATTTCCAATGAGAAGGATCTCTCCAATGTGTTGCTAGTTGATACTTTGAACTTCAATCTTTTGTCGGTGGCACAATTGTGTGATCTTGGCTATAAGTGCATATTTGATGACAAGCATGTTGAGGTAGTAAGCAAGGATCAAGCAAATATCATCTTCAAGGGGTTTAGGCATGGAAGCTTGTACTTGGTGGATTTCAATGCTAGTGAAGCTCAACTTTCATCATGTTTGATAGGCAAGTCAAGCAAGGGATGGCTATGGCATAGGCGCCTTGGACACATTGGCATGAAGCAATTGAACAAGTTGGTGAAGCATGATCTAGTGAGAGGCTTGAATGATGTCACATTTGAGAAGGATAGACCTTGTAGTGCATGTCAAGCCGGCAAGCAACATGGGAACTCACATCCCAAGAAGAATGAGATGTCAACATCAAGAGCATTTGAGTTGTTGCATATGGACTTGTTTGGCCCAACTCACTATACATCAATCAGGGGCAACAAGTATGGATTTGTGATTGTGGATGACTACACAAGATACACTTGGGTGTTCTTCCTCTATGACAAGAGTGAAGTCTATGATCTATTCAAGTCTTTTGTCAAGAGGGTGCAAAATGAGTTTGACACTACCATCAAGAAGATAAGAAGTGACAATGGGAGTGAATTCAAGAACACAAGAGTTGAAGAGTTGTGTGATGAGCTTGGAATTATGCATCAATTCTCACCAACCTACACTCCCCAATCCAATGGTGTGGTTGAAAGGAAGAATAGGACCTTGATTGAGATGGCAAGAACCATGCTACTTGAGTACAATGTGAGTGAAAAGTTTTGGAGTGATGTTATCAACACGGCTTGCTATTATAGCAACCACCTCTATTGTCATGGAAAGTTAGAGAAGACTCCATATGAGATTTTGAATGGAAGGAAGCCCAATATTTCTTACTTCCGGGTCTTTGGTTGCAAGTGCTACATTCTCAAGAAGGGGCAAAGACTTGGAAAATTTGACAAGAGGTGTGATGAGGGATTTCTTCTTGGCTACTCTACTTCTAGCAAGGCCTATAGAGTGTGGAACTTGGCTAGTGGGCTAATGGAAGAGGTTCATGATGTTGAATTTGATGAAACCCAAGGCTCTCAAGTTGGAGATCAAAATCAAGATGATGTGGGTGGAGATCAATTGAGCAATGCAATGAGACACATGGACATTGGTGACATTAGACCGAGACAAGTGGATGATGATGATGAGGTGCAAGTGACAACTCAAGTTGTGATTGATGATCCCAATGAGGCAAGCACAAGTGGTACTCAACATCAAGATCAAGATCAAGGTCAAGCAAGCAATGCAAATGAGCTAGTTTTTCAACCTTCAAACATTGCAAGAGATCATCCTCTAGATCATATCATTGGTGACATTCAAAGAGGTGTGCAAACAAGATCAAGATTGGCTAGCATATGTGAGCACTACTCCTTTGTGTCATTCATTGAGCCAACTAAGATTGATGAGGCATTGAAGGATCCGGATTGGATAAATGCCATGCATGAGGAATTGAACAACTTCACTAGGAATGAAGTTTGGGAGCTTGTTGAGAGGCCAAAGAAGCACAATGTGATTGGAACCAAGTGGATCTTCAAGAACAAGCAAGATCAAGATGGCTTGGTAGTGAGGAACAAAGCAAGACTTGTGGCACAAGGTTACACACAAGTTGAGGGTCTTGACTTTGGAGAAACATATGCACCGGTGGCAAGATTGGAGGCAATTAGAATTTTATTAGCCTATGCTTGTACTCACAACATCAAGCTCTATCAAATGGATGTGAAGAGTGCATTTCTCAATGGCTTCATCAATGAGGAAGTGTATGTTGCACAACCTCCCGGTTTTGAAGATGACAAGAAGCCCAACCATGTCTACAAGCTCAAGAAGGCATTGTATGGTTTGAAGCAAGCTCCAAGGGCATGGTATGAAAGATTGAGAGATTTTCTCATCTCCAAAGGCTTCAAGATGGGCAAGGTTGACACCACTCTCTTCACCAAGAAGATAGAAGATGAATTGTTTGTGTTGCAAATCTATGTGGATGACATCATCTTTGGATCAACAAATCAATTCTTTTGTGAAGAGTTTGCTAAGATGATGTCTAGTGAGTTTGAAATGTCAATGCTTGGAGAGTTGAGCTACTTCCTTGGTCTTCAAATCAAGCAAATGAAGAATGGCACCTTTGTGAGTCAAGGCAAGTACATCAAGGACATGATCAAGAAGTTTGGGTTGCAAGATGCTAAGGCCATTAGCACACCTATGGGAACCAATGGTGGCTTGGATATTGATGATAGTGGTAAAATGATTGAGCAAAAACTATATAGATCAATGATTGGAAGCTTGCTATATGTGACCGCTTCAAGACCGGATGTCATGTTTAGTGTGTGCATGTGTGCAAGATTTCAAGCTTCTCCAAGGGAGAGTCACTTGACGGCAACCAAGAGAATATTGAGATGCTTGAAGGGTACCCAAGATGTTGGTCTATGGTATCCCAAGGGGTCAAGCTTTGAGTTGATTGGATACTCCGACTCCGACTATGCCGGTTGCAAGATTGATAGGAAGAGCACAAGTGGAACATGCCAAGTGCTAGGAAGATCTCTTGTGTCATGGTCTTCAAAGAAGCAAAATAGTGTGGCACTTTCCACCGTCGAAGCCGAATATATTAGTGCGGGGAATTGTTGTGCACAATTGCTATGGATAAAAGCCACCTTGAAGGACTATGGGATCAATTTCAAGCATGTGCTTTTGTTTTGTGACAATGAAAGTGCAATCAAGATGACAAACAATCCGGTTCAACATTCTAGAACCAAGCACATTGATGTGAGGCACCACTTCATTAGAGATCATCAACAAAAGGGAGATGTGAGCATTGAAAGCATTGGCACCGAAGATCAACTAGCCGACATATTCACCAAGCCACTTGATGAGAAAAGATTTTGCAAGTTGAGGAATGAGTTGAACATACTTAGCTTCTCCAACATGGATTGATGCACCCCATATATGACATGCCTCTCCTCCAACATAGCAAGGTAAAGATTGGTTGTTGCATCTCATGCATCCTTTGCTCGTTGTGTAGACACGTATACATGTGCATCTTGCTAGGCTCATTCATTGAAAATCAAATGAATTTGAAGGATATATGGCATCACTATTGTTTCTATGATTGATTTGATCTAGTGATGGCATATGACTTGTTTGTGAGCTTGTGAACCTAGTGTTGAATCTTTAGCACTTGCTCATGATGTGTATCTCAACATGGTCAAGATAACCCTTATTGTTATGAGGTGTGAAGAAGCTTGCCCTTGGTTCAAACTGAGATACATTTTCTAGGCATGTGATTTAGATTTGGCCATAGTTGATTGACTTGTTTCTCTCATCTTATGCATCCTTGTTGGTGATTGTTGACAAAGGGGGAGAAATAAGTCACAAAGAGCAATGGAAGGGGATCAATTTTTATGATATGACCCAACCATGAGCACACAAATAGGGGGAGCAAGCTTATAGACTATTTGTTGCATATTGTGTGTGCATACATGATGATATGGAGCATTGCAAGCTAAATTCAATATTCTTGCTTGTTTGGTTTAATGCTAGTATATAACTTGATTGATGAAATGAAGTACTAGCATGCATAGGTGGTTTCTAGACATAGAGTTTCTCTTGTTCAAATACCTTGCTTATAATGTGATCTCATGAGGTATTTTGAGTTTTGATGATGTCTAGATTCCCAAGGTGCTAAGGAAGGTTTATTATCGCACTCCGATTGGTATCACGCTTCAAAGGTCAATTCTATAAACCTTAGTACCATTTTGGTTGTGGTAACTCTCACTCAAGTTTTATCTATGCATGTGTGCTTGAAAATCGACCAAACATTTGATGCACACATGTGGGGGGAGCCACCACTACCAAAACCGGAATTGAAATGCTTGTCCAATCCAAGATTCATGATCAAAATGTCTTGGGCAAGCAATTCAATTTCATATTGAATTCAATTTCCATATCTTTGTGAGTTTGTCGAGGGGTTGTCATCAATTACCAAAAAGGGGGAGATTGAAAGCTCCGGTTTAGTTTTGGTAATTAATAACACTCAAACGTTGCTAATGCTTTGCTCTAAGTATGGTTAGACACATAGCAACGTGACGGTGGATGATGGAGCACGGTGATCATGGTGATGAACATGATGGATGTGATGTGATCAAGCTCCGACGGAGGCCCATAGAGATCAAGGTGAAGGTATACTTGATAGGGCTTTCTGGTTTAGTGGTCGAGACACTTAGCGAGTGTGACCACATTTAGGATCGATAACCAACTATCAAGAGGGGTTTCCTCGGTTTCATTCGCGGTCCTAAGTGCCTCTAGTTGTGACTTTGCATGATACATGAGAGACTAACTAGAGGGCTAACTCTTGCGCAATATTTCATGGATGAAATGCTAACTCCAAGGCTTGAGATTGGTTCTACACTTGGTGGAGTTAGTGCACAAGGCAAGGGAATTGATATGGATCAATTTGGAGCAAGTTTGGCGCATGAAATGATGATCACAAGGCGCCGGACTCAGAAGGCGACGGCGTCGGACTCAGTAGAGACGCGTCCGGTGCGTTGTCGGCGGCTTTCGGCGTCTTTGGGCCGGATCGGGCGCGCGGACGCGCGCCGGACGCGTCCGCGGTACCCCGGACGCCGACCAGAAACTTCTAGGCTCGGGCGCGCTGGCCGTGGCTCGGGCGAACGCGCGTCGGACTTGTGGCAGACGCAGGCGCCGGACTCCCTTCGGACGCGGGCGCCGGACTCGGCGAGGTTACTGTTGAGCGTCCAACGCTTGGAGGATTCGAACGACGCAAGCTTCAACGGTCGTCTGACGTGGCGCGCTGAAGAGCGCCGGACGCGTCCGGCGGGCTGCGGCGGACGCATCCGGCGCGTTCTGGAGCTCCAGCCCGAGGGGGCAACGGCTACTTTCGTGGAGGGGTCTATAAATAGACCATTGGCCAGCCTTGGGGAGGTCTCTTCGCCATTTCTTCATACCTGAGCATACTTTGAGCAAGAGAGACACTTCCCCACTCATCTCTTTGATTCCTTTGCTAATCTTGAGAGAGATTTGAGTGAGAACAAGTGATTTGCATTGAGAGTTGCATCAAGAGGCACTTGTTCTTCGAGTGGGCTGCGGATTCTTGTTACTCTTTGGTGATTCCCGTCACCGTAGACGGTTTGGAGCAGCGGGTGGTGGTGAGCTCGACTTGGTGATTGTTTGAGGCCACACCGGGTTCTTGTGAGGGGTTCTTGATCCTTTCCCGCGGGAGTTCGCGAAAGGATACTTTAGTGGATTGCTCGTGGTTTGTGGATCCTTGTCTTGTGTGGAGATTGCGGCTCCCCATTGGGGTCTTTGGCACCGAGCCAATTGAGCGGGCAACTCACCAAGCAAGTGTATCACTACAACGAGGAGTAGCTTGCCGGGAAGCAAGTGAACCTCGGTAAAAAATCATTGTGTTGATTCGTGATTGCCGAGGCTTCGACCTCCTTGTGATTGTGCTTGAGCTCTCTAGGTGATTGGCGACTACACGGTGATTGGCTATCTTCTACTCTTCGCGGCGGTATAAATTTCCATCATCTCTTTACTTTCCGCAAAGTAGAATTGCTTGTTGTGGTCGGTCGGGAACCACTCATTGTGTAGAGTAAATCCCGTGGATAGAATTGCTTGGTTGGTTTTGGTGAACCAACATTGTGTAGTTTGATCACCACGGTTGTTGTGCATTGGATTGAGTAGCCTTACTTTGTCTAGGACGGCTTGCATAGAGTAGTTGAAACTTTAGCTTTGCACATTTGCCGCCTTGCTATCTAATTTGGTGTCTAGTGCTTTTTGCTAGAAATTTTATTAGGCTATTCACCCCCTCTAGCAATTGTGACCTTTCACATGTGGAATTAGTTGTTCTAGCATTGACTATATTGGACCTACCTGCTCCGCATAGATTATTCTTTATTCTTTATTTTATCCTTATTCCTTTGAGGTTGCTCTAAGTGTGTGTCCACTATCCAAACTACCGTATGCCTACCCCTGTATAGCACATTGGTCGGTTTCTCCTCATGCTAGATATTATATTCATACCATGCTAGATTACTTAACTACCCCATGCCTTCCTTTGGGAAATTATAAATAACGATACCCTGAACACTTTCGGGTGAAATGCTGCAATGATAGATCCGTGCACTTGTGGATATTTATTCTAATAGGATGTGATCTATCTCTTGGCAACACTCGCGTAGTTGCTAGAACCTATTTCTAGTAAATATGTCGAGTAATGCCATTTAGCGTTTCTGGCGCTGTTATCAGAATTAGGCTCTAAGTTTGTTTTTGGTAATCGTACTAAGAAATGCCAACAAGCATTTCTGGCGCCGTTGCCGGGGAAGGCATGGAAGTTAAACATCTAGCAGCATGGATATGCATATGATGTAAAATGAGAAACGACAATGTCTATACAGGCTAACTTTTATGTTTTCTCCTGTTGTGGATGAAAACAGGATAGTGCATGTCTGGTTTCTCCCTGCCGGAAAACTATAATTCAAATCCGGAGGCACTCCTAAGGAGGAAAAAGGCTCGTGCCACTTCCTCTTCTGCTACTCCGCCGATAGCTGAACCAGTCACCGTCGCACCTACCACGCCACACTGCATGGCCAAGTCCCTGCGCGAGTTCTCTGTCCCCAATGTTGCCAAGTGTCCACTGGGCCCGCTGTCGACTTGGGAGACAAGAACTTCGAGCTCCGGACTGGGCTCATTACCATGGTGCAGGCAAGTTCATTCTGTGGACTGCCTAGTGAGGACGCCCACGCCCATCTTCAGCGTTTCTTGGAGATATGCGACACCATCGTCATCAAGGATGTCGCACCTGATACAATCAGGCTCAGGCTCTTCCCTTTCTCCCTTGTGGGAAAGGCGAAGACCTGGTTCTACAAGGACAAGGCCGCTGTTGACACATGGAGCAAGTGCTCCACCGCGTTTCTCTCTAAATTCTTCCCCATGGGCAAGACCAATGCCCTACGGGGAAGAATCGCCAACTTCCAGCAGAATTCGCTGGAACCCATCCCTGAGGCATGGGAGAGGCTCCAGGAGTACATCCAGGAATGCCCTCACCATGGGATGGAAAGTTGGCTGGTGCTCCAGAACTTCTACAACGGGTTAACACCCATGTCGAAGGGGCACCTGGACGCCGCCACTGGCAGCGCCTTTCTATCATTAACTGTTGATAGTGCCACGGCACTAATCAACAAAATGGTAGAAAACCAAGCTTAAGGGGAGGACCGCGCCCCCACTAAGGGACAAAAAGGCATGCATACCGTGAAAGAGGCGGATATGCTTGCCGCAAAAATAGACCTACTCCTAAAGAAGATTGACGGTGGTGCCATCAATGATGCATCCGGCACCGTCAACGCCATGGACGCTCACATGACGTGCAAGGTCTGTGGTGAAGCTGGACACTCGGGGAATAACTGCCCCGAGACCCGTGAAGAGGCCGCCTACCTCAACAATGGGTTTCACCAGCAGCAAGGAGGAGGAAATGGCTGGAACAACCAGTCCCGTCCTCCATTCCAAGGTAATTCGAATTACGCCTCCGGGTTTAATTCGAATCAACCTTCATTGAAGGACCTGGTTTACGGCCAAGCCAAGATCAATGAAAATCTCACCAAAAAGATGATCCAAAATGATAAGATCTTGGAGAATATGAACAACAAGATAGAGGGCCTATCATCCGCTGTCAAAAATCAGCTGAGTTTCAACAAGATGATAGAGACCCAGCTCGCCCAGATTGCCGCAGCGATCCCGACGAACGCTGACACGAGCAGGATCCCGGGGCAACCCGAGGACCCGCCCGAGTCAGTGAACATGATCGCAACAGGATTTGGTCACCCCTGTTAAACCAAGCAAGCTTGGGGGAGGAATAAGAGCACCGACAAAATAGGTCGGTAAGTATTTACTTGCTACTCGAAAAAAAAGAAAAAAAAGAGAGAAAAAAAAGAAAGTAGAAGAAAAACAATATATATATGCCCCGGAAGAAAAGAAAAAAAAGAGAGAGAATAAAACTTCTTCTCTGGAAAAAAAGAGAAGTTTTATTTTGAAAAAAAATATATTTTTTGAACCGTCGGGGCAAAAGCACCAACGGCTAGCGCCGAGGGCTAGCCGTTGGCGCCCAACGGCCGAAGGGGGACAGTAGCGGGGCCCGCCTGGGCGCGCGCGCGCCTTGTCCTGCAGAGGTGGGGCCCGAGCCGGCGGCCAACGGCTCCTAGCCGTTGCCCCTTCCCCCTTCTACTGGTGCTTCGGCTATAAAAGGAAGGGGGTGGTCGGGGTGCTCAAACCACCTCCCATTCTCACACTTTTCACTCTCTTCCACCCCCACTTCCTATGCCACAAGCTTCCACTAGCAAATTTTGAGCAAGAGTGTAAGTGCTAGAGCTAGTCTCGGGTGTGGAAAATCAACTTCCACTAGCTCTTCCGCACCCGGGAGCTAGCCACCTGTGTAGTCCACCATGAGCGACTACAGTTCGTGGGGGTACGGTGAGGGCTCGAGCTCTTACTATGGTGCCCCCTATGAGCCCGAGGTGTCCGGAGAGGAGGCACCACCGGCGACCCCCGAGCCCGAGGGAATCTACGCGGTCGACGCCCCGTACCTCGACCTAGAGGGTCAGCAGGAGCTGCAGAGGTACCATCGCCTCAAGGATCGGCTCTTCAACCACACGACGGTCTACAACGCCAACCTCGTCGAGAAAATAGGTATGAACACTGACTTCGAAACCATTTGGAGGGCGGTTGGTTGGGAAAACATCGAGCCCATCGATGAGCAAGGTTCGCGTCTCTTGACCATCCAGTTTCTTTGCACACTTGATTATGATGATGAGCGTATTTACTTCCGTTTGTTTGGCACGGACTATCATCTTACTTGGGGGAACTCGCTCATCATCTAGGTTTTCATTCTAAGTGTGCACTTAAGTTAGATGCATCCATCCCTGGTTTGATCGTAATTCTTTTTGGGAAAAGATTTCGGGTAGGGTAGAAGTTGGACCTTTCAAACCCCTGAACACACAGATCCAACACCCTACCCTTAGACTCATGCATCGTTGGATCTCCATGACTTTGTTTCCTGCTGGCAAGACTAGATGGGTGCATTCTGTAGAGCTTAAGCTTCTCTATGCCATGGTTCAAAAGTTCAAGGTCGCTCCTGTGAAGGAGATGTGCCTCCACTGGCTAGATATGGTTAAGAAGTCTTATGCTATCGATTGCACCTCTCTTGTTACTCGCATTGCTAATGCCGTTGGAGCACTAGATGGTAACGATGTTGAGTACATTCCTCTAGATCGGCCGATTTGTGACTTGCGTGCCCTAAACCAAGGGCACACTTTGAAGGCCGATGGAAAAGATCATATCTGCTTCTTCTTCTCCGGTTATGTAAATAAGATTCGGTTACCTAACCCGGATCTTTATTTATATAACTGTGATGTGCTCACCTTTGATTTGAAGACTGCAAAAGAAGCACGCAGGGAAGAGCAAGCACCGAGAACCACCAGATGAGGGGCTGAGGCCCCTGCTCAGCCAGATGCTCCTGTACAGCCTCCCCAGCAGTATGGCTATGGTGGATGGGAGGCCTACCAGGGCTACCCAGGCTACTCGGGGTGGGAGCAGTACCCTCAGCCGGCACAGACCGCTGAGAGGGCATGGTCCCAGGGAGGGACCGACGAGTGGGAGCGATAGAGGCGGTACACTGTCGACTCACCACCACCAGAGCAGGAGCCGACGCTGGCCACAGTCCATACACGCATTGGACAGCTACAGATCCAGACGAACGACATCAGAAACACCCTGGGCAACTTCATGCATTCGACGACCCAGTGGCGGCAGCAGCACGGATAGCGGTTCGACGCTCTTGCCGAGAGCCTCCGCATCCAGCAGGAGCAGCAGAGGGCCTACTGGAGGTCCCAGGGATACAACCCTGGGCCATGAGCTTCAGGATAGCTTGGGGGAGGACCCCCACTTGAGGTACCTGCATTGCATATTTAATTCTAGAAAATTTTATTTTTTCTTTTAGCATGTTTAAATTCAAGTTTCTTGCATGGAAAATTCAAAAAAAATTATTATTCCATTCCATATATGTGCCATGAAAGGTTTAGTTCTACTCATGTTGAAATGATTGGTTGCTCTGTTTTATGTCTCGTTTATACTTGTTTAAAATAGAGTTTTCTCTAATATTTGGGTTTATCGGCTTTACATTATCATGCTCTAGAAACTTGATCTAGTGGGTTGCATACAATTACTCTCATCTAGGTTATTGCGCGATATGATATAGTGACATAGACCACAGCAATGACTTTGTCCCTTTGAGAAAACCTGATGTCCGGAATCTTTGTTTCAAAAAATTTCAAAAAAAAACAATAGTTCCTCAATGATCACGAAATACCCACCAGAGCCATATGATTTATCTGTAGTATAAAACCTTCATACGCTGCTTGTTCATACATTGAGTTCGGTCGGATTGTTACCGACGCGAGATTATGACCTTACACCCCCGATTGAGATTCACTTGCACCCACCAAATAAACGCCGACTCTTACACTGAGAGTCGCGCACAACATGCACCCTTTACCATCCGCCAACTCTTACACTGAGAGTCGCGCACCACCTTTTCCACCAAATAAAAATGCCGACCCTTACCCTGAGGATCGCGCAACCCTCTCTTATAGTTTGCAAAATTCTCCATGCATTGTTCATCATGACATCTCTCTCCACCTCATCCTTTCCATCAATAAAGTTATGGGCTATGTTCTTAGTCAGAAAAAAAATGAGAGAAAAGAAAGAGAGGAAAGAAAAAAAAAGAGATATAGTTATAGGGTTTACCACTCTTGTAGGCAAACGGGAAAAGTCTTAGATCCCCGTTCAAAAAAAATATGAGAAAATAGTTTTTAGTTACTCTTTGATAGCCCATCATTCCCCTTCATCTCTTCATCCACCAATAAGAGAGAGTATGTTATGATGCATGGAGACCCAAAAATACCACAAAAATTAGGAATCATCTTTCATCCATCCACACACTTGCACATCTCAATCAAGGTGTATGGCTTAATTTCCGTAAGGTTCAATCCTTGACCTTACAATATATGTGATACAAGTATGCCCACTTACATACCTACCCAGAACTCCACTCTCAGCTTTTTAGTGGTAGGAAGAAGGCAAAATCTCAAAATGCCTTTGGTGAGGTTACCATACACATTTGAGTGATCGAGTGGGTCATTTGAGGAACTTGGTTTATTTATAAAAACTTACAAAAAAAACCTCCGAACTGAAAGTTGATCTTGGGACGAATGAAAAGCACCGGTCTTTGAAACTGTTCTATTTTGCAATCGCCCAAGACTTGAGAAAATTAGAAGCCCCACTCTATCAAGAATCATAGAGTAGATATAATTGCCGATTTATTCAAATAGTAGTAGAACACTCTCTTTTATCTTGTACACTTGAGATATAATCGGCATCACAGCAACCCCTGATCAACAACCCAAAGCAAAGACTTGCTCGGGACGAGCAAGGGGTAAGCTTGGGGGATCTTGTTGGCGATCCTTAACTCCGATTTTTACCCGCCAATTATAGATTGTTTTGGGGGAAATAAATATTTTATTGCACATATATCTTTACTATTGACCTAGTTCCACCTGTGCCTGGAGAAAATATTGTTTTGCACAAAATACACCAAGTGTAGGAATTTTCGGAATAAAAGTACACTTTTCGGAAGGCGTAAAAGAGCAAGAGAACAAGGGCCAGCCACTTGGGGTCAAAATGGGCCAAAAGCACCAAAGCACAGTACGCGACCCGTAGAGGCGGCCCGAGCCCACCTGACCAAAGCGTCGGGCGGCGCCACCCACTGCGCGGCGCGCCTAGTCTTGGCAAGACGCCCGCCCTCGCCCGGTGGGCCCGGCCAAGGCGGTTTGCCTCCTTCCAGCAGGGCATGACGGTTTCGCCGGGTGTTTTTACACCACTACCCCGAACCGCCTTCGTGGGGCTATAAATGAAGAGGAGAGGCCCCCACCATCACACACACCATTTGGAGCCATCTCTACACCTCTCACTTGTTCTTTTAGCATTAGTGTTAGTCCTTTGGAGCTAGGCAAAACTACTTGGAGAGTTTGTCTCCAGGAATGAAAGCTACACTCTTGGTATAAATCTATGGAGCATTCTTCCTTAGTCGAGTTCTCATCATATTTATATAGTCTTGCATATGAACTAGAGTATAGTCTAGTACACGATATATTCGATGATCAAGAACTAGACCATAGGTCTTGTGAGAGTTGTTCATCGTGTTCTACATTGTTCTTAATCGTTCATATGTTTAGATTAGATTGTATGAGAGGAATAGCGGTTCGTTGTACCTTCGGGTTTGCCTATGTCTTAGCTCGTCCATCCGTAGGGTGGGAGTCCTGGGGGGACGTAGGTAGCTCCTTAGTATGCGGGCATGGTGCCCGAGTGCGAGGGAACCTTCGAATATGTCGGCATGCCACGGTTGAGGTGGTAGGCGGCAGGTGGTGACAGCCCTGTCCGTCCCTTGTAATCCCCCACGTTCGTATGTCGAGTAGGAGTTCGTAAATGCCGCCATCGACTGGCAGACCAGTTGCCGCGATCTCCCCATATTCCTAGTCTATAGTCGAGTCTTGACTTGTATAACATGTGGAATTAGTTGTTCTAGCATTGACTATATAGGACCCGCTTTTCGCTCCGCGCATTATTCTTTATTCTTTATTTTATCTTTATTCCTTTGAGGTTGCTCTAAATGTGTGTCCACTATCCAAACTACCGCATGCTTACCCCTGTATAGCACATTGGTCGGTTTCTCCTCATGCTAGATATTGTATTCATACCCATGCTAGATTACTTAACTACCCCATGCCTTCCTTTAGGAAATTATAAATAACGCTACCCTGAATACTTCCGGGTGAAATGCTGCAATGATAGATCCGTGCGCTTGCGGATATTTATTCTAATAGGATGTGATCTATCTCTTGGCAACACTCGCGTAGTTGCTAGAACCTATTTCTAGTAAATATGTCGAGTAATGCCATTTAGCGTTTTTGGCGCTGTTATCAGAATTAGGCTCTAAGTCTGTTTTTGGTAATCGCGCTAAGAAATGCCAACACTGGCCCGAGGAGACGAGGAGGCCGACAGAGCCACCATGGCCACTTCTAGGCACAGGTGCAGGCGCCGCCCCAGGGCACCACCGACGCCGGCGGCCGCGGGCCGCCACGCTCCAGCTCATCGCCCGTGCGAAACACCCGGAGAAGCCACCCTGGCGCCGCCCTCCTGGGGAACCGCGCGGGCTTCCCGGCGGCGCCCTCCGGCGGCGGCAAGAAGGGAGAAGGTGGGTGGGGGGCGCCTCTCGTCGGCCGGCGCTGGGCGCCACCCGAGTCGCCCGCTTGGGGGGCGACGCGGGGGCCTGAGCGTACAAAGTACTTCTCAAGATGTATAATTTACTTTGTTCAAAACGTAACCTCCTTGTTTAATCTCGGTGTTTGATGGCAGAGATGAAATGGGAGTCGACCATTGTTACAAAGGTGAGCAGCATAGAGCTCTTTTGTCCTAAATTCTGCATCTCTAACTCATTTCTATCCTAATTTGTAGAGGTAAAAAAGTGCAAGAAAAGGGATGTCAATGAAATGACCAAGGTTGCACTGCCAGCAAAATCAAAAGTAGATCAAAGGATGCTATTTTGGTTCCTTACTAAGACCTGTTTTTATTACAATATACATGATAAGTACTTTGGATGAGCACTTGTCATTGCTCTGTTTTTAAAACAGAAACATAGAAAAGCTAGGGTTTTGCATGGTGTCAGGCGGGGACTAACACCGGACAAAAACAATTGTGTTAGTGTTTTCTAACGATTACTTGGATTTTTTTTCTTTGGTTAATTCGTACACACTGAGGATTTAGGTGGCTTCAAAAGATATAATACATATGATATTATTTGCAATGCTACTCAAGCATATTTTCTATGGACTCGACAATATTGATAACTCATTATGGATCACCTTTGGCATGAATCTTAATCTCACTATTTACTTTATTTTTTAAAAAATATATTGTCTATCTCGCATCCCTAAGATAAAAGTGCATCCCTGAGATAAAGCCGTAGCGTTAGCACGGGCATTATACTAGTTGTTTTGGCAAAAGTTGGAAGCCAATCAAGCAGGCCCTACATTTAGCCTAGATCCTTAAACCTACAAGTCATAGGTCCAAACCCGTCGTCTACCCACGGCCCACGTCCACAAGACCCACTCACTAAGCCACGGCACCAGACCAGGCCGGCCCACGGCCACAACCCTATTCCTTTCCCAGGCCGGCCCACGGACCACAAGACCCACGAAGCCCACGCCCATGCACCCTCCCGACCCTTCTCCAAGATTCATAGAAAAGAGGAAGAAAAAAAAATTCCCGGCGGCGGCATCCTGTCCTCCTGGGTTCTTGCAAACCCTGAGCTCGAAAGATCCCGCCGCGCGGCAGCCGCAGCCACCCTCTCCTCCCCGCTCCTCGATCACCGTCGCCTTCCCTCGAAGCGCCGCCGCCTCTACTTCATCATGGCGCTTCACGCCCCGGTCCTCGTCCTGAGTAAGCGGCGCCTATCCGCCCCCCACTCTGGCGTGCGCGCCGTCATTTTTAGGCCGTGATGTATCGATCACGAGTCGATGTTTTCTCACTTCTAGGTTCTTGATTTAGTCTGTTTCTTGTGTTGTTTGTGCCGGAATCTGCTTGATCCCGTCTTCGGAACCCGCGATTTGCTTTGTTTCGATTTTTAGGGCTCAATCCGTTCCCCTCCCTTGATTGTTTCTGTCAAATTGGTCTCAACCCTGTCTCTGTTTGTGGTTTGGTCTGAGCAGAGGACTCGCTGAAGCGGGAGTCTGGCGCCAAGGTTCACCGAGCGAACATTCAGGCGGCCAAGGTACAGATTCTCAAGCTTTCAGAATGTAGTTCGATTAATTCAGTGGTACTGTGGAACAGTAGATTTTGTAGTTGAACCATTGTTCTGCTCATGTTGTGCAAATTGTTTTTGATGAAGGCTGCAGTTAGCCATTTGACTGTTCAATAATATTTTCTTCACAGGCTGTTGCTGACATCATACGCACGACATTGGGTCCCAGATCCATGCTGAAAATGCTTCTGGATGCTAGCGGAGGTATGCCAAAGGCTTGCTTGTAGTCTATGTGTTGCATTGTTGGTACAAAATTAATATTAACCATTTTGTGTTGAATAACTTTGACTGCTGGTAACAGATGATGAATTTTAAACTTGATTGATTGTGTGTCGTGTTAGGGTTAATGACTTGTCTTGTTATGCTTGGTTGCCATAGGGAGTCGGACATGTGCAAATGTTATATCTTTTTTGTCAGAGCTAAGATTAAGCTGCTCTGCAATGTGAATTGCTAATTAAGGTGTTGCCTCTATAATGCTTGATATTGCCATTGTTTCAGTTTACAGGTCTTATATTAAAATATTATTGACTACATATATGCTTAATGATGATAGTATCCTCTGTATGAACTTGCTAGATTCCTTTCGCTAAATACTTCTGGTTTACTCATAATATTGATGTAAGATGAACATACATTATTTGTGGGTTAATGCATATTTGACTGTGAAATGATTTACATAGTATCACATGAAGATGTATATACCTATGCCAATGCTTGTATAGCAGTGACTATTTAGAAATTGAATGTGTCAATACTATGGTGTAATATTCATTTCCCCCCTTTTCAGTTGCCACTGAACACAGATCTCCTTTATGTGAGAAATAACATCAATTGTATACTATTGGTTATTGCATCACAATCATGTATGTATTGGCTCTTTTGAGTTTCTACAGTGTTTTATTATGTTTTGGCTACTTCTCTTCAGGTATTGTGGTTACAAATGATGGTAATGCTATTTTGAGGGAAATAGACATCGCACACCCTGCTGCCAAGGTATTGCCAAATTATGTTTGTACGATGGATGAAAACACCAGTCAACCATCGCCTTTTTTTTCTGTACGATGGATGAATTTGTGTTGTGAGACCCATGTATATACCTAATTGTATCTGTGCGTATCATGGGTAGTTGGCAAGGCCTATTGGACCAGGTTAAACAGTGTGGCCCATTAGTATTAGAGTTAATTAGAGGTAAGGTCTCTTGTTTAGGGGTCAAGTAAGCCTCTCTATAAAGAGAGGAGATGTATCCATCTAATCAAGAAAGAAGAAATAAGTCTATTATTGCAGTCTCTTCTCCTATCCCTGCCCTTGTGTTTTGGCTGCGACCTGTTAGCTGGCTGATGTCAGGCTGCTTGGGTTAGGGCCATCTAGATCAGATCAACATTCATAACAGTGTGCTAATGTGCAGTCTATAATTCATGCGAGTCCCATGTACCTAATTGTGGTTGTGTGTTAATGCAGTCTATGATTGAACTAAGTCGTACACAAGATGAAGAAGTTGGTGATGGCACTACATCTGTCATTGTTCTAGGTATGCATATTCTTTGTGACATTTTTTTTGGGGAAGTTGATGGCTATGAGGAAAAACAACATTGCAATTTATTTGCATCAAACAAAGCCATGCTATTTAAAGTATCATCTAACTATGGTGCAACTGTCGAATCTATTTCTAGTTGAGCTTAGCAGTTGGCTGTTACTATTTCCCACAACCAGTATTTCTCATAAGCATGTTAAGAACAAACGACTTGCTGGGAAAATTGATGCATACTAATAAAATTATATATAATCTCTAACATGGTTTTTGAGGCATTGCATAGGCATCCAAGCATCCCAGGTGCTGGATTTCACAGAGCCACAAGTTTTTTTCCCTATCTCGAGGCCAGCCCCATTTCCATTAGTCTTCTAAGTCTAACAGAATATAGATGTTTGTGACCAAACCAGTATAAGAGCGAGGGGAAACAGATCATGAGACTATCAAACATTACTAGCATGTCAGTCTCTGTTTCAGACCATCATTTTAGCTAGATGAATAGCGAGACATTAGTGACTTGTTTCAGATCCTGTTGATGTCACAAGGTTTTAGTTGTGCCATATGGCTTAGGCTTCACCTAGAAGGTGCCTAGGTGTCAAGGCATAGCCCCAGCGCTACAGGATGCCACAACGCCTAAAAAACCATGATCTCTATAAACACATATTATATATTGATTCTAGTTAAGTGGTGGTACATTCTTATCTTAAGGATTTCCCTTTACAACACCAACTTAGACAAACATATCTTACTTTATTTTTACCCTCTTATTAGTTCACAATACACCTTTTCATTTCTTTTCTAGCTGGAGAGATGCTGCATGTTGCACAGGCATTCATTGATAAGAACTACCATCCTACTGTTATTTGCCGAGGTAAGAGTCCTTGGTTCTTAGTACTGCAGTTTACTAGGGTAATACCTGCTTTTTTTCTTGACCTCTTGTCTTCTGAAACTTATTTTTTCTCATCTTCAGCATACACCAAAGCGCTTGATGATGCTATTGCTGTACTTGACAAAATTGCAATGCCTGTTGATGTGAATGATCGTAAGTTTATAGTGAACATATATTTTGCACTGGGTCCTGGCACTTTGCCAATGGCACATTTGTGCTCAAATGATCCTCTTGCATACACCATGTGTTAAAAAAATTAGACTGATGTCACCAAATATACTATTAATGCAGGTGAGGCAATGCTAGGCCTTGTGAAGAGCTCCATTGGTACAAAATTCACTGGCCAGTTTGGTGATCTTATTGCTGTAAGGATCTTTCTTCCATGTAGAACTTCAATGATTTCCTCCAGATTATATAGTTCACTTTGGCAGTCAAACTTTTTTTACTCAAACAGCCCAACATCTACAACATCAAATTAGTATCATTAATTAATTTCTCCACGAAATATGTTTTGGTAGTGTATTTATTTGTACTTGTGGATCATAATATATTTTTCTAAAAGCTTCTTCGAAGTTAGAAATTTGACTTAGGACAATGCCAAATGATGAAATAATTTTGAATGGGTAGAAGTACCACCTATCCAACCTTGGATTTTACTATTTGATACCTCATGTTGCTTCATTCAGGACCTTGCTATTGATGCTACTACAACAGCAGGCGTTGACCTTGGTCAGGGTATGCGTGAAGTTGATATCAAGAAATACATTAAAGTTGAAAAGGTTCCTGGTGGTCAGTTGGAGGATTCTAGAGTCCTTAAAGGAGTTATGATCAATAAGGATGTTGTGGCTCCTGGAAAAATGAGGAGAAAGATAGTTAACCCCCGTATCATCCTGTTAGACTGCCCTGTTGAGTATAAGAAAGGAGAAAATCAGACAAATGCTGAGTTGATGAAGGAAGAAGATTGGTAAGAGATGTCCATGTACCACAATGATCTTACTGAGATGCAATTGATGCATAGTTTTAAAGTAATTCGCTCTTTTATAGTATAGATTTGGTAGAATTCTAATTCTAATTTATATTATGTGGCAAACTTTATTGCAGGCAGGTTCTGTTAGAGATGGAGGAAGAATACATAAAGAACCTGTGTGCTCAAATTCTAAAATTCAAGCCTGATTTAGTCATCACAGAGAAAGGGCTCAGTGATCTCGCTATCCATTATTTGAGCAAGGCTGGTGTCAGTGCAATCCGTAGACTTAGGAAAACTGACAACAACAGGATTGCTAAAGCTTGTGGAGCAGTTATAGTGAACAGGCCTGAGGAGCTCCAAGAATCTGATGTGGGAACAGGAGCTGGCCTGTTTGAGGTCAAGAAGATAGGTGATGAATTCTTTGCCTTTATTGTTGATTGTAAAGATCCCAAGGCATGTACTGTTCTGTTGAGAGGAGCAAGCAAGGACACATTGAATGAAGTTGAGAGGAACCTGCAGGTATTTCTTCCTCCCCATTCCCATACATTTTTTCTCCTTGCAAAAATGATTCTAGCAACCTTTCTTGTAATAGTTGGCATGCACAACATGATCTCAGCCAGCCATTTCCTGCAAATTTGAATTCAGCATTTTGTTTCATAATTTCATTGATGCGCAGTAGAATCCTTTTGACCATCTAAAGCAACCTCCGTGTCTGAGTAGCATTGGATCTTTGGTCTGCTCCTATTTTAATTTCCCTTATTATCTCCTTTACTGTAACTATACAAATATTCTATTTTTATGAGGAATTACATGGAACCCAACTACCTGTAATGAACACTCATTTCCCTCAAAGCATGTCCAAAGTTTAGGCTAACATAATGGTCTGCCTACATTTTTAATGCAGGATGCCATGTCCGTTGCAAGAAACATTTTGAAGAATCCAAAACTCCTTCCTGGAGGTGGTGCTACAGAGCTGACTGTATCAGCAACACTGAAGCAAAAGAGTTCTTCAGTTGAAGGTGTGGAAAAGGTATTGTTTTGCTACTGTTGATTACCTATATCGGATATTAACGATCGAATAAGTTATATTTATGTGGATGCTTATTGCAACAGTGTTTAATTCTGTAAGTCTGTGACAACATTTTTCTTTGCAAATGTGATGTTATGTTGGCCCTCGATCCCCCTGCACAGGTGAGCAGTTAGCTCATTAACACCGCACCACTCTTGGCAAGAGGTGGAAGAAAGGGGATGAGCACATCTCACGCACGCACACATACACACAGCACGAGCAGCATCCCTACAGCTCTAAGATACACTAGTACAACATGGCTGATCTCCTAAAGTTTAGTGGGACCACCTAAGGTACACTAGTACACTATATCAGTATGGCTGAGCTAAGACACTTCTATATATTAGTACAATCTAGTACAAGGTGATGGCATATTGCCATACCTACAAGTACAACAGGGCTGACCACTCTGCCACCCTACTGCACAGAAACAGTGAGGGGAGCAGCAGATTACAACTCATATATTATTGTGCTGAGTGGTTTATTGCACCATTCTTTGATGTGCAATTCCTGATTGATTTTGTTTTTATGTCAGTGGCCCTATGAAGCTGCTGCTCTGGCATTTGAGGCAATTCCAAGGACTCTGGCTCAAAATTGCGGTTTGAATGTTATTAGGATAATGACACAACTTCAGGGAAAGGTAATAATCCCAAAACTCTTTTTATGTTTCTGTGAACTTGTCCCTGTATGGAAGTGGTACATGTCTTCTATCTGAAGCATCATAAACTTGACATTTAGGAAAGTTTGGGATAGGGGGTTTTGTGCGGTCTCCTAGTGCAGAAATTCAATTGAAACTGTACCTTGAAAATGCTTGGGAACATATTGAAGCATCTACATGCAAATTTATCTTGGAACACTGTTCTAGAAGTACTGCACTGGGACCCTGTTTAGCAGGGGAGGAGCTAGAAATTATTCATCAGGGGGACCAAGTGGTAACAATTGAACTACTGAAGGTGCAAAATAAAAAATTGCACTAAATTACCTGGTGAATTTCTGTGTTCCTAATAGGGGTGCCCCTTGCATAGAGGTTATTTTTGGCCACCCTCAGCCCCTCCACTCCCTGCCCCCCTTTGCATATGGGCGATTGTGATGTAATTCCATGTGATTTAGTTTGTATCCTAAGTTCCTAGAATTATACTCTTTCAGACAGGGACATTGATTTAATTATCAGCAAGCTGCCTTAAAATCTGAGTTAGGAGAACATAGGCTTATAATGGATTTGAGATGTTATGGTTGACTATTAGAAAAAATAGCTACTTTACATCGATCACATGAATGTTTTTTTCCTTGCATCAGCATGCTAATGGTGAAAATGCGTGGGTCGGCATTGATGGAAGGAGTGGTGATATTGTTGATATGAAAGAGACAAAGGTAAAGATCTGCACAAATGCAAGTTTGACCAATGTTTGTTTGCATGTCTAAACACCAGTGTTGTCCATTTTAGATCTGGGATTCCTACAGCGTTAAAGCGCAGACATTCAAGACAGCAATTGAGGCTGCTTGCATGCTTTTGAGAATCGATGACATTGTCAGTGGTATCAAGAAGAAGCAGGCTCCTGGAGCCTCAGCTCCAAAGCAACCCCAAATTGAAACTGAGGGCGATGCTGATAATGAGCAGATGATCCCAGAGTAGAGGATGTGACGAGCCTGTACGGTGCAAAGTTATTTACTAGTGCCAGAATAGCACTTTGAGCAGAGTTCATTTTATTTGTGTGTTGGTGGTTAGCCTTAGCTTGAAAGATGTACCTGGTTTTATGTAGTTTGATGGGTGATCCAAGGGTTTTGGGATCCAGGTTTTGTAGTGTGGTTGCTGTTGCTGCTCATTTTGCTTTGTACTGATGGACGACACAAACACGCAGTGAAACTAGTCCTTTTATGGCTAACTTTGCCTGTTGTATGCTGCAAATCTACTCTGTACATGGTAATGCTGTCGTTTCTCATGATCAGAACCTAATCTTAATGCTCTCCTTTCTCATGGTCCGAACTGAGTCTTACCATTACAACTTTGGGAGACTGGTAGACGGCACTTGATGAATCATTATTAAACGATGTGGTGTTATAAGTGATAGTCGCTGGCTGTTAATTGGGCCGACTACAAGTTATTTAGAGATAGGCTGGAACATTTTCCGTTGAAAGTTCTAGAGTGCAGAATAGAGACAATCAGACAAGAGCTCCTAACGTCCGCTTTGCTTGTCTAGCCTCTGTGAGCTTATCAGCAATTTTGTTTATTTCCCTCTTAACCTTTGATGACTGAGTGTTGCATTCTGCTTGTCTAGACTCCTTTCTGAGCTTATCAGCAATTTTGTTTGTTTCCTTCTTAATCTTGATTTTTTGCCAATTCAGCAAGAATCGGTCCTAGAGACCAAAAGACTAGGATTGGGGCGCATAGATCTTCACCATGGCGTGCCTCAAGCCTCAAGGGTTCCATGTGATATGAAATGACGACCTGAAACAAAAAAAGATGAGCAGACGCTATATGTAGGGAAAAAAGGTACGAAGATGTGATTTGGAGCCTGCTGCACACAGAAGCATTGCAAAAAACCTTTGGTCCATGTGATGGCCCTTGTGTCGTAGTGAGTCCTGGGATGTGGTAGATATCGTCTTAAAATGATGTACATACTATATATAGTGCATACTTTTACCATTGCAAATTTGGACTACCGAATTCTAGTTGGAAAATAACGTCTCTACCACTAGAATGTTTGGTGCCTTCAAAGCTGTCTTTTTTTTTTTTTAGAAAGTGCCTTAAAAGCTGTTAACAAATTTGGAAAGCATTTTCTTGTTTTATGGTGTTGATGATGTCACAATATCATAGCAATTAGTGATTATTAAAAAACTAACATAAAAACAATATTTATTTTTTGCACAAATAACCAAGAGTGGTAAGGAGCAAGTACTTAAAATTTGCTTCTTTAGTACACAATTTGTGTAAGCTCCCAATTTGTACCAGACTATTGAATCTTGCGTTTCTAAAGCAAGAATATTTTGCTTTCATTTCTTGTGATTGCTTTAACTGACTCGACGTCTTGTCCGTTTGGTCGTTTCTGACTGACTTGATTCTCACTGGTGCTGATTTGTTATTTTATGAGAGAAAAACACTGCTGAATCGCTGGCTGGTAGATCATAACGAATATGGCAGTGCATGTGTAAATCCAAACGGTAGGTTATAATAGGACAAAAATATTTTTAATAAAGCCCCTCATCTCTCTCAACTATGTGATCCGCACCCACTTGGAAACCGAAGGCCAAACCCACGAGAACCCAAGCGAAGTGTCCCCACTCCCCACGCCAGCGCGGCCCGAATTCCCCAAGCCAAGCCGCCATGCTCGAGTCCGCGTCCGCCGATCCCCACCCCACGCAACCCTCGCCGGATCCGGACATGCCGCCGCGGAAGCCGCTCGCTGGCGGCGGCGGCGGCGGGAAGCTCAAGAAGCCCCTCACCGACAAGCAGCGCTTGGCCGCGGAGCAGCGCCTGTCCCACCTCAGCGCGCGCCTCAATCTCCGCCCCCTCGAGTCGTCCCCGGCCGCCCTACCGCCGCCGCAGGAGGCGGCGCTGGACGCGCTGGGCCTGCTCGACTTCTTCCGCCTCGACCTGCGCTCCGCGGCCCCGCGCGCGGACCTCGTCGCGCCGCTCGTCGCCTTCTACGACCCGGCCTGCAAGCGCAGCTTCGTGCGCGGGGTCCGCGTCGCCGTCTCGCGCCACGACCTCACGCGCGCGCTCTGCCTGCCCCCGCGGCCCGCCGCCGCGGCGCCGGCCCCGGCCGGCGTCGACCCGGCCGTGGTGGCCCCCGCCGTGACGCGGCTCCTGCGGGACTGCGTCCTGCTCCCGTTCCAGGGGGACGACATGTGCATCCTGCCGCCGGAGGTGGCCGCCGCGGAGCAGGCCGTCCGGGAGGGCGCCGCGCATCGGGTTGACTGGGGCGGCCTGATCTGGGGCCTCGTCGAGAAGGAGATGCTCGAGCTGCCCAAGAGGGAAGACGGGGCGTGTTACTACGGGCCGCACCTGCAGAGGCTCATTTGTGCCCAGAAGCCGCAGCTGTTAGCGCTGGTGGAGGAGGAAGGGCCTGTTCCGGAGGTGTCTGCTGATGTGGAGTTGGAGGAGGAGGATGGTGATGTGGATTCGAAAAGCAAGAGCTTGGTGGAGCTGGAGCCGGGGGATGGGGATGGGGATGCGGGTAACGATGTGAGGAGCAAGAGCTTGGATGAGTTGGAATCGGGGAATGCTGGTGCAAGGAATGATGGTTTGGACGAGTTAGAGTTGGGGGATGCTGTTACAAGAAACAAGGTTATGGAGGAGTTGGGTTTAGGGGATGTAGATGCCAGGAACAGCAGTATGGAGGAACTAGAGGTGGTCGAGGAGTATGCAAGGATCAAGAGCTTGAATGAATGTGAGGCTGGGGATGTGGGTCTGGATGCCATGGACAGCAATCTAGATGGAATGGAGATGGTCAATGAAGATGCAAGGAGCAAGAGCTTCAATGAATCTGAGGCTGGGCGTGTGGATCCGGATGCCATGGACAACAATATGGGCGAAATGGAGATGGTCAATGAAGATGCAAGGACCAAGATCTTGGATGAATCTGAGGCTGTGGGTGTGGATCCGGATGCCATGGACAACAATATAGATGAAATGGATGCGGTAAATGAAGATGCAAGGAGCAAGAGTTTGAATGAATCTGAGGCTGTGGGTGTGGATCCGGATGCCATGGACAACAATATAGATGAAATGGATGCGGTAAATGAAGATCCAAGGAGCAGCAAGAGTTTGAATGAATCTGAGGGTGTGGATGCCATAAACAACAATATAGTCGAATTGGATGCAGTCAATGAAGAAGCAAGGGGCAAGAGCTTGAATGATGAATCAGAGCCCGTGGAAGAGGATGTTAAGGGTCCAAGCTTCGATGACATGAACACTGTGGATGGGCACATCAATGGCACAAACACAGATGGGTTATGTTTGGGATTTGTGGCAGTTGAGGCTATGCCTGCACATGAGGCAAGGCTTGACAATGATGAGGAAACGTTAGAGGAAGCACCAGCAGGGGGTGATGATGTGCTAGGCGGTGATGATGTGGCAGTGCCTAAAGATGTGGATGGTGAACAACCCTCCGTGGAGGGAGTGGTTGTAACACAGGAGGTAGTGGCTGTTGCAGAGGAGTCGGAGGATGAGGAGGCTGAGGGGGATGAAGAGAAGGATGCAATGAGTTTGAGCTTGGGGTTTAACTCTACCAATGGTTATGGTGCTATGGATGTGGAAGAGGAAACTCATGTTGAGAATTTGGATGAGGATGAGAGTGACAGTGGCAATGAAGAGGCAGAGGAGTCAGAGGATGATGCGTTTGACGTTAATGATGGAGAGGACATGAATTGGAGGATTGGGGATGGCCAGGGGGATGAGGGAATGGAACATTCCTTACAACGCTGTAACTCATTTGGGAGCATGGAGTTTGCGAACCTGAATAGAGGGGAGGCTGAGATGAGGGATGAGTTGAGGTTTGACGATTTCCCTGCGAGGACATCTTTGGATAGGATGACGTCATCAAACCTCCTCCAAGCCATGAGCTCAATTCCCTCATCATACAATGTAGCAGAGAATGTGCATGATCTGCCTTCTGGGAATTTCTTGGCTATGGGGGCTGATGCACATAAGAGTGGAGTGGACCTGGGACCAGGGAGCTCATATTTATTTGGGAATAATGGTAAGAGGAATATTGACGAAATTGATGGGTACAATGGCAATATGCAGGTGCAAGAGGAATTTCCTCAGTCTAATCAGCAGAAGAGGATGCGCCATAGTAACAGTAGCAACATATCACCTGGATCAGGCTTTTTCAATGCAAGCTTTTCGGTACCTATACAGAACTTGATGGCTGAGGCAAGCAGGCTCTATGAGCAGAATGAGCAAAAACTGCAGAATTTGCAATTTGAGAAACAACAATGGTCTCACATGCTGGAGGAGAAGGATGCCATTATCCAATCCCTAAACTCAGCTCGGTTTGAGCAACAGAATAAGTATCAATCGGAGCTTAGACGCTTCGAGCATGATCTGAATGTTATGGCTCAGTTGGTCACTACCTACAAAAAAGCTTTAAAACATAGCCGGGCTTCTTTTGATGAGTACAGGAAGAAGTTCCCTTGCAATGTTCCTCTTTATGGTGATGTTGCTGGTGGCGGTGGTCTTGTTCTTAGCGTGAGGGAATTGGAGAAGAGGAGATATGAGGAGGAGCAGCAAAAAATTGCCATGGTAAATTGTATGATTGATAGGTTCCAGAATGAATGGTTCTCAATGCTTGATGAGTGGGGACGTTCTGTCAGCTCACTGTGGAGCAGAATTGAAGGACTCCTGAAGGAGATTGAGCTTCTCAAGGAAAACAGAAGAGCAAGATTTGCTACCCCAGCTACAGAGGAATCTATCCCAGCTACAGAAGAATCTGTCCCAGCTACAGAAGAATCTGTCCCAGCTACAGAAGAATCTGTCCCAGCTACAGAAGAATCTATCCCAGCTACAGAAGAATCTATCCCAGCTACAGAGGAATGAGTTCCCTGACAGTCAGAGGTATGTGGTTTAGTATAGAAGTAGTAATCTCTTGTAGTTAAGTGAACAAATAAATTGTCTAGACTCTAGAGAAAGATGCACATTACCTGTGTAAAGTTGGATGCTAAATTGAACTGTGATGCCTTTTGCTACTACTTAGCACTGCTCTCCTGTGTACTTGAGAAAAAAAACTACTTTTGTGCACTTCCTTAAACTACAGGAAAACACTAGGACAGAAACTAAAGAATCTGCTTTACCATGCAGTGTTCACTACTTGCCTTCATTTAGTGTAAACATTTCCTGTTGAATTGTGCTACATTCCATAATCATAAGACAGATGTTATCTCTCCTTTTGTTTTGGCTTGTAAGCAACCGTCTTTGGTAAATATTGTGGAGTTTGTTATCAGGTCTACAGATCAACTTGGCTGGGTGGATGTTTTGCTATAATAACTTACAGTTAATTTTTTGCTGAAAAAAAAATATTAAAATCACAATGGGCTGTAGCTGCTTGAAACGTTTCTAGATGACATTGTTGAGTGATGCTCTTAGTTTCAAAGTGACCATGGTTTGATGAGCATCTTTTGAGTTCATTGATAAATTACTGTAGCCAACAAACTTAAGAATTACTCCCTCTGTCCAGTTTATAAGGCATTTCACATTTTTTTGGGCGCGACTGAACCCTTTTTTTGCGAGACAGCATTTCACATCGGTTGAGAGTCAAACTTGGCTAGTCAAACTTTATATTTTTTCACTAATAATTTGACTAGCAACTTTTAACTATTGTAATACAAATTTGATACTATTATTAGATTTTTAGTCAAATGCACTATCCAACAATCATAAGTTTGTAATCAAAACAACATAATATAAAATAAATGTATGGTCAAAGTATAATTTAGGAGACGGTGTCATGTCAGAAGATGCCTTATAAACTGGACCAGAGGGAGTAATTACTAGTCCTAAAATTTAAGTGAGATTGTGCAGGCCTATAGATAATTACTGGTTCCATGCGTTAGAGCATTTTTAAGAGGCTCCCCCCGCTCTGAAAATCAGGGTCTGATACTCTCTATAGCATTCCATCTTTTCCACTCCCCAAAACCACCACTCCTGCTCTCCATTAATGGTGAGGCTATATTAGTTCTCATGAATTTTATCTCACAAGCAAAAACGAGAGTATATAGTCTGTACAGAATGAAACTTAGTCCATTGGACACGAGATGTATAAAGAGTATTAATGGAAGGACTATCCAAATAGAGATATAGAGATTAAAGTTTAGAGAGGCTCTTGGAGTGCACACCTTTGTTATGTAAAAATAAAAATAGTACAGCTATACTAGCCGACTTCAATTTAATTGGAAAAGTTAATGATTTGTATTTATTATTATTTCTTTTAATGTATGCTAATGGCAAAATTTTAATGTTGAAGGCAAAGTACAAATTTGTTTTAATGTTTTGGAATGAAGGAGCCGCCATTGTATAAGCAGGCCTAATTTTGTAGGACTCAAATGGCTTGTTCTTTTGAATACCGGATGGGACCATAAAAACTTGGGAGGGTTATGTAAAGACTAAAGAGGGTTCAGTTCTTAATTTGTAATTAACTGAAAGCATATTAATTTGAGTTCAATGTTTACACAACTTAGTGATTATGTACTTTGAATAATCTATTTTGTGTTTAGTTCTTTTGCCATAATTGAAATCCAGCTATCGGTAAGGGCGTGCATGGATTTTGCAACCTATGCAGTCCACCCATTGTGATCCAATCCAAACTGAAGAGTAAAAATATGCATGGGTTGGGTGGGTATGCGTGACGGGATGTGAGATCATTATGCTGCCACCAAAGCCAGCAGGGACGAGCAGAATGGAGGTATTAGGCCTGGACCCAGCTACCCGCTAGATGCACCCGATCCAAGCCCACCTAATTTCTTGTTTTCATGGATGGGTAAAATTTTTCGCCCAGTCTGTCTAAACCCACAGATGCACACCAATAATGTAAGCATGTGGTTCTAGAACCCAGGATTTTGTAGGCTCAACTTTGCTATTCTCTCGGTGCTCAAACAAGGATGAAATTACCAACATTAATATTGTGTTATGTTTGATGTGAGTTATATCAGAATATGCTTCTTTTGGTTGGATAACATTGTGGACTATAGCTAAAGATCTTCCATCTTTTGATGTCAGGTTCAGATGTGATGTGAAGATGACTCCCTGTTACTGCCCGTACCTCTGCTGGAAGCTTTGATGTCAACGTGCATACACGAGCACAATGGCTTCCTGGCGGTACATACTGTAGTAGATATAAATAGTTTCGCTTGTAACTGTGGCTGTACCCACATGTGGGGATGTTTTGATTATTAGTGCTTAATTTAGGTGCATTTAGGGTTCCTTAATCTCTATCGAAGCGTGCATTCATATCCTTTATTGCGCATTGAATTCCTGAGTATGCACGGATGATGTGTGCATGGCCTCAGAAAGGCATGCAAAGACTAGTGGCACCACTAATCCATAGTGCCATCAGCTTTACTGCTGGTAGTAACTTCTGCACCTGAATAGTAGGTGGATGTCTGAATATGTTGATTTATGGTGTTTCGTTAAGCGTAAAATAGTTTGAAGGTGCCCACTGGCCAACTTGAACTGCATCAAATATGACTTGAGTAAAAAAGAGCAAGATATTCCCTAGTTTCAGAAAGGCACCTGCCAAGTTGGTGTCCTCAGATTTTGTAATTGATGGCAGTTGGCAATTTCTGGTGGTACAGGCGGTCCAGGGCCTCCAGGCACTGTGTGATTTCTTAGGCTAAATCTGCATTTTTAGGAAAAGTTTACATTCTCCCCGTCGCAGTTGCATGATCTGAATGTTATGATAGTTGCAGAGGGCACTGCAGTTACCGGAAAAACTAATTGCATTGTAGCATCGATCAAAGAGCATCCAGAAGCAGATGGATGAGCTGTCGTTTGAGTTTCTTTTCTTTTCTTTTCTGGCTTGGTTGTCTGTATTTTTATGGCTTTTGTTAGCCGCCACATTTCGTAGCAGGCGCAGGGCTACGGGGCAGTGAGGCAGGCTGCAGTGTTGGACAAAACTGCCACTTCATTTGGAGACTTTGGAGCTTCGGTTTGGGAGACTAAGCAGGTAGAATCACAGAATTTGTTAGGGGCCACTTTAGTTGATCTCTATCAAACCATCAGACTACTGGGATTGGCCAGCATGGAGTTTTGCCCTTGAAGAAATGATTTGCTTCAGTTTGGACCATCTGACAACTAACGTCATAGTCATGCACCTGCCATGGGCTCGTGGTTTGTCAGTGCTGATGTGCTCGTCTCCTTGAGAAGATTTGACACCTCGAGCCAAAGTTTTTGAATGAAAAGGAAAGTGCGAGCGCTATCACAAACACGCTTGTCTATCTCAACACGGCCCCCCTCTTTGGCCGCCGGTAGGCCCTTCCGTAAGTGTTGAGTTAAGCCATGAGCGATGAGAAAGATCGGGACCCACAGGTTGGAAAATCAGGCATCGCTATTGTTACAACACAGCTTAGGTATTCGGTGTGCTTCAAGTGAAGCCTAAATAGGAGAGAGATGGGTAAGGGTTGCGGTCCTCAGACCGACAACTTTCCCTTGCTACAGTTGCCCAAGGTGAAAGCGAGGCGAAGCGCGTGTCAGGTGGAGTTTCCGCCGACCTATCTCCTCTTCGGTGGCTTGAGGTTTCTACAACCTCTCTTTTGCTTGGATGCGGAGCTATCTGTGCAGGTTTTGGATGTTGGCCGACCGGATCTGGCTTCATCGCTCTGCAACGGTAGTTTGCAGTCGGAAGCTTAGATCCGGGGGTTGGAGATGTCGAGGCGCCGCCCCGGTCAATGGTTCATCGTCGATGGCTTCATCCTGTTCTTCGGAACAGGTGTCTACTTCGACTCCATTGCAAGCCAACAGACTCATGGTGAATTTTGACTCATGGTGGATTTTGATTGCTTCTCTGATGGCGGTGACGGGCGGCGAGGCGGTCAACTCTAGAGGGTTCACGAAGAAACCAATGGTATCGATGTATTTTTTTTCTTATTTAGGGGTCTTCGTGAAGTTTAGCAAGGACAACTGTCTCTGTATCCACTTCGTATGTGTCCGTATCTGTGTACCATCATATGTTTTCTTAATATAAATATGCTTGAACTTTAAACAAAGTGAAGGACCCAGACATGCGACTGATTGTAGTCATGTCATTTTGTACTGTTTGATTTGAATGGAAAGAAGTGAGGGTGCGCACTCTGAGTAGGAATTGAAACAAGCATCACGACGACGTGGCTACCGTGTACTGTTTTAGGCGACATGCCACTGACGTTGTGGAAGGCCTATGCTACGGGCACCGATTCTTGATGTTTTTTTTGACGGCAAATACTGTGGGAGAGGTCCCCAGTGTCAAAAAAATTTTATAAATTTTAAAGAGGTTGAGAGGACTTACATAGAGTAATTAACTAAAAGCATCTGACCAAAAACAAAATGCTGACCTAAGGTCAGGCTTGAATCTAAGAGCCTGCAGAGAGCATTGGTTTTTAAAATTACAAAGCCATCTGGCTTAACACGGGTTTCTCCTATCAAAAATCTTGTCATTTCGCATTTTCCATATCTCCCATGCAGCAATAAGCGAAGCCTCGTGAAGAAAGATAGACCATGAGTTTGACGGGCTTGTATGAACCGATCCTGCAGGTTTATATTCTCGATTCCATGTGATATCGATAGATGACCAACACTGAATTGCAAAAGGGCATGTGAAGAAAAGGTGTTCAATGGTCTCCTCCTCCCTTGTCCCACACATGACACATATATCATCATCGTGCACATGAATATTCCTTCTGGTTAGCATGGTCTTTGTGTTCAGCCGATCCACCAAGATGACCAACACCGATTCTTGATGTTGCGCCCCTCTCCATTTTCCTAGAACTATCAGCGTACTCTACGTGGGAGTGTTGCGCTTAAACCTTCTCTCTCCAATCTTGGCGCCATTGGCATACATTGCACTGCAGAAGTAGATAGCTTGACATTTGTAACACCTCAAGGTGTTATTAGCCCAAATTGCATTATCACATGTGCATAAGCATCATTAAAGTGCTTAATGACATTTCATTTGATTGGTGTTGGAATTCAAATTCAAATTTAAATTTGAAAACCTAATTTTAAAAATACTAGGAATTTCAATATGGTCCAAAAAGCAAAAGTGAAATTCAATTTATTTTGAATCTTTTTCATGTTTGCACTTTTTCAAGTTTCCATATGAATTTGTGAGCTTTTGAAAAAAAAAATAAATAAAATAGAAAATCTCCTACTGCTACAGTGCCCCGCCATCCCTCCCCCTGCTCATCATCGCCGCCGTGGTCGCCTCGCGCGCCTTCCCGGCTTTCCTGCGCGACCAGCCGCGTGGATGACGACGCGAAGTCGCTGGCCACCTTGGCTGCGCCATCAAAGCCGAAGCCGGCCACTTCTCCTTCTCTTCCTCCTCTCTTTTCTCTCTCTCGGTTGTCGCCGCAGTCACCAAGCCGCCTCCGCAATTCATCCTCCACACTCGCCCATTTTCAAATTCGCCACGGCCACAGCTTCGCCACGAGCTCCGCTTCCTCCCCGGCCACACCCTGTCCCACATCATCGCAAGGTGAGCCCGAATTTTGCGCCGCCGCCATGACCTCCATCGTCGCGAGCTCGGGTCCGCCGAGGCCCCAACTCCCCACCATGATCCTGCCCTTCATTTTCATCGTATTAGGGTCACCCTAGCACCGTGGTGCTCACACACACACACGCCCTAGCCGTCTTCTTCTCCGGAGACGGCGAATTCGCCGCCGTCGCCGTTCATTCCGCCGCCGGCGCCGCTGTGAACACCGCCGCCCTAGCTCGAAACCATAACCTACCCCATTAACTAGCCTATTGCGTGCGCTAGGTCACAAGGAGCACGGTGGTACCGGTCCCGTCGCCGGAAAGCTCGCCGGCGTCGAGCTTCGGCCGGCGAGGCCGATGCTCCTCCGCTCTGGGTCGCTGACGGGTGGGCCCGTCAGCTTTGCGTTGCGCGCACGCGCGCGGGCCATGTCGCTGGGCCGCGCAAAGCTGCCGCCGCTAATGGGCCGGCCTGCCTTGCGTTGGGCTCGCGCTCGCTGCTGCTGGGCCGCCAGCGCCTGCCGCCGCTGGGCCGCCGCTCGTCGCGCCTGGGCCACGCGCCTGCGCAAGCGCCGCGGGCCGAGTTGGGCCGATCTGGCCAAATCGGCCTGTATGCCGGTTTTCTTTTAAAAAGGCTTTTCAAATTTAGTTTTGAATGAATAGTGCTAGTATTTATCTATTTTGTATAAAATTAATCATAACTCCAAAAATTATGAAAATTTTTGTGTAGCCTTCTCATGAGATGCTTGATCTAGGAAAAATATGAAATCTGAATTTGGGCAATGTTTTGCATGTTAATTAATTAGCTTATTTAATTAATAAATGCTTCTTCTTTCAATTTTAATAATTTATTTACTTGTTGCAAAAATCATGAAATTTATTTTGTGACTTAGTAATGATGTAAGCAGTTTAAAATAAAATTTTGGGTTTAATTGGAGTAATTTTATTTTATGCCTTATTTATGCTTAATGAATTAATTGTTTAATGCTTTAATTAATCTTTAAACTTGATTAATCATTATAGGGATTGTTTGACTTTTTGGATTGAGTGTTGACCCTAGGTCATTACTCTTAATGACCTTTGGCACCTTTACTTAATTTTTGAGCTCATGTTTTTCATGCCAATATGTTTAATAGGGGTTATTTTATGTGCCTAAGTTAATTAAAGTAAAATCTTAGGTGCGGGTGTTAGGTCTTTAACTCCGAGATGAATTGTTATATATTCAATTGTGTAGATCTGGTAAGTGTGTTTGCTTTTCTTAAGAAAAATTCAAAACCCTTGTTATAGTGATTTGAATATAGTTTGGAGAGCTCGGTAAACGAGTGTCCAGTGATACGATCTTATCAACTTTGTCATCATGAGCATCATGTCATCATCACTATCCTCACTTATACAATCGTTATACTTATTCAATGCATATGCATGCAATAGGTGCGCCGCGGGAGTGACCTGTTGGAGTTCGAGGAACGTGCCCGCAAGATTCGGAGAATCCTCGGGAGCGGAGACTCATCCAACCGGTTGCGAAGCCGACCGGGGACGTGGTTATCGAGTATCCGCGGCACGAACCATCAACATTCGTGAAAGGCAAGCCCCGGAGCATTTTAACTTCCTAACTTTTATAATTACTAAATGCTTTATGATTGTTGCATTAAGTTCTAGGAATTGAATTGGAACTCTTTTTGCATTTATATCATTCCTTGTCCAGTTATCATCCCCGAAATCCTAATGATATGATACCGTAGCAATTGCTTAGCCATGCTTAAACGGTAGAAGTCGAGTGATTAATAATCACTTGCGAGAATTAGGATGATGGTTCACGGTTGGCTATATACGCTATCGTGCAAATAACCATGTGTATGTAAATCGAAGGCAAGACGGAGCGCATGAGCTACATGGTCGGCCAACCTTGTTAGTGAAGCGTACCGTCGTGCAAATTAATTACACACAAGGAATGGAGCCTTTCCTAGTCATGTTGAACAGTGCCTAGCAATTAGCTGGCTGGATCTGAGGTTATCCGCCGCGAAGCCTAGTAGCTCAACTTAGGCCGGATCGCGAAGAGTATCAAGTCTCACCCGCCGACAGGTGTTATAATTCCTGATCCATTGGCATATCCAACGTGGTATGTCCGTGTGGGAAGTCATGTCCGTAAGTCCGCAGGCGGGTGTTATAATTCCGACCTCATGGCATGGTGGCGACCCTAAGTGAGGCGCTGTTCGGATCCGTGATTCCCGAGTTGTACGAATGGTGTTCTACGGTTACCCTTAGCGGGGGCTTACCGGGAGAGTGTTAGGAATATTTCCCCGGTTTGGGTTGTAATCGATTCGAATCGCCATCGTCTCCTGGATAGTGAGAAGCTTGACGGGATTATCTCCATACTTGAAAACAAAAAGTTGTTTGGAAGGTTAATGGAAATTCACAAGATAGCTATTGATGAACCTAATATGGTTATGTACTTCTCTTCTCCTTGCTTGTTTAGCACGGGTGCAAACATAGTTGACAAGGTTAACGAACATTAACCGATGCTAATAATAATTTGGTTACTCTTATCACTTAAAGCTTTTTATGCAAAAGAGTAAGCCAACTCCACCTATAAAGCCTTGCATAATCCTTGGAGTCTTTATTTTGTTTCATGTCGGGTAAGTCTTGTTGAGTACAATTGAGTACTCGGGGTTTATTCCCTCCCGTTGCGAGATGACCTCTTCTATAACGGTTGCGGATCTTCGCCTTCTCCCCGCCGGGAACGAAGACTAGACCATTGGGCATGGTCTCTAGTTGACTCCTTATCTATATTGCTTTTGTTGGATATGAGCTTGTACCGGCAATGTAAACCTTATCGATGGTTTTGTTTCAAAACTATACTTCTTCCGCTACCTTGTATTCTCGGTTTGTAATAACTAAAGTGTACTCCGATATTATATAATCTATGTGGATTATTTGTAAACGGTTGTAACAAGTGATGTGGTTATCTTGAATCACTACGATCTTGGTTCGTTGCAAGTTGGTTTGAAATCCTTCGTGATTTCGTTGGACTACCGGGTTTATATAAGACAAAGTATACGAGTGTCAACGTATTAGCGGGGACATCTCGTACTTAATCTTGTATAAATTGGTCGGTTCTGTGACGGTGGCATCGGAGCATGGTTCAAGCACTAAACACGTCATTTGTGTAATAAAACAAAAGCTTTTGCGAAAACTTAATTTCAAACCTAAAGGTTGCCGGTGTTCATATCTTTTATGCCCATATAAGGATTTACAGGTGGCTTAGTAAGTACTAACCTGGGGGAAATTTAAATATTGCATCGACGCCTTTGCTAAGGTATGAAGAGTGATAACTTGACCGCAATAGTTACCCTGTGGTCTAATGTTGGTGGTAACCTTCATATATGAATTAGCCATATTGTCACTAGTGTTAATGTTTGAATCGTCGCCAAGGTAAGGTGAGTTGTGAGAGCATGATCGGACAAACGCCGATCTAGGGGAGTGCTTATATGGTCGAAGTATTTACATGTTCCACACATGTTTATATGAAAGTGCCCCATGTGAGGGTGTTTTCCACCATTCTTGGTGATGCCGTCTTCGACGATGATTCGGGTATCGTGCACCTACATCTACGTATATTGGGAATATGCATAGATGGAGGGGGTGCGTAACTTGTGTTCTTGCTTTCCTTGTGTGTTATATTGGGAATTGTTGGGCTGAAATGAAAATTTCTTGCGGGTACACTAACAACGCTCACGTTAGTTCGACTAGTTACGATATATGAGAGAATGTATGTATGCCACCGTCTAGAACGTCAGAATCAAAGTTAGGATTGTGAGGACGTACGGATCGTGCATGCATCATGACATTCATATAATCTTTGCACTTGTCCTCCCTTATAAAACTTCTTACCTCAAAAGTTTTTAATACGCCGTTTCTCTAAAAATTGTCCTCTTACAAGAAGTTGCATCTCTTGTTTCAGATGGTCTTAATGAAACTCCTCAGATATAGGAACTTTTAGTTGTTAAGTAAAATGAGTTTTCAGATACATCGCGATATTGCGACCAATGAGGTTATTGGTGATGTGTATTGTGGAAATTATGATTGTGCCTCTATTTATTGTTCGAGTTTCTTCTCCAATGAATTCAGTTTGGCATGATTATATAATTTACCCACACTTTTTGGACATCATCAACACTCACTATTTGCGCATATCTGCAGATGGCTGAAAACCACCATCACGGTGAGCACCATGGTCTTCCTCAGCCTCCACCTCCGCCTACTCCAGAGGCGCTTATGCATACCATGGTGGAAAGTCAGCGTCTCATGGGTGAAACGGTTCGTATGTTGGCAAATCGTGGTGGTCGTGATGCCCATCGGGAACCAAATCGTCGAGTAACTTCAAGGATTTCATGGACACCAAGCCTCCTACCTTTGAAGAGACAAAAGAACCATTTCGGGCCGATGAATGGTTGAATTCTCAGAGAGCAAGAGGTTTCGTTTGCTCAAAGCTTCGAGGGCCCGAAAGTGGAGTATGCTTCTTATCTCGCTTCAAGGTTCGGCCGGTTATTTGGTGGGCCAACTATTGGAAGGCATTACCCGCTAATACCAATCTTGTCTAGGATCGCTTCGTGAGGTTTTCGAGCACGTTTTATTCCTCCCTGGTCTTATAGCTATCAAGCATACGGAGTTCATGAGACCGACTCAAGACACCAAAACTTTTACTGAATATCATCAGGCTTTCAACCATTTGTCTCGTTATGCTCCAGAAATGGTTGATACTGAAGCCAAGAAGATTGCTAGTTTCAAGAGGGGACTCGGCCCTAAGCTGATGAAATCTATGGGCAATTGCAAGTGTACAACTTTCAATGAGTTTGTTAGTGATGCCCTAACTCAAGAGAATAATGACAATAATTATGCTGCTTTTAAGAGCCGCAAGAGGGCGTATGATGCAGGAGCTTCTCAGTCTAGGGCTCCTGTCATGGCTAGAACTCAGAACCGTCCACCTGCTGCTAACATCAGATATCGTCCTCCTCAGAAGAAACCCCAGTTCAAGACTGGTTATCGCAAAGGTTATACTATTGCTCTTGCCAAGAATACATCTCGGGCGGGGTAGTTCCAATGTCCCTCCCAAAGAATAAGCCATGTTGGAATTGCAACGGCCCGGGACATTGGGCGAATAATTGTCCTTATCCTAGGAAGATTAATCAAGGAAATGTTCGTCCGGTAATGTTCATTATACTACTCGTTGAAGAGATACCATCTCGGTGAGGTTGTCACCGCTGGTAAGTTCCTAGTGAACCAACAACCCGCAGTTGTGCTATTTGATTCGGGTGCTTCGCATTCTTTTATGAGCCCTACTTTTGCATCCAAATTCATCAAGACATAACTACGTAACTCATGGGGGTTATTGCATTAGTGCCGCTGGGACTCGCATCTCTACCGATCGATAGTAAAAGATGTGAGCATTTTAGTTGAGGGTCGAACCTATATTGTGAACCTTATAGTGTTGCCCGGTCTGGGAATCGATGTAATTCTGGGTATGAATTGGATGAGCCAGAATGGAGTTCTTATTGACACTACCACTCGTGTGGTAATGTTGAGAGATCCTACCAATAACGAAGCTTTCTTAGTTGAGCTCCCTCGTGATACCACCATTCGCAATACGGCTAATGCTGCTGAAGCAAAGGCCATTGCTGATATTCCTGTGGTTTGTGAGTTTCCGGATGTCTTTCCTGATGACTTGCCTGGATTACCTCCGGAACGTGATGTGGAGTTCAAAATTGAATTAATCCCTGGTACTGCTCCTATCTCTCGAAGACCATATCGAATGCCACCCAATGAGTTGAAAGAGCTTAAAACTCAATTAGGTGAACTTTTAAAGAAGGGTTTCATTCGCTCCAGTTCCTCTGAATGGGGTAGTCCTGTTATCTTTGTGAAGAAGAAGGACCAATCCTTGCGCATGTGCGTGGATTATCGCCCGCTCAATGCCGTTACTGTCAAGAATAAGTATCCTCTTCCTCATATTGATATCTTGTTCGATCAACTATGAAAGGCTAAGGTATTCTCCAAGATTGACTTGAGATCGGGATATCATCAAATCAGGATTCGTCCCGAAGATATTCCCAAAACCGCTTTCTCAACCCGCTATGGGTTGTTTGAATATCTTGTCATGTCTTTTGGCTTGACCAATGCTCCTGCCCACTTTACATACCTTATGAACAAGGTATTCATGCCCGAATTGGATAGATTCGTGGTGGTTTTCATTGATGACATTCTTATCTATTCTCAAAATGAAGAAGAGCATGCTGAGCATCTGAGAATTGTCTTGACTCGCTTGCGTGAGCATCAGCTTTATGCTAAGTTCAGCAAGTGTGAGTTTTGGTTGAAAAAGGTACCTTTCCTAGGTCATGTATTATCTGAAGATGGGATTTCTGTTGATCCTTCAAAAGTGCAAGAGGTGTTAGACTGGAAAGCCCCGACTTCCGTTCATGAAGTTCGGAGTTTTCTTGGTCTAGCTGGATATTATCGTCGCTTCATTAAGGACTTCTCTAAAATTGCCAAGCCCATGACACGATTGCTTCAAAAGGATGAAAAATTCCTCTGGACTCCAGAGTGTGAAAAGGCTTTTGATACTTTGCGGACTTTGTTGACTTCCGCTCCTGTATTAGCTCAACCGGATATTGAGAAGCCTTTTGACATATTTTGTGATGCATCAGGCACCGGTTTGGGTTGTGTTCTTATGCAAGATGGCCGAGTCATTGCCTATGCCTCGCGTCAGCTCTGGAAACACGAAGTCCATTATCCCACTCATGACTTAGAGTTAGCTGTTGTTGTTCATGCTCTGAAGATATGGAGACATTATCTACTCGGTAATGTATGCAATATCTATACCGATCATAAAAGCCTCAAATATATCTTCACTCAACCTTTGAAATGAACATGCGTCAAAGAAGATGGTTGGAGTTGATCAAGGACTATAATCTACAAGTGCATTATCATCCCGGCAAGGCAAATGTGGTTGCGATGCCTTAGCAGAAGTTTCATTGCCACTCTTTAGTTGTTGAAGACTTTCATATGTCCCGTCTTCTTCATCCTATTGTTCTTCATAATCTCACGGTTGAATGCTCTCTTCGAAACCAAATCATTGAGCTGCAAAAGACCGATAAAAGTGTGCTAGGCATCAAAAGAAAGATGAAAGAGAAAGAAACCAAGCATTTTAGAGTTGATGATCAAGGAATTCTCGGTTCGAGGATAGACTCGTTGTGCCAAACAACAAGGAGCTAAGGAATCAAATTATATCCGAAGCTCATTCTTCTAAGTTGTCCATTCACCCGGAAGTAGTAAGATGCACCAAGACCTAAAACCTTACTTCTGGTGGCCCAAAATGAAGAAAGAAATTGCAGCCTTTGTTGCTCGTTGCGACAATTGTTGCCGTGTCAAAGCGATACATATCAAACCCGGTTTACTAGAGCCCCTGTCTATTCCAGATTGGAAGTGGGAAGAAATAAGCATGGACTTTATTGTTGGCTTGCCAACCACTTCAAAGGGTTTTGACTCTATTTGGGTAATCGTCGACCGTCTGACCAAGTCGGCTCATTTCATTCCTGTGAAGACTATTTACCATCCGCACCAGTACGCTGAAATTTATCTTGAACAACTAGTTCGTCTTCACGGTGTACCCAAGACTATTGTCTCTGATAGGGGAACCCAGTTTACAGCTCATTTCTGGCAACGTCTTCAAGCAAGATCTTGGCACTCAAACACTTCACGGCTCGGCTTATCACCCGCAAACTTCGGGACAACCGAGCGTGTGAATCAAATTCTAGAAGACATGCTTCGAGCCTCCGTGTTATATCCCGTAAAGGACCATGGGACAAATGGCTACCTCTAGCAGAATTCTCTTATAATAATAGTTATCAAGAGAGTATTAAAATGCCTCCCTTCGAAGCCCTGTATGGTCGAAAATGTAGAACCCCTTTGAATTGGGTAGAAACCGGGGAAAGAGAATATTATGGAAGTGACTTCGTCAAGGATGCCGAAGAGCAAGTCCGAAAAATCCAGAAAAATATGGAAGCTGCTCAAGATCGACAAAAGAGTTATGCTGATAAGCGAAGAAAGTCTATTGAGTTCAAGGTGGGTGACCATGTATATCTCAAGGTGTCGCCCATGAAAGGTGTGAAACGTTTCGGTGTGAAGCGTAAACTCGCACCTCGTTATATTGGGCCTTATCCAATCATCGAGAAGTGTGGAAAAGTAGCCTACAAACTTCAACTACCTCCTGAAATGGGAACTATCTTCCCAGTCTTTCATGTTTCTCAGTTGAAGAAATGTCTTCGCATCTCAGAAGAAGAAGTTAAAGTCAGGAGTGTCAAATTACAATCTGATCTTTCATATGAAGAAAAGCCAATGAAGGTCTTAGATGTTATAGAACGTGTAACTCGCAGTCGAGTGGTGAAATTATTCAAAGTGGTTTGGAGTAATCACAGTGAGAAAGATGCAACATGGGAACGAGAGGACTATTTGAAAAATACTTATCCATTTTTCTATTTCAAATGGTACGTTTTTTCAAAATCTCGGGACGAGATTTTCTTAAGGGGGGAAGGCTGTAACACCTCAAGGTGTTATTAGCCCAAATTGCATTATCACATGTGCATAAGCATCATTAAAGTGCTTAATGACATTTCATTTGATTGGTGTTGGAATTCAAATTCAAATTTAAATTTGAAAACCTAATTTTAAAAATACTAGGAATTTCAATATGGTCCAAAAAGAAAAAGTGAAATTCAATTTATTTTGAATCTTTTTCATGTTTGCACTTTTTCAAGTTTCCATATGAATTTGTGAGCTTTTGAAAAAAAAAAATAAATAAAATAGAAAATCTCCTACCGCTACAAAGTGCCCCGCCATCCCTCCCCGCTCATCATCGCCGCCGTGGTCGCCTCGCGTGCCTTCCCGGCTTTCCCCGCGACCGCCCGCGTGGATGACGACGCGAAGTCGCCGGCCACCTTGGCTGCGCCATCAAAGCCGAAGCCGGCCACTTCTCCTTCTCTTCCTCCTCTCTTTTTCTCTCTCTCGGTTGTCGCCGCAGCCACCAAGCCGCCTCCGCAATTCATCCTCCACACTCGCCCATTTTCAAATTCGCCACGGCCACGCTTCGCCACGAGCTCCGCTTCCTCCCCGGCCACACCCTGTCCCACATCATCGCAAGGTGAGCCCGAATTTTGCGCCGCCGCCATGACCTCCATCGTCGCGAGCTCGGGTCCGCCGAGGCCCCAACTCCCCACCATGATCCTGCCCTTCATTTTCATCGTATTAGGGTCACCCTAGCACCGTGGTGCTCACACACACACGCCCTAGCCGTCTTCTTTCTCCGGAGACGGCGATTCCGCCCGCCGCCGTTCATTCCGCCGCCGGCGCGCGCCGTGAACACCGCCGCCCTAGCTCGAAACCATAACCTACCCCTTTAACTAGCCTATTGCGTGCGCTAGGTCACAAGGAGCACGGTGGTACCGGTCCCGTCGCCGGAAAGCTCGCCGGCCGAGCTTCGGCCGGCGAGGCCGATGCTCCTCCGTTCGGGTCGCCGACGGTGGGCCGTCGGCTTTGCGTCTTGAGGCGCGCACGCGCGGGCCGTGGGGCGGGCCGCGCAAAGCCGCGCCGCTTACGGCCGGGCCGCTTTGCGCTGGGGTTTGGCGCTGGGCTCGCTCGGCCGGGCCGCGCCGCGCGCGCACGGGCCGCGCACGCCGCGCTACGCGCTCGCGCAAGCGCCGCTGGCCGAGTTGGGCCGATCGGCCAAATCGGCTCGTATGCCGGTTTTCTTTTAAAAAGGCTTTTCAAATTTAGTTTTGAATGAATAGTGCTAGTATTTATCTATTTTGTATAAAATTAATCATAACTCCAAAAATTATGAAAATTTTTGTGTAGCCTTCTCATGAGATGCTTGATCTAGGAAAAATATGAAATCTGAATTTGGGCAATGTTTTGCATGTTAATTAATTAGCTTATTTAATTAATAAATGCTTCTTCTTTCAATTTTAATAATTTATTTACTGTTGCAAAAATCATGAAATTTATTTTGTGACTTAGTAATGATGTAAGCAGTTTAAAATAAAATTTTGGGTTTAATTGGAGTAATTTTATTTTATGCCTTATTTATGCTTAATGAATTAATTGTTTAATGCTTTAATTAATCTTTAAACTTGATTAATCATTATAGGGATTGTTTGACTTTTTGGATTGAGTGTTGACCCTAGGTCATTACTCTTAATGACCTTTGGCACCTTTACTTAATTTTTTGAGCTCATGTTTTTCATGCCAATATGTTTAATAGGGGTTATTTTATGTGCCTAAGTTAATTAAAGTAAAATCTTAGGTGCAGGTGTTAGGTCTTTAACTCCAGATGAATTGTTATATATTCAATTGTGTAGATCTGGTAAGTGTGTTTGCTTTTCTTAAGAAAAATTCAAAACCCTTGTTATAGTGATTTGAATATAGCTGGAGAGCTCGGTAAACGAGTGTCCAGTGATACGATCTTATCAACCTGTCATCATGAGCATCATGTCATCATCACTATCCTCACTTATACAATCGTTATACTTATTCAATGCATATGCATGCAATAGGTGCGCCCGCGGGAGTGACCCTGTTGGAGTTCGAGGGAACGTGCCCGCAAGATTCGGAGAATCCTCAGGAGCAGGAGACTCATCCAACCGGTTGCGAAGCCGACCAGGACGTGGTTATCGAGTATCCGCGGCACGAACCATCAACATTCGTGAAAGGCAAGCCCCGGAGCATTTTAACTTCCTAACTTTTATAATTACTAAATGCTTTATGATTGTTGCATTAAGTTCTAGGAATTGAATTGGAACTCTTGCGCATTTATATCATTCCTTGTCCAGTTATCATCCCCGAAATCCTAATGATATGATACCGTAGCAATTGCTTAGCCATGCTTAAACGGTAGAAGTCGAGTGATTAATAATCACTTGCGAGAATTAGGATGATGGTTCACGGTTGGCTATATACGCTATCGTGCAAATAACCATGTGTATGTAAATCGAAGGCAAGACGGAGCGCATGAGCTACATGGTCGGCCAACCTTGTTAGTGAAGCGTACCGTCGTGCAAATTAATTACACACAAGGAATGGAGCCTTTCCTAGTCATGTTGAAAGGTGCCTAGCACTTAGCCGGGCCGGATCCGAGGTTATCCGCCGCGAAGCCTAGTAGCTCAACTTAGGCCGGATCGCGAAGAGTATCAAGTCTCACCCACCGACAGGTGTTATAATTCCTGATCCATTGGCATATCCGGCGTGGTATGTCCGTGTGGGAAGTCATGTCCGTAAGTCCAGAGGCAGGTGTTATAATTCCTGACCTCATGGCATGGTGGCGACCCTAAGTGAGGCGCCGTTCGGATCCGTGATTCCCGAGTTGTACGAATGGTGTTCTACGGTTACCCTTAGCGGGGCTTACCGGGAGAGTGTTAGGAATATTTCCCACTGGGTTGTAATCGATTCGAATCGCCATCGTCTCCCGGATAGTGAGAAGCTTGACGGGATTATCTCCATACTTGAAAACAAAAAGTTGTTTGGAAGGTTAATGGAAATTCACAAGATAGCTATTGATGAACCTAATATGGTTATGTACTTCTCTTCTCCTTGCTTGTTTAGCACAGGTGCAAACATAGTTGACAGTTAACGAACATTAACTCGATGCTAATAATAATTTGGTTACTCTTATCACTTAAAGCTTTTTATGCAAAAGAGTAAGCCAACTCCACCTATAAAGCCTTGCATAATCCTTGGAGTCTTTATTTCTGTTTCATGTCGGGTAAGTCTTGTTGAGTACAATTGAGTACTCGTGGTTTATTCCCTCCCGTTTGCATGACCTCTTCTATAACGGTTGCCGCATCTATCGCCTTCTCCCGCCGGAACGAAGACTAGACCATTGGGCATGGTCTCTAGTTGACTCCTTATCTATATTGCTTTTGTTGGATATGAGCTTGTACTGGCAATGTAAACCTTATCGATGGTTTTGTTTCAAAACTATACTTCTTCCGCTACCTTGTATTCTGGTTTGTAATAACTAAAGTGTACTCCGATATTATATAATCTATGTGGATTATTTGTAAACGGTTGTAACAAGTGATGTGGTTATGCTGAATCACTACGATCTTGGTTCGTTGCAAGTTGGTTTGAAATCCTTCGTGATTTCGTTGGACTACCGGGTTTATATAAGACAAAGTATACGAGTGTCAACGTATTAGCGGGGACATCTCGTACTTAATCTTGTATAAATTGGTCGGTTCTGTGACAACATTGGCATTGGAATCTCGTGCGAACTCGCAAGCTCTTGACTTTCGTGCGTCGATTGTATTAGAGGAAGGGTGCTAGCACAGAGTTTTATGACATTGACAGTGCATCTATATACTTACATTTATAGTGCAAACTACATCTTCGGTGCAAGTACAATCTTTTTAAGATTCGAGAATTAAATTTTGCACATGCATTTGAAATTTGTTATTTTTTCTGTGAAATTTGTCTTCTAATGCATATGCATTTGAAATTTGTTATTTTTTCTGTGAATTTTTAATAACCGTATTTGAATCTCAATTTTTGTAGCAATGTTCATCAATAGATGTACTATGGATGTGCGTAGATTCAAAATTTTCAAAACTTCTAATTATATTTTTAATAAGATTTTCATGACGGTGTGGAAGACGTGATTTGCACTAAATATTTTACTGTTTTTTAGAAAACAATATTTTGCTCGAGTAAGAATGTTGCATGAAACAAATCCTTTATTTGGGCGGATGCATGACGACCCGACGACGATTCAACTGAAATGAGCATTCTGTCAAAAAAAAAAACTGAAATGGGGCTGAGTTGCAGCCGAAACGCAAGGCCCACCTAAGGCCCAACTCAACTGTGATCCATCGCTCGCGCTTTAAAAAGGACGCTGCTCGTCCGCTCGTCCTCATCCTCCACCGCCGCCGGTGTGTTCTAGGGCCTTCCAACAAAATTATGCGGCGGCGGGGGCTCCCTGCTTGGACGATTGCTCCAGTGGAACCAACTCGATTCCCTTGCCCCTGATCTCTGAACCTGCTGTTCTTATTTCCTCCTTGGTGACAGTGGATCCCGTCATCCCTCTCTTCACATGTTTTTTTCGGTCTCTGTTTCTCTTTTACCATGTTTTTGTTCTCGCCTTGTCATTTGCATCTACATCTCGCCTTTGTTATGTTTGTGCCTTTGTTATGTCTGTGTGATATCCAGCACGAACTGAGCACACCAATAGGTCCTCTGGCATGATTTGCTAAGTTGCTACGAGGAGTTGCAGTGTGGTGCTCGGATATGAATCGACCATGATGGAGTTTGTCAGGCTTCTCGGTCCTCCCTTGTGGCCTTGGAGTTTGGAATACTCTCCAACATTTGATTTTTCATTCTGAATCCCGGATGAACACTAATTTTTCTTTCGAATGTTACACACAATTCTTTTAGTTGGCCTAGAGGAAATTTTTAAGAACTTATAAAATAATGAATTAAAACAATGCACCGTACTAACTGAACTTTGGTTATGGCCAAATCTGAGAGGAACACTTTTTTTTCTCTTTTAATATAGACCCATTTTTTTTTTCAGTTGGCCGAGCGGAAGTTTTTTTTTTAACACAAGGACAACTTTTCCCATTTCCATTGCGCGTCAAACTCTGGGACATCCCAAAAAAAGTAACTTGCCACCAACCGCCAGGCAACAATGGTGCTGAAAGGAAGTTCTAGCGAGACGTGCAAACCCACCACATTAACCGAGACTTGTACAAGTTCAAACAGCAAACATATCACTTCAGCGGATAGCCAGCACGATGATATGATCTGATGATATCGCCATCTTCACTCCTTATACAGTGATACTTTGGTTATTGCTGACAACGTGAGGGCAGAATTTTGTGCCTAAGTTTCGTAGCTAAAGGATTGAGATACTTGTATGCTGCCACGTAATATCTAAGCAACGTACTCTGATATGCTAATTTTAATTTAAGCAACGTACTCTTATATGCTGATCTTGTTCTTGACATTTTTGCCTAAGGGCCTGTTTGCTTCACGGGAGAAACGTAGGAAAAACAGAGGAATGCAGTTCCTATAGATTTTCAAGTAGCAAAAACAGAGGAATGCAGTTCCTATAGATGTTTCACTGTAGCAGCATTTGGAACACGGGAATGTTTCCTCTGAACGGTGAAGAAACATGTACTTTTGGAGGAATGAAAAACTGCACTAAGCCGATGGAAATTTTCCTGCAGCGCTCGCGCGTGTGTGGCTGTGTGTGGCTCTCGCGTGTACTCGGTGGGTGCTCGAGCACTAGTCTCTTCAGAGCTGCAGCGCTTCAGATGCTAGATGTGGGGGGCCATTTAAGTGCTTTAATATTTGATATATACGTACAACTTTGTACAAAAGAAAAATGTTTACTGTTAATTCTAATTTAAAGATTGAGTTTCCACCTGACTCTAAAATTCCTATACGAGTTATATTCCTTAATTCTAATTTAAAGATTGAGTTTCCACCTGACTCTAAAATTCCTATACGAGTTATATTCCTGCGTTCTAAACGCCTATTCCTATTAAATTTTTGTGTTATTCAATCCTTACGCCTTCATTCCTTTGCTATTCCTTTTCTCCTATTTCTACATTTTCCATTCCTTCATTCCAAACAGGCTCTAATAGCGGCGGATCTAGAAATACCATCCCAGAGGTCTAATAATTAATGTCTGCTTAGGCTAACTATAGAAAGGGTTATTTTTAGCTAAAAATCAAGAATTTATATGACTGAGCAAGACATGCATATAGAGAATTTGGCCACTGGGCCCTAACTAATGTAAGTTCTGAATTGGCATTTGATTCCCTCTGAAGTTATCTATACTTAGAAAATTTGTGGTTTGATTCCCTCTGAAATTATCTATACTTAGAAAATTTCTAGTTTCCAAAGCTTGCTTCAGCGAGGTAAGATACAGTAGGATCAATTCCAAAAACGCTAGGACCAACCAAATTACTACAGCCTATGTTTTTCCGTCACAAGCCTGGCAGTGGCAGACCTAGGATTTCAGAGTAGGATATGCCTGTGGCGAGCGCCACACCCTACGAATGGCGGTAGAACGTGAGAGCAGCAATTGGCGGGCAGGGCAACATGTGGTGCAGGAGGAGTGTTGGAGTTGTGGGGCGGCGGTGTGGGTAGGGGCCCTGGCGATGATGCAACGCAATTTCGTCGAAGAAGCTGTGTGCGGCTGGCCGACGGGTGTGAGGAATTGGAGATTGGAAGTGGGAAGACTAGATGGTCCGTCGAAGAAGCTGTGTGCGGCTGGCCGATGGGTGTGAGGAATTGGAGATTGCAAGTGGGAAGACTAGATGGCCCATTGAGTTGTCTGGCTAGATGTGGTCTGTGGGCTGTTTTGTGTTTTCACACGAATTAGAGTCAGAAAATAATTAAGAATATCAATTTAGAGATCATACATTCTCTCAAAAAAAAAATTAGAGATTATACATGCATATACCGCTAAGAACTACTAAAAATTTGGTTAAAATTATTGGGTATGCCCGAGCATACCGGCACAATGTAAAGTTCGCCCATGAAGCCCGGTTCCTTTCCTTCACCTTGACCAGGCTTCATGGGCGAACTTTCCTTCACCTTCCACTTGCATGCACATTCCTTCGGCATAGTTTTTCAAACTGACCGAAAATCGAACCGTTAGAGGCCTCGATTCACAGTTTGATGGGCTGATCCACGGTTCAACCCGGTTCAAATAGAATGAAAAATGATACTAAAACACAAACAAAGATATGGCTTAATGGTGGAGAAATTACTCTTTGAACCCGTAGCCTAGAGACTGACTCCCTCCTGCCTCCCTTTTTATTCAATTTCCCATCATTTCTCTCCTCTCCACCCATTCTCACATTGGAATCCCCCCGGTCTGCCTCTCTTTTTACTCAATTTCCCATCATTTCTCTCCTCTCCACCTCCCTTTTTACTCAAGTTCCCATCATTTCTCTTCTCTTCACCCATTCTCACGTTGGAATCCCCGGTCTGCCTCCCTTTTTATTCAATTTCCCATCATTTCTCTCCTCTCCACCCATTCTTACATTGGAATCCCCCAATATGTCTCCCATTTTACTCAATTTCCCATCGTTTGTATCCTCTCCACCTACTCTCATGTTGGAATCCCCGGGTCTGATGCCTAATTTTATAGCGGTTTTTACCAAGCCGTCGGTTCACCAGTCCTATATATTCTACAAGCATACTAATACGCTCTGTTTTAGATTCGCCCAGCTAACATAGTTGTATTAGCTTAGAAGATGTTAGCTACTTCCTTTAGGCAACATTTTAAGGTGCAATGGAGAAAATACCGGATACCAAGAAATGAAGGAAGATCAAGAAATAACACTAATGAAAAAAAATCACGTTAGAGGCTCTATTGGTGCCGACTCCCCGTCTTCCATGCATGTATGCATGTAACCTTAATAATTGGGAAATTACATTAATGAAAAAATATCATGTTAGAGGATCTATTGGTGCCGTCTCCCTGTCTTCCATGCATGTATCAGGGAGTAATAGCTAATTACTCGCTAGATGGTAGGAAACGCCTAATAATACGGACTTTCTCTAACTTGCTGGCACCTAAGAAAAGGGATTAGAGGGAGTAACAACTAATTACTAGCTAGATGGTAGGTAAGATATTAGCTGCTCCCAAGGAAGTGAATGCAGAGCCAAAAGAAGGCTCATGACTATTGTGGTTCTATGCAGCTGTCATCTGCTTGACTCGAGGAAGATGACTGTCGTCTTAAATAGGCCTCACACTAATGCTAAACATGTTCTATATGCATACTAATATGCTCTATTTAGATTCACCCTGCTAACATAGTTGTATTAGCCTAGGAGATGTTAGCTAATGGATAATTACTAGCTAGATCGTAGGTAAGATATTAGCGTAATAGCTAACTACTAGCTAGATAGTAGGTAAGATATTAGCTAGGAATGAAGCTGGACCCAAAGAAGTTGAAAGTCATGAACCCGCCGGCAAGAAAGTGAATGTAGAGCCAAAAGAAGGCCCATAGCTATTGTGTCTCTATGCAGCTGTCATCTGCTAATGTTATGCCTCCAACTCCGATTGTTGTTAAGTAGCCAAAGCTCCAATCTCTCATCGTCAAGGATACCCCGGCAATCATAGCAGTCTGTGTGTTATTTCCCTGCTGCGCTAGTTGCACCAAAATCTTAGGTTCAAGTCATTTTTCCTTTCTCACCCTTCTTGATATCGATTACAATACTATGATACCATCTTACTTCAATGGTCGACTCACTTTGGCTCGTTTGGCCGTACTCTTGCCTCCTCAGATTGAGGAACCAGTTGATGGGATGAGCTCTATGCTGGAAGAGGAGGATCTTGTGGAGATCACTGCTGCAGACTTCAACCCACACAAGAGGAGGGCCAAAAAGCTCAAGGAGCAGCTGGATGACAAATTCCTTCGACGCAGCAAGAGGAACGATGTCAAATTAGGTAGCTTCAAGCCTACCCGAGCAACCCCCAAGGAGAATGAAGTTCCAAGCCCAATCCCTCTTGTAATTATCCCTGCCCCTGGAAGTGTAGTTGCACCACACCTCACTGAGTTCATGCAAGGCATTGAGACTGGCTTCCCTCAGATACAACCTTCGGTTGTGTCTGCTACTATCCTAAAGACTGATGTCAATGCGGATCATAATTAACTAGATGGACTGCTCCAACACCACTAGGACCACTTGTGGTGCATCTTTTGTTGGCTTTTAGGTTGCTCTCTTTTGATCAATGTGCCCAACCTAGCGGGCTTAATAAGAACCTTCTTGCCAATGTCTGGCATGTAAGCAACTTAAGTTTGCCAAATTCCTGCTACTCGTTCGATGCAAGTTAAGAAATCAATTTAGTTTATATCCTTTTCTGCTTTTTTGTTACTTCGCTTCGAATTGTTGTGACACAATGATATATTTTTTTCACCTATTAATCTTTTATCATATTTTGTGGCTTGTTGTTGTCCCTGTTTAGTTGTCCTCACCTATCACACTATTTCCATTTTTAGCTTATCAAAGCTCTTCCACATGATGTGTTGGCTGATTTGTGTATTTGTGTTGTCACTCGATGGCCAAACCTCCCTACAATTATCAATCAATTGATCATTAATAACAATCGAACTCTAAAATCCTATTTTGAAATGTTAGAGGCATCAATTCACATGAAAAGTGGGATGCGGATAGGCCACGCGCGTGTAGTCTTCCGATGAGGCCCATAAGAAAAGCAGCATGGCGTCGTCCTATTAGATGGTAGCATGCAGTTTTCATGTGCTTTGACCATCCTGCCGCCACACCACGACCGTGGGGCCGTGTTAGCTTCCACTGGGCTAAAATAACAAGACGCTCCGACCACCTCCAGCGCCTCGTCATTTTCTTCTTCCCCTCTTCTTTTTTTTCTTCCATGCGCGACCCCGTCTTCTTGTCAGCCAGGAGAGGATGGATCGCAGTCATAGGCACCGCTATATATGGCACAGCTGCACGTAGCTGCCGACCGGAGCTAGCATACGTAGCTGTCACGCTACTTGTTGCATGCATATATGCTGCCGTCGCCAGGCCAATCGCGCACATATATAACCACGCGGCGCGCCGGATGTCCAGCTCCAGCCAGCGTGTCTCCATCCGTCCATCGTGACTTCGTCTCGTCGCAACACGCAGCTTGTATAGCATGAACAGGTTGCACAAGAGCACGACGCAATTACGAATGGGCTGAATGAGCTGGGCTGTGAGTGAGCGAGCATGCGTGCACACAGGCACTGACGACGCACGGCATGCACACACTCACACCACCCCTGGTGTCGGATCCGACTCCTCGAGCATAGGTTTTTGGCTTGTGCGGGTGCCAGAGAGAAAGTGAGAAGACAAGTTGGGGTGCCCGTAAACTGTTGTTGTTTCTACTCCATGCCACTACTGGAAACGGGTTCTTTGCCGCCTGCTGATGGCAGTCGGCAAAGGCCGATCTGATCAGCTGGCAAAGGTCTTTGCCGACCGCATTCCACGTGGGCAGCGGCAAAGGAAGGTCGCAAAGGCCGGGCGGCAAAGACCGCTTTGCCGATCGCAGTGGTGGTGGCGGGCGGCAAGGTCTTTGCCGATCGCCTAGTTGGCAGGCGGCAAAGGGAACGCGCACGACCGTCACCTGACGGCAGGCATTGCCTTTGCTGACTGCCTAGTTGGCAGGCGGCCCGGGCAGTCGGCAAAGTTTTTTTTTTTTTGCCATCCTGCCATCTCAAATCCGGCTGACAAAAGGCAGTCGGCGAAGGCCTTTGCCTACTGCCCATGCCTAGCGGCAAAGCCGGAAACGCTTTGCCGCAAAGAAACCCAGCTTTGCCGACCGCGTGCGCCGCAAAGCCGGAAAACCTGGTTTTTTTTATGTTTTAGATGCATTACCTCACATATCGCACCGACGGAGAGGGCCGTGAGCGGGGCCGGGGGAGCGGGCGGCGCCGTGGAGAGCGGCGGCGCGCCGGGGCGGCGCTCCTCGGCGGCGGGATGGCGGCAGCCCGGCGTGCGCTCGGGGAGAAGAAAATAGGGTTTGGGCGCGGGTAGGAAATGGGCGGTGCGCCGGCCTAAAAAAAGTGGTGGACACCTTTGCCGACGCCTTAGCGGGGCCGGCAAAGGATCGGGCAAGGTGGGCCAAAGTGGGCCATCACAGAGCCTCTTTTGCCGATCGCCTACTCGGGTAGCCGGCAAAGGCTCCTCCTCCGCGACCGTTTGTATCGGGTCGGTAAAGGACCCTCCGCGACCGCGAGATCGGGCGATCGGCAAATAATTTTCTTAATTTTTTTAGAATTTTGGCTCTAAATTTTTTATTTGGCCTAAATAAATAATTTGCAATCATATGTCACAATTTGGGGTTTTTTACAATATTTTGCTATATTCCGTTGATTTCTTTTGTTTTCTTGCATTTTCCCGTCCTGTGGAGAGGTCTGGGTTTTGGACATCCGACGTCGCAACTTGCTCCAAACTTTTCTAAATTTTTATCATAGCGTCCACATGCGATAACATGACACCTCGACGAGTTTCGTGATTTTCCGACTTCGTTTGGATTTTATATAATTAAAAAACACCTCTAACACGTTGGGAAATTCCTGTTCCGTGGACAAGGACTTCAAACTTTTGGGTGACCTTCTGCACACGGCCTCAAAATGCACTCTCTAACATGAATATCATTTTTCGAATGGCTACGTTCTGATATTTCATGCACCTGCAGTTCAAACTTGAATTATGCCGTGAAAATGCAAGGAAACAAAAGAAATCAACGGAATATAGCAAAACTATTCAGAAAATCACGAAACTTCTCGAGGTATCACGTTATCACATGTGGAGGCTAGGAAAAAAATTTGAAGAAGTTTGAAGCTAGTGGCTACGTCAAATGTACCACACCGAGACTCGTAACAGAAAAAAAAATCAAAAAAAATTCTTTGCCGACTGTCTCACGGCGTGGCAGTCGGCAAAGAAGACGGCGCTGCAGGCCGCCTAACCCACGCTGTTAGGTTTGTCGCCTGCTTGTCCTGGCAGTCGGCAAAGACTTCATTTGTCGACTGCCATACTTTGCCGCCTGCTGGCACCCAGGGGCAGTTGGCAAAGGGCATCCTTTGCCGACTGCCTAACTTTGCCGCCTGCCAAGGCCAAGGCAGGCGGTAAATCTTGCCTTTGCCGACTGCCCTGGCCTTGGTAGGCGGCAAAGTGCCGCGGCAGTCAGCAAAGTGCCAGTTTCCCGTAGTGTGCATATTGTGTCATTCATTCATCCATGTGAAGATTTGTGATGAGTCACCTGGTTTCCATGTGGTTCAAAGCAGCGGCGGCAGGAACGCTTGATGAACCACTGGCGACGCGTTCCTTTTCTGCGGGTTCTACGTGAGGTAGCCCCCACTCTCGGGCCTTCCGCTGCACCACCGACCGTAGCCCGGAATAAGTCGCCCGTATTGGGAAGGACCCAACCGCCCAAGAGGAGGCAAAACTGCCCCAAGGGGAGGCAAAATTGCCGCTGCCTGCCGTGCGGCCGGTGCACGGAGATGGTTCCTCGCGCGAGGTGAAGGAGCGAGGGGGCTGGGACCGGCGGCAGAGTGAGATCGGATTCGGACGGTTGGCGCGTGCTGATCAGGGCAGACGACACATTTATTATGGTCTGTGATGGAGCCAGCAGCCCTGCGTGTGCGTGAGCTTCTGCGACCGCGCGTACGCTGGCTGCCGCCGTGCTAAGGCTAGAGCTGCAGGTATTTTTTTTGAGGTCAACTTCTAGGGGATAAATTCATCCCCACCTACAAATATATTCCCTAGATGTCGGTGAACGGTTGGTGGAAGGCATAGCCTTGATTGACAATGAGATTGTTTGAGGAGGGTGAGGGTATCTAGTAAGATGTCTGACTTAAACCCCTTTTAAGTCAGACATCTAGAACTGTCTCTATAAATAGACAACAATCACGCCAACCATACAGTCAACTATCACCGAACATCACAACAATTGGGAGGACTACAATTTATATCAACTTGGCTGAAGCAATTATTCCGACGATCCAGTGCACAAATATGCGGGATAGGATGTGCCCAAACATGCAAGGCTTCAGTTACCTATATCTGCATCCCGAGATCATTGCAGAGCTCGCTGCAGATTAAGGCCGTGTCTAGAAACCGGTCTGAAAGATCTCTATTGTCCTCCGGCTCTTTTGGGAAACTATTGGCGTAATCATTCGTGTAAGGCATGTAGGACTCGAGCAGCTTCTGCCTCATATCGACCGAGATCATCCAAGCCTTGGCAGAGTAGCAAGGCCCCCGGAGCACAAAATGGAGAACGTCATGGCTGCGCTTGCTCACGACAGGGTACTCCGGGACCCAGCGCGGCAGAGGCGAGTCACGGAATTTCTGAAGGGTCCAGAGATCGTCGACTTGGAGCACGCAGTCCTTCTCCCACGACTCCGTCTCTAGAGCCCTCAGAGTCCAGGAGGTGACGCTAAAACCTGAGCTCTTCGTCCGGCCGAAGTGGCCATTGTCCGCGTCCACGAACTTGACTACGCCTTGGCTGGCTTCAACGGTCCTATACGACGCCGGCAGGCGGCCACGAGTGTAATCGTGCATGTCGTCCCAGACCTCGATCCCAGGAAGCTGCACGAACCGTAGCTCGGGGGAGTCGGCGAAAACGTCGCAGTACAGGAAGCCGCGGTGGTAGTCGACCCAGCACATGGATCCATGGAAGGTAAACACCTTATCAGTGCACCATGTCAGCGGGTAAAGGCGTAAAGCCCCTTATCCCCATCGAAGGGGATCCGGAGCTGCTTGACCTCCCACCCCCCCGTGGAAGACGAGAACCGCGAGAGCACGGCCACCTCCTCCCGCGTACCCTCGTCGTCGAGCCGAACCATGCTTGCTTGCAACTGCAACTGCAGGTTCGCCACGACGAATTCCCCGCCGCGGCATGCGATGCCCGGGTACCGTAGTGTTTCGGCCCAGTCGCCAAGCTGGGGGAGAAGCAGCAACAGCGGAGGGGATACGACCGAGTGTGCCTGGTACACGAAGAAGTTGTCCTGGTAGGAGCACGGCGGCGGGTCACCGACGGCGACGACCGCGTGGATGAGGAGGAGGTCCCCGTCCGAGGCCTCCACTCTGGGCCCGTAGCGCAGCTCGGCGTCGATGTGCATCTCCACGTACGAGGAAGCCGGCGGCTTGGCAACACGGAGGGAGACGCGGACTTCTCCTCCGTTGCTGCCGGCGCAGGCCGCGGCGGGATCAACGACCTCTCTCATGAGCACGGTGCTCTCGAACAGCGCCCAGTCTGCACGGGTTGCCGGCGCCGCGGACGACAAGGCAATTGGAGGAGAGCGAGATCGCGAGGCTGCGGCCATCTGGAATAAACGCGATGTGAAAGGATTCTGGCCGGGATTCAGCTGGTTGAGTACATAACAACTATTAGCCGGACACGGACAGACTTTCGTATCCGACCGAGGCTCGACCACGGACACCCGCATGGACCTCATGTACGTGCATATGCCGAATTCCACTTCCGCGGTCGTTCGCGCGATTCGGCCGCGGGCGAACGAGAGACCAGCCTCCGCCCAGACTCGTTACTTCGTACTCCTTTCCTTTTATGGATAATACGGAGCGATACTTTTTTCCTTTTTTGAATCGAGCAGTTGATGGCACGCATCCACCGTATAAACCGAGTATTTGGTCTGTGGCACGCATGCACCGCATAAACATTCTTTTTTTTTCTCTCCTTTGTTTTTCTTTCTACCATTTTTCTTTTACTTTTCTCCACTAGTTAAATCTCATGACCAAATTTGTGATAAAAAGTTTATGATGATAAATTTATTCTGCAAATATAATATACATTTGTACACCATATTTTTTATATTTTCTGCTAATATGTTATAATTTTAATTTGCACATATAAGTTATGCAGTATAACTTATACTTCTAACTTTACATCTAAGCTATTAATCAGGATATATCTAAGTTATAGAATTAAGTTATATATAAAAGTTTTGTGTATAATTTTGGTAGTCTTCTATTAAATTATGATAATAAGTTTGTTCCATGATATATTATGCATAAAAATTATGCGCATAACTTTTATACGTTTACATATATAATTGTGTTAATAACTTAGTCCGTTCCTTTTTTGTTTAATAACTTTTCGTCATAAGTTATGCTTCATAACTTATAAATTATAAGTTATTGTTATAAATTATGTGTTATAAGTTACTATATATAAATTGTTAAAAAAATTCTTCGAAACACGTACAAGTGGGGTCTAGTTTTGTTCCCCTCTTCACGTAGAATACACCGGTGCGACGAAATTAAAAATAGATACATATTTAAAAAATTATAGCATTTTAAAATAAATATTTCACTTTTTTAAACCGACGTCACGACACACGAGCCCGTAGCATTTCACGTGTATGTGTGTACGTGCCATACTAATGCGCCATCCAAATATAGAAAATAGCGGGAATGAATTATTTACCGTAAAAGGAAAGAGCGTAGTTGGTCCGATCGTTCGCTCGATTTCGATCTAGTGAACGTTCGCCGATTAGCATTGCCCGTGCATATGTGATGTGTCACCCGGGACAACTATCCGGCGAACGTTCACGAAAGGCAACCAGCGAACGAATTTAGGACATTGAATCTTCCCTTTAAGATAATCATGCTATCCTGCTTTTTTCTATTTTTGAGCACCGGCACCGGAAAGGAGCATGCATGTTCCGGTTCGTTCAAGCGCCGTTTTTTTGACCGCTGGCGATTGATTTTCAACACGCACAAAACTTCTCGTTTTGGCAACTTTCTTTTTTTTTTGAAAGTTTTCTATTTATAGCAAAATAAGGTAAAGTTACAAATTCAGGTGCATAGCTTCCATTCTCTAACTTATACCTCTAACTTAGAACAGATAACTTACACGATTTTAAATGTTGTAAAGTTAGAAATCTAACTTAGAAAGCACTACTTATGTGATCTAGCACGTTGCAAAGTTAGAAATCTAACTTATACATATGACTTACGTGACCTTACACGTTGCAAAATTAGAAATCTAACTTATACGTATGACTTACATTACTTTACACGTTACAAAGTTAGAAACATATGCAAGTGGGATCTAGTTTTATTCGCCTCGTCACGTAAAATACATCGGTGCAAATGGAATTAAAATAAGATACACGATTTGAAAGTTAAAATAAAATGACTGCTTTTTAAAAAGTGACATTAGCAACAAGGGAGTGCAGAGCGGACAGCAAGTGTCGGATCGTTCGCTCGGTCTTCAACTGCAAGAACGTCCCCCAAAATGGAATTGGGTGTGTCACCTGGTTTTTCCGTGTGGTTTAAGCGGCGGCGGCAGGGGAGCACTTGATGGACCAGTCATCGCCTCACCGGTGATTCACGTGGGTGCAAGCCGCGAGCCCGATCCGAGTATATGGTCACGAAGAAACTCGACACGACACCTCCCTCTGCTGCGAACCCTTTTCCGCGAGCTCTGCTTGAGGCAGTCAGCGCTCTCTGGCCCTCCGCTCCGATCCTCCGACACCGACCGTAACTCGAAATAGTGGCATTGTCTTGCCCATATTTTTTGAACGAATTGTCTTGTCCATATTGGGAAGGGCCCAACCGCCTATGAGGAAGAGGCCAAAACTGCTGCTGCCTGCCGTGGGGCCGGTGGTCGGCACCGTGTGAGATCGGACGGTTGGCGCGTGAGGATCAGGGCAGTGCGTGAGCGTTAGCCTTTTTTTTACAAGTCTACTAATGAAGAACAGGGTACATAATGGTCTTGTTACCTGAAAAGAAAGACAGCATGGTCAACTATGGCCCATTTGAGAACGATTCTGCCAGTGTGAGGTATTCGTAGAGGCATCGAAGATGCATGTACCCGGATGGACTGACCACGCGTAGTGTCGGTGAAGCAGTCAAAGAATAAACATGCTGACAAGGATGTTGTTAATGTCGTTATCGGAGGTAGAAGAAGCTCGAACCGAAAACCCAGTTAAGGGCATAGTCGTCGAATCAACACCACATAAGTAGCTGTCTGGTTGAATCGAGGGACGCCAGAACCGAAGGCTACAAGATACAGGAAAACAAAAAAAAACAGAACAAAATCAACACCAAGTTGTTGGAGTTGTTCCTAACATTCTATCAAGTACCAACCTTTTTTCCTAGTTTCAAAAAGAATCTTTTTTCCTCTTTAATTACCATAAAGAATAAGTACATGCTACGAAAGTGTAGCCAGAGAGGAGAAGGTAAACGAATAGGGCACATGCCCCCGCTCCGTGCGTAATGAGTCCGTCCCCTTGTGTCCGGCGAAGCGGATGCATTGTTGTTGGCAGTGGTTGGTGCCAAGTAAATCGAGTGGCCGTGTGCACTATGTCGATTGTTGTGGCCATGGGCGCCGCATCGCTGCCACTCGCAGTGGATGTCGTATCGTCGGTGGAGCCATGGGCATGATGTTGCTCAATGTGGCCGTGGATGCGACATCGCTCCCTTTGGCCATTGGCATGACGTCAGCGATGGTGTCCATGGCCAGCACCGTGATGTTCTTCGTCGGTGTTACATGACGCCGGTGCCGACAAATGCAGTAGGTAGCTAGGACCACTGCCACTGTGAAGGCAGCAGCAACTAAGCCAATGTCGACCTAGTCACCGGTCAATAGTGATGAAGTGGCTCGGGGCTACCATTGGCCATCTCCTTCTCCCTCGACTTTTCTATGGCAGTGGACAGGCGGTGGATGGTGGATTCTTCTTTACAGCAGCGGACCGACGGTGGATTATTGTTATCAGTGCTAGGGTATCCGTACCCTTCTTTTATATGGGTAGGCAAGCGGCCAACAACATGGAGAAAGAAGTAGACTGACAGGAATTAGACAATAGCTGGAGAAGTTGTGAGCGGAAGTGGTTAAGTGGGCTTGACTGCAGGTATGTGCTCTGCATGAATGAGTCCGTACAACTTTGTACTCTCACTACTTTCATGCGGTTATAAAATCATCTTCGCTTTCCTAACCTACAAATAAACTTTGATACGAAAGTTAGTTGCTCAACTCCAAAGTTTTGGGGTTGTCTTTCTAGCGAAGTCAAATTCCCAACATATATCATAGTCTAAATCAATGTAATGAAAGAAGGTCAGCAATATGATTCCAAAGTAACATACAAACAAGTCTTGAGGTTCTCTGCATTGAGCTGTACTTGTACATACTCTGTTTTTACTTTCAAGCAGGAGCAAATCCATCAACAAACACCGAAAAACGTGTTTGCAACTAGCTTAATTTCCTAGTACAACGATGGGAAAGCACGATTAAAAAAATAATTGAGGCAATAAATAAAAGATCGTACTACAACAGAGTCAGTAACTTACTGCGAGTGAAGAAAATGGACAAAAAAAACTTGATTTGCTCTCTGATTGAGTTCTTATACTTTTTTTAAAGAAATTACACTACGTCGCCGTAACGGCATGACAGGCGTTCATGGGGCCAGCTCTCTAATTTCGGCCTTCACGTGCCCCTGCCTGCGTGAAGAAACCCACGTGCGCGGGGTTTACCGATCAGGTACTGCCACGTATTCGGGCAGTCGGGCTACGGAGTACACCGTAGCGTGTGGGTTTCACGCGCTTTGAGCCTTTGACCCTCCTGTCCCCATTCCACGACCGCGTCCGAGCGCCGCCGACGTGCAGCTGTGCTAGTACGTAGCTGTCACCTTACTTGCGGCATGCACGCTGCTGTCGCCAACCACGCCCACGGCGAACGAGGCGCGCCGCCGGCTGTAAAGCCGGCGTCTCCATCGTGACTCGTCTCGTCGCAGTCTCAACACGCAGCTTATATAACATGAACAGGCTACACAAGAGCACGACGCAATTACGATTATAGCTTCTGATTACACTTTCTAGCTTCTGATTACATTTTCTTATTTTTGTTGTGGTACGATATGAACAAATGAACGAATAATCCTATCATGCATGTTTTCTATACAACCATCTTCCATAGATGTAACTATGTATGTATACTGTATGTATCTACGAGCTAATGCTGCATTGTCTGCTCCTAGCAAGCTTCCTAGAACCTAGCAACAATGCAGCATCGATGTAGCCTGCTAACTAGTTGGGCCTGTGGCAGTTGATCCTGACCTCCAGCGGCGTCCCGGGCGCCGGCGCGAGATTCCCCATCCTCACCATGGCCTTGGCGAAGTCCCTAGCGAACGCGGCTCCATCACTGGCGTACTTCCTCACCAGCGCGTCCTGCTGCGGGCCGCCGCCACCAAACAGCTGCTGGTCCGAGTGCAGCAGGCCGCGGCGCTGCACCAGAGCCTGGAAGTACCCGTTATCAAACCTGTCGGGCGTCGCGTCCAGCGCTGCGACGGCGTCGTCCCTGCCGCCGCACACCCCGCGCATCTGCGCGGCGAAGCCGGCGTCGATGGACCCCGCTGGGTCGCCGCCGCTGACGCGGCCGCGGAACGTGGCGCACCGCGCCCTCCCGACGGTGTGCGCGCCCGACAGCGCCGTCATGTCGCGCGCCGACAGGCCCTTGGCGCGGAACGAGGCGACGAGGGACGAGAGGTTGGAACCGGGGCCTGGGAGGAGCGCGTTGGCGGCGTCGCGGCTGGCCGTGCGCGCGTCCAGGCGGCCCAGCGGGACGGTCCACGACGGGCCGCCCAGCAGCGACACGGCGTCGCGCGCCGCCAGCGCGAGGACGTCCGCGCACGAGACGGTGCCGGGGCAGGCGGCTTCCGCGGCGGCCTTGGCTGCGTCGACGACCTCGAAGCCGCGCAGGGAGTTGGCGTTCGGCCCCGCGCCCTTCTCGCCGATGAAGGACGGAGGCGCGTCGTCGAGGAGGATGGAGCCGTCGCAGCCGTTCACGAAGCAGTCGTGGAAGAAGATGCGGAGCACGGAGGCGGCCGCGCGCGGGTCGGCTGACACCGCACGCGCCATGGCGGAACGCACCGCGGGCTGCAGGCCGGGGCACCTTTTGTCGTAGTACTTGGTAGATAGTGCTGTGGCCGTGCGGCTGGCGAAGGGTGACGAAGCGATGGTGAGAAGGAGAGCGAGCAGGATGGCCCTGCTGGGCGAAGCAGACACGGCACCGGCGGCCATGGCTGAGGCTGATCACTTGAAGAGAACAAAGATGATGGTGGACGAAATTACAAGAGGGAAGGAAGTAATGTGGCGGCAAAGTTGGTGCCGGTATTTGTAGTGTTGGGTGATGGGCGTTCGTGACTGGGATGGATACGTCGCGTGTGGAGTGGTCGGTTCACCGCACGCGTAATGTGCTGGGCTGTGAGTGAGCGAGCATGCGTGAACAGGCACTGACGCACAAGATCCGATCCGACTCGAGCCAGCTGCCGAGTGGTATCGTGTCGGGTTCATATCCTAGGTTTGCCTTGGGCGGGTACTGGAAAGAAGGTGATCAGGCCGATAGACAGATAGGGTGCCTGTTGCCTTGCTTCTACTCCATGCATGCTGTATCATTCATTCATCCATGTGAATATATGTGATGACTCACCTGGTTTCCGTGTGGTTCACGCGGCGGCGGCAGGGGCACTTGATGGACCGGTCGTCACCGATGGTTCGCGAGAGCGAAGCCGCGAGCCCGATCCAAGTGTGGCACAGCTCGACACCTCCCTCTGCTGCGTTCCTTTTCCGCGCGCTCTGTGTGAGGCAGCCAACGTACATTCTCTGGCCTTCTGCTCCGACACCGACCGTAGCCCGGAATAGGTCGGCACTGTCTTGCCTGTATTCGGGAGGGCCCAACCGCCCATGAGTCCTACAATCCAAAACTGCCGCTGCCTGCCGTGGGCGGCCGGCCGGTGCACTCGCCCAAGGCGGAGTAGGGCCGGGGCCAGTGGCCGCGTGAGATCGGACGGTTGGCGCGCGCGGATCAGAGCAGTTATAGTCTTGGTCTGTCATGGAGTATGGCCTGGTGCCTTGGTCTTGGTCATGGAGTATGGCCAGCAACCCAGAAGCACTGTGCGTGAGTGTGAGCTTGTACAGCCGCGCGACGCGCGTACGCTAGCTGCCGTAGTCCTGTATGCTGCCGGCAGCTGGGGGCTACAAGTATAATCGTGGGTCGTCCGAGATCTCGATCCCAGGAAGCTGCACAACCGGAGCTCGGGGTTGTCGGCGAGAACGTAAGCCGCCGTGGTAGTCGACTTATTAGTGAACTCGGGGCCTGTTTGGAATACAAAAGCAATGGTACAAAACACAGTAATAATAGAAAAAGAATACATGTGCATAACAGAGCAATTAAACACGTAGAAATTCGAGAGGATTTGGTGTTTGGAACAAATGAATATGAGCAGCACAGGAATTTAGGAGTTAGTGCAAAACACAACTACTAGTAAGTATAATTATTGGGTGCTTGGCTGTGTCTATGTGAAAGCCAGCAGCAGCAGCACCATATTTGACTAGCGTGCCCTGCTTGGTATATGTGTTTTCCAATTTAGTTTGGTTGTTGTAGAACTCTACATTTTAGATGTGCTTTCTATTTTACATAATAGTTAAATCTCACAGTTTAGCATCTAATTTTACCGTGTCTCTTGGGATTGCTCTAATACATATTGTCATAACTAATTTCTCAGCACTTCGAGAATCCAACCGTTGAATCGATTCCATGTTCCACATGCTAGTAGCCATCTCTGTAAATACCATTCTCACATTGTGGAACTTTTTATCTTCTATTCCATATGAGTCCTGCATTATGAGCTTGAGATTACAAAATAGTAACAACTAACAACCAAAGAGAAGCTGAATTTGGCAGAAATCCAGAGCCAATTTACAACGACACATTTACAACATGTGGTTGCCAACCATATTTCCTACTCCAAAGTCCAATGGTGATTTTACCCCTATTATTTTAACTTTGTGATTTTCCCTTCACTACTAGCAAGCCAACGTGATTTTGCCTCTGGTGTCTTTGCGAATCTGCCCCTATTTTGACCGTTGACTTGGGGCAAAATCGCATTGACTTGCTTGTAGGGAAGGACAAAATTATACAATTAAAAAACGAGGGCAAATCACAAATGAGCTTCAAAATAGGGATAGAAACGCTTAAGCCTCTTTTAAAAAAGCCTACCGATTAGCTAAACAAATGTTTTATCATAAACCATGTTTCTCATATCTAAATCACAATCCTTAAAAAGCCAATTTCTATTTATTGGTGAAGTACATGTATGATTCCATTTCCATGTTCCTTATATCTATATTAACAACCTATGCATTTGTAGCAGATCAAGCCCCCCAAAAGATGCAATGGGCAATGCTTGCATTTTGCTTGTTCAATACTAAGAATTCTAGAATCCACTGAGGTAGAGGAAAGATACGGAAATTAGGAAATGACCACAAATCATTAAGTTCGGTGTCAACATTATTTTCCTACTTCCTTGTATGCATCACTAACATCCTTTATTGCGAAACTCTTTCTCCAAACAACCCACTATCAATGTCCAAAAATTTTACTTTGCCTCTACATACGCCAACACTTTTGTATGTGCTAGGAAATTAATGTCCTTTGGAATAATCATGGTCCTGGTTCCGCATATTAATCTCTAAAAGCTATATGAACTAACATCTTACAATAGAGTATGCCACTATGATAATCTACCCAAAACAAAAAAATGACAAAAGTGAAAAAAGAGATCATCAGAATCCCATACAAATTGAAACAGATATTTTTTTTGGTTGTAAGGGATTGGGAGCTCTGTGGTTTTCATTCTTCTATGAAAGATGAGAACCACACGAGCTTACCCACTTCCATATTGGTGTCTTGTCCTCCCTATACCTATCATCCTCCACCAACATGTCAGGACTAAGCACCCAATTCGTCAAACTAAGGAAGACATTGTAGCCACCTATGGTAAGACGTGAGCAGAGGATCAATCACAACTATGACAATGTATATGAGGAAGAGGTTACCACCAACAACAAACTCTAAAACATCAAATGCCGAAGATTGTTATCTAAATAGTGAGCCTCATGCACTAGTAATGCCAGGTGACTGTACAGGTGAAAGCCTGCATGATGTACTATTTGCAACAGTATTAGTGACAGTTCCATGATCGACAGTATTATTCCTTGCCTGCTATCAACTGCATGGACACGACAGCTACACACAGAAAATTGTGAAATAAAAGAAATAAAGGTCATCAAATTAATCCTACCTTTGAAGCTCATTTTTTTTTTTTTGAGCAACACCTTTGAAGCTCATGATCTCAATCGATTGGCCGTGCTGCTGCTACCGGCGATCTGTTCATTTGCTAGGCCCAATCCAAAGTGCATTTTGAAGCATTCAGGGGCCACCAGCAGACTTTTTCCTTTTTGTTCCCCCTCAGGCAGGCCAGGACTTTGCACGGGCCCAAGCCCAAACACCCGCCCCTCGCCAAGCGGCCTAGCCCATTGGCCACGAGCCCCCAACACCCCCAACCACCCCACCACAAACCCTAACCCAGCTCCCGCTCCCCACCGCGCGCCGCACTCCTGCTCCCTCTCCCCACCGCACGCCGCCGCCGCAGCCGCTCTATAACAGAACAGACCAACTAATATAATTATCGTGCACTAATCGAGCCACCGTGGCAGCTCAAGTAGTAAACCGAAATTATTCCAGTCCGGTAGTCCGAAAATCTCGAAGGATTTCACCAACGTCACATACATCTCAGATCGTTTCCCAACATTCGCCATTCATGATCGTTACATCAGGTTCCAAACAAAATATTACATAGTGTACTCAAATTTAGTTATTACAAACCAAGTTCGAATTTTCAAAGTGCAGAAGCAAGTTAAACAACAGTTCTCAAATGCACACAGAGTTTTTCACAAACATAGTGCCAAGTCATCCATCGGGATCCACAAAAGCATGAGGTACGAAGATAGGATTGATCGAGCCCACGATCTACTCATCACCAGCTGCCGGATGGAAACATGTCGGGCAAAAGAGTCGTAGAACATCTCTCCATCTCGCAACAACAATTGGGAATTGCACCCCGAGTACGTGGTACTCAAGAAGACTTACCCGACTAAAAGAAAATAAAGACTCTTTGGTGGATGCCGAGGCTTTGTGTGGGATAGCCGACTCCTTTGTTTGCATAAGAGATGAGGTTATTAAATAAACATTTAGTGACAAAAGGACTCTCTAGCTTATCCAATTAAGTTGTGGCCTATCAGCCAGTGACGGAACCAGCGGTCTCGATTAAGGGGGGCCAGACAAATGTGATCGTATTTTTTAGTGTGATAAAATATATATAATAATATGTTTTAATATATTTTTAAAAAAATACGCTATTTATAACCAAAATCACAGTTTTTTAATTAAAATGAGTAAAAATTGATATTTTTGTGCTATAAAATAAAATATGTATATATATGTATACTAACAATCTAGCGTGCTTGGGGGGTGCCACGGCCCCTGCCGGCACCCCCCTGGTTCCGTCACTGCTATCAGCTATGTTAGCACCTGATCTACTTCACTTTTAGTAAAAGCAATCAACATTTATCAAATACCGCATTGATTGAGTAATCATTAATCCAACATGAGCGAACATAACCAACTCGCACACAAGATATTATTGGCGACAACGCCGCTGCTCGGTCAGGTGCTCATTGTCCAGGAACGATAGCGATTATAATCGATTGCAAACCAGCTGGTGGGGTATTCCTCACACAAACCACACTCGCTGGCCAGAGCGAGTGACGGTCACCTTGATCTACTCGGGAGGAGACGCGGGATTAACAACTCATCACCATGACCAAGGAAACTCCGGCTGCCACAGTAAAGCGTGCCCATCAAATGACACTGCTCCTTCTTAAGGACTCACGACCGGCACCTTGTTACTTCCACCCCCATCTCCGGCATGGATACCTGGCGGTTAAAACCCGGCCCAAGTAGATTCTAGGCTTCACGGTCGGGCACCGCTCACCCTTCCAGCTATCTGTGAGGCATTGTTCAACATGATCCGAGGACGTATGAAGCCATATTTCTTTAAAGATGATTTACATAGCCTCATGGTTATGTTCTACAGCAACCTACATCACTTCTCAATCCAGGGGATAGTAACCACCTATCCATGCAGATGATGGTCGATCACCTGTCTTCTACCGGTTAAGCAGCAGGCCTAAGCATCTACGTAGCCCTATATGTAAGATAGTATAACTTTTGTGGCAAGGTAGCCCTAATGCATCTACGTTTTTGAACAACTCCTATAACGTAATGCATCATAATAAATAAAGGACTCAAAGTAAAACATTTGCAAACCGTAGGAGCATGTTTCGGGGCTTGCCTTTGACGAAAGTGCTGGGCACGTGGTTAGACACTCGGGCAGATCAACTTCTGGCTCCTCTCTCTCGGCTACCTCCTGCAGCTCCTGCTCCTGCTGTCCCTCCACGTCTGGCTCCTCGTGAACTGCTTGCGGGTTGTCTTCCTGCGATCCTGTATGATGCGATGCAGGTGCATAAGTGACATGGAATTTCAGTGGCATTGTAATGTGAATGATGTCATTATGAATATGTTCAGCAATAGTATAAAACATCGCAGCAAGTTATCCTTAAGCTCTATCTCATTCTAATCAAGAACATCAACCACTACTCACATCCTTGCCGGAAACCGACATGAATGAACTACATCTCAACAGTAAGTCCTATCTCTGCTGCTCCTAAAATTACATAAAAATTACAGCAGCAAACATCTACCTAAAGTAGGCTACCATAGAAATTTCACCCCAAAACTCCAAGCATGCTGCCCTACACCAAATTCACAAGACAACCCTAGGAATTGGACCTAAAAATACTTTGTACTGTCAAAGTGGTCCAACATCAGCACCAATGGCATGTGGACCTTCCAAACAGCATATAAACAGGGCACAATTGATTTCACAGCCAAAGCCCTAACCATTATTTTTCTATGAATTATTCAAGCAAGATGCCAAAAAGTGCACTTGTACTACACATACTAAATTTTCTACAGAACATGGCAAGATTATACTTTCCATAGACAGAGCATAGCTTAACTAAGCTAACAAAACAAGTATCACAATTCTCTGATCAACAGGGAATTACTTATGCATTTAACAAGATTAATGCATTTCCCAAAAATAAATACAACAGCACATAAAAGTATGTCAAAAGTGACATCACATAATTTTTCTGCATAGTTCATCCCAAAAGATAAATAACCCAACTTGAACCACCTCATTTGGACTAAAAATGAGGGAGTTATGGATTTCCAAAGTTTAAAACTAAATCTGGAAATCCATTTCTTCTTTTCGGAAATCATCCTAAAATGCTAAGCGCACCCCAACGTGTACCCAGGCCAGATCTAAAGTGCTAGGTGCACACGGCTCTGTGCACCCCGACCTGACCTGCCAACAGGACCCGCAGTGGGACCGAGGCCCACTTGTCAGTCGCCCCGACGCGCGGGACGCGACGGCGTACGGCGAACTTCGCCGGCGGTGGTCCTCTAGCGCGGCCAAGGGCACCTACGAGCTCTACGCGGTGAGACACACCTAAAGAGCTAAGCCAAGCGGGCCCTAGTGGCAAAAACCGACGATGATAGCGCGCATGGCAGCACGACGGCGGCGGTCACCGGAGCGGAGACCGTCGAGGCCTCAGCGGCGCTCATCTTCAAGCTTACGAGTTTCGCCTCGACCCCGCGAGCGAGCGGGTGATAGTGAGTGAGGAGGCGCGCTCGCGCGGGCTCAGATGCGGCGCTTAGTGGCTGCGGCCTCGCCGAAATGGCGTTATGGCGGCGGCGTTGCGGCGGATGTTTCTTCGATGGGGAAGAAACCGAGAGAGAGGGAGGAGGAGAGCGGAGTGAGGAAGAGTGAGGGAGAAGGGGTCGCTGTCCCCTTTGGGGCGCGGTCTGCTGCACGGGCGGAGCCCCGACGGCGCGTGGCGGAGGCAGGCGAGCGGCGCGGCGCGTGGCGACGGCGCTGGCATGCATGCACATTGTCCACGTCGACATTTTTCCGAACACCTGGCGCTACGACGGTGCCCACTTTGGTGGTGATTCTGGGCCATTCTGGGCCGAATCTTGACATGGACCCAAAATAAAGTTTTCACACCAGACTATGCTCTCCATTTTATATTAAGGGACCTTAGCCAAAAACCTCACGGATTAGGAGATAATTAGCTGCAAACCTAGCAATGTCAAAGTGCTAATGACGCAGGACCTAGGGCTCGCGTTTCCTAAAATTGGGTGGTCAAATCCGACTGAATTGATCCCAACTTTTGGTATGCGGTGCCTCAACGGGTTAACTACCTTTTTCCTATTTGGACTGACTCAAGTTGTTTCACGAAATTCGGAGAACGCGGCATGCCAACCGACCGACGTCATTAATCCTAACGACTTCGTCACCCGTTTTGAGCATCTTCGGGGCATTTTCATAAATAGGTCAAAACATAAAGTTTACTCCAAATGTTCTCCTATATAAACTTTATTAAAGGTCCAATTTGAGATGAGCAATGTAGGTACTACTTCTAGTTCTAGCTAAACAATCACACTTAGAACCAAGTCAAACAGAGTGCACAATCATCAAAGCAATTCATGTCAAGATGTGTTTAGATGCTAATGATGTAATTATGCTTATGATGTGTAGAGTTAATGCATGATTAACATCTAGGATGTTACACGCTCCCTCTCCCCGCTGTGGAGGAGATGGGGATACCGGTGAGCGCTCAGGGACGGAGGCAGGAATGGAGGGCTGGTTACCCTTCTCCTTCCTCCAGCCCCTTCTTCTTCCTCCTTTTTTATCCTGGTCCCATTCCCTCTCTTTTCCACGACTTGGTGCGAAACAATTGTTGAATTTGTCACTTGTAGGATTTGAGAAAGCTGATGATGCAAGACGCTCCGAGTTGTATCAAGACGAAAACGTTGGAGGACTACCGCGGCCAAAAAAGTTGCTATAGATGCTAACATAACCTTGTTTGCATTTATGGTGCGTCCTAACATAATTTCTATGTTTGTAAGAAGATACCAATTTCCTAATGTTACTGTGTACGCTCTGTTTCTACGTTTATGGTGCGCCCTAACATAATTTCTACGTTTGCATTTATGGTGCGTCCTAACATAATTTCTACGTTTGCATTTATGGTGCGCCCTAATTTCTACGCCCTAACATAGCCTTATTTTAAATTACTCTTAATAGATTGATTGTGAAATAGATGGACATCAATTAGATTGGATTGTTTTGAAGGATGTGCTTAATCTATACCAGGATGTTCGCTTGGAAGACATGGATGTTAAAAATGTAAATTTTGAAGTGAAATTTTTTATGAATTCATATAAATATTATTTTAAGAAGGCTCATTCTTGGGTCCATGTGGACTCTTGCCTCAAATACATAGAAAATAGAGAATGAAAGTAAACGCTTAAAGTTGAGGATTCGAGAATGAGGAGAATCCATATGCCCTTGCCCCTTGGGTTCTATTTATAGGGCAGGTAGGATGAGACAATTTTCCTCCCTATCTCCTTTGTTTTACAAATTGCATGGAGATCTTTAGGCCTTGTTTAGATCCCATCAAAGTTTCAAGTTTTTTCACTCTCTCCATCACATCAAATTTTAGACTTATGCATGGAGCATTAAATGTAGATAAAAAAATTAACTAATTGCACAGTTTGATTGTAAATCATGAGATGAATCTTTTAAGACTAATTAATCTATAATTGGATAATATTTATCAAATAACAACGAAAGTGCTACAGTAGCAGAGTTGAAATTTTTTCACAATCTAAACAAGGCCGACTTATTTTCCCATCAAGGGGGTTGTCGTAGCCGTCCCTACCCCTAATGGTAGCCATTAGCCACTAGGCTTTTGGTTCGTACAGCAAACCTTGTTAAAATAATTGGAAAAAGTTCCAAGGGTACAATTCCCTAGTGGGCTCTGTCCTCGAAGTGCTACAACCTCTTGTGTGTGCTCCAAAAGTCTGGAACTTCTTCCTACATTTAGTACGTAGGAATGTTCAACCAAGAGACTTTTCTCTTGACTAGAGAAGAGAGAATAGGGTTAAGTGAAACCCAAGCCTTGGTGACTATCTCAACAACATGGAGTAGGCAAGACTTAGTGGTGAGGTGAACAACAAGATAAATACATTGTCCTTGTGTTCTTATTGTTTGTATTGTGCTCTCTATTTTGTTGGTTGTGATTTTATGGTGCCCCCGGTATACTTGTGTATAAGTTTTCTACCTCGGAGAAGTGGTGAACCAGGCTCTATACATTACCAGGCTCAGAAATTACCTAGTCTACTTTCATTCAACAGATTTTGAATTGTAGGTTTGAAGTGGTGTGATAAGTGGCACCTCCATAGTTGTCTTCGGAACTACCACACCTTGATAGTTCCATACCCAAGCAGTGTGATGGTGTCACGCCTATTACAAACCGCTGCATTAATGGTTTTTTACAGGAATATTCACCCTCCCTCAAGGCCATGATCCTTTTCACCACCATAAGATCATGGATACAAGAAAGTGCTATGAAATATATATAAAAGAGTGAAATGCACTGTAGGGCGTTTAACTTGCAGCAAAGTCTCATTTGGGTCCGCTAACCAGGAAACCACACATCCAGCCCAACAAACTTGTGCACCGTGTTCATTTGGGTCCAAAAGCGGGATTGGAGCCTGGTTTCGCTGACGTGGCCTGGTTTCCCTGGAATGGGCCGGCCCAGTTTGCAAAGGCAGGTCACTTGAGCAGCGCGTGACCTCCCTGGCGCCTGGCAAATAATTAAAGAACCCCCCAGCCTTTCCCCCGTATTCTAGCCCAACGCATTCGCCTCGACGAGAAGAGTCCGTAGGTGCCGGCCTCGCCGCCGGCAAGAAATCGGCCAGCGAAGCCCCTTCCCTGCTCCGTACCGATGAGAGAATTAACGGGGCTCTTTATTCGTTAGCGGGGCTCTTCGTTCACTTAGCGGGGCTCTTCGTTCACTTAGCGAAGCTCTTCGTTCGCTACGGCCTCTTCGTTTGTTAGCGGCTTTTTCATTTTGGCAAGTGAGTTTTAAGGAGTTGTTGGAGAGAAGTCTTTTTTGACTTATCAAATAAATTAGCAACTTGCTAAAACTCAAGATTTGACAAGTGAATTTTACCTAATTGTTAGAGATGCTCTTATACCGTCGATTTTTTCGACTAGTAGAACTGAAAGGTTGATGTAAATCTATTAATTATGTATATACGTCTGTCCTTGTAGCTGTCAAACCAAGTCGTTGGGTATAAACTGTGGATGAATATAGTATAGGACTTCCCGGAGCTGGCTCGGCCATGCGACAGCAACGGCCAATTCGGTAATATATCTACATATACCGGCATAGTAGAAAGCAGAGCTAACCGCGCAGTACAAATGTACACCCAACTCGCCGCGCATTTTCTCCTGTTGGCATGTCCCTTTCCAAGGTTTTTAGAAGCATTCAGAAACAAATCACGCATGACGTGGGCGTCTCGCTGAAATTGCTCGTCTTTCCTGCTAATCTCCCTCTGTCGGATCCATCTAACTGTGACGGGATGTGTGCTAGTGGCTCGCTCACGGACGCCGCACTGCACTCAGCACACTGCTGTCCAGCAAAGCCACGAACACGACGACTTGTCCATTTGGATGGATTGGTCTTAGTTATTAATGGACAACAGGCGATATCTTTTCAGGTGACTCAACATAATCGTCGACTTGTGGAGCAATCTTTTCCAAATGTTTCTTATACAAAAGGTCCAATGTTTAATCTTTTATTGCTAGTTGCTGAACAAGGGATAAGATCATGAACTTTGGAGTTTGTGTCATCAAGCCCGTGGAATCGTGATCTGTTGCCCAGGTTCAAGCTTTCTACACCGTTGTCACTGGATTAGAGCTGATTACATGATACAAGTACCCATCATCGACATTCAAAATCAGATACCTGGGGCCGCTAAGATTGTTGCTTGGGAGCAGAGTTGCCTGGTAGGCTCAGATCTAAACAACCCCTTAGCCTTAGCTCCTGCTTGCATCACCTAGCTCGTTAAACTTGCATAGTAGTGAGTTTTAAGCTTAAGTGAAATAATCGTGCAAGTTTAATGGTTGCCGGTGCAATTTTATCAATGCACAATTGATCTAAAAATATATTATACTCCATCCATTGTAAATATAAGCTATTTTAGTTTTGTTGTGAGACAAACTTATCTAATTTGATCTTGCAAAAAAAATATCTAATTTGAACAAACTTTACATACCATGTATTGTTGTTTGTTTGGGAAAAGAAAAGATTCCATTGTAACAATTGAATAGATAAGGTTTGAACTATGGCCATATATGACATACAACATGAAGTAGCGATTGTGAAGCAGGTTAGGTACCATTCCAAAGGTATGAGGTCCAAGTTGCCACTGATCACTGATAATACTCAAGCGAAGTACTATAAATAAGAAAACGCCTAGTTATTATATTTTCAAGAGAATGTACATATGTCGCTTTCGAAATTCCAAATCTTTGAAGAAATTGAAACTCTACAAGTCCTTTGTGGTTGTGGCGAAAAGAACCATGTCAATTCATTGATGGAATCGAATCAAATCATTCGAATCAAAATATCTATTTCTAGTTATACTACCATCATTCATCGCATGGAATTGAAACGAATCAATTAACAAGTTATAGTTTTGTTACGAGACAGACTTATCTAATTTGAACAAACTTTACAGAACACATGTACACCATCAAATATGATTTATTAAATCCACTACATTTTGATAATGCATTTATTTTATAATGTTGTAAATGTTATGTATATTTTTCTATAAAAATTTGGTTAAATTTCAAGGAGTTTAATAATATTATAAAATTAATGTACCCTGTATTTGAAATAGAGGTTTGTTGTTTGTTTGAGAAAAGAAAAGATTCCACTGTAACAATCGAATAAGGTTTGAACTATGGCCATATATACAATACAACATTTTTTTTAGAAAACCATATATGCCATACAACATGAAGTAGTGATATTGAAACAAGGTACGAGGTCCAAGTTGCCACTGGTAAGTGATAATACTCAAGCGTAGTAAATAAGAAAATGCATGGTCATATTTCCAGGAGAATATGTACACACATCGCTTTCGAAATTCCAAATCTTTGAAGAAATGGAAACTCTACTCCTTTTGTGGATGTGGAGAAAAGAACAGTATCAACTCATTGGTGGCCTTGACCTATTTCTAGTTATACTTCAGGCTAAATTTGTGCCTCCTAAACTTGTCTTATGGTCCATAGTAGTAAGCTTTAAGCTTGACTGAAATCAAGTTTAGGGACCATTGTGCAATTTAATATTTTTTTTGTGTGTGAACTGCAATTTAATATTTTCAACCCACCTCCGATATAAAATTACATTGTACTCCATCCATTCTAAAATAGTATACGGTATTTTAATTTTGTTTTGAGACAAACTTATCTAATTAAACAAACTTTACATAACAAGCACACCATTAAATTTGATTTATTAAATCTACGACGAAATATGTTTTGACAGCGCATTTATTTCATATTGTAGATGTTATGTATATTTTTAATAGGAATTTTGTTAAATTTCGAGAAATTTAAGACTATTATAAAATTAATATAGCTTGTATTTTGAAAATAGAGAGATTGTTGTTTCTTTTGGGAAAAGAAAAGATTCCACTGTAACAATCGAATAGATAAGGTTTGAACTATGGCCATATATGCCATATAACATTTTTTTTAGATAATGATATATGCCATATACAACACGAAGTAGCGATAGTGAAACAGGTCAGGTACCATTCGAAAGGTGAGAAAATGCCTAGTTATATTTCCAAGAGAGAATGTACACACGTCGCTTTCGAAATTCCAAATCTTTGAAGAAAGAAATGGAAACTCTACACTCTACAGCTCCTTTGTGGTTGTCGCGAAAAGAACGGTGTCAATTCAGTGATGGAATCGAATCAAATCATTCGAATCGAAATACCTATTTCTTTCTAGTTATACTGCCATCATTCGTCGCAAGGAATCGAATCGAATGGAATCAATCAACAAGTCAAACAAATTCGCATTCTTCCTCCGAAACCGAAATCACGAATTGACAGTCCTGCAGTTGATCCTGATCTCCCCGTCGGTGCCCGTGAGCGGGCTGATGCTGCCGAGCCGGACCATGGACGCGGCGAAGTCCGCCGAGAAGGCGTCGGCGTTGGTGCCATAGAGCCTGACGAGCGCGTCGAGCGCGCCGTTGTTGAAGAGCTCCTGGTCCGAGTGCAGCAGCCCGGCGCCGGTCATGAGGCTGCGGTAGTAGCCGTTGTCGAACTGGTCCGGGGTGAGCGCGTCGAGCGGCGCGACCGCGTCGTCCCCGCCGGCGGCCGGGACCGGGCAGGCCTGCCGCTGCTGCGCCGCGAACGCCGGGCTGACGTTGTCGTCGCAGTAGACGCGGGTCCGGAAGCTCGCGCACCGCGCCACCCCCACCGTGTGCGCGCCCGACAGCGCCGCGAGGTCGCGCGAGGTGAGCCCCTTGGCGGCGAACGCGGCCACCAGGCCGCCCAGGTCGGAGTCCGGGCCCGGGAGGTCCGTCCCGGCGCCCGTGCCGTTCGGGAACATCGCGTCGCGCCGGCCGAGTGGAACCGCCCAGCTCGGCCCGCCGAGCTGCACAGAGCGAGCACGTCGGAGGTGAGTTTAGTTTAGGTGTTCTTCCCTGGGGTGGAGCAGAGAGAGAGACAGAGGAGAGGGAAAGGTCGCTCGCTCACTGATGACAGACCAGGTTGGTGGCGTCGCGCGCGGCGAGGGCGAGGATGTCGGCGCAGGAGACGGTGCCCGGGCAGGCGGCCTCGACCTGCGTCTTGATGGCGTCGATGAGGTCGAAGCCGACGGTGGATCCCGCGGCGTTGGCGCCGGCGCTCTTCTCGCCCGGCGTCGCGGGCGTGTCGTCCAGCAGCAGCGACGCGTCGCAGCCCTGGGATGGGATTCAGAAGGAAACATTGAATTGAATATTAAACGAACGCATGTGCAACAAGCAGCAAGACGCGCTACTAGCTCACGATGTCTCACTCACATTGACGAAGCAGTCGTGGAAGAAGAGGCGGAGCATGGCGGCGCCGGTGCGCGTGTTGTTGGCGACGGCCTGCGACATGGCCTGGCGCACGACGCTCTCCGCGGTGGGGCAGCTGGACGAGTAGAACCCCGGCGAGAGCTGCGCGTCCGCGCCGCCCGCCAGAGCCGCGGCGACGAGCAGTAGGACGAGCGACGCCGGCAGGAGCCGCTGCCGGCTCGCCATCGCAAGAACCTACAGTAGTGACGACCTCTCGGAGGGGATAAAGATGATGACACGAACGAGCTACACTACACAGCTCACAGCCTGTCGTCAGCTACTAGCTAGCCGGCGGACGGTCAGCAGTGCAGCAGTGGCTGAGTGGGGGCGCTGGCGCACTGCCACTGTCCACCGACTAGCATACGATTTAGGAAAGCGCCGGGCCGCCGGTAAACGTGCGAATGATGGTGGCCGTGCGTTGCGTTGCGTTGGGTTGCGTACGCGGCCGGCGCGCGTGGGCCGGGACGGGTGGAATCTAGCGGGAACCGGCCAGCCGTCCGTTCCAGAATTCCCTCGGCGGCGCGCAGGGTTGGGTCCGGGGTCCATGTCCGGCATGGTGGCGGTGGCAGAACCTGGCTGCAAGCGCACACTGCGCAGATGCCACGCTGCTGGCAGGCGCTGAAATGAAACGCATCCGATGCCCCAGGTTATTCGCTCGGCCGGTGCATGATTACACCTAGCAGTGCACGTAGGCAGGTTCGGTCGTCCGGCCTGTGCCGTGCTCGCGGTGATGACGAGAAGGGGGGGCATGGCACGGGCAACGTCTCAACTCGGCAAAACGCAACCGAACGTGGGCGCGGTGCCGTGCCTGGTGGGGTGGCGCGGCGCGGCGCGTCGCGTTGCACCGAGTTGTCTGGACCATACGAGAGGTATCGATGGATTGTGGGTCTGGGATCGAGTTTAGGCCACGACCCACGAGCATAAAAAAGCCATCAAGGCCTTAACGCAGGGACGGGAGCATGGAGGCCCAGTCCAGCTGGGAAGGGGTGATCAGTTTCGGTGCTGTGCTCCAAAAGCCCATGGAGGCCTGTGTTGCGTTGCGTCCGCCTCGCCGCGCGTGGATCCACAACCACGGGCAGTTGGGACCAAAAGTTTTGAAATGTTCTGAATCTCAATGGACTCTTTTTTATGCCTAGCTTAATTTTTGAAGCTACTAGAACAAACTAAGTATAGTGCCCGTGCGTTGCCACGGATTCATTTAAGAAATGCACTTAAAACTATATCATTCAACTCTGAAAGATTACAGTTTTTTATCTTTTCACATGGAGTGGAGCAAATCCCTAATATCTTTTCCCATAGAGGGGAGCAAAAAGAGATAGGCAAACTATTGAATCAGCAACTAAAGCAAAATGTTTGGGAATCCAAAACTTGAGGAGTTTTACTCAACGGAAAAAAAAAAAAACAAAGAACAGAACCACAAGCACTTATCTTGGCAGATAAGTTATTCCAGCCGGCACATCTGGCGTAAACTTTCTGAGAACAACTCAAACATGGCAGAATTGAGAGATCAACTCAACAAATGAACTGCATCAGACCAACTTTGATTAGGTACAAGTTCTACCTTAGGTATTCCTCAACATGAAAGCAATGCCTGCAAAGTTGCATTCAGCTGTCTCCAAGGGCAACACCAGCATGGAGTCACCTCTGAGAAAAAAATCCAGCCTTACAAATTATCATACATAGCTCATACATTCTAGAGAGCTGCATAAGACAAACTACCAGTTTTACAAGGCTAGGAAAACACATGTAGACTCCTTGAGTGGTGAAAGAAGAAATCAACTATTGTTTTTGATTCTCTTGCAAATTTGTCTTTGGGTCTGGCTTGAAAGCATGGACCAAACTTCATCACATCTCGGATGAAAAGCATATGCTCTATGTTGTTACCCACAAGATCAAAGTTACCCTGAAAAGGGATAATTTGTTGTATCAATCTACAGGCTATAAGAAAAGAGGCCTTTTGTGTAAGTAATATAAAATGGAAGATGGTGCCAAATCTAATACTGTGTTTTGCTAAATTAACCCACACATAAGGAACAAGGATTTAATGGAACAGTAACATACCAGACAAAATCCTGCTGAACTAAACATATACACGGTCTCCTTCTCTTTAACCTGCAAGTCACATGCCCTGGTACCAGCCAGGGGACAATCGTCAAAATTCTGATAATGAGTAATCCCAAATCTGGATCCTCGACAGAAAAGAAAAAAAAACTAAGCCATCAAACAACATCTCAGCAAAAATTAAGTATATCGGGGCCAGAAGATATAATAACAGAAATATAGCTGTAGAACAGAATACTATAAAACATCCATAATTTGATTTTTTTAACGCCTTTAAACAACTATATAATTAGAAAAATTATTCATTAGAGCATAATCACCTTTATTAGATCAAGCAATGTCAGATTTGTTTTTTTAATGCAAAAGGAGCGGGAGCTCTGTCTTTCAATTAAGTAGGGGATCAAAAGAGTTCAATGTCAGATTTGTTAATTCTCAAAGCAATGTCTACTCCGTTTTCAGAAGATGCACGTGCAAGCTGTCAACAAAGCACGTTTGAATTTTGCATATGTAGTCAAATGGAACTATTGTAGCCTAATACAATAGTATTATGGAGCTGGTACTGCTGCAGCAAATTCAGAGTTGTACAGGAACCAGTGTTTTCTCTGTAAGGCAGAATCTTGACTTATAGTCGGATAGTCCTATAGCAGTAAGTAATTAGAATTGTGAGGAAATAATGTTAATGAATACATACTCCTCTATAACTATAGAGGATAATATTTCACCATCTCCTTGAGTAATTAGAACAGTGTAGCTAGGTTCTACCAATGTCCAGTCCAGTAGCTTACACCATTCAGAAATGGAACATTATTACCTACCTTTACTGCTTTAATATCATGGTTTATTTCAAGGGCTGCAAAGGATCCAAATTGTGATTTGTCATCAGGTCGTAGTTCATGGATGCTAGCTGAGAGATGTTCTGCACATCACAGAAAAAAGAAGGAAAAGAAAATTCAGTCATCAAAGACAAGGGAATTTTTCAGATAATAGTTTACCTTGAATGATAAGTTGTTTCACCTGCTCCGGCGTTCATGCCAATCTTGTTCTTCTCGATGGGGAAGGCAGCTTCTTCTAGGACGCCATCTCGCTGCTGTGGGAGTGTCCATCAGTGGCCGATCCATCCCCGTACAGCAAGAAGGTCCTCGCCGGGGAGAAGTCGACGGTGAGATGCTTGTGCTCTAGCATTTGTCGCCTGATGAGGAGCTCCTTGAGCTCGGTAAGGCTGGAGGTGCTGTAACATCAACATATATCTAAACAATGTGTCTCCATGCCTACTGGAAACAATGTATGCAGCAGACACCAAGGTCAGGCAAATGCTGAAATAATACCACTTAACACAGTCTGTATTGCACCTACCCTCGTTAAGACGTGAACTCAACTGCCAATCCTACAGTTATAACAAGATTGTTTCAATTAATATGGAACGCGAAGCAAATTATCAGTTCAGAAGAAAATTACTTGACAGGTAGTGCTCACAACTGTTCCATTGTTGTTTCAAGCACTATCAGAATATCAAGCTAGTGCTGAGCCAAATGAATAAGCTTGCCTGTACATCCTCTAGGTAAATTCAGTAAAAAAGAATTGTTTACCAAGACAAATAAGTACCGTCTCACTATAAATGGATACATCACAGACCTTGAATTGCTTTGGCCTGTTACAATTTCGTTTGTTTATTTAGTCGCCAGATTAGCGTTTGAAGTTCAGAATTGGGATTGGGCGCTGCAGTGCCGCTGCCATATGTTTTGATTTAGCCACTCCACCTCAGAGGCAAAAGGAAGAGATGACAGAGGTAGAGGTGTCGGTGCCCCGCCCACTGCCCTGCAACTGCAGCATGCATACCGGAAGAGTGATTAGATTTTGGTAGGGAAAACGACGCCAGAGGAGTAGTGTTCATGTGTGCCGCGTAATTACGTCCAATCTGCCCGGGCGACCGGTCACAGGAGGCGCTAGAGGTGGGTGTGGGTGTGAGCAGGGAGAGGCCAGAAGGGGAGAGGTGCTCACCAGGATCGGAATCGCGTGCTGCGACGTCCCGCGCGACTGGCAGATCGAGAGGAGATCAGAAACACGACATGATGGAAAACTGATGGTGATGGAGAGGCACCGGAGCTCTGTACCTTGACAGCTTCGGGGGCTGTGACGACACCCCGCCAACGCTCCTGCACCCGCCCTCGCGTCCTCCGCGGGCGCCGGCGCCGATGATCTCGGCCGCGCGGATCTGGACGGTGTCGGCGTCGACCAGCCCCGCGTGGTTCGCAAGTGCACCTGGCAGCCTTCCGACCAGCCCCGCGTGGTTCGCAGCTGCTCTGTATGTCGCGAGGGCGACCAACACAGCTGCGGCGATAGTAACCACCGGCTGCGGCGGCTCGGGAGCTCCGCCGCAACAACGAACGGCCGGCCTGGCGTCTCCTCGTCGCGCACGAACACGAGCGCGGTGACGCGGCCGCCGTGGGTCGAGGCCCTGCCGTCGATGTCGCAGCGGAAAGGATGCGAGGAAGCCTGCGCTAGACACGGCGGCCGCCGGCCAAAACCCTAGCCGCGTCCCTGGCGGCGCGAGTCCGCAGCCCTAGGCGATGCTCCTCCTTGCCGGCGCGGCATCCAGGAGAGGGAGATTGAATGCAGGAGAGCGGGCATCGAGGGAGAAGAGAGTTAATGCGGGACCGGGAGCGTCGCGCCTCGCATGTCGCGCCGTGTCGCCGGGTGCCGGGGTGTGCGTGCGACGGAGTGGAACCATGGATGAGTGATGAGGTTTGATCCAAGCAATATGGTCCGTTGGATTTGGGTGAGTAAGAGAAAGAAGAGGTAAAAATAGATCTCATCCGTTCATTTTAAACTTTAGTGGGATCTGCGTGTAACTTTTTTGGGTGTACTTAAGAAAGATTAAGAGAGATAATGACTGTGGAGGATAGTTTATTGTGTGGCTTTAGTGATATTTTTTTGGTGCATTATATGTAGTAGAGATATACTTACAATCAGATTTTAGAATTTTTTGTTTGCACTACTTTTCCATGTAAAAGGACAAATTGTATTCGGATAGAATTTTGTGATAATACCTTTTGCTGATTACTTGGGTGGTACTTTTAAAAAAAAGATTATTTTTAGTCTGGTTTACCTCCTGAATATCCAAGCAAGCTCGATGTATTTCCATTCTAGTTGATGTGAGGTCATGTAAGACGACTGTGTAGCGCCACCTCAGAAAAACCGCCATTAAAATGACCAGCACCATAAAATAAAATGATTTAAAAAGTCGAGAGGAATTCAAAATGGTTTTATTATTTATAGAAGAGAGAGGAAAGTTGAGCTTTGCGAAAAATTAAGGGTCCAAAGCACCTTTGAACTGAAAACCAAACCAAGGGCGCGTTTTTTTCTCGAATACGCAAAAGATTTGCGCATCATTGTATTAAGAAGAAGAGAGTTTTACAAGTTTTCTGGGGTGTTAACAAATTTGAAACACAGCCCGCCACCCCGGACACGTACATCACGGATTACTCACGCACTAACATTCTAGTTTGCCGACGGCACCGGCGCTCATGCGTGGCCCCCGCCCCGCGGCGCCTCCGCGGTCGCGTCGGTGGGACCTCGTCGCCAACAACTCCCGCAAGGCCCGGGCGTCCCCGGTCTTCCTCGAACATCGCGTCCGGCTTCGGCGCCCCTCCGCCGTCGGCTCGACTCGATGAACCCCATCTTCCGCATGGCGATAATCTCGCCTCTTTTTGCCACCGGGTACTTGGAGAGAGGGTTTGCCGCGATGCGCCAGCTCCGCGTGGGCAGCTTGATGGAGCTGGAGTCGTCCACCCTGGCTGGGAGGAGCGGGGTGGACGCCTTGTGGAAGACTTTGTTGGCGAATTTCTTGAGCCGCCCGTGAACGACCCTTCCCGCCTAGGGTTCCCTCCTCCCCGGTCGTCGAGTCGGTGGCGGTCCTCCGGTAGACGGGCGTGGAGAACCCTGGGGGCGCATCGTCGTCGGTGGTCGCGTGCCTGGGCGGGCTCCCCGAGGCCCCGCAAAGGTGCGCCCTGCCCAGCGCCTGCTGAGAATCTGCAGCAAGGCCCCGGCCCCCCTGGCCGACGGCGGGTGACTCCAGGCTCCCCACTGGGTCAACCCCACAGGACGCCCGTCCTCCTGCCGCTCGCCGCACCCCCGACGGTGCGTCGTCCGAGTCGTCGATCCTGTGGAGCTCGACGGCCTCGCCGGAGCATCCCTCGGGCGTCGCGCCGTGGGGAGGGTCCCTCAAGCGCCGCTGTCCAACCGTCGTCTGCGTCCGCCAGGGTCTCCCAACGTGGTGGTGTGGTCCTCCACTCCCTCGGCCGTGGGAAGGCTCCCTGGATAGGAAAGCCTGGTGGGCCCTCGTCGAGGTCCGCTCCCCAGTGTGCGAGAAGGGTAGGCGTTCCCTCCGGCAAGTCGTCTACGCCGTGCACCGGCGTAGTTGGGTTGTCCTCCCCGCAAAGACCGCTTCCCCAACCGTCTCCTCCGCGTCGCGTCCGCGCACCCGGCTCGCTCGAGGTCGTGCGCGCCGTGTAGCCCGGAGGTCCGGCCGCAAGCTCCTCCCCGGTGGGCGAGCGAGCCGGCGTGCCTAGGGCTGCCTCCTCGGCCTCCACGGGCATCTCAAGGTTCCCACCGAGACGCCCGCGGTGGCCGCGGTCTCGTGTCGTGGTGATCTCCTTGCGTGCGCCCCGGCCTCCACGGGTGGCTCGAGGTTCTCCACCACGCCACCCATGGCGGCTGCACTCTCGTCCTCATGTCCTTCTCGTCGGGTGGGTCGGGTGGCGAGGTGTCCGGCCGGAACTCCCTCCTCCCGGCCCGCCACGGGTGACTCCGTGCTCCCGCCGAGTCACCCGCGTCCCCGAGTCCTTCGTTGCCTCCTCAAGAGAGATGAGGTGAACACCGCGACGGGGGCGCGGGCCGTGACACGCGAGGGCGCCACACTGCCGCGGCGTCTTCCGCGGTCGGCCCTTCCACGTCCGGCGCGACGCCCACGACGTCGCGCGGCGCGGCCGGTTCGACTCCGGCGTCGTGGCTCCCCGGGCGAGCCGGTGGCGGTGCGGGGCGGCGGTCGTCGCACCAAGCGGTGGCGACACCTGCGTGCACTTGATCATCGTCGTCCCGGCCCGCCGCTGCGGGGGTTGGATTGGTGGTCGGTGTCGGGCCACCACCTCTGCCATGGTTGGCTCGACATTGTCCCCGTGCTTCTGGTTGGGCCAGGTGATGAAGAATCCCCGGTGCAACGTTGGATCTGCAGCTCCCTGTGCCGGATCCCAATGGCCATCGCAACCGCCCTTTGAAAGGCGGCGATAGACATCCCAGTGGTCGCCCTTGGTGGCGATGCCGGCGTCAACGTCGCCGAAGTCGGGGTGACGGGGCCGGCCCCGCGCACCCACGCTCGTCTCCGCAGAGCGAGGCGGCGGTGGCGTCGAGCGGCCCCCAACGCACCTCGAGCTCCCGAGGTTGGCCTCCGCTTGCGCTCGGGAGCGCGGCCGATGCCCGTGCACGCGCGCCCGGTGGACGAGCGCGTCGCGGCGGTCTGTTGCGCCACGGGCCCGGTGGTTGAGCCCATGGCGTTCCGAAGATCGGGGCTCCCGCTTGCACGTCGCGATCCGGTGCCCCGTTGCCGTGCGGTTGAGGCACCGTCCTCGACGTCCCACTCCGCGACGCCGGCGGCCGGAGGGCCGGCGCGCGTTCCGGTCGGCCTCGCCGCAGATCACGCGCAGCCGGCCAACGGGGGTGGCTTGCGGGGCAAGACCTCACGCCGCCCGTCACGCCTCGGGAGGAAGCCCGGCGGTTGGAGCCGAGCCGTCTCGACGCCGGATCCGTGGCTCCGGGTCCGGCCGAGCCTCCGAGGGCCGGCACGCGGGAGGTGGCCACCGGGCCAAGCCGCCGTCGGGCCGGAGCCCTCGGGCCCGGAGACGGCCCGAGCCGTCGACGCGCTTTGACCCCCGTAGGCCGCGTAGAGGAGGTCTTGGGGCGTTCGACGCCCCGCGCCCGCTCGCTCCCGACGCGCTCGTTGGCGCCGCCACGCCGGTGCCGCGGCCCGGCTTTGGCCGAGGACTCCCCATCCTCAAGGCCACGTGCCGGGCGGCACCGCCCACGCCGGTGCCGCGGCCCGTCTTTGGCCGCGGACTCCCCGTCCTCAAGGCCACGTGCCGGGCGGTCATGCACGGCGGGAGAGCTCACCCGAGCCGTGGTCTCCCTGACCTCAAGGACACGGGTGGCTTGTGCTGGGACGAAGAGGTGGCGCGGCATCCCGTAGGCCGGCTCGTCGTCGTCGGAGCAGCCGGTGAGGTCGCCGTCGCCCCATCGCACGGTCTTTGGCCGCCCCGCGGAGGAAGAAGGGGTCCGCGAGTGGGGAAAGGGTGTTCCCTCGCGTGGGCGGCGGCGGGGTGGCTGCGGGCACCGGGGAGGCCGTGGACGGAGAAGAGGAGGTGACGGGCGGCGTGTTGTCTCCGGCTCCCTGCGGCAATACGTCGAACACACGTTGTGCGCTTCGCGGCCGGCTCCGGCGGCGTCCGGTGGCGTGGCCGCACGCCGCTCCCGCTTGCCGGACCGGCCGAGGGGACCCCCTCCCGGCCGGCCCTCGCCATGGCCGCCGGCGGCTCACCGTGGGGGCGACACTTGCGGCCGCAGCGACGCCTCGATGGGTTGAGGCGGCATATCATCGAACACGTGGTGTGCAGCCGAAGCCGCAGCCGCTTCGCCGCGCCGGTGGCTGCAAGGCCGCCCGCCGGCGACGTGGGGCGATGGTCCAGCACTGCGCGAAGACGCCCGCCGAGGCTGACCCACCCGCGGGTCGAACGCCGCCCGGGCGCTCGGTGGTCCGCACGCGTCGGCGCGGGGACCCGCCGAGGTCGGCGCGGCTTCGCTCGCGGGGGTGGGCGCGCGGAGGAGGCCCGTCGCCCATGGCCGAGGCGCGCGCGGCAGACGTGGAACCGGTCGCCGGCGGCGGCGCGCTCGACCCGCCGGCGGGCGCCGCCACCCCGGAGCAGCGTCGTCGGGGCGGGGAGAGAAACAGAGGAGCTGGGGCGGGAGCGAGCGGATCCGGGCGTGGGGGCGTCGCGGGAAGGGGGCGGCGGGCGCCGGTGCCGGATTGGCGCCGCGCCGCCGCCGGCGGCGGGGGGAAGAAGGGCCGGGAGGGGGTGGGTTAGGTCGCCTTCCTCTCGAGTTAGTCAAGGCGTCTCGGCCAACAGGCTTGTTCAACGTACGTAAGGTAAGTACGTCTCTCTGTATCTCTGTCATGGAGTGAGTAAGCACAACTATGCTCAGGTCGTCAAGAATGGAATGGAATGTGTGATTGTCAAGTCGTCCCCAAGGGCGCGTTTGGTTGGTAGCCAAACATTGCCGCATCATGTCGCGATTACCCCACCACAAATTTGGCTCCCGTTTGGTTCATAGCGGCAGTCATGACAGCCACATTGCCTCACCAATCCTCCGCTAGTTCATTTTCCTTGCCAAAACATACCACAAGTTCGGCGGACGAAATCGAGTACGCACTTTTGGCACCGTTTGGAGGCAAACAACTTCTGGACGCTATCCAAACGCGGCCCAAAGCTTCCGATTGAGCTGACTGCAGCACAGTGGCCACAATCACACCTCGATCGATCTATCTGACCTTGCGAATATGTGATAGATGTCCGGCAACCAACTGCTACAGCAGGACACAGCCACGCAAATCACATCGCCGTAACGAGAATCCTCTGCTAATCACAGTTTAGCATCTTCTCTGATTGCGACCACCAGCCGTGTCCCGTGTGCGTCGTCGGTGCATGTGCCAGATACATTTTGGTGATGGCCGAGAGATGTCTCACGTCAACACCTGCCCGTCGAATACAGGAGCCAAGCAGCTGCCATTATGGTGCATGGTGCAACTACTGCTAGCTAGTGGCACGTACTACGTACTTGCATGGTTGCACCTGCCCAATTCTCTGTTGTTGATTTAATTATGCGCATGATGATCGATGTGCAAGTGCAACCATGGATCCTGTGTGGTAGCCCCATTGACGTACAACCCCGGTTTTATTATTGACAATGCATGAAAACAAACTAAATCGCGTATACGCGTATTAGCTACCTTCTGTCTGAAAAAGATATTGTTCACGTTGTATTTAATTCTTATGAAGAGACAATTCGAGAGCTCTTTTCGAAACTATTGGAGAGGTGCAGAAGCGGTTGTGGCACTACACAAACCACCGCGTCTGCGATGGTGATAACTAGGTACTTTGCATGGTTAGCGAGTAATTGTGTTTGATCTCTTTTTGTTAGGGAAGGCATTGTATAACAGCGCCCTCCTATTGTGTTATTTGTGGCGCGTCGTTGTAACGTTCCCTCGATCTTAATACAAAAGATACGTATAGTGTGAGGAACAAACAAAACCAACACATGTCGTATGTTCTTATCCATGCCTCTGTCCCTGAAAAATAATCATGAATTTCCCAATGTACGTACAAACTTACAGGCTAAAATATACCGTGGTACAAAGAGAAGAAAGGAAAGAATCAGCCAAATGAAATGTAAAATAAAATTAATGGAAAGCAGCAATGGCCATGCAGTGATAGATGTGTGTCACGGCACGCTGGGCCCACCCTCTCCCCTCTCCTCCTGCGTCCTGACAGTGACAGCGGCGTTCCACCCACCAAATCGTCAAATCCTGAAATCATCATCGTCTCCGCCGCTCCCTTCCAACGCACTCCACACTTTCCACGCAAAAAGCCACACTCGTCTTAGCTGGCCATGTCGACCCATCCACACCGTCCGTTCCGTCCATCCGTCAGCACGAATCTCGAAGAAGACCAGCACCAGCAGCATCTAGCACTGCCAGTCTGCCACTGACTGACTGACTGGTGTCTAGTTGGGCTTCCGGCAGTTGGCGCGGATCTCGCCGCTGGCGCCGGTGAGCGGGCTGATGCTGCCCATCTTGATCATGGCGGTCACGAAGTCAGTCGAGAACGCACCGCCGTTGCGCGCGTACCCGGACGTGATCCCGTCGACGACGCCGGCGCCGAAGAGCTCCTGGTCGGAGTGAAGCAGGCCGAACTGGGACACGACGTTCCGGAAGTAGCCGTTGTCGAACCGGACGGAGCTCATGGCGTCCAGCGGCGCCAGGTTGCCGTCGGTGCCCCCCGGCTGCGCGCCGCAGATCTGCTTCCGCTTCGTCGCGAACCCGCTGTTGATGTTGTTGTCGTTGTAGATCCGCGACCGGAAGCTCGCGCACCGCGCGGCGCCGATCGTGTGCGCTCCCGACAGCGCCACCAGGTCCCGCGAGTCCAGCCCCTTGGACGCGAACGCCGAGACGAGTGTTGCCGCGCTCGAGGACGGGGAGGGGAGGTTGCTGTTCGCCGCCGACTGGCTCGCCGTCCTCGTGTCTCGCCGGCCGAGCTGCACCGCCCACGTCGGCCCGCTCAGCTGCATTGCGTTACATTGTTTGTCAGACACTCGTACTCTACATGCTTGTCAGTGAAAATGTGACATGCTACGTTATATTACAAGAAATGAAAATGTGGCCACTTGCACGACAACCACTGCTTGTAGTTGTTGGGGTTCGATCTACATGCCATGCGCCGGAGGATACATTGCGTTGGTCGTCGGCGATCTCGAGTGGCATGGACTGCAAGTAACTTGCTACTGTAGCCACATGTGCGACGACGAGCGTTTGGCGACAAAACGGGGGAAGGACTCGATCAGATGAGGTCATGAGGAAGCATCCGTCGTGCTAGTCCTGGCCCGTGCTAAGCGGTTGGTGAAGGCTGGTGGCCCGCACGGTGCTCAGCTTGTTTGACGGGACCGATCGAGCCGAGTTGCATTGCATGGCATGGCGATGATGATGGACATGCATGGATGGTGGTACGGGGTGTCGGCAGGTGGTGTAGTGCCAGCAGCGGTGGGGCGGCCCGCGGCCGTGGGGTGACATGATGATGCAGGCAAGGCAAACAGAACAGGTGTAGCAGCAGGCAGACGACGACGACTGACCAGGTTGACGCCGTCGCGCGCGGCGAGGGCGAGGATGTCGGCGCAGGAGACGGTGCCGGGGCAGGCGGCCTCGACCTGGGACTTGATGGCGTCGATGACCTCGAAGCCGCGCAGGGAGTTGGCGTTGGGCGCCGCGTTCTTCTCCCCAGTCAGCGTCGCCGAGTCGTCGAGCAGCACGGACGCGTCGCACCCCTGCACAGCACGAGCCCGGCAACGCCCATGTCAGTGTCATCCCATCCAGCTGCAATGCAACTAACAGTGCCAATTGAATGCTGCAATAGAGTCGGACGGCGACGTGCAGCGACATACCTGGACGAAGCAGTCGTGGAAGAAGAGGCGGAGGATGGAGGCTCCCATCCGCGGCTCCTTCTGCACGGCGGCGGCCATCCCGGACCGCACGATGCTCTGCAGGGTCGGGCAGCTCGCGTCGTAGAACGTCGGCGACAGCTGCGCCACGGCGCCCAGCGCCAGCACGCACGCCACGGCCGCCGTCAACGCCGCCACTCGCGTCAGTACCAAGGCCGCCGGCGCCATGGATGCTTCTCGCTACTTGCTCGACTTGGGATTGGGAAGCAGAATGGGACTAGTAGCTAGCGAGCCAACGAACGAGAGCACTGCCTCGGACTGATTGAGCTGCAGCTGTCTGCGGCGCCCCTGAGGTCTATATAGTGGACGATTGCGGTGGTTACATGCGTGGGCCGACACGCAAAAAGCCCGGGGCAGAGTTCCTTCCCAGTCCGTGATCGAGCGCATGGCATGGCATGGCATGACGACGCCCTGCAGTGCAGGATCAAATTGCTCAGTTATTAAACACTTCAACTGCAGGACCGACCTCATCGATTAACTGCTCAGATATACTCTATCTATTTTGCCTTTAGATCGATCGAACTGCGACTCCGGCAGGACGATGCCATAGCCAGTGGTACAATATGCATGTGCTTGCGTACGTGGTTGTTAGGTGAGAGTACGTGAGGACCTTGAGCTGGTGGGGAAGGGAACACGAACACCTACTACTAGTAGTAGCGTAGCTGAAGTGGGCATGCATACCGCATATTGCGCCGGCCCTATGCGGCGTGTGCGCGACCGTCGTCAAGCCTTTTGGGAGCCCGGGTACGTACGTCCCCATCGTGCAGGGCTGCAAATGCCAAATATCCTATGGATGCCATACAACATACAAGCCACGTACGTAGGCGTATCTTGGCACGTATGCGCGCATATGATGCGCCCCTGTCAGCTCTTGTGTGCGTCTTGTGTGTGTTTCTGTCACGACTTCGGTTTGTTGCAAGGGTGAGCGTACGATACCTATACTACCTAGAAAGGAGTACTCGCTGGAGGCCGTAGAGCAACCAAAATTACAGGAGGAGAAGCTTCCAATTATGTCATCAAAACATACCGTTTAAGTGCAATTTAAAATTCAGTGTTCCGTTCAACACTACTGCTTTATCTCTTTCTCTTCGCTTTTTTTCCGATAATGGTGAAAGTTGTTTCGATGACTCATAGTTAACAGCTACTAGTTTAAAATTATAAAGTATCTATAGCAATCATTTATGTGAGTCGTTACTTTATTATATAAAATCATACATCTTGCCTGAGGCATATCTACGACATCTACTTCCTCCGTCTCTAAATAAGTGTCACTTGCGTTTATCGATAAATAACTTTAATTAAATATATATTAAAAAAAATATTAATATTTAAGCTACATTATTAGTATCATTGGAAGATACTTGAATTTATTTTTTAATAAATTTATTTGAAAATACAAATGTTGCATGTATTATTCTACAAATCGAGTCAAATTTATGGCATGCACACCAATGACGACACTTATTTAGAGACGGAGGAGTACATTGACAATATAACGCGAAGAACTCTATCATTATAATAACAAAAACAAGGGAGACTGATGTTCTTGCCTTTGCTTGTAATTTTACCATTGTTTTTTTAACTTTATGATTTATTCTTGTTTTCTGAATCTGTAGCAATCATCTGCCCCTATTCTAGGCTCTGCTAGCTCAAGGTCCAATAAATATAATAGGGACAACTAAAATAAAAAGGAAACCTCCCTAACCTTATCCTAACCCTCCCAACTTCTGCCGATGGTTCATTAAGCATATGCAACTTGCTAAACATTGTTTAGATTTAGAATATTTGCAAATTTTGCTGCAAAATTGTTTTAAAATGCTATCCAAATATTTAATGTCAAAATAGAAGTTCAAATCACAGAGTACTAGAAAATCTAGGAGCAAAATTTACATGGGAAGACAAGTCTGTTTTAATTAGTTGAAATAACTTGATCTGTCTTTATTTAAAAAAAAGTAGAAGCAAAAACTAAAGTTAAATAAATGAGCGAAAATGACAACTAGACTTTAAAACATGGGTAAACACACAAGAGTCAACAAAAAACTACATCACACATAATTATTCGATAGAAAAAAGTCAACATCTTGGTTTTTTTACATTTCTTTGGAGTAAATATTATTGATGATAAAGCTTAATATTAATTGCCTTTCAAGGTTTGCAATATTTTGAAACCCATGAAGTTAGCACTATTGTCCCGCGTAGATTTCATTTCAAGCTCCCTTATGATCTTAAGTGGCATGATGCAAGTTAAAATAGGCATTTATGCCATTGATGTCATTCTCATTTAGTGTATATTCTATGACTAAAATTGTTATCTTTAATAAAAAAATACAAAAGAGAGCTTCAAAATGTTATAATAAGAAAACAAGTTAATTTCAACTTGGTATGCCCATAAAAAATACAGCAACTACTAATTCAATTTTGATTCTCAAAATCTAGATTGTAATTCTATAGGATATGAGTACCACATATTAAGCTAAGATTTCAATTAAATGTATGTATGTATATTGAAGAAGTGTCACACGGACAAAAGGAAAAACATATAAAGTATCTCATAAGCTCATCTCAAAGGAAGTATATCATAAAGCATTTATATAGATATCAAGAGAAAATTATCAATTTAAAGTGAAAGAGCACGCAAGGATAAGTAACTTTAATTAGTGTTGAAGTTATCAATACTCCATGTAAAATTGATATGACCCACCTTCTTTCATACTCACTAGTCTATTAACCAATGCTTCTGCACAGGCTCAAATCTTTTGAGAGATAAGTATTTGTGGATAAATTAAATACCCACAGAAGAATCATTAAACAATTCTTGAGATTTATTGTCGATGTTCTCACTTAACTAGGAGTTTGTTTTGCTTGTGGTTCACGTTGTCATCCAGCAAACAAAAAAAAGGATGAGTCACATGATGTTTTATTTACTCTGCCTAGCCAATTTGTCCCCCATATCATAGTAGCGCTACAAATGGACAAAGTTCACGTGCAATCGATCAGTAACGAGATACTCTCAACCAACCATTGTCGGGGGAGAGCACTAGCACAGTCGAGAAAACATATTATACATCCCTGCCATGCAGAACCAATATTTATTCCGCGCAAAAAGATTCAACAATTATTCTTCACCTGCTCATCAAGACTCAATTATGCCACATTGCCGGGTAGGAAAATAATGAGAAGAACGTGGTATTACTGATCGTGGTATCATCAACATTGTAAATCAAAGGAGAAACACCTTTAATCATTCCAATTCTCCAGCAAAAGTCCGCGACATCGAGTTGGCTATTGCTGGTAAACTAGTACAATGTAGAACCTAAAAATCACAATCATTCAAATATATAGTCAATCATTGCAGCGTAGGACGTACAATCGAGTTTGCATTGGCATGCTTAACATTATTCTTTATGCTTGTTTTGTTGCCCTCTTGAGAGATACGGTTGGTTCCCTTACACGAGAGATAAATAACTTTGCTGGTTCCACCCCAAAATACTTGATGGTTTACAATTTTGAACGCGACCAGTCCGTCGAGTGTCGAAAAAAAGACATGAGTCTTCTTTTCTCGCAATGCGGGACACTACCAGATCGGTGTAGAGCGAATAGAGCCACATCTCACAAAAGCCCTCCCTGAAGAGGGGGGTTTGGTGGTGGGGGTTCAGGAGTTGGTATTGTTTGAGGATATTATGAGGTCAATTGCTTTTGTGAAGACTGAAAAGGTTACACAAGCCATGCAACAGTTGCATTATCATTTAATTTTCATTTTATTTAGAAATCGTTTTCCTTGAAAATGGTGAACAAATTAGAGCGAAAGTTTTATCATCATGAATTCAAATGCTAATTCTAGGTTTTGTTGATCTCGACCAGTTGAAAGTCCTCAAATCCAGTTTTGAAATCTAGAAATCTGAACTCGAAAGTCCAAGGCCAATCAACTTTTTTTTTTTTTTTTTTTTTTTTTTGAGACCGTGTCGTAGCACTTTCATTAAGCATAGTAGAGTTTGTTACATCCTAGGCAGGCCATGATAATCAAACAATTATTGAGACCTGCGCCAAAACACATGTGGATGTAATTTACAAAGAAGTATTTTGCGACGAACTGGCACAACACAAGGCCTAAATATCCTCGGCATCCAACCCAACCATATCCAAGTTCTGGTCCACCGGATCGAATTCTCCTCCAAGCAACAAGTCCAGTGCCTTCTACTTGTTGGGTGACCAAAGGGCCCTGAAGGTGGTCTTGTACTTGCGCAATGTCTTAGAGTCTATGTTGGGCGAGAGTGCCACCACTCCCAGTTTCTGCTTGCTCGGTGGAATCTGCCTCGCGCGGTTTGGCAGCAATGTATTGACTACGCCAAAGCTACAGAAGGGGGGCCGGCGTCCAAGGCCTTCGGAAAACCAAAATATCTTGATTGAAACTGTTAGACACCAACCTGAAAGCTGGAAGCTCCACCACCATGATTATATGACACCAGAAGGAGCCCCAAATCACAGAGAAAACCAGCCAATATTACCTGGTAAAGATGGCCAATGCAACTATGTGTTTGAGTAAAGCACATGACGAAAATTTCTGTTTGTTCCAATAAAATCCAACCACTTGCCGGCAGGTGAGACGAATATCCTCCTCGCTTTGCAAAGGCATAATACATAGAACCAGCACATTCTTAGTTCTGTTTGCAATTGAGTGGTTAGGTACGTTTGTACGTAGGCACAGCCGCACACAGGTGTCTCTGGCCTACACTGCCGACTTGCCCTACTCCAAACACACGCTTTTGGAGAGGCTGTCCACCTGACTAGAGGCTGCAGGCTGGAGCTGATGAAGCCAGTTCTGAGTGCTGACTAGATTGAGACCAAGCGTCCAGCGGCAACGAAGGGATCCTACCGAATGATTGGCTTGGGTTTCGCAGCTGATTTCGTGGATTCTGGTTGGGCTGGCGCTATCAACCTCCTCCCATTGCCATGTGAGCTGTTGTTGTGAATAATCAAGCTGCCATTAGGAGCGTTGCATTTAATCATGAAGCGCATCTCCAGCTTTACCACCTTTTTAGCGCTACAATCTTTCCATTTGCAATCGCAGTTGCACCCAACCATACATACATATCCAGGGAGGCACGCGAAAGAGGATAGCCATAATTGGTCGACGGTTAAGCGTGCTAATCCTTTTCCGGGGTCAAATGGTCTATCGACATGAGCATTGCAGGTCTATTTGGTTGCTACTTTGAGAGGCAAATGCTTGCCAAGCAATGTTCCAACCCTCCAACTACTAGAAATTGAGCACCTGGATTGCTGCTTGGCCATACAAAGTTGCATGAGCGACAAGCCAAATAGGCCTTGTAGAGCGTCTCCAAGAGTTTCCAAAACCTCACTCCAATCTTGAATTTTTAGCAAGATTGGGAAAATCATCTCTCCAATAATTTCTTATCTCAACTCTCATTCTTGTTGTACTAGGAAAAATTGATCCAATTGCGCAGAAAGATACACACACATATCCAATCAACTCATCTGGAGGTGGAAGGACATGTGGAAGAACACGGAGAAAAGACAGAATTTCTAATGCAGTTGTACAAGAGAGAAAGTATGAAAGTGGCTAAGATAATTTATAAATAGTTTGGTATTCCTGATGCAATAGTCTTCTAGTTTGTACGAACCATGTATTGGAAATGTTAAAGAAAGCCAACAAATATGCTCCTACTTTTTTAGCGAGTTGAAAACTCGTTGATTTACCATTTTTTTATTTTGGAACTATGTTTAGGTAATGAATCCATATGTAGAAATTTTGAATTTCAAATTTTGGTCTTTTTAATTGCTACAAATTTTCATCTTAATGTTAACTTAAAACTCTTGTGTTTATATATCTTTTATTTAGAACTCTTTTTATTTAAAAATTAGAACTTTAGGTCGTATATTGCACTTTTTTTTTTTTTAGTACTATTACAAGTTTATAACACAAGCGGTTGTCTGAACTTGCACCACTCAAGAATGATATTATATCTTGAAGTGAGATTTAGGTGGGAGGCTAACTATGCAAATCCAAGACAAATCTCAAAGAGTGGGAAGGTCACAAAGCCACCCACTGATTTGTACTAACCATTCCCACTGTTCAAGATGTTAAATTTTCTTATTAAAGTATTATGTGTGGTATTAACTTTTAATAAAAAATATAAATACTTTTACAATTATACTATGAATTTGGATAGGACATGATATTTTAGTTAAAATATATAAATTTATCTGTAACAATTAGCTTAAATTATTACCATAGGTATCAATATAATTTTGTTTATTAATGTCATTGATATATGAATCGTTAAGAGAAGTTTTCATGATTGTTAAAACATAAAATTGCATTTAAATGATAGTAGAGATTCCTAAACTATTACACTCTGCTTTGGCCTCTTCTCATTCAAATCCCTAATCTAAAAGAGTCTAAATCTAGATACCTAAACTATATAAGTACCCAATCCCGGCCCAGTTCGTAGCAGCCATGCTACAACCCATTAAACTAGTGTTGGCACTCAAGTGTACAGTCTGACATGTGAGTGCGTACCTCATATATACATAGGGGGTCCCTAAACTATTAGGGCATTCACAATGCAAGACTCTATCACAAAGTCAAAGACTATTTATTATACCTTATTTATGTTATTTTGCTGATGTGGCACCATATTTATTGAAGAAAGAGGGAGAAAAACAAGACTCCAAGTCTTATTTAGACTCTAAGTCCACAATATTCGAGGTAATAGATAAGTTTAGACTCATGATAGAGTCAGACATTGGGACTACCCTTATGTGATTATCAACCATGTTCTAAACTATAAAATTACTTATCTGAGCCCCTAATATAATCTATTCAAATACTCTAACCTCATGTCCTTTCCGATATTTTCCTATTGGATTGGAGGTTGTCATTTCTTTTATTGTGCACAATGATGTGAATCAACCTTTAGTGAGTTATAGTATGCAGTGTTCCACCGATACTAGGTAGTAGATACCCAAGCGACTAGGACGAACTTACATGGTTACATGCCGAGACTGCCGAGTCCCATGGTTGCATATCCAGCAGGGGATGACAAGCGTGTAACCTAGTGATCTATCGGCTCTACACTGAACAGATTGGAATTGAGATAATTATTCATCCATTTCGAAACAAATTAACAACAAGAAGCATAGTTGGCAATACAGTACCACAGTGTGGCCTTAGCTACTAGCCTAGGACTAATAATCAAGCACACAACATGAACGATGGATCTCGAGTGACCTGTAACCAGTTGCCTGCTGAAACTATCTTTGGTATTGGTAGAGAATAGGCCAAAGCAGAGTGCGCTGGCTCGACCATGCCACTGACAGAGACCCTGGCCAGTGGCCGGCCGGTCCGCCTTGTACGTAGGCTGGTACGTGATGTATACATGCAAAGCTAGCTGGTGCCCGTTTCACGTTTCCTGGCCTCTTCTGCGCCGCAGTATACAGAAAGGGAAAATAGTTGTCCATGGATGCATCGGCTCAAGCTAAGCCGGACGCCGCCATGGATAAGTATGCATATGATCTGTCGTGGCTGGTCGTCATTGGCGACGATCGTCGATCGATATGGTAACACATGGAGAATAATTTTTGCGTTTAGATCTTACTAGTAGTGTCCAGTGAGGAGTGGAGTGGATGAACGGCCCTGCAGCACACCGGCACGGGCACATGCGTTATTTGGAGCCTTGTGGCCCGACCCGACGACACGGCCGTGTGTGAAGACGACGAAACGACACCCATGCATCTCTGACCGATCGATCCATGTACTGCGGCCGATGTAAGTATATGTACAATGCATTTGAATAAGCTTCTTCCCAGACAACGGCATCTTACTACTAATACCAAGTTGTTGAGGACATGGCAGTGAATCTGAATGCGCAATTGCCAATTGCAGTGGAAATAAAAGGTGGTGGCCACGCTGGCCGGGTTAGTTGCAGGCAGGCAGGTCCCTGTCTGATCCGATCGATTGTGGTAGCTTACTAGCTTGGGGCGTGTGGTTGGTTAGTTGTGGGGAATCTTTACCTTACCAGGCATGCAATGCATGTGCCGAAAGGGGACCTTTGTCAGCATATAGTTGAAGTATACTATCTTCCATCTTGTTCTCAAGAAAGTACCTCATGCAAGTGGAAATGTACATGTCGCCGTCCGCAGATATATGTGAAATCAGAGTGATCCTGATCGAGGTCCTTGACAGTATCACAGCATCTCTCAAGGTATGTAAAGCCTAAAGCGTCCTTGACCCTTCATTTGTTTTAAGATCCACCAAGTATCCTTGGCATTGGGTCCTTAAGCTGGAAAACCCTTACGTTGGTTATATGGTGTCTTGGATACCTAGACTAATTTGTGATGTCAGTACAGGGATGTTGTGCTTTGCATGGTTGCTATTTTGTGCTTGATTAATTTGATATGGGTAATAGAGTGAACGAAAATGCAAATGTTTACAGTCTCATGCATGTTTACAATGCTAATGGAAGGGAACGGAGCATGTGATCTTTTTCCTAGTTTGCAGTAAACAGAAAAATTGTACTAGTACGTTATGCTGCTGCTGTTTTTTTAGGTAGACTAAAAATCATGGATGGAGAAGAACAGGTTCTGATGTGCAAGAATGATCTGAGTCACTCCCTCAGTTCCAACCAAGATAACATCAGCAAAAGAAATCAATGTGAATAATGTTCTGAGGGAATATTGGAAGGGAAGAGACGAGGGCAAATAATGAAACAAGTCCTTGTTGCATTTGCACATCCGGCTTGTATATGGTACCTTGTATAGGTGCCAAGATTGGAAAGCTTATGTGCCCTGCAGGCTGCAGCAGAGGATCAAGTGGCAGTGCTCACGGAGAGTCAGAGATATGGCAATCGACAACAAGAACCCAAGGAGAACATAAATGTGCTACTACCTGTGAGAAGGGGAATTGTCAAAGAAGGCAGCTGCAAATCAATGCATGCAGAGCCGCAGCAGATTGAGGCTCTGCTCTGCTTTGGATCATCTTGCTCCAGCTCAGGGGCTCTTGTTGTCTTCCTTCCTGCGAGGCTGCTGCAACCAACACAAATCATTGGGCTCATCTCATCTCGTCTGGTCCCGTCAAAGACTTTTCCCTCCAGGACAAGCTATCCACATACACATGCGCTTGCCCATGCAATGTCGTGTACAGCCGGAACCCTTCTGTTTCCATTATCTAGGGCGGACACGATAATCGACCAGGCCGTCGTCTCAATCTCAATTAATGGCCTCTCAAGAAAAGGGATCCGGTACTCTGGAACCTAGCATCAGGAAAAACAAAAACAACAACAACAACAAGCAGGGCAAGCCCCTACAAAGAAAGAGAGAGAAAATAAGCCAAACTAGGGAGATTAAACAAGATTGTTTAATCATGAGGAAATGAGAGAGAAATAGCTTCTTTTTGCAAGTACAACTAAGTAACAAGGCAAATTATGTCTTAAACATACTCTTTGATTCCTCTTCCTCCAATGAAGGCAGCCAATGGTCGAAGACGAGCCAGTCCTTGCTTTCCAAATCGTCCAGCACATGCGTATTGTGATTTCCATGAAGCTGAGTTCTGAAGCTTTCTAGATTTTGGATGAAATTCAGGTTTGGAATCCAGTTCCAGCAGGCAGAAGCGAAGGGCAGAGAATGAGCAAATGACCCAGTGATTCTTCAGAGGAATTTATAGTCCTGGAGTTCCATTTTTTTTCCCCTCTTGAGTAGCTCTCTAGTGCTCAGTCTATCTTTCGGAATGAGCCAGCAAAAGGCCTTGTGCTTATTTTGACAGGAGTTGTTCCATATCCAATTGAAGCTAGAATGAGATTTTTGAGTTCCAGATGTTGGACTAGTAGTCTGGATTTCCATTCAGAGTCATCTGTTGCAGATCATTATCAAGATGGAGTGATGGACAAGCTTATTGAAGGCTTGTTGAGAGAGTGGCAAGTGAAAAAGATCAAGAACATTATCATAAGGTTTGCCAGCAGCCAAAGTTCTTGTTCTGGATTTCGCAAAGGATAAAAGTTCTAGGAAGCCATGCATTGGCACCTTGTTGTTCCATAGGTTCAGCTGGAGGTAGCATGACCTTTCATTAGTTATGTTGACCATGGCAGCCCCTTTGAATTTTTCTAGCAGTTTCTAGATATCTCTCCACTAAAATGATCCTAAGATAGAGATCTTTTACTCCAAGCAGCTGATTAGCGAGCACCATCAGGGCCGAAATCATGCTATTTTATTTAGATAATACTCCCTCTAGTCATAAAGTTATAACAACAACTCCAGTCATAGGGTGGTTTTGTTGATGTGGCACCAAATCAGAGAAATAAGAGTTAGCTCAAAAGTTTAAGGAGTTAAATCTAACTAGAAATGTTTCAAAAAAAATCAAAGGAATATAATGCAACTAAAAATCATAAAAATCAGGTTTAATTTTAAAAACTTGTTTTATCTTAGAAAAATATGAAACTAGTTTCAAGTTTTCTTTTCTAAAACCATGCTCGATCTTATGGTGCCTAGCTTGAATTTTTTAATCTTTATGAGCTCATTTTGATACTTATTTGATAGTAGAAAGTTCTCATGCCTATTATAATAAGTCAATGTTGATTTTCCGACTAAGTAGAAGCGCTAGTGGCATCAAGACTAAATATGTGCGACAGGGTCGGCATTGGTTTTGGTCTCTGCTCGAAATAAATGTTCGAATTGTGCTAGCGGCTAGCCTGTGTGGCCGCAGGCCGTGACGCATATGTAATTTTTTTTATGTAATCAATCAGAAGATCAACATCGACTATTATAATAGATTATAATAAGAGCTTCTACTACCAAATAAATAGGTACCAAAAGTTAGAGCGCAATATTTAGAAAAAAATTGAAATCCATTTCATAAATTTTCAATGTAAAACAAATTTTCTAAGATTAAACCAGATTTTAGGGTTTGTAGTTGTATTAATTTTCCATGTAAAATTATTTGGATAAATTTTTGAAAACTTATTTTATGATTTTTTGGATGTTTTTTTAAATATTTTTAGTTCGATTTACCTCCTAAACTTTTACCTTATCTGATCTGATTTACCCCTTTCTAACATTGGCTTCACATTAGCAAAACTACCTCAAAACAATCTTCTTCTTTTTTTTTTTTTTTTTTTTTTGGGCAGAACATCAACAAACGATTTCGAAAATTTAGCAGGTAAAAAAATCTGGTTTTGTAGTTTAGAATGTAGAAATTGGATGGCCTCGAACGGCCCAACTTGTATGGCCCAGGAAAGGTTGGTCTTCATCAGGCCGGCGTTGGTTACATCAAAGCCCTATGCATCGGTCTTTCTGGCCCAAGCAATGGTCGCGACCCAAAGCGAAGGTCCAGGACGAGGAGTGAACGATGGCCTGTACAATCTTGTGTTCAATCCAGAGCTTATCATTTTTTTTAATTTATTAACGAGTCAAGCAGTATGATTATTCAGATACTTGCATTTCACAACACCATAAAATTATGAGAATTTATTTAAGCTTCGGCCTTCGGGAGAATTTATTCATGTTCGCTATTCAGTTCAACACATACTTGTCCATTGTAGTGCATGAGTATATTTGCTAGTACAATATTAAAGCGATGAAGTTTTCTTTTGTCCATCATTACTCACAATCATTCGATGGGATCTGATGGACCCAATCTCTCTGGTGCCTATACAAGTAGAGTAGTATGTACAAACACCCATACCATATTATTAGGAGGTGGCGTTAGTCACTATCTCTTACTCGTACCCCGCTTCTTCCGTTGTTTGTTTATGTTTTCTATTGTCTACTAGGTGAGTACCCGTGCGTTGCAACGAGATTAAAATCATGTATTCATGGAAGAATGAATCCAACCAAACGCAATTCGTTGCTGCCATAACATAACACAATTTATTTAAATCCATGATGCTCCTTTTGAACAGAGAACCTGTATGTGTTTGTGAATTTGAGGGCAAACATGATCAACATGAAAGTATAAAGATAAAAGATTAGTCATCCATGGAGACAAGCATAGCATTGGAATACATTTGATAAAGACGAAACTGATCAGAGGGCATGCAAGTTTTATAAAACTATATGTCAGATACATATTTCACGTGATGTTAATGTTATTGTATTTGTTCATCCTTGTACCCAGGCCAGCATCACGAAACTCACCCTTGCTAACTCACCCATGGAGCTGGAGCATTGTAAACAGTTAACATCGTGTCCTTACCAATGAGCACTCATGAGTTTTGTATTCTACCGACAACACACTATGTTGTGAAGATGATAGGCTCTCAGCATGTTTCATAAGGGCCTTCTTTTACAGCAAGGTCAGCTATTCAAATAAACAGTTCAAAAATATCCCTATTAACCGCCAAGACTAAAAAAAATCATCAAATTACACATACCAGACTATCAACCTTGATCACCCCAATTGGCAATTCATTTGCACAAAGATTTGCAATTTTCACAAAGAAAACATGAACTAAAATATAGATAAAACAGTGCCAAAGAAAATTTAAAATCTATCTTGCACGGTTTGGACTATAAGCACCCCCAAACAGTCCTCGAGATGTTTTTCCTCAGCTGGACAAGCACTCTAGAGGTTGAAAGCAATAGACACAATTAGTCCAGAATGATCAATTTAACAACAAATTCTAGTGGAAGAATATGCTGAAAGTTCAATACACTAAGCAACTACTATGCGACTCAGGTAGATAATTCAGCTTATTCAAAAAGCAAGAGAGCAAGCCAACCTGATATGCTAATGGTATCCATGTCAGGGGAGTCATCCTGAAGGAAACACAGCACATTATGCATGTCCTTTAAAATCGTATTTGTTCCCATGGCATCACATGTGCTGCATCTGAATCTCGCATTCCCATCTCGCAGTCCAACACTTGCAGACTCACAAACCTGCTTTCCTAGCTCTAGTTTTTGTAGTTTCCGAACAATTCAGCACACCATATCATACTAAATTTTCTAGCAAAAAATTCATGCTAAATCATTTTATCCATTTCAAAACGTTACAGGTGAAGTAGTAATTACACACATTGTCAAGGGAGGACAAGTCAATGCGATTGCCAATCTCTACTACATATAATGCACCAAAAAAATATCACTAAAGCCACACAATAAACTATCCTCCACAGTCATTATCTCTCTTAATCTTTCTTAAGTACACCCAAAAAAGTTACACGCAGATCCCACTAAAGTTTAAAATGAACGGATGAGATCTATTTTTACCTCTTCTTTCTCTTACTCACCCAAATCCAACGGACCATATTGCTTGGATCAAACCTCATCACTCATCCATGGTTCCACTCCGTCGCACGCACACCCCCGGCACCCAGCGACACGGCGCGACACGCGAGGCGGACGCGCTCGGTCCCGCATTCACTCCTCTCTCGATGCCCGCTCTCCTGCATTCAACGCGCCGGCAAGGAGGAGCATCGCCCAGGGCTGCAGACGCGCGCCGCCAGGGACGCGGCTAGGGTTTCGGCCGGCGGCGGCCGCGTCTAGCGCAGGCTTCCCCGCCTCCTTTCCGCTGCGACATCGACGGCAGGGCCTCGACCCACGGCGGCCGCGTCACCGCGCTCGTGTTCGTGCGCGACGAGGAGACGCCAGGCCGGCCGTTCGTTGTTGCGGCGGAGCTCCCGAGCCGCCGCAGCCGGTGGTTACTCTCGCCGCAGCTGTTTCGTTCGCCCTCGCGACGGGCAGCAGCTGCGAACCACGCGGGGCTGGTCGGAAGGCTGCCAGTGCACTTGCGAACCACGCGGGGCTGGTCGACGCCGACACCGTCCGGATCCGCGCGGCCGAGATCATCGGCGCCGGCGCCGCGGAGGACGCGAGGGCGGGTGCGGAGCGTTGGCGGGGTGTCGTCACAGCCCCGAAGCTGTCAAGGTACAGAGCTCCGGTGCCTCTCCATCACCATCAGTTTTCCATCATGTCGTGTTTCGATCTCCTCTCGATCTGCCGGCCGCGCGGGACGTCGCAGCACGCGATTCCGATCCTGGTGAGCACCTCTCCCCTTCCTCGGCCTCTCCTGCTCACACCCACACCCACCTCTAGCGCCTCCCGTGACCGGTCGCCCGGGCAGATTGGACGCAATTACGCGGCACACATGAACACTACTCCTCTGGCGTCGTTTTCCCTACCAAAATCTAATCACTCTTCCGGTATGCATGCTGCAGTTGCAGGGCAGTGGGCGGGGCACCGACACCTCTACCTCTGTCATCTCTTCCTTTTGCCTCTGAGGTGGAGTGGCTAAATCAAAACATATGGCAGCGGCACTGCAGCGCCCAATCCCAATTCTGAACTTCAAACGCTAATCTGGCGACTAAATAAACAAACGAAATTGTAACAGGCCAAAGCAATTCAAGGTCTGTGATGTATCCATTTATAGTGAGACGGTACTTATTTGTCTTGGTAAACAATTCTTTTTTACTGAATTTACCTAGAGGATGTACAGGCAAGCTTATTCATTTGGCTCAGCACTAGCTTGATATTCTGATAGTGCTTGAAACAACAATGGAACAGTTGTGAGCACTACCTGTCAAGTAATTTTCTTCTGAACTGATAATTTGCTTCGCGTTCCATATTAATTGAAACAATCTTGTTATAACTGTAGGATTGGCAGTTGAGTTCACGTCTTAACGAGGGTAGGTGCAATACAGACTGTGTTAAGTGGTATTATTTCAGCATTTGCCTGACCTTGGTGTCTGCTGCATACATTGTTTCCAGTAGGCATGGAGACACATTGTTTAGATATATGTTGATGTTACAGCACCTCCAGCCTTACCGAGCTCAAGGAGCTCCTCATCAGGCGACAAATGCTAGAGCACAAGCATCTCACCGTCGACTTCTCCCGGCGAGGACCTTCTTGCTGTACGGGGATGGATCGGCCACTGATGGACACTCCCACAGCAGCGAGATGGCGTCCTAGAAGAAGCTGCCTTCCCCCATCGAGAAGAACAAGATTGGCATGAACGCCGGAGCAGGTGAAACAACTTATCATTCAAGGTAAACTATTATCTGAAAAATTCCCTTGTCTTTGATGACTGAATTTTCTTTTCCTTCTTTTTTCTGTGATGTGCAGAACATCTCTCAGCTAGCATCCATGAACTACGACCTGATGACAAATCACAATTTGGATCCTTTGCAGCCCTTGAAATAAACCATGATATTAAAGCAGTAAAGGTAGGTAATAATGTTCCATTTCTGAATGGCGTAAGCTACTGGACTGGACATTGGTAGAACCTAGCTACACTGTTCTAATTACTCAAGGAGATGGTGAAATATTATCCTCTATAGTTATAGAGGAGTATGTATTCATTAACATTATTTCCTCACAATTCTAATTACTTACTGCTATAGGACTATCCGACTATAAGTCAAGATTCTGCCTTACAGAGAAAACACTGGTTCCTGTACAACTCTGAATTTGCTGCAGCAGTACCAGCTCCATAATACTATTGTATTAGGCTACAATAGTTCCATTTGACTACATATGCAAAATTCAAACGTGCTTTGTTGACAGCTTGCACGTGCATCTTCTGAAAACGGAGTAGACATTGCTTTGAGAATTAACAAATCTGACATTGAACTCTTTTGATCCCCTACTTAATTGAAAGACAGAGCTCCCGCCCCGCATTAAAAAAACAAATCTGACATTGCTTGATCTAATAAAGGTGATTATGCTCTAATGAATAATTTTTCTAATTATATAGTTGTTTAAAGGCGTTAAAAAAATCAAATTATGGATGTTTTATAGTATTCTGTTTCTACAGCTATATTTGTTATTATATCTTCGGCCCCGATATACTTAATTTTTGCTGAGATGTTGTTTGATGGCTTAGTTTTTTTTTCTTTTCTGTCGAGGATCCAGATTTGGGATTACTCATTATCAGAATTTTGACGATTGTCCCCTGGCTGGTACCAGGGCATGTGACTTGCAGGTTAAAGAGAAGGAGACCGTGTATATGTTTAGTTCAGCAGGATTTTGTCTGGTATGTTACTGTTCCATTAAATCCTTGTTCCTTATGTGTGGGTTAATTTAGCAAAACACAGTATTAGATTTGGCACCATCTTCCATTTTATATTACTTACACAAAAGGCCTCTTTTCTTATAGCCTGTAGATTGATACAACAAATTATCCCTTTTCAGGGTAACTTTGATCTTGTGGGTAACAACATAGAGCATATGCTTTTCATCCGAGATGTGATGAAGTTTGGTCCATGCTTTCAAGCCAGACCCAAAGACAAATTTGCAAGAGAATCAAAAACAATAGTTGATTTCTTCTTTCACCACTCAAGGAGTCTACATGTGTTTTCCTAGCCTTGTAAAACTGGTAGTTTGTCTTATGCAGCTCTCTAGAATGTATGAGCTATGTATGATAATTTGTAAGGCTGGATTTTTTTCTCAGAGGTGACTCCATGCTGGTGTTGCCCTTGGAGACAGCTGAATGCAACTTTGCAGGCATTGCTTTCATGTTGAGGAATACCTAAGGTAGAACTTGTACCTAATCAAAGTTGGTCTGATGCAGTTCATTTGTTGAGTTGATCTCTCAATTCTGCCATGTTTGAGTTGTTCTCAGAAAGTTTACGCCAGATGTGCCGGCTGGAATAACTTATCTGCCAAGATAAGTGCTTGTGGTTCTGTTCTTTGTTTTTTTTTCCGTTGAGTAAAACTCCTCAAGTTTTGGATTCCCAAACATTTTGCTTTAGTTGCTGATTCAATAGTTTGCCTATCTCTTTTTGCTCCCCTCTATGGGAAAAGATATTAGGGATTTGCTCCACTCCATGTGAAAAGATAAAAAACTGTAATCTTTCAGAGTTGAATGATATAGTTTTAAGTGCATTTCTTAAATGAATCCGTGGCAACGCACGGGCACTATACTAGTGCAAGTAGTAATTACAACCATGGTCAAGGCTCTTCTAGTTCTAGCACCATAGGTGCATCATTTACCAGAGTCGGTGATGCCACCATATTTCAGTATAGAGAAGCCTTCCCAGTTGTCAGACTCATCAAACTAAGTCCTCATCAAACTGAGTCTTTCTCTGTACCCTTAATCTTATCTTACTACTAAAAGAACTCAAATTGTATCGTAATCCCCTCGCTAATCACCCCCACGCGCTAATGACCTCCGCCCGCGCTAATCCACCGCCTCGCTCCTGTATCGCGCGTCCGTGGAACCGCCTGCACGCACGTCGTCCAGTCTGCAACCACCGTCCGCATCTTCAGGATTAGGCACACCAGCTCTTGTCCATCGCATCCTCCCAACTCAGCCTCGCCGCCGTCCCAACCGCACCTTCACGTCGTGGGTCCGACGAGTCCCACGCCGCCTTCCCACAGCGTCGCGGGCCTAGAGGACCTGCTCGGCGAGAGCCAGCCTTGGAGCGAGGCGGGGGGCTCCACGCCATCGTCGCAGGGCTCCGTGCAGCAACGTCGCCGCCGGTCGGTTTTTTTTAAAAAAACGGACCGGTTTACCGGTAAAACCGGCCGGTTTCGGTTTTTTCGCTAATGCATGTGTCGGTTTTGACCGGTTTACCGGCCGATTTTGCTACCGGACCGGACCGGTAAGTCCGGTAACAGGGCAAACCGGCCGGTAACCGGTCGGTAAAAAAAACGCAGCCATCGATACGGTCCTCATCCAGTCCAGGACGCCACCATCAGTGGTACTGGAACAGCGCGGCACAGGCACATGGCAGTTTGCCGACGACAAGAATCACCAGGTGTGCCAATCCCATCTCTTCCCTTCCTGTTCTGCCAAACGGAGCACCTAATTGGCTATTTCTATCCGGATCTGATCTGATCTAATTACATATGTACATGTATTATGCCTGCTAACTTCTATCCTTGTCTGCTTGCACTGAATGGTATTGTGCCCCGGAAGTTTCCCAATCAAGAACATTGCTGATGTGCTGATTTCAGAACTTGGCAGTAAGGGCTTGCTGATGACATAGAGTTGCTAAATTCTTTGTCCTGATCAGGTCAGCATGCTGATGTCGAAATTAACACAAGTTTCATATGGTAATATTGTTCAGATTGACATAGGGAAAGCAGCTGTTGTAATTTTTTATGCATGTGCAGGTCTGTATGATGCCCATTTTATTTCAGACTCCCAATCGAGCATAATCTAACCTACAATAGGAGGAATCCAGTTATTGTAATGCAAGAATACTATCTACTTGCATGCTGCTGGTGGGTTTTCAGACTCTTTATGACTATACTCATATGTCGGAGAGTTTGAGACTAATTTTTGCCAAGTTTATTGAAGTTGTGTTCAATAGTACCTGCTTTTATGCATTGAACCAAGTAAGTGATTGGTTTTTATGAATCGGTGAATTGAGGTATAAAAAAACATATGGGTTACTGATTGGTTTGCTGCTTTGCTCATAAGTGAGTATATTAATATTCAAAATACTTTGTTATTTTGTGGGTTAGCTCTCAAGTTTCCAAACAAACGGACCATTTCCCATTAACCTTTTCACTCTGCTTTCCAAAGTCCCCGTATTATATTGATGGTCGCTATTGACAAGTTCACATCAAGCTCCAGCATATTGTATCATGAGGTAGGTAATACTGTCACTGGCATTATTTCGATTTTATTGACAACCGAATTAAATATTAGAATGTGGAAATCATTCTTCTCCTATTGTGATGATGTTTCTGGCTGCTGCCACATGTTAAGGGATTTCAATTTCAACATCAGCATGCCTCTAATGCCAAGTTCTAACATCAGCATGGAAGCATTTTTTTTCTTGATTGGAAAGACTGAAAGGGAAAAAAGAGGGCTCATCAACGCCCTTGATAAATCATAGAGACCAAGCCCTCCTTTCTGTTGCTGCACAATTTAGAATTTACTCATCCTATTTTTTATCCTAGAATTTACTCATCCTAATGTATGTGCAATTGTGCTGGCTATCATAGATCCAAATAGGAGCGATTAAATAGGCTACAGGAGGGAATTGGATGAGGAGAACAAGGGCTAGCAACATTCAAAGTAGAGCAGATCAAAGCACACAGACTGCAGCCATGTGTATCCAGTAAAGGACACACAGTGTGCACTGTGCACATGTGTGCCTAACAGACACTATCAGGTCAGGTTCTCTGTATAAAAAGCAATATATGCCACACTGTCACATTATTAATTTTGAGACAACGAACATCCCAATGATCTTCTTAAACTAAGCATGTTTAATTCAGTTGCATAGAAACATATGCCCTCTGCAATGTCTGCCCTTTTGTCACTGTGTGCAACAATGATATGTTTATGAGATCAGCCATTTAGTCTGAGCATTGATCTAGATCCAATCATCAAATGTAGCATTTAAGTCTGTATTTATCAATTTGTTGGTAGCTTATTAATCTCATTATCCATTATAGATCTGTTGGAATATAGAACTAGGTTCTTGTATTCTTTTTTCTGTATAAGAATGTTCATAGGTTCAATGCTTTTTCATCACTCATGCGACATCTTGCGAGATGTTCTAGAGCCATCAGACTTACATGTATTTTTATTTAATTTTGAACAGCAATGCACACTTTACCTTTATCTAAACCTACTACAATGTTGTTTGATACATGAATGTGAGATGTTTTTGCAGTTGTACTTTCACAGTTACTAATGCAACTCTTGACTGAAATTGGATGGGATTTGCTTATGCAGAGGTAGGTTGGAGTCGGAACCGGTGCTCAAGGCAAGACCCCGCCATCATGGAAGCCAGATGAGATGTGCCTCATGCTCCAATGAGCCTCCAAGAATAACAACTCATTGCCTCAAGTGAGTTGAGCCTTGGAATCTCCCATTATTTCATGATCTCAGTCATCTGTTTCTCAGTGTCATATATGTATTAGAGGCATCTACTTTTTGTTTGGGCAAAAAAATGCTACTCTTGAGTGGTATAGTATGTTGAGCATTGTACACATAAATGTATAAAATCAATAGTTAAACAGGGTAGTTGTTGCTGTAAAAACTTTTCAGAATAGTAATGAAGGCAGAAAAAGAACCCCAAGCAAATCTTGAGTTGTGACAGGAAACAAAAATGAGTTTATGTACCCGTAGCAACGCACGGGCATTCAACTAGTACTACTATATACTACTAAAAAGAGCCAAATGTTATCAACTGCGTCCCTAATCGCTTCACCCCTGTGTAATCCACCTCGCTAATATCGCTTCACCGCTACCATAACCGCCTCGCTAATAATAGCATTTCCCTTCACCCCGCCCGCCCTCTCCATCGCGAAACCACACATGCGCGCATGGAGGCCTACTCCATAGCTCCTGTGCCGAACCGCCACCCGGCTCCCGGCCCGCTCCGCACCCGATGACGCCCGGCCCCGCCCCACTCCGCGACCGATGACGCGGTCATCCGAGGCCAAGGGCGCCGCCAACGCGGGGCCAAACTGCCGCGGACGCCGGCAGCGCACGATGCCGGACTTCAGCCCCGCCCTGCTCTCCGCGGCCGACGACGTGCTCAGATTGATGTCGTGGCCGCCCCTTCGTCGATGCCCCGCCTCCCGTCTTCCTCGGCTGGACCAGCGTTGCGGCGGATGGATCGACGCCGACGACCTCCCATCGACGCGCCGCCCCCTTCACCTCCCCCAGTTGGATCAGTGTCGAGATGGAGCCGATCGACGCCGTCCCTGCCCTCTCGACGCTTTGCTATATTCACGTATGTGTTCATCTTCTGGCTCCTTTTCCCTCTTATGCATTCTGAAGACTAGGGCCCCGAGTCCATGAATGGCGGCGGCGACCATGGCTGATCCATGGGGCTCTGGCTGCGGCTGCGGCTACAGCCATGGCGAGCGCACGCCGCCACGCCGTCGCTCCCCTGTTCACCATTTTCGTGCAGGTAAGCCCTTCGATGAAATGCCCCTAAAGTGCTACGCAGAGGTGTCTACCTCGCAGCCTGAACGAGACGCGGGTGACGGAGGCAGAGGCAGTGTTGAGTTCACCATCTTCCTGGCCGAGTTTGAGGACGTACGGCCACGCATTCCACATTTCCACGCCGCCTGCATCAAAACGCGCCTGCTTGGGGCTTGGCCACTCGCGTCGTTCTACGCCACTACTGTGGCATGCGGCTGCAAGACTGAAACGCCCCACACAACAAAGTAATACAATGATCTTCCATGCTTTTCTGTCATATTTTTTAATAGAGAACCATGCGTTTGTGTCCTGTTTTCAAATTGCAAATCTTATAGAGGCCTGAAATATAATGAACTCAATCCCTTTTGCCTGATGAATTTAGTAAGTAGATGCCTGGAAAACAGTGAACTCAATCCCTTTTTGCCTGGTGAATTTAGCGAGGGTGGATTGAACGTGTGTCTCTGTGATTGGTGGTGGAATTGCTATTCTTTTTAATCACATAACCAAGGCACATGTTCTACATGTTGCTTCTTATTTTACTGAGCTTACACAAATGTTTTGGGATACTAATTTTGTATGATATATATTTCTTTTACAGACTGCATATATCTTCCCCCAAATTTTGTGTCATGTAGTATTGTAGTAACCCATGTTGCTGTGTAGGAATCACGGAAAGGGCAAAACGGAGGCGCGGAGGACATACAGTGGGATGGTAGCAGTTGGGTACCTGCAGCTCTCTCTTCTTTTTACTTATGACGAAAGTGAGTTGGAATTGAACCGTTTGTTGTTCATGCACCTACTCTAATAGAGTGCTCCCAGGTCTGCAATCGCATCAGGGCCATTGATTAGCTCAAGTGAGCCTGGTTTCTAAATGTCCACGAGACTAATTATCTTTTGTTGAATTGTCATATGAACCTGCTGTGCTGACAATCAAGTTGACTGCAAGCAGACCGTATCTAGCACTAGCAGTACCAGGAAATGCCTTTAGCTTTTCACTGGTGATTTGTTTTCTTTGCAATGCCGCAGGTTTATGTTCTTGTCGCTTGTTGGTGATGGGAAGAACATCTCTGCTCATACGTAACTCTGTGTCTGTCATGGAGATCAACATTAACAACAAGTTTACGGCTTCATGCAGAGCTGCAGGCACACGTGTACTCAAATGAAAGCTCTTGTAGCTAAGTTACCTTCTTCACACATTTTGCATTTAATGCAACTCTAGATAAAAAAATCAAGATTTCACACTTGCTGAAAATATTAATTATATGATTGTAATGGTAAATGGTCACTATTTCTACAGATTTATTTTTCAATTGTTAAGAATTTGCACTAGATAAGACCTTTTGTAGCAGGGTTTTATTTTGCTATGCCATTATTTTGTCTCCAGAAATAGCATGCTCTATTCTTTTCTTGTGAATCTGTGATGATTAGTAAATAGCTCTATGGTGCTTGCTTTTGGCAACTGATATCTCCACAAAGTATCATGGACCTAGCAAACCCATGGAAGCATACTGAATAAAATACATATCGTGGTTGTGGTAAAACTAAAATTGCATATTCACACTGTTATTATTTGTAGATTTTTTTAGTTGAATTACTCTTGGCATTCCTGAACAAGGAATTGTTTGTTTGTTGCAGCATGCTTTTCAAGATAATAAACCTGTGCAAGTGGGTAATACACACGGCATACATAACAAGGAAAGTAGTTTTTTTTTCCCTTCAGATATCTAGGAAATTAGATCAATAATGCAAGTTTGAAAAAATTGACAATTTGTTTGGCTCCTAATCCTTCCACTAACCCATTGTCAGGATTTGTTCAGACTACTGCTTAAACATTGAAGAAACGAAGTGAACAGCCCTGCAGCTGTACATTTTCAGTGTGCCCTGCAGCCCATCGGTAATGATTTAGCAGTCCTATAGGTGTATTGATATCGTCCATATCATTATTTGGTCATTCCGAATGCAAAAGTTTTGCATCATCGTTGTATGAATAAACTATTGGTACATTCACTATGCGATTTTGCCTCCAATTCTATTGAAGTTACAACCGTATGGACCAAACCTTTTGTAATGGAATATAGACCTTTCCAAGTTTGCATCTCCGAATAACAATTTAATTGTTGCAATCCAAATTAATCATAGCTGTAACTGTAACTGATTTTTTCTCAAAAAAGATGGGTTGCACTATTGAAGTGCGATAAATGGTCCTATTAATATTCATGGGAAGAAATAAGAAAGACAAGCAGAAAGTAATAGTTGGGAGACCTGTAGTAAAATGTTATGTTACTGATCTTTCTATAACAAAGTGCACCTGAATTTTTCGCATCACTATTTTTTTTGGTCTGGCCTCTGTGAATGCAAGCAGCACACTTGTCAAATATCTGCTTTATCAATTGGACTTTATGATGTTCACAGGACAAACTAATTGTCTCTAAAGGCAAAGGAAGAAGAAGTCTGAAAGACGTGCTTTTGATCCTGAGACATGGTGTAGAAAGTTAGATGAGCTGATTATGAAGACAACTCTTTTCGAACTTTCTAACTGAGAAGATGGATCGAATTGCCCAAATATGAATTTCTCACTGTGTGTTCAACACATTTTACATGATTTCATTTTTGTAGTATTTTGCTTGCTTTTCATTCCAGGGCATAAATATTGCTTTGATGATGCTTATTTTTAAATGACGATTGACAACAAATAGTTTATCTATTTTGCTCGCGGTGCAACACACGGGCATTTACCTAGTTGGCCATCATTTACCTAGTTGGACAACAAATAATTAGGGCATAAACACCCGATGGCCATCATTGCCTATATTACCTACACAAACATAAACCCCAACAATGTCTGCTGCACCTTTTTTTTTTAAAAAAAAAAGTTCAGAATACAAAAACACAAGACCTAATATAACTATACATTATACCAAGTGTGTCATTGTCGCTAAATCCATTCAGATTGTAGTTCACAAAGAAGACTAAGAGGTAACAAACATGTTTGATACCTGAAAGTGAAGATTCGATTCCATTTTCTGTTGTTCATCCACTAATTGTGTGCAGCATGAGATTAATGGAGACAGTAATATGGACGAGAGGGACAATATAAAAGTGTAGAGAAATTATACAAAACTGAAAACTAATTAGTTCATCAAACATTGAAATGCTCCCTAAAATGACTTAAAACAAACACAAATTTGAAACTGCCCTGAACATGTACAAATCGATGACAATTATCCCCTAATTACCTAAACTGAAACTGCCCTGAACATGGAGAGAAAAGGAAGGAGAAAGATTATGTTAACAACCTAAGCCAGATCACAGTCTCTTACAGTCTCTAGTCCCCTGGCCACACTCCTCTCTTGCCTGAGACTTCCTGATCCTGTAGTGTTTGTTTCCAGTAGGTCGATTTATGCATTTGTGATGAGGGAATGTAAAAAGGAGGATGCAGATCTGAACACCTACACAGTTTCATCTTCAAATAAAAGATATGAAAATTCAAAATTCACATACATTTGGTCGAGGCCAACGAACAGAGGTGCGGCAACGTGGCGGCAACATGGTAGTGCGTCCGGCGGCGGGCGGCAACAGCAGCAGGAGTGTCCGGCGGCGGCGAGTTCCGGGTTGACGAAGCAGGAGTGGGTTGGCAGCAGCGCGGCGGAGTCATGGCCGGTGATGACAACGCCGCGTGTGCACTGGTCCCCGCTGGTCGATGCTGAGGCACGGAGGTGCGGCAACACGGCCGGTGATGGCAACGCCGCGGGTGCACTTGTCCCCGCTGGTCTCGACGGGGAGCGAGGGACGAGGGAGCGGCAGTTTCGTTTTAGCAGGGCGGCGGCGGAGGGCGAGGTCAAGCGGTGGTTCCACGCGGAGTCAGGGGCGGTGCACGCATGGTTGGTTTTAGCAGGGCGGCGGCGGAAGCCGGGATGGGCGGCGGAGCGCAGGGCGGCGGCTGAGCACGTCCTCGGTGTCGGAGAGCAGGGCGGCGTGCGATGGCGTGCCCACTGCCTGCCGGTTGCGTGCGCGGACGGGAGGCGTTCGACGGCATGCGCGGGCGGCGGTGGAAGCCGGGGCGGGCGGAGGAGAGGAGGGCGGCTTTGGCATGCGACGCCGGACGGCGGTTCCGCATGCAGAGCTGAGGGAGGGATCGTGCGTGTGGGTGGTTTTGGTAGCGCGTGGTTAGAGCATCTTCAAAAGACTAGTTAAATTTGGCTATTGAAAAGATAGAAAAATAACTCTCCAAATTAATTTAGCTACTCAAAATCTTTACTTGCTGCAGCAGACTCTCTAAAATCGGATGTGTATTTCTTTAAGATGCCACACCATTTAAATATATGTTCTTTTTTGTGGAAAGGAGACACAACAAAGGAACCTTCATGGGGAGAGGACGCCACGTGTGGGAAGGGGGCGCTGTGGAGGTATAAACTCCATATACCCTCACGGCCTAGTTTGGGCCAGCATGCTGTCGTTAGGCCGGCCCATCAAGCTTCAAGACCGATTGGCCCAAGCTGGTCGGACAGCCTAAAACAGGCAAGTACAACGGACACCGACAAGGAGGACAGACCTAGCTGAGTACCAGATAGGCTAGATCCGACTTGTAACCTTGCTCCCCGTGATATATAAGGAGAGCAAGGACCCCCGGTCTAGGGGAGAGAATCTGGCATAACGCACAGACTCGCACATCCACATCAATAATCGAAACAGAGAGCAGGACTAGGATTTTACGCATCCTTGCGGCCTGAACCTGGGTAAATCTTGTGTGATTGTTCCCTGTTTACATCTCGCTTGCAATCTCGTACGCCTTCCGCCAATCCATTACCGGTCGGGGCATACCCCGGGTCGGACTATCGCCGATATTTCGTCGACGGTGGCGCGCCCTGTAGGGGGTGCGCACCGAGATTTCACGTCAAGCAAGATTGTTTCCTTCCCGGCTTCCATGACCTTCGAAGCCGGCCTCACCTTCACCGTCGGGACGGTTACCTGGACAACCATCCCGGACACCGCATGCGTCGAGAGTCCACCCTCGATTTCGACCCCACCAAGCAATGTAGAGACAAACCCTCTGCCTCCTCAGCATGAGGCACCACCACCAAAGCTCGAGTTGTCAGAACTCCAGCCTTTTCTTCTAGGCACCAACCAACCACCAGATGAAAATTGGGCCGATCTGTTCAAAGCAACTCATGATCAACAGGACAAGCTCATGGAGTTTTTTGCTCAATTTGGATCCATCCAGATTGAATCAAAGCAAAAATCTCCCATTACTTTTCAACCAACAAAGCGCGAGTAGAGCGCCCAAGGAGAATCAACGCATCACGGGATCCTAGACCCAAAGATCGCATCACCGTTTCCATACGGGTTGCCTAACGCCGCTGCCTCGTTCAGTCGCCAACTCTTAGCAGATTACCTCGTCCCTGATCCGCACTTGGGCATGATACTTTTGACGCACCCACAGGACATATTGTCAACCACGTACACCTCGAAGAGGTCACGGATGATCAATCCCCGGAGAAGACACGTGATGTCACCCCAGATACACCCAGACTCAATGATTATTACAATATCTTGGAGCTCTCGGGATCGGCACACACAGTAGTCTATTCCGATAACGAAGAAGAGATACAATCCTTGCAAGATCCCAGTGCCAAGTATACTGATACAACGCCAGATCTACCACTCATCGCGCTCCGACCAGAGAAACCCGAACAAATCCTATCGGAGGTCCACAACCCGACTACATCCACTCAGGAGCTGCAACAGTTCCCACCGTTCCCTCCCAGCCTAGGGAACGCAGTATGCCATGTTAGTGACAACGAAATCACCATCAACGGAGAAACCGACGAACAAAGGCAGCAACGAGAAGGTCGAAACGCAGATCGTGAACAACGAAGGCAAAACGAGGCTGCAGTCCAGGCAGCAGCCGACCAGGATCGCGTGGTCGGACGACGCAGGAATTTTCGACAAAATCTTGCCGACGATTTCGACCTTGTAGGAGAGCGACAAGTCCACACAACCCCAAGTGCCAATCTGGCGATCGCCATCGACCGTCTCAAGACGGCCAACGTCCCTCAAACACCACAAATTGAGGAAGCAATCGATCTTTTGGTAGCCGCCAAAGCTCAAGTAAATCATATGAGAGAACAAGCACTCCCGGCCATGTCTCTCAGAAGTCACCAGCCGCGTAGCTTTTACAGCAATCGGATCCCAAATTCCAGAGAGGGAGGTGCCGATAACAATTACGAAGATGACGGAGAAAGTTGTGGGAATTTTCCTCACAATAGGTTTTACCAGAGGCGGAACGCTAGAGGAAGACAAATCAATAACAGAGACAACAGGGATTATGGTCCACCCCCCAATCACCATCATGTTGAGCAGTATGACGACAACGATCTCCGAGCAGTCATTAACAATTGGTATCGAGCTCGTATGGATGCCTCAGGACCAAAGCCTTATTCCGCCAGCTTGCGAGAGGTAGTCTGGCCCAAAAGCTTTAGGATCCCGGACATTAAAACTTATGACGGAAAAGTCGATCCAGAACATTGGATCCTCTTATACGAAGTGGCCGTACGAGCAGCAGGGGGAGACGAGCACATCATGGCCAATTACCTCCCTATCGTACTCGACAGCGGCCCGAACAATTGGCTACTACGCCAACGAGAAGGCTCTATTCACAGTTGGCCCCAACTGCGACACCTCTTTATCGAAAACTACAGGACAACATGCCAACAGTCGGGTACCAAGTATGACCTAGCAAAGATCGTCGACTACCCAAATGAACCATTACGTCACTATATACGGCGCTTCTCAGAAGTTTGGACAACAATTCTAGACATTTCAGCAGTCGAAGTTGTATCCTTTTTCGTACAAGGACTACGGCAACCCGGCAATATTGATCTACGCAAAGAACTTTTAAGAAGACAACCCACTACAACTGACGAGATGTTCAGAATAGCTCGTGAGTTTGCTCGCGTCGACGACGCCATGCAAGAATCGCGAACCGGGCAAGGATTCGAAACTTCGACGAAACGATGACCGAGAAAGAGATTTCCAACGCAAAGATATGCGCAGAAATGATAGACGCGACAACAACTGTCATGACGAACGACAACGCGATAACCACATACAAAACAACTATAATAGAGACACAGATCAACGTGTCCATTCGGTACCACCCAACAGAGAAAAGAAGCGAGACTTTGATCCAGAATATGAGAAAATCCTAGGCCAAGATTGCCCTAAGCATCCGGGAAAAGGCCATACCATGGGAGAATGTAGAGGATTCACAGCAATTTTCAGCAGGGCAGCCGCTAGGAAACAAAGATTGATAAAACAAAACAAGGAAAAATGACCTGAACAGAAGGACAAAACCGAAGAAGAAGAAGACAGCGATAAAGATCCTCGGCATCAATTCAACGAGCCCACCAAACACCTGTCAGCCATGATCTTCGGCGGCAAGGTTGGCCTCGAAAACTCGCGTGACAGGAAGATACTAAAACGGAGGATCATGGCGATCGCCAAATCTGATGGAGCAAACACAGATACCAAAGCCCCCGCCTGGTCGGAACAACCGGTAACCTTCAACAGGGCTGACATGTGGGCGAATATACCAGATGCTGGGCGTTTCCCTTTGGTACTTGACCCAGTTGTCAACCATATACGCATGGAAAGAGTACTCATAGATGGCGGCAGTGCCTTAAACAAATTATTCTTACAAGCGTTCCGTGAGCTAGGTTTAAAGATCGAAGATCTCGAACCCTACGACTCACCTTTCTGGGGAGTCATGCCTGGCAAACCTTCAATGCCTTTGGGAAAAATAACCTTACCCGTTCGGTTCGGGACAAGGCAAACACTTCGTAAAAGACTACGTTAGCTTCATCGTAGCGAGACTTCGAAGGTGTTTACCACGCAATACTCGGTCGACCGGGATCGCCAAATTCATGGCGGTTCCTCACTACGGATACCTTGTGCTCAAAATGCCAACATCAAAAGGCATTCTTTCCCTTAGAGGCAACGTTCTTATGGCTCATGATTGCGAAACAAACGCCTACGCTGCAGCTGAATTGGCAGACCTCAAAGCTCACATGGAGCAAACTTGCTTGGAAGCAAAATAGATACCTGAAGCCGACCTTCAAATTCCAGTCAAACAATCCAAGAGAGCAGCCAATAAAAGTAATGACACAAAGGCAATCGAACTCATCCCCGGCGACAAGGAAAAAACGGCTCTTATAGGAGCCAATCTCGACAGCAAATAGGAAGACGCGCTCGTCCAATTCCTGAGGGATAACATAAGCATATTCGCCTGGAAGCCAGCAGATATGCCTGGTGTCCCAAGGGAACGGGTCGAGCACTTCCTTAATTTCTCAGAAACCGCCAAACCAATCAAACAAAGGTTACGACGGTTCGCTCGCGACAGGAAGGAGGTGATTAGGGTAGAAGTCTTAAAATTATTGGCAGCTGGTTTTATAAAAGAAGTGTATCACCCTGACTGGTTATCCAATCCAGTTCTTGTACAAAAGAAAAACGGTGAATGGAGAATGTGCGTTGATTATACTGATCTCAACAAACACTGCCCTAAAGACCCCTTCAAACTACCTCGCATCGACGAAGTAGTCGACTCAACCGCAGGTTGCGAACTACTATCTTTCCTAGATTGCTATTCAGGGTATCATCAGATCGCCCTAGCAACCCACGATCAAATAAAAACATCATTCATCACACCTTTCGGCGCATATTGCTATACTACCATGTCATTTGGCCTCAAAAACGCTGGTGCAACATACCAACGTGCCATTCAAGAATGTCTCCAAAAAGAAATTTCCGACCAGCTGGTCGAACCATACGTAGATGACGTCGTTGTAAAAACAAAGGCGAGCGGATCCTTAGTTTCAAACCTAGAACGCACTTTTACAGCGTTAAACAAATTTCAATGGAAGCTAAACCCACAAAAATATATCTTTGGGGTACCCTCAGGTATATTACTTGGCAACGTAGTCAGTCAGGACGGCATAAAACCAAACCCTGAAAAGGTAAATGCAGTCCTCAAGATGACGCAGCCAAAAGGAGTAAAAGACATTCAGAAACTTACTGGATGCATGGCAGCCTTAAGCCGCTTCATATCAAGACTTGGTGAAAAAGGCCTTCCCTTTTTCAAATTATTAAAAACCAAGCAAAAATTCGAGTGGACAGACGAGGCAGACAAAGCCTTCTCTGAACTTAAAAAATATTTGACGTCACCGCCTGTATTAACAGCGCCTAAAGATGGCGAAGAATTATTACTATACATCGCGGCTACCGATCGCGTGGTCAGCACGGTAATAGTTGTTGAAAGACAGGAAGAAGGACACACATATGGTGTGCAAAGACCAGTTTATTACATCAGTGAAGTCCTAAACGACTCCAAACAAAGATATCCACATATACAAAAACTATTATATGGGATCCTAATCACAAAATGAAAGCTGCTACACTATTTTGATACCTCGATCACAATAGTAACAGAGCACGCCGTTGGCGATATACTCCTCAATAAAGACGCCAGTGGTCGAATCATAAAGTGGGCAATAGAACTCAGCCCATACACATTGAAATTCTAGAGCCGAACAACTATCAAATCGCAAGCCCTGGCCGATTTCTTAGTAGAATGGACGGACATGTCCTTACCATCATTTCAAAATGAAGCAGAACGATGGGAGATGTTCTTTGATGGCTCCCTCAAAATAAATGGAGCAGGAGCTGGGGTCGTGCTCAAAGCCCCAAGTGGCGATACACTACGATACGTACTACGTATCCATTTTAAAGCTTCAAATAATGCTGCCGAATACGAAGCTGCACTTCACGGACTCAAGATAGCAATAGAATTAGGCATAAAAAGGCTCTTGGCCTTCGGAGACTCCGCTCTTGTTGTCCAACAAATCAACAAAGATTGGGACTGCAACAATGAGAAAATGGAAGCTTATGTGGCGTAAATAAGAAAGCTAGAAAATAAATTCTATGGCCTAGAATTCACCCATATCCCTAGAGAGAAGAACAAACTCGCCGACCACCTATCAAAGTTGGGCTCCAATAGAGCAAAAATACCGCCTGATGTATTTGTACAAGATTTCTTGTCGCCATCTGTCACACAGGAGACACTGAAAGAATCAGTACCATCGAAACACCCCAGACAGAGGGCAAAACCGAAACAGACGACATTCAAGCCAAGATATACTACTGGCTCACCTCCGACCAGTAGCAAACAATGTCATCGCGTCAATCCGACCAGCACCATTTAGAATAAGTGCTCCGGTAACAAGATCAGGGAAAAGGTCTATAGATAACTCCAAAGTTACCTATCCAAAGAAAAAGCAACGACAAGATCAGCCAACTACAAAGGCTTGTAGCGAACAAACACCACCAGTCGAACCCTTGGAACAACAAAAAGAACCAAAAGCAGACTGGAGGGTTCCGTTTATTCGATATCTCATCGACGAGGACGTACCAACAGATAAAACAGAAAAACAACGTCTGATACGACGCAGCAAACATTACGTCCTGGTTGACGGGCAACTCATGCGCAAAAATGCAAGTGCCGAAGTCTTACAAAAATGCATTTCCTTCGAAGAAGGAGCAGAACTACTATTACGTATCCATGAAGGAATGTGCGGCAATCACGCCGCCTCAAAAACACTGGTCGGAAAAGTGTTCCGAGCAGGTTTCTCACGGCCAACCGCACTTGCCGACGCCAAGAAACTAGTCCAAAGCATTGCAAGGGTTGTCAATTATTCGCTAAAAGATACACGTCCCCGCACATGAACTCCAAACGATACCAAGAAGCATGGCCTTTCTCATCTTTGACTGGATATGATAGGACCTTTTAAAAAGGCACCGGTGGCTACCAATTTGTCTACGTACTTATAGACAAATTTTCAAAATGGATAGAATATAAGCCCTTAGTCAAGGAAAATGCTCAAAAAGCTGTTGAATTCCCAACAGACGTAGTACACCACTTTGGTGTACCTAATACTATTATAACAGATTTAGGATCCACATTTACAGGAGGAGAGTTCTGGGATTTTTGCGAAGATCTAGGAACAAAGGTGAAATACATATCAGTAGCTCACCCTCGAGCTAATGGTCAAGTTGAAAGAGCAAATGGGATGGTCATAGATGCCCTACGAAAAAGATTGTATCGAGACAATGATACGCATCCAGGAAGATGGTACCACAAATTACCTGCCGTAATTTGGGGCCTTCGAACTCAACCAAGCAGAAATACAGGTGTTTCACCTTATTTCATGATATTCAGTGCCGAAGCAGTATTACCAGACGAAATAGCCTTCGGCTCGCCAAGAACACAAAATTATGATGAAGACACTACAAATAACACCAGAAAAACTATCATAGATTCAGGTGAAGAGCGAAACTTGGAAACGCTCCCAAGAACGGCTAAATATCTGGCTACCCTGCGCCGTTACTACAACAGGAATGTAAAGGAAAGGCAGTTTGTGGTCGGAGACCTCGTCCTTAAAAGAATCCAGAAAACCGACGATCTTCACAAATTGTCGTCTCACTGGGAAGGACCCTTTCTAGTCAAAGCCGTGACAAGACCCACAACTTACAAATTGTGTACTTTTGATGATCCACCAAGAGATCTACCAAACTCTTGGCACATAGAGCATTTAATCAAATTTTATGCTTAACACTAGGACAATTGTAATTGTTTTCGGTTATATAAAAGCATTATCACCATTTACATTGAAACAAATCTGTTGTCATTACACAAAAAGCAGAAGGTGCAAAACACCACAAAGTTCAATACCACAGCTAAGTTTCAATCATTGTTCAGGAACAAGATCTATCTTGTCAGCAACAACACAAGCGGTATTCCAGCAAGCCTTATGCAAATCCTTGAGCTTTTCTGGAGAAGTGTCTGCAGGCCTTCCAGACTCCAAGCGCTTCAGATCCGCCCGGGGAAAGTGAGACTGAGCAAGAGCCAGAACACTAGATGCGACAAAGCGGCTCCCTTTTCCAACAAACTCCTTCAACAAACGCCAAGAGCGGCGACATTGGTCTACAACAAATTCAGGAGCAGCAAGAGGATTTGTCGGCCTCACTTCACCCCGTGCTAGCACAGAAAACAAAGGCCGCAATCCATCGGCCATGGCTAGATAACGATCGTCAACCGTGGTTCTCATCCTTCAAACACGCCAAATTGGGCCATATGACGATCATGCGTTTCGCATAAAAGCAACTTATAAGATATGCTAAAACCAAAGCAACTACAGAGAAAATAAAAAAGGAAATAACGCACCCCGCGTTTCTCTTTCCAAGCGCTCAACATCTGCTTGGGCCTTCTCCGCTTTAGCTAGCCGAGCGACTTCAGTAGTCATCAAAGCCTTATCACTCTCCAAAGCTACAAAACATACGGTAAAGAAATACTTGTCGTATCTTGTTAAAACCACAAATAACAAGAACAAGTGAAACAAACCTTTGTTTTGCTCTTCAAGGTGTGCAACCTTCTTTAACAGAGAGTCTTTCTCAATCTCCCAAAGCTTTTCACGCCCTTCATGAACTCGGATCTGTCGCTCTAAATCTTCATTACGTTTCCGGAGAAGGCCGTTCTCACACATGGTGGGTTTAAACTTCTCAATGCGAGGCGACGCTCCTCAAGCAACGTCTTCAACCACCTACATAAAAAGATCCTTTGCAATTAAACAAACAAAGCAAAAAGTAGAAAAACTTCTAAAAACACAATATACCGACCTTGATTCGAGCCCCGAGGTCGGCAAACACTTGTTCAATGCCGTCAGAGACAGTTGCCCTGGTAATATTCTCAAAAATTCGCTACCAGGAATGTGGACACAAGACGAAGTTCCACCTCGGATCTCTTCCATCACCTCAGGGTGATCCGCAATTGACGCATTGGGTACAAAACTGCCCAAGCACATATTAACAGGATGTCGATCGCCTTCAGGATGAGAAACCAAGGAGGAATCCAGTACTAATCCTGGCAATAATGGCTGAGCATCATCAGGGGATGCCACAATACTGATACCCTCAGTAACCACAGCAGGATTAGTGACAATGTTTTTAGGCACTGCTTTCTGATCCTCAACAGCATTTTCAGCAGGTAACACAACTTCAGGAGCAGCCTCTTGATCCACAACAGCATCCCTGGTATTCACCAAAATTTCAGGAATCAAAGGCTCCCTGGCCAAGTCATCAACAACAAGAGCTCTGACAACAAAAAGTTTCACAACAATCAAAATAACTCAAAAGCATAACAAAAATATAGATCAAGAAGTTCATATACTTACAGTTCAAATTGCTCAAAATGAAGGTTGAACCAGTCTGGCATATCTGCTTCCATATTCTGAACAGAAGCAGAAGACCCAACACCGGTATCACCCTCAGTCTCACGAGGTAATACAGCAGCAGAGGCACCTTGATCCTCCAAAACTTCAGATAGATTACCAGTTTTACCATCATTGGCCAAATTTTCAGTCTCAATAACTGGCAAAATAGGTTGATCCCTAGAATCAACAGACAACCGAGGAGATACACGGGGGGAGTACAACTCCGACCACCACTACACTCAGTACGCAAACGCTTACGCCGAGCAATTTCAGCAAGCGACAATTTGTCGTCAGAATCAGAGTCAGAATCTGATGACTCAACAACCTGACGATAACGGCGTTTCTAACCACCAGAAGCACAAGGCTGAAGTGATAAAGAACCCCCTGTCAGGACTCTAGAGTGTTTCTTCTTCCTCTCATAAACAACCTTCTGCTTTCCAGCAGCCTTTGACTGATCATTAATAGGCTCCATGGCATCATCAGCCGCTTCCATCCTATGGATTCCCCGATCAAAGCCAGTACGCTGGTACTGCAAAGCTTCTCCGGCAGGAAGATCATCGAGGGGAACACGAGAAACATAGATATGGCGACCCTATACATATAACAAACTCAGCATCAAAGTAACCAAGCCAACAAAAGTACAGAAATAAGAGGATAAAGGATAGAGAAACATACTGGGGGAGGAGGCATTCTCCAATCAAATGGCCTTCTAACAGGTTTAGGAATATGAGTGTCGTCCCCTCGTTTAAACATCTTCATGAGCCGCAAAGAGATATCATCAGCAGAAATTGGCTCTGGAGTTTCACGAGAAGGATCGTCCTCCCCACGATACTCCCATAGAAAGTTGAATCTCTCTTTCAAAGCTGAATACGGCGAGCAATAAAAACAGCTGCCACCGTAAAACCATTCAGACCCTTGAAGTTCATCATCACCAATATTTTGTTTACTTCAATCATTTCAGTAGCATTTGGCTTATCCGACCAAAAATGATTGGGCTCAGGAATCTGAGTGATATCACAAGGAACAGGCCTCCCCTGTTCATTATCATTTACATAGAACCATTTCTTGAACCAATCCTTCACATTATCAGTGTGAGTAAACGACAGCCAGTGAGAGCGCATACCATCACGGAGAGAAATATAGCATGCTCCAGCTACTGGGCTACCACCCAAATTGCCTCTCCTCTTCAATTCATAAAAATGACGGAAGACATTGAAATTTGGAGGAATTGCAAGGTATAGCTCACAATAAGCAACAAAGAGGGCAATCGTCATAATCGAATTCGGTTGAAGATTGCAGATCGATATTCTCCAAAGAAGACAGAGTTCCACCAAGAAAGTATGAATGGGAATACCCAAGCCTCTAATGAAATAATCATCAAATACAACTATTTCACCATCATAAGGACGAGGGAACGCCTCACCTCGTGGTGGCGCACGCCACACTCCAAAAGATGCCGACGGAATCATACCGCCATCCGCCAAAGCATTCAGCGACGCCGCCGTCGATTGAGTAGGCGACCAAAGAAGCTTCATCTGCTTCTCGTATTCCTTCTGCTCCTTCTTCTCTTTTCTCTTTTCTGCTGCAGATTGACGCTTCTTTGCCATGATCCTCGAAAGGGAAGAACGCGGTTACTTGGGCTAACCCTAGGAATGGAGCACGGGCGGCAGAAGGAACTGGGTACAGGAACTGCAGGCGAAGTGAAAGCAAGTAGTCCAAATGACGGCGGCACAAAGATTTTTAACCACACTAGGGTTTTTTCTTTAATGGGCCAAAGGAACCGGGCCGCTCTAAGTAAAAGGCTTCTTTGGTTAGTTTTCCTTTCCCCACGTAAATTCATGAAAGAAAGACCAAAAATTTATCATTTACACGGGTACGCACTTACTTACCGGACAACCTGGAAGGCGGCCCAAAGAGCAAAGCTATTGATGGCCATTTAAGTCTCGTTCTTTAGCTATAGTCTTAAAACGGCCTCGCTAAAAAGATCGGGTTCACAAAGAAAGTGTTCCAACCCGCCGCAACGAAGTTGCGGATAGCATCAACATTTCAACCCCACACGGTCCGTCAGCTGAGCTGGGACTTTTTTGCCAATGATACCGGTTATTCTGGCACACAAATAGCAAAGCTATTTCATGGGTTTAGATTCAAAACCATGGTCTCACAGCCACGCTGGGACTGAGTTAAAATAGCAAAGCTATCTTAATTTAATCATGACGAAGTCATGGCATGGTTCAAACCGACCAGCCCAAATGAAATTTGGCCTGCTCGGTCTCACTCAAAGAGTGGTCGGAAACACATAGAGCACGATACCACGGGCAGGTCGTCTTGCTTAGACCCTGACATAACGTGTTCCACCTCATCTCAGGCTCGGGGACTACGTGGGCCCACGTCACCTCAGAGGTGACATGGGCTAGATCTTTCTTTTAGAGCTTGCTGCAACATATACTATCTTACAGCAACCTCGGGGACTACGTGGGCCCACGTCATTTGCATGACTCGGCCTGATCTTTTCTCTTTACAAACAAGAGTTTAGTTCCAAACTAAGCTAGAGCAATAACCGCAGATACCATGTGATGGCAGACATCACACACTAACGTGGGCCCACGTCTCCGGATTGGGACCCTTTCAAAATTCTTTTTTCTGTTTTCAGGAGCATCATAAATCTTTTGATCAAAACCAGTGCGTCAAACTAAGTGTGTGGCAAACTGGTCGGAAACACAAGACGGTCCTCCAGCACTGCTCGGACCATATGTCGAACGTGTGTCCGACCACTCGCTTCCCACTTGACCAAACGAAGACGAAATTTTTCCCTCAAGATCCATGATGCTCGGGGACTAGCTGTGGAGGTATAAACTCCATATACCCTCACGGCCTAGTTTGGGCCAGCATGCTGTCGTTAGGCCGGCCCATCAAGCTTCAAGACCGATTGGCCCAAGCTGGTCGGACAGCATAAAACAGGCAAGTACAACGGACACCGACAAGGAGGACAGACCTAGCTGAGATAGGAAAGTTTAGACTTGTAAAGCATGTAAACTTAGTACCAGATAGGCTAGATCCGACTTGTAACCTTGCTCCCCGTGATATATAAGGAGAGCAAGGACCCCCAGTCTAGGGGAGAGAATCTGGCATAACGCACAGACTCACACATCCACATCAATAATCGAAACAGAGAGCAGGACTAGGGTTTTACGCATCCTTGCGGCCTGAACCTGGGTAAACCTTGTGTGATTGTTCCCTGTTTACATCTCGCTTGCAATCTCGTACGCCTTCCGCCAATCCATTACCGGTCAGGGCATACCCCTGGTCGGACTATCGCCGATATTTCGTCGACAGGCGCCTAGCGCATGAATAATATGCAATAACGAGCAATCCTGGCAATCCAAATATAGCTAGCGAAAATTACGGAATGGCTAGCGGCTAAATTTAGAGAGCAGGTTAGCTAATGTTGGAGATGTTTTTCGTTGAACAATAGCTATATTTAGCTTTAAAAACAGATTAGATAATCTCTTGGAGATGCTCTAACGGAGAGGTGAGGCGGATTACCGAGAGGTGAAGCGATTAGCGTGAGCAGGTGATAACATTTGACTCTTTTTAGTTGTAAGATTGGGTATTTTTGCAAACGCACAGAAGATATCGATGCAGTACTTTGCTCGGGCGTATACCAAGGTCGAATTTATATTTCACCGCTAGGATAAATAACAATGACGCCCATTGCTTCATGAGCATCTCCAAGAGTTTGCCAAATTAACTTGCTATCTATAAAAACTAGTGTATTGGCGCGCGCTTCCGCGCGCCCTTCTAGGCTGCCGTTAGGTAGGGTAGGCTAGGCCCTATTCCCGTGTTAGAGCATCTCCAAGAGCTCCCAAAAACTCACTTGGTAAATCCCATGTTATAGCAACTTTGTATTTTATTTTCCAAGTGAAAAAAAGGTGTATCTCCAACAACTCCCTAAACCCACTTGGTAAATCCCGTGATGACCACTTTGCAATTTAGTCCACAAACTTTCCTGAAATCAACCAAGGGCATATTTATAATTCTTTGTGTCTGGTACTTTTTCAGAAAAGTCCGCAAAAGAAAATCTATCGTAGGATTAGTCCCTACGGAGCCGCACGGCGCCTTTGACCGGCGATTTCTCGACAACGGCTGCGCCAAATCGGATGAGGTTTGATCCTACGCGATCGTAACGAAAAAACGAAACTTTTAAGTATTTCCCATCAAAATATTGAGCACCGTAGGTACTCGATCTCGAAGTATACTGATGGCGCGCGCAGCAGCGAAACAGGCGAACGATCGGAGCGGAGCGCTAGCGCTTGGGGGCGGCGAGCGAGCGGCCGGCGAGTCCAGGCAGCAAATACAGCGAGCGGCCAGCGGGGCGGCGGTGCGATCTGCGGGCGGCGGCTCGCGAGTAGCGATGCTTGCGCGCCTCTCCGCGCGGATCTTTACGCGCGCGGAGGGTGTTTTTTTCGCAGTTGGTATTTTACCAAGTTAGTATTGTGAGCTGTTGGAGAACAAAATTTGTGTTTTTGCCAAAATTTATAGAATATCAAGTTGTTTTTGGGAGCTCTTGGAGATGCTCTTAGTTACTTAGTCTGAATATAGATAGTGTTGTATCAGTGAATTGAAGCTTTGACGCATAAGTTACATCATAAAAAATCAGCACATTGTGTTCGTAAATGTTGACATCTCTAAGGTTTAATTACACTGCACTATGTTCTGACAATAGAATACAATACAATGTAACAGTTCTAAACTTGAAAAGCTTGTTTACTTCTTGCTCGTGCTCAGTCGATGTGGAATATGTTCAAAGAAAAACATCGAAGGCACTTAGGAGGAGAAAAGGGTTAAGGCATATATATATACCACTATTTATGAAATGGTATTATTGAGACAAATCTTCAAATAGTTCAGGCCAGTAATGTACATACCACAGCCATGGATAGAGACCGCAGAATTTGTATCGTCTTTGATCTGGATGGGATATGTGACCCTTAAGTAATTAAGGAGGACAGAGGAAGGAGGAGAAATTGAACTGCACATGTGGAGAAGCAATTATCAAACCATCTTGAAACTTTTTTTGTTCACCCGCGATCAGTCTTGTTCACAAAGTAAGTGCAAAATATAACCATGTGCTTGGGTTGAATACAAAATGTCGAGAATGTAACACCGGTAATGTAGATTCTTAGCATGTCATGGTTCGAGGGAATCACCTCCTAGCTTCTTCATCTCAAAGCTTAGCAATATTCCTTGCTTGGGGGTATTTATATATCTAAAAATACGGGGAAGTTAGAGCAACGTGCAATACTGCAGAAGTATGCTATGCATCACGTTTGATAACTTGGTGCAGTGCAACACACCCAACATCCAGATCAAGAAATAGAAGGGCCAATTTAGCACGCACGACCCGACATGCGGATGAACAAATGTAAGAGGCAAGTACTTACTTCACCGTGAAGGGCGGATGCAGCGCCCTATTCCCGGTGTTCTACGGCAAGTAGATGGTCCGAAGTGTTAAAGCAGTAGTAGGGAAGTCCTTATGTACATCATTCACACATCGGTATGGATGGTGAGGCTTGAATATTGTAGCTCGGGATAACTTCAAATTAGCCCAAAACTCCTCGATGGTGAATCACAAAGCTTAAAAACCTTGTGCAACTGTTCCAGCTGATTGAGTGAACACAAAAGAATAAACCATTGTAAATTCATATTTATGTTCAAAAATCTAAACCTAAAAGGATAAAAAGGTACGAGATAATATTGTTTACTTCAAACTGGTTTTGGTCCATGTGAAAGTAAAAACAGGCCTATTGCCACTCAACCTTTATGCATGTTAATAATAAGAATATGTTGTCGATGCACATGTAATCATGTTTTAGTGCATAAACTACATGCATCTTCAGGTAAAGATTATATCGTTTTCCTTGACATTTTTAGATTCTTAACAAAAAATAGCCTACACTGTACCAACTGCTAAGTAATCAAAAGAACTCACTCGCATTTGCCCCCTAAACCTTTTTATGCACCAAAATTGTTCTAAAAAATAGTGTAAAAAAACAAAATTGACAGATTTGCAGAAATATTATAACGTTGTTTGGAGTTTGGACTATGGCAGGTAGAGAATACTGCATTATTCCTATAATTCCTATAATGCAACCATCCGCAAGTTTGATCACAAGAAGAATAACCAAACAGTACCTCGGTTTCGTGGCATGATAGGCTTCCTTGATAGAAACTTAGCAAGAATGCAACTGGATCTCCACAGATCAACAGCAGCACCGTAGTTAGTAGCACCCAACAAAAGCTCGGGAGGTCGGTACCGCAATGTTACTACACAACTTGTCAAATGTTGTTTTTGGTTGGGATTAAAGAATGTAGCTAGACCAATATCTGCTATTTTAAGAATGCCATTATTGTTAAGTAGGAGATTTGCACCCTTTATATCCCGATGCAAGACACCACGGGTATGAACCCGTAGAGCACTAACCTGCAACGGCGAATCTGTTTTACCATCGTCTAACTATCCTGCAAAAACATGGGCCGAAAAAAATTTGAGTACTTCATATATCATATACATAGTGTTGGGAGAAGTAGTTCAGTTGCTAGTTATAAAGGTCTGGTGGCCATGCATGCAGATATGCAAGTAAGAGGAATGACTATTTAACCGCATGGGAGAACAAAGACGCCTTACCATAGTGAGCAAAGCAAGCTTCTATCTTTGAATGGCGAGAAAGGGCTCCAACCACTCCTTTCTCGGAATTGTGAGAAACTAACAACCGTAGTTGAATGGACCATCATTTTTTCTTTCTTGTACTTTGTACCATTGTATAAAATAAAAAGTACACCATCTCGTGAAACATGAATTTGTTAAAAAGAAAAGCAAGGGTACCAATTACCGGCAGTAGGAAAATGTATCACAGCTTTGGCCTTTTGTGCTCAATCAACACCGCAGAGTATAATAAATTCGATAGTACATATACCTACAAAGTGTAGCAAACCAATGCAGCGGGATCTCGTGAGTTTTAGACATTTTGTACTAAACCAATGCATTGGTTACATGTTGTGAGCTGCAATTCCAAACCTGCAAAATTCGTAATATCGGTGTACAACTAAAATGCAACAAATTGTATCCTCGTTATTTGTTTCATAAATCATTTTCGTGAACTCGAAGCTTCAATACTTGAGCCCCGTTGCAATGCATACGCGTCGGGGTTTTGTATCTAGAGGTTTAAAAGGAAAGTTAGCTGAATCCATCCTTCAATTACAGCCAACAAAATTGGGGCAACACTTATTTAGGGCCATTTAATTTAGGAGGAACTCTATTCAACTATTCATTATTTGCTGAAAATATTTTGAGCATAGGAGGCGGCGCACACCTTTTTGAACATCTACACTCTGATGATGGCATTGCAAATGCTTGATTCTCGCCGTCCTCCATTTGCAGCCTATAATTTGCAGCAAGAATTAATTTGGGACATTTAGTTCAGTAAAACCAAACTGAATTAGATCAGGCAAGTCGATGTGGCTATCGGAACCATGGACTGTTGTTGGATTGCAACAGGACCAGGTTTTTTTCTAAGAATTCATACCTTCTCATCATCAGTGGCAAGGTAAATGTGCTGGATGATAGCATCATCCTTGTCACCTCTTTATTCCCATCTCTTTGCAACATGAACACAAACGGTAACACAGCTTGCATGACAGTGGAAGTTTGGAGGGAAGTCAGCAGCCATGGTACAGACCGAAATATGTGTAGCATGTGGAGCGCTAACCTGCAACGATATTGTGTAGAGTACAATCGCCGAAATATGTTCCCAAAGACAAAATTCCATGAGCCAATTTCAAGATCAACTAAATAAGGTACTCTAACAAACTTTGATACCCGAAGAATCGATAGGAATAACATGCCAAATGAATATGTAGCATATAAGCGGAGAAGCTCAAATACAGTATATAAGCTGGTGAAACACAATGCACCGCTAGTTGAGAAGACTCGCTGAATATACATGGATTTGAAATACAGGAACTGCCAATCCTACAAAAAACATTGGTTAGGTATTTGAGACTTCTAAATACTAAGATACTTTAGAGATTTTGTTACCAGCTTAATAAAGTCAAATATATGAGCATCGACATAAACTAAAAGGACACAAGGCATGGCGTGTGATTTATCTAGTCGACATCGTGGCCTCGCATTGGAATTAGGTGGTTCATCTCAATACTTTCATTCATTGGTGGCTGCTTACAAACAGGAAGAACATAGCAGGACCAAGGAGCAGTGTACAACTCCAACAAACAATAACGTAGCAGGCATGGAACCGTGGGATTCATCCATCCCAAGCCATCAACCTCTGCTAATAAAGGAGTTGCTTGGGAATGGACGTGTCCCCCGGTTAGATGACAGCCATGAGAAATCTAAAACAGTAAAGGAAACAAACTTGTAAAAAGAGGCAGCCACCTCATTTTCATTCTTGCATCATAGGCCTTTCTAATCTCCCACATTTGCACCACCAAAACTGTATGCAGGGTTCAAACGGAGGCTGTCCCAAATTCATCGAAAACAGTCACTCTCCTCATGTAATCCAGCCAAAAAAAGGAGAAGATACGGTTCGAATCGCCCGGAATCGAAGAGGATTCAACTCGAATCCCCAAACCGAAAAGGAAAGGGACATAGGCAAAGAGGGAGAGGGCGGGGGAGAGGGAAAGGGAAAGGGAGGAGAGGAGAATGGCCGCGCCGCCGCCACCGTCGCCGTCCCGTCGCCGTCCGTAGCGTAACCCTAACCCTAACCGCAGACGGGAGAGACGGGGCGGACGGAGAGAGAGGGAAGATAGGGGGCTACCGCGCCGCGAGCCGCGCGCCGGCCGTGGCGTCGCGCGGCCCCGGACGAGCGCGCCGCCCCCTCCCGCCGCGCGCGCGCGGAGCGCAGGCCGGCGCGCCGCTGGGCAGCAAAGGGGGCCGCCACGCCGGCCGCGCGCCCGCAGCCGCGGGACCGGCCGCGCCGCGGCGACCGGCGAGCCGGCCGCCGCGGGCGGCGCTCGCCGCCATCGCCCCATTCCCGTGCTTCTGTGCGGGGTCGGGAGGATGAGGGAGAGAAGAGATAAGGAGGTTTTTTTTTAAGGGTTGGATGGATCTCGGAAGCAAAAGTGTGTGGAAGCCGAAGTGAAGAGAAGCGAGAAGCCGGGTATATATTGATCGCCGGCCGAACGAGAAGCCAGCCAAAGCCGATTCTAACCGGAAGCCGGCGCGGGTAGAATCAGCTCGATCAAATCGGCCGTCAATCTTGAAATCTAACGGCAAAGTAAGATTCTTGATGACGTGGCTAGCGTGGCCTTTCGTGGAGCTGTTCCACTTTGTATTGTTAAATTTGGCAAAACATGAAAAAACATCCTCCAACAGTTTGGCATCCAACTTGCCAAATTTTAGCAAGTTGCCAAATTCCACCCTCTACGCGCATATATGCGCGCGAAGAGGGTTGTCATCGCGGCCCTGGCCCCTCGCCGGTCTTCCCGGATGCGCATGCAACCACTTGTTTGCTACCATCCAATCACTAGCTAGTTGATCGGTTGCAAGTGGGCTTACTATTTTGATTTTTGCCAAACTTAAATGGCAAACTATTGGAGATGCTACAATATTTCACTTGCCATATATTTGAGACACTTGCCAAATCACAAAATTTGGCAAGTAAGTTTTAGCAAACTCTTGGAGATGCTCTTAAGATAAGGATAAGGAAAAACAGTATAACACATAGCTAGTGGGAGAGGAAGAGCGAATAAAAGTGTCATATGCTACTCGTACTTTACTAAGCACGACTAAACTATAAATTTAGCAACTTAGTTAAACCAAGTAATAGAGAGAGTCAATAGCACTCCGCGCATAGACCAACCTAATCAACCTAGAGGATTTCCATTTTGTGCTATGACTATGATTAGTCATAAGTTCTTATAGTGTGATAATGGAAGTTGTGATCCTAGCCAAAGTTTTTTGTCCTTCCACCATGCTTCTACAAAGCAAATTTGATTCGAATATAAAACACATATTCAACCCCGCCCTCTTCTAATCCTCCATCCCAATCTTCGTATGTGTGGTGATGATAATGACCATGCAACCAAATTATTCTAGACATTCCGGCTACTTATTAAGGAAGAAGATTCATGCAAAACAAGCAGCAACCTCTATTCCCTTTCTTGTCCTCCCCATGCCGGAACAGCGTATTTGGTTTCCATAGCATTTTATTACCATATTTATTGCCAAACTTTGACTAATCCGTGGCAAATAATTTGCTCGCCACAATTTGGAAGTTTAGTAAGGAGGATACATGTCAGCGGCAGGTGGAGATAAATTGTTGAAGGGTGAAAAAATCACAAAACTATGGTCCATGGAAGTGGACCAAATTCCCATAGAATATCGTGTCGCCAGCAAATCAAATAGGTCTCTATTGACTATGTGGCATTTGACTCCTCCCCCTCGTATCCTTGTTGCTAACATGGACAAGAATAATGAAGCAGAGAATGGTTTATGGAAGAGTGCCAATGAGGCGAGGAGAGACTTCGGCACTTTTGTATCTCTCACCTATATCTGCCTTGCCTTATCGAGCAAGAACCTAGAATAGCTAGCATGTTTGGTTTCGTTTGCCTCGTTATAAATGCAGGCAAAATGTTTTTCTTTGAGTAAATTGTACCCCAGGTACCCAAACTATCGGTCTCCTCTCATCTAGGTACCCAAACTATCAAAGCGACCATCTAGGTACCTGAACTTTTGCCGCTGCACACCACAAGTCCAATACCTGCCACGTCAACAATAATTTTCCAAAAAGGCCCCTACCTCTTTTCTCCTCTTGCAACTAAGTCCTTCCTCTTCTCCGCGTCCAACCCGTGCTCGTGCTCGTGCCGCCGCCGGCGTCGGGGCAGGGCTGGCCCCAAGAGCTCGCCTCGCCCCCGGCAAGCTGCAGCTCCTCCGCGACCATGTTGTCCCCGCCGGCCGCGCTGCTCCTCCGCGCGCGCTATGCGCCGCTGCGAGCGCTCGGAGGCCCCGCCGACCGCGAGCTCCGCGCCGCCTCTTCCTGGACCCAGCAGCGCCCGCAACAGCGGCGCCCAGCGGCACGGCCGCAGACCGCGACAGCAGCGGGCCGGCGCTGAACTTCCTCACCGCCGTCAACGAAGAGAGCCAGCGCATCCAACAGGATGACGACGCTGACGAAGAAGACGATGGCGGCAACAGAGGCGAGTGCGACTGCAGCGGAGCGAAGCTGAGCCCGCCCGCAGGGCGACGCCGTGGCCTGTCCATGGCTGCCGGCGCCCGCCCGCGGAGCCGCGCCCGCCCATGGCTGCCGGCGCGCAAGGCGACGCCGCCACAGCCCGCGGCGGCCTGCTCGCGAGGCGGAGCCGCGCCCGCCGCGGCGGCCGGCGCACGCCCATGGTTGGGATGTATGGCAGGGAGGGCAAGGCACGCAGAGCTAGGACGGTGGAGGATGGAGTCTCGACGGCCAGGGCTATGGCCATGGCCGGCACCGTTGTTGGACGGCCGGGGTGGAGATGGTGGCCGCCGGTGGGGGATTAAGAAGAGTAAGGAGTTATCTGCGAGACCGGGAAAAGAGGACAGGTCTTTTTTGCCAAATTGACGCTGACGTGGCAGAATTTGGACTTCTGGTGTGCATGGACAATAGTTCAGGTATCCAGATGGTCACATTGATAGTTTGGGTACCTAGATGGGAGGAGGCCGATAGTTTGGGTACCTGGTGTGCAATTTACTCTTTTTCTTTCTAGCATGTGTAAGCCGGTTTGGCTCGCCTATTTCATTAATACTTGTTTTGATGGGAGAGGCGAGGTAAGGAAAGATGATGAATGAACCAAATAACCCCTTTGTGGTTTATGCCTAATATTTTATAACTATTATTTCAACTTCTCCGAGGACCTAGCTAGATAATTATGATGAATATGTCAACCAGAGGAATGTAAGTTTTTTCCCCTAAAACTTTACCATCCTATCTTATAATTAATTTACCAGAGAATGATGCGATTTACAATAAATCACCATAGAATATGATGGCCAAGAGCGAATGTACATGTAGGGGTGTGGGTGTAGATGCACTCGCATAAAAATGGGAAAACAATTGATAAAACTAATTTATCACTATGTCTTTACCTACAAAGAAAACACATTTCCGTAGATTTGCTCTAGCTATGTCACGGCGGCGGTACTTAAGAATTACCTACGACAATTCAACAAATTAAATGCATCACATCGTTCACCATCTAATCTAACCTTATAATACACCTTTTCAATTCCCATTCAAAATACACATAGGAATGACGAAATAATTCCCGATTGCGTAACGTTCCATGACCATATGTCCATATATGAATATTACTGACGTCTAAATAAAAAGGACTATGAATCTCCATCCTAATAATAAATAAATGATACTACTCCTAAATTGTAAACAAAAGTTTCCATCGGAAAACAACAAAAACACCTTTTTTTCTACTGACCGATGGAAAACTTGTAGTGTATATGAGGCTCCCCCACGTCACCGATCACGCGCACCAAAACCGCCGAGCGCCGCGAACGGTAAAACCTGTAGTGGGCCCCACCATTTGATATCCCCTGACGCAGTCGGCCCCACCCGCCGCTTGCGAGAGGGGAAAGCCGTTTCGCAAGGGGAGATTCAAGTGCCAGCCGGACTGACGCATTGACCATGTCCCCCCACTCCCGGGGCCTCCTCGGGCCTCCTCCACCGCCAAATCCCATTCCTCCACCCCACTCTCCTCTAAATTACAAACCCATCCATTTAAGGACCCGCGTGTAAAACTCTCACAGCGCCATCGACACCGGTACGGCATTCTCGAGATCCTCCGGTCCTTGAGCAGAAAATTCCGCATTCTCGGAGTAGTGGGTGGCGGAGGACGGGAATAAAATAATAAAATAAACACGGCGGAACGGGAAAAAGAGGCTCCCCGGGGAAGGCGGGTGTCATGGCGCGGCTGCCCCCTAGCCTAGCCCCAGCCCAGCCCAGCCGCCTCCCCCACCGAGGAGAGAGAGAGAAGAGGTCCATCTCCGCGTCGTCTCCGCAGCCCCACCCACCACATGGCCGCGCTGCCGGGCGGCGGGCCCACGCCGCCGGCGCCGCGGCGGACCCGATGCAGGTGGACCAGCCGCCCCCCGCCGCCGCCGCAGCACAGGCCCCCGTCGAAGCCAAGGTGAGCGGGGTTTTTTTCTTTCCGTTCCTGTCCGCCCCCGCCGGCGGCGTGCGGTGGTTCCGGGGGCCCCCGGAGCGGTCGCGCGCGCAGGCCGCCCGGATCTCTCCGCGTCGTGTCTGGTGGTTCCCTGGCTCGATCCGTCCGTAGATCTGCGCCGCGCGCTGTCTAGCTGCGTGCCCTTCCCGCGCGATTTTTCTGTTGGGGGAAGGAGGAGGAGGAGGAGGAGCGTTGCTTGCTTGCCGGGGAGGAGACGCGCTGCCTTCCTGGTCCTGGTCCTTGCGTGCGCGCTATGCAAGCTTGTAGTCGACTCGTCGTCCCCCTGCTTTCGACAGACCTGTTGGCTTTAGCATGCCGGCGTGGGGCGACTTTGCATACTGGTGTAGTAGGTGATCACGACTGTGTTCCAAATGGGGAAATTAAACTAGATGTGGAAGTTAAACTCGGTAATTCCTTTTTAGATGATTATAACAGTTAGTCTCACTCTCCTGTCTAAGCCATGGCGTGATTAGCAGGTTTGTGATGTATGCTTTGTCTTGTGATTTCAGTTGTGTGGATAAGGATTTCGTGAGTTGTTGAGTTTCCATTTCTAGAAATCCTAGTTTGTGTGAATTCGCACTAGTTGGGTGCCTGTGACTCCTCAATTCTACTACCTTGTGATGCAGTCCTCGCCATTTTAAGCATGGGTATCATGTTTTGGCTATGTGTTGCCACCTTTTCTTATGGATGGATTTTACTTTGTGACAGCATGCTGGTTCTATGATTGAAGGAGTGATCCAGTCACGGGTCATATAATCTCGACAACCATTGGAGGGAAGAATGGAGAGCCTAAAAGGGTAAGTTTTAGGGACCAAAAGTTACAGGACTTTAGTGAATGTCATGCATACAGCTATATCTTTTCTAATTTGGGTTGTGTGCTTTTATGCTCCTTAGACTATCAGCTACATGGCAGAGAGAGTTGTGGGAACTGGATCATTTGGAATCGTCTTCCAGGTACACTGATGGTTGCTTTGCTATAAACCTTCCTACGTTTTCCTGTTTTTAGTTACCCATTACCCTGATTGTATTGTCTGTGTGTACATTTAGGCAAAATGTCTGGAGACTGGTGAGACTGTTGCGATTAAGAAGGTTTTGCAGGACAAGCGCTACAAGAACAGGGAGCTGCAAATCATGCGATCAATGGATCACTGCAATGTCGTTTCCTTGAAGCATTGCTTCTTCTCTACCACAAGCAGAGATGAACTTTTCCTTAACTTAGTGATGGAGTTTGTTCCTGAGTCACTATATCGTGTGCTGAAGCATTACAGCAATATGAACCAGAGGATGCCTCTTATTTATGTTAAATTATATACCTACCAGGTAAGAAGTCATTAATACTCTTTTGGAAATTCTGCTACTCTTTATTGTTAAATTTACAGTAGGTTGGATGTGATTTTGTTTTTTCTTGGTCTTTTTATGCAGATATTTCGAGGTTTGGCCTATATTCACACAGTACCTGGAGTTTGCCACAGAGATGTGAAACCACAGAATCTTCTGGTATGGCCTGGCCATATTTTTCTAATTTGGTTTCACAATATCTTAATTCTTAATTAATCTGAATTTGATAGTCACTTCATTCATTATAGGTTGATCCGCTGACTCACCAAGTGAAGATATGTGATTTTGGGAGTGCCAAAATGTTGGTAAGTTATGCAGTCCTGTACCTTTTCTACAGCTAATACAATATCTTTTCTTTATTGTTCTAAAGAAGGCCTAACTGTGCAGTTTTTATTTGCATCCATCGTTTTAGTTATGAAGTAGCTCCCTTTTGTTATTATAAAAGTTTCTATGTAAAAAAAATCCTTACACACCACTGAATAGATGAAATTCCTCTCTATGAGGATCTGTGGACTCAAATTTAAGTATATGTGCTTCAGTGGCACAAAAGGGATGAGAGAAGAATCCAGTGTTCCATCAGGCCTGCCTCTTCTTATGCTGCTTCTTTAATGCGGGCCTATTCGTTTAACGTACCTCTGTTGCTTTTCAAGTTTCTGAATATATAGAATATATATTTTACTCATTTTAATCCTGTTTTATTTCACAATTTGATCAGGTTAAAGGTGAAGTAAACATATCATATATATGCTCACGATATTACCGTGCTCCAGAGCTCATATTTGGGGCAACTGAGTACACAACATCAATTGATATTTGGTCAGCTGGATGTGTTCTTGCTGAGCTGCTTCTTGGCCAGGTTAGTTTCTCTCCTCTGCTTTTCCACAGATTTCCTGTGGCTATACCCATCCTGGCAGCAAACCTAGAACTAAACACATTTTTGTTAAAATGATTTTCACCAGCCTCTTCCCTGGTGAAAGTGCTGTGGATCAGCTTGTTGAGATAATAAAGGTACTTGGTTCTTCTGCAGGCTGCACTATATTAGTTCTAAAGAAATGGTCTAACTAATGTTTTTCTATTTCCTTGTATTGAATGGATTTGCTTTGCTGACAGGTTCTTGGTACTCCGACACGTGAGGAAATCCGATGTATGAATCCGAACTACACCGAGTTTAGATTTCCTCAGATCAAAGCTCACCCATGGCACAAGGTATGTGAAATTTGTTTATCAAGTTATTTCATTCCAGTGCGTAGTGGGGTTCTAAAACGGGTCGATAATGTAAGGAGCGGTAGAGGTCGAGCCAAACTGGACTTGGGGCGTAGTCGGTTAAGAGAGACCTTAAGGAGTGGAATATCTCCAAGGATTTAGCTATGGATAGGAGCGCTTGGAGACTAGCTATCAACGTGTTACGAACCATGACTTTTGGGTTGCCCTGTAACGTGTCTCTTAAGGTTTCATCTCTAGCCTACCCCAACTTGCTTGGGATAAAAAGTTTATGTTGTTGTTGTTGTTGAACCATGACTTTTGGGTTGCCCTGTAACGTGTCTCTTCTGGGTTTCATCTCTAGCCTACCCCAACTTGCTTGGGATAAAAAGTTTATGTTGTTGTTGTTGTTGATACATAACTACAACTAAAATACCTTTACTGATGCAGATTTTCCACAAGCGGATGCCTCCAGAAGCTATAGATCTCGCTTCACGTTTGCTCCAGTATTCACCAAATCTACGATGCACTGCTGTGAGTTTTTTTTTTTTGACTATTTTAATGATTCTAGTCAACTAAAGAAGCCATCTACCTATCAATGATTGCAAAGCTTAGTCATGACATTAATTGTTTCTTCCTAGTTGGTTGGTCAGGTCGACCCATCGTTTTCTATTCTAGCTGTTAAATGTTTCAACCATCTCAGTTTGCGTGTATAAAACTAGTACCAATGATTGGATATGATGGTGCCATATCCTTTCCCTTTCTATTCCCATAAATGGTGTACAAGCCTTTACATGATATCCTCTGTAGCAAGACAATGCTTCACTTTATACCATCCAAAATGGACCGTAAGCTTTTCACCTCTTGGAGTCTGTGCCAAGTGTTAAAAAAGAACCATGGAGGTCTTTGATTGCCTTATCTGGATTACCTTTGTCAAGACTCAAGAAGTCAGGAGTCTGTTAGCCTTTATAGAGTCGGATGCTTGTACTACTCTCAGCTGGATAGTTCTGCACTGTAATTCATACCATGTGCAAATTCCTCTCCTTGTAAGTGAAATTACTGGACTTGAAAAGATAGCATCATTTAGAGTGTTTTTTAAGAGGACATTGTTATTATGCATCAACTATCAAGTCTGAGATGCCTAGCCCTAACCACTCCTGCTTTCCTTCATGGTGTTGATTTTATTGCTAATTTTGGTAACTCTTGCAGCTTGAAGCATGTGCACACCCATTCTTTGATGAGTTGCGAGAACCACATGCGAGGTTGCCAAATGGACGGCCATTTCCTCCACTGTTCAACTTTAAACAGGAAGTAAGTAATTTCAAGACTGATGCACATTAATGCTTTGCATGTGCTTGCTTTACTGTTAACAAACTAGACAAAGCATGTGGGGAACTGTAGTTGTGTTTGACTGAAATGGTCATTTCAGCATGCAACAAGTGTCCGTCACAAAACAGACATAAATGTCTTTCTACCAGTGAGATACCGACATATTTGCCTGTTAATTTGCAGCTAGCAAATGCCTCCCCAGAGCTCATCAACAGGTTGATCCCAGACCATGCTAGGCGACATCTTGGGCTCACTTTATTGCCCACTACTGGACCATAGGCGAAGGCTCTATGGTGTTTCCTTGTGGGGAAGGCAACCTGCATGTTCCTCACATTCAAGGTGTAGAATCTGACCATTATTGGAAAGCCAAACATGAGCTGGCGCCAATGTGTTGCATAAGGAGAGGTGGTATGTTCGTGCAGCCAGCCTTGGGTCACTTGTTTTAATGTAAAATCTGATTTTGCCTAAGTAGTGAGAGGAAAGGGTTGGTGTATTGTTAAGCTATTGAAGGAATTCAATCCCTGCTATTGTATTACTTTCTCCAACGCTAAATGTTGCAGTGTGCCTGTAAGTGTTCCATATCCCCTGTTGTCAGTCAGGTAATTCTGTAAATGTTATTATTAATGGAAAATGATATCGTGCTATGGTAATGATCGACTCATTTATTATTTCCCTTGCCGATTCCTATAACATATCCCCCGTCATGGAAACAAATTCTTGTTTTCATTATCAGTCGTGCTGATTGGGAATTGTAACAGCAGCTTCCTGCAATAAGCTTTTTATTCTGAATGGTCTATCATCTTCCTCACTATGAGTTTCTGAACTTTGTTTTATAATATGGATGATCTAATCCTGGGTGAATGAATTGTATCAAGTGCAAAAGGCATGTATAGCATCGGATCGGCATGTATCTTGTGCAAAGGCAGAAGAGCCAACAAAGATTTAATGGGGGAATAAAAGGTACAGGTGAGGGCGAATGGGTTCTGTCGGCTACGGGGAGTGGCGTGGTCCATTGGCGATTGATTCTGTTCGTTAGTGTGGTTGAGCAGGCCGCCATTTATTCGCTTTATTTGTCGTGACGCCGACACCGTGATACACCTGCTCAATTTTTTTGTCTCAACGGCATTTTACAGTTGACTTGGCAGCCTACAAGTTTGCTTGAGTTCACACTGGCTATTACTGCGTTGAATCCTGCATAATTTTGAGTATTCTATGGTACAGACAGGTTTGAATCGGAAATGAACGATGATGCAGGTTTTGAAGTGAGCAGGTGAAGCATATAGATTTCGCTAATTGAGTACTCCCTCTCACCGAATTGTAGGTCGCTTTTCTTTTTTTCATACATCTTTTTACTTTTCGTTTAGATCTTTATCCGCCTAAATATATAGCAAAATAAGTGTCTCAAAAAGCCAAAGCTTATTTGGAATGGAGGAGTAGTATCGATGTATATGACCTTAGGTTTAAAACTAGGATTATAGCATGTGTCTATATACCATCCACTTATTAGAAGTTATTTGATACGCTTCTAGTGTCTATATACCACCCACTTATTAGAAGTTGTTTGATACGGTTCTGGCTGTGGCTCCGCCACTAGAGAGAACAGAGCCACATCGAATATGCTTGGATGGAGGAGTGCTTTTGGCAAGCAAAAGAGGACTCAAAGCGTTTTCTATGTTCCGAGGTGAAGATGTGATTTGAGATTCAGCTCTAGTGGTGGTGTAGGCTAAACAAGGAAATGACTTTAATCGTGGGGAAATACATCCCTCAAGTCCTACTCAAATCTTGTTTGACAGGGGTTGTCATGGGTGTGGCTTCTCTAAAGGAACCAAAATTAGTGAAGTCAAAAAATACCAAAGAGTAAAATGGCTTCTAGTATAGAATATTTTTGGGAGCTGAACCGTTTTGTGAGGAGAAGCCCTTCTAATCAAGGTTTTGGTACCAACAAAAACGCTGGTCTCTGGGCCTACGATACTTGTGACTTGTGAGCATGAAAGTGCAATAACAAGCATTTTGTGGAACAACACAATTACATTTTTTTTACAACAACAACAAAATTACATTGTGTGCATGTATGACCATAACATCTACTTCGATTATCCAAATCTGGCAAGAATTTGAGCATATAGCGAGCAAGTAGTTTGTGAATTGCAAAACGTCAGCTGTACAGGACATCGGCACAAGTTACAACATCCAATATGATTTTGACTAGAACTAGTAACACGTACGAAAGGAGTGTAGATTTGATTGCAGTATTTAAATAGTGAAAGGAATCATTATCTTAAAAATAGTCAAGAACATGCATGATTTGACTAGTGATTTCTGTAAAAGCTGTGATAACTTGACTAGTAATCTCATAGGTGTTAATTCATGTGCCGAAGACATTTGTGCCTACATAACAAAACCATTTGAGGACCGAGTATTGTAAGGAAAAAAGCAGAGAGAGAGAGACACAACATTCGGACTTTCTGAGAAAGAAGAAAGAACCATTTGAGAGAGTGATGATGAGGAACGAAGAACAAGGACACAGGGGGCAGCCGACAGACAAAACGTTCGAAACCGGTCAAAGAGAGCAGTTGGCATCGTTGGCAAGACCAGAGCGCCACTCCCCTGGTCAAGCCTGAGCCCTTCCGGTTGCGTCCATCTCGAGAATAGAATAGGATCTCTCTCTTTTCACTAGACTTCTGTTCTAGGATGGTAGATAGGAAGAGTATCGGCACCTCGGCGAAAACAAACAAAGAGCCGCGGCGACAAAAAGAAGGGAATCGAGGCGGACGCCAAACACTGGGCACAATTCCCCCACCCGTATTCTCCCCTCCCTCGGCAGCCACCCGTCTCCACTCCCCCTTCTTAATCACCCTCCTGCCTCTTAATTAATTAACGTAATCTACTCGCCTTAATTAAAACCCCCACCCTAATTAATAACCTAATAATCTCCTCGCCGAGTCGCTAATCTACGCAGGGCGCCGCGGTGTCCGTGTCACTGCACTCGGCTCGATACGCCTCCCAGCATATACCATGGCCACCACCACCACCACCCTCGCCGCCGCCTCCGCCCGCGCTACGCTACGCTTCCCCAGTGGCCCAGTCTCGCTCCCCTGCCCCCGCTCGCTATGGCGGCCGCACCGCGGCGGCTCGCTCCCTTCGCCGTCGCGGCGTGGACGCTGCTGCTAGCCGCTGCCGCCGCCGGCGTGGAGGCCGGGGACCCGCCGCTCTCGCCCAAGGGGGTCAACTACGAAGGTGTGTGCGCGCTTGCCGTGGCCCGTGGCTGGGGTTTAGGGTTTGGTGACTTGGGCCTTCAATGGCGGAATGGGATTTGATGGGGTTTCTCATTTCTGATGATCTTGGTACGGCTGGTTTTGCTTATTGGCATGTGCAGTGGCGGCGCTCATGGCGGTGAAGAGCCGGCTGCGGGACGAGAGGGGTCATGGCGCACTGGGACATCTACTCCGTCGACCCCTGCACCTGGTCCATGGTCGCCTGCTCCCCGGACAAGTTCGTCGTCTCGCTGTCAGTCACCTCTCCCAGACTCCCCAATCATCTCTGATCCCGGTCTCTTTTTTTTTTTTCAATATCGTTGGCTGTTTGCCCTGTTTGTTGCGGGTCAGTGACAGTATTCTGTTTCGTTTCGTTTCGTTTCGCGACGGAGCTGCTGCAGCCAGATGGCCAACAACGGCTTGTCCGGGACGCTGTCGCCGAGCGTCGGGAACCTCAGCCACCTCCAGACAATGTGAGCGCTTCACTTCAGGATGACGAGCCCACGCATTTCCATTTCGGTTGCTTCTTGTTTATTTCATTCCTATAATAACTTTACCACAGTAACATCGCGTGCCTCACGGTCACAGCACTGTAAAATAGGTATGCGTTCGATTTGAACTGCTTCAAGAATGGGATTGGCATTGACACTAGGAAAGATGAATGCGATGTTTGATCTGTTCAGTTCGCCCAGCTCCCATTTAGTTTAGTCCAACCGTGACAGATGTGTCGCTGTCATGTCACTTGCAGCCCTTGCAGAGCAGTGAAGGAACATTGCAATAACACTCTTGGTCTTGGTTTATCAGTATTTTAAATGGAAATCCTATAGAGGACCCGGTGCACCACTTATGAGCCTGGATCATCCACCTTTTAAAGTCAGGACAACAACAAAGCAAAATATGATAGTCTATCTACAAATACAAGAGACCATGGTCCATGCACACCAAAACCACATCCTGTTTCCTGATGACTCTTCTTTTGTAACTTTTTATTGCCAACAAGGCAGGTTTGGGTGCCCCCAGTTTCTTTTGGAATCATATGGAAGCAAATAGATCTCATTTTTCTATCATTGACAATGTTAGTATGGCTACAGTTTCCATAAGGGTGCTCTTGGCCTTCTATGGCTTCTTGAACACAGAATGATGCTGTGTGTCATAGGTCCTAACTATTTATGTGTTGTTTTCTGAATCCAGACCGAGTTGTTTGTGCAATTGCCTGGCTTGATTTATAGTATATATTGTGCTACACTGGCAT